>OX387339.1:29418219-32169564 GCA_947562085.1 Eudonia lacustrata
ACTAAGGTGAGATGTCAAATGTTACACATCCTAAGCGACTACTGTAAGCTGTAAGGCTCGTTAATTTTTTTTATTATAGTTTATGTTACTCAGCGCTAATGTTTTAATATACCTAGCATTCTAATGGTGAAAGAATTGTTTAAATCGGTCCAGTAGTTTTAGAGTTCAAACATACATACAAAAATACAAAGATTTCCTCTTTATAATATTAGTATGATAAAAAATTTAATATTCTAGTGTACCTACAGAAAGTGTGTTATTTAAAACCTGTTACTTACAAACCCATTTGATTTTGTTACAGTTCGCACAAGGAGAAGGATTAGACTCCTGGGCTGTTTTTCGGGAGGTGAGTAACTTATAAAGACTATTTGTTAAGTTTTAGCTGCACCAGTGAGGAATGAAAAAGTTTACCTTTTTTCTGCCAATGTACAATTTTCTTTACATTCAATAAATAATACTACTACATGTCTCATTTCAACATTTTCGGTCTAATGAAGAAATAGCATTAGAATTCAAGAACAAAAACATATTTACATAAACTTGTTATACATAAAGTAAGTAAGTAAACAGCCTATAACTGTCCCACTGCTGGGCAAAGGCCTCCATCATTGAAATCAAGTCATCACTACAATTGATGGGTAATGGCTTAATCACCACGCTTGCCATATGCGGGTTGGTGATCACAAACCCGGGATTATGCATCGAAAAATCCGAAATACATTTTGCCCGACCTGGGAATTGAACCCGGGACCTTCGGGTATCGGACCGAGCACTCTGCCACTTGGCCACCGAGGCGTTATACATAGTTGGTAAGCAATAAATACACACATGCTTTAATCTCTATTAGATGAACCAAAAATAAAATGTGTCAGCATTCGTGCAATTCGTTCTCTAGACCTTTCTATAGGCACATTTGGTGGAGATGGTGACGGTAACGACTCGCATACGACAGAGTTACATGAGCTTGTCGAGCTTGTGTCACCACCCGCTAGAGTACTTTTGGATGATGGTGGTAGTGTGACGTCTCTCACCTGTTTGCGCCGGCGACGAAGAGCTACACCCGGCAGGATTAGACTCATAACGCTGTTGTTGACAGGAAAGTGATTGCCTCACAGTGTGAGTAGCGGATGCCTTTCGTACCACCAGATGATTACGAGTTCGAGTTTTGTTTCCCTGCTCATCCATCATTTTATATGAACGAGGTTCCGGGGCGCGTTCTACAATCGTAACTAGTTTTCTATGTCCATTGCATGCCAAAGTCGCCTTATCATCAACTGATACTTTACCTAATGCCCGTGCCGATTTATCATATTTCTTTTTATTATAACGTCTCTTTGCAATCATTGCTCGATAATTGCTATCATTATCAACCGGTTCATTCAATAATTCTGGCGTAATCGGTAATTTAGTTCACGGACGTCTATCCATAAGCATTTGCGCTGGAGAGTCCATTCCACTTCGAGGTGTAGATCTAAAATTTAACAAACTCAAATGAAAGTCCTGTCAGAGTGAACGAGAGTACGGCAATAACTTCATACAAGCGCTTCGAAGCGCACGCACACAACCTCGTAGTTCACCTACATTAGCACACAGAAAAGAGCACGCGAAAGGAGTACGCGATGACGCGGGCTGTCCCCGCAAACGCGGATCGGGCAGCGTATGTTGCTGTAGTAACGAAGAATAACAAGTATGTCACTGAGCGCTGCCTTAGCTAGTCTTAGCTGCGCGAAATTTAGGCGTCAAAATGGATGCTGAACTGCGTTTTGAAGATCATGTTTCCGAATTAGGGACTGCCTGTATAAGTTGAAGGTTTTATACAGAATCCGACAAAACATTAGCGAGCAGCTTAGAATAAGACTGTGCGAGGCACTTGTTCTTTCAAAGCTTAATTACTGTCTTGCAGCGTGTACAGAATGCTTGTGCAAGATTCCGCTTTACCATACCACCGAGAACGCATACACCTTTTCTTAATGAGTCTAATATGTTAAAGATGAGAGCGAGATGCAATCTTCATCTGGCAAGTTTGTTGTTTGACGTAATTTTAAGTAGTGCTCCTAAATATTTGTCCAATAAATTGACCTGGGCACACTCGCGCTCTGGGTACAACACTAGGGGTGCATCTTGGAAGCTAGTCATACCACGACATAAGACTGCTGCGTTTCGGGGTAGTTTCCGATATTTGGCAACAAAATGTTTGAACAACCTTCCACAGCCAATAAGACAAGCTGAATGCAAGTTTACCTTCAAAAGTAGACTTAAGAAACACTTGCTTAAAATGCAAAAAATCACTCCATGACGTTGCTAAATATTAGGAAAATGTCGTTCTTCAATGTTGATAATACAATTCATCTATTTTAAATTAGTATAATCTAATTTAACATAAATAGCATCATTTTTAAATAGATTCAATTTACCGTATTTTTTATTATTTTTTATTTGACATTTTGCATTTTAAATCATTCGACCAATCAAATTACTTAATATTTATTTTCACTAATCATATTTAACATATTATTAGTTTATGCAATACAATCATAGATTAACACTAATAACAATAATAATTCATTGATACAAGGAACAACTTTAGTACCTACGAAAGCAACTCGGCCTCCGTCTGAAAATCAGCGTCATGGCGATAGCTTTGCTAATGCTGTGACACATGCTGAGCCGGAGACTTTTTTTCCACTGTTTCACTGCTCATCATAATATTTTTATGCTTCTTTTTATTTTTGTAACCCTTCTCTGTGTAACAGTGTGCAAAATAAATTATTTGATTTGATTTGATTTTGCTCACATTCGGTACATTGTATTCTGTAAGTGAGTTTTATGCAAAAAAGAAAATAATTTATTTAAAAAACCTCTAATTAAAACATTAATTGCACTAGACTAATCTTGTTATCTTAATTGCTAACACAAGTACTTACAAACTAGACAGTTTCTGTGTCATAGTTGGTACGACGTAGGTAATACCTACTACAATTATTATGTCACCATCTCGCCTACCAGACGTGCTAGCGCGCGCCTCCAAAACTTTGCAACTCACAAGTTAGGTTCGATGTTCCATTGAAGTTTCCATTTAGCCACTCAAGTGAGCACAGTCTAAAATAATCTGCAAGCAGCGACGAGACGACGCGACGGCGAAGGAAACTCCGATGCTAATTTAAGACTTGCACGAACAGTTAAAGTTCGACATGACACCGTACTATTTAATTTAATTTAATTTATTTTAGAAAGAGCAGCAACTGTTGTTCATAAATAAATATTGAAATAGCTACAGTAAGCCCTCATAAATAAAAATAGTATGAAGTACAGTGATACACAATCAAAAAACTCATCATCATCATCATCATCTCAGCCAAAAGGCATCCACTGCTGGACAAAGGCCTTCCCAAGGATCTCCACAGCGACAGTACGAAACTGTCGTACTGCTCGCATCCAGCGGCTACCTGCGACCTTAACCAGTAACACGTAATAACTGATTGGGGGATCCGATAAAACGTGTTTGGGCCTACGGAAATGGGAGATGGAGGGAAGCTCGGGACTATAGTCCACTGCCTTTCGAATGAGGGGATTTGAATGATTCTTCTTAACTACGAAGAATCGCTCCGCGACCGTACGGAGATGCTGTTGCACCGTTGGAACTTCCAAATCTTTGTGCAGGTCAGCATTCCGTACGTACCAACGGGCACCAGTGTAACTTGTAACTACTTGTAACTTATAAAGCGCTGAGGGCGCTACTATGTGACTAAAAACGGGAGACGAGTACGTCATTGTTGGTCTAATACAAACCTTATAGAGGGTTCGCTTGTTTTTAAGGGACATTTTACTGTGACTGCCTTACATAGGGTTGAGACGGTTTACGTAGAACCTAGCGTTTTTGCCTACTCTATCAATGTGAGGGCGGAAGGAGAGATTTTATCTAACGTACGCCTAGATATTTGACAGTTCGCTGCCAAGGGATCGCGGTCCCTAGCATGCGTAATGAAGGGGTTCTACGCTTTAAATCGAAGAGAACTGCGACACTCTTGTATGGATTCATTTCGATGCGCTACTTTCGAAACTACGCGCCTAATTTGTTAACCGTGATTTGTAATTTTGAAATGATTGCACTCGGGTTAACCCCTCTACAGTAGAGTGCTGTGTCGTCGGCAAAGAGCGAGAGCTCTATACCGTAGGAGGGGATGAGTATGTCGTTAGTGTACGCCGTGTATAGCAAAGGGGAAAGGGCGCTGCCTGCTTGCGGGACACCAGCCCTAATCAGACGCGGTAAGGAGAGAGTACCTTCGTGTCGGAAACGAAAGGAACGATTGGAGAGATAAGATCTAATCAGACGGATTAGTCTATCGGGCATATCTAACTGGTAGAGCTTGTAAACGAGTTCGTCATGCCAGACCTTATCGAAGGCCTTGGCTACATCAAAGAAGACCGCTACGGTCTTCTTTTTGTGACGGGTTTGGAAATCTTATATAATAATAACCAACCAATTATGTAACATCACTGATCAAAGAACATCTGACTTAGACGGCGGCGTCTAATCGACTCCGACGCCCCGCTAGTGTTGAATTGATCAATGTCTAGCTGCTTCGACAGTGTTATGGGTGTCACACGCGCACCCAACACGCGTACAACTATATGTAATTGTTAGCGCTGCGTGTTCACTGTTTTTTGGCGTACACAGATTCTAAGTTACTTATTCTTAAGAAAAAATTGCTGTTGATCGCCTAGGAGCAGCTCAGTGTAAACTTATAAAGTCCCTCAAACCGCAGTGACCGAAAAATTCTCTCAGGTTTTCTCGGGGCTGGCATCAAGCGTATCCTGTCTTCTGCCGAATCCTCCGAAGCTTCTCGAGGTGAATAACGCGCTTAGAAAACCTTACGCGCTTCTAAAAGCCAAATGTCATTGGTGCATTATATGTGTATATATATAACACGCGAGTGAACTGGGTATTCGTTTTTCACACTCATTAGTAACAAAAAAGTCTTGCAGCTATGCTAGTAGTGTGCAGGTATAGACTAGTGTATCTAAGTATTTTGTGAAAACATTGAACAAAAACTGAAATCAGGAAGGGATTTTTTAGATATCGAGTAAGAGTTAACAGTCCATGCCAAGCCTTTTATCGAAATAAGCTTTTGTATCAGGTACAAAAATAAATGGAATCGACAGTTAAAACGTTTAAGAGAATTCACTATTTGATTTTAAATTGGTTTTTCAGAGGTAAAGTCAAGTCGTTTAAACTCAAAAGACATTAAGAAATAATAGAATACGTGGCTCAAGAACAGTCGCTCCGCCCTGGGCAAAACCAGTTTAGGTTGTGACATCGATTAAATTGGAATGCAAAGCCTTAACTGCAACTTAGCGTAAAACTTCAATTCTTAAGGTTGTCTAAACAGGAACTTAATTTAAAAAAAAGTCTAAACAATCAGAATAAAGAATATAAAGTCTCACTGCCGCACTCATAGACGTCATTAATGATTTACTTAGCACCTAAAATAGTCTCTAACAATGACGTTATAAGCACATTTTCAACTAAACAATTGTAGGTGCTAAGTAATCATTAATGATAATTGACGTCTATGAGTGCAGCAGTAAACAATTAGAATAAAAAATAAGTAAATTGGAAAAAAAAAAATTTATTAATTCTACTATTCTAATATCTACATGGAATGCAAAAACATTATAAATAAAATAAAATGTTGCTTTGCAGATGGAAACTCTGCAGGTAAGTCCGCATTATTTTAATGAAATTTCCAAATACGTTTTGAAGTAAGGGACACTGGATCTCCCAAATGTGACATTCAATTTCTTGTTTGAGATCCTGAATGGTCTCAGGGTTCGCATAGACTTGTGGCAGCACAACAGTTGTACCAATGTCCATACTAAGACGCGGGCCAATCACAGCGCAGTACAACACGATCTCTGTATATATACTATAGAATGTTTGTATTACTTTAGCTTGTAAGTTTCATATTGTTTGTCATAGCGCTAGTTGCCATATCATGTTTTAGTACTTTAGTAAGTTAAGTTTTGTAAATAAATATTCTTCTTCTCTACACTAACCACGTGTATAATTACTGAACATAATCAAGACCCTCAGTAATAGACTTATTTTTAGGGTTCCGTACCTCAAAATGAAAAAACGGAACCCTTAAAGGATCACTTTGTTGTCCGTCTATCCGTCTGTCTGTCTGTCAAGACCATTTATCTCGGGAACGCGTGGAGGTATCGAGTTGAAATTAAAACCATATACTCAAGTCTGCGGTCCCTTGAAGTTGTAAAAAAATCAAATTTCTAAGTTAAAGAAAAAAAAAAGATACGGCCGTTTATGTCGCAAAAAACGTATATTTCGACACTCATATCTCTCGACACATTTGTACGACACCCTCGTTGGGTGACACTCTACACCGACTCGCACTTGTCCGGTTTTTAAAAGACATCTAAAGATCAAGAAAATAATTTTTAACAAGAAAATCGACTTAAAAAAAGGAAACTAAAAATAGTAAAAACAGCTCTAAAAAGCAAGAAATAACATTGAAATCATATTATTAATTACCTATAATGATACGCATATCAGTTTTAAAAAAGGTCTATTGAAGAACGATTGTACAAAAGAACAGAACTACTCGTTAGATATAATTGAGGGTATGCAAGTTACAAATTAGTTGAGACTTATGAGACAACCAACACCTCAGTCTTACTGTGACCACGGACCCTATAATAAAAAGTTATACATATACAGTACAGTGAAAAAAATAAATGCCTATCCGACCCAGCCAGGAATCAAAACTGGGCCTTCCGCAATCTTCTGCACTGCTTTTTAATTTTTCAGCCTCAGCGGTTCCCAGGTTCAATTCATGGTTGGGTCGGGTTGGCATTTAATTTTTTCACTGTATTTTATAAATGTTTAATTCAGCTTCAGTGCAGCAATTAGCACTTATAAATAAAAAGTAAAAAGTTCGAAACTTCAGGATAACAAAAATATATGGTTATTATTAAAATTTCATCATCAGCCTACACACGTCCACTGCAAGACATAGGCCTCTCCAAGTGCACTTCACTGAGCACGATCCGCGGCTACTCTAATCCAGCTCTTGCCAACCACCTTGGGAAGATCGTCGTTCCACCTAGTCTGAGGGCGTTCTACACTACGTTTGCCGATACGCGGTCTCCACTCAAGAACTCGTTTACCCCATCGGTTATCGGTTCTGCGGCCCACTGCCACTTCAGCTTGCTAATCCTGTGGGCTATGTCGACGACTTTGGTTCTCTGTCGGATCACCTCGTTCCGGATCCGATCTCTCAGAGAAACTCCGAGCATATCACTTTCCATAGCTCGCTGAGAGACTTTAAATTTGTGGACCAGGCGTACCGTGAGTGTCCACGTTTCAGCTCCGTATGTCATGACGGGAAGAACGCACAGATTGAAAACTTTCGTCTTTAGACTGATATGAAAAATTACACTTTTATTATTATAATATAATATTAAATAATAGACTTTAGTATTATCGATGCCATCTTTCGATTGGTCCGTTGGTCTGTAAGTAATAAGTCGTGTCGTAGAATTTGTTCATTCCAAGTCGCCTTGTCAATTTATCGAATAAATTGGATTCGAAATCGGTATTACAGTCACGGGGCATTCGAAACGTGTCGCCCTCCCAGTGATTAGTGCATCGCATATACGAGTATGCTGTCTGTCGTTATTTACACTGCTTGCAATGCTTCGGGACGCTTTTTTTCTATCGATCATTGCGATGTAATATTTCTATACTTCTGATAGCAAAAGCATCAATTACGATTTAAAGGTGTTTAAATCTTTTGAATCGGGAGTGTGGATATGTTGAGGTGGCCCATTATGCCAGTGGATTTTTATGGAGTGCTAGCTTTCAAAGTCAAAGTCAAAATCAAATCATTTATTCAATATAAGCTTTCACTTATTGACGTCAAAACTAAAAAATCATAAAATTTTAAAAATAGTTTAGACTACCACCTTGAACCACCACTTTGAACAGAGGTCCGATCCTTTTACCGGTTTAAAGTCAGTGACTACATGCACAAAGTCCATTCATGAACAGTAAGTACTTAACTGTATCATCATCATCATCACCTCAGCCAAAAGACGTCCACTGCTGGACAAAGGCCTCCCCAAGGATCTCCACAACGACCGGTTTTGACTGCACGCATCCAGCGGCTTCCCGCGACTTAACTGTATAATAATATGCAAATAATGTTATATTTCATACCGTATAATATAATCATCTCAGACCATCCCACCTATAACCTATTTGCTTATGCCAGAAAGATTTTTATATCGGTCCCTATAAAAATCTACCTAGCAATATTTTCTAGGTGGCGTAGCTCTAACGGCATTGAAGGCTTCGGTACTTCAACAGTAAATAGGGTCGGATTTCTTGAAGTTCATATAAATACTATTTCTCCGTACGTTCCATGCAATCAATGCCTCTTGAAGATCCAGTTTTTATTTTTAATATGTTTTCCATTTGGTCGTTTTTTCGCTTGATTCCTTGCTAGTTCATCGTAAATGATGTAACTTGAGGATGAAATCTTTTCTATTCTTGAGAGAGCGTAAGCGTTTTCTGAGCCTGATATAAGTTTAATCTCGTTGCAAAATTGCGATATAAAATTGAGAAAGTATCTTAAATCACGAAACATCGTTGTTAGAACTCGATTTTATTCTGCGAATGTTAATGGCTTGTAATTTGTGAAGATAATTTACAATGTTGCTTTTGATATGGCAACGATAACGTATTATCAGCGTAACGTAACGAAGTATATTGCTAGTAGGTAAGGTCTAAAAACCCATGATTTCATTGCCAAATTAGCATTTCATAATATCTTTTTATAAGTCCCTGGGAAAAAAAATATGAAAGGATTTAAAAAAAAAAAATTTTTCATGTTTTTTAGGCTGCCTATAGTGCTTCTAATATACTCCAACTGCCCCTAAGACGACACTGACTGAAGTTTATGTAAATATTAAATATAACTACTTTTACAGGTATCTGTAAAAGTTATTTTATTTAAATACGTAGTGTTTGCGTAAACACTTAAAACACTTAAGTTAGAAAAGTTTTTGCACTTGCCGGCGACATATGACGCAACATGATACCTGGTCACCGACCTCTGAATTACCGGTATACGACACATTTGGCTAAAAATTGCTAAAAATCGTCCTTCATGGGAGTCTTCGATGAAAAATGATCGAAGATGGGAGCCGACAGATCGGCTCTCAGGCTCTCAGACTCCGTTTCCATTGATACACAGAAGAGAGGGAGGAAAGCAAATGGCGCCTAAAGCCAACCCCATGTAATGAAGCAGACGTTTTGGCGCCACCACTCTATACAGCGCGCTCGACCTTCAGGGTGTATTGGCTTTTCTGACATAAGTTACACCCCATTCACCTTTAGTTAGTAGGACAAGTATAACAGCGTCGACGGTATAGTCAGCCGTCACCATCCATAGTAACCACCCAGAACATAATCGGAAAGCAAAATATGTTCCAAATACCATCCTAGATCTTCAACATCAGCATGTCTAAGATCAAAAATAATTTTCAAAACTCGAACAAACTGAATGTTCACTGTGTCTCAGTGTCATTATGGCTGTCTTGGAAAAATCTTGCTCAGATTTTTTCACGCTGTTGTACGCTTTTCTGATATCAAACTTAAAAAATGTAAAAATGTGTGTAAAATCTTGTAGTTTTGGCAACGGAGAGCGGTCTGGTTACTGTCGTTGAGTTAAAGCGTCTATAATCTCCACATGACTCTTTTAAAGGGCGAGGCCCAGGAACCACTTTATGTTGTGTATCGTCTACTGCCTTATCAAACTTTTATTATACTACCAAGAGGTTCCGCTCTTTCTTATCTCTAAGGTACACATATAAGTTACCACGTACTTAATCTAGTTATTTAATTAATAAAATAAATACTATTTAATTAATAAAACAAAAACCAAGTATAACTAACTGTGTGTGCGAGTGTGTGTGTGTGTGTGTGTGTGTGTGTGTGTGTGTGTGTGTGCGTATGTGATTATTACATTAGGTATTAGGAATTATAAAATACACAATCAAGGCGGACGAAGTCGCATGCATAGCGCTTTAAACAGTGTGACAATCGCCAGTATTAGTTTATGTATATGCCGCTCGATATTATGCTATCGAATTCCAGGTCGCGTATACAGGCTTAACGATTTCATTATATTCTTTCAACACGCTATGAAAGCTTTGTCGATTGTGCGAATCGGATCGGTCGTATGTGAAACCTGCGCATTGTACTGAGTTTCATTGAGTACTACGTCGCATAATCGTTCGTCGTAGTAAAATATTTTTCGGTATAAAAAAGTCCCTTTTATTGAATAGCGGACATCTCCCACATATTTTTATTGATTGTATTTGTAATAGCACAATACATTATTATACCTATTTATTGCTATAAAGCTTAAGGTATTTACTGTCACCAGTCATTCACCAGCTCAATTTTATGTATGGGTAGGGAGAACGATTCATAAACCACCACGCGATCGGGCCCGGTGCGGAATTAGTAGGTGTTAATGATTACTAATGCAGCCGGGACCAACGGCTTTACGTGCCTTCACGGAGGAGCTCGAGATGATACATTTTTGATCACCTATCCAACACCGCGCCAATGAGCTCCTCGGTATTTTCACGCCCGATCCTCTAAATGCCACTACACATTTACAGAATACACTAAACACGCACACTGACACCGTACACGTAGAAAAAAATTACGACTACCCAGTTCACACGCGCTCTAAAGCAGGTACAGACATGTACCAGGGCACTTTTCCCCACCCCCACGACCCGATCAACCCGAGCCGTGATGCACTAGTGCGTGTATATACCTCGGTATACAAGCCCCGGTATATAAGCCCCGGTATATACCTCCTCCTAAGGTATATGCGTAACACAACTATGCATAGTGCAACTTTATCTTTGAACACAGTGACCACACAGGCCAACAGACGTAACAACTTGTGAAACCACTAATGCCTTATGATATGAGATTGCTTTGCCTTAATGATTTGCTGTCGAGAAATCCAATTATTATCGGAGTTAATTATTTCTATATTTTCTTGTGTTGGTTTGAACCATTTAATAACTTAAATAAAATATAGGAGAAAATAATGGAGCAGCTGCTTGAACCAAAATGTTGTTTCATTTTATTACCTTTGTCTTTACGTAATATCATTTCAATTTAAATATCGAATGTGTGCATCATACATACATACATACATGAACTTATTTACATGAAAATGGTTGCTCTTTACAAGTATCCAACGAAGAGGAGAAAATAAGATCAAAGCTCTAAGAATTCCGAAGTTATGAATAAGAGCTCCAGTCGTTTTTTTTTTTCAGAAAAAGACTGAAGAATATTTTAATATTGTAAGGTATCCAGATTACGAGAGATACCGTAGGGTAGATAAAAATACATGTAAGAAAGAGAGATCCAATACGAAAGGGACAACTGCAAATTACGACGGTTCATGCGGGTAGTGGAAAAAACTGTATACCTACATGGGCCGGCTCACGGGCATGACCCGAAATGTATAAATACAGGCCCGGTCAGAGCAAATCCCCCCCCCCCCCCGCCCGATCCTCCAAATGACAGCACACATTTACAGAATACACTAAACATGCACACTAATTTAGGCCCAAGACACCGTACTCGTAGAACAAGGGTACGAAGAACCGGTTCACAGGCGCTCTACACCAGGTACAGACATGTACCTGGGCGCTCCTCTCCTCCTCCACGGCCCGGTCTACCCGAGCCGAGGTCCGTGCCTTTAGAGGCGCCCTCGGGTGGTTCCGCTCCCCAATCCGATCCGAACCCTTCGGAGACTCTGGGAGGGCACGGGGACGCGCACTTTTAAGTGTGCGATGCCGTACCCTTCTAGAAATCCTCCGAAGGTGATTCATTTCAACACGGCTCGAGGTACCCTTTACGTACCTCGCCGCCCCTAAACAAAGCCCGGTGAAGCTGAAAATGCCCAGTGGCAATCAGCAGTCTCTCTCCAAAAAAAAAAAAATAAGCTAATTTTTGTTAGCTCTCCGGACCCCAGCTTTGAAGAATAAAGAAGAAATAATCAAGAAACAAGTTTTAATACAGTCCACATTAAAGCACAACGGCCGCTTTGTTTATAGCTGCAACCAGCCACGAACAATAAGCAAATTTTTATGCGATCTTTGTTTAATTTTTAGGGTTCCGTACCTCAAAAGGAAAAAACGGAACCCTTACAGGATCACTTTGTAAACCGTCTGTCCGTTTGTCTGTCTGTAAGTAACTGGGTTACAATGTAGGAGCGAGCTACGTTCATTATTTTTTGACATTGAGATAAAAATCTCTTGATTTATGATTAAGATTCATAAGCGACATATTGTTGAGCAAATCCAGCAGGTTTTTTTTTTTTTTTGGAGAGAGACTGCTGGTTGCCGAGGGGCATTTCCAGCTTCACCGGGCTTGTTTTAGGGGCGGCGAGGTACGTAAAGGGTACCTCAAGCCGTGTTGAAACGAAACACCTTCAGAGGATTTCTAGAGGGGTACGGCATCGCACACTTAAAAGTGCGCGTCCCCGTGCCCTTCCAGAGTCTCCGAAGGGTTCGGATCGGATCTCCGGCAGGTAGTTCATTAATCAGTCGCGGAACAAGGAAGGTAGATATTCTCTCATCATAAACATTGTGCGCTCGCGTCGTGCAGAGACGATTATTTGCAACAATACAAGCATATAATACTGGGTGATTCACTTGTTGTTTAAGGTTTTGATTAAAAAAGTTTTCTTTTAATATATTATTTTTAAATAATGTGGGGTATCGTATGAAAAGGCTTCATTTGCACAAACTTAAACCGATTTTTAATTATTTTTATGATGTAGATAGTTTTTGATTTATGACGAAGAATGAAAAAAGAAATACCTTTTAACTATAACTTTGGTGTATGTAGTTCGCGTAACAGTTTGCACTGTTATGCGAACCTACTTAGTCCTTTTTAAAATTTTGTAATTGCACACAATCCTAAATAGGTACCTACCTACTTTAGTGTCTTATACCTGTTAGTATTATACCTACACATTATATTTTAATAGGAAATTTACCAAACATAGGTCACATTCAGTTCACGTAGAAAGCAGACAAAAAACGTTAATACATCGTTTTTGAATCTAGGACAAACAAACTGCTGGACAAAGGCCTCCCCCAAGGATCTCCACCACGACCGGTTTTGTGCTGCTCGCATCCAGCGGCTTCCTGCGACCTTCACCAGATCGTCGGTCGACCTTGTTGGAAGTCTGCCCACACTGCGCTTTCCGGTACGCGGTCGCCACTCTAGGACTATCCCGCCTCAGCGGCCATCAGTCCTACAAGCAATGTGCCCTGCCCACTGCCACTTGAGCTTAGCTACTCTTCGGGCTATGTCGGTTACCTTTGTTCTTCTGCGGATCTCCTCATTTCTGATTCGATCACGCAGAGAAACCCCAAGCATAGCCCTCTCCATTGCTCTTTGAGTGACCTTGAGCCTTCTGATAGCTCATAGTGAGCGACCACGTCTCAGTCCCGTATGTCATCACTGGCAACACACACTGGTCAAAGACTTTCGTCTTGAGACACTGCGGTATATCGGACTAGAAGATATTTCGTAGCTTACCGAACGCTGCCCAGCCTAATTAGATTCGACGATAATATTTACGATTGACGATTTTTCTTGTAACATTTTGTAATTTTTTTTATTTGATACCAAACTTGAGGAAGCTCTGTGTGGAACACAGAGCTCTCAGTTAATAAAATTTTCGAACTCGAAGTTTTTATAGTGTCTCGGGTATTATTTGAGTCCTTCCTAAGTCTCGAAGCTCGAGCACGGACATCGAAGAACAAGAGTACGACGAGCCGAGGTCATAGCCTTTAGAGGCGCACTCGGGATGTTCCGCTTTCGATCTGATTTCAACCCCTGAGAGAATGTAGTGAGGAACGGGATCTAGAAAATCTACAACTCGCATTCCCCACAACATTTATATCAGCGGATGGTAAGTGGCAAAAAGGCCGAACGTCTTCCACCTTCACTTCACCTGGAATCACCAAACCTCAGTTATAGTTGATGAATCCTTCAGGACTGGCTAGCTTTAGGACAACGATACACAGGCAACTCGAAGCAGTCAGGGTCGACTGCTTCGAGCTGCGACTGCATAGTGAACTCTGTTCTGTTTGCAAATAGAAGATTGTAGTTCACTATGCAGTCGTAGCTTGAAGCAGTCGCATCCTAACTCCTACAAGCTGCCCGTTTATGACCGCTCTAACTTTCGAAATACTACAAAGTTACTAACATTGTTATGGCGATACTGCGCACTAACTTGTATTGGGTATCGTGATGAGTTACTTGCCAAAACCCTTGCCCCTTATGACGCTAAGAGGAAAGGCGTTTGCCTTGCAGTGGAATACTAGAGTATAAATAAATAATTATCAATTTCAATTCAGTTTCAAAATTAAATTGAAAACAGGTTTTGCAAATATATAACTCATTAAAAGTCCCTTTTGTCTCGCACTTTAAACAGATACTAGTGGGGCGCCCGCAAAACTTCGCGTTTATTCAACATATTTTTTAGGAATTTCGAAACCTGTCATAGGTTTCTTTATTTTTCTGCACATCTACGGCTGGAGCTCTTCAAAATGAGACCATAACCGATTTTTTATGTGCAGGTATCGTCCCATAATCACTGGGACAAAAATCGACTTACGCTATTAATATATACTAGTGGGTCGTCCGCGAAACTTTGCGTTTATTCAACAGATTTTTTAGGAATTTCGAAACCTATGACAGGTTTTGTTTTGATTTCATTTCATTGTAAACGGCAAGTCACTCATCTACATTTGGCGCCAAATTGATGAAACCTTTTTTAAATGAAATATTTATGTCAAATAGTATACATAAGTTCAGTTAGAATTGGAATTTGTCGATAACAATTTATTTTAATTTTGTTTAGAATAAACTTTCACTTTATTAAATATTTTTTATCACAAAACAAAAAACCACGTTTGTTGTAGTTGGTTCGCACGTTTTTCATTTGTTTTTTTTTATACTGCATGCCGTATCGCCGCTTTATAACAGGCCTGTAACTTTCGCTCAGCTCTTTAAAATTAAATCTGTCTTATATTGGCAATAGAACCTATTTGGTAGTTTTTATACTTTTTGATTGTAATTTTGACAGACTTTTTCCTTTTCACATTAATTGCTATTATTTAAATACATTTTTCTTCTTCTGACATTGCATTTGAACGCTGCGTTTCATTTCTAAACCTATATTTTACCTTATATATTTTTTTTGTTCACAACATTTTGTCCCCTTTATTTTTCTGCACATTTTCGGCTGAAGCTCTTCAAAATGAGACCATAACCGATTTTTCATGTGCAGCTGTTGTCCCATAATCACTGGGACAAAAATCAGCTTACGCTATTAATATATAAGACTAGTGGGTCGCCTGCAAAACTTCGCGTTTATTCAACAGATTTTTTAGGAATTTCGAAACCTGTCATAGGTTTTTTTATTTTTCTGCACATCTACGGCTGAAGCTCTTCAAAATGAGACCATAACCGATTTTTTATGTGCAGCTGTTGTCCCATAATCACTGGGACAAAAATCGACTTACGCTATTAATATATATTTAAATTTTCGTCGTTTATCGGCTGAATATTGAAAGTCCATGAATTTTGTAACAATGGAGGCAGGACGGCGGACAATGATGATATTAAAAATCACAATACACAATTAATGTAAAAATTTGACAATGAAATGAATTGTTTTCGTTTTGTGTATTTTCCGACAGTTCGTATTTCAAGTTATATCAGAAAGCATGCCATCAGATAATAAGAGTCATTATGTTACCTATGAGTGAGAGATGAGAGAGTAATACTTTTTGGTTACTGGTTATCAGCAATTAAATGTCAGCAATTAAAAAAAATGTAAAAGAAGTTTTAATGTCTTTACAGGTTTTAAATATCACATGTAATCATGGCAGTGTTAGCCATTTTTATCACAAGAAATACAAATAAGTTTTATTAAATGCCATGCTTTTTTGTCACTTACTTCGCATATTTTATCCGTACATGTACCGCTAAAGTTCCCCAACAGCGGGGACATAAAATGAGCTGATGATGATCATGTACGCTGACTGTACAGACTGTACAATGTCTAATTTAATATGAAAACAACGCAATATTTAATCCGCGATTACTTCGCGGAGTATCATTTTAAACTAGCTGCCCTAAATTAGCTGTTTTAAATTAAATAAATTATAACGTATTTCAGAGTGATCACGTTTGTTTATATATCAACAATAAACGACGATTAGTTACAAAAATAAGTTTTCTGTTTTTTTTCTCTTTATTAAAACTTTCCGTGTGCCATAAGGAAAACAATAAAAAATTTCCGAATTGGTCGAGCCGTTCTCGAGTTTTGCGCTAAGCAATATTAATTTTTATTTATATAGATAAATATTATACAATTTGTAAAAAAACCAGTCCGATCGGAAAGGGGTACATAGGTATACAAATAATAATAAATAAATAAACTTTCCTACACTCACACCAATTATTTAGCCCAAGAGAATCTTCGTTATGAAACTCGTTAAATGGTTACTAGACAACGGATAAACATACTTAAAATACTTATTATACATAGAAAACACCCAGACCCGAGACAATTTAGAAAAACAATAATTTCTAAATTGACCCGACCGGGGTCCGAGCCCGGGACCTCAGAGATGGCGACACCATGAAAACCGGTGTACAAACCACTCGACCAAGGAGATCGTCAAAACAAATAAACAAATAACTATAACAAAAAAAAAATATAAAAAAATATTATTCATAAAAATAAAAGAGTTATCGTAATTTAAAACGTAAGTTTTTTGTACCGAAATTGCTCAAATTACCCCAAAATTATGCAAATTTTATAAAATATGTGACCACACTTTCCATCAATGGCGGCGGCGACAAAGGTCCTACCAAAAAGTGCTGCCAACGAAAGTATTGCCATGTAAGTTTTGTAAATTTTTAGGGGGGTACATTTTTTCACTTATTATTTTAAAATAATTACGTAAATAGAACTGAATCTCGATATCTAATAACACCTTTACGGATTGGACAGGGTTTTTGTTACTTATTGTATAATAGATAATCATGATTGTTATTGTTACCTCCACTTCGGAATATATTCGGCGTGCTTACATTTCAATTCTACTGATCAAAGTCAGATTTTCGCTGATATTAAAACAAGTTTTATTTTCTTCCAACTATAATTACTATCTGAATCCTTGCTGTCGCCCTAGTACGTTTGTGAAGTTTCCAAGTATCCTTTACCGACAGAAACAGTTAATTTGTAGACTAAATTAGAAGATATTCTCGGCTCCCTAAACGGGGGGAGAAATCGTTCACGGCAATAGCATTTTGTCATTTGATTAATTAGCGCAATAATCACAGCGAAACGTGTCGGTATAAATAAAATTATTAAGTAATTTCATCACGAAAATTGATATCATATTTAACGTTTTAACGTCCCACTGCTGGGCTAAAGCCTTCCCACATGAACAATAGAACAGTATGGCTCCTAACCCACCAAGCTGGACTTGTGGTATGGTTTAACAACATTACAACAACGCTGGATGAGAGCAGCAGTCGTTGTGGAGATGCATGAAGGAGGCTTTTGCCCATCAGTGGACGTCTTTTGGCTGAGATGATGATGATGATGATTACAACAACCAGGGCGATCGGCTTGATTAAAATACTAACAGCTTGTTTAATACAGGACTTATAAGGAACCACACCCAACCATAAATCCAACGCATTTTAACCTAAGAGCTTGAGCTGTATTGAATATCGACCACGGCTCATACTGGTCTCATACAGTCCATTTAAAGACCGCTCGAGTCTTTTAAGGCTTGTAGTCTTTTAGTGTGACGACTGAGTCTTTTTACTAGAGACTGGAAACTCTAGTCTCCCTTTTAGACTTGAGTTGTGTAAAATGGAGAAGAGTTGTTTTCAAAAGCTAATCCCACATTAACAATAGTACAGATTGGGTCATACATAACCCACAAAGCTGGCTCAATGTGAGTTTTAACAACTTACTACAACAACCGGGACGCGGTTTGATTACCTAATATACAAATCAGTGGCCCGCTATCCATATACACCCGTATCCCATGATGGACCCCCATTGTAGCGCCACCTACCGGGTCCAATTGTGAATCGAAACCATCCAGAGACTTACACAAACACACACAAAATATTTCATTATAATCGGTAAACCCGTTTAGGAGGAGTTCAGTGACATACACACGTGTGGAGCACTTTACACACGTGTAGAGCACTTTACACACGTGTGGAGCACTTTACCCGCAACATCGTCCACGTTGAATTAATTTGCCACCCTGTTTCGACCCATAAAGGTTGATTTTCAAAAATCCTCAAATACGTCATTTTTAATTTCTAACCAAATAGCTAAAACCAATTTTTAACGATTTTGCTTCAAAACTGAGGGAGTTTCATACAAACTTACCCCCCATTTTTACCCCCTCAAACGGTGAATTTCCAAAAAACTTTTCTTAGTGCTCATCTATACTTTATAAGAAAGCATAGTGCAAAATTTAAAGTTTCTAATTCTAGTAGTTTGCGCGTTGATATTTCAGTCACTCGTTAAGTCAGTTTTCCTTTTTATAAGTGTAATAATAATACTTAGTAAAACAAGGTAAAAAAATATAAAAAAAATGTAAGGATACATTTATTGTATACTTGTTTGAAATTTTATAAAAGTACGTGCCGTTGTAAAAGCGAATGAAAACAAGCGCTCATGCAGTGATATCATTTCAGCGTGTAAATTGCGAGACACTTTCTGAAATATATTGTGCCCTCTAAATAGCGTCTCCGTAACTAGCGTCAAAGAGTACTGAGGGTACAGATGTCCAGCCACAGGGTAATAGCTATGTATTCTGTGGTAATGGGTAAAAACTATCATGTTTCAGTTTCTTTTTATATTTGATAAAATGTTACCAATTGCAGACGACGTGTTTTAGCGTATAAGTTTTTATACATTTTGATATTACATACAAACTTAAAGTTCGTTATTTTTCATACCTGCTCTAAGCTATTAGCCGATTCAAATACTATGCTTACGGAAAATAGCTACAGAGATCTAGTTATTTAACAGACAACGATTGTTCAACTGAATTTATTCGATTTAAAACAACCATCATCAGGCTACACTAGTCCACTGCTGGACATTGATTTCGCCAACAATATTATAATACCTTCAAGACTTAGTAAACGAAGGCATAACGAAAGTAAGAACCGATATAAATATTTTTATTATTACAAATAAAATGTCAAATCATGATTGAGTGAGCCACGCTCGCCGAACCATAAATAGCGATAATAGCACACACATAGTAATTAGGGAGCCCTTTAACCGCTCCCGATCCTTGTCAGCCCTTCACAGAGACGACGAGATTGTAGGCAAAAAACTCAGGCCGTGGGGGCTTCTAATTACTTGTAAAGCCCCGACGACCCTGTTACAAACCTTTATTACGTATTCCATCGTAGTCCCGGGATTACCTGTCCCCAGCGGTGACATTGTTATTCTTGCCGTCCCTGTCACACATAATCTGCGTCGTATATCTCTGTCTCCTTTGGTCCCCGGTGCCTGCGTTTGACGTATGAGTGTACAGGCGTGAAATAATAATTGCGACCTGTAGGATTCGGTTCGATGTGTCGAGGCTGGATGGAATTATATCCTGTTTTGTGATACGCCCTCGTTGATAGTTCGGCTGAGTTTAATAAACTTTGCGTTCCGTTACCGACTATGTAGGTAACTAGTTAGCACGGTGTACTTACGTTAATCACTTGAACCACATGAGTAGATATAGTGCTTGAACTGCCGAATATGTAGACTGACGTTTTATGATTTATGTTGTAGTTTATTTTTTTAGTTTATTACGTTATGAAAAATAAAACTAAAGAAAGAAAAACAAAAGAATAAAGGAGTTTTGATGCAACAGTAGGTACTTCAGCAAAACCCGTAAAGTATTCGCAAAATACTTGGGATAAGTGTGGTCAAAGCTTCGATAAGCCGATATGATACAATTATAATCATGATGATAACGACTATGAAAATACTATGATGGCTGGTTAGATGCCACTTATTATTATTTATTATCTAATATATAAAATTCTCGTGTCACAGTTTTCGTTGCCATACTCCTCCGAAACGGCTTGACCGATTTTGATGAAATTTTTTGTGCTTATCCGGTATCTATGAGAATCGGCCAACATCTATTTTTCATCCCCCTAAATGTTAGGGGTAGTCCACCCCTAAATTTTTTTAATTATTTATATGGCAAAACAACGTTTGCCGGGTCAGCTAGTATTATATATTATTACAGTTGCTCCATCGACTTTAATTCAAAAATGAGGTGAGCCCTGTCCGACCAAAGGTTAACTGAATTTTTTGTACATCTTTTCCGTAAACGCGACCGTCAAGCGTGAAATGAAACACTTTATACCGATCTCTTTTATTTTGGTGTGACGTTCCAAACCCCTTGCAGTGTCCGTGTGAAATCCTAAGGAAAATCCGAAGCCTGACGTGTTATGTCGTTTTTTACTCACGTTGGAAAGAGTTTACGTAAATTATTTTGTGGTGGGAGTGTTTTCAGTCCCTACTTAACCGTCCATTAAAGTTATTACAAATTACAATAAACAAAAACTAAACTTCACATTCAAACTCTTTTCTTTCCCACCAAGAAGTCCCGGCATCAAAGTTCTTTGTTATTTTTCCCACCAGCACGCTCACGTTTTACGCGTAACTTCCAGCCAGCATCATTTAATTGATGTTATGATGTCTTTTTAGGGTTCCGTAGCCAAATGGCAAAAAACGGAACCCTTATGGATTCGTCATGTCTGTCTGTCCGTCCGTATGCCACAGCCACTTTTTTCCGAAACTATAAGAACTATACTGTTGAAACTTGGTAAGTAGATCTATTCTGTGAACCGCATTAAGATTTTCACACGATAATATAAAAAAAACAATACATTTTGAAGGTTCCCTATACTTGGAACTGAAACTCAAAAAATTTTTTCATCAAAATCTATGGATAGATCTTCAAAAATGATATTGAGGTTTTTAATATAATTTTTTTCTAAACTGAATAGTCTACTAATCTTCCAAACTTCCAAAGTGGTAAAATGTGTGTTCCCCCCCCCCCCTTGTAACTTCTAAAATAAGAGAATGATAAAACTAAAAAAAATATATGATATAACTTCCACCGAAAATTGGTTTGAACGAGATCTAGTAAGTAGTTTTTTAAATGGTACGTCATAAACCGTAAACCGCAAGTTCAAATTTTCACAGATGATGTATTTCTGTTGCCGCTATAACAACAAATACTAAAACAGAATAAAATTAATATTTAAGTGGGGCTCCCATATAACCGACATGATTTTTTTTTGCCGTTTTTATAGATAATTGTACTCGCACTTGGCCGGTTTTTTCTTTTCTAGCGAGGACAGTGACCTCGTGCGAGCATCACGTTTATATAACATCCAGCCAGTACCGCTTCATTGATGTTAAGATGTTGTTTTCTCTGGTCAGGATAGTGACCTCGTGCAAGCATCATGCATTCCATCCAGCCAGTGCCTTTATTTCAAGCTGTTTCTTTTTTTCTTTCCTAGTGAGGATGGTGACCTCGTGCGAGAGACGCGCCGTGGCGTGCGTCCTCCTGGCTGTGACTGCGGTGGTCGCAGCCGCGTCCTACGACCGCGAGCGGCTCGAGATAGCCAAGCAGATCTTGGAGGAAGTGCCACTGACTGACGGGTAACTCTCATGAGTACGGTAGATAGACATTTGTTCCTTTAATCGTTGAAAATGGAGGTCAGCAACTGACCTTAGTCGTTAGTAACAATTGAATTCAGACCACCTGCTTTTTAGCTGCTGTCATCCCGTAAATTTAAATGAAAATCTATATTATTGTATGTTGATGAAAATTACGTGGAACACAAGCTGGGCTCTAGGAAATACTAAGGTCGACTGAATTGAAAAATATTTATGAAAAGTAGACATAATATCAATGTTTCATAATCCTCTGATTTCTCCACCAAAACGGGACTGATTTAATTACTTTTTTTATGTTTTGCTTATATATTATATATATATAATTATTAAACACAAAAAAACACAGCGGAATATCTGGCCAATTTTTAAGTTTTTTAAATGTTCCTATCTTTTTAATAATGAATTTATAAGAAAAAGGAAAACATAGGGAATAAAAAGTAATTAAATCGGTCCAGTTTTGGAGGAGGAATCAAAGGACTACGAAACGTTGATTTTGTCTACTTTTCATACATATTTTTAACCGACTTCAAAAAAGTAGGAGGTTTCTCAATTCGGCCGTATATATTATTATTCAATTCTGTCGACCTGTTTCCTCTTAAAGTGTCAAACACTGGTGCCAATATCTACCATTACTTAGCTAAGTCTTTCTATTATGAACCAGAACAAAACCGCCTAACAAATGTAGTGGTTAGACAACCGGTCTTCAACCACCCGAGTTCGATTCATAGAATATGACCGTACATTATTGGTGGTTTAAGTCTGGCTATTTATCACCCTCCTATGTTTGTTTGCCACCACAACAACAACGTTAACGTTATATAAAAAAAAGATCGCTTAATAAAAATAGTAACCGTGTATTACCAGCAACACATCACTTGCGCTTTGCTGACCCAACATAGTTTATTGAATCTGCTGTTATCATTTTTTATCATTTTACAGGCACAACGACCTGCCCTGGAACATACGAAAGTTTCTGCGCAACCAAATCAATGAATTCGAGCTGGACACCGATTTGACGGTCGTGGAGCCCTGGTCCATCTCCAAGTACTCGCATACCGACCTTCCGAGGCTCAGGCAGGGAATGGTGGGCGCTCAGGTAAGAATCATCACCTTTAGCTCAAACAAGTTTAGTTTATTTAGGAAGGAATCTTTAGAATTTCAACTACAAAGGCTTTAGACTCCTCCCCCACTGTAGCTGAAGTGGTTCTAAAGGAAAATGTCAAACCTAGTGAAAACTATTTTAGTTTTCAAAAAATTGATTTTAGAGATATAATTAAAACTTTTAATACTCTTAATAAAAAGAAGACTGCTGATCTGTGGGGTAATTCCGTCGACGTCACTAAATCCGTTATTGAGACAATAGCTCCAGTTTTAGCTTGCATATTTAATGAATGCATTGACTGTGGTGTTTTTCCTGACCTAATGAAGCACAGTAAAGTAATCCCATTATTCAAATCAGGTAGCACATGTGACCCCTCTAACTTTAGACCAATTTCTGTGTTACCCACATTTAGTAAAATATTTGAAAAGATAATTCTAGACCAAATTCAAGTTCATTTTTATAGAAATAAACTTTTACATTCTAGACAATATGGTTTCACTAGGGGTCGCTCGACTACTGACGCTGGTGTTGAGCTTATTCTTCAAATATTTAATGCCTGGGAGGATTCTCACGATGCCGTAGGGGTTTTTTGTGATTTATCCAAGGCCTTTGATTGTGTTTTACATGAAACCCTGGTCAGGAAGCTCTACCACTATGGAATTAGAGATGCATCACTGAATCTTCTTATCTCATATTTGAGTGATTCAGAGGGTTGATGTTAACGGTAAAAGATCTCCGGGATCGGTGGTTACAATGGGTGTTCCACAGGGTTCAATTCTTTGTCCTTTCTTATTTTTAATTTATATTAACGACTTGCCTTACTTTGTAAAAGACAAACATGAGATAGTATTGTTTGCAGATGATACCTCACTTTTATTCAAAGTGAAACGACGACAGCCGATTGATGACGATGTGAACAATGCTGTCACAAAGATAGTTCATTGGTTTAGTGTTAACAATTTGCTATTAAATGAACAAAAAACCAAATGTATAAGATTTGTATTACCCAACGTTAAGGAGGTAAAAACCAGTGTAAAAATTAAAGATAAGAATGTGGACCTTGTGGACACCACAGTGTTTCTAGGCATTACGTTGGATGCAAAGCTACAGCCACATATAGATAAATTGTCGAGTAGACTGAGCTCTGCGGCTTATGCAGTAATGAAAATTCGTCAGATCACTGACATTGAAACAGCTAGACTTGTTTACTTTAGTTATTTCCATAGCGTAATGTCGTACGGCATTTTACTGTGGGGCAATGCTGCCGATATTCAAACTATCTTTGTGCTGCAGAAGCGGGCTATTCGAGCAATTTATAATCTAAAAGCTGGTAATTCTCTTAGGGAGAGATTTAAAGATATTAATATAATGACAGTTGCATCACAATATATTTACGAGAACCTAATGTATGTATATAAAAATATTGAAACTTTTTCTAAAAACAGTGATATTCACAATGTAAACACTAGAAATAAAAACAAACTAGCAGTACCTAATACTAGGCTCCACAAAGTAAATAATTCATTTAGAGGCCTGTGTGTACGTTTTTACAATAAAGTTCCAAGTAATATCCAAAAACTAGATATTAATAAATTTAAAATCGCTATTAAAGAAAAACTTTATAAAAAAGCTTATTATAAAGTGTCTGATTACATTGAAGACAAAACAGCATGGGTTTAAAATGCTCCAATCTATTTCTAATCCAATATATTGTTAAGGTTTTTTAAACTTGTATAACTTGGTAACGTAACGGCATATAATTTTGTAAATGTCGTTACATAATGAATTAAAGCTGTGGAGTTTCTTGCGCCCATTCTTCTCCACAGCTAAAAAATAGACGTCCTGAATGGGTGGTAAAAAAATTATGGACGATTCAAAAGCACTTTTTTAAAGTTTATTTGAATAAAGAATATTTGACTTTGACTTTGACTTTGACTTAGGCTGCCTAAGGACTTAACTATTTCGATGGCAACGTTGCCAACCCTATGCACTTGATGTAAGATTGAAAAGCAATAAAAATAACCCTTTGAAGGGTTAACAGCGTAACAGGGTTAATGGGCGGTAATAAACTTCAAACCGTAGTGACTGAAGAATTCTTGGAGATTTCCTGGGGGTCTGACATCACGCTAGTGTGACCCCGTATCTTGCGATTCCATTCAGAGTCGTTTGATGAGAATCGAAAACTTGAAGACTGCCTCTGTGATCTTGTGGTTAAGACCACCGGTCTTATAAAAAGAGGTTCTGGGTTGGATTCCCAACGGGGAGTACATGTCTGTGTACTCGGGTTTGGTAGGATTTGTTTAAGTCCGCCTGGCTAGCTACCAGCATCTTACCTAAATACCTACTACGTCGCCATAACATCAATGTTAGATAGCATTGTTGTGTTCCGGCCGCTAGAGATACGATAGCCAGTGCCTCAGTAGTTGAGGATTCCAGGTGAAGTGCGCGTCCATCTTCGGCCTAATCATCACTCAACATCACGGGTGCCGCCTGTGGAGGCTGGTCTGCTCTTGCATACTTATCTTATTTTTAGTATTATTAATTATAGTTTGACTTTGTTTTACCTAAACAATTTTTGACTTTTACTAGAGTACTGTAGTGGTGCTGTATGACATTGTGGAAATTGAAACTTTTACATAATTATCTGATGTAAATTTGTTAACTTACATTTTTTATTTTAACAGCATTGTCCTACAGATAACAAACAGCGTTGCGTTAAATACATCATTAAGTTTTTATTTAGAGTATCTTGAGTGTGTCATGCTCTCTTTACTGTCTCTGCGGTGGTGGCATGTGCGTCGGGTCGTTACGTTCCCTAAAATATGGTTGAGCGAAGCGATGGCTGATTCATATGTCATGCTCGTGAACGGGTGCCGCCTGTGGAGGCTGGTCTGCTCTTGCATACTTATCTTATTTTTAGTATTATTAATTATAGTTTGACTTTGTTTTACCTAAACAATTTTTGACTTTTACTAGAGTATTGTAGTGGTGCTGTATGACATTGTGGAAATTGAAACCTTTACATAATTATCTGATGTAAATTTGTTAACTTACATTTTTTATTTTGTTTTTTTTTACATGTTGTAATTGTCTTATATATATTTTTTGTGTTTATTTGTAATGGAAAGTGTTCTGCTATGATAGGGCATTTTCCAATATTTTTGACGCTGTAAGGGAGAAAAGAGCTGGACACTTGCTGAGTTTCTTGCCGGTTCTTCTCAGTACAAGATCTCCCGCCCAGAGTAGATTTACGAACCGATGGCATAATGACATTCACAAGAGCTACTTGTAGCCTAAACTGAATATATGATTTTGAATTTTGAATTTTGAATTTTTTTTTTGAATTATCAGTTGTGGGCCAAGTGCATTTGAAATTTTCGCCTCTATAGCTCCATCTTATCGTACTAGGGCCTTCCGAGGTTTTCCTCTCCCAAAAGCACTTCGACCCAATGAGATAATTTGTACAAATCTAAAACTCTAAGGTCATGACCTCCGTTCGGTGCATTGTTCAATAAAAAATCACCCCACACCAAACATCGATTAGATCAATGAATAGGAACAAAATCTATAAAAAATATATCTCTACCACGTCCTTTCATAACAATACATTGCGTAACCAATAATTCTAAAAGAGCAGGAAATAATTTATGGCGGCCATAAATTTAAATTTTCCTCACTCACCTATGCAGGGGCAAACCGCCTATAGGGGTGGTTGAGGGGGGGAGGACAGCTACATTTTTACCTCCTCGTTTAATCTTCGCTGATGTGGGATACTCGGATATATTGTGTACTTACCTGTCAATGATATGCCAATGTAACGCCTCAGCCCGATACCCGAAGGTCCTGGGTCCAACTCCCAGGTCGGGCAAAGTGTTTCGGAGTTTTCTATGCATAGCATAGGATTGTGCCCGCCTTTGGCAAGCGTGGCGATTACGCCATCACCCATAAATTGTAGTGATGACTTGATTTCAATGAAGGAGCCTTTGCCCCGCAGTTGGACAGTTATAACTATTTACAATGATATCAATGATATGCGTTCAGTTTATATTATTCGATGCTCGACGCTCGATACTGCTTTTAGGAAAATTAAACAGACAGATAACCCCGATTAATGAAAAGGTAGAAGCAAAGTCAATAGACGATTGATTGGCTTCAGAATTTCAATATTTATATAAAAAAGAGATTTTCGTTAGTCACGTTCCTTTTACTTTTTTCCGATATTTTAATTAACGCTCGTAACGTATGTTTACTAGGTTTCAATTTGCAGATGAGTCTGATATAGTTTTTTTTAATGTCTGCACTTAGACATAAGCCAATGTCAAAGTTAGATACTACAGAACAAAAGTTTCTTTGTTCAGTAATAATGATACTGAGCGATGATAGATGTAAATGATAAATGCTAGTCTTCCAAACCCCTTGAGTTTTGGTAAAGATGTAGTAAGACGAAGAACCTCACGCGGATTTCGACAAATGATGTAGCATTGTTTTGATTGATTTGCCAAGCAATGTACGTTCAAAGATGTTTACAAACACCTAACGGTTAACGGTCCACTATTTCATTATAATATGCTTAGAAGAACATTAATTTTTTTGACCTATGAGCTGAACTGCACACGCGTCAAGACTTACCCCTAGAAGCTAAGTCCCCTTATAAATCTGCGCGACAATATGAGTTGTATAGCGTCTGACGTAACCTACCCCTGGGAAATAAAGTGATTGTAACGTTTACATCTCTCTTATTATTTATCTCTTTTCTGAACCTGGTGGTGACCGCTATTACTCGGATCCGCTCACTGTACACAAAATGGAAGCCTGGCCAGAACTCAACCAGGCAGACGAACATTCCCACTTCTACAGCTAACCACATAGCCACCACGAGTCCAACCCATGTCCGGGACCTGCCGGTACGCCCGCGAAGGCATAACTGGCAGGGGTCCTAGGATCCGGAACTCCCGTGGTACCCTTGAAAAGACAGCCGCACCCATAATTCCAGCAGGGTCAGTAGATAGGGACAGGGTATGAGCAAAGTCAATCGGACAATTTAGGAAAGTCCAAACTGTAAGAGTTAGTAAAACTATTCATAAAAACATGACTTGTGCGAGTCGGACTCGCCCACCGAGGGTTCCGTACAAAATTACAAAATTGAAAAAAGGACTAAGTAGGTACGCTTATCAGTGCAAACTGTTAGATACTACATACACCAAAGTTAGTAGGTAACTTATTACCTATACTTATAAAAGAGGGAAAAGGTATTTCTTTTTTCATTCTTCGTCATAAATCGAAAACTATACATCATAAAAATAATTTAAAATTTGTTTAAGATTGTTCAAATGAAGCCCTTTCATACGATACCACACATGACACGGTTAACTTACTTCAAAATTTGGAGCCCGTTCCTTACTTATAGACCCTGTTTTTTGTGATTTAATTAAATATGTTTAGTTTTCAGACTCTTCCCTGTACTTGTAGTATAAGACAATATTATTTGCCAAACTTCATAGTTCTAGGTCAACGGCAAGTACCCTATGAATTTTGATTCCCTTGAGAGTGTCAAAATATACGTTTTTTGCGACATAAACAGCCGTATCTTGTTTTTTCGTTAACTTAGAAATTTGATTTTTTCACAGCTTCATGGGACCGCAGACTTGATTATATGGTTTTAATTTCAACTCGTACCTCCACACGTTCCCGAGATAAAGGGTCTTGACAGACATACAGACAGACCGTCAGACAGACAGACGGACAACAAAGTGATTCTTTAAGGGTTCCGTTTTTTTCTTTTGAGGAACGGAACCCTAAAAACCATGTCGTTAATTTAAAACCTAAGTTAAACAGCAAAAATTTAAAGTAAAAAACCTTTTTATGAAACAAGCTTTTAGGTAAATGCGCTAAAAAGAAAAAAAATAAACTTTTACTTTAAAACTTAACTATCAACTTATAACGTTATTACACAATTTATATGATATAAAAGGTTGTCGCGAGAATTATGTACTCGTATTTACTTAGATTGAAAATTTTAACAGTTAAAATTAATTACATCAATTTATTTAATTTACTTGTTTATCTACACAAGGGAATCTCGCGACAAGCTTTTATATTCATATAAATTGTGTAATGACGTTATAAGTTGATAGTAAAAGTTTTAAAGTAAAAGTTTTTTTCTTTTTAGCGCATTTAAATAAAAGCTTGTTTTTTAAAAAGGTTTTTTACTTTTTTATTTATTTTTTACTTTTTAGTTATCGCTCACGACACGTTTCAAAAACTTAGTCTTAGTAATAAAGTGACGTCACTCTAAATCCAATATGGCGGATTTAGAGTGACGTCACTTTATTTTTCTAGTTATTTTCAGTAAGCCCTTTCATTTGATATCCATATTGTAGGAATGCACTAAAAATAATCATTCCGCTATTTTGGATGTGCCACCATCTTGGATTTAGAATGACGTCACATAATTAACTATGCATTGTCATCCAAACTAAACATGTATACAAAATTTCAGCTCAATCGGTTGAAGATATTTGCTTCAAAATTGAGTTGCAAGATTCCACCCGAACAAACAAACATACATACATCATACATTGCAACTTAAATAAAAGCTTGTAAAATACATGGTGCTGCCATGTGTCGAAGATGATGATGATGACACAAATGTACGTCTGTCTTCCATTATAATTTTAAATGCAGGGTAAACGTACTCATACTCACAGAAAACAAACATACGCCATAATTAACTAACAGTAAGTAAAGAGGAGGGTTAACATGTAGTTTAATTCTAAACATTTAGAATAGGCGACGTTCGTTGAACGAAGAATGTACAATTATAAGGTCTAGCTCAGAACTAACTAAATGCATGCATCATATTGTTCGACTTTAACGAACGATGACAGACGGCGTCTGATTTCAGAACGGAGAGAGATGGTATTCAATTTCAGAATTGTGTGAGGCGTCCGATTTGAAAACGGTTAGAATTGGTGGTGTTCAATTTTAGAACGGCGTTATTCGGGCGTACGTTTTTGAAACGGTCAATGTTAGCTTCCAATTTTAAAACGGTCATAGTCGTCAGCCGATTTTAGAACGGTGAGAATCGATATGTGATTTTGAACGGTCAGGGTCGGCTTTCAATTTATAAACGCTGAAACGGTGCGGCTAATTTATGAACGTTGAAAGTCAACGACGTGCGATATCGGTCAGGATTGGTTTCCTACTTTAGAATGGTGAGGGTCGACGTCTGATTTTAGAACAGTGAGAGTAGTGGTTCGATTTTACGTCACCTCATAGTACACATGAACTCTCTCGTACTAACCAAGGCTAGTACGAGAGAGTTCATGTGGCCAGTTCCTCGATGTTTGTAGATTCCGGGTGAAGTGTTTTTATACATATAGCGCGATAACGACTCCATAGAGCGGCGGGTCGTACAAGGAAAAGTAGAGGGAACTAGATCACGTGCCAGGTCACCTACGCGATGGACTGACCAAGTGAAATCCGCAATAGGGAACCGCGAATCTGACTGTACCAGACAGACTAGTAACAGGGAGAGATGGTGGGTGGTCGTGCTGCTGCTGTGTTCGCCTCAACCAGTGAATTTGACCCAAAGTGATCACGATCGCTCTGCCAAAAGCGAATCGATAGAAAAGAAGTATTTATACAAATAAGAAGACAACGATGATAAGAATGACGGTGTAAGGAGCGACTGCTCAACGGAGATAAATGCTGAGACAGCGCCTATCAAAATCAATAGTAGGTGCATAATACTCTGCAACATTACACTAGCCATTGCAAGAACTGCCTGGTTTCAGCGCCTTGACCGCAACATCCCAACCGCAGCTCTAATTAGCGACTATGCTAAACTCAGATTAAAATAAATCAATCAAAAACACAAAACCTTTTCGGTTGCCATTTGATCCGGACTGTAGGACCATATGAGGTTAGAGTAGTAGATGTCTAGAAATGTCTTTACTAATAGAAGAATAATTCAATATTTTACCTTTTTAGTTAAATAACCATTCAATCCAATAAAAGTATTTGGTTAATAATAAATTTATATGAATTCTGAAAAAGCCGGAAAAAGCGAAGTGTGATATATAATTTGTATGGCATTAAAGCAGCGGCTTCGAATGACAAAATTTTGCTATACAAATTCTCATTTTCGTTAACGTTTTGAACGGTGAATCAAATTCGCACTTGAGGCGCACAGGTGCCAACGACACACCCCCCTATCGACTGGCGTTCACTCAAATCGTATTGCAGACGTGCCGCTGCTAGGCATCATTTGCGCGCTATAAATTTTGTGCGAATTTGAAATCTGTCTGGCAAAGTGATTAGCTCTTTCGATTTGCTGGATCCAAATTGTGTGTGTATGTGTTAGAGATTTGTACAATCTGTGCACAAGTAAAAACTTGTTTTGATTTGCTTTCTGAGTACAACAAGCGTACAATCAGTATCTAATCGAGTGGTAAAATATTAAGAAAAGCGAACCTTAATTTTGTGTTAAAACATAATTAAAACATATTTTTATCAAACTCGTCTGATAATAAATATTTAAATTTAAATATTTAATGAATATTTTCTCTAACTTTTTTTTTTGTTTTCTTTTTTCTTTTTTAGAAAGAAGTAGGTAATCTAGACACGCGGTAGCGTGTCTTGCCAAGTTCAAGCTAACTGAACTGGCGAGCCACTTTTGACCCCCTCATAACTCAAAAACTATTCCAAATAAATATGTCATTAATTTAGCTCATATATTGAGACTTGCAAGATACATCTGCCTCCAAATCAATCAATCAATCAAAATCTCCAAATTTCATAAACATATCTCAAACGGTTATTTAAATATTAACGTCCAAAAATCGTCATTTTTATCACTGATTGACTCACTGATCTATAGATAGATCAAAACTCTTTCCCAGTTCCAGATGTCCTAGAAAGTTCAAATTTGGCACCCAGATAGGTAGTTGGGCGAATGCAAAGGAATAAATCAGAAACTAGTAATTTTTTATCAATTTAATATATTTTTGAATTAATTGATTTTATTAGGAACACTTACTTATAGATGCCTGTAATGTAAGAATCAGCAATCAAAATCGATGACAGCCGGTCTTTATATGGATTTTAAGGTCTTCACGCGAATATATAACGAGTGGAAGACCACCCTTAATTTTGTTTTTATCCGAACATCAGTTTTAGTACTTACTAGCTGATCCGGCGGAATTCGTACCGCTTTGACAGTTTCCATGACAACAAAACAAATAAATAATTTTGTATTGGAAAACTAAATTGTCGTTTTTACTATTTTCCGTTCTTATTATTTATGTTTCTCACCGTTTAAACCTTCCCTGAACTTCCACAAATATCAAAATCAAAATTACCCAAATCGGCCCAGCCGTTCTCGAGTTTTGCGCTTGGCAACATTCATTTTTATTTATATTGTATATTATATAATATAACCTTAGTTATATGATTGGTCTCGCTGCGGTCGAGCGCAGCGAGACCAATCATTCATCTAAGAATATAACATTAAAGATAACTAAATAAAACTTAGAGTATAGACGACTTTCGTAGTTATTACGTTTATTATCTGAGATTTAGTATTAATAATTATTTCAATAATTAGCGCACATCAATAGTATATATAAATAATACCACGGACCACGGCGGCCGCACGGTGCGGCGGGCGGCGGTGGAGCCGCCGGGGAGCGTTGCGATAATTTCATTATGAATAAGTAGGTACCTACTAATCATTTCTGTACAAAAAGTAATGATATCCCCTCAAAAACATAAATGTGAAATGAGAGCCAAGTTCAATATTATGATATATGCTTTGTTTGTTGACTTCAACGACAAAAGAAGAGACCTAAATGGGTGCCAAGAAAATATCATTACTTCTTGTAACTTAGGATAACATATTGAAGCCTAAGGTCTAATTTGGCTAGTTTTCATATACGAATTATATTGTAGTCTTCGCAAGTTCTAAAGCTGTAAGTTCTTATTTTATTCTTCTGGAAATTTGGCTGGCTGGTAGAAAGTAGCCACCAAACATTGGGCTCTTCCATGACTGTTTTAGTAGGTACTTAATAATAATTCGAAAATGAGAACTAGCCAAGTTAGACCTTAGGCTTCAATATATTAAGAATAATATAGACTGTGATATTATCCTAAGTTGTAAGAAGAAATTATATTTTCTTGGCACCCATTTAGATCTCTTATTTTGTCTTTGAAGTCAACAACCAAGGCATATAATATTGAACTTGGCTCTCTTTAACATTTATGTTTTTGAGGTGATACATTTATACAATACCATGTTAAACTATAGTTTTCTTGTAGTTCATGTAGTATCATAAAGTAACACCATACTAGTATGTGCCTATGTTTTATTAATAATATTTAAATCATATGGTTATTAATAATTAAAGAGAACCTTTAAAGCGAAATCGTATAACTGATGAAGTTACTTCTTAAAAGTACGGAGTTTGAGAAGTTATCTCCACAGCTATAAAGTGTAAAATTTATTGCTGCTGAAGATCGTAATACCTTGCATATTCTGATTAGATAAAAAGCTTCTACGCGAACCGAGCGCACGAACAATGCCAGGGGACTGTTCACTTTACAATGTTTAATAACATAATGCTAATTTACATTAACCTATATTTTAAATTTAATCCCTCCCGTGAGCGCCTTACAGCAGAACTTCCCGAGTTTGAGTTAGAAAATTCAATTTATCAACATGAAATAAATGAGATTGTGTAATATGCTAAGTAAAATATCGTTGCAAAAGTTTGATGGCGCAGCTCGCGAGTTAGCGTCACGGTCGTAAAAGTTAAGCAACTTTTTTATGCAAGGTCACCCGTTTAATTATCCTTTGTTTTTATAATAGTTAGTTTATTTGGGCCATCTAAAGAGCAACGGCCTTCTATGCTTGGGGTTTCTCGATGTGATCGAATCCGAAATTAGGAGATCCGTAGAAGAACAAAGGCTACCGACATAGCACAAAGAGTTGCTAATTCAAGTGGCAGTGCAGGAGTGTCTTTCTTCTGTGGTGCAGGGCACATCGTCGCTCGTAGGACTGATGGCCGCTGGGGCGGAACAGCTCTTGATTTGCGACCGGGCACCGGAAGACGCAGTGTGGGCAGGCCTCCAACAAGGTGGACCGACGATTTGGTGAAGCCTTTGTCAACCTTTGAACCATTTAACCCTTTCACAGTCAGAGGGATGTATATTCCAACCAAATTTTGAACTTTACTTCATTGTGCTATGATTGAAAACCAATGAAATATTCAAACATGTTCTGCCTGTTAAAGGGTTAAAACCAAGTAACACTAAACAGAAATAATAGCTTGAAAACCACTTTTATATTGCTGTCATCTGTAACAAACAGACTGTCGATACGCGTGTGTAAAACGGAAAATGTGTAAAGCTGTCTGGGAATGTCGGCGTTTGATTTTCATTGTTGTTGAAATTCAAAAGCTTCATAGTCCAAGAAATATCGAAAATTGGTAGTTAATGTTTGTATAGAAGTTTGGTACTCCATTTTTAATACTGTTTTTTAAACACCGCCTCCACCAGTAACCAGTTAATATAATTTACCTATTTTTATATTTTAAAACTGATAATAACTCAGAAAAGCTAAAATATGTACCTACATAATGTGCAGTTGGATGTACAATTTCTGCCCTAAAGCGAATCTGTCTTAAAGCGAATCTATCATAAGCATAGATTTATGATATAGTTATATACTAAATCTATGGTCATAAGCGAACCTGTCGTAAAGCGAACAACTGCTACCACCATCTTATATTGTTGTGTTCCGGCAGCAGAGACAAGATAGCCAGTGCCTCACTAGTTTGGTATTCCGGGTGAAGTGCGCTTCCATGTTCGGCCTTATCATCACTTACTCGTAACAGGTGAGATGAAGGCCAAGTGCTTAGCCGTACGAAATAAAATAAAAAACTTTTAAGAAAAATTGGGACTTTGCCATTTATCTTCCTCTTCCAACATGATCGGAGCTATTTAATTCTCTTTCATACCAGTTCTATTTCTTTTTCCTGTCGCACTTTCACGCCACATACTTCACATTCATACTTCATCTTTCATTCCTGGGCAGTGGGTGTTCTGCCTATTACGTACTATTCTGTATTTTTTATTTAGTAACTATTGAACAAGGTTTGGGTAGAACGAGAAGATTCCCAGGTATGGCCTAGCACAGAAAAATCATCATAAAGTTGATAGAAGATTGGAAGAATACGTGGCTTTTGGATTCGTTAAGGGTATTTTTACACCCTAGCAATATGAGTATTATAATAATAATATGAGAATATGAGTATGAGTATCTGTGGAGATAAATAAAAAAATAACTTTTTGTTTGTATTGTAGTACAAATTTACCATATATTAAAGTTTCATTCAACATCATTCCGGCATTATCTCGTTCACGGATTCGGTTAATTAAGAAAATGCATTGTACCTGTTCTAGTAGAAAACTTAATTACCTAAAGGCCTTAATGACCTCCGAGCCTTATGGGACGAGGTTATTGCAAAAATCTTTTTTACGACATCACTAGACTTTTCCGTATATCGCCACACCTAACGAAGGTGTTAAAAATTGGCTAGGAAAATTCGCAGTGGAAATTCAAAATGTCGGCTCTATAAACAAACACAAACCACCGTCTATTTGATTAGGACAATTATTATGAGCGGAGTGGAAAATTTCGCAAAATTTTAACAGATTCTTAATAAATCACTGTTAATTGGATTCAGTTTTTATTAACGTGAAATTATAATTTTAATCGAGTTTCTTAAGGAGCTGTCCGTTACGAGACTATAAAGGTTAATTATGTATATTAAGTTAAGTCTACCGTTAGGCGCTTATTTTAGAATTAAAATTGAGTACGTATTTGGTCTATCCACTGTAACGGTCCATACGTCACCAGAACATTTTCTAAATTAATAAATAAAAATTATAATTATCTAAAATAAAATTAAGGCTAAATGTTATTTAATTTTAAATGTCTAATAAATAAAATAGAAGTAACTAATAGGTTAATCAATAATACTCAAATAAAATTAAGCATTACTTGCTAGGACTTAAATACCAAATAGAATCAATAATGAACCTTATTACTTAGAAACAAAATGGTTATTGATGCATGCAAGCCATCTAGCGTCATCTACCGTCGTTTATAACCTTTATACACTATCTAATTTAATAATTAAGAACTATATTGTAAACAGTTAAACAATAAATAATTTCTATTCTATATTACTTGTCATCTTCGACTTGAGTATGTAGTTTTCCGGATCATAGTAATAGATGGCGTTCGTTAATATGAAAATCAAGTGTCTAAACAAATATTACTTTCGTGGATATTTATGTTTAAGATTCATTTTAGTTAACGAATTTAATTAACTTTACGCTCACCACTAACCTAGGTAGACTATAAAGATGCTAGGATACAATAGAAGTCTGTACTTTAATATTACAGATTGCATTTCATATATTATAAATAATTATTGCGTTTTATGTAGTATTTACAGGTTTTTACATTGCCATACGAACGTAGGTTTAGTTTCTCACATGAACCCGGTCAGAATATGACAACTTACAATCATTTGGTTATTTAAAATGTAAGTAATGCACTGAGTCGTGAGTAAAATTCATAATTGAGATGGGAGGGCGATCGATCAATGAATACTGCTAGCGCCATCCAGCGGAAATAGTAGCAGTATTCTAACCGTAGTAAAAGCAGAGGGAATAGAGGAGTACATGAATGAATGTTTCTGGCGCCGCCCTGCGGAGAGTAGCAGTAGCTTTCGCGTGTCTATGGATAAAGGGATGCCAAAAAGGGGAAAGTATATATTTTGTATCGACATATCGTATCATAACGTATTGCATGAGTTTGTGTCAATGCACAATATTATTTTTACTACAATTCAGTTTATTTTTATGATGTCTTTTCAAAATGAGTTCTTCAAATACGTACATAGTATTATTTATAGTTTTAACAAATAATTCATGGTTTATTTTACATTTTCGCCGTCATGGGTTTTAATAAGAATTATTTTAAACATTTAACTTTACTGGTGGAGCTCTAATAAGACATGTGTAAATGTTACTCGACATATTGAAACACACCAAAAACCTAAACGTTGATCTAAACAAATTTGTTGATATCTACATACAGAGTCTACATCTAAAATAATCAAAATCTATCTACAAAGCTAAACAAAGTCGACTGGCTGGTACTTGTACAGTCTTTGATACAAGTTTGTTCAAGTCATTCACATTCATCACATTATAATAATGATATCTAATGTTACGTCTTAGTCCATCATATTTTGTTTATCTAATTGGGACACATATACATTTTATTATAAACAAACTAAATGTGATACATTCATACGACATTAATATCGTAATAATAGAAATCATAATAAGTAATATAATGTAATGCTGTATCGATATTCTGATGAATTACATCGCATTGGGCATCCCTAAATCTGCCAATGAATGCATCAGAATCTGGCGCCTCTGCACAGGAAGTAGCAGTAATCTGTATCCAATAATGCGATATGCTAGTCTTTTCGATTGTCTATGTATGAGTAAAAGCAGAGAGATTTATCAATGAATACAGCTAGCGCCACCAGCCAGCGCAGCGGGGAGTAGCGGCAATGTGGACCTTGGCATGACTATACTCACACTTTATTGCTCGTGTTTTTCTTTTGAGGAATTTAAAGCTATTTATCATGTTATTGGTATTGTTGGTAAGTGGAAATTGACGGTGGAAACTTTCAACATAAGTAAATATTAATAAAACTTTGATTGAAACAGTATTTAGCGAGATATAATCACTCGCTGTCTAGGACCAATAGGAAGACAGCAGGGGATAAGGAAAGATACCTAGTGCCGGCGGCATTTCTTTTATGTGTTGTGACTATGTTATCCTATGTACCTTCCTTCACCCACAAACCCTCTCACTGCGGCCAAGACACCTTTAGCTGTCAGATATCTGATCGTTCGTGTGAGCCTGCACGAGCGGCAGTGAGAAAATCCAACCTTTAAACCTACTACCTAATCCCATATACCTACCTTCACCCACAAACCCTCTCACTGCGGCCAAGACACCTTTAGCTGTCAGATATCTGATCGTTCGTGTGAGCCTGCACGAGCGGCAGTGAGAAAATCCAACAATTAAAACCTTATCCTTTCAATCTTATATTTTGTGTTTCTGTTGTTTATGTGTACTTAATTAAATTATTAATTTCTATCTCACTAAACATTTTAATTTATTTTGTGAATTTTATATTATGTTGAAAGTGTTGTGTTTGATTAACGGCGATATCGTGAAATAGGTAAAAGAGCAGGAATGTTATAGGGTGTTAGATTTTGCATAATGGTTAGGAACGGTTTACATTATAAAAGGGAATTAGGCTGGTTAGGAGTAGGTACGTTTTATTTCGAAGTATCTACCTACGTTTTAGATGATTTAAGATATAGGTAAGCATATAAGTGTGTAGGTAGGTAACCGAGATGAGAGTTTATTGTGTGAACACTATGTAGGTACCTAGGTATAATAATGTGTTGCTTTATATACCGTTTCGAGTTGCGGAATGGAATAGGTGGTCTCAGGTCTCAGCGGATAACTCAAATCTTTTTTATGATCCAAAAACTGTTATAAGCTAGGTTGTCATAAATAAAATCGTTTAAAAAAAAAAGGGATATTCGTTGGCGTTAATAATAATAAAGCGTTGCATGATAACAGGTATTCAATAAGTTGGTGGTGGTGTTTTAGTTAAGTAGGGTCAAGTTGTGTGTTGATGGATGTGTGAAAACCGTGCTTAGTAGTTTATTAGGTTTATTTTATTCGGATGTCACTGAAATTAACTAGAAATTTACCTACTTAAATACTTTGAGGAAATTAAGGTTTCCAGTTTTGTTATGCCGAAATGGCTTATACATATAGTTGACGGTATCTTTGTTCAGATTCTGAGGCAAGCAAAGCCGTCCTCGTAGAGATCTTCAAGGAGATGTACTACCATCGAAAGTCTGCAACAATTGCTACCACAACCTACATTTAAATAGTAAAATCTATATTTTGGTGACGTCGGATAATTTAGACATTTCTTTTTAAGATTATCTTATTTATTAATTGTTCATTGGGTTTATTTTATTCTGTTGTCATTTAAATGAATATATCTACCTACAGATGGTATTATTACAATACAAACTGTATTTGAGGAAATTAAGGTTTCCAATTCTATATGCCAAAATGGCTTCGACATAATTTGTTGATATCTTTTGTTTGGCTAAGGGCAAGCAAAAGCCGTCCCTGTAGATCATCTTCAAGGAGATATGCTACCATCAAAGGCCATAAACGATTGATAACACAAACTACATTTAAATGATAAAATCTATATTTTAATGACTATGGAATAAAGTGAACATAATTATAATTATTTAAATATAATTGGATGGGTTCGATTCCCGGTCATGGAACCAGTGAGTTCGAATCTCGCTTGTGGATTTTATGAAATAAAGTGAATGTATGATTATATACATTTAATTTTATGTGGAGTGTTGCGAACAAATTACAATTCGTATGGGTTCGATTCCCGTTCGTGGAACCAGTGAGTTCGAATCTCGCTTGTGAACTTTATGAAATAAAGTGAATTTATCCTCTCAAGTGTGGCGGATAATTTTACGCAAGTTGGTTGCGAATAAACTACAAATCGGATGGGTTCAAATCCCGTTCGTGGAACCAAAGATTCAAATCCCGCTTATGGAATGTTGTTTTGTTTATAAGACTAAGTAATAGTTATATTATCTATTTACTTAATAAACCCTGGTTCAGTGCCTAATGTAGGTATTTGAGTGACTTTTGTTTAGTACAAATACTCAATGTACAAGCATTAAATACCTATAAGCAACTGTTTAAATAAAGATTAAAATCACGAGTTAAATATTCACTCTAGTATCATATCGGGCACTGCACAGGTGATTAGAGATTGCTAGATTTAAGCATCGTGACCGAATTGTTTTGTATGGGTCATTCGTTGCCTATGTTTGGTCAAATACTAGTACATGCATTAAATATAGGCAATGGTCTAAATAAAGATTAGTTTACGAGCGGGTGTGGATGGGTATGGGGAAGGTGGAGTCCATGTAGCTTTCAATGATCATCTGATCATTTATACTACCTATACAAATAAGTTCGGTGATAGATTATGTTTAAGCAAACACTCGTGGTTGTTCGAAGTAACGCTAGGGCGAAATGAACACTGATAGTATGTACTACGAGCTACATTTGCCTCAATATAGTAAATAGATAGCTACCTTACCTACCTACGTAAATATTAGTAAATTGTATTTAGGCGTCAACTCTTCGTCACTTGTAAGTAACAAGAATAGAGGTTAGATTTATTCTTATTAAATTCGAAATGAGAGTCGTGACCGATTGTATATGTTAATTATTAACCAACATGTTTATTAGGAAAGTAGTCGTATTAACGAATATTAATTACAGTTATTTATAGTAGAAACGATGAGATAAAACTATAAAATAAGTCTAGATCTTAGAGTCCGCATAAAACAAAATAGTAATTGCAACTAGTAGTTTCCTTATAGGAGTTTTGTTTTATTTTTGTATAATGTAGATGCTAAAATAATTGTGTTTTACTTCATCTTATTTTGCAATAATACGATCAGAACCTCTGCGATAAATTTAAGATATTTTATCAAAATTACAAGTTTAAAGAGTATTCAGAGTATTGTTTGAAGCTCCTTATGTTATATTATATCAAACAGGATAGAAAAACGATTAAATTATAAAATGTTAAGCAATTGTTACATAGTATCATAATGGGATGGGAGACCGCGATGTTATTATGATTTTAGGTACTTACTTAATCTAGCTCGGCGTAGGCCATCGCTTTGGTTGTTAGTTTATAATAGTAGGTGATCCGTTAGTCTTGTTTTAATGATAAGGGTCATGAATTCATTTACAGGTAGTAAAAAAAGGGTTGTTAGGCCTTAAGTTCCTTAAAGTTCTTGGGTTATTGTGGACCTTCGTAGGTGCACTAGACGATCACTTGGCCAAAATGATCTTTTAGATGTGATTGAAATAAGTAGGTTATTCTCGGTTTTGGATTAATATAATAATAATGTTTAGGGAGTTAAGTAGGTTAATTTATGGTAATCTAGGTAACTAATTATGTTCCTTATTTACTTTATATTTTATATCGTTACATTTGGTGCCGTTAGGTATATAAGTAGGGTAAACGGGGTTTAATTTAATTAGTTCAAAAAAAAAAAATAGGATCGAAAGTACATTTATTACACTTAGTCTTTAGATTTAGTTTTAGGTTTGCAGCTTCAGCCTTCGGGGTTTGTTACACCACAATTTTATCAAGAGGCCCTCCATTGCCACTTCAGGCAGCAGTGTTATAACCGGGAATTCATTTTCATTACAGCTGACTTGAATTAGTAGAAAAATCCGGCCAAGTGCGTGTCGGGCCGCGCGCAGTGTAGGGTTCCGTAGCCCATCTCCATAATGCGGATACTACCGGTTTCACACACCTGACAACGTTATTTAAGTAGTTCTCAATGAGGAATTTGTACTGCGCCAAGTACATTTTATAAGTTAGTCGACTGTTACTCGTAAACTTGTAAAGCTTACTTAGCTGTGATAGTTCTTCTTTTAACTTCGTCATATATACAACTACCGTGAATTTTTTCAAGTATCCAAAAAGAACCATTTGGCTGGCAGGGGGGGGGACACTTGACTCTAACAAAATTTTGCACTTTCAAGCTTAATAGTTCACAAACGGATGCCTCAATCAAAAATCTGTTTTCACAATTTCGCAATATTTTTGAAATTGCTATCCAACGACACCCCACACTATGGGATAGACAAGAAAAAAAAATACGTGTAGGGGAGGTAACCTAAAAAAAATTTTGCATATTACAAAGTGAACTAAAATATTTTTCAAAATTTTACTTCATTACTTTGTCGGCGTGATTAATATGTATATCCATGCCAAATTACAGCTTTTTAGTACTAAGAGTCTATGAGCTAGGCTGAGGTCGGACAGACAGACAGACGGACATAGCGAAACTATAAGGGTTTCTTGTTGACTACGAAACCCTAAAAAGAATAAAACGGTTCAATAACCTCAGCCTATATCCTTCGGAACCCGTGGCACCACTACTATGCCCAACTGATTGTGCCGTAGGCACTTTTGATTCCCTTCTACACAACAGGTTTGTCCATTGGGGAAAAAAAAATACCTATAGGTATACGTCCCACTGCAACCAAATAATGCACTTGAGTATATTCTAATATGGTTGGTGGCTTTAAAACTGCAAATTTACCATAACGACAATTTCGTTCATCCATCCAATGACATACCATTCCGAAACCCCGCCCGATCCTCTAAACGCCTCTACACATTTACAAAATACACTAAACATGCACAGAAGTATAGGCCCAAGACACCGTACTCCAGAACAAGGGTACGACGAGCCGGTTCACACGCGTTCTATACCAGGTACAGACATGTACCTAAGCGCGTCTCCCCACCCCCACGACCCGGTCACCCCGAGCCGAGGCCCGAGCCTTTAGAGGCGCCCTCGGGTTGTTCCGCTCACCGATCCGATCCGATCCGAACCCCTCGGAGAATCTAGTAGGGCACGGGGACTCGCATTTCACACGGCTTGAGGAACTCTTTAAGTTCCTCTTGTTTTCGTGAAGCTGAAAACTTCCAGTGCCAATCAGTAAACGCTCTCAAAAAAAACCATTTCGAAAGTTAACTAACTTGTTAAAATAAGTATATTACAATAATTTCTAGAAATAATTCACTTATTTTTCAACTTGTTTTAGTGTCAAAAATTTACAATAAAGCTTTTTGCAAAAGACGTCCACTGCTGGACAAAGGCCTCCCCCAAGGATATGAGGGGATATTTGCCGTAATCGCCACGCTTGGCAGGCGGGTTGGCGATCGCAGTAGGTTGAGGGTAACCTCAGAGAGATGCTGCTGCCCGTCCTCTGGAATGCTCCCTTAGTCGGCTTTTACGACACCCACGGGAAGAGATGGGGTGGTGCAATTCTTTATCCCCGGCACCACACAGGGAAGCTTTTTTTATTTTCCAGTAAAATACAGATAGTTTAGAATTATTATTATTAACGGGATTATTACCATGTTTGTTGTTGTGTGCGAGTATCCGATATTTCAGTACATCTGCGATCATGACGCATGCAACTGTGCCGAAATATCGGATACTCACACACAACAAAATACATTTGAATAATCCCGTTAATAATTATTATTATTATTATTCTTATTTATGTGACTATGATAGTTCAAAAAGTTATACTGATAGTTTGTAGTGAAACAACCCCAGACAGTAATCCAAATACTTGTGTTAGGGTGCCTCTCTTAAAAAGGTTGTTATATTTCTTTTTGTTATTTTTGTGTATGGCAATCCACTCCTCTTTAATGTCGTAAAGATTAATGTTGCCAGTAACAAATTTGTGCTTTGTCATACAGTTTTTTCCGGTGTTTATTAATGGATGATGATTGATGAGCGATCCTCTTCCTATTTCCCGTTGTTTCAGTAAATATGTTTTTACTTTATTATTAATTTATTTGCTAACATACTAGTTTATGTACGAAAATGTCAGGTTAATATATCTTTAATAATCTATCTTTTTTTATTTACTTCTCGCTTTCCCACCAAGAAGTCCATAACAATATATTTTTCAGCAATACGTGTCTTTTACCCACTTACCCGCATTGGGCCAGCTTGCTGGGTAGGTGAAGGAAAGCCCAGCACTGAAACGTTTATAAAAGCTGATGATGATGACTAGCCTTTCCGATATAAATGCTGAGACTACAATTCGTCCGTTTCTGAGATTTTTGAATAACGCTACTTAAATTTATTAAGTGGGGGTAATGAACAGAGTCCCACATAACATAACCATCTGCAGCGTCATCCCCGAACGCACTAGAAAGCACAAAAAGATTTTCCCTTACAAAATATTTTAAAATAAGGCCCCGGCAAAATCAACTGAAATGTCGAGTACCTACATACCTAGGATAACAATAAGTAGTCTGCGTTAGATCGCGTTAAACATTTTATTTAAGCAAGGATTTAAAATAATTAATCACGTCGAAAGTTGGGAAAGCCAAAAATAGTAGGTATCCATAACACATTTTAATTATAATACATGTACCCTACTCAAGCTTTGAACATTTAGTTAAATGAGATAAAATAATACGCTAGAGGACAGACAATGGAAGTTTTTCATTACAATAATTAGGACGTTAATTTCGGCGTTGAATAGAATCTTTATCCAGCTGACCTCAAGAGGCGTATATACCGAGAAAGCATCGCCGAAAAATATTAAATTGTTCTTTTGAAAATGGACTTACATCCAATAGAATAAGTTTCACATTTGTTAGTAGGAGGCATGGAATATTAATTGGACCTGGGAATCATTAAATCATATGGTTAAAAATTCCTTTGTTTATAACAAAAGTACGTAATAAATAGGTTTTAAGCTTAATTATGGTAATTAAGATGTAGTAAATGAATAATCATTTGTTGTGGTTGGAATCAAGGATGTCAGATTGCATGCAATGATAGACGTCCTAAATGGGTAGTTCGTTACATCGAATAAACAACGTGTATCTGATATAGAACTTGTATTTAGATTTACTTGCACATAATTCTTAACTTTAATTTGTTTAGCAATTTTAATTTAATATTTCTACTGTGACGTCACATCAAAATAAACAAGTCACAACCCTAGTTCAATAACCTCTGTGTACTACGGTACGATATTTATAATCAGTGCTGCTTGCTTATGCGCACCTAACGCCTGAATTCACTCATATAAATATTAAGTTAACAATTGAATGACAAATTAAAATTAACTAGTGGTCATTTTTGAAATTTCTGAAAAGAGTTATGATGCGTGTGTGTCAAATACATGGTAGAGTGTGTAATGTGTGTTATATTGATTTAATGTATTTTTTATGCATAATTTTAAAAAAATATTAACATTCTGTACTCCTCGTATAAACTGTAAGTATGCGAAATTTCATACTCCTGAAGGAGTATGAAATTCCGCGCAATTTTCGTAAAAAAGGGTACAAAGTTTTTGCTTCACGTATTAATCTAATATATAAAATTCTCGTGTCACAATGTTCGTTCCCATACTCCTCCGAAACGGCTTGACCGATTCTTATGAAATTTTTTATGCATATTCAGTAAGTCTGAGAATCGTCTACTATCTATTTTTCAAACCTATAAGTGATAAGGGGTGTCCACCCCAAAAAATTTTTTTATTTTTCTGATAATTTCTTTTTTAATTTTTTTATTATGTGGCATTAAAAAATACATACAACCCTAAATTTTCACTTTTCTATCACCAACCCCTATTTTTTTTGATCAGTTGTCTGTCTCCGCCGGGCGTCTACCGGTGTCACTTCTCACCCAGTAAACAGGACGGAGTAGGAATTACTATCAATAAGTCCCAAGGTCAAACGATGTCTGTTTGTGGCTTAGATTTGAGCACACCATGTTTTTCACACGGAAAATTGTACGCGGCATGCTCTCAAATGGGCAAACCATCCAGTTTGTTTGTGTTAGCTAAGGTGTTAAGCTAAAGATGGGCTAACAAAAAATATTATACACATTAATGGATTGATATTGTTTGTTAGTGTTATTGTCGTAATTAATGATATTTAAAGGAATAAATTATAATCATCATCCGCTCATTTTATGTCCCCACTGCTGGGGCAAGCCTTCCCTATGGATGGATAGGGAGAACGGGCTTTTAAACCACCACGCGGGCCCAGTGCGGATTGGTGGTTGTTAACGACTGCTAATGCAACCGGGACCAACGGCTTTACGTGCTTTCCGAAGCACGGAGGAGCTCGAGATGATACACTTTTGGTCACCCATCCGATGACCGGCCTTTGCGAAAGTTGCTTAATCTCAGCACTCGCAGACCGGGCGCGTTAAGCACTGCGCCACCGAGTTCCTCAAATTATAATAATTAAATTAGAATAAAGTAAAAAGATAAATGTTTAGTGCTATGTTATTTTTTTAAACCGTCATCGTTCACAGCGCTCCATGCCTCTTTCACTCATATACCCCATCCTCACACACTTACACTAAGTTAGAATTTTTTTCTAGGTTCGAGAGATGGTTAACTAGATAACGGATGTACATACTTAATATACTTAAATACATACTTATTATACATAGGAAACACCCAGACCCGAAACAATTTTGAAAAACATGTATTTCTAAATTGATCCGACCGGGGATCGAACCCGGGACCTCGGAGATGGCGACACCATGAAAACCGGTGTGCAAGCCACTCGACCAAGGAGGTCGTCAAAACTAACTGGTCATAAGTGCGAATCTGCGCTTCATGAGCTAAAGCAGATTTTGGCCATCCACAACCTTTCTTTGGCAGACGTAGGACTGCCCGTAGTCACAGCTCCTCCTCCTTCTCTTATTGCTGACACAAGACAAGCTGCTCTGAGGGAGAAGCCATGAAAGCTGTCGCAACTCCATCGCAACAAGCAATAATAGCAATACTTGGAGGTGATTTTCGTCAGGTTCTGCCCGTGGTGGCTCGCTGCAGCCAAGCTGAGATGGTAGTGAATTCGATCAAAATGTGCTTGCTTTGGCCTCTGATTCAAGTCCGCAGCCTAACAGTCAACATGCAAGCCAACACTGGAGAATCTGACTTTGCTGCGTATCTTCTACGCATTGGTAATGATCGAGAAGAAACACTGCTGAATCCTGAACTTATTCGTGTCTCTGAGCTGGATATTGTTCAAGACGTTTTAGCTCCTTGCGTGGGAGATAGATCAAACAGCCAGTATGTTGTCTCTAGCTTCGTGAGCTGAGAGCTAAGAGATTATTTATTTGTGTTTACATGTTATACTAATTATTGCTGATGCTTAAGTATGTGCGTATGTCAGCTGGAAACAGCGAGTGTTTGTGCTCAAGATACAAAGTCCGAGCTGACACCACAACGTAATTGGAGCCACATTTGATACTGACTTCTCAGCAGGTGCAATAAAAAAGTCAGTGGCTGTGCTATTCTTGCACCTAAGAATGATCACTGCGGCCAAAATAAACAACAGATCCAAGACAAACTACCAGGTACCAGTCGCAGCTACAAAAGCGTCGACTCTGTTTTCACGGACGATTTTGCAGAGCAAACTCGATATCCAATTGAATTTTTGAACAGCCTCAACGTGTCAGGACTTCCACCTCACAACTTACAATTAAAAATTGGTTCAATTGTCATCCTGCTTCGTAACTTAAACGTGATGCTAGGCCTGATGAACGGAACCCGATTGCAAGTTGTCTGGGTGAGAGATAACTGTCTTGATCTTGAAGTTCTCTGGCTCAGCTATAGGCGAACGAGTGTTTTGCCCCGCATCAATCTCATACCTTCAAACACAACGTTCCCTTTTCTTTTGAAGCGTCGCCAATTCCCAGTCAAGTTGGCATTTGCCATATCGATTAACAAAAGCCAAGGACAAACTTTGGACAAAGTCGGCCTTTATTTGCAGAGCCCCGTCTTCTCACACGGTCAACTATACGTTGCAATATCTAGAGTCCGTTCTGAAAACTCACTCAAGATACAAATTGACAACAACTCGCAACATGGTTTAATTAATGGAGAAGGACCATTCGCCAGAAACGTTGTCAAAATTCAAAATCATTTAATTCAGTTTAGGCTGTCGCACGCGATATGTTACAATAAATACAATGCTCACAGTTCAATGCATTGACCATTTATTAAACAAATTATTATTTTTCAAATAACTATGTTATAGTTATAGGTTAAAAGAAAAAAAAAAGTTGACTCGTTCAACGTATTCAAAAAGCGACTAGCACAGCACACAATCACAAAAATACCTACTTGAGTGCGTTGGACGATTTACGTTTTAATTTTTTATTTTCTGTTTACTGTTTTCCAATGGAGTTAATCAATGGGAAAAAACCTGTTACCAGTCTTTTGTATTTGATTGTTTTTGTTTGGGAATGTGATTGTTTAGTCTTGTTTTAATGTTATTTTTACTGTTTCGTCTGAATTGTATGTCAACGAACGTTTTGTTTTTGTAATTATGTTTGTATTTAATTTGTGTTCTCATGTAAGTGGCATAATGTCTCTATGAGAAAAAATGTCTTTAAACCTTAAACCTTAGTTTTAAATGGTGAAAGTTTATTCTAAACAAAATTTAGTAAATTGTTATCGACAAACTCCAATTCTAACTGAACTCATGTATACTATTTCACATAAAAGTTTCATTTTAAAAAGGTTTCATCATTTTGGCGCCAAATGTAGATGAGTGACTTGCAGTTTACAATGAAATGAAATCAAAACAAAACCTGTCATAGGTTACGAAATTCCTAAAAAATCTGTTGAATAAACGCGAAGTTTCGCGGGCGACCTATTAGTATAGATAACTCGTACATAATAAGATCTAAATCGGAAACCTTTGGCTCTTGTAACTATGACCACGCCTGTCTAATACACGTTGTGCAGTTACTCAGAATCAACAAAAAATGATAGTCAACCATCCTGATAATAATTTAGTCTCCACTTAAAACGTAGACGTCTGAAGAGATCTGCGAAGCTGGTGATTGTCGATAAACTGTTTGACAGCTTCGGTCAACAATAGCAAGCCATGCAAAATTACAGACAATTAAATTATCGTTCTTAATAATTAGTCGTAAGGATTTAGATAAAACTATTCAGTTGCGTTCAACAACGGAGTCACGAAAAATTACAGTCAAATATGTTTTTTATAGGTTAAACTCTCAATTTGTAAATAATAACTATTTAAAATTGTAATTTAAAAATGTTTTGTACCCACATGACGAACATGATTCACAGCTAAAAGAATATGCACGCTCTAGATTATTTATCAAGTCATACTCTGAAGTTTGAATATTGAAAATGCTTCGATGTGTCATTATTAGTTTAGCTGATGCGCCCTTTGACTAGGTACAGTCAACAGCAAAGATAACTGATGATTAGTCAAGTTTCAAAATATGAATCAGTATAAAAATCAATCTACATATTAAACATCATCTACTTTTGTTGTTGTTGACTGTACACTCGTGGCAACAATGAAACAACGCGACCATCACATTGCACAGGTGAAACTGAAACTGTTATTACAACCCTGTTCCCGCCAGGAAAAAAAACACAGTAACCCAGTAAAACGAAATGGAATTCCGACATTCATACAAAAGCATTGCATATTTTTTCAAGTCAAAGTTGACCCTTCCAATATTTGGTTTCGGTTTGGTATTCACAACAAGAAGTTGCGTAAATCATATTTAGCAAAAAAAAATCCAGACCCTCCGGCTCATGTGGGCTGAAGAAGTTTGCTCAAACTTATTTCCATTCTGCGAATAAAGCCTCAGGCAGGTTTAGCGAAACCGTGAGCGAACCTTCGCAGTTAGTATTGCTATAGTTTCCCATTTCGCAGGTAAAATGTTAATGTAACATAAAAAGAACTTACAAAAACTATTCATAGCGGAAAGAATGATTGATGGAAATGTCCCATGGTGCAAAAGTACGAAACGTATAATGTTGCCCATTCATCAACGGAACCAGCTTTATAACATAGGAGGAAGATCTCAATTCGCGTATCACCACTTAGACTAGGTTGCTTTGACTAACACAACGCTGTGGACTGTAACGTTCCAAACCGAAATGTTATGTTTAAATTAACTTAGTCGACTTTACTACGCAACGGTTACAATATCCTACGGCTATCAAACCTTAACATTTTTCGGTCAAACAGTACAAGCTCCGGCTTTTGTTTTGTATTGTGTAAAAAACAGCAGCTTACACGAAAAGTCCATCAAGCTTTTCCTGTAACGTTCTTACATCCGAGTTAACCGGCTCGCTTTAGCCGGGAGTGTGCCATCTGATTTATTCGGTAACAGAATTCGGTGGGGCTGTGTAAACCTAAAGTATAATAAAGTAAAGAACGGTTGTGCCTCCAACAACTATACACATAAGAATGGAAAAGTTTTTATGTTCGTTACCCAATCATGCGCTCGCACCAAAAGGATTTGAATGAAACTTTACATGTTTACGTAAATCAGATAATATGCGAAGTGTGTGACAAATTAGGAGTTCTTATGCAAAGACTATAGCTAGAATAAATCTCTCCATGGTTTAGAGGTTAGATAACTGTCTCAGAACCTTTAATCTCGGGCTCCATTCTCAGTCGTATGTACCCCCGTACATATTGTACTCAGTTCAGTTGGTGATAGTTTGGTTACTGTATGTGTTGTAAGTCTGTCAGCATAACAACAATGTTGGTAGCATTATTGTGCTCCGACAAATAAAGGTAAGCGACCATTTTTTCAAGGAGGATTCCGGGATAGATTGCCCTTCCACCATCAAGATAGATGACAGCCAAGCAGCGATTACCTACAGAGTTGTAAAATAAAAATATATAAAAATATTAGACTCCTGCTCTTATTGTAAGCAATTAGAGGTTATTGAAAGTGACTTAGAATTTGTGATATGGCAGAACAAGTCATCCTTACCTACACTTTAGAGTCGTTGAAAATTGTGTAATGACCAAAGTCACTCTATTGATGCGTAAGTTAAATGACCCGCGTTTGCCTTTGATACTTTAGGCGGATCACCTCATGACCAATGGAGCATTCATTAATCGTAAACAATAGAGCCACTCCGCGCTAAGCCGGGATTAGTCCTTCGATTATACCTCGGTTAGACACACGGGCCATATAAATCTGTAATAAATATGTAAATTTGGCTGCGAAATCTCTTTATACCAATTAATTAACAGTCAACATCCAAAAATTGTGAAATAAATCATGGATCTACATAAATTTGTTCCTCACTATTTTGGCTCCGTAATCTTCAAACTGTTTTTTTGTCACCCACATCTTCTTGGACATGGGCATGCCCGCAAAAGTGGCACCTCCTAGCCAAGCAACGACGTATGCCTCAGAGGACGAAAGAACATTGACTGGCTTATTTGATAACGCCTCAATTTCCGTTGTCAGTCTCTCATTTAAACCGGGAATCACAGACAGGCCTCCGCAAGGGACTACCGCATTGAACAGATCCGTTCGTAAGTCAGCATCGCACTTCAGAGCAGCTGTATAGATTGCTTTTTGTAACGGCAACACGTCTGTCTTATGTCCTTTTACCATATCAGGCTGGAACATCATTTCTGCGGCCATGAACACCTCCTCGCCAACATCTATTTTCTCACCATCCGGTAAAGTATAAATCCTCTTGTGGTCTTTCCTTGACATTGACACCTTTTGAGTAATATACATCATCTTTTTTATACTTTCTAACATATCTGGGGTATGGGCCCCCATATTGTAATTCTTCTCTTCCAGACTGTCTTCTAAGAATTTTGAAACTTTGACGCTTGAGTAGTTATTTTGCATGTGAGCGTAGCTGATGAGACCGCCCTCGTACACCGGGCATATGTCAGTAGTGTCGTAGCCCAGATCTACAGATATTCCTGTGGTAAATCCGGACCCATATAATGATAACACAGATTGGGATTGAACACACAAGCCGGGCGTGTTTAAAGTCTCGAAGAATATTTCGCAGCACTTTACTCTGGAATCAAACAAATTGTCTCATCATTGCTGCGTTTGTGTCAGGTAACATAATAAACATTTAAGTAGCATTCGCATAAATATCATACTAAATACATCAAGCTGCATATCACTTTAGGTGATGCATGCGACTTCTAAAACGCACAATTCGTTTTTATATTAACTGACGTTGTTTGTAGATGAATATACAGAAGTTTAGTTTTACACAAAGTACCGATGATACTTAAATACAGAAGGCGTAAAACTAATGTAAGTATATTATACCTACATGCTTTACCGAGGGCTACTAAGACGCTAAAACTGTAACAGCTGGGCAAAAGCTTCCTTATTGAAATCAAGTCATCACTACATTTAAATAATAAATAAATAAACTTTCCTACACTCACACCAATTATCTAGCCCAAGAGAAGCTTCGTTATGAAACTCGTTAAAATGGTTACTAGACAACGGATAAACATACTTAAAATACTTAAATACATACTAAGTATGGAAATAGATATAGATCTAAAATATTTACGCTTAGCAGATCCAAACTTCAACGCATCCAACAAAATAGATATTTAGATAGATGCTGAAGTGTACAGCTACATTCTACAAAAAGGTGTAAAGAGAAGCCCATCTGGAGCTTTGATTGCTCAAAACACTTCTTTAGGGTGGATACTTTCGGGTGCAATTGACAAAGCAAACTCTAAGGACAACTACATGTATGCTTCGAACAATATAGTAGTAATCAACGACGATGACATTTTGAGAAATTTTTGGGAAATAGAAGAGCAGCCTTATAAATCTTATTATACATAGAAAACACCCAGACCCGAGATAATATAGAAAAACAATAATTTCTAAATTGACACGACCGGAGATCGAACCCGGGACCTCAGAGATGGCGACACCATGAAAACCGGTGTACAAACCACTCGACCAAGGAGGTCGTCAAATTTAATGCGTATTGGCCTTAATCACCACACTTGCCCAATGGGGGTTGGTTATGACAAACCCGGGCTATGCATTTAAACACCAAAACTCACTTTGCCCGACCTGGGAATCGAATCCAAGACCATCTGGTATCAGGCTGAGTGCTTTGCCACACGGCCACCGAGGCGTCAGTCGTTATGCAGTTGTGGAGATGTTTGTGTATGTAAAGTCACATGTTATAATGTATATTTATTTACTGATGAGATATCTCACAAATAATCATTGATTCAATAGAAAAAGCTTTGTCCTAAAAATAAAAGAGGTAAAACCTTTTTCGAGATTTTTTTCCGGTCACGTGTGCGAATCGGTTTAATCGATTAGCAACATCGATACAACTTTCCGCACGGTTAGACCACAAAACGTGATATCCCATTCCCACAAAGGATTAACGAGACCATACGAGCAACAAATCTAATATTTTGTTAACAGATTTACAAAAGCGTATTGTTAGAAATTTCGGTATCTATTTCTATTTGTATTTCTAATAAAAAATCATACTGCTGCAAAATACAAAATAACAAAAAAAAAACAATAATATGAATAAATATGAATACGAGTATATCTTAACTTACTTTATCTTGAACAGTAGTACAGTACATTTTTTACAGATTGTTAAAAGGTGCATGAGACATCAAAAATGTACACATATTTTTGATACTGACCGTACTATGTGCACAAAATAACGGATGAACAATTTGGAAAACAAACTAATCACCAAAGCCCAAACTAACCGAATCTGACGCGCGTCGTTTAAAAGCAATTAAAAATTGAGCTTTCATGGTGAACAGTGATTTGGCCAAAGCTTTTATTATGCCTCGATTTTTCTGGAACAACCTCCCAGTAACGACAACATTAAGAACCACCAATTTTTGTCCAGAAACAGGAACTTGGAGCATTAAAGGGGCAACTTCCTTAATTACACCCGGCTGAGGACCCCTAAGTATCATTTCTCCAGACCTCCCTTATTACGACTCCCTAAGGACTTGCTTAGTTAACGCCGCGTACAGACTGGTGAAACGTCATTGTGCTATATAACAGACTGATGAAATGCGCTCAGCATTTCATCAGTCTGGAGGCTACTGCTTCGCGTACATAGCACGATCAATTATGTACCTACTAGATTCCCGATGAACGCTTAAAAACCAGTAGGCGACTTTGGGGCCACGACGGAGCCAAAATAATGTTTGTGGCGATGACAGTAAATATTAAGTACAAATATTTTGCAACCTTATTTTTTTTTTTTCCGTTGTAAGCTGAAGTGGTTGATGCTATCCAATGTTTTTTCAGATTTAATTATTCGAAATTTAAATGTTTAGGTATGAGCAAACAGGACCACTTTCGATATGCATTTTTGTTACGGATCCTGACCTTTATCTAATACATAATTGATCGAAGACCGCGCCCCTATGTGATCGGCATAAAACCGACCAATCGCGGATCGTTCTTGTACTTGTAATGCTTGTAGCGTGCGCGTGAAACACACGGTGAACCTAGCGTCAATTTCTATAGAAGTCGTAGAGTAAACGTCATGTCATGCTAATGTCATAATTTCTATGAAATGATGTCTGTCATTTGTAAGTTCAATTTACAGTTAATTCTGTTCATTTACAGCGCTGTGGCGCTGTACCAATTGCCAACATCGTTCCTCTTGTACGAAACGGCTCGATTTTGATAGAAGTTCGTGCCAGGCTTACGGTTCGCGCGCGTAGTACGCCAAGACTAGGTACAGAGAATTGTTACAAATTGTGTTACATCGCAGCAATGTAGATGGCAAACTTTTTCATTCCTCATTTCAGGCCTCGTAAACTAATCTTGGCACTACTTATAAATATGTTGGTTGGACTTAAACTATCGTCTTATTAAACTAGCGAAGCTAAGACAGTGGCTAAAAGTGTCCCAAGATTAGGTCTACAAATAAGGTCAATGCTGAGAGCAGAGTTAAATATTTGACAAAGCGAAATATTTGAATGCCATTCGAATGCAGCGGTCTTGGGAGAATGGTTGTTTTGTTTCCAGAGAAAAGTAAGGTGATTGCAAGCGTACTTTTCACAGTCGCTGTATACAAATTTTACTCTTATCTTAACTAAAATAAGGCTTTAGATCGGCTGGCTATACATTGCGAACGCCCTCAGTAACGCGTTAAAGGTTTTAAAGTACATCTTTCGTGTTCAGACTAGCCCACTAAGAATAAAATAGAGATTATTTGCATCCAAGGCTACACGAGCCGGCTGATTGTGTTAACAGCTGTCATGTTACATTGACAAATGAAACCAAGAGTTTGGCGAGCTTTCCGAGGCAGTGTAAGGCTCAAGATTATTCGAAGCTCGAATTCGGTCACCGGTCTTCGAAACAGGTACAAAAAAATTTGCTTATTTATTATTGTCAGTCAAAATGTCTAGTTTTTTGGTTTACAGTAAAGTCTAGTTATCATCTTATCTCATATTAAAAATACTGACTTTTCCTCTATCGGAGTGGTGAGTGAAGTAGCCAAGATCACAGCTCGATCCTCTGGCGCAGCTTTCAGCTCTCTATAGAAAATATGGTGCCAGATCCTCTCTATGTTGTCCCAGTGCACAATTCTCCCATTTACCACCGGGGTGCTCAGCTCCAAATCTTCAATCTTCGCTACTGCATCGTCACCTATGAAACGTGTTTTTGAGCCAAGAAAAAAGATCATTTTGATTTGATGCTATTTCATTAAAAAAATCATAAGTTTTAACCGCTTCTGTGGTCTAGTGGTCTCAAAGCCAGAAGTCCCGGGTTTGGGTTGGTTGATGGTAGGGCTTGATTTAGGGCTTGATTTAAGTTTGCCTGGTGCTATCCATAAGTACCACCTAGCCACCAGCTTATCTAAATACTAGTTAGTAGGGTTGTTGTGTTCCGACAGTTAGAGATAAGATAGCCAGTTCCTCAGTAGTTGAGGGTTCCGGGTGAAGTGCGCTTCCACCTTCGGCCTTTTTATAACTTCAGATGAGACGAAGGCCAAGCGCTTGGTGCTCGTCGTAGGTAAGACAATTTTTTTTTATTTTTTTTTTTATTATACGTAATGTGTGATAGGCCACCTATCCATCCATAAGAAAGGCTCGTGGCCCAGCAAGAGGGGCATAATAAAAGCTGGTAATGGTGTGGTAAGCATAAAGAAAGTGTCACGATGGGCTTGATGGCAAACTATGATATAAGTTACAACTTTAAACACTTTGATATATTTGTATCGAGATATTAGCTCTCTGTGGACTAGTCCAAGTGTACTAGGACTACAGTCGTTACTCTGTAAAAAAAAATATACAGAGTGTTTGTCTCATCATCATCATCATCATCAGCTCATTTTATGTCCCCACTGCTGGGGTACGAACCTTCCCTATGGATGGAAAAAGAGAACAGGCCACAAACCACCATGCGGGCCCAGTGCGGGTTGGTAGTTGTTAACGACTGCTAATGCAGCCGGGACCAACGGGTTTGCGTGCCTTCCGAAGCACGCAGGAGCTCGAGATGATAAATTTTTGGTCACCCATCCGATGACCGGCCTTTGCGAAAGTGGCTTAACCTCAGCACTCGCCGACTGAGCGCGTTAACCCCAGCGCCATTGAGCTCCTCCTTGTCTACAACCACAAAATATAGAACTTGAATCATACACACCTATGAACACGTCGTATGGTTCCCTCCCATAGCCTCCATTTAAATAGTTAGGTCTTCCCACAACAGTCCTGAACATGGACACCGGATGATTGTCGCAGGCGAATCCGGCTTTGGTAATGTAACTTCCATTATCGATAACCACTACCGGCTTTTCGAAAGCCATAGTCAACAATTAAATGAAAACACTTTGAAAGTCTTTGTCAAAATGTTTAATGTCAGATAAACAACCAAAGAGAATACAATAAAAACAAAGTATAAAAACAAAGAGTATGTCAATATTTATTCTTTACTATGACTACTATGACAATACATTACTATGCCATGGGCTCTTTGGACTACTTGCTTATGTTATGGCATGGACTAATTGGTAATACTCGTAGTAAGTCTTGGGTACGTTTATTTTATGTGACCGTATATTATAATCTCTGCTGCAGAGCGCACAGATGGCCCTTTCTTAGAGCACTGGCAGTCACTACACGGGCACACACATGTAAGATCTTTATAGTATATAAAAGTGGACCTTATTTATTTATATTTTATTAATAACTTACATAGTCTTAAGTAACACAACATTGTATTGATTAAATGGATTGTAATTATCTGAAATAAATGATTAACATTAGTAATATAAACGAAGTATGCTTCGTTTATATTACTAATGTTAATCATTCCAAATCCAGTCCAAATCCAATCAAACATAACATACTGTTTTATTGACATAAATTAGGCAAACATCGGGCTTGTTGCTCTTGCGTTGTCAGCCAGATTAACCCATCGATCATTAGAAAGGTTAAGCCTATCAAAAACCACAGCCTATCCAGAACCATAAAAATACAGAAAGTAGATTTTTCACTACTTTTCTATGAAAATGAAAAGTACAAACCCTATCTCCAATATGGTACTTTCCCTCCAAACAATACCTACTAATCAAAGTTTTATTAGTTCATTTATTCAACTTAAAATATTTACCTATTATTCATGATATTTTAATCAATAAGAGTACTACATTGTACTGTTGGGCCACAGCTAAATCTAGTTTCGAGACAATCACACTTGTCTCCACCGGATATTGATCGGCGGGCACTTTGCCAAAAGCATTTATTCTCAAAAGAATTTGTAACAGACACCTTCCGGACCGGTGTCTTGGTATTGCTCTCTTGTCATCCAGAAACCTTTCAACTGGTCCATAGAAGCTAAGAGTGACGCACCCGCCCACACCGCTAACTGCCTCGACGGCAATTCATCAATATTGACCTTTATTCCACTCGATCTACGCATTCGCGTCTTTAAATCGTAGCTCAGGCGGTTCACAAGACCAGGAAACATACTCGAGCCACCCGACACCACCACATTGTTGTAGAAAAGAGGTCTATGATCCACTTCGCATTTGGAAATGCTTGAGCAAATCAAATCTACTAGTCCTGGACTGTTGAGGCCTTCCAGCGAAGGTTGGAAGATGCATTCGGGGCACTTGAAGCGTTCGGTGCCCAGCAATACGTGTTGTCCGTCTGGAAGATCGAACCGCGATTTATTATCGCCCTTTGATGCATATAACTCCACTTCTGCATTATAATCTTGAGACACGTAACACATTTCAGCCTGTAAAAAACAGTTACACTTTAAAATAGCAGCTACCAAAATCAATCAAAGCTTTGGTATGGTGAACAAACGTAGGCATAGACTAAGGTACAGGGGATTGGTGGCTTGTTCTATAAGAAACTATAAAACTAATAACAATTAAAGCTTTAGTTATTGTTGCTAAAAAAATTAAGTCTGATATTGAGTATAATTTTTTTAGTTATATTTATAGTTCAAAAATTCAAAATTCAAAATCATTTATTCAGTTTAGGCTACAAATAGCTCTCATGAACGTCATTATGCCATCGGTTCGTAAGTCTACTCTGGGCGGGAGATCTTGTACTGAGAAGAACCGGCAAGAAACTCAGCAAGTTTCCAGCTCTTTTCTCTCTTACAGCGTCAAAAATATTGGAAAATGCCCTATCATAAAAGGACACTCCATCACAATTATTTGAGTTCATGTTCTATATTTTGTGGTTGTAGACAAGGAGGAGCTCAATGGCGCTGGGGTTAACGCGCTCAGTCGGCGAGTGCTGAGGTTAAGCCACTTTCGCAAAAGCCGGTCATCGGATGAGTGACCAAAAATTTATCATCTCGAGCTCCTGCGTGCTTCGGAAGGGAAGCAAGCCCGTTGCTCCCGGCTGCATTAGAAGTCGTTTACAACCACCAATCTAAAAAATAAAAAAAAATCTCCAAAATAAAATAAAGGACAATAACAACACACACAAAAAACAACAATAAAAAAAATTCTAATGATATTTTACTGAGCACTATCGCGGTTCACAATAGTGTGATAATGAAAACCTAAACTAGACAGTCAGAAACCTTTGATAGAAACCTTTAGCCACTCAAACCAAGTAAACGGGACCGTAAGGTATACCACTTAATTTACGACATGTGCCTCAGAATTGGTATTGCCGCTTCAGATCATTAAATAACCAATCGCACAAAACAAATATATTCTCCTAATACTTGGAATTTGCGCTATTGGCCCCAATATTCAAGCTCGCATCCCTAATCCAAGCAAGGTTACATAAACAATTGTGTTTATAAACAGAACGATAACTATGGCTCTGTCAGTATATTACATTACCTTGCGAAACTCATTGAACGTCTAATATACGATCACAAGAACGTCTATATGTTTATTTATAAAAGACAGGTTAGGCAAATGACTTTGCTCTGCCTAACGTTAGCTGACGTTAGTCAAAGACATTGTCGACATTCTTCTCCACAGCTAAAAAATAGACGTCCTGAATGGGTAGTAGGTAAAAAAATTATGGACGATTCAAAAGCACTTTTCGAAAGTTTATTTGAATAAAAATATTTGACTTTGACTTTGACTTTGGCTTTGACTTTGACAGCTAGTGCCAGGATTCTGCTTCACTAGCCGTCCTCACCATGCCTACCCGCAAGTTTTGCACTAAGGCACTGGCTATTTTATCACTAACTGCCGGAACACAACAATGCTACAAGCATTGATGTTATGGCGACATACTTTGACTTAGTGGCGGACGAAGTCGCAAGCGGGCCACTAGTAATTTATAACATGTTTGAGATGTACCAAAAGTTAAGGACAGCCTTTATATATTTTTTAACATAAAAGCATAATTTGACAAAAATGTATGTAATAATTTACAACAACAAAAACTACTCAAACGAAAAGAAATTATACAACATAGCTTTAACCAAGCTTTCACCATTTTTAACTTCAAATATCAACAAGAAACAGTTGAGGCAGATCGTAATAAAGTTTACTGACTCATTTTAAAATCCTATACAGCGTAACGAAATCCTGTGAGCTTCAACCGGTTCCGTTAAAAATTCCCTCCAGATTATCCGGCTGGGCAGCAGAAAAATCACTTTCGACTTACCCCTTTTCGCAAAACTCGTGAGCTTTCCACAGCCTCTGCGCTGAATGCGCCACACATGTGGTAAGCAATTCACTATTTTGAATAGCTACAGTTTGTGTATGTTAGAATTAATGGCTTTATGTTTTATCAATTTAATTTGTAGTTTTTTTCGCTCAAATATTACATTCTATCCGCCTATTTACTGTCACCACTAACTTGTAAGCAGTTTTATTTTAGATAGAATTTAGATAATACAAGTTATGGGAAACTATTAAATTAAAATACACAATTAATTAATCTATCAGTGTAACAAATAAATAACCGATGTCTGATACCTTAATACACTCCAGGATACTTCTTTCGACAGGTGTTGTAAAAGAATACCCCGCTTCTGCCATTTGCCTTTTTAGACGGTCAGTCAAAAGGCTTCCAGTCACCGGGAAGTTGAGAGTTGAATATTCTAAAGGAAACCCTTCAAATACTGGTGTAACATTGGAACACGAAAAGCCATTCTCCCAAACTATACCCGTCGTTCTACCACTAGCGTGCAGTGCTGCTACAGGTGATTTTACCATATATAGACCTTGGACTGTGAAAATTTCGAACATAATTTCAGCCATTTTTTCCCTGCAATTAGTAAAAGTGTTTAGAAATGATTTAATCATTGTAATAGAGGCAAACAAAATTAACTTTGAACATAGGTACTTGTCTTTTAACGGGACCAACGCATGTACTGTGTGCATCATCCTGGACTCTTCAGGTGGAACGTGCAGTTCTTTGAAGTAAATGTGATGCCAAAACTTTTCCATTTCATCCCAATCATTGATTAAACCTTCTTTAACTGGCCAAATAAGATTTGATATGCCCTGTCGCTTCACAGCTTCATCACCGACAAAGATGGAGGAAATGCCATCACGAAGGCCTTGTCGGCGAAATCTAAAAGACCACGTTAAACTTTCAATTAATTAATTTGTATGAAACGCGTTAATTATAAAAGGAGAAGGAAAATATATATTTATTAGAGCACAGAGGAAAAATTATAAAAGTTATACAATGCCCATTTAAAACAAAAGTAAAAAAAATTTAAAATGTGGCAGATAGCACAAAAACAATTCAGAATTACGTGACGTAGATTAATAGGTGCCAACTAGGTATCTGGCTCAGCATCAGACTATGATTCGATCGATTTACGAAAACGAGAATTCCCATGGCAATAGTTCTACAAAACCGAGCCGCTGAATATTACAATGGGCTTTCAAACATTTAGTCAATACCTATCCGTTTTATTATTTATCTGCCTTCAAGATTGGAGAGTGTGTATGAACCGAAGATACATATTCGTAGAATACACTTAGTAAACAAACAATAAAGATCAATACCTTCCTACAGTCGTTGATGTGACACATCTGGGAGAGGACTCGTTTGCAAACCCCGCTTTTGTGTACTGAGAACCAGCATCTATAACGACACCAACAGAATCAATATGAAGAGACATTTTGCAGTAAGTAGTTATTAAGCTTTTGACGTACACACGTGACCTACTTGAATTTATTGATGTCTTCTGAGAGCTACTTGAATACGACAGAATGAATTACCCTAGGTTCTTAAAAAAATAAAATAACAAACATAAAGACTTGTTGATCTTTATGACACAAACTGATGCTAACGATCTGAGTGGGTTGAAGACCAAACTACAACCAATAAAATGAGTTAAAACATTTGAAAGTACTGCAGGTCATTTCCATGATTTTTAAACGCCGCCTGTTTAATTGTTTTGTATCTATTACAAATTTTACAATTCTTATTCATTGGAGATTAAAAAGTAGTCTATGACATTGTCTAGATCACCGTCAGTAGTAAGACCACATCAATCCTTTGCACGGTCTCGTAACGTGATATATTACTGACAAACTAACGAAATCAACACTGATTGTTTTTGTACTTTAGCACAAGGATTATTTTTAAATAATTTTAGTAGTTACATAAATAGTTAATATAAATAAATTCAAACTCATCAGCATCATCAGCATCATCAGCATCATCATCATCATCATCATCATCAGTCTATACATGTTCACTGCTAGATATAGGCCTCTCCAAGTGCACGCCACTGATCACGATCCGCGACTACCTAAGGGTAGCCAAAATAAGGGATAAAGGTGGACAAGTCTAGCTTTTCCCCTTATCATATATGAAAAAATTCAAAACGGCCGATATCTATATTTTTATAGCCACAATTGCTGCACGGTTGTGTACAAGATTACGCCAGCGCAGCCCCATGAATATCGAAGTGAAAGTTTTTGAATATCTATAACTATTGTAGTCAGCGCCATCCGACGAAGGCGAGAATTCACATAAAGGAGTTCAAATATAACGGTGACGTGTCAACAATGCCATTACGTATACATAATGTACGAGTATACAGATATAAATTTGTAACACCCTCTTACAAGTTTATTGAAATGTTTTCCTAGTAAACGGCTGTGGGGAAGTGAATGCCGCTTTATGAAATAGGTACGAGTATTGCTTTGATATTTTAGAATAAGAAGCTCGAATTAAAATTTCTCGACCTTCGTAATTAATTTGGTGGCTTCGTTCTAATAGCACATTTATGTGTTATTTTTTCTTACAAGTTACATAAATATAAAATATTTCCTAATATCCTTTGTTAGTATATGATGATGATGAATGATAATAGGTAGTAATGAGTAGTGATGAATGATATACCCCCCAAACCTTTGAGTACCTCAGTAAATATGCAGGGCCAAGACCTCACGCGGACTTCTTGAAAGAATTCAAAAAGTGACGTTGCACTGTTTTGTTTAATTATCCGCCTAATAATGGATTATTAGGCGGATAATTAAACAAAACAGTGCAATATGTGAAGTCGTATATTAATGTGAAATAATGGTGGACCATTATTTCACATTAATATATGACTTCACATATTTTAGAAAATAAATCAAAACCAAGACATTACTCTTCACTGCCCGCCAAGAATTCTTCCTCCGTACTTTGCAGGGCATGTTAAGTCGTTAGCCGTTTTTATCGTAAAATTGAATCCTAGGAACCCATCAACCATTGGGCCAGCGTGTTAGGATGTGTCTTGAACTCCCCATGAGCTATGGTACTAGGGTAAAGGCCTAAAGACATTTTTGGATTCTTCTTTTACTTCTTGAAGACGTGCTTGAACACCTGTTAGTTTTTAGAATAAAAACATCAAATATCAAAAATTTCTCTTGTTCGTGTGTATGTGTTACAAACGGTCTACACACACAACACACTGGTTATAAGTTTCTTCCGCAAATAGTTCCTAAGCTCAAAATTTCAACTATAACTTGGAGTTATAATAATCACAAAAGTCAAGAACTTTGCACACAAGCTTCGTAATAGCCCCTCGCTTACACGTATGATAGTTATACTCGTATGCTATCATTTTCGAAGGTACCTACATAGGGTTTTTGAACCTCATAGTTTTGTTACTTTACATGTGCAAGACACAACTTTGCCAGTATCTATTTGCGAGCAACTTTTAAAAAGACTGGGTCCATTGCGGATTGATGGTTGTTAACGAGCGCTAATGCAGCTGGGACCAACGGTTTTACGTGCCTTCCGAAGCACGGAGGAGCGCGAGAGAATAAGTTTTTGGTCACTCATCCAATGACTGGCCTATGCGAAAGTTGCTTAACCTTAGCACTCGCAGACCGGGCGCGTTAACCACTGCGCCATCGAGCTCCCCTATTCGTTGAACGTGCCCTACAGAGCCAACAGTGATACCATAGATAATGATAATGACTAGTGTTAATGCTCAACTTGCCTTGTCCACAGTTCTGGTCCGCCTTCGTACCGTGTGCCACCCAGAACAAGGATGCTGTGCAGCTGACTCTGGAGCAGATAGACGTCATCCGTCGTCTGGTCGACAAGTACCCGCATCAGCTGCAATTAGCCACCTCTGTAACTGGTGAGTGCTGAAGTTATTGATATATATATTACAGAAGTAATTTGCTTTTACGCTGTTTCATTTCTGGGCGTAGATCATAATCAACTTTACAACGCTTATCTAATGCGGATTAATGATCTCAATCCCGGACTATGCATCAAAAATGTTCAAACATATCATTAGTTCGACCGGTGAGTTGAAACCTGAACCTCCAAATATCGGGCCGAACGATTTGCCAACCGGCCACCGACACCAGTAGTAAGTATAAAAATTTAAAAAAAGATGGCTTCTTATTACGTATCTTAGCAATACGTACTTTTTAGTGATACTTCTAGGATAGGTTGAGCAGTAGCCATCGTGATGGCTTGGACGAGAGAGAAAAACCTGGCTGAGGTTTCTCTCCTGACTGGACATATTTAGTGCGAGTTTTGTTTACTATTCGATCATACGAAAATTTGGCATTGAAGCAGCCTTGTGGAAAACACATTCGAAACATTCAGAAACCGTTCGCAAACTATTAACGAACTCGTGCTTCTTACGTTTTTAAATAGAATATTGTTATTGAAATAATAATATGTTGTTACCAGGCATACCGTTCGGTATTTTACCTTACTTCTACATCCCAGACACGCCATGTTTTTTAATCGTGGCCGTGTTAAAAAACACGAACAAATCCAAACAGTTTGATCCAGTTTTAAAGTTACAAATTAGTTTAGTCGGACGGGGCCGGCATTCTAAATACATCGAGATTGCAATTCTTTTTGAGAAGATAAAAAAGGAATTCGAAATATCTTAGTTGTATTGAAAGTTTTGTGAAACAAATAAATTCCGTTACTTGTAAACTAGGTTTATTAAAACTAGGGAGGACGTTATTTAACTAATAGTATTTTTATAATATTATATTATGTAAATATTTGGGTTCGGAGGTATTATGAGGTCATCTGTATTCTTAACAAAAGTTTGGTGACAAACTGAATAAACTTACTTAAAGTTTCTATAACAATACCATTTTTTTAAATTTAGGACCTTTTATTTCTTATGGATACCCGAAACCAGAGCAGCTTGGTTATGTGGCAGCTCTCCCGTCATACCACTACTAAGCTATGCTCTTCCATCTGGAAGTCCTAGTGGCTATAGGCCCAAGTAATTCTCCAAGGCTTAGTAGCCTTGGAGAATTACTTGGGGTCCAGGAATTTAAACCAAAAATCTCTTTACATATTTACTCACTATAACTAAATACTACTGCTTGCCTAAACGAAAAAAAAATTATACAGATATCCTGCAAGCTCATGGTGCCCGCCCAAGGAAGATTGCTTCCCTCATCGGCATAGAAGGAGGCCACTCCATCGCCAACTCGCTCGGTGTCCTCCGCAGCTACTACCAGCTCGGAGTACGCTACATGACCCTCACCCACACCTGCAACACACCCTGGTAAGTTGCAAGACGGGCCAATGTTGCCTGAACACCTCATTCATATCTTATATTATTATCGCCAAGCGAGACTTTAATGCTTTGCGAATATATTTTTATTGAATCCAGATTGCTGGTTTCATAATCTCTTTGTTAGACAGTCTCATATTAAAACTGGAAATATAACTGCAACAAAGCAGCCTAGTTCTTAAGATATTACTTTATATTACGGTACGTCAAACAAATTTCAAAATTAAATATATGTCAATTCAGCTGGTTTAAAATCTTGATCCAGATGATAATTGGCAACATTTAATATGACTTTTTCTTAAATATAATTTATGTAATTTATGTTTGTAAGAATCGTTTTTTTAAATATTGTCTGTTAGGTACCTTTTCTGTATATCCCCAAAGTTTCATAAATAACTTTGAAGTTTGTATGCGGTACCGTATTGTATCTAAGACAAGGCCCTTAAGACATTCAAACTTCTTATCTTGACATAGAAAACACAATTTTGATATTGCCCTAACTCTTCCAATCATCTCTTACTGCAAGGCATTTCACACTAGTATTAGTGTCACTATGCAAAACAATTGACTAAAATGGACATATTATAACTCATTCGGACTCGGAACCCTTCCAAATATTGCCCGTCCACAAAAAAACCCATTCCAAACTCCAAGCGAACGTACAATGCTTGCGAACAAAAGACGGCAAACGCACATGCTTTGTCTTTCTTTCCATTTCCTTTCCCATTTTCTTTTGTCGCACCATTTATTTGTATTGTTGCGTTTGTTCCGTAGGGCTGATTCATCCAACGAACCGCCGGCCGCTAACGGACTCACCGAATTCGGAGAGGTAAGCAAGGGAAATTAATCTTTATTACGAGGCAATAACGATTACGTACGAAGCTGGGCGAACAATGTAAGCAAAAACATCTTTTAACACTTAGTCGTAAGAATTGTTGTCGTTTCCCCCAACTGCTATCTGTTCGAATTGAAGAAAGGAAAACGTTGATACCGTTAATATATTACTGTAACTGTATGTTGTTTGTTGCTATAAAACGACGGATCCTGTTACGGATCCAATTGTATTTAATAGGAACAGTGAAAGAATCGAGAGTGAAATAATGTTTTAAAACCATTTTGTCTATACTATTATTTATGTGACTATGTTTGTTTGCTTGAGGAGGGTAATCCCTAGAACTAATGGTTCTAATCCAAAAATAATTTCAATAATAGAATGTTACTATATTTGTAGGTAGATTTTATTTTGATATAAAAAGTTTATATTAGCCGACTTCAAAAAAGGACAATTCGACTCGTATGTATTTTTTTTTATGTGTGTTCACGGATAACTTTGTCGTTTATGAACCGATTTTGATGATTCTTTTTTCAAACCAGGATCTGATGATAGCATCCCAGAGAAATCGAGGGGAACCTTCTTAAATCGTAGTGGTGACTTGTGCGTTTGTTAATGTTTTCACTTAGTATTTTAAAACACTACTATTAAATGAAGGTCTGGAGTCGATCTGATGATGGAGCCGAAAGACAGTCGAGGGAACTCCTCAACGATTTACAGCAATTACATGGTGTTTGGACTTGATTAATTTGTATTGATGAGAACTTTACACCTAGATGGGCTGTGACTGTCATTAGGGGTCTGATGATGAAGACGAAGGACAGTAAAGGGAACTCTTCAACGCTTTACAGTAGCTACCTTGTGTTTGGTCTTAATTCATTTCTATTGACAAGAACTTTGCACCCATATGGATTATAAGTGCCATTACAGGTCTGATGATGAGACCATAGACAGTCGAGGGAATTCCTTTACGATTTACAGCAGTTACCTTTTGTTGGGCTTACTTCATACGGTTCAATATGCCAAAATGTTTAGTTCGTACAAAAATAATACCTAATTAAGATTTAAGTTTTACGTAGGAATACCACCTACTAGGCCGTCGTTTCCTCATCCGAGAAGCATCCTTGTTAGGTCTACGTCTATCCATCACTAAAATTTGTAAAATAAAATAATTTTTCAACAAAAAAAAAACAACTTTAAAAAACAGGAAACTTAAAAAGTAAAAACAGCTCTAAAAAGCATGAAATAACATTGAAATCATATTATTAATTACCTAGATACGCATATCAGTTTTAAAAAATGTCTACTGAAGTCGAGTGGGGCTTTTACAATAAAAAGTGGAGATAATGGAACAACTATAAAAGTTTAAATGAAACAAAATTGTCCCCCAGCCGACCACCAACCACCCGACTTCAATAGACTTTCTTTAAAACTGATATGCGTTTCTAAGTAATTAATAATATGATTTCAATATTATTTTTTGCTTTTTAGAGCTGTTTTAACTTTTTAAGTTTCCTGTTTTTTGAAGTCGGTTTTTTTTTGTTATAAGAGTACCACGAGAGATCCACAAGAACAAAGACGCGGGTAAAGTAGTAATATTAAACTTTTAAATTAAACTGTTGTAAAACAATGATCTTTTAGTGATTAAGTATCAATTTGCAACTGCACGCTCTGATTTGTCTTTGTCAAAGGAAGGGCTGATTATCGGATGTAATGTTATCGTATACGGAACCAATTGTCCAAACTCGTATAAAGCTAATTAATTTGTCATGGACAATCTTTAATTTCTTTACACAAAACGTGACGATTGAAGGGGTCGCGTCGTAGTTAACTCAGAAAGCAGCGCCACCTATTTACGCACTATTGACCATTTTTTTTCACTAGACGGCGCGGCTCGCACCAATTTTTTATACAGTTTGCTAATGATCTCGGGTGGACGGACTTTTCAGCCGGTCTTTTTTTGGGGCGGCGAGTAACTTAAAGGGTTCCCTTAAGCCGTGTGATCAAAATACCGTCAAAGGGTTTCTAGACGAAATGGCATCACGCAAGCGGTCCCCTTTCCCTACTAGATTCTCCGAGGGCTTCGGATAGGATCGAAAGCGGAACAATTCCAAGGTGCCTCCTCGCGCGCCATATGCACTACCGGTAGTGCATAAGGTCGTAGAACGTATATACTTATAGCGCCGGACGGTAGGGCCTTGGTTGATCGGGTCGTGGGGTGGGGAGAAGCGTTCATGTGTATGTTTGTACCTGGTATAGAACGCGTGTCTTCGAAGTCTTGTTCTACGAGTACGGTGTCTTGGGCCTATGCGAGTGTTCATGTTTAGTGTATAATGCGATTGTTTTGTAGCACTTTGAGGATCTGGCGGGAAAACTCGCACTAAGCATAAAGGCTGAATATTTTCTAAAGTATTTAAATCCTGCCTTCTAAACGGAGAAACACAACCCAACAAACGTAGTAGATGCGGGACGAGAGATTGCGTAACCATTTACACGGCGTGTTAATAACAAATTTGCTCCAATCCGGAATATAAACGGCAATTTTCGCGTTTATCCCAAAGTTTATTAATTTTTTCGCCCAATTGCTTGTTTGAATGACATTTTTTCATTCGTACTCCAAAAGCCGTGCTCTGCTATTGAAATAAAATACCCTGGTCGTCACGTTTGAATCTCATTACCATGTTATTAAATTGACGGCAGCCATTGCGCGCCAAATGAGTTGGGGGTGGTGGTCGTGCCGCGCCATTCCGGCTTATGTCGTGAGTTATGGCTGGACAGGAATCCAGGGGATCAAATCTAACTGTCCAACTTTTATGAATATAATTTTGACATAATAACGTATTCATTGCGCGCCGTCTCCTTGCTGAGTCAGCATTGATGTTAGGCTAGAAGGCTAAAAGGGAGCTAAACTCCCTAGGTTATTCATGATTACAATCTTCCATAGCTACTATTCCAGATTGTTAAAATTAAAAAAAAAACAAAATTCAGTTTAGGCTACAAATAGCTCGTATGAACGTCATTATGCCATCGGTTCGTAAGTCTACTCTGGGCGGGAGACCTTGTACTGAGAAGAACCGGCAAGAAACTCAGCAAGTATCAAGCTCTTTTCTTCCTTACAGCGTCAAAATAGGGGGTAGATACATGTTTGTGTACATGATTTGGTTGGTGGTTGATTAAAGACTATTTCTCATTCCTAGAAAGCTCCTAAGCGAAATATATAGTTATGACTCTTTGTATGGCATAGGTACATGATATGTCAAGTAAAACATAATATGTTGTCAACAGAAAGTGATAAAGGAGATGAACCGCCTCGGTATGCTGGTCGACCTTTCGCACGTGGGCGAGAACACCACTAGAGCCGCCATAAGGATTTCCAAGGCTCCAGTCATCTTCAGCCACTCCTCGGTGTACAGCCTTTGCGCCCATAAGCGGAACGTGCCTGATGACATCATCCAATCTCTCGTAAGTATCATTTCCGTAAGTGTCCGTCCTCCAAAAGAAGTCGAAGACTCGTCATCATCAGCTTACAGAAGAGCCACATTTTCTCATTGACATTAGGATTTTAGACCACCACGCCGTGTATGCCACAATAGTTTGTTTGGTACTAAAGATAAAATAGCCAGTTTTTCAGTAGTTAATTATTCAATTCAATTCAATTCAATCCTTTATTTGTATTCGGGGTAAAGCCGCGGATTTCGAAGGCCCCGTCATTCTTAGACACTCTTCGGTGTACAGTCTCTGCATTTATAAGTGGAACTTGCCCAATGACATCATCCAATCTCTCGTATCATTCTCGTAAGAACCTACTTAAACACCTACACCTACACCACCTACAAACACCTGTTTGTCCTCCAAGAGATAGTCGAAAATTCATCATCATCAGCCTATAAATTTAACATTCCTATTAAATTCTCATACCTTTCCTCAATTGACCTGAAATTTGAGCACCTTGAGATACAACCATTAGCCATCAACCAGTCCATCAACTATCAGTCAGACCATTATCGCAGTAGAGAGTATGACAGGCTCGTTTAATATGCTGTCCCCCATAAAAATGTTGCACTTGCGTGGCTTTCATCACCTCACGCATTACTCGCTTGTCCATTTTTTTGATGTGGAGCGATAGGTATAGTTGCAGAAATATAAAGGGAAATTGGATGCATTTTTCCTTCTCTATATTATTGTAAATCGGCCTTGATTGTCCCTTCGCCTGCGGGATTCGCCCGTTTTCCTTTCCAAGGGCTAAGACGACTGACAGTTAGAAGGGAAGTAGGTATCTTATAAAAACTCTCTGACGCTCCGCTACGACGCTACCAGACTTTAAATATCCCTAGGAAAACGTCAGCTTCACTGTTCAGTAAACCTAGCACCTCGGAATAATAACTAAAGCTATTATTGCCTAGCACAATACTTTGTGCAAATGTTCGTAGCTCGTCGTTTTGTGAAATGAAATCAGCTGTCATTTGTTAATTCCATTTACGCACTTTGTGGTCTGTGACCAATTTTCACACAATTACACTACGAGTATCACACTAACGAATACAACACGAATTGGTTGACATGTCCTGTTTTAACTAATGGACATTATTACGTAATTGCCAAACCATTTTTTTACAATGGGTAAGCTTAAAATTCATCGCATTCGATACTTCATTCATGCTTTTCACCTGGAATCCTTCTGCGGGTTTATTTTTTGGTGCTGAGACGTCTTACTGAATGATCTTTTGACAGAAAAAAATATTAACAGTAATAGTAAAATAATGATGAATCCTTGATCATATTATTTTGATAGTTCTTTCCAAGTAATTTATTGGATGATTGGATGGCCTGAGTCTCCTTTTATTTATAAGGTTTTGAAGTTTCAAAAACTTTTGTTTTAAATTAGTATTTAAAACAAAAAGTTAATAATTAAATTAATTGTAAATTAATTTAATAATTGATATTATTCGGAGACACGATATTACAATGCATACAATGTCACTACTTGTAATAGTAATTACCACAGAACAATAAAAAAGGTGTAATTACAGACAGCACCAAAAGTAAAAAGTCCAACATATGACTTTTCAAAGCTATTTATTTCAATCCATGTAGTAAAAATTATTAAAATAAAACAAAAATCCGACTGCTAAAACAACTATATAAAAAATAACTGACACCAATTGGCGTAAAAACGAAACTCTTGACGTCTAGTACTTTTGACTGACAAGTTCTTTGAGTTTTTTAAAACATGAGAATAAAATCTGCTAATATTCCCGAAAATAAAACACCATAAAACATTGCTGTACCTAAATGAAAATTATTAACTACATCTACGTCCATAGAAAAATTGGCCATATCCTTTAAATTCCGTAGACGTTGTAGTTCGTTTAAAGAATTTTGATCGTGTGGTCGATCTAATAGTTTTTTGGGGTCAAGACTACTAATAGCTAACCCGGCCAATGTTTTTACTTTTTTTTATAGCCTATGTCACCCCCACGGTCAAAACAAATATAACGACACCTCATATGTTAAAATATATGTTAAAATCCACCATGCCGTTTCTTTGGGCTGTAGTGCGTGCCAAAGAAACATACATACATACATATATACATACATACATACATACATACATACATACATACATACATACATACATACATACATACATACATACATACATACATACATACATACATACATACATACATACATACATACATACATAATTTATTTTGCACACTGTTACACAGAGAAGGGTTACAAAAATAAAAAGAAGCATAAGAATATTATGGTGAGCAGTGAAACAGTGGCAAAAAAGTCTCCGGCTCAGCATGTGTCACAGCATTAGCAAAGCCATGGCCATGACGCTGATTTTCAGACGGAGGCCGAGTTGCATTCGTAGGTACAAAAGTTGTTCCTTGTATCAATTAATTATTGTTATTCGTGTTAATCTATGATTGAATTTTATAAATTTATAATATGTTTAATATGAATAGTGAAAATAAATAATAATTAATTTGATTAGTCGAATGATTTAAAATGCAAAATGTCAGATAAACAATAATAAAAAAACACGGTAAATTGAATCTATTTAAAAATTATGCTATTTATTATTAATTTTTTATTATATTATACTAATTTAAAAATAGATGAATTATATTATCAACATTGATGAACGAAATCTTCCTAATATTAAGCAACTTCATGGAGTGATTTTTTGCATCTTAAGCAGGTGTTTCTTAAGTCTACTTTTGAAGGTAAACTTGCATTCAGCTTGTCTTATTGGCGGTGGAAGGTTGTTCCAACATTTTGTTGCCAAATATCGGAAACTACCCCGAAACGTAGCAGTCTTATGTCGTGGTATGACTAGCTTCCAAGACGCACCTCTAGTGTTGTACTCAGAGCGTGAGTGTGCCCAGGTCAATTTATTGGACAAATATTTAGGAGCACCACTTAAAATTACGTCAAACAACAAACTTGCCAGATGAAGATTGCATCTCGCTCTCATCTTTAACATATTACACTCATTAAGAAAAGGTATTACATGCGTTCTCGGTGGCACGGTAAAGCTTTTTTCGTACGCTCTAGCAAGCATGGTCCAAAAACAGGTAGACAGTAATTAAGTCTTGAAAGAACAAGTGCTTCGCACAGTCTTATTCTGAGCTGCTCGCTAATGTTTTGTCGGATTCTGTATAAAACCTTCAACTTATACAGGCAGCCCTTAGCTAATTCGGAAACATGATCTTCGAAACGCAGTTCAGCATCCATTTTGACGCCTAAATTTCACGCAGCTAAGACTCTTTCAATTGGTTGATTGCCTATTGTTACAATTGGGTTTCTGCTTTCAACATTTTGTATTTGCTTTTTGGAGCCAAAAATAATAAACTTGGATTTATTTGGATTCAGGACTAAAGTGTTCTGTTCAGCCCACGAGTTAATGCCATTTAAATCTTCAGTCAGCTTTGCAACAATATCTGATGTGTTACGCGGGTCAAATGACACATAAACCTGCAAGTCGTCCGCATACATGTGGTACTTGCAATGATGTATAGTTTTTATCACGTCGCTGCTATATATGGTGAAAAGTAGGGGACCCAAGATTGAACCCTGTGGTACGCCTCTACGAACGCTACTAAGCTCAGACATGTGGCTGGTACCGTTGCTCCTTCTAAGCTCGACTCGCTGAGTTCGATTTTCTAAGTAGCTGGCAAACCAAGCAACGGTAGCCTTGTCAAAACCGTAGTAGGTTAGCTTGCTCAGCAACAAAGGTATGTTAATACAATCAAAAGCACGCGTAAAGTCAAGAAGGACAAGAATAGAAGCTTTACCCTCATCACGTGCCACTAAAATATCATCTACGACATCTAGTAGCGCAGTTGTCGTCCCATGTCTTTTCCTAAATCCAGACTGATTGTCAGGAAGAATCCTATTCCACTCAACATATGAGACAACTTGATTGTATATTGCTTTCTCAAGAAGTTTTGATAAGCACGGTAAAATGCTAATGGGCCTTAGGTCCTTTAGCTGTTGAGGGTTTGGTATCTTTGGGAGCGGTTTGACTCTGGCTGTCCTCCAATCATCAGGGAACTTATGACTTGAAACACATACACATACATACATTCATACATACATACATACATACATACATACATACATACATACATACATACATACATACATACATACATACATACATACATACATACATACATACATACATACATACATACATACATACATACATACATACTTACATACTCCTTCTGACGCAGTCGGGTAAAAATAGATGTACATTTCATATTTCTCACGTACCAAAACATGTAAATACCAAAAAACACCATAGCGGTGAATAAAAGTAAAATCATTTAAAAGTAAAATTAAATACATACATACTGTTAAATTTTTTAATCCCAGCTTTGTGAATACGTGCTAAAGGTTTAATCTAAATGCTTAATTTTATATTATATATCTTTTTAATCGTGATAGTGTTTCGATAATTTCGGTCCTAGCTTTTAAATGTGTGTAAAATGTGTGGCTGGTATATTATAATAACCGTAATCTAATGATTGTTGTGTAAATTGCCGACCATAATATTATTGTCACAAATTTTATAACTTTTAAAATTTTGCTATTTTGCTAGTTTTATTAACTAAAATATTGACTACGTTTACCATTTTAATTATTTGCCCTATTTTTATTGTATTCTTTTGTTCAAGGGGGATAATCTGTTCATAATAATGTGTAATTTTTTATTTGAATTCCTTTTATAATAATTATGGTAATTGGGCACGGCCGTGTAATTGATTGAACAAATAAAAAATAAATAGATACTGTGCTAAGATTCACAATTTCTTTGACAGAAAAACAACGGCGGTATCATCATGATAAACTTCTTCCCAGACTTCGTGAAGTGCGCACCCAACGCCACACTGTCTGATGTTGCCGGTAAGTTCTTAAACACTTCATAAGGCCTTATGTTTTTAAAATTTCAACTTTATTTCCTTAGCAAGGGTTTGAAAAGCAAACCATACCAAACCAAATGAAGAGCTCAACATGATGTGCCCACCCGATAATAAAAGATAAATTTAAATTTAAAATACAACACAGTTTTAAATTTAAACGGAAAGCATCGTGGTTTACTGTAAATGTTATATCCAATATTATTATTATTTACACGGGAAAACTCTTGCAAAGTTTATTTACGAGCGATACTCAAACCTGCTCCTTCTGAAAACCGCTTATGGCACTTCTGAGCCCGCCATTACCTTAGAGCTACGCTTCTAATTCGCATTGGCCCATACTAAAAGGCAGAAATAATATAGCCTTCGTATCGCACCACCTAATTCTCCTTGCCCTACTTTAAGTTGCTGAAATAATAAAAAAAACAAAGAAATGTACCACAACCACTCCGAATTGATTAACCTAATCCAAGCTAGGTCATTAATGCAAAATAGAGCTGTGAGGGGGACAGAACCCTCTGGAATGACAACCTGGCGCCGTTACCCCTTCCCTTTCCCGCAGATGTCAGTCACAAAATAAGGAGACACCAGAAGGCAAGACACGCGCTCGAGCAACGCGAACGCATCAAACTCTCACGGACACGAAATCGCGCAACAGCTGCGCTTGAAATATTCTCCTTCAGAACGAGATCGCAACGTCTCTCGGACGGAATCTCGACTTAAAGCGAGGGTTTCAAAAAAACCGGTGTTTTAAAAGGAGTTTTATTCGAAATGTATAAGGATTTTAAATCCAAAAAATATATATGTTATTCATGGGCCTTTTATCTAGTAATTTCGGCTAGTATTTTCACGATATTTTACAATTTCCTGCATCGAATATAATATCAAACATACGTCTTATTAATAAACTAAATATCATTTTATTCAGGCTATCACCGTTTCAGACAAAAAAAAATATACCAAACCAATTATCTTTGAATATGCAATCGTTGTCGGACATTATAATTTTAATAATAAGTAAACGTTCAATAAAATCCACATTATTGCCTAATTCGACGCTCGCGCCATCATTCAGTCCCGAGCGGAACGCCTAGGAAATATCACAGTCGGAAACGTTCGCCTTAAAATCGCCGGGCTATAGTTTATAACGAGTCGACTAATATTATGATCATCGTCGATATTTATTTCGTTATTTCTTCGGAACGCCCCCGACTTCCAGCTTTTATTTCTTTCTTTTCTTTATTCTATTTTTTTCTTCCATTAAAAAAATCCGGTCTAACACGATTGGCGGAAACAGGCGCAACAATTGGCGTTAAGGGTCAAATTTAATCGTGGCCGAAGCGCACGATCGTATCAGTTCGTATGGAAATGACAAAGCTGTTCCGAGATTACGTGTCCATGAGAGGGTGTGTGTACGTAGCTCGAGCGCGGTATGTATTAAACTTAGCTTCTGGGGTCTACTTATTTTGTGTGTCAGTTGAGAGGGCCAATTACGCTTTTTAATCAACTTGAACGAAATGCGTTTAAAATTTGACCGTCTCGTCGCGTCGTAGTAGGAAAAACATGTCCGATACTCGAGCACATTTCTGAAAATATAAATGGTTTCCTAAACGCGAATGGGTTAGGTTGACATGTTGATTTCATAAGCTCCCAAATACAAAGTAACAAATTAAATGTCAAATTTGCGCAACCTAAATTATAATCCTATGGAGTTGTGAAATCAAAAAAAACAGTGGAAAAATATAGGAACAGATTCAAATTTATCTCTGTTATCGTCATTTCTTTTCAATCGAGTTCAGCGGCAGATGCCGTTTTAATTCCTTTTCTCTCTTTTGTGACCGAATAGAGAGAGATCACTGAGGCTCAATTCATCGTCTTAATTAGAGTGCAGTCAGATATGACGGCTCCTGAGCGGCAAGGGACAATAACCTGAAACTCTTCACACAAAGTTTTCACTTTGGCGTAAAGCTTTGTCCAAAGAATTCAAACCCAAGCAGTCTCAGTCACAGGCCCATTTCAATAGTTTACTTAGCCAGTATCAATCCGGGTTTCGTCGCAGACATAGTCTGTCCGTGTACTGCTTTCATTAAAGCCTATAGACGTCTGTTAGGGGATCCGAGGGTGTTTGTTACCTATCGAAATATCCTTGCATTATGTTCTCCCCGACCGATAATATCGAATGTCCAATTTATGGAGTAGGCTTCGTAACGACGCCCATGTCGAAACATCGAACAGATAGTAGTCTATATTTATACAGCACTATACTTTCTGGACGTAATGTCGTGATTATGCAATTCAAATCAATGAATATTCGTATATAGTCTCTAGGTATTCGACGTAATTTTGCAGCATTCAATTAGGCGTTTCTGCTAATCGATTTGTGATTGGTGTACGATGTAAATTGGGTGGCGTGCGGAGTCAGCTACCGAGTTCGGACGGCAATTCGAAAAGATTTCGGGCTCTCGTCCAATTTCTGGTCGTGTTTGTGCGGTAACATTCGTCCGGTAACGTTGAAATCTAGTAATGTGAATCCCGTTTTCGTACAATCCGTACTACGTTCTCCTGTAGAAATTTAAGAAGATATAATTAACAAAACTTTGACCTACGTAATTTTTATGGCATATGAAGGTAAACAAGTTTGTTTATACATGTTCGTTAGTATACAATAAGATAAAAGCTATACGATCTCTATTTTTCGACTAAGTGCTGGGTCAGTCCTAGAATAATATTTATCCATCTGTTACGGTATAATATATACGTACATGCCAATGTAGAATTATTACAAAAATCACTAAAGGGGTATCTATATGGATATTTATGGCTTATCGATATTTATATAGATATATATAGATATTTCGATTCAAACAATGGTGAATGATAATAGTAAGTGACAATGATAACTGATAATACAAACTAGTTTATCCTCTCACTCTATTGGGAACAGTAGATACATTAATAAACCTATAGAGTTAAGACATCCTAGAAATGCAGACTCTAAAATGGCTTTCTAATCGTGCGATCTCTGCCTGACGGCGTGTCAGCGTATGTTCTCGTGTCTAAACGCCAGGAACCGGTAATTCCTGCGATCCCGGTGTTCCGGCTTCAAGCACGAGTGACAACACGCAAATGAGATAACCTAATACACTTGACGTGTTGATTACCTAAGCTCTCTGCCGCAGAGTACGAAGAGAACAGTGTTTGAAGCTTTGATTGTACTTTGAACATTGTAGAGTGCAATATGTGGTGAATGTTGAAATTCGAGAAACATGAAAGGATTGAAATTATTTTGGGTCTATTAAGTTTTTTTATAATAATAATTATATTTTTTTTATTTCGATCATCGTTTTTAACATTTCTAAGTAATAACAAAATATATAGGTACGTTTACAATGTCATAATTTATTATTCATGGCATCATTACACCACATTACACCATTTATTGGCTTTATAATGGATCGCATGGTAGAGAATCAATACTTTACTTATGGTCGCCTAGTGGTCGAAATTCAACCGCAATTCTTAAAAAGCTGTTTAATGTTGCGGCTTAAGGGCTTGTACCCATGGGCATAAAAAAACAAATTATTTTTGAATTAGTATTAACAGATTTCCACCACTTTCATTTTCGAAAAAAGAAATATGAAACAGTATTATTTAATTTAACGTGTTTGTATAAAGTTATACATAAATTTTACCTTTCGGGACTCCTTCTCCATATAAACTTTAACTATACCAAACCTCATACCTCCCTGCGCGCAATGTGCTTGAAAAGGGACACGAAGTTAATATAAGTATATAATACATAATTCAAAGTTTAAAATTAATTAAGTCCGAATATATTCAAATGGTAAACTTTTCCTCTTTGGTATGAGAAATTTAAAACCTAGAGAGATTTTTATATCCATTAATTATAACTGGGTTGCGAGATACTTAGATTTCTAAGTGCATTGGGCTTTTCGTACGTACGGCCGTAACTTTTCTTTCTACTTACAAAGAAGAGTTACCTACGCGCTAGAAAATGTGGGACAATAATAGTAAATCCTAAATTTATAATTTTATTTATTAAGGAGCTCGATGGCGCAGTGGTTATCGCGCCCGGTCTGCAACTTTCGCAAGGCCCGGTCATCGGATGGGCGACTAAACATTTTTCACATCGTGCTCCTCCGTGCTTCGGAAGACACGTATAGCCATTGACCCCGGCTGCATTAGCAGTCGTTAACGGGTGCCCCTTTTTTCGCATAACATTTTCAGTCCTAATATCGAATAGCATAAAATGTTTAGCATAATAGTCACTTCGCATAATGGTTTATTGGCATAATGGTCTTTACGCATAATTCTTTACGCATGTATTCTTTGGCATAATTATAAATTGCCCTAATTGTGTTAACCATAACTTTGTTATCCATAAATTTTAAAGTCATAATATCTTAACGCATAAACTACAGAATAATATTACAGGTAATTATTATACCGAGATGAGAAATGAAACTATGCAAAGCGTGTAATGTCCGATAAATCAAAGTGTGTAATGTCATTGTCATATGCATTTCGAAATTGTGAATTTTAATTTTATGCGACCTAATATGGACCCTTTTACTTTTGCCCTAATCCTGTAGGTCACGTGATAGGTTAGAAATTTAAGACAATCGCGAAGCGCAGCGTAGTGATTGTCTTGAATTTCGAGGTTATTTTTTTTATTATTAGACAACAGAAATACTAACTGCCCTACCGTGAAAATTGTATTAAGTAAAAAAAAAACTTTTGACAATTCAGAAGTTTTTATTGGCTTGACCAGTAGAAACAAAAATATGGCTATGCAAATTGAAACAAAATTGGGACTTGACTAATTATTACTTTTGCATTGAATTGCTTTAAAATTTAAGGAGTTTTACTCGTGAACGCTCCGTACATTATGCTTAAATGTCGTTATACGATAAACCATTATGTTTTATAATTTTATGGTTTTAGATTATTATGACTAAAGTAAAAATGCGAAAGAAAATTGGGCGTCAAAATTTTATGCCGAATTAGCGTTATGGGATAAGATGATTTTGCCAAAACCAGTTAGGCATTTCGAAATTATGAATTTTAATTTTATGCGACCCAATATGGACCCGTCGTTAACAACCACCAATCCGAACTGGGCTCGCGTGGTGGTCTATGGCCAGTCTTTAAGCGATGGGAGAATAAGATAAGAAAAATGAAGTATTGTTGAAGAGGAGGGCAATGGACAGGGTCTTATGGCGAACTCTAGGAGAGGCTTTTGCCGAAGTGCAAACTTATAAAGCTAATTAGTGACAATGTTAGAGGATATAATAAGAAAACAGAATATGAAAATTAGCTAAATTTTCGTTTTGAAATGTATTTATAACAAAAGTTGTGAATGTTTTAGCATAAAAGGTTTTTATTATAAAATTTTTTGACATGATAAGATTTGTTTTAATTTCCTCCTACTATTTACCACCAGTACCAACAACAAGAAATTGGGGCCAAAATTATTACTGATTGCTGACTTACACGGCCAAGACGCCGAGGAAGACCACGAAAGCGTTAATGCGACGATTTGTTCTGCGCAGGCTGGTCGGAGACATTTGGAGATCGAAAGAGATTAAAGGAAATGGGGGAGAACTTTGCCCAGTAGTGGGACTATATGGGTTATTAAAAATACAGCAATATTAGGAGCATAGTTGTATTCCGACAGTCAGCGATTTGAATCCCAGTTCCTCAGTGTTGACGATGCCGCGTGAAGTGCGTTTCCACCTCTGGCCTTATCGGCATTTAATAACGGTTAAGTAGAAGAAAAAAATAGATGAGAAGTAATAGAAAAAACAATTAAATGTCTCCCAGTTCTTAAAAATAAGCATATCATTTACGCAAGTAAATCTTTTATTGACTTCATAAAATCTATGGAAACAAGCTTAAGAAATTTTAACATTATTGCCCCTGCTCGTTTCAATTGTCAAATATTGATTCACTCAAATCGCTCAAATACCATCTATTCCATTGAATTGAATTGGAATACTGAGTGAGGCAACTTATTATTGGCACATGATTGCAACCGGAATCAAATATGAAGCCAGTGTAATTGCCACAGCTCAATATTATGTATGACGTATTGAATATGCTGGATGACAGGACAGGAGGACATTTGATCTAATTGATAGTATAATTTTTGTACAGAACTATTAGATTTATTAAACTACTAAAATGTATCCTGTCAATCATTTTTATCTAACTAAATTAACAATATAATATATACACGTAATTTTGTCAGTGATAGATATAGCGACCTTAGAACAATATCTAATAGCTTTAGTTATTATACTGAGATAGCGACGGTATTCGGAACCAATATTATGACAGTTGGAAATGTGCCAAGTTAAGGCAATGTGATTGGTCAACTTTGATAGTAATATGCAAATTTATTCTCGTTACTATCATAGTAAAGTATATTTAAAAAAAAAGTAAAAATAGCCTAAATACTATCCCACTGCTGGGCAAAGCCCTCCATCATTGAAATCAAGTCATAGCTACAATTGATCGCTACATTGATGGGTATTGGCTTAATCACCACGCTTGCCAAATGCGGGTTGCTGATCACAAACTCGGGCTATGCATCAAACAATCCGAAACACACTTTGCCTGACCAGTGAGTTGGACCCGGGACCTTCGGGTATCGAGCCGAGCACTCTGCCACTCGGCCACCGAGGCGTTCTATGATAGGCGGCACTTTAAATCACAAAGGTCGTGCTTCAAATTGGTACATCCTTTATAACCACCATATGGTAGATGAATTTTTTTTTTTTATTGTGGCACGCCAAAATGACCTCACCCTGCCTGATAAAAAGCAGCCAGTGAAGCCCAAAAAGTGAAATCATTCATCACAGCGCTACCACGCTATGCCGAACGCTTACACTATGGCGGCCTGCATAATGCTTTTTCACGCCCCGCTTAAATAAGCCGGGAGAGAAAGAGGAGGGAAGCACATATGCGGGAAGCGCATTCCACATACGGACAGTTCGGCAAAGGAACGATTGTCCATACTTTTTGGTACGTGTCTTGATGGTCAGCACGGTGTATGAGGGTGGCTTCTCAGACCTGCACGCGTCGATCTGGAAAGGAATGAAATTTTAAAAAAAAACAGGAATTTTCCTGTCGCTAGCTCCGGCCTGAAGTCGCTTCACCCAGGTATACAGTAGGCGTTGAAAGTAAGGGTACGGCGTTCACACATTTGGGTACCACGGTTATCCGGTTCGAAATGCCTTCTCGCACAAAGGCTCTCTGATATGGAGTTAAGACCTGACTTTTGCGTGGCTGGTGGAATCGTAAAAAAAGATGGTACATTGGACTTAGCTGGATGCAAGTGGCACGTAAAAAACCACATGGAAAACTTTATAAAAGATCCGTGCCAAATGCGATGAACTATGAGCTCAAATAGTGATGGATGATGAAGACACTGTCTTTTTCAACTTTAACAAAATCGGTATTATTGCAATTGTGAAAACAAGACGCGTGTACGTACTGTTATGGGGATTAATCAAAACCCCTTTTTAAAAAAAACACTTTTTACTTTATCTGTAAATACTGTATTTAATAATAAAATGAGTTAATATAATTTTCACGATTTAACGAAAGGGCAAGTGTCACCGGCGGATGATGGAATCGAACTGGCTGGCGCCTTGCAATGAGCCTGCTATTACGATATAATGCTGATGTAGGGAAATACACCGGGAGGTGATGATGGTGGCATTATTATATACTATACATATATATAACAGCCCCCTGGGTTAAGACTAAACTTAGACCAAAATGGTGAAGTTTACGTAAAAGATACACTAGTTTTAGGTGCAGATACCGGATGGGATTCTATGTCTGAATTTGAAAGTTCTTCTATTTTTTCAATTTGAATTTTATCTTTAAAGGATTTTATTAATAAGCCGTGACAAGTGCCCAATTTACAATATTTGTAAATAATGAAACATATAAAAATTAAAACTAAAATAGATATAATTATAGTAGCATATGAATAATATTCTCCTTACAATACTATATGTGGCTTATCTAGGACGCTATCGAGACTATTGGCAATATTATTTATGGCTTTGTTATGTTCATTCATAATAGAATCAAGGTTATTATTTTTTAATTTAAGAAAAGGAAGATGTTAAATGTTTTGTTTTAATTTATTGTCTGTAATATTTATTAAATCATAATTAAAATTAATAGGTTGTACTTCAATGTTTTTTATGTACTTAGGTATTAACCTTGAGTCTTTATAATAAGCTATACAATCAATGGGTAAACTAAGTATGCCCGTGCCAATAACGTTTAGTTCGGAATTTCCAATTTTGTAACAATCTACAGATAATTTTGTTTTTTCAGTAATTACATATATCCACTTATTATTACATAATCTATGCCAAATTTCAAGATGACCTTGAAAATATTTAATTTCACATTGATTTGGAACAGAAGTTAGTGCTTTTGAAACTATTTCTGATTCACAAATAGGAGCTGCAGTACTTGAATATATATCTAACATTTCACAAATAAAATAAAAGTTGTATAAAGTTTTACAGTTATTTAAATCTTCTAACTTACAATAAAATGACTTATCTCTAGTTAAACCTATGTACTTAGCAGAAGGTATAATAGCGGAATATGTACTATTTTCTTGAACAATAACCGAAAATGGAACAGAATGATATAAACTATATTCTTTAGAAGTAACTAATGGCATTTTTATGACAAAAACAATTTTATTGTTATGATAATAACTTGCAATTTCAGATATATTTAGTAACAAATAAATATTTCTTAAAGATAGGCTTACAGGAAAGCTAAAAACCGATAGTTTTCTACTAGTTCATTAAACAGTTGTTTTGGTGTAATAACAGTTGGATACAAAATATTTGATTTACTAAACATAATTCCGTTGACAATGTCTTCTAATTTAAAAGATAATGTTAATAAACTACTTTCTAATATATTTAACATTTCAATCATTTTAGATTTTAGTAATAAGCTATCTGATAACACCGTTAGATTTTTTAATCTTGAGGCCAAATTGTCTATTGCTATATTTAATTGTTGTTCATTTATATTGATTTTATTAATTACATTTTTAAAAGAATTTAATGTTGTGGTTGTTACTAAAATATTATCTTTAAATAATTTAGACAATTGAGTTTGATCAGTTTCAACAGTTTCAATAGCTGCACTGTATCTTATAGCATCGTCTTCATTCATAGTGCCAAATAAATGTTTAAAGACAGTGCCAACTCCGCCAAACCAAGCTGATCTTTTAGAGCGATTTTCTATAAGATGAGAAATAGATTCAAAATTACTAATAATGTCATAATACCTGATTGATAAAGGCTGTATCTTATTATGACACTCGGTGTCAATAAAAGCGTTACTTTGTTTACAAAAGTACTTGGCTGTTCCTATAATACTATTAAGATTATCAATATGCGGTTTAATAAATGATGTTTCGAGTGGAATTACGACACTGAGATGTCCGTCTACTATTTTTAAGGATCCAATAGGATCAAAGTAAATACCAGGACTATGTAATGTAGGCTGGATGAAGTTGTCCTGTGCCAAGGACAAGCCACTGTAATAAAATATAAAATAAAAATAAAATATACATTATTAAACTTAATACTTAATAAGCTAAATATTTAATACAAAACTTTACTCTAGTACATTATCTATAACTATTACTTTATTTTTTAATTAAAGTTATACTTGGACTTAACTATTACGTGATACATTTTTTATAAAAAGTAAATTACATTACTATTGATCGCAACGTCGTGCGAGTTTTATTTCATCGTAATGATGAACTACATGACGCCTGTTAATTAACAAGGTAAGGCTATTTCTACCATTTATTTTAATTACTTTATAGGGACCTTTCCAAATTGGTGATAAGGCTTTACGTAGTCTAAGATGGTTCTTAAGAAAAACAAAGTCACCAACTTGATATTTAACGGGACGACTATGTGAGTCGTAATAAACTTTAGAAGATTCTTTAGATTTTTGTATGTTTTCAAAAGCTTTGCCTCCTGTATACTTTAGGCGATGCTGAAGCATTTTAACATAATCGGGGTAAGTAACATCTAGTGCGGTTTCGAATACAGAATTAGGAATGTAAAGCTTATGACCAAATATCAATTCAAAGGGTGAATAATTTGTAGTTGAATGTGTTGCTGTATTATAGGCTAACATTGCTGTATATACATATCTAGGCCAGTTATCTTGATTTTCGCATATATATGACTAGCTGTGCTCGCGACTTCGTCCGCGTGGAATAGTGACTTTCGGCAGCATTTTTAATTTTTTAGGCTCTTTTCCCGTTTTTGCAACATTTTTCACTGATGCTTCGCTCCTATTGGTCGCAGCGTGATGTTATATAGCCTAAAGCCTTCCTCGATAAATGGACTATCCAACACAAAAAGAATTATTCAATTCGAACCAGTAGTTCCTGAGATTAGCGCGTTCAAACAAACAAACAAACAAACAAACAAACAAACTCTTCAGTTTTATAATATTAGTATAGATTTTAAATATTCTTTTAATGTGGAGTGGCTGCGTTCTAATGCGCCTTGAGTCTGAGGATGATATGGAGAAGACCACAACTGCTTAATTTTTAGGAAGGTACATGTCTTTTTGAATAATTCAGCTGTAAAATTGGTGCCTTGATCAGTGAGTATCTTTTTGGGTATGCCAAATAGTGAAATGAAATGTATGAGGCACTCACTAGTTTCTTCAGCTGTAGTATTTCTTATAGGATAAGCTATCGAAAACTTAGTTAAGTCATCCTGTAGTGTGAGGATGTACTTTAATTTAGCTGGGCCGGATTCAGGAAGAGGACCAACAATGTCCAGAGATAGTCTTTCAAAAGGAATAGTGGAAGTACTGGTTATTTGCATTGGTGCTCGGTTTATTTTGTGAAGGGCTTTGTTTGTCTGGCAAAATGAACATTCTTTTACATATTTTTCGATGTCACTTCGCATATTTTTCCAATAATATTGTTCTCTAATTTTATTGAACATTCGGTTAGAACCAAGATGTCCTGCAATAGGGATGTCGTGGTTCTCTTTTAGGATCTTTTGGGTTTCGCTAAGACTAGGATAATAAATTTTGTTAAGATAGATGTTAACTTCTATTCCAGTGTTATTAAATAAGTGGGTCAAAATGTTGTATATCTTTACGTATGAATGGCGGTCAAAAGGGTTTCTAAAATCAGTTATACCTATTTTTTCTAAGGGTTCAGTACTAGATATTAAATGGTTTCTGAGATTTTTGATAGACTCGAATATATCGCTATAGCTACAATCATCAAAGTGATGTACTTTGGTGAATAGAAAGTAATATGTTTTGTCATTATAGGTTAAGGATTTAAATGAATGTACAGTTTTATCAGACTGCAGAAATGATTGAGATTCTGAGTAATTTGAAAGGATTTCTTCTACATAAGGAATAGATTCATCGAAGTCAAGGGATACCGGAATTATAAGGATTTTATGTGGGCTTTTCAGTAGGCTGTCACTGTGTTCAACAATAGGCGTTGTATAGGATGTTGTTGTAGAAGATTTCAAGAATTTGGTTAAAGAGTCATTTGGATCTGGTGCTAGTGGTTGTTCGCTTCTTAGTTCAGCGTTTGAACTAGGCGAAGGTGGAGGGTTTTGACTTGTGGAAAGTTGAGGTTCAATGGGCTCATAAGGATTTTGGTTAGTAGTGACAGTAGGTTGAATAGGGTTTGATGTGTTATTTGATGGACTATAAGAAACAGCTATATCATTTTCTAGAAGATCTATACATGGTAGATCATAACTGTCATAATCAGGAGTAGTAGGCATTGCAATATCTAAATCGTCTAAAGTTAATGGACTAAATTGAGGTGATAAAACGTCGTTCTCATTACCAATAGGAGAAGGTAAAAGGTTTTCTTGTATAGGATTTTGAATAGGTTGATTCTCTGCATTTAAATCACTGTTTGGATTTTCAGGTATAATAGGATGGACAGGATATCGCGAGAGAGCATCAGCTGCTGAATTTAATTTTCCTTTTTGATATACTATGTCATATTCATATTCTTCGAGCTGAAGTCGCCAACGTTGCATTTTACTACTAGGATCGGTATGGTTGAAAAGCCATTTTAAAGGACGGTGGTCTGTAACTATTACGAATTTACGACCAAAAAGATAAGGTCTAAAAGTTTTACAGCCATATATGATAGCTAGCAATTCCATTTTAGTAACGCTGTAATTGATTTCTGCTTTATTTAGGGTTCTAGACGCGTAGGCTATAGGATGATCTTTACCAACTGGACCTTGGGAAAGAATGGATGATATGGCGAAATTGGATGCATCACAGGTAAGTGTAAATAGTTTTGTGAAATCTGGGTATATAAGGACAGGAGCGGTAATAAGCTTACTTTTTAAGGTTTCAAATGAGAGTTGCTGTTCGTTAGACCAATTAAAAGTAATGTCTTTTTTGAGTAAAGACGTAAGAGGTTTTAATAATTTAGAAAAATCAGGAATGAATCGTCTATAATACGATATGAGCCCTAAAAAGGATTTTATGTCTTTAGGACATTTAGGTATAGGAAATTCTTTTACAGACTTTATTTTGTTAGGGTCAGGTTTCACCCCATTTTCGGTTATGACTTGACCTAAGTAACCGACCTCCTTCCTTAAAAACTCACACTTGTCGGGTTGAAGTTTAAGGTTAAAAAATCGAAGTTTTTGGAAAACTGAAGTTAAATTTTCAATATGTGATTGGAGATCATAAGAGTAAATGACTACATCATCAAGATATACGAAACATCTCTCTCCTTGGAGACCGGTAAGGACATTATTCATCAAACGTTGAAAGGTTGAAGGTGCATTCTTCAAACCGAATGGCATCCTTGTAAATTCAAAGTGCCCTTGAGGAACACTGAAGGCATTTTTGCAGGAATCGCGAGGAGACATTTTGATTTGATGAAAACCAGAAGCAAGGTCTAAAGTAGAGAAATACTTTGAGTTTCCTAATTGGTCAAGTATTTCGGTGATATTAGGAATCGGGTAAGTTTCGCCAATGGTTATATCATTCAGTTTTCTATAATCAATGACGATGCGCCATTTCCTTTGGCCTGATGCGGCGATTTTCTTCGGGACTATCCATATAGGAGAAGACCAGGGAGACAGAGAAGGTTGTATGATGTTTTGTTCTAACATCTTTTGTACTTGAGATTGCACTTCTTGCTTATGAACTTCAGGAAAACGATAGGATTTTACATTAACGATCTGATCAGAAGTAGTTCGGATCTCATGTTGGATAGCATCAGTGGAAGATAATTGATCATGAGGTAAGTGGAATATGTCAGAGTATTTAGAACAGGTATCAAATAATGATTCAGATTCTTCAGGATTTAAGTGTGATACGCGAAGGAGTTTAAGAACTTCTTCAGTTCCATTTAAACATGACTGATTGGAATGAGACACAGGGAAAGGTTCATAATCGAGCGGATATAAGGTAAGGTTGAGGTTAGAATTTAAGGTAACAGGATTTTCAGACGTATTAAACACTGTAATATTTATTCTATTATTATCTTTAACTCTGACTAAACAATTGGCTATTAATAGAGTATCGTTAATATGTTGATCAATAATGAGACCTTCTTTAATTTTAGGATTTTTAACTGAGCATTCGATAGTAATCTCAGAACGAGGAGGTACTTTATAAACTGGTTCAATGAAGTTAAGCTTTATATTATTTTTACTAAGGCCAAGTATGTTGCGATTATAATCAATGTGACATTGGTAATAGGTAAGTAAATTATTTCCGATTATACCATCATAGGTTAAGTTTATTTTATCTACAACATGGAAGTTGAAAGGAATATATTCTTTTCCGAATATAAGGTTCAAATCAAAATTACCAAGGGTAGGTACAGCATCTTTGTTATTATCTATACCTTTTAATTTTAATGTATTCTTATTAAGTTTCAGATTTGGATACGACTGGATAGCAGATTTCTTTATGAGGCAGATAGAAGAGCCAGTATCGACGAGTAAGGTAAGTGGTTTATCAGAAATGGATGTTGCAACTAGGATATGAGGTAAGGATTTCTTTGTAGGATCACATAATATTTCTAATACAGCATTATCTTTAGGTATGGAGTCATTACAAGCATCTTTGTGGTAAGTTTTATTTTTATGTTTCTTTTTTTTTAATAAAGAAGAACTGTTATGGTCATTGGATTTTGAATTATCAAGACCTCCGATTTGGGGCTGGCTACCCTGTTGTGTGGTCTGTGAGGATTTAGAAATAGCATGACTTCCTGTTTGGGGCTGGTTACCCTGCTGTGTAGCCTGTATGAATTTAGAAATAGCACGACTTCCTGTTTGGGGCTGGTTACCCTGCTGTGTAGCCTGCATGGATTTAGAAATAGCACGACTTCCTGTTTGGGGCTGGTTACCCTGCTGTGTAGCCTGCATGGATTTAGAAATAGCACGACTTCCTGTTTGGGGCTGGTTACCCTGTTGTGTAGCCTGCATGGATTTAGAACTGGTGCCATTAAAATGCAACGGTTGCGCTTTGAGCAGAGACTTGGGTTTCACGAGACACCGTTGTGAACCCATTATTCGTTTAAATGATCATCGTTGTTACTCAGATCACGAGGTTGCTGAATAATATCATCATATTGTTGGGTAGTGTCACCAGGTTGAGTATCAGGATAATAATAGTTGTTGTTATCAACGCAATGGATACGAGACGGTTGCGGTTTTGAAAATCTTTGATTAAAATTGTTATGTTGATTATTGATAGGACGATATGAGTTTTGCGGAGCGGATTGTGTCTCTTTAAATCGGTGAAGAAGCAACAAATATACATACACACAAACTTTCGCATTTATAATATTAGGGTGATTATTTGGTTTATTGGTTTGAAAAGTTGGAATTAATTAACATCAGGTGGAGTGAGTAATTTTCCGAGCTAAGTATAAAAAAACTTCAAAGCTGTATGTGGATGTAAAATGTTTAATGGCTCTTATTGGTTAAAAAAACACTTTTGTGTGACTAATTACCAAAACTTAGTGTTCATTTTGGCGTGCACTATTATAGACGCTGACGAAAGTTAACTAGTTCTCTGTCGCTAGTAAGTTCGATGTTTGCAAACTCGTGGAACAAAACAAGCAGCTGCAACTAGCTAATCGAGTATTTCAATGCATAGCTCCTATATTATGAACGGTTTATAATAATCATAATAAATTCGTTTATTTTTTTTTTGCAACAATTTAAAGTTACAATGTAACAGGCCCATAGATATATACGATACTAGCCACTGTTAGGTTTTAGCAATGACTGCGCCCTACCTGTTGTTAAGCAAAGCCAAGTCCAGATATACCTAACCTAAAAAGCCGTCCTTAGCTTGCTGACCCGCAAGTTGCTTCTACACCACCTCTCTTAAAGGACCACATATTGTAGGAAGGAGGAAATAAATCATCTCATCATCATTTCAGCTCATTTTATGTCCCCACTGCTGGGGCACGAGCCTTCCCTATGGATGGATAGGGAGAACGGGCCATAAACCACCACGCAGGCCCAGTGCGGATTGGTGGTTGTTGCCACACGGGTCTTTGCCCAACAGCGCGACGAAATAGGCTAACATAGCTTAAACAACCCGAACTGATCCGAACCCTTCGGAGAATCTAGTAGGGCACGGGGGACACGCACTTTTAAGTGTGTGATGCCGTTCCTTCAAAAAACCTCCGAAGGTGATTCGTTTCACACGGCTTGAGGTAACCTTTACGTCCTATTCGCCCCCAAAAAAGCCCGGTGAAGCTGAAAATGCCGTTTGAGGCAATCAGCAATCTCTCTCCAAAAAAAAAAGCTTAAACAAATGCGAGTCGGACTCGCGCACGCAAGGGTTCCGTACCATTATCTATAAAAACGGCAAAAAATCACGTGTGTTTTATGAGAGCCCCACTTAAATATTATTTTATCTTAATTTAATTATTTATTTTTAAGGTGATTAATATAACTCAATATTATGTAAATATTTCAAGCGTCTACCTGTTGCCGTTATCAATATCGAGCGTAAACGTGCAAAAAAAATCACATTTTTTATATTGGTGCCCCCTTAAATATTTATTTTTTTCTGTTTTTTAGTATTTTTTGTTATAACAGCAACAGAAATACATCATCCGTGAAAATTTCAACTGTCTAACTATCACGGTCCATGAGATACAGCCTGGTGACAGACGTACAGATGTACAGACGGACAGATGGACAGACGGACAGACGGACAGACGGACAGACGGACAGACGGACAAATAGACAGAGAGACGGACAGACAGACAGACGGACGGATGGCGGAGTCTTAGTAATAAGGTCCCGTTTTACCCTTTGGGTACGGAACCCTAAAAAAGACTATGACTTCGTAGTAACATGAGAACTTACCATTTCGTGAACGCTCTGTGCACTTAAAGTCCCGTGTCAAATCCTGGCGCTATTTCTGCCGGCAGCTGAAAGCCATCGACGTTTTCATTCGGAAATGGAGCTTGGAAGTAATTACTAGAACACGTAGTGAATAGGTTTTTGTACTTTGGCATTGGTTCTTTTGGTCTGTGTCGGAAACTTTATTTAGCTTTAGGGAATTGTTTTTTAACGCTTACATGCGAATACATAACATTGAAAACTTAATACGGGTATAGACGAGTTTATTGTACATATGATTTTGTTTGGACGCATCGAATCAATTGAAGAGTCACAGAATATCTGTTTATTTTATTTATGTACTACTTAGATGACCCGGTGAACTTCGTATCACCTACATGTATTGGTGAAAAATATGGTCAAAACTTATACATTATCGGCTGGGGTGGGAAATTACTCTAAACATTTCTTGGCCAACATCCAAAAATATAACAATTGCTTTCAAATGACGTCGTTTGGCGCAACGCATATTGTATAGGAAAATTTCATGCCCACTTTCAAAGTAGTATACCATAATTATTGTTTTTGATAAATTATTAATTTCCCACCCCAGAAACTAATGAGCGTAAAGTGGTGGTGGGATCAATGGGGTATTTGACAGGTTTTAGAAAAATATGTCTGGTTCATTATAGCATAATACATTTGCAATTTGATTAATTCGTTATGAATTTCTTTATTTTTTATGAAAATCGCCATTAAAATTCAAATTAATAAAATAGTCGCCAAAACGCTGAATGCAGGTCACGTGATGTCGTGACGTCACCTGCTTGTAAACAAACTTTTAGCTGTCAAATTAAACGTACAAAACTTTGATTGACATTTACTGTTTACAAGCTGGTGACGTCACTCCAGATTCAGCGTCATCCCGTGCATTTTTGATCACGTGGTCAATCATAAAAAATTTATCATGTTATTAATGATTTTTTATAAAAGTCATACTTATTTTAAAAATTTGTGCTGGCTAAATTAGTTTAAAACATGTTTACTATTAAGTTAACAACAGTTTGATCAATATTTTCATTGTAGTCAAATACCCTATTGTGACAATTTTACTTTACCACCAGCACACATCGATTTCTAAATCGATGCCAGCACAACATAATCCACTAGATTCACCGCTGTATTTTAACGCTTTACAATATTGACAAATGGTTGTCATTTCTGTTGGAATATAAATTTGATAGAATTTTATGTCTATGGTTTATTAGTGACTGGAATTTGATTGTGTTAAAAATAATAGATGTATGGAACATTTTTAAATATTGTGAAGTGGTTGTCATGTAGAGAAAATTACTATTACTATTGCTTTTGTCCACAAACTAGGTAGAGATACTAACGTATCTTTTGTCACAGGATTGATCTGGTTGTATTTTATTAATTATGTAATTTTATAAGTGCTAATTTAAATGGAGTTTTTATAGAATAATGTTGTGAAGAAAAGAAATATATTAAATGATGGTACCGTATATACAATAAATGCTTTTAATCATTTAATAGATCCCAATCAATAGAACATGGAATTTATGAATACGCAAGGGTAAGAGTTTACATTTACAACAATTTCCCCAATTGTTACGGCACTATAATCTATTTCCGGGTCGTAGTGGAATGCTACTCGTTCCAGGTATACAGGAACACTGCGTCTGCGGAATCGCTCTATTTCATTGTGTCGTGCACTCGTGCTCGTTGTTGTTGTGTTTGGTGTGCCCAAACTCGTTCTATTCTAAGCCTATGTACTTCATTATTATTCACTGTGGAACGCAATTCTGCCTTACAAACTAATGTTATCATTATCTGTCTCTCGCTGGCCGTCAGTGCGGTTTGCACGTGAGTTAGCTCGTCGCACATTTGATTGACTTCGACGACCTAAGTCTGGTCCTCTTATCCTTGGCATTTTAAAACAATACTGCCCCCGTTACTGTATTTACAGTAAGTCAAAAAAATGTAATTGCGGGAAAATTAACTTTTGTTTCAATATTTTAAAATTAATGTATCTTTATTATTATAGCAGTTAATTCAGATATTCAAACGGATATCAAAAGATAAACTTGCTTAGATTAATATTGCATTTAATTTATTTGTTTAATATTAATAGTTTTTTTTTAATCTAACGAATTGTACTTACAGCTACCACTTCTAACAGACCAAATAAACCTTCCTTAACATATTTACAGTAAATCGGTAACTTACTGTAAATATATTTAACGAAATATCCTGTCCGTGTTAGTTACTGCAACTATGTTTATTAGAATATAACGTTTATATAAATATGTGAATGCCCAATAATCCAGTATCTATTTTCGCAATATTCACGTATTTTAGAGCTCTGATAGGACAGGAGTCCTAAAGTATTATTGAGCATAATGAAATGTGGACTCTCCTTACAAACAACAACATACTTTACAAACAACAAATCGTATTTCTCTCGTTGGTGTTTTTGACGCATTATTTCTATTTCTATTTTGTTACATAACATAATGTCTTTATTCAATAAACTTAGTTACTAAGCACTTTGAATTGTCCAATACATGTAATTTCTTTAATCTACCACCCATCCACCCTTACATTTTACCATTTGCTTAGAAGACCAGTTGATGATTTATACATATAAATATGTTTATGACACATTCGTATAATAAAGATCTTAGAATGAGTGTTCAGAATGGTCTATTCTACTAAAAAAAAAATATGTTGCAATTAATTTAAAGGCTTTATGAATAAAAAAGTTTTGTTTTTAATAAAGAAAAATATTTATTGAGCATTCAAAATTGTACTGAATGTTATTATAATTTGTTGTATGTTATAATGAAATGAACTTAGTCTTTATTTATTAGTTATTTAAAAAGCTCTAGAACAATCATCTTCGTTATATAAAATTGTCTTATTAAATAACATGTAGTTAGGTACTCATAAAAAAGGTAAAAATTACTCGTAATAATCTTAAATAATAAGTAAGTAGTATTCATGAATTATCAGGAATATTTTAATTTAGGAATCATAATTTATTTTTTTGGAGTCGGTGCCATGCCCGGCAAGAATTATACTACACTTAACTCACCATTTTAGTGATTAATATCAGGTATTTTTAATTAGTATTTATTTGGACATACCATCATCAATTCGCCTGAATAACTTGAATGAGTATAAGTAGTGGTCTTAATGTGCATATTTAATTAAAAGAATTAACCCCTAACTCTTAACCGGTAACGTGCTGTGCCTTCCATCATCAGCTCAGCAGCATGAGATGATAACAACCAGACATAAATACCGGAATAGCTTTATAGAAAGTATATCAAACATATGTGCCTATAAAATTTGAGGATTGCCCTCGGTTTCCCCGGGATCCCATCATCATATCCTGACTTGGAGACAATGGGACCACCTCAGAAGTATAACTCTTTCAAATAAAAAAATATTTTTTAAAATCGTTTCCCAATTGACGAAGAAATTAGTGAACATAAACTATAAAAAATACATATAGATACATCCTCCTTTTTTGAAGTCGGTTAAAAAAGTGAAAACACGACCGAAGTAACAGACGTACACACATACATACATGCTGCTAAAATCATAACCCTCCTTTTGCTTCGCCGTACCTAGTCGGTTAAAGTAACTAGTCTTACTTTGATAAAAATAACAATTATGTACATCTATGGTGAAGGTTTTCTTAGCATAGTTACAGTAAGTATATGGTGATCACTCACTTACTTTAAGTATGCTTACGGATCGGTTTATTTTTTGATGAAATACACAAATTATAAATAGTGTAACTATTGTGAACATGTGTAGCGGAAATACCATATTTTGAATAATGACAATACAGTGACTTTAGTTACTGTAAATATTTTAGGGAAAATATGAAATAAATCGCAGTTTTAATACAGTAAGTCTACTTACTGCCCTTGTTTTAACGAACGGTTGAATCTTCATAACACTTACTGTGGTTAAGCTTATCGTATTTTTGTCAATAATTATGATAAAAAAAGTAAAAATAGTGGCATGTAGGTAGGTCTTGATTTCAGGATCACGGTACTGTAAAAAAAGTCATAGCACCAGTAACACGACTTACTGTAATTATGACAAAGGGGGCAGAATACCTAACAGTAAATCAACAGTAAATAAAGTTTTCGCGCACTGACAAACTGATGATAGATTTTAATAATCGTCTTGTAGTTTATTTATTTATTTTCTTTTACGACAACCAACTGACACTTTTACACATTTTTTATGTAATGTATTTTATTTATTTCTGAAACAGAACTGTTTTGTATTCCAACAAAACAGACCAAAGAGATCGGACCTCATACTACAGCTATGAAACATACACAATACACACCTATAAAATTTTATCTACACTAATGTTGTAACATTCTACTTATGTTTCCAATACTTGACTTATAATTACTACTGTTATAGCGCAGACAACAAAACACTCAATTTAAGCAATTTCACATGATGGTATAATATCCACATCGATATCGTAAATCTCATTATAACATCAATAAAACGCGACCAATTAACCTGGCGAGCCTTATGTCAAAATCCTCATACAAGTTGTATAAAATTTTGATATTAGGCTGGCTTTTGAAAACAGTTGGGTTATACGTGAAAACTTCGTCGAAACTACTAAACTTACATACACAAAACTCTTTGGTAAGATCTTGTGCCAATTAAATAAAAAAAGAACAGCGCGCGCTCGCTCCTGATTGGCCCTGCGCGCGCAGCTGCGCTCTCATTGGTTAGATTTTAATGGCGGCAAGTTCACTGTGACAATACACGTACGCATGTATTTAATGTTTCGCAATGTGTTTTGTTTTTAAAATACAAATTAAAAGTTAAAAATGGACAGCGACGATGATATTTGTACGCCTCCGGATATTCTAGAATTGGCAACAAAAGTAACTCACAATCTTTTGCCAGAAAAATCTAGAAAATTATATGAAAAAGAATATAATAACTTTTTGGCATGGAAGATCGAAAAGAAAACTACATCATTTTCTGAAAATGTCATTCTTGTGTATCTCAAAGACCTCTCCGACAAATTCAAGCCATCTTCTATGTGGGCTAAATATTCTATGCTCAAGTCCACACTGAGTATCTACAACAATATTGATATCACGAAGTATTCAAAAGTCATAGCGTTCCTGAAACGCAGTTCAGAAGGACACAAGGAAAAAAAGTCCTTGACGTTTACATCAGGTCAAATAAAGATGTTCCTGAAAGATTCACCAGATATTTTGTATCTTTTTGAAAAGGTAAGTGTATTTTAGTTCTGTTATTTAATCTACCTTGTACTTACGTACTACACACGCAAGTTATCTAGACACTCCGTTTAAGCGCTTTGTGTATAAATTAGGTAGTAGGTACCTACACTTTACTACTTCATAAATCATAGTTTTTGCCTTGGCTATGTACCTCAAGCTTATTATATCGTTTATTGTTACAGGTTGCACTAATCTTCGGCATAATGGGGGCATGCCGAAGCAAAGAGCTATACAACATCCAGTTCGATGAAGTCTCTAACACAGACGACAGTACAATCATGGTGAAAGTTTCGAAAACAAAAACGAAAATAGATCGTTCTTTCGTTGTGACGGGCAACTGCTATGCCGTATGTAAAAAATACATGGAACTTCGACCCACCCCCTGTCGAAACCCTGCCTTTTTTTTGAGCTATAGATCGGGGAAGTGCGTCGATCAAAGAACTGGTATTAATAAATTTGGTGCTCTGGGAAAAACTATCGCAAGTTTTTTGAATCTGCCTAACCCAGCGTTGTACACGGGGCATTGCTTCCGGTGCACCTCGGCGACCCTTATCATAGATAGCGGTGGTGATTTGACCGCACTGAAACGACACGGGGGGTGGAAGTCTTCTACTGTGGCTGAAAGCTACATTTGATGAGTCTTTAATGAATAAAATTCAAGTCTCAAATACGATCTTGAACAGTATAGAAAACAAGACGAATGAAGTAATTATAAATATTCCAACTCCGTCTACGAGCTCTACTGCTTGCCCCGCGACCGCTACAGCTGCTGGATCAATAATTAACATTAACTTTCAAAATTGTACCATCCAAAATTTGAACAATTATTATAAATAAACTATTGCCAGCTTTTACTCTTGTTGTTTGACTAATTGCATTAGTGAAGATAAAGTAGTGTATGCAACTGCATATAACACGGGTATTAAAACACTCGTTACTATTATGAAACTCGCTGCGCTCGTTTCATAAACTCACACTCGTGTTTTAATACCCTTCATTATATGACAGTTGCATAAACTACTATAATAACCAACCAAGTGCCAAAAACATCAAATGTTTCACAGCTAGGAACATTTTGTTGTACGTACCGCTTTGACAGTTTCCATGACAACGAAACAAATAAATAATGTTGTTGTACTTATTGGAAAATTAAATTGTCGTTTTTAGTATTTTCCGTTACTTATTATTTATGTTTCTCACCGCTTAAACCTTCCCTGAACTTTCACAAATATTTTAAAATCAAAATTAGCTAAATCGGTCCACCCATTCTCGAGTTTTAACGAGACAAACGGACTGCAATTGATTTTTATATATATAGATTGTGTAAATACAAATCTAACCGGTAAACTATAAACTTGCCATCTCGCACATCTGTGCGAGTTTAAAGTGTGTGAGTTGACGAATAACTCACATTTTGTCTGTCATTGCAAATCGAAATTACTATTTTATATATTTTTTTACATAAAATGAACACCCCGCTACACACGACTTTAAAGTTTATATTGACTGATCTCCGACAGGTCATAACGCCAGATTAGGACGCGCTGTCCTGTATAATGTACAGACGGCAGCAGATCAACCTACCACAAAATGTCAAATTTATTTAGTACATTTTGAACTTTAATGTTTGGATATAAAGATCAAAATCGATTAGAGAAATTTGACAGTTTTGGATAGGTTGATGTGCAGGCGTGTGTACGTACGTATCTACGTACTGTGATCTCGATGGCGCTGTGGTTAACGCACCCGGTCTACGAGTGCTGAGGTTAAGCAACATTCGCAAAGGCCGGTCATCAGATGGGTAACCAAAAATGTTTCACCTCGAGCTTCTCCGTGCTTCGGAAGGCACGTAAAGCTGTTGTTCTCGGCTGCATTAGCAGTCGGCCCGTGCCCCAGCAGTGGGAGACATAAAATGAGCTGATGACGTTGATGATTAATGTACGTATAATTAAAGAAAGACCCTTACAATAGCAATATTTAAATAATAATAATAATAGTAATTTTTAATAATAAAAAGTAGCATACCAAATGGAGTAAACCATTAAAGTACGTATCATTCTGTAATGAACAAAGTTGTATAAAGACATTATTAACTGGGTGAATAGCGGTATCTCCCGACTGTCGCTGACCCGGCTTAATCTCAATAGCCGGGTGTTCATAAACAAAGCACTGGCTCGAAACACCTGAAGCCCTCTTAAACGACCGACGTTCACCTTCCAATTGAACGGGGTAGTTGAGACATTCATGCATTATTCAACAGTCGCTTTAACCATTATTAGTCAAACAAATAAATAGAAATTGATGATGAAATTAATGGTATAAAAAATTTCAATTGAAATAATTGCATTTTTGTGTAAAATAGATTTAATGTATTTTTAAAGAAAAGTTATGTCAAGTGTCATAGCACAATAGAACAATAATAGCTATAATGAAAGGTTTTATAACAGGGATTAACGCAAACTACTATGCATGCTTATCGTAGACATAACCTTTTATTAAAATAGAACGCTAAAGTTTTGGGTTTGACATCTTAGTAAAATTGTGTGGCGGTGATTTGTAACAGTCTTTTTGTACGTATTTCTCTAAAAATGTAATAATTGTGTTTTTCTCATGTAAGTGAATTTATTTTTAATTCTTAATGAGAATAAATGTCTTAAACCATATACAAGTAGCTTTAGTTATTGTTTTGAGACCAGTATATCTAGGCATTATGCGTTATGTAATGTGCTCATAATGCCTAGAAAAGGTTTTGTTTGAAATGGCATAGATAAATATATATATATATTGCTGTCATCTTTTTAATGTAACCAAAGAGGTTGTAATAAGTTATTGGAACAGAATATGATTTTTAATTCTGAACGTAATAATGTGACATAGATTAATATTCTTTTATTTTTATTAATTATAGTATCATTGACTCAGTTAATGGCTCAGAATGATAACTATTGTTCTGAGGTAAATAGGCTTAGCTAAGCGCTTAGAGTGACTGGCAAGTTCTGTGTGACTGTTTGAGGTGGGCAACACTAGATGTTGTAGATTAATAACATAGATATTGACTTCTTGACGGGAAAGTAAAAGCAAAGCAGCTTTGCAGTTATATTTTAATTCCAAAAAAAGGTAATAATAATAAAACTAATATTAATGTGAAATATTGGTGAATTATTAAACGTTAACTGTCCGTGTAGTAACATGAGTGTTGGCAAATGTTATAAAACAGTGCAACGTCACTTTTTTTTCAAGAATATAAGTGAGATCTCTCCATAAAGACTCACATATTTACTGAAACCCTTACTTTGGGAATATCCCGTATCATTAATAATTATCCATCAAATGTTAGTTAATCAATCATTCTGAGTAGTATTTTGCGACTGGAGGACTTCCTATCTATAACATAAAATAAACACATAATATTTATATTAGTGTTTAAATAAAAAAAACAAAATAGATGTGTGCTGTATAATACTGGCTTGATTTTGTTTTTGTTTATTAAAAGTTTGAATAATATCTATAAAACAGAACTTTAGAATTAATAAATTGTCTTAAAATTATGTCTGGCCCATTTTCTATTTAATGTTACGATGTAGAGCTGTAAGAGTAATCACCCACTATCACCACTAACAGCTCTACCATCAATTGCATTAACTTCTGCTAGTTAACGAGTAAATTGTAAACTTACACAAAAGCTCGAGCTTTTGTGTAAGTTTACAGTCGCTATCGATACCTGATATAAAATACAATGAAACCATGATGGATACGAGCAAGTTTTATACTATATTTTTTGCGAATAAATGTTTATGATTTTTGATCACTGACAGATCTACCATGAGTTAACGAGTAAACTGTTAAACTTCGCCAAAAGCTCGATGTCTAAAATACAATCGAGCTTAAGGTAAAACTTCATGAAGCAAGTGTGATAAGCCCGCAAACTGTGATCGCTCCATTGCGTACTCAAACGCTTATGTAACCGCGCGAATCAGTTGAAGCTGAGTTTAATCGCTACCCGGGATTTGGAAACTTCGGAAACATAGTACCTACAACCTAAATAGTAGTACGCATCTCGTATGGTTATACACGGTATGTATACAATAACTAATATTATTTATAAAAGAAAACGAGGTAAAAATTAAGATTTCATTTACTAAAAAGTATAAAATAATTTATTTGTATGAATTAGTTCGAAACATGCTGTAACGCGCACGGTGAGAGAATAGCAACGAGTCAATATTAAAGCGCCCTTTACTATTGACTCGTTGCTCTCATGGGCGTCTCAAGAGATAGCGATAGCACGTCATTAGATTTCAGTCCACGTGGCTAACGTCCGATCCGATCCGAACCCTTCAGAGAATCTAGTAGGGCACGGGGACACGCACTAGTGCGTGATGCCGTTCCCTCTAGAAAACCTCCGAACACGATTCGTTTCAGACGGTTTGAGAAACCCTTTTTTAAGTTTCTCGTCGCCCCAATAAAGCCCCAAAACAGTAAAGCTGAAAATGCTGTCTGAAACAAGCAGCAAATTCTCTCCAAAAAAAACGAAATCAATCTCTAACCGATTGCAAATACGATTAGCACTTAATCATTTTAAACAGGATAATTCATAACGCTCTTGCATTATTTAATTTATACAGGTTGTCCCAAAAATGGCATGCCAGGCTGACACTGGAGATAGCTTAGCTATAATCCTATCAGATCATCAGATAAAAAAAATAAACAAAAAAAAAACAATAAAAAAAAATTAAAAAAATAAAAAAGAACTAAAAGTGGAGTTTTGAGAAAAGAAAAAAGTGGCATTTTCTCCAAAACGAAGAGACTTTTACTAGAGTCATGTTATTTTTATCTGATAGGTTTAAAACGAACTAAAAGTGGAGTTTTTAGAATATTTATTTATTTATTTTATTTAATAGACAACCAACAAAATTAACACTAAATTAAATTAAAGTTGTTTTTGTACAAAAAGGACTTAATATAAAAAAGTGTAATTTTCTCCAAAACTATGAGACTTTTACTAGAGTCATGTTATTTTTATCTGATAGCTATAGCTATAAACATAGCTAAGCTATCTCCAGTGTCAGCCTGGCGTGCCATTTTTGGGACACCCTGTATAACCTGTGATAAAAAAAAATAATACCACCTAGAGGTTATTTATAACGGATACTTGGGGATTCTGGTTAAAGACGGTTAAAAGAACACCGTGTATTAGCCGCAGGACCGATAACCGCTGGGGTAGATGTGTTCTGGAGTGGAAACCGCGACTTGGCAAGCGTAGTGTGGGGGCATCGATATACGCAATGTGGTTGAGAAGAGCCAAAGATTGGGCTCAGTGACATGCATTGCAAAGCCTACATCCAGCGGTGCACTGACAAACATACTGATCATTACGAATATAATTAATTATTATACTCTATATTTATTTTCTTTCTTAAAACTAGATTTTTACAATATTTTATTATAAAAACAATAAAACATTATAAAAACCTAATCCTAGAGTACCACCAGCAGCGAGGCAGGGCCCAAGCTACCGGTGGTCAGGGCTGCAGATTGAGGAACCTCCTGACAATACGTGCCGTGTCAAGGAGTACTGTCTTTTGCATCTGACCCTTGACCCAACATTTCAGCGAGAGCCTCTCTAGGTGTTGATCGAGGCTCTTGGCTAAAAGACCGTTTGCCGAAACGACTATCGGTACAATAATAGTTGAATCCACATCCCACATGGCGGTAATTATTATTACTAATTTAATTCTTGTAATAGTAATATTATAAACTTCAAGTACAAGATCCGTGTACTAAACCACCACCACCAGATGAGCCATGTGCACCCTTATTCAAAAGGTTAAAAGTCTTACCTCTGCCATGTCTATACATTTTTGAAATAGCCAAATTTGTCAAACTCAACCATCATTATTTTGAAACAGCACAAGATATGTATCCCCGAAACACTAGAAATGGAAAAAGGTTGATGTCGGCCTTTGTTCCAAAAAGCACTCGTATGCAAAAGAATTGTTTCTGGATGTGCATAAGTATTTTTAATAAATTGCCTGAAACAATTAGAAAACTTATTGTAAAACAATTTCTAGCAGAGTTACATAAATGGCTTATGGCACACCTATTTTATTCAGTGAAAGATTTTCTTACACATACACTTAATAAATGTAAGATGTGTACCTAGATGTGTGCAAGCAAATATTTTAGTTTTATTTTTCTTATAAGTTAACGACATATTAATTTCTTTTGATGTCTGTAAAATACTATTCACCTTGACCAAACTTGATAAATCATTTGACTTTTATTATTATTTTATTTCTGTATATTATTTTATTTGAATTGCAAATATTTTAGTAACTTTTGACAACTGTAACTTTTCACAAACTTTTCTTTTTTCCTCTATGGCATGGACTACCATAGAGAAGTGAAGTTTACAAGCTCCACAGATTAAGTTAGGCCGCTGCGCTGTGGTTATAATACTGTTTTGACATATTTTTGACATATTTTTGAATATTTAGTACAACAATTTTTAGTAATTAATTTTGTATTTTTATTATAATGTAATTTAATTGGTATTTGACATTTTGGAGTATTAATTTTGTATTTTTATGTGTATGTAATTAATTGGAATATTTAGTCATTGTCATTTAAAGTTATTTGCATGCTACATTGTCAGCTGAGAAAGAGAAGAAAACTAGAATAAGACCAAAAATGTACCTTTCTCAAGCGCAAATTAAATATATTTCATTTCATTTTCATTTCATTTCATTTCATTTCATTTCATTTCATAAAAGAACATGTAATCGCGCATGTTCGTCTACCGCTCTTCACTATTTTTTTAAAACCTTTATGCGTTAATTTTCTATTATACTTAAAGCCACTTTTGAAGGCAAAGGACTGCCTTCCCTATTTCCATATCTCTTGGGTTATTAAGATTTAATCCATCGATGCAAAGGATTTATGGAGATTGATAAAAAATAATATATAACATTTTTGGTTTTCGCACGCAGCACGAAGCACGCCAGACAGTCTTTGCGAAGCTAATTGAGAAGGCTGCACGTTGTTTTGTCCTACTATTTGGGGTTACACTATGACCTACATACAGTTCATTCGTTACTAAAGATCACGTGTTCCCAATGATCCCCGGAAAATCTAATCTATATTATGTAGGTGCGAGTGGAATCATTCAAAGGAGGCCAAGTTATGCCGTCAATAACAAGGAAACTTTATGGTTCGATGGATCTCTTTGGCTATATCCCTGCATTCATTTAGTTTTGTATGCTTCCGAAGGACCGTCTTGATCTTTGTATTTTGATAAGTGTATCTGCGATCGTTGAATTGCGGTAACTAGTTCAAGTTTTTTTTTTAAATAAATGTTTCCCACACTCACACCAATTATCTAGCCCCAAGAAAAGCTTCCTTAAGAAACTCGAGAAATGGTTAACTAGACAACGGATAAACATACCTACTTAATATACTTAAATACATACTTATTATACATAGGAAACACCCAGACCCGAAACAATTTAGAAAAACAGGTATTTCTAAATTGATCCGACCGGGGATCGAACCCGGGACCTCGAGAGATGGCGACACCATGAAAACCGGTGTGCAAGCCACTCGATCAAGAGGTCGTCAATTTTCAATGTACTGTCCAGCTAGAAATGTAAAAACAATTTTGACAAATCGCGTGTAAAACCGCTTCAATGATAACAACCGGATCAGTATCAGTGTGCTGAATGCGAGTTTTCAAAAGAAAACATAAGCTTAACCACTAGACTACAGAAGGCAGGCAGTTAAAAAGTCAAGCCAAAGGCAGCTTCAGTTATTAGCTGATTTACTATTTTGAATTAAATCCGACAAATATTACTCAATATGCTATCATCGTCAATCAAATTCCAAAATACAAAGAGGTAGATTTGACAATGTGAATTGTGCAATGCATTGGCTTTGTTCCGCAGATACGAGCAATACACAAAGCTTCGCCACGGAAAGTCTTTGGGGAAATAGTTGTGGCCATACCTATTGTGTATGTAGGTTTCCATGAATGTAATAGTATGGGATAAAGCATGGACTGGCTTACATTCGAATGTTAAAGATTTGACAAATGGTTGCAAACGTTGACCTTCCCACTATCAAAGGAGATGTTTCAAGTTTGTCAATGTCAATTTTATAACAAAATATTATAACATTTAGTATTCGAATGCTCCAAGCTCGGATGTTCGACTCGAACGTTCATAGTTTTGCACGAAAGTGAATGTTTAGTTCGCTGGGTAGAATTCGTTGCTCGCTGGCGATTACTCGTTTACAAATGCTCGGGTAAGAATGCTCTCAGTGAGGACGCTCCTTTAGAACAATTTAAAAGGTTAAATCAAGCGATTTTTAAATTTCTGAGAATTTAGAAAATAAATATACTCTTTTTTTTGTTTATTAACACTGGGTTAATCTTTATTTCTGTTTTTGAACGTGTTATGTTTTAATTATGGTCTAAATTCGTCACAACAACATTTATGAACCAAAAAATTACTAAAGAAATAATTTTATTTTTATTTTTCTGAGAATCCTTGTATTTTTTCCTATTTTTTGAAGTACTGTACAAAGACTCGGCCCAGTTTGATACATCTCCTTTTTAATGAAGAACGTATGGAAACCCATACGTTACTTCGATAACGCCCCTACTACACATTCACATTATACTAAACATGCACACTCGCTACTCACGACACCGTACTCGTAGAATAAGGATACGTTGACCACCGCGGGTCAACCGTCTCACGCGCTCTATTGCTATAGATACTTTTACATCCATGTTTGTACCTGGTGGTACTAACATGTAAATAAAATAAAAAATAAACAGCCTTTAACTGCCCACTGCTGAGCAAAGGCCTCCATCATTGAAATCAAGCTATCACTACAATTGGTGGGTATTGGCTTAATCACCACGCTTGCCAAATACGGGTTGGTGATCACAAACCCGGGCTATGAATTGAAAATTCCGAAAACACTTTGTCCGACCTTGTAATTGAACCCGAGACCTTCGGGCATCAGGCCCAGCGCTTGGCCAACGAGACGTTCGAAACTTGTGCCTGATGGGTGCTTTTCCCCACCCCCACAACCCGTCAACCTGAGCAGAGCCTTTACATGCGCCCTCGGGTTGACCTGCTCCCGATCCGATCTGAACCCTTAGCAACATCAAGTAAGGAACGGGGACATGCACTTGTGCGTGATGCCATTCCTTCTAGAAAACCTGTGACGGTGGTGTGTTTACACGGCTTGAGGAACCCTTTAAGTTTCTCTTTGCCCACCCCCGAAAAAGTCCGGTGACGCTGATAACGCCGGAGCAATCAGCATATTCTACTTAATAACAACGTTTTAGTTATTGTTTAACTTTTTTCAAATTGTGTGCGATTGGAGACTTTCCTTATTTACAATTATTTATGTAGGTACTTATTAAGAAAAAGAAGTTAAGACAAAAAAACAAATTATATTTTTTTATTATAATTTTTATTATGTTGTACGAAAAGTCAGCCAATGATGATATTGTTCATTTGTGTAAATTTACGTCGTATCTATATAAATACAGCATTGCTACGAGTATTAATAACATTTAAATGTTAAAATAATGTTCGTTTTTAGATACTATAATTTATTTGCTTTTAACATCACCTCATCATCACCAGCTCATTTCATGTGCCCACTGCTGGGGCACGAGCCTTCCTATGTAGGGATAGAGAGAACGGGCCATATACTTTTACTAACATTAGCTATTCTTTTACAGAGCATTTCCACTATGTGAAACGGATGATTGGTGCTGACTTCGTGGGGGTTGGAGGAGATTTTGATGGAGTTAATAGGTATAAAGAAGCTTATTATTAAACCAATCTTTATAATATTATCATTATTTTTAATTGACATGTAATCTATCGTGGGTGGAGCCCTACCTTTCAACGTATATTTTTCGTTACTCATAAATCATAACGTTTGTAAATATTAGCAATTTAATAACGAATATAATATTTGTAATACCGTTACAAAAAAAAATTTACGCGTGAGATTAAGGAATATTTTTTTTCATTTATATAAAGCAGTACATGCTGGAACCACCTTTAGATAACAAGTCTGTATCAGTAGGCAATGGAATTAAACTTGCACTCATAGTATTTTCGTACCTTCAAGCCACCTGATATACAATACGTATATTAAAGGGTTTTTTACCCAAAATCTTTAACTACTAAAATACATCTACTAAATTACCTTAACTCTTACTCTTCCAACTTCCAACACTACCTACTTACTTTGTACGCCAAAGTCAACCGCACTCAATGTCAATAGCCAAGCACGTCAGTCAGACTTTATACTCAGTTTCAATAAAGCTAGTAAGTATCGATTTCAAATAGACTGAAACAAATGTGACCTTCAACTTTCAACGTGTCAATAAGTATCTATCATATTTACCAAAAACAGAAAATAGATTGAACGTTCCCTATTGTAGCTGTAAAGTAAATACGAATGGAAAAGTGCAATAAAGGCGAGGCGTTCGAGTGGCTTGATACTCTCTCTCTATTGGCATACGTAACAGGGCCCCTCATGGAGTAATCTATGCTAGGAGTATCCCTGCGAGACAGAATACGCAATAGCACCATACGTCAACACACCAAGGTTATAGACGTCGGAAAACGGGTAGCGCAACTAAAATGGCAATGGGCGGGGCACATTTCTCGCAGGGACGACGGTAGATGAAGCGAGAGAGTTCTGGCGTGGAGATGCCGAACAGGAGAAAGAAGTGTTGGCAGACCACACTGGCCAGATGGTTTAATGATATTAAAATGACAGCAGGCCCCACCTGGATCAGATAGGCCACAGACCGCACAATGTGGAGGAAAATTGGAGAGGCATACGTCCAGCAGTGGACATCACTATTTTGAAAGGAAGGAGGAGGAACATGCTTGCAGGAGCTAGAGTGCGGGGAGAAAAGAACAGGTTTTGCTGCGCAGTCACTTTGTCTCGCTCTAGAGTCAATGGCCACTGTGGTCTAATGGATAAGACCACCGATCTCAAACCCAGAGGTCCAAGGTTCGATTACCAACAAGGAAGGTACCTACATGTTTGTACTCGGGTTTGGTTGGTGGTAGGGTTTGTTATAATTCTGCCTGGCTAGCTACCACGATCTTAGGTATCCAAATAATATTATGTTGCCACTAGCGGCCGTTCGCGGTTTCACCCGCGTGGTTCCCGTTCCCGTGGGAATATCGGGACAAAAGTATCCTATGTGTTAATCCAGGTTATAAACTATCTGTATGCCAAATTTCATCCAAATCCATTAAGTAGTTTTTACGTGAAAAAGTAACAAACATCCAACCATACTTACAAACTTTCGCGTTTATAATATTAGTAGGATAACATCAATGTAAGTAGCGTTGTTGTGGTTCGACAGTAAGAGATAGCCAGTGCCTAAGTGTTTGAGGAATCCAAGTTAAGTGCGTTTCCACCTTCGGGCTTATCGTCAATTAAGATCAGGTGAGATGAAGGGCACGTGCTTACCCGCAAGGAATTAAAAAAAATATCTAACTAATTTCATTTGTTTTTTTAAAGTCGTTCTAAAAAAGAGCTGCTTAAAGAGGTATAAGTAGGGACCCAGAGACGTGATAAGTTTTTAAAGATGCCCTTTAAACCACAGAGTGCCACGCGGCCTGGAGGACGTCTCCCGCTACCCTGAACTGTTCGCGGAGCTGCTGCGCAGTGGCCAATGGAGCGTGCAAGAGCTGAAGAACCTGGCCGGCCTGAACATGCTGCGTGTAATGCGACAAGTCGAGAAGGTAGGTCTTCTTAATACATGTTTAGGACCTTCATTAAAAGTTCTTACAGTGCTTCTATTTTCTTAATGTCTCTCAGTAATCATCGCATTTCCGAATGCAGTTGAATTTGAATTTCCATGTCTATTCATTATTTGATTAATTAGCTAAACTATACTAAAGAGGTAAAGTTTGTGACTTTGTTTGATTGTTTGAGGAGGGCGATTTCAAAAATTCTTTCACTGATAGCTATATTTTATTTTCTAAAAAAAAAAAAAAATTTCAATACGAAATCAACGTCGACAAGTGAAGTCACGGGGAAGGTGATAATAGTACATGAGTAAATATTAGTATTGAATAATAATTTAAATTCAGAACAACGTTCTTTGATGCTGTTTTGATATTTCATGTGAACCATATTGTGCTCGTGACTCAAGGCCTGTTAGTTGAAGTTAGCAAGTATTTTAGCTCTATCTCATTCTTCTGGTGAGACCTCTCTTTCTATAGGGTAACCCTAACTTATTCATAAAAATCAGGACTTTGACGTGATGTAAAGATGAAAGAGAAAGGAAGTAAACGAATATAAAAATTTCATTTCAAGTCATTTATTTAAAAAAAATAAGTATAATTAAACATTTAATACAATGAGCTTGAGTAAAATAAAAAAGTGTAATTTTTTACCCTAAGCATATACTTACTGTAATATTGACAATAACAAACAAGAAAACTAGAAATACCTTTTGTCCTAAAAACACACAAATTTAAATAAATATTATTTTGAATAGAATTATAGATTTCAATATTGCAATACCAATTGTTTTTATGTCACTTCGATACGATTCGTGTTTAAAAAGTTATAATACCTACTTGATAATTTTGTTAACATATTATAGTTGAAGTCTAGTTTCACTTACGTGATAAAACTTACACTATTCGGGTGACAAGCGAGGAGAGCTAAAAATTTGCCATACAAATTCTCGTTTCATCAACGTGATCTTTTGAATAGTAATTTAAACTCGCATTAGGCACTCTGATCAATGAGCCAAGCACTAATTTCTTTTTATCGTTGCGTAAAAGAGAAACATTGTATGGAAATAACCTTTCAATCAACTTACTTCGAAATTTATCATCGCAGCAATGAAGCATGCCTATGTGCTTATATCAAAAAGAATTATTTTTAAGTCTAAGTTAAATTATATTTTAAGTTGTTTTTAAAGGTATTTCAAAAACCAAATTAAAAAGTACCGTTCCCGATCCCACCCAAAATGAAGAAACTCAAATGACGACTCTCTCACACTACACTACTGACAGATTGATAACTATGATAAACTTTGAATGAATACAAAAAATTTACACTTTAAAACTTATTGAAATTTAAACTCAAGACTAATTAACGTATGGAAAATACTTTAACTCGACATTTTATGAGGATATAGTCCAATAATTTATTGAAAACCATTTGATGTTCTTTGTGTAGTAACAGTTTTATAAAATTGTTATTTATATCTAAGAAACGATATTTTATTTCACATCCTAGATACCATGTATTTCCACAACTACACACTACACATTTATGGATCATTTTACTTAATAAAATAATCTATTACCTATGTAAAACTATCAATATACAAACTTGAGTAGACAACTAAACATGAGTGACAGCCAATAGCCGGCATCAATTCAATTTCTTGAGAAATGGCTTTCGCTACGATTTAGCCAGTGTCTTAAGACATTTAAATATTATTATTTTATTTTTTTAAATTATTCATGACCATGGATACTAGTCCTTCAGTCGAAAACTTAATTTATACGTTTCTCAAAATTAAACTCTTTATATAGGATAATGATGAATGATAATAGAAATGAGAAGTGACAAATGAAATACCCCCCAACCCCTCGAGTATCTCAGTAAAGATGTGGGGCTTTACTAAGTCCTTACGCGGACTTCTTGAGAGAATTTGAAAAGTGCCGTTGCACTGTATTGTTTCATTTACCAACACTCATGCACACTCACGATCATCATCATCATTATCATCTCAGCCAAAAGACGTCCACTGCTGGACAAAGGCCTCCCCCAAATAATCATGGGGGGTATTTGCCGTAATCGCCACGCTTGGCAGGCGGGTTGGCGATCGCAGTAGGTTGAGGGTAATCTCAGAGAGATGCTGCTGCCCATCCTCTGGAATGATCCATTAGTCGGCTTTTACGATACCCACGGTAAGAGATGGGGTGGTGCAATTCTTTATCCCCGGCACCACACAGGGTACTCACGATCACTTAACGGTTAATAATCCACCATAACACTAATTTTAAATATTAAATTGCGGCCAAGTGTTGCCCATATGGCTAGGTTCCCAGAAGCCGGTATATATTGTCGATTACATACAGTTCACGGAACAGGGTAATGTTAAAAATACGTTTAATACCAACACAAGATAAAATCCACATAATGTGCGCCCCGTTTTTATGTTATGTCATGGTAAACATGGTATCATGTTTACCCTGGACAAATAGTGGTAATTTTATTTTAGTTTACCCATTATCGGCAAATTTGATTTATTGACTATGAATACAACTCACCAAACAAGTGAATTACAAGGCTGCTTCAACAACAGGCCTCTCCAGTTATATCTACAGCTTCATGATCGCGACGCCTTTTTGAATGATGTTGAATGAACGACATCGTCAATTTGATATTTATTTGGAATCGTCTATGCAAAATTACAAGCGTACAAAATACCTTTGAAAGGTATCCTGATATAGGTTGAAAAAAGACAATAAGCCACCAGTTCGATGAGGGTGATTAGGGTGATATGATGATACTATGGATGGATTAAACAATTTTATACTTTACAAGACTGAAATAAAACACTATCATTAGTTTAATCTTCGTTTATTTCTAAACATGTGTTTTTAAAATTCGGAATGATAACTCATCTCCTTCCAACAGATCCGTGACGAGATGCGCACCAACGGCGTCGAACCCGAGGAACACCCCGACTCGCCCAACGACAACGGCAACTGCACCAGCAACGCCTTCTACACTGAATACGTGTAAACTCACCAAGCACCCACATACTTCGCATACCTGCCAACAAGAACAAACAACCTCGATACCATCCTACCAACACTATCCGCATTATCAGGTGTCGACAATGTTTTGCGGTTCGCAATATGTAATTTTTGACAGAACAAAACGCTATTTACAATGCGAAACTGTACGACAGTACAGAAAGTCCTTCATATAGTTGAAGTAAAGAGCAACGCACTTTTTATAATCAGCCCTCGTCGACTTCACATCGCAAACGTGCAACAACAAAACAAATGACGTTCCAAAAAGAGGTCTATTCAAAAATCATTTCGTATCTGAAGTGAGACAATTTTACCATCTGCTACAAACCAACGCCAACGAGGTTGCATTCAATGTGGCAGTCATGCGGAGAATGTTCGCGTTACCAATAGCAATTTAATCTGACAGTTGACAGTTTAATACAGTCGGTTTATATTATCAATAATTACTATGTATGTTAGCCCCAATCGTTGAGTCTCGCCTCAATATCAGGCAGTTGACGGTGAGAAATAAGTAGGAATTGTATCCGATTTTTCTAGCTAATAGTTTAATCTGAAGAGGGAGACTAAGTCATCCATATAATATTGTCAGTACTTGTGTATCGGACTTTAGATGAAGGAGTTATACGAGCGAGCATCATAGGACATTAACAACCGCATTATAAAGATTGTCAATGTGAAATTATAACAGTGGCTATTACCCAGAACAATACTTAGTTATTGTTCTTATCACTTTGGGGTATGAAAAATAGATTACGACCGATTGTCAGACCTACCTAACGAATATACATATAAAATTTCATAAAAATCGATCGAGCCGTTTTGGAGGAGTATGGCAACTAACATGTGACCCGAGAATTTTATATATATTATTTATATTTATATTATATTTATTTTATATTTTATAGATATGACAATATTCTTTTTGAAAAGTTAACTTTTCTTTTGCATGCTACACATTTAAGCTCTAACTCTCTCTGGTTTGATGGGTCACATCACAGATTTCATCACATGTCTTAGTAGCTACATGCACAGGGTGTAAAAAGACCCTTGAACGTATCCGGAATGTATGTATAATGTACATCAAACATAAGATTAAGCAGAAATTATTGCAGGGAAACCAATTTTATTTTTACGTACACACCGCCAGACAATTGATGACGTTAGCTGTCTGATACAACTGTCGAAACTTTGAAATCAATTAATTGATAGTTTATAACAACGCCAAATGTCAGTGTTAAACTATTTAATGCGATTGTTAATGTCAGGTAATTATCCCATAAACTAATAAATGTGTATCCATTATAGAATAGGGTTCCGTTTGATGGCAACTTACATAGAGACTCAAGCGGAACCTATGTGTACGTATAATCAATGTTGTAGTCTGCGTGATAGATGTTCTCTGTGAACTATGCACTCTTCCTTCAGATCTCACTGTATCTACTCTTTTGGGGTCACATATCATAACTCTCTATACAGTTATCCTGAGTTTTAATCAGAGCTCTTAACAGTTTTGTAGACGTTTGACGTCCTTAAAGAAGCCATTGCTTCATTCATCTACATCTTCGTAGCTCCTCATTTTATGGACAGAATTTCGTGTTCGTCCTAGAGAGCAACGATAAGTAGTTAGTAAAAAAATGTTATTTGAAAAACTCCTTTCGTTTCAAAATTTAAAACAATTAACTAACATGAAAGGCTTTAAAGGGATGATTAAGAGAGAAAAATGGTAAAAAAAACAAACGTAACTTTATTTACATTGAAATTTAAAAGATAAAAATAAATGTTTCGGATTAGGGTTGTAGGTAGAAAATAAATTTTGACAACGTTTAAATGTTATTAATTAAAACTTTGATATTATTAGCAGTTCGGCCAGTTTTTACGATTGTTTTATTAAAGTTAAACAAATCAAATTTTATACAAAAAAATATATAGTTTTGTCTCGATTACCCGCAGCATTGATTTGCTTGTTCTTTTACATTTTACAATTAGCATTTATTGTTGTTTTATAAAACAAATTTGGTAAATTTTGCTTTAAGTTTAAAAAATGAGATGAAATGTATTGAACCGTACCGATGAAAGTTATAACGCTGCTGTGATGGTATTTCAATGACGTCACAGTCTAACGAAAGTATGCCAACCGATATGACGAGTTACGGCAGACCACTTGCTCAGTATTACAATCTATACCATAGGGTTACGAATAGAACGAATAAAGCGCAGAACAAAGTCATTAGATCTTGTCAAGGTCCAGTAACCACTAAAGTGGGCAGAGAGAAGAGATGTATCGTAATCAACCAATAAGCGGAAAGGAGATGGGAGAAAATCATAACCTTATTGGTTGTTTATGATACAAGTGTTTCCCTGCCCATCCTTCTGCTCTTTGGTGTTACCAGCCCCAATAACGATGTCCTAAATGCAGGAGTCAAGCGTAGAAGCAGGTATAGCAAACTTTTGGGGGCAATAACTACGGATATCAAAGACTGTAGGTACACATATTTCGTTACAATCCTGAAAAATCTAAGGTTCCAACTACCGTACCATTTACTTGATGAGTCGCACTATGAAGGTACTAAAGACCTTTTTTACAGCAGCGCAGCAATCTCCTGATTGAACACGTTAGCTGAATGAACCGTGGAATTGTAAAGGTTTGTGCCTGTGCTTCATGATATTTATTATATTATAGATTATAATACTGTTATGAAATATAGTTATAATAATGATAAACATTATAGATTGTAATACTGGGCTGTTAGTGTGATTTTTGAAAATCTCTAATGGTCAGTTTGCTTCGTCAAAAGTCAAAATTAATGTTTTCGAAACGTGATGTGACATAAACTAAGTAACGTAACCCCTTTCATGGATTCGTTTATGAAAATTGTGTTTAGAAAGAAAAAAATGCCTGTTTTAAAGTTAATTCTTTGCTCCCGTTATTTGTTTGTCCATTAGACAATAATCCATTCACGATTTTCTACTCGATTTCGGGACGAAGCTGTGAAACTTGTTGATATTAAAGTATAAAAATATAATGATATTGTGAAAATAAATAATACTATTTCTTATAAATTATGACTGAACAATTTTTTGAACCTTTATTATTCTAGCATACTAAGTGTTTCGTCTGAAATCTGGCTGTTATTTTGTAATTTCTTTTTAACGACAATTATGATATGACGTACTCACTATACTTCCGATCACAGGCGCACACGCACTCACTTATACACAAAACGTTAATTGCTGATTGTATTGTATACTCCTTGGTTGCTATAACATCAAAAGTTGTAGGTTACAAACCACGAATTCTCGCCTAATATACTCGCATCATAGTAAAAATCCTGACAAATGTAACTAGTGTGTTAGTGCTACCTCTGGTTATTTTAGATGAAGTAACCGAAATGGTTTTCTACTGAGTATACAATATAACGTTACCTATATACTTTAGCTTCCTAAACGAGCTTTATGACGAATTTCATGAGTGTGCGCTTGGGTGATGATCGTTGGGCGGCGCGATGCTCTATACTGCAAAACTCTTCCACATGTAATGTTTTTTTCTTTACCTTTCATAACTGTTTTCTTATCTGCAAGCAAAGCGCCACTCAACCATTTTCTAAACTGTTTTATATTTAATACACGACTTAATGAAACAATTAAACACAATTGATGTATGTATATTACTTCTTGTTGTTTTATTTCATATTGAAAACTTGAACGGGTATTCGTATTGAAGACATGTAGACATGGGGCATAATGTAGACAAGCGGCGTAATACCTACTTGTCCAAATTAATTAGATTTTTTCATCTAACCTGAAAATGATATATCATTACCTATCCTCAAAATTATATTAATTTAAAGCGATCTTCTGCAGACAACCAAATATATTATGGATAAAAATTGAATAGTATATTCTATAAAATCAGAGGCAGATAATATTAATAAACAAATACTCTCATTCTCATGACTTTTAATATTATTTATTGTCATCATTCGTAGTAGTAAATAAAAACCAGGAAAGGAGGACCCTCAGAGTAGATGGAGCGACGATGATGGAGGAGTGATGATGATATGATGATGATGATGATTATGATGATGATGATGATGATGATGATGCAGATGATGAAGAAGAAGATGAGGAGGAGAAGAATGGTCTCGGACGTTTAAAAAAATAAAGATATGAGATTTAGTCGTTTAATTAACTGACTTAGGTATTGAGCTTAGATTAGATCTACTTAAACAGATCCTTAGGGTAGACCTTTTTCCAGCAGTGGACGTCTTTTGGCTGAGGTGATGATGATGACGATGATGAAACAACGGTTTTATACAAATTGACATTGATATCAGAAACAGACAAAACAATACCCAGTTAGAGTAAAATGCCTGCAAGATAATTCATGATGGTAATGATATAATAAATTATGAATCGGTACAGCCATGGGAAGAGCATGAGAAGAAAACCACTTTATTTTGATAATGGCGAATCTTTTATTTATAATATGCATAGATTCGCTACTTTTACGAGAGACACATTCGCAAAAACGAAACGACCTTAGTTGAAACGTGTTTGCGCGGAACTATGTTTACCTAACAGTGCTTCTATTTTCCTAATGTCTCTCGGTAATCACCGCATTTACGAATGCAACCGAATATCAATTTCCATGTTCATTATCGTAGATTTATCATGTGTATAATCAATTGAATTCAGAACAACGTACTTTGTTGTTGTTTTGTTTTGATTTTTCAAGTGAACTACACTCGGCGTCAAAAAAATCGCACCTCTTAGAAAATCACTTTCAAATGTCATTTACTCTTGATATGCACATGCAGTCGCATTAATTATGATTTTATTTACAAGGTTACTTAATTAACTTAATAAAAAACATTACTTTTCATTATCAAATAAAACCTAATGCAACAAATAAAGTGTCACAAAAATTCGATGCAAATTTTGCTACCCGTGAGAGTTGCTAGTTGCGCTTCCTTTGTGGGTATAAAACGGTCAACACGGGTTCAATGTGGGTCATTCGCTATTCAACCGTTGAAGAGGACACACGCACAGATTTTGATGGATACCACAGCTGATAAAGCCGCTCAAGTGGTTGCACTACTGCAATCAGGGGTGCGGCAGTGTGATGTCGCCCGGCAACTGAACCTGAGCCGTTATTCCGTTCGAAGAGTGTACCAGCGCTTCATAGAGACCGGTGGCTATATCCGCAGACACGGTTCGGGTAGACGTCGCTGCACTTCGGAAAGAGACGACCGGTTCGTTGTGTCGAACTCTTTGAGAAATCGTTTCTCCAACGCTGTTGAGTTGCAACAGCAGCTCCAGGCAGTTCGCAGACGCACCGTAAGCGTATCTACGGTTAGAAGAAGATTGAAGGAGAAGAAGATAGCGGCCCACAGAGCTGCTACGGGTCCAAAATTGACTGCAGCGCATCGGCGAGCCCGCTTGCAGTTTGCTCGTGACCACGTCGATTGGACCCTTGAGCAGTGGAGAGCTGTTCTCTTCTCAGACGAGACGCGAGTGTGTCTTTTCTGCAACGACCGACGGAGAAGAGTATACCGGAGGCAGGGTGAACGTTTCGCCCAAGCCTGCATCCAGGAGACGGTGGAATATGGTGGCGGATCCTGCATGTTCTGGGGCGGTATGTCTGCTGCCGGCAAAACCGACCTTGTCTGCGTCTCCCGGACTGGAGGTGCTCGCGGACAAGGGTCGCTGACTGCTCGCCGCTATGTCACTGAGGTCCTGGAAGTGCATGTGGTCCCCTTTGCCGAATCTTTTGGCGAGGGGTTCACATTAATGCACGACAACGCTCGCGCTCACACTGCAGGCATCGTGAGCGACTTCTTGCAGAGGTCCCAAATCTCTGTGATGCAGTGGCCAGCGCGAAGTCCGGATCTGAATCCAATAGAGCACCTCTGGGACCATCTTAAACGTAAGGTTCGATCTCGGGATCCAGCTCCTTCGACTCTACAGGAGCTCCAAGACGCGGTGATTGAAGAATGGGGGCTTATCCCTCAAGAAGAGCTCCTGAAGTTGGTGAGGTCCATGAGGGACCGTATGGAAGCCGTGATCAGGGCAAGGGGGGGTAACACTAGATTTTAAGTTAATTTTAAGACACTTTTTGTACATTTTTCTTTGTAAATTATCTGTTGTTAATTAGGACTTAATTAAGGATTTTTATTATTTTATTAATTTTAATGTTGTTTGTATAATTATAATTAAACAGAAAGTTAAATTTAATTGTTTTTTGATACTCCTTTTTGTTACCTTTCTAATGATACCCAACACTATCCTCTACATAAGGTTTAAGAATTTTTAAAGATGATTTTTAAAAGGTGCGATTTTTTTGACGCCGAGTGTATATAGAGCTGTAAAACTATAAATCGTAAATCAATTACGCATGACACAAACACAATAGTATTCTAAAATAAATTCATAATAAGTAAAAGGAGCAACTCTATATACTCTATAACTGATAGAAATACGACGACAGTCGAAAAATGAAGTTTGCCTAAAGATATAAGAAAATACATGCACTGTACATTTAAATAACAAACGAATGAAAGGATTTAAAAACCAAACATCCGCTGTAAAAGCTTTGAAACCGCGGTCTTTGTTACCGGAATATTTTAACAACAACTACGAAAATAAACTCACTCTAAAATATATAGGAACTTGTGCGTTCGCATTTATGTTTCAAGTTAGCAAACTATCGCTATACCGCGTTACCTACCGGTTGGTCCGGATGGGTGACCGAAAATTATTAAAAATATCTTGAGCTCCTCCGTTTTTCGGAGGGAAAGTTAAAGCGTTGGAGTCAGTTGTTCACACATCACAATCTTATTTTATGTCCCGACACTGCTGGGGCTCGAATGGATGAATAGGGAGAACGGGCCATTAACCACCACACGGGCAGTAGGTACAGATTGGTGGTTGTTAACGACTGTCAATGCTGCCGGGACCATTGGTTTAACGTGCCTTCCGAAGCACGGAAGAGCTCAAGATTATAATAATTTTTGGTCATCCATCCGATGACCGGCCTTTACAAAAGTCGCTTAATTTTAGCAAATGCAGACTGCGCCAGTTATTATAGCCCACCAACCACAGGCGAACCCCGTATTACCTTGGCACGCGAAGGGGATGTGCGAAGGTGATGGTTTTAAGTGCGTGGGCCATTCTTCCTTCCGAATCCCTGTCAAGACCCTCATGCCTGGGCAGGGAGGCGGAAGCTGGAGGGGAGAACCCCACATAACCATCGCGCTTCCCCGGCCACGGTGATACTCGGGTGACGAGCTTCCCAATGTCAAAAAAAGTATGGAAACGATAGACACCGTCCTGTCCCACTATGAATACGCCCATGCATTCTACATAAGGCTGCTTTTCCACCAGAGCAGTACAAGGTAGCTAAGCGGTGCGCAAGGAATAAATCCACCAATAAGCATTGCTGCTCTTTCCTTGCAGAGTAAAATGGAGTAATTCTATTGGTGTAATTTCTCGCACACCGCTTGGCTACGCAGGAAAGCAGTCCGCAGTTAGGTGTTACTTGAACAGTACATCTGTTCAAGTAACACCTAACCGATGGATTTCTCTTTGTACAATATTTTTTATATTGTACAAAGAGAAATCCATCTAACGAATACCAGCGGGTCGAAGAAGCATGTGGTGACGCTCCGCCGACCTGACCTGATCCAAGACGAGGTGGGACGTTCATAGGCTGATTATAATAAATAACAATTAACTTTGCAAGCAGAGGCTCTGCAAACATTGCCTTACACAAGTAACGAAAATTATAAAACAGACCAACTCGTTAGGTGGGAATTCTATATGGAAAATATTTCAATCGAAATCAGCCTAACGGAAACACGGATAGCCGCAAACAAGATTGGCTTGCTACATGTGAAAGTACAAGATTGCTAGTAAGTATACCCCATAGAGAGCGGCATTACGGCGAGCGGGGAGTATTTGCAAAGAAGAAGATTAACTATTTATAAGGAATGACGTATAAAGGATGTAAAAAAGCTATGTACGTCCGAACACGAATAAAAAAAAATCGGTCAAAGATGTGAAAAATCACTCTTTATTTCACCAAAATATTTTAAACTTAAAATTGTTTAGAAGTCCAGACTCAAACAATGTATTTGTATGGGGTAAATATGATATAATAACTTTCAACAAAAAAGACAGTGTTGTAAAATAATAACTTTATTTTGTTTTTACTCAACTCTTTTCATAAAAAGAGTTGAAAACTGGACACTACCATCGCAGAACCCTTACTTTTTATTTCTTGTTAGTATGCACTTGACACGATAAGGCCGGGTGGAAGCGCACTTTACCAGGATTCCTCGACTACTGAGGCACTGGCTATGTCATCGCTGCCGGAACACAACAATGCTACAAACATTGATGTTATGGCGACGTATTCAACAGATCGTGCTAAATGGCGTGCATTTGGAGAGGCCTGTGTCCAGCTGTGGACTAATGTAGGCTGACGATACGAGTCCTTCACCAACCAAACTGAGTACACGAACATTTATTCACCGCTGGGAATCGAACCTAGGCCCTCTGGATCTGAGATCGGTGGTCTTAACCACTGAACCACAGAGACGGATTACTTGGTGTATACCTTTTTATTGACCTTGTGAATCCTGCTTACTAGTCTCTGAAGTGAGCCGAAATTATGTGGCGGTTAAATCATATTTGAATAGGGATGTTGACAACAACAACCAATAATTCCAGGACATTAAGCAAATAAATGAAATCACGTAACGGTTCTGTAAAACATTGATCTATTTTTTATTTGATCTGTAACTGAAAATAATTATTACTGAATTGACGGAACAAAATAATAACATCATAGTTCACCACTTCCCATACAATTTCAATTTAAAAAAAAATTGACAGTTGTTAAAAAGTTTCTCTATTGACTAACCAATCAACCTCAGAACAGACTTCTTGGCGGGAAAGTGAAGAGTCATGTCTGCGGTTTTGTCTTATTTTCCAAAATTTGTGTTATGTCGAATATTAATGTGAAATAATGGTGGATTATTAACCGTTAAGTGTTCGTGAGTGTGCATAAGTGTTGGCAAATGAAACAAAACAGTGCAACGACACTTTTCAAATTCTCTCAAGAAGCTCGCGTGAGGACTTAGTAAAGCCCCACATCTTTACTGAGATACTCGAGGGGTTGGGGGGTATATCATTTCTCACTTCCCATTTCTAATATCATTCATCATCATTTATGGAAATATTGTTTATTTATGTATTACTTGTACAAAAAATTACTTTGACACTGGCTAAATGTGCTAATCGCACAAAGCCATCAACTAAAAGAAAAAAGTGACAAATGAAAGTGAAAAATGCTCTGCGCTGCGCTTCGCCAAATGTGCGCCGGCCCTTAGTTATTACTCTGAGCAATCAACTACCCATATAACCTGTGTTGAAATAATTTAATATGATATTAATTTACATCATTATCTTGTGACAGTTATTTGGTCTGTGTGACAGATAACTTATTCTGATGGATGATGAAGGATGATCTCCTAAAAATAATGCAATGAATAATTATGCCGGCTCCACTCGATCGTCTTACCCTCGAGCACCGAACGTTCGTCCGAACCTGCGCAATCTCGATTGGTTTACAAACTGGCTCTTCAGACTCGAGACGACTGATCTCGAGCGAGCCTCACCTCTCCACACTATAGAGAGGTGAGAGGAGAGGTCTATTTGGTGGGTGAACGTGCAGAACCTAACATTCTGCTACTTAAAGATTTCTTCCATCGACCTGATTTTGATGTTTATTACAGTCTTGTGTGTGTAAAGCCTGATATAAATTATTTTCCCATAGCTCAAAGATCAAAATCTGGTTACAGGCTACAAACCCTATTGAAACGATATTGACGTAGACTTGACGTGACTACTGGCACAGTTGCGAGCAGTCGATGAATGTGTCGAACCAGCACCAACTATTATTCATCATTACAACCAGCTCTCTTTTATGTCCCCTCTGCTGGGGCACAAGCCTTCCCTATGAAAGGGCAGGGAAAACAGGCCATAAACCACCACGCGGGCCCAGTGCGAATTGGTGGTTGTTAACGACTTATGCAGCCGAGACTAACGGCTTTACGTGCTGTAACATTTTGATTTTTGTTTCAGTGCACTTAACAACCGCAACACTTACTTAGAACGTCATTATTAAAGACCTTTTACAATGAAAAAGTACGTTAGTTGAGTAAAAAGTTTAAAGTAGAACTTAGATAATTTGAAAAACTTTATAAACCCAAAGATTAAAATTTTATAAAGGACCTTTTAATTAGGCCGGTAGTTAACTTATTCCTATAAATATACTTCCAGATCTATAGACTATAGACGTTTACCCATCTCATTCTAAGTACAACAAAGCATACATCCCGTCCTATTTAGCATGGCTTACTTTAATTCTCCCATTCTTATTCAATCGTTCCGTATAAAACTCATTGTAGCAATACTACACAGGATATTCGCACAAAAGGATCAAAGGCATCATTTGGAGTCACGCCAAAAGGAAAGCAAAGCCGTTTGCGAAGACTCAATGCGTCAATGACAAGGTTCGAAGCCAATTTAGCATTGAAGCCTCTGTATTGTGGTTAGAACTTTTTGGACATCCTTCAACTTTGCACACTCAGATTTAGAAAAGAAACAGTATTGTTACGCCTACAGGCAACATTTATATCTAACTTACGTACAGACGCCTGCACATTAGACACGATCAAGCACTGTTAGCGTTTCAGATTCAAGCAAAAAGAGACTATCAAATCTTATTTTAAATTTGAAAACATGTTTGACAATTTAGTATAATTAGTGGTCGGCCAGTGGTCGAAATTCGACCGTAATTTTATTAAGGCTGCACGTGTTGTATCCTAAGCAATGAAAAATGAAAAAAGATTGAATGTGAGTTTGGATTGGCTTTGACAGATTTCAGCCGCTCCTCTTCCATTTTTGAAATTTTTGAAAAGAGTATATATACTTGTGTGTCAAATACATATGCGTGTGTGTCAAATACATGGTAGTGTGTGTAATGTTTGTTTTATTGATTTAATGTATTTTTATGCATAATTTCAAAAAAATATTAACATTCGGATAACCTTCTCTATATAAACGGTAAGTGTGCGAAATTTCATACTCCTCCGTCCGCGCAATTTTTGTAAAAAAGGGGTACAAAGTTTTTGCTTCAACTTTTTTTTTACTGACTGTTGTTGTCCATAAACCTTTCTAAAAAATCCATGCAACACCTATGATTTTTAATATGACTGTCTCTATACATACACCCATACAAAATCTAATCAACACTTTTGTTTTGTAACTTAATTTAAATAAACAGAAGCTATAGCTACGAGTATAAGCACTGCCCGTTCCGGTAGCCTAAGGTACATTATATGTGGATAAGCGAAAACTAATATAACTTTCGAGACCGGTTAAATTGCACTAATAGTGCTCAGCTTGTTATCTGGGCACTATTAGTGCAACGCAACTACTTCGTTACATATACAAGTATAATAATTTTAGGTAGAACCATGTGCTCTTTAAGTAGTCTTGTTACGGTTGTGAAAACGAGACGCATGTATCGGCTTATATACACGCGTCTCGTTTTCACAACTGCAATAACACTGCTCCAATACTTGTCTAAATAATGTCTGTTCTCCCTTGCCTTAAAAATGTCCAGCAGTGCTATTCTGAAAATGGCAAATAACCTCGAAAGTCATTCTCGCAATTCACCTCAAAAATTCACACTCACTTCAGGTGAATTCGTGTGTGAGATACGAGATGACTTTCGTTAGAGGTTTCAGAATATCAATCGTAATTGAAAAACGTCAAAATACTCACGCGCTTTAATTTTTCTCGCTTCTGTTATTTTTTGTGGCGCTAGTGTCCAACTCACTCATTTTAGGAACGCTAAACTATAATCTCACCGCGGATTCAGAAGTGATTTCGCAATTAAACTTTTCAGAATAGCACAACAGGTTGCAACGTATCACGTAGATCCGCTGAAAGGGAATCTCAGTCCGCTTCTAGTTCCCCGAAGACACTCCTATATGAGCTTATGGTAAAAGGTAAAGCCCACTAGGAAAAAACAAGTGTATATGGTGAAAGAAATCAAAATGGAAATATTGTATTTCAAATAACAAGTCCGCTTCAACTTTTAACGCAGCCACAGCCAATGTAGACATTGTTCAACTCTTATAGTGTATCGCCTAACAATAAGGATAACAAACAAGCAAAGTTGCAAACAATCCCGACATTCCTGACGAACAAACCCAATTACGGGAGGCAATTTAAATTATTTCCCCGGAATCGCAATACAAGGGTTTCGAGTATATACGAGGGTGCCCGATTCCCGTTTCTCAGTCGTTTTCGGCGACCCTAATGGAATGTTTCGAGTCACGGTCTCGGAAACAGTAGAGCTTGTTGAGGCTAGGCCACCAACACAAATAGGCTTCAAATTCGCCTTAACTCGATACGTGTCAATTATTTCTACCAAACCATGCCGCTTCTAAGCAATTTTAGACAGTTTACATCGACCTGTAAAACGGTCACCTAACATGGCTTAAATTGAAAAGGTGAAAACTGTTATAACCACAGACCAAATATCTAGATAGACGACTCATGTGTCACGATTTGTATGAAAACCATGAAATGTAGACAGCTTCATGAAAACCAAGCGTGCCACATTATCGAAAGCAAAGCAAATATAAATTAACTTATTAAGAAGTTTTATTTATTATTTATTTTCTACTTAAATTTTATTAAGAAATAATCAATACCTACCACAAATTTATGTGAGGTGATTGAACGAATTGTTGAATGGAAACGCTACGCTACGCTAGATTCTTGTAGCGCATATGCCGTCAGGTCGTTCAATAAAAAGAATGACCAGCGGTTGATTTTTGAACCGGTGACCAACTCTCATTAGTAAAATTGTAAACTTCCTAAATTATTTACGTAGTAATTTATCTTAGTTGTATATTTATTAAAAATATTTAGTTCATTTTTTACTTTTTATAAATGTAAAAAAAAGTAAAAAAATGTACTAAATATTTTTACAAACGAGTGCTCCTTTTTCTCATAAGGTCACTGGTAACTTATCTTTGACACCGAAAATTCTTGAACTGTATGTATCTTAGTAATCAAATTGTATAAAATGAAAAAAATATGATATTTCATAATGTATTTAATTTAACTTTTTTTTAATTTTTCGCTTCGAGTCATTCCTGATGCAAAGGTTGTCTATCGCTGTTCAACGCGGAAACGCGGCAAGTGTGTTTGTTGGGCACCTTTGCACCTGGAATAGCGCGGGGAGGGTTATTTGATTGAGCAGTGGTTGTTTTTATCTATTTTTGTTTTATTATTATATAATATTTAGGCTTTAAGATACTTATTTCAGTGAGATTAAAAATCGCCACCCAGTACCTAAATATAACAATAACAGACATTTCGGTGTAAACAACGTGCTCAACGAAAATATATACGGCATTAGGAAATAATCACAAAACCGCCATTAGGCCAACGACCGACAAATTATAATGTCGATGCCAAAATAATTTCCCGAATTTAACTGTATATTTCTTGCGGAAATAAAACAGTTTTAATACGTATCGTGCTTTTAATTTACCTTATTTTTATTTCGTTTTTTTACCTTAGATTAAACTGCTTTGGTGTGTAAAAAAGTCGCTAGAATTTTTGGATATCATTTTGTGGAGGTAATAGGTTTAAAAAAGCCTTCTCTTAGAGATTTTGAATTACTTTCAAAATAAAATTTCTTTCCAATCATCATAATTTCGTAAGCAGTAGAATCACGTTACATAATGATAAGTACTATAAGCAATGAAAAGCAAAGATAAGCAATGAAAAATTAAAAAGGATAGAATGTGAGATATTGACAGATTTCGGCCGCTCCTCTTCCATTTTTGAAATTTTTGATAAGTGTTTAAATGCGTGTGTGTCAAATACATGGTATGTGTGTGTAATGTTTGTTTTATTGATTTAATGTAATTTATGCATAATTTAAAAAAAATATTAACATTCTGTACTCCCTCTCTATAAAAACTATAAGTGTGCGAAATTTCATACTCCTCCGTCCGTGCAACTCCGACGTTTTATAGAGTAAGAGGCAGACTTCTTGGCGGGAAAGTGAAGAGTAATGTCTGCGGTTTTGTTTTATTTTCTAAAATTTGTGTTATGTTGAATATTAATGTGAAATAATGGTGGATTATTAACCGTTGAGTGTTCGTGAGTGTGCATAAGTGTTGGCAAATGAAACAAAACAGTGCAACGTCACTTTTCAAATTCTCTCAAGAAGCTCGCGTGAGGACTTAGTAAAGCCCCACATCTTTACTGAGATACTCGAGGGGTTGGGGGGTATATCATTTCTCACTTCCCATTTCTAATATCATTCATCATCATTTATGGAAATATTGTTTATTTATGTATTACTTGTACAAAAAATTACTTTGACACTGGCTAAATGTGCTAGAGGCACTAATTCGAAAATTTGACAAAAAAATTACAAAAGCGACTGTGCCTTGAATCTGACGCGAAGTACGTATGAAACAATAATTTGATGTTCATTGTCCGTTTACACAATACACTACCCTCATGTATCGAGCTAAGCAAAGCCGCAATCTATGACGAACCATGCGAAATACTCTAGATTTTCTCAAAATTGTCATAAAATCAAAATAAATAATTTTAAAATTAATTACGAATATTTGTATCATAAAATTACTTGTGTAAGGCATTGTGTTCTACTTATTGGCTACTTACAGGTGAAGTGTTTTTACAATTTATGAGAGAACATTGGGGCATTTTTCGTGTTTTTGACAGATGTCTCCCTGGGTAAATGTCGATCGCGGACTGACTTCGGACTGAATATAAGCAGCGGTCAGTTGAGCCTGTGAGTTGAGCACATGGGCTCATTCGAAACGTTTGAAGTAGGTACTTGCGTGATCTATGTTAATATAGGTATGTGGTTATAACGCTCTTTTTTTTTCGAATACCCCTAAGTTTTAAATGACTCAACTAAGCCAAGTTAGGTGACAGATGCCGGAGTAAACTGTCACCTAACATGGTTTAGGCGTTACATCGAACAAAAGGATGAAAAAAACGTGTGAAAAATTATTTTTTTCTACATTTATTCAGCTTTTAACTTTATGAAAAAAATATGCAAAAATTCAACATTTCAAAATAATAAAAAAAAGTTAAATAGGTACACTAAAAACTCAAAAGGCTGATCAGCTCAGCTTAATGTTCTAATCTTTATTGAATGATTTTTTGGTCTCGCTGCGCTCGACAGCGAGACCAATAATTCATCGAAGGTTTTGATGGACTCATGATAAGAGAAGGGCTTAACATGATTAAGAGAAAAGTGTGTTGTGTAGAATACATTGTGTACTGTGTAGTATCTTTGTGAAGATAAAATGTTCGGTTGATGTCAGCTATAAAGGGAAGTAAATTGTCTATAATTGTCCCACTGCTGGGCAAAGGCCTCCATCATTGAAATCAAGTCATCACTAAAGTTGATGGACCAAGGCTTGATCACCACGCTTGCCAAATGCGGGTTGGCGATCACAAACCCGGGCTATGCATCGAGAAATCCGAAACACACTTTGCCCGACCTGGGAATTTAACCCGGGACCTTCGGGTATCGGGTTGAGCGCCTTGCCACTCGGCCACCAAGGCGTTAAAGGGAAGTACCTAATTTAACAAAAAGAGTACGTTAATAAGTAAACACAATTAAATGTGGATGTATGCTTATAAATGCAGACACTCATAAAACATATTAAATGCAGCTGCAAAACCAGTTGCGATATTGCCAATACCCTTAACTGTCACCTACGGCTAGGGTTGTCAACCATACTTTAAAATAACGTATCCTACGTTACTTTCCATCCCCATACTTTATTCATTTTAATAAAAATAAAGTATGTTTAAGTAAAGTTTGAACGGAATATTCCTGTTGACTTAATTTCTGGACTACTGAATGATACTCAGACTCAGGTGAAGTGAAACGAAACTCTTAAATAAATAAATTTGGAAAATAATTTATTTTTTTTCCAAATCCTTTTTATTATACTGAAATTTCCTGAAAAATAGTTGGCAACCCTACCTCCGGCCTACGTAATATTGGCTTTGAGATGTGACTCAGCGCGTCGCGCCGTCTCTCGGTGCAATAACAGCTGTTTTTTTTAAATGCTGTGATATTTTTCATTTACAGGCGTTACTAGATGTATGTGCAAATCAGACTACCACAAACGGTCAAGTTTCTTCAATAGACTTTTAACTTTAGTAATATGACATAAGGTAAAATTTTCCTGAAAGAAATTTTACAGTTTTTGAAAGGTTGAAAATGCAGGCGTCTGTACCATGAAGCTGTAGATATAAGGCCTGTAATTAAACTTCAAGTCCAAATGAAAGCTTGGATCAATTATATCTCAGAATAATAATTAGAGCTAAAAATGACGATTGTGGCGATGACAGTAAATATTAAGTAAAATTAGATTTTAGTAAGCTGAAGTTGTTGATGCTATCAATCAATCTGATGTTTTTTAGATTTTGTCATTTGAAATTTATATGTTTAGGCACATTTTGGGAAAAACTTATATCGGGAAACAGATTATTTGAGAAAAGGTGGTGACGGGAACGCATGTTTTGGGAACGGGTGTTTTGGGAAACGGACAGAACGTTCCGAAAGGTTAGGTATGAGCAAACAGGACCACTTTTGACATGCATTTTTGTTACGGATCAATTAGTCCCTTAGAGCTTGGTTTAATACTCTAAGATTAGTCCAGTCATTTCGTAGTTTTACCTGGATAATTTTTCGGGAGTTTTGAAAATTGGTGATTCAATGATTTGTTAGATGAGTTCCGCCAACGCATTTTTTCAATGCAGCGTTTTATGTGTGTAATATATGTATGTATGTAGGTATGTAAAAAAAAGTAAAAACATTGGCCGGGTTAGATTTAGCAGATTTTATTCCCATGTTTGAAAACACTCAGAGAACTTGTCAGTCAAAGTACTAGACGTCAGAGTTTGTATTTTTGTGTATGCGCTATGACTTTGCTATTTAAAAGAATAAGGCGTTGTAATATAATTATTTTGTGTAGGTTTTGAAATGCTTGATTATTTACTTTACAAAACTAAAAAGTTTGAAATAAACCAAATTATTAAAATAAAACAAAAAACCTGACTGCTAAAACTATCTATTCCGTGGCTAAAACAACTAAGTATATCAAAGATAACAGACTGCAAAGAGAAAAAACTGAAAAGAAAAAAACAAGCTCCCACAAGATCCCAGAATTCAGGGTGATTGTCCCCGCCGACAACTATCAATATTCAATGTATTTAGAAATATTTCACGTTGCATTTAACATTGCTCAAATTGAATTCTGGGATCTTAGAGCTTGTTTTTTTCTTTTCAGTTTTTTCTCTTTGTAGTTATTTTTGATATAGTTTTTTTTTGAATTTTCACTTTGCCACCTCGTATATTTGCCGCTCGCGCCGGCATCGGCATATTGAAAAAATGCCACCCAAAAACAGTTTTTTGAGAATAACTCTGTTCCGACTCATTTTACGATAAAAATAGTAATATAATAAAAACACGAGAAAATTTCCTACAATTCATGTAGTAACCCTTTTTTTTGTAAAATCAATAGTTTCAGCTTACGAGAGCCGCAAAGTCAAGTATAATGTAGGGGGGGGGGGGGCCGACGCCAAGGCGACGTGTCCCTTTCGTTAATATATACGAACAACGCGTGTTGGTTGGTGTAGACGTGTCTTGGTTTGCGGCTCTCGTACGCTGAAACTATTGATTTTACAAAAAATAAGTTACTACATAAGTTGTGGGAAATTGTCGCTTCTTTAATTTATTACATACCTATTTTTATCGTCAAATGAGTCGGAACGGAGTTATTCTCAAAAAACTGTTTTTGAACGCCATTTTTCCAATACGGCGGCGCGGCGCGAGCGGCAAAGATACGATGTAGCAAAGTAAAATTCGAAAAGAGCACGTCGAAATCTATAAAATCACTAACTTTCAAAACTCCCGGAAAACTATCCACGTAACCCCCTTTTTGAGCACCAAATGAATGTACTATTTAACTAGTACATAATTGATCGAAGAATGACAGGTTTTCATAAAGGCAAGTTTCAATCGAGTGACGAGGTTAGGTGGCTTTTAAAAACAGTATTGTTGCAGTGTTGCTCTGGTTGCCTCAAACGGCATTTTCAGCGTCATCGTACTTTTGGGGGCGGCAAGAAACTTAACGGGTTCCACAAGCCGTGTGAAACGAAGCACTGTCAGGGGTTTTCTAGAGGGAAATGGCATCATGCACTAGTGCGTGTCCCACTTCCCTCTAGATTCTCTGAGCGGTTCGGATCGGATCGGAGTGTTGTTGCGGTTGTGACAACGAGATTTGTGCGATGTATACATGTGTCTTGTTTTCACAACTGCAATTAGGGGCCAAGCAGCCTTTCCTACATATGCTGATTTATTTTCTCATAGTAATAAATCAGATCAATCACTTCTCCGTCTCTCCTTCATACTCGATCCGAATCTCTCGGAGAATCTAGTAGGGAACGGGGATACGCAATAGTTAGTGACGTCAATCCCTCTAGAAACCCTTGACAGTGTTTCCATCACACGGCTTGAGGAACCCTTAAAGTTTCTCGCCACCGCCAAAAAAGTCCGGTAATGCTGAAAATGCCATTTAAGGCAATCAATAAACTCTCTCCAAAAAAACTAATTATACCTTAATAAAACTTATAATAGTGGAAGTCTTACATATTGAAGTACCTAGTAAGAGAAAATTCAGCATAAAGGAAATGTCCTTATAATATCAATAATAGCTAATCGTCGCATATTACATTTTGCCAATGACCAATTGACGTATATTGTATTGTGTAGTTCCACCATCTCTGTGATAATTTCCTTTCGCAAGCAGCACCTAAAAGTAATGTTCTTTAGTTTTGTAATATTATTGTTTCTGATTTATTTCGCGACTTATCATCATCATCATCATCACCATCATCATCATCATCGTCATCATCACCATCATCATTATCATTATCGTCATCATCATCATCATCGTCGACGTCGTAATCTCCATCATCACCATCATTGTCGTCATCATCATCATCATCATCATCATCATCATCATCATCATCATCATCATCGTCGCAGTCAAAAGACTTCTACTTCTACTCTGTGTTTTACTATTGCGGAAATACAAATTATTACAGCCCAATTCATATAGGAAAACTTGGACAAAGTAATAATACCTTTATAGACTGATGATGAAACATAAGATAGCCAAATGAAGAAACGGCGCAGAATTTGACACATAAGAAAACTTGTTCTGAATATGTTTTTAAAAGATCCAATGTCTTTGCCAAAATCAATTTTACTGAACGTATTCCCAAACTTCGTTTGTGTTATTGTTGACAGAATAGATTTGTTAATCCAACGACTAAGGGTACACACACACATAGCGAGCACAATTGATCGAAAAAGCTGACAAAGTCCTTTCTAACTATTCTCAGTGCCTATGCACTGAGAATAAAAGTAAAGTTAATTATGTGACACGCTGTTTATATGAATTGTACATTTTTCATGTATTTTTTTATACACAGCTTATGGCGTAGATTATGGAAAACTTTGCGATATTAATTATGGGTTTCACGCAGAAACCCATCCGATGACCGGCCTATGTGAAGGTTGCTTAATGTCAGAAATCGCATTAACCACTGCGCCATCGAGCTCCTCGCAGAGTAACTGAGTGAGATGACAAAATATTCAATAGTTGTACAACACAACCACATGCAATCGCCATCGAGTGAAAAAATTACAATCTGCCAATATGAGTACTATAAATTGGTTTAAAGTTTATGCGATAGATCTGTAGCTAAGCTATCTCCCGTATCAGCCTGACGTGCTTTTTAAGGGACCACCTTAACTTTTTTATGGTTAGTTAGGCAAAAGACTCTGCTCTGCCTAACCAGAATCCAGATGTGAGGATAGCTAAGCTAACATACAAAAAATGCGTTCGCGGAACCCATCTTACAAATCATATATATGTAGAATCGTTGTTGAGAGCGGGTTCTATACTGTGTGGGCGGTCTTCTAGTCCATCCATTGTGGGTCCTCAGGCAATAAGTAAACTACTCTTCCAATTACTTGATTACAATATTTATTGTAGTACAATGATTGAATACACAATAGTTATACTTCAATAGTCTCTTCAGAAACCGCCAAGTCCTTGGAACTCTGCTCTAGTCTTCACTTTGAGGTGAACTGAAGTAAACTGAATTCTCTCGACGCTGTGCCACGTCCCTTTATATACCCGAAACCAAGGCCTTATCCAAACGAGTAAACAATCCTCGCTTGCGTCCCCGAAAAGACTAGATTGTTCCTTAATAGCTAATTACAAATATCAAGACAAGTCAATATCAAGTTACAATAAACTCATTGAATCTTAGTACAAAACAAAAGTGTCAAATTAAATGGGCTTTACTAGAACGTTCAGTAATTCTCATAACTCATCTAGGCAATTATGTTTCAAACATAAACAATTGGGAGTTCCCGCCGCCCGGTGCCAACGGAGGTATCAAGCGATGGCTGATCTTCATCTCCGACATATACATTAAGTATGTATAGAGTGTACGAGATGCCTTACGTTAATATCATTGCGTATTTAGGTGTTGTTGTCCGAACAGAAACCCCTCACAATTTATTGTGTAACTAAATAACTTTGGGGTATGGTGGGTTTAATACAACCATCAAGAACTCTTGGCGAACACTGCTGGGCGTATTTAAATAAACAATTTCTCACGTTAATTAATGCTAAATTGTGTTTAAGTTAGGTGTTAAAGGATTCTCGAGGACTTTGATGATGTAAATGTTGCCGCGTAAAGGTAACTGCCGAGAAAGCTAAGTAAGTAAATCCTTTTACTGCGGCTGCCTGCTTTATGTTTACGTATTTAAGGCTGTGCCGACCAAAAAAAGCCAAAAATAGAGTTACGGTTATGTTGATTTGATATAATTGAAAATACTATCGTATTACACAAACAAAATATATATTTAATTTTAGTATCAAAGGGAACGTTTTTACAATATCATTTAAAATTGGGCAAAAATCATGAAAACGAGTGGCGGCGTTTAGTTGATATCTTATAGTTTATCTAAATTATTGTACCTCTGATTTTGTCTAAACAATCACCAATGTCTAAACCACAAATCGTCCGTCTCACTTTTTCGATTCATCAAGCGGTTATTTATTTTTTTATTAAACACCTTAAATTCCCCATACAAAATTAGTATGGCCGCGCGGCATCAAATAAATATGGACGAAGACATTTCAAATAAAATCTAGGACACTTGCCACTTACGGACGACGGTATTTTAAATTTTATGTGTAGGTACCTATTTTATAAATAAGAAAGTATTTTTTAAATTTAATACTAAAAGATTTGCTATGAATTTTAAGTTTATTGGTATTTTTTACAGACATTAGGAAAACAAACAAAATAAACATTATTAACAAGTATTAGTACTATTTATTTTGAAAGAACCACTTAATTTATTTTTCTGTAAAATCGCACATATCTTATCTTATCTAATCTTAGTGGGGCCTGCTGAGGTTTCCCTCTCCCAGTAACACTTCGACCCTTCGTGATCTTTTGTGCAACCTTTCACTCTTCTTCCTCTGTAAAGATTCCAAATTTATGTTTGGCAACGTCCTTCAGAGCGAAAAGAGCCTGAAGTCCTCCGGTTTCGGATTATTAAAAATATGAAAAATAGATAAGGCCTTAAAAATATAAAAAATAAAATCGCACTTAATAAAATGTTTTAGGTACTAAAATGTTTTCACGGTTTAGCATTATGTTTGGTCCTGAAAAATTTCTTTTTTCATTTGTCTCTGGTCCAAGCCATCGACAGCTGAGCAAACTCCCGCGATCACTACTCGTACCGTTACAGTTACACGGAAAACCAATTGCTTTTTTTTTACCCACCACAAAAAGGCTAAGTCCACAATATAGCCCGTAATTGCTATCACTCGCCGTAACGTTGTTTCACGAAAGACAAACGGAGGACTTTACTTACAAATCCTTTTTTATTTTTAAAAACGTGACTTATAGAGAATTAAAACAAAATGCGTTTTCCTTTTAATGAAGAGTCGACACAAAATTGTCATTTACCCTCACTCGTTCGATTTTATATGAGTTACATTTTAGAATGTAACCATTTCATTATAAAAGAAACTAGGGTGGTTCTGCCAGTTCTCGACCAATTAAGCGAAATTTCGACTTCTGATTCGTATAACTTTCCAAACATTCACTAAAAATAAAAAATAAAAATACCGTATGAACGGGAATTTAATATAGTTTTCTATTGTCTAGAAATTAAATAACCAAATACTTCCATTTATTTTTTATTTATAAAAATATCGAAAAGTAGTAAATATGCCAGTTTTCGGCCATATCGGATTAGATAGGGCATTTCGGATATAGATATCAGTTATCGGCCGCACTAGTGCTAGTTGTCGGCCACTTTGTTTTCCTTCAAATATATTTATATTTTGTATAGGTAAAGGTAGGTCTTTACAAAAAATAAAGAATATTATTATTCTCATGTATTTCAAAGTTTTTATTTAGAATCTTGACAGTTAAATTATAAACCACACTAGAAATGGTAGACCGACAACTGAAAACTTCGCAACCGTTTGTCGGCCGCTTTTCGTTTTATGACCGAGAGCTCACATAAGTGCTTTCGTTTTTCGGCCACTCAAAATGAGTGTCGGAAAAACAAAAAAATCCCAAGTTTTAGATAAGTTTGTGTTAAAAATCAAACGAAAAGGAAGCTTAATACTTGAATAACAGATAAAACTATTGAATAGGAATTATTTTTAAAACATGTTCAAGAGATTAATAAATATTTGTTATTTGTACGTTCCTATTGATATACTTAGGCCGAGAAAAGGATACGTGAATGCCTCTTTTCGGCCGCCAAAAGTTATCAAATTGAAATACCTTTTTCTCAGTTTTTTTGTATGAGTCCTTGTGGCCGGAAACTGAAACTGGATCTGGATTTTTGTTATAATTTCTTCATTAGAACTGAAATACTAGAAAAAAATACAATTGTTGAAGATATAAATTAATGAAAACCTTTAAGGACTGCCGATTGTCGGCCATCCGGCCGAGAATTCAAATCTTGTTAAATATGTATTGAGTTAGCCGGCCACGTAAAATTTATAAGTAAACCTTTTTTATTCTTTAAAAAAATGTATTGTAATAAAACTTTAACAATCTAATAACACAAAAAATTCAAACAGACTCAGAAATTCATTTAACCAACCGTTTAACTTACCTTAGAACAGAATGCCGCGCACTATTTTTTTCGTTGATTTTGACATACGTTTACACTCCTTGAGTGTCAAGGGCACACTGACGTTACAAACAAGATTTTATTACCCTGCAATTTGGTAAGGTCAAGCGTAACTACTGTCTTAATAGTATAATATAGACTTTTCAAATTGGTCGCGTGTATTTTTCTTATTCCTTTACAAAATATCCTTGATGGCCGAGAACTGGCAGTGGCCGGCGAACTGGTAGAACTACCCTAATACAGATACAAAAGTCCCGATGGATGCATTATAATATTATGCACAGATTCGCGAGAATAGTTAACACAAAAAATATACCTAAAACAAATGTGATTTTTTATATCATACTAGTGGCCCGCTCGCGACTTCGTCCGCTTAAGAACACTCGTATCCCATGATGGACCCCTATTGCAGCGTCACCTACCGGGTCCAATTTTAAATCTAAACCATTCTCGAATCCACTTGAACACACACAAAAAAATTCATCAAAATCGGTCCAGCCGTTAAGAAGGAGTTATTATATTATTATATATACAGGGTGACTTTTTATCACCGTCCAAACTTCTGAGAAGACTCCCGTGATACAAACGAACAACTATTACTATGAACCAATTCTCTAGCTCGAAAATAAAATTCAGCTGTTCCATACATTTATGTCGAATGAAAATTGATGTTTTGTATAGAACAGCCGAATTTTATTTTAAATATTATTAATATAATAATATTTAGGTACAGTGAAAAACTAACGGAAAAAAAATTAATAAAACAGAAATATGTATACATTATCACGCCAGAATATTCAAACAAACACAACAAAACAGTTTTGTGAACAAAGCAGACGCTCGGGCAACGCACACATAGAACCTCTCACGGACACGGATCTCGGACCGTTACGAGCGCAGCTGTATCGCATGTAGCGCATTCTTATCAAGTTTACAAGTTTACCTTCTGCAGTCAGTATGTGGTGGCAACCCGTTGTATCTTCCTTCGCCAATGAACGATAAAGTTCTATCTAGTGGTGGCTTTGAATTGTGCAGGTATCCTGACTGTTGATCCGGCTCGCCCGATCCGATCCGAACTCTTCGGAGTATCTAGTAGGGCACGGGAACACGCACTTAAGTGCGTGATGCCGTTCCCTCTTGAAAACCTCCATAGGTGATTCGTTTCGCACGGCTTGAGGAACCCTTTAAGTTTCTCGCCGCCCTCAAACAAGCCCGGTGAAGCTGAAAATGCCGTTTGAGGGAATCAGCAATCTCTCTCCAAAAAAAAATTATCCGGCTCGAATTTCAAGATAAATCTCGTGAAGATAATAGACATGACTAGGCAGTACAAATCTTTTAGACACTTTCAGGAGTTTCAGGGAATGTTCGCAATTGGGGTAGAGCTCTAGCTGTATGTCTAACCTCAACTAATATTGCCCAACACGTCTGCAGAGCTTATGCTATTAATAAATGCCTGCAATCGCCTGATTCTAAAATTTTCCTCATCGTCCACATGTCTAAATCACGCCACTGAGACCCGACTTAAAATAGCAGAGTCATGGCTCATTATGGCATGACTGGTATCTTGCCAGGTAGTTAGTGTACATTTATATGATTAAAAAACTTTTCTACAGTTTTATATCGGTTTATTACGGATCGATCGATCTCAGCACTACTTTGAACTGTTTTTGTAAATGGCATTGAATATATGATTTTCTATTGTATTCTATTTTATCTTTTGAAATTCGCCTGAGCGATGGTCCTGGCCATTCTCTACTATTTAAACCAAGATGACTTGTGGAGACGTGCTGCGGACGCTGGTATGGGTCTGGGTACCCAACTATCTAGGTAGACTCTTCTGCACTAAGATGGGTCAGTACTTTTGATCGAAGGCTGTACTATAGAGTCCCAAATGTCAAGTGTGAAAAATTGATGCTTGCAGCAGTTCCCTCGTTCCTGAAATGTTTGAGAAAGATATAAATATCTAGGTAATCGATAACGGTTGTTGTAGTGAGATTTTATGGTAATATATGGTTTGGTTTGGTAGATGGTAGGTTTGGTAGGTATGGTTTACCTACTATGTATGGCCTGGTCTCCATGCGATATTGTTTGTGTTAGAACCCTCCAAACCGTTAGACTGTGGCACGAACTAATATTAGTCCATGACTGTGGCCAACATTGGAATATTTATAAGCTAAGCATGAAATAGTTTTATAAATTGTTTGAGATATCTTACTCAAGTAATTAAGTAATAATGCGTAGGTATCATAATATTACAATAAATACATAATGTTAACATATTACAATTTAAAAAAACGTTCCTTGTTATAGGTACTAAAATAAATAAACTACTATTTATAAATAAACTATGGATATCCAATATTTATGTCAATCCCATTTGTATATCCTTTATATCACAATCACAGACTCTACTCTAGTAGAAAACTAATCTTACTGAGGCTAATGAGTAACGATGACGATGCTTTGATTATATCGACGATGTAGTAAAATTTCACTACGTTACGTTTAATAAGGTAAATAGGGCATCAACTTACTTTGCATGACTATTAAAAATGCAAAATTGTGTGACGCATTTTTAGTTGAACTACCGTAAATAAGAACACTCTCTTAAAAATAAGTGTTTTTCTCTGTTTTTACATACGTGAATTATATGTGGGAATTAATGTCTAAACGTATACCTGCGTAGTTTAGGCGAAACACTGTTTAACATTATCAATGCGGAAAAACAAGCAAAATTTTTAAAAACAATATTTCTTTAAGGTGGCTTTTTATTATTTATTACATAAAAATATTATTTTTATTAACTTTTCACTTCGATTGCAAGGAAATAAAACAAACTGCAACACAACAAAAGCTAATTTCTAGTTTTGTTTGACGAATAATTAGCTTCCCGCCACACAATTTTTCTTATTTTTTTTTAAATTTTCAACTATGTGACGTTCGACTATGGTCTGAGCCGTAATGCCAAGTTATTATAAATATTTGCGCTATATTTTTTTTACATAGATGCACGCCCGTATTAATCGTAAATTTGTATTTAGGTATTAATACATAATTATGTCGTAATTAAATTAAGATATAACCTAAATCTCATTAAAAAAAAATTAATTGTGTATGTGGTTGTAAGGCCTAATTGCCTTAGTCTTAAAAGAAGAAATTACTTTATGCACAAGAGCATAAAAACACATTTTATGCAGCCTGCTCTCGACATAAAGAACAACTTTACGAGCATGAGAAGTGAAAAGTATGTTTAAGACCGAAAAGATGAAAGAAATGGAACAAGAAATGAAAAGACTCAATATAGACTTACTCGGCATAAGTAAATTGAGACTAAAGGGAGCCGGCTAGAGGATCTGGAAGATACTATCGTATACTATAGTGGCAAGGATGATAGACAGCATCTGCACGATACAGCAATCATGATTAAAAAACACATTAAACCAGCTGTTTCAATTTTTTACCAGTATCTGAACGCATCATTTTACTCCAGATTCAAGCAAAGCCAACGAATATTATTTTTCTGCAAGTGTATGCCCCGACCAGAGATGTGAATGAATTTTATGATCACCTAAAACGGACATTAAATCTATTAAAGAAACATCACTGTACCATTGTCATGGGTGATCTTAACAAAGATTGGCAAAGGTACCGTCACAGACATAGTTGGCGAGTTTGGTTTGGGCATGTGCAATGACCGCGGTGATCAACTGGTTAAGTTTTGCCAGGAAGAAAAGTTTGTCGTCACAAATACTTACTATAAGTTACCCCCACGTCACTTATACACATGGAAATCACCAGCCGATTCATCGACACATAGTGAGGAATCAAATCAACTTCATATTGGTGTCGAAGCCCTTTCGAAACAGCATCATTTCAGCAAAAACTTACCTAGGGGCTGATATTGGGTTCGACTATAACCCTCTGGTAGCAGTTCCTTTAACAAAGCTGAAAAAGCGCGCCTTGCCGAAGTTAGGTCCGAAAATAGACGTTTCCAGACTAAAGAACGCCGAAACTAAACAACGATTTAATCGAACATAGAACGCAAACATCACAGAGCTACGAGCACATCAGCACAGGGTAATCAACAACAGACGATTCCTCACAGGGATGATTGGAAGTGTTTATGCGACGTGATTAAAGATACGTTCAGTAAAATTTTAATACCGGTTCCAATCGCAAAGAAAAAGGATTGGATCTCGAATGAAATATAAAACCTAATGGATCAACGGCGACAAATTAAAAACACCGATCCTGTAAAATACAAAACTCTACACAGGGAAATCGGAAGGAAGTGTATAGAGGCAAAAGATTATTGGATACAATGTAGATGTGAAGAAATAGAAGAGTGCCAGAAAAAGTATGACCATTTCAACATGTATAATAAAATTAGAGATACACTAGGATACAACAAACAAATAAATCTACCCACGCTTATTGATAATCATGGAAACCTTGCTATGACACCACAAGAGAAACTAAAAGTATGGGAGAACTACATTGCAGAGCTATTCAATGACACAAAACAAGACCTGTTCCCCATAAAAACCAAACCACTCTCACAACGCTGCTAATAACAAAAAGTGAAGTTGAGAATACAATAAAGTGTGCCAAGATTGGTAAAACTGTTGGGCCTGATAGGATACCAGCTGAAATTATAAAACATATCAGTGAAGAGAACGTAGAAGTTTTGGTACAACTTTTTAACAATATAGACAGCAATCAAGGAATCAATGTTCATAACCCTACCAATTAAGAATGTCTAAAAGTGTAGTGACTATCGTACCATATCTAAAATGAGCCATGCACTTAAAATCTTTTTACAGATAATACACTTAAGAATACATAAAAAGATCAAAGAACATCTTTCGGATACACAGTTTGGATTACGAAACGGACTTGGGACAAAAGATGCACTTTTTGCGTATCAAATTCTAATACGATCTCCGGCAAGGGACGATACCATAAGAAGAAGAAAAATAATTTACCACACATAAAGATGTCGTACTTGCTGACTCGATGATAAGGCCGTTACAAGTGGGAGGGGTGACGTGATAGTAAATGTTGTAAACACAAGAACACAAAGCAATAAAATAGGACCGGCAATCTTATTACTGAAAAAGCAACCAGTTGTTGGTTGTACTATTGCAACGCGACTGCACTAGTTGCGGTTGATAAATTGGTATTACGGATACAAATCGAGTATGTATGTGATTTGATGATGTGTATGTGAGTATGTATGTAATAGTTAACATACAATTAACAACTGGTTGCATTTTTCGGTAAAAGCCTGCGAAATTGTGCATAATATGGAGACGCTGACTCTTGACCGGAGATTAGAAACAATTTCATAGAGAATAAGATTGTATAGCCATAGTAAGTGGCCTAGGTACACCATTTATTGATTGAGTATCCATATCCCCTGGGAGTCTATATTTAGAATAGAAAGACAATGTTATGAACTCTCACGGCGGCGCGGCGTTTGATATATCGAAATTGCCAATTAGCATCTCCCACATTCTTAGCCCCAAAAGTTTAAATAGCGACGCAAACTCAGATACCCGAGATTCTGAGATCGGCACGTATACTCAAACCCACAAAATATTTATGTACTTTTCCATTTTCTTGAATAAACACACGCCTGCACATACTCAATAAATGTTCGACAATATGTCGTATACCTATATAAGTACGTAAAATTCGAAGTCTATTGAGGAAATTTTTCAGTTTGTGGTAGTGTGATGTGCAGGCGTGGAAACACGTAGGTACTACTACACTACTGTAGTCGGTAGTGTTGAAATAATTAGAAAGAAAGAAAGAAAGAAAGAAAAAACATTTATTGACTCTCACATCACATAATATGATTAAAAATAGAAAAAAAAAAAAAAAAGACATGGAATACAAAAACAATAAAAACAAAAAATAACAAAGACAACAGGTGACGAGCCAATCAGGACCCTACCTCAGCATATGCCGCTACGGTGTGAGCAAGTCACATCGCAACGGCGCTGGTATTCTGGCAGGGCCTGTGCGAGGTGACGATCGTTTCAATATGTATATAAGAAAAATAGAATATATAATTATATTTGGATATAAATACTTATATTATAACTAAACCTAGATACTCATAAATATATTTAAATATACATACTAAAATAAACATATAAAACACTATTTAAGACAGATTATACAAAATAAAAGACATCATACAACAAAAACAGATCCTAAATAAAAAAATAAAAAAAAAAAAACTAGCGAGGCGGACTGCACACTGAACGCAGCCAAACTATCACCTGTCATATGTGACATTGACATGATTTGCCCACGTAGGCAGCTCTAAAACACGCGCGCACGTCCGCCATCTCGTCTCCCATCCATGTGTTTGCCACGAAAGCAATATCTAATTCCACACTTTGACAAACTAAAAGCGCTGAATAACATAAGGACAGGTCCGTGCATAAGGAGTGATAAAACAATAGATCCCCCACGTTCACTCACAACAGTGTATGTAACTGAGGCCCAACCGCCCAACGCGCAGCAGTGCCAGGATCACAAAGTGCCTTGTAATATAACCAGGATGCGCCCGCGCGACGTGAAGACCCAGATTGTAAGTAGATAAAGGATTAAAACAAATTTTACGCAGTTGATGTAAGCTGGAGAGTAAGTAAATGCTTTTTAAGGTATTTCTTAAACGTAACGATTGTCTTCAGGTCACGCATTGGCGGCGGGAGATCGTTCCAGCACCGAGTGGCTGCGAACTTAAACGACCCACGGAACACACTAGTACGATGTTTAGGCGTCGTAAAAATATGTTTGCAGGCTCTCATCGGGTTCCTATTGATACTATGAGCCCACGTGAGTTTATTGAATAAATAGATTGGCTTCCCAGATTTAATGACACCAAACAACAGAATAGCGAGATGGAGCTTTCTGCGAGCCTCCATTTTTAATAAATTTGAGTTGTTGAGGAAAGGAGTAACATGAGATCGTGGCGGTATTTGAAAACAGTAGCGTGCACAGGCATTTTGCACCCGTTGTACCAGCTTAGCTGTTCTAGCCAGAAGACATGGTCCATACACTGTATCACAGTAGTTAAGTTTTGAAAGGATAAGTGATTCGCAAAGCCTGACTCTGAGCTGTTCATTAAGATACGGACGTATTTTGTAAAGTAATTTGAGTCTATAGAAACAGCTGCGAACACACTCAGCGATATGGCTTTCAAAATTAAGATGGCTGTCCAGTGTTAAACCCAGATTTCTGCATTTATCCACACAATCAATAACTTCGCCATTAAGTTTTATGTTGATGTTTATGTTATCCAGTTTCTTTATGTTATTTTTAGTACCTATCACCATTAGTTTTGATTTTTTTGGATTGAGAACCAGACAGTTAGACTCACACCAATCAGCTATTCTTGATAGATCACTGTTGATTAGTTTGACAGCATTATCAAGATTTTCAGGACTAACAGAAATATAAAGCTGTAAATCATCAGCGTAAAGGTGGTACCTACAATGTTTTATATTTTGGATGAGGTCAGCGCTATATAAAATATAGAGAATTGGGCCAAGTATCGACCCCTGCGGGACTCCCCGGTTCACTGAGATGGAAGATGATTGGGATTTAGTGCCCTGGGCATCCACTAATTGGACATACTGTCGACGTTGACTGAGATAACTTTCAAACCATTTCACTGTAGCTGTGTCTGCTCCATAATAGGAAAGTTTAGATAACAGTAATGTTGTATTTAAGGTTTCGAAAGCGCGCGAGAAATCAAGGAGCACGAGGATACTGACGTCACCCTGATCCTGAGCTGAGAGAATATTATCAACTACATCAGCTAGAGCAGATGCAGTACTGTGGCTCTTGCGGAAGCCCGACTGAAAGCAAGGTAGAATGTCATTTTCTTCAAGATACTGAGTAAGTTGGTCACAGACCACCCGTTCCAGAACCTTAGACAAACATGGCAGGATGCTTATGGGACGTAGATCTTGAAGAGATGTTGGTGGGTTAACCTTAGGCAAGGGCTTGACGACAGCAGTCTTCCAGGTGATAGGGAATGAGCTCTCTGTTATCGATCTATTAATCATAACTGTGATGGCATATAGGGTGCTAGGAAGTGTCAATAATAGCATATCCAGCGATAGCCCGTCACAGCCCTTAGCGTTAGATTTGAGGCTTTTGATGATCTTCAATACCATGCCGTCATTGACAGGCCTTAATGTAAACGTAGATGTGCCAAGTCTATGATACTCAAAATATGTGAGTTGAGATACCAAAACACAGTTATGTCCGGGTGCGTTGAGAAAGTGAGCATTTATGATATCAGGGTTGTCGAAGCTAGGAGGAAGTTCAGATGACTTCTCATTAGATAACACAGTATCTTTCAAGTTTTGCCAAAGTCTTTTGGAGTTATTAATGTTGGAATTGATGTGCCTGTTGAAGTAACATCTCTTCTCTCGCTCAATGGCTTCAACAACAATACTTTTCATTTCTCGATAATGAGCTTTATGTGACTCAGTCTTATTACTTTTGTAGGTCTGCAGATACTTGTCCCTAATATGCATCATTGATCTAACAGTGTCTGTGATCCAAGGGTGGGGAGGATTTTTAAACTTACGTGTTTTAACCGGAGCATGCAGATCAAACAAGTTTATTAGACATGTTGTAAAATTTTCTACTAAAGAGTTGACACATTTTGCATCACTAAAGTTACTCCAGTCAATTTGGTTAAGATCACATTCCCATAAGTTCTGCAGTATACAATTTATTGGCCTGTATTCCACCCACCGAGGGCGCATCCTCTCTTTTTTTATTTTAAACTCCGCCACTACCATAGCGTGACCTGTCAGATCAGGGGGGTGTCTGACCTTTACCCTTAATGTGCGTATGTCAGTACAGATGATATCAATTAAACTGTTACTGTGATCCGTAAAATGAGTTGGTTCTGTCACCATCTGGCTGAGGTTCAGCGTCGCGAAAAACTGCGACAGCAAATGAAACCCACTGCCCGAAGCAGCAAGGAGGTCTATATTAAAATCTCCCAGCAGTATCAGCCCATCACACCTGGCAAAAGATGTGATGGAGTCAGTGATAGCATCCAAGAAGACACTAACATCCAGCCATGGTGGACGATAAGCTGTGCCTATAATTATGACCTGGTTCAGCAAACGCACGCTCAACCACATTTGTTCTACCAATGGTGCCGTAGGGTGAGGGCATGTGCGCGCATATACGCCCTTACGAACGTAAAAACCCACTCCACCCCCACGCCCACACCGAATGTGATCTGGTCTAGGGGTATGTCGTAAGCTATAGCCAGCCAGTTTGGGAGCCCTATCCTCCCCTCCCGCCCTCAGCCAAGTTTCGTTGATGGCCAAAATATCTGGGTTCAACTCCTCGACAGCCACTAGGAATTCCTCATGTTTTGTGGAGAGTGAGCCAGCATTAAAAATACCAACTTTCAGGTTCTTATAATTATTGTATGTATGTGTATAAATAACAAATAAATGTGTACAAGGTAATAAACGTATATAATGATAGTAATAAAATTATGGTAATTATAATTATATAATTTGTATTAATTTTGTAAAAAAGTAATTTTAAATTTATAAGGACATTACTGTTATACTTGTGTAGATAATAAATATATAAAATATATGTTATAGTAAAAACATTCAACTTTGTATTTACTGATGGCCCCCCACACTGGTTTTTTTTTTAGAGTTATCGATTGCAAACAAAACAAACAAAATAAAAATAATATAACAATAAACAGACAGGCAAGTATGACAATTGAAAGTGAAAACAAAGTTATATCATGCGCGAACTTTAAACAAATAACAATGAAAACTAATATTAAAAATAATTTGCAGGTGAAGGTTAGTCACGATGACTGAGCACCAAAAACCCGCGCCAAGTCCTCCTCAGAGCGAAACCGAACGACAGGCTTGCCATCACCAAGGCGAGCGAAGATACGACCCTGCTTCGTCCAGGAGAATCGCCAGTTCAGCCGGCGGCACCCCGCGCGGACCTGGTTGAACAGTGCACGATTCGACCGAGTGAGGCGCTCGTTGACGTACACACGGCCCCCCCTGAGAAGACTTGACGGTGCGGCGAACGCGAGCGGCGCACAGTAACTCGTCGCGCAGCTGGCGGCGCGTCAGGCGCACCACGATGCGGCGCGCACGCCCTCCCTCCACGGGGGGCGCGCCCACGCGCTCCGCGAACACCACGTCGCGCCCGTCCAGCGCCACGCCCAGTTGAGTGGCCAGAACGGTCACGGTGTGCATCACGTTCTCCCCCTTCTCTTCGGGAACGTGGCCGATGTCGAGATCCGCCAGCAGAGCCTCCTGGTCCCGCTCGTTGAGCTCGAGCTTCAGCGCGGCTATGGTGCGCTCCAGCTCTGGCGCCTGTCCGAGTCCAACTTCGGGCTCACGGCTCTCGAGAGCCTCGATTCTCCGTTCCATGCCGTCCAGTCTCCGGTCCACGCTGTCGAGCCGCTCCGTCATGGCCGTGATCGACTCCCTCAGCAACCTCATCTCATTCCTGAACTCGCGCATCTCAGCCATCCCGTCTGCGAACACTCGCTGAAAATTCGATAACTCGGGATCTCTAGCTTCGTTGTGGGGGGGTGAGCCGGTCTCCCCAGAAGATGGTAAAGTGGAAGCTGATGGTCCACAAATGCCTTTCACCGGCGTCTGGCTGTTGTCACCCTTACGGACGCCCTGCTTACAAGACGGGCAAACCCAGTCCTTAGCGATTTTGGCCTTCTCCCTCAGTCCCACGCAGCTCTTGTGGTAAATCGTCGGGCACAAGCTACAAGTAGCGGCACCTACCGCCGTCAACAGGTCTCCACAACCTCCACACTTTGGCATGACTGAATGGTTAGTGACGATGTAGCAGAAGCACCGCACTAATCGAAGCTGCTTCGTTAAAGCAAAAAAGTTCGTTGCCGCTACGCCAGATGTCGCCGCGCGGTGCTATTCACTGTGTCCGCGCGTTGGTACAGCCGACGAACACTAGATGGCGATAGTAGACAGTGCGATGTAAATAATGTTGGAGGTTCGTGTCAAAAAAAGGTCTTTGGGACACCCGCCAAACAATAAATTAATATAATTTGACTATAATTATATAATATATAATATAATATAATATAATTAGCATTAGCAATCATATTTAATTGCTAATAGTCCATTAGCAGCACTTAAATTAATCGTAGTTGCTAAAATTTATTATTGCTATTTAACATCCATCGCGTGAAATCATCCGCGTTCGCGTCCGTCCGCTTCCTGCTGCTATCATGAACACATAACGTGCCCGCACTGCACGCGGCGCTAATAGCAGATAATAATTTTTCACCCCAGTAGCTCAAACATGCAGTCCTGGCTTCGAGAAATCAGTTAGACGAAATTACAGTGATCTGCATCTTGGGTTCGGGGTATTTTTTTCGCACTACCGGTTCAACGCCAACGACACGTTAATTTGTCAAATTTTTCAAGTGAAATGGCCGAACTAGGAATTCACGTAGAGGCTACTCGGGGAAATTTCCTAAGTAGGATTTTGCACAGTGGTCTTTCAGGGAAATGGCTGCAGTAGGAAAAGCCCTAACAAGGAAATGGCCGATGTAGGAATTGACAAAGTGGTCGTCCAGGGAATTGGCTGTAAGTGACCGGATTCCTAAAAATCTGCTAGATTTCATATCGGCCCGATAATTACCGACGCGCGGGAGACGGCGGGAAAGCATTTCTTTAATCACAGCTATTCTACAATCATTAGCATTATTAGCATTTTACAATCATATTATCTTAACCCCCAATAAGAATATTGCACATTGCATTTATTATTTTTATTCATTTATTTATTTATTTAGGATATTGCATCCGGCTGGAATATTGAACTAGTTACAAATTTGAATAAATTTCGAAATTCTTTTTTATTTACATCTATACTAATCGATAGCTAGGCTAATGAGGTAACGTTTGTGATTTTGTTTGTTTGTTTGTCGGGGCTAATCTCTGGAACTACTGTGCTAACTAAAAAAAATCTTTCAAGGATAGAATGCTACATACCTTGCGGGTAACATAGGCTATACATATTTAATTGGGAGTCAGCGTAAATTCCAATAGCCAGGCAATGTCGCGGGCATAGTGCTAGTGTTAAACAGGGTTACTGGGAACTCGACAACTTCCTTGCAGGAGGTGATAGGCGGCCTAAAATGTGACAAAAACCCCCCATACGTATAATCGAAATAATTTAATCAGATGAAACAAACATTTTCATCAAGAATTACAAAATTACAAACCAAAATGAGGAAGGGGATCCGGATTTGCATTCGGAATTAAGGGCGACACATTGAGCAAGATGTTCAAAAAATGTAAACGATTTGACGTCATTTATTGCGAAAACTAATTATTACTTGACCTTTTTGTGTGCATTCTGTTATGTTTTTCTTTTTTTCACTTCGTAGTTAAAGTTAATTATGCTGGCTTTTTGGCGATACGTTATTAGGAGAGGAAGTTTTGTTGATAATTTGTACGACTAATCACATAGTATTTTTTGAGCTAGGCAACACTTTATGAAAAGAAATGTAAAAATATTTTTTATTTTTTTAAAGTTTATGTTGTAATTTTGAAATGTTTAGTATTTTGACATGTTTTAGTGCTACCTCAGCTGTGTTAGGATGTCAGCTACAAATTAAAATTATAATTAATCCATGCATCAATGCATTTTTTTTAATTTGAAGTTAAGTGCTAAAATTTTGATTTTTTTAAAAACACAAAAATTTCAATTTTCTCGAAAACTATTAGTTTTCGGCCATACATATGAGGGATTACATTTGTCACATTTAAGGCCGTCTATCACCTCCTGCAAGGAAGTTGTCGAGTTTCCAGTAACCCGGTATAACATCATTGCTCGAGACAGTAAAGACACTACCAAACGACCTGAAAAGACATGAACAAAGGTGTTTGTTTTAACATTTCTTAGCGTGAAAAACGGAGTTCCGTTTCTCGGAACTAAACAAACATAGATCTAGTGAAACACTGACGAGGGGCTGACGCAAGATGGACGGCAGCCTCCTCTGCATTTGAAATATTATGACACATTTTCACTTGACCAGACAGTGATTCACGGGTGCTGAGGAAACTGATAAGTGCGAACAATGGCATAATGCGCTTACCAAACCATAGTGCGGGCGAATCATTGAACTCGATATAATTTATACGAATACATTAAACTGGGTCTCAAGTCTGTTTAATTATTAACGTCCAAATGGCAAACAATACAACCACAAAAGTGCTTTGAAATTTTTAGTTCTAATTTGGAGCGCAGCGGCAGCACAGATAGGATTAAGTAATTTTTAATTTCAATTAAAATATTTTTTTTCTATATTTTCAAATGATAAAAGGGATATTGTAATTAAAACAATTAGAAGAACAGACAGTCAGTGTTTGTTATTTGGTTTTATTTCTAACGGAAACTAAATCTAAAAATGGATGTTTACAACTGAAACTGTCAGCTGAATTTGTTTTCTGTCTACTGCTTTAAGAGGGACTAAGGCCGAAAGGATACGGCTTTTTAGTTCGGAGCGTCTTCTGGGCACCAGTAACGTATCAACCTTTTTTAAACACTTCTATAATATCATTGTTAAAGTCCCAGCAAAGTGGCAGTAGAATAATTTTAGAGATTTGGTATTCCGCGACTGACATAAGAACCAAAAACTGTGACAATAGACTGACCATAGGTACACTTTATTGTTCTGAGGATAAACATGAAGCTGTAGATATGAGCTGTTATCCCACTGCTATTGGTATATTAGGTATTGTACGTATTCAAGTAGTGATATTATTGGGAAGTCTGGCTCAAAATCGACACAACCACGGAATGAAATGAAGCAGCGAACGAAGCGATTTTGAGCCAGACTTCCCAGTAATATCACTACTTATTTATACAAAAGCGTTAGTCTATCAATTTATTTGAGTTAGTCACTAGTTTCAGGAATTTTACTATAAGTATATGTCTACCTAGTCAATAAATAAAATTATTTCCGTGTGAACAAGTGCATATAGAGACGTATACCTAGGTACCTACTAACAATTTTGTTTCTCTCAAAAGTACTACGGTTACGGTTCATTAGTTTATGAACAATTGCAACACATAATATCTATCTTGTAGCAATTAATTACCTCATCGCGCAAAATAGCACCTGGAATGCAATTTTTAGATAAAGATAAGAGAAATAAGATAAATAGTAAATACACTTAATGTACACCAAAAGTAATTTAAATTTAAAGACTTATTTATTTAAAATTAAAGACAAATGGTGGAAAGGTTTAGTTACTTAACAACAGGTAATCCTGTTGTTAAGTAACTAGTACTTATTATTATTATATTATTGTAATAATATTAAGTAGCAAGTATTATACAGAAACTAATACAAAATTTACTAAATATTTATTACGTACTCCCAGACCAAATAATATTGAAAGGACAGACAAATAATTGCCATTCTCTGTACCTAATGCGAACTTCCAAAATGCGTCCTTAATAAGTCGTAAAACTTGGTAAAACTGTTGTCTTCGCTACCTATTGTTCACATACAGCGCCATCTTACGTAGTTTTGCTGAATTGGCTGTTGCTGTTTTCAACCTCAGAACAATAACTAAAGCTATATTCTGAGGCTTCACCTTCACTACCAGAGACATCTAGCTTACGAGAATGGAAGTAAAAATAGGTTACGTGCTTTATAGAGGTCGATAGAGGTTAGTCATAAAGAAACTTGTATATACTTAAAAGGTTAGTAAGTTGACTCCTTAAAGTAACTTGTATGTTGACTCATGCATGACTGACACAAGGATAATTACTACCACAATCTAGATAGCTCTTCGCTTTTTAGTCTCACTGACCTAGTACTAGGTATTGTTTAGAACTACACTTAGAATAATAACGCCTAGAAGCCGAGTACGCGCACGGCGATTGAGGCAAGTTTAACCAAGCCATATGTGGCTTGGTTCGCCGAACGACTCGCTAGTATTCAAGGTCATGTCGTGTCGTAAGCAGCTCCGCAATTTTTGTTTATAATGACGATTTGTGCCATCAAAGGATGCTTTAACAAGTCAGAATCTAGCAAAAAGGATACTAATATTACATTTCACCTGTCAGTACCGTTAATCAATGTCTATTATTTCGTAAAACACGTTATTATTATTCATAAATTTGTAATATGTACTGCCATGTATGTGTTGCTAGATGTTGGAAAACTTTTACCCCACTTTGAGTTGTTTTTATGTGTTTTATAAGTTGTTATTACCAGTGAACCTAGCGCGACTTATAGTGGAGCGTTATTTAAAAATAAGACTTTATTATGAGTCCAAGAAAGACAATTTATCACGATTGCTGTTATCAAAGCGCCAGTTATTTAGAAAACAGTAACAGCTACAAGGATTTAAAATCTGAAACTGAAAACTGAAATGCTAAAAAAATGTTACAACAGTTATTTTTTCTAATAAGACTGATTTTTGTGCAATAAAAAGTAAATGAATAAATATTGGCATTCTTATTTATCACCAAACATTGTTACATTTCCTTACATTACATGTAAATGTTTTAGAGTTATAATAAGTAAGTATTTTAAAAAAAGTAGTTAATGATATGAAAATTGTGGTAGTCGTAGCTTCACTGCCATCTAACTAAAGGCTCGAAATAATCTTCAATGCATAATGAGATAAAATTATGCTTCCAAATAGTTAAAAAAGAGAAGTGGCGGTCCATTGTCTCTGCCTACCCCTCCTGAGGGATTGAAGCGTGAGCTATATGTATATACCTTTCAATTTTTACTTTTTTAAATAATAATTACAAACTGAAATGAAAGCATCTTAATGTGTATAACAGTTAATATTATTAATGTATGCCGTTAACCTTTTCACCGCCCAAATATCCTACACGCGATGTTCCGCTGTACGCCAGCGTATAAATGTATTTTAATAAAGTAGGTACAAAGAAGAACTTCTATAGAAGTGCTGGCGTGGACGGCACGAACTTCTATAGAAGTTGTTGGCGGTAAAAAGGTTAAATATAGAAGACAATTTTCTCTTTGTGACTATTGACTTTGTGGCTATTTTCACATCAGAAATTTGAAGTAATAAAAAAAACAAATGTAACAACAATAAAAATTTTAAACTATGAAACAAGATAACTAAGTTTAGTAACTAACCCATTTACCCCGAATTTGGGGAAATTACCATTTCGCTTGCAACATTTATTCGTACGGTTGTGTGTGCAATGACAAGCCGCTGACGCACACGACGGAGTATTTTGTGCCTCAATATTTTGACGAACTTTGTTTGACACTATCGTTCTAGGCGTTATTATTCTAAGGAACTACATTAGTAGTAGAATGGTATCGTATGGCACTGGTGTTCGAAATTGACAACAATTTACGTCGTCAAAAAATAATATTTAAACTACTGGGTCGCCTACAAAACTTCGCGTTTATTCAACAGATTTTTTAGGAATTTCGAAACCTATGGCAGGTTTCTTTATTTTTCTGCACATCTACGGCTGTAGCTCTTCAAAATGAGACCATAACCGATTTTTTATGTGCAGCTATCGTCCCATAATCACTGGGACAAAAATCGGCTTACGCTATTAATATACGCAGGTGTCTCATTTAAATCGGTCAGTATGGGAAAGTCTGAAACTATAAGACATACGAAGATCTGTTCTTAGAAACCATGTCATCGATTTTAATAAGAAGAAAAACTGAATTCATACATTTAAAATAAACCTGTACTCAGCTCGGGAATCGAACACGGTTGTTTTGAAAAAAATAAACTTACACTATTTCTATTTAGATATCGATTGTGTAGGTCTTAGTTGTATGTTTCATAGAGCCTTATAAGGAATTCCTTTCATATTCATAGAGTTATGTTTCATAGAGCTATTTAGGCAGTAAATAGCTCTATGAAACATGATGTCTAAAATGAATAAAATGCATTGTTTTCACATACTTTAATTTATTTTAGTAGGTGTTCGAAGTGACCACCGTTTTTTCAATACAATATTCAACACATTTAGGTAACGATCTTACAATTACAAAACCAGCAAAGAGGTACAAACAACCATAGAGACAATTTTGCATGCCTGAACTTGTTGAATGTAACGGTGGTCACTTCGAACACCTACAAAAATAAATTAAAATACATCATATTTCATAGAGCCATTTACTGCTTAAGACCTACACAATCGATATCTAAATAGAAATAGTGTAAGTTTACACAATCGATACCTAAATAGAAATAGTGTCAGTTTATTTTTTTTCAAAACAACCGGGTTTAATTCCCGAGCTGAGTACAGGTTTTTTTTAAATGTATGAATGCAGTTTTTCTTCTTATTAAAATCGATGACATGGTTCCTAAGAACAGATCTTCGTATGTCTTATAGTTTCAGACTTTCCCATACTGACCGATTTAAATGAGACATTCCTGTATATTAATGAATATATTTTTTGTGAAATTTTACTGGATGACAGCTAGAAAGCATGTGGCCTGTATTTATAACCGCTAAAGTCACAAATCAATGTTATTTAGCCTATTTCTAGTGTTGAAGAACAAAGGATACCCGAAGGTCCCGGGTTCAATTCCCAGGTCGGGCAAAGTGTGTTTCGGATTTTTCGATTCATAGCCTGGGTTTGTGATCACCAACCTGCATTTGGCAAGCATTGTGATTAAACCATTACCCATCAATTGTAGTAATGACTTGATTTCAATGATGGAGGTTTTTGGCCAGCAGTGCTGGCAGCAGCAGCAGACGGCAGGTGTGGTCAGAGTCAACCGCGCAAGCGATGCTTGGTGAGACGATCTCGATGCCTTTGTGGAAGACTGGGAAACCGCCCAGGATAGAGATGTGTGGAGGGGTTTGGGGGAGGCTTTTGCTCTGCATGGGACCAAAAAAGGCTAATAAAAAAGAAATTATGAAGTCCCAAATTTCAACGTAATTGATCAAAGCTTTCGCAGACGCCTCAAGAGTTTTTCTTACCTAGTTACTCGTATATAAATGTGTTTTTTATATACCTACTACGGAAGAAGAGGCCTTGACTTATGCCCAATATGCTTTACCGTACCCATTGGTACGTAATAGATAGGTATCTAATATGTACAAAAGTTTTAAATCAAACATATTAAAACGTTTTCATTTTTATATAATTTATAAACACAAATATAAAAGTATACGGAACGCATTAAACTATAGTCTGAGCCAATACTGTCCCGCTCTGATCCTGGTATAATCAGGTAAGCCTTCAGTTGGCCCAACACCAGCTACAGCAGGACATCTATCATATATCCATTGCTCTAAGGCAGCTTTGATGTTCAAGTAATTGATACCTTCCAACTCGTGATAAATATCACGACAACCTTTCCGCCCGCATGCGTACATGGTTTGATAACCGAGATCGTAACAACTATTGTTGACGCCATCGTACCTTCGGGCGGTTTCTAGCTTTAAAGCATTTACTGCTTTCTGACCCTCGTAAAATTGAACCGATACGCACATACCCATCCAAGCCTTCTGTATGTTGTACAACATGTCTTCTACATCCATCTTCTTGGACACAAAATAGATACCCCAAAGGCCTGTATCACGATATGGGATATAGAAGGCTTCATAATAATCACAAAGATTCGCAACCGAACCTGCTCGAGCTACCGGTGACGAGTTATTCATTAAACCACCCATACTTTTGCTCCAAGTTCCAATCATAGTCTTAGCTGCCATCAAGGCCAGATAATCATGGCTGCCGTAACCGGGCACTTCGAACGCGATGGCAATGTGAGCGTAAGGCAAGGAATCGTCCCTGAAGAGGACTTGCGAACCCGTAAAACGACAAGGCCCTTCCTCTGATTCACAGCAGGGGTCGCCTACCATGCCACCAAGTCTCCCTGATGCATAACTTACCATTCTTTGGTGTTCAACATTTCCCACGCTGACAAGAGCCAATTTATATGGCTGGTAATGATCGGCCATGAAGGAAGTCATGTAAAATTTATCAAAACGTGATACATTATCAGGTGAACCAATAACACGTTTTGCCAAAGGAGTGCCTTGAAACGCTGTTTGGTGGAGATAGTCGAACAAAACTTTTTTGTAATTTCTGTCTTCATCAATCATTTCCAGCTCCATATTTTGTTTCTCGCATTCGATTTCACATTCTGGAAGTGCCAAGTCAGTAATTATATTGGCTAAGATACCAACAACAATGGGTACAGCATCTGGAAGACATTTCGCAGAAAATATTTGTATTTCTCTAGATGTATGCGCTGTCATTTTTGTTCCCATACTCAGAAGCATTTCTTCGAGTTCATATTTTGGCATGGACATAAAACCTTTGTAGGCCATACGTTCCACAAAATGTGTAATGCCATTATTACAGGCCGTTTCGAATCTTGAACCTGCTTCTATGAAAAGAGCAACGCTTGCCATTGAAGAACTCGTTGCCTCAGTGGCAACGCGCACTCCATTCTCCAGGATACATAGCTCTGTATCTGCTGGTGTTTCTGATGGGGTACAAACGCAAGTGCAACATCTTGAAGTAATCTTAAATATATTTGATACCGATGTAACTGTTTTTCGAAACATGTCGATGTAGAAAATGCAAACAATGTTGTAAAAATAATTTTGATTTAATTTTGACTTGACAGCTTATGTCAAAGAGAGTACACTCCGTTAAGTTTTCACAGAATAAGGGCAATATTGTGCAAAAAGCGCATCTAAAAGTGTATAATAATCAAATAATAAGACGCATCATCAGTTGTATATCTTCACCTTCATGACAATAATTTACACCTCATCATTATCATCATCAGCTCATTTTGTCCCCACTGCTTCCCTTGTCCCTTTAGGATGGATAGGGAGAATTTACACCTATTTATCTATAATTATTATTGTTGATTGTGAAATTAACAAACAATCAAAATCAAACGTGAGATTAAAAACATTAGGTAGGTACAATGAGGTATAATAACTTTATGATTTAAAAAAAAAACAGACTCACGGGACCACGGGACTAAGAAATTGGTTTGATACATAGAGCAACACGGTTCTCCGGCGGACCGGAGGGGAGTAGCCATAGCTCAGAACAATAACTAAAGCTACTACTTACTTACTTTAGTTATTATTCTGAGAGCCATAGCGTTTATTCCCGATACAGATTTGTCTGTCATTTTTTGCGGGGGGTGAGGCAGCTACAATGACAAGTTGCGACTGCCGTGGCTGCGACATCGTCGATATGCATGTATCGATAAGTTCGAGAACTTTGTTAGGATAATGGTTTAAAAGTGGGACACAGGTGAGATGTTATAAAAAGGATTTATTTATTACGATATCATTCAGAATCTATTCAAAAAGTCAGTTTACATGGGTAAGTTACAAAAGTTATTAAATAAAGAAATATGAAAGGATTATCGAATGTTGATGTTTTACCTAGAATCCGTTTTTAATAAAACAAAACTATGCACAATTAATTGATTTTCATTTCTGCTGAATTTCTCATGTAAACTGACTTTTTATAATATAATGAAATAATGATATAATGTATCAAAACAATAATAACATAAACTACTTATGTAATAAAAACTTTAGACACTACATACAGCGTCATCTAGTTCCAAACTAAGCAAAGCTTGTGCTATAGATACTAGACGACGGATATTAAATACATATACTTATACTTTTTTGTAAACAAACTTATAATACATACAAACAAACACACTTAGACCGAAGGCAAACAACATTTATGTGATGAACTTAGGTAAGTTCATCAAATAAATGTTTGTCTTCTGTGGGAATCGAACCCACAACCCCGAGGTTAGTAGTCCACTATGTACACCACTGGGCCACGGAGGTTGTCATTTAGTAATATTTTTAATTAGGAACAACTTTTACGGATCTACTCGCGTTTATTTTACACATTACTTATTGGTAGCTTGTATACCCTCATTTAAATTTAATCAGGTGCGTTGCGTTTTACGCAGAAAGAGCTTACAGTATCTTTTGGTCTGGCAGTATGGTGTTGGGGCTTGGATTTAATATTTTGTATAATGGGATCCCAGGCTGGTGGTAGATTCCAAACATCTTCTCTATTAAAATTAGGATGTTTTTTAATTTCAATAGCCTCGCGTATCATCCTAGGGATGAATCGTTGTTCTCTAGCGAGTATTTGTGGTTTATCAAATCTGATGTAATGGTTGGGCCCCTCTAGGGAATGTTCGCATACGTCAGACTTATTTTCGCGCCTATGCTTGACGTCGGCTATATGTTCTTTAACGCGAGTTCCTACACTTCTCTTTGTTTGCCCGATATAAGAAAGCCCACAGTCGCAGTCCAGTTTGTACACGCCTGCATCTTGAAGGGGTATGTTGCACTTGACAGGGCGTAAAAAATGGTTGATCTTCTTCGGCGGCTTGAAGTAATTGTTGATTGAAGCTCGCTTTAAGATATGTCCAATCTTGACAGTGACACCTTTCATATATGGAAGTACAACAGGTTGGCGCTCGACTGTGGTGGTTTATTACGTTTTCTGTGACAAAACCGTGGTACTTTCAGTTTATTATCCTGTAGTACGTGCTTGACACGCTGAAGCTCAGCAGCCAGGTGTTGGGTGTCACAGATGCCGCGTGCTCTCTCAAACAAAGATTTCCCTACAGTAGCCAACTGTCTAGGATGGTGGTGAGAATCACCATTGAGGTATCTATCTGTATGGGTTACTTTACAATACACAGTGTGACTCAAACTATGGTCCGGATTCCTGATGATTAAAATATCCAAGAAAGCTAGCTTACTATCTGCCTCTAACTCCATTGTGTATTGTATTTTTGGATGTATGGAGTTAAGATGATCTAGAAAAGCAGATACTTTATCAGTTGGTAGGATAGTGAAATTGTCATCTACGTACCGCTTGTAGAACCTAGGGGTTACCGGTGATGTGCTCAAGGCACTCTCCTTGAAGTCTTCCATAAAGATATCGGCGACGACGGGTGAAACAGGGGAACCAATGGCAACACTCTCTACTTGCAGGTAGTAAATGTCATTCCACAAAACAAAAAAACGCGAAAAAAAAAAACGCGTAAAATAAACGCGAGTAGATCCGTAAAAGTTGTTTCATTTCAACATGTAGTGTTCGCAAAAACTTTAGAAAAAAATATTCAATTAGTTTTATATTTAACTTGAATCAATTTTAACAGATACGTATCATTATTATACTATATTAAAATATATTTCACTATATTAGAAAACATTACCTAATCTAAAAATTATTAAATGCATGAGAGACGTGGCTGTATAGACTTTACCTTTGTCATTTTTATCGATGAAAATGATAACAACACTATCGCTCAGTGACAGCGTGAACTTGGATACAGACTCGGATCAGTCGTTTGACCGATCCACATATTGTACGAGGGCAAGCAGCCTCAGTTGGTAAACAAATCCGAAACAACACGACAGCTTATTATTGTATTTTTTTTAATAAAGAGAAATACATAGTAATAATGTGATCTAAATTAATTACTTATGAAAGGTAACGCCATCTTTTTGTAAATTTGACGTGGCAGATCTCTTTTTGCAGCAAAAAACTGAACAATTCGGCATTTTTCTAGGATGTCGTTTTAACCGCGCAACTAGATTCAGTCTAGTGAATAGTGCGGCTGCTACTAGTTTTATTGTACGCATAGGTCCGCGTGGACTTGTACTTTGACAGAGGGGAACGCCTGCGTATGGCTACTCCCCTCCGGTCCGCCGGAGGCTCGTGTTGCTCTATGGTTTGATAATGAGGTTTTAAGATTGAAACAAATCTATGGTACTGGAATTTTCCATGGAGCCACGAAGTAATAATAACCATAACGTTAATATTATACATATTAACTATACAATAATAACTTAGAACATTAAATACAAAATAAGTGGCATAAAATACACTATGAAATATAATATATTGTGCACTCATTACAATTTTTATTATTAAGATGTGTAGGTATCGTCCAAGAATTTTCGGTGACTAAAATATTTACCAGTGACCTTAATTAAAAGAATAAAGCACTGATAAATGATATCATATCCTGAGAATTGGTCACTGGTTCAAAAATCGCCCCCCTGCACATCTCCGATTTCGCCAGATTCTTTTAGTCGTTTGGGTTTCAAAATAAATTCATAACTTCCATTTATTCCACAATCCTCAATTGATGAAACTTGTTGTATAGTTATACGACTCTGAAACCCCACGAACCTGCAAATTGAAATTGATGCTTGAAAAGGTGCAAAAGGTCTTCTTGAGATTTTTATACAAAAATTATGTTTAGATATTATCCATTATAGAATCCCCTAAAAAATTTTGCTTTCTTAAAAAAGGTTTGTTCTTTGCCGCTGATTTCCATCTGCCATTCCATCCACATCACCTTGATGGATGGCGGTCTACTAATGTGGGTACAACTACAGTGTTGTGGAACCAACTCCCGGCGGCGGTATTTCCGGACCGTTACGACCTTGGGATCTTCAAGAAACGGGCCTATTCCTTCCTTAAAGGCCGGCAACGTGTCTGCGATTTCTCTGGTTTTATGGGTGTCCATGTGCGGCGGTGAATACCTACTCTCCATCAGGTGACCCGCCTGCTCGTTTGCCTCCTTCTTTTATTAAAAAAAAATGTCGGACATATTGGGTACCTATACCTATACGAGTATGTTCGTTGGAGGTGAGGCGGCAGATAGATTAGATCATGACAGCAGTGAAGAGCTTGCGGTCGACATCAACGTTTGCGTGGCCTATGAACCGCCTTTTGGGTCTCCTTACTTTGAATGGTCTCAAAATAAGGAGACGCAGAAGCTTAGAGCATTAAACCAACCGGAGTGGCCACGCGCCCTAATTTCTATGCAAAAAAAGTCTGTCATTTTCGCGCGGGGGACGAGGAAACGCACACAAATAGAGTTAACACTGATGCATTTTTCAAGACGTCGCTACGCACGCAAACAACAAAATTATTAAACACTAAACTAAACTAGCCGCACACTAATATATTCACACACAGGGATAACCTGTGTGTCCGTGCATGGTCCGTGCCGATGCCGTGCACGAGTCTGACGGCAACTTTATGTAAACGTCGATAGTGCTTGACACTATCGATTAAATTTTTCGATGCCATATAATGAAAAAAGATTTTTTTTAGTTCAGACTCTCCAGTATGGTTAATTAAGGTACTTAGATACTTTGCTTTTCGTTATCGTTAAAATCGACAGAGTTATTAATAAGGATAAGTCAGAATTTGCAAAATAAATCTTTAAAGATTCCATTGCAAGGAGAATAGGCTAGTTGACTAAATTTCAATAACTGCTTAATACTTTAGCTTATTATGCCTTTTATCGAAAATAATGGTTTATTTATTTTTAATTGAGCATTTACATTATAAATTTCGCGTTTTAAAAAACCAATTTAAATTTGGCTCCAAAACGCACAAGACTATCATGGCGTCTTGAATGACGTCACGCCGTGCCAGACAAACCAAAGAGCACAAAGTAACTTGTTGTTTACATATGGAAACTGAGCGATCGTGTCTTCGATAATAGTTAGTTTTTAGCGTATAAAAATGAATTTCCCATGTTATAAGTACTGTATAGTGCCCCACTGTAATAGCACGACTATAAAAACGCCAAACAAGTTATTTATTCTAAATAATAACTCATTTAGGTTATATGTTCCAAACAATGGAGAAATACGGAAAAAGTCAATGATATTTTATAAAGGTCATTGGAAAAAGTGGCTAAAACTTGCAAGAGATTTTTTTTTTTTTTTTTTTGTATCCTGCTCGGCACAGCAATCTGTTTATCCACATTTAGCTGCTACTGTGTCTGACATGTGTATTGCTAGTGTCTTGAAACTGTGAGGCCGGTCCACTGACCTCACTCACTTAATTATTGGAATCGGTTTTGGAGGGTTGGGACACTGTTCCTCCTTAGTCTTGAGAAAAGGACACTGCCAGTGCCTTTTAAGTCTGTAGCCAAGGTGTTGACATGGTTAGATAACTTATCCTGATATTTGAGACTTCTCTTTTTTATTTCCTGCTTTACAGATGGTAGGTTTAGGTCTTGTAGGATGTAATTATTGCTTATGCATTTTGGGATGTTAAACATGTGTCTAATTGCTTTTGTCTGAAATCTCTGCAATATCTCGATGTTGCTGTTTGATGCTGTGCCCCAAAGCTCAATGCCGTATGTCCAAACAGGCTTGAGTATTGTTTTGTATACCATCATTTTGCTTTCGTTGGATAATTGCGATGTTTTTCCAATTAGCCAGTGCATGCTGCGTAACTTTGTATCCAGTTGTTTACGCTTATTCCATATGTGTTTTTGCCACGTTAGTCTCCTATCCAGGTGCAGACCAAGGTATTTGGCGCTGTCGGAGTGCGGTATGTGTTCTCCATTCAGGCTGATTGCGGGACAATTCCCTTTCCTAAGGGTAAATGTGACATGCATTGATTTGCTGTTGTTTGCTTTAATCCTCCATACCCCAAGCCACTTTTCAATTTCTGTAAGATGATTCTGGAGATTAGCAGAAGCCGTTGATGCGTTGGTGTTAGTGGACAGTATGGCGGTATCGTCGGCATACGTAGCCATCACCGTGTCTTCTTTTTTAGGGATGTCCGCAGTGAAGATAAGGTACAGCACGGGCCCCAGTATGCTACCCTGTGGAACTCCCGAGCGTATTTCATAGAGTTCTGACGTTTCATTGGCAAGTTTAACCTCAAAGCATCTTTTTTCAAGGTAGCTTTTTAGTATAAAGTAGAAAGAGTGTGGCAAGTATTTTTTTATCTTGAACAAAAGGCCTGTATGCCAGACCCTGTCGAAGGCTTGGCTAATGTCAAGGAAAACAGCCGAGCAGTACTTTTTGGATTCCAGAGTTTGACTGATGGTGTTAGACAGTCTGTGCACCTGTTCTATACAACCGTGCTTTTGCCTGAAGCCGAATTGGTGATCCGGGAGTATGTCACTTAGATGCAAGTGCATTCTATAAAGGATTATTTTTTCAAAAAGTTTGCTAACCAAAGGCAGGAGACTGATGGGTCGGTATGATGCAGTTTCCTCTGCTGCTTTGCCTGGTTTTAAGATCATAACGACTTAAGCAAGTTTCCATTGGCATGGGTAGTGACAGAGCCTGAGGCATGCGTTGAAAAGTATCACTAGAAACATTAGACCTTTCCTGGGTAGGTTAGTTAGCAGAGTTGCATCTAGTTGGTCGTACCCGGGTGCTTTTTTGACTGGAAGTGCTCTAATTTCTCTAGTGATTTCTTTGAGGCTTACTGCCTGTAATGGTAGGCATAGTTGATTAGGGGATTGCAAGAATTCCAGTATATCCTTGTCCTTTTCTGGGTTACTACTCGGCAGTGGGCTAAAGACGTCCTGTAAGTGTATGGCAAAAGCAGTTGCCTTTTCAAGATCTGATCTAGCCCAGCCATTGTCGTGTTTTCTTAGGGGCGGGATGTGATCTTTTGGCCGCTTGAGGTTTTTAGTTGCTCGCCATAGTGAGTAGTTTGTGTCCTTATGGGGAGTTAGATTGGCCAACTGATTTTGAAAGCAGTGGTTTTCGTGTTCTTTGATTACTTTTTTTAGTTCATCTGAAGCTCTATTAAAGGCTGTTTTATCAGAGGGATATCTGGTCCTGTGCCATTCTTTTCTTAAGGTACGCCTCTCTTGGACTTTTTTCAGGATGTACTTTGGGTATTCTTTAATTATTATTCTTGGGCTTTTGTTCACTGTAGTTGAGTCTTTAGCTGCCGAGTGAACAGTGGAGTTGAATTTTTCTATGCCGAGTTCTATGTCCTCTTCAGTTTTCAATTTAATATTTAAGTCTGTGTTACAGGAGATGATTTCCTGAAACGTGTCCCAATTAGTGTTTTTGTTGTAAAATCTGTTTGGAGGGTCTGTGTAGGTGGGTATTTTAGTTAAGTTTAGGATGACCGGGGAGTGATCTGATGAAAGGTCGTCGCATTTTTCGGCTTTTGTGTAGATTCTGGCAATATTTTTTGTTATGAAGAAATCAAGTAGATCAGGTATTTTGTTTCGATTTGTAGGCCAATACGTAGGATCCCCGTGCGAGACGCATTCTAGTTTGAGGTCTGATATTGCTCTGTAGAGTTGCCTTCCCTTAGGATTTATAAGTCTTGAACCCCAGTATAGATGTTTGGAGTTCCAATCTCCTCCACTTATGAAAGTAGGGCCGAGCTCTTCAAAAAATTTCGTAAACTCCACAGAGGTGATTGAATGTCTTGGGGGACAGTATACTGCAGCAATTGCTGTCTCCGATTTTTTATGTTGAATTTTTACCATGGTCGCTTGAATTTTGTCTGTTTTATAGGGGTTTAGGGAATAATGTTTAATGTTGTTTTTTATAATTATTGCAGTTCCACCGTGAGATCTCCCTGAGGGGTGGTCCGTGCGGTAGGTTGTGTAGTTTTGGAATTGGATGTGGGAGCGTTTGGTTAGTCTCGTTTCGGAGATCAAAGCCACGTCTATTTTCTCTGTTATGATGAATAGTTCAAGCTCCTGACGTCTGTCAGTTATTCCGTTGGCGTTCCACGTAAGTATTCGGATATTTAGGCCCGTGGGATTAGTCCTGTGATTAACTGGACCATTCGGTCCATCATGCTGTCTATCATGGTCTTCATGATTGTTTGAAATCTGGTAAACATGGCGTCCAGTAGGTTGGTGAGGTTTTGTCCTTGGTTAAGCGTGAGTTCTTGGTATTCATTGTTTAGCTGATTTTTGTTTGTGTTTTTAAGGGCGTCTGAGTAGTTTCTAAGTTGGCGTCTGGGGATTTCTGACCCATTTTGTGGAGGATTTGGTTCGATGTTTGACGTTTTGGCAGTGTTGTCTTCTGGTTTTGTTTTAATTTTAAGTATTCTTTCCTTGTATTCTTTGTATTTATTGCATCTTCTATAGCTCGCTGGGTGTTTACCTTGACAGTTTGCGCATGTGGCGTCGGTATTTGGGGTTTTGGTACATGAAGTTGTTGGGTGGTCGTTTCCACATTTGTCACATCTGAATGGTCGAAAACATTGGTTTTTAGTGTGCCCAAATCTTTGGCATCTCTTACATTGGAGTATTTCTTTTTTCTTGTATGGTGCTTCTATTGATACTTTGGCGTGGTTGATATATTTTATGTTAAAAATATCTTTGTTATTGGGTTGGGGCTCTAAGTCAATGTAGTATAGTGGGAGTTTTTCTTTTGTGACTCGATGAAGTGCGTTAACTACTTGTCGTACTTCGTGTCCATTTGTTTGGAGTTCTTCTTTGATCGATGAGGTGTTTTCTGAGGCATGTAATCCCCTAACCACGACTCGATAGAGTCTCTCGCTTTTGAGTTTATAGGTGTAATGGTTTACTTTATTTGAAATGAGATTATCTCTTATTAATTTGTAGGTTTGTATATCAGTAGGCATTAACTTGATGATATGTCCGGATCTCAGAGTGGTCATGGTGAGTTTGTTCATATCAGCCACCTTGCTAATGAGTTCCCGCAGAGGTAATATGTCTACTATGCCAGTCACAAAAATTGGTACAGGTTTAGGGATGTATTCCTTTTTATCAATTGTATGAGTAGTTTCGTCATTGAGGATGTCGAATTTGTTTTGTACTGGGATTGTATAGCTAGTTCTTGTGGCGGTGGTCCGCTTGTTTTGAATTTCGGTAGGACTATCTTGTCTTTTGCGTTTATTTTTGGGAACTTTATCTCGTTGCCATTCTTGGCTAAATTGTTGGCTTGGAGTGTCCTTTTGACTTGCCAGGGTGGTTGGCAGGATATTGGTTGCGGATTGTAAAAGTTTTTCTTGGAGGGTGTCAGCATTGTTGGTCCGATCGACTTCCATGTTACTGCTTGGACATCCACTAAAGGATGATGATCTCGGCCTAGTTTCGAGAAGGGCTTTGTGAAAAATTTGTTGGGTGTAGGTTTTTTGTATTTTTGGGTTATTTTCGGTCATTTCATTTGAATTCCCACGAGTATGGACGAAGGGGTGGTCGCTCACGAGGGTGACGCCTTCCTGTGAGAGGGCTATATACAAAGGTGTTCGCCAGGTTCACCTAGGTTGGCGCTAGTGACTGAAACCCTCAGCCATTCATCCTCTTGGCGCGGTCACCACCGTAGGATTGGGGTGAATTTTTATTGAGGTTTTCTACCTCTCAGCACGGGCGGCTAAGCCGATGCCCCCGGTTCTATGGAATAACGGGTGATGGTGATCATTTCCTAACTCCATCTGGCTGATGTTGGTCGGGTTAATTAACCGCCGCCCGAGACTCGGCGTTGACCTTTTACGGCTGGTATGGTCGCGACACAGCCAACCCTCCTCCTTTTGCATACGGGCTTGGGACCGTCATCGGCGGAGTTATAATGAGCAAGAAGAGATGATGCTCTAAGTTTATCAATATCAGGTTCAAGAATGTATTTTTATGAAGATCATTTTGATGTAAGTATTTCACACAACACAGTCTATTACTTAAATTTGAACAAACTAGATGTGTTTTGTAGAATCTCTATTTTCCAAATAAATACATGAGTTCAGGTTAAGTTGTTTCACTTTTAGGATTAACGTTTTATTTTAGTTTTTTAATATTGTAATGTTACAAATAAACTCTTTTTATTATTCTAGTTGCCAAGTGATATGATTAATTATATGGATGGAGTATCACAAGTGACATGAAACCAGGTTGTATGCCAAGTAAATTTGGATGTCAAGACAAGAAAACGAACATGCAGCAGTACAGACGACCATATATTCTAAAAAAAACAAAGAAAGATGATAATAGCAGTGTCTGAATGAATCAAAAGAAAGTTGTACTCCAAGTTCTCCTCTAGATACTTCTGATACAAGTTCAAGTATCTATACATATAATAAGAAAGTAGGGATAAAAAAATCTGTAATTGCAAGATATAAAAAAAAAAATTACACAGGTTGCCTTAAAATCACTTACGGAACACGATAGAATAGTTTTAAAAAAAATTGTTTGTTTGTTTGTTTGTTTGTTTGTTTGTTTGTTTGTTTATTTGTTTGAAGTGGATAAACTCGAGAACTACTGAACGGATTTTGATCCGGTTTTTACCAAAATGCTAAGAAAAATCCAGAGAATAATATAGGCTACATAAATACTCGAAAAATAAATTAAAGTACGTGAAAACAATGCATTTTATTCATTTTAGACATCATGTTTCAAAGAGCCATTTACTGCTTAAGACCTACACAATCGATATCTAAATAGAAATAGTATAAGTTTATTTTTATAAAACAACCGGGTTCGATTTCCGAGCTGAGTACAGGTTTTTTTTAAATGTATGAATGCAGTTTTTCTTCTTATTAAAATCGATGACATGGTTCCTAAGAACAGATCTTCGTATGTCTTATAGTTTCAGACTTTCCCATACTGACCGATTTAAATGAGACACCCTGTATAATAAGAACGTAAGGATAAAAAATCTGTAATTGCAAGATATAAAAAAAATACTTTAAAATCACTTACGGAACACGAAAGAATAGTTTAAAAAGAAATTGTTTGTTTGTTTATTTGTTTGTTTGAACACGATAAACTCGAGAACTACTAAACGGATTTTGATCCGGTTTTACCGAAATGCTAAGAAAATTCCGGAGAATAACATAGGCTACATAAATACTCGAAAATTGTTAAATTTTGATTTAATCTAAACCGGGATTTAATCCTTGGTTGCTTGGCAACTGCTGTTTATTATGTAACATAGGGGATTTTTTTAATGAGTTTTACGGCTCTGGCATTTGAGGCTCTGGCTCTCTATTGCTATCGTGTTTTACGGCTCTGGGTTCTTTGCCCTTTTGAGCCTTGATAGTTGTTGTCATGAGAATACCGATTTTGATGCGGTTATCACCAAAATGCTTAGAAAATTTCGGAGAATAACATACAAATCGAAAAATGTTAAACAAATTTTGATATACGTATTTACGCGACCAACTGTTAGATTAACGTTCGTTGAGTTATTATTTTAGAAAAGTTTTGTTACTTTCTAAGGTAAAACCTAACCCTTTATAAATCTGTGAGGCACCTAAGCGAACATTAGCACCGCAGTAGTAAAGCAACGGAAAATAAAAACAAGCTCGAAATCACGCACATCATTAAACTTGGCTGTACACCTTTTGTTTCATTTTTCCAAAATAACCAATAATAATATGGCTAATTAGTCGCGCCTGCGCGCGGCGCTTATTGCAGTTTTCTAATACACAGAAATGTTAAAAGTTAAAACATTACCTATATTTGGCGGTATAAACCTCTGTGTCGTTGCCCAACATAATGTCTCTTTTTTTAGTTATGTATAAAAATGTTACCTACTCATTAAATTTGGCTGTATAAAACTTTGTATCATTGCCCAAAATCATGTCTCTATTTTTTAAAATGTTGCACATAGAAGATATCTTGAATTACATAGCATGGCTGTATAAACCTTTGGGTCGTTGCCCAAAATACTTAATGTTATTTTTTTAAATCTATTTGGTGAAAAAACGCGAGAACAGGAAAATTAAAAAAAAAATTGGCGCTCAAATTTTGAAACGAACAGTAGGAAATTTTGATGTTTTGCAATGCAATAAGTACCTATTTTTATTTTGTTAATAATTTTCAAATTATATTAATTATTCATTGTGTAAAAGTTTTTTAAAACATTTTATGCAGGTACGTTAAATATTTCAGTACTTATTCAGATCTTATAAATTTTCAAATAAGATTTATTCATTGTGTAAAAGTTTTATGAAACATTTGATGCAGGTAAGTTAAACACATATTTCAGTACTTATTTTACATGTAAGCGGTTTCTTACTTTGGTTTCTTAACATGTTTATAGGATAAATCGGTGTTCAATGATACAATATAAGCAAGTAAGTATCATAACAATTTTAATATCATAAAACCTTTAAATAATGAATTTTGTACATACTTCTAGATTACAGAAAAATGGTTTTTCCATTCTTCTATCGCATAAGACGATGGCTACCTCTGGTATCAGAGTTGCAAAAATGTTTAAGTTTGCAGGGTACAACTGTATTAGAGGCACGGACTTCAGATTTTTTTTTTATTAGAGGTAACTTCTTTCTATGTCCTGTGATCTACCTCTAAAAAGCTACCTTCCTAACAAGATGCCACGAAGAAGTTCAAATTTATCGCAAGTATGTATGTAACATAAAATACTATAATGTATATTACCTAATAGACAATAATATAATTTATTACAGTTCTTAATTTATTGATATTTTGTATCTACGAATAAGAACATAGTTGGTAAATAGTTTTTTGTGCCTTCTGGCCGACAACCAATAATCCTGGACCGCTACCTACTACTTGATATCCAGCTTCGGTAGACAAGGCAAAAAATATTTTGAAGTCCGTGGTTGGACAGTATAACAGTAGACACATTTTAGCTAAGATACACCAGTGCCTAGGACGACTCCGGACGAGTACCTGAGCTGTAAAATACCAATTTTATTACATATAATTGAGCGTCAGTAAACCCATTTCAGGTTTGTATGACGTAGCAAATACGCGCAACCCACCGAGAAACGGTGTTGTATACTGAATGTATGTGGAGGGATAATTGAAACGGGAAACTGAGTGAGAATCTGTATGAACGGGACGATTCTATGCTTCAAACTGAATATATGTATGTACATATATTCTGTGCTTCAAACTGAATATATGTATGTACATGGCAGAGATGATAGTCGAAAAAATAAGAGATAATGTATGAAATTAATGATGAACGTAAAGGAGGCACAGGAAGTATGCCAGAACCAAACTAAATGGAGATCGATTGTCTTTGTCTAACTCAGCATTCCCAGCTGAAAGGATATTAAGAGTGAGTAGATATACGTATGTCGGTAAATACAATGTCAATTTTCTAAATTTCCGATGCATATAATTTTATTATACCCTAATAAGCTTAAATAGATACCTACATAAAAATTAAACTGTACAGACTACAGCCTTTAGCTCACGCGGACGAAGTCGCGGGCAACAGCTATTTAGAATAAGTGTTAGTATCATCTATATATATCAAAATCAATTTCTGTTCGTTTGAGTGGCTAAAACTCGAGAATGGCTGGACCGATTTGGCTAATTTTGATTTTGAAATATTTGTGGAAGTTTAGGGAAGGTTTAAACGGTGAGAAATATAAATAATAAGTAACGGAAATTAGTGAAAAAAAAAATTTATTTCCAATAAAAAATGTTTCTTTTGTTGTCATGGAAACTGTCAAAGCGGTACGAAGTCCGCCGGGTCAGCTAGTGTATAATAAATAACAAACAACATATTTAAAGTTTGAAATGGCAAATAGCCAGTTATTAGCATTAAAAAGCTATTTTGTTTTATTTCTTTTTCAGTTGAAACAGTTGGAGGAAATGTGCCAGATATGTTATGTCAACAGTCAATAGATAAATCTGTTCAAGCATTTATAACCTACAAATTCAGATGTAAGGCTGTGCAAACCAATGTGAAATTGATAGATCAGGCATTATCATTGAAACCTTCTGTAACATCGAGGTCCACATACCCATTTAAAACTGTAACCGCTACAAAATCAAGTCCTTCTGTATCTGGTCTAAGCAAAATTGTAAAAAAATATATTTATTGAAGAACATTCAGATAGTGATATTTCTTTATATTACCATCTGTAGCTGCCAATAGTCCCTCACTATCAATGGCTTCACTACAAGTCAAATCATCTTCTGATTGTAGTGAATTAATCAAAGAAGACAAAAAAATAGAATCAACAAAGGCCATGTTGAATACAATTAAAAAAATTGAGAAAAAGCCAAGACTATACAGTCTGTAGTCTTACAATTAGTTGCTACCACTTAATTGATTTAATAAAAGATTGTATAAATATTCCCAAACACCATATTTATTACTGTTTATTTAAACAGTAATAAATATGGTTAAAATAAGATTAGATAGTAAATTTAATCAGTTGTCAGATGATTATGGAATGACTCCATCGAGTCCATTAACACTCGCCACAAAGGAAGACTACATTTGCCACCCTCATGAATAAAAATGCTAAATCATAGCCCACATCATTATGGCTGTAAAAATATATAATAAATTACCGATCGAATTACATACTGAACCAAACTACAAAGTTTTTAAAACAAATTTAAAAAGTTTTTGATAAATAAATGTTTTTACACTGTAGAGGAATACTTAACCATGCAATATGTTGATTTGTGATTACGTTTGGCGATCTGGGTAATATAATATAATATAATCTAATACAATTTATTGCTTTATTATACAATTTAATTCATAATATAATTAAAGCTTTAATATCAATTTTATATAAATATAGGTATATATTTTTATAACATATTGGATTATATAGTTAATATAAGTATTATTTGTTATACCTATACAAGGTGACTAAGTAATAAGGACACTATAACATTGTAAACACCATCTATGTACCACTTAGTTCGCAAATAAAAGTTTGAGTTTGAAAGTTTGAGTTTAAGTTTGAGTCAAAGTATACCATTTTCTTTATGAGTCTAAGGGTCTGTTTCACAATGTCTGATTAGGAGATACTTGGCAATTAAAGTGAAGTATTTGTATGGACTATCTGTCAAAGTAAAGGCTAATGGGAACTTGTAGATAGTGAAAAACGCCCTAAGCAAGATATTTAAAAAAAAATATACCTATGATAGCCAGTGTCATGCGTCTTTTTACTGTGGAATTAGATAGTGCAATGATTAAAAGGTCCTTACCTATTTCATTCAGGCATAAGTATAATATGCAAAAGCTATCTAAGGCAGTAAATCAAGCTCTGACATGGTCAGAGTACAAAAAGCAAATACTATCAAGTATTTAATATCCTGTACACCAAACTAACTAGTGAACTATACTTCTCCAGGATTCGGAGGAGAATCACTGACACATGTTTAGTTGAATTGTGTGATTTTATGAAGACTTTAAAAAGTGGTATGTGTGTTATGCATGATGAACAATATTTTTAAAAATCAGGTTTTACACTAGTAAGACCTCCAAGTGTTGATAATAAAATAAAACTAAAGAAAACTATAAGATTGTTTTTTTATTTCAAATATGTTAAAAATTCAAAATCATTTATTCAGTTTAGGCTACAAATAGCTCTTATGAACTTCATTATGCCATCAGTTCGCAAGTCTACTCTGGGCGGTAGACTTTATACTGAGAAGAACTGGCAAGAAACTCAGCAAGTGTCAAGCTCTTTTCTCCCTTACAGCGTCAAAAATATTGGAAAATGCCCTATCCTATAAGGACACTTTCCATCACAAATAAAAACACAAAATATAAAGGACAATCACACATGTTAAAGAAAAACAAAAGAGAAAAATAATAATATTAAAAGTAAAAAATAAGTTATCTAAGTTTGCAAATTTACATGAGTGACCAGTTAAAATTTTTACAATGTCATAGTACTATAAAAGGGCAAAAATTGTCTAAGAAAAAAAAACAAAGTTAATCTATAGTTAATAATAATAAAAATAATAGTATGCAAGAGCAGACCAGCCTCCAATATTTTAGTTATATATTAGTTACAGTTCTAGTTCCAGACTTTGATAATATAACAATGGGTATACATTAATTTCCCAAAAGTTTAATAATTTATTATTAATCAAATTCTCAACATACTCAATATTGAATGGCACACTTAAAATCTCCACATTTTGATTTTCACTATAATCTGGGTAATTTCTCTTTTCTGTTAATACATCAAGCTGCATTTGTGCATAATATTTTTCAGTAGCTTTTCCATTTTTTATATAAATTTTAAAAGTGTTAGCATTAACAGGACATTTAATCTCGATTATGCCATCTTCAAACTCGTCTGGGGAACCAGCAATCATTGGATATTTGGAATTTTATATCAGGCCACACTTATTTATCTTTTTCTTCATTTTTTTTACCACTGTTTTTCTTACCTCATTTTCTAGAAGACGGCCACGTTTCATAGAAGTAGTGTCTGGAATTTTACCACCTAATATGAGCGATAAAAGTGTGCCATCAGTAGTTTACATCTGCTAACTTCAAAAGCTTTTGAAGCCGTAATTCAACCATACCTTAGTTCAAACCATAGGCTGCTCTTAGATTGTTCTCTTGTTCTTCAACTCTCTGTATTAATGAAGGTGATATGTGAACTTTTTATAAAAATGCATCAACACATTTCTCTTTGAAATTACATATCAGTTGATGCATGGAGAGAGCCTTTTCTTCGCTTTGACAATAAGTGTTTTGATATTTTAAAAGTTCCCAGTTATTAAATTTTTTCTTAAATACCTCTTCCAAAAACTTCATTGAAACAGATGAATTTGCTGGCAACATGGGCCTGCCCTCGGACAAGTCTTTTGCTGTCATATATTTAAGGCTACTACCGACTCTAGACAGCTTAAATTTTCACCAATGACATTCCACCGAAGTGCATGATGGTTCCTCACTTCTGCGATGAACCCACATAAGAAATGCTATTGCGTGTTTACATCCCCACTGTGAAGCTACGCAGTCTTGACATTGAACGGAGATAATAATATCATCTTCTTCACCACCAACCAGTGTGCATCCATATAGTATTGCATGAACCTTGTGTTCAGGACATGTTTTGCACTTTACAGTACAAAATTTACCGTCACATGGACATAACTTATGGCGTCATCTCCATATGAAGCTCGCGAAGACCTGAAATTATACAAGTTTGTTACTATTTTGCAAACTTTGTAAATCTAACCTCAAAATTAATAGGTATCAATTATCTTGCAAAATGTACGTCAAAACATTAAGTTATTGTGTACCGTACTGAAATATTACATAGCATTTAAGCTTAATAATTAATACTTTATAACATAACTTATGTTTACTTACAAGGAAGTTTTAACATTGCGAAATTCAGATGAGCAGAAGTCACTGTTCGACGCGAAAAAATTTCCAAGCATAACGGCATCGATTCTGGACAAATTATTACTGTCGGCTTTGCTGAATCCAGATTCCATGGTGAGTTCTCTCAATTAGAACTAGCAAAAATTGTAGCAACTTGATATTATTTGCTAAAAACCAAAATTTAGTAAGATAATTATAAAAAACCTACAGACGCGAGTAACTTTAACCCCCTAAATCTCAAAGTAGGAAATCAAAAACTGAGTTCCTGTGCCTGCATTCTTATGCTTCGTCATAGTCGCTTAACTATCTTTATCGAGATATTTATTAGCCACCCGTTAAATACTTATCATTGAGGAGTTCCCATGGCAATCTGTGGTCTTTTTCATCAGTAACACTTCATCAAATGATACTTTCTGAATGCAAATGCTTGACTTATTTCTAAAAATACCAAAATCGCTATAGGTATGCCTACAATATTTGAGGAGTTCCCTCAATTCCTTGAGTATTCCATCATCAGAACTGGACCAAATTAAAATGGGGCCAAACGGGAAGCACCAGCAAATAAAGAAAAAATCATCAAAATCGGTTTACCCAGTCGAAAGTACAAACAATAAAAAATACCAGAGGTAACAAACAATAAAAAATACAGTCGAATTGAGAACCTACTTCTTTTTTTGGAGTCGGTTATTTATTTATTTATTTATTTATTTACTTAGGTACATTAACAGGTCACACCCAAAATTGCATAACAAAAATTAATATCAAAAGTATAGAGCTGGGATGCAACCCCAAACAATTTACACAATTTGACCAAATTCGACAATTAATATAGAAAACAAAAGAAAAACATTAAATTAATTAAATTTAAAATAAATACATTCCATTACAACATACGACAAAAAGGAGACACTACATGGAAATAAAATATGATTAAAATTGATTTTGACTTTTTAAAAAAAACGCCGACACGAAAACGTTTTTTGGTTAAAAACGCCTTACTCTTTTAAATAGCAAAGTCATAGCGCATACACCAATTGGCGGAAAAACGAAACTCTTGACGTCTAGTACTTTTGACTGTCAAGTTCTTTGAGTTTTTTTAAACATAGGAATAAAATCTGCTAATATTACCGAATTAGCTAACCCAATGTTTTTACTTTTTTTTTGTTTTTTTTTGTATAGCCTATGTCACTCCCACAGTCAAAACAAATCTAACGACACCTCTTTATGTTAAAATCCACCATGCCGTTTGGGCTGTAGGGCGTGCCAAAGAAACAGACAAACATACACACGCACGCACACACGCACGCACGCACGTACGCACGCACGCACGCACGCACGCACGCACGCACGCACGCACGCACGCACGCACACACGTGTGGTCGTGTGGCCATAGACTATGTATAATAGTATGGCAACTAACTTGTGACACGAGAATTTTATATAAATAGAAGATAAATATTGCATCTTTGAAAACTACCTACTTGGCGGCTGTGAAGTTGGCTGTGGGCGCATGGCTTTATCTTCACCTCTTGTTCTGAAATCTACACCGTCATGAGCGCATGTATGCGCAGGTCGTGATACCACTATTATTAATCTATACCTAGCGTTACTGCCTGCGCCTCATATAGTTAGACCTGCGCATACCTGGCGTATTGGTTAACGACTTGACATTACATTTTGTTCTTCCGACGGCCTGCTTTGTGTCTAACTTTACGACCGCAAAATTTGAAACGCACTAGTTATCGCACCTCAGTAAGAAGTAAGTACTTTTGTAATCTCGATTTTTGTTTAAAAATATAAATTGATCGAAATTTTAACTTTATTACAATTTTGACATAAAAATATAAATAATATAAAGTTACTTATGTAAGTATATTGTTCGTTTTTTTATTTTTTTTTCAAAAGTTACAGTCAACGGTTTAATCATGAATTTATAGAATAAGTTGATAAGTTACATTAGGGTTGATAAGTTTTCTACTGTATTCTTCTTGTTACTTGCCGTGGCATATATCTAGTGTACCACCACCGGTTTTCGAGAAGATTTTATGTGGCTTACCTATTCGAGGTAACGACGGATGCATGAACAATTTAACGAACGATGGCATATTCCCTATTCCGGTTACTGTGGTCTGGATCATCAGCAATGCACAGCGAGGAGCTTTATTAAAGTGTGATTAGTTTCAACGAGGTAGTGGCTATGTCCTATCACCATGTCCATAATATCATCATTTAACCTGTAAGTGTTAAGTATAGCTACTATTTTCCCACAAGATAAAGGCCTCCCTCCCACTATTGGGCCAATCTGTAGAGATATACCAGCTTAACCAAGCCATTTCCATATGAACCTTCTTCGTTGTCGTCGTGTTAAATAAGAATAAAACATTTAATACACAATTAAATGCGTTGTTTCATTTATCATCATATACAGAATAGTCTTACAAAATAATAATAATCATGAGTTCTTAAAGCAGTTATGTAGCAGTGTTGTGGCGGTTGTAAAAACGAGACGCGTGTAGGTATATACGCCGATACATGCGTCTCGTTTTCACGACTGCAATAATAGCATTGCAGTAATACTGCTTTAAGAATAACGTCGAAGTTAGACAATGTTTACAGGTTACAAGATACCACCAAGACCATAGTTATTTTTATGATTTTTATTCCAAAAGTTACATTCAACAGGTTGATTACACAAAAAAAAAAGTTTTAAACGGTGATATTTTCTTGTAGTTCTTTTACTTTCTAGAGATAGGTACTAAATCATTCATATCCATTATTTTTCTCTTGATGTTTCATACGGCATGCAATGAAGTTACGTAGGTACTTTTTACATTAAAATCATAGCTTCTTATTACCATCCCTCTTCTGTCTTCTAACCAGCAGCAATACACGGCGTGGATCTGTATTTGAGCATCTTTAATTGTTTGATTATAATTACGTGTTGTGTACGTGTGCCATTAGCATTTGTATTTCCTATTCGAACGAGTTAACTTAACATACATTTTTATTAGTGCACTTCTTATTAACACATTAAAAACATTACTTATCCCCCTTAGAAAGCGAATTATGGATGTGTTAAGCATGGTTTAACTTCAGAATTAACGAAGCTACGTGGATTGCGACTGGACCACGGTTTCTCGCATTCAAATCGAGCATCGATCCCTTCAGTTACCGACGTTTCCAGTTTGTAAAGAAGTGGTTACAGAAGTTCGTCACTAGATGGCGCTGCTTCGAATTGTAGTTAACATTACTCGTTCGAATATTAAACAATACTTGCACTCATTGTACTGGCTGGCTGGCTCGGTTAATCTTCGGTCGGTCTAATCTTGATAGAAAGAATACGCTGTTAGTAGATTTCCGCAATATGGTTTCCTCGGAAGCTCTGGTAACATCTCAAGAATATTGGTACGTAAAGGCGGCATTTTTGAAATAATACAGATTAACACGCAGCTGTAACTTGTAGGTAGGTACTTCGCTTTGCACTGCTTAAATATAAATAAAAAAAATATCGCAATTGGACTCCCTTCCAAGACTATAAAAGTAGGCAACCTCATTTTATTAGTGCGATATAATATTGTTATGTTATTGATTGCTGCTAGATTTTATGTGAGGTACTTATAATATCCAACGTTGAATATAGTTGAATACAGGTGCTACATTAATGTTCTGTATTTTTCCATTTGAAAAATATGAAACGAGCATTTATAGTGTGGCTGAATTAGTTCATTACCTACTTTCTTTCTAACAAACTACCTACTACCTTTCATTTTATTACACAAATTAAAACGGTACCTATATAAATATAAAGATGTGTATTGACGTTTTTTTTTAATATTATCTAATATTTAAACGGGGTTTAATGTAACTACTAGAATGGTCACGTATGATTATCCTAGAGGCATGCCTTTTTATACTTGACGATGACGTTAGGCAACTGGCGGCGCATCGCACTTGAAGTCATGCTTGGCTTGAGGTTCTCATCAAACCTCAGCATCGAACTCATCATTGAGAAAAACTCTCAAACACTTAAAAACATTCTCGTTGTTATTTCAATTACGTCATACTGTCTGAAATGACAAGACACCCGTCAGAGTTAATTTTGTAATTCAACGTTCAATATTTTACAAAACATGTTAAAAGTTTCAAAGTTGTTGAAAAATATTCGAAATCCTCTCAAATCTAGTGTGCGTAACAAACCGTACCCAGTGATATTCCATAATTACCTTAAAAATTTACCGGAAACTCAGATTACAGTGCTTCCAAATGGACTCACCGTTGCAACTGAAGAGAGGGAATGCTTTAATGCCTGCGTTGGTCTTTATATAAATGCCGGTTCCAGATACGAGAGCCTCTTTGAGAACGGCATTGCCCATTTTTTCGAACACATTGCGTTCAAAGGTACCACAACGCGCGACAAAACAGTCCTTGAAGAGCAGATGTCTTGTACAGGGGCACACTTCCACTGTTTCACCAATCGGGAAATGGTCGGCTATTACGCCGAGTGTCTCTGTGAAGTCTTGCCCGTCACGGTCGACATATTAGCAGACTGCGTGTTCAACAACTGCTACAGTCCGGCTGACATAGACCAACAAAAGTGTACCGTGTACTTAGAAATGACCGAACACGACAAAAATCACAACGACCTCCTTTCTGACTATCTTCACGGCACCGCATTTCAGGGCACCCCATTAGCGAAAACAGTCATGGGACCGAGCAGTAACCTCTACAACTTCAGTTCTAGCACCATCTGCAGATACGTGGAAAGGCTGTTTGACCCGACCAGGACGGTGTTCGTCGGGGTGGGCGGTGTCAAACACGAACAGATGATATGCCTGGCCGAATCTTATTTGAACAAACTTGAGCCGTCTAAGTGCATCGAGCCAGGTACAGAATACAGATTCACGGGTTCTGAAGTGAGGTACAGAGACGATTCGATGCCCTCGGCCAACGTAGCGATCGCCGTAGAGGGGCCAAGTTTTTGCGACCCAGACAAACCTGTTATGGATGTGGCGGCGCACATAGTCGGCGGTTGGGACAGATCGCAGCCCGGAGGTTTGAAACAGTCAGCACGCGTAGCTCTAGCAGCTTCATCAGCACATTTTTGCGACTCTTACAAAGCATTTAATATCTCATACAAGGACACAGGCTTGTGGGGAGTTCAATTTATGTCGCAATCGTTACAGTTGGAAGATATGCTATACACGGTACAAAGCGAGTGGATGAGATTGTGTACGATACTGACTGATTCCGAAGTTGAGAGAGCAAAGAGACTATTAAAGACAAAGCTGCTATCTACAATGGAGAGCTGCAGAGGGACAGCCCACGAAATCGGTCGATGGGTTCTGTACAACGAATACCGACCATCTTTGTACGAGCGTGTAGAGAGCGTTGAGAAAGTATTTGCGAACGATGTGAAAGAAGCATGCAACAGATACATTTACGACAAGTGCCCCGCCGTTGCCGCCGTTGGCCCGTGTGAAGGGCTGTCCGACTATACAAGAATCAGGGCTGGCATGTACTGGCTTAGGGTTTAAATTGGTTTTTTGGATTTTTTGTATATTAATTTCTAAATATATTGTTTTATGTATTACGTTATTTTTTATTTGCGACATCTTTTCTAGGATCACACACCTGTACATGCTCCATAAACAGCATTAGAAGGGCAATATTATACCAGCTACGTATGCACCAAATATTGGACCTTATGCACTTTGAATAAATTGGAAGAGAATTAAAATTCAACATGCTGTTTTCACAAATACAAGCATCATCTCCTATACTTATTCCGTACATCGTACATCGGTGCCTTGACAGGGCACTATGCCATAAAACAAATGCTTCACAGTATGCATCTATCAATAAATAGCTTGTGTAGGTCATGTGGATAGGAAACGGAGTCAATGCAGCACCTACTGTGTGACTGCGACTCTCTGGCTACGAAAAGAATAGGACTCCTGGGGTCCGCCTATCGAAACCGTAGGACTTCAGGCTCTTCGCTCTTAAGGACGTTGCCAAGCTTATGGCATCTATCTGTACAGAGGAAGAAGAGTGAAAGAATGGGGTTGCACAAAAGATCCCGATGGATCGAAGTTTTACTGCGAGAGGGAAACCTCGGCAGGCCCCACTAAGATAAGATAAGATAATTATTCCGTATGTCACTGATCTGCTCCTAAACGGGTGAACCGATTTTAATGAAACTTTTTGTTTTCGTGGGTACCTAAATGGTTTAGACCATTGGACCAGGTAGGTGGCGCTACAATGCGGGTGTTCACTCAAGCGAACGAAGTCGCGAGCGAGTCACGTTAATTTACATACTTATTGCTCTGGTTCGCAACAATTTTATTGTTACCAGGTGAATCGACGACGGCGGCTTATAAACTCGACGCGGGGGTGGAGAACAAACAACATTCCCCCCACACTCCACGCGATAACCCAAGAATATTATTCGTGTTACTTGCCGAGGTACACAAATGAAATTAAAACGCTAAACGACTTGAAACTGGCGTATATTTGAAAGCACATGAAATTTCGGTTTTACAGAGCGACGTGGGTTGTCGCTGGAAGCTTATGTTGGCTGGCGCGGGCCGGGCAAAGCTCCTCGCAAGCGCGCCGTTACAATATATCTTAAAGTTCAGGGTACACAAAAATATCCTTAATAACTTATGACTACAAATAAAAACAAATTAGTAAAACAAAACATAAAACCCGACTGCTAAAACAACTACATACATAAAAAACAATTATATATTCCTAACATATGGGTATCGGACAAGGAAATATTTCACGTTGCATTAAACTTGGCTCAAATTGAATTCTGGAATCGTAGCTTGTTTTTTTCTTTTTAGTTTTTTCTCTTTGCAGTTATTTTTATGTTAGTCCGGTTTTTACGGTTTTTACACGAGTAAGTATAAATATATAATTGTTTTTATGAAATTTTTTTAGCAGTCAGGATTTTCGTTTTATTTTAATAATTTGGTTTATTTCAAACTTTTTAGTTACCTATGTAAAGTAAATAACCAAGCATTTCAAAACCTACATAAAATAATTATATTAAAACGCCCTACTCTTGTAAATAGCAAAGTCCTAACACATACACCATTTGTCATAAAAACGAAACTCTTGACGTCTAGTACTTTTTTGACTGACAAGTTCTTTGAGTTTTTACGTAAACATGGGAATAAAATCTGATAATATTCCCGAAAACAAAACACCATAAAACATTGCTGTAAATGAAAATACTAACTACATCTACGTCCATTCTAAGACGTCCATAGAAAAATTGGCCATATCCTTTAAATTTCGAAGACGTAGTTCGTTTAAAGAATTTTGATCATGTGGTCGATCTAATAGTTTTTTGGGGCCAAGACTACTAATAGCTAACCCGGCCTAAGAACCCGGCCAATGTTTTTACTTTTTTTTATAGCCTATGCCACTCCCACAGTCAAAACAAATGTAACGACAGCTCATACGTTAAAATCCACCATGCCGATGCCGTTTGGGCTGTAGGGCGTGCCAAAGAAACAGACATACATACACTCGAAAAACATAACCTTCCTTAATTCTTTTTTTATATTTGCAGTCTGCAAACGAGCAGGCGGGCTGCCTGATGGTGAGCGGTCACCGCCGCCCATGGACATCAGCTACATTAGAGATGTTGCTTTTGTATTGCCGACCTGAGAAAAACCTCTTTACATCCCTTTTAAAAGAGCCCATGCCGTAGCTAATGGGAAAATCTCGGATACCAGCTCATTTCACAGTTTGATCGTACGTGGAATGAAGCTTCTCTGGAAGCGAAGCTGTCTGTTTAGAAGCTGTCATCCATCGTTCGCAGCTCCAAAAATCGTTTAAACTTTAAACCATCAAACAGTTGGAACTTAGGTTCCTAGCATGTTTAGTATCCTAATAAATAAATAGTCAGTGAATTGTAGAAAAACTGTCAAACGTGGCGGATTAGCTTTTCAACAAATCGCCGACGAAATATAACACAATCAATTGCAAAGGAACTATCAGTAAAGGTGTTTGTTTAAAACTTTCTCAAGTGTTTCTTTCTCCATGTAATTTTTCAAAATTTTATAGCGCGTCTTGTGACAATATTTCTGCGGTATAATATACGCGAGCAACAGAACATGCAACACAATATTCGCAAAGCACCACATTGCACAAACATACATAACATTCACATAAACGCAAGCATCAAAATAATATATCGGAAATCTTTCAGGAGGAAATAAAAGTCCATTGTAGGTAAATTTCAAAAGTATTATCATTGGGTAACCATGACAATGTAATTTAAATGATAATGTGCTGTTGGCAGAATTTGAATGGCAATATTTTCTCTTTTCGTTTTCCACTAGACATATAAATTTTTTCGCTGTCGTTAACTAACACGATCAAATGGCGAATAAAACTAGCACTAAGCAACCTGTATCTCAGGCAGTCGATCATAGTCTAACGTGTTTTTAGTCACTGAACCCGATCATATCCCAGTTCACTCCTTTAAAAGCACTTTGGTGGAAAAGGAAGAGAAGCTGAATCCCCAAATTGCTTAACCCTTTAACTGGTGCAACATATTTTATTAGATTTATTAGTTTTTAATCCTATTGAAATTCTATACGGTACAAATTATCGTGGCATCTAAAATATGGCCAAACGCGGATATGCTAGGGTTCAATACGGTCGTGGTTCAATAACCATAATCAGACTACTTCAGACGCAAAGTGTTCGGCAATCAGAGCTTATTACTAATTGTTCCATTATTACAATGGAATATGTACATACATATTGACAATACCAAATCATAATTAATCACTACTACAAAGTTATAACTGCTATTACTATTACAATAATACTAACACAGAACAGTTGGCATTAAATTATTCGACAGTCTACATAGTCAAAAGTATCTAACAATAAAAATATTTTTTGTGACAATTTAAAGAGTTATTAAAGGCTTAAATGATAATAGTGTTTTTTAGGTTAGGTTTATTCAATATTTTTGACTAGGTACTTGTTTTATTTCGATCAACTTTCGCCTACTGTTCATAAATCGCAAAGCCAGTAAGATACTTTCAAAAGCACTAATAGTAGGTAGTAATAATATATATACCTACTACTTATTTCGTACATAAAAGTAATTAGATAGGAGTAAAATAAAACAAATCGCGTATAAAATTATAATTTATTATTTTATATAAAGCTAATATAAAAATATAAAAAGAAGTATTTGAGTATAAACCGAGAGCACATTGATATTTTACGACAAAACTATTTTTCTTTTCAGACAAATACATACAAACGCACTTAATAATAATAATATAAATAAATACAATAATATATCGGAATGTTAATTATATACTGTCATACACTATCAGTAACATAAAAAAACTTAATACATCAAAGAAAAAAAACCAAGCAATGTAAAAAAAAAACATTCACAAAAGTGACTCATAAAATAGGTACATATTTGTACCAACGACGGCACCGAATGATGACTTACTGCGGCCTTTACAACTTGCGATGTGTTCTTCAATATTTATCAGAAAAACTATAATCAAATGCAAGGTGTATTGTATAGGTTATCAAATAAGGAATTAAGATAATAAGGAATTAGGAAAGATTTTGAATAAATAATAATAATAATACAAGAGACAAGAGTATTTTGTTTTTATTTGAAGTTCGTCAATGAAGTAACATACTATTGCAAGTCTTTTTATAAAAGAATTCTGAGTTTATCATGATGTAACTTTCTACAAATTCGATAAAAACAATGGCAAGCTCAACAGTATGTTAATTTTAAAGTGCATTGTGGTACAACACGTGCAAGTTTTTTATTTTATAAGTATGAATTCTGAGTTTGTCATGATGTAACTTTTTACAAATTCGATAAATGACGCTCAACAGTATGTTCAATTTTAAAGTGCATTTAGGTACAACACATCTTAATACTCTCGTTTTATGAATGTAATTATTGTTAGTTGTAGTGTTTAAGCATCATGTGTCATTACTTTTATATATTTTTTTGTTATCAACTTAAGCTAGTTGTGTACATTTATGTTGGCCTAAGCTGTTTATGTACCGATTAAAATAAAATCAAATAAATAAAACACGTGCGAATGTCCAAAAGTGCCATCATTCGTTGCAGAATAATCAGTTTAAATTAACCAACATCAGATCATCAAACAGACTAGTATTTGATTTGTTGCGAAAAAAAAAGTCACAATTATTTATTATGAAATGCATTTTTAAAATGAAATTTTAGAAACAAAAGTGTTAGAAAATTCAGGAAATAAAATGTAACAAGTGTTTATTATGAGATGCATTTTTAAAATGAAATTTTAGAAACAAAAGTGTTAGAAAATTCAGGAAATAAAATGTAACAATTACAAGCCACTTTTGAAGAAACACTGAACAATCATGCTTTCACGTATCTATTCTATAGTTCTGAAGACAGAAAATACATATAATCGCTTAATAATATTTGTAAAGACATCACATAATAGAGAGCATTTTATCATACCTGTAAAACATCGTTGTGATGCGACTAAGTGTATATGACCCAGCCACACAGTCGAAATAATTAAAACTGCTTTAATTAACTGTCATGTCTACCGAATAACGTCAGAAAACAGCGCGGTGTTCACTCCACTTCTATTTTAAATAAATAAATATTTCAAAACTTTTCTGAACCCTTTAACATTGTGAGTGAGATAAAATTGTCATCAAATGAAATATTTAAAATGCTCTGCCTTATAAAAATAAGGGTTAACAAGTAGAAGACTGTCAAAACGAGCACGCTATAATTGTCGCAAGCGTTTTCCATTTGATACTCCCCGTTGATACGTAGTATTATTATTTAAGAATTTATAAAAAATGCACTTTATTCAGTAATTTATTATTCCACCGAAATGGCTGAGACACATACATCTTCACCTAAACTTGAAGTAAAGTATTTTGTTGCACTACTGAGATTCAATTTATAACACAGTTTGTTAATTTTGTTGTTTTTAATCACGACACTTATTAGACTTATTACATAATGTATGTTGATAAAAATACGACGTGCACAACCAGTTAGTTTTATCAGTTAATCAGTGTAGACAAGTTTTTAAAACTACAAGTTTTTTTTTAATTAAAGCAGCCTTGTTTGCTGAGATTCAATCTCTTAAGGGACGAACAATATCACTGCATACTGAACCCTAAGTCTTGAAAAATACTGGCCAATCGTAGACAAATATTGCCTTATTACATTTAATCAAACGTATCACGTTTTTTAACACCGATATAGAAGTTTACTTCGAAATATCTTATTATTCAAATTGACAACAATTTTACGACGGAAAATGCGTCCCCTTATCGCGTTAGTAATAGCTTTTCGAAACATACCGGTGAGATGCCGGTAAATAGCGTTGTACACGAGAAAGTAAAATCTTATATTAAGATACTAGTAGATTATTATAATGTTAGTAATATATAAACTAGATTATATATCGTTATTATGGCGAAGAATAAACAATGACAACCACGGCCTGCTGACTGCCAACTTCACATGATTCTAATAGGTTTCCGTTAATCTAATGAAAGCTAGTTAATGTTGCCAAATATTAAAATTGTGTAAAAGTATTATTTTTCTTATAAGAGCTGACTTCTAATACATCCATATTGCACTATTAGTTAGTACCGTGAATGTTTGTGACATAGATTGCAATTACTTTAAAGGCCGGCTACCTCTCACATAATACAACACACGACTGTTATATCACCATGGCCTATAGGCTTAAGTGTGTGTACAGTGAGAAACAAAAGCCGCTGAATGAACTTTAGAAGATAATATTTGTGTTGGTGACTGAAAATTTTCATTATTTCTATATATCCATCATGTGAAGTTAGACTACAATGTACAAAGAATGTTGAGGCGGGCTGTATCACTTACATACCTACTACAAAGTTAACACTAGAAAATGTCATGGACACACAGATTATAATATAATTGTATAAATAAACATTTATATTTGAGCATAAATTTCTACGAAATATCATTTACAAACATACTTTTGGAATGTAAAGTCAAAAATTGGAATGTTACGTAAAACCCTTGATCAACCTATGCATGTAATACTAGTTGACAGTGTGATGTGTTCAAATTTTCTAAACATAATGTTTTCATAGAGACAGGCCCCTAGAGTGCACGTTTATTTCGTTCGCTTATCAAAATCGACAATATACGTGCACAAACATGTGAAAGCACAGACGTAAACTAATCGCTAACACGATCTGAGTATTAAATTGTAAATTATTTATATTAAAGAAAGTGTAGCAACTGCAACACATTCATGTTACATGCAATCTCGTACAGAGCACAAAAAGCTACGTTGTAAATGCGTTGAAACTGCTACATTCCAAAATACAGCTGCACCTTGACCACATAATATAATATAATGTAAAGAGCATTGGTATAAAAAAAATTTGGTAAAAATATTATAAATGCTAAACCTATTTTACAGCTACCAAATTATGGAATGTTTACTTACGACTTCATAATAATCTCCTTTAATATCATTCTTACAATAAGAAGAAATTACTACAGGTTCCCTATATATCATTACATCGCTATCACTATAATGTGTATTATTAAGAAAGTATGATAATTTCAGGTTGATTACATATTAGACCTAGACCTAGAGGAATGAAAATTATAAGAAAAAAATCTTACGTTTAAAAAAGATGTTAGTTCAATTACCCCTTAATATTAAATGGTTAGAAATACCCAAACCGTAGAATACATCAAAATATCGGACGTGTACGTTATTTAAAAAATATATATAACAAAATAAACCGTTTGTGCGGCTACGGTGACCTATGACATCATGCAAAATATACAAACAATCTTTTCCAGAGACGTCTGTCGTAGTAACAAAAGTTACAGCACAGCAAAAGACGTCGTTAAAAAATATCCAAAATTTACACAAAACTCGCAGAGCGATCCTGGCGATGGCGGTATCCACCACCGCCCACGTCAGTAGGTTCACCACAAGAGAGCTAATGACTACAATTACTTTCGACTTCATTACGATGGGATGTGTCTCTCATACATTAAAGCTTATAGTTTCCAAGCTCGAACGTCAAAACTTGGTCGACACTTACATATAAATTTGATCTATCACAACACTCAGCTTACTTTATTGTTGGGATAGATTACTTAGTGCAATGTCGCATTATTGCCTTATCAGAATACCATCTTTGAATTGTCGGACTAAAATATACTTTTTTTAAACACACGGTGAACCAAAGACGATATCTTTAAAAAACAGTCATTTCGAACGATATGAGGTAAATAATTTTCTTAGAAACCTAAACAACCCTTGTATAATGATTAATATCATTACTGTATTATAAAAAAATGTTTACAAACCTATTAAACTAATGTTGTACGTATAAAATTGTTCCGTTCTTAATTTAAACATGATCTTATGTTAACGTAAAAAAACTTAAAACTAAGTAAAGCATACATTCATATAAATGATTATTATACACAAATATCGTATTTTGTACTGTAAGGTTATATTTTGTCGATGGTGCGTCGAGCTTACGCGTGTCTAGATTTGGCTCAAACGAAAATTGTTATAAACTATTATAATTCTGTACATTTCGTCGATGAATGGCAACACACAATAATAATAATAATAATAATAAAACTACCTCTTGTTCGATCTAGCTGCCTAAATAAAATAATTGTACTTTCGATTGTTGTATCTTTTTGTTTTAATTATACAGTCCTATTGTTTTTCACATCTGTGCCACATTATGATAATATGATCATTGTCATCAAAGTAAATAAAAATGTATAAACTGCCTTAGAAAGGTGGCCTTAATCATAATTCAGAAAATGGTTTAAAATTACATTAAAAATTGATTTACATATACGGTGATTTTTTGTCAATTTTATCGTGTTATAAGTTATGCATAATGCGTCACAGAACCATATAATAAACCCAGTGATTACATAAACTAAATAAGACATCGAGGGTAAAGGCGGTGTAGCTTAGGTATCCTAGGAAGCAAGACATTACGTTGTGATGTGACGGTACGAGCTCGCATGTGCCATACCCATTGAAACATAAACAATAATATTTTAGGTGATATCGTGAATAATACTTTAAATAATACGCAATATACTTTAGAACGATTTAAAATGCAAATCTGTTTCTTAAGAATAACTTAAAAGTAATTACAAACCAGAAAATACTGTTTTTCAAATGTTATATTGTCCTGAAAAAAACAATGACAAAACTGTAAATAATAATAATAATAATGATGCATGATGAACAATTCAAAATTGTTTCCAAACAGTTCTTATGAAATACATGTTTGCTCAGCAGTTTCGGCAGAATATCACCTAAAATGTTTTGTAAATGTCCAAGGAAATCGTAAATAGCACTATTTAAAGTTAATTAATTTCTTATTTAACTCTAATCGCTTTATAGTGGTTCTTTATATTGCTTTGAGAATAATGGGTGTAGAAATCATTTGAACATTCCCAATAAGCGACTGTATCTTATTTACACAGTCGAAGCTAAGTACTGTGATGTCTCCATGTCACACACCCTGTAATTTATATAAAATTATTGCAAACTTGTTTTAGTGCTTCTACTAATAAAGTTTTCTACAGATGTTTCAGTCTTTGGAACTTGTGTGGTGGAATGTGCAAACGTCTATTCGACGCAACAGTGCAACTTGAGGTTAGTCCTCCTAATTTAACAATACACGTTAACGCTATGCTAAGTTTTGGAGTGAGCTCCGTTAATCTCATTTAATTCGAAGTAAAATTTTGAAAGTTTAAGATACGATCCAACTTTCCCCCCCACCTTTTTATCAATAATTACGGGACGTCTTACTCCGCGTATCAAAACCGCTATATACGTTTTCAAAAATAACATCTAAAAATTTTCAAAAGCACCGTGAAAATACTGACGATTACCTTGACGTTCCATCCGATTATCAATATTTTAATTTTTTTTTTAATATTTACCGACTACGTTTCTAAACCCTAATGGTGCAAACGTACATACAATGTCGCATATATCATAGAAATCGTAGAACATACTGAGATAATCTAAGAGCTACGAGTACAGTAAAATACGATACAAAGATATGGGGATTATAACCCGAGCTTAAGAGCTATAGATTAAATATGGTTGACGACACACATAAAGCCGCCAATCAACAGCGGCGCGCGCTATGCTTTCAAAAACTGTTTCATTAAAACACATAGGTTTGTAGCTTGGCTTTGTTAAGTTAATAAGATAAGAAAACAGCGTTCACCAATGTGTATTGGCGGCTTAAAAATTCAACGGCCTTACTAACAAACAGAGTATAAGCTTGGAAAGGCCCATGTCCAGCAGTGGACAATAATAGGCTGCTGATGAAAATTACAATAGATATTCCGTATTCTGTTTGAGACAAAACACGTAATAACAGAAGCTTATACTCTGTTCATTAGTACGGGGGCCAAGTACAGTAACGCTGCCGTTTACTTGCGTTTATGATATTTGGTTTTGAAGACGTATTTTTTCCAATAACACTGCTGCGTGAACATTTTGTAGATTTGGGCCGGGTCCGAGAGATCGGGGCGCCCGCGCCGTCGTCGTCGCGACGGGCGCCGCACGACGGTGGCTGTTAATCATGCAGTCTCTGGGGCCGCTTCGGGCGCTGCAATCACGGGCTCGGCGCACTGCACATTACCTTCCACTGTAGCTTTGGTCGCGTTCGCGTTCGCGTTGGCGTTGGCGTTGACGTTGGTGTTGGTGTTGGCGTTGGCGTTGGCGTTGGCGGTCGCGGTCGCGGTCGTATTCACGGTCGTGTTCGCGTTCGGCTCAGCAGCGGCCGATGGCGCGTAGCTGGAATTATTCGATTGTTTTTACTTACTGGTTTCAAACTAAGTGATTATAAAATATCGCAAGCATTATAAAATAAGCAATTATTCAATACTCTTTAAATCAACATAAAATGTACCGAACCCAATAGTAATATTTTTGGTAGTCGCGAGCGTCATTTTAGAATAATATGCCTAACGCATGCATCTGCATCATATGCATTATTGAAATGAATCATATTTCTACGGACCTACTCACTTCTTAATGTACACTAAATGGGAGTTGATCCGTATATAGTCGCTAATTTAAATGTGCTTAATTTGTGTGACGAGCATTTGGTTTTTATATGCAGCCTTTGCTCATTACATTGAAAACCAAAAAGGATATTAAAGGGTGGGGAACACCAAAGTAGGACTAGTAAAGTATGAAATTCTATGGGAGACGTCACATCACATGCAGTCCGGGTGCAGTGCAGCTACATTTGGTGTGCCCCAGCCATTAATAACAAAATTTTTATAACAAAAATATATATATATATATATATATTATATATACGGTCGAATTGAGAAACCTCCTCCTTTTTTAAAGTCGGTTAAAAATAAAGCGCATGCGCATTTGAAGCTGCGCAGTTTCAAGAAATTGCTTTAGCTTAAACGACTACACAGTTGATTTCGCCAATGACAATTAGTGCTTGACAAAATTCGCTAATCACTTTAAAGACATACTTTGATATTCACCTTCGCTTCTTCTTTTTTGAGCTTAACTAGTACTGAAAACACCATTAGGCTAATACAAACATTACCTACTCTTGAATAATCTCACTTCATCTCTTGAATGATTTAATTAAAAATATCCATTACGTGAGCTCTTTTAAATTTGTGTCTTGAGTTAATCTATCGGTCTAGTTAGCCTTACTGTACATAATGTGTGACTCGTGACAGTGTTTATGGTCGGCTTTACTAAAAACGTGACTTTGAACATATTTAGTAGAGCGAGTATAAGGTTTACTTTACTATATGAGACACTTCATATGAGAATCTTTCGGTTATCTATAAGACCGGCTAAGTATAATTCTACAAAAGAACCCGAAATTCTCTGACAATAACAGAAAAATTGTTTTCGGATTAGCCCTTTTAAATAAACAAAGAATGGTATTAGTAGAAGTGGTAGTAAGCACAGCTGTGAATGGGGCAGCCAGCTGTCAAAAGGTGAAGGATCTTTTTTAACAAGTAGTTACCTACTTTCTAAACAAAGTGATAGTTAAGAGACGAAAAATAATAACCATCAATAAACTTACTTATCAGTGTCCTGGTGTTCGTTTCTAATTGATGATTCGGTACGCCATAATCCCATGTGTGGAATACTGAAAAACATAATGGTATAATTAAAATTAAAGGAAGTATAAAAAATAATCTTGCAGTGACAATACGTTACTTTACAATGGAAACCAAAGTATTTTAGGAACTTTTTCGTATTCAACTAATTAAACATTTGTTTTATTTCTTTAATTACTTTTAAGTTGCTTTTTATTTTGCTTGTTTTCCTTCAGTCAATCGTTAATCACGTTATCTATGACAGGACTTACAGTTAATATAATTAATAGTAACAATAAGAAAAATAATAACGGATGTTTGAATCATTTATAGTAGTTTATGCAACTGTCATATAATGAAGGGTATTAAAACACGAGTGTGAGTTTATGAAACGAGCGCAGCGAGTTTCATAATAGTAACGAGTGTTTTAATACCCGTGTTATATGCAGTTGCATACACTACTTTATCTTCACTAATGCAATTAGTCAAACAACAAGAGTAAAAGCTGACAATAGTTTATTTATAATAATTGTTCAAATTTTGGATGGTACAATTTTGAAAGTTAATGTTAATTATTGATCCAGCAGCTGTAGCGGTCGCGGGGCAAGCAATAGAGCTCGTAGACAGAGTTGGAATATTTATAATTACTTCATTCGTCTTGTTTTCTATACTGTTCAAGATCGTATTTGAGACTTGAATTTTATTCATTAAAGACTCATCAATGTAGCTTTCAGCCACAGTAGAAGACTTCCACCCCCCGTGTCGTTTCAGTGCGGTCAAATCACCACCGCTATCTATGAGAAGGGTCGCCGAGGTGCGCCGGAAGCAATGCCCCGTGTACAACGCTGTGTTAGGCAGATTCAAAAAACTTGCGATAGTTTTTCCCAGAGCACCAAATTTATTAATACCAGTTCCTTGATCGACGCACTTCCCCGATCTATAGCTCCAGAAAAAGGCAGGGTTTCGACAGGGGGTGGGTCGAAGTTCCATGTATTTTTTACATACGGCATAGCAGTTGCCCGTCACAACGAAAGAACGATCTATTTTCGTTTTTGTTTTCGAAACTTTCACCATGATTGTACTGTCGTCTATGTTAGAGACTTCATCGAACTGGATGTTGTATAAGCTCTTGCCTTCGGCATGCCCCCATTATGCCGAAGATTAGTGCAACCTGTAACAATAAACGATATAATAAGCTTGAGGTACATAGCCAAGGCAAAAACTATGATTTATGAAGTAGTAAAGTGTAGGTACCTACTACCTAATTTATACACAAAGCGCTTAAACGGAGTGTCTAGATAACTTGCGTGTGTAGTACGTAAGTACAAGGTAGATTAAATAACAGAACTAAAATACACTTACCTTTTCAAAAAGATACAAAATATCTGGTGAATCTTTCAGGAACATCTTTATTTGACCTGATGTAAACGTCAAGGACTTTTTTTCCTTGTGTCCTTCTGAACTGCGTTTCAGGAACGCTATGACTTTTGAATACTTCGTGATATCAATATTGTTGTAGATACTCAGTGTGGACTTGAGCATAGAATATTTAGCCCACATAGAAGATGGCTTGAATTTGTCGGAGAGGTCTTTGAGATACACAAGAATGACATTTTCAGAAAATGATGTAGTTTTCTTTTCGATCTTCCATGCCAAAAAGTTATTATATTCTTTTTCATATAATTTTCTAGATTTTTCTGGCAAAAGATTGTGAGTTACTTTTGTTGCCAATTCTAGAATATCCGGAGGCGTACAAATATCATCGTCGCTGTCCATTTTTAACTTTTAATTTGTATTTTAAAAACAAAACACATTGCGAAACATTAAATTCACGCGTACGTGTATTGTCACAGTGAACTTGCCGCCATTAAAATCTAACCAATGAGAGCGCAGCTGCGCGCGCAGGGCCAATCAGGAGCGAGCGCGCTCTGTTCTTTTTTTATTTAATTGGCACAAGATCTTACCAAAGAGTTTTGTGTATGTAAGTTTAGTAGTTTCGACGAAGTTTACACGTATAACCCAACTGTTTTCAAAAGCCAGCCTAATATCAAAATTTTATACAACTTGTATGAGGATTTTGACATAAGGCTCGCCAGGTTAATTGGTCGCATTTTATTGATGTTATAATGAGATTTTACGATATCGATGTGGATATTATACCATCATGTGAAATTGCTTAAATTGAGTGTTTTGTTGTCTGCGCTATAACAGTAGTAATTATAAGTCAAGTATTGGAAACATAAGTAGAATGTTACAACATTAGTGTAGATAAAAATATATTATATGTTAAATATAAGGAATGTGGCGTCAGCAATAATGACTTGCTAAGAAAGGTGTTTACTAACTATTATAACGCATCAAGTGTTCATGAATGAAAATAATGGAAAAGGCTATAGATATTAATTAAATAAGCTTAAGTATTTTTAACAAGATTAAGATTATTTATTTTGTCTATAAATATTATTATGTTATTTGGTGTTAATCTGATTTCAGGCATAATAAGTAATCACGGATGAACTTAAAACTTATAATTATAAAACATCGCAACTGAGTCGAAATATAAGAAACTCAAAAATAACGAAAAACAGATTTAATATTACTACGTCAATAAATTACTATGATGGTTCAGAAAGTTAAAGACTCTGCCAATGAGTAACATGAAACGGATTTATAATCAACTTTAAGGCCCGTATTAATAAAACTCTGAGTTCGATCTTGAGAACGAACTTGAGATGCTGTTCTAATTAATAGACCAAACTTGAGTACGGTCTTGAGTAAATCATATCAACTGAGTGACGCCCATATTAATAAATCAAACTCTCTCAAAATGCAACTCGAGAGCTCATTTCCCAAGTGCCGTCAAACCGTGACTTGAGATACAGTTTTACTGCGACGAACGCGCGAAGTGTTGGTGTTTGTACATATTAATATTATTTTATTATCTTATTATTATGGAATTAGAAAATATTTTGGATGAAATTAATCACTACGGCGAGCTAGATCACTATGATGATATCTTTTGGCCAAATACCTACCGCATACTAAAAACTTACCTACACGGGATGATGTGAAAAATCCTTTATAGATGGAACCCGTGAAATTTAAAAAAGATGTCGATTTTATCAAGATTCCGTGTTATATATCACATCTTTGGTCAAAAGTGACTTGATAAAAATGGACTAAAGAGGTCTTCCAATTTCCCCTAAATTAGCGGAACTGACTGAGTAGGACTATGTGACTGACTTTGAGATTTTATGCAACAGCATCATTTCAGGTAAGTTTTTGTTACTTAGACAAGTTAAGGATAATAAACAGTTCACCAAAAATATACTAAGATGTACATCAAAAATCGCTCCATTTGATCTACAAAGACACTTCATCAAGTTGCCCACAGGAGAAGAGGCTTCACTTAACAGGCAGCTCATTAAAGAATTGAGATTTGGGCGTTGGCCTGGATTACCGGGCATTGATGGAGCTATCGATGGCACACACATTAAAATTCGTCAACACCAGGATGCCAACATCTTGAAGTGTATCGTAACAGAAAATCTGACTTCTCAATCAATGTCCAGGTTATTGTTGGACCTAGGACAGAAATATTAGATACAGTAGTGATATGGGCTGGTCATGCATGCATGACTCCCGCATTTTCCAAGTGTCATCGGCTTTTATGAAATACACACAGGGAATATTAACTGGAAGGCTTGTAGGCGACAGTGGATACCCTACATTGCCATTTGTATTGACACCTATTAGGCCACCCCTAGAAGAGTACCTTCAATTAGATATAATAGAGCACAAATAAAAACAAGGAGCATCGTTGAAAGAACCTTTGGCATATGGAAACGTAGGTATCCTTGTTTATCAATAGGTCTTGGAAACAATTTACCTACTGTATCACATATTATTGTAGCTTGTGCCGTTTTACATAACATAATTAATTTTAAATGATGTTATAACTTTTCCTGATGAGGAATATCAAGAACCACACAATGGAGACAGTGATGTACCAAGCACTAGTGCAGGCTTTTAACTTAGAAATGCACTAATAGAAAATAATTACCAATAAGTAGCTTTTAGTTAGGGTGGTATTACACTTAAAAAACAAGATCTTGAGTTCATGGTCTTGAGATAAATCTCAGTTGATACGCTCTTGATGATGATTTATTAATTAGTCACGATCTTAAGATCGTGATCACATCTTGAGAGCGTATCAGCTGAGATCGCTCTCAAGAACTATCTTAAGTGTGATTTATAAATACGGGCCTAAGACTTGTAAACCAATTTCTTTGTCAACTGGTGAATCTTTACGAATGCCGAGTTAAATACCAAAAAATAAAGGACACACAGAGCGCAATTCCTTTGTTTTAAGAATTTATCTATACGACCGTTTAAGAATTATGGTTGTCACTAATTGTATTTACATATTGTATATTATGTCTTTTACATCGCTGAAGTGTCTAAGTATTGTTGAACTTTCAACGATACGAACGAACGAAATGAACTTTGAAAAATTTGCAATCGCATAAATAATTTTAACTAGAAAACATGGCCATGGTTCAATAAGGTCATTGTTTTTTTAGTATCAAGAGTAAGGCATTTAAACGTCTATGTTACGGACGTGCTTGGAAGAGTTGTCGCCATTTATAAAACACATCACTTACCACATGGAGATTTGTAAAAAGTTATCAATTCCGGACTATTCACAACATTTATTTAGTCTTACATGACCTAACACAATTCAAAACGTCAAATAATAATCAACTTTAAGTATAAAGCCCGGGCTCGACCGCAAAATAAGCGAGGTCATTAATGAGCCCTCTTAACTCGCAACGATAATTTGTCATAGTTGAGGCTTGACCGCGAAAGAGGCTAGCGGAGAGCCTCAACTATGAAAATTATCGTTGCCGCGCTTCTAAAGCGCGGAACGCACAGAAACGTCGTAAGACGCGGACGGGGCGCCGTCGCGACTTTTTAAAACCTATAGAAAAGACGAGACACGGACTTGACGCGTAGGGTTGTCACCTTTTTTTGAAGATAAAATAGTCTCTTTTTTCAAAATATTGCTAAAAAAATATAGTACTATTGGGAAATTCAAGAAAAAAAATTGTACACATTTATTTTTAGTAAGTAATTATTTATTATTATTTTAATTTTTTTTAGATCAAACACTTGTTCGTTGCTTATTTTTGAAATAATTTCATTAACTATAATTATTTCTGAATACAAATTGTTGACATTAATATTTAATTTAGTGACTAAATTTAAAGGATCCGATATGCTCTCGGTTTGTTTTAATTCAGTTGGGTTAAAATCAAACAATTTATTTAAATATATTAACTACTACTATTTTCAACGGTCGGCGGCATTCATCAACAAATTGGAAGTTGACTTTTATTGTAGTTTTTTGAATTTATTTATCCCTTTCGGGAAAGGCTAAGGAAACTTAGCCACATACTGCCAAGAAGTTGACGTTTACTTGCGGTGACGTGTGAGCAACGAACAACGTGAATGCGTTTCGTTCTGAAATTCCCAATGCTACGTTGCGAGTGCGTTCCGATCACAGTTAATAATATATAAAAAGCGCGACAACTGAATTACCGATGAAAATATAGTATTATTAGTACTATATTATTTTTATATAACGTATAGTATCAACTGCACATCAACCTACCACAAACTGTCAAATTTACTCAATAGACTTTGAACTTTAGGCCTTAAATGATGTGGTTGAAAATGTATTGAAGAAATTTGACAGTTTAGATAGGTTGATGTGCAGGCGTCTGTACAATTTTCTGAAATATAGCACGATACTATATAATATAGTAAGGGAGGCGACCCTAGTGTGTGTCAGCGACGCGCGAGTCCCGCCCGGCACCCGCGCCCCCGCCCGCACCCCTCCCTCGTCCGCTCGCGCCCGTGCCCTGTCCTTTCTGTATGTTTTACAATAGGCCGCAGACGAGTAAGCGTCGTGCCCGCGCCGTCTTTTCTATATGTTTTGTGTTGCGACGCTTCTATACATTTTATATGAAAGGGACGCGGAAGAGACATTTGTTCGCGCCCCGTCTTTAGTCTTACGTCTTTTCTGTGTGTCCAGCGCTTTAGGGTGAGCCGATCTGTCAGTAGTTATTTCATATCTAAGCGCGGAGTGACCTAGGCCTGTCTCTAGTTTAAACTGGCTAACCATGATATTAATACGATACATACCGACGTATGGACAAACGCGGAATCTTCTGGCGTCTGATGCGTACAAACACAGAAAATATAGTCATAGTTATTAAATGGAGCTGCACTATATGAATACAATTATATCAATATTATAGGTTATCAATGTTCACTGATGATGGAAAGCGCTAACTACTGAATGATAAAGCCATGGCATTATTAGTACCAAACATTGTTATTATTATTATGAACTAAGAGGCAAATTGTTAGTGCCGACGCACGGATCTGCATGCCCTCCGAAGCCAATACTAACTAAAGATTATTGTGTGTATATGATAAATAATATATGAAGCAAGCAATGGTCATTTTGTTAATAGAGATATTAATAAATTAAAAGTATAAAACCTTTTTAAAAAACAAGCTTTTATTTAAATGCGCTAAAAAGAAAAAAATTTACTATAAACTTATAACGTCATCATTACCTACAAAATTTATATGATATAAAAGCTTGTCGCGCGATTTAAGTGCCTACTCGTATTTACTTAGATTAAAAAATTTAATAGTTAATATCAATCACATGAAGTTATTTAATTTACTTGTTTATCTATACAAGTAAATCTCGCGACAAGCTTTTATATCATATAAATTGTGTAGGTAATGATAATTTAGATTAATAGTAAAAGTTTTAAAGTAAAAGTTTATTGTTTTATTTTAAGCGCATTTAAATAAAAAGATTTTTTACTTTTTATTTATTTTTTACTTTTTAGTTATCGCTGGACACGTTTTTCAGTCTGTTCATCTGATTCCTTTCATTTGATACCCATATTGTAGGCAAGCATTAAAAACTTAGTCCGCCATATTGAATTTAGTGTGACGTCACTTTATTTTTCGAGTTATTCTTAGCAAGCCCTTTCATTTGATACCCATATTGTAGGAATGCATTAAATATAATTGTCCGCCATCTTGGGTGTGCCGCCGTCTTGGATTTAGAATGACGTCACACAATTAACCATGCATTGTCATCCGAACCGAACATGTATACAAAATTTCAGCTCAATAGGTTGAAGATATCTGCTTCAAAATTGAGTTGAAAGATTCCACCTGAACAAATTACATGCATACATTGCAAGCTAAATAAAAGCTTGTAAAAAAGCACCCACTTCTCGCCTTCTTTAGCATCAGCGTTGTTAGCCGGTTGGCTCACTGTCTCACTGCGCCATTTCACCATGCTCTGCACCCTACAAGATGAGAAATGGCCATTTTAATTAACTAAACTGGCCTCACTGTGCCATTTCACCATGCTCTGCACCCTACAAGATGAGAAATGGCCATTTTAATTAACTAAACTATTATCTACTAGCACCTTTTGTTTAAATTATGAAACAAAATATGTTGAGTGGATATGAGCATGTCCCAGTACTAAGCACAGCGAATCTCCCACAAACACAGCACCACTTTGGTAAATATTATTATTTATAACATTTATAAGCCATCTCCAACAAAACAACAAAAAAGGAAAGATTTATCATCTAGAACTCATACCTAACCTCGGATGAAGTCATATTTTAGCTTTAAGCTTTCGTTTTTGAAACTTAATATTACCGCTGTTTCTGTTATTGTTAATTTGTGTTTTGGTCAAACCGAAAGGATTTGCTAATTAATATTAAACGGGTGAAACGCTACAAGCCTATCTTTTAATTACATTAAATCCGCCTGGCAATAGCCACCACCATATTATTATCTAAGTCAGTAGTCATAACAGGTAATGTTAGTAACATTCAATAATTAAAATATCCCACAAATTGTATATTTATTACATAAACGGCAAACAAGCATGCATCATTTTAATACGAAAGTCTCCGCAACTTGGGGCAATGCCTTTAATTTCACGTGGCATAAATATCCCGCAAAGTGGAATAAAAGCCAAAACCTCTTACAAGATGCAGACAAGTAGATTCTGACCATAGAATTGGAGCCATTAGGAGCAAATAAGTCACGACTAACATCTCTTAAAAGTACTCATAACACTGGCAACAATTACGTAGTTGACTGTTTAGTCGATAAAGAAACTTTATAACTACTGTAAAAAAAACTAAATAGAAATTGTGTGACACACATTGAAGTCACTATTTTGTTCCGTCAATTCAGTAGATCTGCTCCCTGTGAGCGCATATAGCAGTATTATTGCAGTTGTGGAAAAGAGACGCTTGTATATACGCCGCTACATGTGTATCGTTTTCACAACTGCAACAGTTACCCCCCTGGGATTATTTATTGTCGTTATCAAAATCACTATTAATTCACAACCAACTGACAAAGAATGTTCGACTGGTTTCCCACTACACTGCAAAGGTCTCCCTTCTCCCTTTCCATTTGTCCCTATCTTGGGCTATTTCGGATTCGGACTAATCCTTGGTGACCAGCTTATCCCGCCATTTTCGTCTGAGCCCTTTATGTCGTCGTTAATTGAGTACAATTCATCTTTTTTTAATCCTAGAAAAATCATCCTGCGCTGCTTTAACTCCGCAGGGTATGTGGGGTTAGCCTGATGTTATGACCTACTAAAAATCTAGGGCACCCGTCTACCGCTTGGTCGGGATCCCAAGAACTCTGAGGAGTCGTTCACGACCCGTCACGGTAATTACAATTCACATTGAACTTTAGATGTAAGTATATAAGACACATACCATGCATAATAAGATTATAATATTAATTTACCGAAAACTCAATTCATTACAAGCGCAAGCGGAACACTTACCTTACAATCAGAAGCAACATAACCGTTTACATAGTTTGGTAAACAATCACATACTACCTAACACATTACATTAATTTGAATATCAATGTAAAGGTAGTAAAGAGTCTTATAAATGTTTATATAATTTTTAACGCAAATTTTGTTGCGAACAAATTACAAAAACACAAATGTTGAAAAAATTTCCACGAGCAGGGTTTGAACCTGCACCCTTCTGACATACCGGGTCAGGTGCTCTTCCAATTGAGCTATAGTGGTTCAAACCAGCCCGCCGAAATTATTCAACACTATTTACTTTTTTACTTTGAAAGCCAAAGGCGCCCATTCAATGTTAACAACTACCGTCATTAACATCCGATCATAATATTTTTACAAATACTAAAGATCAGTTAAGAAGTAGGCAAGCTATTTATAAATGTTTACAAAATTTGCGTTAAAAATTATATAAACATTTATAAATAGCTTGCCTACTTGTTAACTGATCTTTAGTATTTGTAAAAATATTATGATCGGATGTTAATGACGGTAGTTGTTAACATTGAATGGGCGCCTTTGGCTTTCAAAGTAAAAAAGTAAATAGTGTTGAATAATTTCGGCGGGCTGGTTTGAACCACGATAGCTCAATTGGAAGAGCACCTGACCCGGTATGTCAGAAGGGTGCAGGTTCAAACCCTGCTCGTGGAAATTTTTTCAACATTTGTGTTTTTGTAAAGAGTCTTATCACAGTAATAATTTAAACGAAAAAGTATATAATAATTATTATTAATCTATTATCTCTCAAATCTTTATAACAAATTGACAGTCACAAAACCATATAACATAAAAATTTACGTCAGTTGGTCACAAGAATAATAATAAAAGTTATAATAAAAAAGGCGTTTAACAAACATCTTCTGACTTCAGTGAACTTAACTCCATAACCCGTAAGCCAAACAGATAAGTCGGTAGCGTATGTATACGTACACATGTTTCATTTGATCGCCCTGGTTGCTCAGTTGGGCAAGGTAGGCGGCCTGCTTGCGGTGGTGGTACATGTGCACGCGCAAGCATGACGGGTTGCGCATGCGCTTGTGGCAAATGTCGCACTGGAGCGTGCCTTCCCTCGTGTCGTGCTTATCCCTAATATGCACCTTCAGGTTGTAGCGGTTCGCAAAGAACCGGTGGCAGGACGGACATTTCACACCGCGTATTTTCATGTTCCAACCTATAGGAATAGCTTACAACTTAAAAGAAAATAATTTAACAAACAATAAGTGCATTAACAAAAGTCTGAATTGTAATAATAAAAAAATATTTTTAATAGCCTTTCAGTTCAGAGGAAAATTGTGCATTTGAAATTAGTAGATCGTGATTAAACTTAATATTATGAATAAATTAAAAATGTGAAAACATATTAAAAATCTACTTAACTTACCAGTCTCCTTTGTAGATTCTGGCAAAACCATCACACTATGAAATAGATCGTTGTCGAAGTCAATTAGCGGTTCACTGTAAAACATTGATAAAAAACCAAAATAAAATAAAAATCTAACATACAATTTAAAAAAGCTGCGTGTGCAGAAACAAGGCATAATGTGAAATCTAAGTAATTGTGTTTCTACAATAACGGTTAAACTAATATCTATCGGCTTTTACTCTAATAAAGCATACATTATTTAAAAAAAAAGTTACTAATAAGTGTCCATACAAATAAGATTTTGAATATTAATAGTTATTTTAAAACTATAACATACCAGTACAACAGAGAAAAATATTTATGTAGTGATTACAGTCTGTGGATGGATACAAATAGATATAAAGTTGACTAGTTCGACTTACCTGTCGTATGCATATTCAGAATTTTCGGGAAGCGTGGGGCTCTCGTTGGTTGGTCGCGACTTCTTCTTTGCGTTGTAGGTGGTTTTGGTTGGTGTGTTCTTCAATAATCTGTTTTTCAGAGAAGTTTATTAACCGACTAACAGTGTATGTACTTATTGTTATTTTTACAAGCTTTTATTTAGTTTCATCTGTTTATTTATTTGTTTGTTTGGGTCGAATCTAGTAATTGAAATTTGACCCCCTTTTTGTTGACGGATTGAGCTGAAATTTTACGTGAATGTGTAAATCGAATGACAATTCAAAATTATTATGACATGGAGCTGATCTGATGATGAAATCGGAAGGTGCCATAGGAACTCAGTAGTTAAACGACAGAACCCCATCGAGTTTGGACTAGTTTGATCCGTCTTGACGAGTACTTTGGTGCTAGATGGTAACCAGGGTCTGAAGATGGAGCTGGAAGATGGCCATAGGAAATCGGTAATTAAACGACACAACCCCATCGAGTTTGGGCCCGTATGATTCGTCTTGACGATTACTTTGGTGCTAGATAGTAACCAGAGTCTGATGATGGAGCTGGAAGATGGCCATCGTTCGTTCGTTCCGTTTGTTATTATGAATGTGGATTTTGTCTTTCATTAGATGGATTAGATGGATGACCCAATGCCAAGGTAAGCACGTGCCGAGGGTTGAATGGTATGAGGGTGTATAAACATGTCATTCAAAAATACTAAAAAGTTAAAAATTAAATTAAAAGAAAAAACTTTTTAAAAACAACCTTTTATTACTTGTTAATAAAAAAGAACTAAAAAGTTAAAATTATTTAATTTAAAAATCTTTGCGTTTTTATATCAGACCAAATTTTTTTATAAATAAAAGCGTGTCACATTTTGATGGAACATTATAGAACATTTAGCATAACCTCGTTGAAACTGCAATACTGCGTTTCACTGGTGGTGGTTATATAGTTGCCACCATAATTTGCACCTAATGTACTTGCAATAGCATTAAAAACCTGAAAAATATATTATGCTGCACCAGTCAAAGGGTAACCAATTAAAATTAAATTGTGTCAAGTTTTCTTGTTTTAAATGTATAGTCAACAATGAAATTGCTTTACCACCTTAGAAGTGAATTTTGTTTGCATATATTAAAACAACAAGTTCTATTTTTGTTTAAAAGACCAGGTGACATATACGTTGTCATTATTGACAATGAGCCTTAGCGAAATTTGGTTGTAATGGAAGTTTTTGTCAAAAGTGATAAAGCAATTTCATGGTCGACTATACTAATCACGGATGGACATACACAGACCGTTTAAGGGGGCTCCTGGCAGCTTCCTCCTTCACAGTCGCGTTGCTCGGTTCGGTGGGCGTTTCAGTGGCGATGGTGTCCTCTCCACCGGGCACCCACTCCTGCTGACTCTCGCTGAGCGGCTCTGGTGCAGCTGGTATCACTTTTGGTGGTTCTTCAAGCACCGGCGGTGGTGATTCGCTATGCTATAAAGTAAACGGTATTTCAGGATAAGTTACATGGTTGAGTTGTTTGAGTTGAGTTAAGAACATGGTTGAGGAGAAGCTCGATGGGACAGTGGTTAACGCGTTCGGTCTGCGTATGCTAAAGTTAAGCAACTTTGGCAAAGGCAGGTCATCGGATGGGTGATCAAAAGTTTATCATCTCTAGCTTCTGCGAGCTTCGGAAGGCACGTAAAGCCGTTGGTTCCAGCTGCATTAGTAGTCGTTAACAACCACCAATCCGCACTGGGCCCGCGTAGTGGTTTACAGCCCGTTCTCCCTATCCACCCACATGAAAGGCTCGTGCCCCAGCAGTAGGGACATTAAATGTGCTGATCCTCACATATGGCAGCATCGTCTGATGGCGTGGCTCAAAACCAGGCTGAAGATCGGTAAGAATGCTCTTAGCAAACTTCAGAGATAAGCTTATCTGGCAATCACTGGGTGCCTTTAGAACCACTCCAACGGCAGCGCTGGAGGTCCTCACAGACCTTTCACCCCTGCACATTGTAATAGAAGCAGAGGCAAAGAAAGCGTTACATAGACTAAAGGTGGCCGGACTGTGGGACGCATCTAACATCTGACTAGACACACAAAATGTGCAACACACAAAATGTGCACAAAATGTGCACAAACAGTAATGCCATTTTTAAATTAACATTAACTAAGCAATGTTTTAAAGTAATTGGCACGGTCTGCCTCGTAGATTTTTTTTTTACACCACAGGCTATCAAAGTCAGCAGTTTGATTTAGTTTGTATGAAAACTTTGCATATGATTTTTGTATGTGACTTTAGGGAACAAAAGAATATTGTTTGAAACAAATAACCATGAGTGTTTGAAAAAAAATTGGGCTTAACAAAGTTATCATTTGTAGAAATGGCATGAAATAAACTAAACAAGGAAAGATTTTTCTAAAAAAATAAAAAAAAAACGATATCTCGAAAACCGTGAGACTTTCATTAAACTGAAATTAACCGTGAGACTTTCATTAAACCAGTATGTGGCAGGACATGATGTGACCCACCCGCAGCCAAAGGATTTTCTTTCGTTTTTTGGACATGCTGTATACATTCCAAGTATAATTTAAAATTGCATTAAAAAAAATTCTAACCTCACGACCTCCAGTTAGGCCCTTGACTTGCAGCAGCTCAGCACTATGTAGGAATCCAGAAAGTTCTTGCTGACGCACGTGGACCTCTCCACGATACATAAACTGCAGGAGCTGACGGAGCTCCTGATGTGTCACATCCTTCAAGATAACTATTGGGTGGTCGCATGGATTCATCTGTGAAACGAAGTTTTTATGTTATTTATTTGATTTATTACGTAAATAACATGTATTTTCATGGCTAATATAAACAGTAGTTATAAGCAAACATACCTACTTATAAATGTATGGTAATATCTCTCTTATGACTTATTTTTTGCTTATATTGTCAAAATGCCTTAATAATAATTTCTAGTGGTCATCAAGTCATCACGTTTCAATTAATTTTATGCGAGTTTTAAGTGACCTAATGTTGTACAAAGACTATATCTCCTACTTCCAATTCTGCCAATCTTTAGCGTTTCACAATTTTTACACACATTGTCAAAGCAGTTCTTATATACATATCCACTCTATGTTACAGCTAAGCAATATTACTTTATTATTATTTAAAAAAATTACCCTGTATATCCTGCCACTATAGTTTTGTACCAATAAAATGAGTCAATTGCTTTTTAATTCAACTTTAACAAGTTCTGGATCAAGTATTATTAATATTAATAATGCTTTGTAAAATTCGTATTGGTAATACCTAGGGCTGCCATCTGTCCGGGTTTCGCCGGATTTGTACCAGTTTGGAGGGCGTCCGGGGAGCGTCCGGGCGGGGTTTTTAAAAAGTGTCTGGGTGAAACCCGGGCACTTTTTATGTCAGGGGCAATCCGATTAACTTAATAGAATGGAATGATTAGCAATAAATTACAGCATTTCATAGTTATTCGGTGCGGCAAATATATCCGCGCACTCGTGAGTCTTGTGACGTGATTTTCTATAAATAAATAAAAATATGCTGTTTTTACTTTAGTGTAATTTTTTTCGATGCGCACTCGTGAGTCTTGTGACGTGATTTTCTATAAATAAATAAAAATATGCTGTTTTTATTTTATTGTAATTTTTTTCGATGGAGTCCAGAGTAATATCTTTATTTCACCCAAATGTCCTGGGTATTTGAAGTTTTTGCCCTGGGTCCGTAATTTAGCTGTTGGCAGCCCTAGTAATACCAACAACATAATGGCTCAGATGATACCCACTGCAATAATTTTTCTATAAAATTACAGGTGGGTTATGCCTTATTTGCTATATTTTTCAAATAAGAGGCATATATTGTATTAATATAACACCATGCCACAACTGTCAACTGTTAAGTGTTATTAGTAGTGATCGGATAATCGGATGCATATTTACCTAAAGTTGAGGGTTGGCTGTTATGGAATGCACTATTGTATCTAAAAAAATCCCAGGATTTCGGAATCGACAAATTTAGTGTTATGATTATAAAATCAAATCGGGTGTAGATATATTTACTTACGTTCAGGTGTTGGCTAATATGGAATGCACTTTTTTGATAAAAAAAAGTCTCTAGAAATAATAACTTACTTTTAATTTTTCATTTCTTCAACTACCTACTTCTTCAAGTTTCAAAACATATCTCAAACGAATAATAAATAAGAAATTACAAAGAAATACAAATTCTTGATTATTAACATAAAACAGCATCACTAACAAACTCCCGCGGTCAACTGACAGTATTGTTTAAGCAACTAAGTAAACGGCGCTGCGCAAACGTAGACACTTTTGGTGTCTTGTGTGAGATACAAGCTACCAGTGAATATGAAATCAGCCCTCCCTGCACAGACGTAGACACGTTTTGTGTCCAGTTACTTCCACCTGCCACTAATCAAAAAGTGTATGGTGTAGGTAACTGGACACACAAAGTCGTCAGTTGAAGTCATAAGCAACATTAACAAACTTCCTTACAATTGTACCGTTTGACTTGTACTGATTGAATTGTACGGACTGAGCTGTGCAAACGGAAGATGCAATCGGTGTCCGTATCCTGTGTGACACAAGCCACACGTTCATCGTGAAACAGATTCATGAGATGAAAATAAGCAACAAATTGTTACTGCAACCGGCAACTGTGTACAATCGCCGCTACCGTACACAGCAACTCGGTTTCCTGTGATGGTGTGCCGTGTCGGTAATAGTGAGCAATCGCCGCTACCGGATACAGCAACTCGGTTTCCTTGTATGGTGTGCCGTGTGGGTAACAAAAAGTGTCTACGTTTGCGCCGCGCCGAAAGTTTAGGATACAAAGTATATGTAACTTCACTCACTGCATCCTACCAAAAATGGTCGTGATTTAGAACAGTCACTGAAATCTGACGCAACACCATCATGCTCAACACAAACAGATAGAGAAATGTTAATGTCAGATTTCAATGACCAAACCATAGTGATAGATAGTGATTAAAGTTGTAGTAACCGAGGTAATATTTACGCCCAATCAGGATATCAGTAGGGTTGGCTGGATAAGATCACCTTAGTACACTTCAATAAAGGATGTTTTAGTACTTAATTTATTAAAAATAAATGTATGTAGGGATAATTTTGTATCCTGTAATTATGTGCAATAAAGTATTATTGTATTGAATTTTTTTTAACTAACACTCACTACTCTTTCTTTTACACTCTAAATCTAAAAAAAATCTAAATTGCTTGGGGAGTTAAAAATAAACTTCAAGTAAATACACATGAATAATTATGTTTTCCCGGAGTCCAGGATTTTTTTAAATAAATACACATGCTAAAGACGTCCTTACAACACCATGTTACAGAATAGTTTTGCATTACCCAATTTTCTGGGATCCCGGGATTTATAATTTAAAAAACATGTTTTAAGAAGCTGCTTCTATAATTTTCTAGCCAAAAATTAACTTTAGGTAAATATGCATCCGATTATCCAATCACTGGTTATTAGTCACATGCCTCACAAGTTCAAATCCACTGAGAGTGTGGTTCTACTATACTGGTCGGTGATTCTTAGTTAGCTTGAGTATGCTTTCGTTGTTTGATCAGCATACAATCTAAATTTATTTATTTATTAATCACATTGATAAGCTGGAACCAATCCAAATCATATTTGATTTAAATTTGTTACAGAATTTTATTTCGAATTTTATAATATTTTAACAATTGAATCAAATTCAGATTAAACTATGTTGCCTTAGCTTAATCATGTATTATACACAAAAGTCATAGGAACTACAACCTGTCCATTATACATATCTTGTGACATTTTAAACACGCTATGTTGTATTCTTTAAGTGTTCAGAATAAATGAAAAATAAAAAAGAAGAAACTACTTGAAAGGACTTAATAATTTCTAACAATGTTTTTGTTATAAATCATTACATCTTTATTGCATGACACATGAAATTAAGAATTTCAGGAGCTTAGTCATTCATAATGACAATAAAGAATAACAACTATAATTAGTTAATGATCCCATTTGAATTAATTTGTTAGACTATTACATTTTCAAACTACAAGCTTTACTAATGAATATCTAAACATGTTAGTGTTTTGAAACACAATTTATTGTTAATTGTTTGTTTTAGATGCAGTAGTAGCATCTTAAACTAGTTTACACCAATTTAGAAATTTAGTTTAGAAACCTTTCTTGATGAAGTTGAACTTAGCTTTCAATGAGCAGCAATCAGTATTTACAATTATTTGATCTGTCTATTTCTCAGTTGTTCTATCATTGAAATATGCAGTTGCACAATAATTTTGAACAAAGAAGAGCTTGCAATTTCATCTATCAAAACAAACTTCTATTTGGTAATAAAGTTAGTCTTATTACCTTAAATAAGTAGTAAATTACTTTTTGTATAAAACTTGGGTATTCTTCTTTTTAAAATATATAGATGTTAGCTATAGTTAAAATTAAATAATTATTTAAGCCCATAAAACAGATACCTATAATTTGCTGTTTGTTGCAATTGTAAGATCTCTACAAAATTTGTAAGTCTAATCTATGTTGTATAAATGTACATTAAAATATGCAGCTATACATTATAAATTTAAGCAATGAAACTGAGGCAGTTGCAATGTTTGCAAGAATTGTTCTATCTTTTTCTAGTCTTTAGGATTCTTTGGAATTAACAATAACAATAAAAGTATTAATAGTATTATTTATATTATATATGAATTAATAGTATAGATGACTGACTTGCTCATTATCTATTAACAATTTGGCATGATGATGTCACTGAGAAAGTGTTTTTAATAAAATACAAATTTAATGACATTTTAGGCAGCCATTATTATTCTGTATTCCAATCAATACAAGCAATACAAAAGGTGTAATGTACTATAATATACATTTCAGACTCTATTCACAGTAAACACAAAGCATTATCTTTAATGTAAACAAACAACTTTATCTTCCAGTGCTCCGATTCTCCAAGTGTTGTAGAATTAATCAACTATGGCCAGGTATCGATTTTCAATACAATTTGAACAAGCCAAGATGAGGAAAATTCATGAACAATGAGTCATACCTTGAAAAGTTCCTTGAAATATGGGCTGCAGATGGACAGGATAAGCTTGTGTGCGTGAACATACTGGCCACCAGCAGCCAGCGTCACGTCAACCAGATCTTCACCTTCCAAGAGCGCGTGAAACGACTGTGAAAGGTTTGAGTGGAAGTCATTCCACCGCAGCGAAAACTGCTCAGGCATCGCCATCTCTGCCTGAAAACGCCACCGCCACTCTAACACGCCGACGCCCTATTCGCAACTAACTGTATACCTACACAACTTTCAGTCGTCGTACTACGCGTTCGCACAATGAAACATCGCAACTACTGAAAACCCAACGCAAACAACAAATTGCCCACGTAAATGATTAAATCTAAAAGCACAAATGCTTCTTGCCCTAATTATTCATTTTGTTATTAACACAAACGCTTTTCGGCCACGACACCCGCGAATAATGTAGGTATATAATATGATGTGAAACAAATACCACTTTTACAATGGCATGGCAATACACAGAAAAAATATCAAAATGTCGCTCAATCAATAGCTGTTCACAAAGCACCGTTGTACTACCAATTATGAGAATTAATGATAATCTGAATCCAAATTTAGGCAAATTGCATTTATTTAATTAAGATCTCATTTAAATTAATATTATGATATCAACTTCGTCGTCTAACAATAGATTATTATAAAAAGTATTTCACTTTGAGAAAATCAATAAAATTTTAGACTGGTTGTTTTGTTTGTTTAGAATCCATAGATAGCCATAGACAAAATATTTTTGCATGTGGTAGCATTATTTAATGTCAAATTGGCTCCTGAAATTTTCTGTCAAAAACAAATGTCAATCGATTTATGTTGATTCAGTGTGGTTAGTTGGCTATGCAGGCGGTGTAAATTAATCAAGGTCTTATTTTTATTTGCTTATTCAAAAAGATCTTACAAGATAACATGAAAAGAGCTAGCAAGTGAGTAAAACGAGTGTAGTGATGTCAGAATCGTAATCATCAGCGTTTACGACGCGTTAGTTCGTTTTGACATGGTATTTTAGAGCCAAAGTGTTTGTTGTGCAAGTTACGTGGAACTTCGATAATATGTTGGGGCACAGTGCTCAAGATGAAGCCGACGCTGATAGAGCCCAGATGATGAAGAAGATTATCAGTGCAGCATTTTACGCACTAGCATCATTTATGATAACAGTTGTCAACAAAACTGTTTTGACAACATACTCGTTCCCGTCATATCAAGTTTTAGGCCTAGGACAAATGGTGGCAACCATCACAGTGCTATGGAGTGGCCGATATATGCAGCTAGTCCAATTCCCGCCGCTGGATAGCGGGGTTGCGCGTCGTATTTGGCCCCTACCTATCATCTACTTGGGTAACATGGCCACAGGCCTTGGTGGCACCAAAGAACTCAGTTTACCCATGTTTACAGCTCTCCGTCGGTTCAGTATCCTAATGACGATGTTGGGCGAGAGATTTGTGCTTGGTGTCCGAGCGTCCTGGCCTGTACAAGCCAGTGTGTTGGCCATGGTTGGTGGTGCTCTACTTGCTGCTGCAGATGATGTAACATTCTCTATAACAGGATACACTCTTGTATTACTAAATGATGCTTTCACTGCAGCTAATGGTGTTTACATGAAGAAAAAATTGGATTCAAAAGAACTTGGAAAGTATGGGTTAATGTACTACAATGCTCTTTTTATGATTGTTCCTGCAGCGCTAGTTGCCTGGCGCACTGGAGACCTGGAGCGGTCAGCAGCATACCCACACTGGGATGATCTATTGTTTCTTACACAGTTTCTTATGTCATGTGTGATGGGCTTTGTGTTATCATACAGTGTTATGTTGTGTACACAGTATAACAGTGCCTTAACAACTACGATTATAGGATGCCTTAAAAATATACTGGTTACATATTTAGGTATGGTAATAGGTGGTGACTATGTGTTTTCATGGTTAAACTTTGTGGGGTTAAATATTAGCGTGTTGGCTAGTCTTCTTTACACTTATGTCACTTTTAAACGCAAGCCTACCCCTAGTTATGTTCTTCTAAACAATGCAAAAGTAGATACTGTATAGCAGTTTAAGAGAAGAAAACCTCGAAGCTCTACATTTTTAGTATAGCATTGAGGTAGCTACCAAAGAAGACTTTGTATACTTAAATTTATTGTTTGCTACATGTATTTATAAATTGATGACCGGCTTGTCATGTCTTTGCTATGGTCTGAACAAATATCTAGTAGCAGAGTTCATATTATAGCCTAGTAAAAATAAACCTCACAAGTTAAACGCTCTAAAGCTTACTTAAATAAAAAAACTGTGACTGAAGAGTAAAAAGTTATTCTTAAAATATGTAGCTATCTTTACAGCTTCAAACCTATGTGTTGTGAAGGTTTGCTTTTGCAAAGTAACACTAGTTTAATCTTTACTGAAAACTAGTTAAAGCTTGTAGCCATATAGCTAAATGTTTTATCATTATTTTGGAGGGAATAATGTGAAGAAAATATTAATTCAATTAAATCTTTTCATTGATTGAGATGACCAATTTTATGGAGTTAAAGTTGCTGGCCATCTCTATTTAGGATGATAGAATTATTTAATGGTGCCTATTTTATCACTAGTGGGATTATTAAAAATATTAGTTAAGTTTAATTATGCAGTTTTGGGTATCAATTTGGTAAAATTGAAAGTGTATAGGTAATAATAAATAGTTGTGAAGCACACTCAAATAACTAAACAATACTATATTGATACCCAAATCACAAGTTCCATAGAGAAGTAGTAAATAAAGTAAATAAATTATTAATAGAAGCAAAATATATTTAATGCAGATCTTCCAGTCTACATAAAGCAACGAGTGAATATTAAACAAGTACAAAATATTATAACTTATTTACTATGATATAAAAAATAATTAAAAGCTTATTTACTATGATATACTTATACATAATAAATTTGCATAAAAAAATATACTAATGAGCTAATGAACACATTGTTTGGTTAATTTAGGGGCTAATTTTCCAATTGGATAAAATTATTAATTCTTTATATTTCCTATGGAATTCCATAGGATAGAAATCCCTCAAATAAAAGTGAAACATAAAAAGAAAAACATTACATAGGTATATATAACAAAATAATCTCCTGAAAAAATAAGATTTATTGTTTTTTTTTTCTTTTCTTGCTTGCTTTTCAAACTATATAAATGTAAGTATTAATTTTTTCAAGTTGTAAATTCTTTACAACTTAAAAACAATTTTGAATATCATGATTTTAAAAAAAAATATAATATTATAATATTAATTACTCTCCTTTTGCTATTGACCACTACTTTTGTGTAGAATTTAATAAATTTATTAAAAGTGTGCATATTGAAATGCATGGATTACACCTCCATGTAATTCAAGATATAATCAAACTGCATTCTCTCTGTCTACCTTTAATATACGAAATTTATTTTCGTAATATCTAAAAAGTACCATGGTAAAATATCTACTTAAAATTATCAGCTAGACATTTTCATCTCATAGATATAATTATATTATGTTTTTGTAATTACCTATAATAATAATAACAAATGTTGGTTTTCATATTTGTATTGGCTTTATACTCAGAATAATAACTAAAGCTATAGAAACCGGATTAAAATAGCAACACAAATTCATCAGTTTGCACTATTTTAACTAATGAAACTAGGTGATGTATTGGAAAGAGATCGATTGTCCCTTTTCTTTCGTTATTTCGAACGAAGGTGTCACCAGTGGCGGTAGCCAAGGTAACATTTAAGAACACGATAGCGAAGTTTGAATAGGAAAAATGTATGGGTTGACATAAGATTAACCATGTGATTTAGCGCGGCTTATGTCTATCCCATACATTTTATTCTTTTCGAACTTCGCTATCGTTTTCTTGATGTTACTTTGGCTAAGCGGCCAGATTTGTGAAACGAACTGTCAGCTTTTAAATCAATGTACTTCTATTTTTGGCCGGGCAAAAGGACTCGAGATTTTATTTTTCTGATGATCGAATGACAAACAGTACAAAAAATAAAAACTAAGTGTCAACCATTTGTCGCAATCCAATCTCCTTTTCTAGCCATAAGATAGAACGGAACTATATAGCAAGACCGCCTAACTGAGTCCTCGCCTGTGGTAGGTACGCGGGGCGGGAGGTACGTTACGGCTTACGGCCTCTGCCACGAACACAAGCGACTTGTGACGCAGCGAACGTATTTCTAGTTCATTGCGCGCTAAACAACGGCAGTCATAGTCAACGGTTATAGAAAAAGCGCAATGAACTAGAAATCGCTTGCCTCATCGCAAGACGTCAGTGGTCTTGGCCGGGTGATAAGGCCGGGTGACACACGTGATAATTTTAACAAGATTCATCCATGACAATATAATTGTATATAAGTAAAATTATTTAGAGACAACGAAAAATTTTTATCACCGAGTAGACCAAACAGATTCGCAAAAAAAGAGTGGGAATAGACGATTTCACAAAAGGCGTGGTGAGAAGAAAAGTCACTCAGTTTTACATTAATACATGATTGTTGATTTTATTATTAACGTGCAGGACGATTTAGATGATTCTGATAATGGCTGCATCGGAAATGAAGAATTTTTTTTTTACTTTTCTCAAAACAATTGACTAATTAGGTAGGCAGGCACCTATATTTATAATTGCCTTCAGATGAATCTTGTTAAAATTATCACGTGTGTACCGCCTTACCGCTCGACCACGACTACTGACGTCTTGAGACGCGACGTGGCAAACGGATTTCTAGTTCATTGCGTTTATTCTATCACTGCTGACTATGACTGCCGTAGTATAACGCGCAATGAACTAGAAATCGGTTCGCCGCGTCGCAAAACGCTCGTACTCCAGACAGAGGCCCTACGTACCTCCCGCCCCGCGTACCTACCGCAGTCGAGGACTCAGTTAAGCGGTCTAGCTATAAAAATAGTTGCACGTTTATTATTTTAACCTTCCTTCTATAGCTTTAGTTATTGTTCTGAGGCTTTATACCTACCTATAGATGCAGAATTAAAAGCAAAACATGTAAATATTTCAATTGATCACACTTTTTTGTTATACAACCTATAGATGCAGAATTAAAAGCAAAACGTCAATATTTCAATTGAACACACATTTTTGTTATACAATTTTAGTAATATGGAATTCTTACAATTTTATTGGAATCGTAAGTGTATCAAAATATGATATTAAAAATCGCTGTACCTACTCGTACAACATTTTACGAAACTATTGTAAATACCAATAAATGTTATCGTTTTTTACGACTTTTCGGTAGTTAATTATTAATCAAGCAGGAAACCAAGGCCACGAGGCGAACAATAGTTTGTAGGTAACTATTGGACAAATATTAAGTATATAATTTTATGTTGTTATAGCCTTGTGGTGGAATACCACCACATACTTACATTGGTTATATGGTAGGTATACTGTAAAGAAAAAGATAGTTATCAGGTTTGAATAAGGGCAAATGTAATTAATATCAGTATTCTCAAGTACACTTGATCCAGTGATCTTCTAAATACGATTATATCTAGTTAGCTACTATATTAACCACGTTTTTCGGTACGAAATATATGTGCTTAGGTAGGCATAGGCACTTATTGTAAGATGCGTTATTTATTTTACTTTAAACAAAATTATTGTTAAGTGGCTGCCTGTCTATTAGTGGTAGGTAGCTCTTCTAGTTCTAGTTTAATAAGTCTGGCTATGAACCTAAAAAGTATTCGTCAAAAACAGCAGAACCCGTTGTTCTGATGATGCTGACTTTTATTCGATATTTATTAACATTGAATTAGGAACAAATACTAATAATTGTCGGTTTGTCCTTACAGCATCACGATCTGCCTTGTTTGGCAACCTTCACTTCAAGGAGAATTGCCTACAAAACTCGCGCATTGTAGCTGTGTGTAAAGATATATCGCACTAATTTTAAAGTGATTAAGTATATTCAACCATTATACCTACCTACCAGCTACTTAAATGTCTTGTAAACTCCTTTGTCGATTAACAATATCTTGAGATATAAGTAGAGTTAATCTATATCTATAGGTAACTCGAGTTTTGGTGTCTTGATAATTTGTTTACAAAGTTTTATACAAATTACGTAGGTACCTACTTACCTAGGTATTTTAAAATAAAATGTTACTATATTACGGAATTGAATTACCTATCAGTATCGCATACCTACTTATCAATTTATTTTAAGCTACATAAGAAATTTTAATATCAATTCACTTTGTTGCTTTTGGTTTTTAACGTAGGTAGGTAATACTTATGTAACTAATTTTTTTATTACCTATAAGTTTGTAAATCTTGTAATGCATCTTGAAAATAAAAAGAGGGGATGCCTGGTCATAGCTTATAGTTTATGTGCCGTGTCAGTGATCGATCCTGGGTGCCTAGAGTGAGTTTCATTTGATATTCGATCACATTAACGAAAACTCACACAAGGCACTCAGCTACTTGTATATTTATTAACTGTATAGTATATTCAAGCTCAACCCTATAGCGCTGGACACACAGAAAAGACAAGACGCAGACGGGGCGCAGACAAATGTGTCTTCCGCGTCCCTTTCATACAAAATGTATAGAAGCGTCGCAAGGCAAAACATACCTGTAGAAAACACAGAGCGGGGGCACGACGCGTCTGCGCTGCGGGACTCGCGCCTCGCTGTCACACACTAGGGTTGCCACCCGTACTTTATTATAAAGTATTGTACGTTATTTCGGGTAATTGTACTCTATACTTTATGAGAACAATAAAGTACGCTAAAATACTTTATTTCACATATTTTATTTCTCTGGGATTCTTTTTACGTCCACTTCTTGGCAGCATTGGGCTTAGTTTCCTTAGCCTTTCCCGGAAGGAATAAATTAAAAAAAACAATAATAAACGTCAACTTAAAATTTTTTGAGGAATGGCGCCGATTGTTGAAAAAAGTTTAATATATTTAAATAAATTGTTTGATTTTAACCCAACTAATTGGCTCAACCAATGCCAATTTCTGAATTTAAACACGAAAATTAAATTTAAACAAATCGAGGGCATAATGGATCCTTTAAATTTAGTCACTAAATAAATATTAATGTCAATAATTTGTATTCAGAAATAATTATAGTTAATGAAATTATTTCATAAATAAGCAACGAACAAGTTTTTAATTCTAAAAATACTGCTGAAAAATGGCAAAATGCTTTTTAAAAACTCAGATACAAATTTAACAAATACATTTAAAATTATTTTCTTTATACTTTCCATACCTGCAACTTCTACTTTTACGGAAAGAATTTTTTTCCGTAATTAATTTAATATAAAATGGCAAGAACAAAGGATTTATTTTAATACGGATCTAAATTGCTCAGTTTCCTATAATAATTTTTAAAATAATAAGACTTTGTTAACCAAAGCTAAGACTAATAACAAATACACATAGAAAAGTAAATAATTACTTACTAAAAATAAATGTGTAAGTACCTACTATTTTTTTCTTGAATTTCCTAATAGTACTATATTTTTAGCAATGTTTTGAAAGAAATACTATTTTACCTTCAAAAAAAGGTGGCAACCCTACGCGTCACGTTCGTGCCTCGTTTTTTCTGTTTTAAAAAGTCGCGACGCCCGTCGACGACGGTGCGGCGCGGCGCCCCGTCCGCGACTTACCTACGACTTTTCTGTGTCCCGCGCCTAAAATGAACATTTTGTATCTTTACAAAAAACTTTTTTGATAAAAGATATTTTGTTGAATGACAAATTAAGAATACGATAGGTACAGCGATAGGGTTCTCAATGTTTTAAATGTTGAAATCTATTATAGGTATGACACTTTTTTCTGATATCGTGTATTTTATACGATTAAATACAATTTAGTGTTATCAGTTAATTAAGGATATACTATAGTTCCGTTGTTAGGTATTTCTCGTGTAGATTTTAATATTATATTAGATAGTAAGTAGGTAATTCCTAAAAAGGGTTGACGGAAAATAATCTGATAAAAAAAATGGATGGACTTCATTAATGCTAGTGATATGATGTAATCGAAATTTGTGATAAGGGTTTATTGAGTTTTGTTAAATGCATTTTCCGATATTTTTATTTTCTTGTATAAAAAATTCCGATCGTCATTTTTTACTGTAGACAATTTTCCGAACGCCTTATTTCCCATAGACATATTTTCCGATATGTTCATTTTCTTGTATAATTATTTCCGAACGCCTTCTTTCCCTGTAATTTTTTTTAACATACGCAAAATTTCGTAGTCATTAATTTTACTTGGGGCAAAACTTCTTATTCGCTTGTGACCCTGTTTGCAATTTTGTATGGATTTTTTATGGTTATTTTTCTCGATAGGAAATGATTAAGGCTATAGGTAATACGAAATTTTACCAATCAGTGACCAACCCCCAACCAACCTGTAAAAAAAGTTAATAAAAATCAAGGACGGTATTTTTTAAACATAGGTATATCAAAATCCAATTCAGAATTAAACCTAATATATAAAATTGATAAAAAATAGAAGCAGTTCACGCATATCTCACACAATATATCAAACTTAACTTAAATTATACTTATTGTGAACATAAAAAGCGAATAAGAAGTTTTGCCCCTAGTAAAATTAATGACTACGAAATGTTGCGTATGTAAAAAAAAATTACAGGGAAAGAAGGCGTTCGGAAATAATTATACAAGAAAATAAACATATCGGAAAATATGTCTTTGGGAATTAAGGCGTTCGGAAAATTGTCTACAGTGAAAAATTACGATCGTAAATTTTTATACAAGAAAATAAAAATATCGGAAAATGCATCTAACAAATATTTATTGAACGCATAGCCACAATTTTTATGATCATTGTTTAAACTCATGATTCATGAAGTAGTGTTGTAATAAGATTTTTAAGTAGAAAATTATTGTAATATTTCAACAATGTCTATCATATTGTTGAGATTTTACCAAAAAGAAACATAATCTTTTGTTATTGTTACATAAAGAAGATGGGTGTTTGGTTTGTTTTTCTAAACAACGGATTAATAATACCTGTAGTTAACTAAAGAGGAACGTCTAAATGATAACTCTTATGTTTGGTTAGTCTTTAAAGAACAAAGAACTAAAAATACAAGAATGAAAATATTAGTTCCATTTACGTAGGTACTTTGTAGTTGTACCAATACTACCAATGTCCGGTGAAGAATAATCCTAGCATCTAACTAAAACTATACATATCATAGATTTGCGTCACCATTGATATTTTTTTATCGATAAACCATTTGGAAACAAAATAGGACACCAGCATTACAACTTATAATTAATTATAATGGATAAAGAATTAAACATAACCAGATCGCGACTTGATTACCTACATAGAAAACAAATCTCATTGCATTTTATTGAATGTACCTACTTAGGTGCCTATATTCGGTTGGTCAACCAGAAGCAATAATAAAAAACAATTCTAACACCCATAATAGCTGTAGATAGGCATAAATTATTATGTACCTATTTATATAAGTACCAAATAATTCGTAGGCACGCTAGAGAAAAGTAAGAGGTTTACCTTGAGTCACCTTATAAATAGTGAAGCACCATTAGAGAACAAGTAGGTATATTACGTGTTAAAATAAGTATCTAGTGCGAGTTTAATTCACCCTTCGATTTCATAAACATTACCAAAATTTGTTGTTTTTACCCAGAAGCAATGATGTTTTAAAGGTATCTCTAAATTAATACGTGAAGCAAAAACTTTGTACCTACCCCTTTTTTACGAAAATTGCGCGGACGGAGAAGTATGAAATTTCCGTTTAGGCGCAGAATGTCCAATTCGCAAAATGTCCAACTGTCGCAAAATGTCCAGTTCGCAGAATGTCCATTTCGCAGAATGTCCAGTTCGCAGAATGTCCAGTTCGCAAAATGTCCAATTCGCAGAATGTCCATTTCGCAAAATGTCCAATATTCATCGTTACGTGATCAATTTACTAATTGAGTTAAAAAATGGATTCTAATGATAAGTCAACTCGTTTAGGCGCAGAATAAGTCAAGTTATTATTTAAAATCAGTTTTTATTTTAAAAATAAAAAAAAATAACTTTAAAATTAATTAAAAACTAAAAAAAATGACTTTAAAATTATAATCAGCAGACTTCTTTATATTTATGTTATATGCTGATTTTATAAATATTTAAAATTACAATCAGCGGACTTCTTCATGTTTATGTTATATGTTGATTTTATAAATATACCTTGTATTGAAAGAAATGTGGGGAAAATAAAAACTGATTTTAAATAATAACTTGACTTATTCTGCGCCTAAACGAGTTGACTTATCATTAGAATCCAACTTTTAACTCTGATTATCTGATGATCTTTTAACCTTCTGAGATGACTCCCGTGATACAAACGAATAACAATACAAAACATCAATATTCATTCGACCAAAATGTATGGAACAACTGAATTTTATTTTCGAGTTAGGGAGTTGGTCCAATAGCAAGAGTTGTTCGTTTGTATCACAGGAATTATCTCAGGGATCATCATCATCATCGTCATCTCAGAAGGTTTGGACGGTGATAAAAAAGTCAACCTGTCTATATAAATTTTCTGTTGCGTGTGTATGCTCAAAGTTTATTGAACTCCTAAACGGCTGGACCGATTTGGATGAAATTTTCTGTATGTGTTCAAGTGGATTCAAGAATGGTTTAGATTTACAATTGGACCCGGTAGGTGGCGTTGCTATAGGGATCCATCATTGGATACGGGTGTTCTTAAGCGGGCGAAGTCGCGAGCGGGCCACTAGTATTAATATATTTTCAAATGATGTCTCGTAAAAGGGATAGCTAAATACGAAAAATACAGCTGTTGTTTGTTTGGCATTTCTAACGAGGCTAAAATATGTAAATAGGATTTGATAACCTGTACTGTCAACTGACTCAGTGATCTGTCTCCTATTCTTCGATAGCAACAGAGTGAAGCCAAAACCAAAAGGACACGGCTGCCTTCTTTTGTTTGGAACCGGTTGGGGGAGCTGTAACGTATCTACCTTTTGTACCTAACTGTATAATATCATTGCCAAGGGGGACGCTGCCTCGACGCCATACAAATTCTCTTTTTCTGTAACGTAATCGAATGGTGAATTAAAATCTCTTTGGATGATCAATTAAAAGCAGTTTATGTCAAGGGCGAGTTTTCTTCACTATACGATCAAGTTCAAGTTGACTACACTACGAAGGGAATCGGATCAGCGGCACCGCCATCTAGGCAACTTGTAGAAACAACTGGTCATTAGGTGGTGTTATTCAGTTCGCTTTTGTAGTTGATTTCAACTCCTCCACCAACAAGTCTAATCATCACTTACATCAGGTGAGATGAAGGCCAAGGGCACTTGCACTTCGTAAGAAAAAAAACTAGATTGAATAGTTATGCAAATTCGCACTCGCAGCACTTGGTATTGGCACATAATCCACGCTATGCCATGTTGCTTCTGTTTTAAATAGGCCTGTACAAATTTATAAACAGATTTTTTTAAAGCTGTTTTTATTCAAAAGCCTTATCTTGCTGTAAATTAGATACTTACTATATATTATTAATAGCTACGTAGGTATGCACTGTTTATTATGAATTGTGATAGGTACATAGAAACACTAAGACCACTCCATAAGTTAATAGAGAAAAAATATTTATTATATTGTAACTAGATTATATCCATGCATATTATACAATATACAGCTTTCCGGTGATTCACTTTTAACCTATTGTCGCGTACTTCGGAGTTCAGGAGAGTTATTTGTTGTCTGAATAATTTAATTTTCAGGTAGAAGATAAGTAGGTACCTACGTATCTTTTTATTACCTATTTAAGCAATAAGTGTATTGTCTATTTTTATAAGTACTTACTAGGAATTTTGAAAAATACACCAACTGGTTCCTAAACATAACAAGAACAAATTTTAATGACACCTCGTCTTCTTTGACCTCGTTGATATTCTGCATAGCATTAGGCATTTATTGATTTGACCTAATCACTGGTTTATATACACTCACAACTGATTGAGCCTAATTTGTTAGGTCGAGGTACACATACCTTAATTTTCAAATTTGTTAGGTATAAAGTTTTTCAACTGACGAAATTGTTCCTCCAGAGTCCTTTAGCGTTTTTATCAATATTATAATGGTTCGTAATTTCGTTAAAAACACAAAAACATATATACAGAGCAGGTACCAAAGCTTACAAACAAAAGCTTTTATACATTAGACGCTCTTGCTCGCTAGCGACTTCGACGCGTTTCGTGTAGAGCGGTTTAAACGAAAATAGCTTTGGATTTTTCCGTAGGCTTACTCAATTAATAAATAGGTAGATACTTTGTCAATCGACAATGTGAATTTATTGTTTCTACGGTAAAATGAACCTTGGGTTTGTTTGAGTGACTACTGCCTACTCAATCAAGTTCCTAACGCGAGTTTCCTCCAATATTCAATTATGTTAATATTTAAACTTAAATTTGGATCGAACCAATGTTACTTACTTAGTGACGTTAACGAAAACGAAAATGTACATGGCATTGTAGCAATGCCTCCTAGTGGAAAACGAGGATAGTTTTAAAATTAAGCCATACAATGTTCTTGTTACAAATGGCGAATGAAACTCAGTGTGAGTTTTGTTGAAGTACTATCCGTATCCATTCGATCACGTTTACGAAAACAAAAATATGTATGGCAAAATGTTAACCACCTTTCATGTTGCAAGGGGGGTAACCACGAGCTCTTATAGCAGTATTATTGCAGTTGTGGAAAAGAGAGGCGAGTATATTCGCCGCTACACGCGTCTCGTTTTCACAACTGCAATAATACTGCTTTAAGAGCTTGTGGTTACCCCCCAGGACGCGTTCAATGCCATACTAATTTTCGTTTTCGTTAACGTGTTGACGAATGTCAAATAAAACTCACACTATATCGTCGCCGTAGAGCGAAAAGTCACTAAATAGGTCTAAAGCGTGTTTGAGTTATGACGGTTTAAAATTTTATAAAATAAAAAAAAATCATAACTTAGTTTTGGTATAAGATAATTCTAATTTTATGGATTCATATCTTAAAGAACAGATAAGCACATAAGGAAATATTATTACTTTCAACTTATTACGTTGAATTACTGAGATAATGACAAAAAACAAAGTTAGTTATCTTTTACCCTCAAATCTTATACAGATATGTTTAGTTAATGAGTTATAGAAGAGCGTTAGTGACGTGAGTGAGTGAAAACACTCAATTTTGGTATGGATCGAGTCCTAATTATGATTTATTGTGTAATAGGGAGAAATAACTAACTCGACTTAGCTACATACTTGCAATGCTACCTCATAAAAAACAGTATTAAACGAAATTGATTAGTTTTTGACTGTCAATGAGTAGTGCAAATGTAAAGTTTATGTGTTTTGCACTACCTAAAATTAAAAATATGACACGTATAGAAATGTCAACAAGGTTGAAATTGTGCAGAAAAATTTAGAGAATTTGATTATGTTTCTAACTCAATTTTGGCCAAATGTCGACTTAGTGACTTTTCGCTCTACGGCGACGATACGCACCCAGCTTGGTTTCACAATTATGTCACTAGTTAACGTTGCTTCAATCGCAAACAAATTGGGAAGTTGACAACAACAATAAAGAATTCCAGAATATTAAACATTTTTTTAGGCATTCATTGACGAAACGAAATAGTGACGTCATAGTTTCCTAGTATCGTTTTAAAAATTGCAAAAAAAAAACTTTAACCAGTCAACTACCCTATAATTATAGTGTAGGTAGTGTGAGTAACTGTCTTGATGTTAGCGAAGCGAGCCCACTCTGTTTAGTTTACCTATTTATGTAGTTTGTTTCAATTCGATTATATTTCACTAACAATAACCAATAATAATGAATGTTGTTAACTAATTTGTTAGGTCGAGGTATCATCATCATCATCATCATCGGCCTATATTAGTCCACTGCTGGACATAGGCCTCCCCTAATGAGCGCCATAGCGCCCTGTCCTCGGCTTGACGCATCCAGCATCTGCCTGCAGTCTTTCGCAGGTCGAGGTATACATACCTTAATTTTCAAATGTGTTAGGTATAAAGTTTTTCAACTGACAAATTGTTCCTCCAGAGTCCTTTAGCGTTTTTATCAATATAATGATTCGTGATTTCACACCTTTGAATGTAGGTAAGGAAAAATGTTTCCGTACCTACATTCAAAGGTGTGTTTTAATTCCTAGAGATTAGTTCTATGAATTTTGTTTATGATCTTGGTAGCATATCTACAGCTTAATGGGTATCATACGTATAACACGGCTTGTATTGTATGTAGAAGTTAGGTATAATTTAGTTTATGTGAACCACACTAACTTATTTAGACCCAAAAATAAAAAAGTATAAATTATTCGCCAATTATCATCATCAATATAAATTATTTTAATTATACTCTTTTACTTTATTGCCAATTTGAAGGTTATGCAAATTTTTGATAAAATAGTTTTTATATTAAGGGGCCATCCACATCGATAAATTAAGTAGGTACGTCACACAAATATCAGGACTTTTTAACCCCTCCCCCGTCTTTGTCACAGGTTGTCACCTTTTTAAAAACCCCTCCCCCTGATCGGACGTCACACATTTCCCAAGCTAAAGCTTAAACGCCGAGATAAACCGTTTTTTACCCTTAACGCCCCCCCCTCCCAATTTCTCCACCTCAGATCGCCGGTAAATATTATGTAGATAGAGAGATAAAGAGAATATTGTAATATTCTCTTCTATTTCCAATGGGTTTCATCCTACTATAATTTTGTTTGGTTTCAAAAATTATCTACCTTAACATTATGAAAACGATAGCGAAGTTCGAAAATAATAAAATGTATGGGATTGACATAAACCGCGCTAAATCACGTGGTGAATCTTATGTCAATCCCTTATGTACATTTTATTCTTTTCGAACTTCGCTATAGTTTTCTTAATGTTACTTTGGCTACCGCAACTGGTCTATAAATGCTGTGTCGTATGTGTATAGTAACTCAAGAAAGAAAAGTACTATGAATTCACGTGTGATAGTGAATTTAGATAGGTAAAATGTAAATATTTGATATAATATGATATTTTTTGTTAATTAAAATCTGAAGTAACATATGATAAATATGAGTTAATACTAGTTTCCTATATATATAAATATGCCCAAAAGATAGGAGGAGAGGAGGTCTCACATCTCGTTTTCACAACTCCAATAAGAGCTCATGGTAACTCCACAGACTTGAATATGATGCATGGCATGATATCAGGCTTTAATAATAGTATAATAGAACGTATGGTAGAAATAACGCTTAAATACATGTTAATATCTTCCGTAACACTTTATGAATATAAATAACTATTATATTCATAAAGTTAGTTGCAGGGTTATGATGATGTTAATGAAAATGAAAAACACCAATTTATAAATTAATTTTGCCCTGGCTTTGTAAAAAAGTAAAGTTGTGGAACAGAAGCTAGTTCCTTCCTGTTGACAAACAAAACTCAATTAGTATAGTTGAAAAACAATATCTATTATTAATTAACTAAGCAAAAAAATCAAAACATGAAATGAAAATCCTTTATTCAATTTCATATAAATTGCACTTGCAACGTAAAGTCAAAAAAATCAAAATATTTTAATCGGTACCTACACACAATAATACTTAAAATATATAATTTAATAAACAATACATATATGTAATGCGATTCTACTGCTGGTTCGGAAGGTTGATTCTGTTAAGAAGAATCCAGCAAGAAACTTAGCAGCGATTTGTTTCCCTGGTATCGATTCCCTGCGTATCGACTTCCCCGGTATCTACTCCTGCCGTATCGACTTCCTTCTGTTTCGACCATGAATTGGCTTAGAGTACAGTAATGAAACAAATGTTTTAGTTTGAAAATAATCATCATTTATTACAATAATTAACATTTATAAATATTGCAGTTTAATCAGTATTCATAATTTCATTTTATTATTACTAATAAGGTAGGTAACTTAATCATAAATCACAGTTTAATTACAGATGTGTTAATAAAACACAAAATTAAAAAAAAAATTAAAAATTTTGTAATAATTATAAAAAAAACTATGAATAAGTTACTTATATCAGTAATAATAAAACTGGAGACTGATTAAACTGTTATTTTATTAACGTTAATTTTTGTAACAAAATTTATTGATTTCAAACTAAAACACTTATTATTGAAACTGTACTCTAAGCCAATTCATGGTCGAAACAGAGGGAAGTCGATACGGTGGGGGTGGGAGTCGATACCGGGGGAACAAATCTAGCAGCTACTCTTTGAGAAAATTAAAGAAAGTAAAAAAAAATAAATAAAAAGATATGTGTATGTGTGTGTGTGTGTGTGTGTGTGTGTGTGTGTGTGTGTGTGTGTGTGTGTGTGTGTGTGTGTGTGTGCGTGCGAGAGAGGGTGTGTGTGTGGCATAAATACACAAATAAATATCAACAGGAATAAAATAAAAAAACTAAGAATATGTACTCAAGTATGCACTCGAGTATGCTAGCCCTTGACCACGCAAACCACCGAGGTTCTCTTGAACTTTAACACATGTTAGGAGACCCTCAGCAGCTGCATAGTTAAAAGCCTGCTGTCAGTGAATTATTTAATTTTTAATTATAATATAATTGTTGAGCGTTTTACTTGTATAAACCATATTAACCTTTTTACCGCCAACAACTTCTATAGAAGTTCGAGATTTTCGTGCCGTCCACGCCAGCACTTCTATAGAAGTTCTTCTTTGTACCTACTTTATTAAAATACATTTATACGTTGGCGTACAGCGGGACATCGCGTGTAGGATAGTTGGACGGTGAAAAGGTTAAATTTATGTTAACTGTTCTCGTATGTCGCCAGGAGGCGCTGTTCAATCAATGCCATACTATTTTGCGTTTTCGTAAACGTAATCGAATGAATACGGATACTAAACAAAACTCACACTAGACATGCAGGTTGGCTTTGCAAGCACAACCTCAAGAACAGATCCCATAAATGATAAGAGATTGATAGAGTGCTTTGTATGTTTGTAGTAATAGTCCCGAACCAGCCACTTTGATATGAGGAGCCCATAGCAATCTGTCATCTACAGGAATTAATGCCTAAGTATTTACAGTAATTAATACCTAAGTGTTTAGCAGTGGTAAGTTTTGGACTGTTACATGTATTTGAGGGATTTGTGAATCTTTGGTAGTACAAGTGTCAGTGAATATGTTGGTAATTCAAAATCGCATAGAGGACTCAAAACAGAGGTTTTACTAAAAACATGAGGTAAATAGTTTTCAAAGTGGTAAAAGACTGTCTTCCAGCCCAGCAGCTACCCTGATCAAGCCATTTCAGCCAGGCGTTTGGCTTTGACCCATAATTCTATTAGCATAATTTAATTATTCTAGCTCGATTTATTATTCATTTCTTGTTATGTTTAAAAAAATACAACGAATAGTAAGTCTGTTGATAATTATCGATAATATCCGATAATTGGCGGATATCGGATATTATCGATAATTATCAACAGACTTACTATTCGTTATCAAGCTGTGTTATTAATGTTATCTTGAAAATGTTGAACCCTCCTGGTTAGTTGGAGTACCTATCTGAGATTATTGCGCTATTTCAGTTACACGTTAGCTAACTATTATTATCTATGTAAGAATATTTGATTAGTGTAATTGCACTTTATTTGGTTTGCATTTAGGCAATTAATGTGTAAATCATCGTCAACACCTGAAGAAGGAATTTTATTGTCCTGCTAATAAAAGTGCTGTATTAACTTTATAATAATAATATTATTATATTACAAAAATAAATTATATACGTGGGTACCTTACAAAATATCTTGATACCTAACAAACTATATACAGTTAAGATCTGTCTCTTTGTGTATGTCGATCATAATTGTCGCATGATCAAACGGCTGTGCTTTGATAAGTCAGAGTGTAATTTAATAATTTATAGATATCCTTTGTTTAAAAGAACTTGTAAAGATCGTCTTTTATTTGTAACTATATATTCTAAATTACCTTTTTATGCATTTACTATAGGACTAATGTAGAAAAGCCATATTATTATTTTTGTATGTGAAACTATTGCAATAAATGTTAATGTGTATTTCATAAAGGATTGGTTTTATTTGAATCGTATACCTATACTTACTTATATTAAAAGACAACTTATAAGAGAGTGTATTAAATTCAAAATCAAGTAAACGTTGACTGCAATTAGTGGTAGGACATGTTTAAGTCCGCCTTGCTATCTGTCACCCTCATCTTAGTTCGTCGTCATAGCGACAATGTCAGATATTGTTGTGTTCCCAAGATAAGATAGCCAGCGCCTCAGTTGAGGATTCCGGGTGCGGCTTCGTGTATATGGAAATGCTTCATGCTAGTACCTACTCAGAACTCCCATAGGTACTTTTGACGTGCGGGATGGTTGACTTCAGTATTTTAATATTTAAATGCTAACCTGATTTCAGTTCTGAACTCTTCGGGAGGGGGAAAGGGAATAAGAAAAAGGATACTCTTTATGATCTGTATTATACGAAATCTCATGATACTAGTCCAACTTTTCATGATTATGTTAAAAAATATTCCAAAATATTTAAAAAGGTATGTTTCCTGGCCAAGTCCAAATTTATCAGCAACAAAATTATTAGGTAGTTCTAAAAATTATTAATTTTGAAACTGGAAAAGCCAGTAAAAAAGAGTCAAGTTTTGCACTTAAAGTGAATAATTAGCTTTGAAGATAAACTTCAAAAAGCCAACACTATTTTGTTAATATACCCGACACAAAGACATCTAGAATCGTCGTCTACTGAAGCACAAAGTTTATTTAAACTTAGCCTAAATAATGATATTGATTATTTTATTGATATTGATTTACCACATTTTGATTTTAGACATACTACTCTGTCAAGAAAGTACCGGGAAAAGATCAATAATACACAAAATGTTTGTTATTCATTCAAATTTATTTTATCACCTTCAAAGTATGCTCATTTAGAAACGATAGACTTACGCCAACGAATAATCCAATCTTCAAAACATTTTTTGCTTTATGACTCCGAAAACGAAATTCCATTGGCGATACAAAATTTAAGACAAACTCTTTGTTCGATTTTCGCAATACACACTAGATAATATGTTAAAACTAAAAACAGCACTGTATTTAATTTATATCAGATGCAACTCAAACTCCGCGCCAAAATGGAAAACAGTTGTGCCAATCTAACAACAACAAAAAAACAAAAATTTGAATTTGGAACCATAAACAAATCATCCATTCCCAATACTTTCTTGACTGAATGTATATTAGATTTAGATATAGTAAAAACATATAAATACCTACTTAGTTATGAAAAGAACAGAAGATTTATGGGGTCTCTCTGTAACAGTTTTGGTGTCTATTATAGAAGTAATCGTATCAAATTTTGCAGGAATCTTTAATTAAATAGATCTATAGATGTAGGTTCATTTCCAGATTTAATGAAAAATAGTAATGTGACCCCTATTTTAAATCTGGATATACTTACATCAAACCCTGCTAACTATAGACCGGTTTCAGTTTTGCCTGCACTTAGTAAAATATTCGAATCCAAAATCTATACACAAACTAAATAATTTTAGAATGAACAGAATTTTACACTACGATCAGTTCGGTTTCAGGAAGGGCCGATCAACCATAGATGCTGGTGCTAATTTGTAAAAAAATTTATAGAGGCTTGGGAGACTTCACATGATACAGTAGGTATTTTTTGTGATCTCTCTAAAGCTTTTGATTGTGTTGATCATCTAACTTTATTGGTAAATTGTTCCAATACCTATGGCGTTCGTGGGACTGCACTAAAATTAATTAAATCTTATCTGCTAAAGAGAAATCAAAAAGTAGGCATTAATGATGTAGTTTCAGAGGATTCAATTGTAAAGATGGGAGTGCCTCAAGGATCTATTCTGGGCCCGATTTTGTTTCTTGTTTATAACAATGATCTTCCTTTCATGGTTAAGAAAATGTCGGAAATAGCACTATTCGCTTATGGCACTTCTTTAAAATTTTCGTTAGATAGGAAATACTTTAAAACTGGAGAGGAAAAAATTAACGATACACTTAAAAGAGTGACTCATTGGTTTTCGGTTAACAACTTAGTACTTAAGGCGACGCACCGCTAAACAATTAATCTAATACGGAGCGTTTGCGCCCCGTACCATAAGAAAATCTTCTTTTTTTTTTCCTTCAAATTAAAACTACAAATTATTTAAAAAAAATGATCTAGCATATTAAAGAGTGTGTTAAGACTAATCTACTTAGAAAATTTAGATGCTTAAATCGGTCTGGTTTGCCTGTAAAATGCAAATCTATGTTTTAAAAGAGGTTACTTTGATATTTTTTCTCTGTGATAAAAGTTGACAAATCGTGTTTCTGCAACTAGCAAAATGAAGTCAATTAAATTAAGAATCATGTCAACAAATATCACTTTCATATGTTTTGTAATTATTGGGGGAAAAAAAGATCCTCGCCACGTAAATTTCCAATGCGTTGCCTTAATGCCAAAAAACGAAATTGCTTAGATTTTCACTTCCAAATACACGACTTTCTCCATTGAATATGCGAGAAACTTAGAAATCGTTAATAGTCCCTACCTTCTTCTTTTCTTGGTATAAATATAGACTTTAATAGGTCTGTGCTTTAGACTATAGTGGAGTTCTCATATTGAGGGTCTAGTAAAAATGCTTAGTTCAGTTAAAAATATTAGGAAAATAACTAATCAACGTCTTATCAAATTAATCAACATCTGATACTGCTACGCTGGTTTATTTCGCATACTTCCATAGTATTATGTCATACGGATTATTGTTAAGGGGATCAGCAGCAGACATACTTAGGTCGAATTTTCATTCTCCAGAAAAGGGCTGTCCGGTTTATATACCTACCAGTTAAAGCCATGTGATTTCTTAAGGATTGGTTTAAAGATATATCTTATCTTAGCTTAACTTATCAGCAAGAGTAGTAAATCCTTTCTAAGTAACTCAATTCGATTTTAATGAAATACCTAATTATAATAAAATACCTGGTGATATACATAACTGCGTTGACAGATATTAAATTCAAAATGCACGTTTTTAGTTAAGAAAGCTTATTATAAGGTAAATGACTATATTGCAGACAAATGCGTGTGGAAATAAGTCGCCTGCACTGGCTTGAATATTATTATGAATGTGTACAAAATTGTATAAAATTTGTATATTATATTACATGATTGTAATTTGGTTTTTTTTTTTTTTTTTTTTTTTTAATTTAAGGTCTACAAAACTGGTTACAAGCATAATTAACTTAAAAATATGAACAAATGTTAACAAAATATCGTGCAATAGCTGCAACCTATTATATGTAGACACAACATGAGCAAACAGAGTTCCAGAAATACGCTTTACTTTGTATGTTTAATCATAACTTGCTTTACTTATTTTTATATAATGTTCTTAATTTATTTCTTAATACATTTAATGAAACAGAAAATAGATCCACATCGAAACGAACAGCGTTACAATATAGACACATCCGATTAATTGGGGAGTGTCTACCAAGGTTAGATTTGTATAATGGCGGTGCAAACATTTTCCTATTGTGAAGGCGACTGTTTACACGAGGAACAGAGAAGTTTAACTTCTCTAGCACATCAGGAGAATCAATCCGAGCGTGTATCAGCCCATGACAGTACAACGTATCGGCAATCTTTCTACGGACTTCTAACGAAGTAACTTTGTAGTGTTTTATACGGTCGGCATAAGACGCAAGGGTGCGGCACTTGTTGTCAGAGTATGCGAGATGATAGAAAAACCTTTTTTGCACTCGTTCAATTCTATCTGAGTGCACTTGGTACCCAGGATTCCAAACCACGCTGCAATACTCTAGAATACTCCGGATGATGCTGTTATAGATGGTTATTGTAAGACTTGGCTGTTTGAATATTTTCATTTGGCGATTAATGAATCCGCTAAGTTGTGACGTCTTTTTTACAATATGATCTACATGTTGACGAAAGCTTAATGAACCATCAATGATTACGCCTAAATCACGAATAGTCGTCACCTCCTTAAGAACAACTGAGCCAATCGAATAAAATGCGCACTGAGGCTTTTTCTTTCTCGAAAATTTAATATGGAAACATTTGTCTGGATTCAAAATCATTCCATTATCAACACACCATTTTTGTACTCTATCAATACTTGACTGTAAGACTTCTACGTCTGAATGAGATTTAACCACATGGTATACCTTCAAATCGTCAGCAAAAAGTTTGTATTTACAACCTATGGAATGGCACATGTCATTTATGAAGATCAAGAAAAACATGGGACCAAGATGGGATCCTTGTGGGACCCCTGAAGGAACCGCAAACTCATGAGATTGGTACCCACGAAGTGCAACCAATTGTGAACGATTACCCAGATAAGATGTACACCATCTCAATAATGAGCCATGAATTCCCATGTTGGCAAGTTTCACAATAAGAATATCATGGTTTACTAAATCAAATGCTTTACGAAAATCTGTATAGATAGCATGCACCTCTTCATTTTTATCAAGGGCTTCCGCAATTTCAGTGATATATTCCACCAGATTCGAAGCAGTTGACTTATGAGGAAGGAAACCATGTTGATTGGCATTGATGCAAGTTTTTATGTGAGGTTGGACTTTTTTGTAGACAATTGATTCAAAAACTTTGCCACATATCGACAGCAAAGAAATTGGCCTATAGTTACGAACATCGTTCAGAGATCCTGATTTATGAATGGGAGTCAAGAAAGCAAGTTTCCACCTAGTCGGAAAGCACCCAGACTGTAGCGACAGAAGAAAAATTTTGTGTAGTGGTCTGTATAATGTTTCGGCGCAATTTTGTAACAAAATGGGAGGAAAACCATCGGGACCTGGACCCTTGCCAACATCCAAACTCTTTAGTGCGTCAAGAACCTCACTCTCTTTTATTAGGCAATTACTCATAGGGACATCAACGTGACCGTGATAGCTAAGACTTTCTATGTTTGTTAAAGCTACATTAACAGTTGCATCATAAACCTCTTGGAAGTACTCAGCGAATAAATGTGCAACGGCTTGTCCACCTCGCGCAACCCTGCCGAGTAGTTGCATTTCGTTTGGTATTGACGCACTATTCGATTTCTTGTCATTAAGGTATCTCCAAAAATATTTAGGACTGAGACGTAAATTTTCTGATGCATTATTTTTGAACTTGTTGTAACATTCCTTAATCATGGTATCGCAGCGTTTTCTTAAAAGATCGTAAGTTAATTTGTCCATTGGATTATCATATTTTTTATATTTACTGTGATATTTACTTTTCTCCTTAAGGGCTTTTATGAGTGATGGACTGTACCAGATAGGAAACCGTTCATTCTTTGGCCGTTTTTTTGGTGTATATTTCTGAACTATTGGTGTCACTATGCTATAGAATATGTCTAACAATTGATTCACATCAGTTATACCACTCCAAAGAAAGGTCCAATCTAAATTTTGAAGTTCTTTGTTAAGACCATCGTAGTCTGTTTTATAATAGTTATAACGTAATGCTTTATTTGATTTCAGTTTAGAGCACGAAGGTCTATTCATTTTTATGTATAGGCTGGGATGATGTAAGTCAAGTGGTAGTATTGGATTTTCACATTCTGTTACCGTTACACAGTTCTGGTGACTACAAAGTACTAGGTCCAGTATGCGCTGATTCACGTTGCAAACCGAATTGTACTGATACAAGCCACTAAATGCAATTGAGTCCAAAAATAGGTTTTCAAGGAAGCAGGAACTGGGAGCCGGAGACAAATCATTGGAATGTGGGACCTGTGTCCACTGTATGTTGGAAAAATTAAAATCACCAATGAGCAGTGTAACCGAAGACTTATTAACCTTGTTCAAAGTAAGATTAATATTTTCAAGAAAATTCTTAATATAGGTGTGTTCAATGGGAGGAGGTACGTATACTGCGCAAATATTTACAATTATTTTTTTACTAAAATGTATTGATAACCATAAGTTCTCGCAGTTTGATTCCCATGAGTGCTTTCTCAGAACATCGTACTTTTTAAGCACCGCCACTAATACTCCGCCTCCATCCTTTTTTTTTGAACTGGTAGAAGATCTATCACGTCTAAAAATATTGTAACGCTGATCTATGACTTCGTGGTCGTAAACAGAATTGTTCAACCATGTTTCCGTAAGAACCAGAACATCGAAGTTCAGATTTAAAATTGATAAGTAGCAGTCATCCGTCTTTGATCTTAAACCGCGAACATTTTGATAGTATATATTATACACTTTTACTAATATAATTGAATAAATTAACATGCAATGAAATTATTTAATAATTTTTAAAGATTACTTAATGAGTCCATATCTCTAATTAACTTTGGAGCCGAGTTTACGTCTCTCCTGATGAAAATTTGTCCATTTCGCACCCACACAAACTGATACTTCTTCTCTCTTGCAGCATGTCTAGCTGCTGCATGTATTTTTTTATTATCGGGGGACAAGTGCTCCATAACAAAAACCTGTGTTCGTTCTCCAGTAATTCCCAAATGGTGGGAATTAAGCCTGTCCTTATCATGATTCTTGTTGAAGTTCTTTACAGCTGCTAATAGGTTGTCACGGGAACGAGGGCTAGCCAGCTTTAACACAATGTTCCGAGGTCTTTTAGATTGAGGGTTCAGCTTAGCTACTCGATGAAAGTTTATAACTTCTCTTTCAGGTAAGTCACACGATACTGCCTTTGTTAAGCTGTGAATAATGTGTAAGAGATTTTCGTTCTTGTTCTCTGGGATGCATTGTATTTCAACATTACAATCCCGCGCTTGCTGCTCCATATGGTTTAATTTTGCGGACATCAAACTCAATTGATTTGAGAGTTTGAAGTTTTCTTCAGATATTTTAGAGATGCTTGTTTTATTTTCGGCGTTAGTTTTTACCTGATCGTCGTGAAAATCCGAAAGAAAGGTAACCGATTTAGTAATATCATCCAGTTCTTCACGCATAGCAACAAAGCCGCTATTCAATTCCTTCATTTCTTGTTGTACTTTCAGCATAGTTGCATTAAACCGTTCCAAGCATGACTGCTGGTTTTCAAATTTGTCGTTCATGTTTTTGCGCAAATCTTTAATTTCATTTAAAATAGCATCTTGGAATAATTTTATTGAAGATGGAGGAGAAGAAAGCGTGGCGTCAGATAATAATTCGGTTGAATCTTTCATACATCTTCCATGAACAGGCGTGTTACTATTATCGCCCTGTTTTGGACGGGCAGCAACACACATTGGGCATACCCATTTGGAACGTGCGTTTAGAGACACATCAGTAAATTTAGCACAATCTTGATGGTAGGTAAGGTTGCATGTACCGTTGGTACATTTTAATCGTTTTTGGGTTACCAGTACATTAGAGTTGCAAGCAGAACACATAACCATTTTGTGATCACAATAGAAAAAAAAACTCCAAAAATAAAAAAAAAGTTAAAAATTAAAAAAAAAAGTTATAATATTAATAAAGTCTGATTAAAAAGTTAGATAATTAAATTACAACTCTAAAAAGTGTCCAATAAAAAAAAAAAGGCAAAAAGTTCAAAAGGGATAATTTGGTGAGGTTTGATCTCGGGTAGCTTGCGTCTATAACGATGTGTTATTATACCACAGGACCAATCGAGTCGCACTAAGAGTGACGAAAATACGGCACCAGTGCCAATTTTCACTAAAACGCAAACGAGTTCGATGACCTTCCTATTGTTCGGCAATGTCACAACACTCGCACTCACTACCGGCAATACCACAAAACAGAATAGTTTTTAGGTAAATAATCCACAAATATAGTCAATCACTAATTGTTCAATAGACTGTTTTATAGGACGGATATTCGTGAATACTTTGGTATATGTTTTGAGCAGATTACTCCACTTTTACTATTTTTTTGACAAATAAAACCACTGAGATCTCAACTATGCGTATTTCTCGGACGACCTCCAACAATAAAAAAAACTTGGTTGAAAATATAGAGAAAAAGAAATAAGCCTCCTAAGTTTCTTGCCAGCTCTTCTCGGTCAAAGGCAATGTCCAAAACCCGAACTGGTGGTAGATTCAGTAGTTTAGTCTAAACTAATTTTTAGGGTTCCGTACCTCAAAAGGAAAAAACGTAACCCTTATAGGATCACTTTGTTGTCCGTCTGTCCGTATGTCTGTCTGTCTGTCAAGATCCTTTATCTCGGGAACGCGTGGAGGTATGAAGTTGAAATTAAAACCATCTAAGTAGGTACTCAGGTCTGCGGTCCCTTGAAACTGTAAAAAAATCAAACTTCTAGGTTAACGAAAAAAAAGATACGGCCGTTTATGTCGCAAAAAACGTATATTTCGACACTCAAAGGGAATCAAAATTCATAGGGTACCTACTTGCCGTTGACCTAGAACTATGAAGTTTGGCAAGTGATATCGTCTTATACTTACTACAAGTATAGGGAAAAATCTGAAAACTATACATATTTAATTAAATCACTAAAAAAACAGGGTCTTTATGCAAGGAATGGGGGTCCAAATTTTAAAGTAGGTAAGTTAACCGTATCATGTTGGGTATCGTATGAAAGGGCTTCATTTGCACAAGCTTAAACAGATTTTTAAATATTTTTATGATGTAGGTATAGTTTTCGATTTATGACGAAGAATGAAAAAAGAAATATCTTGGAAACTAAATAAGTTCGAGACTCGATTCCTGAACTACATGTACCCTCGGTGGGCGAGTCCGACTCGCACTTGTCCGGTTTTTTTTAAATTTTATGATTTATAGGTTTGACGCAATAAGTGCCTGTGAAGGCTCTGTTGATTAAAATGATTTGACTTTGACTTTTGATTACAACGCACTAACAAAAATTTTGATTATGAAACCCTTTCGTGACTCTGCTCTCTGGCGGATTTATAAAGCACGTGAGAATATTTAGAAATACTAAAAGACCGTTTCGTTGTTGTTAGTCCTATTTTATTAGCTAAAAAATAATTTAATTTTAATTAGTTAAGTATGGAAAACCATTAATGTTCAGTAAAAATGAGGTTTTTTGTGGGTTTCACTACGCCCCAGTTCAAATCACGTTATATCTTGTTACACTTTAACTATGACTACTGGTCGACTACTCGCTCAAATAAGTGGTTATTTGAGCGAGTCTTCTATTAAACAATTTACATTGTACCGGGTGGTTCATTTCAACTAGGGCTGCCATCCGTCCGGGTTTCCCCGGATTTGTCCTAGTTTGGAGGGCGTCCGGGGAGCGTCCGGGCGGGGTTTCTAAAAGTGTCCGGGTGAAACCCGGGCACTTTTTATGTCAGGGGAAATCCGATTAACTTGATAGAATGGAATGATTAGCAATGAATTACAGCATTTCATAGTCATTCGGTGCGGCGAATATATCCGCGCAATCGTGAGTCTCGTGACGTGACCTCCCTAGTCGATTAAGTTGATTTTCTATAAATAAATAAAAGTATGATAACTATGATTTTATTTTATTGTATTTTTTTTTACGATGGAGTCCGGGGTAATATCTTTATTTCACCCAAATGTCCTGGGTTTTTGAAGTCTTTGTCCTGGGTCCGTAATTTAGCTGATGGCAGCCCTAATTTCAACTAACGTCATTATATCCAAGAATTATTTTGTGTAAACTATTTGGTATAAGACCCTTTAATCTACGTTACATTTGATCAAGGTTCTTTATACCTACTATATTTCTATTTCATTAATATTACATGTATTTTCTAACCTGCTTGCTAAGCATGTATCATGCAAACTTATAAAACAGAAACACCCGTTTCTGTTTTATAAGTTTGCCAAAAAAGTGTTGACGTCAACTTACTTTTTAAAATACATACCTTATGCCCGTGACATCATCCGCGTATCTTTATTATTATTAGCGTTCCGGGCGATGGCTTTGCCCGCGCTAAGTATGTTTATTTTTGAAATTTATAGATGTAATAAAAACGGAACATCCATCCACGTCTATACATCGATCCATACATACATCTATACAAACATATACATAAATATATACATACATACCCATACATACAATACATCCATTTATCCATCCATCCATACATCTATACAAACTTTCACGTTTAATAACATTAGTGGGATTATTAGTAGGACTATGGTCACATGAGTAGATATATGTACAAATATCTACTCATCTCTACCTTTCCACCGTACCGTAGCTATACTTGGCCGGGAACTGGATGCATATAGGCTGAATTAGGTGCTCACCGTCGTTTCCAAAAAGGCTATTTACAACAGGGTTTTGCCGGTTCCCTGAAGTGACGCTAGCGACATGATATTATTAACCACCCTCATGCCATTCAGCCCTCGGCACGTTTCTCACCTTGACTTGGGTGGGATCTTTTACACTCAATATTTACAGGTGACGCTAGCGACATGATATTATTAACCACCCTCATGCCATTCAGTCCTCGGCACGTTTCTCACCTTGGCTTATGTGGGATCTTTAACAACCTACTACCCTATTTACACGTCAATATACATCGCGTACCGGAAAGCGCAGTGTGGGCAGGCCTCCAACAAGGTGGACCGACGATCTGGTGAAGGTCGCGGGAAGCCGCTGGATGCGAGCAGCACAAAACCGGTCGTTGTGGAGGTCCTTGGGGGAGGCCTTTGTCCAGCAGTGGACGTCTTTTGGCTGAGATGATGATACATCGTATATAGATATATCAATATTATTCTATTTACACTCTCCATGTACAGGTCTATATACATTTTATACAGGCACCTATGTCAATATCTACACTATTCAACATATAATGGGTTTGTTATAACCTTGAAACCTGATCGTGTTCAAAGTCCATTACGTGGCCTTTCTCACAAGTGCAAACACGACTATGATACGATATTCTATCATGGAATGCCAGTGCCTATCTTCCGGCTTCATCATCAGACCTTGAAACCTAATCGTGGTCAAAGTTCATTACAAGACTTTTCTAAGAAATCCAAAACAGCTATGATACGATTTTCCATTATGAAGTTCCAGTTCATATCTTCCGGCTCCATCATCAGATCAGTTCGACAGTACCATATTATTGTATTGTCATCAGAACTACATACAGCTGCCAATTTTCATTACGCTACGACCCTTGGAAGATGGTTAAATTAGTTACCTTAGATTCCATTACATAATTAGTTACATACAGGTCAACCTAATAAAAGCGTGTTAAAAACAAGCTCTACGATCCCAGAATTCAATTTGAGCAATGTTGAATACAACGTGAAATATATCCTTTGATTTGGCGTAGTGAACCCTTTTTTGTAATTTTTTCAAACAGCTTTATCTTTACGTCTGTTTACAGACAGAGGTCACAGCTGCCATTATTTTGCGAGTTACGCCCTACGTCTTCGTCGTGAACTTGCTCAGGGGGGTGCCAAAAGAAGTGCGAGTTCCATTCGCCATTCGATTACGTTAACGAAAACGAGAATTTGTAAGGCAAACATTTAACTCTTCTCGGATGTCGCCAAGAGGCGCTGCTGCTTTAATGCCATAATAATTTTAATCTACGTTACATTTGATCAAGGTTCTTTATACCTACTATATTTCCTTTTCATTAATATTACATGTATTTTCTAACCTGCTTGCTAAGCATGTATCATGCAAACTTATAAAACAGAAACACCCGTTTCTGTTTTATAAGTTTGCCAAAAAAGTGTTGACGTCAACTTACTATAATAATTTTACACTCAGAATGCCTAGTGTGTTTTGTTTAATATCCGTATTCAATCGATTACGTTTACGAAAACGAAAATGCCATCAAAAACAAACTTGTAAAAAAAAACCAAGTCTCGCAACTCAGTTCTTCTACCGTAAAAAGTTGTGAGATCCTTACATAAGGGACCTCCTGTCTTAAGATATAAGTAATTAACCTAACCTAACAACATCTTATAGCGACCATATTGGGTCCGGCGGTCAATACCTACAAAGTAAAAAGCCCATGTCGGCCAACAAAGCCCACGTCTTATATTTCCTACGTAGTATATGGACATCATCGGTAAAAGACAACGTAGCAAATAGGTATAAGACGTGGGCTTTGGCTAACATAGGCGTTTTACTTTGTAGGTATTGACCGCCGGACCCACCATATTAATATTAAAAATCTTTTATGTTTTAAACAAATAGGTTGACTTGGCCATCACATGAAAACACAACGTATCTCACAAGTAATACATATAACATTTGGTTTAATAAGTCCTGAGACTAAATACTAAAATGAAACCAAAAACCCGACTGCTAAAACAACTATATACAGCCGCTTCATTATCATCGGCATCATCAACCAAGCGGCCGTGGCTAGCTCAATTAAATCCGCACTCTCTTTGGTTGGTGATTGTCCCCGCCTGCGACAACTATCAATATTCAATGTATTTATAAATACTTATTTATTATTTAGATTTTATTATTTAAAGTATCGGACAAGGAAATATTTCACGCTGCATTCAACATTGCTCAAATTTAATTCTGGGATCGTAGAGCTTGTTTTTTCTCTTTGCAGTAATTTTTTATGTTAGTCCGGTTTTTACGAGTAGGTATACGTGTCCTTTGTCCAGCAGTGGACGTTTTTTTGGCTGAGATGATGATAATGATGATGATACGTGTATAATTGTTTTTTCACACCACCTGCTCGACAATGCCTCATTATATATCATGCAAACCTTACTCAAAGTAAATCATTATAGCCCTTGTCTTTTGCCGGGGTGTAATGTTGTACTGAATTTCATTATAACCCGCCGGGCAGTAATGTGATTCTCACTGCTCTTAGTTCTTATTGTTATGCATTTAAAGTCTAATTTCGTCAAAATCGCGCGGCGCGCGGCTGCTGCAGCTGCTGGTGGCTGACGGCGAGGAGGTGAACGGCGGCGCGCACCGCGCCTCATTTATTTGAAAATCGAACTTATTCGAAAATCGAGCTGGCCACGCCACGGCAAGCCGAACGAAAAAAAATCAATACTTAAAACAAAAGCCGCGAGTATTTCAATACGGTGCAATCAGTATCAGACAAAACTGCAAAAGAAGATAGAATAAAACATTAAGAAAATGTCGAGTGACGAAAGTGATTTAACTCCGGAGTCCATTAAATTAGACGCCTTAGGTATTGTTAATAACCTACTACCAGAGAAGTCGAAGGAAAAATACTTGAAAGCTTACGACGATTTCCACAAATGGAAAACTGCAAAAGGCGCAAAGTCTGTGTCGGAGTCAGTGCTTCTTGATTATTTCGAGTATTTATCGTGTACAAAGAAGTCCAGCAGCCTGTGGTGTATCTATTCGATGCTCAGGTTAACAATAAGCATCAAACACGACATTAAGATAAATACATATAGCAAGTTATTGGTTATTTTAAAGAGGAAATCAGATGGTCATCGAGCAAAGAAGTCAAAAGTATTGACAGCGCAAGATGTGGAAAGTTTTCTGAATGAGGCTCCTGATCACAGCTTTCTGGCCATGAAAGTAAGTATGAGTACTGCCTACTTTTTAGTTACGTTTCTAGTACCTACCTATAATAGCTCTATAAAATAGTTACCAGATACCAAAACAAATAGAGAACGTTCGTTCATAGTTCGTGAAGATTATGCAAGAATTGTTGAAAAGTACCAAGCTCTGCGCCCCTCTAATATAAACACCAACAGATTTTTTATCGGTTACATTACAGTAATGGCAAATGCACCAGGCAAGTCATTGGCAAGAATAAAATCAGCGCCATGCCAAAAGAAATTGCAAAATACCTCAAATTGCAAAATCCCGAGCTCTATACGGGTCATTGTTTGAGGAGAACATCGGCAAGTCTGTTGGCAGATTCAGGAGCAGATATGGCCCAGATAAAACGTCATGGTGGCTGGAAATCCGATGCAGTAGCGGAGGGCTACATAGAGAATTCCATACAAAACAAAAACAAGATAAGCTGTCGTATTGGTGACAACATTCATCTGAAAACTACGTCCATTATTGATGATCCTTGGAAACCTTTGCCACCACAGCCATCTAGCTCAAAATATATCCCGTCAAGCCCACTGCCTCAAGCACCACCTTCCCCAACCTTTACTGTGCCAAACGACCCTCACACGCAAGGTTCTGATGTATTGGGTGCTGCTACTCAAATAAATTCCACCTCAACTAACATAAGCGTACCAAAAAATATAGCCATATCTTTACATAACTGGACTAATGTATCAAACATCAATTTTAATTTTTAATTTACTTTTTATTGTTATTTACTGTGCCAATTATATATAATTAGTAATGAAAATAGTATTTTAATAAATAAAATACTTTTTCTAGTAGCCTTGGTTTTTATTGTCTCGCAAAAGGTGAGAAAAGTAGAGTATACTCCTCAGGGATAAAACTGATTTTGCCTTGGGCGCGCTTAAATCCTTCACTGCTCTCAGGACTCCATTTTAATTCCCTCGCTTCGCACGGGAATCAACTCAAAACCCCCTCGCTACGCTCGGGAGTTAAATCTGGAGTCCTTCGTTACGCTCAGGATTCAAATATCGCGCCCGTGACATAATACAGTGCTTTATCCCCTTGGTGTACAATCTACTATAAAACGCCTTACTCAGCCATAGCGCATACCTACACCAATTGTTAATTATACTTCGTCGCTGCATCCTCAAGATTTTCGTATCACCATGTAGTCCACTCCTAAATGTGCTAGGCATCGAACATATTTTAGAGCTAAAATTAAAAAAAAAAACATAAAAAGAACAACATTTGACTAACTACTTACGGCTGCCAACGGTAGGGGGCGCGTGAGCGCTATCCGCCAGCCCGCCATTTTTTACGTCATTCGCTTCTAATGTTCGGGCATCGAAACAACGAAGTTTTTTTTCTGTTTCAAGAAAATGTTAGTTTAGTGAAAGATAAAGTGCGTCAATTCCCATACGAAATGGGCAAACGTAAACGTAAATCAAACGAACAAGAACGAATACGTAAAAAGATACGACGTTTGGAACGTCGGTTGGAACAAAGTGATACCGATAGCAGTGATTCAAATTTCGGTAAGTACATTGATTACAACATACAGGTTTAACAATGTAAAATAAGCTACAAATTTGTTACAGTCATGTTTACTAATGATTTGATTTTTACACGTACGTGTACATACGTGACATGCAACTGTTCAGACAAGTTATGAGTTTTATGTTTTTTCTTAACTACCTTATTTTAAGTGTTTTATTTTTTGGTTATTGGAAAATAATTACAATTAAATAGTACGTTTCTTTCTAAAGATAGTGCATGCAATTTTGAACTTTTGTTTTAAAGAATCATTTAATAATTACCTATTACAAAAGTTGACATATACGTAGTTTTTCTATAATAATGAGTAAGTACCGCGATGCGATTGCGGTCTTTGGCATTGCTATAGTACGATTATTATCTCGAGCCGTGATGTGATTACGGCCGTTTTTCTTTCGATTACAAAAGAAAATAAAAGTACCACGATGCGATTGTGGTCCCTTATAAAATGTAAAAGAGTCGCGATGCGATTGTGACCGCTTTTATTAAGCTAGATACTTCCTCTTGGTATGCCTGGATTATTATCCTTACAGATTATGAATCTGATCACTCGAATAATCATGGTATCCAATCAGTTATATCAATACCCCCTGAACCTGTAGTCAGCTTTCAAGAATCTGACGCGGAAGAACCCGAACATGTTGTTCAGCCAAATGAAGGCAATGAGGTATTGCCCGAAGCTTCGGAATTATCAGCTGATATTTTGGATGCCTTAGGTCAACCAAAAATTAAAGCTGAAATTTTTGCTCCAAAAATAAGGGAGGAAATAGCTGAACGTTGGGGCAAGATAGTGCTCGATGGGTTAAGCAAAGAGTCAATTCAAAAATTGATGGAGATCATTCTTGTTCCGGAAAACTTTAAAACACTTAAAGCTCCCGTTCTTAACCAAGAAATTGCTTCTGTTTTATCGGATTCAACGAAAAAGAGAGATTCTCGACTCGAGAAGACGCAAAACCATTTGTGAAAAGGCATTGCAGCCATCACAACTTTATTGTCTACCCTAATCGATAGTGAAATAGATAAAAGCGATATTATAAAGAAGCTTTCGGAAATTGGACAAGTACTTTTAGATTTACATTGCCAAAATACCTTAGCTAGACGTAAGTTAATAACATTTAGCTTGGACAAAAAGTTTTTGAATATAGTACAAGGGGTCAAAAGAGATTCGTTTCTCTTTGGTGAAAACCTAGGAGACAAAATAAAAGCAAATCAGACAGCAGTGAGATCTGGGCTACAAATCAAAAGGACGTTTGAACCACAACCAACAACGTCGTCGTACCGTTCCAATGTACCCGCACCGCGCCAGTTAAACTCCAGAGGCCCGCCCAGAGGTCAAGTCCAGCGAGGCAGACGGGGAGGGCCCAGATACCATGCCTCACCTTACCTATCCAGGCAACCAACAGTAGCAGCAGACCAGTACAAAGCCCCGCCAAAGGCGACCAACCACAAGCCGAATCAGCAGCCGTAGAGGTAACACATTATGCTGGTAGACTAAAATGTTTTTTTAACATGTGGGAAACTATTTCTAATGACCCAACAGTACTTGAGTATGTAAAAGGATATAAAATTCCATTTTGCTGTTCTGTTGTACAAAAATTTAAACCAGTTGAACCCTCTTTTGCCTCTACTGAAATTTATTATATAAATTTGGAAATAAAAAAGTTGTTATTATCTGGAGCAATAACGAAATGTGAGGATGTTCCTGGGCAGTTTATCTCAAATATTTTCCTTATACCGAAATCGGATGGTTCTTACAGGTTCATACTCAACCTTAAAAAGCTTAATAAATTTGTTATTACACAACATTTTAAAATGGAAGATATTAGGACAGTTTCGAAACTTATATCTAAATATGACTTTATGGCTAACATTGATTTGAAAGACGCTTATTTTTTTGTCCCTATCCATTCATCCAGTAAAAAGTATTTAAGGTTCAGATTTCAAAATCAAACATACGAATTTCAGTGTTTACCATTTGGCTTAAGTTCAGCTCCTTTTGTGTTTACTAAACTAATGAGACCAGTCACAACCTACCTAAGAAATCGCGGTCATTTGCTTGTAATATATTTAGATGACGTACTGTCAATTGACAGTTCTTATGAAGGCTGCTCTAAGAAAGCTAGTGTAATTGTCACTGTTTGAAAAATTGGGTTTTATGATCAATTATACAAAAAGCCACATCCAACCAAGTCAAAAGAAAATTTTCTTGGGGTTTGAAATAGACACATTAGATATGGCACTCAAATTACCGTTATGTAAACGTCAAAAAATTTTGAGTTTAGTTAACAACGTTTCCACCAAATCTTCAATATCCATTAGAGAATTTGCCAAATTTCTAGGCCTACTTACTTCATGCTGTCCAGCTGTAGATTACGGCTGGTTGCATACAAAGCAATTTGAGAGAGAAAAGTTTTTAGCATTGCAATTCGCAAACGACGACTATGATAAATCTATGAAAATAAATTCTTGCTTAGAACCAAGCTTTACTTGGTGGAAAGAACATATCATGAAGTCTATTAAACCGTTTCGTGATAGTAAATATACCCTTGAAATTTTTTCTGACGCATCCCTTACTGGTTGGGGTATTGCTTGCAATGGAGAAATATCGAATGGGTTTTGGAGCATAGTAGAAAAGCAAGACCATATTAATCTCTTAGAGTTAAGAGCAGCTTTCATAGGACTAAATGTTTTGCCAGTGACCTCCATAATAAAGAAGTTCTTCTGAGAATAGATAATATGACCGCGATCGCTTACATAAACAGAATGGGGGGCGTTCAATATGAGCACCTGAACAAAATTACCTGCCAAATTTGGCAATGGTGCGAAGAAAGACATATTTTTATTTTTGCATCCTACATAAAGTCAAAAGACAACGTAGACGCAGATCGGGAGTGAAGGCGTACTAACATTGACACTGAGTGGCAGTTGTCCCAGGTAGCATTTAATAAAATTACAGAGACATATGGTTTTCCAGAAATAGACCTGTTTGCATCCCGCCTTAACGCAAAATGCTTCTTATATGTTTCATGGAAAAGGGATCCAGACGCCCATAACATTGATGCTTTTACCATAAACTGGAAGAATTATTTCTTCTACTGTTTCCCTCCTTTTTCTTTAATTTTAAAATGCCTACGAAAAATAATTAATGATCAAGCGTCAGGCATAATAGTGGTTCCATATTGGCCTAGCCAAGCGTGGTTTCCGTTATTCTTAGAACTCCAATCTTCAGAACCAATATATTTTTCACCCAGTAATGAACTTTTAAACTCTCCTTCCAGGACACAACACCCACTGTGGCGGAGCCTTACCCTGGTACCTTGCCACTTATCAGGAATGCATTTTCAAAACAACTCTTATCAGAGGAAGCTATCAAGATTATGATTGCATCTCTTTCTCGAAGCACACTAAAGCAATATGATGCAGCATACAAAAAGCTATGGTTTTTTTGTCAAATTAACATTATCGAGGATTGCTTTTCCATTTCAAATCCAGTTGCTCTTAATTTTCTTACTGAACAGTTCAATTCCGGATCCAGTTATTCCACAATAAATACAATTCGATCAGCACTATCTCTCCTATTAGGTAAACGTTTTAGTTCCGATATTAACGTCAGTAGACTATTAAAAGGAGTATTCAAAACTCGTCCCTGCTTCCCTAAATATCAACACACATGGGATACTAACGTCGTATTGGATTTTGTTAGTAAATGGTATCCAAACGAAAATCTACCCCTTTCAACTATCACCAAAAAATTGGTAGTGTTACTCGCATTGTCGACTGCACAACGAGTTCAGACACTATTTGTCATTAGGTTATCTAATATTAAAATTACTAATACTAGTACCTATAGAAATTGTGATAGACGATCTGATTAAAACTTCAGCTGCGGGACGGCCTCAGCCACACTTAGAAATCCCTTTCTTTAATAATAATAGACAAATATGTCCTGCACACACTTTAATATCGTATGTAGAAAAAACCAAATTATTGCGACAGAGCGCAAACACGGAAAGATTAATTTTGACGACTAAGAAACCTTACCATAATGCTACTACTTCTACAATCAGCCGCTGGATCAAACAGGCTTTGCACGAAAGTGGAGTTGACACTAACATATATTCTGCGCATAGCGCTCGCCACGCGTCGCTGCGTGCTGATCAGCGGCTGATCGTCGAGGTGTTCCTATAGATATTATTAGAAAAACCGCCGGTTGGTCCGGAAATTCACTTGTTTTTGGAAAGTTTTATAATCGCCCTGTTGGTACTAATAATGATTACGTTTTCTCTCATGCTATTATAGATCACAATGATCAGGTTTGTGGTGCTAAGAAATGATCTGGATTAAAATAGTGTCATAGTTTTCTGTTTTATTTATTTATTGCTAATATTTATTCTTAATTGATTTCCCTAAAGCTCTGAACATCTACATGGTGATACGAAAATCTTGAGGATGCAGCGACGAAGTATAATTGAAGGTTAAACAAACTTACCTAAAGTGAAGTTTGACCTTAATTATGCGAGTCGCTGCATCCGAAGAGATTTTCGTTCCCATCCCACCCTCGGGTTCATGTAATATGAACTTGCCCAAATTCCTTTGCATTTAGGGAAATCTGACTCTAAAATAAATGACGTAAAAAATGGCGGGCTGGCGGATAGCGCTCACGCGCCCCCTACCGTTGGCAGCCGTAAGTAGTTAGTCAAATGTTGTTCTTTTTATGTTTTTTTTTTTAATTTTAGCTCTAAAATATGTTCGATGCCTAGCACATTTAGGAGTGGACTACATGGTGATACGAAAATCTCTTCGGATGCAGCGACTCGCATAATTAAGGTCAAACTTCACTTTAGGTAAGTTTGTTTAACCTTCAATAATCTGAGTAAGGCGTAAAAACGAAACTCTTGACGTCTAATACTTTTGACTGACAAGTTCTTTGAGTTTTTTAACATGGGAATCATCATCATCATCATCATCAGCCTATATTAGTCCACTGCTGGACATAGGCCTCCCCTAATGAACGCCATAGCGCCCTGTCCTCGGTTTAACATGGGAATAAAATCGGCTAATATTCCCGAAAACAAAATATTGCTGTAAATGAAAATTATTAACTACATCTACGTCAATAGAAAAATTGGCCATATCCTTTAAATTCTGTAGACGTTGTTGTTCGTTTATAGAATTCGTCGATCGTGTAGTCGATCTAACAGTTTTTTGGGGTCAAGACTACTTATTAGTAGCCTTAGAGCATTAAAAAAAAGCTAATAGCTAACCCGGCCAATGTATTTACTTTTTTTATTTTTTTATTATTGCCTAATAATATTCTGAGCCTATGTCACTCCCACAGTCAAAACAAATCTAACGACACCTCATTTTATCCACCATGCCATTTGGGCTGTAGGGCGTGCCAAAGAAACAGACATACATACTACCCTCCTTGGTTATATTTTTCGAGTGTATGTATGTATCACAGGTATGTATGTATGTATGTCTGTTTCTTTGGCACGCAGTCGGGTAAAAACAAAGTTTTTTTGATAAAATTATTTTTGATTCATCAACATAGTCTCCTTCAACTGCAATAGAGTCTCCAACGCTTTTCTAACTTTTATATTCCATGAGTGTATAAAGATTTATCAACATAAACGGTTTTATTGAAAATAAAGATTAATAAAAATAAAAAAACAAAAAAAAAGAACTATAAAGTTAAAAATAAGTCAAACCTGATAATAAGAAAAACATTTTTTATAAATAAACGCGTGTTACATTGTGATTGCAAAAGAAAAATATTGTATAATGTAACACGCTTTTATTTAATAAATAAATTATTTTTAACTTTTTAGTTCTTTTTTTATTTTTATTTAAATCTTTATCTATATCTATACTAGTAGGCACTTACTATATAAATCTGTAGGCTCTGTGTGTTCTTGCAATTTTTCTGACAAATTTTGGGATAATCATTTTATGACACACTGACACCTACGACTTTTGAAATTTTGATCTGTCTGTCTGTCTGTATGTATGTGGTTTATAAATTGTGACGTTTGTAAATAGTGGAATATTTATTTAATTTGTTTTAAAATGTACCTACTTACTTAATAATTAATACCCGAACTCAGATCGTATGCAAATCTAAATAACGGGAGGGGTTTACTGAGATTACCTAATGTTTGAACACTTTAATCATCATTTAAGCATCTTAGATCAGTTGCCGTGCTGAATAGGTAGGTACTGGAACGGTTTCCATATAACGCTGCGCTTCCTCCACAAAATTCCTTCTTCAGTCATAGCATCACTTAACGTCAAGTGAGATGAAGTGCTAGTTTCATTCGCTATTCGATCACGTTAACGAAAACGAGAATTTGTATGGCAAAATGTTAACTCTTCTCGTATGCCGCCAGGAGGCGCTGCTTCAATGCCATACTAATTTTCGTTTTCGTAAACGTAATCGAATTAATACGGATAGCATACAAAACTCAACTAGGCACCCCTGATTTGCAGGCGTGTGTACAACATGATTATGAAGATACTTATCTACTACCTTAGTAGGTAAAATTCTCATACGGTAGTCCGTACGAGAATTTTTAGCGTTAAAAGTTAGTTACACAAGAGCCTGAATAAGTTTGAAAGAGCAATCATAATTGATATCAAAGCTCGAGAATTAGTCGCCGGCAAAAAATCGCCACACAAAAACTATAATTACTAGGTATTATAGGTAATTGCGGTAAACAAAGGCCACCTAACTTCAGATTAAATATTTAGGTTAAACCATTGATTTGAATGAAACAACTTTTACGGATCTACTCGCGTTTATTTTACACATTATCCTGACGTTTCAAACCCTTTGCAGGGTCCGTGGTCATAGGGAGACTGAGGTGTTGGTCGTCCGTCTCATAATTAGTTGGTAGCTTGTATACCCTTTCAGGCGCGTTTCGTTTTACGCAGAAAGAGCTTACAGTATCTTTTGGTCTGGCAGTATGGTGTTGGGGCTGGGATTTAATATTTTGTATGATTGGGATACCAGACCAGTTGTTTCATTTCAATGTGTAGTGTTCGCTTAAACTTTAGAAAACAATAAATAATTGATATTAATAAAAAATGAGGAGAACATTTTATTCTTTTAGCAACTTATCTAAGTATATTTTTTGCCTTGGCCTGTCAAATTTCGCTTCAAAATAAACACTTTTAAAACCCTTTGTAAGGCCCTTATTAAACATACGTAGTTTAATAGGGACCATGATTTTGAGTCAATACAACGGGATAACCAAATTGAACACAATATCTTAGCTCCCTATAGCTTTTAAGTAGTATGACATTGCAGCAGCGAACGCCTCCTGGATGCCTAGTGTATTTGCCATTCTAGTCTAGTTTTCGAGTTCTAGCAATCAGCCCACCCCACCGCCCGCCAGTCCACTTTAGCTGTCACGGATATCCTCATTGTATATTGTAGATCCCACAGATACTACGATTGCGTAGCCCTCTCCATTGCTCGTTGTGGTCTTGGGCATTCAGGGTGCCTAGTGTGAGTTTTGTTTACTATCCGTATTCATTCGAATACGTTTACGAAAACGAAAATTAGTATGGCATTGAAGCAGCGCCTCCTGGCGGCACACGAGAAGAGTTAACATTTTGCCATACAAATTCTCGTTTAGGTAAACGTTAACGAATGGCGAATTAAACTCGCACTTGACACCCTGAGTGCCTAGTGTGAGTTTTGTATCCGTATTCATTCGGGTACGTTTACGAAAACAAAAATTAGTAAGTATGGCATTTAGCAGCACCTCCTGGCGACAACGGAGAAGAGTTTAAATTTTGCCATGCACATTCTCGTTTTTGTTAATCGAATGGCGGATGAAACTCGCTCTAGACACCCTGTAAGATATAAATACAAGACCCATAGTAAGCAACCAATAGCTAGTATAAAAATAGAAACAACTCATTTGGAACACTCGCACTTATTATCCATCTTGCTGCTTATCTCCAAATGTATGAGCCGTTCTGGTAAACACACACATCAGATGGATGAGTTTTAACTTTTGACCCAAAACATCAAAAGCCGGGGAGATATAAAAAAAACGAACGATCCTTACAGTAATCGCCTGAGAGCATTTAAACAAATGCTCTAAGGTTGCATAAGATGTGTAACATTTGACATCTAATTCTCACCTTTTTAATGATTTCAAAAGGTTTCATTCATTTTACACACTTTGCGTTTATTGTTATTGTAATATATCAATCAATATTACAATTTCCACACAAAAGTTTCAGTAACGTGTGGACACAGCGACTACACAAAATTACTGAAACTTTTCGGTTGCATTGTGTGGAAGCTATTACCACACATAGAAACCAAACCTCACACAGTCGCAAAGTGTCGTAAATATTACGAAACTGCCATGACTGTTACTACTTTTAAAAAATCTGCAACCGAAAATGGCTGTATGGGTTCCGTCCCTTTTCTACGAAAGCACTCCCATAGAGACGAGCGGAAAGATGGTACACATCAATAAAAACACTTTAATAAGTATCAATAGTTTATTCCATAAATTAATTATAGCCAAGCTTACACTTTCGTTTTTCTAAACCGACTCATATCAAAGATTAAAACTGCCTAGATTTATTCTATAACTCTGTATACGTAGCAGGGATGTGAAACTACAGACAGAAACCAAAGTGTTGTAGACACCCCTGCGAGCTCTATAAAAAACTTATAAATAAATCTAACATCACTCTATTTTTTATACCATTAATTAGGCTAATAAGTACTTGGTGTTACTACTGTTCGACTATTCCAGTTTCAATATAAAAGATAATTATTTCTATATCGTCAAACTGCGTAAGCGACGGTAAACTACAGTTTCATTGAGTAGGGTTTTTACTTTGATATATCACAAATGTTTTGATACCTAAAATTAAATCTTTTCGCATTGCACTGAACGGCCCGTTGTTGATGAAACGTTGCAATTCATGTATATTGCACTAGTTCATAATAAAGGCAAGAAAATATCCTATAAAATATCGTTAAATATTAATGTTTTGTTTGTTAATGGATGGAGTGCAGTGCAATACCGAAAAGATGAGTGACTTACATTATTTAATGATGATATTGTGACTGGTACTATTGATTAAATATTTAATAAAATTGATGACTGTGGCAACGTCTTAAAAATCTCTAAGTGAGGCGTATTTTATTGCTTTAGGCGTAATGATTATTATCGGAGATATAAATATACATCTTACAAATTACACCGATCAACGCAAATACAGAGACAAACAAGTTTCATGACAGATGGAATGGTCAGGAAGTTTACAAGACCTACAAAATATATACCTAATTTACTTTGTTCGCTGGCCTCGTATTTCGCGTTTGTAGAAAAAAATATTAACTACAACATTCAACAGAAATACTGGACATAAAAAAATTATGTTACAATTTTTTCCTCGTCATAAGTATAATTTTTTTTTTTATACTATTATATATTTTACTCTAGCTAATACATTAGAATGGATTATTATTATAACAATTTAGTACCTCGTACTTATAAATGAGTGGCGTACATACATATTGTTTCGATCTTTTTGTGAAGCAAATCCGACAGGATTAACTTAAGTTTATTGCTTACAGCAATGGCGTTTCAGTCTTTAACGAAAAAGGTTGTTTTAGGCATCGTGTATAGTTTCTTATTATCGCATCAGTCAGCTGCGTGTTTACTTAAAAAAATGTAAGTATTTTAAAGTGTCGTCAAAATTATTTTAGACTTTAGGAACATAAAATTTTTTGTTTGTGTAAATATAAATGTTCGCTAGGTATCAATTTATTATACATTTTAATAAAAACCAATTGCCACATTTACGAAGGGCCCCACTTGAGAACGGCTCGACCGAATAAGCTGATGTAAGGTTTTTCTAAAAGATAAATTAAATGAAAAGGTTTTCGAGCTAGTAAAGCAATCACGAGATACGGGTGCTTACGCGGATGATATCGTAGGCGTTCTCTGGATAGTTTTGATGTACAAATGGACCAGGTAGGTGGCGCTGCAAATTGGTAGAGGTAGATACGGGATTTCTCAAGCGTACGAAGTCGTGAGCGGGCCACTAGTACCTATAATATAATCATAAAATATGTTTTATTAGTTGCCACAATTAAATAGTTACCAAAAACTGCTTTATTTCATACTTACAACACTATAATTTATTTTCTTTTCTACCGAATGATAGATAGAGATAGAGGTGTTCCGATAACTTACATACTTCCGTCGACTTTAGCTGCCACGTTTAATTTAATCTACGCTTTCAGTATCACAACTTTTTAAGGGACTTCAAAGTTACGACCTCGAATCCAATAGTCCGATAGAACTTTTCCATGCCTTTAATCTGAATATAGATATATGAAAGTCATTATTCTTTTAAACGCGGTGCTCAACGACGCAATTTCATATATTGTGATCTACATCATTTTTTTCGATTACATTAGCATTCTTTATATAATTTCGAAAAATTTAAAATGAGAATACTTTTCCGTCTGTCCTACTTTATCACAAACTTATTATTTAGGTACGCCATGTATCGGTATCCGACTAAGTGGCCACTTACGCCCGTTCCCAATAACCTATTTGTTGTTTTGCCTACTATACATACAAATTTGACATAAGCTCCATACAAATACTCGTCAAATTTCTAACTCCAGTAAGCAAAACAACAGACAGGTAGAATATAGGGAACGGGCGTAAGACAAAACACTTCAAACAGTGAAATCAAAACAATATGTAGTACGTACAATCTTATGTTATGTAGGTAGGTAATCTATTTTAATCTAATAAGTGGTGAATAATGTTGGTGTTTCTTTCAACGTTTTAAAGGTACGTTACGTTTGTGGTGTTCATGGTTCCATTGTGATAAGACTTATTTAGTTGCGAGTATTTGAAACGGGACGCCAATTCTGTGTAGCAAAAAGGTCATGATTCGACAAGTGTGACTATACGTAAAAGTTCAGAGCATGCTCTATTCAAGAGACTTGTGAGGGTAGCCTCATTCATTGAATAGGTACCATTGGTTCTCGCAAACTTACTCACTCACTAGCGACAGCGTTTATATTTGGTTTGCCAGAACTTAGAAAGGTGCTCAAAACTTGCCACTTTCATGGTTGTCTTACAAAAAATGTATCATCATGTTGGTGGTGTAAAATAGAATCCTTTGGTGGACACTACACGCAGTAAATTTTCAAACGCTAGCGAGTAGCGAATAGAACCACACATGGTAGGGTTACGGAATCCCTGAGTGCAGCCTTTGCGTATTTGACATCTTTTTGTAAAGGATCTAAAACTGTCTAGCGGCGTGCACGGTATAGCTTCAGCTTTCATAGAATTCGCAATGAAAAACGTAATCCATGCAGCTGCATTTGACGCCACAAATCTTTTGTTCTTCCATACGGCCAAGTAACTATGTTTGCAAGCACTAACTATGGACTCTGGTGCCGCTAAAAAACCAAAGATACCCTCTAAGATCACCTAACCACACGCCACAATTTTTTTTGGTATAAACAAACTTATGTAAATGTTTTAAGAGATATAATGGACTCCACAGAATTAGCGTACCGTCTACCCTCTAGGTATACAAGCAAATGCAATAAATGCTTTTTAATAAATTTACTAGCTTATAAAATATGTCAATGACGGTATAACATTTGTTTAGGTCCTCTTTCCAGATTTGATTCGAAGTATTTCTATGATTTGTCGACAGCATTGAACAATAAATTATTGGAAGACTTGATCTAAAACTTAATTAATGCCTTTTAACATTTATTGCATGCTTGTTAATTGAATACAATCATTATGTTAACTTTAAGATTGTTGCTGAATAACACTAAAGATTACTCCAAGTAAAAACAATAAACTGTAAAAAGGATGCTCGTTATTTATCTATAGAAACGTATACTTGTGTGTATGACATGAAGTACCTAATCATAGCGAATTATAAATTTTAATAGTAGGTAACAAAAAAGGAGTTTATCATGGTTATAATCATAAGACATGCGTATTGATAAAATACAAAAATTGTAAAACGAGTATACATACTAAGTCGTGATGTTAAACATAAATTGGCTCTTTATTACATACTAACTTGTACATAGTTGTGAATTTGAAAAGCTTTTATTGATTTACTTATTAAAGTTAAAGAATAGGGCTTACGATCTCCGTTTTGCATAATATTGAGTATGCGCACTATCTGTTTAAATCTGGAGTGTGTGTTATTTTAAATTGGCAATTTAGCAAAACTTTACATGACGTAATAAAAATACTTTTTAGGTAGTAGACATAATATTTTACCTAAACTGTCTGTGAACTAGCCCTATTCTTCTATTTAAGATTATGTACAAGAACTAAATTCTTATGTAAAGATAACTCAAATTATCTTCTTCCACGAAAATAGTACGTTTTTTGTTATTTCAGTCATTCACTTAGGTACACCCTGGGGTTTTGATGTGCAGTTATCTTCTCCTATCCAGAAGAACAATGTTAAGTTATCAAAACATATTATCTGAGTAAAATCGAAATGGATCATGTACTAATCTTAAATTGAATAAATACATACAACACATATTTTTTTGCATTATTGACTAAGTAACACTTTAGAAAATTCAAAACATCATAAAATGTTATTGTGCATTTCAATAGATATTAATTAATCTTTTATGTAAATAACAAAACCGCGAGATCAGCATTGAAAATATCCACGCCAATAAATAAACAATTTATTTTTAATTTTAATTTATTTGAATTTTAGACTTATTATAATTACATTTGACATCCCACAAAACTATACCACAGTAAGAAATGGGAAGAAATAGTTAAGGGTGCGCCGTCCGTAAGTGACAAGTGTCATATGTTTTATTTGAAATGTCGTCGTCCATATTTATTTGATGCCGCGTGCCCATACTAATTTTGTATGGGAAATTTAAGGTGCTTAATAAAAAAATATTATTTAAATAACCACTTGATGAATCAAAAATGTAGTCTAGCAATTTGTAGTTTATCCATTGATGATTGTTTAGACAAAATCAGAGGTACAGTAATTTAGATAAACTATAAGAAATCTACTAAACGCCGCCACTCGTTTTCATGATCTTTGCCCAACTTTAAATGATATTGTAGAAAAAACTATAGCGTGTTATGAATTTATGGTTCTGACAAATTGTAAACACGTTCCCTATGATACTAAATATATATTTTGTTCATTTAATACGATAGTATTTTCAATTATATTTACTTAACCGTAACTGCATTTTTGGCCTTTTTTGGTCGGCCCACCCTTAAGAAAAATTAATTTAAAAAAAAATAGTAAACAACACACAAAACACTCGATGTAACCACACATCAGGATCGGATTATTCTGCAGATACCTCGACCGGTAAACTATCACGAACACGTACTCACTCGTCCATTCTCCCAATGACGCGAGTCGGTACAACGCTAACCTATTCTGAATTACCACACTATGTAGTTACAACTAGGGCCTGCCGCCCGCCAGCCGCCGCGGGCGCCACTGCCCGGGCGCTTGAAAAGTAATAGAAATTTTCAACATGATTTGCCTTTATGTTGTCTTGTACTGATTCCTATATTTGCTTGAACCGAATATTTAAAATATCATATAAATATAATGAGTACTAGAAAGTATTCGCATTTAGCTTGAACATCATTATTTTTTTTCTTCTAAGACGTGTTTTATGTAAATATCGTAAACGAATAATTTTATAGTGGAAAAACTAACGTCACATAGAGAGAGAATGAATTAGGTACCTACCTTAAATATTGAAAAAAGCATATTTCTTTTTAGGAGATTTTATTTATTCCTGAAAGTTAGAAACAACGATAAAAAAATGATAAGATAAACGAAATAAGTTATCAAACAAATTTCTTCTAAATATAAGGAAGACTGAAATAACATTTACTTTCGACAGAGCAAACTTAACAGTTTCTGTTTGTAGAAAAACATTTTATTGATATTTTTTGTGTTTATAAATTAATTAGTGTTATTTGGGATATTTTTCCTGTTATATTCATAAAAAGTAACGTAAAACTCAGTTGAGTCATATTACTCATATTATTATATCTTTATATTACATCAAATACAACAAATTAGAAGAACAAATCACTAACTGCTACAGTGAAAATTTTTGGTAAAATAATGTCGTTCGTTTTATCCTACATGTTAATAATAAAAGTTTATTGCCAATTAAAATTATTTTGGAAGAAACACACAAGCAGTCTCGTTTAGAAGCATCAAGATGATCTCTTTTTAACTATTATTCAAAAATCAATAAAAGCTTTTATTTTTAAGTTTTTTTAGCGAAAATATTGTAAATACGTATTTATGGGTGAGGGAGATAGAGCAAATTATTGTTTTAGACACAATTAAAATGTAATGGGTGAGGGGCATAGCATAATTCGCTTACTTTATTCGCAGTAAAATAGAGTAAAATAAGATCGCTCAGCTTAATTATAGTAAATTATAAACATTTTTCTAGCACAGCTTCTTCAATACGTATTATTGGCAGTTGAATAAACACATCACAAGACATAAATGATAGGCAAAGCTCTTACAATTACTATATTGGCAATATTTGTATATCAACTTACACTAAGTTGATTGCAAGTATAGAAAATTATAGAAATAAACTATATCTAAGTTTTTCTGAATGCTTTACACACAAAGAGAAATAAAATAGAGCAGTTAAGAAAAGTCATCCACTTAAAATTTCCAACCTGAGACATCATAATTATTTTTTAAATATTAATTAATAAAACAAACATTTAATAAAGCAGTGTGTGTAAAATATCAGAATATATTACAATAAAATGTTCATATGTTAAAGCAAAGATTTACACTAAAATTAATAAATTCAGCCTTATGTACATGCAGTGTAAAAATGGGTAAATACATACAACTACATACATTGTTGCAATTTTAAATTAATTAAGTACAATACCTCAGTTTGATCACATTGGCAGTTTAAGTTTCATATAATTACATTATTACAAAAAAAATAGGACACATGGCAAAAGATATATGAGTATTTGACACTTTTATTTTACCACAAAATAAAATAAACTTTTGGGATCAAACTCTCATGAATATACATATAATTATCCATCAAAATTTGCTAACTACATTTTTATACTCTAATTTTTTTACAATATTTATGTAAATAAATTGATCATATGTCTGAACCACAACAAACAAGCTTCCTCATACATGTGTCGACATATATGAGGAAGCTTGTTTGTTGTGTACATACTTTCTCTTTTACAAATGGTGTTACAGTTAATATTTAAAGTTCCAAACTTTAATACAAAATCTCACTTAAGTCTACTCCTGAAAATAATAATGAAGTACAAATAATTACTAAAAAAGCAAAATTAAAAATAATCACAATTATGAACATCAGTCTAGATAAATAATTATATGCAATGTAAAGTACAAACCATGGCTAAAAATGTATTTGACATAGGTATGTACTGCTCTTTAATTATTTATAACAGCTATCTCTTTCAATAGACCCCTTCCTATCAAGCTGCCTTGAAGATAGAGTAAATATTCTTTACTAGGTAATAAAAATAAAACATGGCTCTTTTTCGTTGTATAAATGTAAAAAGACGGTAGTTTATAAAGCTTTAGTGTTAAATTAATCATCACAATTAAACTTAGGCCCACTCTTGCCATTTTGTCTGATTTGTACAGCCATTATAAAAGCTAACACTAAACAAATACAACAATACAATAAAAATTGAAAAGATATAAACAGCACTATATGAAATATATTTTAAAAGTGACATTTTAATAGCATTTTAAGAATTAAGTCTTATTTTATTTTAAGTCTTATTCTATGACAGTTGTTTTAGAAAAATATACAAAAAACATTCATTGTAAATCACTGTTCTCGAAAACCACATTACTTATTGTGATGTCATTGTCCACTTCAGCTGCTTATTCAGAGATCATTGTTTATTATGAGTTCTTAGTAAGATAGATCATAGTTTTTGCTAACATTGCCATTAGCTACATGTCACAAATACTGCACTTCACAAACACTCACACAAGAAACCCATATGGTCCGCTGACTCGAATCTGAGCACGCATACTTTGGACACTATTCATGATTTTCTTTTGATGACCTACAAGTGTAACGCCAAGCGATGCTAACTGATGGACTGTCAGATCTACTACTGCCTCCATGTCTGTGATACCAGCAGCACGGAATTTCTCAATGTACCTTGACATTTTTATACATTCCAACCACTCTTCTACAGATGAGAATTGATTTAGGTCGGGCGTATCACCCGCGAGCGGATCTGCAGAGCGATTTTGGGCAATTTTTCTTAATGTATCAGGACAGCGTATAAGTTTGTCCAGTGTTTTTACGATGCTCGAGAACGTTGGTCTATGTGTTCGTTCTTTCTGCCAACAATCGAGCATTAGCTGATAGACAGCTTCTGGGCAATCCATTGGTGCCGGTAGACGATATCCCTTCTCAATAGACTTGATAACATCCTGATTACTCCAATTCCAATATGGACGTTCACCAAAGCTCATTACTTCCCAACAGACAATACCCATAGACCAAACATCACTGGCTGATGTAAACTTTCTAAAAGCTATAGCTTCAGGAGCTGTCCACCGTACCGGTATCTTGCCGCCGCGTGTTGTGTATGCTCCATCTGCTGTAGATTCTATTTCACGGGATAAGCCAAAATCGGCAATTTTACAAACAAGCTGAGAGTTAACCAAAACATTGCGGGCAGCAAGATCTCTATGGATGTAATTCATTTCTGACAGATATTGCATTCCAGTTGCAATTCCACGTAGCATTCCAACTAGCTGTAAAACCCTGAACTTTCCATCATTTGCTCTCAAAAATGTGTCCAATGAACCATTCTCCATAAATTCTGTAATAATCATGATTGGATTGCATTTGGTAACAACACCTTGCAAAAATATAACATTAGGATGTTCAAATTGGCCCATAATGGATGCCTCAGCTAAGAAGTCTCTTCTTGCTCTCTCTGTTGACCCTGGTTTCAGAGTTTTAATGGCAACATCTATTTCTTGTCCACAGCTTGCAGGTAGTTTAAGTTTTCCACGGCATACATCACCAAATTCGCCGCCGCCAATGATTGCCTCGATTGTAATACAAGATGCATCAATTTCACGAGCAAATTCTCTGACAGCTTGATTCGGATCTTCATAAGTGTGAGGATCAATGTATGTCCTAGAACCAGTTCCAGCAAAAAGTGGAGTTGTTGCATTGCTACTAGTCTTAGCTGGCCTCTCTGGACCAGTGTATACCTCACCATTGCGATAGTTAAGTGCATTGCAGTCACTAGGCTGTTTCTTATCACATTCATCATCGGCACGTGATCTTAAAAACAAGACAGTTGCTATTATAGCAACAACTGAAAGCACAACAACTGCAACCATTACTCCAGCAACCAATCTTACTTGTGCCCCTTCCTCTTCACCAACAAATGTAGTTTCTAAAATTGATCCAGTATGTGCATAGACAATTCTACTAAACTCACCCCAACCTCGCTTCATTTTGGCTCTAACTCTGATTCCATACTCAGTATCACTTTTCAATCCTATTATTGTAACATGAGGCTCTTTTGTTATCTTCAAAGTTGCATTTCCACTCTTATCCAAATTATCTTTTGGAAAACATTTTACTTCATAACTTTCTATAGTATTATCTGGGTCAGTCAAATCTATAGGTGGTGGATTCCAAGCAAGTGATAATTTATCACTTTCAGCACTAAGAACTCTCAATTTGGATACTACACTTTCAACGGAAGCCTCAGCAGTTACAGCTGTTATTTCTACTTTCTTTGGAGGTTCTCCAGTAAGCTCAGTGACACCATTTTCAGCAAAAATCTGGAATTTATACTCAGTAACTGGATCTAACCCCATAACTGATACTCTTGTAGAATTTAATCCACTAGAAGCAGGTCTGTACTCAACACTAGGACCACAGTTAGAACAATGTATTCGATATGTAACATCATTTCTGCCACCATTTTTATGTGGTGGCTGCCAGGCTAGAAATATAGAAGATTGATCTGCAGATGTTACAGTCAAATTATCTGGTGCTGATGGTGGTTGTGTACAAGGAATATTTTTTTGATCTTTCTTAGCTCTGAAGAAACCTGGCACACATTTACATTCAGCTGCAGCAAAAATTATTGATTCTGAATAATCAGGGCAAGGTATGCAGGGATCATCACCTGTGTGCGACTTAAATTTTCCTGGCTGGCATTTGTTGCAAACCTGGTTGTGATGGTCAGGTTCAAAACCAGCACGACACTTGCATGATCCACTTGGCAGAGTCCACTTACCGTCACCTTTGCACAGATAGACCGGTGCTGCTTCACCTGGAGCAATATCAGCATTCTCCACGCAAGTGCCATTAGCCTGCTCAATCACAGTTACTTCCCTTCCTGTTGGTGTGGCTGGGAATCTAGCAAAATTAACTGTCACCTCAGGACATGTAATGTAATATACTTTCACAGCTAAAATTGAAATACATGCACCTTGGTCTCTGAATGCAAAGTAGACACCTCGCTTGGTTACAGCGATACTCTTGACTTCAGTATTAATATCCACTTCAGAGTTGGTGTTAAATCTACCTTCACCTGCAGCAATTCTGCCAACAAGTTTATAGCTTTCAGGCTCCCAGGGTGGCTGTTCTCTCGTAGCAACATCAAATTCGTAATATAACAAACTGAATGTTTCTTTGCAACTAAGTGCATTCCCAGGGAACAATGAGCAGTCTCGAATTGTGAATTTTATTTCAATGTAAATACGATTGGCATTCCTTCTTTCTATGAATGGCGTCCACAGCCAATTGTTTACATTATGATGAGCTACATCGCATACCACGTACGATCGCCAGTTGATTTGTTTCTCGAAATTGGTATAGGATTCTTCGAGCCAACCGGGAGTACTCGCCTGCGGGCCATAGGGGAATCTCGTCCAGCCAAGGGTCGCCTCTGTAGTGGTGTCTAGAAGCAGCACCTGTTCCCCCCGCACACTCACAGCCGCCAGGGCCGCGACCGCCACCACCGCAAACAACCACATCATCTCGTCCACATAATACAACACGCTATCTCCTAACAATAACGCTCAGAACACAATTAAAGTTGCAGAAATATCACACTACCACTACATAATGAATTCGGATTGCAGTTTTGCATGTTCAATGTTCCAAGTTAGGTACCACTTCACTTTGTTACGAATAGGGCAGCCCCGTCATTTCACTTCGATGCAATGTACATAACTAATGGTGGCCGAGGTCGCGTTCGATTATCATAATACTTTTCTCTTAGCAACACATAGCAGATTCCCAGTATCCGTTTTTAATCATAAAGAAATCTATTTATCACATTTGTATGTGAAGATTCCGCATTTATATTGATCCCCGTATTACACACAGATGAAAATCTGTTCTCTTGACATGGACGCGCAGCAGTTTATTACGGCGGCCGGTGTTGCACTATAAAAAAAACCCCTAGGTAGCGTTCACTCACACTTCACAGTTTTTAACCCTTATATGAATAGCGTATCAAAAACGAAACGGTAACTTTAAGCCTTTTTATCATTATATTTCACTATTATATTTATATTAAAATAAATATTTAGAATGTAGGTACTCTATAATTAAAACATTTTTTTTTAAATGTTATATCATTAAACTCTTAAATTTAACATCATAGACAAAGACATAGAGGAAGTTTTGACGGAAACATCTTTGGATACGAGAATGCAACCTTTTTTTGAAAAAATAATTAAAAACATTTCTCTAAGTTCTATTTTAATAATGTAAATTGATATAGATTCATAATTATTAAAACAATTATAAAGTGAAAAAAATATGAAATAAACAAAATTAATATAAATTATTATCTAAGCATCATCGCAGCATTTTTTCAAGATTTTTCGTATTTTTTTTATTAAAAAAAAGTACAGTGCCAAAACTATTTTTTATTTTTTTCGAATTGATGGAATCACATAGTATCCATTAAAAAGCTTTTTATGATAAACAAAAATCATGCATTTAAGGGTTAACCTATGTTTTTCTGAAGATTTTAACAATGTTGACGCAACGAACGCAATAGTAAAGTCAAGCTATCTGAATATTCATAATAATGTTGACCTCTAAGGTTGACTTTGGGCACAGCTTGGACGAAGTTATAAGCTTAACTAGTTCTCTTCAAATCTTCAATGTCCCCGATTCACAGTGAAAACTATTTTAAATTATGAATCTTGATAAAAAGGCAAACGATAGGTAACCAATGTAATGCACTGGGTTTTTAGTTTTGTCTTGCTTAAGAGAGTGTACAGCTAGCATTGGCATATAACTTTTCTCAATCTACGAATTCATGAAAATTACAAGGTGAGAGTCAGAGAATAATAACTAAAGCATATAAAAAACTACTAACTACAAATGTATATTATTATTATTTATTATAGATTTCGCAATTTTGATATTTTATAATAATAATAGTAGTTTATGCAACTGTCATATAATGAAGGGTATTAAAACACGAGTGTGAGTTTATGAAACGAGCGCAGCGAGTTTCATAATAGTAACGAGTGTTTTAATACCCGTGTTATATGCAGTTGCATACACTACTTTATCTTCACTAATGCAATTAGTCAAACAACAAGAGTAAAAGCTGACAATAGTTTATTTATAATAATTGTTCAAATTTTGGATGGTACAATTTTGAAAGTTAATGTTAATTATTGATCCAGCAGCTGTAGCGGTCGCGGGGCAAGCAGTAGAGCTCGTAGACGGAGTTGGAATATTTATAATTACTTTATTCGTCTTGTTTTCTATACTGTTCAAGATCGTATTTGAGACTTGAATTTTATTCATTAAAGACTCATCAATGTAGCTTTCAGCCACAGTAGAAGACTTCCACCCCCCGTGTCGTTTCAGTGCGGTCAAATCACCACCGCTATCTATGAGAAGGGTCGCCGAGGTGCGCCGGAAGCAATGCCCCGTGTACAACGCTGGGTTAGGCAGATTCAAAAAACTTGCGATAGTTTTTCCCAGAGCACCAAATTTATTAATACCAGTTCTTTAATCGACGCACTTCCCCGATCTATAGCTCAAGAAAAAGGCAGGGTTTCGACAGGGGGTGGGTCGAAGTTCCATGTATTTTTACATACGGCATAGCAGTTGCCCGTCACAACGAAAGAACGATCTACTTTCGTTTTTGTTTTCGAAACTTTCACCATGATTGTACTGTCGTCTATGTTAGAGACTTCATCGAACTGGATGTTGTATAGCTCTTGCCTTCGGCATGCCCCCATTATGCCGAAGATTAGTGCAACCTGTAACAATAAACGGTATAATAAGCTTGAGGCAAAAACTATGATTTATGAAGTAGTAAAGTGTAGGTACCTACTACCTAATTTATACACAAAGCGCTTAAACGGAGTGTCTAGATAACTTGCGTGTGTAGTACGTAAGTACTAGGTTGATTAAATAACAAAACTAAAATACACTTACCTTTTCAAAAAGATACAAAATATCTGGTGAATCTTTCAGGAACATCTTTATTTGACCTGATGTAAACGTCAAGAACTTTTTTTCCTTGTGTCCTTCTGAACTGCGTTTCAGGAACGCTATGACTTTTGAATACTTCGTGATATCAATATTGTTGTAGATACTCAGTGTGGACTTGAGCATAGAATATTTAGCCCACATAGAAGATGGCTTGAATTTGTCGGGGAGGTCTTTGAGATACACAAGAATGACATTTTCAGAAAATGATGTAGTTTTCTTTTCGATCTTCCATGCCAAAAAGTTATTATATTCTTTTTCATATAATTTTCTAGATTTTTCTGGCAAAAGATTGTGAGTTACTTTTGTTGCCAATTCTAGAATATCCGGAGGCGTACAAATATCATCGTCGCTGTCCATTTTTAACTTTTAATTTGTATTTTAAAAACAAAACACATTGCGAAACATTAAATTCACGCGTACGTGTATTGTCACAGTGAACTTGCCGCCATTAAAATCTAACCAATGAGAGCGCAGCTGCGCGCGCAGGGCCAATCAGGAGCGAGCGCGCGCTGTTCTTTTTTTATTTAATTGGCACAAGATCTTACCAAAGAGTTTTGTGTATGTAAGTTTAGTAGTTTCGACGAAGTTTTCACGTATAACCTAACTGTTTTCAAAAGCCAGCCTAATATCAAAATTTTATACAACTTGTATGAGGATTTTGACATAAGGCTCGCCAGGTTAATTGGTCGCGTTTTATTGATGTTATAATGAGATTTTACGATATCGATGTGGATATTATACCATCATGTGAAATTGCTTAAATTGAGTGTTTTGTTGTCTGCGCTATAACAGTAGTAATTATAAGTCAAGTATTGGAAACATAAGTAGAATGTTACAACATTCGTGTAGATAAAAAATATTACAGTATTCTCAGAAGAGAAAGAGCAGGAAACTCTGCCTCCAATTTCAGAAATCATTTCTAGATTCATTTTCTTAATAAACTTACTAAGGTTAATTTAATTCCAAATAGTCTGTTATATGGATTAATGATGGTAATGTATGTAATGCAATTGTAATGTGTACATAAATAATTGTATAAATGTGTAAAATTTAATTAGTAATGTATTTAGTAATCCAATTTAGTAGATAAGTCTCATAATGATAATATGTTAATTTATTATTTTAATTATTAGGTAAGCTTAAATGAAAGCAACTATCGCATTGTTGGTTTAATGCTCTAAGATCGCATTGGATTAGTCTGTAAGAATAGTTGTGTACATAAATAAATAAATTTTGAATACTTATAAAAATCCATAGCATATGACAGAGAACTAATGTGGGCTGATGAGGATGATGATAGCATAATTATGATACAGAGTTCCAATCAAACACTATTTTACACCATCATTTTACCACTTCGAAACATTTTTGCAAACTCCCATAGACATTGGGTCTATGGGGCGGAACCGGAGGCAAAATAGCTTAAACAGTAGGTCAATTCTATTAAAAAACTGCAACTGTACGTTTACGCCTGTCATTTGTCGCGTGTAGGAGCAGTACCGTGGAAATAGACGTATTCTATTAAGATTCTCTGCACCACAAATACACTACAACTGCGCGACTACTACACTACAGCTGCAGGAATCTAGGGTTCGAACGATACTTTCGATACTGAGTAGGTATCGATACTTTTGATCGCGATACCCGATACTGAGTACTCGATACCTCAGCTTTCGATACTTAGTAGGTATCGATACTTTTGATCGCGATACCCGATACTGAATAGGTACTCGTTTTATTGTGGTCACGTCACGTTTTATAGTAGAAGGTAGGTATTTAGTGTCTTTACCTTTTAAGAAAAGGCAAAGGGACCAAGCCATACAGCCTATTTAGTGGATCATTGCATGTTGGAATAATAGCCTTATCAAAAACAAACATGGTTGGTTATATTTTCATTCATTTCAATTTCCAAAGAGATAGGCAAAGGTACGATACTATACAGTTTTCTTCGATATTTTAAAATCTGAAGGCATTAATTTTTTATTTTGTTGTAGTTTACTGCATTTTTGAGCCACATTGGTATAATTACTTTCCTCTTTGGCCACATTTTAACAGTTTTATGAATTAGATAGTTTTAAAAATTAAGTATGTAATACATAATTACTACTAATACGCTAGTTTCTTGAGTACTCTCCCACGAGGGTTTGACCTGCACCACATGTTAGGTTAATTAATTAGGTTCCTTCTATTATTTTACGCGTTTGCAGGTCCAATTAATTGATTCTCGCAAATACTCGATACTGAGTAGTATCGATACTTTAGGACCGATACTTTTTGTGTATCGATACTTTGTCTCTCGATACCACATGAGTACTTGGTATCGATACCCGAAGCCGATACTTCGAACCCTACAGGAATCCTGCAATAACCCTGCAATACAACTAAAAGGACTAATGTTACCTTATAATAATAAAAATGAGTAAAAAATTTGTTAAGTTAAACGGTTTATAAATAAAAACTAAAAAATAATACGGTACGTCCTAGGTACAGGTACAGGTAAATTCAAACTTTCAAATAATTATACCCAATTATACTAAGTCACGAACCCGCTCGCTCACGAGGTCTCGTGCCTGGCTCTCAGTCCAGATAATCACAATGTAGCGAGACCAAGTCACGAACCCGCTCGCTCACGAGGTCTCGTGCCTGGCTCTCAGTCCAGATCATCACAATGTAGTTAGACCAAGTCACGAACTCGCTCGCTCACGTAGTCTTGTGCCTTGGCCTGAAACGAAAATAAAACCTTTTGCAGCAATAACATTTTAAACCTCAATAATTTTCATCTGCTATATCATGGTCACTTGCATCGTCCATAGTATCGGTGTCGTCATCACCTAGTTCTAAAGAAGCTATGTGTATCCAAGGCTGCAACCGATCAGAAGCCACTGTAGTTTTCCTTTTGTTTTTCATACCCTCAAACCCAGGAATAGGAGCCACTTTGTAACGATCGTTTCCTAATACCTTAACTACTTTAAACGGTCCTTCATACGAGGGCAAAAGCTTAGTGCTTTTGCCATCATTTTGGAATGCTGTTTTAGCTATTTTTACTAATTCCCCATTATGATATATTCGAGCTGGCTTGCGTCCCTTATCATAATTTTGTTTTTGTTTTTCTTGTTGCCTATCAATTCTACTCTTGACTTCCAATCGAACAGCCGTTAGATCACATGATTCACGGGTCTGATACCTCATTGAATGCTGGGTTACTCTCACCATTCATCGAAGTCCCAAACATTACCTCGGCTGGGGTTCTGCCTATCGTCTTTTGTAAGGTGTTGTTAAGACCCCATTGTATCTTTCCTAGTTTGTTATCCCAATCCCTCTCATCATCCCTAAGGTTTTGTGCCGTTAGCGAGTCCAAGATAGTTCGATTATATCGCTCTACCTGTCCGTTGGATCTTGGACTCGCTACTGCGTTTAATACATGTCTTACACCTCTGTCTAAGCAAAATTTTCTAAAAGCATGAGAAGTGAAACAACTTCCGCGATCACTTACTATACGGTCAGGATTTCTAAGTGTCAAAAATATCCTCTAAGACTTTAACTACGTTTTGTGTACTAGTATTTCTTACCGGTTTAACAAATACAGATTTAGTGAACGAGTCAACAGTTACAAGAATGTGGGTATGTCCCTTTTTAGATTTTACAAAAGGTCCGAGGTGTTCGGTGTGCAAAGTGTGGAATGGCTTCTCAACTTTTACAATAGGATGTAGCAAACCTTCACGTGTATTAATATTCTTTTTTGCATAAGTACAGACAATACAAGATTTTACATACTTGGTAACAAAACGTTTCATTTTCGAAAACCAGTAGCACTTTTTTATACGTTCTAATGTTTTCTCACACCCTACGTGTCCTATATCGTCGTGGTTCATTTTGCAAATCTGCCACCTCGCACCCTTGGGAACAACCCACCTTAGTTTATTTTTGTCTCCGTCTAGATATCTAAATAGTTTATTGTCTTTTACTAAATAATTTTCTTTGATATAATCAAGGCCTTTCGCGTCTATATCACTTTTAACCATGCTTCGAATTCTTTCTAGTTCGGTATCACCTAATTGTAATGTTGTTGTTTGTGTATTGTTGTCTTCATTACTAATAGCAAGGATTGTAGCATAATCTACCTCGCTATTCACAGCCTCGTCTAAGATAGGGTTTCTGGATAGAGCATCCGCATGAGCCATTTTTATACCGGGTCTATATTCCACTGTGCATTCGAATTCTTGCAGAACGAGCCACCACCGCGCTATTCGGGGAAAGAGATCCCGTTTTTGAAACGTGGAGCGTAGAGCACTACAGTCAGTAACTATTTTGAACTCCTTGCCCAACAAAAAGACTCTGAACTTCTTTAAAGCACAAACAACGGCTAACGTCTCAAGTTCATAAGAATGAAAATTCTTTTCTTCTGGAGTCGTTTGCCGACTGTAGTACGCAACAGGATTTAAAGCATCTGTACTACCTTTTGTTCGTTGCAACAGTATTCCACCAATTCCCACTCTACTGGCATCCGTATGAAGTTCAATTTCTGCAGTGTAGTCGTAAATGGCAAGTACTGGTCTAGTTATTAACTTGGACTTGAGTGCTGCAAAAGCTTCTTCTTGAGCATTTGTCCACTCCCAACTTACATCTTTCTTCAAAAGTTTCGTAAACGGGGCAGCCAATCCAGCAAAACCTTGGATAAATTTCCTAAAATAGCTAACAAGTCCTAAAAACTGACGTACTGTGTGGACATTTATAGGCTGAGGAAAATCGGATACGCTTCGTATTTTTGCTTCACCCGGTCTCATTCCCGACGAACTAATCTCATAACCCAAGTATTCTATATTGTTTTGCAGGAAACTACACTTTGAGAGATTTAATTAGAGTTTAGCTTCGTCAAGGAGCTTTAATATCTCTTCAAGTCTAGCAAGGGCTTCGTCTGTGTCCTTACCATACACCAATACGTCATCGATATAAACCGTAGCTTTATCAAATCGCGCCGACCCTAAGACATGATTCATCATTCTCTGGAATACAGCAGGAGCGTTTGCCAATCCGAACGGCATACGATTAAATTCGTATTGTCCGTCCGGAGTGACAAAGGCCGTCAGATGTTTGTGCCGTTCTGCAATAGGTACTTGATAGTAGCCTGACATTAAGTCAAGGTGATGAACCATGTCTGACCAGATAGTCGACACACTTCATCATCGATTATTGGCATTAGGTACCTTTCTTTCACAGTGACTGAATTTAGCATCCTATAATCAATGCACATGCGTACTGTACCATCTTTTTTTTGAACTAATATGATAGGGCTAGCGTAATTCGAGACTGATTCCCGAATTATTCCAGCCTTTAACATATCATCAATCATTGTACGAACTTTCTCACGTTCATGATGTGAGAGCCTATACGGCCGATAGACGACAGGTCGGTCACTGTTTATCTCAATCTCCATTTGCGTGACTTCAGTACAGCCTAATTCAGTCTAACTAGAGGCGAAACAATGTGTATATCATTGAAGTAATTCGAATAGTCTGAGTTTGTCTTTCTCTGATACTAATGTGCCTATTTTTATTTTGCTAACATCAATTTTCTCAGATACCTGAGTATCCGCAGCGTACACAGGCTCTGATGGTACAGCGGCTATATTATGGATTAATTTAATTTTCTCAGCACGAGAGAATACAAAATTCTCATAAACAAAACATGGTATTAAACATGGCGTCACCGTTACACCTAGCAAACCGTTATTGACTTTATAACTATTACCATGCACGACATACTGATTATTGGGTTTTCCTACTATGTTTGTATATAGTAAAATATTTCCAGTGAAATTAAATTCTGTTGCCGCCCTAACGCTGGCAGTACCATAAAGTCTACTACGCCCCAGCATTCTGACTCTTGTGAAACGTCTTTCGTCGTCATCATTATAACAGTTAGAGGCAACCTCAGTGGCAACATCGCGAAATTGTAACGTTGTTGCATCTTTAAAAACTACTATGTGAGGTTGTTCGGAATATGTCTGACCAATTAACATAGAAAGAGAGAGAGAGAGAGAGAGAGAGAGAGAGAGAGAGAAACATTTATTGACCACACATATACATAAAACATAACAATAAAAAACATACATAGGTTTGTCAAGCAAACAGTCGTCAACCACTTTGCAAGCGACTACTGCAGAAACCCCATCGATCGATAAGTTCAGTGTTACCGTACCTACAGACTGGACTATTCGATTACCGAAACCTTTCATAGTAGAAGGTACTTCATCATTTACGATCCCTAATTTAATTGCACTGGACTGTTTAATCAAGGTAACCTCGCTCCCAAAGTCGACAAACGCTTCTAAAGACACACCATTAATGATGACTTCTTTAACAAACTTAGCACTTGGGCTGGAGTTGGAACTAAAAATACACATTGTCTTATATACGCTGTCAAGCTTTGTCGACTGACCGTCTTGCATTGATCGGCAATTTTCAATAAGGTGCCCTATCTTGTGGCAGTTACTGCACTTTAATAAAGGTTTAGTACATTTTTCATAAAGGTGACCTTTTTCCCGACAGTTGTAACAATATGAACCTGAGCTATGAATATTGCGTTTGATGTTCGACCTGTTTTGCTGGCTATTCATATTGGAATGTTCAAAAGTATTTCTATTTCTAAAAGAGGACTGATATGAATGTTCCTTGTTACTCAGTAAAAACTGTAGCAGTTGATCGGAATCGGAGCATCGTAAAGCTAAGGCACTGGATTTAGTAGTTTTATCACTAAGACCATGGATAATGCAGTCAACAGCCCGTTTACCAGTAATTTCACATTGATTAATAAGTGCAAGCTTTTCATAAAAATAATTTTCAATCGGTTCGCTAAATCTACTCCTACGACGCAACATGTCTTCCAAGGACTGGCCATAGTTCTGCTCGCAAAGAAAAGCTTTATGAAGCTTCTCTTGCCACTCAGGCCACGTAAAAAGAATGGTTTTCAGACTTTGATACCAAACTTTGGCCAGCCCCTGTAGTTTTTGCATTGAGAAATGTATAGTTGTTTTATCGTCCCAGCCGTAAACTGAGGCGCATTCGTTAACTTTTCTTAACCACACGTCCACACGTTGGTTCTTAGTGGAAGGATCGAATTCTGGCAAAATGTTCCTATAGTCAAGTTTGCTATTTGAGTGCGCACTCAGATTTGGCGGCTGCGAAGCAGCACTGTTTTTAAACGATTTAATAAGTTTAACAACATCTTTAGTAGAGAAAAATGGGCTACATGACCTTGAGTGACGTGCGGAACTGACATCACGGCTCCGTTGACCCTCTAGCGGTTTCCCGTGTTGATCGCGGTCACGTCGGCGTTCGCGTTGCTCGCCATCCAAGCAGCGCTTGCGTTTCTCGCAGTCCACGTGACGGCCACGTTTGTCACGGAATTCCAAATCTCGTTCTTTTTGAAGTATGCATTCCAATTGACGAAGGCGTTCTCTCTCACGCTTTACGTCTTGTTCTCGAGCTCGCAAACTCCGGCTACGGCCTCGACTGCGCACGCTGTGACGGCTGCGTGGTCGACTTAGCCTGGGAGTGCTAGTTTCTAGGGCAGGAGTCACCTTTCGTTGATAATTGTTCTCGTAACTTCCCACATTTCCACCCTTCAAAACTCGTAGTCGTTCCCTCTCTTGGCTCCGTAGGCTGCGGCTGTGGCTACGGTCATCTCGATGAGTGGGACTCCTTGACCAGCTACGGTTTCGACGTTGTGCTCCCAAGTCATCAACATCACTCTTGCCATGACTTGTACTCTCCATTGAACCTCGGAAACAAACACAATAGTAGATTGTACACCAAGGGGATAAAGCACTGTATTATGTCACGGGCGCGATATTTGAATCCTGAGCGTAACGAAGGACTCCAGATTTAACTCCCGAGCGTAGCGAGGGGGTTTCGAGTTGATTCCCGAGCGAAGCGAGGGAATTAAAATGGAGTCCTGAGAGCAGTGAAGGATTTAAGCGCGCCCAAGGCAAAATCAGTTTTATCCCTGAGGAGTATACTCTACTTTTCTCACCTTTTGCGAGACAATAAAAACCAAGGCTACTAGAAAAAGTATTTTATTTATTAAAATACTATTTTCATTACTAATTATATATAATTGGCACAGTAAATAACAATAAAAAGTAAATTAAAAATTAAAATTGATGTTTGATACATTAGTCCAGTTATGTAAAGATATGGTTATATTTTTTGGTACGCTTATGTTAGTTGAGGTGGAATTTATTTGAGTAGCAGCACCCAATACATCAGAACCTTGCGTGTGAGGGTCGTTTGGCACAGTAAAGGTTGGGGAAGGTGGTGCTTGAGGTAGTGGGCTTGACGGGATATATTTTGAGCTAGATGGCTGTGCTGGCAAAGGTTTCCAAGGATCATCAATAATGGACGTAGTTTTCAGATGAATGTTGTCACCAATACGACAGCTTATCTTGTTTTTGTTTTGTATGGAATTCTCTATGTAGCCCTCCGCTACTGGATCGGATTTCCAGCCACCATGACGTTTTATCTGGGCCATATCTGCTCCTGAATCTGCCAACAGACTTGCCGATGTTCTCCTCAAACAATGACCCGTATAGAGCTCGGGATTTTGCAATTTGAGGTATTTTGCAATTTCTTTTGGCATGGCGCTGATTTTATTCTTGCCAATGACTTGCCTGGTGCACTTGCCATTTGCCATTACTGGAACCGGTAGTAGGCAGTACTCATACTTACTTTCATGGCCAGAAAGCTGTGATCAGGAGCCTCATTCAGAAAAGTTTCCACATCTTGCGCTGTCAATACTTTTGACTTCTTGGCTCGATGACCATCTGATTTCCTCTTTAAAAATGCCAATAACTTGCTATATGTATTTATCTTAATGTCGTGTTTGATGCTTATTGTTAACCTGAGCATCGAATAGATACACCACAGGCTGCTGGACTTCTTTGTACACGATAAATACTCGAAATAAACAAGAAGCACTGACTCCGACACAGACTTTGCGCCTTTTGCAGTTTTCCATTTGTGGAAATCGTCGTAAGCTTTCAAGTATTTTTCCTTCGACTTCTCTGGTAGTAGGTTATTAACAATACCTAAGGCGTCTAATTTAATGGACTCCGGAGTTAAATCACTTTCGTCACTCGACATTTTCTTAATGTTTTATTCTATCTTCTTTTGCAGTTTTGTCTGATACTGATTGCACCGTATTGAAATACTCGCGCCTTTTGTTTTAAGTATTGATTTTTTTTCGTTCGGCTTGCCGTGGCGTGGCCAGCTCGATTTTCGAATAAGTTCGATTTTCAAATAAATGAGGCGCGGCGCGCGCCGCCGTCCACCTTCTCGCCGTCGGCCACCAGCAGCTGCAGCAGCCGCGCGCCGCGCGATTTTGACGAAATTAGACTTTAAATGCATAACAATAAGAACTAAGAGAAGTGAGAATCTACTGCCCGGCGGGTTATAATGAAATTCAGTACAACATTACACCCCGGCAAAAGACAAGGGCTATAATGATTTACTTTGAGTAAGGTTTGCATGATATATAATGAGGCATTGTCGAGCAGGTGGTGTGAAAAATATTTTACTTTTCGTGTAATTATAAAACCAAGAGTGGGGAAAAATAAACTATCTATTTATTAATATGTGTAGTGAAAGGAGAAATTTAATTTCAGTTTTAACTTTGCAAACTAATAAAAGATTGTTCTAATAGAAACAGATTACCATTCTAAAGTTATTACCACGCCTTCTCGTCATCGATATACAAATGGCGTGCAAACAGAAAGGTAGTAGAAAAATAAAGAAAGATAAAATATAAGCAACTAACAATGTGAAACCATAATCAAACCTCAATTAAAGCTTTATTTTCAAAAACGAATAATGGATTATCGTTATAAACACGGATTACTTATCCCAAAAATATTATCCGAACATAGTATCTTGATGGAAAAATAAAAATGCAAAATGAAGGTAAAAGAGAACTATTGGCTTGTAACAGTATAAACCCAAAGTAGAATCTTTATACCAGTATTGTTTTTCCAAACCATTAACCGATTGCTTAAATAAAAATGGATTACCAAATATTTTCCATTTCATCTTTGCGTTTTTTCGTGCTTATAAGCCATAATTAATCAATTTCAAATGAATATCGTATTACATCATGCAATAATAACATTTATTCTATAGGAAACAAATAGGACAATAAATGCTGTAATTGGTGTAGAAATAAACCATCTCAGCGTGTACTTACGTTTGTAATCCCACTTCTGAATTGTAAACCTGGCCTTCTAAATTAAACTTCTTTTAGAATAGACTTCACTTTATTTATTTTACAATCACTTGTGCAACTTTTTTTATAACCCGATTAAACAATTAATTAATCCTTCTTACAACCGTCTGACACGACGGCTTCAACCACAATGCCCCCACTTGCCGAGCTTTTCACTCTCCAGTTTTTAGTCAAATGAGAAACTAAATCTAAGATTTAATAAAAGTTTTGTGATTTATCAATTAAATGTACGAGACCTTACACTTGTTATCCGTTAAATTATCTTCTAAAACTGTTTATTCGATTACGCATATACGCTACACTAAGATTTAATAATCGACACTTAAAAGACGGGAAAAAGGGGTTAAAAAAATACCTAAAAGTTAAACATTTGTAATATAATAATCCTGGTATTATAATATCGATTAATAACAAAGGTAAATAAATTAGTTATCTCACAACTCCTAACCCTACAACAGGAGCGGCATTTATAAAGAAGCATGACGGGTGAAATAATACAGACTTACGCATCGCGGACATAAGGTGCATTTTGATTCGTTACGAGCGCCGCTACTCTCCGTAGGTTATTATAACGAAGGCGACATCCGTGCCGTGCAAGGTATCATAAACATTAGCACCGTTGTGAATAGGTTTAAATTCGCATATTTGCTGTCACAGAGTTATCTTTCTGTAGTATACTAGTACTTATTCTGTGCCAATAGTTGTTCGTTTGTATCGCGCACGGCCGAACGGGAGTCATCTCAGAAGTTTGGACGGTGATAAAAAAGTCAACCTGTATTGAATATGTCAAGAGCTAGACTTATACACTTAGCTTATACACCGTCGAATGCTTTTTTAAAGTTGACGTTTTTAAAGAGCAAGCTCCACTTTTATTTGGTGATATAGTTAGAACTTAGACTTAGAGCATTAAACCAACCGGAGACGCCACTGACAGGCGTTCCCCTCTGCCAAAAGTATATTCCCGGCGGTCATATCGGTTTTATAAAACTAGTTCTCGCTTGTTCCGGCGTCATTTGCAAATCACGGTGCATGCGTTAGGACGTGAGCAAAAAATGTCGAATTGCAGCGTGTTTTCGTGTAAAGAGCGATCAGAAAAGTCGAGTGTACAAAAGGATAACGTTACTTTCCATCTGTAAGTATTATTTTAAGGAGTGGTGGTATCGGGTGTTGACTGTGCTGTTGGTGGCCGAAGTAAGTGTATATTTTATTATTAATTTAAATTGAACTGTTGATGTAGTGGTTAGTGAACTAGCCTACTGCTTTAAAGTCTCGGGTTTGATTACCCCTGGGTTATGTTAGTGTCAGCAATGCACCAATTTGAACCCCAAGTTGTATAAACATATATATTTTTTTTACAACATCACATACATTGTTCTGACCTTGGGGTACCTTGGGGTAAGTAGCTAAAGCACTCGTTTTATGGAAATCGGAAACAATGACGACGGTACCACAACCACCCAGACCCGACACAATATAGAAAAATTCGTTTTCGAGTTGTGGATGTTAATCCATTATCTAGTAGGCTAGGTAACAGAATATAAATTAATTACTTAAATATTATTTATGTTTTATAATACATATAATAATGAAATTAAAATTATGTAGAGTTGCCTCAGATCTTGCTCAGTGGCGTGCACTTGAAGGGACCTATGTGCAGCGGGCTAGCATATAGGCTGATGATGATGATGACGATACAAAATATATAATTGTAATTGTAAAAACATTATTATATTTTATTATTAGATCTGCCTACTGCCAAGCCAGCGGCGCCGACGGGTGGGATGGAGTCGGCCGAGGACGCCGGCGCCGGCGCCATGGCAGCGTCGGAGGCGCACGCGTTGGAGACCACCCGGAAGCGGGAGCTCTGGTGGAGCCACTTGTGCCTCCTCGGGCCCGGTGGGTGGCGGCCAACATGGCCGCAGCCGCCCGCTTAAAGAAATACTCAGGAAAGATGTGTTAAAGCTCGCAAATTTTGAAAAATAAACGATTTTTTAAAATTTTGAAATTAAGCATTAACATTTTTCGATTTGTATGTTATTCTCCGAAATTTTCTAAGCATTTTGGTGATAACCGCATCAAAATCGGTATTCTCATGGCAACAACTATCAATGACAGGCTCAAAAGGGAAAAGAACCCAGAGCCGTAAAACACGATAGCAATAGAGAGCCAGAGCCTCAAATGCCAGAGCCCTAAAACTCATTAAAAAAAATTCCCCTATGTTACATAATAAACAACAGTTGCCAAGCAACCAAGGATTAAATCCCGGTTTAGACCAAATCAAAAATTAACAATTTTCGAGTATTTATGTAGCCTATGTTATTCTCCGGAATTTTCTTAGCATTTCGGTAAAACCGGATCAAAATCCGTTCAGTAGTTCTCGAGTTTATCGTGTTCAAACAAACAAATAAATAAACAAACAAACAAACAATTTCTTTTTAAACTATTCTATCGTGTTCCGTTAGTGATTTTAAAGTATTTTTTTTTTATATCTTGCAATTACAGATTTTTTTATCCCTACGTTCTTATTATACAGAGTGTCTCATTTAAATCAGTCAGTATGGGAAAGTCTGAAACTATAAGACATACGAAGATCTGTTCTTAGGAACCATGTCATCAATTTTAATAAGAAGAAAAACTGCATTCATACATTTAAAAAAAACCTGTACTCAGCTCGGGAATTCAACCCGGTTGTTTTGAAAAAAATAAACTTACACTATTTCTATTTAGATATCGATTGTGTAGGTCTTAAGCAGTAAATTTCTCTTTGAAACATAATGTCTAAAATGAATAAAATGCATTGTTTTCACATACTTTTATTTATTTTAGAAGGTGTTCGAAGTGACCACCGTTTTTTTCAATACAATATTCAACACGTTTAGGTAACGATCTTACAATTACAAAACCAGCAAAGAGGTACAAACAACCATAGAGACAATTTTACATGCCTGAACTTGTTGAATGTAACGGTGGTCAATTCGAACACCTACTAAAATAAATTAAAGTACGTGAAAACAATGCATTTTATTCATTTTAGACATCATGTTTTAAAGAGCTATTTACTGCTTAAGACCTACACAATCGATATCTAAATAGATATACCTACTATAAATTTATTTTTTTCAAAACAACTGAGTTCGATTCCCGAGCTGAGTACAGGTTTTCTTTAAATGTATGAATGCAGTTTTTCTTCTTATTAAAATCGATGACATGGTTCCTAAGGACAGATCTTCGTATGTCTTATAGTTTCAGACTTTCCCATACTGACCGATTTTAATGAGACATCCTGTATTTTCGAGTATTTATGTAACCTATATTTTTCTCCGGATTTTTCTTTGCATTTTGGTGAAAACCGGATCAAAATCCGTTCAGTAGTTCTCGAGTTTATCGACTTCAAACAAACAAACAAACAAACAATTTTTTTAAAAGCTATTCTATCATGTTCCGTAAGTGATTTTAAGGCAACCTGTGTATTTTTTTTTTTTATATATTGCAATTACAGATTTTTTTATCCCTACGTTCTTATTATATGTATAGATAACATTCTTCAAAACTCACAGGGGTAAATGTAACCCTCCTAAACAAAAATGACCTTCCGGCGGCAGGCGCATACGCGATAAAGTAATTGTTATCTATTCACAAATATTTTAAAATATCAAAGCGCATAGCGCCATCAAGTTTGTGGCGGCTAAATTACTAGAATAATATGTTTCTCCTATCTCCCGACAGATGACTGTAGCTGTAGCTTTGTTTACGTTTTCTGAATCGCGCTATCGACATTTCACATCCTGTCCATAAATACCAAACAAAATTTTTACTTGGTATGATTTTGTAAATATTAATCAATATATTTCTATAATAAATTTTTTTACATTAAGACATCGGCTGGATTAGGTAAAATCCGTACCTATTCCACCTGTTCCTAATATTTAAAAATACCTAATCCAAATACCTATTCCGAATATTTATTCAGTTCAGTACTGCATAATACAACTTGTTGATTTGCATTCACGCCATATTCATAGCAGCAGTCGTATTGCTTATACTTATTACAAATAAATTATAAAAAAAATATGAAAAAATAATAATCATATTTTCAAAATCTGTAAATACGAATCGCACGTCTGCGTAGCACTAAAAAATAAACGCTCGTTCGCGTACGCCCGCTCACCCAACCACGAGTAGGTAGCAACAAGCTCGAGCTTCGCGGCGCGCCCGCAGCTTTGTCGGCGCGGCGAGCGCCGGCGGCCGGCGGGCGGCGGGCGCACGCCACACGCATCAAAGCCAGTGTGCCGCGCAACCCCGAACGAGTGACACATTTCTTAGCCCTAGCGAATTTGGAGCGAAACGTGTTCTTAGGTGTGTTGTTTGTGTGTGTAAAAAAAGTAAAATGACGGAAAATTATTCTAACGTAGAACTTGTGGAGATGGTGCGATTATACGCAATTAGTGGGAACAGTCTACGTCGAGCCGTGGTCATGTTTGTGGAAATGTTTCCAAACAGACCAACTCCATCGCGCGAGGTAATGCTTGCTGCCACGCAACGACTGAGGGATCATGGCCAGTTCAACGTTCCTCGACATGCGCAGGGTCGCGGCAGTGTGGGCCTCTCAGTCGATTTGCAAGAGCAAATACTCGAATACTTTGAGAGGGAACCACGTGCCAGTACTCGTGATGCTGGCCGCCACTTCAATGTCCACCACACAACAGTCTGGCGGCTTCTTAAGTCGGAGCAACAGCACCCGTTCCACTTCAGAAGAGTTCAAGAATTGAACGAGCAAGATCATGCCGCCCGGGTCACTTTTTGTCACTGGGTACTAGAACACCGAGAAGCCAGCATTCTATGGACGGACGAGTGTATGTTTACGCGCATCGGTGTTTACAACGTCCACAATGAACATTGGTGGGCTCACCGCGAACAGAACCCGCATAAGACCAAAAAAGATTCGTTCCAGCATAGGTTTAGCATCAATGTGTGGGCTGGCATTGTTGGTGGACATTTACTCGGGCCCTATTTCATCGAGGGTTATCTCAACAGCAACTCGTATTTGCAACTTTTGCAGCACGTAGTTGACGTAATGCTTGACGACGTGCCACTAGCTCTTCACCGGAATCTCTTTTACCACCAGGACGGGGCGCCTCCGCATTATGGACGCCAAGTGCGCGATTATTTGGACGAAGTGTTCGGAACCGAGTGGATTGGTCGAGGTGGGCCAGTGCCCTGGCCTCCGAGGTCGCCAGACTTGACTCCTTGTGACTTTTATTTGTGGGGAGACATAAAAAGAATGGTTTATAAAGACGAAATCACGAGTGTTGTGCAGTTAAAACAAAATATTTTAATGGCTTTTGAGAGTGTAAGGTCAAATCGTAGTGTGCTGCAAAAGTTACCTAGAAACTTAAGGCGCCGTGCTCATTTGTGCATAGAACGTGAAGGTGCCCACTTTGAGCAGTACCTGCGAGTATCTTAAACATGATCAGTAAGTACCTGATAATAGTTTATTGCAACAAAGTATACTTATGCGTAAGAGTAAGCCACTTTACCACAGAATACATAATAGTACCTACAAGTTTACGTAAGTTCATCGACTTAATGTCCGCCCGCTGCGCTCTTATGTACCTACTACGGTCTGCACCCCTATTCTCGTCAGTCGACGGTCGCTATTCTAATTTACAATGAGATCATTTTATTAATCAATCGGTTCCTTATTACTTTCTCCGTGTTAAAAGTATTTTTTAGTCATTAAGTGTACCAATTACGATCAGCTGTAAATTTATGGCGGGAATGCAAATCTACAACCTGTATATTCGGAAAAGGCATTGTATTGGTGTAAATAAGTAACGATAATAGGTACTACATAAATATTCGGGACGGGTAAATGTTACGATTAACGGTATTGGGTAAATAAATAATAGGAATAGATATTATGTAGTTAGGTAACGTTTTGAATGATGTTTTACTAATTTTATGTAACGTTTTTTACTCAATAGCACCAAGTCAACATGACAGTTAGCCATGAAAAGTTTCATATGCAATTAAAATTACCCTTCATACTTTAGGCCAGCCGTACTTTGGATGCGTTTTCGTACGAATTTGACTCGTACGAACATGTACCAATACGCACGGTACATCCCGATTCCGATTCTCCGATTGCTATGGTACAGTCACGAGCATTAACATATATACACTTTTGACTTATTCCATTGTATTAAGAGTTACATTGTTTACATGTTAATGCTCTTGACTTTACCTCGCAACTAGTCGTGGGAGTATCTGTATGGGAAGTATCGTGCGTATTCGTAGGAGTAAAATTTAATTCGTATGAAAACCCATCCATAGTGCGGCTGGCCTTAGAGTGGCATTTGCACACTACACTTTAGGAAATTAGGAGTTATTCAAAATTAGCAAGTAGTGTGTATGTTTAGCACACTCTAACAGGCTTATAACTGCTTATCTATTATATTTTTACATTTGCGATGCATATAAATATTTTAAAGGAATACAATTAAGGTGTTTAATGAAATCTTCATACAAAATTATACTCTAAAATGTTCGTATATAGGCCTATTTCGCTCTGAGTCTCATTCAATGGCAACAAAAATCAAACGACATTCTTGTTAAAAAATAAGATTTTTTTCTATGAATTGATATGATAATTATGATATTCTATCCTAGATGGCGTATGGGGACTCTCAAATGAATTTGAAACTTACGTGTTGGACATAAAGTATAGTTTTGTTTACAACAGTAGAAATTTTATGCAAAACGATCTTGGAATACGAATACCTAATCCTCGGTGGCGTGGATTAGGTACGTACTGGTATCAAAAAATACCTATTCCACGTACCTAATCGCATATTTATGCCTCAAGATTACAGTGATTATATATACACCTATATTTATTATTTATTTATAAGAGGGAGGTCAAGTCACTTAAGTCACAAATGTGAATCTAAATTTTTGGTTACCGGTTGGTTGGGGGATAAACCGGTGCGAAAATACACTACGCTAAGAGAAACATCAACTTTCTCACTTAGATTAAATAGTTTGGATCAATGCTAATTCAATTCAATGTAATTGTAATATCGTCAATTCGGCATCGTTACTTTTCTTTATTATTATTGACAAGAGAGTAACTAATGTCAAAAGTATTGTTTATAATGGTTTTCTTGTATGTTTGGTTGGACTGCTGTAAATAATTAAAAAACAACATCTTACAGCTGTCGAAAAAACATGGCTAATTATTAATAATAGTTCGACTTTCGGCCTTTATAATGCGGTTGCGGTGACAAACAAAAGAACAAAGAGTTCTTGTGTTCTAAGTTTATGAGAAGATGCGTTTATTACACACTTTCATAAGTCAGGAATGTGCAGTTTGCATCGTAAAACGATCTCAATCGAAGAACTTTTTACACTATCACCCATAGATGTCGCTGTACATTTATTTTGTTAATCGCGCTAACGACTTGTTCACTTCCAATCAATATAAAGCCGATTTGTTTTTTTGTGAAATAATTATTCATTTTATATATTTTAATTAATGAATTTATTTATTAAAAAAAACAATAGGTAGTATAATTATTTAATTAATCTGAATTTTTAATAGGTACTTATTTTTTAACCAGTTGGTACCCTTTACGGGTTTATCAATCAAATTGTCGTTGTGACCATTCCAATTTCAATGGTATCACGCGATTTGCATACAATATCCAATGCTGATTATAATTAATTGGACTAATCACACACCCAACTCGTACAAATTCTAATTTTCTCAAGATAAAACACCCGTCTGAATCTAAACTAGATAAGACAAGACAGATTGACAGGTATCGTAATTTTATTAACGCCATTTGACCGACAAACAAACAATAAATTAACAATTGCAAATCGTTTTGGCGCGGCGATCAACCTAAGTATTGTTATAAAAGGTTTTTTTTTAGTTTTGTTTCACATCATAAATAATATCTATTTTACAACCGTCGACACAGATGTGGATAACAAAAGAGCTTTTGGCTTTAGAGCGAGCGGTAAAATAAACAAAAGAACAAAGGAAAACCAAACCTTTTGTAAAAATTATATATTGGAGATGTACAGGTACATTTCTAAGAGATAAATATATTTATCTATAAAATTTATAGACGGGGATTAAAAACACGCCTCGCGTTCGCGTGTAGCCCGCACAGGCGTAACATCGGTACTTAACACGCCGTACGTGTATTAAATGTCGCAAAGAGCAACAAAAAATACGTTTTTAAGGACAGATAAATAAATACTCTTTTTTATGCTATGTACTTTATTTTTATTCTAACAAAATGTAAAAATACTTTATTCGTCCTGGAAAAAGGTGGCAACCCTAGTAATGAGGGGCATTTTTATAAACGTTCTGCAACCATTTTTGTAAGTACCTTTAAAGTTTATTTCACTATACTTACTCCATACTTAGCATTTTCACCCACCTAAATAGGTGAAAATGGGTTAAAATCGGGTTATTTATTACCCAAATCACCCGGTTATAACCCAAAGGGGAAGAATGGGTTTTTACCCACTACCCATCTATAGCGGTATCTAGTCGAGCGCAGCGAGACTAATCATTCATCTAAGGTAAATCGTGTTTTTAATTGTTGTGTTCGTTATTATTTCTGACCTTTTGTACACACCTAATGGTTTTAATTGTAACTACAAAATTAAATTACCTACTATACCTACTCATATTTTACAACAAAGAAAACATCAGTAGTTAATCGTTTTCATAATTTTATTTTTGTACTTAACAAACAAAATAACATGAATGAATAATAAAACTAACAATGCAAATTAAATATTTTAGGCACTTATTACAGAGAATAATAAAATTATGCATAGCAAGATTACATTGGATTTTTGGTAGGTATTAATTAATTATCTTAGATGTTTTTAAACATAACAAAACTCAGTCAGGTTTTAACTAAAATTAAGTTTTGTTTTATGGCTACACAGTATTTAATACTTAATCAACAAAGTTGATAAGAACTCATAGCTTAAGTTTGTTTTGTATTATATTATCACTTAATTCTTCTAAATTACAGAACACATGCTCCAATGCTGGTGGTTTCTCAGTTTTATAGCTACTAGAAATAAGGATGGCGTGCCATCCTGCAGCTTTAGCTCCTTCATAATCTTTTTTTACATCATCACCAATATGTAGTGCCTCCGATGGGTTCACCAAAGATTTACATTGCTTTAAGGCATGTTTAAAAATCCTTTTATCTGGCTTGCTATATCCAATCTGATATGATGTCAAAACAAAATCAAAGTAATCCTTCAGATTAACACTTTTTAATATTTCATTGAGACGAGGATCAAAATTGGAAATCACCCCAATGGTTATGCATTGACTGCGTAATGAACTAAGGAGCTTGTCTCCTGATGGTGCTACACACCAACATTTTGAGGTTTTAAATTCATTAATAAGCTTATTGGCTATGTTGTCAACATTCACACTGGCAGGAAGTTGTCCTTCAAAAGTTTTCCTAACAACTTCTGTCCACCATTCTTCCCATGTAATCTGAGATCTGCCAAAGTTAGGAAATTTATTCCACATAATTTTGTAGCTATCATTTAATCGCCCCCTAACAAAATCTTCTTTCCCGGTAAAGCCATAATCTCGAGCTACAAGCGTGTAATATTGCCAAGCCGGAACCCGAAACTTAAGTAATGTATTTGTAGCATCAAATGTGATTAACTTTATACCTTTCAGACTCATTGTAGACGTAAATGATTGAAAACACAAACACAAATTCATAGGTGAGTTAGGTACTAAATTTATTGACATGTACAAAATATTAAAAGGTACATTTGGAATGAGAACTGATTGAATTTCAGTTCTTTGTGTAAATAAAATTGATTGAAAAGGAAATAAAAGAAAACAACATGAAAACAAGACAGACAGAACTAACACAAATTCAATTCAATTTCTTGAAAGATGGCTCTCCCTACGATCACAAACAATACCTACTTAAATGATATGACATTGAGTGAGTGTGAATGGAAATGAACCAAAGAAAGACGTAACCGTTAGTATCTCTACCTAGTTTGTGGACGTAACCAAAGAGTAGAGTTATATATGACGTAACTAAGTTAGTTTTTTTTAAAATTTGTTCATGACCATGGATACTAGTCCGTTTCCGTAGTATTATTATACTTTATGATACTAGTCCTACAGTCGAACAATGATATTATAATAAAAAGAGGTAGATGAGTTACATGCGCCTAAAAAGTGGCAGCGTAAAACTAGGCTAATTAGCCTACCCAAGCTCAGTCTCGCGAAAGCGTTGGCAGCGTTCACAGTGTGCGTTTGTTTCCAAAAAATTATATATAAATGTCGTCCTGTGTTATGCGACACTGTAAAAGCTACATAAAAAAGTCTAGGAATCACATATCATGCATAAGTATATATTTTTAATTGATTTGAGCTCATATTATTAGTAAAATCCAAAATATTATTATAAATTTAGCAAATACTCCGGTTACCGAGTGTGACATCTCTGTCTGTCAAAGATTATAAAAAATAATGTAACAAAAGGGGGTTTCACCCGAGTTCTTCCCGTAATAACATGCGTGGTGAGAGACTCCATTTTAATTTCTATCTACCGTACAATTGCACCCTTACTATTAACAATAAAAAAAAACTTGAAATGGGCTAAATGCTAAACGCGAAACCATTAATTAGGATAATTAATTAATGTAAGTAACAGAAAGAACAATTACGACTACGTCTGTGTTACGAGATCAATTAACTGGCATAACATGTTTGCTATTCTGCCGTCATAATTAAAAAAGGCACATCTAACATTTTGCAAATCAGGAGAAAAAAGGGTTTGAAAAGATAGGCCCTTTTCTCCGATTCCAAATGTGTATGTTACTCAAATTTAAAAAAAATGTTTGTTGTGCCCTTTTTCCTTATGACGGCAGTATTATATTTCTAGGTTTCCGGCAAATGAATTAAGGTGTAACCAATGGATAAATATTGTATGTACAATCGAACCAACTGAATCATGACCCACTTGCATGATAATTCGTTTGAAACTTTCAAACTTGTAAGATCTATCGCGTATAATGCACTTACGACGTTTTAGGTACTAATAAAATTACGTCAATACAGGTCGCAGACCTATGCAATTTTAACCTTTGTTATCATTGCCATAAAACCACATTTCACACATATACAGTCATTGTTTGAATATCGAGCTGGTTCTCGCTTATTTAACCTAAACTTTTTGATGATGGAAAAAATAAATTTAAAAAATGGGGTGTTCTACAAGTGTGTCATATTATGTCAAGTTGTCAGTCAATGTGAAAAAATAGAAATTAAATAGTAAAATGCTTAATAATTTTTAATAATGGCTAATTTAGAAGAACAAAGAGCTCGGATTGTAGTCTTAAGTGAGGAAGGCTATGGCATACGGGAAATATCCCGCGAATTGAATATTTCTCGGAATACAGTGAGGACCTGGATCAGACGGCACGCCGAAGAGGGCATCCTCGAGGACAGACGACGTCATAACCACGGCGTTCGCCGACTCACGAACGAACAAAGAGTGGACATGCAACACCATTACGAAGAACATCCTTTTACTCCCACCCGATATTTTGCGGCACAACATGACGTCTGTCTACAAACTATTAGAAATTATTTGCACGGCACTGGACTGCATTACAGACATTATGCTGAGAAAATAGCCTTAACGGATGATCATAAAACAGCGAGAAGGAATTTTGCAAACGCTTATTTAGACTACGACTGGACTAACACTATATTTACAGACGAAAAAACATTTCGATCTTCTCAACACGGTCGCTTAACTTTGTGGCGTTACGATAACACGCGGTACACAGAAGATCACGTCGTGCCTAATCAGTTATCCGGTCGAATTTCAGCGAATATGTGGGCGTGGATGGGTATCGGAGGAGTAGGTGAGCTTGTCCATATTTCTTCTCGGCAAAACGCAATGAAGTATGTCGATCTATTAGAAGAATCTATGTTACCGACAGTGCGAACAGTTTACCCGCGTGAAGATGTGCCAGTATTTTCCTACGTTCATGACAACTGTCGAGTGCATACTGCCAGGGTAGTCTCAAATTGGTTTGATCTGCATAATGATGAAGTTACTTTGATTCCATGGCCGAGTAGATCCCCAGACCTCAACCCAATAGAAAATTTGTGGGATTTGATGGTCCAAATGTGGGATAACAGAAACGAGAGAACAAAGGAAGCAATTGAGCAACATTGTAACGAAATTTGGGATTACTTAAGAGACAGCGACATTTGCAGTCGTCTAATAGGGTCAATGCGTGACCGATTACAAGCCGTTATCGATAACCATGGTGCACACACTAGGTTTTAGATACTGAATCTTATAATTTAAATTAGTTTTGTTAAAGATTAAATAAAGTTTTTTTTCATTTCACAAATTTTATTACTCTTTTTACTTATATAGCTTGAAAGACCAAGAATGGCATGTTTCTGTCCTTAAAATACTTATAGGAATGACGTGATTGAAACCTGTAATCTAAAGTTTATGCTGGCACTTCACTTGGCCGTATTTGCCCAAACATGACTGCATTATTTTTGATTTTATATTCTAGAGAAATAAATGCGACTAATAGTTGAGCAAATTTAATACGGCCAAGTGAAGTGGCACCATTACGTTCGTAGAAAACTTCCTATACTTACCTACGTAATACAGATAAAGACACTGTCTTTCATCATCTCTTCTTTTTCATATACGAGCTTAGTCGATATTGTCCGATTTATAAAACAGTGCACTCAGTAAATGTCAGTGTCTAATCAAATGATAACAAGTTCGTTACCAAGGAAATAATTCTTCAAGCGAATTTCGACCTACTTGCATTTAAGGGGTTTAGCAAAATAAGCTTATGGTGGGTCAGGATTCAGTTGGTTCGATTGTACGTAGACAAAGAAGGGAAAAAGATTGGCGGCCAAATACTTCAAGTAGAATATGTTCAGTACATTTCAATAATGCGGATAAATATACATCTAGAAAGGAATTCACTTTATTGAAAAAGACCTAACAACCTTGATAGAGAATGTATAATTATCTGATTTGAAAAACAGCACTTACAAATATATTAATTTTGAGAAACAAAGTTAATAAAAAGAAATATAAAAAGTGTCATTATAAGTATATTAGTAGCTGTTTTATTTTATTTTAATACAATAATTAATTTTTATAAACATAGTTGAAATAATAGGTCAGTTTCGACATCCACGGGCTTCAAACTATTTTATGTCCGTTCTGTGTGACATTTTGAAAGTTATTCTATGAATTACTCTCGTGATATTGCAACGACACAACTCAACCTATATCTGTCTCATTTTCGCTCTTGTTAGTTGTTATGCTCTCTTATTCACACATTAAAACACGTTCAATTTAAATCGGCACCATGCGGCCATATGAAATTGGAACTCGAGGTGAATAGTTATCTCGGCCGTGTAACATTAGTGTTTAAAACTATAAGTAGGTACGTACGCCTTGTACGTTTTTGGCTTCGCATTATTACTGACATAACCTATCTACCTCTTTTTAATAAAATATCATTGTCAACAACTATTGACTTTCCATCGGTAAGTTTCAACTTATTTTTTATAGAATGTGAGCTGATAAGCGAATATAAATACAAATTAAATTTGGTAGTACCATTTTCTAGCGAAAACCAGTCGTAAATTCTATTTTAAAAGCTGTTTTAGCGATAAATAAGAAATGCTCTCAGGCATTTTTTGTCATCTTTAGTGACGTAAACAATGTGCATTCTTTTTTATATATCGATATTCGATACTTTTAATTTCCAGATTTCCAAAAGATGAAAGAAAAAAAAACCAATTGGCTTATACGTATTGGTAGACCAACCTGGGACACCAAAACGACATAACCGCATCTGCTCAAGGCATTTTAGCTCCGATTCCTTTGTAAGTGGAGACGTTACGAAATAGAGACGACTTCGAGAAGATGCGGTTCCTACGTTGTTCATTATTATGAATGGATCAGAAAAAACGGTGTGGGTATTTTTAATCATACTTTATAATTATTACAGTACGAATTTTATAGCTAAAATATTAAAGCTAGGGTGTTAGTAGAATTGATGAAATATCAGTATGATTTGCTCGAAACACTATTCCAGATTACGGCTTCTGTTATTATCTTATATTAACAACAGTTTTATGTTCCGCGAAAATTGTTACTTTACGAGATAATTTTTATGACATGATTTTATGACATGACTTAAAATAATGAAATGAATCTTTATTTTGATTTTTTTTAAAAGAGTTATCTATCATGTAATTTATTAATTATGATTTTCCTTGGCATAGTTGGCAACAATAACAAAACCAGAAATTGATAACATTAGAAGAATAAGATTGTTAGAAGTAAAACTTGAAAGATGCGAAAAGATATCCAAACGGCGCTTTCGCAAGATTAACACTCTTGCACATCAAATTTTGAATTAATGTATTGTTTACGAAATTATTTGCTTTTAATAACAAATTTTGTGTAATTGCTACAGTTAATTGTTTTTCCAATAATGATTTAACTTGTTTCTGTATACATAATTACATTTACTATATTAGTTGAAATGTAACAACTTTTACGGATCTACTCGCGTTTATTTTACACATTACTCATTTAATGTTTATCCTGACGTTTCGAACCCTTTGCAGGGTCCGTGGTCACAGGGAGACTGAGGTGTTGGTCATCTCATAATTAGTTGGTAGCTTGTATACCCTCATTTAAATTTAATCAGGTGCGTTCCGTTTTACGCAGAAAGAGCTTACAGTATCTTTTGGTCTGACAGTATGGTGTCGGGGCTGGGATTTAATATTTTATATGATGGGATCCCAGGCTGGTGGTAGATTCCAACCATCTTCTCTATTAAAATTAGGATGTTTTTTAATTTCAATAGCCTCGCGTATCATCCTAGGGATGAATCGTTGTTCTTTAACGAGTATTTGTGGTTTATCAAATCTGATGTAATGCTTGGGACCCTCTAGGGAATGTTCGCATACTGCAGACTTATTTTCGCGCCTATGCTTGACGTTGGCTATATGTTCTTTAACACGGGTTCGTATACTTCTCTTTGTTTGCCCGATATAAGAGAGCCCACAGTCGCAGTCCAGTTTGTACACGCCTGCATCTTGAAGGGGTATGTTGCACTTGACAGGTCGTAAAAATTGGTTGATCTTCTTCGGCGGCTTGAAGTAAGTGTTGATTGAAGCTCGCTTTAAGATATGTCCAATCTTGTCAGCGACACCTTTCATATATGGAAGTACAGCAGGTTGGCGCTCGACTGTGGTTGGTTTATTGCGTTTTCTGTGACAAAGCCGTGGTACTTTCAGTTTATTATCCTGTAGTACGTGCTTGACATGCTGAAGCTCAGCAGCCAGGTGTTGGGTGTCACAGATGCCGCGTGCTCTCTGAAACAAAGATTTCCCTACAGTAGCCAACTGTCTAGGATGGTGGTGAGAATCACCATTGACCACCGTTCTACAAGCGGTACGTAGATGACACTTTCACTATCCTATAGATACTATCTAAACCAATGTTAGATTAAATCGATTAAAACGATAATATCGATTAAGTCTGTAACGCTAAGATGAAAAGGCCTAATTTTGGGATCATAATAAAAAGTGTAGTTTCTCCCGCATATATTTTTAAAGGAGGGACTTATCCTTAAATTAATAAAATTATGGTCACCCTTTACAGTCGTTGTCCATTGTAATAAAATCTTCAATGTTCTCTAAAACTATTGAAGTACTGGTGTTAATTGATAAATGAGGCATTTGGCATGACTAAATAACATAGAATCTCTGTTTTATTTATATTTTCATGCAAGATTCAGGATGATTTTAGAAGTTTAGTTGTGGTCCCTCAGTTCACCCATTGTCAAATAAATAATTACTTATATCTTCATCCCAATTATCTTTTTTAGTTGTTTTATGTATGGTCATCTTTTCGGTACATTCATGCGATTACGCAGAAAAGACGATTTTTGACATTTTAACCTCAAAATTTATGTGGACTGAGGGCCCACCGAAATTGATCCATCCTTCTTCCAGGAATCCGGTACAATGAATTGCTAATTTGCTAAATTGGCTAAAATAAGGTTTCATATCTGCGTCACAATAGCTCTAGGTAGGCAAATCAACATTCTGTGAGGTGGGCCCTTAGTTCATATGTTCACGTAAAATCAAGTTTTGACGGTTCACCTTTTAAGTTATGTTTCTTTGCTAACATGAATTGAATGAATTAATAGTCATATTAAACCATTTCATCACATCCATCCTTAATAAATAATGTGAGAACCGCATTTTCTATAAGTCGCGTTCATTTCACATTTCCCTTACACACAAATGAATCCATAGTAAAATGCTTAGAACAAATATGATTAAATACCTTTTTGAAGTCTAATACGATTTATCCACTATTATTTTTCCATTTGTTTTTGGCATGGACATTAGTGCATGGTCTTTAGGAAATCTGTAAAATAAAAGTATCGATATATCGATTTGGAAAAGTATGCACAATTTATAACGTCACTATACATGATATAGATTAGTGTTGCAAAATAATCGGTTATCGATTAATCGATTGTGTTCACCCAGAATCACTCGTACTATCGATCAGACTATCGACAGTATCGATTAGAATATCGATAGTATCGATTTTCTCGATATAATTGATACTATCGATGTCAATTATAAAGCAATACTATCGATTATAATCGATTTATTGATTATGGTTGTCTAAATGCCCAATTTAATCGATTATATCGATAGCATCGATAACGATTAAAATAGCAATATAATCGACTTAATCAATGGTATCGATTTAATCGATTTAATCTAACATTGGTTTAGATTATATTGCTCCTGTTACTAATGTGCAACATATCCATAGCCCATCGTGAAACGTTACAATGAAAAACTTGTACATTACAAAATAACTTTTATTATGTTTGCTCATACTTACTCATATAACTAATAGTTGCAAATCTAAACCAATGTTAGATTAAATCGATTAAAACGATAATATCGATTAAGTCTGCTGTAATAATTGTTATCAATACTATCGATATAATCGATTATATTGGGCATTTAGACAATTATAATCAATTAATTGATTATAATCGATAGTATTGCTGTATAATTGACATCGATAGTATCGATTATATCGAGAATATCGATACTATCGATAGTCCAATCAATTGTATGGGTGATTTTGGGACCCATCTAATAATCCCGATCCGATCCGAACCCTTCGGAGACTCTGGAAGGGCACGGGGACGCGCACTTTTAAGTGTGCGATGCCGTACCCCTCTAGAAATCCTCTGAAGGTGTTTCGTTTCAACACGGCTTGAGGTACCCTTTACGTACCTCGCCGCCCCTAAAACAAGCCCGGTGAAGCTGGAAATGCCCCTCGGCAAACAGCAGTCTCTCTCCAAAAAAAAAAAAAAAAAATCTAATAATCGATTATAATCGATGTTCGATCGATTATGCGTTACCACTAATATAGATAACCCGATGCCATTTCTGAAATTGCTAAATCTGCTATAAAATTTGAATTATTGGCTGATTTTTGCTACAAAATGGTTCTATCAAATTTTATTTGTATTTTTATTCGCTTATCAGTTCACATTCGACAATAATATAGCAAAAACATACAGATTGAAAGTCAATAGTCCATGACTATTTTCTTTTCGAGATTATCAAAAATTGCAGCCCCCAACTACAAAAGAAATAGTGCCACATAGACCACCACACTCTCACTATTTCTAGTAATCCAAAGCATTCGCACAATTTTGACAGAAATACTATTAAATTCTGAAATAATTATGAACTGTCAGCTTTTAAATCAATGTCTGTATTTGGCCGGGGCTTGGCCGGGCAAAAGGACTCGAGATTTTATTTTTCTGATGACCGATGACATAACAATACAAAAAATAAAAACTAAGTGTCAACCATTTGTTGCACTCTAATTTCCTTTTCTAGCCATAAGATAGAACGGAACTAAACATAGTTGCACGTTTTTATTTTAACCTTCTTTTTATAGCTTTAGTTATTGTGTACCTTCGAATTGTTGATCGAAGTTGTGTACTTGGGAAATTAAAAAAAAAGTAGGAAAAAAATAACTGTTGTTGTTTGTCCTTCTCTTTCCTTGTCATTTGTTGATGTGACGTGTGTGGAACAAGATACACGGAATTCTGTTTTGTTCTTTCATTTAATGATAAAATAGTATTTTTGGTGTCAAATCCAATTATGGCGTATGTTACAAAAGGTAAGCTACTTAGTAATTATTACGCATTGTTAATTGTATTAAAACCACACCTAAAGCCGTAGATTAAAACAAAAAAGTTAAAAGAAAAAAGTTTTAATCTAAGCTTAGAGCCACGTCAGTGAAGTTGTGGCTGCTAACAATTTTTTGGCATAAAACAGGAACTACTTAACAGCCTTAACCTGAAAAAATCTCTAACATATAAATTTACGTAGACATGAAATCATCGACACTGACCATCATAACTTTGATCAAATACATACATACGTACACTCGAAAAACATAACCCTCCTTCTGACGCAGTCGGGTAAAACATTAAAATGTTGGCTTACGAAACCGATTACAACATTATGCAAAGGAACAATGTAACTCATTATAACATTGTTTTAAACATTTTCAGACGGCACTGTGGTAAACTCCACGCCATTTGGCGTGTTTGGATGGCTGTGGGGCATCTTTAACTTTGTTTACTTGTTGTAAGTATTAATCCTGCAGAGACTGCACACAATATTGATGATGTTATCTATCTAGGATTGTATTAGATATTTACATAACATTTAATATTGTAACAACTCATGTATACATAGAGTGCAATAAAATGATTGAATTACATTGAAATTATTGTTTACAGGTTTCAGACCTTGATAAACCCCAATTACTCAAAACGAGGCGACAAGTATGTCACAGATTATCGCCCGCCAGGAAGTGGGTAAGTGTTATCGGCTCTCTAAAACTTGGTTATAGTTCGATTGAAGTAAATGTGATACAGAAGTAGGTAAATTGACATTTACACATAAAATATTTGTGACAACAATATTATTGAGTCAGACTCAAATCTATTCAAAGTGCACTTATGTGAAGATTGTTCTGAAAATTTCTGATGAGAAAATGGCCTACATTTAAAAATTTATCCAAGTTGTTATTGGGATGCTTGCAGTAAATGTTACTGAATTCTATATATCACCAGGTCATTTTACTCACTGCTGGGGCATGAGCCTTAAGGAACAATAGGGATAACGGGCTAGAAACCACCACATGGGCCTTATTAATTTATTTTATGTGTGCGAATTGGTAGCTCTTAACATCTGCTAATGCAGCTGGGACCAACGGCTTTAAATGTTTGGTCACCCATCTAATGACTGGCCTTTGCGAAAGTGGCTTAACCTCAGCAATCACAGATCAGACATACCAAACACTGCGCCATTGAGCTCCTTAACCTTTTTACCACCAACAACTTCTATAGAAGTTCGAGATTTTCGTGCCGTCCATGCCAGCACTTCTATAGAAGTTCTTCTTTGTACCTACTTTATTAAAATAAATTTATACGTTGGCGTACAGCAGGACATCGCGTGCAGGATAGTGGGGCGGTGAAAAGGTTAAATAATCATTTGTTTCTAAGTGTGGCCTATTAAAATCATTTAACTTTTTGTTCTTGTTAGGTCTCCTACAGCCGTTGTACAAAGACTTACGTAACTTGACGTATGTATTATTTCAGCCCTCCTAAACCACCATCAAAGAAGTTTGGCGGTTTCGGTCCCTCCAACTCCGGGCCACCCCCACCGCCTATGGGCGGCTGCGGCTGCGGTTAACTAAAGGCTCCATCAGAAAATTATATCTTGCAAAGGACCCTCACATCTATAACCATCCTGAGTGCTTAGTGCGTGTTTAATTCACTATTCAACCAAATAGTATAAACTAGAATTTTTATGGCAAGCCTAGACTTCATCAAAGCAGAGATATGAAGTACACAACCAGTCAGAATTTCGTTTTACCCTTCTCCTATTCTCTTGTTGGTTGATTGCTGCCTGCCTGACACCCTATTGAGGCAGAGAGGACCTGAGCAAAGCAGAACTGTGGCTAAATTAACCAACAGAGTTCCTTTATTTTAATGTTTCTTCTTCACCAAGGAACTCTGTTGGTTAATTTTCATACAGCTCCGCTCCGCACAGGTACTCTCCGCGTCAATAGTGTCAGCATTAAAGTGGCAGAGTTAAATACACAAGTTTGCCTGTAGTTAACTATACTTTGCAAATAGTGAAACAAGCTCGCACTGATTGCAATGAAGCTGTGTGTCCATTGAAGTGTCATGGCGAGAAAACACAACGTTGTATCAGTTATATGCTGTGATCTTATCTAACTGGGCCTGCTAAGGTTTCTTTGTTTCACTAGCACTTCAACTCATTAGGAGCATTCCCCTCCTCTCGCTCTTCCTCTGTAATGATGGAGGCCATAAAAATGGCACTTTTTTGAATGCAAAGAGCCTGACGTCTTCTGATTTTGGATAGGCCGTTCCTATGAGGCTCATTCTTTTCTTAGCCAGATAGTTACAGTCGCACAGTAGGTGCTGCAGTGATTCTTGCTGTGATACTTCAATGAACAACGGGTTTCTAAATTCCGAAGTACATACCTAACCTAAAATAGTTTCAGATTGTTCATAGAAAAATATAAATTATTTTACCTATACCTAATATAGCAATCATATAGCAGATGTATGTATATCCTTTTCTTTTGACATGGAGGAAGTATGTGCAGACACACTTTTATTCTTTTTATGTGTGAACTTTTTATTTTAAGAAATTTAATGTAGGTAAATTAGAGTTTCCTTAAAATTTACAAAAGTAAAAGTACTTGATTATATGAAAGTGCAAATGTATGTGTCTAGTGACTGTTTATAATACTAATAAGTATAGTGGTTTGCAGAACATTGCATATTATTCCATACAATAAATATATTCTGATTGATTGATTAAGAAAAATATTAATGACGAATAATAATTAGTACAAAAGAATAAATCGCCTTAATTATTATTTTCAACATGTTAATAAAATTGATGTAGGTAACTGTATATAAAAAATAATAATAATATTATTATATGTTTTTTTGCCATTTTAAGATGGTTAGCTAGGAGGTATTTTTTTAACAATATACATATTTATAATATTAATAATATAGTTTTCTTTCTATTTATGAATTAATCTTTAGAAAACTCTAAATATATTGTTAACTAGCTTTGGAATTAAATCTCATGAAATGTAAATTTTGTTGTTCTGAAATTCAATAATTTTAAGATTAAATAATTTGGTATTAAACATAATGCTATTGTAAAAAAATATATAACCTTATTTAGAAATAAAATTAAAACCTTAACTCCACAAGTCATTTATTTTCAATTAATATGCTAGGTCAACGGTAGGTTCATATAAATACATTCATGTTATACATATAAGTCATAAAATACTGTGGAAGTATTTGGCAAGAACCATCAAGTTGATGGCATCCACATGGATGTTTAACCATTTCATCGCCAATTGTGATGTATCGGAATACTCGTTTTCGTACCCAATCTAACTTTCTGACATAAAGATATATCTGTCAAGGACTAGGCACGAAAATGAGTTGTTCCATATTTTTTGTTTTGGCGTATACTTTCCTCTTTAATGGGTTTAAGTACAACTCTTACTTGCTAATACTAACTTATACTATAGAGTCAAATATTTAACGAGAAAATCTATATTAATATTATAAAGCTGATGAGTTTGTTTGTTTGAACGCGCTAATCTCAGGAACTTCTGGTTCGAATTGAATAATTATTTTTGTGTTGGATAGTCCATTTATCGAGAAAGGCTTTAGGCTGTATAACATCACGCTGCGACCAATAGGAGCGAAGCATCAGTGAAAAATGTTGCAAAAACGGGAACAAGAGCCTTAAAAATTAAAAATGCTGCCGAAAGTCACTATTCCACGCGGACGAAGTCGCGAGCACAGCTAGTTTCAAATATGCCGTTAATATAATTACACGTTAAGCTTCTTATATAATTTTCCTTAGTATATAAATACGTAATTATGTATATAGAAGCTGATAAACCTGGGCGTTCATGAATAACCATGAAATTATAAGAACAAAATTATGTAGCTTACTGTTAGTTCTGTTCGGAGTGCTTAGTACAGTACCAATAAGGGAAACGAATACTAGAAAAATATTCATTACTTAATTTACAATTAATTTATAACTCTTTCTTTTTTATTTGTCTTTTGTCTGTGTTAAAATTTTTGAATTTTTTCTTGTTATTCAATTAGCACAATATAATTGGGTATAAGATGTTGTTTGTTACAAATTTACCTTTTCAAGACACTGTTATATATTTCTAATATAATTACAATCTATTTTCAAAATATGGTATGCCAATATGGTGGAACTACCCGTACTTCTCTTCTAATTAGGAATCCCAAATAATATGTTTATGTGGTATAAGCGTTAACATGTGTAACATCCATACATCCTATTGCTTTTTGATGTGTAACATCTTGCCGCTCGCCTTCTATATACACAATTTGTGGGAGTGATTTCGTAGAAAAGGGACGGAAGTAGGGTCACAGTGTGATCGGCTCGCCTTCTATATAAGTATACAATAATATGTGGGAGTGATTTCGTAGAAAGAGTAACAGTAACAGTAACAGTGAGACTGAAGCTTGCCTTTAGCAGTCTCCTTATTTTTGAAGTAAGCCAGTGCATGAAATATTTATATATCTCAGTCAGTAGTTCGTTTGCGAGTTTGCTAGCGAAATAAAAAAAAAAAAGGAAAAAGAAAAAGAAAGAAAGGAAAAAAGGAAAAAAAAATACCTACGTCATTGTTAATAAAATTCTATATTCTATTTTCTATTGTAATGTTGATTTCAAAAGGTGAGATGTCTCAAATGTTACACAATATATGATGATTGTGTAACATCTCACCTTTATGCGACTACTGTAAGGCTCGTTCATTATTTTTAGTACCATAAGATGAATAGGTATGCTTTAGTGGGCATCGTTTATATTGGAGAATCTGATTGGAAGAATAGCAACTGGCTCCGAAACGTTAGGCTTGTTGATGTAGATACTCCAAGTCCGTTGGTTCAAGTCGAATACACCTGCAACAAGTCAATGTTATCACATTAATTATATAGGAACAACGAGGTACAAAGGGTATATCATGTATATATATTATATTATTATATAAAATATTTAAATTATTATATTTATATTATATAAAAGGTGCGTTAAGCAGAAAGAGTTCCTAAATAAATAAATAAGCACCGATTATTAGCTGCCGGTTTCTGGCCAAGGCCAATAGTGGAAGCGCACTTCACCCGGGATCCTCAACTACTGAAGCACTGGCTATCTTATCTTTAGCTGCCGGAACACATCATAAATGCTACAAACATTGATGTTATGGCGACATATTTAGATAAGATTATGGTAGCTAGCTAGGCGGACAAACAAGCCCTATCACTAACAAAATCCAGTACAAAAACATGTACCCCCCACTAGTAATCGAACCCGGGACCTCTGGGCCTGAGACCGGTGGGATCTTAAAATCAATTACTTACTAGTTCTTACGCTATTATATCAAACGAAAATTCTGAAACGGAATTTATGTTTTCATAGTAAGTATATATTTCAATAAGTACCTATACTTTTTTAAGAGATTTTTGCCTCTTGGCATGTCAATCGTGAACATGTGAACTGAGGGCCCACCTCACACAGAATGCTGATTTGCCTATCTGGAGCTATTGTGACGGAGATATGAAACCTTATTTTAGCCTTTTATTGTACCGGATTCCTGGAAGAAGGATGGATCAATTTCGGTGGGCCCTCAGTCTACATGAAATTTAAAATGTCAAAAATCGTCTTTTCTGCGTAATCGCATGAATGTACCTACCGAAAAGATATGACCAATCCAAACCAATGTGATAACTTATGTGACAGCTACAAATACTTAAAACAATTAAAAAAGATAATTGGGACGAAGATAATTACTCATGCCAAATGCCTCGTTTACCAATTAACACCAGTACTTCAATAGTTTTAGAGAAAATTACATCATGACGTTTTCCATTATAGTCGACGTAGGTTGACCATGATTAAAATTACTTCAAGCAGGACACCTTAATTTTTTTCCTAAACATGCTTGGAAATGGGATCATTATTTCGAGATCTGTAGAATTTGCTGTACGGTCAAATACACGCGAGCAGCAGTGCCTCCTGGCGACTTAAGAAAAGAGTTAAAATTTTACTCTACAATTTTTCGTTTTCGTTAACGTGATCGAATGAATACGCCGATAGTTAACAAAACTCACACTCGGTACTCTGGAATACTCTTACATTATAAAGGCTGCTAGCTGCAATTTGTCGTAACGATGGGCGATTGTTGTCAAAAACAATTGAAGTAAGTATTGAAATAATTCGTTAAACGATTGTGTTCGAATAAAAACCAAAATTATTCGATAGTTCGTCGAATGTAAATTGTAACTAGGGTAGTTGTACCAGTGTTCGACAGGAACCAGATGTGTTATAATTATATATGTTATTAAATTTATCCTCAAAATATTTGCAGTTGATAAAATGTGACCTTATATACTTGTATATCACGTACAAGTATATAAGGTCACATGTGCTGTGATATGAAAAGGTCCAAAAAATAACTAAATGATTAAGAATAAAGACAACTTTATATACAATTAGTTGTTTTATGTACCTATTTGCAGCTGTCACATAAATTGTCACATTGGTTTGGAATGGTCATCTTTTCGGTACATTCATGCGATTACGCAGAAAAGACGATTTTTGACATTTTAACCTCAAAATCCATGTAGACTGAGGGCCCACCGAAATTGATCCATCCTTCTTCCAGGAATCCGGTACAAAGAATTTAAACGCTAAAATAAGGTTTCATATCTCCGTCACAATAGCTCCAGGTAGGCAAATCAGCATTCTGTGAGGTGGGCCCTCAGTTCACATGTTCACTGTCATAATGGGATTGATAGCTAAGGCTGCCATCTGCTAAATCACGGATCCAGGACAAAAACTTCAAAAATTCAGGACATTTGGGTGAAATAAAGATATTACCCCGGACACCATCGAAAAATCGAAAAAAACGACAATAAAATAAAAACAGTTTCATATTTTTATTTATTTGTAGAAAATCAACTTAATCGACTAGGGAGGTCACGTCACGTCACGAGACTCACGAGTGCGCGGATATTTTACCGCACTGAATAACTATGAAATGCTGTAATTTATTGCTAATCATTCCATTCTATCAAGTTAATCGGATTTCCCCTGATAAAAAAAGTGCCCGGGTTTCATCCGGATGGCAGCCCTAATTATAGCTAAACTATTGGCTCTATTATTATTAGAATGGATTTTAAAATTCAATGTCACAACTTTAATTTCATGATCACCGGTGATATTCAAAAATCGCTCCCCAGAACTCAATAAAAAGTACCTACAAATAGTCACGTCAGCAGTCAGTCAGTACGAGCCGTGATCATTTTTAGGGTCCTGTACCGAAAAAACAGAACCCTTATAGAATGTCTTTGTTGTCCGTCTGTCCGTCTGTCTGTCTATCAAGAATTCAAGACCCTTTATCTCGGGAACGCGTGGAGGCATAGACTATGTATATAACATTGGGTATAGATGTGCCTCTCATAGAAAATAGATGGGAAACTAGGTACCGTACAAACGATGGCGGCAGTAGACGTTTGCGTGCGCGTTTACGCTTCTTTCCGATAGATGGCGCTAAATATATATATAATATTTACAAAAAAGTAGTTAACATTTTTTTTTGTAAGATTGATATTATATTAATCATATTAAAAACTTACAAATTAACTTAAAAATCAAAAAGTTATTATTAATATATTTTCGAAGGATCAAGCCTAGGATTTCTCTATCACTACTTGCGTCGTCGCAGGTGCTCGGCTAATGAGCTCTTTATGAAGTTGACGAAAGTTGTGGTTATAAGAAAGTTACTAGCAAATAACTAAACGTAACTTATTAATTTAAAATGCTATCTATACTTCTCAGTACAAGATCTCGGGGCCCAGAGTAGACTTACGAACTGATGGCATAGTGACATCACAAGAGCTACATGTAGCCTAAACTGAATAAATGATTTTGAATTATGAATTTTTACTACCACCATCTAGTGATAACCAATTAGTAAATTGAGGTTCCTCTTACGGAAGATGGCGCCGCCGTATATGAAATTTTTGTAATTATTCAATATATGGAAGATTCACCCCTTTGCGTGGAGGTATCGAGTTGAAATTAAAACCATATACTCGTACTCAGGTCTGCGGTCCCTTGAAGCTGTGAATAAATCAAACTTCTAAGTTAACGAAAAAAAAGATACGGCCGTTTAGGTCGCAAAAAACGTATATTTCGTTCGACACTCTCAAGTGAATCAAAATTCATAGGGTACTTGCCGTTGACATAGAACTACCTATCCTGAACCATATAATATGTGGTACCCATAAAGTACGAAACCCTCGGTGGGCGAGTCCGACTCGCCTTGCTCGCCTCGCTTGTCTGGTTTTTTCTAATAATATATTTTTGTATTATGATTTCTACCAAGATTTCTACCGATTGACGACGTATAGGGCTAAGACCATAGATTAACTATATACTAAATCTATGGCTAAGACGCCAAGGAAGACCAAGAAAGCGCTGGCGCGATATTTGGTTTCGTTCTGCCCAGGCTGGTTAGAGATCGAAAGAAATAGCAGAAAAAAAAAGTTTATTTTATAACATTAACATACAATGACATAAAGTGTTTTCAAATTACAAATGAAGTAAATACCCAGACCTTTGCCTAGCTGTAGGACATTATAGGTTAATCGGAATATTTTTTTTATGGAATAGCATTCGGCTGGCCTATGGCTTCTACGGCCATGGTGGCGTAGAGAAAAATAAAGTAAGTTTGGTAGGCCACGGTTTTCTACTGTGTTAGGTACATGATTTATTGGTGGCAAGAAAATGCAAGTCACCCTAAAGCAAGACGACGGTATCGAACAGTCCCCAGAGGTTTTCTACGGGTCAACATCATCCAAGTGTGTTCCCATACGATACAGAATAATATTAGTACAGGGTACCTAGAGTGAGTTTAATTCATTCGATTACGTTTACGAAAACGAAAATTAGTTTGGGATTGAAGCAGCGCCTCCTGGCGACATACGAGAAGAGTTAAGATTTTGCCATACCTACAAATTCTCGGGTGCGCCGACCAAAAAAAAGCCAAAATTGTAGACACGGTTATATATATTATAGTTTAAAAGGGAACGTGTTTACAGTTAGTCCGACCCATAAATTCATAACACATTGTACAATACATCGATATATATGTTTCAATGGTACAATATCATTTAAAGTTGGGAAATAATCATGAAAACGAGTGGCGGCGTTCAGTTGATATCTTATAGTTTATCTAAATTATTATATCTCTAATTATATCTAAACAATCACCAATTAATTTAACTACAAATCGTCCGTTTCACACTTAGGTCTCACATTTTCGATTTATCGAGCGGTTTTTTAAATAATTATTTCTGAAATTAATACGTTAAATTCCCCAAGAAATTCCCCATTCAAAGTTAGTATGGCCGCGGCCGCGCGGTATCAAATAAATATGGACGAAGACATTTCAAATAAATTAAATGACACTTGTCACTTTTCGTCACTTGTCACTTAACGTGATCGAATATCGAATGAAACTCGCACTATACACGGGGGTGTTCGCGAAATACCTAAAAATTAAACAGCAACTACGAATGCCATCTATTAAACGTGAGCAATAATTGCAAGCCAGCATTCCATTAGCGCCATCTATTTGAATCCCTGATGAACTCTTGCTTAAACAGCAGGACTCAAGACTGGCAAATCGTACCTACTATAACTTTAGTAAGATGGCTCTGGCAGTTCTAAAGTTTCAAATTCAAAAAATTGGTACCATGAAGATGTTTATTATTTTCTATAGTAAAATATTATGGGAACTCTCAGAACAAGTTCTTTACTGAACGAGAACTGGTACTATGACTTAGTACTAAGATACGCCTTAAATTAGTTAAAAAAAATTGCAGTAAGCTCATTTGAACAAATAAAGCATCTTTGAGTATTGTTAGTTAGTCAGTCAGTAGAGTTAAATCATATAAGAGTAGGTACCTACCTACTTTACTGACTATCAAAATTTAATTGTAGGTAGGTTTATTATAACTAGTTATTTACATGTTAAGAGCGTTTATGCCGCACACTAGCGCCACTAATGAAAAAAAACATATCTAGTAATTAGAGATAGAAAATCAAATTATGCTCAACAAACTATTTGAATGAAGTAATTTAGCATTTTTACGTCACCTAATGAACACCTGACATGTTATGGTTTAGTTAAATATGGCGTTATAGTTAAAAGTGGCCGTAACGCGTCTTCTAAACCATAACATGTGAGGTGTTCATTAGGTGACGTAAAAATGCTAAATTACTTCATTCAAATAGTTTGTTGAGCATAATTTGATTTTCTATCTCTAATTACTAGATATGTTTTTTTTTCATTAGTGGCGCTAGTGTGCGGCGTAAACGGTCTTAAGAATCCCGCAATAGGTATCTAGAAGTGTTAACTGTTTGAAGAAAATCACAAACAACATAGAGAAGTGCATAGATTATTTATAGTGACACCAGTGATTGTCTTTTGTTTCCTTTATTATATCAGCCATAGCTGTCTGGGGACAGCCACTCCTGGGCAAAGGCTTCCCCACATTTTGTTTCCTTTATACATTTAAAATAGGTATCAGCTACCTACTGATGTTATAAAATTTCAAAAAAAAGAAGAAGCCATGTTATTTTTTGGCGGCAAAACTGTGTCGAACACTTACCACTCACGTTAACGAAAACGAGAATTTCTATGGCAAAGTGTTAACTCTTCTCGTATGCCGCTAGGAGGCGCTGCTAGTAAACAAAACTCATAGGTACTAGCAGGTATATAATCAAAGGGTACTAGGCACTCTGTTACCACTACGATACGTACCACTACGACAATGTTAATACATGGTCGTGTGTTTTGGCCATAGTAATAATTTGTGTTCATATTATTTCCGCTACAATAAAGAGAGGGCACTGCGTCACACACATACTTTCTTTAAACCATTATCTTCCCGCTCGCTTCAGCAACGAATAAATGTTTGCCTGGGACGATCAGCGCCGTCGATGTTGGCAGCACTGTTTTTGTGTGGGCAATACTGGCTGACACGAAGAAGCAATAACCCTCCTGACGCAGTCGGGTAAAAAGACTATTTATATCCGTCATTGCCGCCATGAAAGGTCCGCTTAGTTTACAACCCGACCTAAGTAGGACGCTCCCCGCAACATAATAGTGCTTAGTTATTTTTCGACCAATATAAACCTCTACTTAGTACCGTATAGTTCATTACCTGCTGCGATCGTTTTTATAATAGCTTCGCTTCTCTCCTGGAACACAGTGAAGTCCTTTCCCGTTTCATCGGAAAGTATATCCTCAATGTCCTTTCGACTCTTGGGCGGCGGGTGTGCGTGGATTGCGTCCAATCGAGCGGCGCTGCTGTCAATGATGGGACCGACCACTTCTGTAACGTTAGTCCGTTGATACCTGTAGTGAAATATAGTATTAAGGCATTATGTGATGGATTCCTTTGCCTTACCTAAATGCATAGTGAATTCCTGCACATTAAATCCTAATAAATCCCAACAGCCATATTCAGTGATAGGAATAGGTAGAATAATTATAGGACACAACAACATGGAGCTGCTAATACCATCAAATTTCATACTAGAATTTACCGAAATTCCGATAATTGCTAATTGTACGATTAAAATTGTTTCTTTATTTAAATTCGGCAATCCCTTAAAATTACGAAATAATTACCAGTTCACGAAATACCGGTATTCAATATGGTGATGTTAACAGCTCAATGTTATGTCCCGTAGTGAAGTTATGGTAAATAATAGTCTACCCATTCCTATAACTGGTCATAATAAACAGACCCAGGCTCTCCTAACGCTATGATGCCTTTATTGAAGCTAGTTTAAATTATCGTTTTCGTTGATGTGATCAAATCTCAAATAAAACTGCCTAGTGCAAGTTTTTTTCTAGAATTCCATTGAGTTTTTCTCTATTCTCGCGCAATTCATTCATTATTATTAATATTATTCCCTTTATTTATTTTTTTACATATTATTATTGTAAAACGGATATTTTAAGTTGTACCTAGTAGTATTTATTATCTGTGATAGTTCAAGACACCAGGATAGAAAATGAAATTAAAGGGATAATTTCACTCCTCGCCTTTTATCCTATCTTTCGATTTATTACTCAAAATGCAATATATAAAAGACAAATTAAATCAGCTATTCCCATGTATACAATTTACAAACCAGAAACCAATAGAGTAAGATTTGTTGCCTAGTGCCTACATTTTAAATTGCGCCTCGAAAAATGCAGTTCTACACCGCAGTTCAAGTAGATTACAAGCCTTCTTACCTATTGCAATGCACCAGCGGCTCCTTGTCGTACTTGTGAACGTTGACTACAGACTTGTTGGCTCTTAGGTCCGGCGAGACTTCGACATTGTACAGCTGGCGAGATCCCCAAGCGTCCGTCCAGATCATGTTGACGGAGAACCCGTTGCCGATACCCAGACCTTCGTCGAGCAGGATCCTCTCGGCGTCGTAGAAGCTCTTGGAGGCTAGCAGAGCTCGCGTGATGAATGTGCGTGCTGTTGAAAATGAAAGGATTTTTGATACACGTTACAAAATAATTAGGAAACGTTTTCTTAAAATTTTAAATGAACCTAACTACATTTTTTTAACTGTTTTTATATTTTTGTTTGTAACGAATAAACTCAAAAACTACAGGACCGATTAAAAAAAATCTTTCACCATTAGAATTCTACATTAGCGCTGAGTAACATAGGCTATATTAAAAAAAATGTCCACCTGTACGAAGCCGGGGCGGGCCGCTAGTTAATAATAAAATGAAAAAAATGTCGATCACTGGTTCCTGTCGAACACTGGTGCCACTGCCCTGGCTTTTATTTATTATCAGGTTTTTATTATTTTGAAATTTGTATAAACAATACCTATACTTACCTAAATAGTAACAAGATAATAAAATTTACTAGAAAAAATACAGGTTGATTTTTCTAGTAAAATATTACTTTGAATTTTGTATAAACAATACCTATACTTACCTAAATAGTAACAAGATAATAAAGTTTACTAGAAAAAATACAGGTTTATTTTTCTAGTAAAATATTATTTTGAATTTTGTATAAACAATACCTATACTTACCTAAATAGTAACAAGATAATAAAGTTTACTAGAAAAAATACAGGTTGATTTTTCTAGTAAAATATTATCTTATTAGGTTTTTATTTCTGATCATGAAGCATTCAAATGTGCTTATAAAAACATGGTAATAATTACGTCACTAATTGTTATCATCATCAACTTAACCTTAACTTGGGACAGTTGTTCGCCCTTCCGGAAATAGAGCAAGTTACCAGACTTAAGGATTATCGAGTCCTCCCCCTGTCTTCGGACTTCAGGTAATCCAACTATGTCCCACTGCATCTTGCTCAATTCTTCCTCCAGTTCGAAAATCTTCTCGTCATTCCGCAATGTGCGTGTGTTAAATGTTGCCAGGGCCAGAGTTCGTCGTTGGCGGTAGCCAGGTCTCTGCCGGAGATTCTTAGCACCCCCTGCCCTAAGGGACTAGGGGCCGGTGTTTGCTGGTGTACATTTACATGAGGGATAATTGCCGTAATCGCCACGCTTGGCAGGCGGGTTGGCGATCGCAGTAGGTTGAAAGTAATCTCAGAGAGATGCTGCTGCCCATTCTCTGGAATAGTCACGGGAAGAGATAGGGTGGTGCAATTCTTTATACCCGGCACCACACAGGGAATAAAAATATCACAATATTTTATGTCTATTAAGTTATTTAGAATTAAAAAATATCACTTTTCCTGACTGTACAATTGATACTGAATTAGTAGTAAAACATCTGCTATTATTCTTCGGGTCGAGTCTAAGCGGGTCGAGTGGGCGCGGACCCAAAAAAAAATGGTCTACCCTATACCTAACAATGTTGAGCTCAGCTTTCCAAATGGTACCTAATCAGGCTAAAACCAATAGCATAATTAGCGTAATTGCGAGAACATCATGTGAGAACATAATAATGTCCCAATCAATTGTCTCATCGATTACTTAGTTGCGAGTTCTTTCTCCACATATCGATAGCTATTAGCATGCAGATGTAGAGTTATCTTCATTTATCTACATCTTTATAAACGTTACCTTTAGCACGGCACCAGCTTTCGAGAAGGACCAGTGATCGAACCTTGCGCACTTTGATCATTAAATATAGGGGCCAACAATTGCTAGCTTCCTAGCTGACATTCAGTAAAATGTCAATGAAATTCTATGTTTTTTTGGCGACGAAAACTGCTGTTGAACATTGGGTTACTGTGCCGAAATCTGTGCTACTATGACTACCAAAAGCAATAGGTCATATCTTATTCCATCGATTGGGAAGGCTAGTGCCCCAAAAATGGGGACATAAAATGAGCTGGTAGTGATATGATAATGATGATGATGATAATATCTTATTAACCCATTACGACCGACCAGGCGTTTGTGTGTTGTTGTAAATGAAACTCTAAAAGTACCTATCATAATTAACTTACATCTATACAGGGCAACTTTTTTATCACCGTCCAAACCTTCTGAGATGACTCCCGTGATACAAACGAACAAAATTCAGGTGTTCCATACAAAACATCAATATTCATTCGACCAAAACAGCTGAATTTTATTTTCGAGTTAGGAAGTTAATCCAATAGTACGAGTTGTTCGTTTGTATCACGGGAGTCATCTCAGAAATTTTGGACGGTGATAAAAAAGTCAACCTGTATAATATTTTTAGAGGTGTTGTAACACCCTGTTGGACTAAGTGGGTACTCAACCAGCTGACTGGAAAGGCTTTATACTTACGAGTGTTTCCAGGTTTCAACACCAGGGGGCTGAGGGTATTGATAGAGAACACCAGCCCGTTCCCATTGTATCCCATAGTGTAGCCAGGAAGATGGCCAGCATAGCAAAGGGACGCAAATCTCTCCTCAACTGCCTAGAAAATATGATAGATTTCAACATGGAAAAGAGTTGTAGGTTTTTTGTGATTGTGAAACAGTTTCGATGCGCTGTGTCGTCATAGTATGTATGTATGTACGATTATAATATTCACAAAGAGACTTCTTGGCGGGAAAGTGAAGAGTCAGGTCTGCGGTTTTGTTTTATTTTCTAAAATTTGTGTTATGTCGAATATTAATGTGAAATAATGGTGGATTATTAACCGTTAAGTGTTCGTGAGTGTGCATGAGTGTTGGCAAATGAAACGTATGATTAGTTTGGTAGTATTTAAGGAACATTAAATCAAATTAGATTTACATAATAACATTATGTTTTTAGCTAACTCAACAGTAGTATACTTTAATTTTTTTTTATCCTATGTAAAAAAGACGCCGCATGGTAGGAAGGTGGTAGGTATATGCAATATAGGTATAATACAATAGAACAGTTGTTATCGTTTCGGCAAATCTGTATGAAGCTTTTGTAATATTTTTTTACCTCCAAAAACTTATTTAAGTTTTATTTTGTTATTTGATTTATCTATGGTTAGTTATTTACAAATTGTTTTATTTTATTTAGGTTTGTCCAAATCCAAAGACATTGTACCATATTGTGATGACTGTGATTATATTATTTAGTAGTTTACTGTTTATTATAAAGGACCAAACGTAATAATAATGTGATGATTATATCTTATTAGAAATAAAAAATATTTACACATTAATACTGTTTTTCAATTGACTGTACTTATCCATTAAAAAAGGAAGGGGACCGGATCAGAATGGTAAAATTTACAGTGGATCAGATCGGAATTAAAAAATAACAATAATTGGCAGTGGATCGGTTTTGGGTGCAGACCGGAATAACTCGAATATTCTATTATATTTATTCTATTAAGTAGGTAGATACCTACATTTTGCAATCACCTATCGAACTGTTTATTGCTTATACCTTTTCCATTTTAACAATTTTTCGGAGATACCATAGCCACAGGTAGGTTTATCGATAACTTTAACAACTCGTACTCGTGAATCTTGTGATACTTTGGTCTTGCAAACGTCCATAGATTACGGAAAGCGTTTACCATCAACACTACAAAAAATTTTGTCCTGAAAATATTCTCATTAATATGAAATCCACTACTTACCCCATGGTCTCTGTCTTCGGCTGTTGGTATAATATGCGCAGACATTATGTAGAAATGGTTAAGAGTTTCGCTGAAAGCGTCTTCTGTGTGTCCCAGGACGGTCTGTGAAAAATTCAAAAAAATTCAAAATTCAAAATCATTTATTCAGTTTAGGCTACAAGTAGCTCTTGTGAATGTCATTATGCCATCGGTTCGTAAATCTACTCTGGGCGGGAGATCTTGTACTGAGAAGAACCGGCAAGAAACTCAGCAAGTGTCCAGCTCTTTTCTCCCTTACAGCGTCAAAAACATTGGAAAATGCCCTATCATAGCAGAACACTTTCCATTACAAATAAACACAAAAAATATATATAAGACAACCACATGTAAAAAAAAAAATACAAAATGTAATTTTATTAATCAGGGACCTCCTATGCCGTTATGACGAGTATAGTATGATGACGAGTATAATTATTATAACATGCTCAAAAGGCGCTGTAATATTTAAAGTCCGGTGACGCTGTTACCCGCTGTTACCGGATCAGGCCGAATCAGCAAACTTTCTCCAAAAAAAAGATGTAACGGCATAGCTTCAATATAGGGCAATGTTCCTGGCGCGCAATGGTTCTGATCATCTTTCAAATAACTGCCAATACATAAGCTACTGTAATTTTTTACTTCCGTATTAGGGTTCCGTACCCAAAGGGTAAAACGGGACCCTATTACTAAGACTTCCCTGTAAGTATTCTCTTCCGTCCGTCTGTCTGTCACCAGGCTGTATCTCATGAACCATGATAGTTAGGCAGTTGAAATTTTCACAGATGATGTAAATCTGTTGCCGCTAAACAACAAATAGAATTTCATTGAAATTTTATTGGATGACTGACAGCAAAGAAGCGGGTTGGGGAAAAAAAAACATGTCTGTTGTATGGGAGCCCCGTCAACTATTTATTTTATTCTGTTTTTTAGTATTTGTTGTTAAAGCGGCAACAGAAATACATCATCTGTGAAAATCTAACTAGCACAGTTCATGAGATACCTAGGTACAGCCTGGTGATAGACGGATGGATGGACGGACGGACAGCGGAGTCTTAGTAATAGGGTTCCCGTTTTACCCTTTGGAGTTAAGGATAAAAAAACGAGCCAGCCTTACAGCTGTAGTCACATTATGATGTGTAACATTTGACATCTCACCTTAGTAATAAGCAATTTTAACATTATATTTAAAAAAAAATTGGTCAGGTATTACATCATTTTATAACTACTAGTGGTCACCCAGTGGTCGAAATCCGACCGTAATTTTATTAAGGCTGCACGGATCCTAATGCAATGAAAAATTAAAAAAGATAGATTGTGAGTTTGGATTGGCATTGACAGATGTTTTTATTTGTTGTATACCCAATAATAAGAACATGACATATAATAATAATATGTCATGTTCTTAATATCGATTTAAAATTTACAAAATGGCGCGCGTTTGCGCACTTCCCCGACTTCCTGTCACACTGTTACACCTACTTCCGTTACATTTCACGAAATCACTCCCACAAATTGAATATATAGAAAACGAGCTGAAAGATGTTACACATCAAACACTACACTACCTAGTCTACCTACATCTTATATATTAACTAGCGGCCGCTCGCAGTTTCATCCGCGTTGTGCCCGTTCCCGTAGGAATATCGGGATAAAAAGTATTCTATGTGTTAATCCAGGTTATAAGCTATCTATATGCCGAATTTAATTCAAATCCATTCAGTAGTTTTTACGTGAAAGAGTAACAAACATCCATCCATATTTACAAACTTTCGCGTTTATAATTTTAGTAGGATAGTGTAAGCCGATTTTTGTCCCAGTGATTATGGGACGATAGCTGCACATAAAAAATCGGTTATGGTCTCATTTTGAAGAGCTCCAGCCGTAGATGTGCACAAAAATAAAAAAAACCTGTCATAGGTTTCGAAATTCCTAAAAAATCTGTTGAATAAACGTGAAGTTTTGCGGGCGACCTACTAGTATTTATTGAACACTCAATAATACATAGTTAAGAACCCTATGAACGCTCAAGTGGTTTCAATACAGCATCGATGCTCCCCTAATAGCTTCATATTAAATTAGTGGCTGTGTCGAGTATAGCATTCCAATTACACGAGCCATGAAGCAACAATGTGCCAGGTATTACAGGCATGTGTAAATTTGGCGCACAGGCCTCAAGTCTGCTATTTCAATAACGTCTCAATAGTGTGTCGGTAGCTGTATTTAACATACTCGTAAGAAATTGTAGGAAATTGAATGTTTAAATATCTATCTATTTATTTGCTTTAAACTAATCTAACAACTAATCTAAAAACTAATACATAGTCCATACAAGAACCCGGCAAGGGCACTGCAAAATCTTATTAGTATGTATATATTATGTAATGCAACTGATATGCGACCAACAGTTTATGTTTAATCTACACAAGATGGTGGACGTCTTAAAACAGCAGAATCGAGATCTTGAAAATCGCCAATTGTCGTTGTTTGTTGTTTGTTTCTCTAGAAATTGTCTAGTGTAAATCAGCCAACGAACCGTCTCAGTTACAACACTAGGGGCATTGAAAACATGGTATGCATTGTAGTAGTGTGTAGTCTTTACAATTAGCTTTTTTTTAAATCTATTTACTTACATTATCTGGTGATATGAAGCCAATGGAGCTGCAGCCACCAGTGTCGTCCCTGGGTATGTGGTTGTCGTTGACATTCCCAATAAGGTCGTCCATTTGCAAAAGGAATAGCTGTAAACAAAAATTGTAATCCTGAAAAACGAAAGAACAAAAGGTGTAACACCCCTGTTTACTACCTATATGAAAACACAATAAATATTTTACGATTTATGAAAAAGGGATTTGCATTTAATCTCTGGCCATTCGTACAATTCCCACATTTGTATATGTTCACATTGGTACAATTTTTCTTTAACTGTTTTCCGTGCTCGTACAAATTCTTGGTTGCATATATACAACGCAACCGCAAGGCAACTGCATTGTTCTTTTCTTCCGTACAAATTCTAAGATACCAAACATAGTATATAGTGGCTTGCACACCGGTTTTCATGGTGTTGCCATCTCTGAGGTCCCGGGTTCGATCCCCAGTTGGATCAATTTAGAAATACCTGTTTTTCTAAATTGTTTCGGGTCTGGGTGTTTCCTATGTATAATAAGTATGTATTTAAGTATATAAAGTATGTTTATTCGTTGTCTAGTTAACCATTTCTTCGTGTTTCTTAAGGAAGCTTTTCTTGGGGCTAGATAATTAGTGTGAGTGTGGGAAACATTTATTTATTTATTTATATCATCATCATCATCATCATCATCATCTCAGCCAAAAGACGTCCACTGCTGGACAAAGGCCTCCCCCAAGGATCTCCACAACGACCGGTTTTGTGCTGCTCGCATCCAGCGGCTTCTCGCGATCTTCACCAGATCGTCGGTCCACCTTGTTGGAGGCCTTTGAATTGAGTTGAGAGAGAACCAATTCAGTTTTATGATTTTTTTTATGTATATTTGTTAGATATGAGAATCGGTCGATATATTTCATGCCACATACCGCTAGGTGATTAAGTATGACTCTCTCCCTACACAATTTTTTTTTCTGTTTTTTGACAAACATTTTTTTTGTATTTATTTTATTTGGCATTAAAAATACATAGAGCCCCAAATTCTCACTCTCCTTTATATAACAACCAACATTTGCACTATCAGCTAGTATAGTTATAAAATTTATTATCTCTGAATTTAACATACTCGTGGATGTAATTACTACGAAATAAAACTTGAGATTCTAGTAAGGAAGGAAACACGCTTGGATGATGCCATCTCCTAAATAAATCCTCGGAGGATTATTTAGTCACTACGTTCAAGGAGGAATCTTGCGCTCCTTCGACTAGTTACCCGCGCACCAATCCATTTCTAAAAAACATCTTGCTGGCCAAGCACAAACTTCTATCGAAATCGTATCGTATTTATTTATTAAGTCATGATTATCGTCTTCGTATCGTCATGATAAATTCTATGAAATGACGTCTGACAATTGTCAGATTCACATACCTATATCATATATAATTTTATTTAGAATATTACTCTAAACGCTCGCTCTAGCGAGTTGTACTACTCGAATTCGATAACTATTCGTGATAGGCTAACAGAGTAGGCTAGTACGAGTTTCATTCGTCATTCGATCACGTTAACGAAAATGAGAATTGCTATGGCAAAATTTTCACTCTTCTCCTATGTCGCCAGAGGCGCTGCTTCAACGCCATACTTATTTTCGTTCTCGTAAACGTAATCGAATTAATACGGATAGTAAACAAAACTCACACTAGGCACCCAGAACGAACGGCTTCCAAAGCAAAAATGAACTCAGGAAAATTTGGTCATCTACCTGCTTACCGGCCATTGTCATTGTATCAGCTGCTTTACCTGGTAGAAGGACACATTGGCGCCATCCGCAATGCCCTGCATCTCCTTCACGTAGTACGGATACTTGCTCTTCATGTTGCTGAGTGTGGTTTCGTAAGCCTTCCTGCCAGTCGACGTTTTGTATTCCTTCTCGAAGTCCCGTAGGTTGGCATAGGTAGCTATGAAGTCCTTGATTATCGAGGAGAATATCCGGCCCTGTGTGCAGAGAACAGTTATTAATTTAACATATTTCATTTTAAAATGTTTATATAATTTTTAACGCAAATTTTGTTGCGAACAAATTACAAAAACATTTGTGTTTTTATATTTCATTTTATTAAGTTAAATTGGCAAAGTACGTCCCAAGTCTGCCAAGTCTGCTAATTCAATAACTTTTCGATAGTGTATTCCCAAGTAGCATTTTATTCTCTTTAAAAGGCCACATTTATTTCACTCTTAGCATGTACAGTGGTCACAGTTGGTTCATCGGCTGCAATAAAGTGAACATGTCCACCTATACCTGTGTAAGGCATGTATAGGGGTGTAAATGTGGCCTATTATGTAACTATTGGCGTTTTTTCAGGACAACATTACTCTTCTAGCCAGCTTTCATTTTCAAAGCTGTACAAGAGCGGTTTATAAGAAGTAAAATTCGGCATAGGCTGTTCAGAGGTTCACATATACGGTGTTAGATTGCTGGCATTATAATATAACACATGTGAACAATATTGCAGCCCAAAGCTGTTATATATAACCTTTTATGAAGCGCTATTCAGTTGTTAGTGTTAGCAGGTCTAGTTTGTGATATATTAATCAGCTAATAAATTATTCTGTAAAAGAAGCGTTTAATGAGTTCACATGTACATGAAAGGTATTTACACGCACCACTATTGATATCTAGTAGCACTGATAGCAGTTTATTTGTTCACGAGGACCACACTGTTATCCTCTATTGGTACACATGTGAACCTTTCTAGAGCTGACGTCATTATAATGGTACACGCGTGAAACTTTAAAGAGGTCACAACACTAATTTTGAGTTATAATGGTTCACTGTAGATGGAGACAATGACCACCATTTTCACTTTTAATAACCTATAATATTTCTATATTAATTTATGATTTTGTCACTTAACACGGAGTTTTCGTTATTAATTTTATGGTTGATGTTTAAATACAAAACCATACAACGATTTAAATGCCAATAAAACAAAAATATGAAATATTGCTTTGTTTGTATCTGCTTATTTCGATATATTTATTTGATAAAAAGGCATATAGCCGAGGCGCGTGAAAATTTTAACTATAAATATGTATGTACTTTACAATAAATTTACATTACCCCGTAATATTAACACAATATCATATATAAACACAGTGTACTACCAGTAACAATAAATCACATCAAAATGGCTGTTAGACACGATTCGACGATGGCCATGGCCGTAAGTTATCAAAAATTAATATTTATTAAAAAATGTGGTACCAAAGTGATTATTTGAGGAAAAAGTGGCCTAATAGTTGGTTTTAGGTACACTTGTGGTTTGGGTTTTGGATAATCGGCTGTATAATTGTTCACTTGTTACTTATTATAACTCACTTGTCTGTATGAATAACCACACGGAATCTAATATAGTGCCGTTCAACAGCTTTAAGACCACAGTTCTCTCTTTAAACTACCATTAAAGATCTACTATACTGCTACCGTGAACCTTTTGTACACTCAAAGCTGAAAAATTTGTGCCCAAATGGGTGGTATAAGGGCTGTATAGCATGCTATACAGCTCTTGTGCAGCTCACATAGACAGCTTAAAGAATAAATGTGTACCGTAAGTCAACCGCTATAGAACCCCCAATGCTACTTGGGTTGTTATCCTGATTTTGTCATTAGGATTATGGGAAGTTGTCATAGTGTGTTGGTAGCCTGATTTTGACATCAGGGACAATTGTCAAAATCAGATCACCGACACATGATTGCGGTGAAATAGCAGAATCGAAGCCCAGGCGATGCATGGTAAGTAAGCTTTATAAGAATTCTGCTACCAAAGAGTTCATTATAATGGGAGTTGGCTCTAGAGTCAACGACCCAAGTAAGTTGTAAATTACTTTTTATGCAAAGAGAACTAAACGAGCACCAACCACCATCACCCATTCCTGTCTTAAAAATATGGAGGATATACAAAAAATATCGTGTCTATAGAGAATAGCGTAAGAGACTATATAGCCTTGAGAACATAGAGAACGAGAATCCGGTGTTTTAGTGTTTAGGCCTGATGGAAATTGTCTCCCGAGTGGGTTTACAAGGAATTGGTGGCCTCCTCGCATGACCTGATGCTTGAACAATCAACCCATATAAAATTGCCAAAAAATCGACTAAAACATTGACGCCAAAATATAGTATCAAGATCACATTAATTTTCGTATAAAAAATTATATCTACATATTTATGTTCATTGAGGAGGTGGCGCAGTGGAAGAGCTCGGTGGCCCGGTCTGCGATTGCAAAGGTTAAGCAACAACAAAATATCATCTCGAGCTCCTCCGTGCTTCGGAAAGCACGAAAAGCCGTTGGTCCCGGCTGCATTAGCTGTCGTAACAACCACCCATCACTGGGCCCGCGTGGTGGTTTGCAGCCCATTCTCCCTATCCATCCATAGGGATGGCTCGTGCCCTAGAAGTGGGGACATAAAAATGAGCTGATGATGATAACGATATGTTTATTTATTAGTACCTCGTTATAAAAGATACACAACGTGACTAGCTTCCCCATCGTTTTTGTTTTTCATCACGACACATCTTTGTCCTTTTCTTTCCCATGCCAATCGTAGAAACAAAGCTAGATGCCCCAAGGTCAGACAATTATCAATTAGTATCTACGGCGTGGAAAATTAGCATAATCATTTCCAACGATTTTCGAAGTAGCCATTCGCTTGTTATATACCAAATTAAACAAAAGTAAGTACCGAATATAAGGAAGCCATTGTGTTATTTTATTACTAAACGGATGTCGCAAAATTGCGCAAGTACAGTCATGAGCATTAACATGTATACACTTTTGACTAGTTTTGGCCCTTTTTCCTTTCGATTAAATGGCTCCGCACACTAGGCGACATGCGACTGCGACAGCTGGGCGACTAGACGCAACGACAGTCTGCGATCGATAATTTTCATATATTTTGTTCAAAGCTCCGCACCCTTTGCGTCAGTCGCAGAGTCGCGACGACAAGCTAGAGAAGTCGCGAAACTAACGCGCACAACTGTCGCACGTCGTCGTTGTCGTCGTGTGTGTGCGTGCACAACGCGACTGGACGCGGCGACTATATAGACGCAGCGACAGGTCGTCCAGTGTGCGGAGCCATTAAGGTTACATTGTTTTAATGTTTATGCTCGTGACTGTACCTATCTCCTCTTACATCATAATAAAAGGTACGACAGGAGGCGACGACATTATTGCGTCGATGAATTTGAGTGATGTTAAAGCGATCGTAAAATCTAATTTAGCTCCAACAACTGTAAAATCATTCGATGGAATATCAATTAAAGTTTTGGTGATTACAAAATTAATTACTCTTTTCCGATCCGATCCGAACCCCTTGGAGAATCTAGTGGGGAACTGGGACACGCTTGCGTGATGCCGTTTCCTCTGAAAACCCTTTGAAGGTGTTTCGATCACACGTCTCGAGGAGCCCTTTAAGGTTCACGCCGCCCCCAAAAACAGTCCGGTGACGATGTAAAAGCCGTTTTAGGACAGCTACAAACTCTCTCTAACAAAAATGCTACAGATTTTAGAAATATAGCTACTATTTTATTTACATACAGATTAATTTGCATCCGCATTACATTGAATAAAATTGTTAGGTAGATATATAATTAGGATCGTATTTCATTTAGACACTATGGATGCTAATACATGATTATTATCTAAACGAGTTTCAATGTCACGAATATCATAATTATTCCAAGAATGTGAGAAATAATGAGTTGATAAATACATATAAAACGCAAATAAGTCCGTATCCGACTTCTGATCTACCGAAAGTTATAAAACAACATTTATTTTCATTATCACCATACACCGTCAGGTTTCTTTTTTGTTTCATAATTATGTTTTTATACCTATTTTAATTAGGAGAGAGTTGAGTTTATTTGTTGCCCGCCACTCACCGAACATTGGGCGGCGAGAAAATTAGAGGGTTCCACAAGTCGTGTAATCAAAACACCCTCAGAGGGCTTTTAGAGAGGATGGGCAGCACGCAAACGTGTTCCTGTCTCTTGTACTAGATTCTCCGAGGTGTTCAAATTGGATCAATCTTAGGGCCATTCTAGTGTGCAGTGGCATTTTAAAGATCGGAATGGGGGTGAGTTTGCCTGCTTATCAGACTTTCAACATTGTCAAATTTCATCAATAGACTTGAACATTACGACTATGTCATACAGTTGAGCATTTATTGAAGAAATATGTCAGTACATAGTATTTTCGTTTTAAAATCACCGAAGCATTTGATCACAATTCAACCAATCGCAAAGATTTCTGATCAGATATAACCAACACGGGATGACGGGATATGGGTATTCACGCAGACGTAGACAGCCTCAACATGTGTTTTGGAATACCAGCACTACTCTTAATATCATTTGGTAGAGTTATTCGTCAACTCGCACACTTTTAAGTATATTTCAATATACAAAAAGACCAATTTTTTTAAGACCTATTATTTTATTTTATAGTTTTAAAAGACCTACTTATTATTATTCTATTGATATATTAACACGTGCAGAGAAAACTTATCAAATTAACAGAAATTTATCGCGATTTTCATTATTTGTTGTAACAGCGTTATCATACACGGGATACTTTTTTAAAGCCTTAAAAAGGTAGAGTCAGTTTGAATCACGCGGACGCGACTGACGTACCAACATAAATAACGTGTTATTAATTTTGTGTAACAAAAAATGTGAAACGCGTTTGTTCCGATCAGCATGGGTAGGAAACAAATACAAATTCAAATACAAACAAATACGTACAAATATGGTAAAAAAGAATACTTTGTTAAACACATCAACACGGATTAAGCGTAAGTACCTACTTGTGCATACTCATTCTTCGCTCGTAAAATCATAATTTATTATGTTTTACGATATTGACTCAGAGTCATACCCACCTGATGGGAAGCGGATTATATGGAGAAGTCAACGTAAAATATATGTATAATTTGTCTTACAAATATAATAATTCAATAAACATTGTTTTATACAACTTTCAAAAATGGAAGAATTGATGTAATATTATTTGATAGTAAGGTGTTGCTAATAATATTATATTATTACTAGAGGCCCGCTCGCCACTTCGTTCGCTTGATGAAACACCGGTATTCCATGATGGACTATTGCAGCGCCACCTACCGTGTCCAATTGTAAATCTAAACCATTCTCCAATCCACTTGAACACACAAAACATTTCATCAAAATCGGTCCAGCCGTTTAGAAGGAGTTCTATTACAAACACACGCACAGAAGATTTATACTTATCTATAAAGATTGAATATGCTAAGAGGCAAGAGTTAAAGTGAGGAGGTTGCGGCAGAAGGGAGAGAAAACTGCCATATTCTACAACAAAACTTACTCAGAACAATAACTAAATTCTGAGCAACCTCACCACAACCACTACCATGAAGCTGTAGATATAACCACTATAACTGAACTATAGACACTCGGTTCGAGTATTTTGTCCGTAAACTACCGGCCATGGTACTCCTTTGCGCGAACAGAGGAGTGTGAGATTTTATGGAGGAGTGCATATACAACATTTGTTTATAAAGTGTACTAGGCGACTTGGTGAAGTCCGGTAACGGTGAAAACGTGGTGAAAACCGTCTGAGGCAATCAGCACTCTCTCTCCAAAAAAGGACACTTTTATTAAATTCGATTTAAGTTGTCAAAAAACAAAATTCCTGAACATCCAAATGTCTTGGTAGACTTTGTTAGCGAAGACGTCATGTTTTCTAATGGAATTCTTTGTTTTCCGTTTTAGTTTGGCATAGCTAATTATAATTTGTTTTTTTACCGACGATGCGACGCGGCCCGAGACGTATTGTTAGTCTGCTCATTATGAATTCTGTAAATGTAGTCCTGATTGTATGTAAAACTTATTATAATCCTGCCACACAATGGCGACAAGACCAAATGGTTTTTATTTAAAACAACGTGTGTAGGAACAGTACAACAATTTCAAAAAGTAGGTGTGCCATCTCTTTTGTTGGGGAAATATTAACGTCGTCTTAAGAGATATTAAAAAGATGATCGCATTCGTGGCCCATACGTTAGTATCACGTAGCGAAATTTAATTTATTTCTAGATTATTTTGCCGTAATCTATTAATTAACTTTATAGTATATAGTAGAAATTATGTTTATAACGACTGTTTTCTGTTTTGTGTATCAATAAATAAATCAGCGTGCGATGGAGCGAGCGATGCTTGGGATTCTCTGGCGTATAGAATCTGCTACGAATTTATTCGACAGAGAACTAAGGTTACCGACATAGCGATGATCGTTGGAACAGACCTGTCCTAGAGAGGAGACCGCTTTTAGGCAAACGCAGTGAAGGACGCGGGGCTGCGCGGTGGACCGACGACTTGAAAAAGATGGCGGGTGGTGATGGATGCGGGCTGCGCAGGACCGGGATGGTTGGCGTTCTTTTGTGGAGGTTTACGTTCAGCAGTAGACGGCAACAGCCTTCTCTATTCAGAGAGAAGAGAAATAAAACTTTATATATCCAATACTTTATAGACTCACCGAATCAAAGCCGACATCGTAATGAGACCCCTGCAGGTACACCACCGGTACTGCTCGGCGTCTCCCGATCTGCTTCTCGCCATTGTTTATTCCTGAAACAAGCATTAGGGAAATAAATATGTATATTTACTTTTCATCGTAGGTATAATAATGTTTAATGGTTAAATGCACTAAATATAGTTCGAATATGCACGAACTCTCCTCGCCTCCATGCGTCGAAAAATCCGAAACACACTTTGTCCCAAAGGGAGGTGATTTTTGAATATCATCGGCGTTCTAGAACAATAGGGTAGTTGACTTGTTAGTCAATAGAAAAACTTTTTAGCAATAACAAGGGCCTTGAATACCGTTAAAAAATTGGTATCGATACTTCTGTCAAACATAGATACCGGTAAAAAAAAGTAACGGTAAGCTTGGTACCGTTACCTGGGTGACATTTTTACCGGTAAATTAACTAACCGCTCTACACGGATTCATTTATTTATTTATTTATTTGGACAACAAACACATAACAATCATTGAAATATAAACAAAATTGTTACATTTAGTTCAGTGCTAGACTGTATCCTACGATGTTGACACAGCATTTCTGATTTACAGGATAAAGCAAATTACAATATAAGATAAGTATCTATACATATAATAAGAACGTAGGGATAAAAAAATCTGTAATTGCAAGATATAAAAAAAAAATACACAGGTTGCCTTAAAATCACTTACGGAACACGGTAGAATAGTTTTAAAAAAAATTGTTTGTTTGTTTGTTTGTTTGTTTGTTTGTTTGAACCCGATAAACTCGAGAACTACTGAACGGATTTTGATCTAGTTTGTACCAAAATGCTAAAAAAAATCCGGAGAATAATATAGGCTACATAAATACTCGAAAAATACAGGGTGTCTCATTTAAATCGGTCAGTATGGGAAAATCTGTAACTATAAGACATACGAAGATCTGTCCTTAGGAACCATGTCATCGATTTTAATAAGAAGAAAAACTGCATTCATACATTTAAAAAAAACCTGTACTCAGCTCGGAAATCGAACCCGGTTGTTTTGAAAAAAATAAACTTATACTATTTCTATTTAGATATCGATTGTGTAGGTCTTAAGCAGTAAATGGCTCTTTGAAACATGATGTCTAAAATGAATAAAATGCATTGTTTTCACGTACTTTAATTTATTTTAGTAGGTGTTCGAAGTGACCACCGTTACATTCAACAAGTTCAGGCATGTAAAATTGTCTCTATGGTTGTTTGTACCTCTTTGCTGGTTTTGTAATTGTAAGATCGTTACCTAAACGTGTTGAATATTGTATTGAAAAAAACGGTGGTCACTTCGAACACCTTCTAAAATAAATAAAAGTATGTGAAAACAATGCATTTTATTCATTTTAGATATCATGTTTCAAAGAGCAATTTACTGCTTAAGACCTACACAATCGATATCTAAATAGAAATAGTGTAAGTTTATTTTTTCAAAACAACCGGGTTCGATTCCCGAGCTGAGTACAGGTTGTTTTAAATGTATGAATGCAGTTTTTCTTATTATTAAAATCGATGACATGGTTCCTAAGAACAGATCTTCGTATGTCTTATAGTTTCAGACTTTCCCATACTGACCGATTTAAATGAGACACCCTGTATAATAAGAACGTAGGGATAAAAAAATCTGTAATTGCAAGATATAAAAAAAAAATACTTTAAAATCACTCACGGAACACGATAGAATAGTTTAAAAAGAAATTGTTTGTTTGTTTGTTTGGACACGATAAACTCGAGAACTACTGAACGGATTTTGATCCGGTTTTACCGAAATGCTAAGAAAATTCCGGAGAATAACATAGGCTACATAAATACTCGAAAATTGTTAAATTTTGATTTGGTCTAAACCGGGATTTAATCCTTGGTTGCTTGGCAACTGTTGTTTATTATGTAACATAGGGGAATTTTTTTTAATGAGTTTTACGGCTCTGGCATTTGAGGCTCTGGCTCTCTATTGCTATCGTGTTTTACGGCTCTGGGTTCTTTGCCCCTTTGAGCCTGTCATTGATATTTGAAGATGAGAATACCGATTTTGATGCGGTTATCATCAAAATGCTTAGAAAATTTCGAAGAATAACATACAAATCGAAAAATGGTAAACACATTTTGATATACGTATTTACGTGACCAACTGTTAGATACGTTCGTTGAGTTATTATTTTAGAAAAGTTTTGTTACTCTCTAAGGTTACCTACCCTTTATAAATCTGTGAGGCACCTAAGCGAACATTAGCACCGCAGTAATAAAGCGACAGAAAATAAAAACAAGCTCGAAATCAAGCACATCATTAAACTTGGCTGTACATAGGAACACCTTTTGTTTAATTTTCCAAAATAACCAATAATAATATGGCTATTTAGTCGCGCCTGCGCGCGGCGCTTATTGCAGTTTTCTAATACACAGAAAAGTTAAAAGTTAAAACATTACCTATATTTGGCGGTATAAACCTCTGTGTCGTTGCCCAAAATAATGTCTCTTTTTTTAGTTATGCATAGAAATGTTACCTACTCATTAAATTTGGCTGTATAAAACTTTGTATCATTGCCCAAAATCATGTCTCTATTTTTTTAAATATTGCACATAGAAGATATCTTGAATTACATAGCTTGGCTGTACAAACCTTTGGGTCGTTGCCCAAAATACTTAATGTTATTTTTTTAAATCTATTTGGTGAAAAAACGCGAGAACAGGAAAATTAAAAAAAAAAATTGGCGCTTAAATTTTGAAACGAACAGAAGGAAATTTTGATGTTTTGCAATGCAATAAGTACCTATTTTTATTTTGTTAAAAATTTTCAATTATATTAATTATTCATTGTGTAAAAGTTTTTTAAAGCATTTTATGCAGGTACACACGGTGGCAGATCAACCTACACAAAACTGTCAAATTTCTACAATCAATTTTGAGCTTTATTGTTTGGTTATAAGGATCAATATTCATTGAAGAAATTTGACAGGTTTGGGTAGGTTGATCTGCTGCCGTGTGTACGTTAAATATTTCAATACTTATTCAGTTCTTATTAATTTTCAAATAAGATTTATTCATTGTGTAAAAGTTTTATGAAACATTTGATGCAGGTAAGTTAAACACTTATTTCAGTACTTATTTTACATGTAAGCGGTTTCTTACTTTGGTTTCTTAACATGTTTATAGGATAAATCTGTGTTCAATGATACAATATAAGTAAGTAAGTATCATAACAATTTTAATATCATAAAACCTATAAAGAATGAATTTTGTACATACTTCTAGATTACAGAAAAATGGTTTTTCCATTCCTCTATCGCATAAGACGATGGCTACCTCTGATATCAGAGTTGCAAAAATGTTTAAGTTTGCAGGGTACAACTGCATTAGAGGCACGGACTTCAGATTTTTTTTTATTAGAGGTAACTTCTTTCTGTGTCCTGTGATCCTTCTCTAAAAAGCTATCTACCTAACAAGATGCCACGAAGAAGTTAAAATTTATCGCAAGTATGTAACATAAAATACTATACTGTATTATCTAATAGACAATAATATAATTTATTACAGTTCTCAATTTATTGATATTTTGTATCTACGAATAAGAACATAGTTGGTAAATAGTTTTTTGTGCCTTCTGGCCGACAACCAATAATCCTGGACCGCTACCTGCTACTCGATATCCAGCTTCGGTGGACAAGGCAAAAAATATTTTGAAGTCCGTGGTTGGACAGTATAACAGTACACATCTTAGCTAAGATACACCAGTGCCTAGGACGACTCCGGACGAGTACCTGAGCTGTAAAATACCAATTTTATTACATACTAGCTGTCGCCCGCGACTTCGTCTGCGTGAGCTAAAGGCTGTAGTCTGTACAGTTTAATTTTTATGTAGGTATCTATTTAAGCTTATTAGGGTATAATAAAATTATATGCATCGGAAATTTAGAAAATTGACATTGTATTTACCAACATACGTATATCTACTCACTCTTAATATCCTTTCAGCTGGGAATGCTGAGATAGACAAAGACTGATTGATCTCCATTTAGTGTGGTTCTGGCATACTTCCTGTGCCTCCTTTACGTTCATCATTATTTTCATACATTATCTCTTATTCTTTCGACTATCATCTCTGCCATGTACATACATATATTCAGATTGAAGCACAGAATCGTCCCGTTCATACAGATTCTCACTCAGTTTCCCGTTTCAATTATCCCTCCACATACATTCAGTATACAACACCGTTTCTCGGTGGGTTGCGCGTATTTGCTACGTCATACAAACCTGAAAAGGGTTTACTGACGCTTAATTATATGTAATAAAATTGGCATTTTACAGCTCAGATACTCGTCCGGAGTCGTCCTAGGCACTGGTGTATCTTAGCTAAGATGTGTCTACTGTTATACTGTCCAACCACGGACTTCAAAATATTTCTTGCCTTGTCCACCGAAGCTGGATATCGAGTAGCAGGTAGCGGTCCAGGATTATTGGTTGTCGGCCAGAAGGCACAAAAAACTATTTACCAACTATGTTCTTATTCGTAGATACAAAATATCAATAAATTGAGAACTGTAATAAATTATATTATTGTCTATTAGGTAATACAGTATAGTATTTTATGTTACATACTTGCGATAAATTTGAACTTTTTCGTGGCATCTTGTTAGGTAGGTAGCTTTTTAGAGGTAGATCACAGGACACAGAAAGAAGTTACCTCTAATAAAAAAAAAAATCTGAAGTCCGTGCCTCTAATACAGTTGTACCCTGCAAACTTAAACATTTTTGCAACTCTGATACCAGAGGTAGCCATCGTCTTATGCGATAGAAGAATGGAAAAACCATTTTTCTGTAATCTAGAAGTATGTACAAAATTCATTCTTTATAGGTTTTATGATATTAAAATTGTTATGATACTTACTTACTTATATTGTATCATTGAACACAGATTTATCCTATAAACATGTTAAGAAACCAAAGTAAGAAACCGCTTACATGTAAAATAAGTACTGAAATAAGTGTTTAACTTACCTGCATCAAATGTTTCATAAAACTTTTACACAATGAATAAATCTTATTTGAAAATTAATAAGAACTGAATAAGTACTGAAATATTTAACGTACCTGCATAAAATGTTTTAAAAAACTTTTACACAATGAATAATTAATATAATTTGAAAATTATTAACAAAATAAAAATAGGTACTTAATGCATTGCAAAACATCAAAATTTCCTTCTGTTCGTTTCAAAATTTAAGCGCCAATTTTTTTTTTAATTTTCCTGTTCTCGCGTTTTTTTACCAAATAGATTTTAAAAAATAACATTAAGTATTTTGGGCAACGACCCAAAGGTTTATACAGCCAAGCTATGTAATTCAAGATATCTTCTATGTGCAATATTTAAAAAAATAGAGACATGATTTTGGGCAATGATACAAAGTTTTATACAGCCAAATTTAATGAGTAGGTAACATTTCTATGCATAACTAAAAAAAGAGACATTATTTTGGGCAACGACACAGAGGTTTATACCGCCAAATATAGGTAATGTTTTAACTTTTAACTTTTCTGTGTATTAGAAAACTGCAATAAGCGCCGCGCGCAGGCGCGACTAAATAGCCATATTATTATTGGTTATTTTGGAAAATTAAACAAAAGGTGTACCTATGTACAGCCAAGTTTAATGATGTGCGTGATTTCGAGCTTGTTTTTATTTTCCGTCGCTTTACTACTGCGGTGCTAATGTTCGCTTTGGTGCCTCACAGATTTATAAAGGGTAGGTTTTACCTTAGAAAGTAACAAAACTTTTCTAAAATAATAACTTAACGAACGTATCTAACAGTTGGTCGCGTAAATACGTATATCAAAATTTGTTTAACATTTTCGATTTGTATGTTATTCTCCGAAATTTTCTAAGCATTTTGGTGATAACCGCATCAAAATCGGTATTCTCATGACAACAACTATCAATGACAGGCTCAAAAGGGCAAAGAACCCAGAGCCGTAAAACACGATAGCAATAGAGAGCCAGAGCCTCAAATGCCAGAGCCGTAAAACTCATTAAAAAAAATTCCCCTATGTTACATAATAAACAACAGTTGCCAAGCAACCAAGGATTAAATCCCGGTTTAGACCAAATCAAAATTTAACAATTTTCGAGTATTTATGTAGCCTATGTTATTCTCCGGAATTTTCTTAGCATTTCGGTAAAACCGGATCAAAATCCGTTCAGTAGTTCTCGAGTTTATCGTGTCCAAACAAACAAACAAACAATTTCTTTTTAAACTATTCTATCGTGTTCCGTGAGTGATTTTAAAGTATTTTTTTTTATATCTTGCAATTACAGATTTTTTATCCTTACGTTCTTATTATACAGGGTGTCTCATTTAAATCGGTCAGTATGGGAAAGTCTGAAACTATAAGACATACGAAGATCTGTTCTTAGGAACCATGTCATCGATTTTAATAAGAAGAAAAACTGCATTCATACATTTAAAAAAAACCTGTACTCAGCTCGGGAAACGAACCCGGTTGTTTTGAAAAAATAAACTTACACTATTTCTATTTAGATATCGATTGTGTAGGTCTTAAGCAGTAAATTGCTCTTTGAAACATGATATCTAAAATGAATAAAATGCATTGTTTTCACATACTTTTATTTATTTTAGAAGGTGTTCGAAGTGACCACCGTTTTTTTCAATACAATATTCAACACGTTTAGGTAACGATCTTACAATTACAAAACCAGCAAAGAGGTACAAACAACCATAGAGACAATTTTACATGCCTGAACTTGTTGAATGTAACGGTGGTCACTTCGAACACCTACTAAAATAAATTAAAGTACGTGAAAACAATGCATTTTATTCATTTTAGACATCATGTTTCAAAGAGCCATTTACTGCTTAAGACCTACACAATCGATATCTAAATAGAAATAGTATAAGTTTATTTTTTTCAAAACAACCGGGTTCGATTTCCGAGCTGAGTACAGGTTTTTTTTAAATGTATGAATGCAGTTTTTCTTCTTATTAAAATCGATGACATGGTTCCTAAGGACAGATCTTCGTATGTCTTATAGTTTCAGATTTTCCCATACTGACATATTTAAATGAGATATCCTGTATTTTTGAGTTTTTATGTAGCCTATATTATTCTCCGGATTTTTCTTAGCATTTTGGTAAAAACCGGATCAAAATCCGTTCTGTAGTTCTCGAGTTTATCGACTTCAAACAAACAAACAAACAAACAAACAAACAATTTTTTTTAAAACTATTCTATCGTGTTCCGTAAGTGATTTTAAGGCACCCTGTGTAATTTTTTTTTTATATCCTGCAATTACAGATTTTTTTATCCCTACGTTCTTATTATATGTATAGATAATTGAGCGTCAGTAAACCCATTTCAGGTTTGTATGACGTAGCAAATACGCGCAACCCACCGAGAAACGGTGTTGTATACTGAATGTATGTGGAGTGATAATTGAAACGGGAAACTAAGTGAGAATCTGTATGAACGGGACGATTCTGTGCTTCAATCTGAATATATGTATGTACATGGCAGAGATGATAGTCGAAAGAATAAGAGATAATGTATGAAAATAATGATGAACGTAAAGGAGGCACAGGAAGTATGGCAGAACCACCAGAGATTGATTGTCTTTGTCTATCTCAGCATTCCCAGCTGAAAGGATATTAAGAGTGAGTAGATGTACATATGTCGGTAAATACAATGTCAATTTTCTAAATTTCCGATGCATATAATTTTATTATACCCTAATAAGCTTAAATAGATACCTACATAAAAATTAAACTGTACAGACTACAGCCTTTAGCTCACGCGGACGAAGTCGCGGGCAACAGCTAGTAAATTAATAAAACTTATAAAAAAAAACTGCGAACGAACTGAGGAAGCCATACAACCCACCATTTTAGCTATCCACCAGCTGTTTTGTCATACGTTTAAAAAGGTAAGGTTTCGGTTCGAAACTATCTAAACTAGGATTATCAATGGATAACTCGTTGTAAAATCGACACATTCTTACTATCGGGTTGTAATAGGACGTGTTATTTCGACATACATGTAAACAAAAAGTCTTGTTAGGTATTCGAGGATTACGTTTAGTTGTCAGTTTTATAAGGTTTAACAGATAAGTAGTAATCTACTTTATTATGAAGTAGTTTGTGCAAGTATATCAAGTCCAGCTGCTTACGACGAGCGATCAAGGAAGTCACATTAAATTTAATGAGTCTCTCCTTGTTACTTGTCACAGCACAGCCAAGACCGCATCTGTACCCAAGTACTTTATGACTTCTTCTACAGAGAAGCATTCAGATGCTTTCAAGACCATCAGAGTAACATGGAGACCAAACAACACATGCGTATTTCAGATTGCTTCGTATGAGACTGTAGTACACAGTTAGGAAACATTGGGGCTTTTTAAAACTTTTGGTACATCTTATTACAAATCCCAGTAATTGAAGGGCCTTGTTTTTAAGATATGCGTAATGATCACGAAACGTTAATTTATGATCAAATAGCTCACCAAGATTTCTTTTTTCCAATACTACTTCTTCGAGATCTTTAAGATGATTGCTGTGGATGGTTTGATATCGTTTATTCGTAAAAGTTATAACAAAGCATTTCTTTGCATTCAAATACATACAGTTTTGCTGGCACCAGTGCGAGACAGTATCGATGTCACTTTGCAGTTTTAAACAGTCATGAGAGTTACCGATTACCTTATACAATTTCAAGTCGTCCGCATAGAGGAAGCAAGGACTAGAAAGTTTTTGTATTAAGTCATTATAAAAGTTATTTTACCACTTTGGAAGTGTCTCTCGCGCAAACTATTCAGTTTAGAAAAAAAATATATTACTCAATATCATTTTTGAAGACCTATCCATAGATACCCCACACGTATAGGTTGATGAAAAAAAAATTTTTGAGTTTTGTTCTAAGTATGGGGAACCCCCAAAGTTTATTGTTTTTTTTTCTATTTTTGTGTGAAAATGTTAATGCGGTTCACAGAATACATCTACTTACCAAGTTTCAACAGTATAGTTCTTATAGTTTCGGAAAAAAGTGGTTGTGACATAAAGACGGACAGACAGACATACAGACATGACGAATCCATAAAGGTACCGATTTTTGCCATTTGGATACGGAACTCTAAAAAGAAATGTCCACCCATGCGAAACCGGGATGGGCCGCTAATATTCTATACACGCGATAATTACGAGGATTTTGTTTTGTAAACTTGCACTAAAATATCATATTTATCTTACTCTTATCTTTGATATAACTATTATATTTTTTACAATATAAGTAATTAACATTATTATTTATTTTTGTTACCACTTATCTTAAACATACATATTTGTCCCTACCTATTGGTCCTAACATAAATTTGTTTTTGTTCTAGTTTTTTGGTACCAAGCAATCACGTCCTATGGCATATTAAAGCTAAATCGGTGGGTCTATTTAGCTTTAAAAGACCATAGGATGAGCCCGGTCGGTCTTAGAAACTAGAACAGAAATAAATTTGTAGTAGAACTTATTAGACGAACTTGTTAGAACAGCCCGTTATCATGTTAATATTGACCAACACCTTAGCAGAACTTACTAGGTGAACTTGTTAGAAAGGCCCTTTATCATGTTAATTTTGACCAAGGCCTTAGTTAAGTGAACTTATTAGAACAGCCATTTATCATGTTAATATTCACCAAGGCTTTAGTTGAACTTATTATGTGAATTTGTTAGAACTGCCATATATCTTGTTAATATTTACCAAGGCCTTAGTTGAATTTACTAGATGAACTTGTTAGAACATCCATTTATCATGTTTATATTTATTGGCTAAAGATATATGGATTGGCTAAAGCGCAATATTTAACGAAAAAAGTAGCGTTACTTTTCTAGATAACGTGCCCTGCATTACCGGTACCAAATTACCTTCATAGAAATAACGTTACTTACCGGCACTTATAGTGGGAATTTGGTAACGGTATCAAGCCCTGGCGATACAGTCAAAACGATATTTTTAACAGTAATTGTATGGGAATGCTAACAGCTATGACGCCACTATTTTGTTCCGTCAATTGAGTGTCAAATTCATGCCTAAAGGTACCATTTGGTAGCCGACTCCACGCAGCAACAGCAGACGACGTGTCGTCGCGACACTAATGGTTTCTATGTATTTCTATATAATTCCCTCCGTAGCTAGCGACACGTCGCTCGGCGTCGTCGTCATAGAAATACATAGAAACCAGTATTGTCGCGACGACACGTCGTCTGCTGCTGCTACTTGGAGTCGGCTGTCAACTGGTACCTTTAGTCAAATAAAAAATAGATAATGTTTTAAAGAACTATCGAACTAACGTTTAAATGTTCTGGAAGTAATATTGTTGTTGTCAATAACATCCCTATTAAAAGTGAAATGAAATAATATATTTTTGCATTATTTAGGTACAATTTGATTATTAAATATATGTACATACAAGTCAGGCAATTGAAATTGAACACAGAACTCCGGATGTCGAGCTGAACGCATTGCCACCCAGGCACCGAAGCGTTTGTCATTGACTGTAGGTAACTATAATGTTTTCTTTAATTTGTTTTTTGCGCAATAAGGAACATATTAAAGTATATCTAAAATGCGACAACAAAAGTAACGAGTCAAGTTCGTTTAGTTTTTGCATAGATGCTCAATGTGATTCAATCCGCCCATTAACCACAGGACAACAGAAAGGCGGACTTGCGACGAAGGCCATAAAAGATGTAAGTTCCTATGCTTACATAATATTATATTCCGGGTGAGTAGGTACTTAACCTTTTTAAATAAAAATAGAAATAGCAAATATCTTTATTTGGTACTAAAGGTAGCAAAGGTAACTGATGATTGGTCATGTTTCAAACGGTGAAATCAGTATGAAAATCAAAACTTTTTAAATGCATATCGAAAAACCTTCGAGTGTCTACTAGTACCTGCAGACTTTGACTGTAGTTATATAGAAAATACCGACTTACACTATCGAAACTTCATTTTGAAATCTAGTAAACATCATCTACTTTTGCTGTTGACTGTACAATCACACATACAAATTCAAAACACAGGAACATCACTTACGCATATACCAAATTGGTAAAACATACACACTTGGAAGTTCTAATTTCTAACCAATAAGATCGTTTTTTAGGAAGTCGATGGCTCCAGTGGTTAACGCGCCCGGTCTGCGAGTGCTGAGGTTAAGCAACTTTCGCAAAGGCCGGTCATCGGATGGTTGACCGAAAATTTTTCATCTCGAGCTTGCCGTGCTTCGGAAGGCACGTAAAGCCGTTGGTCCCGGCTGCATTAGCAGTCGCTAACAACCGCCAACCCGCACTGGGCCCGCGTGGTGGTTCATGGCCCGTTCTCCCTATCCATCCATAGAAAAGACTCGTGCCCCAGCAGTGGGGACATAAAATGAGCTGATTATGATGAAGCCAGTTTTTAATGAAGCTTTCAATGCTGGAAAATACTCAACCCTTTGAATTTGAATAAGTTTTCTTTTAACCCAAACGTCATCTGGCCTAGGAACTCCCGGGAGCTCATAATATCAAGTTAATACAGTAATGGTTGAATAGTGCATTAACTTGTGCTTTGTGCCATACAGTTTCAGAACTGTTAGAGCTCATCTGTCACTACATACTATATAGCGACATGCATACAACCTTTAAAGGGCAAACAAGCGTACGAACCTCTGAAGCGGTAACAGTATAGCCTTGATAGACTACTGATATAGTATTGATATACCCAATGGCATTCAGGCTTATATATCCTTAGCCTGTTTGCGTGTAAACTCAGACCATTTTGGCTATGCAACATAGACCAAATATCTATGCAATGTCGTTCAAAGGATGGCAATCGGAGCGTAAGGAGTAACAATACGAAATCTATAGCTATATCAATTGTGTATACTACTAGCTTTTATTCGCGGCTTTGCTCACGTAAGCTACACGACTTGTTTTTATTTATAACATGTCACTTTATTTCAACACTAAGATTTTCATTTTTAACAGACTTCAAAAAAAAAAAAACCGACTTCAAAAAAACAGGAAACTTAAAAAAGTAAAAACAGCTCTAAAAAGCAATAAATAATATTTAAATCATATTATTAATTACCTAGATACGCATGTCAGTTTTAAAAAATGTCTATTGAAGTCGTTGTCGTTCGTCGGTCGTGGTCGTGGTGGTGATGGTGGTTGGTGGTCGGCTGGGGGACAATTTTGTTTCATTTAAACTTTTATAGTTGTGCCATTATTTTCACTTTTTTATTGTAAAAGCCCCACCCGACTTCAGCAGACATTTTTTAAAACTGACATGCGTATCTAGGTAATTAATAATATGATTTAAATATTATTTATTGCTTTTTAGAGCTGTTTTTACTTTTTTAAGTTTCCTGTTTTTTTGAAGTCGGTTTTTTTTTGTAAAATACGATTTTTAGTGATGGGTAGACGTAGACCTAACAAATATGCTTCTCGGATGAGGAAACGATGGCCTAGTAGGTAGTGGTATTCCTATGTAAAACTTCAATCTTAATTAGGTATTATTTTATACGAACTAAACATTTTGGCATATTGAACCGTATGAAGTAAGCCCAACAAAAGGTAACTGCTGTAAATCGTTGAGGAATTCCCTCGACTGTCTATGGTCTCCATCATCGGACCTGAAATGGCACTTATAACCCATATGGGTGCAAAGTTCTTATCAATAGAAATTAATTAAGACTAAACACAAGGTACCTACTGTAAAACGTTGAGGAGTTTCCTTGACTGTCCTTCGTCTTCATCATCAGACCTCTAAGGGCAGTCACAACCCATCTGGGTGTAAAGTTCTCATCAATACAAATTAATCAAGCCCAAACACCATGTGATTGCTGTAAATCGTTGAGGAGTTCCCTCGACTGTCTTTCGGCTCCATCATCAGATCGACTCCAGATCTTCATTAAGTAGTAGTGCTTTAAAATACTTAATGAAAACATTAACAAACACACTAGTCGCCCCTAAAATTTTTGAAAGTTCCTCGTTTCCAACAAAAGAAGAATCATCAAAATCGGTTCATAAACGACGAAGTTATCCGCGAACACACATAAAAAAAAAATATTAGAGTCGAATTGAGTAACCTCCTCCTTTTTTGAAGTCGGTTAAAAAGGTCCCTTTACGTACCTCGCCGCCCCAAAAAAGCCCGGTGAAGCTGAAAATGTCCCCTGTGGCAATCAAAAGTCCCTCTCCAAAAAAATAAAAAAAAAGATACGCATGTCAGTTTAAAAAAATGTCTACTGAAGTCGGGTGGGGCTTTTACAATAAAAAAGTGGAGATAATGGAACAACTATAAAAGTTTAAATGAAACAAAATTGTCCCCCAGCCGACCACCAACCACCCGACTTCAATAGACATTTTTTAAAACTGACATGCGTATCTAGGTAATTAATAATATGATTTCAATATTATTTATTGCTTTTTAGAGCTGTTTTTACTTTTTTAAGGTTCTTGTTTTTTGAAGTCGGTTTTTTTTATCAATAAAAATCCCATCCATGTGAGCTAGAATTAGTAAAAAGTTTTTATAATGTAGTAAGTATGATGATTTGTATGTACTATGTATTTTTTATTATTTGTATTTTTAGCAGCACTAGACTTAATATTTCCAACATAAAGTACCAGGCTACCATAACTATGCAGGAGATTGCTTATTAATATAAAATAATATTGTTATAATCTTTTTTATCATCCTATAGCAAATAAGCTATATATTTATTAGCGTATTTACAAGACTATATTATTCTTTTATATTAATCAGCAATAATTTAATTGGAGGAATGGGAAAAAATATTCCCGCTCCTCCTACCAATCGGAGTTCCGATCGGAGGACAGGGAAAGACCCCATTTTTGGGTATAGTTATTACTTTAAATAGAACGATTTCACCAAAAGAATCTTCTTCCCTTTTTTATTCCTATATAGGAAAACAAACCTGAGACATATCATTCTTTATTTCTTTTCAAAAAGCCAAATAGGTACCTATTTTCATGTATTTTACTTCAAAACTGACGGACTTTCATACAAACTTTCACCCTCTATTTGACCCCCTTAGGGTACGATTTCCGTAAAATCTTTTCTTAGTGGCTGGTTACGTCACTCAATTAACCTACAGTCCAAATCCTATCTTATTAGCTCCAGCGGTTTTGGCTCGGCGATGATGAATCAGTCAGTCAGGACAATTCATTATATGTATATAGATTTACTTTTAAAATTGTGGAATCTTCATAATTTTTATTAATTTAATACAAGATTTTACGTCCAGAGTACTACTAAAGTGACTAGAGTTTTGTTAGTAAGTACATAGAAATGAAACATATTAAAAATATGATGTTTTTATGCCCCAATCTGGTTGTTCTGCAAGAAACCTAAAGATTGTAGCCTAACTTGCGCTTGACTGGTTCAAGAGTTATCTATCTGACAGGCATCAGCTTTTAAATTAGAGTCAGAGAGAAGTGACCATCTCCCAATAAATTTTGGTGTCCCACAGGGGAGCATCCTTGGCCCTACTTTCTTCATAATTTACATGTATGATATCCATGATCTGTCGTTGGCAAATGCTGATGTGATATGTTATGCTGATGATACTGCTATCCTCTTTAAAGGTAACTGGATAAACGCATTTCATATAGCCGAGGCTGGACTGTCATCCGTCAACGACTGGCTCATGAAGAATCGTGTTTGTTTTTAAGGAATTAAGTGTAAGTAACACTTAATTCCTTAAAAACAAAAAAAATATGTTTTCACGAAACGTCTATTTCAGGACCAGGTGGTCCGGATTACCCCCAACAGGTGTTGGAGGTAATATTAAAACATCCAGTGTCTCTCAAAGCGTGTTAGAAAAATCTGCGGCGTTTTCAGAAAACTGAAAGATTCTGCTAACAAAGAGCTGCTTATTATGGTATATGAAGTACTGTGTCAATCTGTTACTGTGTTACTGGTCTGGGGTGGTGCCACCAAGACGACATTACTACAAGCTGAACGAGCTAACAGATTTCTGCTCAAAATCATGTTTAAAAAGCCTTTTAGACACCCAACAGCAAAACTTTATAAGGAAGTTTTGACGATTCGCCAACTTTTTATATTATAATCCTGTCTGATAGCTCACAAACGGCTTATTACCTCGGATATCTACATGACACTCTTAGATAAACGTACTTTTAAAATCCCAATTCCGTCTGTAAATTCACACTTTGCTACTAGATTTGATGACTGAGTTTACAATGAAATAGCAAGGGCTTGTGTTATGACATAAGGAATTGCTCGATCTCAGAAGCAACACATATTTTAACTGAGTGGCTGCTAGAAAGTTCTTATATTAAAACCGAAGTACTTCTCGGTCGATGTTTCTAAGTTGTTATTTGTTTCATATTTTACCTTAAATTTTGCATGTTTTATTTAAAATTATTAGTTTAACTTTTAGTTAGTGTTCTGTTTGTCTTTATAGCCGTTTCTTTCAGTAGGTATTGGTGATTCGGGTCGCAAGGCCAAGTAAACAGTTAATTGGTTTCCCAAGGTCCAGGCACAGCATAATAGTTTGGGAACCTCTGGTAATTCCACTGACTCTATTCTGCCTTTGCACATTTTAAATTAGGTATTTTTAAACACATGTACTGTTTAGTGCAATAAATATTTATTATTATTATTAATCGTTAATTTTACTTTTCGAGATAGTCTAACACCCGTATTCTAAGACGTTTCCTCGACTCGACTCACACTCGACTCAACCTTCCTCAGGTAAATCGGTTTTCATAGAGGAAAGAAAATTCCTCAACTCGTAAAATTTCCTCAGTCGAGGTGAGGAGAATTTGAGGGGGCAAGTGTCAAACTCAAGGTACCTCGCGACTTACCTTAAGGAAAACTCAAGCGTTATAAACGGCTTTTCAAGTGCTTTCTTAAATATAAATATTTAATAAACCATTCGGAAATGGATTTCTATCAGTATATAGATTATAAAGGGTTTTTAATAAGGACGGGTCGATGTTGAAATGTAATAAAACAAGCTATGTGTGAGATATTAACAAAATCCTTTTTTTATTTGAAAGGCCCATGTATGCCATTATGTATTGAATACAATATCGTTTAAATGTTGGCCGCGGCTTCTCACGGTGGCAAGGATCCGAGATGTCCAATTTTATATTACTCTGCCGCAAAGATCCAGCTGAATTTGAGCGATGGCCTGGGTTATGTTAACTTTGAGGGCATCGGTTGATTGCGGTTTATTGGCATAGACCTGCGACTTCAGAAAACCTCACAAGAAAAAGTCTAGCGGGGTCAAATTGCACGATCTTTGTGGCCAATTCACGTCACCACCGCGAGAGATATCCATGCCCTCAAATCGTCCATGCAGAATGTCCATAGTGGTGTTCGCTGTGTGACACGTAACGCCGTCCTGCTGGAACCACATATCATCCACGTCCATATTGATCAATTCGGGCCAAAAGAAATTGGTTATCATCTGTAGCGCTCGCCGTTGACGGTGATCGCCTCACCAACGTCGTTTTCGAAAAAGTACGGACCAATGACGCCGCCTGCCCAAAATCCGCACCCTCCTGTGGGTTGACGTTGTCCCATATACGGCATTTTGTTTGTGAACACAGCCATTCATCCGAAAATGCGCCTCGTCGCAAAGATGATTTTTCGGCCAAGATCGGGGCTCTCTTCCAAACGCTTCGAAGCCCAGTCAGCAAACAAATGGCAATGGCAACGGCATAGGCAATGGCCTATGGTCATTAAATTTAAGCTCCTGGGTCAGTTGGATATTGTACGGGTGCAAGCCAAAGTTAAAATCTTAGATGGATGATAGGTTTCGCTGCAGTCGAGTGCAGTGAGACCTATCTTTCATGTAAGGTTAAAATATTATTTTTAAATATCGCAGTTATGTCACTTTGTCTACCATACTAGCCTACAAAATTCAAGAAAACAAAATGTGTTATGACGTAATTTGTGACGTTTTGCTCGACTCACGCTCGACTCTTCCTCCACTCAACCTCATTGAAGCAACCTCAAGAAACCCGCTGTTTACTGACTTAGAATACCGATTTGGAGGGACCCTCGAAACTTTCCTTGAGGCTTCCTCAGTCAAGATAGAGTCGAGGTGGTTTGGAGGAAACGTCTTAGAATACGGGTGTTAGTAATTTGGGTACGGAACCCTAAAAATGAGGACGATAAATATTATATTTAGCGATTGTTAACGTTAACTAGAACTGCTAAATTTTTGCCGGTTATTGTTATTGTCAAAATGGCAATCAAATAAATGTCAGTAATTTTTATTTTTATCCAAATTTATTATTATTGCGTAAATTGTACAATATCTAACAGTGACGCTGCTACGAAAAATTATATGGGAAAACAATTCTTCGGACGACGACAATAATATGAACAACGTGGCCAACTTGATAACAAAAATTTAACTTTAACGTTAGCAAAGTATTGTATGGTACAACGTATTGTGCTAGATGCCTTTGTTAGTGATGATCACGGAATAGATAAATTTAACTGTTCTGGGGTGATGATAGTCAGCATACTTATATATGTAGTTACTTCGCAAAGACGCATTAGAAAATTTGATTCGCTCGTGCTTTTGAATGTCACTTTGTGTGACTTCGCATGCGATAAACACTATTAGGCCGGGCCACCTAAATTGGATAACGTGAATATTTTAGAGTTAAAAAAGTATGTAAGCAAAAACGCAAAGCAACAACAATATCTCATAAAGGGCTTTAGAAGCTAAAATGAATTCATCATCATCTCAGCCAAAAGACGTCCACTGCTGGACATAGGCCTCCCCCAAGGATCTCCACAACGACCGGTTTTGTGCTGCTCGCATCCAGCGGCCTCCCGCGACCTTCACCAGATCGTCGGTCCACCTTGTTGGAGGCCTGCCCACACTGCGCTTTTCGGTACGCGGTCGCCACTCCAGGACTATCCCGCCCCAGCGGCCATCAGTCCTGCGAGCAATGTGCCCTGCCCACTGCCACTTGAGCTTAGCAACTCTTCGGGCTATGTCGGTTACCCTCGTTCTTCTGCGGATCTCCTTATTTCTGATTCGATCACGCAGAGAAACCCCGAGCATAGCCCTCTCCATTGCTCTTTGAGTGACCTTGAGCTTTTTTATGAGGCCCATAGTGAGCGACAACGTCTCAGTCCCGTATGTCATCACTGGCAACACACACTGTTCAAAGATTTTCGTCTTGAGACACTGCGGTATATCGCAGTGTCTCAAGACGAAATCGGTATAAAATGAATTAAATAATAACTATTGTTGATTATTTATTTTTTTATAAGTATTTTAAGAAAAGTTGATAGTTACATGAGAAGAGTTGAAGATCAGGCTCATCAGCAGACCTTAGAAAAATGGAGAGTTACATGAGAAGAGTCGAAGATCAGGCTCAGCAGTCGACTGATACGGGCTGAATAAAATATGTCCTGCAAGGACTGTAAGTATCATTCTATCAGAGAAAGAGTTTTAGGAATTGGATCAGTAGTTCCTAAGATTACCCGTCTCAAACAAACAAAGTGACCATCTTTACCTTTTATTAAAAGGATAGATAGCATGATGTATGTATAGTGCAGGGTTTCTTAAAGTACCCTACTTTAAGAACCCCTTAAGGGTCCGTAGCATGTGGTTCAGGGGTCCGCAATAGCCTAGTAAACTAAAATTTTGCAATAAACTCTGCATATCTCGGCTAAGCCACGCACTCGCAGTGACGATGACGCATCATCGTCGTTACGCACGTCTCAAGCAATATGTAAGTGAAACTACCAATAAAAGTGTTTTCTTTTCCTAAAGTAATCTTTGACAGGTTGCCGAGTTGTTTAAATTGTAAAAGTGGTCCGTAACTGCTAAAAATTTAAGAAACCCTGGTAGGTATAGTGCCTTAGAATATTTTGTGCTTTTTCAGATGGTACCTATCTGTTTCCGTATGGTTTTGTAGAACATGCTTCACCGAAATCTAAAGATTCTCTGTACCTATTGTATAGCGACTTACATACCCGACAGTATGTAGCCTTGCAGTGTCTAATTTTAGTTTTAGCCGAACTATGTAAAGGCGTTGGCTAACGCCTTTACATAGTGGCGGCTGCCAAGCACAAACGGGACTATAATGCCTTTAATAGTTCAACTGAATACAGCATACGAATTTCACCCCATGTTTTTCCCTAACAACCTTGATAGCGCGATTCAGCGAGCTCCCTACCGCCATCTATGGAACGCAGTTGTAACTAAAAGGGCTATTGTACGTATATTTATTTTGTGATAGTACTTAAATTATATGAAAAAGTAGTTTCATAATTGTTAAAGATATATACAACTTCTAAAAGCGATGTTATAGTAATGTATGTTTTGCGTATGGTGTGTATAAGTGTCTGGCTAATAAAAATACTTAGGCGCATTAAATTATAATATTGCCGCATAGCACACCATGATGACAATATCTGTGGTGATGACAATGGTGAGAAGTTCCATTTCCATTCGATCACAATAATGGAAACAAGAAAATATATGGCAAAATTTTAACTGTCCTTGTTAGTCAATAGGTGGCGCTGCTTCAATAATATACAAATTCTCGTATCCATTACCGTGTTAATTTAATTATATATATAAAAATCAAATGCTGTCGTGTGTTTGTCTGGCTAAAACTCGAGAATGGCTGGACCGATTCGGCTAATTTTGATTTTGAAATATTTGTGGAAGTTCAGGGAAGGTTTAAGCGGTGAGAAACATAAATAATAAGTAACTGAAAATACTAAAAACGACAATTTAATTTTCCAATACAAAATTATTTGTTTATTTCGTTGTCATGGAAACTGTCAAAGCGGTACGTATAACAAAATGTTTGAAACATGTGAAACATTTGATGTCTTTAGTCACTTGGTTGGTTGTCAAATATTTATAGGTGTGTGTTGTGTATGTTTCATAGCTGTAGTATGAGGTACTTATTAGGTCGTCAAAGTCAATCAAATGTGCGACGAGCCAACTCACGTGCAAACCGCACCGACGACCAGCGAGAGACATATAATGATAACATTCGTTTGTATGGCAGAATTGCGTTCCACAGTGAATAATAATGAAGTAGATAGGCTTAGAATGGAACGAGTTTGGGTACACCAAACAACAACAGCGAGCACGAGTGCACGACACAATGAAATAGAGCGATTCAAGCAGTACCCATTCCACTTTGACCCGGAAATAGATTATTGTGCCGTAACAATAGGAGAAATTACGCTCATTAGTTTCTGGGGTGGGAAATTTATAATTTATCAAAAACAATAATTATGGTATACTCGTACTACCTTGAAAGTGGGCATGAAATTTTCCTGTACAATATGCGTTGCGCCAAACGACGTCATTTGAAAGCAATTGTTATATTTTTGGATGTTGGCCAAGAAATGTTTAGAGTAATTTCCCACCCCAGCCGATAATGTTTAAGTTTTGACCATATTTTCACCAATACATTACCAGGTGATACGAAGTTCACCGGGTCATCTAGTGAGAAATAAATTTCGCACTTTGTATCAAAACGTTTGTATAGAACTTGAATGTTTCAGAAATGAAAATTCTTTTCATACAATAAACAACTCACAATGATCTAAACGACGCTTTGCAAAACAAATTCAAGGTATTCAAGAAAACTAATATAAATTGTTGCTTAAATGAACAGTAGGTAATTGCAGTGTATTTACTTACAAATTAAAATAAAAGGTAGTCTCTATGCAAGTCATTCGTTAAAACGAACACTTTTAATTGTTATTGAGTAGACTCGTTCATCAGATGTTTTACATTTAAATTGACCTACGTTTAGTATATCTATAATTAAAACTGATTTAAGGCCTGTAAATTTAGTAAGAATGTACTTAGCTGAGAATGTTTATCGGTTTTCTAATAGTCTCAAGTTTCAAGATAATTATCTAAAGAGAGGTTTTTTTTTACAGAAGTGTATATAGTTAGTGTTTAGTATCTACTACAGAGTGCGGTTTTATTGTGTCAAAAATAAGTCCGAACATTTATTTTCCTTCTAGCGGCCGCTCGCGGTTTCACCCGCGTGGTTCCCGTTCCCGTGGGAATATCGGAATAAAAAGTAACCTATGTTTTAATCCAGGTTATAAACTATCTGTATGCCGAATTTCATCCAAATCCATCCATCCGTTGCAGCGTGAAGAAGCAACAAATATACACACAAACTTTCGCATTTATAATATTATTGTGCCTATTCAAGGTATCTATCTTTAAGCTGTGGTGAAAAATGGTAATACGGGAAGACATTAGGGTACGTAGCGTGAGTTTTGTTTACTACCCGTATTCATGCGATTACGTTTACGAAAAAGAAAATTATTATGGCATTGAAGCAGCGCCTGGCGGCATACGAGAAGAGTTAACATTTTGACATATGAACGTTTACGTTAACGTGATCGAATGGCGAATTAAAGTCGCATTCGGCAGCCAGTGTAAGGTGTAGGGTGTTTGTAGGCTTTTGTTAGACCTCGAAACTAATAGGGAAAACCACTGACACATTTCCATACAATCCGTTTTCTCATTTTCCTTCATGAGCTTCCGCAGGCTTGAGCTCCAAAAAAAAGAACCTGTAAAAAGGTTTTTTCCTTAAGGCATCTTTTTTACTATTTTGTTTTTTACATCATACGGGTCGGCGAGCGCACTTGGCCTTCACTTCACCTGATGTTAAGTGATCCTGATCCAGATTCCTCAACTACTGAGGCACTGACTATCTTATCTCTACCTGCCAGAACACAACAATGCTACAAACATTGATGTCATTGAGACATATTTAGATAAGATGGTGGTAGCTTGCCAGGCGGGCAAACAAGCCCTACCACCAACCAAACTGAGTACACAAACATGTACGCTTGGAATAGAACCCGGGACCTCTAGGTTTAAACCGGTGGTCTCAACAACTACACCACCGAGGCGGTTATCTCCATTGTTTTTGTTTTTATGATTACAGCAGAGCATGTTTAGCTTGAAATGCAGATTGTGGTATAACTTCATCATCATGATAAGTCCATATCAGTCCACCGCTGGTTACAAACCTCTTCTAATGTAATCTAATGTCACTGAGCCTGTCTTTAGTAGGTTAGATAAAATGACACGTACTGCTCTGCCCAATGTTAGGGAGAAGCAGGCTCTTCTTCTTCAACTGCTACCAGCCTACTTTGCTAGTAATTTAAAATAATATCGATATGTTAATAGACATTATCCCTTGTTATACAATACAGTGTTTAAAGTTAAACAATGGCTACATGCGTGTTCAAAAAATTGTGTCTCTGTCTAAAAGTATGTGCCACTATAATGGCTATATTAACAGGTTCCCTGTCCCATGAGTCACATGTGATACATAACAATTGATTATCTATTGTTTTAATTTTTGGACAGCGAAACTGTTAAAAGCCGTTTACATAATTTTCGAATCAATCGGAATGTGCACTATTGTGTACTTCACTGCCAGTGGCAGTATCTGTTTTAAGCATTGTCTCACTTTAGCCATTTTAGAAAAGGAAATGTTCTTACATCATTTTGGAGTACGTTTTAGATGAAAACAAATAATTTTTCCTAAATAGTTTAACATCTACGTATACAATTTCTGTTTGAGTTAATTTCTAAAATTAAAGTGGTTTTTTCACCATAATCATCATCGTCATCAGCCTATACTAGTCCACTGCCAGCAGTGGACTAGTATAGGCTGATTCATTGCATTATTATTATTACTAGTCGCCCAGTGGTCGAAATTAAATCATTAATTTTGGTTAGGGCTGCACGGATTGTATCTAAGCAATGAAAAATTAAAAAAGATAGAATGTGAGTTTGGATTGGCATTGACAGATTTCAGCCTCTCGCCTCTTCCATTTTTGAAATTTTTGAATAGAGTATTTATGCGTGTGTGTCAAATACATGGTAGTGTGTGTAATGCTTTATTGATTTTATGTACATTTATGCATAATAAAAAAAAAACATTCGGATAACCTTCTCTATATAAACTACTAGCGACCCGCCCCGGCTTCGCACGGGTGCAAAGCACACGCAACCGCTAAGTCCCTGCATTTTAAATCTGTAATATCTTCGAAAATATTCATTTAAATTACATGCTGTAAAGAGCCATATTAATCTATATTAAATGCACAACGTATTTAAGGTACTTAATTGGATAAGGATTAATGCTGTATTGCTTAAAATCGCTTCGTAAATAAGCCATTATTTCTCGTAAAAAGTAAAGGATAAAAAATTATTATTGTGGGTCATCCCTAAGAGATAGACATATACCATCGCAGACTTTTTTGTAGACCTTTTTAAGGTATACAATACTGTACTACATTATTTTGATCTATCTCGTAGGGTTCAGCCAGCGTTTGCAATGTAAGCGCAAAAAAATGTAAAACCTCTAAAATTATCAGTGTTTCTTTACTATATTATGCATGTATTTATTCATATAAATCTTTCTCTTGAATCACTCTATCTATTAAAAAAAACCGCATCAAAATCCGTTGCGTAGTTTTAAAGATCTAAGCATACATACATACATAGGGACAGCGGGGAAGCGACTTTGTTTTATACTATGTAGTGATTAGTGTGCGAAATTTCATACTCCTCCGTCCGCGCAATTTTCGTAAAAAAGGGGTACAAAGTTTTAGCTTTACGTATTAATATATAGATTATTTTATTATTATTTGCTCGGTGGCGTGCACTCGGAGAGGCCTATGTCTGGACATAGGCCTCTTCAAGTGAATAAACCCAGCAACCAAATAAACCAAGCATCAGTTTATGGAATATGTATCAAGGGCAATATTTATTACCAGTATTGTTTTGTGTTTTGTACAAAGTAAAGTAAAATAATTAATAATAATAATAATAAATAAATTAATTGTTCACCGCAATTAAATAGCAAAAGTAAACCAAAACCAATAACTAAACCAATTCGTTGTACTTATAATAGCGATGACAACTTGTCATCGCTATTATATATAAGTCAGAGCGAACCAAAGAAAAAAAAATGAATTGTGCAAAAGCAAGTTACACGTCGTGTGTTGGGAAAATCCTCTCTTTAAGTTTAACTATCTTACGAGTATTAGTACCGAGAGAAATCCTCTCTATCTTTATATCACTGAATCACTCATACTCATACTCATTCACATTAAAGGTAGGTAGGTACATGAGACACGAAATTATTATACCTGCCGCAAAAACAGACGGTATCCCCCCACCTAGAATAACTAATTATGCCAAACAATAGCCCCATTTACATGGCAATAAAACCATTAGATAAGTTACTTAGCAACTTAAAAAAAAGAAATGAGTAAAAAAAACTTCAAAAAATCACCATTACTAAAACAAAAACAAAAACAGAAACCAAACAAATACAGCCAACAATTTATATATTGTACTCGTACTAGCCCCCTCGAACCGTACTCGGCCCAATGGTATGCCACTTGTGTTAGTATCTTTGCGGCGTCTCAGAGATGGAAGTATTCGAGCATCCGGTTATGCTGCTGAAACCGCAGCAAGAAATAAGAAGCAAAAATATATCAATTTTGTGCCACACATACGTATTTGTGCCGTTTGCTGTGGAAACAGGAGGTACGTGGGGCACCGAGGCCAAATTATTTATTTCGGAGCTGGGTCGGCGTTGCAGGGACCAGGGCTACGATCCCTGCTCCCTGGTCCAAAGAGTTTCCTTAGCCATACAGCGGGGTAACGCTGCAAGCGTGATGGGAACCTTTGGGCCGAGTAAAATAGATATATTGCTTTTTTTTCTTTCTTTCAAGAACCTAAAAATATCGCTGTATGATTACTGTAACTAACAATAAATAATAAGTATTTATAAGGCTACAAATACTTTAAAGAACTATGTGCGATTTGACAAATTCGAAGATATAAAGTAATGTTACATTACACAGTTTTGACTCTTATAGTAAAAGCAATAAGGTTATGAAAAGCGTATACTGAAGTTTTAGCTTCATTCAAGTTACTTATAGCTTGTTAGGTGAAACTTTAGCCGATGTCATTGTTTAAGTGTTAACACAGCTTTCTAGATCTTACACGCTCTCTACGCTATTCAACTGACTTGAAATACAGGGCGAACGATCTAAATGGGTCGGCTTAGGAAAGTACGGAACTATAAGGCGCTGCGCAAACGTAGACAGTTTTGTGTCTTGTGTGGAATACAAGCTACCAGTGCCAGACGTAGACACTTTTTGTGTCCAGTTACTTCCATCTGACACTGATACAGCAACTCGGTTTCCTTGTATGGTGTGCTGTGTCGGTAACAAAAAGTGTCTACGTTTGCGCAGCGCCTAAGATAGGTAAATTGGTTCTAGAAACGTCATCCATTAAGTAAAAAAAATTTTCAATATTTTACATGGAAATCAAAACTTACAAAGTTAAATTGGACTTTGTATTTTTTTAGCAACGTCATTCATTTTATGGTAAAGTAAAACTGTATTTGAATATTTTCAATATTTCTGTACAAAATTAAATTTGATCCTCTTTGCTTTACTTTTTTTTCCTTTTTTTGTCACATCCGCTGCACTAAATAATTCTTAATTAGACAAAACAATAAGTACTAAATTGAAAAACCGAAACATCCACATTAAAAAATAACAAAAACAACAAAACGCAAGGTACACAAAGGCTCACCATTCAGATCCCTCATCGCGAGTAAACAAAACCGCTAAAAAAAACAAAAACAAAACGCAAGCGCACACACAAAATGGCTCGCGCACCGCTCCACTTCACTGCGCACGAGTCACTGCGCATTGTTTATGTTTATTTTGTCTAATATAGTCCGTTTTCTTCGCGGGCTAAGTGACAGTTGAAACTGAACTCAGCACAAGTTAGCACTGCGGCTGCGGTCTCACTGTCGGTCAAGGACGCAACTGCGGACGTCGCTGTCAGCAGGTGACGTGTGTAGATTTGTTATACTCCAATCACATGTAACTGAGGAAATAGCTATTTATTTATTACCATTAAACTAATAATATTCATCAACTTTTTTTGGATAGATATTGCTTTTGGCCACAATTGGTCGTTACAGCGCTACCGGACGATCGGTTTTATGGGCGGCTAGAAACAAGCGTTCCTCAAGCCGTGTGATTGAAGCATTCTGAGAGGGTTTCGATGGCGCAGTGGTTAACGCGCCCGGTCTACAAATGCTGAGGTTAAGCAATTTTCGCAAAAGCTGGTCATCGGATGGGTGACCATTATTTTATCATCTCGAGCTCCTCCGTGCTTCCGAAGGCACGTAAAGCCGTTGGTCCTGGCTGCATTAGCAGTCGTTAACAATCACCAATCCGCACTGGGTCCGCGTTGTGGTTTATGGCCCGTTCTCCCTATCCATCCATAGGGAAGGCTCGTGCCCCAGCCGTGGGGACCTAAAATGAGCTGATGATGATGATGATGATGATGATGGGAACACACTTGGATGATGTTGACCGTGGGGACCTAAAATGAGCTGATGATGATGATGATGAGAAGGTTTCTAGAGTGAATAGCATCACGCAAGCGTATCCCGCTTCTTACTATATTCTCAGCGGCATTCAGATCGTATCGAGAGTAGAACAGCCTAAGGGCGTCTCTAAAGGCTATACAGGTTTTTTTTTTACTAGTGCACAAATTTTCTGGAGCGACTCAGAATCGGTAAGTAATCAACTTTCTCATAGTAACATGGGTTGAAATAAAACAAAAATCTGTGGACTTCCCCATACTTTAGCGAACGCTTGATTTAGCCTGATTTGTATGAAGTCCCAACATTTTTGACATATTTCAACCCATGTTACTATGAGAAAGTTTTTACTTACCGATTATGAGTTGCTCCAGAAAATTTGTGCACTAGTAAAAAACATTTCCTGTAGGACGTCGGCTCGGAACAATAAATGCACAGCCTGAAAGTAAATTGTTAAAATACGGCTACTAAATCCATTAAGTACCTATAAGTTTACTTTGTAATATCTCTAAGTTATTTTAAAACGTATTAGTATCTGTTAATTAAGTTATTATAATTAGGTACTAACGGTTATTAAAATTAAGTTAAAAATAATTTAGTGGTCTAGTGGTTCGATTATCGATCACCGACCCAGAGGTCCCGGGTTCGATTACCAGCGGGGTTTGTGCTCGTTTCAATGTTTATGTATGTGTTCCGACGTGGTTCCGACAGTAGATATAAGATAGCGCGTTCCTCAGTAATTGAGGATTAGAGTGCGCATTCACTCACCCACCTTCGGCCGCATGATCAGTTAACATCGGGAGAGAATTGAGAAAATTAATTTGTATAGCTACATTACTTTATATTATTGACTTAATCACCATATTTGCCAAGTGGGTTGGTGATTACAAGCTAGGCATCGAACTGAGTTTCTTGCCAGCTGTTCTCGGTCGAAGGCTTTCCCAAAATCCGAACCGGTGGTAGATTCAATAGTTTAGTCCAATATATGTATTTTTTTAGTTTTTTAATTACGTGGATTTTATAGTTTTGACGTCAATAAGTGCCTGTGAAGGCTTATGTTGAATAAATGATTTGACTTTGACTTTGAACCAACCAACTTTGCCAAAGCTGGGAATTGAACACGCGACCTCCGGATATTGGGCTGAGCCCGAGGCGAAGTAAACTCGTAGAACGTTCTAACTTTTAAAATTAGATGTTTAATTTATCGTAAGACAACAACACCATGAATACAACCAAAAGCAATTTTACTTGACTGTACCTGATCCCTAATAAACTGGTTTTGGTATTCGTTTTGAAAGTGGTATTCGTTTGGAATACAAAATAAATATGACAGTAAAATAATACCATTGGTATTAGTTTCGTGGTATGGATTGGAATAGATCGAAGAAATGTATCTTTCTTATCTTATCTTATCTTATCTATATATAAAATTCTCGTGTCACATGTGAGTTGCCATACTCCTCCGAAACGGCTCGATCTATTTTTATGAAATTTGATATGTATACTAGTGGACCCGGCGGACTTTGTACCGCTTTGACAGTTTCCATCAAGTGGTAAATTCTCTTTGGTTTTCATCACAACAAAACAAAGAAATAATTTTGTATTGGAAAATTAAATAGTCGTTTTTAGTATATTTATAGTGTGATTCCCGTGGGAATATCGGGATAAAAACTATTCTATGTGTTAATCCAGGTTATAAACTATCTGTATGCCGAATTTCATCCAAATCCATTTATCCGTTGCAGCATGAAGAAGGAACAAATATACAGACATACAGACAAACTTTCGTATTTATAATATTAGTATGATTCGGTAGGTCTGACAATCGGTCGTAACACAAAATGTTCCATGATTTGTTTGTTTTGTTGTCATAGAAACTGTCAAATCGGTACGAAGTTCGCCGGCTCTGCTAGTATTCTTATAAAAAAATAATTGGCGTTGGTAATATTCTTCTATATATATAAAAATCTATTGCTGTCCGCTTGTCGGGCTTAAACTCGAGAATGGCTGGACCGATTTGGCTAATTTTGATTTTGAAATATTTGTGGAAGTTCAGGAAAGGTTTAAGCGGTGAGAAACATAAGTAATAAGTAACGGAAAATACTAAAAACGACAATTTAATTTTCCAATACAAAATTATTCGTTTGTTTTGTTGTCATGGAAACTGTCAAAGCGGTACGTACAACAAAATGTTCCTAGCTGTGAAACATTTGATGTCTTTTGTCACTTGGTAGTCAATTATTTAATATTATTATTATTTATTTATTATTTTTTATTTACATACGTGTGTATGTTTCATAGCTGTAGTATGAGGTCCGATCTCTTTGGTCTGTTTTGTTGGAATACAAAACAGTTCTGTTTCAGAAATAAAAAAAGTGTAAATGTGTCAGTTGGTTGTCCTAAAAAGAAAATAAATAAATAAATTTCAAGATGATTATTAAAATCTATCATCAGTTTGTCAGTGCGTGAGAACTATATTTACTGTTATTGTTTTAAAATGCCACGGAGAAGAGGACCTGACCTAGGTCGTCGAAGTCAATCAAATGTGCGACGAGCTACCTTACCTCACGTGCAAACCGCACTGTCGACCAGCGAGAGACAGATAATGATAACATTCGTATAGGTCTAAGTATTAGGTCTTTGGTCTAAGTATGGCAGAATTGCGTTCCACAGTGAATAAAAAATAATGAAGTAGGTCTGTAGATAGGCTTAGAATGGAACGAGTTCGGACACACCAAACACAACAACAGCGAGCACGACACAATGAAAAAGAGCGATTTCGCAGACGCAGTGTTCCTGTAAACCTGTAACGAGTAGCATTCTACTACGACCCGGGAATAGGTTATTGTGCCGTAACAATTGGGGAAATGACAACCATTTGTCGATATTGTAAAGCGTTAAAATACAGCGGTGAATCTACTGGATTATGTTGTGCTGGTGGTAAAGTAAAATTGCCACAATTGGTCCCACCACCAGATCCTAATGGATCTCATCCTGATGGAGCTCATTAGTTTCTGGGGTGGAAAATTAATAATTTATCAAAAACAATAATGGTATACCTACAACCTTGAAAGTGGGCATGAAATTTTCCTGTACAATATGCGTTGCGCCAAACGACGTCATTTGAAACCAATTGTGATATTTTTGCATGTTGGCCAAGAAATGTTTAGAGTAATTTCCCACCCCAGCCGAATGTTTAAGTTTTGACCATATTTTTCACAAATACATGTAGGTGATACGAAGTTCACCGGGTCATCTAGTAATTAAAATATATTATCGTTGCAAGTAAGAAAATATGAGACTTGGTAGTAGGTATGGGACATTACATTTCTTTATATTTATATTTCATTTGTTTATTAAGTAAAAAACTCTTTTGAGAATGTTTCTAGATAGTCATTATTAATTGGGCAACGCTCGGGAAACGAAAGCTTTTTTGTTCATGAAGTTCATCGGTTCTGTTGTATTTTTAATTGGCTTAAGGGTAGCAGAACCTTTTTTAATCATTTATAACAATAATTTAAACCTTATTTTATTGTGTGTACCTATAATAAAACATTTGTGCCTGGTACTTTGGCTAAGTTTATCGTTACTTAAAACTATAATATACATAAAAATGACCAAAGTAAAACATTCCAAATTATAACAAGTCTGATATGGTTCAGTATTTAATTACATTTCATAATTTTATATTTATATTTTACAGATTATAGAACATTCCATTGCATTGGTGACTCGATTCTTTTTCGCACTTCCAAAAAGGTGAGGTGAAGGAACTGCCCCCTGACTATGAGCTCTTATAGCAGTATTATTGCAGTTGTGGAAAAGAGACGCAAATATATTCGCCGCTACAGGCGTCTCGTTTCCACAACTGCATTAGTACTGCTATAAGAGCTCGTGGTTACCCGCCTGGGCTTACCTGTAAAAACAATATTTAAAAAAGATGGAATAGTACACCAGCATAATATGGGGTCCTCACTATATGAAAACGTGTGCTGGTAGCATTATTAACAATTTGAAGGATCAAACGAGGCGTGAGGAAGCACCTTGTGGGCCGGGAGGGTAAGGGGGAGTGATGATACGTTGTTTTCACGCTGCACCAGTTGGACTCTATTTCCACTTAACATCAGGTGGAGTGGAGTCATTTACAGCGCTAAATATAAAAAAAAAACGAGCGACCTTACAGTGTTGCATATGATGTGTAACATAAAATACGGAAACTTTTCCATTAAGCAGTGACAGAAACTAACTTTACAATTTAAAAAAGCTGTATACTGAAATATTTTATCTATCTATTAATAGGTGAAGCAAAAACTTTGTACCCCTTTTTACAAAAATTGCGCGGACGGAGAAGTATGAAATTTCGCACACCTATAGTTTATATAGAGAAAAAGAAATATGCATAAAAATACATTAATACAATAAAACAAACATTACACTCATTGCAATGTGTTTGACACACACTCATATGTATTTGACACACACGCATTTATACTCTTTTAAAAAAATTTAAAAATGGAAGAGGAGCGCCCGATATCTGTCAATGCCAATCCAAACTCACATTCTATATTTTTTAATACAATCCGTGCAGCTTTAATAAAATTACGGTCGAATTTCGACCACTGGGCGACCACTAGTTCGAATAATTATTCATACTTACTTGGATTTAATGGACGACATTACTTACTTCGATTTTTTATCAATGATCTGCACTTTGTTGAGACTTATTATCATCAGTAAATATTTATTAATATACCTAGTTTAAAAGTCTATTACACACGAAATTGTTGAAATCAATATTACAATAGAAAATAGAATATAGAACTAACAAATACGTATATTTTTTTATAAATCATAAAGAGAATGCAGTAAATACTCATTAGAAGACACTTGACAAACAAATGACACAATATGCCACATATAATAATAATATGTCTTGTTCATATTAATATCGATTTTAAAATTACTAAATGGCGCGCGCTTGCGCGCTTTCCCGGCTTCCTGTCACACTGTTACGTCCAACTTCCGTCACATTTCACGAAATTACTCCCACAAATTGTATACTTAGAAGGCGAGCGGAAAGATGTTACACATCAAAATGTGTGATGGTAACGTCGCTGAAGAGCGCTTAAGATTATTTTAACTGTTACTGAATTACTGAAACCTGTAGGTTTATTTTATTAAATGATTTCTTTCATCAACCCAATTACTTGCCCACTGATGATCAGAGATCTAGTCCATTTTCATCCATCTCCTTTGATCTCCAACTGTCTCCGACCAACTATTATAATTAGGTTGTTGTAATGTTATGCAGTAGGATTATTTCTACGAGTATAACCTTGAGGTTCTATAACCTATATATCTCATGTGGGTCTAAAAAAGTACCATAGAGCCATTCTACCAAAGTTTATTTAATAACTTACTAAAATTTTCATAAAAATTTCACATATTTTTCGTGGATTTTATTCAAATCAATTCATGTAATGATCAAAAAAATCGTATTCATATTTTCATACGAAATAGGAAAATAATTTAAATTGCAATAAGTGGCCTTGAAACGTGTTATGCTGTCTGTTAAGACAAGCTAAGTTAATAATTGACTAGACTTTATAATATGTCAATTATATATTGCTTGGTCTGAGAAATTCTGAGAGGTTACCCTGCTCATGTCTGCCATGCTTTGTTATTACTGTGATAAGAATTTTTAATAGCTAATTACTGTTGATGGCTGTATGATTTTGCAAACATTTCAGTCATCAAGGAAAATTGCATAAAAATCTAGTTACATTTCAATTGGTTTTGTTTTTAATTACCTACTAATTACACGCAGGACAACCAGTAAACTCTCTCAAATAAAATTATATTATAGAAAGTATTCTTCTATGAGTAAGAATTTTAAAATAATATTGTCGCTCTAAAAGAAAATAAAGAAAAACCATGTTGCTGAAGCGTTTTCCGGTTACTCTCATTAGAAAGTTTACCGCCCGTTAACTAACGAACCGTTCGCGTAATGATATTCATGTTTACTCTTGGCTCTCTTTTCTAATACTTCTGACGATGTAAAAGAAAAAGAGAAATAGTTCTTGCGTAGTGACTTTCTAGAGCATGCATTTTAGCCTAAAAAATTTAAAAAAAAATTATATAAGTTCTATTTATTTTAAAGCATTGTTAATGCGCTAATTAACACAGATTCAATAATCAAAATCAGCATCATCAGCTCATTTTATGTCCCCACCTGCTGGGGCATGAGCCTTCCCTATGGATGGATAAGGAGAACGGGCCATAACCACCACGGGGGCCCAGTGCGGTTTGGTGGCTGTTAACGACTGCTAATGCAGCCGGGACCAACGGCTTTATGTGCCTTCCGAAGCAAGGAGGAGCTCGAGATGAGAAACTTTTGGTCACCCATCCGATGACCGGCCTTTGCGAAAGTCGCTTAACCTTAGCACTCGCAGACCGGGCGCGTTAACCCTGCGCCATCGAGCTCCTCATTAACACAGAACACAGATTTAATAACTGTCGTAAAACCCATCCAGAAAGCCAATACGCTTGCATTAGATACGGGTTCACACACTCAGGCTGGGGTCAGTAGGCCAGCCGTGCTTTGGATGCGAATTTGACTCGTACGAATACGCACGATACATCCCCATACAGGGTGCCTAGTGAGAGGTTTATTCGCCATTCGATCACGTTAACGAAAACGAGCATTTGTATGGTAAAAGGTTAACTCTTCTCGTATGTCGCCAGGAGGCGCTGCTTCAATGCCATACTAATTTTCGTTTTCGTTAACGTAATCAAATGAATACGGATAGTATACAAAACTCACCTGCCGTGCGTACGTCTACGCCTACCAGCCAGCTCGCATCTAATGTGCGAGGTACTAGTAGTCTAGTAGCCGGAGGATCGGCCTCCTTATTGTCTAACTTTAATACCCTTTATGATCATGCTGCCTAAAAATTAAAACGTCTACGTGATTTGTGACCTAAAACTTATATTGACTAAGAAGCAAAATGTCTACCTGGCTATATGATTAACCTATCGTAATACCTGTCAATTTGACATTTAAAAACTATACAAGAGCTTCAAACTAATTCACAAGTGTAAGTGAGTGTGATCGCAACGCGTTTTGTATTTGTTTTTGATGGAATCGTCTATCTATGCTATCTATGCTTGAACCACGATCTCTCGCATGAATCCTTTCTTCTAACGATATTATTTTTGTTAGGTTTTTTTTTAGTTTAGTTAAGTAAAGATATAAAATTAAATTATTTTATATCTTTACTTCGATAAATAAAAAATAATAATTCTTATTATAATTTTAATTTTTTGCTTATTTATTATTAGTTGTATTAAATATCTATGCGTTTCAAACAAGATTGTGCACTAAACCATACTAAATAAAGCCACCACATTGAAATGTGTCTGTTATGTTAATCCGTGAACGTTCCCAAGTTACACGCGTGATTTATGTAAATGTCGATTGCTAACAACCAACCGTGCCTTGTACTTCACCGAAGCGTTCGCATTCGCCAAATGAAACGACTAAATTGGAGACCACAATGATTATGCTTAGGTAATTAGGTAGGTACCTACACCTATAATTTGTAAAAAGTGTTGAAAAAATTTCTACTAGCGGGATTTGAACCCGCACCCCCTGACAAAACCCTGGATACCCACGACCCCGCATTAACCAGCATGGTGGGCTATGATGACGACACGTAATTGTTGAATCGTGTACATAGTAGTTCATTTTATGCTCATTTTATTCATTTATGTGTTATAATGTGTATGTATGTGTATGTATGTACATAATGTGAATTTATACTCATTTTATGTTCTCACTGCTGGGCCACGAGCCTTCCCTATAGACAAGGAGAACGGGCCATAAACCACCACTTGGCCCAGTGCGGATTTACGGCTTTACGTGTCTTTAGAGGATGACACGGACATGGAGAACACATTTTGGTCACCCATCCGATGACCGGCCTTTGCGAAAGATCATCAACTTCAGCAATCGCCGACACATATTTTCTCATCTCAAAAAGGTATTCAAAAATATGTCAAAGTCAAAGTCAAAGGTATTTATTGCAATTTATGTGGTAAAAATAAGTGTACATTTCATATTTCTCACGTACCTACTTAAAACATGAGCCCTGGGTGGATGACAAAATTGGATGACAAAATTATATCCTATCTGTACTAGCAGTTGACGCATTTACCTATGTTAGTTGTCGCCCAGTGGTCGAAATTCGACCGTAATTTTATTAAGGCTGTACGGATTGTATCCTAAGCAATGAAAAATTAAAAAAGATAAAATGTGAGTTTGGATTGGCATTGACAGATTTCGGCCGCTCCTCTTCCATTTTTGAAATTTTTGAATTTTTTTTTGTGTGTCAAATACATGGTAGTGTGTGTAATGTTTGTTTTATTGATTAAATTTATTTTTTATGCATAATTTAAAAAAATAATATTAACATTCTGTACTCCTTCTCTATAAATGAACTAATAAAATAAAATAAGTGTGCGAAATTTCATACTCCTCCGTCCACGCAATTTTTGTAAAAAGGGGTTCTAAGTTTTTGCTTCACGTATTAATATATAGATGTTGTAACTCAATTTTGAACAACTCAATTTTGAGCCATGAAATCGCCTTAATTAATATTCGGTGACACTGCACCACGAATAAGCCCAATCGTGTGGAATGCATCGTGCCCCCGACCAAACATTTGGAGCAGAGGAAATACGATCGCTCGCTCAATAGCTGTTGGTTCTACCACAAAAGAACGAAACTTCAGAAGGTGGACTTCATAAAAACGCGCGCTGCACTTGGACAGTGTTCCGAGATTGTGTGTCCGTGATTATATGAGTGGCGACCGCGTACCGGAAAGCGTAGTGTGGGCAGGCCTCCAACAAGGTGGACCGACGATCTGGTGAAGGTCGCGGGAAGCCACTGGATGCGAGCAGCACAAAACCGGTCGTTGTGCAGATCCTTGGGGGAGACCTTTGGCCAGCAGTGGACGTCTTTTGGCTGAGATGATGACGATGATGATCTTGAGCTCGGTATGTATACTAATATTAGCGGCCGCTCGCGGTTACACCCGCGTGGTTCCTGTTCCCGTGGGAATATCGGGATAAAAAGTATCCTATGCTTTTTTAGTCCAGGTTATAAACCGCCTGTATGCCGAATGTCATCCAAATCATTCCATCCATCCGTTGCAGCGTGAAGAAGCAACAAATATACACTCATACACACAAACTTTCGCATTTATAATATTAGTGTGATGTGATTATAAAGCTGAAGAGTTTGTTTGTTTGGTTGAACGCGCTAATCTCAGGAACTACTGGTTCGAATTGAAAAAATATTTTTGTGTTGAATAGTCCATTTATTGAGGAAGGCTTTATTACATCACGCTATGACTAATAGGAGTGGAGCAGAAATGAAAAATGTTGCAAAACGGGAAATAATTTTTTTTGAGAACTTTCCTTGCGTGCCCTGCCTGCGTAAACGGCGGAAGTTACGCAAAAATCATGTATTACAAAATTGTTCCCCTTTCAAAGTTCAAATAAAAGTCCGCGACAGCATATGTCTAACTTTTAAGGTTGACTCACTATAATCTTTTTTGTGGTAATCAATTAACGCGGGTGAAACCGCGGGGCACAGCTAGTGTAATAATATCTAAAAAGCTTGCCTTCTGGGTCTCCTTATTTGTGGTTCTATTGAACTTGGTATGCATCCGATTAATACTGCTTCAGGTATAAGAGGAAATACTAAGGTCGACTGATTATATGAAAAGTAAACAAAATCAACGTTTCGTAGTCCCCTGATTCCTCCTCCAAAACTGGACCGATTTCATTACTTTTGTCATTAAAAATTAAAGAAAACCTTCTTTTTTATAAATTAATTGTTAAAAAGATATGAACTTTTAAAAACCTTAAAAGTTGACCAGATTTTCGCTGTGTTCAGACATCCAGCAAACAAATTTGACGAGATTATATAAAAAAAAGCAAAACATAGTGACACAGCCAAAGCCATTTTTAATTTTTTCATAAAAAAGTAATTAATGCGGTCCAGTTTTGGAGGAGGAATCAGGGGACTACGAAAAGTTAATTTTGTTTACTTTTCATATAATCAGTATTACCTTAGTATTTCCTCTTATTAAGATTTTAGATTAAGAGTTTATGTGGTTTAGGCGCATTATGGCTAATTCTCATTATGGCAACCGACTCGCTAATGGACTACTTCTCATTATGGCCACTTCTCATTTTGGCTACTTCTGATTAGGGCTTGGTGTACTGGAAATGGAGGTGTAGCTAACTGTATAGAGATAAATGGAGAGAAGGAAAGAAAACCTTTGCTTTGAAGTTGGATATAAGTTTAACTGGAATTAATAAAGCCATGTAATATGATTGTATCATTATTTAAATTTTTTTAATTTGTAGTACTTGTATACTCAAAATATTTCGATTCAATGTCACCTTGTACAATTATAATGCATTTTTTTCTCAGCGTGTTCGTCTCGGGCGGATGCCTTTAGATTAAGAACCGGTCGGATACCGAGATAATGTAAACTAATATTAAGATATTGTACTATTATAATGCGACTTTGTCCTTGTCTTGTCTGGGACACGATTTATACAGAATTTAACTTAAACTTAGCAAGTGTAAAGTAAGTTGACAACAACTTGCTTTAACAACTATAAAAGCCATAATTCAATGCGGCGAGACACAATTACTTAATTACAAATCAATCATCTGCTAGATAAGAAAGCGGAGCAATTGCGACTGTCGTTGCAAGGACGTTAGACTTAATTTGCACTGGATCACGATTAACGCCGATTAGAGATAATGCCTTGGTTAAGTGTGGTTAAATTGCCTTTATACTGTCCCACTAGCCTCGGTGGGCGAGTGGCAAAGCCCTCGGCCCGATACCCGAAGGTTCTAAGTTCAATTCCCAGGTCGGGCAAAGTATATATTATGGATGTATACTTATTACACGATACGGATACGGATTACGGATACGGAACGGATTTTACGGATACGGATTATATATTACGGATACGGACGGATTCGGATTACGGATTATATTATATTACGGATTACGGATTTTTCAATGCATCTAATCGGGTAAATCGTGGTTTATGTTATAGTGTTAAAATCAAATATACGATTGGCGATTTACCTTTATACCCCGTCGTAAGACGAAGAGGCTTCCAACATTGAAATCAAGTCATTAATAATTTAATCACCACGTTTGCTAAATGCTGGTTAGTGATTACAAACCTTGGCCAAAAATACGAAACACACTCCACATTCTGGGAGCTCAGGACAGCCGGATATCAAGCCGAGCGTTTTTCCTCTTGGCTCATTAGCCAAGAGGCAAAACGCTCGGCTTGATGCCTCATTAGGCAGTCTTAGTTGATGGATATTGAAAATAGTTCATTAAATATATATAAAATAAAACAATATAAATTTTACTTCTCCTTTTTCTATTTATTATAATTTAAATATTTAATTTAATGAATTTTAATTGAATATTTTCGACCATTTTATTCAATGACATACTTATGATGTAGGTAGGAGTAGGTAGGCTATATTTGTAAAAATATTAAGATGGGATGTTGATGACGTAAGGATACTCCTTTGGCTTACTAAGTAAAAGTAGATAGTGTTGATTAATTTCGGCGAGTTGGATTGAGCCACGATAGCATAGTTGGTAGTGCACCTGACCCGGCATGTCATGAGGTGCGGGTTCGAATCCCGCTCGTGGAATTTTTTCAACACATTGTCTTTTTTCAAATTTATTTTAAATTTATTTAGTACTCTTGTGCACGGTATTGATTATGTTTGTAATAATTTTTATGCGGAAACATGTCTGGTCGTTCTTTCTGAAATGTTCTGGTTCCTATTAGTTTATTTCCCAAATACTTACATAATAAAATGTCGTATAATTTTTTTTATGTCTCCTTGCCGATAATGAAATGGTTCTAGCGTTAGCATTTGGGAGGTCACCTGACCCGGCATGTCATAGGGTGCGGGTTCGAATCCTGCTCGTGGTATTTTTTTACTTTATATTGTATGCAGGTATTATGCAGGCATTATGAGTTTCTTGCGCCCATTCTTCTCCACAGCTAAATAATAGACGTCCTGAATGGGTAGTAGGTATAAAATTTATGTACGAATCAAAAGCACTCTTCTTTTAATTTTTTTTTTTTTTTTAACTTTTTACTTTGGTTGACCATCTACTGCAGACATTTTATAATTTTGGATAGGTTGATATGCAGGTGTCTGTACCTTACTAGATACTCCAGGGCTTTCGGGTCGGACATCGAAAGCGGTAATGCAAGATCCCTCTTAAAGGTGGCCCTCGCCTCAGCTCGAGTGAACCCTCTCGTGGGTGGGGAGCTCCCAGTTAGGGCGAGGGCCCATTAGTGCGTCGCGTCGCGTCGTCGCAACGTATCAACGCATTTTACAAACATTTTTTATGATAAAACGTCGCAACGCACTAATGGGGCCTCGCGGCCCATTTGGGAGCGGGAGCGGGCATCACCGTGACGGCCAGCGAGTACAAGAAAACTTGACACGCTACGAGTCTCTAAGAGCGAGTTGAGCGAGTGTGTTTTGTTTGAAGCCGCTCCCGCTTTCTGAACTTCTGGAGTGTTCTGTTATATTATCTGGGAGAGGTCCCATACGGCCTCTTTTTATAAACGCGTCTCCCAGACGCATTTTTTTTATTAATAACAACAACAACATATAAGGTAAACATAACAATTAGTAAAAAAAATTTACAAAAAAAAAAACCGACTCCAAAAAATTTGACTGATAAAATTGCACTAAAAAGTAAAAAATAAGTGTTAGACTTATACAGACAATAACTTTATTAAGAAAAAATATAGGTACAATTATTGTTATTTTTGGGGCCGGTGCCAGCCAAAGAAGTTTTTGAAGCCGGTGCCAGTCCGCGTTTGAAGTTAAAATTTCATGCATAAGATTGAATGTACTAGGTATTATGATTATAATATAGTATGTCGTTAAATGTTTATGTTAAAGTTACCTTGGCTGGCACCGACTCCAAAAGTAACAATAATTGTACCTATATTTTTTCTTAATAAAGTTATTGTCTGTATAAGTCTAACGCTTATTTTTTACTTTTTAGTGCAATTTTATCAGTCAAATTTTTTGGAGTCGGTTTTTTTTTTGTTAAAATTTTTGTTTATTTCTCGCTTTTTAGTGATTCGTTTCAATCTATTTATCAAAAGCGAATATGGTTAGACCTACTAAACACGCTGCTCGTATGAGACAGCGCTGTTTAAATGAGACAAGCGAAGAAAACGAGAAACGCCTATCTCAAAGTAGGAAATCAAAAACTGAGTTCCGGTGCCTGTCTTCTTTTGCTTCGTCATAGTCGCTTAACTATCTTAATCGAGATATTTTATCGCCACCCGTGAAATACTTATCATTGAGGAGTTCCGATGGCAATCTGTGGTCTTTTTCATCAGTTACACTTCATCAAATGATACTTTCTGAATGCAAATGCTTGACTTATTTCTGAAAATACCAAAATCGCGATAGGTGTGCCTACAATATTCGAAGAGTTCCCTCAATTCCTCGAGGATTCCATCATCAGAACTAGACCAAATTAAAATGGGACCACACGGGAAGCACCAGCTTTCAAATAAAGAAAGAATCATCAAAATCGGTTCACTCAGTCGAAAGTTCTGAGGTAACAAACATAAAAAAAAAAAACAAAAAAAAATACAGTCGAATTAATAATCTCCTCCTTTTTTTGAAGTCGGTTAAAAAAAGAGTTAATCAAAGTTATTGTAAGTTCTCAAGCTATATAAAAATCTAAGTAAATTCAATTTGGAAAAGTGTTTAAAAAATTTAATTACTCTTTATTCATACAGTGTTAAAGAAGTATTTACGCGTCACCAAAGGCTATTATTAAAATGAAATATTATTTAAGAACCGTAATTAAAATGTCCAATTTTGTATCAACTAATGAAGAACATTCCCGCAATTAGCGTTCGGTATCAATCGCTTAGCTATAATAGTACGTTAGTGGCACGTTGTTTGTTTCATGTAACAGCTTCGGAACGTTCACACTATGATTAATGTCAGCACTTAGCTGTCGATATTATGTCCGCAACGTTTGACTACGAGCACTAGATCGATTAGCGCCAAAGTGCCCTAATAATTTACAAATTGCCATGCTAGTCGTAGTCATGCTCGCACGCTCACACATACACATACACGCACTTACGCACGCACGCACACACAAACACACACACACGCACAATATCTTGTCCTCTCGTACGTTTTTTTGAGTTTTAAAGGAGAAAAAGGAGAAGGTACTCAATTCGACTCGTATATATATTTTTTTTATTTTTTTTATGTGTGTTCGCGGATAACTTCGTCGTTTATGAACCGATTTTAATGATTATTTTTTTGTTGGAAAGGAGATATCCCAAGGATGGTACCATGATAAGGAAATCAGGATCTCATGAATGGCATGGTAGAGGCGACTAGTGCGTTTGTTAATGTTTTCATTAAGTATTTTAAAGCCTACTACTTAATGAAGGTCTGGAGTCGATCTGATGATGGAGCCGAAAGACAGTCGAGGGAACTCCTCAACGATTTACAGCAATTACATGGTGTTTGGGCTTGATTAATTTGTATTGATGAGAACTTTACACTTAGATGGGTTGTGACTGCCATTAGAGGTCTGATGATGAAGACGAAGGACAGTCAAGGGGACTCCTCAACATTTTACAGTAGCTACCTTGTGTTTGGTCTTAATTCATTTCTATTGATACGAACTTTGCACCCATATGGGTTTTAAGTGCCATTTCAGGTCTGATGATGGAGACCATAGACAGTCGAGGGAATTCCTCAACGATTTACAGCAGTTACCTTTTGTTGGGCTTACTTCATACGGTTCAATATGCCAAAATGTTTAGTTCGTATAAAAATAATATACCTAATTAAGATTGAAGATTTACATAGAAATACCACTACCTTCTAGGCCATCATTTCCTCATCCGAGAAGCATCTTTGTTAGGTCTACGTCTACCCATCACTAAAAATCGTAAAATAAAATATATTTTTTACAAAAAAAAACCGACTTCAAAAAACAGGAAACTTATAAAAATTAAAAACAGCTCTAAAAAGCAATAAATAATATTAAAATCATATTATTAATTACCTAGATACGCATGTCAGTTTAAAAAAATGTCTACTGAAGTCGGATGGGGCTTTTATAAAAGTGAAAATAATGGAACAACTATAAAAGTTTAAATGAAACAAAATTGTCCCCCAGCCGACCACCAACCACCCGACTTCAATAGACATTTTTTAAAACTGACATGCGTATCTAGGTAATTAATAATATGATTTTAATATTATTTATTGCTTTTTAGATCTGTTTTTACTTTTTTAAGTTTCCTGTTTTTTAAACCGTCATGTGCTGTATTACGATCCACGTCCAATGAATAATTCTGAAGGCGCCTCTGTCACCCAGATTCTTAAAGCCTTTGGTTGAACGTCTTTTTTTAGTTGAACGCCAGTTCTAAATCACTCCAACCTTATTGTTTAATGTTTATTTCTAATTGTCGTGCACATCGTTTCTTTTTCAATGCCACACCGGGATAGCATTTCATCCTCATCTCAACTGATCTTACGTGACTGTAATGCTTGAAAGTCTGAAGGTCTGAACCAATGTAAACAGCTAGAATTGTTTACTTTAGTTATTTCCATAGCGTAATGTCGTACGGCATTTTACTGTGGGGCAATGCTGCCGATATTCAAACTATCTTTGTGCTGCAGAAGCAAGCTATTCGAGCCATTTATAACCTAAAAGCTGGTAATTCTCTCAGGGAGAGATTTAAAGATATTAATATAATGACAGTTGCATCACAATATATTTACGAGAACCTAATGTATGTTTATAAACATATTGAAAGTTTTTCTAAAAACAGTGATATTCACAATGTAAACTATAGAAATAAAAACAAATCTAGCAGTACCTTATTCTAGGCTCCACAAAGTAATTAATTAATTAATTAAAATTTAATTATTAAAAAAAAATAATAATAATTGTACTTTTATACAATAAAGTTCCAAGTAGGTAATATCCATAAACTTGATATTAATACTTTTTAAATCACCATTAAAGAAAAGCTTTATAAAAAAGCTTAATATTAAGTGTCTGATTACATTGAAGACAAAACAGCATACATGGGTTTAAAATGCTCCAATGACCCCAACAGGTATTTCTAATTTAAAACATTGTTAAGGTTTTAAACTTGTATAACGGCATATAATTTTGTAAATGTCGTTACATATTATATTAAAGTTGTGGAGTTTCTTGCGCCCATTTTTCGCCACAGCTAAAAAATATACGTCCTGAATAAGAAGGTAAAAAAATTTTTGGATGATTCAAAAGCACTTTTCCAAAGTTTATTTGAATAAAATTATTTCACTTTGACTTTGAATGAGGTTCAGTCTATCTTAACTATTACCGGAACACGGCAATGTTATGACGACACACTTAGGTACGGTAGCTAGCCAAGCGGACTTTGAAATAGCCCTACCACCGAGAAAACAGAGTACAAAAATGTAAACGCCACTGGGAGTCGAACCCAACACCAATGTGCCTGGGAAAAATATGTAAAATTAAGCCGTTTCCCTACCCTTTATTAATTAAAAACCTGTGTACTGAAAAAACTTATTGCCCCCAAAGTACAAATATTATGCAATAAATTGAAAAGTAGCTAGTTACAATACTAAGATTTTAAAAGCAGAACACCCACTGCTTAGAATAAAAGGTGATAGATGAATGAGTAGTATGCAGAATAAAAGTGCGAGAGGAATAAAAGTGAGAACTGGTATGAATAAAAACTTGCATAAATAGGCTCCGATGATGTTGGAGGTAGCAGTTAAAAAAAAAAATGTGTCTGGGACGTGTGAGTAACCACTAGGTTACAAGTGGTGAATTTCTATGTATTGTACTCATTTTCCCCGCCATGTGTTTTCCCTGCTTTGTTATATTTGCACCTGAGTACCTACTGCGAGATTTATTTATCACTCGATTACGTTAACGAAAACAACACTTTGTATGGTATTGAATCACCGGCTCATGACAAGAACGCCCGATCCTCTAAATGCCACTACACATTTACAGAATACACTAAACATGCACTCTAGTTTAGGCCCAAGACACCGTACTTGTTGTAGAACAAGGGTACGATGAGCCGTACCTGGGCGCATGACCATCAAGGTGAGTTGCAATTTTGCCATTGCAATTTGCAACAGTGGTTCTATTTTCTTATTGTGTCTCGGTAATCGTCACATTTCCGAATGCAACTGAATATAAATTTCCATGTTCATTAAATATCAGATTTTTCATGAAAGATAATTCAAATTCAGAATAGCGTACTTTATTGTTGTTTGGTTTTGAATTTTCGTTAGATCTATATAGAGTTGTGAACTATAAATCTTAAATAAATTACGTATGACAATCGTATGACAATGGTATTTCGCCTCTTTCTAAAATAAATTAATAATAAGTAAAAGGAGTAGTAGCAAACTCTTTAAACTCTATAACTGATATTTCTATCAGGATTTTCTATCAGGATGTTTCGGCTGTCGTTGGATTTCTCCAACGACAGCCGAAACACAAAGTTTGCTGAAAAGAAAATAGATGCACGTTTTCGTTAACGTGATCAAATAATAAATAAATAAGCTTAAACACTAGCTCATTTATTAGATTAAAGATTTCATAAAGAAAGGGGAGAGGTATCGCCCGCTAATGCGATATTGATTTTATTATGTCTGGTTTTGTGGCAGTTAAACTTTTAAAAGTAAAAAAAAACCTAAGCTTTATAAAATTTATACAAAACAAATTCATCAAAAAAAATGATTTAATATGTATAGTACCGGTTTTAATTATTTAAATGTTATCAAGGAAATACAGTTGAAAATAGGTCAAATGAATAATCGCTGCCTTCACTCATGCATATTTGTTGATCTGTTCGGATATAAAGCGTAGGTTAATGAGAAAAACATAATATTCTACATATCAAACAAGTGGTTTGAAATGTCATAAATTGCTTGTAATGCTATCCGGATTTGAATAGATTAGATAAAACTAACAGCGGTAACCATAGAATTATGTGGTACCAATGTTAACACCAGTACAGATATTGAGAACCTACCAGTGTATATATTATATTCATTTATTAAATACTAGCACTTTGCCCGCAACTTTGTACAAATTCGTATTTTTTACAAAAAACAAAACATAAATTCCCAATTTAATATCAAAACGCATATCTTGAAATTTTCAAAATAAACCTTTTTCATATAAAAAAAAGCCTATGTTACGAACAAAGAAATTGAAATGGTATTGGATGGTAATGGATTGGATTATTAGTAGTCCAGCTCACAAATACAATGAAAGTCACATAATATATCTCTTTATTAATAGTGTACATAGATAAAGAGATAGATAATACTCTTATTACAATACTATGAAACATAAACATGATCGCTTTAAAGCGATTTCTTCCAGACAACCAGTATGCACCAATATAAAGTTATATGTGCTTGTTTGATTTATAATTTAAGGGGCAATGTTGCCAGCATTCTTGGGACCGTTCCCATGAGCCCACAGTTGGAGGACATCTTTTATTTATAGGTAAAGACCTGTGTTTAAAACTTGTTATATGATATCATTATTTTCTGTAATCCTAATAAATATATCAAATGAGTACATAATAAATTGAAATGTGATATTATCATTAAATAAATATAAAAATACATTTGGCAGTAGTAAAATATAAAGCGGCAGTTCTATCTGTCACATACATATCATACTTTGAACGATGTTGGGGTTGCCCGGATTCTGCGCTCAAGGAATCTATCTTTTTCTCATAGTTGCATAAAAACAAATGAGACGTGTTTATGGAAATATCACCGAAGTTAGTCCGGGATATCCAAATGTATAATATACATTTAGTATACAGTTTATATATCAACTCAAATGAAACTTTGTTTACTCTCACTATAGTAAAATTATGTTTTATAAGAGTTACTTTTAAGTACTAACAGTTTTGAGTTTTCTGGGACCATTTGCTTTATCATCGATACATAATTATGGAAAGTACAGAGATCTACTAGCAAGTTAGAAGACAATATTTAAAAAAGCCTACGTCCAGCATTGAACTAATACGGGCTGGTGTTGACGATGATTTTTGAAAAATCGTCTATTACAATTACTACTAACATTGCATAGAACAAACCTTCCCAACCAAACCGAACATTGACTCCTCGCTCCTAGATTTCTGGGTGTGAAAGACCAGTGTGGTCAAACCATTAGGCCATAGAGGCGGTTAGCGTGGTAAACCACTCAAATATTTTCAAACACTCCAGTTCTCGGACTTTGCTAAACCTCGCCACGCAAGTTAGGGTGCCCCTCCTCCTCCCGAATCCCTGTCAAGACCCTCGGGTCTAGGCAGGGAGGCGGGAGCTGTAGGGGAGAGCCCCACATAACCATCCGCGCCTCTCCGAGCGCGGTGGTGCTCGGCCGACGAGTTTTTACTGTCAAAAAAAAGAAAAAAAAAGGGCAGTGGCTCCAGTGTTTAGAACTTTTTCGTCGCCAAAATAAAACACTGGTTTTTATTAAAATTTTACGAGATGACAGCTAGGGTGTGGTCTTTTTTCAATTATTATTATTATTTTATTATTTATTATTATTATTTTATTGATTCAAATACACACTGTGTGAAATTAACAATTAGGCACATACAAACATACTTAAGTAAAAATAGACAAAACATTGTTGCTAAATACTATTAATTACAGTTGCTGGGCCATATTTTAATGATTATAGGAAAACATGTGACAAACTGTCGAATACCATATGCCAGTGCCTTTTAAATTTTTAATAAAAAAAAGTGGCGTTTTCAAGCGGAAGCAAACTTATTGGCCCTTAGGGCCGAAACACATAAACACGACACGACGGACGTCGCGTCGTACCACGATGCGGCATCTGTCTAGTATTTGACAGGCAATAAGGTTTATACTAGCCTGGCGCAACGCTTATTTTTGCGGTGCGACGTCGTATCGTGTTTATGTGTTTCGGCCCTCATTGCTTATCTCACCGTAATAGTTATAAATGTGCTTTAATACTTTAAATGTTATCGGAAGTATCGAATTCCGTCAATAACATAATTAATATCGGAATAAATTTGACGAGCGGGAGGCACTTCATCTGCGGCTATACGACTCATTAATTATTCATAAGCTTCCGTTTCAAGTTGACGTAGGTCGTTATTAGTTTGTATGTATGTATATACCTATAGTAAACGGAGAATCATTGAATTACATTTTCTTTAAAACAGTTTGATATTTTGTAGAAATTTTACAAGTTCAAAACTTCCTTCCTAATGGAAAGCACCTTGCGTTGTGTGAAGTTTCTGGGCTTCATCATCGTTATCATCAACATCGCAACCGAAAGAAAAGAGGTCTACTGATTTTGACGTTATAGAATAGAGTAATCGAGCCCCTTGGTCTTCTGCCTATAGAGGCAAGCTAGTATAGACATTGTAATTTTATTGGATCTAGTACTCTTTAAACTGAACCACACCAATAGAAAACAATCAGAAGCGTAGGTAATTTTTTGGCTTAACAGTTTAGTAAAGTAAAGTACAATCTTTATACAGTTGCAACCATACAAGGCCTGAAACGCAGTTACCGATGAGTGATTAGAAGTTGCATTCTATAGAACTCCGCTACTTAAACAATAGTTAAGTTACTTTAGAGATAGGCTTATTACTTCAAGATCGAATGGATCTAAAATGTGGTACTGTAGTATTCCCTTCCCTTATTTATATAGGAGAAATTGCAATGGACATACAACTGCGCCCGGGGAGACGCCGATAGTTATGTGAGAGAGCATACCTAATAAAAACTCGCAATATTCGCTTTCCTTGGATATTGTCGTATGCATAGAATAGCGAAGCCTAGTTATCTAACAACAAACTTTGCTCAACTTGAACATAATAATTATAAATGCATGCAGAATAAAACCTTGGAAATTAATCCGAGCACGAAGAAGTATTTACCCACGACGACGAAGGGAGTCGGCATATGTATTTAGGCCGTTGAAGAGTGTGACTGCGATTTAAGTCTTAACTATTCAAAACCACATCATAATTTAACGCAGGGTTTTTGCTAACGTTTGTACGCCTTTACTTTTTTTGTTCATACCTTTTTTTAAACTAGGTAAAATGCTTAGCGCATACACCGGGTCTAGGTGCGACTTCACGCTTTGTGGGTCACTCCTCCTTTTTCCTCGTCCAGTTACTAAAAGCTTGACGAGGAGAGGGGAGGTATACTAAAGAACTAAGTATCCATCCCTTCTCTGCCACGGGGACGGCTCGGTATCACGAAGGGCAAACACAGAGTTCTTTGTCTTTATTACCTGCAATGGTAGAATCTGCAAAAAGTTGAGACTGCAGAACGTGTCAGATTTTAGAAATTCTCTTATAAAGGTACCTAATGCTCCTCCTTCAATTTGCATATTTTCGTGACAGGAAGAGCTTTTGTTGACAACCGTGTGGTTGTTTGAAATGAATAGAACTTTGCTCTGGCAAAACATGACCAGTAAGCTAATATATACTGGCCCTTTGCGTTGGACTACCAATGAGAGGTTTTACAAGAAGCCACACAACCCGGCGGCTAATAGCAATATTTTTGAAAGTAATACAAAATATTCCATGGATTTCCGTATTGCACTCCAGATCACTCGATAACGTTACCAAAAACGAGAATTTGTATGGCATTGAAGCTGCCTATATCACTATGGGCCTCATAAAAAGGCTCAAGGTCACTTAAAGAGCAATGGAGAGGGCTATGCTCGGGTTTCTCTGCGTGATCGAATCAGAAATGAGGAGATCCGCAGAAGAACAAAGGTAACCAATATAGCCCGAAGAGTTGTTAAGCTCGAATGGCAGTGGGCAAGGCACATTGCTCGCAGGACTGATGGCCGCTGGGGCGGGATAGTCCTGGAGTGGCGACCGCGTACCGGAAAGCGCAGTGTGGGCAGGCCTCCAACAAGGTGAACCGACGATCTGGTAAAGGTCGCTGGAAGCCGCTGGATGCGAGCAGCACAAAACCGGTCGTTGTAGAGATCCTTGGGGGAGGCCTTTGTCCAGCAGTGGACGTCTTTTGGCTGAGATGATGAAGCTGCGTCTCATGGTGACAAACAACTAAATGCGATGAGAGTTAAAATTTACTAATTCTCGTTTTTATTTAGGCGATTAAATGGCGAATGAAACTAGCACTAAGCATCCAGAACTGCCAGTAACATGTATTCAGTGTCAGTCATTGTAAACATGCTGTTTAAGTGGCTTTAATATAAATAAACATAAACTACAAGCTAGGCTAACTACTCTTATAGGACTGAGAGCGCATTGCCAACTTTACACAAATTTTCTTAAAACATCGTCGTACATTTGGGTAACGTTACTTACCTTGAATACAAGACGCATACAAATCGAATTCTTCTTATTACATATTTAAAAAAATTCATGGACGGTCACACGTGTCGTAATATCCAAAGGTCATAAGCGTTTCCCCTTCTCGATATACCTACTGGATGGATTTACCTTGGCACATAATTGAAAGATTATAGCAAACCGAAAATAGTTTGATAAGCTCTCTTTCCTTTTACGTTGTTGTAATTAGACAACGGAAACGTAAGCGTAATGTAAGACTTTGAAGATTAAACTCGAATAAATAATGGGGAGCCTTAAGCTACAAATCTGGCAATAATGTAGAGCAGAATCAAGCTAATCTCAACTATCCCAAAACAATCATGGGAGATTTATGCGAATTATTATGGTATCAATTTGCATAACTCCCCTGTATTACTTGCTTAGAGCACTCTAAGATTACTTGTATGAAAAATTACTTTGACACTGGCTAAATGTGCTAATCGCACAAAGCCATCAACTAAAGAAAAACATAGATGACTGACTTTAAAGAAAGAAAGAACACTTCTTGACGGGAAAGTGAAGAGTCATGTCTGCGGTTTTGTTTTATATTCTAAAATTTGTGTTATGTCGAATATTAATGTGAAATAATGGTGGATTATTAACCGTTAAGTGTTCGTGAGTGTGCATGATTGTTGGCAAATAAAACAAAACAGTGCAACGTCACTTTTCAAAGTCTCTCAAGAAGTACGCCCGAGGACTTAGTAAAGCCCACATCTTTACTGAGATACTCGAGGGGTGGGGGGTATATCATTTCCCACTTCTCATTTCTTTTATCATTCATTATCATCATACAGGAAGCAAATATTGTTTATTTATGTATTACTTGTAAGAAAAATTACTTTGACACTGGCTATATGTGCTAATCGCACAAAGCCATCAACTATAAAAAAATGAAGAAAGAAAGAAAGGAAAACATTGAAGAAGAAGGCTTTTGCATACAAATATTAATTAGAATGATGATTATAATGAAACTACTTTTACGGATCATTTCGGATTCATTTCAATGTGTAGTATTCGCGTAAACTTTAGACAACAATGTACGATAAATTGCAATGTAGTCTAAATGAAAGAGAGGCGCTTGAATCATTCAACACCAGTATAAAGGAAAACATGGTAGCATTTCTGGATGTGAGGTTCAAATAGGTTGGACGGATGATTTATGCAGGCACACGGATGCAAAACGTATGGAGTCTTAAGTACACATTGATGTTTTGCTCGCTGATGCCTCACAGTAATGAATTGCCTATTGCCTATGCAGTGCGGTGCCCACGCATAAAGGGGATGGCTAAGTGCTGAAATGCTAGATGGATTCTTTTATCGCACTGGTTTATTTTACCAATCAATTTGTTTAATAAGTATCCGTTAAAAAGCGGATCATTAAGCGCCGTACAATTAAACATAGTATAAGCTTCGAATAGCTATTTCGTGTAATGTCTTTTTTACTTCAATTTCGAAGTTTAGACGACGGGAACAAAACATGGTGTTTCTAACCCAAGCTTATTTGTAAAGCTAAGGTTGTAGTTTTTTGTTTTTTGCTCGATTTTTAAATTTGAGGAATCTTGGTTCATTCGCTATAGCTCCGTTAGAATACTGTGTCTTGAACCCATACCTAACACAATCGAGCTGGCAATTCTTTATGTGTCAATAATAATTTGTATTTTTTTATTGAAATCGTAAAGTAGACGTATTTGCTTCCTAATAAAAAAAAATATATTAAAAAGGTTATAGCATACTAATGTATTTTTATTAGCATTCATTTGTATTAAATTAATGTATAATTTTTATGCAAATCCGTCTTAGTACATAACGGTGAAGGGCGGTTGTAAAATTAATAAAAGTACAGACGCCTGCACATCAACCTATTCAACACTGTCATATTTCTTCAATACATTGTCAACCATTTGCCTTGGGCATAAAGTTCATAGTCTATTGAGGAAATTCAACAGTTTGTGGTAGGTCGATGAGCAGGCGTGTGTACGATAAAGTGCGACACACAGCGAGTAATACGAGTCTTTAAGCATAAAAATATTTAATTATAACTAAATGACCCGGTGAACTTCGTATCACCTACATTTTATATTTCTGAAACAGAACTGTTTTGTATTCCAACAGAACAGACCAAAGAGAAAAATCATGTCATCAAATATCACTTTCATAATTATGTTTTGTAATTGTTGGGAAAAATCAAGATCCCCGCCACGTAAATTTCCAATGCGTGAAGCAGAGTTCTTTGCGTACTCTACTTTTTGTTTTTAATTCGTTAATTTTCTAATGCAATTTTAAAGCAAGTAAGTTTCCTGTTAATTAATGTTAATATTCACTCGCCAGCTGTTGTTATGAAGTTAACTATCGGTTTAAAGTGATCGATGTGATTTTTTGACGTTGAATAATAAAGGCAACGAAATGACTTTGATTAATTTTAAAAATTCATTAGGTGTGGTTTTTACATTATGCTTGAACACTATCTAAAATATTAAAAAACATATTGTGACTTTACATAATCTTTGTATATAAAAATCAATTGCTGTTCGTTTGTCTCGCTAAAACTCGAGAATGGCTGGACCGATTTGGCTAATTTTGATTTTGAAATATTTGTGGAAGTTCAGGGAAGGTTTAAGTGGTATAAACGGTGAGAAAGATAAATAATAAGTAATGGAAAATACTGAAAACGACAATATAATTTTCCAGCTTCGCTTTTTGTAAATTTTGCTTAACTTTTTAATTAAACCCAAAATTGCAGAGAAAGAATCACTTTTTTTTCTAAACAAATGAGATAAAAAAATTTGAATGTTTTATCTTTAATATTTTTTTTTTAAATTTATTTATTAAACAAAACTTATCACAATAATACAAATATTAGTGCAACAGAAACCAGAAAGGTTTATTCGTACACTAAGATCGTCCTTACACATTTTGTACGCAAAAACTTATTGTAGGTAAGTACAGAAAAATCAGTAAACAAACTAGGCATTTAATGACCGAAGTCTCACGCGCATCTAGCTAGACGAACATTTCCGACGGTGTCCGAGCCGCCCGTCGTGCGATCACAAACAAATAGATAGGCCGTAGGCTAGGTCACCCACTCAGTAGCGAGTATACAGTATGTTACAGATTACAAGATTCGATATTACTCTGCTAATTTTGAGATGAAATATTTTTTTAGGACATTTTTTGTTTTTCTGGTTCAGCTCATTTGTCAGATTAGAAGGTAACATATTTATCAAACTTGGAATTATGTAATGATGTGTTCGTTTACCATGGATATTATTGTAGTCTGGTAATAATAATGTTTTTGTAGTAGCACTTCTGGTTGCTTTGCCATGATTTTTAATACTTTTAAGCTATCGTTGAAATAATGTTCCGTTAATAATGTAAATTTCACTTTTTCGTGAATAGGTATTATCTTACAGTAGGAAAAAAGTTCGTGATAATTATTAAAATATTCTTTTTTTATTTTATATGGGACAATACATTTAAGAATACGCAGCTGAAGTGAGTAAATTAGGTCAAGGTTGGTTTTATTTGTACGTCCGTAGCTACTTAGTCCGTATGATATAATCGATTCACCTAGTGATTTGTATAGTGATAATAAGATGGGATAGGGGATTTTATACTTAATAATATTAAATTTGGCAAGAAGAGCACGGAGTTTATCACAGACTCTAATGACGTGCTCAGACCAGGGTAGTCGATCATCTATAACAATTCCCAGATACACCTGACTTTCTACTACATCAATGGCATCACAACTACAGCTACCGCAATTTGAGTGCAAACAGCTATGACTGTGTGCCATGAGTCGCAAATCACTATTCTTCCTATTCTGAGTAGTACTAATGTACATGAGTTTGGTTTTACTGGCATTTAACACTAGTCCGTGATCATGTGACCATTTGGCAAGAGACGTAAAGTCAGTTTGTAATTTGTTAAGACTAGCGTTAATGTCGTTATCAGCTGCAAGCAAGCAGGTGTCATCAGCATATTGGAAGACTTCACAGTACTTTATGGTGTTAATGAGATTGTTGACGTAAGTAATGTAATGTAAAGGTCCAAGCACCGACCCCTGTGCTGTTCCCTCTGTAACCCGCATCTTTTCACTAAGAGCACCATCAACCTTTACATAGTAAGCTCTGTCCTCCAGGTAACTTTTGCACCATTCCAGTAAAGGACCACGGATATAGTCGTATAGTTCGTAATGGCCTCGGAATTTTTAGATATCATTGATTTTATATAGAAGAAAAATCTTATTCTAAACCAAAAAACTTCGAAAATCGCTTTAAGTTAACTGAGAATTTTTCCTATCTACGATAATATTATCGAGCAAAATGTATACCAGAATAATTTTTAATTCATGAGGAATAAAGATTTTATAATTTTTAAGTTTGAATTTATTATCTATCCTATTTCGAAAAAAACGATAAATATAACTGCAAAATTACTACAAAATGCGATGCGCCGGCCGTCCGAACGATACCGTATTTTCGCAGCAGCGTGGAGATTTGTAATAGGGCTCTTAACGTTGCTAATGGATGCTTGTAGTACGAGTAATACCAGGTGTAGCATGATTGAAAAATACTATTTGTAATTTACGTAAAATTAAAATATGACTTGCTTTTTGTAGTATGATTATTATTTTTTATGCTATTTGAATTTTAATTTTAGTTTTTATAGAAAGAAATATAGCATAGTTAACAACAAATAAAACAAAATCGAGAAACCTAACTACAGGTTAGGACAAGTAGTTGACGAAAATTATAGGTCTTAATTCAAGCTGAGAAGCAAGGCAGATTGTCAATTGTTCACAGACACCAAGGAAACAATGGTCCATATCCGTGATCATAATTCATCCTAAAGTACTAATAAACGTGTAAAAATGATAACAGCAATATCCTTAAGATTGGATTGTTGCGTGGAAGCGCTTCAGGCTAAACACGCAAGTAGCACGTAGTTATGTAACAACGCAACGATTATCGGCCAATAATAATAGGTCTATGCGACGAGAAAACAGCGATTAATCATTCCTATTTTTATGTGACAGGTATTAGATATATATGTGCAACATTAAAACAAACAAACGAAATTAACAATACATATCTAATAGTAAGTAAGTAAGTAAGTAAGTAAGTAAATAGCCTACATACTGTCCCACTGCTAGGCAAACGCCTCCATCATTAAAATCAATATCTAATGATAAAGCAAAATAAATAAAAAATTTAAATTACAAGATAAAAAAATTTACTAGAAAATATCAACTAGCCTCAGGAAGCTCGAGTGAGGATGGTTGTTTTTTCTAGAAAAAAAAAATTGTATTGTGAATGCAAAATTCAAAATAGTATAAACTTTTAATTAGACTTTAAATAAAATATGTCCTAACTGTGGATTTATATGAACGATATCGGTCCGATCCGGTCCGATCCCCTCGGAGAGTCTAGTAGGGAACGGGGACACGCACTAGTGCGTGATGCCATTCCCTCTGGAAAATCTATGACGGTATTTCGTCTCACACTGCTTAAGGAACCCTTTAAGTTTCTCGCCTGCCTCAAAAGTTTGAGGCAATCAGTAAACTCTTAAAAAAAATTAACGATTGGGACGGAAGAATGCAGGCAACAAACCTCTTTGGAATAATATGTTTGTTTTTTCAAACCAGCTTGGAAATTAGTTCATTATTTTGACAACCTTCTTTGAGATAAATCAAAATTGCTATGAGCAGCGGCCGGCAAAGTTACTATGTAAATCCATATCTGCTGCTTTTAGCGACCGGTAAGTAATGTAAGTAAGAAAAACGATATCTTTGGTTATTTATCGAACTTGGGCCATTCGGCGCGACCAAATTTCGGTTTCGAGCCGGTAAAGATCACGCGGCGCGCCTTGCTCGCAAAGTTATTCTGTGCTGGCACCAGGCTCCGGTACGCTTTCCATAAGGCAACGGGCGGGCAGCGGGCACAAAAAAAACTGAAGTACTAATAACCTTTAATGTCGATTGTACCTCGTTGCGAGTTGGTTTACTAGCGCAAGGTCATCTGACACTTTTCGTATAACTTATCGCTTGGTAGAGGGTGTCAGAATACACTTTAAAGTCGTTTGTAGCAGAGTTGTAACTTGTGCATGTCTCGCTTACGTAATATTTTTTTTAAAATATGTATTAGACAACATGCTTTGCTTTGACTCCAAAGACAGTAGCTTATGCACTGATGTTGTGAAAATCAGGAACAACGCCGGGTACCACACCCGAGAAAATATAGAAAAAGTTAGATTTCTACATTTACCCAACCGGGAATCGAACCCGGGACCTCTGAGATGGCAACACCAGAAACCGGCGTGCGAGCCACTCAACTACGAAGGAATAAGTTTACCACTTAATTATTGAGTCCAAACTCTTGTAGTTTGGGCCATTCGGCGCGGCCACATTTCGGTCGCGAGACGTCTTGGGTGCGCGGCGCCGCCGCGCCGCCGCCGCCGCCGCCGGCCGGCGCGGCCTCGATCGCGGTCTCGGCCACGGTCGAGACCGCCGCACTCACGGCTAGCGATTCCGAATCACAACATAATAACAGTAATTATGTATTTTGATATGTTTTTTCCACGTCTAAGCGCTTAGTGTTTTTTCACCATTCGATCATGTTAACGAAAACGATTCTTTAAATAGCAACATTATAACTCTCTTCCTTTCACACTAGGAGGCGCTGCTTTAATACCGTACACATTTTCGTGTAAAACTCGCAGTGAGCACCCAGGGAAGCAACACCTTAAGGCCGATTAACGAGAAAATAGAACTATGTGGAAAACGACCATTGCAGCTCAAGGACGCTTAACAACACCAATAGTAACATTGGCGCGTTGCCTAAAGCTTCAGCTCTAGTTTCTGTATTATGTTCACTGGATTTAGCACTTTTTAAACCGGACTATTTATAGCAATGCAAAACAATTCTGCTTAGCGGCAAAAATAGGTTTAAGAGTAGTTGCCATCTAGTGTAGCTCTAGGTACTACCACCAAGTCCGGCCCTAGACCTTGAGCAGGTAGAGCGAGAATTAAAATAAAGCATGTTAACACTCATTCATTTCAAAAGGCGCTATCAAAAATTGATTTGTTTGCATTTATCATTTTGGCCCCATTGCCACCGGGCGCCTAGAGCGACCACTCCACTCACACTACCTTAGGGCTGGCGCTGATACCACCAGGCAAACCACCTAATCCAAATCCTATAGCTAATCATTTTGGCGCCTCTTGCCACCGGGCGCCTAGAGCGACCGCCTCACTCGCTCTACCCTAGGGCCGGCGCTGCTACCACCCAGCAAATGACCTAATCAAAATCCTACTAGTAATCATTTTGGCGCTGCTACTACCAGACAAACAACCTAATCCTAATCCTACTGCTAATCATCTCCATAACCCTCATTTACGACCACAGATCAAGTTGTTTCTAGAGTGTTTATCAAGATCTGCGTTTATAACAATGGGACTTAATACAACAATGTGTTGTAAAAAGATTTTATGTTATTTATAATTAATGAGACATACCAAGGAAATTATATTACTGTGTCCGTTTTAATCCAAGCATGGTCCCAGGCAGCGCAGCCTTGACTGCTCACGTTTTCGCACGGAATTGACGTTATGTAAGAGTAACGTAGGATCCGTATTCCATTCGTTTACATAATAAGGGTAAAGTTAGACAATTCTTTTGCACTTTTAAAACGCTTTGTCTTACATTAATATACATTTGTTTTACCAAGAATTGTTTTTGGTCCGAGGCAGTTGCATAAGCAAACTAAAATTTAATGTACTGCACGAACATTAACACGATTACACTTATGACTATTTTTGACTCTGATTCCATTGCATTAAGAGTTATATTGTTTACATGTTTATAAATTTATGCTCGTGACTGTACAGCGTGGTGTCATTCACACATAACGAAGGCCTCTACAGGATTGTAGTGATTTATTCACTGCAACAAATTCTGGGTGGAGTTTTTTTTGGGACACATTTTGCATTTTTGTTTTTTTTTTACATAAGTACCCACGAGTATATGCAATGTTATAATAATGTAACAATAAATATTTTTCATTTCATTGTTATCAGAATTTAATCTCTGAATCAATCAAATTTCGACCACTGGGCGCCGGGCGGGGCGACCTCTAGCTTAAATTATAAATCACACTTAAAGTAGGTACTCAGTAAGATCTATTTTGGCGGATAGTATGCAGATGGACTGTCCCTCAAAAATCAACCAATCAGTGAACATCACCCTAGCGTCCGAGTGGTAACGCTCTCGTCATATCCGGAGGTGCTAGGTCAATTTCCTATTAGGCCGGCCAATCTGTGATTCGGATTTCCAATGCATAGCTCGTGCTTATGATCATCAACCTGCATTTGGTTTCATAGTAGAATATTGGCACCACACAGGAACCAGTGACCGGCATTATTTTGCTCTTTAATCCAATTAATAATAGGGGTGATTTAAGTCTTTTTTTTAAATTAGCGGGTAAGCACAGTGCCTTGATCTCACCTGATGTTAAGTGATGATAAGGCCAATAATGGAAGCTCACTTCACCCGGGAACCTCAACTAGTGATGCACTGGCTATCTTATCTCTAGCTGCCGGAACACAACAATGCTACAAACATTGATGTTATGGCGACATATTTGGATAAGATGGTGGTAGCTAGCCAGGCGAACAAACAAGCCCTACCACCAACCAAACCGAGTACACAAACATGCACTCCCCGCTGGGAATCGAAACCGGGACCTCTGGGTCTAAACCGGTGGTCTTAGACACTAGACCACAGAGACGGTCTTTAGCAACAATTGAATTCAGACCACCTGCTTCCTTGCTGTCATGTTGATTTTAGGCGACGAAAATTTTTTTTTCTTTATTAAGAAAACCAACTGCGTTACAATAGAATACTTTCTTACATAGTACTTAAACAATAATAGGTAAAGCTATATACAGGTTTCCCTTAACATAATTAATTGCATAAGGCGTATAAAAAATGTTGATACATTCTAATATATTTATAACTAGCTGACCCGGCGGACTTCGTACCGCTTTGACAGTTTCCATGACAACAAAAGAAACACTTTTTTCACTAATTTCCGTTACTTATTATTTATATTTCTCACCGTTTAAACCTTCCCTAAACTTCCACAAATATTTCAAAATCAAAATTAGCCAAATCGGTCCAGCCATTCTCGAGTTTTAGCCACTCAAACGAACAGCAATTGATTTTGATATATATAGATGATACTAACACTTATTCTAAATAGCTGTTGCCCGCGACTTCGTCCGCGTGAGCTAAAGGCTGTAGTCTGTACAGTTTAATTTTTATGTAGGTATCTATTTAAGCTTATTAGGGTATAATAAAATTATATGCATCGGAAATTTAGAAAATTGACATTGTATTTACCGACATACGTACATCTACTCACTCTTAATATCCTTTCAGCTGGGAATGCTGAGATAGACAAAGACAATCGATCTCCATTTAGTTTGGTTCTGGCATACTTCCTGTGCCTCCTTTACGTTCATCAGTATTTTCATACATTATCTCTTATTTTTTCGACTATCATCTCTGCCATGTACATACATATATTCAGTTTGAAGCACAGAATATATGTACATACATATATTCAGTTTGAAGCACAGAATCGTCCCGTTCATACAGATTCTCACTCAGTTTCCCGTTTCAATTATCCCTCCACATACATTCAGTATACAACACCGTTTCTCGGTGGGTTGCGCGTATTTGCTACGTCATACAAACCTGAAATGGGTTTACTGACGCTCAATTATATGTAATAAAATTGGTATTTTACAGCTCAGGTACTCGTCCGGAGTCGTCCTAGGCACTGGTGTATCTTAGCTAAAATGTGTCTACTGTTATACTGTCTAACCATGGACTTCAAAATATTTTTTGCCTTGTCCACCGAAGCTGGATATCGAGTAGCAGGTAGCGGTCCAGGATTATTGGTTGTCGGCCAGAAGGCACAAAAAACTATTTACCAACTATGTTCTTATTCGTAGATACAAAATATCAATAAATTAAGAACTGTAATAAATTATATTATTGTCTATTAGGTAATACATTATAGTATTTTATGTTACATACATACTTGCGATAAATTTGAACTTCTTCGTGGCATCTTGTTAGGTAGGTAGCTTTTTAGAGGTAGATCACAGGACATAGAAAGAAGTTACCTCTAATAAAAAAAAAATCTGAAGTCCGTGCCTCTAATACAGTTGTACCCTGTAAACTTAAACATTTTTGCAACTCTGATACCAGAGGTAGCCATCGTCTTATGCGATAGAAGAATGGAAAAACCATTTTTCTGTAATCTAGAAGTATGTACAAAATTCATTATTTAAAGGTTAAGATTTAAAGATCTGAATAAGTACTGAAATATTTAACGTACCTGCATAAAAAATTTTAAAAAACTTTTACACAATGAATAATTAATATAATTTGAAAATTATTAACAAAATAAAAATAGGTACTTATTGCATTGCAAAACATCAAAATTTCCTTCTGTTCGTTTCAAAATTTGAGCGCCAATTTTTTTTAAATTTTCCTGTTCTCGCGTTTTTTCACCAAATAGATTTAAAAAAATAACATTAAGTATTTTGGGCAACGACCCAAAGGTTTATACAGCCATGCTATGTAATTCAAGATATCTTCTATGTGCAATATTTTAAAAAATAGAGACATGATTTTGGGCAATGATACAAAGTTTTATACAGCCAAATTTAATGAGTAGGTAACATTTTTATGCATAACTAAAAAAAGAGACATTATGTTGGGCAACGACACAGAGGTTTATACCGCCAAATATAGGTAATGTTTTAACTTTTAACATTTCTGTGTATTAGAAAACTGCAATAAGCGCCGCGCGCAGGTGCGACTAAATAGCCATATTATTATTGGTTATTTTGGAAAAATGAAACAAAAGATGTACCTATGTACAGCCAAGTTTAATGATGTGCGTGATTTCGAGCTTGTTTTTATTTTCCGTTGCTTTACTACTGCGGTGCTAATGTTCGCTTAGGTGCCTCACAGATTTATAAAGGGTAGGTTTTACCTTAGAAAGTAATAAAACTTTTCTAAAATAATAACTCAACGAACGTCAATCTAACAGTTGGTCGCGTAAATACGTATATCAAAATTTGTTTAACATTTTTCGATTTGTATGTTATTCTCCGAAATTTTCTAAGCATTTTGGTGATAACCGCATCAAAATCGGTATTCTCATGACAACAACTATCAATGACAGGCTCAAAAGGGCAAAGAACCCAGAGCCGTAAAACACGATAGCAATAGAGAGCCAGAGCCTCAAATGCCAGAGCCGTAAAACTCATTAAAAAAAATTCCCCTATGTTACATAATAAAGAACAGTTGCCAAGCAACCAAGGATTAAATCCCGGTTTAGACCAAATCAAAATTTAACAATTTTCGAGTATTTATGTAGCCTATGTTATTCTCCGGAATTTTCTTAGCATTTCGGTAAAACCGGATCAAAATCCGTTTAGTAGTTCTCGAGTTTATCGTGTTCAAACAAACAAATAAACAAACAAACAAACAAACAATTTCTTTTTAAACTATTCTATCGTGTTCCGTAAGTGATTTTAAAGTATTTTTTTTATATCTTGCAATTACAGATTTTTTATCCTTACGTTCTTATTATACAGGGTGTCTCATTTAAATCGGTCAGTATGGGAAAGTCTGAAACTATAAGACATACGAAGATCTGTTCTTAGGAACCATGTCATCGATTTTAATAAGAAGAAAAACTGCATTCATACATTTAAAAAAAACCTGTACTCAGCTCGGAAATCGAACCCGGTTGTTTTGAAAAAATAAACTTATACTATTTCTATTTAGATATCGATTGTGTAGGTCAATACAATATTCAACACGTTTAGGTAACGATCTTACAATTACAAAACCAGCAAAGAGGTACAAACAACCATAGAGACAATTTTACATGCCTGAACTTGTTGAATGTAACGGTGGTCACTTCGAACACCTACTAAAATAAATTAAAGTACGTGAAAACAATGCATTTTATTCATTTTAGACATAATGTTTCAAAGAGCCATTTACTGCTTAAGACCTACACAATCGATATCTAAATAGAAATAGTATAAGTTTATTTTTTTCAAAACAACCGGGTTCGATTTCCGAGCTGAGTACAGGTTTTTTTTAAATGTATGAATGCAGTTTTTCTTCTTATTAAAATCGATGACATGGTTCCTAAGGACAGATCTTCGTATGTCTTATAGTTTCAGACTTTCCCATACTGACAGATTTAAATGAGACACCCTGTATTTTTCGAGTATTTATGTAGCCTATATTATTCTCCGGATTTTTTTTAGCATTGTGGTAAAAACCGGATCAAAATCCGTTCAGTAGTTCTCGAGTTTATCCACTTCAAACAAACAAACAAACAAACAATTTTTTTTTAAACTATTCTATCGTGTTTCGTAAGTGATTTTAAGGCAACCTGTGTAATTTTTTTTTTATATCTTGCAATTACAGATTTTTTTATCCCTACGTTCTTATTATATGAATAGATATAAAAAAATATAAAATATACAATATATACACTATACATATATAGGTAATATGTACACTAAATCCATACATATACACACACACACACACACACACACACACAATGTATATGTATGTATGTACTTCCACGTATATTGTTTTTTCTTTACTTTAGTAAATATTAGGTATCCACTACCCTATCTATATTAAGAGTAGTTATTAAGCCAATACATACCGTTAAAGAGATAGCTTGATTTTAATAATTCCAGCCTTCGTCCAGCAGAAGGAAAGTAGGTAATAGGTCCTTCCCCTTACTTACTTAATTTCATAAAATTGAAGTTTTTTTCTCACTTATTAATACGTGTATTACTTTTAAAAGTCAATACCGGTTGTTAATATTATTATAAACAGTTTAATTAGGACTATGTTACTTAGGCTACAGTAATAACAATGATTATTCATTTTGTGCCTTTATCGCCCAATTTTTGTTAAAAATTGACTTCGTTTTATATTCGCGAAATTGACCTTTTGTTTCATTGTAGCCTTGAAGGGTCTCGATTTTTTTTCTTATTAATATCTGCTATATTTAGCTGGTGAAACAAATACACTACTCTACAATTTTTATAATGTTAACATAAATAGATGCTAAGAAAACTAAATAAACGTTAGTTTGCAAAATATGATTTTATTAAAAATATTCATACAAAACGTCATAGGTAAGTATCTAATATATCGGCTATTGCTTTATTACCAAAGAGATTAAATATGGTAGGTCTTTGTTACTTACGTTGTACCTACATGTTCAGAAATGGTTTTGTAAAGCGTTTTCACAATAAGGTGATAATCCGTTGGCCTCAACTGCATTGAGGTTACAGCATTCCATCACTAGGGGAGTATAAAGGCACCTTACATTTAATATGTCCTAAGGGCCTATTGTCTAAGTCCAATCTCTATCACGATACCGGGACGATACCCTTCAAAGGTATTTACGCTTGTCATTTTCCATTGACGATTCCATAAATTGACGACGTCGTTTATTTAAAAACGCGTCGCGATCGCAATCACTGACACATAATAAATTGACGATATCGTTTATTTAAAAACGCGTCGCGATCGCAATCACTGACACTTGTGAATTAGTTTGAAGTTTTTGAACAGATTTCAAATGTCAAATTATTAATCAAGGTATTGCGATAGGCGTATGAGTTAGACTATAAAGGGGGCTGAAATGGTTTTGTAACAGTGCCCGCCAACGACCGACTTTTTGTAGGACCGTTAATCGGACCGATTTTTTCGCCAAGGTTTTAGTACCGACTTTTTGTAGTATGTGTGCGTTGCGACATAGAATTTCATAGGTTTCATTTTTACCGACTAAAAAATCGGTCACCGATTTATAGGACGTGGGCGCCCCCCGGCTCTGAAGCGTTTTCACACTAAGCTGACGGATGCTATCCGTTGGCCTTAACTGCATTGAGATTACGGTATGTCGTGTAGCCGTGGCCACCGTGCGGTCGCCGGTTCCGTGCAAGGTCGCACGCCAGCTCCACCCTTCATCAATATTTATGAGGCAACAAAGTACGTTGTCAACTCTTACTCTCATCTTGGAGGGCTAAACTATCCCCCGACAAATGACAACGATTAAGGTGTTGAAATTTGAACAAGCGTTATTAGCAAAAAACCATTTCTAAATCATAATTATCATAAAATTTATAATCATCATCATCATCATCTCAGCCAAAAGACGTCCACTGCTGGACAAAGGCCTCCCCCAAGGATATGAGAGGTATTTGCCGTAATCCCCACGCTTGGCAGGCGGGTTAAAAAATATAATAAATAAATAAAAAAAAAAAAAATAAATAAATATAATTATATTTATATAAATATAAATAAATTTATGAATAATTTTTAATATATTGCCAATGAATTGTTACTGTAAAAATGTAAAAAAACCTAAAAAACGTGCAGGTTACCCAGTCAATCTGCTGAGTACACGGTATGTTTCATTTGACTTAGCTTCTAGAATTCGTTAAATTACATTTTCTTAGTGATAATAAAACTGATTATATGAGCGGAAGCGTTCTTTATATGGAGAAAATGGTTATCTTACCTCTTTACTACTATAGAAACAAAACAGCGCCATCAGACCCAGTAAGCAGATAGCTGTATAACACCTACTAACACTATTCGTATATAAAATGCTCTAAGTATATAAACCATGACTTCAACATACAATCCTGCAGCGTAAAAAATATTGTGCAAATATTCTAAAACGCGCACTTTTTTATGTAACTGCTTTAAGACCCCAATCCATCTGGTGTTAAGTGGAAATGGAGTTCAAACGCGAGGACAGCTAATTAACGTGAATTAAGTTAAAGAACACAAGCAGCATACTTAATAACATACCTACATTTCTTTATACAGTTTTTAGTCCCTATTTAACACTCCTGTGCGATGTAAAAAAGGACTGTTTTTTAATTTACTTTAATTTAATTTATATTTTATCATTAAGAATAATCTAATCTAAATATCAGCACGTTTAAGGGTTACCACTATCTCTTGAGTGAAATAATTACGATTACTATGATAATTGATTAAAGCTATTATTATCTAACGTTTACGCTTTGCCTGCCATTGTCATTCTCCTAGAAAAGTAATTTATGGCTTACAATTAAAATCTCTGTTAGGATCGTGAAAGCTGAGCTACTTTCCAATGTACTGACCACAGGATGGGAATTCAAGGTACCTGCTCTATTTAATACGTATATCATATCCTATATTCATCATCATTATCAGCTTATTTGATGTCCCCACTGCTGGGGCACGAGCCTTCCCTATAGATGGATAGGGAGAGCGAGCCATAAACCACCACGCGGACGGGCCTAGTGCGGATTGGTGGTTGTCAACGACTACTAATGCAGCCAAGACCAACGTCTTTACGTGCCTTCCGAAGCTTGGAGGAGCCCAAGATTTTTGGTCTCCTATCCGAAGACTGGCCTTTGCGAAAGTAGCTTATGTTTCTTAAGTGGCTTATATTGTTTATTCAATGTGTAATCAGATTAGTTGTTATTAGTACGTATACAATTATTATAATATGCACCGAATTAATTTTATCGACGTACTAATTGAAAAATATTTTAATGTAAATATTAAATAGATACCGTTTAGAGGTGACTCGTTTTTTAAATCTCGTAGTTTAATTCTGCGTTTTGAAAACAATCTTATCTTATCTTATCTTATTGGGGCCTGCTGAGGTTTCCCTCTTCCTCAGTAGCACTTCGACCCATCGGGATCTTTTGTGCATAATGCATTGTGGAAACAATAATATTGTTGTTAATATGGTCTTTTACAACATACATTTTTCTTGGAGTAGGTATACCTACTTTGTTATGTACTCTTTTTATAGAAAACATGCGCATTTATAATCCAGTGCCTTAAGCTGCACAAGAGCGTTATAGAGCGTATTCGACAGTGGGTATTCGGCTTAAATGCTCATGTTTCAGAATTCCACTGACGAGCTCCACTGGAATCTCTCTACATGACTAATTTCCACGAACGTAGCCCGTGTAAACCCCTACTGTTACGCGCAATGATCCGTAGCGCATCCTACTCGTAGTATCGGCACATGAGTAGATATATGTAGTGAATACATATATCTATTCATGTGGTGTCGGGAGAGGCTCGTCCATGTAAACAATGTAGGGTAACATGTCCAGTGCCCGGCCGCTTAGTCCACTTGCTGACTTAGTTCGTCCATAACTAAGTTCTACAGCGGAATCGGTGTTGGAGTATTTTTGACTTACAATGAATATATTCAAAAATATATTTTATCTACACTAATGTTGTAACATTCTACTTATGTTTCCAATACTTGACTTATAATTACTACTCTTATAGCGCAGACAACAAAACACTCAATTTAAGCAATTTCACATGATGGTATAATATCCACATCGATATCGTAAAATCTCATTATAACATCAATAAAACGCGACCAATTAACCTGGCGAGCCTTATGTCAAAATCCTCATACAAGTTGTATAAAATTTTGATATTAGGCTGGCTTTTGAAAACAGTTGGGTTATACGTGAAAACTTCGTCGAAACTACTAAACTTACATACACAAAACTCTTTGGTAAGATCTTGTGCCAATTAAATAAAAAAAGAACAGCGCGCGCTCGCTCCTGATTGGCCCTGCGCGCGCAGCTGTGCTCTCATTGGTTAGATTTTAATGTCGGCAAGTTCACTGTGACAATACACGTACGCGTGAATTTAATGTTTCGCAATGTGTTTTGTTTTTAAAATACAAATTAAAAGTTAAAAATGGACAGCGACGATGATATTTGTACGCCTCCGGATATTCTAGAATTGGCAACAAAAGGAACTCACAATCTTTTGCCAGAAAAATCTAGAAAATTATATGAAAAAGAATATAATAACTTTTTGGCATGGAAGATCGAAAAGAAAACTACATCATTTTCTGAAAATGTCATTTTTGTGTATCTCAAAGACCTCTCCGACAAATTCAAGCCATCTTCTATGTGGGCTAAATATTCTATGCTCAAGTCCACACTGAGTATCTACAACAATATTGATATCACGAAGTATTCAAAAGTCATAGCGTTCCTGAAACGCAGTTCAGAAGGACACAAGGAAAAAAAGTCCTTGACGTTTACATCAGGTCAAATAAAGATGTTCCTGAAAGATTCACCAGATATTTTGTATCTTTTTGAAAAGGTAAGTGTATTTTAGTTCTGTTATTTAATCTACCTAGTACTTACGTACTACACACGCAAGTTATCTAGACACTCCGTTTAAGCGCTTTGTGTATAAATTAGGTAGTAGGTACCTACACTTTACTACTTCATAAATCATAGTTTTTGCCTTGGCTATGTACCTCAAGCTTATTATACCGTTTATTGTTACAGGTTGCACTAATCTTCGGCATAATGGGGGCATGCCGAAGGCAAGAGCTATACAACATCCAGTTCGATGAAGTCTCTAACATAGACGACAGTACAATCATGGTGAAAGTTTCGAAAACAAAAACGAAAATAGATCGTTCTTTCGTTGTGACGGGCAACTGCTATGCCGTATGTAAAAAATACATGGAACTTCGACCCACCCCCTGTCGAAACCCTGCCTTTTTCTTGAGCTATAGATCGGGGAAGTGCGTCGATCAAAGAACTGGTATTAATAAATTTGGTGCTCTGGGAAAAACTATCGCAATTTTTTTTGAATCTGCCTAACCTAGCGTTGTACACGGGGCATTGCTTCCGGCGCACCTCGGCGACCCTTCTCATAGATAGCGGTGGTGATTTGACCTCACTGAAACGACACGGGGGGTGGAAGTCTTCTACTGTGGCTGAAAGCTACATTGATGAGTCTTTAATGAATAAAATTCAAGTCTCAAATACGATCTTGAACAGTATAGAAAACAAGACGAATGAAGTAATTATAAATATTCCAACTCCGTCTACGAGCTCTACTGCTTGCCCCGCGGCCGCTACAGCTGCTGGATCAATAATTAACATTAACCTTCAAAATTGTACCATCCAAAATTTGAACAATTATTATAAATAAACTATTGTCAGCTTTTACTCTTGTTGTTTGACTAATTGCATTAGTGAATATAAAGTAGTGTATGCAACTGCATATAACACGGGTATTAAAACACTCGTTACTATTATGAAACTCGCTGCGCTCGTTTCATAAACTCACACTCGTGTTTTAATACCCTTCATTATATGACAGTTGCATAAACTACTATAACACTCTTTTGTAAGATAAAGGTTGCCAATTTTTATATTAAAAACTAGCTGACACGGCAAACGTTGTTTTGCCAATTATTTCTAGGGAATTTGTCGGGTAGAAAAAAAATTCTAACTTAGTGTAAGAGTGTGAGGATGTGATATATGAGTGAAAGAGGCATGGAGCGCTGTGAATGATGACGGTATATAAAAATAACAAAACACTAAACATTAATTTTTTTACTTTATTATAATTTAAGTATTATAATTTGAGGAGCTCGGTGGCGCAGTGGTTAACGCGCCCGGTCTGCGAGTGCTGAGGTTAAGCAACTTTCGCAAAGGCCGGTCATCGGATGGGTTTTAGCTAACACAAACAAACTGGATGGTTTGCCCACTCGAGAGCATGCCGCGTATAATTTTCCGTGTGAAAAACATGGTGTGCTCAAATCTAAGCCACAATTTTACATCGTTTGGCCTTGCGACTTATTGATAGTCATTCCTACTCCGTGCTGTTTACTGGGTGAGAAGTGACTACGGTAGACGCCTGGCGGAGACAACCGATCAAGTGATTAATATGGCTATAAAAATTAGGGGTTGGTGATAGAAGGGTGAAAATTTAGTGACCTGTTTACTGGGTCAGAAGTGACACCTGTAGACATCTGGCGGGGATAACTAATTAAATGACGATTGATCAGTTTTCGACCGGAGAGGAAAAATGATTAAATTACTAAAATGGCTATTCAAAAATAAGGGTTGATCGTAGAAGGGTGAAAATTGAGGATTGTATGTATTTTTGTATGTTGTATCATAAAAAAATAGAAATTAAAAATTTTGTCTAAAAAATAAATAAAAAAATTTAGGGGTGGACTACCCCTAACATTTAGGGGGATGAAAAATAGATGTTGGCCGATTCTCATAGATACCGGATAAGCACAAAAAATTTCATCAAAATCGGTCAATCCGTTTCGGAGGAGTATGGCAACGAAAACTGTGACACGAGAATTTTATATATTAGATATATATTTTTGTAAAAGTATGTTTTCTCTAGTATCCGGCCGTCGCAATCCAGTGCCCGACCACTTTATACCTAGTCTCCGGCCACCCTAATAGAAACTTAGAGGCCGGACTCTAGATACTAACGCAACTTAATGGCCAATAGGCTCTCAGATGGTTGAAATAAGAGTTATTTTTGAATGTTCACACTATTTATTACTAATTCTCTACTAGTTATGTTCTCCCACTTTACTCAAGATTTATGTGAAGGTACCTAATACTATTAAATAAAACGTCAGTATAATGCGAAGCTATTTATTATACTTAATTGGTATTTTAAGTAAAGATAGTGGCCGGAGACTGGTGCTGCAGCTAGTAATCCGGCCACTTAGTCTCTGTAAGGGCCCGTTTACAGGCAATACTACCAATAGTCCGGCCCCCATATTCTCATACAAGATCTTTTACCTATAGTATTAGTAACTACAGCTTATTTTGGCGGCCGAAGACTGGACATGAGGTTAACTCGAATTTAAGTGAGACATTACTAATAAAATTATACTTCACGGCATACTCACTAGATAATAAAATACAATAAATCAGCCAACTCAACCCTCAAACCCAGTGCCAGGCCAGTGTAGGCCGGACACTAAAAGTAGCCTATTAATTGTCCAGACCACCGGCCCTCGACTTTTTTAAATAACGATACTAAATAACGCATATTTTACTCCTAAATCAAATAAATAGACGTATATATGTCCCATAAAACACAAACTTATTTAACATAACGTTAAAAAGAACTAGAACTCACCATAAGAGAATGCCTAATATCTTTAAAAATATTGTCGCGTGGCCGTACGGACATTGGTGGAGGTCGGTACACTAGACATGTTACCCTAACTCATAATTCAATTGAATAAGATTCAAAAGAGAATACATGTTAACAAAATGAAAGGGATATAAAGAAACTGTTGTAAAAAAAAGTAAATTCAGAGAAAAGTTATTTAAAAAAATATACAGATATTTTTTTCTGGTTTTCGAGTGAAAACAAATCAACAATTTTCACGAAATAATATTTGTCCGCTTGAGTGAACACCTGTATCCCGTGATTGTATAGCCAACTCAAAAACCTTTATTTTTTTATACAAACCTTACCATGACAATAAAAACACATCAAAAAAGAAATCAGCCAAAAAGGTAGAGCCGTTCTCAGATAATAAAAAAAATAAAAAAATAAAAATTAGCCTTTATTGCTGATAACGATACTAATTAACATGACAAATTAAACCTATCTTAATTTATTTTTTATACTATTTTTCTAGTTAGCGGCAACCGGTTTTTCTTTTTCAGCTTGTCCTTCGACAAAGGCCTCCTCTAAGGTTGTCCATTTTGACCTGTCCTTGGCTATACGTGTCCATTCCGGACCGGCTACTTTCTTTATGTCATCCTCCCAACGTTGGTATTGTCTACCTCGATTTCTTTTGCTACCTTTCGGGTACCACTCTGTTATTAACCGAGTCCACTTCTCTTTTCCTTCCCTCATCATTTCAGTTGCTTGTAAACTGTGTGAAGGTTATTAAATTTAGTTAACTTAGTTTTAGTTAAACTGAATTTAAAAACATTCTCAAGTGATACTCCGTTATAAATGTGGTTATCGTAATTTTTATTAAATACTAGTGTTCGTCCACTTGAGAACACCCGTATCCCGACCCGACCTTATTGCAGCGCCACCTACCGGGTCCAATTGTATTTTCAAACCATCCAGGGTCATCCATTCGATCACTTTAACGAAAACGAGAATTTGTATGGCAAAATTTTAATTCTTCTCGTATGTCGCCAGGAGGCGCTGCTTCAGTGCCATGTTGCCAATATTAGATCGTTACCGTAGACGTAATCGAATGAATGATGAACTGATAGTAAACAAAACTCACACTAGGCACCCAGGAACCCATTGAAATGTACACAAAAATTTTCATCAAAATCGGTCCAGCCGTTTAGGCCAACACACGTACAGAAGAAATAGATATGTAAAGAAGATGTAGATTATAAAATTTGTTAGAAAAAATTATACCTATCCCAATCTACGACGAGTTAGCACGGCAAATAGTATCTATACTCAAACCATTCTAAGCGAAATCTTTTATGTTTCGACGCATAACATTGTTAAAGGATATCGTGATCACCTTTGTTGCCCTTCAATCTTGGGACGGTGTTTTTATATAAAATGAAGATATTACTTATAATGATCAGACTGTTGTCATGGTACATCATTATAATATGTATATTCTTGGAAATAATGTTTTTTCACTCATTGTTTTGTTGTTAGTTTGATAATTTATAATAATAACAAAACCAAAACGGCTCCAGAACATTCTGTAGGTGTCTACGTCAGTTTTGATTTGAGTTAATTCTTGGTTGTTATCTAATAATTGACGCCGTAAAATAAAGGGAGAAAAGAAATGCGATTACTTAGTTTCTTGCCGTATCTTCTCAGTACAAGGTAAATAGTGACTGACCCGATGCTCGTTAGCGTGCTCCTAACAACGTTGAAGTCAATATTAAAAAAAATAGAAAAAAATACTTTAGGCCGTTTACTTTGGTTCCTTATTGTTTAATTCTGTCTGTTGCGCAAAATCAGGGACTCGATACGATACTTCTGCAAACGTCCACTATCGTGTCCATAGATTTACGTATACTAAATCTATGATCGTGTCAGTGGTCTAGTTTTGACGTTTGGAGTATGGAAAAAAATAAAAATACATATGTATTAAGTGCGATATCTGAGAGCTTTTGAAATTGGAATAAAAAATTTGGACTATTTTTGGCGGTTGTTTTGAATGGATAGAACTTTAAATCAATGATATTAATTGATAATAATATTAATTCGATCAATAATATTAATCGAAGCATAAACGTATCACCATTCTAATATTAATTACAGTTAAAGATTAAGTTAAAATTTGTGAGAAAGTACCTTTACTATTTCAACGCCAGGAACGGTAAAACGTTAGGGTAAACCATACCGATAGAAGCCTAACACTATTCCCACTGTTCGAAAACTATAGAAAACTAAATTGATTTAAGTATACCTACTTAGATGACAAATACGTGGCTTTCCCGGTTGTAATAAGAACTCATTTATTAAATTTGACAAGTTACTGCACACATTAATTGTAACAACCTCATGAAATTACACTCCATTCCAACACGCTTCGTTCAATAATTACCGGAGCCATCGTTTTAAAATTCAGTGTCTAGTTTGTTTATGTCGCTCATTGCAAATTCTGCTTTGTCACTAGCTTGCCAAGCTTCATTTGTGATTCTATTTGACAAAGAATATTAGACTTTTTAATTTTAAATTCAAATTCGTATTTTTTCATGTTAAGTTAAAAAAAAGTTGAACAGTGAGGTTTTATAGTATTTGAACACTTTGCATTTTTATGAAGGCTTTCAAAGCGTAATCGAGGATTTTGTAACCTTTGTGTTTACATTGTGTTGATTGTTCGTTAGGAGACTTATGATAAAAATCTTAGCGTCACATATTTTTTTTTAAAAACCATGTTAATAAATTCTTAGTCTATTGGGAAAAAATTGGGAATCTACTTGGAGACATTAAAATGAGAGGTCCAAGTATTTTTAAAGTATAATCTCTGCCTGTATTGATGAAAAAAAACATGAAAAAGATTTACTAGGAACATTTGAACAAAGATATTATATCTATGACAGGTCTACGATAATATCTGGTATTAAATCGTGTATATTTTGCTTAATACCCAAAGTTTGCGTGTACACAAGTACCTACGAGTATACAAGATTACAAAATATTTGCGTGTAGGTATGGCTAAATCCCAACGCACAGAATCTAAATCCGAAAGTATACGAATTAGCAAAAAGTACACTGGGGCACAGAAGATATTCCGCACTTCTATCTCATCAGCAAAGGCAGACGCAACCGATAGTTCAACCTTGAGTGTGCCAACGCTGTTGATAACAAGCAGGCGGCATACCGCGCTTGGATTAAGGGTAAAGCTCTTGGGGATCCCGAAACCCGCTCGCTGAAAGCAGTCTATAATAATGCCACCAAGTCCTGCAAAAGAGCTTACATTAGAGCGGATGCCCAGCGCGTTGCACGGGTCGGCCAAAAACTACTGACGCATCCTACGGGCAGCCGTAGCTACTGGCGTCTGGCCAAAGCCGTGCAATCGAACTTCTGCCTGAGATTTGAGATGAGATGTCCTGACGGAACTTTAGCTCACAAGCCGCAGGAGAAGCTCGATCTCCTGGCCAAACTCTTTGCGGCTAACTCCCGAGTCGATGACTGCAATGCACAGCCACTTATAATTTCTCACTGTGGCCACACAATGCCCGATTTTAAAATAAGGCAGTGTGATGTCCGTGCGGAGCTGCAGTCAATCGATGTACGGAAAGCTAATGGCCCTGATGGCATCCCTCCAATAGTCCTAAAATATGTGCAGCGGAGTTGTCCCCCGTGTTCAAAGTCAAAGTCAAATAATTTTATTCAACATAAGCCTTCACAGGCACTTATTGACGTCAAAACTATAAATCATAGAACTAAAAAATTAGTTCAGACTAAACTACTGAAAATACCACCAGTCATGTAATACAATATACAAATGTTATACAATTTTGTACATATCAATAATAATATTCAAGCCAGTGCAGGCGACTTATTTCCACACGCATTTGTCTGCAATATAGTTATTTACCTTATAATAAGCTTTCTTACATAAAACATGTTTAACGTGAGTTTTGAATTTAATATCTGTCAACGCAGTTATATGATCAGGTCATCATCATCATCATCATCATCTCAGCCAAAAGACGTCCACTGCTGGACAAAGGCCTCCCCCAAGGATCTCCACAACGACCGGTTTTGTGCTGCTCGCATCCAGCGGCTTCCCGCGACCTTCACCAGATCGTCGGTCCACCTTGTTGGAGGCCTGCCCACACTGCGCTTTCCGGTACGCGGTCGCCACTCCAGGACTATCCCGCCCCAGCGGCCATCAGTCCTGCGAGCAATGTGACCTGCCCACTGCCACTTGAGCTTAGCAACTCTTCGGGCTATGTCGGTTACCTTTGTTCTTCTGCGGATCTCCTCATTTCTGATTCGATCACGCAGAGAAACCCCGAGCATAGCCCTCTCCATTGCTCTTTGAGTGACCTTGAGCCTTTTTATGAGGCCCATAGTGAGCGACCACGTTTCAGTCCCGTATGTCATCACTGGCAACACACACTGGTCAAAGACTTTCGTCTTGAGACACTGCGGTATATCGGACGAGAAGATATTTCGTAGCTTACCGAACGCTGCCCAGCCTAATTGGATTCGACGATTGACCTCTTTGCTGAAGTTGGACCTACCTAGCTGGACCGTTTGTCCCAGGTAAACATAATTGTCCACAACTTCAAGGGCAGAGTCCCCAACCTTCAGAGAAGTGGGTACGACACGTGAGTTCGACATAACTTTCGTCTTCTCCATGTTCATTTTAAGACCCACTTGTTGAGAGACTCTGTTGAGGTCACCGAGCATTGCGCCGAGGTCTTCCAGGGTCTCAGCCATGACCACTATATCGTCAGCAAACCGAAGGTGAGTGATGTATACGCCGTTGACGTTGATGCCGAGTCCTTTCCAGTCCAGAAGCTTAAAAACATCTTCCAGTGCAGCAGTGAACAGTTTCGGAGAAATCACATCTCCCTGTCTCACTCCTCGCTGCAACTGTATAGGTTTCGAGCTCTGGTCCTGAAGACGGACTGACATAGTGGCGCTTTCATACAAACACCTCAACACTTCGATGTACCGATAGTCAATTTGGCACCGCTGGAGAGACTGTAGCACGGCCCATGTCTCAATCGAATCGAAGGCTTTTTCATAGTCCACAAACGCTAAGCAAAGAGGCTGGTTATACTCTTCGGTCTTCTGTATAACCTGCCGCAGCGTACGTATGTGGTCTATGGTGCTGAAGCCTTTTCGGAAACCGGCTTGTTCGATAGGCTGGAAGTCATCAAACCTGCGTGCGAGACGATTCGTTATGACTCTCGAAAACAGCTTGTAGACGTGGCTTAGAAGTGAGATGGGCCTGTAGTTCTTCAGCAGGGTTTTATCGCCCTTTTTGAAAAACAGTACCACCATACCTTCGTGCCACGTCTCTGGCGTTCTGCCCCCTAGTACGACGGAATTAAATAAATTATGATCAGGTATTTTATTATAAAATCGATTTGAGTTATAAAGGATTTACTACTCTTGCTGAGTCTGAGCTTCGGTGCACATAATTTATTCTAATTCCTTGTATTAAATCCGTGAACCTCGTTTTTCTTGGTAGACGTTATTGTATTAACAGAATACCAACAAGGCTGCTATTCTGTTAATACAATAACGTCTCAATAGTAAATATTGTCGAGATGGTTTGATTTTGGCATTTGGATTATGGTAAAAATATCAGGATCAGGCCAAGCCACTCAGACACGATTGTGGACGATTTGAAGTAGGTAGTTATCGAATCGAAGCTCTGTCGAATTTTTGACCGTATCTGTCGATCCAATGATGATGTAAATGTTTACTTTGTATATTATTAAAAACACCAATGGATATTTTGTTGAGGAAGTGAGATAAAAGACAGTTTTACGTTTTATTTTAATTGGTTAATTAACGTCAGACAACTTTAAGGTCAGGTCCGCTGATAAGAGCTATCCTATACTTTGTCGCGTCAAATGTGTAGCCTTGACCAAACAAAGCCTAAATATATAAACATTTAATAAAACAAACTAACTATATAGGAAAATATCAAATGTATCAATAAATTAATAAAAATCTTCTTCAAGCAATAGCTTTATAAATAAAAAACATGTGGATAAACTTGAACCTATTTATTTTCTTAACCAGGTAACCATTTTCACCAGCTCTGTCTACTCTGTCAGAGGTCTAGTGGGTAAGACCACCAGCCTCAGTCCCCAAGGTTTTGATTCCCAGCGGGAGTACATGTTCGTGTACTCGGTTTGGTTGGTGGTAGAAATTGTTTGTCCGCCTGGCTAGCTACCACCATCTTAAATATGACGCCATAACATGTTAAAGGCATTGTTGTGTTCTGGCAGCTAGAGATAAGATAGTCAGTGCCTTAGTAGTTGAGTATTCCGGGTGAAGTGCGCTTCCACCTTAATATCAGCCTTATTAATATCAGGTGAGATGGACGCCGAGTGCTTACCCCATCATCATCATCAGCTCATTTTATGTCCCCATTGCTGGAGCACGAGCCTTCCCTATGGATGGATAGGAAGAACGGGCCATGAACCACCACGCGAACCCAGTGCGGATTGGTGGTTGTTAACGGCTGCTAATGCAGCCGGGACCAACAGCTTTACGTGCCTTCCGAAGCACGGAGGAGCTCGAGATGATAAATTTTTGGTCACCCATCCGATGACCGGCCTTTGCGAAAGTTGCTTAACCTCAGCACTCGCAGACCGGGCGCGTTAACCACTGCGCCATCCCCAGGTGCTTACCCATTAAATAAAACGAACTTGCTCTAACTTAGAGCTGCTTTTCAGAATTTCTCTGTTTGGGATGGAGGTAGATCGTTGTTTCATTTAAATCAATTAAAAAAATAAATAAATTAGACAACATTACAAACATTTGATTGTTCTGATCCCAAGGTAAGTAGCTAAAGCACTCGTTTTATGGAAATGAGAAACAACGACGACGGTACCACAACCAACGTTCGTTTTCGACATTGGCCCGACCGGGAATCGAAGTCAGGACCTCAGAGTTAGCGCCGCCCAAAGTCCGGCGTGCAAGCCACTCAGCTAATTGTAAGCCTTACAATAATATTACCATTAGGTACTTACAAATGAATCAATCATTGTAAGGATTTAAACTAAAATTGATTGAACACTCTAATAAGTTTGTTGTTTACGTTAGGTTTAATTAAAAACTGGTAACACTGGTCATACATATTATATAATTTGTCGTTAATGCGTTTTAAACAAGTTTAACTAAGTATGAAATTGACTATTAACGTAAAGTAAGAGTTAATAAGTAACGGAGTGATATCGTCATAACTACGTCCCTATTCGGACGGAACAAAAAAGTGACGTCATAGTTTCTATTCCCATACAATTTCTATTGAAAAAAAACATTTTGACAGTTGCTAAAAACTATATCTATTGCCTAACCAGTCAACTACACTATTAAAAAATATAACAAAAAATAAATAAGTAAGCAATTAATAATAATAATTATGAATAACCTTATTATAAAACTCTTTAAACACCTGATTTACTTTCTACAAATTTTTCAAGTTGATTTTTACAAGTGTCATATAGAGCTTCTTGGCGGGTAAGTAAAGAGTGATGTCTGCGGTTTTGTTCAATTTTCTAATATTTGTGCTAAGTCGAATATTAATGTGAAATAATGGTGGATTATTAACCGTTAAGTGTTCGTGAGTGTGCATGAGTGTTGGCAAATGAAACAAAACAGTGCAACGTCACTTTTCAAATTCTCTCAAGAAGTACGTCCGAGGACTTAGTAAAGCCCCACATCTTTACTGAGATACTCTAGGGGTTGGGGGGTATATCATTTCTCACTTCTCATTTCTATTATCATTCATCAATCATCATCATCATACAGGAAAAAAATATTGTTTATTTATGTATTACTTGTAAGAAAAATTACTTTGACACTGGCTAAATGTGCTAATCGCACGAAGCCATCACCTAAAAAAAAAAAGTGTCATCGGCAAATAGGTTAAACCTTTTTTAAAAATAGTTATACAGTTAATATTATAATTAAAAGGTTAATGATTTTTTAATTACATATTGCATTTTCTAACGACTTATTGGTAACCAATCAGTTTCAACATTTACACTACTAATTACGTATTTTAATAAAATAGCAAACATAATAACAATAAAATAAATCAAGGGATTTAAAAGAAAACCTTTTTGAGGACTTATTGGCACATTTTTTCCTCTTCTTGTACTAAACGCAAAACGCTCCCCAAACGAAATCAAATAAGTCAGTGAACTTTTAAGATTGTTTTATTATTTTTATAAATGTTGTTGTTAAGAATTGTATTATTATTAAAAATGTGCAGATACCAAGTAAGAACAATAATTGGTAGATGAAAAGTTAAAAAGTTTGTCAATGAAAACGGAGAATAAAATTAAACATAAATTAAAAAGAAAAGTCTTAGCAACAGTTGCGTTAATTTAAAAAAAGTAATTTCTTAATAAAACAAAGGTAGAATTTATCTTACGCTTTAAGACGGATATGCTCATGCTAAATGTTACTTCAAACAATGCTGTTAGAACAGTCGCTGTGCGTTATTAAAAAAAAACAAAAGCAGTCACACAAAATTCGAATTTTAAAACACTGAATTCTTTGTAGGTACTAAATCACAAATATCCCGCACAATACTCACCACACAGTATAGTGAAAACAAAACAACATTTCACGAAAGAAGTCATCTTCCCACTACTCATCCCGGTACCGTAATTAAGTTCTAGAGATTCAAAACTGGCAAAATGGCGGTGGATCCGACGCGCCACCCGACACCCGACGAAGAACACAATACATTTAAAAATGTGATCAAATTGTTTTTATAGGTATAGCGTTAGAACTGCTACTTTGAAACGGTACACTTAACATGCGTATAATATTATACAAAGATGATAATAAGCAACATGTCAGACGTTATCTATAGACATACGAATTTCGGCGTTTTTGCTAAGCCACACCGCTCTGCTCTGCTCTGCTACCATTACGTTTGAAAACTAATTATTATGTTATTCGTTTTACAACATTATAGGTAAAAGACAAAAAAGGGTGTAGATAAAGGTGTTCACGATCTACATTTGCTTGTAAAACATTTACTTTATAGTAATTTGTAAAGTATTTAAATCAGTATATATGAATGCCATGGAATTACCTATTTTGTCTACCAACATACAGCTGTTTATGGTAGGTACTTAAAATATAATTATGTACGTAGAACTTTCAATAATTAACTAAACAGTATGTATTCATTTAAACAGAAAAAAAACAATGCAAATCCAAAAAAAAAAGTTTAAATCTTATCATTTTGTATCTTTGAAGCACAGTTAATTTACCTCATACTTATGTTGTATTGTATTGTATTGTATGCTTGCATTTTAAAAAGAACACAGAAACTATTGGTACTAATTGTATATTATTTGTTAACAGCGTGATAAAAGATAATAAAAAATAATCATTAGCCGAACCTAATGCATATCACTAACTCGCACTTGTCGATGTTAATAAGATTTTTTTTTATAAGAGACCGGTTGTGGGTGGATTTTTTTGGCCGCACCAAAACCAGAAAGTTGACTTGACGTCTGACCAGCTACTGCCAGCTACCCGTGTCACTGTTTGGCATCACATACCTAATGAACAATACTAACAATACACACCGAGAATATAGTTTTAGGTACATGTCAAAGAATTGTTTTAAAAGCTTAACTGTTTTTGCGGTACTGATATTAGTCCTTAGATCTTGCGTCTGTTCTTTGTATGTGGCATTTCATGATGGTGATGGAAGCAGGTCAAATGCACAGGACATATTTAGGTGCACAAACGTACGCGCAAACGCAGGTGCACACGCTTATCCTCCCCTCCTTGATCTAGTGGAACGGAAGACCACTACGACTAGTAGAGGGTTCGGATGACGTGTCTGGCCGACGGTTGCAGCTATGCTGACTATCGCCGCCCTCTAGGTCTTCCACCTTGCCTACTTCGCCGGGTCCGCCAACACCTGTAGCATATTTCTCCGCCGAAACCCCCTTTCAGTCGCTTTTTACGACAGGCAGGAGTTACCGGAGCCCTATTCTTAGCCCTGGCCACATTTTTATATCTTTTACTTGTACTTGCCATGTGGACGGAATTGCTTATGCCAAACGTTACGTTAAACTTTTTTGCGGTACCGATAAAGGCCTATAACGACCGGTTATTGAGTGAACATCTTTGCATCTATTACATGACTTGTGGCACATTATCTGAGAAACATCGAGTTTGACGGCTTAATAAATCGATTCGTCCTACTCCGGTTACTGTTTGGCATCACAAACCTAATGACTTACCAACATCTAACGGGATTGTGAAAAGGTTTTCATTAAAAAAACACAATTTTATTACAGTACCGATAGGAGGTTAATATAGAGCAGTCCTTGGCTTGCGTCTATAACAGAGGATTCATAGCCTTTTTTGCGGCTAAACAAACCGAGATGAGTGTGTTTAACCGCCGCCGTAGTGGATAAATACTCTCATCTCTTATACAATCTAAATTTGCTTGTAAAACATTAGTAAGTTAGTAAAATAAGTAAATAACCTATGACGACCCCACTGCTAGGCAACGGCCTCCGTCATTGAAATCAAGTCTACAATTGATGGGTATTGGCTTAATTACTACGCTTGCCAATGCGGGTTGATGATCACAAGCCCGGGCTATGCATCGAAACATTAATTTAAAATTAAGTCAGTTTTTTTTTGTTAAAAATTATTTTATTATACGATTTTTAGTGATGGGTAGACAACCTAACAAGGATACTTCTCGGATGAGTAAACGACGGCCTAGTAGGTAGTGGTATTCCTATGTAAAACTTCAATCTTAATTAGGTATTATTTTTGTACGAACTAAATATTTTGGCATATTGAACCGTATGACGTAAGCCCAGCAAAAGGTAACTGCTGTAAATCGTTAAGGAATTCCCTCGACTGTCTATGGTATCCATCATCAGATCTGTAATGGCACTTAAAACCCATATGGGTGCAAAGTTTTTACCAATAGAAATTAATTAAGACCAAACACAAAGTAGCTACTGTAAAACTTTGAGGAGTTCCCTTGACTGTTCTTCGTCTTCATCATCAGACCCCTAATGACAGTCACAACCCATCTAGGTGTAAAGTTCTCATAAATACAAATTAATCAAGCCCAAATGTAACAACAATGTAATTGCTGTAAATCGTTGAGGAGTTCCCTCGACTGTCTTTCGACTTCATCATCAGATTGACTCCAGACCAATTTATTAAATAGTAAAGCTTTAAAATACTTAATGAAAAAAAAATAGCAAACGCACTAGTCGCCACTATGATTTTCGAAGGTTCCCCTCGATTTCCCTGGGATTCTATCATCAGATCCTGACTTGGTGGATGAGAACTTTACCCTAATGGGTTATAAATGCCATTACAGGTCTGATGATGGAGACCATAGACAGTTGAGGGAATTCCTCAACGATTAACAGCAGTTACCTTTTGTTGGACTTACTGCATACGGTTAAATATGCCAAAATGTTCAGTTCGTACAAAAATAATACCTAATTATGATTGAAGTTTTACATAGGAATACCACTACCTACTAGGCCGTCGTTTCCTCATCCGAGAAGCATCCTTGTTAGGTCTACCCATCACCAAAAATCGTAAAATAAAATATTATTTTATAAAAAAAACCAACTTCAAAAAACAGTAAACAACAAAAAGTTAAAACAGCTCTAAAAAGCAAGAAATTACTATTATTAATTACCTAGATACGCATATCAGTTTTAAAGAAGGTCTATTTAAGTCGGGTGGGGCTTTTACAATAAAAAGTGGAGATAATGGAACAACTATAAAAGTTTAAATGAAATAATATTGTCCCCCAGCCGACCACCAACCACCCGACTTCAATAGGCCTTCTTTAAAACTGATATACGTATCTAGGTAATTCATAATATGATTTCAATATTGTCTGTTTTTACTTTTTTTAGTTTCTTGTTTTTATAAGTCGGTTTTTTTGTTACCACTATTATTAAAGATTCAATATTACGCGCACAAAATATTCTGACGATAGGTATATCATTTAGAAGCGAATATGAACTCTCCTATCTAGAAGTCTTTCAGAAGATCAAGAATTAGACGGCGTCTATATATTTTAAATATTCGTTTTTAACATTTCGTAGTTTAGTTTTTTAATCGTAATGTAGCATTTGAATTATTTGATTATTTTTTATGTTTATATTTTATTTTTTTATTAAATTCATAATTAAGGACATACATAATATATGTATTATATTTATTGGAATAAATAATTAACCATAATAACAATTAAATTAAACTACTATAAACTATAACTAACTATTTATTATTATTATAATATCAGCCATAGCTGTCCCACTCCTGGGCAAAGGCCACCCACACTTTTTAACAACTATAACTAATACTAACTATAAATAAAAAAATTGCCCCAAATCATCTCCATCGGGCAGAGTGCCCAGTAAGCTAGCAGCATTGCCACGTTAGATAGCAATGCTTTTACGCTGGCCCAAGTAGCTGCTAGCTCTGGGATCCCGGGTGGTTTCTACTAATTTTATAGATATATTTTTAAAGAGTTTGTGAGCACCCGGGCCCCATAGACCTAATATGTCCACCCCAAACGGCTCAAATATGAGATCCCCAGTCAGATTCTCATACTTTCGGCGTTTGAGGTTCTCTTCATGATTGCAGCAGCGCCACCAGCGCTAACACAAGTGCTTGGAATGTGGGACGGTGCATGCGTGTCGACACAAGTAGCATCCCATACCAGAGCCCGTCCCACCTTCCAAGGAAATAGGGTCATGCCGTCCTGTCTTTAATTACATATTATTTCTACCCATTTTTAGGGTTCTGTACCTGAAAAGGAAAAAACGAAAGCCATATAGGATCACTTTGTTATCTGTCTGTCTTTCAAGTCCCTTTATCTCGGGAATGCGTAGAGGAATCGAGTTGAAATTAAAACCATATACTCAGGTCTGCGGTCCCTTGAAGCTTGTGAAAAAACTGAAACTTCAAAGTTAACGTAAAAAAAAGATACGGCCGTTTATGTGTAATTAAAGTAAGATTTTTTCTATTTCTTATTTCTATTAAAAAACGTATATTTCGACACTCAAGGGAATCAAAATTCATAGGGTACTTGCCGTTGACCTAGAACTATGAAGTTTGGCAAGTAACATCGTCTTATACTACAAGTATAGGAAAAAATCTGAAAACTAGGCATATTTAATTAAATCCCAAAAAAAACAGGGTCTTTATGCAAGGAACGGGGGGGGGGGGGGGTCCACATTTTTGAAGTAAGTTTACCGTGTCATGTGGGGTATCGTATGGAAGGGCTTCATTTGCACAAACTTAAACAGATTTTTTAATTATTTTCATGTTTTCGATTTATGACCTTTCCCCTCTTTTAAATGTATAGGTACTAATCATTTTGTAATTAAACACAATCCTAAATAGGTATCTATATACATAAGTGTCTTGTATTATACATATTATATTTTTATAGTAAATTAAACAAACATAGGTCACATTCAGTTCACGTAGAAAGCAGACAAAAAACGTTAATACAGCCCTAGATTCAATTACTTTGTATGTTAAGCACCTAACAATAATTACAAATAAGTAGGTACATAGGTAGGTTCATTATAACTAGCAGCGTAAATATTTAAAATCGGTTGAGTATCTATTTTTTTAGAGTTCAATCATTACAAACAAAAAACAAATCTTCCCTCTTTATAATAATAATAAGGAAATACAAATACCAATGATTTATTTATTAGTCAAAAATAAAAATTATAGAAAATAATAAATAATATACGTAATTGTAGGTTTTCGAAACTGAATTTCGGGTAAAGTTCGAGACTCGATTCCTGATGAACTACATAATATGTACCCATAAATTTGTACGGAACCCTCGGTGGGCGAGTCCGACTCGCACTTGTCTGTTTTTTTAAATATGACTGAATAACACACTTGTTATTATTATTTAGCTTTAAATACTGTATATTATATTTTTAAAGGATTATAGCTATTGAAAAATCAAAAAAAAATAATAATAAAAATAGTTACTCTGTGTAATACACTCAAAGAAAAAATATTCGATAGCACACGTAAATAATTATTAGATTATTCTCATTACTATTTAGAGAAAGTTTATTCTCTGTTTTGTAGAGTCGTTATTGTTATGTAAGTATTAAATGCAGCGACTCGGTGGCATTCAATATCCAGGTAGGACAAAGTCTTTATCGGGATTTTCGATGCATGCCCGGGTTTGTGATCACCAACCCGCATTTAGCAAGCGTGCTGATTATGCCACTTCCCATACATTGTGATGATGACTTGGATTTCAATGATGGAGACCAAGTAGTGGGACAGTTGCAGGCTATTTTAAATGTGATATGTCAAGTTTCCCTCTTACGAAATCTTTAGTATTTGTACTAATTTACAATATTGCTCAAATATTTTTTAAGGGGCAGGGATGTTTCCTTATCCGAATAGTTTCGGTACCATCTCTGGTTTAGTCTTTGGTGTATCAATACACATATATTTCATAACACTAAGACCATAAAAATGTTCTTATATATTATCATGAAAAGTTTGGGAGTTTTCGTAGCCTTTTATTAGGCGTTAAAAAATAATGTATACGACACCTTTGACCAAACGAGCCTTTGACAAAAAGGATATTTTGACGAATCGCACGTTTGACCATAGGCGGAAAACCCATTGTTACGAGTATACTACTTATACTATATAAGTATACTTATTTGCCTGCCTTTGTTTTAATTTTATTTATTTATTTTTTAATCAGGTTTTGTATTTTACTAGGCTACCTTAGTTTTTAACTAATTTTTTTCTTGTTTAAACTTTTAATTATAAGTTATTCGCACTTTCTTACTCAACATAAATATAACTGTACCAACTAGTAGTGGAAACTGTTAAGCTAATGTGCTGACACGTTTAATATAAAGATTATGTTATTTAAGAAAGCTGTTTGTTTCCTGAATAAAGATAAATAAATAAATAAATTAATTATTAGGTTCGCTCCAAAGTTAAAAAAAAATAATAGCACGTTTTAGGCAAACAAAATAGTTTTGAAAACTAAGTTGACATGGTTCGAGTTGAGTCAATATTTTTGAATAAGAAATTGACACGGTTCGAGCTAAGGCGATAGTTTCGAAAAAGTAATTGAAACAGTTCGAGCTAAGCAAAAGATTCGAGGAAGAATTTGACAGAATTTGAAGAACGGTGGGATACCGCTGTCGGAGTTGTGTGTTGTACTAAAACGGTTTGGTAATCGATTTTTATTCTACGGTTATTTGTTTGCTGAGCGTAAGCTACGTTATACTCGTATTTGGCGATTATTCAGTCATTCGCCCTTGGTACATTCAACCACATATCAAACTTAGCAGCTCGCCAGGAATTAAAAGGAAATATTTTAAGGAGAGTTTTAACGACTTTACTACTACTGGGATCAAGGTCTTAGCGTGCCTTCCGAAGTACGAAGGAGCTTGAGATATTTAAATACGGTCACCCATCCGGTGACACGGCATTGCAAAAGTTGCTTAACTTGCAAGATCGCGACCCGAACGTGCAATCCGTTTTACCATCAAACTTTTCCCGAACGATAAGAATGAAATTATATGATCGCATTTAAGATCATGCATGAGGCTTTGCTGCTGTATGGTACGTATGGTAGCAAAGCCAACAATATGTATATATTAGAGCAGAGATAATACCTATAAAAGAATTAAAAAAAATGGCGACAAATGAAACTTAGTTCAAACTAAGTTTCATTTGTCGCCATTTATTTTTAAACTCTTATAGGTATTATCGTAATGTCAACATTACGGTAATTTTAATTAAAAAAAAATATACGACCAGCTTAATTTTTAGTTGGACTCCTATCGGTAAAAGAATTGAGGTTGAATATTTATTTAACCTCCACCCAAAATAGGGATCATTAATAAAATAAGTTACCTTGACTGGAACAAATTGGGTCGCGATATGGAACTCGATCGAGCATAAAATATTGTGGTTACAACGCGTCGACGAATCTCCGGAAAATTTAAAGATACCCCCACAATTTCCCCGTGTTTCCGCTGTATTGGTGGTAGTAGCAATCTTATCTGACTATGTTGTCGATAAAGTAGCCTAGCCTCTACAAGCTACGATCGTAAAAGATAAGCTGCTTTTCTAGCGTCGTGTTCTCCGATGGGTGATCTAAATGTAAGCACGAGCTTCTCCATTCCAAGGCACATGAAGGTGTTGGTTCAAAATGTTCAGATACTCCGATATTGTCGAAAGATGAGACGCGCTAACACTTATCATATGAGAACCAACGAGGTACTGTCCTGTCTCTTCTTTGCTATACAATAATTATATAGACGTTATTTTTTATTTTACAATGTGGAAGTGTTTGCTCCGTTAAACAAGAGTCGCTGTTTAAAAAAAAAAGCAATTGGTGAAGTTTTTGGCCTTCATCGCAGATGAAGACAGTCACGTCAAGATCGAAGGTGGGCATTCTTCTTCTGAAAACCTCATAAGCCGAGCTACCTTCTCTAATTATTGGAACACTGTAATGCAACAAAAATGAATGTTTTTGCGACAGACTTACATGTTAAACAGATAATGGTAGCTAGCACGATGGACTTAAAACAAGCACCACCACTAATCAAACTGAGTACATATGTACATAATACCGCTCGCTTGGAATCTAACCCGGTACCTCTACGTCTGAGACTGGCGCTGTAACCGACAATCGAGGCAGTTAAAAGGTTTTCACTTGACTTATCTAAACTTGCCTTAGCTGGAACCAATCGTGACGCGATACGGGATTCAATGAAATCAAAAATATTATGGTTATTAGAAGTTTACGATAAATTTTGGATTTGCTATAATTTTATTGCAATGTTTCTGGAAGTAGAAGGCAGCACGTGCTGCTTTTATTTTTGATGTAGAGAATGCGAAATGCAGGCACTTCCTAATTATTTTTATTTATTATACGATTCTATAAAAACCTTTCCACAATTTAAATAGTACCTACTAAAATAGCATTATGGGTTTCATTTTTTATTTTTAGCATGTTTTATCTTTAATTTATTGCTAATATCTGCTGCTTGTGGACAATGCTACTGGTTGGACTGTGTTTAAATTTGGTTATAATTGTGTACGACATGTAAGATTGTGAAGGTGAATATTGTTATTGCAAAAAAAAATCTCCCTATGTTTACGTTCGAGTAGCTTTTCAGCGCTGCGTTCTAACGTTTCAATTACGATCGTTAAAGCTAAGCTCACTCATCACATCACCCACTCATCTCAGCCAAAGCTAAGCTGCGTTCGTAATTTCAGGTTCCGGATACGTGATCAAATTTTCTTCTAATTTTATAATCGTGAGCTCGTTTTATACTCAATAAGTCGTAAATGTCTCCTCTGGAAGTGAAAATTCAGTGCTTATCGTTATGGTGTTTATTTTGTAGTTTTTTTTTAGTTTGCTGTTGGGCTCCATAGGCCCATTTGGGGGTAGCGAGAAACTTAAAAGTTTCTTTAAGGTGTGTTCGAAACACCTACTATGTGTACTATATTCTCTGTGGGGTTCAAAAAGTTCTAAAGGCACCTTAGAACCTTCAGCCGTTTGTGTTTTTTGTGGTTTCGAGCAATGTACCTTTTATGGAATTATGAGAGAAGGGGGGGGGGGAGGGAAAGATAAACATTTAATGACCACACATAAGATAAAAAAATATTTATTTATTTTTATAATGATGACAAAGATGTTATAATATAATATAGGTAGGATGAAATAAACGCGTATATATTATGCGCGTTTATCAATATAAAAGTATATCTACCTTGGTATATTTTACGATCTCTGACTTACTTTTAAAAATGTAGATACAATTAAATTTGCCGTCAATTTGACGAAGCCGAAGGTCGAAATGAAAAACAAATACATTTCGAAAAAGATTTATGACCTTAAGAAAAACTTGTTACATCTAAATTTTCATTCGTGCAAATTTACCTTCCTAAGGCTTCTTGCAAAGTTGTTTTTGAAAAGAAGCGAAATGGCAATTTCTTTACTGTTCAATTTACCCACAACAAAGCGTTGGATTTTTTTTTTACCTCGAAGCCGTGAAAACAACGTGTTCAACTTTCTGGATTTACTTTTTATATGAAATACTCAAACGAATTAGGTACCTGCCTTTTTGTTTATTGGTTTTTAAATTAAATTTTCAGAAAACAGCAATATTATAACAAAAGACAATTGTTTAAAAAAAGAAAAACTGAACAATAATCAACACGCAGCGATGATGGTGCGAATGTTCATCATCATCATCTTCCCTACTACAACCTTTTGAATATAGGCCCTTTGACTCATACCTTTCCTCGTGGCAACCTTGTCCAGGTTCGATTCAATACAATTTCATTTTTTCATTATATACTCGTAATAGTAGGTACTTACATGTTTTATAAAAATATGTATCAATCATTCAATTGTACATATCTCGCATCTATGTTTCAGCTCCAAAAATATGAATTAAAGGTCTGTCTTAGTACATAATGTTACTGCGGCGTTCTTGTTCAGAGAAACTGAAACCCTTAGACAATTTTGACTTATTGTATGGTGGAGAATAGTTATTAGTATAATTCGTAGCGGCCTCTCTTTCTGCAATTTTCCCTTATCCATTAATATAAAGCCAAAATTACGAAGCTAGTTTTCAATTAAATACGCTGACGGCAATTTTCAAGCTCATATAGATTGAACTACTTTACTAGGCAAACGAAACGAAAAATATATAATAATATCTCTTAAATAGTGGTCAGGTTCGTAGCGGCCTCGGAATTTCGAAATATGAATGGAATTTCTACAAAAAAAATCTTATTCAAAGCTATAAAACGTTCATAATTAGCAGTAAACATCTCCTTACTCCATTAATATTATTAAGAAAAATGTACGCCAGAATCAACTATATATATTTATTATAAGGTTTCAAATTATATACTTTTTTTGAACGATAAAAAATTATTAAACTTCGAATAAATGTAATTAGTTACTTCTGTACAAAATGCTACTTTTGCGCTGCGTCGGCGTCGGCCGCTCGTAGTACTGAGAAAGTGCGAGCGAGCGCATTTTGTGATAGGCCTCATAAATAGTGAGCATTTTTTACCATTGCTATTTTTAGAGATGAATTTCAAAGTTCAAACTTATTTCTAAACAAATAAACCAATGTGCAGCATTTTAATATCATAATGAAATATTCCCTAACAGTACAAACATGGTTCATTTCAATCTGACGTCTGTGCATACTCGTTTGCTCTGAATTTTTAATGGCTATGTTGACAAACATTTCAGATAATATTATTATACTACGAGTATTAAAGAGACATAAAGTGTTGTTTGTTTACCCTAACCCTATTTATTTTGTCTTATTGCTTTTACGAGGAGCTCTATGGCGCTGCGATTGCTGAAGTTAAGCAATTTTCGCGAAAGGCCGGTCATCGGATGGGTGACCAAAATTTTATTATCTTAAGCTCCTCCGTGCTTCGGAAGGCACGTAAAGTCGTTGGTCCCGGCTGCATTAGTAGTCGTTAACAATCCGCACTGGGCCCGCGTGGTGGTTTATGACCCATTCTTCCTATCCGTCCATAGGGTAGGCTTGTGCCCCAGCAGTTGGGACGCATATGAGGTTATAATTACTTTTATTATGAATCTAATGTTTCTTTCACATGTATGTTTCTGGTCGAAATTATCTTTCTAGTATGGGGTAACGGGTTAACCAATAACCGCTTAGTTAGTGGATACTCTTTACATTTTACTCTTACTTACTTTATATTTATCTATGAATATTTGTAAATAACATTAGTAAAGATGAAATTGTACTTGTATGATGAATTGTATTTGAATGTAAATCTTAGAACAAGTAAAAAAAAAGGATACAAATCGTGTAGATTCGAATTATCTAGCAGCTAACATACTCTACACAGCCTATATAAAACCTAATGAATTAAAAGATTTTGTATTAATTTAACTTATAAATAACACAATCTATTTGTGTTTAGGTAAATTCAATTAGAGTACCTAGTTGGACTATAAGTATTCGTTTTGTATTTTGAGGTGTTCGCTTGAGGCACTCTACTAAATAGGAAGCACCAACTGTGCAATTTTTTTTGTTGATGTGTAACATCTTTTCGCTCGTACAATTTGTGGGAGTGATTTCGTAGAAAAGGGACGGAAGTAGGGTCGTAACAGTGTGATCCGTAGCAGTGAGATCGGCTCGCCTTCTTTATACAATAATTAGTGGGAGTGATTTCGTAGAAATGTCATCGTAACAGCACGTAACAGTGTGATACTGCCGCACAATTTATTAACGCAGTAAGTACAACTTACTGTGTTTGTGATTGTGATATTTGAGGTGATGAAAACTTGCGCGGTAGGATAGGATAACAGTGTGGCATGTCTTCTAATGAGTATTTACTGCATTCTCTTTATGATTTGTAAAAAAATATACCTACGGAGTCGGAAGCGCGCGCAAATTTAAAATCGATAACAAGAACAAGACATATTATTATTTGAAGTGACATATTGTGTCATCATTTTGATATGGCAAATATCTTCTAATGAGTATTTACTGCATTCTCTTTAAGATTTGTAAAAAAATATACGTCATTGTTAATTCTATATTCTATTTTATATTGTAATATTAATGCTCTAAGTGTAATATAGATTTCAACCATTTCGTGTGTAATAGACTTTTAAAATATATTAATAAATATTCACTAACGAAATGTCTCAATAAAGTGCAGATCATTGATAATTTTCAGAATATACTTAATGTTTAAATCTTAGTGAATGATAGGTCTCGCTGTGCAGCGAGACCTATCATTCATCTAAGGTTAAAATTGCTTATTACTAAGGTGAGATGTCAAATGTTACACATCTTAAGGGACTACTGTAAGCCTCGTTAGTTTTTTTCATTTGAACGTCTGAAAAGTAATGATAATGTATCATTTCCTTGAGTAAATTAACCGTATAGATAATAACGTATTGCTACAAACAAGGCAAGGCTATGCGGGATCTGGGGCAATCACTATAACAATGTATTTTATGTTAACACACATCCAATGTCGCCTTTATCAGTAGCGCCATTTAAAACCTAATCTGCTTTGTACGCTTGTTGCTTGTAACAAGGTTTACCTCCATAAACCCGCAATAGAATGCCGTTATAAGAGTAATAGGTTTTGCTTCACTATGTTTGCCGTGATCTAAATCCAAAGAACTACGTCGAATCCATGGTAAAAACAGGCTCGCGAAAACTCAGGTTCCTGAGCAAGGTGCAGCGCTTTTTCCCGCCCGAACCTCTGTCATCATTTCAGCCAAAAGACGTCCACTGCTGGACAAAGGCCTCCCCTAAGGATCTCCATAACGACCGGTTTTGTGCTCCTCACATCCAGCGGCTTCCGCGACCTTCACCAGATCGTCTGTCCACCTTGTTGGAGTCCTGCCCACACTGCGCCTTTCGGTAGCGGTCGCCACTCAAGGACTATCACGCCTCAGCACCAGCAACCTCTGTGGCTGTTGTAAAAAACAATGGCCCGGTCCTGTATTTTTAAGAGAGGGTTTTGTATGATTGCCTTAAACGGCATTTTCAGCGTGACCGGACTTTTTAGGGGTGGCGAGAAACTTATAACTTCCTCAAGCCGTGTGAAACGAAACATCGTCAGTGGTTTTCTAGCGGGAATGGCATCACGCAATAGGCGTGTCCCCGTTCCTTATTAGATTCTCATGACTATTTTTCTATGTGTAACATCTTTCCGCTCGCCTTCTGTATATACAAATTTGTGGGAGTGATTTCGTGAAATGTGACGGAAGTAGGTGTAACAGAGTGACAAGAAGTCGGGGAAGTGCGTAATAGAAAAATATAAGAATTTCTTTTATAAAAAAAAGAAATATTTTACCATAAACACAAATTTTCATTATTTTTATATGTATGGTAACTTTAAAACATCAATTAGCTTTAAACAAAGGTATGGATAGATAATACTTTATTTTGCAATCATCTAACAATTTAAATTTATCATAAAGCATAATAACTTGTCTCTTTATGGCAAAAACATGATGTAGAGAGCTAATAAACTGTATTAACGGAAGTACAAACTATTTATTTTATAAAGCAATAAAAATTATATTCACATAACATTTATTCACTTAATAGTATTATTTGCTTTAACTTATATAACAATTAGCTTTGAATCATCATCATCATCATCATCAGCTCATTTTATGTTCCCACTGCTGGGGCACAAGCCTTCCCTATGGATAGATAGGGAGAACGGGCCATAAACCACCACGCGGGCCCAGTGCGGATTGGTGGTTGTTAACGACTGCTAATGCAGCCGGGACCAACAGCTTTACGTGCCTTCCGAAGCACGGAGGAGCTCGAGATGATAAAGTTTTGGTCACCCATCCGATGACCGGCCTCTGCGAAAGTTGCTTAACCTCAGCACTCGCAGACCGGGCGCGTTAACCACTGCGCCATCGAGCTCCTCCGTGCTTTGAATAATTAACACAAATACTTGAAAAGCAATGGTTGGTACTCAGAGCCAGACACACCGACATCGACAGGGCGAAATAGTAACCGATCGCTTCTATTGCCAGTATTGTCACCGATACAAGTCAGCCTTCCCGCGCTGCACTGCCAATGGAAAATCAAAGATGGCGGTCGGTTCACTAGCGCCCCACTTCTGACTACCGTAGTCCAGCCAATACACAAACATAATTCCCGAATTATTATTTAAATTAATTTACGAATTTAAAGAAATCATCGCTTAATTATAACTTATTTTTAAACGTCAGTACACTATTTTTTAACTGTATATTTTTTACTTATAAAATCCACTTCCCTCCATTAACCATAAGTCTTAATTTGCTAAAAACCTAACACGCGCAAGGGCGCGCCATTTTGTAAATTTAAATTTACAAAATGGCGAGTTAATTGGCTAATTTAAATTTTAAAATTGATACATATTATCATTTTGATGTCAAATGTCTTCTAATGAGTATTTACTGCATTTATTTTATAGTTATTAAATGATGTAATACCTGACCCATTTTTTTCATAATAATGTTAAAATTGCTTATACTAAGGTGAGATGTCAAATGTTACACATCATATGCGACTACTGTAAGGCTCGCTCATTTTTTTTATTACAGGAGATAATGCATTACGCATACCACTGCATCCATGTAGACGCAGATGGTTAAGTGGGAATCCCTCCCCAGCCTTCCTCCCACCAAGATAACGACAACTGTAAGCGATCATCAGCGCTGCGACATGCTTATTGTCAGTCCATTGCGTGGTGTTGATCAAAAAGATTAAGTGAACAGTCATGACTGAAACGCAATGAGCAACGAAATGGCGCGGCGTATCGCAAATCAGTCGTGATCTGGGCAAAACCTTCGCGATTTAATTCGCTTTTGCTTAATTCGCTTAGTTTGTAGTGGTAAGCAAATATGGGCAACATTTCAGCAAACACATTAATGCAATGGAAAAACTTTATTTTACCATGGTGTGTTACATAGTAACTTTGGTACATATTACAAAAATGAAATCTTAACACTATGCATATTTGAGAGACACTACAGGTGTTTAATTTGTTGAAGCCTTACTTTTATGATAAGGTTTATTATTTATGCCAAGGTTTTAATTTCTAGTAATAATAATAATAATTCAGAGTTCTATACACACACATACATTATGTGCTGAATTTTTAATCACTCTTCATTGGTTAATGATAATGTTTTTTATTTAGTACAAGGCAGTCAAATAGTCTGACAATTGATTCTTCTTTTCCTTCAGAAAACGTAGCGTTTTTCATACAGTATTCTGAAACTAGCGCTGACTTAATAAATAGGTTCCTCGCTTAATAATGTCAGCTAATGCAATTTAATTGCAATGCAATTATATCATATAGTTATTTCTATATTCTATGCATTCTTTGCTATGTAATTATCTCATAGTTATTTGATTTTATAGCTAACAGATTGAAAAGCAGGTCTTCTGATCAATCTCAATATAACGTAAGATACGTACGTAAATAAATAACTAAATCTAGTTGGATTGTCAAAATTTATGTTCAACAACTCCCAGTCATATTGTCGAACCGAATAATGACCAAACCTTTACAACCTTTTACTGTTTAAGAAATAAATATGTTCGCGCCATGTCGGAGACATGGCGCTGTAGGTGTAAGTGACTGCAAGGAATACGACTGCGTTTTTATTTTGAAGATCCAAGATGAACAGTGTTATCGACGAATCCGAGTTTGCTCGACCGTCCTACCTACAAACTACCTCGCTGCCGACATATTAATAAAATTAACAAAAATCAAAATATACTTATATTAAAATGGATTTAGATTTATTTTTAAATGTCGTCACCGTTTCAAATCACCATACGTTTTTAGAAATTATCTTACTTTAAACATATATTTCTGATAAGGCATAATATTTTAATAAAGGCTGTTACCAAACCGCGTAGTTGCTTTCATATTCGTCAAAAAATTTTAATTGTCAAATAACAATTCACAAAGAACAATCTGTCAACGTAATTAGTTATCTCTGTTATCTCTATTAAACTTTGAATAAACAGGAAACTTATAATATTATTACACTCACCTTGAGCCATGGTGACCGCCTTTCCAGAACCCTGGACAATGATAAACTGCCTTCTTTACACGGAAACCTCACAAGAGTCTATAATTGTGTTAAACGTATTATCTCCTTTGGCTTTCTTCATGCGTTTGAGACAGTTCTCGTCTATCAACACTAGACTCTATTGCCATTGTTTTAAAGTTGCAATGGAATAGAACAATAGTGTTATTTGTTTTTGATAAGATTATAAAGCAATTCGCTTTAGACACGTTGGTATACGAGTGCGACTTATTGACATGTTGTGGTTTCTGTTAATGATTTTGTAATTATAGTTGCTATACAAGTATCTATCATACAATGTGTCTAGACTTGACAAAGGAGAAGTTAATACCTAATGCCACCGTCAAAATCCATTTAAACTAATAGGTAATTCAATTGTTTTAAGTTAATTTTAGACACCGATCTAATTTCAGACATTTTGAGCTCCAATTCAAGTCAATACGCTAGTAAATTAGTTCTTAGAATAGTTATTAAAATTGATGCAATTTGCCAAAGTTTGGTTTCTGAATGCATGGCTGGCTGAGAGTATCGGCTTACTCGGGCTTGTTGAAGTTGAGTTGCAAAATCACATTGGGAAACTTTATCGAGCAAGCTTTGTCAATTGCACAGTTTTGTTAGTCAAAACTATGATGTTTTAACTGAAATTGTGTCATGATACCTACTTTTTAATATTTTATTTTGATTAAACGTTGTGGAGATAAATACAGCACACAATAACTCAAGTTTTTAGTACAAAAAGAACTAACTTACACAAAGGCGAAGCAAATTTATACATATAACAAACTGAGTTAAACTACACACCTTCTAAAAAGAAAAAGGTAAAAGATATTGCCAATAAATGCAGACAATAAAAAGACAATAAAACATGCAGGTATAGGCTGTTGATGATGCAGGTTAAATAAGAAAAAAAAAAACAACAAAAAGCATTTTAAATTACATTTTATATTTTATTCTAATTTATTTTATTTAGGATAACAACAGCCATCAACTTACATAGATACAATTTGTTTATAGCATGGAATTTTAGGACCAATAACAGACTTATTCAAATAAGAAAATAGAATCACCGAGTAAATCACATAACTGAATGCGTAGTACTTACTAAAACTTAGAAACAAAAAAGAGCCATAAAAAATAAATAAATATATGGACGGCGGCGAGGTTATTTGTAGGTAGAACAGTCGAGCAAACTAGGATTCGTTGATAACAGAGTTAATCTTGGATCTTCAAAATAAAGACGCAATCGTATTCCTTATACAAAGTGACTTTAATGTTATTTTAACATCACAATAAAATTATTTAGAAATAGTTGCCCGATGCAAATGGATTTTAAAAACGAAGTGAGTTCTGCGCGTGCTTACTCTCCGGCCGCTACCGTTCAAATGTGTCCAGTCCGTTGTTGCGCCAACTGACGTTGACGTTCCGCGTATCATAGAGCATAGGCTGCGCAGACCACACTCAAGTATAGACTATACTTGTCGTTTCTAAGCGATGCTAGCGCCATGTCTCCAACATATATATATACAAAAAAAATAAGTACACTATATATACAACGCCTCGGTGGCCGAGTGGCAGAGTGCTCGGTCCGATACCCGAAGGTCCCGAAGGTTCATTTCCCAGGTCGGGCAAAATGTATTTCAGATTTTTCGATGCATAGCCCGGGTTTGTGATTTCCAACCCACATTTTGGCAAGCGCGGTGATTAAGCCATTACCTATTAATTGTAGCGATGACTTGATTTCAATGATGGAGGCCTTTGCCCAGCAGTGGGACAATTGTAGGCTGTTTACTTACTTACTTTACTATATACATATATACACATATTTAAAGATTTGATATAATTTACTATAGATACTAATATATATATATACTACTATAACTTATTACACATACAATCTTCACTGACTGACCATCTAATATCGACTATTCAACTCCTAATATAGTATTGACGAATCGGATCGTGCTCGGTGGCGTGCACTTGGAGAGGCCTATGTCCAGCAGTGCGCTAGTATAGGCTGATGATGATAATGATAATGATGATGATGATGATAGTTTTGATTATTTTAAATTTAAAATAAATTTTAGAATTATTAAGTGGATCCACGTGTGGGAACCTTTTTAATTTAGGAATTAAGAATTCAACCAAATGTTCGATTTCGTACGTAGTCAGTAGAATGAAGTGGAACACTAACCAGGATGTATGTCTTGTTCTATGGCTTGGCACACTGAACGTTATTTGTGCAAGTAAATCAGGGTTGTCGATATGTCCGCTTAAGATATCATAAAAGAGTATAATATCTAACACGTCTCGGCGTTCCTCCAGCGCAAGATGGTTATGGATGCGACAGTTATGTACATTTATGATTCCACATTGTCGGAGGACACACCGTTCCTGAAATTTAAATGCTTTAGATTTTTTTTTTAATACGCTTAATATAAACTGCATAAACTGCATACTGCATACATTTGTGAATGTTAACTATTTTGAACCAACTAGTCATCTAATATTAAGGGCGTTTACGCCGCACACTAGCGCCGCCAATGAAAAAAAAAAACATTTCTAGCGTTATAGTTAAAAGTGGCCGTAACGTCTTATTTAACTAAACCATAACATGTGAGGTGTTAATTAGGTGACGTAAAAATGTTAAATTACTTCATTCAGATAGTTTGTTGAGCATAATTTGATTTTCTATCTCTAATTACTAGATATGTTTTTTTTTTCATTAGTGGCGCTAGCGTGCGGCGTAAACGCTCTTAAAAACTTTTACTTTTATAGTACACATGGCGGCAGATCAATCTACCCAAAACTGTCAAATTTCTACAATCAATTTTGAACTTTATCGTTTGGTTATAAGGATCAATATTCATTGGAGAAATTTGACAGATTTGGATAGGTTGATCTGCCGCCGACTGTACATCCTCGTCATTTAGTGCCATCTTCATACTGAGGTTTGGAGATCAGTATACAAAATTTTCTGTGATCCCATGTAGCTTGTTTTAACTGGCGATAACTAACTCCAGTCCACTTTAACTTTAACTTTTATATGAGGTCTAGAGTAGGTGCGCCTACGCTCACCATCAGGCGAGATCGAGGTCAAGTCAAGAGCTGTCTTATAATAAAGCATAATTTTTTTTTACTATATTATAACCAAAATTTATACAATTACAAATTCAGCAATACAAATATAAATTGAAAATAAAATATAATGATTATTTATAAAATTAGTATAATTAATGTGGAATGGAACGTAAGGAGTGAGTGAATGTGACAGAATGATGCATGAACGAGAAAGAGTGAGAGGAAAAGGACACGTATTACGACGAACGGTTAAGACGGGACGCGTGCCGGTGTGTAATAATTATTGTTAAAGTAAATTAAACGCAAACTTTCAAGCCCTTGATTTTTATTGAATCCCACAATTTGGGGGCTCGTCCGGGATCAATAAAACAAAACGGGTTTGGTCGATCTGCGACGAAGGGAAGACGCGTGTACCTACCTACCGAGCACGCGGCTGACTTGGCAACTGCGACTGCAATCTGCTACAAAATCAAGACGAAGAGTAAGACGATTACGACGACGGTTAAGACGGGACGCGTGCCGGTGTGTAATAATTATTGTTAAAGTAAATTAAACGCAAACTTTCATACCCTTGATTTTTATTGAATCCCACATTAATCAATAAATTGTGCGAAATCAATTTAATTACTTACTAATAATTATACAAAATAAATTAAATTTTAAATAAAATATATTGTTATTAATAATAACTCTTCGTTTTTATTACTACATTATTTTATTTGCATTAATGTATCATAAAATAAACCTTAAACCTGTTTACTGATACTCCAAAAACACTCATTCGCCTAATAGTCTATGTGTAAAGTAAGGACATAACGTAAGGACATGCAAATCAAAGTCTTATTTATGCCGTTATCGTGTTTTTTTTCTCATTTTTCCGAGCGCAGGATCCCAATATGGATGTTGGCCGTGTAAGCAATAAAGTCCTTGCACGGATCTTCATAAAGTTCCTTTTCAAATATTCCACAATGGATATGAAAATTTCAATTACTCGTGTGGAGATGGGGTATGCGATATTACAGTCTTTTCAGATCAGCTGCACCGCCAAATGATTGCTTGGGAAACGAAAAGTAAAGTGTGAAGAGTTATATTATAGTAGTACCGTTTAAGACAATAACTACAAGTTCTCATACTGTAGCGTTAGTGGGTTAAAAAAACCTTTTTCACATCATCATCTCGTCATCATCTCAGCCAAAAGACGTCCACTGCTGGACAAAGGCCTCCCCCAAGGATCTCCACAACGACCGGTTTTGTGCTGCTCGCATCCAGCGGCTTCCCGCGACCTTCACCAGATCGTCGGTCTACCTTCTTGGAGGCCTGCCCACACTGCGCTTTCCGGTACGCGGTCGCCACTCCAGGACTATCCCGCCCCAGCGGCCATCAGTCCTGCGAGCAATGTGACCTGCCCACTGCCACTTGAGCTTAGCAACTCTTCGGGCGATGTCGGTTACCTTTGTTCTTCTGCGGATCTCCTCATTTCTGATTCGATCACGCAGAGAAACCCCGAGCATAGCCCTCTCCATTGCTCTTTGAGTGACCTTGAGCCTTTTTATGAGGCCCATAGTGAGCGACCACGTCTCAGTCCCGTATGTCATCACTGGCAACACACACTGGTCAAAGACTTTCGTCTTGAGACACTGCGGTATATCGGACGAGAAGATATTTCGTAGCTTACCGAACGCTGCCCAGCCTAATTGGATTCGACGATTGACCTCTTTGCTGAAGTTGGACCTACCTAGCTGGACCGTTTGTCCCAGGTAAACATAATTGTCCACAACTTCAAGGGCAGAGTCTCCAACCTCCAGAGGAGTGGGTACGACACGTGAGTTCGACATAACTTTCGTCTTCTCCATGTTCATTTTAAGGCCCACTTGTTGAGAGACTCTGTTGAGGTCACCGAGCATTGCGCCGAGGTCTTCCAGGGTCTCAGCCATGACTACTATATCGTCAGCTAACCGAAGGTGAGTGATGTATACGCCGTTGACGTTGATGCCGAGTCCTTTCCAGTCCAGAAGCTTGAAAACATCTTCCAGTGCAGCAGTGAACAGTTTCGGAGAAATCACATCTCCCTGTCTTACTCATTGCTGCAACTGGATAGGTTTCGAGCTCTGGTCCTGAAGACGGTCTGACATAGTGGCGCTTTCATACAAACACCTCAACACTTCGATGTACCGATAGTCAATTTGGCACCGCTGGAGAGACTGTAGCACGGCCCATGTCTCAATCGAATCGAAGGCTTTTTCATAGTCCACAAACGCTAAGCAAAGAGGCTGGTTATACTCTTCGGTCTTCTGTATAACCTGCCGCAGCGTATGTATGTGGTCTATGGTGCTGAAGCCTTTTCGGAAACCGGCTTGTTCGATAGGCTGGAAGTCATCAAACCTGCGTGCGAGACGATTCGTTATGACTCTCGAAAACAGCTTGTAGACGTGGCTTAGAAGTGAGATGGGCCTGTAGTTCTTCAGCAGGGTTTTGTCGCCCTTTTTGAAGAACAGTACCACCATACCTTCGTGCCACGTCTCTGGCGTTCTGCCCCCTAGTACGACGGAATTAAATAGCTTCTGAAGAGCTACGAGTACCGGTCTTCCGCCTGCTTTCAGAAGCTCGGCCGTAATTCCGTCAGCACCTGGTGCCCTGCCGTTTTTGAGCTGTTTGAGAGCCATACTAATCTTGTATAGGCTGATGTCCGGGATGTCTTCGGTATATATAGTGCCGGGTTAACTTAGCTCTAGGGTCTTTAGCTAAGCTTTGTACAGGTGGCCGTGTGGATGTGTAAAGCTGTCCATAGAACTTCTCGACCTCTCCCATAACATCGGACCTGGTCGTGACAGTTCTGCCGTCATCGGTTTTCAGCGTCGTCAGTTGGCACTGCCCAATACCCAGATCTCTTGCGAACACTTTTGAGCCTTTGTTCCGCTCAATGGCCTCTTTAATACGGTTAGTATTAAATTGGCGCGTGTCGCGAGTCATAGACTTCGAGATCTGCCTATTTAGCCGCCGAAACTGAGACGCATCACCTGAGGAAAGCAGAACCATTGCGCGCCGCTCTTCCATTAGTTTTAGGGTATGGTCTGAGAACTTTTTGGTTCCTTTTGCACGGTGGGTTTTAAAGAACTTGGACCCAACCGTTTGGACAGTTTCCACAAACCTGTTGCTGTATTCGTCCACATTTTCGCAATTATTTAGGCGCTCGAAGCGATTCTGCAATTCGAGCTGAAAGCTTTCGGGGTTTTGGATTTGGATGGGTGCAGGACGGAGCGTAGACCTTACCAATCGACGTCTTTCCAGCTTAACGTTGATATTCAATGTGCCTCTTACCAACCGGTGATCGCTGCCAGTTTTAAACGCATTGATCACAGTGACATCATTGAATATTTGCTTCCTCGTCGACATGATAAAGTCAATCTCGTTTTTTGTTGCACCATCGGGACTCATCCAGATCCACTTGCGGTGTTCAGCTTTCCTGAAAAAGGAGTTCATCATAAAGAGGCCCTCCCTCTCAAGAAAGTCTGCCAGCAGTTAGCCCCGTGAGTTCCGATTACCAACCCCAAATCGTCCCACTCTCATCTCATCGCCGCTTCGTTTGCCCAGTTTTGCGTTAAAGTCTCCCATGACAACGGTGTAATGAGTTTTGGAGGCTTGTATGGCTCTAGAGATGTCCTCATACGTAGCTTCCACCTCATCGTCAGGGTGTGTCGTAGTAGGAGCATAAACCTGTATGACCTTCAATGAATACCGTTTGGTTATTCTGAGTATAAGGTACGCTACCCTAGGCGACACACTCCCGGTCTCGACAACGTTGTTCACGAGGGACTTGTGGACGATGAACCCGACACCACCTTGGGACAGTTGTTCGCCCTCCCGGAAATAGAGCAAGTTACCGGACTTGATGATTATCGAGTCCTCCCCTTCTCTTCGGACTTCAGATAATCCAACTATGTCCCACCGTATCTTGCTCAATTCTTCCTCCAGTTCGTAAATCTTCTCGTCAGTCCGTAATGTGCGCGTGTTAAATGTTGCCAGGGCCAGAGTTCGTTGTTGGCGGTAGCCAGGTCTCTGCCGGAGATTCTTAGCACCCCCTGCCCCGTCGCTGCCTTGGCCGCTACCGTAGCTAGGGCGAGCGGGGCCGCCGGGGACTAGGGGCCGGTTTATGCTGGTGTGCATATCATGGGGGGTATTTGCCATAATCGCCACGCTTGGCAGGCGGGTTGGCGATCGCAGTAGGTTGAAGGTAACCTCAGAGAGATGCTGCTGCCCATCCTCTGGAATGGTCCCTTAGTCGCCTTTTACGACACCCACGGGTTGAGATGGGGATGGGGATCACATCCATGTTAATAAATAAAAAAATAAAAAAGCTTTGGACATACGCGAGTACACACGCCTGCACGTCAGACTATCACCAACTCTCTAACTTCCTCAATAGACTTTGAACTTTATGTATACGGGATATGGTTGAACATTTAAAATAGTTTTGACAGTTTTGGATAGGTTGATGTGCAGGCGTCTGTACAATTAAAACAAAATAAAATTTATCAGAAAATTATTTAGTTCGAAACCATGATCCTCAGTCATAAAGGACCGATTTCATATGGAGAACCCGTATGTCAAAAAAATGTGTACGTATATATTTGCTACTAGCTGTCCCAGCAGACCTTGTTCTGCCCTATTTCTCGAAAACAAAGTTATATTGATTTTTTTATGTTAAGGCGACGCACCGCTAAACAATAAATCTCATACGAAGCGCCCCGTACCATAAGAAAAACTGTTTTTTTTCCTTCAAATTAAAACTACAAATTATTAAAAAAAAATTAATTACAATATTGAAGTGTGTGTTAAGACTAATCTACTAAGAAAATTTAGATGCTTAAATCGGTCTGGTTAGCCTGTAAAATGCAAATCTGTTTTAAAAGAGGTTACTTTGATATTTTTTTTTCTGTTATAAAAGTTGACAAATCGTGTTTCTGCAACTAGCAAAATGAAGTCAATTAAATGAAAAATCATGTCATCAAATATCACTTTCATATGTTTTGTAATTGTTGGGAAAAATCAAGATCCCCACCACGTAAATTTTCAATGCGTCGCCTTAATAGCTGCCCCGACAGATTTCGTTCTGTCAAAAGTTATTGGCCTGTGGCAGTCTAATAGAAATAAAATAACATTAAAAGACTTTAGTAATAGGTATATAATGTGATGATATTTTTATTGTAATGCCATGGTTTATGGTACACGATATTTTTGTTTGATTAGGTACTTGGGGCGTAAATAAATAAATCTGACCTCTAATCAACTTGAAGGCATACCAAAGATAATCCTAACGCGCCTTTGTTTTGTTTTAATTGAAGTCAAATGTTTGATAGCTGTGGGGACAGAGTGGTTTGTATGGGAAAAGAAAACTGTTGTTTTTACTATTTTCCTCATATTTTTTACGTTTTCTCTCCCCATAAGAACCTTCCTCAGACTTCATCCAACACAACAAAAAGAAATCAGCCAAATCCGTTCAGCCGTTCTCGAGTTTTGCGATTAGCAACAGATTGACTACCGTACTCAGAGACGTCAATTAAGTTTTAATGACAATTAAGTCTCTAGCTGTCACTTTGTAATGTACAGTGCTAAATAGAGATAATAGAGAATAGATTACGGCATGACAGTTAGGAAGCGATTAGTCTGTATTCAGTTGTTACTAAAGGCTGACATCAGTTGATGCCCCCTACTTTTAATAATTAGAGGAAACAATTTCGATCACTGGTTCCCCTGGTTCCTGTAGCCACTACCCTAAATGTTATCCATAAAAGTACAATTTCCCTTTCGAAAATAAATAATACTTCGTATCTCTTCGAAGATGATTACCAGTTAACATGCAGCAGTGCGTAGTCTGGTGCCGTCCTTGTCACATATTTTAAAGCTACTAAACAAAAAAAAATATATCTGTCTCACTCCCTGCCGCCATACAAAGCCGGTCGCAAGACGGCCGCCATTACGTTTTTTTGTGTGGTCCAAGTCACACGTTCTTGTTGTAATTAGTTAGTAATACTTCAATCGCGATCATTAGTGCTAATCCTCCCGCCCGATCATCATCATCATCTCAGCCAAAAGACGTCCACTGCTGGACAAAGGCCTCCCCCAAATCATCATGGGGGGTATTTGCCGTAATCGCCACGCTTGGTCCTCTAAATGCCACTACACATTTACAGAATATACTAAACATGCACACTAGTTTAGGCCCAAGACACCGTACTCGTAGAACAAGGGTACGTAGAACCGGTTCACACGCGCTCTATACCAGGTACAGACATGTACCTGGGCGCTTCTCTCCTCCTCCACGGCCGGGCTACCCAAGCCGAGGTCTGTGCCTTTAGAGGCGCCCTCGGGTGGTTCCGCTCCCCGATCCGATCCGAACCCTTCGGAGAATATAGTAGGGCACGGGGACGCACACTTTTAAGTGTGCGATGCCTTTCCCTCTAGAAAACCTCTGAAAGTGATTCGTTTCAACACGGCTTGAGATACAGTTTACGTACCTCGCCGCCCCCATAAAAGCCCGGTGACGCTGAAAACGCCGTTTGAGGCAATCAGCAATCTCTCTCAAAAAAAATAAATTGTGCTAATATGAGTGGAAAAAAGTGGCCGAGAGACGACGATTATGTTCATTTTATGAACAAAATAAGAAATCACGGCGTTATCGTCATGTGCATCGTACAAAAATATTATCCTCCAAAAGTGAATCTTTAAACGACGAGTCATCTCATTAACAACGACTAAAGAACACGCTGTAAGTAGCATTGCTTTGTTTGCTACAAGATTTTCTAATAAGCCAATGCACATGCTTGGCGACACCAACAGTGCATAGGTGTCGGCCGGCGCCATCATGTCGCGACGGCTTTTGTTCTAAGCGTTTTCAAATTCTTCTTGATGCTAGGTATATACCTATATACCTATAATAATATTACTGCGTTGGCTTTTGTACCAGTGAACAGTATTCTATATGGATACAATAAATTATACAAATTTAAAACGACTACTTAACTACTAAGTTGTTCTTAAACCAGACACAATAGAAATTCGATAGGCACTGTGGTTACATTGGGCGTCCAAGTATCTAACTATGGTACTCGTACAAAATAATATAATTATTATCGTACTTATTCGTAATTATTTATCGTACTTCCTTTTTTTATTTACACTGACCAAATATCATGAGCTCCATGTATTGTATTTGAGCATCAATAGAATCATATAAAGATTGATAAATTTAAAATAATAACATAACAGTTTAGTCATAGTTATAAGTATTTATTGCATTATGTATCCTTCTTTACAAATGGAAATATTTTACAAATTTTATATTCAAGTTGTTTTGGGTGTAAATAATTTTATATAATATGTAGTTGTATCCTGAATTAACTTAGTTATTTCAAAAATATTGGGCGATGACTTTTGTTCAATATTCTGCACCATTCAGTGACAACTTGAACAAACATGTTTCCACTTGATGGTAACATATTTTATTATATGATTTATCAACGAAAATAGTCACAGTTGTTAAAAATGTCCATGACTTTGGAAAACTGTCCCAGTGTGAATAGGCCTATAATACTTAATCTAGAAATTATAGTGGCTTTCATAGAAATGAATCAAAAGAAAGAAGGGTGTTCTCAGACAAAACAAACAATTACCCACTTGTAGTTCGGGTTTGGGAAAAGCCCTAAATTTGTTAATAACTAAAAATAGGAATGGCGTACCACAATAAATAATAAAATGAAATGAAGTGAAATGAAGTGAAATGAAGTGAAATGATGTGAAATGAAGTGAAATGAAATGAAATGAAATAAAATGAAATAATAATAATAATAATCGACAGAGGAACTCTTTCCACATCCTGGATTGATTATAAGAAGGCCTATTATTCGGTGCCGCATTCATGGTTGGTAAGGATTTTAGAGTTGTATAAAATTGATTTAGCTTTAAAATCATTTTTGATGTCATGTATGCGGCAGTGGACCACGGTCTTGTGTCAACCAGAATGTCGAGATAGTGTTTCTGCCACGCAGGATTTTATAAGGATAGAGCGTGGCATATTCCAGGGCGACAGTCTGAGTCCTTTATGGTTATGTATAGTTTTGAATTCTCTCAGTACGTTGTTAAGAAATTCAAGGTTAGGCTGTCAACTGTGGAGAGGGGGTTTTTTAATATGGCTTCTTTTTCTAAAACCACGTTGAACCAAATTAACTCATCTTTAAAGACTTGGCGGGAGTTTTGCCAAAAGCTAATTATTACAATTATTATAATAAGTATAAATATATATATTTTACACAACATTTTATATCAAGAGCTAGTGGATACGGCAATATCAACCCTAGTGTTAAACGCTTCAGTCAGTATTCTCACATGGTATGATTACTAGACTGTTAAAGGGCGTTTTCGAGTAAAGACCTCCTAAGCCAAAATATAAAACATAAATTTGTGTACATTTGTACAATAATAATACTAGAAAGTTAGATGCGTATCGTTTTCTTTAATTAATGTATAAATCACTTTTTGTTATCTGCTTAAAATGTTGTTGTTAAAATGAGTGTTTTCCTATGTATTATAGGCAGTCTTCAAAGATTTCATAAGAAATCTTCATGTAGCAAATTTTTTTTTTCTTTTGAAGCTCTAAACATCTGCATGCTAACTGGTAATCATCTTCGAAGAGATACCAAGTATAATTTTGATGATTAAACGAACTTACCTGTAAGTGAAGTTCTATCATAATTATACGAAGCGCCTCGTCCGAAGAGATTAGTAATTAATTATTTTATATTGTTACTTGTAGTATCGCAAGATGTCACCACTCCTGCACTATCGTTGAGATTTAGTTTTTTTTTTTTTTTTTGGGTATCCCTATCTTTCTCTATGGCGCCATTGCATCGCGTTCGTCATTTAGTTTAGAGCAGGGACGGCGAACCTTTACGTATCAACGTGTCATTTTTTCTAAAGATATGTTTATTGAGGTCACAGACGTGCCATCAATTAGTTTTGACTTTGTGATTATTAGACTTTTTTTTCGTAATGCATAATGAATTTTGTGATCAGTGACGTGCCCAAAATATTGTGTTGCGTGCCATTAATGGCACGAGTGCCATCGGTTCGCCGTCCTTGGTTTAGAGATTCACTTTTTTTTTTTTTTTTTTGATGTATTTCCTTAGAGATTAGTAACGGGAATAATGGCAGAGTAAGGGTGGGTGGGAGTTACTAATCTCTTCGGACGAGGCGCTTCGTATAATTATGATAGAACTTCACTTACAGGTAAGTTCGTTTAATCATCAATTATACTTCGCGCCTCGTCCTCGAGATTAGTAATTAATTATTTTATATTGTTACTTGTAGACTTTGAGAGTAGTAATAATTTGGGAAATTTCATCAATGGAATTACTTTTCGAATTAATGTAGGTTTATTTGTATACTTAATTTATTTATTTATTTATGTAGATCAGTAATTTAACTAATATATAATTATTCTTGTAATAATCATAACAGTTCATAATTTCAATTTTTCAAATTAATCAGTATTGTAATTTGCTACATAAAATATCTAAACATCAAAATAGAATGAGGTAAAGATGTACAATCGTCGTTCAAAACAGGTCTATTATAGAACCGTGCAAACACAGTGGAGTTGCTGCTCCAACCCGCGGTGTTTCGGATTTAGTAACATAACAAAGTTTTACCAGGACATATAGTGGGTTTATTATTGAAAAAAGATATATAATGTGTTGGCAGTTTGCAGCCTGGTTTTGATGTTTTAATTAAATCGGAGATTGTAATAGTAATACGGCTGGATGATGAATGTATATTCATATTTATTTTTGACAAGGTCTGAACTCTATGGGCAGTTGTAAGTGACAGTAATGTTATTGTCTTTTTGGTCAATGTAAGGTCTTCATTGGGTTACCATTGACTCAATTGATCCAAAACGCAATTTGTATCCCAGGTAACATTATACTTTGGTAAAGGTGGTCGGAGACAAAATACACCCAGTCTTTTGATATGTTTGGACCCAGTAACAGCGACAACGCTGATCGGCATGAGTTCAGGGTGCCATATTGACAGGCTTCATTATATAACTGGGTAAAATAATATACCACAGTAGGGACTTAAGCAACTTTTTGATAGCGTGTCCCGGATAAGACTGCTGCCACCAGGGTAATGGATTAGTGCATCCACCGGGAGCTGGAATGGGAAATTATCGTGCGTTTATGAGGTGGAAATGTTATAATTCTGGAGACCACAAGGGCTTTAGATACGGGATACCATGGTTGCGTATGATGGCATAGTGACATTCACAAGAGCTACTTGTAGCCTAAACTGAATAAATGATTTTAAATTTTGCGTAGGTCACAAAGGAACAACCATGATACCTTTTGCTTTGTCAGAAATTATTTTCTTTAATACTTTTAATATAATAGAGAAGGGAGGAAACGCATAAAAATTCAAACCACTCTATGTTATGGTGAAAGAATCAATATTTATAGCATCAGGGTCTGTATGCCATGAGATATAATTTCACACTTTTTATTTATGCGGCTTGCGAACAGGTCAATATCAGGAATACCAAATGATTGTATCAAGCATTGAAAAACCCAGTTTGCTAACTCCCTTAATGTCCCGGTGAGATTTGCGTGATTCCGCATCTGCGATGACGTTATCGCTTGATTTGATATAAGATGCGAAAATGAACAGCTTACGATCTTCACACCACTGCCAAATTTCCCTGGTTATCTGTGTAAGGTGTGGGAATTGGATCCCACCCATTCGATTTGTGTAGGCAATTGCAGTAGAATTGTCTATGAACAGGAGAATTTGGCAGCCTTGAAAGCCTTTTGCAAACGTTTTCAGCGCAATGAAAGCAGCCAAGAGTTCGAGATAATTTATATGTTTTAACCGCTCATCATTAGAACATTGGCCACTCGCTGTTTCATCTTGACAGGCCGCACCCCACCCCGTCGTTGAGGCGTCAGAATAAATTTCAGTGCTATACTCGTCATTCCTAATGCGGCGCACTGAGTGACCTATGTTATTTAACCATCATTGAATATCCGGATACAGTGTAACAGGAATATTCATTGTTTTATCATAGTCGTCGTCATTTCTCAGGTTAAGAAATTTACAGCGTTCTAAATCCTTAGTGTGAAGTAACCCATACAATACAGCTGGGCATGCTGATACTAGCAAGCCAGTGACTTGGGCGAGCTTCGGGACTTTACAATTTCTTACCTTCAAAAATTTTTCCAATTCTGTTATAATTTGCAATCTTTTATCAAAAGGTAAGCTTAAATTAATTTCGTGCGAATTGAATGATAGTACCAAATTTACAAGTTACAGCGTTAAGAACGCTCTTTTCCTCATTGATAATGAACCCAATTGAAGTTAATAGGGTTTTAGTAATTTTTATGTTTGCTATACATTGCTGGTAAGTTTGACCGAATAGCAGCCAGTCATCAAGATAAAGTGTGAAAATTAATCCTGCAGTTCTTAGTAGTTTTCATTTTTTATGGTTAAAGATTTATCTTTAACTTTTAATGCGGTTTACCGCATTTTACCGTTAGGTTTCGGCGTAAGGAATATACTTGATATAAACTGGTTTTTACAAGGTTCGCATTCAGTTATTGCACCAATACGTAAAATAATAAATAATAAATTTTATAACCATCAATCCAAGAAAGAATTGTTCTGTCTTTCGTAATAAGGAACCATTGGGTTTTAAAGTAATGTAAACGGCCGGCATACTCAACTGAATTTAGTAGCGACGACGTGCCTGTGTCTGCATCAGTGCCGGCAGCTGTTGCTGACGCAACGGCTGTCTCCATAAGTTCGCGGGCGGCGGTGGCGGAGGTGGTTCGCGGGGGCCTACAGGCTCGTAGCTCCTCGGCGGTGGGCCCGGCTGCCTGTATGCTGGACCAGGAGCTTTGCGGTTTAAATTCTTCTGGTTTAGTGTCTTAAGTATATTTTTATGGTATGATGCATCAGCCTTTAATTTGACTCCTGATTTAATAATCAATTTAGCTGTTTTATTAGTCTCAGCTAACGTTTCGCGAAATAAAAAGGTGTCAATCTTAGTATTGCTAAGGTGTTCTTTAAGATCCTTTTTAATGAAAAAGGATGAAGTTTCTTCTTGTTACGAAGACCCCATGATGGATATCGCATAGCGATCGGCTGAGATCCATAAGCTTTTAAAGCGTTTCTTTGTCCATGTTCTTTGACGTAAGTTGGGCAGTAATAATTTCTCCTAGGTAGGAAATAGCACTTGCTATCTGTTTTTGTTTGGCTTCTATACCTTTATCTCGCATAACAGTGTTTTCAGGAATAGCCACTTTGATTTTGGTATTTATTTTTGGGGGGTTAATACGCAAGCAATTGGCGGGTATCGAGTATTTCGAAATCAATTCTTTACGACCCTCTTTATTAAGACCCTCTGTGGATGTGTGTTCAAGTCGGCAAGCAAGCTCTTGCCGAATGTCTTTGCCAAGTTTTTCTGTGAGCAACGGATCGTCACCCAGAATTTCAAGGACATCAGTGTCCAATTCACCATCTTTGTTGGTAGTATCAAGGACTGGAGCCCTCGAAGACGTACAGGGCGCTTCTGGGGGAGTCATTGCATCCACAAGACTATCGCCAGCAGGCGCCTGTACCTCATGGGTAAAGCCAACTAGCTCGGCATTATCGAGTTCTTCAGACAATCAATCAGATAATTGCGGCATAGGTATGGATATAAGACAACGTTAAATACGTTATACTTAACTAGGTACGAGCAAAAAGTGCGTATTTGGAAAACATTAAATAATGGCATTGCACTTATATTAGATAACGATTGTTATCTTGTCAAGGTTCGGTAAAAATCCTCAATGAATTCAACGCCAACCGTTACTTTTGAATGCGTCGAAGAAGCCCCGACGGTTAACTCTGGTTGCATTTTGTATGTACCAAAATTAGTTCAGTTACATATAAGACAACGTTAATACGTTATACTTAGCTAGGTACGAGCAAAAAGTGCGTATTTGGAAAACATTAAATAATGGCATTGCACTTATATTAGATAACGATTGTTATCTTGTCAAGGTTAGGTAAAAATCCCCAATGGATTCAACGCCAACCGTTACTTTTGAATGCGTCGAAGAAGCCCCAACGGCTAACTCTGGTTGCATTCTGTATGTACCAAAATTAGTTCAGTTACATACATACAAGACAACGTTAACACGTTATACTTAACTAGGTACGAGCAAAAAGTGCGTATTTGGAAAACATTAAATAATGGCATTGCACTTATATTAGATAACGATTGTTGTCTTGTCAAGGTTAGGTAAAAATCCCCAATGGATTCAACGCCAACCGTTACTTTTGAATGCGTCGAAGAAGCCCCAACGGCTAAATCTGGTTGCATTCTTTATGTACCAAAATTAGTTCAGTTACATACATATAAGACAACGTTAATACGTTATACTTAACTAGGTACGAGCAAAAAGTGCGTATTTGGAAAACATTAAATAATGGCATTGCACTTATATTAGATAATGATTGTTATCTTGTCAAGGTTAGGTAAAAATCCCCAATGGATTCAACGCCAACCGTTACTTTTGAATGCGTCGAAGAAGCCCCAACGGCTAACTCTGGTTGCATTCTGTATGTACCAAAATTAAGACACTGATAAATTAATAAAACACTCGTTACCTGAGTTTACGAGTCCGTTGTTGTGTGTTAACGGCGGCGAGTCACTCACCGGGCTTCCTTTATCACGTATTTAGCGCTGTAGCTTGCGCATTTTTTCATTATATGTTCAAGTTCTTTTTCACAAGTTTTAGGAGTTTTACGTTACGGCATTTTGCGTACGAAAACAGTCGATTGAACACGGAAGAAATTTAAAGTGACTGGAGTGGTCGAGCACTAAAATGCGAATGGCGAACGCGATGCAATGGCGCCATAGAGAAAGATAGGGATACCCACAAAAAAAAAAAAAACTAAATCTCAACGATAGTGCAGGAGTGGTGACATCTATGCGATACTACAAGTAACAATATAAAATAATTAATAACTAATCTCGAGGACGAGGCGCGAAGTATAATTAATAATTTAACGAACTTACCTTGTGAAGTTCGATTCTAATTATATGAGTATCACGAAGAAGATGATTACCATACTCCCACCCAACCCAACTTCGAATACATTCTCCTTCCTTACCCCTTTGAAAAATTTGATTTCAGTTACCTCTAAAATAAATGGCGGCCGTCTGGCGACCGGCTGTGTAGGGCGGCAGGGAGTGAGACAGAGATATTTTTTTTCTTTAGTAGCTTTAAAATATGTGACAAGGACGGTACCAGACTACGTCATCATTGGCCACAGCATCTGTTGCAGATGATTGTTGCAGCGCTAGTGGTTCGACGGGTTTCTGCATCGCCGTTGATGGCTATAAAGCCCTATAGCTGCACGGCATTTCTTGCCACATCGGTCGCACACAAAACGTGAGTCCGCAGGAGGTGATAGGGCACGACGAAGCCTTTTTTGTTTGAGTTTCTCCAACCAGTCTTCGTCATGTTTCCTGGTTCCGGTTTTAATGTCCTGGTGCCATTCAGGTCTCAATTCAGCGCGTTTCTCCCAACCGTCGGGCTGAATACCAAAACTGACCATGTCACGCCTGCAGGAATCTTTGTATCTTAAAGTAGGACGCCCGACAGGTCTCTTTACGTCCGCCACTTGACCCAACATAACTTGACGTGGTAGTCTCTCGAGGTCCATGCGATGTACGTGACCCAGCCAGCGAAGTCTCCTCTGCTTTAACATAGCGGTTTTGCTGCAGCAGCGCGTTTTGCATAGTACTACCTCGTTGCTCATTTTGTCTTCCCAAGTGACTCCAAGTATAGTTCTCAGGCAGCGCATGTGGAAAGCGTTAAGTTTGCGTTCTTGTTTCGAGTATGTAGTCCACGTTTCTGAAGCGTACAGCAATATACTTAAGACGCAGGTCTGGTAAACAAGAACTTTGGTGTACGTACTGAGCTTACAGTTCCTCCATACGCGTACAAAAAGCTTTCCGAAAGCAGTTGATGCTCTGCCAATCCGAGTATCTATCTCTTTGTCATTAGATAGTGAATGGGTAGTTGTAGAGCCAAGATAACAAAAATGCTCCACAACCTCGAGAATAGCATCGCCGAGTGTGATTCTTGGAGACTGGTTTATGCCTTGCACCATGATGACAGTTTTCTTGGTATTAACGCTCATAGAGAACAGCCGACAAGCGTGTCCAAATCGCGCCACTAGCTCCTGTAGCTCGCTTTCAGAGTTTGCAACTAGTGCAGCGTCATCCGCATACAAAAGATCTCTAGCAATTAGGTCTAGACGCTTGTTTTTTGATTTGAGAAGACTAATGTTGTACAGTCTTCCATCCTTTCTTGTATGCAGATGTACTCCGACGTCACAATCCTCAAACGCAGTCAGAAGGAGTGCCGAGAAGAAGATACCAAAGAGAGTAGGTGCTAGCACGCAGCCTTGCCTGACTCCACGATTTACGCAAAAGGCGCTGATCTTTCGCCGTCAAATATGACTGAGCCATTCATGCTGTCATGGAAGGACCCAATGAGTGACAGTAGTTTTGGAGGGCAACCTATTCTGTGCAGTACTTCATAAAGCCCTTCCCTACTCACAGTATCAAATGCCTTATTCCTTATTATTAATCGTTCAATTATTAATTGTAGTTATATTTACCAACGGCTTTTTGGTTTTACAGTACCCTTAGCAGTTGTAAAAAACAATAAAAAACAAATGTCAGAGATATATTTTTTAATGTTGTCCATCGATATCCGATAGTTAAAAATGTCGGTTACCGCACTCGTAATGGTTTTCGCAATTAAATATTGTTACAAAATTAATTATCGATAAAAGCTTGGAGTACTACGTTAATATTGCTCGGTGGTTTTGCGGTCAATGTTCATGCACACTGGCTGGCGGCGCCGGACGCGGGAAAAGTGGACAATGAAAACCGGCTGTATGGAATAGTTATCTTTGCCTTTCCAACTAGGAAAAAGGCAAAATGTAATTGGCTAAAATGTAAGTGAGGCATGGTTAGTAGGTGAGGTGATTATATGTACACTTTTTTAAGCAGAATATTACTTATTGATTTTATAGAATTTCTTTTATTTAATAGATAGATATTGTAGGCAACGCGTTTCACGAAAGACCGGCGACGGGGTACCTTCAAGGTGCCTTGACATTATTCTGAGTGGAAAACTTTCATTTAGTAAAAAGGTATTATACCTTATTTATACCCGTCGTTTCGACCGAGTTACACCGGTCGTGGTCACGGGTTGACTGCTGTCGCGATGTTGCGCCTCCGTTTGCGCGGCAAAGTCTTCATCCACCGTCACATTATTTTGCCAACTACCGCCACACACAACACTAACGGTGTCCCTATTACGTATAAAAGTCTTATTCTGGTTGTTTACTGACTGCGCAGAAAAACGAGGATGTCTTTTTGCAAATACTGGATTCCACGCTGAAGATAGTTTATGGCCATCTTCCCGATTGAAATTATTAGGGTGCTTCTTTATTTCAATCGCTTCACGCACTACTCTTGAATAAAAGTGGCGATCTGTGAAGGGGACTTGCATACGGTAAAATTAAATCCAGTGATTTGACACAAAATTGTGTTTCTCTGTGTGTTTACTTTTGTATATTTGTGACACTAATTTATATTTTTCATTTCATTTTATACTCGTAATACTTGTATAAAATACCATCAACAACAATTATTAACACTTTATAAAAATAATTTATATTTTAAAAACAAACTCTCTAATGTTTAAACTATAACATAATATTCATGCCTTTTTATAATAAAGTCCCACTGCTGGACTCATTCATGCCCAATGAACAGAAAGAAGCGTACAGAAAGATATAACGTTTATCTCTATATCTCATTATAAGTGAAATGTAAATTTCTTATGAAAATAAAGTTCTTTAACCATTATAACGTAGTGGCACCAGTGTTCGACACTTTAAGCCCAATGTTCGACACTTTCAGCCCAATGTTCGACACTTTAAGCCCATGTTCGACACTTTAAGCCCAATGTTTGACACTTTAAGCCCAATGTTCGACACTTTAAGCCCAATGTTCGACATAAGCCAAATGTCCGACACCACTTTTCGTTGCCAAAAGTAATATACAATATCATTGAAATTTTACTGAATGACAACTAGAAAACAGGTGCTCTGTATTCAATTGTTGCTGAAATCAAAAACCGGGGGTAACCACGACCTCTTATAGCAGTATTATTGCAGTTGTGAAAACGAGACGCGTGTAGCGGCGAATATACATGCGTCTCTTTTCCACAACTGTAATAATACTGCTATAAGAGCTCATAGTCAGGGGGCAGTTGCAATTCCATTTTTTAATTATAAAATTCTACTAATATTATAAACGCGAAAGTTTGTAAATATGGATGGATGTTTGTTACTCTTTCACGTAAAAACTACTGAATGGATTTGGATGAAATTCGGCAAACAGTGATAGTTTATAACCTGGATTAACACATAGGATACTTTTTATCCCGATATTCCCGCGGGAAAGGGAACCACGCGGGTGAAATCGTAAGCGGCCGCTAGTTAAAAATAAACGACCAGTGCTTCCTGTTGAACATTGGCGCAACTGCCCTGCCACAAAATCATCCCGTCGACCGCTATTCGACGCACGAAGAACCTCGATACAGAGTCCAGCGTCCTCCGAAGGGCTGGTAGACTATCTGGGTGGATAGCGTGAGTTTCATTCGCCATTCGATAACGTTTATCTAAGAAAACGAGAGTTTGTATGCCAAAATTTTACTTCCTTCCTCCTTTTTTTTACATCTTACGAGTAAGTACAAACGCTTGCACATAAACCTACCACAAACTTTGAACTTTATCACTAAGACATATGGTTGAAAATGTATTGAAGAAATTTGACAGTTTTGGATAGGTTGATGTGCAGGCGTCTGTACTTGGCTTTCATCTAATGTTAAGTGATGATAAGGCCGAAAGTTAAAGCGCATTTCACCCGGAATCCTCAAATACTGAGGCACTGGCTATCTTATTTCTAGCTGCCGGAACAACAATGCTACAAACATTGATGTTAAGGCGACATATTTGTATAAGATAGCGGTAGCTAGCCAGGCGGACAAACAAACCTTACCACCAACCAAACCGAGTACACAGACATGTATTCCCCGCTGGAAATCGAACCCGTGATCTCTGGGTCTAAGCCGGTGGTCTTTACCACAGAGGTTAAATAAGGTGCCTTTTCGGTTTCTTTTCTTTTCTGCTTCAATGCCATACAAACTCGCACAAAGCATCCTTAGTCTAAAATGTGTCACTAGCCGTCATAAACAACCCAAATCACTAAAATGTTCGTCAAGTTACACAGCCTATAAATTTTCACTAGCAACTTGCGCTCTCGGGCAAATGTGTGTAAATTGAATAATTATTTTGTCCGTGGCTAAACGTGGAAAAGCCTCTTAACGTCATTAAAGTGCGGCCATCCTTAATTAGTACCTGTCCGGTGATGATGGAGGCGTGGGGTGAAGGGGGGGGGGACGGTTCGGGAGGGGAAAGACGGGTTTCAACCGACGTTCGATCAAAACGTTCTGGAACTTCCATTCATTATTACCTTACCTGTAAATCTGAAATGCACTCGATCAACTCAACTCACCTAATGATGATTGATGACGGAACATACGAAGACATGACGTCTTGTCAGACAACACTTTCGTAAAGTACCACACACACAAACATACACACTCACACACACACACACACACACACACACACACACACACACACACACACACACACACACACACACACACACACACACACACACACACACACACACACACACACACACACAAACACACATACATACACACAAACTCACACGTATCATACACATACGCATATTAGATATATTGTGTACTTGTATAGACTTTTAATTTATTCTCCTTGTCAGCGATCAGAGCGAGACATTTCCACCACGAGTATTTATTTTTACTTCCTGAAGAAGTCTCACAAACAATTTTTGTTTAAATGTTTATGAAGAGTTTTTGTTTCCTGTAAAGTTTCGAATATCTGACAAATGTAACTAGATCTTAGTTTTCTTTAAGCATTGAGAGTCATTCGTGTTAGTTTGCTTATCTAAATGATTTTCAAAGACATCAAAGTTTGTAGTAGTTACTAAATACTCAATACAATCCCATAGCATCGCATCGACCCCGCGAGGATTAAAATCACTAAAACGCGTGTAATGCCTAGCGTTTAGTTATTATTCTGGGGTTGGGTCAGTCCGTATGCATCGTAGTAATAGAAATTTGTCATCTGCCTACCTCTCTGTGAATGACCGGTATTTGTGAATGTTAGATACAACGATGAATGTCGACATCTCCAAATTGGATGGTTTCAATCGGGATTAAGTCAGTTTTAATTATTCATTACGATACAGGGATAGCTAATGATGTTTTACCTATATTTTATTGACAAATATATATTTTTTATTGAATATTTTTAAGTGATGATGCTTTCGCATTAACATTAATTATTACTATGTTACTCAGCGCTAATGTAGCATTTTGATGGTGAAAGAAATTTTTAAATCGGTTTAGTAGTTTTTGAGTTTATTCGTTGCAAACATACAAAAACACAAAGCTTTTCTCTTTTTAATATTAGTATGAGTATCATATTAAGGGCATATGACTGATATTGATTAGTAAGCAATTTCTATACGTTTATGACTTTTTAGTAACAATTTGTAAAATATAGCACGAGTACCAAGGGTAGACTTGTTTGATTTTTGACTGAGGCATTTTTCACTCATAATGAATTTTTAGTAAAATCGACGTTTTGTATAGTGTGTATAAGATTGGTAGTTAGGTGTAAAATCGAAATAAATAATTATATATAACGGACATTTACCAGCTTGCTCGGCGCATGTTTAAATGCAGAGCGTTTACGCCGCACACTAGCGCCACTAATGAAAAAAAAGACATATCTAGTAATTAGAGATAGAAAATCAATTTATGCTCAACAAACTATTTGAATGAAGTAATTTAGCATTTTTACGTCACCTAATGAACACCTCACATGTGATGGTTTAGTTAAATAAGACGTTACGGCCACTTTTACCTATAACGCCATATTTAACTAAACTATAACATGTCAGGTGTTCATTAGGTGACGTAAAAATGCTAAATTACTTCATTCAGATAGTTTGTTGAGCATAATTTGATTTTCTATCTCTAATTACAAGATATGTTTTTTTTTCCATTGGCGGCGCTAGTGTGCGGCGTAAGCTTCACCTCACATGATGTTAATGATACAGCCGAAAGTGGAAGCGCATTTTACCGGGAATCCTCAACTACTGAGGTATTATACGACCCCCTTAAATGGAAAGGAGCTTAGATAAATTATTGGTCTCGCGCGCTCGACTAGATACCGCCGGCGTACTTGTTAAATGCGGCAAAAAATACCGAAGTCGGCGTACCCGAGTCAGTCGCCTGCTGTCAGTCTCGTTGCAAACTGTGTATGAGACGCGCGTACCGAATGTTTTGTTAAATTTTGATCATAAACCGAAGTAAAATGCCAGTTTGCGTAGTTAAACTGTGTAAAAATAATACTACAAGAAATAAGTAGGACACCGTTCTTACATACACTACAATATTGAGTTGTCGCATTCACGGAGCTATTGTTTGTACCAATCATATACTTAGCCATTAAAAACTCCAGTAGTTATCCTCATGTTTCTGTTAAGGTAGTCCGGAACCGCTAAACAATCACATGAGTTCACCACAGCAGGTCTGAGTTCTGCTTTTTTCACTTTATTTTTTCATTCTATATCAATGTAACATTTTGTATGCAATATTTGTTTTTGTGTCAATTTAATAGCTGATACTTCTATGTTTAGTGAGGGCCTGTACAATTGGCAGAACGCTAGTAGAATAGAAATGTAATAAATTGATATGAGATTGACATATTAATCATTACGTATCGTTGGCTATGTCAATCCCATACAATAATTATTCATTTCTATTTCTATTATATTAGCGTTATGCCACAACTGTGGCCACAAGTTTAGGATCGCGAAATATTTGTTTTATTCATCGTTTTCAATTAATTAACGGTCTGTAGTACCTCTGTCTATATTTCTGTTCCAATTCAGAAATCGTTGTGTTGCGAGTATTGATAGAATGAAAACAAGTTGTTCAGGAAATTGGAATATTCCATGAAAGTCAGTTCGCTATGACCGGAGATTGAAAATGTCCACGTCTAAAAGCTGAGTAGCAAATAAACGCCCCCGGTACTGCTATCTAAATGCCGCTTCACACATTTAATTAACAGTTCATTACAATTTACTGCATTCATATTGATGTTTCTGTTTAAATATTAAAAATATTTTTTATGATAATAATAAGTTAGTAAAATTTACTATTTTTTTTGGTTTTTTTTTATGCATGAAAGTAGTAAGTAGTTATAAAATGTAGGACTTGCCTAAAAAACCACGAAAAAAAACATCTATGAATAACTTTAAAAAAAAAAAAAACAAAACCCGACTGCTAAAACAACTATAAAAAACAATTATATACTTACTCGTAAAAAACGGACTAACATAAAAAAAAATAATCTCACCTTTTAAAATTAATATTACAATAGAAAATAGAATGCCATCAAATCATACTTGTAAACAAAACCAAGTCTCGCAACTCAGTTCTTCTACAGTAAAAAGTTGTGAGATACATGTAATACCAATTCGGTTAATTTATTCAGCCCCTACTTAAGGGACCTTCTGTTATAAGATATTACGTAATTAGCTAACCTAACAACATCTTATAGTGATCATATCAATATTAAAAATCTTTCATGTTTAAAAAAAAAATTGACTTGGCAATCGCACTAAACAATCTTATTTAATATAATATATATATTACTTGTGAGATACATTGTGTTTTCATGCGATGGCCAAGTCAATCTGTTATGATATGGTCACTATAAGAACAACCTATAACTATACACAAAAGTCTAACCTAACAAATAAATAAACACAAATATCACAATCACAAACACAGTAAGTTGTACTTGTTTACTGCGTTCATAAATTGTGCGGCAGTGTCACACTGGTACACTGATTCATTAACTGCAAATGTAACATTGTAATCCTATACATTTATATGGGATTACAAAGTAAATTATGCAGTTAGTGTATTTACAAAACTGAACTGAAATTGCAAAATATTTTAGTTTTCCTTGATTTATACACTAACAATTGTATTCTAAATTTGAAGCTTCTATGTCTGCTAGAAGTGCCTTAGAGTTTTGATGATCAGTCAGACAGTGAGTGAGTAACAAAATTAGAAACTTTGACTAGTTATAATTCTTAAACTACTGGTTCAAATTGAATGAGAAATATACCGTGTTTATACAGTGCCTGCTTGGTTACTAAAAAATCAGGTTTTTAGTTAATTATTCACAACGAAGTTATAGTACAGAGGGTCGAAAATGGCCTGACCTGCTTCGAGAAAAGAATGGTACGGCCGTGCCGCTTTTTCGCTCGACTTGGCGGGGGCACTACCGTGCCCCCAAGTATAGAATTAATAATGTCGTATATTTTTTCTCTTCTTTTACTCCTTTTTTTCTTATTTTTTTCTTTTTTTTTCTTTTTATCGTTTTTTTTATTGCGCTAGCAAACTCGCCAGCGAATTACTGACTGAGATATGTATATATATTTCATGCACTGGCTTACTTCAAAAATAAGGAGACTGCTGAAGGTAAGCTTCAGTCTCACTGTTACTGTTACTGTTACTCTTTCTACGAAATCACTCCCACATATTATTGTATACTAGCTGACCCGGCAAACGTTGTTTTGCCAAATATTTCTAGGGAATTTGTAGGGTAGAAAAAATAACTAACTTATTGTAAGTGTGTGAGGATGTGTATATGAGTGAAAGAGGCATGGAGCACTGTGAACGATGACGGAATATAAAAATAACAAAACACTGAACATTTATTTTTTTATTATAATTTAATTATCGACTTGCATTACGCGTACGGCGACCGATATTTTGACGCCTCACAAGTGGCATTTTCTTTAAATCAATAACATTATAATATAACACTACGATAAACCTTCAAACACACGAAACACCGATATCTTTTGCAAATAAAGTGGTAATGACGTATTGTCCATTTGAAGTTGTTAAATGCTCTGTACGTCATTCTGTCACATACACTTACTCACTTTTCTCATGATTTAAAAAAAAATCATATTCTATTAAAAATATCTTTTTTTCTTTTAATTTTCTTCTCTACAAACCTTGTCCTGACAATAACAAACTCAAAAAAAAAGAATTATCCAATTTTGTGCAGTCGATCGGAAATTATGCGCGTACATACATTTCAGTGATTCATTTTTATTTATTTAACTTACAGAAGGCGAGCCGATCATACTTTTACGGATCACACTGTTACGACCCTACTTCCGTACGTTTTCTACGAAATCACTCCTACAAATTGTACATACAACGTGTAACAGAAAGGTGTGGTCAAAATGAAAATATCCAAAGTGTATAGATCGTGTGATCGTAGTGTATAATATCTAGATCTTGTATGCAGAGTTACTAAGTCATGATTATTAACTTTAATGTGTTATTGCAATTTTTAATTTAATATTTCTATTGTGACGTCACATCTAAATAAACAAGTCTCAGCTCTAGTGGTTTAGTAACCTCTGTGTACTAACATTTATGATCACTGCTGCTAGCTTATGCGCGCCTGACGCGCATCACTTCACAAATATAAATATTTTATTAACCACTGCATGACAAATTAAAGTTGATAATTATGTCTTAATAACAACACATACAAGTTCTAGATGGGATACACTTTGGATCTTTTAATTTTGACCACACCTTTTTGTTACACGATGTATAGAAGGCGAGCGGAAAGATGTACATCAATAACTGCAAAAAGAGAAAAAACTGAAAAGAAAAAACAAGCTCTACGATCCCAGAATTCAATTCGAGCAATGTTGAATTTAACGTGAAATATTTCCTTGTCCGATACGTATAAGTACTTAAATAATAAAATCGATAATAAATGAGTAAAGTAAGTAACCAAAGAGAGTGCGGATTTAATTAAAATAGCCACGGCCGCTTGGATTCCGGTTTTTACGAGTATCGGAAAATGGGGCGACTTTGAATAACGCGGCGACTTTGATGATAGCTTCTGTTTTTTACTTTTTAATATCTAATTTAATAAGTCCTGAACGTATCCTTTTCGTTTTTGTTCTGTTGGCAGCCTTGACAGATCAGCCATTGCTTGCAGAAGTATTGACAGTGTGGCATAATAATTTCGATAAATTTGGCATAAAAAAGTGGTGTAAAAAACTTCATAAGTGTGGCCGTAAGTATATAATTCGTGGTAATGATAATAAGGTCATGTTATATTGACATGCTTTGCATAATCGACAGGGTTTTTGTTTTTTACCCAAGTCGGCCATTTTTTATTGCACACCGAAATCTGTTACAAGGAGCTACTTTGACTAGAGCTACGTTATTGTTCCAGAGATATACTTGAAATTGTATTGAATTACAAAGTAACCACTACTTTTTTTTAGGTACCTAGTGATGGTTCGCACTTACAAAAAAGTTGCGGAAAGTCACAACTATAAGAATTATACAGACGAGGCACTTGAAGAGGCCCTTACAAAGATCATGATTCCAGAATTAAGAATTTAGACTAGAAGAAAGAAGAAATTATTAAGACTTTTTCTTTAGTTAATAAGACAAATTTACTAATTCACATGTTCTTATTATGTTCCTACCTCAAGTAAAAATTATTAATACACGATATTTTTAATCAGAAACGCATAGTTTTACTTAAAATGCCACTATTTGCAATCGTTGCTATCACAAAATGCCAATATCGTCTTCGCCCCTTGTGTCAAAGACGCCCCGACAGATTTAATAACCCCATAATTCCTAAAATATACTACCTATCAAATAAAAATCTTTTTTTTTGTGTTTTATTCCAAATTGGGGTTACTTTGGACAGCAATAATAAAAACATGGGGTATCAAAGCAGCCCCATTTTCAGTCTAAAGTTGATAGGCCACATTGTAATTTTTTTTCTCCAAAAGTATCAAGCCAAAATTTTTTATTAAAAAAATAAAAAATGTTTGTAATGAGTCGTCAATAAAATTTTTTTTACATGTCTAGTACGTAAATTGAATGACTTAGAAGCCTTTCAATTTATTAATTGATCAAAGTCGCCCCATTTTATGGTATATAATTGTTTTTTAAATAGTTGTTTTAGCAGTCGGGTTTTTTGTTTTATTTTAACAATTTGGTTTATTTCAAACTTTTTAGTTTTGTAAAGTAAATAACCAAGCATTTCAAAACCTACATAAAATAATTATATTAAAACGCCTTCATCATCATCATCATCTCAGCCAAAAGACGTCCACTGCTGGACAAAGGCCTCCCCCAAGGATCTCCACAACGACCGGTTTTGTGCTGCTTAAAACGCCTTACTCTTTTAAATTGCAAAGTCATAGCGCATACACCAATCACAGAGTAGATAATAAATAAACTGATTAACCCTTAATTCACTTCCTGAGTCCACTGGACTCACATCAAAATTTCAAACTACCATAATTTAAACGTTTTAGCGACTAGTTTCCCCCCCGTCCCAGTACCTTCCTACAGTGACGCGGGCACCGCGGTGGCGAGAGGACGTGCGCCTGCGACGCGTATTTGGTGAGTTATTACGTCGAGTGAGTCCCACGGACTCATAGTAGTGTATTGTGTAATATTTTTTTTAATTATTACCATTGTCAAATGTTGGTTGGTTGTTGGTTTATTTGTCGTTATTATTGACATAAATTATGTACTTACCTATTTTTTTGTTGTTGTAGGTTTGTAAAATGGATCCAAAAAAATCGGTTAATATGAATGAAGACGAGGCGGATTCCGTTGTAGAATCTTGGCTCCAACAAGTTTTTAATGACGAGAGTGATAATGAACAAGATATTGGCCAGTCAAACAGTGCCATAATTCCTACAAATAACGATGTATACAACTCGGATAGTGAAGATGGTGAATACATTCGTAGTGAACACAACACTGATTCGGAATCTGATTGTGCACAGCAACCTGAAGCAGCTGGGATCGATGATTGTGAGTCTTCATCGAGTGAAAGCAACTTACCGCTATCAGAGCTAACTGGAAGATTACGCAATAATCTACCAGCTCAGGAAAATTTCTCTACTGAACAATCGATGCCTGCACGAAGTCAAAACTACTGCTACGGGAAAGATCGATTCAAGTGGTCACGATTACCTCCAGCTAGAAATGTGCGTACTGCAGCACATAATGTGGTTCAAGTTCCTAGAGTCAGGCCTGCAGCTGAAGGACCACTTTCTCCAATTGTTGCATTCCAGCTAATATTTGATCAAAGAATGCTAAATACCGTTTTGATTTGGACAAATAAAAAGCTTGAGGAATTTCAGATGAAATACCCAAAGGATTTAGCTTTTAGACAAACTAATCCTATCGAATTGAAAGGATTTCTGGCGTTGCTTGTTTATTCCGCTATTTTCAAGTCTAACAGAGAGAGTGTTCTGTCATTGTTTGCAACTGACGGCACTGGGCGTGAAATATTCAGAGCATCTATGTCCAAAAACAGATTCATGGCATTTCTCTTGGCGCTTCGTTTTGATGATCCTTCTACCCGTGAAACCCGAAGACAAGTTGATCCTGCTTGTCTTATTACCGACATATTACATGCATTTATAGAAAATAGTCAAAACAATCATTCTATGGGTACTAACGCGACCGTTGATGAAATGCTTATAGAATTCAGAGGGCGATCAAGATTCAAAATGTACATGCCTAATAAGCCGGGGAAATATGGTTTGAAGATGCAGTGCTTAGTAGATTCAGAAAAATTCTATGTTTACAACATCTACTTATATACTGGAAAAGGTTCCGATGGATTTGGTTTGACTGAAGAAGAGAGAAAGAAATCAGTACCAACACAGGCCACGCTTCGCTTGTGTAAGCCTATTTTTTAACACAAACATCAATGTTACCACAGACAACTGGTATTCCTCAATGGAGCTACTTCAAGAGTTGAAGGAAAGAGGCCTGACAACAGTAGGTACACTAAAGAAAAACAAGAGAGTCATTCCAAAAGAATTTCTCCCGCATAAAGATCGGCCTGTTGAATCATCTGTGTTTGGATTTACCAAAGAGTGTACTCTAGTCAGCTATGTCCCAAAAAAAAATAAAGGTGTTGTGCTGTACTCCTCCATGCACCATGATAATAAAATTGACGACATTACTGGAAAACCTGAAGTAATAATGTATTACAATTCAACCAAAGGAGGTGTCGATATGGTTGACCAAAAGTGTTCCGTGTACTCGTGCAGTAGAAGGACGACACGTTGGCCTATGGCTGTGTTCTTCAGAGTCGTTGATATGGCATGTTGCAATGCACAAGTCATCTATGAAAGCCAACGTGATGTACCAAAGCTGAAAAGATTGGATTTTCTAAAAAGCATTGCAGAAAACCTAAACCAAAGTAATCTGATGACACGTTTGCACAGTACACGTTTGCCGCGCCAAATTCGCAGCTCGATTTCGTCTATCTTGAAAAAAGACATTCCTGAAGATGCGAGCTACTCTGAAACTGGAGACAAGCTACCCAGGGCAGAAAGAAAATATTGCTATTTATGCCATTACAAAAAGAGAACAAAGACTGCATATCTATGCACGAAATGTCTGAAGCCAATTTGTTTGACTTGCTCAAAAAAGGTATGCCGACGTTGCCTGTAAGCAATGGATAAGACCATTGCACGTTTTTTTTTTTGTATAGGAGCATACATTTTTGTTTTCTTATTTTTGTTTTATATACCTTTGAGAGTTATAAAAAGATAGAAAGATATATTTGTTAAGAATATTTTTTATTTTGTAGGGGTTTGAAAATACCTTTGTTATTTGAGACTGTAAAATAAGCTTATTTAATTTTTAAGACGATCTCAGTAGTTTGTCTACTTTTGTTAATTTTTTATAGTGCCTTAATAAGTACTTAAAAGGAAGAATAAAAAAACAAAGAAAAATAGTTGTTTTATTACAGAAAACCACGCTTAGAAAATATATGAGTCCCAAGGACTCATAGAAGGTGTTTATGTTAGTAAATTTCACCTAGTGGATTGAGGGTTAAGGCGATGTTGCAAATAAAATTTCTAACGGACTCTCGAGTCTTGACTCATCTTTCAATTTTCTCTTTATCCATATAAATCACAATGCATTGACTTGTTTTACTATATTGATTCAGCAGATTAAACATTACATTTTAACATTAAATTATTTTTTGTTTTAATCTAAGCATTAAATACATCTCAAAAACTTCTTATTATAAAACGGTACAACAGCTAATATCAAAATATAAAACTCTCGACATTTTTGTCTACAACTAAAATATTTAAATATGTTCCAACATCTCATATTTCTTAACGAAAAAAGTGATATTTAATGAAATGATTTTTCATTTAATTGACTTCATTTTGCTAGTTGCAGAAACACGATTTGTCAACTTTTATAACAGAGAAAAAAATATCAAAGTAACCTCTTTTAAAACAGATTTGCATTTTACAGGCAAACCAGACCGATTTAAGCATCTAAATTTTCATAGTAAATTAGTCTTTACACATACTTCAATATGCTAGTTCATTTTTTTTAAATAATTTGTAGTTTTAATTTGAAGGAAAAAAATACAGTTTTTCTTATGATAATTATTATTTTTAATTAGATTAATTGTTTAGCGGTGCGTCGCCTTAAGGCGTAAAAACGAAACTCTTGACGTCTAGTACCTACTTTTGACTGACAAGTTCTTTGAGTTTTTTAAACATGGGAATAAAATCTGCTAATATTCACGAAATCAAAACACCATAAAACATTGCTATAAATGAAAATTATTAACTACATCTACTTACGTCCATAGAAAAATTTGGCATTTCCATTAAATTCCGTAGACGTTGTGGTTCGTTTAAAGAATTTTGATCGTGTGGTCGGTTGATCTACCCGGTTTTTTTATAGCCTATGTCACTCCCACAGTCAAAACAAATCTAACGACAGCTCATATTATGTTAAAATCCACCATGCCATTATTTGGGCTTTAGGTCGTGCCAATGAAACAGACATACATACATACATACGCTCGAAAATCATAACCCTCCTTCTGACGCAGTCGGGTAAAAACTAGAAATGTATACTCGTATAGGGCTGGCTGCTCTTTACTGCACGTTGCGAGGGAAGCGTGTCCAGAATGGCCGCTTGCAGCGGTTCCCTCGTGTTTCTGAGAACACTTTGTCGTTGGTTTTCGAAGTACAGTGCTGTGTTAGTAGAAATATAAATCATAATTATATGCTCCTTCTTTGAAATTTGGGATACCCTCTTTTTCTAGGATAACAATAAAATTAAGCATAATTTATGCGATAGATTTTATCCAACAAGTTCTTCATGTTATAAATGAAAGTGCGCCGGCGCCGATATAAAAGCGAGAAATAAAGGTTTTAATAAACTGAGCTAATTCGATTATAAGATCTCCTTTGTATTTAATGCTTTAAGTTTGTATTTCCCTAGAAATAGACGCGCTGCCGCTGAGAGTATGCCGTCAATACTACAATATACGTGCAAAGTGCCTTGCGTCATCATTTTTATGCGGACAGCTCTTTAGCTTAACAGAACAGAACTTTCTTTAACAGAACCGCAGGAAGGGAATTCCACTCTTTAGTGGAATTCCCTTCCTGCGGTTCTGTTTCCTGATACGTACAACCTGGACCTTTTCAAGGCTTAAGAACATTTACATTACTTAAGCTACATCTATATCTAAAATGTTATTTTTTGGTTTTTGTTTATGTATCTATCTACAGTTATTGCTTTTATGTTATGATGTGGTGTGGATGTGGTGTGTGTGTGTGATGAAGTACCAAACTAACTTTTTATCTATCTATCTATCTTTCATCATCATTTACCATCAGGTGAGATTGCGGTCGAATACTTTTCCTGTGTAAATATAAAAAAAGGTAAAAACCAAGGTAAACAAAAAAAATACCTGGTTTTCTTTTACGTACAGGCCTCTGGTTATATATTACTGAAGTTTTTCTAAATTTTAACATATGAAAAGTAAATAGTTAGGTATATGAAAAGTAAGAATAGTTATTCTTGACTTGACATCTTTTTATAATTAGGTAATATTTTGTAGTTATCACCAACTAAGTCCGGTGACGCTGAAACTAATTCTTTAAGCGCTGAATACACCGTTTGAAGTCTGAAGCAACCAGCAAACTCTCAAAAAAATCTTTTTTTTTCTAAAAACTTACATCACGCCGGGGTGGGGGGTGCCCCACTTAAAAACTTAAATTCAAACTTAGATCATGAAGCTGTAGATCTACAGCCTTAGAGCATTAACAGCTTAATGCATTAGATCATGCAGCGTTCTACAGCTTCAAGCCTTAGATCCCTTAGTTATTTAACTGACAGCTGGAACAAAGAAAATACCTGAAAGGATACGAAAGAGTTTGTATCACCTCAAAAGAGATAAATAAAAAAAAACACTTGTCATTTATAATAATCGTGACGTTGACATATACCATTTGGTCTTGTGGTTTGATTTTGAAAGATTTTTCTTTACTATTTGCTGATAGTGTATTTTCGAATCTTGTTTATTTATGTAGATAATTTGTGATGAAGGTAAGAATAAGCAACAAGGGGAACCACTATCTTATTATATTTCAATAGAAGTAAATTTTATTGATGCCAAAAATATATAATTATTTATTCGTGAGCTTAGTTCGTGAGCTAGACTCGAAATTAAAATATTACTATTTGTCCCACATTCCCAGTATTTAAGTTGTTGTCAATTATTTATTATCAGTCTGTTGCTTATTGTATTTTAGTCTAGAGATATAAAAAAATTAGGTGTAGGTATATTTGTGTATCTTTAAAAAAAAAATCTACACTGCCGCATATCTATTAACATAAATTCACAAAGATCTGGCAAAGATAACTTTTAGAGGTAAGTCCACCTTTGACCGGTTTTACTTTATTGATGTGTCTATCAAGTGCAATAAAGGGTTCAGTATTACATTACAATTAAAGGCTAATCTGTATATTAGCGTAACCCAAATTCATAACCTCAAATTTCTTCATTGCATATCTCTGAAAATATGCGTCTGCAGGGGCGGGGGATAGGGAAGGTCCCCCCTCCCCACAGACCCCCCCTTTTTGGTTACGCTAATGTACAGTTTTACCCAATTGAATAGCGCAATGTAGTCTTCCTGTGGGATGGCCTATGTCCAGCAGTAGGGCGTCTGCTGGCTGACAATTTGCTTATCTGGACGACTAACTTCTCTCTCGTCTATTCTCATCTATTAAAGTTAGTGGTGTTTATATTTCGATTGAATCAATATTGAAGTGTTTCTGGATTAATTTATAGCTCGCGACTTCGTCCGCTTAAGAACGCCCGTATCCCATGATGGACCGCTATTGCAGCGCCACCTACCGGGTCCAATTGTAAATCTAAACCATTCTCGAATCCATTTGAAAACACACAAAAAATTTCATCTAAATTGGTCCAGCCGTTTAGAAGAAGTTAAATAGCATACACACGCACAGAAGAATATATAAAAGATAAAAAATAATCAACTTACTATTTTTCTGTGAATTAAATATAATTCAATATATTTTTTTTTGTTTAAAATTATTTGATTTTACGATTCTTAGTGATGGGTAACAAGGATGCTTCTCGAATGAGGAAACGACGGCCTAGTAGGTAGGTAATGGTATTCCAATGTAAAACTTTAATCCTAATTAGGTATTATTTTTGTACGAACTGGTATATTGGTATATTGAACCGTATGAAGTAAGCCCAACAAAAGGTAACTGCTGTAAATCGTCGAGGAATTCCCTCAACTGTCTATGGTCTCTGTTATCGGACCTGTAATGGCTTTTATAACCCATATGAGTGCAAAGTTCTCATCAAGAGAAATGAATTAAGTCCTAACACAAGGTAGCTACTGTAAAACGCTGAGGAGTTCCCTTGACTGTCCTTTGTCTTCATCATCAGACCCCTAATGACAGTCACAACCCATCTAGGTGTAAAGTTCTCATGAATAAAAATTAATAAAGCCTAAACACCATGTAATTGCTGTAAATCGTTGAGGAGTTCCCTCGACTGTCTTTCGGTTCCATCATTAGATCAACTCCAGTCCTTCATTTAATAGTAGTGCTTTAAAATACTTAATGAAAAAATTAACAAACGCACTAGTCGCTACTAAGATTTTCAAATGTTCCCCTCAATTTTTCTGTGATGCCATCATCAGATCCTGGTTTCTTTATCATACCACCCTTGGGATATCTCCTTTCCAACAAAAAAAGATCATCAAAATCAGTTCATAAACGACAAAGTTATTTGCGAACACAAAAAATAAAATAAATATACGGTCGAATTGAGAAACCCCTCCTTTTTTGAGGTCGGTTAAAAAAGACAAAGTTTCTAAAGGAATTACGAGCGGGACTCGAGCCCGCATCCTGTGGCATGCCGGGTCGGGTGCACTGCCGGCTGTGCTATCATGGCTTAATATTGTATATTTAAAAAAATCCTTACAAGACTCATGAAATATTGGTTATATCCGATGTTCCAGAAGTAGCAATAAGAAAATCAAAACTAAATGTAACATTTTATATATTCTCATTGTAAGTAAATTGTATGTATTTATGGGAAAATAAAATTCTTTGAACCTAAAGGAAATTAAAATGTCTTCCGTTAGGTTACTGACGTGAACCAATACCTAAATAAAAACGTACTAAAAAGGGACTTACGTGTTTTTAGCGGAACAATAAAAAACGTTTTCTTATTAATGAAAATTTTGAAATCTGTAATATCTTCGAAAATATTAATTTAAATTACATGCTGTAAAGGACCATATTGATCTATATTAAATGCACAATGTATTTAGGGTACTTATTTGGATAAGGATTAATGCTGTATTACAACGGGATAAGGGCGACACCGCGGTTTACGTGGGACTCTCCGCCTCTTTCTTCGTCCAGCCAAAGCTCGACGAGGGGAGGGGAGGTATACCCACTAAAAACTTTAGTACCATCTCTTCTCTGCCACGGGGATGGCTCGGGATCACGAATGGCAAGCACCGAGTTCATACTGTGGATTAATTAAAGCTATAGCTGAGCTTAATTCTGAGTGCCCGTCTCTCTGAACCACTTAATCGGTATGGCTTTAGTAGACGCCTCTTGCTGACAAACGAAGACAGTTAGAAATGGTCCATACTAATACGCGTTAAGCAACTTTCGCGAAGGCCGGTCATCGGGTGGGTGACCAAAAATGTATCATCTCGAGCTCCTCCGTGCTTCGGAAGGCACGTAAAGCCGTTGGTCCCGGCTGCATTAGCAGTCGTTAACAACCACCAATCCGCACTGGGGCCGCGTGGTGGTTTATGGCTCGTTCTTCCTATTCATCCATAGGGAAGGTTCGTGCCCCAGCATTGGGGAATTTATGAGCTGATGATGATGATGATGATGATGAATACGCAATCTCGTTGACGTGACCGAATTTTGAATATTACTCGCACTAGGCACCCTGACGTGTGCTTGCTCTTCAAAACCGAACTTTTCATATAATAGTAACTTTGTAATTTGATTTACCGTTGATATTACCGTTCTTGCTCGGTGCTGGTAAATAAAACAAGTAGGCCACGTTAGGTGTCAAATATTCCAAAAATCACTAACAATAATTTCAATATTTTTTAAATATTTATTTTAAATAATAATTGTAAGTGTGGCCGGCCCTAGCTCACATTTAAAAAAGTAAGTTTTAAAAATGTGTAGCTTGAGCTTACGTTTGAGAGTCCTTATTAGCTATCTCGCTCTTTATGCGTTGCTGCCTACGAGGAGTGCACTCTCGAGTTTATGTAATTACGTAGTTTGTAAGCGTTCGTTACTCCTGCAGTAGTGGGAGGAAAATCCTTCCAGAAACATTTTTATTCTCCTTCCTATTAAAGACGCAACTTTTAAACCTTATTTCTTGGATACAGGGTCTAAAGATTGTTGTGTTTATTATCGCTAGGCATAGGCTGTCAATTGCTGCTTTCGATCTGTTTAGAGTGAATAGCACGTATAGCAGCGTCACCATTATAGCTGACCCAGGTTTCATTTCTATAACGTCATAATTTATAAAAGTTTTTGGTCCGAGTCTCGTTGTAAGAATTTGTAGTTGTACCTAGGTCATTTTTAACATCATCTTTTGTGCGATACAGTTAACCATTTAGGGTAGGATTTATAATATATACATTATTATTGTATGTACCTATATGTTATTTAACCTAACAACCCTACCTTAATAACAGTAATTAATGATTACAATTATATATGATTTCAAAATTAAATGCGATTCCAAATTAGACCCGCTACCTAGGCAAGCCTAAGGCGTGACACAAGTGTCACGCGTATCACAACCACAACACGTGGGCGGGCGCTAATTTGTATGAAAATTGATAAGTACTTAGTTGAATCGTAACACAACGCCATGAAGCAAGAAGCCGCAGCGACACTATTCACACATAACCACATCTTGACAACCTCTTGTCGCGAGACGGTGCCGGTGTACGTGTCAAACAAGCCTTAGTTTAAACACTTGCATTACGTGATAGTTTTACCATATTTATTCTGTGGTTCTACCAACTTCGCTTAGTTTTATCTATAAACCTTTACGGGTAACCACAATCCTACTAATATTATAAATGCGAAAGTTTGTGTGTATGTATGTTCGTATATTTGTTGCTTCTTCACGCTGCAACGGATGGATGGATTTGGATGAAATTCGGCATACAGATAGTTTATAACCTGGAATAACACATAGAATACTTTTTATCCAGATATTCCCATGGGAACGGGAACCACGCGGGTGAAACCGCGAGCGGCCGCTAGTAACTTATAAAGCTTCATTGCAACCTAATTAACAGCATAAGAGTTTTTATTTTATTTTTTATTAAACTTCGTTTTAGTGTTCACAAAACTACAACAACGAATTCTTCGCTTTCGTAAACGAATTTAAACCCGTTTGTTAATACGTTTACTATAACTCAAGAAATAAAAAAAAAGTTTCCTCAGAAATTACTAAAGTTTACATCGCATTTTATATATAAAACTTCTTTTTGTATTTACCGAAACGCTCCAGCGACTTAGACTTAGTTCCCGAAACTGAATACACGGTTGCCACCTAGGTTTTGTATGTAGGTACTAAAATAGCGTTGTATATTGATTTCGTTCGCTTTTCAGACAGTCAAGCTTGTGCCTAAATCACGTGTGGGTTCTCGTGCCGACAACACGCCGAAGGGTGCCAACCCGGTGCTGCAGACGCTGAGCTCCTCAGGCCTGCCTGACCAGACCCTGAGAAAGTCGAGAGGCGGCGAGTTGATTGGCAAATCGCCGCGAGACGGCCACTCGTTTTCGGAATCAAAGATAGTGAGTCGATTTTTGTAATTCTCAGCATTTTTTATTCATCATCATCAGCTCATTTTTTATGTCCCCACTGCTGGGGCACGAGCCATTTCCTATGGATGGTTAGGGAGAACGTGTCATAAACCACCACGCGGGCCCAGTGCGGATTAGTGGTTGCTAACGACTGCTATTTCAGCCGGGACCTACGACTTTATGTGCCAAGCTATTTGAAAGAACAAACAGTTCGAAAATCACAATTCAAAATATTGTTTTTCAGTTTTGGCTATAAAAAAGTACTTATTATGATTACGCCATCATTTCATTAGTCTGTTAATGAGACACACAATTTAAAACTGTGATAGGTATATCTTCTACCATAAAACATTTTATACACACAAAATGCTTGAAACATCAATCTGATAATATTGGCTCTTACATTATGATGAAACCTTCTTACCAATGCTTGTAAAGTCTCTGCAAACATATTATCAGATACAACTGTTGTGAAAGCAAATATTTAAATCGCAAATTCATTTCCAGCACACGAAGGAAAATGAAACGAAGCTCGAAAGGATCCGAATAGACACCGCATCCGGGCAGACCGGTGACGATAAGCCGACCAGGGACGACTCGGACGGGATGCGCCGACAGTCACCGAGCCCGTGCGGGGGGGCGTCGAGGAAATGTACGAACGCCAGCTCTAAAGATTACGCTGTCGAAGCTATGCTGAACATAAAGCCGGACAACCAGAGGAGCAGGGACATAAAGTGCTCCCGGAGCAGCTACCCGCCCAAGGTGATGCTCGTTTGTTTGTGTCAGTTGTCATTAATTTTTTAATGTAAATGGTGTACCTAGTTTTTTTTTTTTCTTATCACATAACAATCAGAAGAGCAGGGACTTAGAATGCTCCCGTGGCTACCCGCCGAAGTAGATGCTCGTTTGTTTGTGTCAGGGTACATAGTGTGACTTTGTTTATTACCCGTATTCATTCGATTACGTTTCGAAAACGAAAATTAGTGTGACATTGAAGCAGCGCCTCCTGGCGACATACGAGAAGAGTAAAAATTTTACCATACAAATTCTCGTTTTCGTTAACGAGAACGAATGGCGAATGAAACTCCTACTGGACACCCAGATGCGCATTTTTTTATTTTCCTTTAGTTGATGGCTTCCGATTAGCATATTTAGCCAGTGTCAAAGTAATTTTTATACAAGTTATATATAAATAAACAATATTTACTTTAATAGATGATAATGAATGATAATTGAAATGCGTAGAACCCCTAGAATATCAGTAAAAAGATGTGAGGCTACCAACTTGGCCCGACAGGGTGTTGGAACACCCCTACATGTGTTATATAATTGTATCCTAACATAATACTTTTAGAGGTTCATTTACAACAACAAGCATGTCTGCTTATTGTTAACCCAAGTTCTTCCCACAGTTAACCCACATAGCCCGACCAGGTGTCCCTGGTCGGGTAATATGGGTTAACTGTGGGGAGCAAAGGAACACGAAATGGATTTTTTTATTTTATATATTTTTATAAATCCATCATGGTCGTGAAAATTATGTACACTGACGTTACCGAATAAAAAATAACGGGCATCGACACACAAATAATATTTTAATACCTAGGCGTTCAATAACTGGTGAATAGTACTCACAAGTAGGCAGCTTAAAACATCACATCCACAAAATAAAATAAAAAAATTTGAACATTCAAATTCATTTATTCAGTTTAGGCTACAAGTAGCTCTTGTGAATGTCACTATGCCACATTCAAACTTATTTATCAATGTTGCTTTTTTGTTACAGAAAACTCGTCCATGTAAGTGTTATTTTTATTAAATCATAATTTATTTAGTAACTACCGTCTTATAAGTTGTTATAACAATAATGTTAGTAGCATTGTTGTGTTCAGATGTCTAACAGTAAGATATGAGATAGCCGTTTTCTCAGTGATTGAGGATTCCCGGGTGGAGTGCAATTTGTTAGAAACATACCTAATCTAGTCTTTACTAATGATTTTCTTCCAATCTAATATGTTGTTTCTCTCATATCAAAGACGACTAAACATTTAACCCATCGTTGGCCGTAAATACCAGACACAATAGAATTTTATTGTTTGGCGCTTACATGTAAGCGCTCGGCCAACGACGGGTTAAGTCTTTACTTAATTTTGTATAACTAATACCTAAACTATAATTTTACTTATAGCTTGTGTCAACTTTCAGGTTCACCATCAGGGTTAGACAACGAAGAGCCCTTGTCAAAACAGGTCAGAGATATTCACAACGAAACACGGAAAAGTGCTCGCGTGATAAGGGATTCTCGGGCGCGATTACTGGAAATTCAAAAGGTGAGTTTGTATATATTTTTTTACTATAATGAAGTGCTTGGTTTTGTCCTTTATGGTAAGCTGCAACAAGGTCGAAGGTGAGAATGCGTTTAGTGGGAGAATGAGGGGGAATCTTGCGTGAGAGAATCCTCAAGCACAGGAACTGAGGTCGTTTCGTAAGAGAAAGGAAGAGAATCTTGCGTGAGAGAATTCTCAACCACTAAGGTACTGATCCCCTAACTTTGAAACCCAACATTGCTGTTATAGCGTAAGACAAGAAAGTAGAAAGAAGACAGGACACGTTACTCAACCTTTAACTGCCTGTGTGGTCTATTGGTAAGACCAATTGGTCTAAGACCCAGCGGCCCCGGGTTCGAATCCCACAAAAACTATATTTATGTACTTGGTTTGGTTGTTTTTTTTAAATAGATAGTTAGGAAAATTACTCTACTCTGACGGATGTTAAGCTCTTGAACTTGGTGGTAGTTTATCTGATCTTAATATATCGCCACATCAGTGTCAGTAGAATTGTTAAGAGCGTTTACGCCGCACACTAGCGCCGCCAATGAAAAAGAAAACATATCTAGTAATTAGGGATAGAAAATCAAATTATGCTCAACAAACTATCTGAATGAAGTAATTTAGCATTTTTACGTCACCTAATGAACACCTGACATGTTATGGTTTAGTTAAATATGGCGTTATAGTTAAAAGTGGCCGTAACGTCTTATTTAACTAAACCATAACATGTCAGGTGTTCATTAGGTGACGTAAAAATGCTAAATTACTTCATTCAGATAGTTTGTTGAGCATAATTTGATTTTCTATTTCTAATTACTAGATATGTTTTTTTTTTCATTAGTGGCGCTAGTGTGCGGCGTAAACGCTCTTAAGTTGCGACCGTTGAAGATAAGATCATTATACCTCAGTACCTATTAAAAGTCAGTAATGTTCTCATTGGTTAGATTCGGGTGAAGTGCGCTTCTCTTTCGACTTTATCGTAACTTAACAAAGTAATAGATGCCGTTTCTTGAAGGATTCCCTCTTTATGTAGGCAATTTATAGTAAGTTATACAAGATCTCAAGCACAAAATATTAAGTTGGCTTAGTGCCTAAAGGATGCAAAATGCCCCTTCACAAATTGTTTCCTTATTATGATAGATAATTACCTATGAAATTGGAGATTTTTTCTCAATTATTAATAGGTGTATTATTTCTTAAAGTCAATACCGGTTGTTAATATTATTATAAACAGTTTAATTAGGACTATGTTACTTAGGCTTCAGTAATAACAATGATTTATTCATTTTGTGTCTTATTCGCCCAATTAAAAAAAAATTGACTTCGTTTTTTGTTTGCGGAATTGACCTTTTGTTTCATTGTAGCTTTGAAGGGTCTTGATTTTTTTTCTTATTAATATCTGCTATATTTAGCTAGTGAAACAAACACACTACTCTACAATTCGTGTATTGTTAAAATAAATAAATGCTAAGAAAATTAAAAAAACGTTAGTATGAAAAACAAAATTTTATAAAAAATCTTTATACAAAACTCCAATTTCATAGTTAAGGACCTAATATTAAAGGCGTCTCGTCGCTATATTTAGGCTGGAGGGCGTCCTAGTCGCGATCTACACTCCAGAATAGGCATGTTGACAACAACACTAATTAATTTCAGAATATTAAACGTAGAAATTTAACCTATTCTTTATTTTAACTAAATTTGAAATTAAATTTCTGTAACCTAAAAATTTGATACTAATCACTCAATTGACGGAACAAAATAGTGACGTCATTTGCCAATCCCGCCAATTTTGACAGTTGCTAAAAAGTTTTTTTTTAAGTGTAGTTTGTTCCCTGAGGAACCGGCTAAGGTCATAGACTATGCTGCCATGTCATTAGTTTCTTAAATTCATTAGTACTATCTGTAATAAACTATAAAGGATGATGATGAATGACAAATAGAAATAAATAAATAAATATGGAAATGAGAAGTGAGAATGATATACCCCCCAACCCCTCGAGTATCTTAGTAAAGATGTGGGGCTTTATTAAGTCCTCACGCGGAATTCTTGAGAGAATTTCAAAAGTGCCGTTGCACTGTTTTGTTTCATTTGCCAACACTCATGCACACTCACGAACACTTAACGGTTAATAATATACCATTATTTCACATTAATATTCGACATAACACAAATTTTAGGAAATAAAACAAAATCGCAGACATAACTCTTCACTATCCCGCCAAGAACCTAAAATGTTTCTTTATTGAATAACCTGTCAACTACCCAATTTGATTCTTTTATGTATTACATACTTTATTTTTAGTATAATTGATTAAAACAAGTAGATGGCATGACGTAGCAAGTGACCGGGAGATGTGGAAAAATTGTGGGGAGGTTTGCCCAGGAGTAGGAAACTAACGGCTGATATAATTAAAATCTTCTATAGGTATACTAGCTGACCCGGCGGACTTCGTACCGCTTTGACAGTTTCCATGACAACAAAACAATCAAACCATTTTGTATTAAAAAAAAATCCAAAAAATAAAAAATGTTTGGGGATGGACCACCCTTATCACTTAGGGGTATATAAAATAAAATTTCATAAAAATCGATCGAGCCGTTTTGGAGGAGTATGGCAACTCACATGTGACACGATAATTTTATAGGTATATAGTATAGTAGAAGAAGATTAATACATGAAGCTAAAACTTCGTGACCCTTTTTAAGCAAATTGCACGCGTGGAAGAGTGTGTGAGTTGGTATATTAAGTTATATGGAGACACAAAACGTAAAATTTATGTATAATAATATGTGTTACAAATACGTTACATTAAATAAATATTATTTCATACATTTCTCAATGGAAGCGGAGGTAGTTTGTAACTGTAAAGGCGGTTGACGCGTATTGAATCTTATTTGACAGTTAGGTTTTCGTCAGGTCATATTTTGTCCCCATCACTGCTGGGGCACGAGCCTTCCCTAAAGATGGATAGGGAGAACGGGCCATAAACCACCACGCGGGCCCAGTGCGGATTAGTAGTCGTTAACGACTGCTAATGCAGCCGGGACCAACGGCTTTACGTGCCTTCCGAAGCACGGAACTAGGTGTTGCTAAGAGGTAAAACTAGTAGTTAGGTTTGGGGGATAGAGAAAACTGAAAATTATACTACAAGTGAACCATAGACCGGTCGTTGTGGAGATCCTTGGGGGAGGTCTTTGTCCAGCAGTCGACGTCTTTTGGCTGAGATGGATGTTGATGATGAACCAAAGACCCACGGTTGGAGTATTTTGTTCGTAGACTACCGGCCGTGGTACTCCTTTTTAAACACAATGCGCGCACAGAAGATTGTTAGATTTCGCAAACATGGAGGAGTGCAGAAATAAAATTGATGGATAAAGAGTAACATTGCGGTTAGTTAATTATGGTTAAATTTCGACCAATTGGCGACCACAAATATTCTTTTAAATTATTTTTTTATTAATTTTATTAAATGATTAGGTACTTGTGATAGTGGAATGTTGTTTGTCAAATCATTTTATTTCACAGAAGTCTAACTTGAACGAGGCAGATATTCGAGAGCTTGGGGAACGCAATGAGCTGCTCCTGCGAGAGATGGAGCGCTTTGACCGCATGACCAGGAACGTGCAGAGAATGGTTGGGGTCGAGCTGACTGCATTCAAGAAACCGAAGGAAGAGGAGCACCATCGCCAGGACTACAAACCGAGCTGTTACGGTAAACCCTTTATTCAATTTAGCAGCACAAAACCGGTGGTTGTGAAGATCCTTGGACAAATACCCAGCTGTGGACGTCTTTTGGCTAAGATGATGATGATGATTTAAACTGCACTTTTGAACGTCAAGTAGTAACATAAACGAAAAATATACTTGGGTCATGTCGTGGAATCGTTTGGCATTTGAAGGCAATGATATAAAAGAGTGCGTGGCGTGGTGTCTCAGCAACGCCAGCACGCTGCACCAGATCAAACTGTCCTGTCGATTATTTTTATGTCCCAACTGCTGGTGGACGAGCCTTCTCCATACATGAAATGGATAGAAACACCATATGGAGAATACGCCATGAACCGCCATGCCGCCGGCCCAGTGCGGATTGGCGGTTACGACTGCTTATGCAGCCGGAGCTAATGGCTTTACATGCCTTCCGAAGCACAGAAGAGGTTGATATGGTACATTTTTGGTCACCCATCCGATCACCGACCTTTGTATCTTGCGGTCAGCAATTCACCACCCAGCCACCGAAACACATAGTTAATCAAAGTCATGCATATTATAGTAAACTCAGCGATCAGTCCCTGGTTGACGATGCGATACGATACGACACGAGCCTTAGTTTTCAGAAGGTAATATTCTGCAATTCGTCTTTCAGAACCACCACTGTATCATGAGATGAAGATGAACCATCCCACCGTGCTGCTCGCCGGAGGCAGGCCGTCCGAAGCCCCCTCGGTAGTGGTGTGCGACCAGTCAATGCGAAGTAAATCAGTACGTCCTCTTACCTGTAGCAAACGCAGATAATAACAAAATTCAAAATTGTCTGTTTATAAAAATAGCAAAATATATACCTATATGTAACGAAAATCGTGTTTTCTTGAAGGAAATTGACCTCACAAGGAAGCTGAGCGAAAGCTACGACATGCAGGAGAAGTTGGTGGCAGACAACGCCGATTTAGAAGTCAAGAGGTCGGATACCTTGCTTATTTTACCTCAATGATTCGTTAATAGAGCCCTAATAATAGCCTTTGCGGAAAACCTCTTTTCCACAAAGTAATACATTATACTGCATGCTTGCGGGCTTGGGGCTACTCGTGAGTTCTGTGGATCTCTCCCACCCGCACCCCACCCGAAATAGATTGCAGGGGGTCGTACTTGTCAAAAAAGCAATATAATCCCAGCACCCAGCACTATTGCGAGGATGGCTCAGGACCACGAATAGAGTCACCGAATACCCTTAATCTTCTTTTTTATTTTTTTATACAGGAGAAAATTACTCCCCCCGACCCCCTCATAGGAAAAGGAGGGTATATCCACTAAAAACTTCTTTACTTACCCTCCGTGCCTCCAGGATGATCCGAGACCCGTAGAAACAATCACCAGAGTACCATTTAGCTTCGTATAGCGTGTAGTGATGTAATTTGAAAGAAATTCCAACATTAAAGAAACGACAAAATTGTATTTATGAATCATGCACTTAATGAGGTATTAACACAATGACTTTATTATAAGTGATCCTTAAAAAGCTTACCTTTTATCAGAAAACAAACTTTATAATAAACTAAGTATACTATAACTTCTGAAAGTTAGTCTCAAAAAATTATCGAATGGCAAGAAAAACTTAAAAGTTGTTTTTTTTAGATTATCTTTGTGCCAATATCTTTCACTTTAGAAGTTAGATTTTTAGGCTATACTTTAGTTGCTCCGACTCGAACTTCCTTAAACGCTGTATTTGCTAACATCTGCCGGCTTATTCAGAGTGGCTGTGTAGAATGTTTATTTTATTAAAACCTTTTTGACATGCATCAAAAAGTATTACAGGTAAAACAATAACATTCGTAATTGGAATGATTTTTCAAGAATAAACTCAAATACAAACAAACGTCAGTGTCACTTGATAAGTCAAAATTAAAGCAACGCACTGTGTGCGTCTCGGAAATCAAAAAATATAAAAAAATATGACTCTGTAAGAAATTCATAACACAAAAAAAGCATGGATAAATTAAGGTTCGTGGTTTTCGATGTCTTATTTCAGGTATATATTATACAAAGAGTTGATGACGAAGGACCAGAACTTGGAGACGTGTCGTGCTCAAATCAAGAGGCTTCAGGGGGAGTTGAAGTTGATGAGCAAAGAGAATATGCTGCTCAACGAAAAGTTGAGCAAGAATAATCCTGAGGTAGTTAATAACAAGTTAGCCATGCATGGCTATTTTGACGATGCACCGCAACAAACTTTTCTTTAATTACAACGCTGCTTTTACTGGAAGCGAGTAATAAAACAGACGCTTCTATTAATATCCAATCATTATCTACTTAATTTCTATGGGCAATGAGCTTAAAGTAAGGTAAGCTTTGCAAAACACGCGATATCAGGCAAAATGCTTTTGGTGCAACGATTTAAAGTGTGTTAGAATGATGGCAAGCTTTTAAATTACTTAATTAAGTGCTGTTACTGGTTAAATATAAAGTTTGTATGTCTTTGTTACAACAACACACTTTGATGCTTTAATGCATTATAATGTGGGATTTATTAGGAACACAAATTAAAGTAAACTACAATTGCAGTATTGTAATATAAAAATAATGTATGTGTGTTTAGCAAAATAATGCGTAGTGTAGCGAAAGAGTCACAATGGGGCGACATAAAATGGTTAATATTTTCTTATAATTATGTATTTTATTTAAATCTAATACTTTTATAATTCGACTTCGCAGGGCGATGCGACTGCGATGAACCAAGAAGAACACACATTCCAGAAAGAAAAGGAACTCTGTGCTGAAGTATGACTAATTCTATTTTAATAACACAATTACCAAATTTTTATTTTATTAATATTATGGACAACCAAGAAAACATACACCAGTTAAATACAAAAAAGAAACACAAATTAATTCTCATTTAAGCTCACTCAAAGGTTGCCATGGCATGCACATATGGGCTAATCATAATTGTTATTTTTCTATCCATATTAAAAATTAACTTTAGTTCAATTCACTTTAATTTATCTATATCACCCAAATTAAGTTTATAAATTTATCTGATTCCAAACTTAGTAGACCTGAGTGTAAGACTTCACTTCCTAATAATATTAACTTTGTTTTCTAGCTTGAAAAAACTTATGAGGCTCAAAATCTGGTCGCCAAACTCGAGGACTATAAAAGCTCCACAGTTGAACTCGTAAGTGAAATGGAGTGGAAACAATAAATCATAGAGACTTAATACTATTGAGACTTGCCTCAAGAAATACTGCATAATTGTCCGTTGCTTGGGTGTAAAGAAAAATACAGTACGGCTCTTGGTATTGTTAGTTGCAGACAGAGCGCATAGAGTACAGATATATGATCCACGTCCACATTGAAAAGGCTACCTTATATTAAGATCATTTATTGATAGAATTTTCATACCGATAAGCCATTTTAATTAATCCTTTTATGCTCTAGGAAAATACAGAGAACTAAATAGTTAGATAAAAAACATTTAATTTAAAAACTTTTATATTCCTCTCTGGTATGTCTATTTCAAGAATCATACCGTTGATTTAGGCAGGCTACCCACTTGGAGACGACTGCCTACCCTAAAGACGCATACCATAGATTAAGGCAGTACCTACTTGGAGGTGTATCACATAGTGTATTTGCTACTGTATCAAGTGACTACGACCGCGACGGCGCGAGTCTACTGTGAGCCGCTCGTCGGAAGAACGCTGCGGTCCTCTGACTTATTTTTTTTGGTAAATCGTGTATTTGGAAATTATATTTAGATACGAATTACATACTGATGAAATATGAATAATATTTTTCGATCTTACCGTCATAATAATAAAAAATATTAATAATAAAAAATAAAACGATACATAATAATAAAATAATCATCTTTAGACTCGAACCGGGGTCTTCTGGTTTCGGGACTGCCCGATTTCCCACCTGAGCTATTAGAACCTTGTAGATGGTGGCGAAATTTACCTTCGTATTCTAATGATATTGTAGCAGTTTTTCATAGCCTAAAAACACCGATAAAAGGACGTTTTCTAAAAATGAAACCTAGCTAGATCGATGTATTTGATAACGTGCTACACGTCCAAGTGCGCATCCCTGCTTTACACGTAAAAGATAGCTTTAAAGAACAGGGGCTGTACTTTCAACCTCATTCGACGTTACCCGTCTTTTCGGTGGATTTGCACCGGCCATGCAGCCCGATTCCCACAACAAACCGTAACGATATCGTAGCGACTTAGTCGTTGACATATTCACATTCGATTTTAAAGTCGTTTAAACGAATTCGATTGCTCGATTGACAGATGTGAATACGGAAAAGGTTTCAACGACTAACTAGCTACGATTTCGTTGCGATTATTGTTATGGGAATAAGGGCACTGGTCATTGGCTGACTGTTGATCCCATTTTCTCAGGAGAAGCAACTAGGAGAGTTAGAGGTTGAGGTCCGTCACATTTGTGTCGAAATGAACACTGTAAAGGGAGCAGCTGGCGGCGGTGCCTGCCGCGGTGGTGGTGGCCAGAACACCTGCTTCGAACAACCGGTGAGGCCGTAGAATGTTTTTTCTGCTTAAGTAAGGCGAACGTCGTAGGGTGTGTCGTACCTTTTGACCACCGAGACATTGAAGTAGAATCGAACTGGAATCGAACTGGAATCGAATTGGATTTGAAATGGAATCGAACCTGCAAACACTAGGTATGAACCCAGAGGTTTTAGGCTCTATTCCCCGCGTACTTAATGTCAATCGTTATTTAGGGTCTCGGAGTGAAGTGCTCTTTCATCCTAGGCCTTGGTGTAATTTACATTAGGTGAGATGAAGCAAGTCGCATGCTCGCTTATAAAAAAATGGAAAATACATTGCATTTTACTTTTTAACGCTCGCTGATCGCCTTATCATTTTGGAACTTGTTTGACATGTTCTGAATGTTTCTATAAAGCAGAGTAATGAAATTGGTTAACATTTTCACCAGTTTTTCTGATAATTACCAATTTTGTTAAAAAATATATCATCATCATCCGCTTCTTTTCCGTAGTCCCATTGGATGTTCCATTGATGGGACGATGGAAAAATCATTTAACCGTTGACCCGTTTGCTTATGGGACCATGGAAAATAGTTTTAACTCCAGTATTGCTTTTCCATGATGCCATTAATACGGTTTGGTTGACGATGTCTAATTCCCTGAATGTCTAAATCCGCGAAAGTCTAAATCCGCGAATGTCTAAGTCCGCGAATGTCTAAATCCGCGAACGTCTTAATCCGCGAATGTCTTAATCCGCGAATGTCTATTTCCACGTATTAATGAGTTATTGATGATTGGGTGAGGCCGACGTCCAGCAGTGGACTGATATTGGCCGATCATGATGATGATAATAGTAATAACGCCTATGCACCATACACTGACACACACAGATAGGTAGGAATAAAAGATGGACAGGCGGTTAAAATCAACTTTTATTTCACCATTAACAGCTATTCTAATAATTGCAAATAAAACAGTCGGTAAATTTACTTTGTAAATACTACTACTACTTTTTTTTTACTTAGCGGGTATACTGGCATTCAAAGTACATAATTAACACTATTTAATGCCCCCACATTTTGTCTTTCAGAAAATAACTATACTAAACAGCTGAGAGCTTTTTCTCAGCGGTGCGGCGGCTAATTCGATGTACAGTCGGCAGCAGAAGTAGCTACGCAAACGAAAGGCTCAAAATTATTTACACACGATTCTACTCTCAAGAGAATAAAGCTTGTGTAGATAATTTTGAACATGTTATGTTGTGTTGACATGTTATGTTGACTGTAATCGTATTTTACGTATGAATGAATATGAAGATCCAAATTAAACACTGTCTTTGCGACTAGACATTCAGGGAATGGACCTATGGCGACTTGACATTCGGGGAAAATAGACTTGTGGCTACTAGACATTCAGGGAATAGACGTATGGCGACTTGACATCCGGAGAATGGATGTATGGCGACTAGACATTCAGGGAATTAGACGTCGTCAACCAAACCGCATTAATAGAGACGTAACTAGGTATATGAAAAAAATAAGAATACTTACTAAAATCAAACATCTTTTTAATAAAATAAAACAAAAGAATACATAGGAAATTAAAATGTCTGTGTTGGACCTACGTTTTGACTAACGAAGTTGTTCTAGAGCGTGGGCGACTAATTTCGCCAGTAATTAGTTGAAGTTGAGTATTCCTAATCACATCATCTCTCAAAGTATATTCTTTCCTGCGCCTCGCTGATTTCCCTCGATTGTTTTTCAACTCGTAAATTTTAATTTCCGCTAAGTTACTTGTTACTATTTTTGGTTATAGATCGGTTTATTTTGGAGTGCCATGCCTCTACTATATTATTGGTCCGGTGACGTTCGCCGAATGCACTTATAATGTCGAAATATTTATTTTTGTTTATAATTTTTCTCATGTATTGTAAAAATTTTGGCATGACGATTACTTTATCACATTCTGACTCTATATATTCAAAGCCAGTTTTGATTTTCTCTTGTGGCAATTATGCCAAGGCGGTACATAATCCGAGGATTCGCCTTTCATCCTTGCATTTAGTGTGACCTAAATATTAACCTTTGCGCCATATTTTTTGAGCCCAGTGATAGTAACACCCCTTTATTTTGATGTTTGGAAAAACTCTTAAAATTGCATTGATAGCAGGGACTTCAAAATCACAGTGAAACGTAGTAGGATTCCAAGATGGTATTTGCGATTTTATTAACCTGAACATATTCTTATAAGTTTTTCCTTTTCATCACATAGTAAGGCATATATCAGTGGGACAACGTTAACATTATCTGCAGCACTGTTGACTTCACCGTGTATCGAGTAAGTAATTGAGTAAATGGTACTGCGCAACTGGCGAAGGTTGCATCTCCAAAAAATTCTTTAAAATTAACCACATGTCTGGCACCTTGTAAACAAAATATTAAAATACGTGTTCCTTCATGTACATAATCAGACAAAACAAAGTCTTTAAAATTAATGGGTACTTCAACTTCTTCAGGCTTAGAGCAAACCAGTTTACTCACTCCTAGCTTCCTATTTCTTATTATACCATGCCATGTTGTATATTTTCAAAATTTGGCATCAGTTTAACTACTTCGCTACCTTTGTCTTGTAAATCCGTAATCTTTTCTTCATACAGCGCGGTTATCGGACGATCTGACTTTTCGATTATTGTTTTTAGTTAATCGTAAATGATGATGTCCATTATATTTTTGGAAAAAAAAAATCATGCTGACACGAATACTTACCGATTTAAATTTTTTATCATCCTGTAAATTCAAACAGAAAGTAAAAAAAGTATACTCATAATCGAATCTCCTACCTATTGTAGAAATTCATAATACTCGTACATACTCACAATAGTTGTTAATGATCCTTTACATTTTTTTTTCTTATTTGCACATACCCATAGCTCCATTTTGTTTTTATAAGTAGTGTGTTTATAATATTGACATCCACCTTTTAGCAAAACTGTTCCATCCTTCCTTTTTATATAACGTATATCACTTTCGGTTTTGTTCAATTGAAAATAAAAGGTAGGTATGTTTAGTTAAATGGCGAATATAGGATTGATGAGAATGCGGAAAATGCATGCGAACAATGACATAACATGACACACATTTTAAATGACCTCAAATGACCACAATAATGTATAGAGGTTTTATTATCTATTTTCCTATAGAAAAACTATACTGGAGTAAAAACTATTTTCCGTGGTCCCATAAGCAAACTGGTCTACGGTTAAATGATTTTTTCCATCGTCCCATCAATGGAACATCCAATGGGACTACGGAAAAGAAGCGTCATCATCATCATCATCAGTCTACACACGTCCACTGCTGGACATAGGCCTCTCAAGTGCACGCCACCGAGCACGATTCGCAGCTACTCTCATCCAGGTCTTGCCAGCCACCTTGCGAAGATCGTCGATCCACTTAGTCTGAGAGTATATAAAAATATATATTCGTTCTTAATTGCTGTACCTATTTAAACTTTCGCGTTTCATTTTATAGCTGTACTTGTATGTAAGCAGTTACTTAACTACCAATTTACGTTCACAGAGTGGAGGACCGCCCGTTCCGCCCATTTCCAGAGCCGTAAGTGTTTATTTATATTTGCTACTGATAAAAAAGTCAACATCTAGTCTAGAGAGTCTAGTTGAGAGAGAGAGAGAGTCTAGAGTCTAGAAAGATAACTAGTTACCACCCGTGAGAAATGCCACATAGCATTGACGATTGCCGTCCGTGTCTGTCAAATGTTTTGACCAAGTAATTAAAATTTGTTTTTATGCTCAAGTTTTAAGCCACATTTTGCTTGATTCTAAAATATTGACAGTGTTTGTTTTAAGCATACTCTGATCGTATAAACGTAAATGATAAAATATTTATGACCACTTATGTTGTATCCATCAATTTGTTAATAAATAATGACTGAGTGCCGGAATTTCCACCGAGAACCTGTTTTTCCAATTACACCAGGAGATGACGTTACTTACCATACTATAAAAATAATAATACAGTGTTTTTAATATGTTTCAACATTGATTTATAATACACCGTCATTTACAAATAACAGCAGACTTTCCTCTTCATAGATATATTTAGACTGGTATGTCTCTTAGCGAACTTTTCTTTTCTTTCGATTGAATAGCCAATAGGTTATTTATGATTAACTAAAGAAAGCAGTTTCTTCATTGATCCTGAAAGCATCATCTAATACTATTGTTAAGTAAAATATCGGATATCTAATCACATGTACAATGGTTCCATTATCCTTATAATAACATAATAGCATGTCGAATGGTATCTCAGAGAATGACATATTATGTCTCGACTTTCGACCTTGACTCCTACTATTACTCAGAACCTTTTATTAAAATAAAGGCAATACCTGAAAATTGTAAAAAAAAAACTCATTAGCCTCCAGCCAATTGTGACATCTTAATAGTATTTAATCTTTTATTGTCAGTCAATTTGACTTTGAATGACGTTTAGAATATATATATTTATGCGATACAATAAGATTGTAATAATACAATATGATATGTAATAAACTATAGCAAGACCGCTTAACTGAATCCTCACCTGCGGTAGGTACGCGGGGCGGGAAGTACATAGTGGCAGAGCCACGAACACGAGCGACTTGCGACGCGGCAAACGGATTTCTAGTTCATTGCGCGTTATACTACGGCAGACTAATGTCCGGTTCCTATAAACAAGAAACGATTCGTTTTGCCTACGAGCCGTTGTACTGGAATTAAGCTTAGGGATAGAAACTTTCACAACGGAAAACACTTGTGGGTGCAATGAACAACGGTTTATTTTAAAGTTCAAGGGTGTGTATGAACTTTAAATATTTAGCTACGAGGCGTAAGCTAAATGCGTAGGAACGCATTTCGTACGATTTTCGTACGTTTCGGACGAGTCGTTTTTTATAGGAATAAAAAACGACTCGTCAGGTATCTAATCGATAGTATGTTACCAACGGATGGGAGGGTTACCAGTAACGCTTCGTAATCATAGAATATGGAAGTGACACTAGCTTGCGTTCCTATAAAAAATAAGAAGCGTCAGATAACTGTCAAATCTACCGTTCGTTGCTGGTTATCCTAACGGTACTTTTTGATCGGTTATTGTGTTGTTTACGTGTATTTCGTCAGTAATTTTTACAAATTGCGCGCTATACAACGGCAGTCATAGTCAACGGTTATAGAAATAACGCAATGAACTACAAACGCTCGCCTCATCGCAAGACGTCAGTGGTCTTGGCCGGGCGGTATATTGGTACACACGTGATAATTTTAACAAGATTCATCTGAAGATATGCAATTATAAATATAGGTGCTATTTTTAAATCGTCCGAACATATTTTTACTACTACCCATTCAGAGTGTCTATATTTTAGCTGTGGAAAAGAATGGGCGCAAAAAACTGCACAGTTTTTATATAAGTAACGACATTTACACAAAAAAAAACCTATGTCGTTACCAAATCATGCAGACATTTTATTACATACATTTCATTACTCGCGCTCTTCGATTCGATAGATTCGATTATCAAAGTCTCTGAGTCCTCGCCTGCGGGGTACAAGGGCGCGGAGGTAGGAGGTATTATATTCCCAAGATGAGTCGAAATATCTTCGGATATAAAATTAATAGTCAGTGCAAGCAAATGACTTTTAACGTATACGAATATTTTAGAAAAAATAAATTGGATCCAAACTCTGCTGAATATCAATAAGATATTTCTTTAAACAAAACCGTAGCAAAAGTAACAGGACTATCGGAAAAGTATGTATCTAGAATTGTACAACAAGGAAAATTATTAAAGACAACGAAAAATTTCTATCACCGAGTAGACCAAAACAGATTCGCAAAAAAAATGCTGGCTGCTTCGAAAATGAAGAATCAAGTTCTAGTGATATTGATATGGATACAAGTGATTGATTTATTATTTTGATATTGCTTAATAAATACAACAATAAAGTTCAGGATTGGTTGGGGAAATTTGACAGTTTTGGGTGGGTTGATCTGCCGCCGTGTGCACATCGGCCTACCACGGGCTGTCGAATTTTCTCGATGGACTTTGAACTGTATGCCTAAATCATATGGTTGAAAGTGTATTGGGGAAAATTTGACAGTTTTGGATAGGTTGATGTGCAGGCGTCTGTACATTGTAAATGATTAAATATAAGTTCTGTAACGTTTGCTGCTAGTGCTTGCTGTTTTGTAACTAATATACTTAAAAAATTGATACGTGTTCATTCACCTCAACTTTTTCTAGCAATTTGATTATTACTGTTTTGTAATCTGTGGTTAACGATGTTGGTATCGCAATGGGTATAATAACTTTTTAGATTACAAGAACAACATATTATTTTATTGTGATATAGTTAGTTGACCCAAATAAATAAAAAATAAAAAAATAATATAAAAAATAAATAGTACACAAGTTCATTACCATTGTATTTATCAAATCTTCTATAATAATTAACGGCTGCAAAGTAACAAACAGTTTTTTGTTTTACTTTTCTCAAAACAATTGACTAACTAGATAGGCAGGCACCTCTTTTTATAAATGCTTATCTTCAGATGAATCTTGTTAAAATTATCACGTGTGTACCACTTTACCGCTCCACCACGACTACTGACGTCTTGCGACGCGGCAAGCGGATTTCTAGTTCATTGCGTTTTTTCTATCACTGCTGACTATTGCCTGGTTCTTATATCTAACGGATCGGCGTCCTACTTCAGTTACCATCCGTTTTCTTGTTACTAACAACGAGGCGTTCTTAGCGTTTCACAACAGTTCCTTCATGCTTACCAGCGACGAGTGTTCGTAGGTATAGTCTAATCATTAATTCACTGGAGTAATCTCACGTTTACGGTGTTCCCAGTTTCTGATGAACAGAAAATAGTGTTGTGACATGAAGATTGTCATCAATTACTTACTCATTCATTCTCATTACGTCCTGAATCAAATCACATTACTCATTTATTTTATTTTATTTATTAAGAAATCTCTTAGGCCAGTTTTGTTTAATCGATATAAAAATATTAGCATTGGTACCTTTAAATGCCAATAAATAATAACTTTGAAAAGGTGAATTACTCGAATTATATAAAATTAAACAAAAATGCAATGAATATGTTTTTATTCGTCGTCGTCAGATAAAGAGACGAGTCGTTCATGAATGAATACTTCAATTGGACTAGTCCTCTTAGCAAGTTATCATTTAGTTCACACTAAAAGGAAGGAGAGTAAAGCGAACAGATAGATTACGAACAGCGCGTGCAGAAACGAGACAGTTGCACCGGTCCGAGTCGGAGTCTGCCCGCACTCAATTTGACGTCTTACGGTATGAAACATTATTATTTTTACGGCTTATTTTTACTTGATTATTTGACGGCGTAATTTGTTTACGTTTAGAAATTTGATTTTGTTGTCTAATATTCTAGTCTGCGTCTAAATAGGTATAAGCGCGATCCGTGCTGCATGCGACAATAACATTATTTTTAACATTAGTTTTAATAATTGTACTGTTTTACGATGCCTTTAAAAGTAATTGTAAATAGTTGATGTTTTAGTTGTCGTAAAAGTAACCCATGTGAAAATTCACTCGGAGACAGAAAATGTTATGTGAGAAAGTGATACAAAATGGTTTTAGAACGAGTCAGAATTATTTTTTTCATTTTGGAACGTGATTGAGTGATTGTTGACGTAAAACGGTACTATACTGTTGAGGGTATCTCCATTTCAACGTTATTAATTTATAGTATTTTGTTTTTGTCTTAATTGTTATGCAGTAAATGGTACCTACACAGTGGTTAAATCTGTATTTTTCTTTCAAAGAGATGGATGATGTAATAATTAAAATACTTCCAAAATTTTCGAATAATAACAGCTCCCAAAGCAAAATAAACACTGACAACTAAACTGTCATGTGAAATTTCTCGGTACAAAAAGTCATTCATATACCTACCTATATTATAATTAATTACCTTTTTATAATAAACGTTCGTACTGACTTTGTGTGAGTGATCTGAATGGCAATGAACGTGTGAATGTGGCAACATAATTTTACAATGTGACATTAGCATCTGTCAGTTTACTCCAGTGAATTAATGATTAGACTTTAGGCCGATCCTCTGTCTTCCCTCATGCGTTTCGTTCCAGATTTTTCAATTATTTCGATTTACTTTACGAACTATTTTTAAAACATAAAGATCTTAACTGTACTTTTAAAACATTAATATTGTAATAAACTACAATTTAGTTACTAGTTCGGTAATCCTAGAACGATATTGTTTAAATAATTTATTATTCATTGGTAATTGCAACAATGTTAACAAAACACGTCGCGTCATTTTTTTGAAGTTCTCACTCATAGATAAAGTTTGTTTTTAATTGAAAGAGGAATAAAAGTTTGTGGCATCGGATCACAGCATTTTAGATATTAAAAAAGGTTTGCTCCTTATCATGGACTTATAATCCATGCCCAATCCCCTTAATCAAATTTAAATTCATAAATATTTTTGGTTTAATGATAAATGCAACACAGTTAATTATCAATGATTATTTTAATTTGTTGTTTTCGTAGTACTTTTACTATAAACAGAAGTCGATAACATTTCGGACTTAGCTAAATTGTACAAAAGGAAATTACTGCAACATTCTTATTTAGGTAATGCAGGTATTATAAAGTTTTAGGCTTCTCCACTATGGATAAATGCAGGTGAAATAATATCGTACCTGAAATAAAACCAACATTGTTATTTAACAGTTGGTGATCTTTAGTATCGAAAGAACGCTAGTTCATTATTGTATTCAAACTAACCTTCCTTCTGTAACTCTCAAATAAAGATATATATCCGTCAGTAATTCTTGTACTGATGGTTTATCCAGGCGAATCTCATTTTTCGTTTTGTTGGAATTAATGTTCAACCAATATGAACATGAATGGTTTCATATACTCTAGCACGTCGTTTATTGTCTTCATCGGAATTATGCCAACCCGATAACATATTCAGCATTTCTACATCACTTTCGCTGAGCATGACATTTTCACATTTTGTAAAAATTACTGACGAAATACACGTATACAACACAATAACCGATCAAAAAGTACCGGTAGGATAACCAGCAACGAACGGTAGATTTGACAGTTATCTGACGCTTCTTATTTTTTATAGGAACGCAGGCTAGTGTCACTTCCATATTCTATGGTTACGAAGCGTTACTGGTAACCCTCCCATCCGTTGGTAACATACTATCGGTTAGATACCTGACGAGTCGTTTTTTATAGGAATGCATTTAGCTTACGCCTCGTAGCTAATACAACGGCTCGTAGGCAAAACGAATCGTTTCTTGTTTATAGGAACCGGACATTAGTCTGCCGTAGTATAACGCGCAATGAACTAGAAATCCGCTCGCCGCGTCGCAAAACGCACGTACTCGTGGGAGAGGCCCTACGTACCTCCCGCCCCGCGTACTTACCGCAGGCGAGGACTCAGTTAAGCGGTCTAGCTATAACAATACTTACTTAAGTTAATTTGAGTTAACGCAACGATATTTTTTAATATATTAAAATTTTGAAAATCTAGGTTCTTATGTAGAATGCCAAGTATACATCTAAAACTTTAATCTTAAGTTTATTTTGTTTTTTAGTGTGGTGTCTGTCCCCCATGCCCAGCAACATGCAATCCCAACGCTCCACCGGTGAGTGCACGTCAAATCTATAAGTAAAAAAATGTATAACATTTTATATTACCAAAAGTTCTCAATAAACACAGTTTTTCATATTTATAGACACCAGCAGAGAGAGAAGTGGCGAAGCTAACGATTCAGTTGCGGCAAACGGAAGAAAACTTTAAGACAAAAGTTACAGAGGTAGGGCATTTTATCGATCCTAGTTGAACAGCCTCCGATTGAAATCAAGAAAATTTTGCTGATATAATTTTTTATGTAGTGCGCGATGCTGCGAGCTGACCTCTTAAAGAAGAAAGAAGAGTTGGAAAAAGAGAGATGTCAGCATAGAGAGGTGCAGAACAAGTTACGGGAGCTGGAAATGAAATTTGAAGGTTTGGCAACGCACACCAAAATGATGATGGGCTCGGCAGAACAGGCTTTTGAAACCGAAGTGAACGTTAGGGCATTAAAACAATGCTACAGGGAAGCCAGAGACGAAATAGACGAATTGCGACTGCTGCTGAAGGAACAGAATGAACAGTTACAAGATTACAGGGTCAAAGTATGTAAACGGAAAATTATTTGCTAAACCTATTCTACATCTTCATGATGTCATAACTATTTTTATATAACTTTTTTCAGTATTTACAAGCTCAACAATTAGTGGAGGAGCAACGTCGTCAAATGGATATGATGGATATGGATAACACAAGAATAAGTGAACAAATCAACCTTGAGATCCAAAGGGTCAAGGTATAGTGATATTTACGATTCAATATCTCTTTTTAGTACGTAACATAGAGAACTAATCAAAGTATCTTCTTTACAGATTAAGTTCCAAGAGAAATTGCAAGAGTTGGCTCCTATCCCAGACTTGCTGAAGGCGACACAGATGAGACTAAAGGACGCCCAACAAGCTCAGGCCATTGCTGAGCACAATGCGGAGCAACTTTCAAGGGAGTTGAATTGTGCTCGAGAAAAAGTATGTCATTCTTGGATTCAATTATTGTAAAAATAAAACTTATAGTATATTGAGCGGGAAAATTAATAACTTTAACGTAATTTTTTCTTCAGGTACATTGTCTATTGCACAATATCGCGAAACCACCTGAAAAGCCATCGGATAAAGGTGGCGATGAGAAGCAGTTGGCATTGCTCCAGCAGCGAATCGCGCAGATGACGGAGGGTAATGCGGCTCTTAAGGCGGAGATCGAGCGCTTGAAGTAAGTACCCTAAGTAGTCATTCAAAGTTGATTGCGTCTGGTTCTTTTATTTTATCAACAATTTTAGTAGCATTGCATAAAGACCTTGTTTTATGTCTTTTTTAAGATAAAAATTTACTAGAACAATCAACCAGCCTTAGGAAGCTCGAGTGGGAATCGAACCCTTTGGATGACCTTTGGATAACCGTTCCAATGCTCTGACCGCTGAGCTACCGAGGCCCCAGAAGACTCATTGAATCTTTCTAGTAGTTTGTGATTTACGCTGCAAGTCAGCAGTATTACGTCACTGTGAAGTTACTTCCCTCACAGTCGAAAATTTCATAAAACTAATTAATACCTACCTATTTTTTAAGTTTACAATGGGTATTTTATCACCCTAATTTTATACGCATTGAATTGAAGTTTGAGCAGTGTTGTAAGAATTGTCATGTTTTCAGAGCGAATGTCATTAGAATGGAAGAGTCCGTGTTGGCCAATGAGAAACGGTTGCAAGAGAAGATGCACGAGTGTGCACAGTTGGGCGGTGAACTCGACAGGGCCAGGGACGAATCAGCTAGGGCTTTGCAGAGGGCCAGCGACCGCACTGAGACTATACGCAAGTAAGTGTTCTTCGAATTTTTAATTACAGCATACTGGTCATTAGAAGCCTGTCTACAGATATGTATCTAATTAACATTTTGATTTGTAATGGAAATTTTATGAATAACAATTACCTATGTATTGTGCATTCATAATATGGATGTTATTGGTTTGGTTCAGAAACTGCTTAGCTAAAGTGTACTAAAAGTAATATTAATAGAAGGCGGATGCGACCAAAATATACTATGAAAGATAACCTCGAATCAATTCTGAACGTTTTTGTTTTTCGTATGTACTTGTCTTGTTTTATGAAAATTCAATATGTTACGTTATTACCTTAGATGCATGCAGACTTCTATAGCAGAGCTTGAAAGGCAGCTTGCTGCCTCTAGGGCTCAAGTAAGCACTTCTGAAAAGGATCGTACGGAAGTAAGTACTTTAACGATATCAATATTTTTGAAAGTAAGTTTAGTCAGTTCAGAGCATAGATCAAATATAAGTTTTTATAAAAATTTTTAGAGCATGGAGCAAGCTTAATATTGTGCAATTGTTTTATGGTTATACGAATATCATGTTTTTTCAGCTGCAATGCCGCATGCAATGCCAGATCCAGCGGCTAAACGATAACTTTGAGCAAGCCCAGTTTCGTATCCTCGGCCTTCAAACCCAAGTTGCGACCCTGAGGAGATCTGCTTCTAGCACTGGAGAAGGCGAGGGTGACAACGAGGGCCAAGAGTGTGCCTGCAAGACTTTCTTTGAAAACCCATAGTTTAGGCCTGTCATGGACGTAGCTAGGAGTTGAACTGGTTGGAGTACAGCAAACTGTGCTAGATATTTTCATAAAACTGACACTGTTATTTATCATGGCGAAACACATGGAAGAATAATCACCAATTTGCTGTACTCCTAAGGTTAATTTTTATTCTTGTGTTTTCATTTCTAGCGTGATGTCGTAATCTAAGACACGATATTAGGATTTCTTTCAGATATGTCTCATCGTGTTGCATCGCCTACTGTTGTTTGGATTATCTAGTCACCTATGTGAAACTTGTTCAATTCATATGAATGTTTTGTAACTTTCTAATTAGGACAAATTTTAGGGAGATTGTGGCAAAAATAGATAGTTGAACTGACAAAATGTTTTATTTAACCATTTCCAAAATAACGATACATTTTGATTCGTGCTTTCGACTTTGGTTAATACGTTAGTCCATGTTAATTTTTGAACACACATGAAATAAGTACATTCAAGGAGATTAGTAGGCAGTCTTATTGTGAGAAAGCTTTTTAACGACTGCTCCAGTCACATTTACTATCAAGACAGTGACAAGTTATCAAAAATGACTATAACACTCATCCATTGTTAACGAAACTAGACAACGACATGTGTATTATTAACTAATTGGATTCAGTTTTCTTTTCTTCAACTGTACTATCCCCTCGAAATATGTGAACGTTGCCTGATGACGCAAAGCATGATCGCAAGGATTCTTGGGCGAGATGAGTTTCCCGGTGAGGCACCCGAGCGATTTCGTGGTATAAGTCGATGGCATCACACATAGTCTGAATGGCGTCTTCTGTGCGTTCTGCATCCATTAGCTTTGCTCCTGCCTGTTCGACGAATGACGTGATTAGTTAAAAATTAAGAAGTTTGTAAGAAAAGTAATAATTAAACAATAATGCAGAATCGCTCATGTCGTTTGATGCTTAACACTATTTAAGATTTAGAAAATAAAGATTGTTAAATTGACAGCAACGTCTTAGTTTCAATCGTTTTTATTATCAGAACAAGAATTTATAATAATTAAAACTAAATTAATTCTTTTAAAATTCTTCTTAAAACTTCATAAAGGTATTTTCTAGAACCTGCTTTAGAAATACAGCAACGATTTTCAATCCCCTCCTGCCTCAAGCCTTCTCAACGAATTATTATGTTAAGATTATTTCAAATTAGTGCAAATCTGAATTATTATGTTGTCCTATCCTATGATATAGGACATAGGACCATACAGGTCCTTATAGATCCATATGGACCTGATAAGTTGACGATTAAAACTTCTTGTACGTATCATTTTACGTCTCAAATGTATAAGTAGACCCCTATACGTAAAATACTGGTACAAAAGATAAATGTTTGACCTTTTTCACGCCTAGCAACAGCAAACTAGAACGCGGGGCAACTTAAATAATACTGTTTTACCTTTTTTACCTTATTTTTTTTTCATTAAAATGTAACAGCACGCTTTCTAACAACAAAGAGAATTTCATTAACTTTTAAAACTATAACTTACATTAGAATTAATTTTAATTAACCGGATTATTACAATGTTTTTATATTTTTTACACATAATTAGGTATTTTACGTTACAAGATAACTTAAATTTACCATCAGCTCCGTTTACCATAGATTTATTTAAAATAACATTGGAATTGATGTAGTTCACATTTTCATTCTTTTTTTGTATTCTTTGTTTTTATTCTGTTATTCCTTACAGTTCCTTACATAACATTAAATAATCTAGGTAGGACGCGTTGCCATAATTGCCATAATTACTGTCAATTGTATTTTATGTTTTGTAAGTTTAACCCTTAAACAGGCCCCGTGTGCACTGGCATTAAAACATATTTTTAAATATGGTGTGGTCTTAATTTTTTACCTGTACAATGTATACCTAAGATCTGTTTCTAATAAATAATAAAATAAGGTAAAAAAAAAAGTGGTCGTATTATGCACAATGCCTGTTGAGGAGCTTTCTGACGTTTCATAATTTATTTCCATTATCCATATTTATAATTAGGAACTGCATAGTTTGAACTTTGATCTCTTTACTGATAACAGGCAATGAATATTGTTTATTATAATGATTTGTAATATCAAAGTCAATGTGTCATTGTATATGTCACTGAACGTATATCGTTGCATATTTTATAATTAGATTTGCTTTTCTCTGGAAAAAAACTGCAACATTTAACAATAAAACACTGTTATGCGCTAGACTCAATGCGCTCATACATTCGATCTCTCAGACTAAAGTGTGTACGTACGACTTATGATCGCACTCGCTTCCTCCTATCGAAAAAAGCTATCCCATTGTTTTGTGATAAATTGATAAATTATCATCCTATACAAATACCAGCGTCCTTATTAGTAACTACATATCATCTACAAATACAAAATGAGTAATGAAGGAAAAGATTTGATAAATAAATTAAAACAACTCTTTACTTCTTCCGAAGACGAAAGTGACGACGATATTCCTGTTTATCCTAAACGTCCTTATGATATAAATTCAGTATTAGACCAGATACAATGTATTTATACTGACAAAGAATTAGAAGATATACTTAGTGGTACTGAAAATACTGAACCAAATGAATTGTCCAAAACAAACGAGATACAATTTACTAGTGAGAATTTTATTACAACAAATGAAGATCATATATCATCTTGCTCTTGTGATGTTCAACATACTGAAAAATATTGGGGTAGAACCGTAGGTACCATCGCAGAAAATAAATTTGACAACGGATTACAACCATTGAAGGTGCAAACAAATAAAAATGGACCACTAGAATTTTTCCAAAATCTTTTTCCTCTTGAACTACAAGAACGCATTGTTATAAATACAAATTTATATGCAAAACAACAAAATAGTAAAAATTATAAAGATATAACAAACAAAGAACTATGTGCATTCCTAGGAATGACAATAATGATGGGTCTATGTCCTTTATCTAATATTGAATTGTACTGGTCCACTGATGATTTCTATAAACATAAAGAAATTAGCCAAATTATGACGTGCAAAAGATATAAAAAGATTCTTGAAAATTTACATGTGTGTAATAATGACGATGCTATACCAAGACATTTACCGGGACATGATAAATTATTTAAAGTACGAGAGATGATGAATATACTCAATCACACATTTACTGAAAATGCAAGTCAGTCACAACGACAGAGCATTGATGAGAGTATGATCAAATTCAAAGGTCGTAGTACTCTTAAGCAGTATATGCCTGCTAAGCCTATTAAACGTGGGTATAAAGTTTGGGCTCGCTGTGATGCTAAAACAGGTTATTTATACGAATTCAACATCTATACGGGAAGGGATAATACGGATTGTACATCAATCAATGATGCAGGACTAGGTTACAAAGTTGTCACTTCTCTGTGCAAGAATGTACCAGCGAATACTTTAATTGCCATCGACAGGTTTTTTTCAAGCTTGCCCCTTTTGGAGACACTACATAGCAAGGGTATTTATTGTGTTGGAACATTTATTGCGAACCGTAAAGGAATCCCACTCTCAATTAAAGAAACTCCAAGGAAGGCTGAAAAACTTGCTCCAGGAGAATTTATGTATGAATATTCACATCCAACGTCCGTAATTCGATGGCATGATAAAAAAGATGTGTTAGTCATGTCCAATGCATTTGACCCACGGCGAGTTAAAATTATTAACAGAACTCAAAAAGATGGTACCAAGAAGGAAATATTTTGTCCTCAGGCTATTTGCGAATACACAAAAACAATGGGAGGCGTCGATTTATTCGACCACCTAAAATCTTCATATACCTTGGGTCGGAGATCAAGGAAAAACTGGCTTCGTATTTTCTGGTATTTATTTGAAGCTGCCGTAATCAATTCGTACATTCTATACAAACAAAGTAAAATGGATTGTGCTCATAGTGACTTCCGTTTAAGGCTTAGCAGAGCCCTTGTAAATGGTTTTTGTTCACGAAAACGGAAAGCAACAATATTCAAAAATAAAAATGGTGGAAATTTTGGTGTACCTAGTGAAATACGCTTAGCAAACGTTGGTTTGCATATGCCAATTCCCAGCACATCTAAAAGATGTAAATATTGCAGTACAAAAGCCGTTCCAAAGAGAAGTAGTTATACGTGTAAAATTTGCAAGGTTCCAATTTGTATATACCCATGTTTTGAGAACTTTCACCAAGGAGTCCAAAAAGGTATGTTTTTTGGTACAAAAGAATCAGTGCTGGCTGATTATAATCTTTTCAATTTTAAGAACACTATTTGTTTCTTTGTTTCGATAATATGTCGTCGAGATACTTATTGCATGAAAATAAATAAAATGTTTTACCCAAGACACAACCCAAAATCACTTTATACAATTGTGTATACGAAAATATCCGATACATTAGAAAAAAAAATGGAAAATGAATTAAATTTTAATGATACAGAAACGCTGTTTGAAATTGTAAGTTTTTTATATTAATTATTTCGTAAGGAGTCTACCAGCCGCGTGCCGTGTGATATTAATGAAATGAAAATACTTACATGTGTGTTACTTTTCAGATTAATATGTTCAAAGAAAAAATATTATTACTACCGATTCCCACCAGGATGGCTGTGGAAATATTTATCGACGCTTTGCCTAGAATGGATATATCATTATCGGAAGAAAACATTGCACAAATTGATAGATGTTTGAAATGTGGTCCTGCAACGGAATTTTTTTATTGCCGACGTGGTACTGCGGCAATAAATGAACTTTTTTGTAGAAACTGTGGCGGTGCCATTTTTTTAATCTTAGATTAAATTAATTTTTTTGTACGCTAATAATGTTATTTATGTTTAAAAAAAGGATAATTTAATTTTTGTTATGTTAAAAAACGTAGTATGTCATTTTTGTTATGTTAAAAAACGTAGTATGTTATTTTTATGTTAAAAAAACGTAGTATGTTATTTTTATGTTAAAAAAACGTAGTATGTTATTTTAGTTATTAATGATTAAAAACGTAGAATGTTATTTTTATTAAAAAAAATACAAAATGTTTATATAATTTTTAACGCAAATTTTGTTGCGAACAAATTACAAAAACACAAATGTTGAAAAAATTTCCACGAGCAGGGTTTGAACCTGCACCCTTCATACCGGGTCAGGTGCTCTTCCAATTGAGCTATCGTGGTTCTAACCAGCCCGCCGAAATTATTCAACACTTTTTACTTTAAAAAATATACAATTATATTTTAATTTCAAAATGTATTTATTATGTGTGTTTTATTATGTATAATGGAAACAGTGTCCATGTCATACCACTGCCAGACGGGCATAGGGCATATAATGACCACTTTCTTTGAATAATGATTTTTCCTAAAATGAAATGTTTAGTTAAAAATGTTTAGCTTCATACGAAAGATACAAATATTGGTAATCAAATAAAGGTTTTATCAATTAAAAAAAAAACAAAAATCACTATAAAACTCCAATTACCTAGGTAGTCGATAAATCGTACTATGCCTGATTAAGGGTTAAACAAGCCGATACATAGGAGAACGCTTACTTTCATGTAAATTAACCACGCCGCTGCGACGACTATGGATTTACACGAAACAAGCGCGCCGCCCGCTTGACGCAGCGGACACCCTAAAGGGAACATTCGCCATACCTGATATTGGTCGACGCATCTGTCGACGTTTTCCAGATTTATTCTCATCAGCTCTTTGTCTAACGCTGTAGAACATTTTAGGCATGTGCTTGGTAATTCTTGTCTGCTCTTGAATTTACCGGAGCATTCAATATTTGGGCACCTGGAACGATAAAGTCTGTTGATTATTCAGGGTAAAATAGTCTTGGATGTAAGCGTAAAATATAAAATTCCAGATGATTATTCTTATTATCATGAAAAAACTATCAAAAGGTATTTGAGTTAATGTACATTTGCCACAAAGTAAGTTTGTCACATTTTTGTACACTCCACTCACATGCATTAAAAATATGGTGTAAATTCGTCACAGGTCCAAATTAAAATAATATGTGATCAATTTACTTCATAAAAATAGAATTTTATGTGACGAATTTACTTTGAGGCAAATGAACAATAACTCAATATTTGTTGGTATTTATTAGTGTAATTGTTAGAAGGTCAAGCTTTCTAATTATTTTAATCTTTAAAGCACTATATAAATCTGTAGGCTCTCTCTGTACATGCAATTTTTCTCACAAATTTTGGGATAAACATTCGTTTTATGACTCACTGATACCAATTCTACGATTTTTGAAATTTTTGTCTGTCTGTATGTCTTCTTGTAACTCAAGAACGGCTTTACCGATCTTGGTGAAAATTTGTATGTAGTAAGGAACATGAGATTGTGCAAATGATAGTAGGCTATAAAAAAATATTCACAAATTTTTGCACAGCGGTGACAGCTAGTTAAATAATAATAATCATTATGATAATCAGCCCGTATCAGTCCACTGATTGATATGCCTCTTTTAAAGCATGTTAGGCCGCATCTACAGCTAAAAAGCGAACTAGTTTCATATTATTTTCATTTAAAATAAATAATTTAAAAATATACATTGAACCGCAGCCGCGCCGCGCTGTTAAAATAATTTCTGATTTTTTAAATTTCTTGCGCTCAGGACGACTTTGTCATTTTCTTAAACTTGACACTTTCCTAACTAGTCTCTTTTTTAACTCGGCTCTTTCTTAGTTGGTCTCTTTCTTAAACTTGACACTTTCCAACTCGTCTCATTTTTAACTCGGCTCTTTCTTAGTTGGTCTCTTTTGCAATGTTGACAATAACTCGTCTCATTTTTAACTCGGCTCTTTCTCAGTCGCTGTTTTTCCTCTCTCCTTAGGCGTGGTCTACCGGATCAGTTCACCTAGGTGAACTACGGGCAATTTTTTTTTCTCGTGGTTCACCTAGGTTCAACTGTTAAGGTTCAACTAACAAGATCGCCGGTTATGCATTAGAAAAATTCGAAAAAAAAAATATATCATACTTAATACTAAAGAACTTGTTTTTCTTCTTTCCCCTTATGTGATTGTATAATGATAGTATATTAAAAAAAAAAGAAAGCCGAGTTAAAAAAGAGACCAGTTAGGAAAGTGTCAAGTTTAATAAAATGACGAAGTCGTCCTGAGCGATTTCTTGTACTTAAATTAGAACACTCCAATAACTCATTGCAATTTTTGTCAAGAAACAATACACAAAACAAATCTTATGACATAAACAACAAAACAGTTTCTCAAACCTTTCTACCACCTATTAGAGACTTTAATGCTAGACGCCACGCGTCGCGGCGTCGCTTAAAATCTCGAGGAAGCAGAGTACTATGTCGAAATAGTGCAAGCGGTAATGCAAATGGCCATTCATAAAAGTCTCTTAAATATTGCACCCGGAGGAGTTTGATTGCGCGGTATGCGTTTGCGATTTTGCAAGTTAATCAAACTTTTGTGATGCGAATCACCGGATGGGTAATCGAAATAAATATCTTGAGGTCTTCCGTGCTTTGGAAGCTTCGATCAATAATGTACTAGATTCCCGATTAGCGCTTGAAAAACGGTAGGCGTCTGATACCAAAAAAAATGTGGTGGGTTGTCGTGGAAACCCTTAACCCATCGGTTAGTGTGTACGGGCTAGCCGCACATAACACTGCACTGTCTCTCTAAACCTAAATTAAATTTTAATTTAGCTTGTCTAAGCTTCACGTTATTCTTAAATATTATTGTGCAGTTTGGTGGACGCAATAAAGTGTATACATGTTCATCACTCATCGGGTTTGGTTTTATAACCTTTCTTTAAGAATCACCACCATTCGGCATCCCTAAGCGTTTTCTAAGTTTGTGGTTACTACTCGTATCATTACATTGTTTTTTTTAAGGCACAAAATATGTCCCGCTGACGAAATGTTGCTCTAATTGTCGGGTCGAATATTGTACGTTGCGAAATAAACCAGCACTTTGGACAATAGCCCGATCTGCCATATTTAGAGCTTTAGCTAGTACAAACATGTTTATTTGTACTTACTTTTGATAACTCAAAGACAACCTGGCGACCCAAAGAGGATCTTTACCACCGACACCAAAAGATGCCACTCCTTTGTTTATTAAAAATACTCAAGAACGATTGAGATTTCAGTTGTTTTTACCTTAAATAGACAGCAGTGTCAAAACTGTTCATTTGTTTTAACGTCGGCCAGTCTTCTTTGCAAGCAGTGCACTCGCACTTGAACCAATATCTGCATGCGAGGGACCTCTGGCGGTCCTTCGAGCCTCTCACGAGGAAGTGGGGGCCGTAGTTCTCGGAGACCACCTCGCCAGGAGAAAGGGGCCGTGTGGCACGTAGAACTATCTTAGAGCCGTCAAAGTATCTGTAATAGGCAAATTATTTAATACCACTAGAAATATCACGCGCTTATACGAGTAGGTTAATCGTCATCATTCAGCCAGCTTCTAATAAAAAAATATATACAGTAGTGTATAAAGTAAAGTAAGTAAAGTAAACAATCTATAACTATCCCACTGCTGGGCAAAAGCCTCCATCATTGAAATCAAGCTACAATTGATGGGTAATGGCTTAATCACCACGCTTGCCAAATGCGGGTTGGTGATCACAAACCCGGGCTATGCATCGAAAAATCCGAAACACACTTTGCCCGACCTGGGAAATGAACCCGGGACCTTCGGGTGTCGGGCCGAGCACTTTGCCACTCGGCCACTGAGGCGTCATATACAGTTGTGTATGTAGTATCTATGTACAATTAGACTTCTACTCATTCATGTTCCTGGGCGATGTATGCCCTATTGAAATGAAACGCTTTTTGCGAATTTACTCAGGCTCGAAATGTTAGGATAAAATATTTTTTTTTGTTAAATAATTAAACAGGGCAACCTTATTACATAATAAAAAAATATATAAAACCGGAGTTACTACTACATTTATATATTATTATTATTGAATCATTTTATTAAGATATTTCATATAACAAAATGAAAATATACATATTCTTACAAAACTTTGAGTAAATTCGTAAAGAGTCTTTCAATTTCACAATAAAGCATTATAAGATCGGACCATAACCCACTACACTGGCCTGTTGCGGGTAGGTGGATTTCAATGACTTCTATATTACGACAACAATCGGGACCTACTATGGTTTGATAATGCATCTTCGTAAGCACAAAGGAGCGCGAGATATTTTATTTCCGAGCGCCTCGGATCTCGGATATGAAGGGATTGTTAGGCAAAAATAAAATGAGGAAAAGTCTCGCCTCGCTCATACCCTGAAAGTTTTATGTCAAACTTTTTACTACATATAAAATCCCGTAAAACTTATGTCGGAATGAAAAACAATGTAAATTTGACGAGTTATGTTTTATACAGTATTTTTACGAAAACTTAAGCTACAGTGCAACAGGTCTACATAAGCACTGAAAAACCCATAAAAATGATTTTTGATTTTTTCAGAAACCAGTAGGTACCTACCTAGAAACCTCTAGAAACATATGGCAGTTTAAAGTGCGGAAGTATATTTAGTGAATAATTTTAAAGGCTTTAAAAACTACCCGAATTGGCCACTAAGGAATACTGTACCTAGCTACAGCCGTATAGCGTTCGTGGTTGAAGAGTGCTTCGGGAGGTATAAACCAACCGCCTACGTAAGTAAGTAAAAAAAGTAAACAGCCTATAATTGTCCCACTGCTGGGCAAAGGCCTCCATCATTGAAATCAAGTCATCGCTACAATTGATGGGTAATGGCTTAATCACCACGCTTGCCAAATGCGGGTTGGCGATCACAAACCCGGGCTATGCATCGGAAATCCGAAATACATTTTGCCCGACCTGGGAATTGAACCCGGGACCTTCGTGTATCGGGCCGAGCGCTCTGCCACTCGGCCACCGAGGTGTGCACCGCCTACGTAGAGAGGCTTAGATCCGCTATACTGGTACTCCCCCCCCCCACGGATCATCTCCTAGATATGATACTAAAATTTAAGCGTACTACAGTACGCTTAGATCTTCGCTTAGAGCTTCAACCACGAGTGCTCCTGTGGGTTATCTAGAGCCACTGTACTAGTGCTTCCCAAGGATCGTTTCGCAGAAATGGTCCTTTTGGAATGCTCCATGAGGGAGTAATGTTTCTAGCTACAGAAGGATAGCACTCGTGATTAAAGAACGCCCCTGTGGGGTACACACCGATCAGTAGGCTTGAACTCGCTGTAGTGTAGAGGATGTTGTGTCCCCATTGACCATCTCATAGATACGCTGCTTCTAGAATTTACCACGAAAAAGTAGGTACTGTTCTGCTGTACCTCGCAACTGCTGGGTAACACTCGTGGTTGAAGAGTGCTCCTGTAGGGTAAACTCCCACCGCTATGTAGGCTGTCTTGGATCCACTGTACTGGTGCTCCCGGCGGATCGTCTCGTATATTTCATGCGCATTGAACTGCAGGATCTGAAGGTTGCGCACTATCATTTCACTTATTGATATTTCCGCTGAAATTTTAATTTGGCTTGTTACTTACTAGGAACTAGAGGATTCGGCCATAATATATCCTTCTCACCTCAAGGTAAGTACCTACATAGATTAATTTTATTGAACAATATATATTATTATATATTATTTTTTATTGAAATTATTGTTTTTCTAAATTGTCTCGGGTCTGGGTGTTTTCTATCTATATATAATATAGTATGTATTTAAGTATTATAAGTACGTTTATCCGTTGTCTAGAAACCATTTAACGAATTTCATAACCAAGCTTCTCTTGGGCTAGATAATTGGTGTGAGTGTAGGAAAGTTTATTATATTATTAAACAAGATTTTGTTGCAATGTTTATTATTTCTTGCTAAGAGTTGTTTACGTAATATGTGTAGACAACAAGACGGATTAATTAATTAAAAGTTAATTTAATCTCTAAAAGAAAATGTAAAAGCACTACACCTTTAGACAGGTTTCCTTGATCACATTTCTTGAAGAAGCCAGCTTTCTTCAAGCACTCTGTGAGAAACATAGCCATGACAACCCTTTTAAGATAATCCACCCCCTTTCTTTGTTCCGAGTGCGCACACAAAGAATAAAACTGTGCAGCTTTTAATTCTAATTTCTCTTCAAGGTTTATTTTGTCTTCCACTTTAGACTCAACGTCATCTTCTTTGTTTTTCTCGGTAAACCCTTTCAAACCCCTTTTACTCCTGTTCAGTCTCTCTTTTCTGCTTTTCATTTTTGATTTTTTTGTTACGCCTTCTATGTCGTTCAGGACTGCACCTTCAACCGTTTTCATCGAATTTGAGATGTACTTCGAGTATATAGATAGGCTAGTATCAAGGCCTGCCTGGGTTACTATTCTTAAGGCTATTTGGCTTAGTATGGACATTCCTGAACCTGTAATAAATTTTAAAATGTTAATCAAGGAAGATCTATCATTTATTAAAACGAGAAACTGAATGACTGATCTCTCTGTGCTTGGTATTGAAACATGAAATTTAAATATCTACCATTATTATTAGAACGTATCCAAGTATCCACCATATAATATACCGTAGATGAGCACTAGCGGTTTATATACTAAGAGAGTGAAAAGGGGATGTAAATATATAATGGGGACAGAATTTTAATAGAGTACCTATATGTCTTTTTAAATAGGAATGACTTCTCTGTTAAGGTTCTTTGGCTGCAATTGGCTAGTGTGGCCCGCCCATTCCTATTCAATCTTGCTGTTTGACCATCCACATCGGCTATGCCTGTTATGGAACGAAGTAAGGTAAGGAGTACTCATTGCGCTTGGAACCGTATATACTGCGTTCCATAAAGACTTAACTATGAAAATACCAAGCTGTTGCAATAAGCTTGAACACTTACCAATAAAAAGGTCGAGATATTGACACTCGTAGGTGTGGTAAGTGGATACAGCCGCGTCACGACATTGCAAGCTGCAGAACACAACTGCTGAACATTTAGGACACCACACGGGAGCTCCATCCTCATAATCTTCTAGCCTGTGAAGATGTACTATTATTATCAGGACACCAAGTAATAAAACTATCACTATACTTTGACTGGCAGAAGGCATAGAAGTCGAAGTCGAAATTAAAACAATCGCACAGACGACACACGATCATAATTAAGGTCATTATTTAGTAAATTTTTTTGGAAATTCTTATATTTTTTAAGTGTTTATAATCACTTCGAGAGAAGTAGCATAAAATATTGTTGACTAAATGTTTCATTAACATTCTGTTTTTAAATTAACAATTTAAAAATCAAAAATTATTAATTAAAAACGTAATTAATTATCAAACAAATATTGTGTTCAGCGAAACAGAAGAAAACGTCGATATTTCTTTTTTCTTCATAAACAAAGATAACAAAATTTTATGGAAATTCAGTGATATACTTAGGTACAAAGGTACTTTACAAGGTACTTTACAAGTTATAATTTAGAAATCAAAGATAAAATATGGACATTAGTATCATTCTAGATATACATGATTATATAGCTTTACCTTACATTATAAAGTATTTTTATAGCTACTGACTAACCTTTTAAAACAGTGCAGGCAATGTGTCCCGTAGCAGTCTGAATGAAGGCACGCCGCGTATGGACTATCCACCAGGAGAATGTTGCCAGTTCTTATCGGAGCATTAGCTACAGCGAAGCGGCCCTGGCGAACGAATAAAACATCATCATGCTCATTTTTATTTCCCCACTGCTGGGGGACGAGCCTTCCTTTTGGATGGATAGAGAGAATAAAGGGAGATCGGACCATAAGCCACCACGCGGACCCATTGCGGATTGGTAATTGTTAACGACTGCTAATGCAGCTGGGACTAACGGCTTTAGGCGCCTTCCGAAACACGGAGGATCTCAAGATGATAAATGATTGGTCACCCATCCGGTGACCGGCTTTTACGAAAGTCACTCACCTCAGCACTCGCAGACCGGGCGCGTTAACGCACCACTCACCATCGAGCTCTTCGAACGAATAATTAATAATATAAAGGTTTTTGTTACGAATAAACAAAAATGTTTATTTTTTTATTTATTTATTTATTTATTTCATCTTAGCTTAACTCTATCTTTACAGTATAACACCAATACGATAGAAAAGTACTAAGGTAGGTAATAAGTACATATTATAAATAATGCAACTCATGTAAATTCGTGCAAAGAACATGAAAAAATGTCTGTTCTTAAGGCTATGGTTGAGAGCGCGCAGCGTGCTCGTCAGCGGAGCACAGTTCAGGAGTTCGGTTCGCCCCCTGGGCACCGACAGTAACGGTGGTAGGCGGCGGCGCTCCACGTATTCATCGGGAACACACAACCTCACCAAACTAAGCAATTCTGGGTTGTGAACTGTTCCGCGAATCAGCTTAAAAATGTATAGTGATAGGGCTAGGTCTCTCCGCACACTCAGTTTAGTGCATCCCACCATACCCAGGACAAATAAGGTAAGATACATTAAAGGATAATACCACAGAACACAAGAAAGAGGTTAGAAGTCGTAAGTGGGCGGAACCCGCGGCCCACTCATATGAGCGAAAACTCATATCCAGTCCGTTTCACATATGCCTTCTTGTGCTATTTTGACAAGCATGAAGCAAAGTAAAACATGATTATACATGGAAACATTTATTTTCATCAGTACGTTCGTATTTACTGTTTAATTAGTTAAAAGTGAAAAAAAATCAACAATGTCAATAAAAATATACATTGCTTGTTAAAAACATAGTCAATGTAAATTACGTCGTTTCCAGAAAGCAATGTACATTGTTTTGTATAATTGTGCAAAAATAGTGCAATGCAAGGTTATCGTACCAATATTTATCGATAGTCTTTCTTGTAATAGTATTGTAGACATGATTTAAGAGAGATTCTTATCTGTAATAACTTTTTAGTTTTCCCTCGGAAATTAATACAAAATTAAAATGGATCGACGCGACGACGGGGCGGATGGAAGCACGATCTGTTCAATACATTGCTCAGATGATGTATTCGAAATTAAAAAATCTGGAAGTTCGTGCCTTCCGAAGCACGGAGGAGCTCGAGATGTTTTTTTTAATTGGTCACCCATCAGGTATTGCGAAAGTAGCTTAGCGGGCAAGATCGCAAGCTAAACGCACTAGCCGCTGCGCCATCGAGCTCCTTTACCCTTACCATAAGGTGGGATGAAGTCCAAACGCGTCTCAGTTGTGAAATAAATTAAACCTACTTTTGCGAAAGGCACTAATTTATTTAATACTAGCGGCCCTTCCCGGCTTCGCACAGGTGGACATTTTTTTTATATAGCCTATGTTACTCAGCGCTAATGTAGCATTCTAATGGTGAAAGAATTTTTAAATCGGTCCAGTAGCGATAGTGGTTTGTATGGGAAAAGAAAATTATTGTTTTTACTATTTTCCTCGTATTTGTTACGTTTTTTTCTCCATAAGAACCTTCCTCAGACTTCATTAAACACAACAAAAAAGAAATCAGCCAATATTGCGATTAGCAACACATTTAGGCGATTCATTTTTATTTTATTTATATAAATATGGAAATTAGATTTAAAATATATTAGATATGGAAACAATTTGCCTTTGCTGTGCTTTGCAGTCATATCTGTGTATATGTTATGTTTGTTTCGCCAACGCAATTTAGCAGTCAGTACGATTGTTTAAATTCATATAAATTTAATGTTATAATGAAAGAATGTTTAAATATTTTGATTATAATTCAATATTATAAAGTTAGCTCAAGGTGTGTGGTGTTTGTCATATTTTTGTCATGCAGTTTTGTTCTGTCACTCATCTCATCACAATCATAGTATGTTGAGACTAATTTTTTTTTCATATAATACGTGCATATATGTATAACTAGCTATTGCTTGCGGCTTTGCTCACGTGGAATAGTGATTGTTTGTTATAAAAGTCAAAACCTGTAAAAATCTACAGGGATAATCCTGAAACACTTCATAATTTCATTTATACTACACCTGCTTGGAAAGTACCTTGATACTTTATCAAAGTTACGGTAGAAAGTACGTCATTGCATATCGAACAAATATGCGGGGAGAAAACGCATCTGAGCGGGAGAGAAAAGTGTATGAAAATCCATTTCTTACGTGGTTTTTCTTTTTTAATTTTGGGTAAGACTATGCGCCGGTAACCTAAATATCAAAAGCCAAAAAGCTTTTACAGTGAGTTTTTATCTCCAAGTTCGCAAAATGACACTGGCCACTAGCTGTGTGTTGGATGGTGTCGGGCTGGCAGTGCGACCCTGCGGCGGCAGGATAAACAATTTGAAAAAAGAACATGTGAAAATTGCAGACGCCATTGGCGCCATTTCCAATTTGTGTGTTGTTTGAGGATTCAGTTTTCGTAGAAAGTAAAATAAAACTATCAAAATGATAAGTAGTGATAGTGATGATGAAGATTTTTTAACTCCGCCGCAATGGAAGGAAACAGCAAAAATACTGATTGATAACCTTTTACCACAGAAATCAATTAAAAAATATAATAAAACTTATGACGATTTTTTGCAATGGAAAAGTGAAAAAAATGCGGCATCTTTTTCTGAAACTGTTTTGCTAGCGTATTTCAGTGAAAAAGCGCAAAAATACAAACCAAGTACGTTATGGTCTATATACTCAACGTTGAAAAGTACTATATTGACAAGAAACAAAGACATTTAACTACTTATTATAGACAGGACATAGAGATTGAAACTGTAATCCACAACTTATTACCAAGTGGTAACAAGTCGCTCAGTTTGATGTGACACGCCCTCTAGTGCAGTCGTGTTTGTGCGCGAATAAATTTGACAATAACTACACAAAAATGCCAAATTGCGTATTGCGATATTGCAAATCTCGATATGGTAAAAAGGCTGAACGTGATTACAGTTTATTTTCGTATTTTTTATATTTACCCAATAATCAGCCTATATATTAATTTTCAATAAATTATTCTAGAACATTTGCCTATGCTCTATACCGACCTCTAGTGGTAAAACGCAAAAGCACTACTTTTAGACTTTGTAGATGATTTAGTGATGTTCAAGTGATGTCGTTTTATTTATCGATTGATGTTATAGATAATATTTTTATATCGTAAGTTTAAGTTTAATATAAGTAGTAATATTCTGATACTATGATCATTGCGTTGGAGGGCTATTATGAACTGTAACAGTAAGTGTTTGGTCGGGGTTTTTTTCAATCTAAAAAATGTTTATTGTTCAATAATTATGTTTTATTGAAGGTTTCCGCCAGTTAATAATACAGCACGCGAAAAATGGGTACGATTTGTGCAATTGGAACGAACAGAAGAAAATTGGATACCATCTGCTGCATCTAAACTGTGCTCTAAGCATTTTAGAAGTGAAGATATATACTCGGAAAGACAGGTCGAGCAGTTCTAAAAAATGGATCAATTCCTTATAGCCACGTCTACAAGCTGTTTTCGAGAGTCATAACGAATCGTCTCGCACGCAGGTTTAGAGCAGCAGCAGCAGCAGCATAGACCACATACATACGCTGCGGTAGGTTATACAGAAAACCGAGGAGTATGACCAGCCTTTTTGCTTAGCGTTTGTGGACTATGAAAAAGCCTTCGATTCGATTGAAACATGGGCCGCGCTACAGTCTCTTCAGCGGTGCCAAATTGACTACCGGTACATCGAAGTGCTTGTATGAAAGCGCCACTATGTCAGTCCGTCTTCAGGACCAGAACTCGAAACTTATCCAGTTGCAGCGAGGAGTGAGACAGGGAGATGTGATATCTTCGAAACTGTTCACTGCTGCATTGGAAGATGTTTTCAAGCTTCTGGACTGGAAAGGACCCGGCATCAACGTCAACGGCGTATACATCACTCACCTTGGATTTGCTGACGATATAGTGGTTATGAATGGGACCCTGGAAGACCTCGGCACAATGCTCGGTGACCACAATAGAGTCTCTCAACAAATGGGTCTTAAAATGAACATGGAGAAGACAAAAGTTATGTCCAACTCACGTGTCGTACAGTGGCCCAAGAAAGTGGTCTACCAGTTTTGATTTAGTTTTCTAGTCATTGAAAATTACAACAACGTTCATACTAGATCTCACTGAGAGATGCATAATAATGACGTAAACCTAATTGATAAGTATTCATATGTCGTTGGTCACTTATAAGTGCATGTCATTTTAACCTTTATTACAAATCGATACGACATTAATTACTGTAAAGAAAATATTAATTTTCTTAACAAAAGTAATATAAATTATTTATATATAGACAACCAAATTCTATATGATCACAAGAAAACTGACAATTGACATTTTGACAAATATATTTTAGTAATTTTTATTATTTTCCTCAGAAAAATTGGGTTATTTTCCGTATAACTTTTTTACTCAACAGCATATACTTAAATAACATTGTTTGTTGTAAAACCATGGCTAGAAACACACACAATATTATTGGCAATTCAGTTTTGACCATAATAATTATTTATCATCCCCCGGCCATTGATTTTACGACGTCATTGTTTCCAACAATTTCAAACTAAGAACAGCTGTCACGTAACAAACAGTAATTTTATTAATCAAATAAAGATGGCAATAGAAGATGTCAGATCAGATGTCAGTAGGTAATAAGTAGGTACTTATGTTATTTCACGTTGTTTTAAATTAGTTATGTATGCTGAATTGGATCAGTTAACACTTTCTTACTAAATAAATAATAAGAATAATTATAACCACCGGAATTTTTATTTTCTACCTTGATTGCCACTTGCTTATTCAAATGTTATATCATCAGCTCATTTTATGTACCCACTGCTGGGGCACGAGCCTTCCCTATAGATAGATAGGGAGAACGGGCCATAAACCACCACGCGGGCCCAGTGCGGGTCGGTTAAATGTTATATATTAGGTCCTTACTTATGAAATTGACGTTTTGTATGAGGTTTTTTATATTATGTTTTTTAAATATTGTTAGCATCTATTAATAAATTAATTAAATGTATATAAAAATATTTACAAATGGTATTGAGTTTTGGAAGTAATGCACTTATTAATGTGTGAGAAAAAAAATCGTCAACTTCATAGGTAAAGACCCAATATTTTTTATACCGATTTTGGTTAACCTTTATCAAAACTATCGATACGTCGAAATCATAACGGAACATCCCTAGTGCAGAGCGACACCTACCGTGTGGTAGCTGAAACTCATTCTAATTTATTTTAATGTTTATTAGTAGCCGACAAAGATCCCTTATCCGCTCAGAAACTCTTACAGGCTGATTTCAATGCAATATGCAAGTGGTCGCATGATTCCGGACTGGTACTTAACGCTAATAAAACTAAACTCATTCACATCTTTATTGAGCAGGAGGTCCTCCAAGCTTAACGTTCTTCGTGTCATATTAACCGCTATATAAAATGTCCTAAGAGCAAAACGTCCACAATTGAAATAGTTTGCTAGTTTTCGAAGCAAAAAGTTATTGTTGCTTAATGTTCGCAAAGTAAAACCTACTGAGAGCAAAACGTCCTCAATTTATGTCGTTCTTAAAAAGAACACGGAGGCTGGAGAGTCAACCATAGGGGCTCGCACCGACTTGTTTCAACGTGAGCCTAATTTAAAAATCAGAGTCAAAATAATTTATTTATGGTAATTATTTATTTATTCTTAAATTATGTTCCAGTTTAATTAAAATTTACACTTGAGCTTATTAGCTTAAGAGTTAATATGTAAAATTTAAAATCTTTTTTATAATTGTAATTCTTCTTAAAAATTCGTAAGGTGTGATACTCTCTTCTTCTAATTTCTTCTTTTCTTCTGTGTACCGGATGTTGAAACTGATATCCACCTTTCGCCTCTTGCTACCATGAAACATACTGTTTTTAAATCTTATTTCCTGCCACTTTGCTTCTTTCCTTAGAGCATCGATAAACAGTACTAATGTTGGTTTCCTATTTACTTTTGAATTAAAACGTCTATTCCAACCTTCTAGAGGATTATTCGTTCGAAAAATATCGTTGTAGCAGCTTATATTCATAGTTGATTTTAACCATTGACTTTCAAAGTAATCGAGAAATTTCTGCATGACCTCAGTATTCCCAGCATGTTGCTTAATGTATGACCAACATGGTGCGTGGTAACTTGCCGGCAGTAGGGGGAAATTTGCACAAATTCTGATTATCTCTCTTGACACTTTGCATTCATTGGCTTTCAAACACTCGGCCTTTCTCCAAACGGCTTTATTTAAGTGGAAGTAACATCCTGATATATTTATTTGCGGAAAGGAATTTTTTAATGCGTTATTTAGACCGGCCTCATAGTCACACTTAATGTTTTTTATATTTTTTTATTCTAAATGTAGTTTCAGAAGTTCAAATAAGCGTTCGTACGTATGCTGCAATTTATTGGGTAGTAAGGCATAAATTACCCCAACTACATGTACAGATTCGTTGCTACTACATAAATTTACATGCAAAGTTACAATTTGGTGAAATGGTCTGGGTGTCCTTGTAAATGTGCCATCAATAAAAAATAAATTATTCTGGAGATTTTTTAAGGCGGATCTCATAAATCTGGGACAAAATACTAATATTTTATTATTGTCCGTACCGTCTTCGCACAGCAAAAAATCTGTGGCTAGTATTTCGGGCACTTTAACATCATTTAAATTTGTAACTTCAGTTCGCTGCTGCTTCAGGAAATTTCTTCTAGCTCGGCGTAATGTGTCTTTTTTTGACTGAAAGTTTGGTACGTATTCATCCTTTTCTAATTCACAAAAATTTTTTTCAAATATCTTTTGTACTGGTATATATTTCTTACAGACAGATTTTTTGCATTTATCCATAACAATATCAATTTTATTTTTAATATGATTTTTTTTGCATGTGTGTTCCGCCGGTCGTAAAATTTTGTTTTGATCTTTATTAATTGTTATAGTCGCGCTACAATTTTCACGGTATGCACATCTCCATCGCGAAGAGCCGCCTTTATTGACGACAATTCTGTTGAATCTATAACCATCAATCAACAAAACAGGCTTTTGCTTTTGACTCTGAATGAAAACCAGCTTGGTTTCTGAAATTTTATCAAAAGTTCCTGGATTATTTTCCATTTATCACACAACAAATAACTTTTCGAAAAATATAACGTTTGATATTAATCAATCGTGAGCATTGACAATGTCAATTATTATAGTCGTAAAATTTTCAAGCACGGAAGAGAATTTATCTAAAGAGGTTTTATAAGTGGCAAAAACAATACATTTGCATGAAAGAGCTCATTATGCGTTAATCTCTATATGATTTTATGTTATTTTCCGTTAAAGACCGTTTGCACTAAGGACTACATGAATTGAGGACGACTTGCTCCTTGGCCGTTTTCCCTTTGAGGTCAAATTATTCGATAGACGTTTTGACTAGTGGACTAACTCATTATAAAGACATTTAGCCTGGAGGACCTTAGGATCACGAATGATTCACATTCGCTCTAGCCAAAATCGTTATCATGACAATGAGAGTGTCAAAGTTGTATGTAGCCCATAGTCATGACTGCCTTCACGCTTCAACATCTACACACTGTACTAACAACTGCCTCGAAATCGAGCAAGTAACCGAGCATACATACCTTGGGCTGGTCATAGACAATAGGTTCAATTGGGCTAAACATATTGATAAAGTAGTGAAATCGTGCTTCCTAACCTCGGAAACTATCGTATGGTCAAACAATGAAACAATAATTGTATGGAAGTATCAAATGTATTGCTCAACAAAAATAAAGTTACACACACCTTATATGTATCAACACAAAAATCTCTATACCGCCTTTCAGTGCTTTTACAAGTAACGCCATCTAGCGGCGCGTATTAGTAACATTATACATTTTCGCCCACCAAGGACAATATGCAGTTTGTCCTTCCCCAAAGTAACAATAAAAAAAAAAAACAAATACCATTAATACCTTAAATCTAATACATTTTATCTATAACCTATCAAATTAAATTCTCACTCCGCTTTAGGAAGAAGACAAATCTTTGAAATTGGTCGCTTAACAGTCCCGTTTTTTGTTTTCAAAGTAACTACACGTATCAGATTGTCGCTACCAGGATGTGTAGCGATCACTTTGCCATATAACCAACGACAAGCTGGAAGATTGTCTTCTCTAACTACCACAACATCGCCCACCGTGGGTTGCGTTTGCAATGTGGACCATTTGTATCGTTGAAAGAATTTCATTAGATACTGCTGAGACCATCGACGCCAGAAGTCTTGCATCATCCTTTGGGTATGTTGCCATCTCCGTAAAGACCCTACGTTACAGGACTCATAGTTTCCGAGGTTAGGAAGCACGATTTCGTACCTTGGGGGAGGCCTTTGTCCAGCAGTGGACGTCTTTTGGCTGAGATGATGATGATGATGATGATGCGGTAAACTTAGGTCTATAATGGCAATTTTTTTTTTATTATTAAGTGTAAAGTGCCTTTTGATATTCTGTTACAAATTTATCATGCGTTGGTAGACAGTGTACTATCTTATGGTCTAAGCAGCTACGGCCGTACTTATAAAACATATTTGGATCAGATATACAATATTCAACATAGGATTCTTAAATTATTAGTTCCCCCGAAAATAAAAAACAATTATTCCGAAGATGCTACGGGGCTTTTCAAATACTGTGGTGTTCTACCTATACATACTAAAGTCAAATGTGTCCTGCTTCTTGAACAATTTTTTAACGAAGATATTAAAATTCCAGTAAAACATGTAAAAACAACTAGAAGCATTACTAATAAAAAACTTTTAATTCCAAAATTTTGTAACGAATATGGTAAAAGAACCTCAAAATATTTAATACCCCACCTTATTAATAAATTACCTATTGATATTAAAGATAAAATAAACAAAAAAAATATAAAAAAACTAATTAAAAACCACTACGTTACAACATTGTAACATAGTTAAATATTTTAAGCGCCAGTTAAAACGGAGCGTCCTGTACGAGTGCGCACGCACACGTAAGTTGTTTCTGTGTACACGCGCGCACGCAGTGACGCTTTGCAACGCTGTCAGTTCTGCATCGATTCGATGGAATGGTTTTCGCTGAGAGCGTTAGCTCACTAATGTATTGCATTTTTGTCTTTTACCGTCATGTTATTATTATTCAATTACTTATTATTATATTGAGAACTTAGTATCTAGTCAAACCTAACATAGGCTTTAAGATACTACTAACCGATATTTGTAATTATATTTTTGTTGATAAATAAATAAAATAAATAAAATAAAATAAATAATGCGCTGTTTTGATTTTCAACGTTAGATGGCGTTACTAGCGCCCCAGCTCAAAGTTTTTGTATGAAACGGTCTTTATTAGCCGCTCTATTATTACTGTATATTAAATCTCTTTGACAAGAAACGACATAAATATTCAAGAATACAAAAAACTTACAGCATTTCTGAAAAGAAAGTCGGAGGGATTCCGTAGTAAGAAATCAAAAGTGCTTACTACAAAGGATGTTTATTCCTTTTTGCAGAATGCTGGAGCATTCTGCAAAAAGGAATGCTGGAATGATGGAATGATGGAATGCTCCAGATGACAAATATTTGTTGATGAAGGTAAGTTTATGAACAAAATGCACTGGTTTATGATTTATTACGTACCTATTTATGAGTAGAAATCTACTAGGTTTTCATGTTTGATATTTTTGTTTACAGGTTATTTTGATTTTAGGAGTAAATGGGGCCTGTCGTTCGCAAGAACTTGTGGATATGACAACAGACGATATCGAAATCCTCGAAAATCGAATAATTGTCAATATTCCTAACACAAAAACCAAAATTCAGCGATCATTTGTTATATCGGGCTTATTTTATGAGATAATAAAGAAATATAACGAAATTCGCCCCAGTGACCCCAAAACCAATCGGTTTTTACTACAATATAAAAACAAAAAATGTACGAAACAAGTAATTGGGAAAAACAAAATAAGTACTGTGCCAAGAGAAATAGCTTCCTACCTTAATTTACTCAATCCACTAGAATACACTGGCCACTGCTTTCGCAGAACTTCAGCGACTATTCTTGCCGATACTGGTGCTGATTTAACCACAATAAAACGCCACGGTGGTTGGAAATCGTCCGCTGTTGCAGGTTACATAGAGGTTACATAGAGAATTCCGTAGAAAACAAAACACGAATAAATAACCAAATATCGGGATCGATTAATGTGCATCAAGACTCATCTCCTCAACCATCAACGAGCGCGGCGATGCCAAATGCCCTCAGCAGCCAGTTGCCCCTCTGGCACCACAGCCTTCTACGAGCGCAGTGCCAACAGCACAGCCAGTTATTCCTCCTACATTGTCGCAAACATCTCAAACAAACATTAATGGAAAAAGTGTTACATTAAGCTTCACTAACTGCAACAATTTCAATATAAATTTCAATTAGTAAAGATTTCGTTTTTTATTTTCCTTGTAGGTGTAGTATAAAGCACTATGTATCACTCGAGAGAAACTGCGATTCCCGATCTCAGGTGTTTTAAAGCCCTCGCCTACGGCTCGGGCTTCAAACGACACCCTCGACGGTAATCGGTCACTTTCTCCTCTCGGTGAACAATGTACTATTCCTCCCCTATTACACCTCTATAGGGAATGTTTTTCGAAAAATGCTAAAACACGTCATTCTTTATTTTTATTGAAAAATCTAATTATCGATTAAAATAATTCATTTTATAGTTCTTACTTTAAAAATAACGATTTCCCCAAAAAAACCTTTTTCCCTTTTTACTTATTTAAAGGAAAATAAACAAAATTCCTGAGACACGTCATTCTTAATTCCTTTTCAAAAGCCAAATACCAACTTTCATGTACCTATTTTACTTCAAAACTTGGACTTTAATACAAAATTTCACCTCCTATTTGACTTTCTTCAAATCCTTTCTTAGTGGCTGGTTACGTCACTCAATTAACCTACAGTCCAATTTTCATCTTATTTGCTTCAGTAGTTTCGGCTCGGCGATGATAAATCAGTCAGTCAGGACAAGTCATTATATACATATACAGGGTGTCTTAAGACCTACACAATCGATATCTAAAAATAGTGTGAGTTTATTTTTTTCAAAACAACCGGGTTTGATTCCCGAGCTGGGTACAGGTTTTTTTTGAAATGTATGAATGCAGTTTTTCTTCTTATTAAAATCGATGATATGGTTCCTAAGAACAGATCTTCGTATGTCTTATAGTTTCAGACTTTCCCATACTGACCGATTTAAATGAGACATCCTATATAGATATACTCGTATTTATGTCTATGAAATATTTGTATAGTATTGCTGTGCATTATTAGAAATATACTTGTTTTGTTTCATACACAAAGCTCTCACCCCACCTTAGGTTGGGTGGAAGAGATCTATACGTCCAACTTTGCTCATCATTGTTTGTACATTGTTTTCTGTTTGTGAGTGTTTTTGTGCTATGAATAATATAAAAAAAAGGTAATAAAACACCATATAAAAGTGTTACTGTTATATAAAACTTGTGGGGATCACGTGGAACAGCTTGGGTCGAACAACCCGTTACGATTGCCCAACGCGCGTAGGTTGGGCAGCAACGACCGTCAACTCACAACAACAACCGCACTTGAAAAGCTTTCAAAGCATGAAGAAACTTGGGAATAATGAAATAAAGCCACCCCCTACCTACCCAAACACAGAGAAGTTTTTTAATTTTCGCTATCGTAACACAAATTCGCAAAAGGGCAAACGGCACGTGTAACATCAACAATATGAAAAAAAATTAAGTGTTCGTCAACTGTTTCGTAATCAGTTAAATGTTTTCATATTTACCCGCCACAGTCCAGTGGTTATACCGACGATCTTAGAACCAGAATGTGGGGGGGGGGTACAAAGTGTGTACTCGGTTTGGTTGATGGTAAGGATTTTTTTAGAAACCACTGTCTTATCTAGTCTGTCGCCTTTACGACTGATAGTTCCTCAGCTATTGAGGGCTTCGATTGAAATGCGAAACCAATAAAATCATATGAAGGCCTGAAATGCTACCTGTTGTTAAAAATACATATCAAAAACTATTGCTGCTGGCCAGCAGCGTCGTTTTGCATTCCTGTGCTTCAGGGTGCCTAGTGTGAGTTTTGTTTACTATCCGTATTCATTTGATTACGTTTACGAAAACGAAAATTAGTATGGCATTGAAGCAGCGCCTCCTGGTGGCATACGAAAGGAGTTAACATTTTGCCATACAAATTCTCGTTTTCGTTGACGTGAACGAATGTTGAATGAAACTCGCACTAGGCACCCCGTTTTAAAGGTAGCACCAGTAAATTACAAGACATTAAGACAGGCACTCGAGCTTTAGGGTAGGTAATACCTGTGATGTTGCAAGCGCCTAAGTATATGTTGCGGTCGGCTTTTGCCATGAGGCGAGCTGTATTTAGGTACCAGAAAAAACGTCTAAAGTGCGTTTCACTGAAGAGTTCCTTTGCCGGTATGTTGGTTACAATAGGAGGACAAAGGAGCATTTTTGAAGTGAAAACTTCTTTAGCGGCGTTGTACACTTTTTTGTAATGGGTAAAAAATGTTAAATTCGCGTCAGGACACGTGACCGTCAGGACACATGGCCTGATCGAAACGGATGACAGCCGGCGCGGCGTAGGAGAGGAAGTATCCCCCTCTCTTTCTACGTCGTGGCGAAAATGTATGCCTGCTGTTTCGTTTAAGCGGCGCAGGGCGCTTGCGCGAATGTTTGAGCGCTTTTTAATGTAACATAAATTGTCATGTTTGTGTACGATAGCGCAATAAATAAATATTGTATTCTACCACATAAATGATAGTACTTTTATACTGATAATTGAAGCAATTCGTGCAAAATTATTCCCTAACCATTCCAAAATATCAAAAATGCACAACGTTAATATTCAAGTTTTCACTTCTGCCGGCACTCCCGGAGTGCAACCCGCCGTTTTTTTTTAAAACGCACTTTTGTCAAAGTAACCAATTTTGTAATTTTTATTCATTAATTTTGTTTTCACATTTATAGGTTTTACATTTTTTTATACATTTTTTAAGCAAACAGCAAGCTCTTATGAAACTTAAAGTTAAAAAAAAATACCGTCCCATTGATTATTTAAATGCACAATTTCTTATATTTCTGGCAACATTGTGCAAATATTGCACAAGATGTAAACGGCTAAATACTGTCGTATAAAGTAAACTAATCCTTAATTTTATGTAATAAAGACAATGTATAGTTTTTTACTTGTGTTCTTTTTATTTCAAGAGCGTTTACGCCGCACACTAGCGCCACTAATGAAAAAAAAACATATCTAGTAATTAGAGATAGAAAACCAAATTATGCTCAACAAACTATTTGAATGAAGTAATTTAGCATTTTTACGGCACCTAATGAACACCTCACATGTTACGGTTTAGTTAAATAAGACGTTACGGCCACTTTTAACTATAACGCCATATTTAACTAAACCATAACATGTCAGGTGTTCATTAGGTGACGTAAAAATGCTAAATTCAGATAGTTTGTTGAGCATAATTTGATTTTCTATCTCTAATTACCAGATATGTTTTTTTTTTATTGTTCCTATTGTAGTGAGCGACTAATCGCATAACGCATAACAGCGTTAGTGGTGGTTGAAACGGTTGCTAATTTTAGACAGCTATTATTATGTGCAACAATGGTTGCGCGAGAACAAAGCGGCAGTCTTTGAAGAAGAAAGCGGGAATTCCATCTAGACCAGCCAAACGCTTCGGTTTCAGTCTAGCCAACGCCTGTTTAACATCAGCCAACTTTAGTCTATCCTGATATATTCGCGCCAATCCATTTGCCCCCCCCCCCCCGCCCCCGCCGTCGCGGTGATAACGTTAAGCTTTGGTCGGTCAGTACTGTAAACTGAATGAAAGTAGGTAGCAAATTCCGTACATTGCTCGTCCGTTAATTCTAAACCATCTTTAAAAATCCTTCGCGATGACCTGTGACCCTTCTTAGAATTTACATATTTCCAAAAAGGTCTTAGGTCTTCTACTAAATGGTTTGGAACCTGTACCGGGGATGCTCCTCGGCACTTTTAATCATATGCTTCACCTGAGACCTACACCCAGCGAAATTATTATAATCTTCTTTCAACTTACTTTGCTTACGCCGTTTATGAAGCGAAGCCTTATATTTAATGTCGCGAATTAAATCCGCAGTGTACCACTCGAGGTAATTGTACCTCAAGTTTACACGCTTTCGCTTTTTAATCGGAACGCAGTCATTAAAAATATTTAAATGCGCAAAACAGTGATAGCCATAAAATATAATAAAAATACAAACACTATTAAACTCTGTATTTGTACTGTATTTTTCAAACGAACAGTAATTGATTAAGCTATAGTATTATAATTTAAATATTAAAATAACAATTAGCAAATTGTTAAGGCAAGATGTTGGCAACACACAATATAGTACAATATTGTGTGTTTGCTTAAAATGTTTTTATAATATAAAATAATAATAATAAGAGAGTTAGGCAAATCACGCCGCTCTACCAACGAAGTCAACATTCGAAGACAGCTAGTGAAGAAGGATTTTGCCTCACTTTGCAGACCCGCAAATTTTTACTGACAAGGAATCCCTGCATACTGTAGCTAACTTTAGCAGAAACATAGGAAAATCTAGGAAGGAACGGGACACGCACTAGTGCGTGATGCTATTCCATCTAGGAAAACCTCTGACAGTGTTTTAATTCACACGGTTTGAGGAACACTTTGAGTCCTCGCCGCCCCCAAAACAGCCCGGTGACGCTGAAAATACAGCATGAGGCAATCCGAAAACTCTCCAAATTAAAAACCATTTTGAGCATGCGATCTTTTTTCACCGTAGTCCAGCAGTAGTAGCTTATTGACTGATCATGATGGTTGATTAAGAATAGAAAGATATTGGTCTTGAGTATTTGACACAATTTCTAATTTAGTTCCAGTGAGCCATTTTAGGAATCTCCATAGCAACTTGTCAAACAGACAAATTGGGAAATTCGAATTGTAGGTAGTAGTTTTTTTGTGTGTTCAAGTGAATTCGAGAATGGTTTAGATTTACAATTGGACCCGGTAGGTGGCGCTGATATAGGGGTTCATCATGGGATACGGGTGTTCTTAAGCGGACGAAGTCGCGAGCGGGCTACTGTCAGTGCCAGTGTCATCAAAATTTTTGGTCAGCCGTGTTCTCAGAATTGCTTTAGTTATTATACTGGTGCCCACCAATCCGCATTGCGCCAGCGTGGTGGTTTATGGCCCGTTCACCCTATCCATCCATAGGGAAGGCTCGTGCCCCAGAAGGGGGGGGACGACATAAAAATGAGCTGATGATGATGATGATGATTATTCTGAGGCCGTAATCCATGTTAAATGACAGTTTTTCTTCGAGCTAGCGTTGCCAAGATGTTTTTTTATTAGAAATTGTATGGGGAGGGAAACTATGACGTCACTTTTTTTTCATCAATCAAAAGTTTATTTAGAACTTTTTAGGTTACACAAATTCATGTTTAGGTCAAATAAAATATAGTATAATGTTTATAAGAACTGATACGTGATGTTGTCAACATTCTTACAATATCCTCCAACGAACTTTTTTATTTTTTCTCGCTAAAGTAGCAAGGTATGTGTTATTCAAGCCCATTTCCATTTGAAAAGTAAAAGAGTCATTTCTCAAATGTGTTTTTTTGTTTTAAAAAAGCTATTGTTTGCGAAATGTTTGTGTTAAAGACCATAAGTGGAAGCAGGATGCCGAGAGGACAGGGGGATAGGAAACCTAATAATAACTACTATAAGCACTATATTTAATTGATTTTGTGCGACATCCGGCTGTAAAGATGTAGTATTAAATCTTCGGTGCGACGGTGCCCCTAATGATGCATATAAAAATCACGAAGCCAATTTTTAGATTACTATATAATAATTTCTTCGGAATTATGACATTTCGGATTGATGAAAATCGAAATCAAATACCTATTTTGGAATATTTGGGTGTTCCCTATTGAAATATACGCCAGTGAAGATGTCCTCTATCTACAAACTCATCTCTCTTTTGTCCGCTATTATGTAATACGATTATAATAGGCTCCAACTATCCCTTAGCAAGATTGTGGAACTTGCCAAACGCGTGTAGGAACTTTGTTGTAACTGCGATTCACTAAGGAAATAATAGAAAATAAATAAATCTTAACATTCATATTTTTTTCTGCTTATACATTGCTTGTTTTCAATCATTCTTAAAATTTTCTTAAGTGAATATTATATACTTTTTATAACTTTTTTGACTAAATCAGGTTAATGACACACTATTGCGAGGTTATTGAAATAGCAGCCATGAGGCCAGCTACCTTTACCTACATCCAAAATCTTTGCTTTGCACCACTTGATCCTAAAAGGTGTTTTATGTACTTATTTATTTATTTATTAGAAAAGGCTTACCAACTTAATACATACAGAAACGCCTCGGTGACCGAGTGGCTGAGCGCTCGGCCCGATATCCAAAGGTACCGGGTTCAATTCCCAAGTCGGGTAAAATGAATTTCGGATTTTTCGATACATAGGCTGGGTTTGTGATTACCAACCCGCATTTGGCAAGCGTGGTGACTAAGCCATAATCCAATTGTAGCGATGACTTGATTTCAATGATGGACTCTTTTGTCCAGCAGTGGGACAGTTATAGGCTGTTTACTTACTTACTTACTTTCTTACTTATAGAACATGAATATAAACTTATATAAACATTAAAACAGGATGTATTTAAATTAAAGTTACTAACTGAAAATAAAGTCACGATACAATAAAAAAGAAAGAATATTTGAAGGACGCGTCTAAAATTGTCAAACAAAAAGAAACAAAAAAAAAATCATCGTTTTGCAGCTTTTGAATAGAGCAAGCACTTAGAGCAACCAAGCAACCGAGCAAGCTCTATTTTGAATAACACTTTTCTAAGTACGAACAAAACTAAAACATGTACGCCATTTTAGATTTGAAAAATATTCGTTAGCCTTCATCTCCGCTGAAAACTTACAGCCTTTCGTTTCGTTCTTATATTCGTGTTTCGCGGGGATTTAGACCTAAATACCGGATTTCCAGGTACGTTTTAAAGCCGTAAGGGGCGAAGCAGGCTGGTGACACGGGTGGCTGGCCCCGTATTTTTAATACCAGTGCCAATGACGAGTTGAAGAAAAAAGAGTGACGAACTTACCTGCGTGGTGCAGAAGGTCGCTTCTGAATAACTTACTCTTCACTCATGAGAAATTAGATAATACATTTGCATTAATCTATACTAATATTATAAAGAGAAAAGCTTTGTATTTTTGTATGTATGTTTGCAACGAATAAACTCAAAAACTACTGGACCGATTTAAAAAATTATTTCACCATTAGAATGCTACACTAGCGCTGAGTAACAGGCTATATTATAAAAAAATGTCCACCCGTGCGAAGCCGGGACGGGCCGCTAGTAAAATATAAACAGTGATCATGCTAAATCTTGTAAACAAAATAATACAAAGTATTAATAAAATGTTCGTGATGGCCAAGAAAACATTATTTTGTCAGATAACATATTATATAGTGTGCTGTATAATAACCTGCACAATGTAAGTTATCAACATCATCATCATCATCATCATCATCATCATCTAGGTATCTAAATTGTAAGACAATACTGTAAATACCTACTTCGCGCTCGTCAAAGTTATACAATCATTAATAAAAACCTATTGTACCGAGAGCTCAAGTAAAATCTGTCACGTTATAATACGTTAAACGCATCACTGAAATGAAAAAGAAGAATTAAAAAGCTTACACAGGATTTTACACTTTAACCACTAGCAATTACATCTCTAAAGAGCGGTTGTTGTGCAAGCACCGACCCGAGATACTGCGCTCAAATGTCATCGGTCAAGTGAGGTGAGTCCCACCGTGAACGAATGTCGACGTCGAACCGTACGTGGCGCGTACGTGGAGCGTACCAAGCCCGCCCGCGTTAACACTATTCTACTCGTACATGTATTGTTATTATATTTGAATCTGAACGCAATCTTTTTTTTTGATACTAAAAAAGGACTGGGTTGGGCCTTACGACGATAAGGCTAGGAGTTGAGTCGCATCAATTATACTGTTGATAACACCGACATTAAAATTATATATTTTATGTGAAGGAAACTACGAACATGATTTGTATGTCTTTAATCTTTCATACATATTATCGCTATTTCTATATTACCATATATTTCTAAAGTTCTCGAGCATGTTGTCCACAAACAAATGTCGTACTTTCTCTTACCTAATAACCTTATGAGCCCTTATCAGTCTGGTTTTAGACCCGGTCACAGTACGGTTACAGCCCTATTGAATGTTACCAACGACATCCGGTGGCTATGGAGAACAAGTCCCTGACCCTGGCGGTTCTACTCGACTTCAGCAGCACTTTTAACTCCGTTAACTTCGATGTCCTCCTTGGGGTACTAAGTACTATGAATATCTCGACTTCCGCAATTTCCTGGTTTGACTCCTACCTTAGGGGCCGCTTGCAGTGCGTCCGTCTCGACGAGACCTTCTCCGAATGGTGTGATCTTGCTGTGGGCGTGCCTCAGGCCGGCATCCTCTCTCCTCTTCTCTTTTCTGTTTTTTATAAACTCTGCCACTAAAGTTTTTTTCTCCAACTTTCATCTCTACGCAGAAGACTTGCAGCTTTACCGGCCCTTTCTTCCATACGAAGCTCACTTGGCTGTCGCTGCTATTAACGACGACCTTAACCACATTAACACCTGGGCTGGCTCGTTTGGTTTACTAGTAAACCCTAACAAGTCCCAAGCTATAATTATTGGAAGTAGGGGAATGCAGAGCCGTGTCAATACAACGCCGGTTGGCCCCGTTGTTTTCAACGGTGTGCCGATACTTTACTCCGACACGGTCAAGAACCTGGGTGTCACTCTAGACTGTCCTGGAAAAGTCAAATCACTGAGGTTAGTCGTAAAGTGTTTTTCTCTTTACATTCGCTCAAGAGTCTCCAAAGTTTCATGCCTTATAAGACTAAAGTCACCTTCGTCCAAACTCTTATACAACCTGTATTTGATTATGCTGATGCCTGTTACTTGGACGCTATTGAGGAGCTTCTTGTTAAACTTGAACGTTTACAAAACTTATGCATTCGATTCATTTTCGGTCTACGAAAGTATGACCATTAAGATTCCGCAAGAAACTCAAGTGTAAAAGGTATATTGATTTCTTTTCTTTTTTTTAACCTTTAATTTTTGTTATGTATATTAAATTTCCTTTGTTTATGCAATTATTAGTATGTAGGTATGTGTATTATAAACTTTTAAGTAAGTTTATTTTAAATTTGCAGGAGGTACACATTAATTCTACCTTTATTTATAACGCTTCCTATTGAGGGCCTGCTGGAAGATATTTCAGAACTGAAATAAGTAGCGTCCTTGTACTACTTTTACCCATAGAGCTTATTTTGTCACCTTTTTATGTATGTACATAAATTTGTAAATAAATAAATAAATAAAATATTTAGTTTCATATATTCCTTTCGTATATACAGGACGTTGGGTAATACATGTATAAGCCCCGGAAAGTTGAGAATAAGCCTAAAAGCACTGCGTGGCCGTTGTATTTAATGTGATTAAATAAATTTGCTTTTTAAAATAATGAAATCTACATAAATGTTGTTGTTGTTGTTGCTATGTTTTTGTATTACACAGCTACCACCGAATTTTCTGTAAAGGCGCTGGTGTATATAGCATATAGTATTTAGCATTCGCAGTGGTTGAACAGTACACAGACATTGGCTTTACGCAGCCCGCCCACAATTCACCTAAACGGCCTCACTCCGCCAACGAAAACAAAGCAACGGACGAACGACTCAATGCACATAGCAGAGGAGCGCTGCTAGTTTTGTTGCTGGGGGTACACACAGCACCGCGATTTGGTGTAATTTTACTTTTATATTGAAGTGGTGGCTCGTATGCCTCAACGAGCCGCACAGTGGACAACGAGACGTACAACGGAGGGTACACAGACTTTTCTTTATTGCTCATCACACGCTGGTCTGTTGCCTTTTTCACTGAGATTTGAAACAATTTAAACGTTGATGTTTGGTGTAACAAGTAATTGTATCTAAATCTTAAGACGGTCTACTTATTAATAAGCTTTTATCTATCGTCAATAATAAATTGGTCATTATTCTAGTTTGGCAATACTTTCTTAGAGGAATATTCGGCAGATAAGAAATAAATATCGTAGTCTGTCAGCTGTATCGATACGCTGTAAACCGTCGATAGCTTTTACATCGTTAAATAATCATCATAATCATCATTCTCATAATTCTCAGCTTAGGAGCTCGATGGCGCAGTGGTTAACGCGTTATCCATCCCTAACCATCCATAGGGAAAGTCGTGCCCCAGCAGTGGGGACATAAAATGAGCTGGTGATGTGATCAGCCTGTAAAAACCCCACTGCTTGCTGGGCTTAACCCTTCGCGCAATATACAGGGTCACTTTTTTATCACCGTCCAAACCACCGTCCACCGTTTTGGACGGCGATAAAAAACCCAACCTGTATTATCTTATAATGGTCCAACAATTTTTTTCAAACCAATCTTATAAAGCTGGCCTATGAGGCTAGTAGTGAGTTCACTATAGCTTAATAGATATTGTTTCATAAACAAATGACTACCCAATAAAAAGATGACGAAACCAATAAAGGGTTCCTTTGTTTCGAGCAACAAATAAACAATGGAAGGAAGGACTGATGATTGCACTGCACTGTCGATAGATGCGGCGGATATCAAACTACAGAAGACTCAGTTACAGCCTGTGGCAACGGGATCGATTACCTTGTTCTGCTCCTCGGTTATCTTGAGCAGTTTCGACAGCGCCGGCATATTTTGTTTCGCTCCCCCGGCAACTGAGATAACTGTAAACAAGTTTTGTTCAACTTTGAGAAAGGCTGGATCTATGCTAAGAATAAGCTGTGGTTAGGGTGAGCTTTTTAATAAAATTAGCGCTTATGTTTCACTGATCGTGCAGCGAGTTATCACGTGTGACCGTTGATGGTGTTAATCAATTTTACTGTCGCAGGTCATTGTGCTGAACCAAAAAACGTCAATTACTAGTTATAATTTTGTTTTCTAAAGTTTACGCGAACACTGCACATTGAAATGGAGGCCAAAAGATAAAAATAATTGTCAGTATGCAAGTTATAAAATTATGAGACGACCAACATGAAGTGTCTTTCTGTGACCAGCAGTACGTAAAACTTCAGGATAAAGTGTCATTATGTTATACTAAACAGACTTATAAACAAAGAGTAAGCTTGGAATATATTCCGAGTTGGTTACCGTCAAGTAAACATCATTTCAGATTTAGAGTAAAAGAGACAAAACACGGAATAACTATTCGAAGCTAACACTTTGTTTATTTGTTAGGCCCAAATAAAACTGCAATTGAATTTTTTATTCCAAAATCATGCTTAAGACGTGATGATTAGACACTTTATGCAATGAAATCTCTTATATGCTAAGTCTGTGTAAGTGACGTCTGTGAATGCGGTTAACTAAAATTCATTTTTATCAGTTGGTATGTGTTTATAAGTTTATTTAGAGTATGCATGTACAGCCTCTTTGAAATAAAAAAATACTAGTTACCTAATAGTGTACTTTGAGTACTTTTATTTACAATTGGTTATCTAAGCATCAGCAATAAGAGAAGGAACTCGAGGAGCTTACTGCTAACCCATCTAGAGATATGTCATTAAGAAAAGTACTTAGCTTTCATGATCGTCACTCTACTGAAGCGCTTAAACTTCAGACCGAACCGGAACCGTCAGGGTGTCGATATTCCCACCGTCCAAATGTCAAATACATAATACATACATAGTGTACGAGAATTTACTTTAATTAAAGTGATATTTTTTAATTTTATTTTATTAAATTTGTATTATGTCATTAACTGTAACACTGAATACGCCATTGCAGAGTTTCATGCCGCTTTTCAGTAGGTACAGACGCATGCACACCAACTTATTTAAAACTGACAAATTTCTTCAATACATTTTCAACCATATTGTAAAGGCATACAGTTCAAAGTTTATTGAAGAAATTTGACATTTTGTGGTAGGTTTATGTGCTACGATGTATGCACCGTAGGGTTTTACAAAGGCGTAGATTCCATGCTGCTTAAAAAAGCTTTCTAAAAATTCATTTATTTAGAACTAGCTGTCCTCCACCCACCGCGTTCCTTCGTTTCACCAGAATGCGATAGTACTTATACGAAGTGTACACTTATAGTGCCTTACAAATAAACAAAGAATAAGGTCCGAATAGTTATTCCGTGTTTTTTTCCTGTCATATAAACGTCATTTCCAATTGGAGTAAAAGAGACAAAACACAGAATAACTATTCCGACCTTATTCTTTGTTTATTTTTAAGGCACTTAGAGTTTTTTATCACTTTTTTTATGCGTTTAAACAAAAAACAAAAATCTTCAGCTTTATAATATTAGTATAAATGAGATTTCCTTTTTGATGTTAAAATCTGAAACGATGCAGACGTTATGAAATAGAAAAACAAGGCCGGTGCCTGGGCGTAGCATGCCCTCAGGCGTAGCGCTTCTTTTGCATTTCTGTTGCAACGTGTTCCTGACATTTTGATACAAAACCAATTATGGAAAGTTTAACTAAACCAACAGTTTGCTTTTCGTTTTCAACAGCGGAAATGTGGTGAGCTATATTCAACCGTTAAGTGCAACCTTATGCGAGGCCAATTAGTGTTTTGACAGAGTGGCTTGTACTCGTATATACATGCCCATGCCCGTAATAAATACGCTTTGCCGCACCCACTTATCGTTCAATAATTTAATTTAAATAATGGTTGTTACATTATGGGCTTGAATGCAATAACTGTCATGCCTGTATTTAAGTCAGCTGTTAATTTTACTCTTTTGTAGATTATGCTAATTTTTTTTTTAGACTTAGTAGGTAGCGCTTCCATAGAACGAACGAAGTCGCGAGCGGGCTACTAGTATTTATATATTTACTATAGACAATTTGTGAGTGCGCTCACCAGGCTTATCAGGCGGATGCCTAGGCTGTGCCGTGTAGTCTAGTGCTCCTATGTCGTTCACCAGCGCCTTCTTGGCTTCTTCATCATTGGCCAGCAGTCTCCCAGCTAGCTCGTAAGACACTTTCGCTCGAGTCGTTTCTCCAGCACCTGTTCACACAAACATTTGAAATCAGTCGCAAAACAAGACAAAACCTTACTTATAAATTAAAACACAAATTCATTTAAAATAAAATATACTTAAACTTAGATTCTACTAATATAAGTCGTCGGTGTGTCCCTGTGTGGTGCCGGGGATAAAGAATTGCACTACCCCATCTCTTCCCGTGGTTGTCGTAAAAGCCGACTAAGGGACCATTTCCAGAGGATGGGCAGCAGCATCTCTCTGAGGTTACCCTCAACCTACTGCGATCGCCAACCCGCCTGCCAAGCGTGGCGATTACGGCAAATACCCCTCATATCCTTGGGGGAGGCCTTAGTCCAGCAGTGGACGTCTTTTGGCTGAGATGAAGTCGTCGGTAGATTGTGTGAATCGTCATTATACAAACAGAATCGTCTGTTTACCAACGCTCACTGGTATCTAAAATTCCGAAGAGAATAAATAATAAATAAATTTCCTACATCCACACCAATTATCTAGCCCAAGAGAAGCTTCGTCATGAAACTCGTTAAATGGTTAATAGACAACGGATAAACATACTTAATATACTTAAATATATACTTATTATACATAGAAAAACACCCAGACCCGAGACAATTTAGAAAAACAATAATTTTTAAATTGACCCGACCGGGGATCGAACCCGGGACCTCAGAGATGGCGACTCCATGAAAACCGGTGTACAAACCACTCGATCAAGGAGGTCGTCAAGAGAAGATGTTAAATGCCTCGTCTTTTTGTAATACTTGTAGTCAACTAAACCTAAATGGCGAATCGCCGTTTATAAAATGACGCTTCAAATTGTAATAACTAGTTCCGTTCTCTACCACTTGTGGCGCTGCGAATCAACAGTAACAATGGCGTTCGTGTAATGCGAGTGGCGCTGACAATAAAAGTGGAAACGGTGGTATAATAATATATTATTTATTACTATTATCATTATAATAATGCAAGAAACGAATGACTACTAAGACCTTTGTTATAAAGAAAGAAAGAAATTTTACTTAACTTTAAAGGGATCAGTAAAAAAGCCGTGGACAAGAGAAAAAGTTGTTGAGGTTCAACGGCACGTAAAAAAATATTTTCTATTTCTATTACTTTTTCAATCTATTTTAATTAAGCGGGTAAGTTATTTTTACATTAATTTATAACGTGATGATGACATAATATTTATGACAGCTATATTATTTGTCCCTAAACCATGGTTACCTTTTAAAATGACTATTGGCCATATGAATACGATAAAAGCGTCATCATTTTCCTTCGTTCCTTCGGCATTTAACAAACCAGCGAACGTTTGCAAACAAAAAAGTAAGTAAACATGTCCCACTGCTGGGCAAAGGCCTTCATCATTGAAATCAAGTCATCACTACAATAAAGTAGAGTAACAATACAAAAGATCATGTATTTGTCATATCATTAGACGGCAACACCAGAAACGGGCGTGTCGACCGCGGGACCTTCGGGTCAATGTAGAAATACGAACTTTTTCTATATTTTCTCTGTTTTGGGTGGTTGTGGTACTGTCGTTGTTTCGGATTTCCCTATCACCAAGTGCTTAGGCTACTGTCTTTGGAGTCAGAGAAATGTAGGATGTGATGTTGTCGAATATTGATATTTATTTATTTATTATTTGCAACATCTACCACAAACCGCAGAGTGGCTATGTGGCAACGCAAACGCAAAACTTAAATGGAAACCTACATAGCCATCGTGTCGGAAATAACGTTCTGTTTTGAATGATACTTGTACAACGGACCGTGTATTTTCATAATTCCCAACTCGTAATCTAAACGGGCTTCTCAGAAAGATATGTGGTTTACCAACCACTGAGACTGACGTGACACGCTAAACACATTCAAAGGACATCCTTTTGGTATGACGCATAGTCATTCTGTAGCTGAGCTCATATGCTTATTCTGTAGATTGGTTATGACAGAACATTTAGAGATAAGAGTAATGCTGTTTTAGACACGTCTATATTTATAAAAAGGAGGGTAATTTAAAACTTAAAGCTGGGTTTCCTAATCACGTACACTTGAAAGTTTTAAGACAATACGTACACGCTGTCAACGCAAAACACTGTGTGAAATTCAGGCCGCTTTTTGTGTTCTTTTATTGCAATGCTTTAGCTAGACATGTACTAATCTAGTAATGCTGTCTTTCTACGTAAGCGTGGAAGAGAGTTTTATAAGCATTATCAATAAATATCAGCCGATAACCGATGACGGATAATGTTCGCATTTTTCTTATATATTATTAAAGAACATAAATGCGCTTATTCTTCATCACCATAGTTCGAAATAACTAGTGGCTTTTCTGCGAATAACGTCATCAATTGAACGTAGCTACTTACAGATAACCCAATAAAATCAAAGGAGAAATTAGTCTACTCTCCTTTTGCACATTATATAAAGATATGATTTATGTGATCCAATGTAGTAGTTACGGCAGAAACTTTATATATATTTTTTTTTAAACAGAACAATATACACATTCAACATACAACAGCTAACACGCTTAATTGTGAATCTTATATTTACATATTATTTTTTCCTCTATTTTTGTTTTTTTTTGATTAATTTTGGTTTATTATTAGAACCATACCCATGTATACACATGTACCTAAATGCATATACTTATGAACATACGTCATCACTACATAGTATAAAACAAAGTTGCTTCCCGCTGTCCCTATGTATGTATGTATGCTTAGATCTTAAAAACTACGCAACGGATTTTGATGCGGTTTTTTTTAAATAAATAGAGTGATTCAAGAGGAAGGTTTATATGTATAAATACATGCATATATAGTAAAGAAACACTGACATTTTCGAGGTTTCACATTTTTTTGCGCTTACATTGCAAACGCTGGCTGAACCCTACGAGATAGATCAAAATAATGTACTACAGTATTGTACACCTTAATAAGGTCTACAAAAGAGTCCGCGATTGTATACTCGTATGTCTATCTCTAAGGGATAACCCACAATAATCATTTTGTTATCCTTTACTTTTTACGAGATTTAATGGCTTATGTACGAAGCGATTTTAAGCAATACAGCATTAATCCTTATCCAATTAAGTACCTTAAATACATTGTGCATTTAATATAGATCAATATGGCCCTTAACAGCATGTAATTTAAATGAATATTTTCGAAGATATTACAGATTTCAAATGTAGGGACATAGCGGTTGCGTGTATCAGCATTGCACCCGAGCGAAGCCGGGGCGGGTTGCTAGTTTAATATAAAATTAAAAACATTAACCTCATAAAGATGCAAAGTCGTATACAAAATTATAACTTTTGAATGGAGGTTGAAAAACCCACCAGTTTATCTGTTTTTGAAATCATTTGCAAATGGTGAATGTTTCAGTATAATAATGAAGCCAGCCAGCCATCTGCGCCCGTTGATAGTTTTCACAAGGAAACCAATTTTCTTCGGTAGTTCCTTGAAAAATGAATATCGCGACACGAACCGCCTTTACTTTACAACTGACGATTGTTACCTTCTTTGGGTCGATAACCATGCGGTTACTTTGATTCTGTGTGATTGGATTTATTATACAACGTGTATCAGAAAGGTGTGGTAAAAAAATATCCAAAGTGTATCCGATTCAGATCTTGTATGCAGAGTTACTAAGACATTTATTAACTTTACTTTGTTATGCAATTTTAATTGAATATTTCTATTGTGACGTCTCATCAAAATAGACAAGTGGCTAAAGAGTGGTTAAATAACCTCTGTGTACTAATTTATGATCACTAAGCAAACGTCACTAATATAAATATTTAATTTACAATTGCATGGCAAATTAAAGTTAACTAGTGGTCGCCCAGTGGTCGAAAATTGACCGTAATTTCACTAAGGGTGCACGGATTGTATCCTAAGCAATGAAAAATTAAAAAAGATAGATTGTGAGTTTGGATTGGTGCAAGACAATGTCATTGACGTTTCGAGTTGTTCGAGTATCGTTATTTATCTTTTTTAAATTTTGGTTTTTAGCAAATAGTATCAATTTTTGCTAGTTCTAATTGAGAGAACTCACCATGGAATCTGAATTCAGCAAAGCTGACAGTAATAATTTGCCCAGAATCGATGCCGTTATGCTTGGAAATTTTTTCGCGTCAAACAGTGACTTCTGCTCATCTGAATTTCGCAATGTTAAAACTTCCTTGTAAGTAAACATAAGTTATGTTATAAAGTATTAATTATTAAGCTTAAATGCTATGTAATATTTCAGTTCGGTACACAATAACTTAATGTTTTGACGTACATTTTGCAAGATAATTGATACCTATTAATTTTGAGGTTAGATTTACAAAGTATGCAAAATAGTAACAAACTTGTATAATTTCAGGTCTTCGCGAGCTTCATATGGAGATGACGCCATAAGTTATGTCCATGTGACGGTAAATTTTGTACTGTAAAGTGCAAAACATGTTCTGAACACAAGGTTCATGCAATACTATATGGATGCACACTGTTTGTTGATGAAGAAGATGATATTATTATCTCCGTTCAATGTCAAGACTGCGTAGCTTCACAGTGGGGATGTAAACACGCAATAGCATTTCTTATGTGGGTTCATCGCAGAAGTGAGGAACCATCATGCACTTCGGTGGAATGTCATTGGAGAAAATCTAAACTGTCTAGAGTCGGTAGTAGCCTTAAATATATGACAGCAAAAGACTTGTCCGAGGGCAGGCCCATGTTGCCAGCAAATTCATCTGTTACAATGAAGTTTTTGGAAGAGGTATTTAAGAAAAAAATTAATAACTGGGAACTTTTAAAATATCAAACCACTTGTTGTCAAAGCGAAGAAAAGGCTCTCTCCATGCATCAACTGATATGTAATTTCAAAGAGAAATGTGTTGATGCATTTTTATAAAAAGTTCACATATCACCTTCTTTAATACAGAGAGTTGAAGAACAAGAGAACAATCTAAGAGCAGCCTATGGTTTGAACTAAGGTATGGTTGAATTATGGCTTCAAAAGCTTTTGAAGTTAGCAGATGTAAACTACTGATGGCACACTTTTATCGCTCATATTAGGTGGTAAAATTCAAGACACTACTTCTATGAAACGTGGCCGTCTTCTAGAAAATGAGGTAAGAAAAACAGTGGTAAAAAAAATGAAGAAAAAGATAAATAAGTGTGGCCTGATATTAAATTCCAAATATCCAATGATTGCTGGTTCCCCAGACAAATTTGAAGATGGCATAATCGAGATTAAATGTCCTGTTAATGCTAACACATTTAAAATTTATATAAAAAATGGAAAAGCTACTGAAAAATATTATGCTTGATGTATTTAACAGAAAAGAGAAATTACCCAGATTATAGTGAAAATCAAAATGTGGAGATTTTAAGTGTGCCATTCAATATTGAGTATGTTGAGAATTTGATTAATAATAAATTATTAAACTTTTGGGAAATTAATGTATACCCATTGTTATATTATCAAAGTCTGGAACCAAAACTGTAACTAATATATAACTAAAAAATTGGAGGCTGGTCTGCTCTTGCATACTATTATTTTTATTATTATTAACTATAGATTAACTTTGTTTTTTTTTAGACAATTTTTGCCCTTTTGTAGTACTATGACATTGTAAAAATTTTAACTGGTCACGCATGTAAATTTGCAAACTTAGATAATATTATTATTTTTCTCTTTTGTTTTTCTTTAACATGTCCTTTATATTTTGTGTTTTTATTTGTGATGGAAAGTGTCCTTATAGGATAGGGCATTTTCCAATATTTTTGACGCTGTAAGGGAGAAAAGAGCTTAACACTTGCTGAGTTTCTTGCCAGTTCTTCTCAGTATAAAGTCTACCGCCCAGAGTAGACTTGCGAACTGATGGCATAATGAAGTTCATAAGAGCTATTTGTAGCCTAAACTGAATAAATGATTTTGAATTTTTAACATATTTGAAATAAAAAAACAATCTTATAGTTTTCCTTAGTTTTATTTTATTATCAACACTTGGAGGTGTAAAACCTGATTTTTAAAATATTGTTCTACATGTTTAAAGCCCCTATCTGCCATCATGCATAACACACATACCACTTTTTAAAGTCTTCATAAAATCACACAATTCAACTAAACATGTGTCAGTGATTCTGCCTCCGAATCCTGGAGAAGTATAGTTCACTAGTTAGTTTGGTGTACAGGATATTAAATACTTTATAGTATTTGCTTTTTGTACTCTGACCATGTCAGAGCTTGATTTACTGCCTTAGATAGCTTTTGCATATTATACTTATGCCTGAATGAAATAGGTAAGGACCTTTTAATCATTGCACTATCTAATTCCACAGTAAAAAGACGCATGACACTGGCTAGGTATATATTTTTTAAATATCTTGCTTAGGGCGTCTTTCACCATCTACATGTTCCCATTAGCCTTTACTTGACAGATAGTCCATACAAATACTTCACTTTAATTGCCAAGTATCTCCTAATCAGACATTGTGAAACAGACCCTTAGACTCATACAAGAAGAAAATGGTATACTTTGACTCAAACTTAAACTCAAACTTTCAAACTCAAACTTTTATTTGCAAACTAAGTGGTACATAAGTAGATGGTGTTTACAATGTTATAGTGTCCTTATTATTACTTAGTCACCTTGTATAGGTATAACAAATAATACTTATATTAACTATATAATCCAATATGTTATAAAAATATATACCTATATTTATATAAAATTGATATTAAAGCTTAAATTATATTATGAATTAAATTGTATAATAAAGCAATAAATTGTATTAGATTATATTATATTAAATTACCCAGATCGCCAAACGTAATCACAAATCAACATATCGCATGGTTAAGTATTCCTCTACAGTGTAAAACATTTATTTATCATAAACATTTTTAAATTTGTTTTAAAAACTTTGTAGTTTGGTTCAGTATGTAATTCGATCGGTAATTTATTATATATTTTTACAGCCATAATGATGTGGGCTATGATTTAGCATTTTTATTCATGAGGGTGGCAAATGTAGTCTTCCTTTGTGGCGAGTGTTAATGGACTCGATGGAGTCATTCCATAATCATCTGACAACTATTAAATTTACTATCTAATCTTATTTTATTTAAACAGAGTAATAAATATGGTGTTTGGGAATATTTATACAATCTTTTATTAAATCAATTAAGTGGTAACAACTAATTGTAAGACTACAGACTGTATAGTCTTGGCTTTTTCTCAATTTTTTTAATTGTATTCAACATGGCCTTTGTTGATTCTATTTTTTTGTCTTCTTTGATTAATTCACTACAATCAGAAGATGATTTGACTTGTAGTGAAGCCATTGATAGTGAGGGACTATTGGCAGCTACAGATGGTAATATAAAGAAATATCACTGTCTGAATGTTCTTCAATAAATATATTTTTTTGCAATTTTGCTTAGACCAGATACAGAAGGACTTGATTTTGTAGCGGTTACAGTTTTAAATGGGTATGTGGACCTCGATGTTACAGAAGGTTTCAATGATAATGCCTGATCTATCAATTTCACATTGGTTTGCACAGCCTTATATCTGAATTTGTAGGTTATAAATGCTTGAACAGATTTATCTATTCACTGTTGACATAACATTTCTGGCACATTTCCTCCAACTGTTTCAACTGAAAAAGAAATAAAACAAAATAGCTTTTTAATGCTAATAACTGGCTATTTGCCATTTCAAACTTTAAGTATGTTGTTTGTTATTTATTATACATACTTGAACTTGTATCAGAAGTATCTAGAGAACTTGGAGTACAACTTTCTTTTGATTCATTCAGACACTGCTATTATCATCTTTCTTTGTTTTTTTAGAATATATCGTCGTCTGTACTGCTGCATGTTCGTTTTCTTCTGTCTTGACATCTAAATTTACTTGGCATACAACCTGGTTTCATGTTACTTGTGATACTCCATCCATATAATTAATCATATCACTTGGCAACTAGAATAATAAAAAGAGTTTATTTGTAACATTACAATATTAAAATACTAAAATAAAACGTTAATCCTAAAAGTGAAACAACTTAACCTGAACTCATGTATTTATTTGGAAAATAGAGATTCTACAAAACACATCTAGTTTGTTCAAATTTAAGTAATAGACTGTGTTGTGTGAAATACTTACATCAAAATGATCTTCATAAAAATACATTCTTGAACCTGATATTGATAAACTATGAGCATCATCTCTTCTTGCAAGTTTTAGCCACTTTTTCCAATGACCTTTATAAAATATCATTGACTTTTTCCGTATTTCTCCATTGTTTGGAACTTAAAACCTAAATGAGTTATTTAGAATAATAACTTGTTTGGCGTTTTTATAGTCGTGCTATTACACTGGGGCACTATACAGTACTTATAATATGGGAAATTCATTTTTATACGCTAAAAACTAACTATTATCGAAGACACGATCACTCAGTTTCCCTATGTAAACAACAAGTTACTTTGTGCTCTTTGGTTTGTCTTGCACGGCGTGACGTCATTCAAGACGCCATGATAGTCTTGTGCGTTTTGGAGCCAAATTTAAATTGGTTTTTTAAAACGCGAAATTTATAATGTAAATGCTCAATTAAAAATAAATAAACCATTATTTTCGATAAAAGGCATAATAAGCTAAAGTATTAAGCAGTTATTGAAATTTAGTCAACTAGCCTATTGCTGCAATTAAGTTGAGGCAGCAAAACCTACATGTTTGAGCTACTGAAGTGAAAAATATATTTACATTCTTTACTCCTTCTCTATATTAACTATAAGTTTGCGAAATTTCACACATTTCCGTAAATTTTAAATTTTCGTTAAAAATTCAATTTTCGTAAAAAAGGGTACATAGTTTTTGCTTCACGTATTAATATATAGATAATTATGTCTTAGTAACGATACATACTAGATGTAGATCGGATACACTTTGGATCCTTTCATTATTACAACTCCGTTCTGCACGTTGTATATGTACTATTAATATAAATTATTACATTTAAATGTGATAAAAATCTTTTAATTTTGTCACATTACAACAAATCTATTTACATCTAAACTAGTAAGAACGTTCGTTGGCGCAGTAGTTAAAGAATCCGGTCTGCGATTGCTAATAAAATTGAGGTTAAGCAATTTTATTAGCAATCGCAAAAATTTATCAATTTAAGCTCCTCCGTGTTTCGGAAGGCTCGTAAACCCGTTGGTCCCGGCTTTCGTTAACAACCACTCATCTGTGCCATCTATCCATAGGGAAGGCTCTTGCTCCAGCAGTGGGGATATTAAAATGAGCTGGTAACAAAAAATATTTAAGTAGGATATGACTGTCCCATTGCTGGGCAAAGGAATCTATCATTGAAATCAAGTCAGATGTAGCAGTACAATTTTATGTTGTAATGTTTAGTTTAATTTTTGTTATATAAATAAATATAAATAGTTATGTACGCTTTCTATAATATACATATATAATTACATAATAATATACGCACAATTAATATAGTGTCAAAATTTTGAATTGTTAGATATAAATAAATAAAATATTGTATTAATGTCACGGACAGACACACAGACTGCACAAAATATTGTATATGCGTAAGTTGCTGTGGAATGCGCACGGGGAAAACCCGTTCGGCGGCCGGCTCTAGAGATGGAAAAAACTGCTTAATTTTTTCACACGTTTAAACGTTGTATGATTTTAAAAAAGTGCTTTTTTGCTTTTTCACATGTTTAAACATTGTAAGATTTTAAAAAAGTGCTTTTTTGCTTTTTCGTGTAGGTGCTTACAAAAAGCTGCTACGTTGTGTCAAAACGAAAAACGTGCAGCCCCCTGACTATGAGCTCTTATAGCAGTATTATTGCAGTTGTGGAAAAGAGACGCGAGTATATTCGCCGCTACACGCGTCTCGTTTTCACAACTGCAATAATACTGCTATAACAGCTCGTGGTTACCCCCCAGCTCTCTGTCTGCTTACCTGCTTATTACGTTTTTCGTTGTTAACTTGTTTTGTTGTCAACGCGTTTTGTTGTCACTTTGGCATTGAAACGAAAGTTAAATATTAAGTGGTACGACGTAAATATTAGAAAAAAAACCTATTTGTGCTATTTTTTTATTATTTATATTTTATGCTGCCTTTCGACATGTTTAAATATTTATAAAATGTTATTAACACAAAATTTATTTACACTGAGTGTTAATTAGTAATTAATTATTACACTACACTTGTCAATATTAAAATAAAATTAACTATTATATAATGTACACAAACATTTCCTTAATCCTCGTAAATAAGCAGGCAAGCAAGCACACTGCACGCACAAGCACAAGACGCGCACTTACCGCTTCGCACTTAAAAAAGCACTACTTTTTTTCGTTCCGTTTAAAACGAAAAAAGCGTTGATTAACCGACCAAAATAAGTGCAATTCCTTGCAACGTATTTTGTCGCGTAATAATACGCAACGATGCTGCCTCTAGTGGCGAAAGGCTAAAATAATACTAGAAGTATTGAAATTTTAAGTAGTTTTATAACCACTTCATAGATGGCGGGACTTACACTATTTTAAGTGAAAAGCATACTACGTGTAAACCTAAAAGCACGCTTATGTACTTTTGTAAATAAGCATGCTTTTTTAAGTGCTTTTGCTTTAAACGCCCACCTCTAGCCGGCTCCGCCGCTGCTTCCGCGCTCCTACCCCCACGCGGCTGGAGAACGCATTTGGCAGGCGATCGCGGACCAGTCACGATTAACTCGCTTGACGCTCACCCGCGCCGCTCTAACGCTCACCGCTACTTACGCGTTTATTACCTGTTAGCTATATATATATGTGTTATTAGTTATTGTGCCTATCTGCCCTTCAGCTTTCTATCGCTTTAAACCTCTGTGCGTAGCCTTCTTCTTATTGTACTCCTTCTAAATGTGTGTGAATAAACTTTATAAGTGATGTAATACGGACTTATTATTCGACGCCCGTTACCACTACTACCACACTGATGACCCCGACGAACACGAGAATTGAAGATGGAAAAGGAAAGTTCCAGAAAGGACGGCAGCGAAACCGCTCAATCATGCCGAGTTGGTATCAGAGTATCCCCGTTCTACGCAGAAAAACCATCGCTGTGGTTCTCTCAACTGGAAGCCCAATTTGCCTTATCAAATATATCTACAGACGCTACCAAGTTTTATTACGCGATAGGCAACCTAGAACCACAGTACGCGAGTGAAGTAGAAGACATAATCTGCAACCCGCCTCCCACTGATAAATACGGCCAGCTGAAAGCTGAGCTCACCAAACGATTGTCGGTTTCGCGGGAGAAGAAATTCAAGCAGTTGTTAATACACGAGGAGCTGGGGGACAGAAAACCGTCCCAGTTCTTCCGGCACCTCCTGAATATGGCCGGCCCAGGCGTCCCAGATGACTTTCTACGTACCATCTGGACCAGTCGGCTACCAAACAGCACGCAGAGTATCATCGCGTCCCAGCCGAAGGCAAGCCTAGAAAAGTAAGCGGAGCTGGCGGATCGCATTCATGACGTCGTCAGTCTTCAGGTGGCATCAACATCAGCATTCCCCCAACCAGCGCAAGGCAGTGCTAGTAATCCCGTATCTTGCCAGATCGCCGCACTGACAAAACAAGTGGAAGCATTAACGGCAACGGTGAATAGGCTCTCAAGATCCCGAGAAAGACCGTCTAGCCATCATCGCAACCGTTCCAGCTCTGCAAGGTCGCAGTCCAACTACCGTCGCCACCCCCAATGCTGGTATCATGCAAAGTCCGGAAGCAAAGCGCACAAGTGCGTAAAGCCCTGTGATTACCAAATAGCGGGAAACTCGCAGGGCAGTCGGTGACGGCGGCCAGCGATTGCTCAACTATCGGTCGCCTATTCGTCACGGATCGAAGATCAAAGGTACAATTTTTGGTCGATACGGGCAGTGATGTATGTGTCGTTCCCCGATCCGCAACGCAATCTCGCCGAGAAAAAACGAACTTTCAATTGTGCGCGGCCAATGGTACCCCGATTCATACATACGGTTATGCTCATTTAACTTTAAACTTGGGGTTGCGCCGCGACTTTGTTTGGCGGTTTATTGTAGCCGACGTTACTAAGGCGATAATAGGCATGGATTTTTTAAGTCATTTTAATTTGATTGTTGATTGCAGAAATCAGCGTATTATTGATAATAGCACTATGCTTATCGCCCCGGCTTCACCTGCCAGGTCATGTGATATTGTTTCTTCAGTGAAGGTGATTTTTGGTGAGTCAGTTTATCACGACATACTAAGGGAATATCCCGAAATTACTCGCCCTTCTGGCGTTCACCGCACACCTACACATAACACTACACATCACATACGCACCATCCCTGGACCTCCTGTTCATTGTACATCTCGACGGTTAGCACCAGACAAATTAAAAGCGGCTAAGGAGGAGTTTGCATCCATGCTGAAAGTAGGTACTGCAAAGCCTTCAGAGTCTCCATGGTCATCACCACTACACCTCGCACCTTAAAAGGACAATGGTTGGCGTCCATATGGAGATTACAGACTTCTCAACTCCCGAACGATCCCGGATAGGTATCCGATTCGCCACGTGCTCGACTTTGCACATAACATTTTTGACTGCAAGGTCTTCTCAACAATTGACCTTTTGAAGGCGTACAACCAAATTCCAGTCCATCCCGAGGATATTCCCAAGACGGCGATTAACACACCCTTTGGCCTGTACGAATTCCCGTTCATGACGTTCGGACTTCGTAACGCAGGCCAAACATTTCAAAGATTTGTCGATATAATGGTAAGGGACCTCGATTTCTGCTACTCCTTCTAGATGAGGTAAGTCATAAGGAGCACCTTCGTCAATTATTCGCCAGACTCAGCCAATACGGGATGGTGATCAACACTTCTAAGTGTGTATTTGGCGCATCCGAGGTAACATTCTTGGGTTATCGCATCTCATCCGAAGGCGCCAAACCTCTGCCCGCAAAGGTTGAGGCTATTAACGACTTCCCAACACCCAAGACTGTCAAAGAGCTACGCCGGAACCTAGGCCTGCTTAATTTTTATAGGAGATTTATTCCGAACGCTGCCCAATATCAGGAACCATTGAACGCGTTACTGACTGGTTCCGTGAAAGGAAGCCATCCTGTCAATTTCACAGCTCTAGAACACGAGGCCTTTGCCAGCTGCAAAAGAAGTCTATGCCAATCAACCCTGGTAGTACATCTTAATTTTAACGCGAAGCTTGCTTTGGTTACCGACGCCTCGGACAAGGGTATAGGTGCAGTACTGCAACAGTTGTCAGATAACTTATGGCACCACTGGGTTTTTTTTCTAGGAAACCAAGTCCATCGCAACAGAAATATTCACCGTACGATAGGGGACTCCTGGCAATATATGAAGCCATAAAGTATTTCCGACATATGCTGAAAGCGAGGGAATTTACAGTGTACACGGATCACAAACCGATTTGTTTCGCCTATAACACTCGTAAAGAAAATTGCTCACGGTCATTGTAAGTATAGTCATAAGATAGTTTTGGCGGGTCTTTCGTATTTGGCGTTTTGCGTCAAGGTCTTCTAAACGCATCGTTTCAAAGTCTACATTTTTGGGGATTCTGTTACGCCATCCTGACCTGTTTAAAGCAAAATGATCCCAATTTTCCACAAATATGCTGCTCGATATTAGGTGTCGTTTCAGGACATCTTTAAAACCTAGAAAATGACCACCAGCCTTACGTTTGCCATTACGGAGTTTCGAATAAAATACTGATTTTGGAAGTCCGGCGTCATCAATGCGCACCAAGTGTCCGCACCACCTTAGTTGACCTTTCATAAGCATTGACTCTATACCATTTACATTCGCTTTTCGTAGAACTTCAGAGTTTGGAATTTTATCCTGCCATATAACACGTAGAACTGCCCGTAAACATTTCAGATGGAAAGAGTCAAGACGCTTAATATCTGTTTTATACAAGCACCAGGTCTCAGATGCGTATAATAGTATTGACAAAACAATGGCCTTGTATACAGCTATCTTAGTCTTAAGCTGCAGATCGTGTGATTTCCAGATTCGTTGGTTTAGTTTGCCGAAAGCAGCAGCAGCCCTAGCAATACGTGAAGCGATTTCGATATGTAAGCGTTTGTGGAATATGAAAAAACCTTCGATTCGATTGAGACATGGGCCGTGCTACAGTCTCTCCAGCGGTGCCAAATTGACTACCGGTACATCGAAGTGTTGAAGTGTTTGTATGAAAGCGCCACTATGTCAGTCCGTCTTCAGGACCAGAACTCGAAACCTATCCAGTTGCAGCGAGGAGTGAGACAGGGAGATGCGATATCTCCGAAACTGTTCACTGCTGCACTGGAAGATGTTTTCAAGCTTCTGGACTGGAAAGGACTCGGCATCAACGTCAACGGCGTATACATCACCCACCTTCGATTTGCTGACGATATAGTGAACATGGCTGAGACCCTGGAAGACCTCGGCACAATGCTCGGTGACCTCAACAGAGTCTCTCAACAAGTGGGTCTTAAAATCATGGAGAAGACGAAAGTTATGTCGAACTCACGTGTCGTACCCACTCCTCTGAAAGTTGAGGACTCTGTCCTTGAAGTTATGGACGATTATGTTTACCTGGGACAAACGGTCCAGCTAGGTAGGTCCAACTTCAGCAAAGAGGTCAATCGTCGAATCCAATTAGGCTGGGCAGCGTTCGGTAAGCTACGAAATATCTTCTCGTCCGATATACCGCAGTGTCTCAAGACGAAAGTCTTTGACCAGTGTGTGTAGCCAGTGATGACATACGGGACTGAGGCGTGGTCGCTCACTATGGACCTCATAAAAAGGCTTAAGGTCACTCAAAGAGCAATGGAGAGGGCTATGCTCAGGGTTTCTCTGACTGATCGAATCAGAAATGAGGAGATCCGCAGAAGAACTAAGGTAACCGACATAGCCCGAAGAGTTGCTAAGCTCAAGTGGCAGTAGGCAGGGCACATTGCTCGCAGGACTGATGGCCGCTGGGGCGGAATAGTCCTTGAGTGGCGACCACGTACCGGAAAGCGCAGTGTGGGCAGGCCTCCAACAAGGTGGACCGACGATCTGGTGAAGATCGCGGGAAGCCGCTGGATGCAAGCAGCACAAAACCGGTCGTTGTGGAGATCCTTGGGGGAGGCCTTTGTCCAGCAGTGGACGTCTTTTGGCTGAGATGATGACATTGCCTAAGTCCTGTTACACTAATTAATACACAGTAACAATCATAATTATTGTATTCCGAAATAAACATCCGCTTCCGGTATTGACCTATTACAGCAATCTGTATGATTCAATAACCGTTCTCTAATCGAAACTAGCAATACTGTGTACGTTATGTATAATATGAATTCACTAGATCGTTCCGCCACCGGAAGTTGTTTCGCTCCTTGACCGGAAGCGACGTAGTCCATATACAGGATAAGTAGAGCAATCCAAATTGCAGACCCGTTGCTAGGAAAGTCCGAAGCTTTGATTTGATTTGAGCTATAGAAGGACATATTGCTGTTGATTCTACAACTATAGCTTCAATCCGGCACGATTTGGAACACAAAATAATGGTGCGGGCGATGTTCTAATTTATAGTACTATATTTTTTTATTAGCGTTATACTAGGCTATGGGATGTTTCGAACTGCGAGGGATGGCGACAAGGGCAATGGGTAAGCAGTTCGAGGATGAATAATAGGATACCTTGAACTGCAAGCGGCTGTAAGCACCACGTGTGCGGCGGGCGGGCGAGCAGTCTGAACCGGCACGAGGTTGATGGCCGGTGAATGCACTTGGCTGGAACACGGACTGGGACCACCAGCGCATGGTCTCTCACAGTTTTAACACTCCTAACGCGGTAATAGTTATTAGATGACAAAAATGGAGATCTCCTCTAAACGCGAGCGAAAGCGCCCATCTTTTCCAAACGTTGTCAGTGCACTAATTTGCAATTACATGAGTAAATATTTGCGATTGCCGCCGCAGCGAGCTCGTCGGCGGGCGGCGTTCTATGTATTGGAGGGAGATGGCCATCCCATCTCATAAAAGAAAGCTAGTAGGTAATGGCGCCAATAACTAATGTTATCAAATATGAAAATATTACGATAGCGAAAAATGCATGTGCGACTATTTTACTATTTTGCGCGGCAAATTCACCAACGTCACCAAAAGTCACCAACTGGCGCAACCACATATTTAGTTTTGAAACTGTTTAAAAAAACCAGGTAAACGCATTTTTTTGTTTCCCACAGAAGTTAGCATATTTAAAATAGTATTTATAAAAAGATCGTCTAATAACGTTACAATTCACGTCTTCAACAGGATTATTGATTACACCTGAATTTAATTTAGAATATTTTTTTCGCATCTAACAATGTGTCTACTGTTTTTACCCGACTGCGTCAGAAGGAGGGTTATGTTTTTCGAGTGTATATAAGTATGTATGTATGTATGTATGTATGTATGTATGTATGTATGTATGTATGTATGTGTGTATTTATGTATGTATGTATTAATTGTACTCTATACTTTATGAGAACAATAAAGTATGCGAAAATACTTTATTTCACATATTTTATTTCTCTGGGATTCTTTTTACGTCAACTTCTTGGCAGTATTGGGCTTAGTTTTCTTAACCTTTCCCGAAAGGGATAAATTCAAAAAACAACAATAATCGTCAACTTCAAATTTGTTGATGAATGCCGTCGATTGTTGAAAAACGTTTAATATATTTAAATAAATTGTTTGATTTTAACCCAACGAATTGGCTCAACCAATGCCAATTTCTGAATTTAAGCACGAAAATTGAATTTAAACAAATCGAGAGCATATTGGATCCTTTAAATTTTGTCACTAAATTAAATATCAATGTCAACAATTTGTATTCAGAAATAATCATACTTAGTTAATGAAATTATTTCGAAAATAAGCAACGAACAAGTTTTTAGACATTTAATTATTTATGTATAGGTATATACATAAAAAATAAAATCTCTATTATTTAGAGATAAGATAAATAATAGATCATCTCTAAATGAATCTATACTAATCAACGTGAAATATTTTGTTTGTCAGAACAAACAAAATATTTCACGTTGTATTCAACATTGCTCAAATGCAATTCTGGGATCGTAGAGCTTGTTTTTTTCTTTTCAGATTTTTTCTTTGCAATTATTTTGTTTGTTAGTCCGGGTTTAAAGATTATATAATTGTTTTGTATATACTTGTTTTAGCAGTCGGTTTTTTTTAACTAACTACATTACTCAACCTATGGTTGCACGTACAGATTATCTTTTGTCATAAAGTCCATCCTTACTGCTTTTCTATTGTGCAACAAAGATTTTTAACTCTATTACAGTGTTGGTAAAGCGTACATACCTTTGTAGCAATGGCCCATCCTCCAGTAGTACTGCGCCCGCATTTTAGCTGGTAACCGCTCCTTCAGTGCAAGCTTTAAGTCCTCGAGTGCAGCCCTGTGCCTCTCCGCCTTCAGCAGCACTTCGGAGCGAAGCCACAGAGCCAGGGCCAAAGTAACACCGCCATCGACCACTTCATCTTCCCCTAAATAAACAAAAATTGGCATGTCTTTATCAGAATTACCTGTAGGACGGCCTCCGACGAGGTTGAGAAACAATTTAGGCTTGTTCCACACGCACCACAACCACGGCACACCGTCGCGACACAAGGTGGTCAAGGGTTACGTGTGAATAGTGTCGTTGCGGCTTCTTGTGGTTGCGACGTGGCTGCGATGTAGTCGGTGTCAAACACGTGGTCAATATCGACGGCACAATGTGGCCCGTGTGAATTCAACTATTAATTTTCATACAAATTAGCGCCCGCCCTCGTGTTGTGGTTGTGGTGTAGTAGTGGTACCTACGTGTGAAACAAAAGCCATAAACAAAATAGGCATGGAGTGAGGGGGGGGGGGGAGGTTAAAGTCCAAGCTTTACGTCCTCGAGAGCAGCTTTATGCCTCTCTGCCTCCTCTGTCCTTCGACGACGGAGAGACAAAATAAACAAAATTAAACATTGAGAGGGGAGGGGGAGGAGAAGGAAAGTGGGGGGAATAGAAGGAAAGGGGTGAGTTAAAGTGCAAGTTGTATGTCCTCGAGCGTAGTGTTATGCCTCTCCGCCTACAGCAGTACTTCAGGCCCAGGGTAACACCACCAACGACCACTTCATCTTCCCCTAAATAAAAAATATTGATCATACCTTCATCAATGGTGGTGTCAGACATTCTACAACGAGATGGAGCTACGATATGTCACAAAGTGGTTGGCAGCAGTTAGATAAGAAGAGTCAAAGATTGGGTATTAAAAACTGTGGAGGAAGCAATAAAAATTCAGCATAATTCCTCAACGCCTTGACATGCTTTCGAGAAAAATCGTGACACAAGCCGCTGCGCTATCGAACTCCTCAGTGCATTCATACTGAAGATAAAGTCTGTTCTTTATTTTTTATTTTTTATATTTTATGGGTAAGCACAGTGCCTTGATCTCACCTGATGTAAAAAGATGATAAGGCCAATGATGGATGTTCATAAAATAACTAGGGTTTGGCTTATGCTTGTCAACTAAACTGACCATAATATAGAAAGAAACTACCCATTAAGCTTAGATTATATTAATATAAGTTATCAAGATTGTACCAATAAAATTTATTGCAAGTAAATAAAGAAAATAACAATAACAACACCTACTCGTAATCATTTCTTTCTGCACATTTTTAATTAATGAAACAATTCTCACATCTTTCCAGTCTAGTGCAAACAGCATGTATCCTGTTGTGTGACATCCTGCCAATTAATGAAGAAATTCATAAAACAAATTCCAAGAACATTGTCGGAAACGCTTTAATAGAAAATCATATAGAAGGAAAATAATGATGCCGACACATGACTAGTTACGAACAATGCTTCGCACCCTCGAGGATTTTCTAATAAGCGACATCCGAGAGATACACGCTCAGCTTACATCCTGAGAGACCGTTTTAACCTAGATCGGCGGAAGCAGACTCTGCTAGAAAACAGATATACACACGGTACGTAGTAAACAAGTCCAACATATTTCTCCGCCTCACACAATTACAAACGGATGCGATTAACACGGTGAGTGAGTATAACTAAAGTATTGGTATTTTCTTGAGTCTTTAATTCGGAAGTCACGTTAAGCATTAGCAGTCGTTAACAACCATTGCGTAATCCAGTGAGCTTGGGAACGATGTGAAAAAGTATTTTTTTACCCTATACAATGATAGATAACACTATTAAAAAATCATTAGTTTTATTTCACCTCGATACAATACGTATTTACAAAGTTATATTATCTAACTAATTTAGTTAGTTTAGTACGGCATCAAAAAGTTTCCAATCGCTCAAATAATGATCGCGTAAATTCGCGTGACGTTACACTTGCCGTGCCGCCCGCCAACAGCTCGCAACTCGCAATCGCACATTTCATTAAATCGCTCTGCACTGGATTCAGGGTGCCCAGTGCGAGTTATACTTGTATTTAAAAAGAATAAAAAATAATAATAATAATAAAATAAAAATCTTTATCTACACTAATGTTGTAACATTCTACTTATGTTTCCAATACTTGACTTATAATTACTACTGTTATAGCGCAGACAACAAAACACTCAATTTAAGCAATTTCACATGATGGTATAATATCCACATCGATATCGTAAAATTTCATTATAACATCAATAAAACGCGACCAATTAACCTGGCGAGCCTTATGTCAAAATCCTCATACAAGTTGTATAAAATTTTGATATTAGGCTGGCTTTTGAAAACAGTTGGGTTATACGTGAAAACTTCGTCGAAACTACTAAACTTACATACACAATAGTAGTTTATGCAACTGTCATATAATGAAGGGTATTAAAACACGAGTGTGAGTTTATGAAACGAGCGCAGCGAGTTTCATAATAGTAACGAGTGTTTTAATACCCGTGTTATATGCAGTTGCATACACTACTTTATCTTCACTAATGCAATTAGTCAAACAACAAGAGTAAAAGCTGACAATAGTTTATTTATAATAATTGTTCAAATTTTGGATGTTACAATTTTGACAATCAGGAGCGAGCGCGCGCTGTTCTTTTTTTATTTAATTGGCACAAGATCTTACCAAAGAGTTTTGTGTATGTAAGTTTAGTAGTTTCGACGAAATTTTCACGTATAACCCAACTGTTTTCAAAAGCCAGCCTAATATCAAAATTTTATACAACTTGTATGAGGATTTTGACATAAGGCTCGCCAGGTTAATTGGTCGCGTTTTATTGATGTTATAATGAGATTTTACGATATCGATGTGGATATTATACCATCATGTGAAATTGCTTAAATTGAGTGTTTTGTTGTCTGCGCTATAACAGTAGTAATTATAAGTCAAGTATTGGAAACATAAGTAGAATGTTACAACATTAGTGTAGATAAAACTCTTTGGTAAGATCTTGTGCCAATTAAATAAAAAAAGAACAGCGCGCGCTCGCTCCTGATTGGCCCTGCGCGCGCAGCTGCGCTCTCATTGGTTAGATTTTAATGGCGGCAAGTTCACTGTGACAATACACGTACGCGTGAATTTAATGTTTCGCAATGTGTTTTGTTTTTAAAATACAAATTAAAAGTTAAAAATGGACAGCGACGATGATATTTGTACGCCTCCGGATATTCTAGAATTTGCAACAAAAGTAACTCACAATTTAATGAATAAAATTCAAGTCTCAAATACGATCTTGAACAGTATAGAAAACAAGACGAATGAAGTAATTATAAATATTCCAACTCCGTCTACGAGCTCTACTGCTTGCCCCGCGACCGCTACAGCTGCTGGATCAATAATTAACATTAACTTTCAAAATTGTACCATCCAAAATTTGAACAATTATTATAAATAAACTATTGTCAGCTTTTACTCTTGTTGTTTGACTAATTGCATTAGAGAAGATAAAGTAGTGTATGCAACTGCATATAACACGGGTATTAAAACACTCGTTACTATTATAAACTCACACTCGTGTTTTAATACCCTTCATTATATGACAGTTGCATAAACTACTATTTCTACACTCACACTAATTATCTAGCCCGAGAGGAGCTTCGTTATAAAACTCATTTAATGGTTACTAGACAACGGATAAACATACTCAAAATACTTAAATACATACTTATTATACATAGAAAACACCCCTACCCGAGACAATTTAGAAAAAAAATAATTTCTAAATTAACCCGACAGGGGTCGAACCCGGGACCTCAGAGATGGCGACAACATGAAAACCGGTGTACAAACCAATCGACCAAGGAGGTCGTCAAATGAATTGTTTCTATAGTACAAACTTACTTCGATTACGTCAAGGGTGCGCCGACCAAAAAAATCCAAAAGTGTTGTCACGCTTAACAACTTAACCATATACCAACCAACCAACCATATACATACCATATATCAACATATATGATGAAAAAACTATCGTATTACATACACAAAATATATATTTAGCATCAAAGGGAACGTGTTTACAATTAGTCCACCACACACTATAGTTTTTTTTTACAATATCATTTAAAGTTGGGCAAAAATCATGAAAACGAGTGGCGGCGTTTAGTTGATATCTTATATCCTATCTAATTTATTATACCTCTAATTATGTCTAAACAATCACTAATTAACTTAACTACAAATCGTCCTTCTCACATTTTCGATTTATCGAGCGGTTTTTTAAATTATTATTTTTCAAATAAACACTTTGAATTCCCCATACAAACTTGGCCGCGCGGCATCATATAAATATGGACGAAGACATTTCAAATAAAATATATGACACTTGTCACCCATAACGAAAACGAAAAGTATGGCAAAAGTTTAACTCTCCTCGCATGCCACCATGATGCCTAGTGCGAGTTTCATTTGATAATATTAATATTATTATTATGCTCGATGGCGCAGTGGTCAACGCGCCCGGTCTGTGATTGCTGACGTTAAGCAACTTTTGTAAAGGCTGGTTAGCGGATGGGTGACCTTTATTTGGACTAATGTTACGTAAGCTTTTAATAGGCTGACATTATACATATCTACTCGTACTTTGTAAAATGTATTTTCAACCTTATATTTTATATGTTTTGTTATTAGGCTACCTTGACAAGTAATTATATAATGGTTCAAACATTGTCGGTGGGAGGGTTTCCGCAGAAAACTTTTGGGTGGTCAACACCCTTAAATCCATTACAGCTTCCAAGCATTGGTACCTCCTTTTTTTTTTTTATTTCTTTTTTTTTTTAGGGACTTTAAGCATTCCATGTCAGTCCCATCATAACTTATACATAATACATCAAAGTTATTTACTAGTATTTAAATAACTTAAATTATGTTTAACAATAATAGTAGAATATTAATGATTATCAATGATTAATCATTGACGGCTCACCAACACCATAATTATCGCAGACAAGTCTGGTGGTACCTACTTTCTTTTCTAAAGCGCACGCGAACACTACAGACGGAACAACTCGCGTTTATCTATTGATAACATTATGGTGTACCAACTAAGGCTTCAGGGTCAAAAGTTCACAAGTTAAAACCATGTTGTCAAAGCGACAACAACAAGAGCACGTTTCTTAATATTAAAGCGAAAAACAATTAACTAATTTGGAATTTTCCTTTCGTAACCAACTCTGTCGCAGCCATATAAATGCTTGAATTATGTTGAAAGCAGAAACGGAATTGTTGGTTCATAAAAACTTTTTCACGATTATGCAATGTGTATGGGCGAGTACTTACTGGAAGTTAGGGTAAAATTCAGTTTCAATGGTTTCACAAAGTATTTATTCAAACATCTCGGAAAAAACGGGCAAGGCGAAGGCTAGGCACGTGCGTGCGTCGACAAGAAAACAAATGACTCGCGAATTGCGTAACCTTTTGTGTTGTCGAACACTGGGTGCCATTACCTTCATTAAAATCACAAATGTTATACTAGGGCTAAACGGTGTGTGCGTGGGTCAAATTAAACGTTAGTCTGTTGCCGCAACTTCAAAGTTTTAACTATATCTTTTCAGTTTTGGAGAGGCACACATAGCTTTTTAACCGACTTCAAAAAAGGAGGAGGTTACTCAATTCGACTCGTATATATATATTTTTTTATGTGTGTTCGCGGATAACTTCGTCGTTTATGAACCGATTTTGATGATTCTTTTTTTGTTGGAAAGGAGATATCCCAAGGGTGGTACCATGATAAGGAAACCAGGATCTGATGATGGCACCCCAGAAAAATCGAGGGGAACTTTCGAAAATTGTAGGTAACGCGTTTGTTAATGTTTTCATTAAGTATTTTAAAGCACTACTACTTAATGAAGGTCTGGAGTCGATCTGATGATGGAGCTGAAAGACAGTCGAGGGAACTCCTCAACGATTCACAGCAATTACATGGTGTTTGGACTTGATTAATTTGTATTGATGAGAACTTTACACCTAGATGTGACTAGGTTGTGACTGCCATTAGGGGTTTGATGATGAAGACGAAGGACAGTCAAGGGAACTCCTCAACGATTTACAGCAGTTAAGTACCTTTTGTTGGGCTTACTTCATACGGTTCAATATGCCAAAATGTTTTGTTCGTACAAAAATAATACCTAATTAAGATTGAAGTTTTACATAGGAATACCACTACCTACTAGGCCATCGTTTCCTCATCCGAGAAGCATCTTTGTTTGATCTATGTCTACCCATCACTAAAAATCGTAAAATAAAATATTTTTTTAAAACCGACTTCAAAAAACAGGAAATTTAAAAAAGTAAAAACAGCTCTAAAAAGCAATAAATAATATTGAAATCATATTATTAATTACCTAGATACGCATGTCAGTTTTAAAAAATGTCTACTGAAGTCGGGTGGGGCTTTTACAATAAAAAAGTAGAGATAATGGAACAACTATAAAAGTTTAAGTGAAACAAAATTGTCCCCCAGCCAACCACCAACCACCCGACTTCAATAGACATTTTTTTTTTAACTGACATGCGTATCTAAGCGTGTCGTAGGTAATTGATAATATAATTTCAATAATATTTCTTGTTTTTTAGAGCTGTTTTTACTTTTTTAAGTTTCCTGTTTTTTAATTTTTAAAACTAACTACTTTTTTTTTTTTTTTTTTTTTAGGTCTCTAACATAGTAGGTATAATAAGATGGCTTTTAGTATTGCTACCACCTATTTTGGTGTCTTTATGTATCCGTTATTGAAGTATGCATGCGTCATTATCACGACTAGACGGTGCACAGCTAATGCTAAACAAATAATGAACTCTTAATCATCTCTATTTTTTTTTTCATTTATATATTTTATCTTTATCTTTTATCTCTGTCAGAAACGTGCTGATCTTGTTTCAAATATCATTGCATCTCTGTATCGTTGAAGTAGTTGACTACAACAAAACTATATTAGCTTTAAAGCAGCGGAAGCTGCTAAGTAGAATGTCTAGTTGTGGCTCAATCATTTAGGGCAGTCATTAGGCATTAGGTGAAATGGTAACGTCAGCATTGACAGTCGGGACAAACGAGCGGTGAAACCGTTAATTTATAGATGAGTATAAAATTAAATGTTCTCTAGTGAAGAATAATTCGTAAACGTTTGTTGACTAGCAATTTAAATAAAATTATATAAAAAACTTTTTTTAAAAGCTTTTATTTAACTTCACAATGTATGTTTGCATGTGGCGTACAAATCTTGCAAGCCTAATTTGACCCACTTCCCGGTGTTCAATTAAGCTAAAATTTGGTACATCTATGTCTGGGATGACAATGCAAAATTATTATGACATGGAGCTGATCTGATGATGGAACCGGAAGGTGGCCATAGGAACTCGGTAGTTAAATGACACAACCCCATCGAGTTTGGACTCGTTAGATCCGTCTTGACGAGTACTTAAGCGCTAGATGGTAACCAAGGTCTGAAGATAGAGCTGGAAGATGGCCAAAGGAACTCGGTAATTAAACGACACAACCCCATCGAGTTTGGGCTCGTATGATTCGTCTTGACAAGTACTTTGGTACTAGATGGTAACTAGGGTCTGATGATGGACCTGGAAGATGGTCATAGGAGCTCGGGAAAATAAGTTCGTTCGTTCGTTCGTTCCGTTTGTTATGAATGTGGATTCTGTCTTTGATTAGATGGATTAGATGGATGACCCAATGCCAAGGTGAGCACGTGCCGAGGGCTGAATGGTATGAGGGTGTATAAACATGTAATTCAAAAATACTAAAAAAGTTAAAATAAAATTAAAAGAAAAAAAAACCTTTTAAAAACAAGCTTTTATTCATCATCATCATCATTTCAGCCAAAAGACGTACACTGCTGGACAAAGGCTTCCCCCAAGGATCTCCACAACGACCGGTTTTGTGCTGCTCGCATCCAGCGGCTTCCCGCGACCTTCACCAGATCGTCGGTCCACCTTGTTGGAGGCCTGCCTACACTGCGCTTTCCGGTACGCGGTCGCCACTCCAGGACTATCCCGCCCCAGCAGCCATCAGTCCTGCGAGCAATGTGCCCTGTCCACTGCCATTTGAGCTTAGCAACTCTTCGGGCTATGTCGGTTACCTTTGTTCTTCTGCGGATCTCCTCATTTCTGATTCGATCAGTCAGAGAAACCCTGAGCATAGCCCTCTCCATTGCTCTTTGAGTGACCTTAAGCCTTTTTATGAGGTCCATAGTGAGCGACCACGCCTCAGTCCCGTATATCATCACTGGGAACACACACTGGTCAAAGACTTTCGTCTTGAGACACTGCGGTATATCGGACGAGAAGATATTTCGTAGCTTACCGAACGCTGCCCAGCCTAATTGGATTCGACGATTGACCTCTTTGCTGAAGTTGGACCTACCTAGCTGGACCGTTTGTCCCAGGTAAACATAATCGTCCACAACTTCAAGGACAGAGTCAACAACCTTCAGAGGAGTGGGTACGACACGTGAGTTCGACATATCTTTCATCTTCTCCATGTTCATTTTAAGACCCACATGTTGAGAGACTCTGTTAAGGTCACCGCGCATTGCGCCGAGTCTTCCAGAGTCTCAGCCATGACCACTATATCGTCAGCAAACCGAAGGTCAGTGATGTATACGCCGTTGACGTTGATGCCGAGTCCTTTCCAGTCCAGAAGCTTGAAAACATCTTCCAGTGCAGCAGTGAACAGTTTCGGAGATATCACATCTCCCTGTCTCACTCCTCGCTGCAACTGGATAGGTTTCGATCTCTGGTCCTGAAGACGGACTGACATAGTAGCGCTTTCATACAAACACCTCAACACTTCGACGAACCGATAGTCAATTTGGCACCGCTGGAGAGACTGTAGCATGGCCCATGTTTCAATCGAATCGAAGCTTTTATTACTTGTTAATAAAAAGAGAACTAAAAAGTTAAAAATAATTTAATTTAAAAATCTAGCCTGTAAAAATTTTAATTGCATCCATCAAAATGTAACTCTTACGCTTTTATTTATAAAAAAATTGGGTCTGTAATAAAAACGCAAAGATTTTTAAATTAAATTATTTTTAACTTTTTAGTTCTTTTTTTATTAACAAGTAATGAAAGCTTGTTTTTAAAAAGTTTATTTTTACAATGTAATCTTTAAATGTTTCATCGCTTCGGTAGTCAAGTGGCAAAGCGTTCGGCACGATATCGAGAGGGTATAGAGTATTGTACATTATACACCAATCATTAAAAAAAAAAAGAATTCAACGCTTATTACACTAATAGTATTATAAAGAGGAAAGCTTTGTATTTTTGTTTGTAACGAATAAACTCAAAAACTACTGGACCGATTTTAAAAATTCATTCACCATTAGAAGGCTACATTAGCGCTGAGTAACATAGGCTATATTAAAAAAAAGATATTCCACCCGTGCGAAGCCGGGACGGGCCGCTAGTTGGTTTTAAAAATCAAATCGGCTAATTTGTTCGAGTCTTTTAGAAATGAGTTGCTATAAGTGGGCTATCATCATCATCAACATCATCATCACCATCACCACCATCATCGTTATCATCATCATCATCATCAGCCAACATATGTCCTACCGCTACCTCTGATATAATAATATTACAATCATAGTGACCTGTCATAGGTGCTCTCAGGACCGCCTGGCTGGCTAGACCCAGTGCTTTGACCAGGTCTCCTTCCTTCAGAGCGGCCTGGGCTGCGATCCGCCGCTCGTACGACACCCTGGCGTCTTTCCCACGGTGAATTGGTTGGATACGGGAGAAAACTTCGTGGAGCGCTTCCATTATCTGTAATAAAAGGCATTTTATTAATCAGTGTTGTCAGTTTATAAGTCATTGAAAACGAAAAAATTTTTTTTTTTTTATTTTACTTTTTATGCTTTATAAGACAGCTCTTGACCTCGATCTCGCCTGAAGGTGAGCGTAGATGAAGTCTACGGTGGAGCGAGCTGCCCTAGAAGATGCCTATTAACTCTCGCCTTATAGGCATTCAGGTTATAAGTTTTTGGGAACACAGACGATGGCAGAGAATTCGACTCCTTGCCAGTGCGCAGTAAAAATTATGACATGAAGCGCTTAGTGCGACATAATGGAACTTCTACTAGGTAGGGATGATATCCTGCAGTACGTCGGTGGTAAAAGGGCGATGGTGGTATGAGCTCTAAAAGCTCCCCGGCACACTCTCCGTAGTAAAGTCGGAAAAAGACACACAGGCAGGAGACACGACGTCGGTGTTCGAGGCCGAGGTCAGCTTGGCCTCGACAAGTGCGTCATCACCGATGAGCCTTTATAGCTCTTTCGTTTTCGTTGAATCTTACTTATCTGGATTGGTCCAGGGTGCTTTTTATAATTTCTTATGCTAACTGACTGAATTACGTATTTTTTAACATTAGATCATTGATTTGCCAATAAGACTCGTATTTGTATATACAAGACAGTCAAAGTCAGACCAAAATTCTTTTGGTAATCGACTGTTGACCTACGAATCACAAGATATTAGCTCCGTACACTACGAGAAAAGATACGCAGAAAAATCTCCTTCATCCTATTAGACATCTAGCTCAGCTTTGCCTGTACAAAGAGTATTGTGTAATAACGTAATTAGCAAACATTTTCAACCCCCGGCCCCGATGCGAAAAGAGGGGTGCTATAAGATGGACACTTTTGTTTGTCTGTGGAATCGTAGCTCTAAATTTATGAACCGACTTCAGTTTTAAAGCTTCATATTGCGCGGTGGATCATAGATAAGTTGAGTGGAAATTACATGAGTTGCGCTGAATATTTTAAATACTAGATAAGATATTCAGCTTGCAATAGTTATCACTTTTAACGGGGTCTCGAAATAATATAAAGCTAAAAACATTTTTGACTTTGCTCCCTTAAAAAAGTGACATTTATAAGTTTTAAAAAAAATGTACCATCAAGAATTATCAAACAAAGGAATCTTCGAAATTTACGTCAAAACAAGTTGCATCGGATAGCAGCTTTTAAATGATGATACTCGTAAAATAACAGGTTAAGCAGTCCCGACGGACGAGCTTGTTTTTCAAGTTGCATTAATTAAGGAAATATGAATTTCCAAGAGCTATTGTATGTTTGGACAGCTACTGGTAAAGTTATTTTGTGTGTATTAGCTTTTCTTAAACAAAGGAAAGATATTTCGCCAGATGAAAACTGATAGTTCGTAACGTTCATCGCTGTTCACAATTTATGAATTTCTAGGACTTCAGTTAACTTGGCTCTACACTCAATGGTGGCAACATGCTTATTGTATAAGCATGCAATTTTTAGACAGATTGCCGCATTTAATTTCAATCTTAGATTTTTATTTTCATGGGCAATTTTTGGACTGAACAGTGATTGACGTTAAGTCGGTTCATGTAACGGTTGTCAACTAGAATCTGAAATTAATAATATTAATAAGTAGTCTTTTCACCTCCGTTTCGACTCAAGATTTAATCTTATATGGAAATTGTGTTCGTCTGTTTATCCTTTGTCTTGTTAAGTAAAGGATAATAAATAATTATTAAATGCTTTTACTTAAAATAAGTTATTAACCGTGGGATGGGGTAAGAAAAGTCTGTGCAGCACTAATGGTTTCTAGAAGCTGTACACAAACTTTACAACTTCTTCAATTTAAATGGAAAACAGTGTAATTTTAAACGTAGTAGCAACTAGTCGTGCTAAGAACTTTTTTCGCGTGGGCATTCGGTTAAACATTATCTGGCCTTTAGCTTAAATCTAGTATGGAAAATTATTATTTAAAAGTTTAAAGTTTTTAACTAATTTGCACCGCCTTTGCCGTCAAGTTCTATTGTCATAGGTTTGGTTAGAGTAAAACTTGTTTTAAATCTATTTATCTAGCCAGCGTCATATTTCTAAGCTGCTTTGTTTAGTATTCTATGGTACAAATGTGTGAGACACTCACACACAAGTAAATAGGCTTTCAGCGGCGACGAAATGTATGTCAGTAATCATTCTTTTTTCTTGGATTTTATTACCATTTAAAATAAAATAATAACTTTTATCTACACTAATGTTGTAACATTCTACTTATGTTTCCAATACTTGACTTATAATTACTACTGTTATAGCGCAGACAACAAAACACTCAATTTAAGCAATTTCACATGATGGTATAATATCCACATCGATATCGTAAAATCTCATTATAACATCAATAAAACGCGACCAATTAACCTGGCGAGCCGTATGTCAAAATCCTCATACAAGTTGTATAAAATTTTGATATTAGGCTGGCTTTTGAAAACAGTTGGGTTATACGTGAAAACTTCGTCGAAACTACTTAACTTACATACACAAAACTCTTTGGTAAGATCTTGTGCCAATTAAATAAAAAAAGAACAGCGCGCGCTCGCTCCTGATTGTCAAAATTGTACCATCCAAAATTTGAACAATTATTATAAATAAACTATTGTCAGCTTTTACTCTTGTTGTTTGACTAATTGCATTAGTGAAGATAAAGTAGTGTATGCAACTGCATATAACACGGGTATTAAAACACTCGTTACTATTATGAAACTCGCTGCGCTCGTTTCATAAACTCACACTCGTGTTTTAATACCCTTCATTATATGACAGTTGCATAAACTACTATAATAACTAATCAAGATTAAAGTGTTCACAGACTAATGAAATCCTTGTGTATCAGGAATCATGATATAAAATTTGAATATTTACTATAATTTTCTCTCGCTCCTGGACTATGCCAATCTATTTTATCAATAACGAAAGCATCCATGTCAACCACATATCACGGATACCTCAGAGCTGTATCGACAGTTGGCCAAACAAGAGATTGCTTGATAATAATATAATCCTAAGCGTTTACCAATTCAGTCTGTTCATTGCATGCACATGTACCCTGATATTCTGATAGGCTAATTTTCTCCGCATTGTACCGTACCGTCAATGCTAGTTAGTGTGTGTAACCTGGTGTCTGCCTTATATTTGTGTTGACCAAAATATAATTTTGTTACCAAAATGTAAATCATTAAATAGTATGTCGCAGAATCAGCCGTTATAATTTTCAAAACTTTAACAAAGGGGCGCGTGTTTGAAGAGCATTGACGTTTATAAAGTAGTCTTGTTAATTTTACTTCTTATAAAAAAGGTATTTTGAAGGTATCTGTTTACTAGGTAGTTTTGTTTTTATTTTTAATTCTTATTAAGTATTTTAAGTTATGGTAATAAAACTGCAATTCGCTTTATTTTGAATTTGGAATTTTGGATTTTTTTTTAATGCGGACCTACATAAATGGTTACTGTCTTAATCTCAATAACATCACAAGTACAGCAAATAATGCTCTAATTGCAAATCATTTTGGTATTCCGTTAGTATGGCAGGCTCATTTTAGCTGACCGACTGCCGGCCTCTTAATACCCTGCAAAAGTAAAGTCGTGTTGAGTAATAACGTAACATCATAGCAATTAGGAGCATTTTAAATAGATTATTAAAAAAAGTAAAGGTTTCCACATAGCCTTCGGCATTTTGCTAATTGGAATTACAAAGTTCCTGAAAGACAATGAAAGGGTTAACTCGTAACATGAAACTAAACAATTATCTGAATAAACAGATGACCGAGCGTTGTGTTGGCCCACCGATCCGGCCTTTACGGTTGTTCATTATTTGACAAAAGATTATATTATTCGTGGTTTGTACATTTATTATTTTGCTAAGAGATGCCGATTCTTTTGTTTAGTGTCAAATAGTTCTTATTTTTTAATTTCAATGCTGTGGAATGTGGAATATTTAATGTACCCATTAGATATGTTGATACTACTTTGCATTCATTCATAAACAACAGGCTGAATACGAATAATTTTGGATTTTGCTTCGAAATTTACATTATTGAAAGTTACGGCCCCAGATAGGGGAAATTATTTTATCCCGCGGATCTTTTTAAAAATCCTGTTACCGCTGTTTAGTTGACATAGTTAGCAATATTTAAAGTTAAAGAAATAATGACCATTTCAAAACGTAAATTAAATCCTTATTATATTCTTCCCTATCCTGTAGGAATTTCAAAATGTCTTGTAATATGTCTTGATTCATTTCTAACAGCAAGGCCAAATACCAATGTTCATAGATTTAACATCAAACTTGACGTATTGTCAAAACTAGTTGCGGCCTATTTCTCCTTATCTCTCGAACCTGCTTGCAAAATTTCAAGGTTGTTGGTCCAGTGTTTGATCTTTCTTTAGGAACAACATTTTTTTAAACCTTTACAAAGACAGACGTACGTAAAGAGTTCATTCTTTATGGACTTTTTATGTGATATTTGATATCGGTCTTGAAACTTGAAATTAAATTTATTATGACACCAATTTAATGCCCCTTAAGTACATCAAATGCTCAAGTTTTCTTCGCTTGTCTCATTTAAACGGCGAGGCGCCGGCGCCGTCTCACACGAGCAGCGCTTTTAGTAGGTCTACCCATATTCGCTTTTTATAAATAGATCGAAATGAATCACTAAAAAGCAAGAAATATACAAAAATTTTAACAAAATAAAACCAACTCCAAAAAATTAGACTGATAAGATTGCACTAAAAATTTAAAAATAATTGCGTAGTTTAGTTTGTTCAATTTACTTGCAATTAACCTTTATTATACTCAATCATGCGACTGCCATATACTTAACTTCACATCTAACAGAACACATACACTGGACAGCAAAAATAACGGGTCATTTTGAAAAACCGCGATATCTCCCAAAGTTATTTACATAGATCCCTCGTATAAATAATATGTTATAGGCAGATTTGTGGCGCTTATTATACATATCAAAAGAGGTTGCATTTGAACAAGTTACAGTTTCAAAAAAAAGAAATTCCGATTTTGGAAAAATATCAAAATTAAAATTTTTAGAATAAAAAAATTTCCCGCTTTTGTTTCAAACCGAGCTGTCATCATAAACAGTTTTTTTGGCTGGTCACAGTATTTTGTGCATCAACCATGCACCAACATGTCGTTATCTACTGAAGAATGTACACGAATTATTACCATGGTACAAGAAGAAAGGAGTCAGCGGAGTACTGCTAGAACAGTAGGTGTATCTTTATCCACGGTCCAAAGAGTACTCCAGCGATTTCAAGAGACCGGCATGAACATCAGGAGACCAGGGAATGGCAGGCCAAGGTGTACAACTACACGAGAAGACCGATTTATCGTGAGCACTATGTTAAGAAATCGACATCTCACGGCTGTTCAGGTCCGAAATAGCCTTCAAGAAATTCACCACAACAATGTAAGCTCTCACACGATCCGGCGGCGACTTCGGGAAGCTGATATAAAGCCTTATAGGCCAGCAAATGGCCCTAAATTGCTCAGAGAATATCTAGTTGCCAGGTTGCGGTTTGCTCGAGAACACGTCCGATGGACAGATGAAGATTGGTCCAGGGTTATGTTTTCCGATGAGTCAAGATTTTGTTTATTCGCACACGATGGGAGACGAAGAGTATATAGGCGACCAAATGAACGTTATCGTCAAGCGTGTTTTGAGGAAAAGGTGCCATTCGGTGGAGGATCAATAATGGTTTGGGCTGGGATATCTTCAGAGGATCGTACGGAGTTAGTAATTATAGAAAACGGTTTTCTGACAGCTCCCAGATATGTAGAGGAGATTTTAAATGAGCATGCTGGTCCTTTCTTGGTGAATATGGGCGCAAATTCCATTTTCATGGACGATAATGCGCGACCCAGCGATACAGCACATTTGGTCAACGCGTATATTCAAGACGTCGGTATCACCCGCATGGAGTGGCCAGCTCGCAGCCCAGACATAAATCCCATAGAGCATTTATGGGACGAGCTCGGGGGATGCGTTAAACAACGCTCTCCAGCTGCAGCTAACTTACGTGAGTTAAGAAGTGCGCTAGTAGAAGAATGGTCAAACATAGACCAAAACCGTATTAGAAATTTGATTTACAGCATGCCACATCGTCTTAATGAAGCGATACGGGCTCGTGGAGGAAATACAAGATATTAAATTTACAGAAAAGCTTTCATTTTGCAGATTAAATGTGTTGTATATTTTTGTTGTTAAAAGTTAGAAGTGTTTTTTTTGTATTTTTTAGTACTTAAATAAAATTATACAGTTTACAAACGTGTTATGTATTTTCTTTTATGTATAAGTCAGTCATCTATAACATACTACAGTTTCACTAGTTTGTGTTGTGTAGTTAAGAAACTATCACACTTTTTATAAGCGACCCGGAATTTTTGCGGCCCAGTGTATTATGACAAACAAGCAAATACCAAATATTTACTTACAATCCACATAAAGAAACAAATAAAAATATATTTTTATACTGCTTAATATAGACAATCATTTTATTAGAAAAATATATAGGTATATAGGTATAGGTACTTTGACTTTGACTTTGAATATCACTATATATAATCTTAATAGTAGGTACATTCAATCTTATGTATGAAATTTCGACTAGACGCTGACTGGCACCGGCTCCAAAAACTTCGTTAGCTGGCACCGGCTCCAAAAATAACAATAATTGTATTTTTAAATTTTCCTAATAAAATGATTGTCTACTTAAGCAGTCTAAAAATATATTTTTATTTGTTTCTTTATGTGGATTGCAAGTTAATATTTGGTATTTGCTTGTTTGTCATAATAATAGGTTGGGGTTTATATACATTTTGAACATAAATTCCTTTAAGACAATCTCTACTCTGTGTAACGGTTTGACCCTCAGAATAATAATTTTATTGAATCTCTCAGTTTTGCACATCGACTTCCTTTTGGACAAAAGTGGTGTTTTTTTGTCTCGCTCGACTTGTAAGCTCGAGGTATAAGTAGTGAATTCATGCGACCGGGATGCTAGTCTTCAATCTGCGCTGCGTGACTTTGACTGAAGAGTCCCTCAGAGTCATTGAAACGTGTCACACCAGCAGTGACATCGGCTGATGTCTTCAAAATAGATGTCATATTCATAATCAATCACTCAAGCACCATTCAAAGCACCCAAGAAAGCATGAAAGATACTAATATGTTTTAAAGTGTTTTTTTAGGAAAGTCATTCTTAAAAAAACACATCTGCCATCTTGGATCTCGAAATAGATGTCATGTTCATAATTGGCACCCACAAGAACCTTAAAAACGAAACCCATATTGACTTTAAAAAAAAGATAATGTCCGCCATCTTGGACCTCGACTAGATGTCATATTCTTAATTGGCACCCACGACAACCTTAAAAACGATACCCATATTGACTTTTGAAAAAAAAAATAACGCCCTCCATCTTGGATCTCGAAATAGATGTCATATTCATAATTAGCACCCACGAAAACCTTAAAAACAATAACCATATTGACTTTTAAAAAAAAACCGGGCCGCCATCTTGGATCTCGAAATAGATGTCATATTCATAATAATAGGAACCCACAAAAACCTTAAAAACGATACCCATATTGACTTTTATAGAAAAGATCACGTCCGCATTCTTGGACCTCGAAATAAATGTCATATTCATAAAGTCCAATCCATAATCACCGCCAAAATAACTTTCTTCGCCTTTTTTAATCCCGTAAGGCCGCTTGTACTCATCCGTTTTTTTTCACCGGACAACGGACTGACAAAAAACGGATATCCTACAGGTAAGGTCCTTACCTTAAATATTAATGTTATTGCAATACGATCACTATTAAGGCGACGCATTGGAAATTTATTCGGGGATCTTGATTTTTCCCCAAAATTACAAAACATATGAAAGTGATATTTGATGACATGATTTTTCAATTAATTGACATCATTTTGCTAGTTGCAGAAACACGATTTGTCAACATTTAAAACAGAGAAAAAAATATCAAAGTAACCTCTTTTAAAACATAGATTTGCATTTTACAGGCTAACCAGACCGATTTAAGCATCTAAATTTTCTTAGTAGATTAGTCTTAACACACACTTCAATATTGTAGTTAATTTTTTTTAAATAATTTGTAGTTTTAATTTGAAGGAAAAAAAACAGTTTTTCTTATGGTACGGGGCGCAAACGCTCGTATCAAAACGTATGAGATTTATTGTTTAAAATTTTCTTAGTAGATTAGTTTTAACACACACTTCAATATTGTAGTTCATTTTTTTTAAATAATTTGTAGTTTTAATTTGAAGGAAAAAAACAGTTTTTGTTATGGTACGGGGCGCAAACGCTCCGTATGAGATTTATTGTTTAGCGGTGTGTCACCTTAAGAAGCTAGAAGCGAAAAACTAAGCGAGAGTGCCAATTACCGTATAAAACATTTAGTAAGTAGTGAAATATTTTATTATAAACTTTAAAAGAAATTAAGGAGTTTTGAAATGTCCATGTCAATATCTTCCACTTTAATTAAAAACGCAAGTACAAGACGGCACTCAATTTACTGAAAACCGGCTATACGACTATACCCCCGGCAGCGTCGACACGCGCCAATACACTGGCATAGGTGACCGCTTTTTACGCCGGACCATTGTCCGTTGCGCCGAGGGTAGGCGGCGGTGCATCCGTCGAAATTTGTTCGCCGAACCTATGTCCGGTGCATGTACACACATACGTTATAAACCATACACCACCGCAAATCGGGCGAAAACAACGGACCGTTGTCCGGTGAAAAAAACGGACGTGTGCAAACGGTCTTAGGAGATGAATTTCAATAAAAGACGAAACACGTCTTCTATCAATTCTGTTAAAAAAGGTTTATGCAAAAATTGGACCAAGGAACTACGTTGTCCCATACAAACTTTGCCCCCATTTTTCACCCCCTTAGGGATAGAATTTCTGAAAATCCTTCCTTACCGGGTGCTTACACACACATAGTCTCTACTATCAGCGGTTTAGGCTGTGCGTTGATCCGTCAGTCATTCAGGACAAAGCATTTTATATGTATAGATAACTGGGTACCTTCTGTAACGATTGAAAGGAACAGGGTGTTATATTGGTAATTAAGGTTACCGAGTTTCCCAAGTATTGTTGTGTTTACAGACTTCTTTGCTAAGAAACGATCAGTTTATTTATCAAATTCAAAAGGGATGCTATTTTACATTACAAACCTCTTTGTGCTCCTTCACAGATTCAACTCTCTTCCCATCATCGATCTTCTCAAACTCCTGCAGCCAACTATTGCAGTCTGCAAGGGAGACCAGGTCTTCAGCAAGGGTCTTAAAGAATCCCTTCGAATTAGAGCATAAGGTGATGTCACTGCACTTGGCAGCGTACCCTGAGTCAAACTCCTCGTAGATCTGAGTCATCTTTACCTGAAAAAATTAGAAATAGAAACTTATCAAGAACAGATTTGTCCATTAATTCGTATTGTTCTGGTGCGGCAGCTCATATAATTGTGTTTTTTTGAGAAAGATTGCTGTTTGCCTCAAACGGCATTTTCAGCGTCACCGGGCTTTTTTGGGGGCGACGAGGTACATAAAGGGTACCTCAAGCCGTTTGAAACGGATCACCTACGGAGGTTTTCTTGAGGGAACGGCATCGCACACTGTGCGCGTCCCCATACCCTACTAGATTCTCCGAAGGATTCGGATCGGATGGGCGGGGAGGGGGAGGGGGGGGGTGTCATATTATAGTCTCGCATTCCGGTTCTTTTGTCCATGTAGTACAGCTTGTTTTAAGAAACATAATTATAAACAAGAAACGAACAATTTTAGTTAGAATATCGAAAGTTGCCAAGAGTTAGTTGTATGCGCAGTAGACTCATAGTGATGTACTTTTCATTGGATTGAACTTGTTATTGACCGCCTATGGCTTTTATAGCATAACCAGAAGGGTCAAATGTGTCAACGTGTATAATTACGTGTTGCGATTGACGCACGAGAAGTGCGTGCAGATGCAACATATTCAATTGTACATAGCCAATATCTTAGAAGTAATAAGTTTTAAATAGTTAATTCCATAACCGATATGAGAGTTTTTAAAGTAGATCTACTAACATGTAATGCATTTTTATTTATTATATTGGCATTTTTCTGCTACACTTAGTTCCTGTTCAAATCCATTACGTACGCTCTTTGACAGGATCCATTTAGTGTCCATAATTCGCTACTGCCACATGATCTATGAAGCACTTCGAAAATAAATGCATCAGGCGATAGAGTTGTCGCTACTCATCCGGATAAAGCTAACATAGGAGGCAAACAGGAGTTTCGTGATTTCATTTCAATTCTGCACGTCCCACAACCCGATCCGATTTCGTAGGGCACGGAGACACGCACTAAGTAGTGCGTGATGCCGTTCCCTCTAGAAAACCTTCGAAGGTTATTCGTTTCGCACGGCTTGAGGAACCCTTTAAGTTTCTCGCCGCCTCCAAACAAGCCCGGTGAAGCTGAAAATACCGTCTGAGACAATCAGCAATCTCTCTCCAAAAAACGTCCCACAACGTATACGAACAAATGTTATAGTATGTACATACTATTATTTTTAAAATTGTTATTTTTACACACCATGCTATATTAAAATAGCATAGAATAATTCCTTGAAACAGTCACTTTTTTTCTATTTCCTGTTAAATTATGCCTTTTGAGCACCGTTTCAATATTTAAGGCTGGAGTTTTCTGCGTTACATCGCAAGTAAAAACAAAATGTTAAGTGCTCCTTCTCCCAGGTGGGTTGTATTTCTATTACTTCGTGATTGTTCCACACCTCTTCGGGGAACGCAGCTGTATATTAGAGCAATCATGTTCTATTGTTTTAGAAATATTGTTGCGGAAAATAATCAAATGTAATATTTACCCGTACAAAGCAAGGCCTGGAGAGGCCGAGACGTTATTAAACGAGGAACAGTTGCAATTTTGTTGCGACGAAATTGAAAATACACAAAAGTGGTTTGTGAGTGACGACAAACAAGAAAATAAATAACGTCCTGCGCAGTTATTGTTGAGCTATTCTTAATAAATAAAAGGTAAAACCTTAGAGGAAACGTTCACTCAGAAAATTGTAATTTTAATAGCAGAAATGAAAAACAACAGTGTATGTGTTCTATTTTGAAGCATTACATTTAACTTTTCCATAACGATATACGAAATATACAAGGGGCAAAAACTTTTCTTAGACTTCTGCGCAGACCTACTAGTGAAGGAAACATTTCTGAACCTTTTGTTATTTTTTAAATATAAATGTATTTTTTTTTACTTCTAGGAACTAACGTTAGTTATTTAGGTAGGTACATTGCAGATGGTTAATATTTTATTATATTCGTATAGGGTACAAAGGTATATTCTAGGCTTCTATAAGCGAATTCTAACAAAACTTTACCTACGTCATGGTTGTTGTATGTACTAAAAAGTATTCATACGTCTTTTACAAAAAAAGACCTGTAACCAATAAAAATGTGCTAATAAAATTTTGTAACATTGACAATCACACTAATATTATAAATGCGAAAGTTTGTGTGTATGTGTGTATATTTGTTGCTTCTTCACGCTGCAACGGATGGATGGATTTGGATGAAATTTGGCATACAGATAGTTTATAACCTGGATTAACACATAGGATAGGAGTTTTTATCGCGATGTTCACACGAGAATAAAACTCATAGGCTAAATTAAAAAGTAATGTCCACCCGTGCGAAGCCGGGACGAAGCCGCTAGTATTTTTATATTGTTTTCTTAAGTTTACGCGAACACATATTGAAATTAGACTAGACAGTCTCCCTATGACCACGGACCCTGCAAAGGGTTCGAAACATCAGGATAAATAAGTAGATCCGTAAAATTTGTTTCATTTTAATATTTTTACTACACTGCGCCGCACCACATCACATAGAAAAATAATAGGATCTGCTCAAATAATATAATAATAAAACAGTAAAATTCTTGCTTAGTTAAATATTCTTTATACCGAATATAACGATTCTATATAAAATCATAAAGGATACGAGTATTTTGCGCAAATTCATATCTCATAGCCATCATATTCTAATACAGATGTGTCGGCAATTAATTTTTATTAGCGTTTTTTAATAGAGTAATGCTACAAGCCAAGGAGTTACTATTATCTATTTTATGAAGGAGCACCCTCAACAACAATATTTTACGTCGACCAATCTATAGACAGTCTAATTTTATCATGTAGGCCGATTCCAGTGTGATTTCAAATGTCAATTGCGTGGCCGGCCGGTGCCTGCTCGATGAGAGGTATTTGCGAACAATACATTGTTTATTAGGCGTGGGTGGTATTATACAGTTGCCGGGGGGCCTTAGTGCGAAAAGCTAATTAACGACTAATAAACGAAATTCACCTTGGAAAACTATATAAATTCATACTGCTCAGTGGAGTTATACATAGAAAGAATACTGTTAGTTATAAGAACTAATTGATGTACATACTATCGACAATTAGTTAAGCTTTATCAAGTGACTTTTAGTTGCATACGGCGTTCCACCCACCCTTACGACCATCTCGATCTAGATCGATCGATCGAGGATGAGCGCGACGGCTCACTGGTTAACGCGCCTTGCCTGCGAGTGGTGAGGTTGAGCAAAAAGCAACTTTTTCAAAGGCTTGTAATCGGATAGGTGCTAAAAAAAATTATCATCTCGAGCTCCTTCGTGTTTCGGAAGAAAAGGCTGCATTAGCAGTCGTTAATAACCATCTATCCGCACTGGGCCCGCGTGGTGGTTTATGGCCAGTTCTCTCTATCCACCCGCAGGGAAGGCTCGTGCCCCAGCAGTGGGGACATAAAGTGAGCTGATGATGATAATGACCTACGACTATTATTTTCTTGTAAAAGTTTTAAGTCTTTTTTGTTAGTTCGTTAAGTCTAAAGATTAAATTTTAATTGTTTTTGGAGTGTGATCTTTTGATCACATCTGACATCTTTCTAGAAACCATCTGAGGATGTTTTCATCCTCAGATGGTTTCTAGAAGGAATGGCACGTTAGTATGTCCGCGTCCTCTACTAGATTCTTCGAGGCGTTTGGATCGGATCGAACAATAGCGTATTTTGTACGTATACTGAAACATATACATCAACGCCATGATTTACAAAAAAAAAACATTTATTATATCCACATCCATTATCCATTTACTTTTCCACCCCAACACAAGTATTTACATTACCTACTCTCTGGGGTTGTCTCACTACATAATTATGTATTTTATTGGGAATTAAAAAACTATTTTATTTAAAAAAATCTATTTTTATTGGGAGATTGGGGCGTTCTGCAACGACTTAAATAAAAGCCAACATATTTACAATGTCTATGAAACCACTTATTCCAAAATAGAATTACAAACCCTTCTCACTTAGCTTTGGCATGTTACTTATTATTGATGTAAGCATCTTCCTACCAACTCACAGATTACATTTGAAAACTATTTCACGAAGGGTACCATTTTCATAAAAAGAAATGTATTTGTTAGGTTCAGTACCAAGTTTGCTATTTTAAAGAGATTACTTTTTTTCACACAATGTTATCAATATCGAGTATGTCGCTCTTATTCAAGGTCCCTGGTGACTATTTCAGACTATATAAATGGTCGATCGGTATACATACTGTTCCACCGCTCCCCATAATATAAATATGCTTCTTTCTTTTTGTAACCCTTCTCTGTGTAAGAGTGTGCAAAATATTTTTTTTTATATACAGTGATTTAGTGATTATTTTTTACATATATTATTTTCTTTTACATGATGTTGTTATTGTATTTGTAATTTATGTAAGTTTCTCGATTTCTAATAAAAAGTGTCATTCTATGATAGATAAGGTATTTTTAATAAATTTACATAGATTTCTCTGTGAAAGAACGCTGTGAAAGGCAAAGAGAAAAGGAATGCACTTGCTGAGATTCTTGCCGGTTTTTCTTAGGAACAAAGTCTAGCGCCGTAGACTTTTAACAACAGACGATGACGTAGTAGTGAAAAAATAATTACTTTACATGACATTGTTATTTATGGTTATATAATCATCATCGTCAGCCTATACTAGTCCACTGCTGGACATCCAATTTAAGACCTCTCCAATTTAAAGCAAATTTTGTTGTAAACACATTACAATTTGAAAAAAGGGTTAAAAATAATCCACAAGTGTGGTTTGAACCCGCACCCCATGATGTACCGGGTCAAGACCCCTTTATGCTATCGTGGTTCTGTCCACGACTTTGGAATCGACTTTGAAATCTTAAAACGAGTATTATGTGAGTTTTATTGTAATGAATTATGTGAACATTAAAAAAACTCTAGGAAATAGCATAAGAAACAAGCGCTTTACAAATTATTTAGACGCAGTTTATTATGTCCCAAGACTTATTTAATTTTTAAATATAATTATGCATAAACAACAGTACAGGGAGTCTCCCAGTGGCCACGAACCCTGTAAAGGGTACGAAACATCTCAGGATAAAATAAAATAATCAAATGTCTAAAATAAACGCCGATCTGATCCGTGAAATTTGTTTGATTTCAATAGGTAATGTTAGCGTAAACTTTAGAAAACAAGAACTACCTAAGCGATACGTCAATAACACTCACGTTCAAAAACATTAATTATTTGAAACACAAAAAAATGGACTAATAAGATTGTAGAAGTACTCACACAATGTATATATTTTAAATGCTATGTATCTGATTCTCGTAGTACATATACCTATAATATGTATATACCTAATTAAAATAAGTATTTGGTTAATAAATCCTTCGGTCGTTGCAATTCAGTTTTAAGATTATCTTTTACAAATCCTTACTGGCTCTAAGGGGTTAGTTAATATTTCATGTTATTTAAAATCTGTGATAAATAACAAGGGGCTTGCCTGCAGAATATTTAAAGATCACACTACACATTAGAAATTCATTCAATTTCATATTAGTGACGTGAATAATAGTTGAACATTGATTTAGTAGGTACCTAAACAAGTATAAAATTTGACGTTATTAAAAAGGATGGACAGTAATAAAGATAATATAGTTACCTCTAATGTTTACTAGGAAGCACCGGGAGACGTGCGTACGCGCATACGGCGAGAGCCGTGCGCTTTGCGGCTATAATTAAATACACAGATGGATGAGTGTTCTATTTCTGTTGTCGAATCTATGGTGGGGAACAGCGCCCTCTGTTTCCCATTAACGATACTATCAATAAGTATTGAATCTTATCTATGGTTGAATTTCAAAACCTTTCTTAATTTTCTTACTTAGTCACTGAAGAGGCTATAGACCTTTTTTTAAAGATAAAAATATGCTATTGGTAGCTTTATTTTGAATTTCCAGCGTTACTGGATTAAAGGGTGTCGACAAACAGCCGTAGTGATGAAACAATCGCCACGCACCGGTGGGTTTAAGGGTTGGCATTACACAAGCTATTCATCGTGCCTTACTAGATTCTCTGAAGTGTTAGTCGGATAACGACAATATCCCTATACCTAGTCCGGCTATAAGTTGTTACAAATGAAAATCCAATTTTTTTAATGAAGTACTGTGATATTACTAAAATTTATATGTACATGTTTATTAAAGTCTCAGCAAAAATAAAAACAATATTCTGTTCAAAATGGCCACCTTTGGCTTTTATACAGGCCTTTAATCTGTCTGGCCACGAATCTATGGATTTACGCACTGTTTCCATGGGAAATTCGCCACTACTTGCTTCAGAGATTTTTTAAGAGACTCAATGTCGCCGTGTCGTTTAGAGCAAGCCATGTTCTCTAAAACTGACCATGATTTGTAGTCTAAGGGTTAAGGTCTGGGCTAGATGAGGGCCAGTCTTCAGCTCTTATAAAGTCCGGAACATTGGTTTCAAGCTAGGCTTGGGTAGTTCGTGCCTTGTGACCAGGTGCAGAGTCCTGCTGGAAAGTCCACGGTACATTTAAAAAAAGTGTATTACTGAGAGGTTTTACAACACGATCCAAAACTGTCACTTGATACACTTTGGCTGAAGTTTTCACTCCTTTTTCACAAAGATGTAGCTTTGTGATGCCTTGATAAGACACACCCCACCAAACCATAACTGACGCAGGATGATGACCACGTTGTACCTTTCAAACCACTTGAGCAGCTTCTTTAGAACTGTGAGCGTACATTTTATCATTTGCTTATTCAATCGTAATTTTTAACCGACTTCAAAAAAAGGAGGAGGTTATCAATTCGACTGTATTTTTTTTTTTTTAATGTTGTTATCTCAGAACTTTCGACTGAGTGAACCGATTTTGATGATTCTTTCTTTATTTGAAAGCTGGTGCTTTCCGTGTGGTCCCATTTTAATTTGGTCCAGTCCTGATGAGGGGATCCTCGAGGAATTGAGGGAACTCCTCGAATATTGTAGGCATACCTATCGCGATTTTGGTATTTTCAGAAATAAGTCAAGCATTTGCATTCAGAAAGTATCATTTGATGAAGTGTAACTGATGAAAAAGACCATAGATTGCCATCGGAACTCCTCAATGATAAGTATTTCACGGGTGGCGATAAAATATCTCCATTAAGATAGTTAAGCGACTATGACGAAGCAAAAGAAGACAGGCACCGGAACTCAGTTTTTGATTTCCTACTTTGAGATAGGCGTTTCTCGTTTTCTTCGCTTGTCTCATTTAAACGGCGCTGTCTCATACGAGCAGCGTGTTTAGTAGGTCTACCCATATTCGCTTTTGATAAATAGATCGAAACAAATCACTAAAAAGCGAAAAATAAACAAAAATTTTAACAAAAAAAAACCGACTCCTAAAAATTTGACTGATAAAATTGCACTAAAAAGTAAAAAATAAGCATTAGACTTATACAGACAATAACTTTATTAAGAAAAAATATAGGTATAATTATTGTTACTTTTGGAGTCGGTGCCAGCCAAGGTAACTTTAACATAAACATTTAACGACATACTATATTATAATCATAATACCTAGTACATTCAATCTTATGCATGAAATTTTAACTACAAACGCGGACTGGCACCGGCTTCAAAAACTTCGTTGGCTGGCACCGGCCCCAAAAATAACAATAATTGTACCTATATTTTTTCTTAATAAAGTTATTGTCTGTATAAGTCTAACGCTTATTATTTACTTTTTAGTGCAATTTTATCAGTCAAATTTTTTGGAGTCGGTTTTTTTTTTGTTAAAATTTTTGTTTATTTTTCATCGGTAAAGAGGATAGGTATTTCTGTGCCCTTCACCTGCGTATCGCGACATAAGGCGTTTTGATCAATCCACTCTCTTTAATTGTAAAGATTGATTTAGGGCATGTCCTGTATATCGACGATAAGCACCGAGCTTTAGTTCTTGTTTTATAATACGCGACAGAGTCCTAGCGGGAATCTTCATTTCTCGCCATTATATTTTTTGCTTTCTAATGGGATTTCGACGAATTCTGGCTTTAACAGCATTAACAGCCTTTGTAGTTCTAACAGCACGCGGCCGCCCCAATCTTTTATGGTCTTCGACAGAGGAAGTGTTGTTGTATCTGTGGCTAGTACGATATACGAACATAGGGCTGATCCCAAGCTTTTGAAGTATCTGGAATATGACCGACGGCTCCATACCCACTTTGTGCAAGGGGATCACTGCAATCCTATTTTCTTTAACACCCCATTCCATATTGTAATTTGATAATGAACACGAAAAAATATGTGAAATGGCGTGAAATCAAAAGAAGTTTTTAAAATAATAAACGCGTTCCAAATTCAAAATAATTAAAAAGTTGAAAAAATTAAAGTTTTATGTAACATTTATGGCCAGACTAGTTAGGTATATATAAACCACAATTGTACTTAATTCGTGAACATGTCAAGTTATAAATATTGGAATATATAAACTTTACGTACATTTTGTTGCGGCTACATTTACAGTTCTACTGATATTGTAGTTTTTAGGGTTCCGTACCCAAAGGGTAAAACGGGACCCTATTACTAAGACTCCGCTGTCCGTCTGTCACTCGGCTGTATCTCATGAACCGTGATGGTTAGACAGTTGAAATTTTTTACAGATGATGTATTTCTGTTGCCGCTATAACAACAAATATTAATAAACAGAATAAAATAAATATTTAGGGGGGGGGGGGCAAACACCAAGTACATCCAATGATTGGATATCACCTACCTACGCCTGAACCATCTCAAATAACAACACAACATGAAAGTATTTCGTTAAATAATCTATCTGATGAGACCGCTATGCCATCAAAAACAGTTAATTATATTTTACTAACTGCAAATTTACTAATTGTTTCTCTAAATAAACTTTTTATCTACTAAATAAAAATATTTTTTTCGTATTATTTTCTTCACAAGTGTGTTGAAAAACGTCGTATGACACACGTGTGTATTGATGATTACCGTTCTCGGCTCTCTTAAGACCAGACTCAATGGCGCCTCAGCGGTAATCACCAACATTACACTTAAAACAAAGCAACTCAACCAATAAAAAAAAAAAAAAACGTATAACTCACTTGTGAATAATAGCAATGAAAAAGTCACAGTTTGATTACAGGTGTCATTATGACCTAATTGCGGTGAAATTAGAGCCTTTTTATGAGCAAGTGCGTTGAAAGTTAACTTAAAGTGAGATGGCGCCACTTGCCATGTAAGCAATAAGCTCCGCTATAAATATTTACGAAAAATAGTAAAAGTGACGTTTTATTCGGGGAAAACGTTAAGTTGTGTGTAAATGTGCCTGAATATTGCGAGAAATTGTTATCCACGGAAATTCATAACAGACAGTGCCAAAATCAGTGAAATATAATCAAGCAAATTACAAAGTGACAATTTAAAGATTAAATGTTTTAAATACAAAAAATATCAAACAATTACTTAATAATGATAGTGACAGTATAAAAATAAGAAGATATATGTGACAAACAATCATAAAGTGCTTATAATTTTAAATAAACAATTCCAATAACCGTTATAAAATCTTGAATATGGATACGTATTTCATAATGCTTTGATGTGACATTTCAAAATAAACATTAACCTATATTACTTGTAAATAAAAGCAGTGCGTCTAGTCAGTTTTAAACAATAAATTCACGGGTTTTATAACTGTGTATATTACAAAGAAATCATAGCCCGCTAGCGACATCTAGTGACCGGTAGCGGAACTACGTCCAGCATAAATCGATGTAAAGTGCTTGTCATTGTGATAAGATGTACTGCTGAATGAGAAACTACTTTGTTTTCAAGCGACATCTAGCGAGCAGTGGCAGCATTACAAGAGTGTCACTCAAAACCCCAGACGCTCAAACATTAACAAAACTTTTTCAAGTTACCACAAGATGGCGACGTTTGTAACTTGTTATAAATGCAAATATAAAACAGACATTAAAAATACAATAAAATGTCATAAATGTAAAAATTTCTTTGAATTTGACTGGCGAAGGGTTCTCAGAAAAACTATATCGAATTATGGATACAAATAAAAAACAAAATTGGGCCTGTTCAACTTGTAAGCACAGTCAAAACAAGACAAAAAATACACAAACGGTTAAAAGCCTTGAAAGTAATGTAACCATAAGAAAGAAAAACATTACAAATAAAAATAGCTCAACAAATAAAAATTCTTCTATAAATAAAGAAACTTCTTCAAAAATAAAGAACTCACCAACAGACTCACTATCGTTATCCGAATCACACTATGATTTGCATGCCTTAATAAATTCTGACACATCGGATGACTCATACTTGTCTACTGAAAGACTGTCGAAGAGTGCGGAACATACGCTGTTAAATGACACAGCTACTGAATATGAACTACGAGAACAGATAGTCCAACTAACAAAGGATTTGGGTTCAACGCAGGCAGAGTTGGAAAATACTATCTTAGAGAATAACGATTTAAAAAAATGCATAAACAAACTAAATAAAGATGTACAACTACTTAAAAACCTCTGCTCATCTCCACAAAAGAGTTGTCCAAAATCTAGTCGAAAAAGATACTCAATGCAGTTATCAGATTTTGCAACGCCACCGAAAACTGCTCCAACTGAAAAAACAGCAAGTGCCGCTGATTTACTCAGCCTCAAAAAAATGATAGCAAACCTAAACCAATCTTTGATGAAAGCCTATATAGAGATAGATAACCTGAATGAGCAGATTCTTAAACTAAAAACTGAGCTAAACAACACCAACTTTTCAAAATCTTTATGTAACGCTACACAATTGTCTCAAGGTCAAGTGGAATCACCAATAATAAATAATTATAACACCACAAAACTTGACCAAAATAACAGCTCAATCCATGCACCGCAAAAACAAGCAAAAAAGTACAACATATACATATTAGGTGATGATCAGATAAGAGGACTGTCTTCCATTATTCAAAATTCAAGATCTGGCCAATGGAATGACAAGTACAACACTTTTGCCACAGTACTCACTGGTGCATCGAGCTCACAAATACTACCATACTGTAAAAAACTGGCAGAGAATCTATCCAAAGAAGATATTGTAATTCTAACTCACATGATTCAGACTTACATGTGTTACACTCAAACCTTTGTATTGCAATTAATATGTTAAGTAAATCATTTATATATATTGTACCTGTAATTAGTAATCAATCCTTTAATGAATTTAAAATGTATAAATCTATGAAAATTTGGATAAAACATTTCTGTAATTGTGATTTAATTGAATATAATTGTTTATTAGAGAAAAAATCTACATATATACATAATATTTGTAATAAAATTAATATTAATATTAACTACATTGAATACCAAAATTTGTTTTTAACATTTAGCAATATATCGAAAATGATGAATAATTTAAAATTACATAATAATAATTGGAATAATTTAGATAAAATTTGTAAAAAACGATGTAAAACTCTGAGCTCTCCAAAAAAGGGTACAATACCTTTTTATTTTAAGGCTAAATCACGGGATATGACATTGTGTGAGCCATTGCATATCAAAAATAATAATAATGATGAGATTTTTTTTCGTAACTAATAATTCAACTGTATTATCAATTCTTCATCAAAATATACACGGATTGTTATCGAAGAGGGAACTGATTGAAATTACTCTCTCTAACATAAGTTATTTTACTAAACCAGATGTCCTTTGCTTCACTGAAACATTTGTAAAGTGGGGCGATGAGAAACACATAATATTAAAAAATTATTTGCTGGCCGCTCACTATTCAAAAAATAGTAAAAGGGGCGGAGTATGTTTAATGGTGAGAAATGGTTTAATATTCCAAGATGTAACATTCAGTGATGGTCTAGCTGTTGACTACCATTTCGAATATTGCGCAATTAATCTCAAAAATAACAATGTTATCATAGTTTGTATCTATAGAATTCCAACATCTAAACAAAAAGATATAAACCTGTTTTTTTTAAAGTTTGAACTATTGTTGCATACATACGTAACGAAGTATCCCAAGAAAAAAATTGTGATCACGGGCGATTTTAACATTAATACTTTTGAAACTAACAACAAGACTGAACGCCTAACGGAAATATTAAAAATGTATCAATTATACTTGCATATTACTGATCCGACGCGAGGAAGATCATGTATTGATCTAATTATGAGTAATATTGAAAATGCCACTGGTTCAGTTATTCCACTGTGGTTATCAGATCATGATACTGCCCAGTTACTTAAGTTTCCAGTTAAGAAAAAAGACATATTACCAAAGAAAACATACATATATAAGCGTTGTTACTGTGATGACAATGTAAATAAATTTACATATTATTTATCACAAATATCGTTTTCAAATGTATTTTCTATAACAAGCTTAAACGTGGCGTTTGAAGAGTTCTATTAACTTTTCTGCACTATTTATGAATTATGTTTTCCCATTAGCAAGGTGACAATTAAACAGTCACCCAATCAAGCAAACTGGATAACAAAAGGACTTAGACAGAGCTGTAAAATTAAAAGAACATATCGATACAAATATTACACTAGTAAATCTAAATCTGACAAAATTAAATATCTTAAATACAGTAAATTGTTAAAGGCATGTATTGCCAAAGCAAAGAAAATTAATAATAGTAAAATTATATTACGAAGTAGAAATAAATGTAAAGCTACTTGGAACATAATAAAAAGCGAAACTGCCGGAAAAACTACACGAGAATATATTGGTGAAATCATACACGAGAACAAGGTTGAAACCGATCCGAAAATGATTGCCATTTTATTTAACGAACATTTTAATAATAAAACAAGCACCGCTAAATCAGGTTTGGAGTTACCTAGACCTCAGAGGCAAGGTAACTCCATATACTTATCGCCAGTGGATGCTGAGATAGTGAAAAAGACAATCATGTCATTAAATAATACAGTATCGGAAGGTTACGACGGCATCTCAACCAAAGTTTTAAAAGCGTGTAAGCAGGAAATAAGTACAGTCCTAGCGTATCTTATAAATCTGTCTTTTGAAACCGGTACGTTCCCAGACAAATTAAAACTTTCAATAGTTAAACCACTTTTCAAGAAAGGTGACAGAAAGGTTGTTGCAAATTATCGTCCATTAGTTTTAATACCAATTTTTTCCAAAATTTTTGAAAAAGTGATGCATTTTAGGTTAATGTCTTTTTATAACAAACATAATATTATTAACAATAATCAATTTGGTTTCCGAAAGCAAAAATCCACGTCTCAAGCTATGTTTGCTATGGTCTATGAAATTTTACATGGCACCAACAAAAAAAAACACACAACGGGTCTTTTATTGGACTAGTGCATTCGATCTTGTACCGCATAATCGCCTTATATCTAAACTTGAATATAGTGGCATAAGGGGACCTGCTTTAAAATGGTTACAGTCTTATCTGAGTAATCGACTGCAGTATGTGGAAATATCATTTCTTGATAACCAAAATATCGTAAAAACATGTAGGTCTCCTACTGTATGTAACCCATTTGGTGTCCCTCAAGGAAGTGTGCTAGGACCACTTCTATTCTTGTTGTACATAAATGATTTACCGGATATCTTAGTACACAAAACTATCCTATTTGCTGATGACGTATCTGTCATAATTACTACTAGCCGAAATTCTACTAGATGAACATAATATGGACATATTGAATACACTGACATTAGTAAATAAATGGTTAATCAATAATAATTTAAAGATAAATCTGACAAAAACAAATTTAATAAATTTTAATAATTTAAGAAATGGACATGTTACCTTAAATTTTAATGATAATATAATAAGCTCTAAGAAGGAGGCCTCATTCTTGGGAATCACTTTGGACTCAAAATTAAATTGGAACACCCATACTGACAAAATACGCAATAAAATCAATGGATTTTCGTATGCATTATACAAATTATCGAAAGTAGCTAATAAAAAAACCGCCATAGTTGCCTACTATGCATACGTAGAATCTATACTGAGTTACGGTGTTATAATATGGGGAAGTGGTGCTGGTGCTAAGAAAGTTTTTATTGCACAGAAGCGATGTATAAGAGCTCTATGTGGTATTGCCCCTGACATATCATGCAGACCATATTTTTTGTCAATGGGTATGTTAACATTAGCCTCTATTTATATACTGGAGATAGGGAAAGGAGATGTTTAATTTTTTGCCAGGACCATGTACACCTACTCAAAAAATAGTATAAAATACATGTATTTAGTTGATATATTTAATATTCCGATATGCTTTACCATTTTTGCGTAAGAATAAAAAAATGAAACATAATTTTTAATAACCTGGCAACTTGAGATGTCTTTCTGAGATTAAACACAAGTGTCCAAAGCTGTAAAGAACGTAATTAAAAGTGCAACTGTCACCATGATTTAAAAAAAAACCGGTGTTTTGTTTTCATTCCGTTTTTACGTGGATTCTGAGTCGTTGTGTTTTTGTGCTGTGCTGTTTTTAAATTCTGATTTGGACCGATTACCTGCTACCGTTTACTGCCTCACTTGTTGACTTCTGCCTGCTATCCTGGACTTCCGTTTGCTGCCTCACTTGTTGACTTCTGCCTGCTATCCCGGACTTCGATTTGCATTTGACCCTGCTACTGTTGATACCATTGCATTGTTGCTACTACATTCGTTGTTTTCAGGTGAGTTTTTCGTATTTTAATTAGGCATTTACCAGAGAATTAATAAAATGCTTTAAACACTTCTTTTCGAGGAAATAGATTCCGAACCAACTCAGTTATCTATGACAGTAATGGAATTGATCTCAAATATTTACAGTGCTCTATTGAAATAACTATAATCAAAGTAAAATACAATAAACTAAATAAAATATCTATTTCAGCCAACAAACAATGTCTTCTTTTTGTGTGATGTGTGATGGACAGATAGATGTGTGTTCGGAAAACCATTATCTCGCATCTAATCTGGGGATAGAATTACTAATGATCTTGGAACAACATGTTGGACATGAGGTTAGTTGTTATTGAATGTAGTATTTATGTAAAACTATTTTTGTTACATTTTTATTTTCCTAATAATTAGAACCTAACACATTCTTCACAAGAAGACAAAATAAATATTAGTTTAAAACAAACTTTTGTATTTTAGGTTGACACTGATGGCATAGTTTGTCATCCATGTTTCGCAATACTAGAAGTAGGAATGTCATCAACTGAAAATGAAGCTTCTAGCCACCGAGAACATGTTTGCGTTTGGTGCAGATCAGCATTGTTTCAAAGACGAACACGTTCTTTCTCAGAAGGACCTCAGAGAGAACTTATTGCTGCTAGAATTTATCCTAGACAGGTATTGATTAACTTTTAATACATAATACAAATTCATGTTGAAGTAATAATTAAAGTGAAGATTTTTTTATGAATTACTGATTTGAATTACAATCTTTTTTGTAGATTCCTGAAGGAGGATTAGTATGTTATGCATGCTGGGTCTACTTTAGTGGCCTCGTTAGTCAAAATGAGGGTCCAAATCCCAGGCCTCCTAGAACTTTGGCATCACAGGACTCAAATGCCTGTGTATGGTGCAGAAGGTCTTTAATTCAGAGAAGATCACATGCATTGTCAGAAGGTCCCGAAAGAAATGAAATCGCGAGAAGAATTAGTCCAAGACAGGTATCTTTTCATAGTTTTATTATCAAGAAATACAAGTGAGTGATCTAATTTAAAAAAATTACTTTACATTTTATGATTTCTTTGTTAACAGATACCTATACAGATACCATAAGCAATCATGTATAATAGAAATGTTTGCGTGTGGTGCAGATCATCTTTGCTTCACAGACGGACACATATTCTGTGAGATGGTCCTGAGAGAAATATAATCTCAGAAAGAATGTTTTCAAGAGAAGTAAGTAGTTTCATTTATCAAAATTCTTTTTATATAATTGCCTTGTTACACTATGGGCCATATCTTCGTTCTAATATACGGGTGACAAAAATATCGTTTTTAGCTCAGAATCCACTAAATAGTCGATCCCTATTAGTTTTTCGAAAATATCTTCAGTGTTTTATAATAGTATAGATAGATATGGTAATAATTTTGTGTTTTCAGATTCCAGCGGATGCATTAGTTTGTATGGGGTGCTGGAGAATGGTCCAGGAGTTACGAGAGAACCCCAATATTATCGCAGTACCAGAAACAACTATGCAATTAGATGAGTTCACTCATACAACACATTCAAGTGCACACTGCTTTGTACCAGGTTGCACAGAACCAGAACGATTGAATGTGCCTCTATGTTTAAAGAAGAGAATCCTCCAATCGAAAAAAGTGTTTGTAACAGAAAATGCAAAGATCTGTCAAATGCATAGCACAGTATATGACTGGGACATTTTAGACCAATTCGAATTTAGTGACTCCTTTACTAAAAATGAAGTGCAATCTTTACTGAGACTATCCACAGAGGCAGAGGATGCCAGTGGAATACCAATTAACTTTAAAAATTATAGATTGGTTCACGACAATATTTTTCATTTTTGGACTGGAGTCACGAAATCCAATTATGAATCAATATTAAGACAAATACCTAGTTTACAAGAATCATGTAAGCGTCCACATTTGGCACTAGGGCTTTACCTAATTAAGTCTCGAACAGGGGAGTCACACGACAGAATAGCTTCTCTGTTTCAAATAAGTAAAGCTCTAGTGACAATATTATTAAAAAAAGCTAGAGAAGCTTTAAAAAATGACTTTGTACCGTTACATTTAGGTATTAACCACATAAGTAGAGGTGACCTTATAAATCGAAATCTTTTGATACCCGAAGGGTTATTCGGAAATCCTAGTGCAGAGAGAAAACCAATTGTCATCTGTGATGGTACATATATATACGTCTAAAAGTCGTCTAATTATCTCTTTCAAAAAAAAACTTACAGTATACACAAGTATAGAAACTTTTTAAACCATTTTTAATTGTCGCTACTGACGGATATATAATAGATGCTTTGGGGCCATATCCAGCAACAACATCAGATGCAGACATCACGAAAGCCCTTTTCCAAGATGAAAATGCGGAATTAAGAAACTTTTTCAGACCTCAAGATATTTTCATTTTAGACCGGGGCTTTCGTGATGCTCTGCCTCTGCTGGAATCACTAAATTATGCAGTGTATAAGCCAGAAACATTAGAAGAAGGAGAAAACCAATTATCCACCCTTAAAGCAAACAAATCAAGATGTGTGACGTTATGTAGATGGGTAGTTGAAGTGGTAAATGGCAGATTTAAACGAGACTTTAGATTATTACGTAATGAATATTTTAATGTGGCTTCAAGGCATCTAATGGACGACTTTAGGATTAGTGCCGCAATAATAAATGCTTTCCATAAAGTGCTTGTGAACCGGCCAGATGCTCAAATAATTTTGGAAAGAGCAAAAACCAGAATTTTGTTGCCTAATTATTTAGCAGAATATATAATCTTAAATAATGTTAACCGTCGGCGAGCCCATTTTTACAGAATAAATGAAGAAAATGAGCAATTAAGTATCTTCCCACGAATGACCATGAGTGATCTCACACTATTTGCTCTGGGTATCTACCAAATAAAACAAGCGAGATCGTATTATGGCGAACATTTGAGACAACATGGATCATTTGTGGTGGAGATATCAACTGATTTAGAAGTTACTAACATACCAGAATTGTCATCACATGAGACTGTGTTGCTAAGAGGACGTATAAAATCTCGCCATTTTAGTCAAAAAATATATTACACATATATCCTCTTAGCAACACAAGGTAATGAATGGGAAGATGTAATAAAAGGGTATTACTGTAGTTGCATATGTGGTAAAAAAAACTGTTCTGGGCATTCTTGTGAATGCCATCTAAAAATGTTGCTGGAGCGAGAGAATGAAGTCAAATTGAAATAAATAAAAATATAAAACTTCATAAAACTGTTTTATTTCATCACTACCAGTTACCTTCCCTACCTACTTAAGTGTGTTTACTAGGTAGTTGATTATTCACTGCATGTTACTACAATAGGACGAGTATGTTGTGTGTTTTCTCTAATGTACATTAAGATTTGATTTGATGTAAGTACATAGAGTTCAATCGAGGTTAGCTGCTGTTCTGTTATGTGTAGGTGCAGCAGTAGGTAATACATACATATAATCACGACTATTATCCCCGAAGGGTTTGTCATTGTCAGACACTAGGCAATGAGGACATCAAAAGCAGTCCTCTGCCATAGTCCACTTTTCACCAAATAGCGACTGCACATGTTCTCAGCGTGCACCGCTCTATGATGTTGGATGTATGTGCAGTCTTTAGTCCGTTAGTCGCCTTTTATGACACCTAACTAAGGAAGGAGAGTGGGTGGTAGTATTCTTTCACAGCTATGCGACATGGCAGTAGGTAATAAAAAGCTGAAATCTAGCACTTAATAGCTTAAGTTTAACTCTACTCTAACTACAAGTTATAAAAGTAATAGCCAGAAGTAAGTTAATTTATTAACATTAACAATTTTCATTCATACGGTAAGTACTTTTGTTATGACAGCTACTTGACATGACATGACATTGACAGAATACCACCATTACCCCCTGCGATCACGAAACTTGCCATTATTTGTTATTTAAAATACTTCTTACGTAAAAACTATTCATTTATTTGAAGAAAATCATTTTGAATAAGCTTATTCCATGCATAAGCTACATTTTGGTATTATGTACAAGGTGTTGGCATTTTCTCCATACAAAATTAAACATCTCCTTTGTTAAATTTAATTATGAATATTTCACAGAAGCAAAGGACCATTATAGAACAAATTCGAGGAACCCACGTAGGTTGATATTGGACACTATTCCCAAAACAACGTGTTATTTAAATAATTGTTACGCAATGAGCATAAGAATTTATAATAAAATCCCATTATATATAACGGAGCTCCCATATACTAGGTTTAAGTTAATGCTCAGAAAATGGTTGGTATCTAAGGTTTTTTATACAATTGATGATTTTATTAACAATGATTGTAACGTGTAATGTAATGAATGAGTAATGATGATGTATTTTATTTTTATTTTTAAATTTTTAACTTTATATTTTATGTACTAAATATTTGTATGCTAATACTTTAGCTAAATGTGCGATGCTCAACCTAACCTGTTCCACCTATGTAATGTACCACATTTATTACAAATAAATAATTTGAATTTGAATTTGAATAAAGCTATAGGTATGTTTTGTAATCCCTACACGTATTACAAGAATAACAACTTAGTTGGAGATAATAAATGAATTGTATGATTTTTAATAATTTTGACTTCTCGTCTACCTGAAGGTCACGGGTTCAATTGTTGCCCGGGTTTGTGATCACAAACCCGAATTTGGCAAGCGTAGTGATTAAGTCATTATTACCTAACCATAATTTGTATTGATGACTTGATTTCAATGATGCCTTTGCCCAACAGTGGGACAGTTACTATTTAGGTACTTTATTTACTATTAATTTTGATATTAACCTTACAAGTGAATTTATTTGTACGGTGGTCGATAAGACGAATCCTACTATTTATTGCCGCCAATTCACTTTTGCTGTGACTTTGCAAACTTTTATAATGAAGGCGTTACCTAAAATGTTGGTTTTTCTTAGATAGTTAGATAATAATTTTATAGCAACGTTAGAAATATGTAATAACAAATTCATCAAGTTGACAGTCTTTTCGCTTTTGTGTGATCTTTTCCAGAAAACCCGACGGATGTGGGGAGAACTGTAGTTATAAATGTAGTATATCTGTTCTTTCCCCGCGTGGAAGTCAGTAACGGCGTGTATTTAAGTTTACACCTCAATTTTCTAATGGACCGTTAGTTGCAGTTGTTAATAACCACCAATCCGCACTGGGCTTGCGTGTCGGTTTATCACCCGTTCTCCCTATCCATCCTTAGGGAAGGCTCGTGCTCCAGCAGTCGGGACTAAAATGATCTGGTCATGAGGTGCTACCTCAGTATTTTACTGTAGCTACCAAAGCAAATTTATTAAATATAGAAGTTTTGTGAGCTTAAAATCATGACAAGATAAAGGATTAGCAATGATTGATATCATCCCTGTGTGGTGCCGGGGATAAAGAATTGCACCACCCCATCTCTTCCCGTGGGTGTCGTAAAAGCCGACTAAGGGACCATTCCAGAGGATGGGCAGCAGCATCTCTCTGAGGTTACCCTCAACCTACTGCGATCGCCAACCCGCCTGCCAAGCGTGGCGATTACGGCAAATACCCCCCATGATGATTTGGGGGAGGCCTTTGTCCAGCAGTGGACGTCTTTTGGCTGAGATGATGATGATGAGATGAATGATTGATATTATAAACTCAGAAAACGCTAGTGCAGATTGGCGGTTGTTAACGACTGCTAATGCAGGTGGAACAAACGGCTTTACGTGTCTTCCGAAGCACGGAGGAGCTCGAGATGATAAAGTTTTGGGCACACATTCGATGACCGGCCTTTGCGAAAGTTGCAATCGCAGATCGGCGCTTTCGAGCACCTCGCATCGTCGCATGTAAATATTATTATATACAATGTATATTAATTTTTATCCCAGTGATTATGGGACTATGGCTGCACATACAAAATCAGTTATGGTCTCATTTTGAAGAGCTCTAGCCGTAGGTGTGCAGAAAAATAAAGACACTAGTCATGTCATAGGTTTCGAAATTCCTAAAAAATCTGTTGAATAAACGCGAAGTTTTGCGGGCGACCCACTGTCTTTTTTTAAGGCGACGCACAGTGTCGCGAGTCTTTATCATAAATGCATTTTTCGAAGATTTTTGCGGCTGACTTTATCATATGGCAACAAAATCTTGAATAAATTGTCCATCCAATAAAGGTAGTTTAATTTTTTTTGCATTAATATTATGGCTAGCGTGGGTAAGTAAACTTATGACTTTGATGTTGCATTAAAATCATTTGTGCGAACGGGTTACTTGCTTGCTACAATTACGTAATAATTTTATCTTTTATCACTTTGAAGTTATTTTATTAGTCTAGAGGACCTAGTATTCTTTTTAAATTGTTATTTTATATCATTAAATATGTCTGGAATTGGTAAGTATTGATAATTTTATATGACTATGAATATTGAAGCAGAAATAAAGTTCAATTAGAGTTTTAAAAAAAACACATCAAAATACATCTTCAGTTTTTTTATATTTTGTAGTTTAATGTGTATACTTTATGCTAAGAAACTCTCAATTTGCGCTTACTTGCGATTTATGAGATATTAATTTTTAGGTTCAACAACTCAACATATGTGTGAGTGTTTCGAAATATGGCTTCATGTTTCCTATAGATTACCTCTGAAGTGTTGGCAAGTTCGTGGTGAGGCACAAAAGAAAATATTTAAACAAAAATTTCATTCAGCTGAATTGATACAGTCATTTACATTACCAATTGGACAACTGTCTGAAGAAGCTTTAGAAGGAAGACACAAAGATGCAAGAAATTTTAGAGAAAACATACACGACAGACCTCTAGACCACACGCACTAATCACGACTTATTTACAGTTATGTTATTAACTTCAGATCCCTTAATCTCAACAATCAGATCGAGAAAAAAAAAAAAAAAGCTATTTTAGACCCTATTCTAAGGCAATTTTTAGACATAGAATAATGTATTGTGAATAAAACATGCATTTGTGTACCGGTTTTGTATTAATTTATTATAAAAAAAATATTTCTTAAAGTTTAGAATTATGATAAGTTGTAGTATGGACTCGCGACACTGTGCGACGCATTGGAAATTTACGTGGCGGGGACTTGATTTTTCCCAACGATTACAAAACATATGAAAGTATTATTTGATGACATTATTTTTCATTTAATTGACTTCATTCTTTTATAGAGTAATTATTAACGGGATTCTTACCATGTTTATTATTTATGAGTATCCGATATTTCGGCGCAGTTGCATGCGCCATGATCACGGAATTACTGAAGTTAATGCGGGTGAGTTTTTTATGAGCAGACAAAACGATCTACCCTCTTCCTTAGTCGTTTTTTGCGCTCGATGCCCGTACCACTGATTTCTAAGTCACTATTCACTCGAAATTGCTCACGACACACTACACTCACATTATCAGGACGCGAAACGACTTTTTTGATGTTTTTGCAGTTTTTAAGAAGACTAATCACTGGGTTCCAGACACGCGACAGTTTGAATCCATCTTCACGATTGAAATTTTTGTATTTCGTAATTTCAATCGCTTCTCTCACCAATCTAGGTACGTAGTGGCGTTCTGTCGAAATTATCTGAGGGTTGTAAAACTCAATCCAGTGATTAGGACCCGACTGGATCAGATGTTCAGCAATGGCCGATTTTTGCGTATCGTTGTTCTTGACAGCTTTGATGTGCTCCTTAATTCGGCAAGCAACTGTACGTTTCGTTTGGCCAATATAGGAGCTACCGCAGCTGCAATCGATTTTATATACACCCGGCTTTTCCAAGGGAAAACTATCTTTCGGCGACCGTAAACATTGTGCTACTTTTCTAAAAGGAGTGAAGATAGTATTGATTGAGTACTTATTAAGTATGTTTGAGACCTTATCTGTCACTCCCTTCATATACGGCAAATATACTGGTTGCCTGTCTACCCTGTACTTAAGGTGTTTGAGTCTGTGTCTAAATGGTACTATCTTCCCTTTATATCCATTTTTCTGTAGAACATGCCGGACATGGACTAATTCATCGTGCAAAGTTTCATTATCGCACAAGTCGTAAATATACATAAACATGGTAAGAATCCCGTTAATAATTACTCTATTGCAAGTGACCATGATAGTTTAAATAGTTTCATTCTGCTAGTTGCAGAAACACGTTTTGTCAACTTTTATAACAGAGAAAAAAATATCAAAGTAACCTCTTTTAAAACATAGATTTGCATTTTACAGGCAAACCAGACCGATTTAAGAATCTAAATTTTCTTAGTAGATTAGTCTTAACACACACTTCAATATGCTAGTTCATTTTTTAAAACTTATTTGTAGTTTTAATTGGAAATAATAAAAACCGTTTTGATTATGGTACGGGGCGCAAACGCTCCGTATTAGATTAATTGTTTAGCGATGCGTCGCCTTAATAAAGGAAGTCCAAAGTCATGAGATAAAAAAAACCGGCCAAGTGCGAGTCGGACCCGCGCACGAAAGGTTCCGTATCATTATCTATAAAAACGGCAAAAAAATTATGTAGGTTGTGTGGGAGCCCCACTTAAATATTTATTTTATTCTGTTTTAGTATTTGTTGTTATAAAGGCAACAGAAATACATCATCTGTGAAAATTTCAACATGCGGTTTACAATTTATGACGTTTTAAAAAAAAAAAAACTACTTACTTGATCTCGTTCAAACCAATTTTCGGTGGAAGTTTGCATTTTAATTTACATCATATATTTTTTTTTGTTTTATCATTCTCTTATTTAAGAAGTTACAGGGACACACATTTTACCACTTTGGAAGTGTCTCTCGCACAAACTTTTCAGATTAGAAAAAAATGATACAAGAAACCTCAATATCATTTTGAAGACCTATCCATAGATGGACACGTATGAAAAATTTTTGAGTTTCAGTTCTAAATATGGGACCCCCAAAATTTATTGTTTTTTTTTCTATTTTTGTGTGAAAATCTTAATGCGGTTCACAGAATACATCTACTTACCAAGTTTCAACAGTATAGTTTTTATGGTTTCAGAAAAAAGTGGCTGTGACATACGGACGGACAGACAGACAGACAGACATGTCGAATCCATAAGGGTTCCGTTTTTTGCCATTTGGCTACGGAACCCTAAAAAAAGATACTTTTTATTTGAATAAAGTAAAGTAAATAGCCTATGACTGTCCCACTGCTGGGCAAATGCCGCCATCAATGAAATCAAGTCATCGCTACAATTGATGGGTATCACCCTAATACCTATCAATTTATAATAAGCTTAATCATTGCTCATCATTACCATCATAATTTGAATAAAACTGCTTTAAAAAAAGCTAGTCAAAAACCGATGACATGTTTAGAACAGGCTTCTCCATTTCTCATAATTTTTGACTACCCATACAAGCCTATTTAAATTTCAAAACCTGTAGGTTTTGAAATAGGATTGAAGGAAGGATCAAGAATATTTATTTTATATACAATCAACCATACATGGCTGCTTGTATATAAAATAAATATTCTTGATATTGTCTGTCTGATGTTTAAAGAATTGAAATAATAGTAATCGCTCTCGCTCCAAATAACTGACCACATTCTGAAGCACAGTTTGTTCAGCTGGAATTAGGGAATGGAATTGGTGATGAAAATATCACAAACACTCCTACTCCTATTGTATAGATATTGTACAGTTTTAAACATATGTTGTCTTTTTAAATCACTGTTTCAAACATAATTAATGATTACAGGAAAACAATGAAACGATACTTATTTCAGCTATAAGTTTCACTTTTGAAAAACTTACTTACTTTTCGTGCACTACGTTTTTACGTTTACGCCCAACTACTCATAATAATAGGCACATATAGGTCATACTAAAATTAGGTATAAGTTTTACTAAAGTGAAATTTATTTTACTCTTAACTAGCTGACCCATTAAACAATGTCCTGTCCAATATTTTGATTACGCTATGTAGGACCTGCGCCATCTAAATAAAATTTGTATGAGGTTTTGTATTAATCTTTATCTTTATATAAATCTTCTATGCGTGTGTATGAAATTAAACTCCTTCTAAACGGCTGGACCGATTTGGATGAAATTTTTTTGTGTGTGTTCAAGTGGATTCGAGAATGGTTTAGATTTACAATTAAACCCGGTAGGTGGCGCTGCTATAGTGGTTCAGGGGGGTGTTCTCAAGCGGACGAATGATTTGTTTGTTTTGTTGTCATGGAAACTGTCAACGTTTTGTTTGCTTTGTTGTTATGGAAACCGCAAAAGCAAACTGCAAAAGTTTGAAGGTCCTTTGATGAGTCACCATCCAAACTAGACCGTAGGAGTCGCATTTTATAACACATAATAAATAATCTGTTGTGTAGGTATATACTATTTAATTGTAACAGAACATCAGAAGCAATTACGAACCTAAAAATATATATAAGACCCTAATTAAAATATACGTTGTTCTCAGGCAGCAAATATTTTGCTAACGGTTTTCATTCTCATGAAGTACCTATTACAAAAAAATAAATATTATGGACATTGAAAATGTTTTGTAATAAAGGCTGCTTTCCCAAATAAACCGTGGGCCTTTGTGATTGTTGTGATAATAATATATTTGCTCAAACTTTATTTATTGTAGAAATCAACAGAATTCATTCACAACACATAATTCAAACTAAATTATTTTGAATCATTCAGAAAACATTCTGTATCACAATGCAAACCTGTGGATACATCATGTAAATATCTTTGAATAGAAAGACCACTTAAAACAATAGCTTTAGTTATTATTACTTTGTAAGTTCACTATACAAGTATATTTTTGAATTCGTATATTAACGAAGAAGAGTAATTAATGAAGAGTAATGAAACACTGTCAGTGCAATTCTTCTTCTTGCGTGTCGATGACATAGTAAAGTAAGTAAGAAAATAGCCTATGACTGTCCCACAGCTGGGCAAAGGCTATCTATCCGTGAAATCGATTGTCGTTAAATTTTCGATAACTTGCAATAGATAAAATAAAATATCGTATCCCAGCAGTGCGGTCATAAAAGAGTTGACACTTATCAGTTTATGTACATACTCAAAAACAATGCACTTTATGGATGTCAGAGCAAATTAAACGATTTAAATGTTTGATAACATGAGCTACACGGCTTTAGATCAAAGATTCGCGACATGAATAGCGTTGTCACCAGGCTTTCATTGAAGGTGGGAGTGTTTTTATTTCTTACGGGTAACCACATCGACATCAGCTAACTTGATGTGATGATACCGGAATCCTCATTTACCGAGGAACTGGCTATCTTATCTCTAACTATCGGAACACAATAATAAGAGGTTGCACTATGATAATGCTACTGACATTAATATTATGGCGGCATGTTTAGATAGAAGTAGCTAGCCAGACGGACTAAAAAAGCCTTACTAAGAACCAAACCGAGACCAAATATGTATTGGATCAAACCCGAGACCTCTGGGTCTAAGACCCATGCCACTAGGCCACAGAGGCGGTTAAAGTTTTTTAGGTGTTTATAGAGGACATAGTGTTGTTCCATATTTTGCTGGGAGACATCGCAGCCAACAACGATTATAGTACGAGTAGTCGGCATCCAGCAGCGTAGACTAGTCTTACAAATAAACAAAGATTAAGCTTCGAATAATTATTCCGTGTTTTGTCTCTTTTACCTACTCTAATTTGAAATGACGTTTACATGACAGAAACAAAACACGGAATAACAATTCGGAGCTTATTCTTTGTTTATTTGTAAGGTGGTTTGACTACAAATTGCACACACGTACTCGAACGCGGTTTATTTTGGAGAGTTTGCTTGCCTCAGGCGTCATTTTCGGCGTCACCTGACTTAATGAGGGCGGCGAGAAACTGAAATAGTTCCTCAAGCCGTGTGATCGAAACACTGTCAAAGATTTTCTAGAGGGAATGGTATCACGCCCTAGCGTGTCCCCGTTCTCTACTAAATTCGCCGAGGGGTTCGGGTCGGATCGGGCGTACGCGGTGTGACGACAACAATGTTTCATGACAGCTGTATCAGTTCCATAAGCTTCATGGAGATAACACACACTTTTTGTTCACTTCTCGCTAGTGACTGGCGTAACATGCATATTACAATATAAAATTTATTCTCATTTCGAATCATGTATTTTATGTCTGATTATAAGAAAATTAAAGGGTTAACAGTCTGAACATTGGTTCAATCAAATGTTATGTGCCAAATTTTTATATGGGCTGCGGGACAGTGAAACCATTAGGCTTAGTTACAATAGTGGCACCAGTGTTCGACACAGGAACCAGTAATCGACCCTTTGAACTGCTAGGTGACAGTCTACTTGCACGAACAACAAGAGGATGCCCACAAGGAGGGTTCCTCTCGCCTCTTCTGTGGAGCCTCGTGGTTGATTCAATCGTAGTAAGGCTGAATAAAGGACCATTCTATACGGTTGGTTATGCGGATGATCTGGTCATCTCAGTCAGTGGGAAGTTTCCCTCAACGGTATCGGGGTTGATGCAACGTGCCCTGGGTTTGCTGGAGGAATGGTGCAATGCCCATCACCTCTCTGTAAACCCGGGGAAAACAACAGCCATCCCCTTTACAAGAATGAGAAACACTACGGGACTGGGTAACCTAACACTCTATGGTACCCAGCTCTCTTGATCCAAAGAAGTGAAATATCTAGGTTTAACGCTGGATAGGGAACTTACTTGGAAACAGCATATGGACACGACCGTAGCCAAGGCTTACAGAGTCTTTGGCAAGATGTGGGGACTCAACCCCAAAATCATTAGGTGGATCAACATGACGATGATGAGACCACTTTTTATAACTAAAGAAAAAAGTTCACTGATTCTTGACGAACACACTGGTACCACTACCATAATATGTGTATTAGTAATTCTCAGGCGTGAACGTGAACAAAACACTTGGGGAATTGGACCCACCTACATGCCCAATGCGATTTGGTGGGGTTTTACGATTGCCAAAGCTCGATAAAACCCGGGACCCATACCTTCTGAAGCAGGTGTGTGCACACTTCACGAATTGGAGCATTTCGTCAGGCATATTCGAGTCAGAAAAAGGTAAGCTAGTCAAAGCAAGCCTTTGACTTTGTGCAAACGAACAGTTTCCAATATGTTGATGTGTTAATTTAATCAACTTTTTTCCAACCGATATCCATCTTTCTGCCTGAAGCCCTCTGGTTAGCCGCTTGAGAATTCCAGTCTCCATAATCCAGTATACATTTCCATGTTCCCTTTGTATTAAGTAAGTTAATTGCCTATAACTGTCCCACTGCTGGGCAAAGGCCTCCATCTTTGAAATTAAGTCATTCTTATAATTGATGGGTATTAGCTTCATCCCTTTGTATTGTGCAATGAAAATTAAATGAGCTTGTAAAACAATTGAAATACTGATTATCACTTCAGCTCGAGTTGCAGTTGTTTTTGTTATTTTTTTAGTGAATGCTCAAAATGTTTCCATTCCGGGATAATATAATGCCGTCCGTTCAAACCCGAACTCAGTAATGTAGCACACATAACATGCTTGGCGGGTTCATGTTGTTTTACCTACTGACTGCCAAAATACAAATAAATCCATTTTTTTTACCCGACTGCGTCAGAAGGAGGGTTATGTTTTTCGAGTGTACCTATGTATGTGTGTTTCTTTGGCACGCCCTACAGCTCAAACGATATGGTAGATTTTAACATATGAGGTGTCGTTAGATATTTCGAGTGTATGTATGTATGTATGTCTTTGTGTGTATGTATGTATGTATGTGTATATGCATGTATGTATGTATGAATGTATGTATGTATGTATGTCTGTTTCTTTGACACGCCCTACAGCCCAAACGGCATGGTGGATTTTAACTTATGAGGCTACAAAAAAAAATCATCAACCAAGCGGCCGTGGTAAGCTCAATTAAATCCGCACTCTCTTTGGTTGGTGATTGTCCCCGTCTGCGACAACTATCAATATTAAATGTATTTTGAAATATTTCACGTTGCATTCAACATTACTCAAATTGAATTCTGGGATCGTAGAGCTTGTTTTTATTTTTTCAGTTTTTTCTCTTTGTAGTTATTTTTATAAAGTTGTTTTAGCAGTCGGGTTTTTTGTTTTGTTTTAATAATTTTTTAATGTTTTCAATGGAAATGATTTTCAAACTCATTGGTAGACGTTCTTTGTGTATTATTTTCAGTGAATATTTGAAGCATTAGACGGTTTCTTTTTTAACGATCTCGACTTCTATAAGAGTGGAGGAAGACCGTCAAAGTAAGAGACGTGTATAGAGACTTGGGGGAGACCCTTGACCAGCTGTAGGTTGCAATTAGGTAAATAAAAAAAAAAGACAACTCATTCAATAAATATTGTATGTTTGTTTCTTTTAGCTTCCTAAGGCGTTATATTTTAGTATTAGCTATCCTTCTGAGAATATTTTTTGATATAGAAATATAATTGTTCCAACATCCAATAACAAAGTCAAAGTATTTTTTTTAATTCAAATATACTTTAGGAAAGGCTTTTGTATCGTACGATGTTTTTTTTACCTACTACCCTTTGACGACCTCCTTGGTCGAGTGGCTTGCACACCGGTTTTTATGGTGTCACCATCTCTGAGGTCCCGGGTTCGATCCCCGGTCGGATCAATTTAGAAATACCTGTTTTTGTAAAAATAAATTACCTGTAAATCGTTTCGGGTCTGGGTGTTTTCTATGTATAATGAGTATGTATTTAAGTATATTAAGTATGTTTATCCGTTGTCTTTAACCGATTTCTCGAATGGAAGCTTTTCTTGGGGCTAGATAATTGGTGTGAGTGTGGGAAACATTTATTTTATTTATTTATTTACCCTTTCAGGACGTCTACTTTTTAGCTGTGGAGAAGAAAGGGCGCGAGAAACTCCGCTGAAGTGTAAATAAAATTTAGTTATATCCACGGTGCTCACCATTAGGTAATAATGGCTGTATCCAACTTGTGAAAACTTTGTTGACTAAATAAGGCTCAATTTGGCTTACAAAGTGAATGAGTGACTAAAACGTAATACTGTGCTAAAACTATGCTATTGTAACAGAGTTTGTTTAAGTATCGAACTATACCCCAGCTTACCCCGTGGAACTACAAGTCACTTAACAACTTCCCTGTCCCATGAGTCACATGTGATACATAACAATTGATTTATCTATTGTGCTTAAAAGATATTTTGTGCTTAAAGTAAGATATTATCATGTAGACTATCGTCTACCAAAAAAAATACTTACCGCAATAAAAAGGGAGATCAAAAAATAATTTTCGATTTTTTTGCGTGGATTAGCTATGGAGCTTATTGACGGAGTGCTTGGTCTGCGATTGCTAAAGTTAAGCAACTTTCGCAAATGCCGGACATCGGACGGGTGACCAACATTTTTTTATATCTCGTGGTCTTTTGTGCTTCGGAAGGCACGTCAAGTCGTTGGTCAAGGCTGCATTTGCAATCGTTAATCCGCACTGGGCCCGCGTGGCGGTTTATGGCTTGTTCTCTCTATCCATCCATAGGGTAAGCCCGTGCCCCAGTAGTGGGGACATAAATGAGCTGGTGAAGTGAAATTGGATTGATTGTGGTTCTTAATGATGGAATAGGAGAAAACAGCAAGCAAATGCTATCGACATTTTGTAAGTAGGCAATTAATGGAATTTATTATTAAAATATACTTTTTGTTGTTGGAGATGAAATTAAAAAGAAATCAATCACACACCGCTGATGTGACTATTAAAAAGAAACTTACCTTTTTTTATTTTATTTTTTATTTATTTATTGAAGCTTTAAATGGTAAAGAATTTTCTGTGTCAAAATAGTCACCGGTGATTCCGAGTACCTACGAGTGTAGCACCCTTAATTAATATCACAATGTCAGAATCCTTGTTGCTGCTTCAAATATCGCACGCCAGCATATTTTTTCGAGTGGATATCGCTTTTTCTGAAAATTAATATAATAGGTACCTTACCTATGAAATTGGAGTTTTGTTTAACCTCTCCATATGCGGATCGGTTACATGTAACCGCTGCAATATTCGGTCAACACCCGGACGGTTACATGTAACCGCACCCGACCACGCGACTATAATAATTAATATCGATAGGTTAGAGTATACTTTTGTATGAAGATGTTTGGCTATAGACAAACTAGAGTAAATTTGCTATATTAAAAACACAAGACAAGGTTATTCTACTGTCGTTTTTCGTGTTGGATGACAGTTCGAACATTTGTCATTTGTGCATCAAGGTTACTTAGTGCATTGAGGAAAAAACTGGAAATACTCATGTAAGTAGTGTTTTATATTAGAAACTGTTGTAAATCATCTTGCTGAGTTTATAGTGAACGTTTTTAGCTATAAGTTTTCAACGAATATCGTATCTAATAGTGATTTTTAAATTTTCGATTTCGGAGTGATCCCAGAGTGATTTTAGTGCGTAAATGCATGTACAGTTTGTTAGAAATACAGTAAAATGAATAAAAACAGTGTATGAGTAATGGAAACTAGTTTACACAAAGAAATAACGACATTTATTATCATTTTTATTGAAATAAAATTACGACCGTTTCATGTACTGACATTCGAAATGGCCGAAATTTTTTGCCATACCATTTTGGGCTATATTTGTATAGAGCTTACGGCCATACTTGCCGGCAGACAGTGTGAAATTTCTTTCTTAGTAGTAGGAGGATAGTGTCGATAGCTTTTACGATAATATTTTGTTATTTTCGATAGTAATGGTGATATTCTTGTAATGTTTCTAAATTTACTTTTGTATTGAGACAGTTATATAAGTATGCTATATTGTGTTATTGTGTATAAGTATGTTGTATAGCATATTATTTTATGTTGTTTATTTGATTTTGATTATAGAATGGCTAATTGGAGAATTGGGAGAGATGAGGAGGCTCCAAGCGACTTTTGATATTTTATACGACGAGGCCGACGCGGAGGAGGAGCGCGAGGAAGTAGTCAGTGATGACGAGGTTAGTAGAATTTATTTCATCATCATCATCATCAAATAATCTGTTTATTGTGTTTATTGTGTTACAAGGATTGTGCTAGGATTATGCGATCGTATGGCGCCGGTTATTTATTTCACCATCACCACCATCATCACCACCATCATCATCATCATCATCATCAAGTAATCTGTTTATTGTGTTTGGTTTGTACTGGTGATGTGTTTATTGTGCTAGGATTATGCGATCGTATGGCGCCGGTTATTTATTTCACCATCACCACTACCATCATCATCATCATCATCAAATAATCTGTTTATTGTGTTTGGTTTGTACTGGTGATGTGTTTATTGTGCTAAGATTATGCGATCGTATGGCGCCGGTTATTTATTTCACCATCACCACAACCATCATCATCATCATCATCAAATAATCTGTTTATTGTGTTTGGTTTGTACTGGTGATGTGTTTATTGTGCTAGGATTATGCGATCGTATGGCGCCGGTTATTTATTTCACCATCACCACAACCATCATCATCATCATCATCAAATAATCTGTTTATTGTGTTTGGTTTGTACTGGTGATGTGTTTATTGTGCTAGGATTATGCGCTAGGATACGTATGGCGCTGGTTATTTATTTCACCATCACCACTACCATCATCATCATCATCATCAAATAATTTGTTTATTGTGTTTGGTTTCTACTGGTATGATTGTAGTAATAACTGTTTCACTTTTTTGTATGTTTTAGGGCGAACCTTCGCCATTGGCTCCTGCCTACTCTCCGCTCACATCTCCACGACGCCATGAGGAGGTTGACTGGATGGAGGTCAGTTACATATACATATATACAACCGCTCCGTTCTCTGAGCACTTCGACTTCTCAGCGTGGCTGCTGCCGTGGTGGAGGAGAAGAAGATTTTATTAAACATTTTTTTATTGTATTTTTATTTGTATTGTATCATTTGGTAACGACATAAGTATTGTAAATGTCGTTACTTCTATAATAAAAACTGTGGAGTTAAAAAATAGACGTCCTGAATGGGTACTAGGTAAAAAACATTGGACGATTTTCAATATTATTTCATTATTTTTACAATTTACTATTTTTACAATATACAATTTTTACTTTCACTTTGACTTTGACTTTGATTTTATACCTATGATGATGATGATGATGATGAAACAAAATAAAATTGAGACTGACATTGTACATTTCATTTATTCATATAAACTAGTAGCTTACAAAAATAACATAAAAAACAACTATCGATGACATTACAAAAAGTGAAGTAACACCCCTAGTTCATTTTTTGCTTTCGTAGGTCGTATTTCAAGTGTTGTTTTTGTAAACATCTCGGGGTTTTTTGTTACATTGTTTACACAATTAGACAGCATGGGTGCTTGTTCTTTGTTTTATGTACTACTGCGCGTTTATTTCTTGTGATTGAGGCCATAATATGGTTCGTAAAGTTTGATCATGTATGACCAATAAACTATTTCTATAATCACATATATCTTGATACCTGCCGGAAAGGAAATTTATCAATTAGTAAATTGCCGTTTACAGAATGATAAAATATGATCTGGTTGCAACGTAATCATTATTTTTGTGAACATCGACGATAGGTATTCGCCATTTTGCGAATTACGTCATCGGCGCCCGTGCTGTCATTTTTTTGGCATTGGACTTGAAGGGTTAAAGATTTTTTATAAAATTTTATTTTTTATACTGACGTTTTATTATTTTTCTTAGCATCTATTTATTTTAACACTATACAAATTGTAGAGTGTAGTGTGTTTGTTTCGCTAGCTAAATATAGCAGACATTAAAAAGAAAAAAAATCAAGTCCCTTCAAAGCTACAATGAAACAAAAGGACAACTCCGCGAACAAAAATTTAGTCAATTTAAAAAAAATATTGGGCGATAAAGACTCAAAATTAATAATCATTGTTATTGCTGAAGCCTAAGTAACATAGTCCTAATTAAAGGTGTATAATAATAATAACAACCGGTATTGACTTTTAGAAGTAATACACCTATTAATAAGTGAGAAAAAAACTTCAATTTCAAAGGTAAGGACCTATTATTATTAATATTGTTGAAATTTTATTGAGTGGTTAACGCGCCCAGTCTGCGATTGCTGAAGTTAAGCAACTTTCACAAATGCCAATAATCGGATGGGTGACCAAAATCGATCGAGCTTCTTCGTTCTTTGGAAGGCGGAAATCACTAGGATAGATATGTGTTTGAGTTCGCTGTTACTCTATTAGTTATCCCTGCCGGCTGGTGGACTTAACTTGTTCAATTGCTTTACAAGCCTTCATTTTTTTATGAAGATAGTCATAGTATTTATGTTTTGTTAAAAAAAGATGAATCTTTTTATAATTACATTTAATTTAACCTGAGCGCCATTTATTTATTATTTATTAACAAAAAGCTACAAAACAGATTACAATCAAAGAGGGTAACACAATAAAATTTACTGGCTTAAAACTAGATTGTAAACCTTAACATGTAGCCTTAACATGACTATAAGGTTTATTAGTATAGGTTACTTATTATAGAGATTTTCAAATCTAATAATATAAATTAGGTTGGGAACACTGAGTTACTTACCACCTAGAGAAGAACATTGAATGTTACTCACATGCATGTCTAATTTATTTTCATATTTATGTTTTTGTTTATCATATTATACTAATATTATAAAGAGGAAAGCTTTGTATTTTTGTATGTTTGTAACGAATAAACTCAAAAGCTTCTGGACCGGTTTAAAAAATTCTTTCACCATTAGAATGCTACATTAGCGCTGAGTAACATAGGCTATATTAAAAAAGAAATGTCCACACGTGGGAAGCCGGGACGGGCCGCTAGTTAATAATAATAAAATATTTACATTTTATTTCAGACTTCATGCTTTAAGGAATAACATCTTGAAGCGCATGGGACTAACGACCTAACAAAGCCTGTAGGAAGCGACCGACGACAGCGCAAGCGCAACAAGTTACCACTAACCGAAGAACATTGACTGTTACGTCACGTTACAAGCAGTGACATCGACGACGCCGGCGCGGGGGCGTTAAAATGCTGCTGAATTTAAAACAAATCAAACAATAAAATTAGGTGTTTTTTGTCAGTAATGTTTTTATTTAACTCATTGTAGAATGCGCTCCAGTGCAGGTAATGCTTGCACAACCAGTTTATTATTAACTAGCGCTTTTACTCGCGACTTCGTCAGCGTGGATTAGAGATTTAAAAAATACTCATTTATAAAATATTTTTCCTATGTAACCCGCAAGCGCTGTAGCCTTCTATCAGTGAAAGATTTTTAGGAATTGGGTACCAGTGGTTCCAGAGAATACCCTCCTAAAACAAACAAACAAACTTTATCTCTTTATTCATATTTTAATAGGATTATTAAAATAAGTTTTGCTGTTTTTGGCTGCTTCCAAAGTACCTTCCGCTTTGTTAGTGCATCTCATCGCATTCCATCGTTGTGCAAGAAATGTCAAATATTTAAAAACCACAAAAACAAGGCTATAATAATTTTGTTGAATACGAGGAATTTGATGTATTTTAAACAACTGCACGCTGGTGGGCGCTTTAATTTTAACTAGTGGTAGCCCAGTGGTCGAAATTCAACCGTAATTTTATTAATTTTATGATTTTATTAAATTAATTAGTTTTATATAAATGTTTAAAAATTGCATGCAATATTAATTTAAAATCTTGTAACATCTTTTAATACCATGACTTTTAAAATAATAAAAATAATAAATAAAGATTTATTATTTTTATTATTTTAAGGCTGCACATATTGTATCCTAAGCAATGAAAAATTGAAAAAAAATGTAAATTTGGATTGGCATTGACAGATTTCGGCCACTCCTCTTCCAGTTTTGAAATTTTTGAAAATAGTATAATATGCGTGTGTGTCAAATATAGGTAGTGTGTGTAATGTTTGTTTTATTGATTAAATATATATTTTTATGCATAATTTAAATAAAATATTAACATTGTGTACTCCTACCGTACCGGTGACTACCTAAAACAGGTATTTTCTTACTTAGTAGGTATGTCACAGTTAAATTGTAATCAAATGGTCTGTGAATAAAGCATTTTTGATTTTTTTTTTACTCCTTCTCTTTAAAAACTATAAGTGTGCGAAATTACATACTCCTCTTAAATTTTCGTAAAAAGGGGTACAAAGTTTTTGTTTCACGTATTTAATATATAGATAATTTGCTTTTGGTATTCATTTAACACAAATTGTTTAAGGGAAGAATGGGGGCGAATTCATAATTTAATCCTTAACCCGAAAATGATTATTCAATCGCCCATATGATAGCAAAATACCTTGTTGAAATTTATTTTGTGTAAAACTTATTTATTTATTTATTTATTAAAATTTACAAAGGTATTTAATATTAATTTATAGAACGAAGCAGTGTGATAAAAACCAATATTGGTTTGTCCACACACTGGCACTCACCGCCTTACGCTCACAATATATAGAAAAATAAAAAATATAAAAAATAGAAAACATATATAATATAATATAATATATAATATAAACTACTCTTAAACTACGTATAATTAAATATTCAGTGGTTCACTAAAATACCCACTCTGCATACTCATACGTCGCCGAATTTAGTTTATTTCATATTTTCCGGTTGACTGATTTTTACTTTTTATCAATATTCAAAATAAAAAAATGCAAAATACAAGACTATATTTTTTTAATAACTGTTTTTCGCTTTTTTTTAGAGGATTGTGTGTGTAATATTTAGAAAAAAAGAAGTAAGCGCTACCAATTTTCGTCGCACGCGCAGCATTTTAACGGTGGACCATCTCACCGATGACGCGCCGCCGCACCGCTTATCAGTGTTATCACCCCGCGAGCCTCGTGTCTCCTCGCGGCCCCAGTAGCGCGGCCTCGCTCGCTCCGAGCGGACATCTCGCGGGCCCGACGGCGCCCGAGTGCGCCCGAACTATCCCGAACGCGGCCTACCCCACATCGCAACCGTAAGTATTAAAGTACACTACGATTGGAACGCGTACGCATATCGAGCAAGCGGCTGCGCGAGACCTCTACGGCCAAATATTAAGGATTGTTTACACACCAATGTTTGCGTTGCTTCGCCGCACGCCGTGACTTCTGCGTTAAGACTTTAGAAACAGCCTTTTCGGATTTTGAGCGTTACGTGACTCATCGGTGGAAAGATATCAAGGCCGCCTCATCCTTATGTAAATTTGTCCTCGCAGTCTTAATGTATCAGTTGGGATATGGTTATCAGGCCGTGATAATACCTCTAGTTCCCCGTTCTGGCGGTGTCATTATCTTTATCCTTCAAAACGGCTGGTTTCGTCACGGTGCCGGTGGCAAACAGATCGTTTCATTGTGAAATCTGTGACGACCGACTCTACTTAACGGTTGTAATTGGTCCATTTTATAATCTTGAGACAATGTTAAGGCGAAGGTGAAACAATAGTTTCCTATTTTTTGCCGGCTATTGCTAATTCATAGCTGGACGTCGTCGCGGCCGACGTTTCGTACCTCATTGTAAGTTTCACCGCGTGTTTGAGCCTTCAGATGTCATGTCATTACTTTAGAACTATCTAACGTATAGTTGGTTACGATGCTTCTGTCAAGCATTCAAAACAAAACACAACGATTACCTACCAAATTACCCCAAAATAACCTTTTTGATTCAACATCCAGACGTCCGGATAGTAAAACGTCAAAACGTGTGTAAATAAAGTAAGTGATCGGAGAAAATTCACAATACCTACTTTGTGTGTCAAAGATAACGTAATACGTTACAGATCGGCGCTTATGCAGTGTTTGGTGTTCTTCGAAATTATGTGTTATCTATCTTTCATCAACCATTATAATATTTTGTAAATAACTTATGTGAGGGCCGTGACGCACGGTTGAGTCTATTTGTGTGCTGGAAGTAATGAATGGTTCTGTTACTTAATCATTATGGATGGATTCGATTGAAGTATGGTGAACCTCATCGTTACTCATCTTTCAGTTGTGTGAAAGTCACGTTTGACAGTTGAAATTATTTTTAAACTGTAGATCTTATTTTAATCGTAAAACACTCTAACACTTACTTTCATGTGCCCTGAAAAACCTCAGAACAATAACAATGGAGCTGATAACATATTATTTCTTTTTTTGGGCCGTCACGTCATCTAAAACGTCACATTATCCTGACCTGCTCTAAGTGTGACGGCATTTTTTTCGCAAAAATTGGCTATATTAGTCACTTGCGAGCACGAAAGGGCAGAACAACAAAACCACCGTGACTGCAGCTCATAAAAGCGGTCGCTGTAACCGAAATTGGCTAGGATAGGATAAGATAGGGTCGGCGGTTCATATAGGTACTTGCACTTCGCCTGTTTGTAATTTTTTCTATGGATAAAAATGCAATGGCTCACAAAAATAACTAAATTATAACATATTGTGTCAAGTAGCCAAAATGATAAAAAAATGTACCCAATACAGAATTTGATAACGTTAACTAGTATTTAAAAGTTTTGTGGAACTCCACAATGCAATAAAGTGTCTTAAAATATCTGGTTTCAAGTATCATCATCATCATCAGCTCATTTTTATGTCCCCACTGCTGGGGCACGAGCCTTCCCTATGAATGGATAGGGAGAACGGGCCATAAACCATCACGCGGGCCCAGCGGATTGGTGGTTGTTCACGACTGCTAATGCAGCCGGGACCAACGGCTTTACGTTACAAGATCTCCCGCCCAGAGTAGACTTACGAACCGATGGCATGATGACGTTCATAAGTGCTATTTGTAGCCTAAACTGAATAAATGATTTTGAATTGAATTGAATTGAATTGAATTGAATTGAAAAAAAGCTAAGACTAACGCGCTCCAGCAACGCACACATTGACAACCTCTCAATGACACAGAATCTCGGAAGAAGATGGCCCGAGTTTCCGTGGCCGTTAGAGGGCCTATTTGTGCGTTGCTCGATGTATGTATTATGGTTACCTTCTGGCGTCTCCTTTTTTTGTGACATCACAAAGGATTCGTGAATGTTAGGTATCAAAAGTTTAGAAAACAATTAGTGTACACAAGCCGTGACGAAGTAGGAGATTAAAAGCATTTGCTTATTCATTGGATTCTTTCATTATTAGACCTCACCTAACTTCGAAGTTTGAAGAATCTTTGTACCACACGGGACAATGATGTTTAAGTACCATAATCATGTTCTAAAAAAATAATTAAAGTTTATGTAACCAACCAGGGACGAGTGTAAACGAGAGCCACCGTCTCAGAAAAAGACAGCCTGATCTGGTGTACCGACGGATCAAAAATGAAGTCGGGCACAGGGGCAGGCGTCTATAACAACGACTTCAAACATAGTCAAAGCATGGGAAAATTTGCCACTGTTTACCAAGCAAAATCTTTCGCTATTCTCCTATGCGCAAAGCAGAATATAGAGTTAGCTATTAAAAAGCGCAATATATTCATCCTGAGTGACAGCCAAGCAGCACTCAAGTCACATATATCGCCCCGAATCGACTCTGGCCTTGTTCTAGAAACGACCAAAGCTCTAAACAAGCTATATAGGTGGACATAACAAGGTGCGATTGATCTGGGTCCCAGGCCCTATGGGAATTCACGGCAACGAGATGGCGGATGCACTTGCCAGGGAAGGCTCGGAGACCCAGCTTATTGGTCCTGAGCCGTTCGTGGAACTTGCACCAAGTACCAAAGTACCATTAACAAGGCCTTAAAGATTACATCAAAACAGGCACGGCATCGAAAGAGCAGCCGGGTATGAAACACTCCAAATCCTTCCTAGGCGAAAACGCCTTAGGACGGAATAAGTTCATATGCGGAGGCAGTAGAAGGCAGACCCGATTAACCATCGGTGCCTCGACAGGGCACTATGCCACAAAACCAATGCTTCTCAGAATGAATCTATCAACAAATAGTTTGTGTAGGGCATGTGGAGAGGAAATGGAGTCAATGCAACAGACTCTCTGGCTAGGAAAAGAATGGGACTCCTGGGGTCGGCCTATCCGAAACCGGAGGACTTCAGGCTCTTCGCTCTTAAGGACGTTGCCAAACTTATGGCATCTATCTTCACAGAGGAAGAAGAGTGAAAGGATAGGGTTGCACAAAAGATCTCGATGGATCGAAGTGTTACTGCGAGAGGGAAACCTCAGCAGGCGCCACTAAGATAAGATAAGATGTTTAAGTTCAGTAAAAAAGTTAAAATAATAAAAGATTTTATATTTTAAAAGATATTATAAATAATTTTGTTCAAAAGAACAAAAGAAACATTTTTTTTTTTTTTTTTAAATGTGAGAAATCGTGGTCCAATCAAATTGACTTGAGGTCTGCTGTGCTCTGAGCGAATTCACAAGAATTGCTTTGTTAACTGTGTCGTATGAAGTGTAAAGTATATTGTTTTGTATTTTAGTCACATTATAGCTGCACTATTGTATTGGGTAAAAAAATAGAAACCTGTAAAGTTAGTTGTAGGTAATTATAAAATAAATAAATAAACCATTCATAAAAAGGAACTAGAAATACTTAATATCAGGAAAAAAGATCAGAAAGATCTCAATATCTTAAGCTTTACTGTGTATTCGCTTTGCTATAAGCAATCTTTTTGGGATGTTATAAGAAGAAACTAATGAGTAATATACACGTAATATAAGTTATGAAATGTTATTAGCGTGTGTCGGCTTTCAGTAGCAGAAACTGTTATTTCGTCAGTTCAATGAAACTAAACTAATAAGCCGGTGTGACTGAGCCACTGACGACATAAACGCAAGACGTAAACACTTCAGATTTTCTACCTGTCTTACGGCGTTCCGATAAGGTTTATAATGGCAATGCAAGTGCTGTACGAATGTGAAGTGTTCAATAGCGTGACAAATCAAACTAATTTGTCTCAGCTCGTACGGGCCCTCGCTTTGGACACAGAAGAAAGACACTAGCTTTGAGATCTAGCCAAGAAATAAAGGTTACCAAAGAAGTCTGGACCTCAGTAAAGAATGTCATAAAGTTGTGAAAAATCCTAACACTCACGGAAAAACAAAAAAATACTAGAACTTATGAAAAATCAACCAGTCCCAGGTAACTATTTAAAGCATTATGAATGCAAAAAATAAAAAATAATGTATAAGTATCCAGTGCTAACCTCTAATCTTATAAGCAGACCTAATATTATTTGCTTTTTTTTCTTTATTCATCATAATCTATATATTAATACGCGAAGCAAAAACCTTGTACATCTACCCTTTTTTACGAAAATTGCGCGGACGGAGAAGTATGAAATTTCGCACACTTATAGTTTATATAGAAAAGGAGTACGGAATGTTAATATTTTTTTGAAAATTATGCATAAAAATACATTAAATCAATAAAACAAACATTACAACACTACCATGTATTTGACACACACGCATATACATATTATACTCTTCTCTAAAATTTCAAAAATGGAAGAGGAGCGGCCGAAGTCAGTCAATGCCAATCCAAACTCACATTCTATATTTTTTAATTTTTCATTGTTATTTATGATATAATCCGTGCAGACTTAATAAAACTACGGTCGAATTTCGACCACTGGCCGACCACTAGTAACCTATTATAGTAAGAAAATGAAAATGGCAATCATATGCCGTATGCCTTATTAAACCTCGTTAATATGCCTCGTTAATAGTCCATACAGACCATGCCGTATGCCTCATTAAACGTTCTTCGTCTTGATCAGGCAGACACATGGACATCCACTTGCTATGGTCCGTACATACTTCACTTGCTCTGTCTAGTGGCTAACACCAATACTAGGGTCTCAATTTCTAAACTTCTCTTGTTTTAAAACTTCCTGGATATCTACGACCATTTTTATTTAAGATCAATGCCATAAAAACAATGTTAGTAGCATTACTTTGTTGCTACTGTTAGAGATACGATAGGTAGTAGCTAAGTGGTTGGGGATTCCGGGTGGAACGTTATTCCATCTTTGGCCTTATCGTTACTTACTATAGTTGAAGGACAAGCACTTCATGTCACTCCTTTCTTTTCAAACTTGTCTACTCTTGATAGTTCTGGGCTGGCTTGGTCTAAAAAACCATTAGAACATGCTATAAGTCGTTTATGCATTGTCTAAGTCGATGTAATTAATTGTTGATTATATTTTATTTCATAAAAATAATATTATATTATACCAAAAAAAAAAAAAATCAATACAATATAATTCTTTAATACGTGTGTATGTCACTGAATTCTTAGATCGATTTTTGAGTGGGGTTTCTAGATGGTTTCGATTCACAATTGGACCCGGTAAGTGGCGCTGCAATACGGTCCATCATGGTCGCGAGCGGGCTACTAGTATATTTCGATATTATTAATATATTAAATGTTAGACAACAATCACATACATTGTTCTGATCCCAAGGTAAGTAGCTAAAGCACTACTTTTATGGAAATCAGGAACAACGATGTCCGGCGATTGCAAAGTCCGGCGTGCAAGCCACTCGGCTACGGAGGTCGTCAAATTATTAATTTTATTATTGTTAAGTCTACCTCGCGTGGTCATGGTAATGACCTTCTATGATATAAAACTGTTATTTGTACAAGATTTGGTTTTACTTTTAACACATTGTAGCAGATATATATTTTTAGTACGAGTTTAAAGTTTATTCTGATACCAATGATTTTTAAAGATCGGCACTTTTGTTTTGTAACCTTATATCGCTAGGTATAAAGTAAGTATGTACAAAAAAAACAATCAGTCATTCCTATTAAACACCGCACAATTAACGAGCGACTAGTTGCCGTTTGTATCCGTAAATCGTCGTTAATAACATGTATTACAGCTTGTTCATTGAAATAGTCATATGTCGAACGTCAAAATTACTTGGTTAGTCTGTTATAGCCTAAGATTATATTCATTAGATATTGCGTGTCAAAATCACCTTGAACAAAACATACGATGCGAAGAAGCGTCGTCGCCTTGCACACGTACAGTCACGACCATAAACATGTAAACAATGTAACTCTAAATACAATGGAATAAGAGTCAAAACTACTCAAAAGTAAGTACATGTTAATGATTATGACTGTACGACTTGCTATCGTAACGACGGACGACGGACGAAAGACAAACGGAAGTTAGAATCGCATTAATAATTTGATTATGAAATGTATTGTTTATCAATTACTTTTTTGTGTGAACTTAAAGTTTGTTTATAAGCTTGCATTCTGTGTGACGAAATAAAAAAAAACATTTTAATAATCAAATGCTTGTTGTTGAATAAGGAAGGCACTATTCTTTCAACATAACACTCGTACTTAGTTGGGACTACATGATTCCTTACGAGTTGGGCTCTCTGTGGTTCACAGAGTTGTTTGGTAGTGATGATAAACATGCAATGATATTGAAAGTCTAATGACGCTGGAAATAAGTCTCAAATGAAGAGCAAGAAATATAGCATATAAGAATAAGCCACGATAGGAGCGGGTCATACATGACTAGTGATCGGATAATTGGATACATATTTACCTAAAAATGAGATGTTGGCTAATATGGAATGCACTTTTTTAACAAAAAAATCTCTAGAAAGAATAACTTCCTTATAATTTTTCATTTCTTCAACTACTTCTTCAAGTTTCAAAACATATCTCAAACGAATAATAAATAAGAAATTACAAAGAAAAACAAATTCTTGAATAATAACGTAAAACAGCATCACCAACAAACTCCCGCGCTCAACAAATAAGTACAGTATTGATTGATTGAAAATTTGTTACAGAATAGTTTTGCATTCCGAATTCTGGAATCCCGGGATTTATATTTTAAAAAACATGTTTTAAGAAGTCGATTCCATAATTTCCTAGCCAAAAGTAACTTTAGGTAAATATGCATCCGATTATCCGATCACTGTACATGACAGAGTCAAGAAAAAATATATGATGGACAAAGTCATGAAAAACAATTATCGATAGTGATGTAAATATACACGCCTATCATTATAAATATATTCTTCAATGATACGTGTGTATTTTTAGAAAACAGTTTGTATTTAAATCGCTTGCTTCCAACTATCGGTTTTTGCATATTTCGAGTTTGGTCTGACACAAAAGTATTTATTTAATACGTGACCCAGGTAACATTGAAACTCGGGTATCGACTGTAGCGATGTATTGATTTTAATACAAGACAGTAGTGGACTATTGACACGTGTATTTACGTCACATATTACGCGTAATTCTGTAATCATTCAATTATTATTCTTTTTACATAGCAAAAGAACAATGCATACAGTTTTTCTAAAGCATATAAAATTAATAATTCTATTTCTGTGCCCTGACAGGGCTAATGATTAAAAAAACTTGAATATTAGTTATTCTTAATGTTTATAAACAAATAATTGTTACGCCACCACTTTAAGATCTCATTGGGAAAGGTCATGGCGCGAGGCCGCCATTGGTCCTTCATCGGCTTTGAGTTATTAGTTTTTGTGAGTTATGATTTATTGTAGTTTGTTACTTACTAATCTATGAAGTTTTAAGCTAGTAAATTGTGAATATTTCTTTATGTATATATTTATATATTTTTTCTCTTTATTTAATTTAGGAACTTATGTTTTTGACAACAGCTCCATCGAACTTTATTAATTAGAATAACAACGATAACCTTAATCCTATTTGTATATACAGCACCATGGCGGAACTCGAAGATGGTTTCGCCAACCAACAGTTTTTAAATTCCAAAAATGTGACTTGTATATCATTTAACATGCCACAGGCATCACAATTGGGTAAGTCTACTTTTTTCGTTAAAAAAGTGAAAGTTTTTGAGTTAATGTGACCAGATCTTAATGTATGCTCTATATAATCATCATCAGCCTATATTAGTCCACTGCTGGACATAGGCCTCCCCTAATGAGCGCCATAGCGCCCTGTCCTCGGCTTGACGCATCCAGCATCTGCCTGCAGTCTTTCGCAGGTCATCATCCCACCTGGCCGGAGGGCGCCCTACACTACGTTTACCGAGTCGTGGTCTCCACTCAAGAACACGTTTACCCCAGCGGTTGTCGGTTCTTCGCCAGATATGGCCGGCCCACTGCCACTTCAACTTGCTAATTCTTAGAGCTATGTCGATGACTTTGGTTCTCTGTCGAATGTATTCGTTACGAATCCTATCCTTCAGAGAAACTCCGAGCATAGCTCTTTCCATAGCTCGCTGAGCGACTTTAAACTGGTGGACCAGCCCTACCGTGAGTGTCCACGTCTCAGCTCCGTAGGTCATGACGGGTAGGACGCACTGATTAAAAACTTTCGTTTTTAAGCATTGCGGTATGGATGACGAGAAGACTTGACGTAGTTTCCCAAACGCTGCCCAGCCCAGCTGGATCCTCCTCTTGGCCTCCTTCTCAAAATTGGTTTTACCTAATTGCAGAATCTGCCCGAGGTAAGTGTATTCGGAAACGATTTCAAGAAGGTGACCATGTACGACGACCGGTATCGGATCAATGTGGCCATTGATCATGACTTTGGTTTTATCCAAATTCATGCCAAGGCCGATGCGTCGCGAGGCTGAAGCTAGGCCGTCCAGCATCTGGTTCAGCTCCTCTAGTGACTCCGCCATCAGAACTATGTCATCAGCGAATCGCAGGTGTGAGATGTAGTCACCGTTTATGTTAATGCCCTTTCCTTTCCAGTCCAGCATCTTAAACATATCTTCCAACGCGCTTGTGAACAGTTTCGGGGATATGACATCCCCCTGTCTCACTCCTCTGCGCAATTGGATGGGTTTGGACTGCTGGCCCTGTACTTGGACACTCATGGTAGCGGATTCGTAAAGACATCTCAACACCTCGATATAACGACAGTCCACTTGGCATCGCTGTAAGGATTCCAGAACAGCCCAGGTTTCGACAGAGTCAAAGGCCTTCTCATAGTCCACAAAAGCCAGACACAGGGACTGATCATATTCTTCAGACTTCTGTATAATCTGCCTCACTGTGTGAATGTGGTCTATGGTACCATATCCTCCGCGAAACCTGGCCTGTTCCGGTGGCTGGAACTCGTCGAGTCTCCTGGCGAGACGATTCGTGATCACTCGTGAGAAAAGCTTATAGACATGGCTCAGGAGCGAGATGGGCCTGTAATTTTTAAGGAGAGTTTTATCTCCCTTCTTAAAAAATATATAATATGAATGTATTATAATTTATATATCTTATAAATGCCTCGGCAGCTGAGAGGTAAGGCGCCCTGCAATATGCGGAGGAGACTTTCGGTTCATTTCCAACGTAAGGCAAACTATGTTTCGGATTTCGATGCAAAGTTCATTCTTGGTTATCACCAACCCGCATTTGGCAAGCGTGTGATTACCAATACCCGTCCACTATGGCGATGACTTATTTATGAAGGAGGCTTCTGTCTAACAGTGGAATAGTATAGAGGCTACTAAGTGGCAGAGCGCTCGGACCGATACCCGAAGGTCCCCCCAGGTACTTGAAGGTACCCCAGGTACCCCAAGGGTTCAATTACCAAATTGTCTTTCGGATTTGGCAAGCGTGGTGATGACTTGATTTCAGTGATGGAGGCCCTTGCCCAGCAGAAGGACAGTCATAGGCTATTTACTTTACTTCAACTATGTAAGTATACTTTTTACAAGTCTTTATTATAAGCACATTAAAGGGAAGGAGTATTGTGCTTAAAGAAAATTAAATGTCAAGAAGATGTAAACTGAGGAGGAGCTCGATGGCGCAGTGGTTAACGCGCTCGGTCTGCGATTGCTGAAGTTAAGCAACTTTCGCAAAGGCCGGTCATCGGATGGGTGACCAAAAATTTATCATCTTGAGCTCCTCCGTGTTTTGGAAGGCACGTCAAGCCGTTGGTCCCGGCTGCATTAGCAGTCGTTAACAACCACCAATTCGCACTGGGCCCGCGTGGTGGTTTATGGCCCGTTCTCCCTATCCATCCATAGGGAAGGTTCGTGCCTTAGCAGTGAGGACATAAAATGAGCTGATGAATGATGATGAAGCGTGAACTACAGAAAATATATTATTCGACTGTTCCCAAATAATAAATGACGCTCGACATGAAACACATGAAGAATCCTTGTATCGAATACGTGTGTTGTGTGAGCTTATCCGTTATTATAATATGGAGAATTGGCAGAAAATAATTAATTTAATTTGGCTTTATGAAAACATATTTTCCTTTTTTATTTTCAAGTGCTAATTGCTGCACTGAAGCTAAATTAAATATTTATAAAATACAGTAAAAAAGTTAAATGCCCACCCGACCCAGCCAGGTACTAATAGCACTTGAAAAAAAAAAGTAAAATTTACTATAGCGTTGTGTTATCAAATTTGTGGTATTTCATATGCAAAGGTGAATCTGCATGGCCATCGGTTGCAATAACCGTTGGATAGATGGCGCAATGTGCCGCTATTAGCACTCAAAAATTAAAAAGCAGTGACTAAATTCAGCGCTTACGTCAGCATTCCCGGTAGCATAGCGGTCAGTGCAGCCGCCCGGATTGCGGAAGACCCAGGTTCGATTCCTGGCTGGGTCGGGTGGACGTTTAATATTTTCACTGTATAAATATTTATGGAAACATAAAATATTTTATTGTACAGAGAAATTATTATAAAATTAAATGAATAATGACGTTTTTTGAATGTAAATTTACACTATTTATGAAGGTTTAATGCCCAGATCAATTGATTGATCAATCCTTGGGGTAGGCCTTTGTCCAGCAGTGGACGTCTTTTGGCTGAGATGATGGTGACGATGATAACATTTTTAGTAGCTTTCCGTGTTTAGCATTAATGTGCAGGTTTTTGATGTGTAACATCTTTCCGCTCGCCTTCTATATACAATTTGTGGGAGTGATTTCGTGAAATGTGACGGAAGTAGGTGTAATAGTGTGACAGGAAGTCGAGAAAGCGCGCAAGCGCGTGCAGTTTTGTAAATTTAAAATCGATATTGTGAACATTTGATAGTCAAATGACCCAATATATGTCATATTAGGTCATTTGACTATCAAAGGCCATTTTGGTATGTCAAATGTCTTTTAATGAGTATTTACTGCATTTATTTTATAGGTATATAATAATATTATACCTGACACATTGCTTCAGAATATAATATTAAAATTGCTTATTACTAAGGTGAGATGTCAAATGTTACACATCATGCGACTCGTTTTTTTTACTAACCGTTTCTTTTTTATCTGTACAAGCGAAGTGGCAGACTAACTCGGCAGACGGTACTGTTTGCACAGCCGATACATTACCCATTTAGTCCACCCAGGTGTTTGTGTGTTGTTGTAAATAAAACTCTAAAAGTATTACATTAGGGTATAACTTTATAATACTTTTAGGGGTGTTATAACACCCTGTCGGACCAAGTAGGTTAAACTCAGTGAAGTGGTATTTCTATTGAACACTTAGAAGCATAAGCCGGTGCAATAAGAACATCGCCTCATATACATGTTTTGTTTTGTGTATGTTTAGGTACCCAAAGAGTTTTTATACATTACATACAATTTTCATTGTTATCTTCTATCTTCTTCTACAACATGTAACAGAAAGGTGTGGTCAAAATGAAGATATCCGAGGTGTATCCGATATAGATCTTGTATGCAGAGTTGATAAGTCATGATTATTAACTTTAATGTGTTATGCAATTTTAAAATTAATATTTCTATTGTGACGTCACATCAAAATAAACAAGTCTCAGCCCTAGTGGTTTAGTAATTTCTGCTTGCTTATGCGCGCCTGACGTGCATCACTTCACAAATATAAATATTTCATTAACCATTGCATGTTAATAATTATGTCTTAATAACAACACATACAAGTTCTAGATGGGATACAATTTGGATCTTTTAATTTTGACCACACATTTTTGTTACACGTTGTATACCTATCTATATACAGGTTAGAAAGATCGAATGCCACATGAATGGCAACTACCTTTAATATTGGAAATAGCATATTCTGTGTAAAGGAAAGTTTTTTTTATTTTTAAAATCAATAAATTCTGCATTTATGAATTTTTAAAAAATTGCTTGTCTTAGGCGGAACTCGAACCAGTCAAATGCGACAAAAAATAACATGCCGTATTTTATGATGCAGATCGGAAGGGACTTTCATCGATCGTTTACGACACATAAGTACCATGAATTAAATAAAGACATTTGGTGTTCCCAATAACTAATTTTTCCATTTCACGTGACGGGTGAAAATAAAATTAAAAGGTAGTTGTTAGTTTTCATGGCCTTACGTTATTTTGATTGTGTTTGTTATTTATACTAAAATGAACCTTATCAGAAACCCTTAAGTAAAATACGGCATGTTATTTTTTGTCGCATCTGACTGGTTCCAGTTCCGCCTAAGACAAGACAATTTTTCAAAAATCCTTTAATGCAGAAGTTATTGTTTTTAAAAATAAAGGAAAGTCGCCTTTATACAGAATGTGCTGTTTCCAATAATTAAAGTAGTTGCCATCCATGTGGCATTCGATCTTTCCATCCTGTATATAAAATTCTCGTGTCACATGTTAGTTGCCATACTCCTCCGAAAGGGCTTGATCGATTTTTATGAAATTTTATATGTATTCGGTAGGTCTGACAATCGATCGTAATCTATCTTTCATACCCCTGTGATAAGGGTGGTCCACCCCAAACATTTTTTTTCCAATACAAAATGTTCCACGATTTGTTTGTTTTGTTGTCATAGAAACTTTAAAGTGTAAGCTAGTAGTTTTCCTAAAAAAACAAATAAATAAATAAATTATTCTTGACATTATTTTATTAGAAAAGCAGCGTTAGGAAGAAGAGCTAGCTATCTTTAACAAAGAAAAAGACAAATTTACCTATTGTTTTCTAAATTAAATAAATGCACCTAGTTATTGTTGTTTAAAAACACCAGACTGCCTCGAGTTTTAAGAAAAAAATCCTGAGTATCGAAATGAAATGATATGTAGGCGTATAATTTGCATTTATGAACATCAAGTAGCTAAATAAAAAAACAAAAATATAACAACACGCATAATGAATTATAATGAGTTCACACCATATTATATAATTTGATATATGTTTGACACGTATTTTAAAAAAAAACCAAGTTTCGTTATACCTATTATTATTATTGATAAGCAATACATATGTATAATACGATTCTACCGCCTGGTTACGATAGTTGATTCTGCCAGGAAGACCCCAGCAAGAAACTTAGCAGCTACTCTATTCAAGCCAAGAGTTGTTTATATACGTGTTACTCGCACTACTTATTACGAGTACAATGTGACAATACAAAAGCATGTGCAGTTATAAAGAATAGAGTTGCTACTACTTACACCTTTTATTGAGGGAATAGTACATTATTGCAAAGGCCGTGAAATAGGCAATTGCAGGTCGAGTATGAGTTTGCAATTGGCATTTCCGCCGAGGCATATATAGTGCTTTTCTCAAAAGAATGCAGGGAAATAAAACATTATTATTATATTATATATTTAATTTAATTAATATTAAAAGTTACATTAGTCATATTGGGGCGATCACTAAAATAAAATGTTATTAATTTCCCCGGTACATTTGTTTGTATGTTGAACTTCTGATGAGGTTTGCAGGTGGGCATTGCATGTAGTGGTAGATGGCTGAATATGTTGATTTGAGGTGGATGGCTGTGGACTTAGATGTTGGCAAGTGGCCAACATACAGCAATGCTGGAGCGTTGTAATGTTCCAAATTAAAAAAACGCTCCTGCAATAGATTTGGTTTTTTTTTTTTTTATTTGGCATCGCACGGTTTGTGCATTTGCCACAACGAGTAATAAAGGTAATAACATCGGTCTCTATAGCATTTTTCGCAAATTTGTCTGCTATTTAAATAAATAAATAAATGTTTCCCACACTCACACTAATTATCTAGCCCCAAGAAAAGCTTCCTTAAGAAACTCGAGAAATGGTTAACTAGACAACGGATAAACAAACTTAAATACATACTTATTATACATTTGAAACACCCAGACCGGCAACAGTTGAAACGTACAGTGTTGTTGGGAAAATGTGTAGATAAGATATAACACAAATATATTTTTTGGGTAACACCTGGCCATCAAATTTGACTACCACGGTCTCAACAGGAGTATAGGAAACTTTACCATCTTTTAAACTTTTTCTATTGATGCGTCTTACGTTTAAAATTTTTCCACATCCAAAAGGCACAGACAAGTTATCTAGTATGTCTTCTTAGGACCAATCAGTTGGTACTCCTCTAACAACACCCAGATGATCACCTCATCAGTAACTGATGAGGTTGGAATGATTTCTTTGTAGTTAAATTTTTTTAAAGTTTAATTTTCTAAGAAAGAATTTGCATCTGTGTAGTTATTCAATGATATTACCACTCTACTCCTTCCAATTTTTTTGAGACTGCCATTGACTATGTTCTTTATAGATTTTTTTTTTCAAAAAGTGCCCTAAGGAAATGGGGTGTATAGATATGTTGTCATTCGGACTTGTCTGGATCTTTTTGATGTGGATATTGTAGGGTGCAGAGTCATTGGTTTCATACAGTTTTCTACCTACATATGTGCCTGGGTCAGCCTGTTTGGCTTCATCATTGTTTGGTTGGGAGGGTTATGGTTGTGATACTGTGAGATAGGAGTTACTTCCGACGACTTAAAAACTTTAGGTGGCTGGATTTTTGAATTCGATTCGCATTGGCAATCACTCTCATAAAGAACGACAGAAGACGACTTATGACGCCTCCGGTTTTTATTACAGTGTCCACATATTTTTCGAGATATTGTACGTTTTCTTTTAGAATTACTACAATTATTGATTTACTCTCGGAAGCATCCGTATCCAAGAGAGAGCCCTCCGTATCCATCTCCAAACAATCATGAGGTACCTTCACAACCAGAGCTACCTGAGAAGGTGTCCCTCCACCAGGGTCATCTGGTTCGTCGTCCGTCAGAAAAGACAAAAAAACTTACCTACTGCCCGCAAATAACAATAAATAAACTAAATTTTATTAAACACTTGAAATCAAATTAAAATTAGAGACGCTACAATAATCGACCGCCAACTTCAAGGTTTCCCGCGCTTTTTTCTCTAGATTTGATTTTCTTTGTCCGTTGTTCGATATGTGGCGTGTTCTTTTTTCGAAAATAATGACAATATTTCCATGCATGTTTGAGAAATAGTAGTGCGCTTCATAATAGTAACGAGTGTTTTAATACCCGTGTTATATGCAGTTGCATACACTACTTTATCTTCACTAATGCAATTAGTCAAACAGCAAGAGTAAAAGCTGACAATAGTTTATTTATAATAATTGTTCAAATTTTGGATGGTACAATTTTGAAAGTTAATGTTAATTATTGATCCAGCAGCTGTAGCGGTCGCGGGGCAAGCAGTAGAGCTCGTAGACGGAGTTGGAATATTTATAATTACTTCATTTGACCTGACCTTATTTGACCTGATGTAAACGTCAAGGACTTTTTTTCCTTGTGTCCTTCTGAACTGCGTTTCAGGAACGCTATGACTTTTGAATACTTCGTGATATCAATATTGTTGTAGATACTCAGTGTGGACTTGAGCATAGAATATTTAGCCCACATAGAAGATGGCTTGAATTTGTCGGTGAGGTCTTTGAGATACACAAGAATGACATTTTCAGAAAATGATGTAGTTTTCTTTTCGATCTTCCATGCCAAAAAGTTATTATATTCTTTTTCATATAATTTTCTAGATTTTTCTGGCAAAAGATTGTGAGTTACTTTTGTTGCCAATTCTAGAATATCCGGAGGCGTACAAATATCATCGTCGCTGTCCATTTTTAACTTTTAATTTGTATTTTAAAAACAAAACACATTGCGAAACATTAAATTCACGCACGTGTATTGTCACAGTGAACTTGCCACCATTAAAATCTAACCAATGAGAGCGCAGCTGCGCGCGCAGGGCCAATCAGGAGCGAGCGCGCGCTGTTCTTTTTTTATTTAATTGGCACAAGATCTTACCAAAGAGTTTTGTGTATGTAAGTTTAGTAGTTTCGACGAAGTTTTCATGTATAACCTAACTGTTTTCAAAAGCCAGCCTAATATCAAAATGTTATACAACTTGTATGAGGATTTTGACATAAGGCTCGCCAGGTTAATTGGTCGCGTTTTATTGATGTTATAATGAGATTTTACGATATCGATGTGGATATTATACCATCATGTGAAATTGCTTAAATTGAGTGTTTTGTTGTCTGCGCTATAACAGTAGTAATTATAAGTCAAGTATTGGAAACATAAGTAGAATGTTACAACATTAGTGTAGATAAAATACTATTATACTACACCTGCTTGGAAAGTACCTTGATACTTTATCAAATTTACGGTAGAAAGTACGTCATTGCATATCGAACAAATATGCGGGGATAAAACGCATCTGAGCGGGAGAGAAAAGTGTATGAAAATCCATTTTTTACGTGGTTTTTCTTTTTCAATTTTGGGTAAGACTATGCGCCGGTAACCTAAATATCAAAAGCCAAAAAGTTTTTACAGTGAGTTTTTATCTCCAAGTTCGCAAAATGACACTGGCCACTAGCTGTGTGTTGGATGGTGTCGGGCTGGCAGTGCGACCCTGCGGCGGCAGGATAAACAATTTGAAAAAAGAACATGTGAAAATTGCAGACGCCATTGGCGCCATTTCCAATTTGTGTGTTGTTTGAGGATTCAGTTTTCGTAGAAAGTAAAATAAAACTATCAAAATGATAAGTAGTGATAGTGATGATGAAGATTTTTTAACTCCGCCGCAGTTGAAGGAAACAGCAAAAATACTGATTGATAACCTTTTACCACAGAAATCAATTAAAAAATATAATGAAACTTATGACGATTTTTTGCAATGGAAAAGTGAAAAAAATGCGGCATCTTTTTCTGAAACTGTTTTGCTAGCGTATTTCAGTGAAAAAGCGCAAAAATACAAACCAAGTACGTTATGGTCTATATACTCAACGTTGAAAAGTACTATATTGACAAGAAACGACATAAATATTCAAGAATACAAAAAACTTACAGCATTTCTGAAAAGAAAGTCGGAGGGATTCCGTAGTAAGAAATCAAAAGTGCTTACTACAAAGGATGTTTATTCCTTTTTGCAGAATGCTCCAGATGACAAATATTTGTTGATGAAGGTAAGTTTATGTACAAAATGCACTGGTTTATGATTTATTACGTACCTATTTATGAGTAGAAATCTACTAGGTTTTCATGTTTGATATTTTTGTTTACAGGTTATTTTGATTTTAGGAGTAAATGGGGCCTGTCGTTCGCAAGAACTTGTGGATATGACAACAGACGATATCGAAATCCTCGAAAATCGAATAATTGTCAATATTCCTAACACAAAAACCAAAATTCAGCGATCATTTGTTATATCGGGCTTATTTTATGAGATAATAAAGAAATATAACGAAATTCGCCCCAGTGACCCCAAAACCAATCGGTTTTTACTACAATATAAAAACAAAAAATGTACGAAACAAGTAATTGGGAAAAACAAAATAAGTACTGTGCCAAGAGAAATAGCTTCCTACCTTAATTTACTCAATCCACTAGAATACACTGGCCACTGCTTTCGCAGAACTTCAGCGACTATTCTTGCCGATACTGGTGCTGATTTAACCACAATAAAACGCCACGGTGGTTGGAAATCGTCCGCTGTTGCAGAAGGTTACATAGAGAATTCCGTAGAAAACAAAACACGAATAAATAACCAAATATCGGGATCGATTAATGTGCATCAAGACTCATCTCCTCAACCATCAACGAGCGCGGCGATGCCAAATGCCCCTCAGCAGCCAGTTGCCCCTCTGGCACCACAGCCTTCTACGAGCGCAGTGCCAACAGCACAGCCAGTTATTCCTCCTACATTGTCGCAAACATCTCAAACAAACATTAATGGAAAAAGTGTTACATTAAGCTTCACTAACTGCAACAATTTCAATATAAATTTCAATTAGTAAAGATTTCGTTTTTTATTTTCCTTGTAGGTGTAGTATAAAGCACTATGTATCACTCGAGAGAAACTGCGATTCCCGATCTCAGGTGTTTTAAAGCCCTCGCCTACGGCTCAGGCTTCAAACGACACCCTCGACGGTAATCGGTCACTTTCTCCTCTCGGTGAACAATGTACTATTACGTTTATGTCACACGAACACGACACACAATACTCGTAATTGATTTACGATTTTTACTCTTACATAGTTTTATATTTACTCATGTGGTTTTACAGCTCTTTAAAGTTCACACAAAAATCAAAAACAAAACAAAAATAACGTAGGTTTTTCTGAATTCAAATTATCATACACGATAAATCTAATAATTAATGGAAATGGAAATTAACATTCAATTGCATTCGGAAATGCGATGATTGCCGAGTTACATTAAAAAAATAGAAGCACTGCCTATTCATTTAAGTATACCCATTAATTAAAAAAAGGATCTTCTCGTCGCCGTTATGCCCAAGGGCCACTACTCAGCATAATGATACAATGCAGCGTAGGATGTACCTACTTGAACGCTGATAATCTGCGAAAGTACACTGCGAAACACCTTCATAATAAACATTAATATCAACATAATTATTATATTTAAAAATCAGTTAAACTATCACTATCTATATAGACCTGTTGATACTATCAGTAGTTTTGTAACCGGTAGCATAACAATACTATTTACAGTAAAATTATTCATGTTTGTTATGGGTTATCAGTTGTCAACTATAGAGCGGCGACGATAATGCAACCGCGTAACGCGTAAATGCATGCGGGAAACGGGCATTTGCATCGCCGCCGTACATAGCGCCTGGGCCTCTTCCCGCTTTCCATTAGGCTCAAAGTTCAGTAGCAGCCATTTTGATTTTCTATTTTACTTATTTTTATTCTGTTTCGTGGAACTAACATGTCTGTATCCTCAGAAAGGCAATTTGCAATATACAAACAACAGTTGGCAATATACAAACGAATAAAAGCAATCGTCTGTCTGTAAAAAATTTGCAAATTATATACTTTTTAAATAAAAAATTACCAGAAGTCTATTTTGATTATTAAAGTACATTAAAATTTATACTAATTAGCGTGTTTAATTGGTTTGACTACTGAGGTTCAGTTGTTCGTATTCGTATTCGCCGAATAGTAAAATAATTGTTCGTATTCGTTGCATCACTAGTCGTAACAGTGTGATCCGTAACAGTGTGATCGGCTCGCCTTCTATAATACAATAATATGTGGGAGTGATTTCGTAGAAAAAGTAACAGTAACAGTGAGACTGAAGCGTAAGCTTAATAACTTAATAAGCAGTACCCTTATTTTTGAAGTAAGCCAGTGCATGAAATATATATATATCTCAGTCAGTAGTTCGTTTGCAAGTTTGCTAGCGAAATAAAAAAAAATAAAAGAGGTAAAAAAAGGAAAAAAGAAAAAAAAAACAATAAAAAGAAAAAAGGTCGAAAAAAGGCAGAAAAAAAGAGAAAAAAATACGTCATTGTTAATTGTATATTCTATTTTCTATTGTAATATTGATTTCAAAAAGTGAGATGTCAAACGTTACACATCATATGCGACTACTGTAAGGCTCGTTCATTTTTTATATACCTAGCTAGGCAAATTACTCCGTTCCACCTGATGGAAACGGAGTCCAGACGCAAGGACAACTGGTGCATCGTGAAAACAACGCAGCATCAGTCACCCTCACCCTGCCGGCCTACAAGGTGCCTCTTCAAGCCTCGTTTGAAGGACCACATGCCATAGGAGGAGGGAAAACGTGCGCTGGTAGACTATTCCATTTTTTGGAATTCTTTGTGTGCGATGGAATGTTCGAGACAGTACAGTGGTGACTCCGGAGAGAAGCACGCGTACTCCTATTGAGGATGGGAGAAGGTGGGATAAGGTCAAAGAGTTCTTCAGAGCACTCGCCATGGTTTTAGTGATAGAACCACGCGTGCGTGTTTTTTTTTAAAATTTCTATGTCAGAATAATCTTTTTGTTGTACAATAAAGTATATTTGTGCTCGCCTAAGGATCGAAATTCGACCGTCACTTATTAAATTGGAATATTTTACTTCGAAGTTTTTTTTATTCAAATAATAAAAAAAAACTCTTTTTCTATTCGAACTTTAACTACGCTAAGTACACCTTTTCATAGTGCACGCAATGTGCTTAATAGTAGATTGTACACCAAGGGGATAAAGCACTGTATTATGTCACGGGCGCGATATTTGAATCCTGAGCGTAACGAAGGACTCCAGATTTAACTCCCGAGCGTAGCGAGGGGGTTTTGAGTTGATTCCCGAGCGAAGCGAGGGAATTAAAATGGAGTCCTGAGAGCAGTGAAGGATTTAAGCACGCCCAAGGCAAAATCAGTTTTATCCCTGAGGAGTATACTCTACTTTTCTCACCTTTTGCGAGACAATAAAAACCAAGGCTACTAGAAAAAGTATTTTATTTATTACAATACTATTTTCATTACTAATTATATATAATTGGCACAGTAAATAACAATAAAAAGTAAATTAAAAATTAAAATTGATGTTTGATACATTAGTCCAGTTATGTAAAGATATGGTTATATTTTTTGGTACGCTTATGTTAGTTGAGGTGGAATTTATTTGAGTAGCAGCACCCAATACATCAGAACCTTGAGTGTGAGAGTCGTTTGGCACAGTAAAGGTTGGGGAAGGTGGTGCTTGAGGCAGTGGGCTTGACGGGATATATTTTGAGCTAGATGGCTGTGGTGGCAAAGGTTTCCAAGGATCATCAATAATGGACGTAGTTTTCAGATGAATGTTGTCACCAATACGACAGCTTATTTTGTTTTTGTTTTGTATGGAATTCTCTATGTAGCCCTCCGCTACTGCATCGGATTTCCAGCCACCATGACGTTTTATCTGGGCCATATCTGCTCCTGAATCTGCCAACAGACTTGCCGATGTTCTCCTCAAACAATGACCCGTATAGAGCTCGGGATTTTGCAATTTGAGGTATTTTGCAATTTCTTTTGGCATGGCGCTGATTTTATTCTTGCCAATGACTTGCCTGGTGCATTTGCCATTACTGTAACCGATAAAAAATCTGTTGGTGTTTATATTAGAGGGGCGCAGAGCTTGGTACTTTTCAACAATTCTTGCATAATCTTCACGAACTATGAACGAACGTTCTCTATTTGTTTTGGTATCTGGTAAGTTAATCAGCAATAAATCTGCATGTTTTTTGATATCATTGACTTTTATGTTTACGAGTTCATTTCCACGACATGCGCCATTCACTCCAAAAATCAAGGCTACCTGTAACAAAAAATAGGATTGTGAGTAAATAGATAGATACACTACTACATTTTTTGACCTTTATATTATAAAAAAAGCTTGCGACAAAACCTTAGAATGTGTATTTTTTAAATGTGTGCCATTTAAATACCCTTTTATTCATTAACTATTTTATAGAGCTATTATAGGTAGGTACTAGAAACGTAACTAAAAAGTAGGCAGTACTCATACTTACTTTCATGGCCAGAAAGCTGTGATCAGGAGCCTCATTCAGAAAAGTTTCCACATCTTGCGCTGTCAATACTTTTGACTTCTTTGCTCGATGACCATCTGATTTCCTCTTTAAAAATGCCAATAACTTGCTATATGTATTTATCTTAATGTCGTGTTTGATGCTTATTGTTAACCTGAGCATCGAATAGATACACCACAGGCTGCTGGACTTCTTTGTACACGATAAATACTCGAAATAAACAAGAAGCACTGACTCCGACACAGACTTTGCGCCTTTTGCAGTTTTCCATTGAAATGATTTTTTTTCGTTCGGCTTGCCGTGGCGTGGCCAGCTCGATTTTCGAATAAGTTCGATTTTCAAATAAATGAGGCGCGGCGCGCGCCGCCGTCCACCTCCTCGCCGTCGGCCACCAGCAGCTGCAGCAGCCGCGCGCCGCGCGATTTTGACGAAATTAGACTTTAAATGCATAACAATAAGAACTAAGAGAAGTGAGAATCACATTACTGCCCGGCGGGTTATAATGAAATTCAGTACAACATTACACCCCGGCAAAAGACAAGGGCTATAATGATTTACTTTGAGTAAGGTTTGCATGATATATAATGAGGCATTGTCGAGCAGGTGGTGTGAAAAACATGTTACAAAGTTTTTCTTCAAGTATTAAAAAACCTATAGATTTATCTTTATCATTGTTTTATAAATAGAATAATGAACGCCACCGTCTGATTGTTAAAGAATCGATTTCCCAGGCTATAACAATCAGACCTTGTTGACTTAGCTTAATGTGGCTCAGTCTAACGGCTCAAGAGATTAATGGATGTGTGGATGTTAATATTCAACGTCATTGATTTGTGTTTAGCAACAATGGGCTAGGGTTATTTCATTGTCAGTGCAACACTAGTCTTGACCCGAGTTTAATTACGAGTGTATATTCGTTTTCGATGTTGTACATCAAGGACATCGAAGAAATTCGTCCTCTTCTTCTTCTTGGGTCTTACGAACTTTACAGGGTCCGTGGTCAAAGGAAGACTGACCCTACTACGCAAGTAGATTCGTTTAATGTGTTTTATTTAAATGTGTCTTGTATGCGTAAACCTTATAAGGCAACAGTTTTCTATTTTAACTGTGTTTCAATACGCTTGCATCTATGAATATTTTGTATTCATTTCGAGGTTTTATAAGAACATAAAGGAAAGTGATGCACCATTCTTTTAAATCATTATCGTCACTCTAAAATCGTCCCACTGCTGGGCTCAGGATCAGCAGTGGTACGCTTCTAAGCTGACCCAATGCAGGTCGACTGAGTTGATGTAAAGGAGAATGACTAAAATCGGTCGTTTTGGAGATCTTTGGGGGACGCCTTTGTCCAACAGTGGATATGTTTTGACTGAGATGATGATTAAAGAAAGAAAGAAATAAAGAAAAAAATTTATTGAAACACGATGATGATGATGATTATGATGATGATGAAAGGAGAAATTGCATTGGAGAACTTGGAGCGCATTGCCACTGGGCCACCGAGGCGGTATATAGGAGGTCTAAGTATAATAATGATATAAAGGCGACGCATTGGAAATTTACGTAGCGAGGATCTTGATTTTTCCCGACAATTACAAAACATATGAAAGTGATATTTGATGATATGATTTTTCATTTAATTGACTTCATTTTGCTAGTTGCAGATACACGATTTGTCAACTTTTATAACAGAGAAAAAATATCAAAGTAACCTCTTTTAAAACATAGATTTGCATTTTACAGGCAAACCAGACCGGTTTAAGCATCTAAATTTTCTTAAAAGATTAGTCTTAACACACACTTCAATATGCTAGTTCATATTTTTTAAATATTTTGTAGTTTTATTTTAAAGGAAAAAAAACAGTTTTTCTTATGGTACGGGGCGCAAACGCTCCGTATTAGATTAATGTTTAGCGGTGCGTCGCCTTAAACCAAATGCGAGTAGATTTGAACTTTGTATTCCACAACAATATTTTAAATCATTTTAAAAATAGTCGAAGCATCAAACTTGAATGAATAGAATTTTCTTTGTGTTTGTGAATAAAGATGAAGGTGGCTATTATATTAGGTAAGGTATTTTCCTAAGCTGTAGCACCTGTTTTCAGCAAAAGTCTTTTGTAAAAGATTTAGGGTTCCTAGAAAACAAAATATATATTGTAAATAAGCTTTTCTTAAATAAACTTTAAAATACAAAATTAAAAACATAAATCTTTTTATACATTTTGTTAGTTATTTATTTACATACTCGTATTACCCGATGTTCTAGTCTGTGTTTCAGTAGAACCGTGATAAAACATGGTATAAATCCCGTTAAACATGATATCACAAAATGAAAAATAACATCTCTTTGAAAGGCAACCATGAATGATTTATTAAATTTAAGACCACGTACAAATATATTAACTTGAACCTGGCAACAACAGAAACAAACTGAATTTATTGAATAAATTTAATTTTACAATATTATTATCATAAAAAAAACTTAACTTAAAGTACATTACAACAAAAATAAACCACAAAGAACAAACAATAGTGTTTTATTGAAGGGCCTTACAAATAAACAAAGAATAAGTTTCGAATACTTATTCCGTGTTTTGTCTCTTTTACTCTAATTCGAAATAACGTTTACATGATAGGAAAAAACACGGAATAACTATAGGAATATATGTTTGTTAGGCCCTAAGTGTATTAAGGTAACGTACACGAGACACGATCAAGAGAACTTAGTGAGTATAATAACAAAGAATTACGCTGTGTGATAGTAGACTTCATTTGCCATTTATGCGTGACTGTTTTATTCAGGAGACCGTTGCTAAGGGTTCGTCGATAAGGGTTTTTTCGGCGGACAGTTTGCCATTGAACTAATATTTGTGAAACCGACCATGGACAAAGGGTCTTTTGGGCCAACAGTTCATCGATGACCGATCGTAATTTGTAGAATCGATCAAAGAGAAAGGGTGCGTAGAATGTTTTCGTCGGTGAAGGTTATTTCGTTATTCAATTGGAATCTCATTTTCAATTCCGCCATTCATTTTTTGTCTCATTACGGTATTTAACAAATCACAGTTTGACATAACAGCTTTATATAGGTGATAATAAATAGATTGTAAGGTATAATGATTTACTATTCTGTCTTGAATATGATGACCTTTTATTAAAATAGCACCTAACTTTCGCCGAAACATGCATATATTTATGTATTGGTGTTAATTTTCTTGGCCGTCCTTAAATAAAAAAAATAAATAAATAGGTAATATCCATAACCTTTGTAAATTTTGGTTTCAACACAAAACTGCCACAATTATTTTATAGATAATCTAAAGGATTGTATTTCAACAAAGAACTTTCAAGGAACTTTCGTCAATCAAAACAGCACCTGAATTATTGAATTACCCTTAAAACTTTCCATAACAAAATTGTATCTTAACCGTTTTCAAAAATGCTTAATGTTAATTTATTGGTAAGCACCTGATTTTCGGATATTGGCTGTATCATAAATATTTTGCTCTTGTTTTTTTTACCTTTAAATATTCAAAGGCACGCTTCTCGAAACTTTTTCGTGATAATTGGCCATTATTCATTGTTTTTTTCAGTAAGTAGGTATCTCTTACGAAGATTTTAGGTATTCTCGAAGACTGGCGCGTTGAGGAGCAATTATAAAAGATTGTATTAACTTTAGTAAGTTGGTATATAATAAGATACGACTATTAAAAATACTTGATATTCTTGCCGCTGCGTGCGGGGTGAATGTGGAAAAATCTTAATTCATTAATAATAAGCTGCGTTGTACCTTCCCTTTAAGTAATTAATTAGTTATTATTTTATAGTGTTACCTAAAAGTTTGATAACCAATAACATTCTTCTCATAAGCATAGCTGCAGAAAATTGCAAGATTTGAAAAATATTGTTTTGCCACAATCAGTTAGGTATTAATAAAAAGGAAACTAACTAAACAAATTTCTGAAAAATATAGTGTGTAAAAAGGTTCAGAAAAAAATATTTTATTAAAAGGGAATGTGGTTATTTCACAAGAAACCGTTAGATGCAGATGATATCCTTTAAAGGCATTATACATTTGTGATTAGTTAATTCTGAATTAAAAATTATTACGATGACCGTCGGGATTCAAACCCAAAAGTGAATCTGCCTCTTCCTTAACCCGTTACCCGTACTCGTATAAAATCTGATATGTTGTAACAGGCATATCTGACCTATCTTTTATCGTTAATACTATCAACGTTTATCTTTAACGATACGTTATTATCGCATTATCGGTCGCCAAACTGATAGTCCATTCACATCGTTATCTAATAACTACCGTACAGCTTGACGATTATTTGATGAATTACCTCTCTACAGCGTTTCCCTAAATGACGAAATGTCAAAATATTTTGTTGTAATGGTTATGTTATTCGTCGTCACTTGTCATATCCTTATCATTGTCACATCGATAGGTAATTTTTTCTTCTTATTTTTATGTACAGCACTCTTACCTTTTTAATGTCTTGATAAATGCCGAATAGAAAGTCATCCATCTTCAAGCAATATAGTGCTTGAAAATGGATTAATAACCCTGACTGTTTGAGTTTTGATTTGAAAATTGACACTGTTGACAAACAGATTAAATAAACAATCACAATTATGACCACAAAGGTCCTTATTTTTTAATAATATATGTTCGCCAAATACAGGTATGCACAGAATCATGCATCCATGTTCAAGTCACACATACAGCACATTATAGTTTAAAACTGAACACAATAAGCGGAAACATAAAATGATATTGTCATTGGACGTACACGTATGCACATTTCAACTTGAATGATTGGATAATGATTATGATTTTGATGTTTGAGCAATAACATCAAAGGTTTTAAAAGAATTACTTATTTTGTTTTTATCGAGTAAGTATCTAAAATTTCGGCACAGTAAATATGACAGTGGTTGTGAATTATATGAAAATAAAAATGAAATATTATGAATTCGGTGTCACAGATAATACGTTAAATAAAAATAACATGAAAAATGCAAAGTGACATAGAAGAGGTATTCACTTAGCATTTGCCAGAACAACAAAAGTGTCCCGACGCTGATTTTCATTTGAAACTAGAAAGAGTATAGAGAATGGGTCTGAAGTTACCGCGAGTAGAATCTCGTTAAAACTAATGTAATGTTATGTTAGTGTCCATATTAGTTTTTAAATAAAGACTTTTATGCCTATTTACTAAAAAGATAGTAAACCCAGACTATCTTATCTCTAACTGTCAACTGTCGAAACACAAGTTCTCAGTAGCGAAGGAACCCGGGTGAAGCGTGCTTCCAGCTTCAGACTCAACATTGCTTGCTATCAAGTAAGATGAAAATCAAGCACTGCTTAAATTTAGAATAATATAATATTAAAAGTTTCTAATAATGTATCCATTAAATTAATTTAATGGCTTTTTAAGATACAACCAGCCAGCAAGACTAGGTAACCTTCGTAGATAAGTAACCTTGACATACCAACATATTAGTTAAACGTTTTCAACGTTTAATTTTATCTCTAAGTTGTATTTAATAATCGATTATAGTATCTAATGTAGGTTTATCAGGTGCCCGATAATATTATTAATCAGATTGGTTAAACGCTTTTCAATGAGCTGTTTTCTTTTATTCTTATCCTTAATTGCGTCAGCGTCTGTTTCTCTTGAAATCCTAACTGCCGTGAGAAGTGAAATGTTTATTTATTTATTTATTTATTTTATTTAATAGGACAACCAACAAAATTAACACTAAATTAAATTAAAGTTGTTTTTGTACAAAAAAGGACTTAAGCTAAGTGTCATCTTTCTTACATCTTTGTTTTATCGAAATACAAAGTATCCATTTGTTTATTTAGAATATGTAACTATGTTTATACTAGATTTCATAAATATCTGTTTGGCAACCCCAGCGTGATTAAAGAACGAAACTACATATGTATGTACCACATTTTAAGTCGTCTGAGATATTATTTTTAAAGTAAAATTTTCACAGACACGCAGTGTCACTGAAAAAATTATTAGTAAGTATTAGTTTATATAATCTCTCTTCCTTTTCAGATATACTTCCTCACATTCTATATCTATCTATATATTAGGTCCTTACCTATGAAATTGATGTTTTGTATAAAAGTTTTTTAATTTTCTTAGCATCTATTTATGTTAACACTATAAAAATTGTAGAGTAGTGTGTTTGTTTGTTCTAGCTAAATATAGCAGACATTAACCTTTTCATCGCCCAACTATCCTGCACGCGATGTCCCGCTGTACGCCAACGTATAAATGTATTTTAATAAAGTAGGTACAAAGAAGAACTTCTATAGAAGTGCTGGCGTGGGCGGCACGAAAATCTCGAACTTCTATAGAAGTTGTTGACGGTAAAAAGGTTAAAAAGAAAAAAAAACAAGACCCTTCAAAGCTACAACAAAAGGTCAATTCCGCGAACAAAAAAAGAAGTAAATTTAAAAATTAAATTGGGCGATATAGTAATTATTGTTACTACTGAAGCCTTAGTAACATATTCCTAATTAAAGGTGTATGATAATATTAACAACCGGTGCTGACTCTTAGAAGTAATACACCTATTAATAAGTGAGAATATAACGTCAATTTCATTCTTTTTTAATTTTTCATTGCTTATGATACAATCCGTGCAACCCTAATAAAATTACGGTCGAATTTCGACCACTGGGCGACCACTAGTATTAATAAAAAAGCAATTGCCACATGTATGACGGAACATCACTTCACTGCTGTTCGCAAATATCAAGACAAGGCTTGTACAAACAAAGTAAAGTGAAGTAAATAGCCTATAAACTGTCCCACTGCTGGGCAAAGGTCTCCAAATCAAGTTATCGATATAATTGATGGGTATTGGCTTAACCACCACGCTTGCCAAATGCAGGTTGGTGATCACAAACCCGGGCTATGCATCGAAAAAATCCGAAACACACTTTGCCCGACCAGGGAATTGAACCCGGGAACCCTTCGGGTTTCTTCGGGGTTCGCAAAAAAAGATTTGCGAACTGGTTAAACCATTGCGGGTGATCACGCGGATGATATCGCGGTCGGAACGCTAGTTTATGATAAAAGTAAAATAACGCAGTGAGTCTTTAAAATTAATAATAATAATAAATAACTATTAGATGAGTATATTAATCAGGAATTCTTGATGCAGTATCTAAGCAACAACTTTTTGATGCAGCATTAAGATTACAATCCTAAATGGTAAACAACAATTAGGCCGGATGGGTGACAATGACCAAAATTTAATTATCTCAAGTTTGATGTTTCAGTAGGCACGTTACATTAACGGTACCACTTTGTTGTCAGTAACAGCGTCCTAGCACCCTCACGGACTATTCATGTATTTAATGGATCACGCGTCCGAGCAACCCCTTAGCTGCTTAGATTCTCCGGGGCGATCGAGCCGGATATTGTGAGACAACCCGACTGCGTTTCTGTATACTAGTCTATCTCTGCTCGGATTAGTCGTGTCGTGGGGTACGGAACGGAGGAAAAGCAGATGTACAAAAATATCTAAGTATATTTTATTGAGCTGGATTTTTACTTACAAAACGTATTCAATACGAGTGAATGCGAACTGAACCTTTTGAGACACAAACCTTTGTGTCGTGATACGTATCTGTTAGACTCCACTTCGTTCGCTTTTTTGAAAGACTGCAAACCAGCCGATCAAGAATAGGATCTTTGGTACTCTCAGACTGCTTTGGGTGTTACGAAAGCAAAGATAGCTCTCAAAAGAAATACTTTAACTATTGTTACATCCTTCGTATGTCTCTCTGCTATTGGACTAGGCTACTTAGGTGACGGAAATAGATGGACAGAGATACAGACTCCAGTAGAAATACTAAGGGGGTTCATTGCGTTAAGCGGGGGTATTATTGCGTCAAGACCAGCGTCTTAGCATTACTAAAGTTAACATGCTGAGAAGATGCCTTTTCAGTATCATATACCAATTTTCTTAAATTATGACTGTTTTACTTGTATGAATGTTATTTTATGGTACTGAATAAATGTTTTTCTATGACTATTTCTTCTATCATGTAAATTCATATATAGATATATAGAGCAGCGCTGCGTAAGGCGGGTTGCTCTTATAGCATTTGTGCCCCCCGCTGGGAATCGAACCCGGGACCTCTGTGTCTAAACCGGTGGTATTAGCCATTAGACCACAGAGGCAGTTATTAGTAAAATAAACCAAAAACAGCTACAGACTCGACAATGTTAAGAACCATTATATTTGTTCTTGTCGGCATTAAGCAAGAGCACGGCGCGGCGTGGGTCTCCGTGGCATGCGCCAGTGTCATGCTCCTGCTTAACGCAGCGGATGCCCTAAAGCACAGTGAAGTCAAATTATGAAAACGATTGTCAAAAGTTTTAATGTTTTTTATTAATTTACACTTATAATGCACTACCAGTGTTCAATGCCATTTTTGTAGTGCAGAGCAACACGCGGCAATACTATAAACAAATTATAGAGGCGTTGAACCAGCCATAATGGAGAAAGTGAAAAGCTAACTAATGCAGCGTAATTTCGCTTACCCATTTCACTCTACGACTGAATATTTAGCCACTTTACAATATAATAATAATAATAATAATAAATAATAATGAGATTGTACATCCCGCGAAGGTGTGGTGGTCGCGGCTTTTTAAATGCCAAAAGCCTCCACAACCGCGAGGTGTGCAATCTTAGGGACTATTTCCTCAACAACGACTGTGGGATGCATCGGGATGTGGTAGCAATGGACAGGGGCTTAACCCCGCTCTCCTTGGCAAATGAGAACTGGCGCAGGCCAGTGGTATTGACCACAGAGGACCGCAAGGCGGTATGGAGGAGCAAGGAGCTACACGGGCGGTTCTACAAGATGCTCACGGGCCCTGATGTAGATATGCTCGCGTCGGTGAACTGGCTACGATTCGGGGACCTTTTCGGGGAAACCGAAGGTTTTGTCTGTGCAATTGCGGATGAAGTTATCATGACGAAGAACTACCGGAGATATATCCTGAAGGATGGTACGGTCGACATTTGTCGGGCATGCCGCCGTCCCGGAGAATCACTCAGGCACATTATCTCCGGTTGTTCTCATCTTGCTAACGGCGAGTATTTGCACAGACATAACCTGGTAGCTAGGATTATTCACCAGCAACTTGCTCTTCCATACGGTCTTGTGGACTTTGAAGTGCCGTACTACAGGTACACACCTGCGCCGGTTCTCGAAAACGGCCGTGCCACGCTCTATTGGGATCGAGCTGTCATCACGGACAGGACTATTTTAGCTAATAGGCCTGATATCGTGCTGATAGATCGATCGCAACGCCGGGCAGTGCTTGTCGATGTCACCATCCCACATGACGAGAACCTTGTAAAGGCCGAGAAGGACAAGGTCAGCAAGTACCTTGACTTGGCTCACGAGGTAACCACCATGTGGGATATTGACTCGACAATCATTGTGCCGATAGTCGTGTCTGCGAACGGTCTGGTAGCGAAGAGTCTCGACCAACACCTTAAGAAACTCTCGCTCAATGGTTGGATCAAGGGTCAGATACAGAAGGCGGTACTCTTGGACACGGCGCGAATAGTCCGAAGGTTCTTGTCTCTGCAGCCCTAACCACCGGCAGCATGAGCCCTGCCCTGTTGCCGGCGGTACCCTAGGCTAGGTTTTTTATAATATTTTTATGTTTTGTATGTGCTTTTGTATTTTACTTTTATATTAATATTATAACAAACCTAGGCTAAGAAAAAAAAGAAATAAAGAGATAATAATAATAATAATAATTATTATTATTATTATTTATTTAATATCTTTTACAATATAAAACAAAAGGTACATACAAATTCTTACTTACTAGGAAAAAATACAAATTGTCATGCTTGAACTAGGACATCCTGTTTTTCAGGCGAGAAATAAGTATATTTATAAATATTTAATAGGTTTTTTACATACCTATGCATTAAGTGAACAATAAAATCAAAACATTAATCAAATAAAGAAAATAAGAAGCGTTAAATTATACATAAACTTAATATAAAATACATCGTTGTTTCGTGAAGCAGCTAGCCCTTAATAAGAGTACAACAGCGTATATGCAGCCCTATGCTAAAATACGCTGTTACGTTAAAATGAAGCAGCCTAATGTTAGGCTGCTTCATTTTAACGTAAGTCACCACAAAGATTTAAAACTTGTGTGTTGGCTTTCTTAGACGTTCCACGATGTGTTAGTTAAATGGAATTACTTCGAGATAACTCCATTGTTAGTAGAAAAGCTTTATACATCTTTTCACATATTGTCATCGTGTAGTGTGAACTTTCGCGCGGTTCTTTGAGCCAACTCAATTCAATTATCCAGTACTCCAGCCTTTACATTGAGAGAGCTCGAATTAAAATGACTTATGATAAACCTACCATAGACATACTAAAATAGAAGGCGTAAAAACTAATTGATAAATTTAATTAGAAGTCTTCGCATTCGATATAATTTTAAACAAGTACGAAATAGAGTAAATTTAGAGGCTGGTTCGCTTTGTACATTTAACGATACCTTTGTTTCAGGTAGTGTGGTAAGCGTTGTATTATGTGTTAGCGGCCCTGAGCATTCTCCTTAATTCGTTGTTTGCCCTCACGAAATTCGTTCCGTTGTTGCAGTAGGTATATTGTACACGGCTTGCCGCGCCTAGAGATAAATCGACGTAAGTAAATTATGAACGCGTTGGTGCTCAGTTCACTCACGACTCTCCAAATGCACAGCTTTGGTGGAAAAACAAACAAAAAGATAGGTAAGATTTGCTTGCATCGCGGCCTTTGCGACTTAAAATCAAAAAGGGACCAGTCAAATTAAATAAATGAATATACTATATGAACTGTGGTGTACTGTCAGTCAGATGTAAGTAAGATATACTTAATATTGGGAGGTAAAACTAAGGAACTAAAAGCCAGTGTACTGATTACGCTCTCTTAAAGTCCTTGCGTGCGTGCGTGCGTGAGTGACCGCGTGGGTGCGTGCGAGTGTGCGTGTATGCATGCGTGCGTGCATGCGTGAAAGCGTGCTTCCATAACAAACATTTGAAAAAAAAAACATTCATTCTCTGCTACAAACCCTTTAACTTAGAACGTAGATTATTATTTCGGTCGCGAAACGTTGATAATTGGTATAGAACACCATCAAGATACGAAAGATTGGCGTGACCTGAATTCTACGTTTAAATACCTACATGAAAAATGGAAAATACCACCTAATGTAAAATATCTCAAATTAAATCGGAGCAAATGTATCGGGAGCAATGATGTAGACGTAACGCGGCGGCACTCAAAGTCGCATGTCGCATCGACAAAAATGTTACTGGACAATTTTCCAAAAGGAATTTTAAGGTCGTTCTTAGTGTGTGACATGTCGCTATTTCACACGTCGTCGTTAAGTTAAGAACCCTACGTTATGTGAGAATACTCGTACAAAATGAAATGACAAGCACTGAACGAAATAAGTTCGCCTACATTTTGAGAAACAATAAAATGCAATGCCAACAAACGCAAAAGGTTCGTGTTCTTGTTAAAATGTTTGGCACATTCGATATTGAATTAACCCCTATCATTATTAATTATGATAACTTTTATCAATAAAAAATAATGTTAAACTATTTTTTAAGAAACCACGCACGTGCATATTTTTAGAACACTCTTTATAGAAACTGATGATTATAATTTATTCATAATATAATCTTTTTCAGCCCGTATCACCCACTGCTGGTCATTGCTTCATTTATTATAATTATAATGAATAACAAAAAGGTAACAACTGAAATAAATTTACGCGAAACAAAAACAGTACTTATTTACTCTCACTTGCTTACCAAACAAGGTAACAGACTAAACAACCAGCGTCGTAATGACCTAAAACTCTAAATATGTGTGTGTTTCCAGGTAAAATGGAATGTTAAATGTGGCTTAATTAATGTTTAGCTTTGTTAGTGACTCTTGTGATAAACCTACATTAGCGTACCTACTACTACAACTACTAGCGTTTACAAATATTTGTATGTAAGATGATGAGCAACTATATTTTAGTAGTAATTGTTTCTCATCATATATCAAGGTTTTTGTATGCATGTTATCGTAGTAGCACGAGCTTTTTACCCCAGTTTTCGTTAAAAAAGAAAAGGAAAAAAAAAAAATAAGTTAGAATTTAATTGAACTTTTTTTCTATGATGATGATGATGAAGCAGGAAGCAGGTCAAATGTGTAGAAGGTATTAAGGTGCACAAACGTACGCGCAAACGCAAGTGCACACGCTCGTCCTCCCCTCCTGGATCTAGTGGAACGGAAGACCGCTACGACTAGTAGAAGGTTCGGATGACGTGTCTGGAGCTAATATGCTGACTATCGCCGCCCTCTTATTTTTTCTATTATGACAATTAGGAAGAAGGAGGGTCGCTAAAGTACAAATCAGTTGCTGGCCCCTCAAAAGTGTTAATCACTGGTTAATGTCGAACACTGGTTCCACTACCTCACGTTATGTTAAATTTTCTTCAAAGCTGAAATGGATACGGGATATTTATTTTAAATGTGCGTAATTATTTTTATATCCTTCAGAATTTTATTTCTGAATTTTAATTCTACATCATTTAAATAGAAATATCCTCTACCCACAAAATAAGCATACCAAGACAGTACACACACCTTAATATTGATTACGGCTCACGCTCACGACCACAGACCTATATTAACAGCGTATGGAGTTGTATGAGCGACATCGTACATGACACAGTATTCTGTATTGAATACAATAAAAAATATCGGTCCGATAAATTAGATATTTCGGCACCTGCAAGGAAAAAGACCGTAACTCATTTTTAGGTGCATTTGAGTTACGGTCATACTATTGCTTAGATTACGACTATATCTCAAATGACCAAAATTTGAGTTACAATGTTTTTCCTTGCAGGTGTCGATTTGGTCTGTGCCCACGACCGACTTTTTGTAGGACCGATAATAATCGTACCTATTTGTTCGCTGAGGTTCTAGTACCGACTTTTTTGTGGACGTTTGTTTTGCAACATAGAATTTCTATAAGTTTCATTTTTACTGACTAAAAAATCGGTCACCGATTATTGAACGTGGGCCCCGCCCACTTATGCTTTTTTTTGTAACCCTTGTATGTAACAGTGTGCAAAAATAAATTATTTGATTAATTATGATTTGATTTTAATTTAGTGAAAAAGATACCTACCAATCACGAAATAACTATCAGAAGCTTAAACTTATGTTTATTAGTAACTACATGTTTGTAACTGCAATCGCATTATTGTGCCTGTGTACACTGTGCACTTAAATCTACATCTCAACTACGTGGTGTCAATATATCAAGCGCAGCTCAACTCGTAGGCGTTTCACCTAGGCGTATCCGACTAGTTCAATGCATTCATGTTACGGACCGATTCGGAGCTATTGAACAGACATGTGGTTAGCATTACAATACATCGGATAATGTGTCGCAGCCGTGTATCAAGAGTAGTGAATTAGATATTGTTCTTGATAGACCAACGCTTAATCGAAATTCGTGGTACAGGCACAACGAAAAGGAGTTGTTAATGTTTTATTATTATTTAAAATTATTTCTAAAACTTATTACAAATTATGCCGGTATTTCAAATATATATGTCGGCGGCGAGGTTGTTTGTAGGTAGAACAGTCGATCAAACTCGGATTCGTTGATAACACAGTTAATCTTAGATCTTCAAAAAAAAGACGCAGTCGTATTCCTTACAGTCACTTTAATGTTATTTTAACATCACAATTAAATTATTTAGAAATAGTTGCCCGATGCAAATGGATTTTAGAAACGAAGTGAGTTCTGCGAGTGCGTACTCTCCGGCCGCTACCGTTCAAATGTGTCCAGTCCGTTGTTGCGCCAACTGACGTTGACGTTCCGCGTACCATAGAGCATAGGCTGCGCAGACCACACTTAAGTATAGACTATACTGGTCGTTTCTAAGCGATGCTAGCGCCATGTCTCCGACATATATTTAAACTAGCGGCCCGTCCCGGGTTCGCACGGATGGACATTTCTTTTTAATATAGCCTATATTACTCAGCGCTAATGTTGCATTCTAATAGTATTTTTTTTAAATCGGTCCATTAGTTTTTGAGTTTATTCGTTGCAAACATACAAAAATACACAAATAAATCTTTCCTCTTTATAATATTAGTATGATATGACTAGCTGACCCGGCGGAGTTCGTACCGCTTCTTTTAAAGTTTCTATGACAACAAAACAAACAAATCTTTAAATAGTTTACGCGTGAATGCGTATCAAACAACAAACAAACAAACTCAGTTTCGCATTTATAATATTAGTTATGATATATACATATAATATTATCCGCTAAATGCGAGCAGCATAAAACTGGTCTTCGGTGTCGAATTCCTTCGAAGAGGCCTTCGTACAGCAGTGATCGTTTTTCGGCTGAGATGTTGATGATGATGATAATTTTTAGTATATGTACACGAAAAAAGGTTAATGTAATGTGATTAAAAACATTAAAAAGGGGTCCTAACTCCTAAGCGATGTTAGGTGACGGTTTTACTACGGCAGTTGTCAACTATCATGGCTCAAGAGTCGTAGATTAAAACGAGCTGAAAAATATAAGCAGATGTTTCTCGGATGTACGAGTATATGCGCATACGAATAGTGCCCATATGTATTTATATTATTAAGAGCATGACGCCCGCATATCGTTAAACGACCACCTTAACATTTGCAAAGTACACGATTGCGTGATGCCCGAGAAACCCTCTGAACACACATGAAATGAAATGAAAATCTTTTATTCAAATTGCATTATGAACGTCAAGTAGTTACATAAAAAAAAACGAGCGAGCCTTACAGTAATCGCATATGATGTGTAACATTTGACGTATCACCTTATTAATAAGCAATTTTAACATTATATTCTGAAAAAATGGGTCAGGTACTATTTGAAATGATTTTTCATAACAACGATTAATTATTCTTAATGAAAATTGTATTTTATTTAATTGACACTAAGAGTAATGCAATACCGCGCGCTCATTCGTCAAATCAAATGGCGCGCGCTTTCCCGACTTCATGTTACACACTTCCGTCCCATTTCACAAAATCACTCCCACAAATTGCAAGAAAGCGAGAGGAAAGATGTTAAATATCAAGAATAACAAAAATATATTAAAAAATAATAGGTTCTACTAAGAAGGTGGTTGATTCTGCTAAGAAGACTCCAGTAAGAAACTTAGTAGCTACTCTTTTAAACTAAGAGTTGTATACAAAAGTATAACTACTTAATACAATGTGAAATAACATGTGCAGGCGAGCAGACTAAGATGACCACACATTGTAATCATTAAGATAATCATCAATTTTATTGTAACTTTTTTTCATTAGACCTTCTTTATATATAGCTTGAGGAACCCGTTAAGTTTCTCACTAATGTAAAGGTCTTAAGAAACTAACAGAAATCTCTTTAAAAAATGTCATACGTTGGTGTTGCAAAATGCTTGTGAGATGTGTTGTGGTGTGGTGGAAGTGGGATGGTACTTATTTCGCAAGCGTGTCACTGTCCCTCCCCTATAACAGGATTCTCCTAGATGATCAGATCGGAACACGCGCGCGCTGCCGACCCTTTAGCTTCATTTTTTATGCCTCTATTCCCCTTAAGTTTACTGGATTTAGTTATACAAACAAGATCTTGACTGAAACGAAACACAGCAGTGCAAAATAATGCTATATCACTTTTGTAATCGACGATACTTTATACTACATTAGTATTTAATCAAAATATCGGGGTTATCAAGTAAGGGGGTGCTCTAGGACGGGTGTCTGCAGAAATAGGTACGGTCAGAAACGAAAATCTCCGAACACATATGTCAGTATACCGTGTCATGATAACATCATTAGAGGTTGTCAAACGCCCTTTCATTATTTATTTGTTTTGACAACGTGCTAAAGTGTTCAGCGACTTTTGTTGCTGACTGTACCTCGAAAAATAACCCAGTGGCAGAAGGCAGAAATATATATTACAGTGGTCGTCATCCAGTCTGAGTCCGAGTTTTGGTCAAATTCTGACGTAATAACTACCCTAGCAAACGAGACAACACGACATTCTCCACTGTAAACTTTCAGCGTCATGTTCAAATTGCTAGATCGAAATAGCGAAAATGTTTTCCACGCCTGCCCCATCGGACACATTTGCTTGGAAATGTTTTAATGGAACCTTTTGAAACCTTCCTCTTTTTGCATCGAAACACTGTTATCCTCTACTTTTTATTTAAAAAAGCAGTGGATCGCATTTTTTTTTCCGTAAAACAGCTCTGTTAGAACGCTCGGATCAAAGTGCATAGTTAGGTACCTTGAGCTTCTTTGAATTGAATATTGAATGACAAGACATGAAATAGGGCTTCTACCTTTGACCTTATTGTCACTTAGTATCAGAGCGTGGAGTGTGCAAAATGGTTTAACGAAAACGAGAATTTATATGGTAAAAAATAATTAATTTCGTTCGTAACTGGAGGCTCAGGATAAGGCTCTTTTAGCTTATAAAGTTAAAGTAGATAGTGTTGACTGCATGAGTTGGACTGTACCATGATAGGATAGCATTATTGGAAGGTCGTTCCATTCCAAACCCTTCGGAGAATCTAGTAGGGTCATGCAATCGAGATCGAAATCGAGACAAGAGAAACATATAACTACGAATAGTACTTAATTCTAGCCCAACATATAAAAAATTAATTATAAATTAGAAACTTTATTTAAATTTTACAAGTAACTTCTCTGTATCTTTATAGGACATGGGTTGTAAAATATTTTTTACTTTGTTCTTACAGTTGGTATAACTAAGGGGAAATATGCCACCGATTTTATTTAATCGGTTGTAGAGAAAAGGACCTAAGAATAAATAGAACCTTTCTTTAAAAGAATATTTGATGCACACTTTTTGGGTACAAACGATATCTTTCCGTCTTTTCATTGTTAATTCTGTGCAAAATGGAAGTGCTGCATGCTGTTTTAAAACTATGTGCATTATAAATGATTGTCGAACTGACAATAATCGGGCTAGAAAAGTCTCAAAGTTAATATAAGCTAGTTGGTCGGCTAAATTCTGACGGTACAGACAGGTGAAAACTTCTTTTTCCTGCATATTAGAGGGCACACCAATCACTACAATTCTTGGCTTCCTCTTTAGCGGTTCATCGATTGATAGGTCTGATTTAGTTATCTGGGTCGATTTTTTCAACTTGTCGATGTCTTCTTTAGTTTCTGTGCTTATTAAAAGCATAAGACAAGAAATGGTGGGGACCATTTCTTGTCTTACGCAGGCCTCTTACATGGAGATTCATCTCTTCGGGACAAATGATTTTTGAACAAGAGTTTTTGTCTCTTCGCTAGATTTTGCCTTATCATTCGGGTAAATGACCACGGAACCTATATTTATGGGCTTAAAAAAGTTATTCGGTCCCCTTTTTTACTATGTCAGAAAAATAAGGGCCCGTAACAGTGTTGGAGGTTTCTTTAATGCTGGTTTGGATGTCTGGTAACTGCTGCGTCAGATCTACTTCGTCTTGGAGAGTTTGGATGCAGGAGTGAGCCTTCACGATTTTCACTTTCAGGGACTGGTATTGGACAGCCATCTGAGATGTTCCATGGGACACTTTACGACACAGATTATGAATTCTTAACTTTTGTTCTGAATTTAGTTTGCCCTCAGAAGATATATGGCAAACTTTATTTAGGCATTGCTCAATGGTGGTCATCTAGTTTTGTATTTCTGACGTAGCACTCAGTACCTTCACAGTAACTTCGAGAGTGCCTTCTTCCTTGTTTTGCGACTGTGATCCTGGGATCCTGGGCAAGAGGGCGAAGATTTTAAATGGACTATCCATCTTATCGAAAACTACTTATTTATTTTCTATACACTAATCATATTCACTAAAACTTATTAACTTTAATTAAATGTAGTATATCACGCGAGACACAGTTTATAGTTCAAATCAGCGCGATCGCTGAAAAAACGAGGTCACGAATTATGCAAGTGATTATTTAAATATTTTTATTGTTATTTATAGACACGTCAGTTCACAACGGTGAAATATGAACAAAAGACGGTCCGTTCTCCATATCCATCCTCGTAGGGATTGCTCATGCCCCAGCAGTGCGGGCACAAGATGAGCCATCAACAACTTAAAAAAATGTTTAGTCACCCACCCGATGAACGGCCTCTGCGCAAGTTATTTAACCATAGTAATCGCAGACCGCCGCACCCGGCACTAATATGAGACAAAGATCAATCGCTTCTACGTTACAATAGAAAAAAAGGTTTCAACTTTATAATCTCCAGACTTCTTGTGCATACAATACGAGTAGGTATTATTAAACTAAAATGTTTAATTTTAATGCTTTATTTTATTAATTTAGTTTGGAAACTTAAGAACTATTTCCATATAACCAAATCTTTTTAGCTGATTATTAATTTTACAACATAACAACATTGATTTTTTTAGAAGGGGCAGATATTGTGTTACAAGATAGAACTATTTGACTTAACTTTAGCTGCATTCATAACCACAAAATGAAACTCTAAAGTTAGACAACGTCTACAACAGATATATCCATAGATTTTCGGAGAGAAGAATGACAGTTTAAAAAGTTATTTTATTCATTACCTGCGGCCCGCTTGCGACTTGTCCGCTTGAGTGAACACCCATATCCTATAGAACCCTATGGCAGCGCAGCACCACCTACCGGGTCCAATTATATAGGTTTATATGTTTTTTACATATAAACCTTCTTCCTCTTGAATCACTTTATCCAATAAAAAAAACCGCATCAAAATCCGTTGCTAAGTTTTAAAGATCTAAGCATACATACATAGGGACCGACAGACAGCGGGAAGTGACTTTGTTTTCTACTATGCCGATATATAACTATGTAGTGATGATGATTATAATCTACCTACATAACTGTCCTTAGGAAGGCTTACAGCCAATTTTGGTAGTTGTACAACTAAATAGCAACTACAAGCTAATAACAAACCTCCATATATAGAAATGTATGGATCATATCATGTTCCTTTAGGATAACCCATTTCAAGATGTCTCCAAGTCCATTTAGGAACTTTATGTACTGGCAACACGAAAATAAATGACAGCTCATTGTCTATCGTTTTGTTTAATTGAATTATTTGTAAGTAGTTTAAAATATATTGTATGCCCTAAATCCACGTGATTCATTCAAAAAGTCCCTTAGTGGGGACTAACTAACTGAATATATGGTCATGGGGATGACCATATATTCAGTTCTAAATGTCACTAAGTCCTCTTTACTGTAAATTTTCGAAAAAATGACGAGCATTACTTTTATGCTTCAGAGTAATATCACAGTGTTAAAAACTTACAGTGGTCCAACGCCTTTGAAGTTGCGTAAAATGCCGCCATCGTCTAGACCTTCGTCATTGTCGCAGGGTTGTCACATTAATTTTTTAGTCTATTTCTTATTTGTAGGTACGTTTATGTATATCAGGATCCCTAAGTAAAAAAAATATAAGATTACAAAACGATTTATTTTTAACAAAAAACAAATTTATTTTATTTTTTATTTAACACAAAAAGTTCAATTATTTCACTGTATTTTAAAAGTATTTGATTCAGCTTCAATGCAGCAATTAACACGAAAAAAATAAACAAAAGTAAAAAAAAAATAACAAAACAATACTAGAGTAGGTACTAAGAATAAGATTACGTCTTTGTGTTAAATCTAGGACTACATTACTTAAAATATTAACGTTTGTGCTAGTTTGTATTTCAATTGAACGTGTGACTTTAACAGGTAAAAGTAGCTCAGCAATCGGTTTTCTTCATGCCATATATGCCAAATATTTTCTTCAAAATGTAGGCTACAAATACAGTCGTTCTTAAGGCTATGGGAATTTATTTTCTTCCCTATTAAATCATGTCTCTCACGTGCCTCAATCCAAACCTTGCATCTGAAATTGGCAAATAAAATTATAATATACAGTAGTTTTCTTTACAGTTAAAACAGAGATATTATACTACTAATAAGTCTTTACTATTAAATTAATATGATTTTATTTAAAAGTCGCATCCGCCATCTTGGTTCTCTAAATAGATAATGTATTCGAAATCGGCACCCCCAAAAACCATAAAAATAATATCCATATTGATTTTATATCAAAAAGTTGCGTCCACCATTTTTGATCTCGATTTCAATAGCTAATTAACCATCGATGGAGAATATAGAATATTTCTAAATCGATGTAATTAACTCTTGCCTTTAAATAATAGTGAATTCTAAAAAGGCGTTTATCCATAAAAAAAACATAGAAAAGACATTACGCATATTATAATGCAAATATCAGAAACACAAGCACATTCTAGGAACAACAAAATAAAATAATAATGTACTTAGACTTACCTTTCTTCTGTGTTTCCGCACACAGAAGAAATTTCAAATTTTTATTAACGTGAAAAGATGACATACATTGTCTCACAGCACATGGTATGAACCATTTTTAATGTTATAAAAATTAATTAAAATTGACTACACGCGTTTTAATACAATGTGACGCGTACTCCTGACGCGTGTGTCCCGAGTGACGTATAAGCCAAGCCCGAGTCACACCGCGCCCCGCTCGCCCCGCACACCCCTCACGATTGCTCTGTCTAGACGTGCCCGTTGGCCGACTGTAAGAATTATATAGACTGTGGTAATATTAGTAAGTAAGTAAGATTGTCAATTGCGTTTTATTGGTGATTAAAAATAATTTTATTTATTAAATTATGTACGGTATTTTATTATGAACTATCAAGATAGTTTAGTTAAAAAGTTTCAAGACTAGTTAATCCGAGTTAGTTTTTCTCTCTCAGAAAACCTAATTCTAAGTCCTAGTTTATGAATGTCCCTAAGTCCAACTTAAAATCCCTAAGTCCAGTATGAAAAGCCCTAAGTCCAAGATTTTTATGACCTAAGTCCATGAAACTTTTTACGATTTTCTTAAACAAAATTAAAAATAATTTATTTAATTTTTAATTTAAGACTATATGAAAGAGGACCTTATGGGAAACATTTTGGTGTCAAAATATATATTTTTATTCCTTCGAAAGCAAAATGAAAAACTATCTTCGCAATTTCCCAAAAGTGTAAATACAGACTTAGGACATTTTGAAATAGGCCATGTTTTGACTAAAGAAATTACATAAATTTGTTTACGAAAAACATACCTATTCGTAAAAAGACGATAAAATTTTCGGAACAATAAAAACTACGATGAAAATTTCCGGCGCTACCGGAGTCTCAAAGTGTTTTTTAAAACGGCTTATTCATTTCATTATGGCAGCTCGGTAAACAAATTAAGAGTCTATTCGATAGACTGAGGTCTATTAAGTTTCATACTACTGCGTTCTCGACATAGGTAATTACTGTTTTTGAGTAAACCACTCATATCGGAATGCTGAAATTTACGTCTGATTATCTAAATTAACGCTCTCAATGAAAATTAGCGCAATTTCATGTAATTGGAACCCGAATCCAAACATTTTCGTCTGAAGTTGTTTTAATAATAATGTTATGTGACTGTAAGTTATGATCTCTTAAATTATTGGTCAATTATTGGTCAGCCATGCAATTTTTTTTTAGTAGGTATGTTGTATTTACAAACTTTTCATGCCCGGTTTGCTCGGTAATAACTAGGCAAACACAGAGACCTTTTTTTTTGACAGTGCAAAACTCGCCTTTCGAGTATCTACCACCGCGCTTAGGGAGGCGCGGATGGTTATGTGGGGTTCTCCCCTCCAGCTCCCGCCTCCCTGCCCAGACCCGAGGGTCTCAACGGGGATTCGGGAGGAGGAGGGGCCTACCCACTAAAAACCACTGTAGGTACATCACCTTCACGTGCCGCTAGGATGACTGGGATCACCGGTTTGGCAGTCACCAGTGTTCCACCTTAGCGGCGACCTGCCAGAGGGAGCACGCCTGAGGTTGTTTGAGCGTGCTCCAGACGTCCTGAGGCTAGAGGACAGCCAGGGATTCCCCGTCCCTGACCGCCACCTCAAGGCGGGGAATGAGGCGGGCATACTGCTGCCTCCTTCTCCCATTTCGTCTGCGTCGGATGAGGACCTCATCCGCATGGATAGATTTCTCGCGGACCCTCTCCGCGGCCTCCTTGTATGAAATTACCGCTTCACTGAAGGAGGACATGGCTGTCCACGATGGATTTTACACTGTTCAGCGTGGATTTTATTACGCTGGCCAAGGAGAGATCACCCCCGATAGTGCCCAACAGTGTATGTCGCTGCGCAGCCTACGCCGCACACACTGCTAGGGTGTGATCAGATTTGTGATCAGCTGTGTCCTCCGTAGTACCACACTCATGGTACACCGGGGTTGGCTCTCCTAGTAAGTTAGCAGAAAATTTTATAAAAATTTTGTTAGTTTAGTTTATTTTGATAACTATTCATACTTTGAATACTAGACTTTGAATCGCATACATTCAATTGACTAACGAACTCTTTATTTTATCTAAGCATATAAATTTTTACACGAAATTCCTTATTGGTTTAACAAATAATGAACTTTGATCTTGCTTTGAAGTTATATATAAAGCCAGCTGTAGGCGAGAGGCACCTGCATACTAGCATGGATCGATTAATTCAATACAGAGACGAGCTTTGAGAAATATCGTTATCCTAACGTAATGACATCAGCAGCCAGCCAGCAACGGCACCGGTGTTAAAATGCATATTTTTGTATAGAGCTGTTCTCGATATCAGGAAAGCTGTGCCTAGGGGCCTTGTCATAAGCTCTTAAAGCAGGATCATTGCATTTATGAAAGCGAGAAGCGTGTAGAAGGTGGCAGCTCCTCTCACCCTAGAACCAAAGTGGTCACACATAGTGCGGTATCAGACGTAATTCCTCCCGCAAACGCTTAGACTATGGTACGGGCTAGCCAATTTCTGCTCCAGAGACAATAGAATGGGGTTCTTAAGACCTCACCCCCACGACCCGGTCAACCTGAGCCGAGGTTAACCTTTAGAGGCGCCCATCGGGTTGTCGCTCCCGATCTGATCCAAACATCTGGGATTGATGGATGCCGATCCCTCTAGAAAATCTTTGACGGTGCGGTGTTTCGTTTTACACGGCTTTACGGAATTCTTTAAGTTTCTCGCCACCCCCCAAAAAGTCTGGTGACGCTGAAAGTCAATCCGCCTAAGGCAATCAGCAAACTCTTTGAAAAAAGGGTTCTTAAGAATGTTAACGCGCATCGTTAGGTACCTCTAGCGTTACGAACGTTTTAGTGTGGGCTTTTATGTTTTGTATAGAAGAAAAAGTTATGTGGGGTGGGACGCTTCACCCGATCCCCTTAAGGAGGTATACCTACTAAAAACTCCTGCACTTACTTCCCCTTCCGTGCAACAAGGATGATCCGGGGCCGTTATAAACAATCATCAGAGCTGTCTATTTAATGTGGACTAAAGACGTAGCTGTTTCCTGCTCGCGGACCGTAAGCTTGTTTACCATAAAATATAAGTGAGATAAAAAAATCTTTACATTTTGCGTAGCAGCATAAATACCTAACAAATTTTTAACAAAACTACAATAATATGTCAATTTGATGTGTATTCAAATTGTAAACAAGGGAGCATGCACGCATACTGAATAATTCACACTTGTGAATAATTCAGTGTTTTGATAAACGTATCGAATTGAACATCGTCAACGTGTCTCCCTCGCAAGCTAAACGATTAACTATAATGTCCAATGTACGTTTACAGTCTGCAGTAGGTGAGATGAAGGTTGAATAAGAAATGTTACTTACTTATAAAAAAGGTGTGAGGCTGAAGGCTTGACGTATTGCGGTGGTACATACGTCAATGTTTTTTATACATAAATGTATAAAAAACTGTATAAAAATGTAATATAAGTAGGTAGGTACATAATTATGTATAAAAAAACGTCGGGTTGCACTCCGGGAGTGCCGGCAGAAGTGAAAACTTGAATATTAACGTTGTGCATTTTTGATATTTTGGAATGGTTAGGGAATAATTTTTCACGAATTGCTTCAATTATCAGTATAAAAGTACTATCATTTATGTGGTAGAATACAATATTTATTTATTGCGCTATCGTACACAAACATGACAATTTATGTTACATTAAAAAGCACTCGAACATTCGCGCAAGCGCCCTGCGCCGTCTAAACGAAACAGCAGGCATACATTTTCGCCGCGCCGTAGAAAGAGAGGGGGATGCTTCCTCTCCTACGCCGCGCCGCCTGTCATCCGTCTTACGAATTTTCGATCTGGGATCTAATTCTCACGCAATAGAACTTTTTCAGTATGGTAATTTGTATGCGAAGATGTCCTTTCTACTATAAAGTTCAAACGTTTCGTATTTTTCGTATTCTGGGGCACGATAGAACAATTACCACTCGAACTGTCTAGTGGAACGTAGCATAGACAATTTATTACGTTCCATTACGGCGTTTTTAAAAACGCTAAGAAAACTATTGTAATTTCCACTTAATAATTGATGATTTTCACAAAATTCGAAGTTCGTAAGATTATTTTTTAAAGTTAAAAAAATATTGTCATTACAACAAACCGTTTAAAAAAGTAAAATTCGGAATATTCCCTAAGTTATATTTCATGAAACTATCGAAGTTTGTGTAATAAGTAGTTAGTTTAGTTTTGGAGCCAAACAATCTAAATTAGAACTAGATAAGTTTTGTTTGTGGAGCCGACAAACTAAATTAGAATTATAGGAAATACATAAAAAAAAATACGCCAGTGCCTAGCAAAAGCTCCGCTTAATCCATTTGGTGCTGTCGAACGGGGGTTCGATCGTGGGTCACGATCGTGGGTGATGCATCCGATTTGCGGTCAGCAATGTACGGACTCGCCTATCCAGGGCATCCAGTTCTGTCTGAGTCCACTTGAGTATGCCGAAGGAGTACATCAGGACTGGCATGACCCAACCGTTGAAGGCGCGCACCTTATTGCCGCCTGATAAGGAGCTTATGAGCGCCTTTTTCAGGCGACCAAAGAAAAAAAGTGGGAAGTTTAGTACTTCTTTTTCTAGCTCCTCAACTAAATTTCCGAAGAAGTCTACTATGAACTCTTCTTCGTTCATTTTTGTCAATTGAGAATACAAAATTAAACTAAACTTATCCCACATAACCTCAACAAACTCGTTTTCACAGCTGAAGTTCGTATACGAGTTTCAACTTCGATTGGTACCACTCATTGCGTTTGAGTGATGCACGATCGAAATATTTTGATTGTGAAGTTCTGAGAATACGCAAAATGTGTTGTCTTCGAAAAATATTCGAATTTCGTACTTTTTTACGTACGTGAACTTTTCTCTATTGCGTGAGAATTAGGCCCCAGGCCACGTGTCCTGACGGTCACGTGTCCTGACGCGAATTTCACATTTTTTACCCATTACAAAAAAAGTGTACAACGCTGCTAAAGAAGTTTTCACTTCAAAAATCTGTCTCACAACGGTTACACGGTGCACGTTTGCATAGGGTAAAGCCACCAAACAGTACGCATTACCAAAGAACACGTATGTAAAACATTAGTAGACACACACTCTTTATCGAACTAAGAAGTGTTAAGTTAAACACATACTCGACCGCCTCTGTGGTTTAGTGGTTAGGACCACCAGCTCAAACTTAGAGGTCCCGGGTTGGTTTCCCAGCAAGGGGTACATGTTTGTGTACTCAGTTTGGTTGGCCATAACATCGATGTTTGTAGCATTGTTGTGTCCCGGCAGCTAGAAATAAGAGAGCCAGTGCCTCAGTAGTTGAGGATTCTGGGTGAAGTGCGCTTCCGCCTTCGACCTTACCATTATAGTTTTGTGATTATTTTAAGATTCTCGTTTTAAATAAATTAAAATTCTAAATGGTTAGTACATTAGACAGAAAGAAAGTAAAAAGACAGAAATACTAACATTATTTAAAATACTTTATTACTTTGTATGAAAATTATTAATATGTGATAAAGCTTCATATTGTTCGCGTACATGTTAACAACGCACATAACATTGTTGAAAGGCAATTATTTTTGTTAAATTCTCTCTAGCCCCCATAAGACAGGATTAGCTAGTTTGGGCGCTGTTGTTTATTATGATATGATTGTATTATTTCTGGTAATAATATTTTTTTATTTTTTTTAATGTATGATTAGTACTATATACCTAAGTAAGTAGAGTAGTGGCACCAGTTCGACAAGAGCCAGTGATAGACATTGTTTTCCTTTTAAATAATTAATAATAAGAGTGAGCATCTGAATAACCCCCCTAAATATAAACAAAGAATAAGGTTCGAATATTTATTCCGTGTTTTGTCTCTTTTACTCTAATTTGAAATGACGTTTACATGACAGAAACAAAACATGGATTAATTATTCGGACTTTATTATTTGTTTATTTGTAAGGCGGTTAGTCTTTACCAACAATTGTGGACAGTCCACTTGCTTCCTAGCCGTCTTTCCGTAAAACTTCAAAGAAAATCTAAGCAACTTTCTCATTGCACAGTCACCGAATGTGTGACAAAATTAAATTGTTTCAAGCACCTCAGTCTCTTTCGGAAGGCATGTTAAACTGTTAGTTATTGGTTGTTGAATTGGGCTGGCACGGTCTTAGAGCATTAGTTGGTTTAATGCTCTAAGGGCACGGTAGATTATTGCCTAAGTCCTGCAGTGAGACGATTGAATGCTACGACGATCATTAAACTGCTTGATATATGCATAAGTGATGTTCCAGTGTTTTAAATTTTGTACGTGTGATGTATTGTACTAAATAAAGAATGACGATGATAATTAATGATATTGATTTATATACACAACAAAAAGAAACATAACTTTACTTAACTTTAAAAACAGAGAAAAATAATTAGAAAATTAAAAACTAAAGACCCATATAAAATATGTCCTCTAACTGTGGGCTCCAAAATATCCAAATAAAAATATAATATAAAAAAAATAATAATAAATAAAAATAATAAATATAATAAATATAATTTTCTATTTATATTTCTATGTTAAGCATTTATAATAATAAGCATAGAAGTATGTCAGTAATATATTATGAAGTACTTTCTTGACGGGTTACTTAAATAGAAATTAATTGTCCTTGTCCGTCCATGTGGTGTCAGTTTCAAAAAATAGCACAAACCCATCTCGACTAAGGGAAGTAAGGACATCGAACAGCATCCTGGGTCACGCGCGCAGTAGCGGGTACACCACCACTAGAATTTCCAAGGAGATTTGGCATCAGACAGGCGGCTGCGGCCGTAAATACTTTGCCAAAACCTTAGCAAAAAGGTGGAAGAAGGTTTTGCACCGACCGACCCCGAGTAACATGGGACCAGGGCAGGGAAGACTCCAAATAAAGAGACCCATAATAAATTTCACTTTTTATTTTCAAGTGCTAATTGCTGCACTGAAGCTAAATTAAATATTTATAAAATACAGTGAAAAAATTAAACGCCTACCCGACCCAGCCAGGAATCGAACCTGGGTCTTCCGCAACCAGGGCAGCTGCACTGACCGCTGTGCGCCATCTATCCAACGGTTATTGCAACCGATGGCAGGTCAGTGTAGCCGCCCGGATTGCGGAAGACCCAGGTTATAAATTATTATTTGAGACCCATAATGTAAGCCTAATACGTACCGCGCTCGAGCGACGCACACCGCACACATTCCGCTTGCACGGACACAGATCTCAGAACAGTCCGAGCGTAGATGTTGCGAGATTCCGCTTGCACGGACACAGATTTCGGAACAGTCCGAGCGCAGATGTTGCGAGATTCCGCTTGCACGGACACAGATCTCGGAACAGTCCGGGTCTCGGACCCGTTCGCCCCGTAAGTTTCGCCCCCCATTTTTTTTTTTTTTTTTTTTTTATTTATTCATAGCTCAGCAAATGACTCCACTCCACCTGATGTTAAGTGGAAATGGAGTCCAGACGTAAGGACAACTGGTGCAGCGAGAAAACAACGCAGCATCAGTCACCCTCACCCTGCCAGCCCACAAGGTGCCTCTTCACGCCTCGTTTGAAGGACCCCATGTCATAGGAAGGAGGGAAAACGTGCGCTGGTAGACTATTCCATCTTTTGGAAGTGCGACAGAAAAACGAGTCACCAAATTTCTTTGTGCGCGATGGAATGTTCGAGACAGTACAGCGGTGACTCCGGAGAGCAGCACGCGTACTCCTATGGAGAAAGGGAGAAGGTGGGATGAGGTCAAAAAGCTCTTCAGAGCACTCGCCGTGGTATAAGCGGTAGAAGACGCTGAGTGATGCTATATCTCTACGCAATTGCAGGGGCTCGAGAGCATTAGTGACCTCTGCACTGCCGATAATGCGTATAGCGCGCCGCTGCAATCTGTCCAAGGCATCGAGAAGGTACTTTGCGGAACCGTCCCAGAGGTGCGAGCAATATTCCACGCAAGATCGCACCTGTGTCTTGTACAAAAGGCACAACTGATCCGGCGTGAAGAATCGCCGCACCCTGTTCAGGACACCGAGTTTACGTGACGCAGTTTTTATCACGGTTTCAATATAGTCCCTCTGGTTCAGATCGCAGCGAATCTCCATACCAAGCATGTTTATACTGCTCTGCAGGCCGAGTGATGTGCCTTGAAGAGAGGGAAGGGGTAGGAATGGCGATTTTTTTGCCGTGCACGCGCATACCTGTGTACCATAAATGGACCCGTTCGCCCCTTGAAATATTAAATGGTTCTGTTCGCCCCTTATTTATTAAATAAGTAAAAGTACAGTTGTCAAGAAATTGGTAAAATTCTAAGTTCTCAAAAATAGTGGGTAACAAGGTAAATTAGAGGTAACTATCGTAAATTAATTTAAGTACAGGCACAGTAAAACAAATTTAATTATAAAAAATGTTTTAATTTTAATCAAATTAAACCAACTAAAGAAACATTATAATACTATCCAACTTAGTATGCTTTGCATTTAAAGCAAGCAAGTATTTGAGTAACTCAAGCACATAACTTGACAGTAGATTAACATTTCTAAATGTAATATTTCAATATAAAAACTCACAATGTTGTCTACAAAAGTATAGTTAAAAATCTTTTAAATATTATTAAATAATAAGAGTATTTATACTTATAAGTTTGTGGCACAAATAATGACAGAACAGTAGTGTTACTTGTTAAAGTACAATATGATTTTGTACTAAAACTATTATTTTTATCAGTAAAAATTAAAATATACTTAACTGAATACTATAACTAGATTAACAAATCACATATATTTCTCTTAAATCTAATTATAATAATATGATGTTCTTAACAGTTTTTAACAGTAACAGGGTACTTGTATACACCAAATTACGTGTAAATATAATTATATAAATAAACTAAAACTATGGGATTAAGAAATCACAGATACTGATTTGGATTAATTATAAAATCATCAACAATATACTTATAATTAAAAATATAACACATTTGAGGATATTCATTTTAGAATCATATATATGTACAAAGTTTTTCTAAACAGTGACCTACCGTAATTTCTTTGGCTCTGAATTTAAACAATCAAATCTTTCCTCTTTTTATAATATTAATTTAAATAAACAGTTCAATTGCCTATCTAGTGACCCTAACCTAACTATGAAGTAAAGCACTAGTTATACGTTATAAAACCTAGTCTTATTCTATTTTAATATTACAAAGATACAGTGGCTGGATAAGCTAGTTTTTGATAAAATACATAGGTAGTAAAAAAATACTATTCTCTGTTGTAAAATAATGATTTATAAAATACACACTTACCCAGTTGCAAAATGCTAATAATATAGCCACAAACAGGAACTACACTTCACACACAAAGTTATGCTGATAACTGAACTACCCTTTCATCTAGTGATGGGACTCGAATCACATTTGATTCGAATGATTCGAGTCATGACGGTAAAAACTAGACTCGAATGTGATTTTATATTGATTCGAATCGGTCAGTTGATTCACTTGAATTTGAATCACTTTCATCGATTCGAATCTTTATTGCGCGGAAAGCTTACCTCATACTATATGAGACGTTGTCTACTTTTTTTACTTGTTCTCGTAAAGAAAAATATTATTTTAAAAGAAACAGAAAAAATAAACGAAGTAGTAAATTAATGATTTTATTAAAAAAAATAGAATTGTCGAATTGACCATTTTCAAATTTCCATTTGATTAATTAAAAGCATTTAAAAATAGATACATCTATTTGATTTCATAACTACTATTTCCTAGTAAAAAAAAATCGCATAAGTTACTTTTAGTTCAGGTATTGTAAGATTTAGAGTTCTTTATGGTTAATTTAATTCACAATAAGTATAATAATTTTAATAATTTAAAAAAAAATCAAGTATGCGCTGAGTGCTGTCCTGTTTGGTACAATTTGAGTTTATTTTAAGTTTCATTTTTATTTCATGTCTGTATTTTTGTATCAAATAAATATATTTCTATTAATAAGTATATTTTTTATATTTTCATCGCATCGATTCGAATCTTCGTATTGATCCGAATTGATTCGAATCAACAATAAATACGAATCTAGGGTCAACTCGAATCATGACTCGAATATTTTATAATACAGTGATGCGAATCGATTCGAGTTTTAATTTTCGATTCGAGTCCCATCACTATTTCATCGTACCGACTCTATCAACTTCTTTTCGCAAATCTTTTGTTTAAATTGCACCAATCAGGAAACGTCAAATGTACATCTATTGTTAACACAGGTAGCAAAGGATCCAAGCTCTTCTCAAATCTTTTATTAGCAGGAAATGGCAAATAATCGTTTATTGCTATAACAGGAAGAAAAGGGTAACATTTAAAAACAGGTTACATTCTGTTCTTGGTTTAGTTTTAGCAAAGTGGGGGTTTTGGTTTATTTGATTTTAAGTATGACTGTACTGTTTTTGATCTAAATATTACAAAGGGCGTACGGGTGCTTCAAAAATATTGAAAATATTTTCGCCCCACATTAAGGGGCGAAAGGGTATTTTTAGGAGAAGGGGCGAAAGATGAGGGGCGAACGGGTGCGAGACCCAGTCCGAGCGCAGATGTTGCGAGATTCCGCTTGCACGGACACAGATCTCGGAACAGTCCGAGCGCAAATGTTGCGAGATTCCTCTGTCTACTTGTGAACACGAAAATAAGGTTCTATCACCAAAAAGCGGTTCGAAACATTTAGCCTAAATAAAATGTGTGTTCATCAGTATAATGTGATTTATTGCAATATGTAAAGTATAATTACACACTACGACTAGGGTACTGGCACCAGTGTTCAACAGAAACCAGTGAGTAACCATTTTTCCCTTTAATCATTTAATGTAGAGGTCAGCGATTCCCCGATACGATCCGATCCCTTCGGAGAATCGAGTAGGGCACGGGCACACGCTAGTGCGTGTGCCCGTGCCCTACTACACACTAGTGTGCGTGATGCCGTTCCCTCTAGAAAACCACCGAAGGTGATTCGTTTCACGGCTTGAGGAACCCTTTAAGTTTCTCGCCGCCCCCGAACAAGCCCGGTGAAGCTGAAAATGATGTTTGAGGAAATCATTAATCTCTGTCAAAAAAAAAGGGGTCAGCAACTAATAAGACTATAGTAAATTGTACAACAAGAGCATAAAACGAGCCATTTTACCCGAGTCATGCATATAGCCTCCCGAGTCGGTACGGCGAGGGTGGATAGTCACGTCGAGGGTAAAATGGCTCGTTTTATGCTCTTGTTGTACAATGGTTTTATACTCGAGTTTTACACTTTGTTTTTCAATTCGATTGCAAGGAAATAAAACAAACCGCTACACAACAAAAGCTAGTTTCTAGTTTTGTTTGACGAATAATAAAATTAGCTTCCCGCCACACAATATATTTTTTTAAATTTTCAACTATGTGACGTTTGACTATGGTCTGTCTGCGCCGTAATGCCAAGTTATTATAAATATTTGCGTTATATTTTTTTTACGTAAATGCACGCCCGTATTAATCGTATATTTGTATTTAGATAGTAATACATAATTAAATTAAGATATAACCTAAATCTCATAAAAATATATCAATTAAATGAAGATGTATTTAATTGTGTAAGTGGCTGTAAAGCCTAATTGCCTTAGTCTTAAAAGAAGAAATTACTTTATGCACAAGAGCATAAAAACACATTTTATGCCGCCTTCTCTCGACATAAAGAACAACTTTACGAGCATGAGAAGTGAAAAGTCTTTTGCAACCATACCACCTACTTTCTAGTTGTCATCCCGTGAAATTTCAGAGAAAATCTATGTTGACTTTAGGCGAAGAAAACTGTATCGAATATGTAACTGAGCTTAAAGTGTCGAACACTGGTGCATTACCCTATGTTAATAAATGATTTTGAGAAAAAAACTTTATGCTTTAGGGATATTACGAGGTAGGCACTTGATTCGTCACGGCATTTTCACTTGAACAACAATGCAAAGAACTTTTATTCGGCCTACGCGAGCGCTTGAATCATGAAAATAAAATAAAAACAAAAGCGGATTAATATACTTTATACATTTAATTTTTAATATCTTTAAAGGCGTCTGAGCAACAACGTCTTACAAAATTTTCTTAGAGCTGTCTTTGGATAAGATGTTTATTTGTTCAATAATTTCTAATAGGTATAAACTTCAGATGTTTTTTTAAGTCTGATACAGTCAAACATCAAGAAGCGACTTCCAAATTTCTTTTCCTTAGTTAATGGCTTCGTGCGGTTAACAAATTTAGTCTGTGTCAAAGGTTTTTTCTTACAAGTTATATAAATAAACAGTATTTCCTTTGTTTTGATGATGATACATGTTAATAGTAAGAAGTAGTGATAATTGACATTCAAACCACTTGAGTACTTATCAGTAAATATGTGGGGCTTTCCTCACGCGAACTTCTTGAGATAATTTAAAAAGCGACTTTGCACTGGATTGTTTAATTTGTAAATACTCATGCACGTTTACGAAAACATAACGGTTAATAATCCACTATTGTTTTACAATAATACCTACTTGACATAAGACAAATATTATATAATCAAACATGACTCTTCACTGTCCCGCAAAGAAGTCTTTCCAAATGTTTTATTAATCATTTTAATGAAGTTCATACTTGATCGAGGAACATACTTGAATGATTTTAATTTCTAAAAAGGTTTAACATCAAGAAAGTCTAAATAGCATGGTTATTAGAAAACGTCTTACTTTGGTACCTACTTCAAATAGTTTAGACAACAGTGTTTTATAATTTTAAATTTTGAATTATTTTTTATTTTTGGATTAGTTGAACATTAAGGAGTCTTAAACAGCGTCAGTATTAGGTAGTCCGTGTCCGAGTGTAATGTTAATGGTTGTTGTCGCAGCTGGCGGCGAGTGCCGTGCGGCAGACGCGGCGGCCGCAGTACGCACGCGCGCAGCAACAGATTGGCGGGGAACGGGCCTCGCCTCCACGCCAACGGGCGTCCGCCATCCCGACCGTCCACCATTCGCGGACCGTCCTTCCAGCCGAGCTGACGTGTTCTAGCCTGCTAGAAAGTTCAGCTCAGGCGGGATCGCGCGACTAAGTGTCACAGGTAGGTAAACTATTCCCAACTTCCTGAAACCCCATTTCCTGCTATATATTTTTTCAATATATGTTTTTATACGGATTCGGAATTTTTGTGTATCTCGAAAATAATTTGTGTTGAAATACTTTGTATAAAATTACTTCGATCTTTTAACTAAGTGAACAATTTAAAAAAGCCGATTTGGTAAAGTAAAACTTTCAAAGATGGCTTATTATTTTTGGCACGTCCTTTCTGATGCCAATTTATTTTTTAAGGTTGATCTTATTTCACCAATGATATACGTCGCATCAGAAATTTGTTTTGACCGTTTTTTTATTATCTGCCGGAAAAAGGTTGTGCCCCTCAATTCAAGCTGAATATTTAAATGAATTGAATTAGTTTACGTTTATAATACGTCAAGAGAAACGAAATCCAAATAATGTTATTCATGTCACCGGTCACCTTCATTAACGATTGGCCATAAAAGTAAGTTTTGTTTATGTCGAAAATAATTTGCGCCGAAATTTTTTGAATAAAATCACTTTGATCTTGTGACTAAGTGAAAAATTTAAAAATGGCAATTTGTGACCGGCTAAAATAGGTTAAAACTCTTGAAGATGTTTTTATTTTATTTTTTCCAATCCCATTTTATTTTTAAGATTGATCTTATTCCGCCGTTGATGTGCGTCGCATCAGGAATTTGTATTGACCGTTTTTTTTATATCTGCCTAATAAAAAATTATGACCCTCTATTTTATTGTGATATAAGGTATATTGTGATAATAATAATTTACTTCAAGCTAAACACAATAAAAAACCTGACATAATTTATAACAAATGAAAAAATAAAATTCACTAAGTCAGTCTCACGCGCCCATAAGAAAACATTGAAATGTTAGGATAAAATAAAATTAAAGCATTCAATAATCGCAACTAGATTTGTTAAAGTTGTTTCATTCCAATTTGTAGTGTTTGCGCAAACTTTAGAAAACAAAAAATAATAATAAACACAATTGTGCCGTTATCAAAAATTCGAAATATTTTCTAACAGCAGTGTTGTAGTAGATAGACGCGGTAAAAAAAGGAAAAATGGTTAAAATGTAAAATGCTTAAAAGTGTTTAAAACCCGGCTTGGATCTAAATTAACTAAGTTTTTTTTTCACAAAATCAAAAAGGCATATAGACATAGGAACTAAAGCTTTTGAGGTGATCCCAAAGACTATGGGGCTGAGGTGGAAATTTTCTATTAGACGAGACGGGCCCTATGCTCGTTTACGGCTCAGTGACATAAAAGGTAACTAATTTGTTATGTTATTAATCGTTTCTAAACTTTTTGATCATCTTTCAAGTAAAAATACTAACACACGTTATAAAAAAAATACCGACGTAAAAACAATCAAGTGGAAAAAAAAAGTAATATGCTTACTAGATAAAACAAGCCCTTTTATTGGCAAACCGAGCTGAAATGGCTCAAACATATTAAGAAATAATGCTTGACTCCAAAATACTCGTACACCGAAATATTTTATCAGGGTGGAAACTTTCAGCGGGGCAGTAAGGGGAAGTACCTTATCCGTTGCAGCTACACGAAAATGGTCTTAGTAGACTATCCATATTTTTTTATGGAATTTTGATCCACATTCAAAGTTTTTAAAAAAATTTACAGTTAGCAAGTAAATAGCCATTTTACACAAAAACATTTTTTGATGCCAATCGGTCCTGTTTCTAATACTGATCAAAAACCAACCATCGTTGGAGTACTCAAAAAGTCACAAATTGCAAAAAACTTTTCCCTTAAATTTTGTAAAGAATTTGTGTAACTGAAATACAAAAAATAAAATAAAAGATAAATGATCACGTAAAATTTTACACATATCAAAAAGAAGGCGTATTAATTTTCTTTTTTTATTAAGTAACATAACTTGATGATGTAATTCTTATTTAAAATCTTGTTGTTTCTTGCTCTACGATATCAAGTGCTCGAAGTGACCGCCATTTTGATGAAAAATTCAATTCCATTTTGTTCCAAATTTGAATTGTTTTTAAACTTATCTTTTTATTCAGTCAACAAAAAGATCTCAACCGTCACTAAAAAAGCTTTTGCGTAAAATTATCATACAAAATGTACGGGAAAAGTTTTTTGCAATTTGTGACTTTATGAGTACTCCAACGATGGTTGGTCCCATAGAAGTTTTTGATCAATATTAGAAACAGAACCGATTGGCATCAAAAATGTTTTTATGTAAAATGGCTATTTTCTTGCTAACTGTACATTTTATTGAAAATCTTTGAATGGGGATCAAAATTCCATAAAAAATATGGATAGTCTCCTAAGACCATTTTCGTGTAGCTGCAACGGATAAGGTACTTCCCCTTACTGCCCCGCTGAAAGTTTCCATGTACTATTCTTGTTCGGTTAACATTAATAAAAAAGTATTAACTAAAACACTGTGGATATTTTCAGTAACCTGATTGGTTGGACTGATTGTTAAAATATCATAGTCACTAACGTTAAAGTATTAATAACGGGATTACTAGGTACTTAATTATAGACATTAACTATCGCGGCTGAAATTGAACTGTAATTTAGAAAAACTGCTATGTGCGATACTACTTAAAAAAAAGGGAGTGCAGGAAAAGTTATCGACCGACCAACAAAAACAAAACACGAAAAAATTGTTAACATAATTAACATAAAAATATTATAGCCTATATTAAAATATAATAATATAATTATAAATAATAATAATAAATAAAAATAATAATAATTATAAATAATAATAAATATTATAGCATATATTAAAAAATAGTGAGATAATAATATGTATGTATACCTACTCTAAAGAGTGCGCAAAATTTACCATGTTTTTTAATTATTATATTACTTAATGGTATCTTGTCTATCTTGTAAATAAATACTCTTATTTTTCGTTTGTACCAAGCTACGACTTTATCGACTCATCTAAATATAAAAAAAGTCAATAACACTTCGAAATAATGACCAATAAATCACTAATCCAATTAAAGATGTCACTCTAAAATGTATTTATATGTGATCAATATACAAATTATACAATTAAAATTGTACCTTCATTTGATTACATTAAAAAAAGACAACAAATAAATATAAATAAATATAAAATTGTTTTCAACATTGTTAACAAAAACATGGACTAAATTATTAGTCCGTGACAAAGTAAATTTTATAAGAATTTTTATCGATCTATGCTGATTAATTTTTATTAGGCGTAAATATTGATACATATTATAATATAATGGTTTATAGTATTAAAGAACAATTAGAATTAAGATTAGCAAAAAACTGAAAATCCGAGTTAGGAAACGCTACAAATCCACTATTGATGGTCTGCTTTTTTTACTTTTACTTAGGCATAGAGTAGAGATAATTTTTAGTATAGAGTATCGGTGATTTTGTTCGCGAAATATATAAGAAGTAGTCATTAATTAGCCTATTTACTATCCTTCTGCTGGTTATTATTAGCATAATCAGCAAGTTAGCCAAGTACGGTTTAGTAATCACAAATTCGAGATAAACATCAAAAATTCGAAAGAAAACATTGAACGCATCTTGAAAATTAAAGAAAATATTGACCTATTATATTATGACGATATCTATACATAAAAAAGTTTCCTTATTTTTCGTTAACTAGGAAAAAAGAAGTAATTATTTTAAATACCAGTTTAATAATGTCCCTTTAAATAAATTAAGTTAATCTTCTTAAATGTAAGCTAAACAAAATCTAGAAAGAACTGTAGACGTTTACTTTAAATTTTTAGTAGCGTTTCCATCATCAGATCGTATCTGCTATATGTTCATTGGAACAAAATGAACAATTGCTCACACAAAATTGTGCTATCAGATCTCGTACAAATACCGCGTCTTTCCAAAAACACGAAAGAGATCAAGTTATCGTTTGTTTCCGAAAATAGTAAGTTGGCTATTAAACTATTAAAAAGTCACTAACGTTAAAGTAATTAATTACGGGATTATTACCTCATTTTAGGTATTATTTATCGAGACTGAAATTGAACTGTAATTTAGAAAAACTGCTATCTCAGTCAATAAAAATACAATTCAGTCATTCGGCCACATGAGTAGATACATATACATATCTACTCATGTGATTAAGCTACTGCGACAAACAACGATAATATACCGTACAGATTAAACACATTTATTCGCACTATGAGGAGCTCTATGGCGCAGTGGTAAACGTACTCGGTCTACGCTTAGTGAGTTTAAGGAACATTCGCAAAGGCCGGTCATCGGATGGGTGACCAACATTTTACATATCGAGCTCCACCGTCCTCCGGAAGGCACGTTACGCCATTGGCAGTCGTTAACAACTAAGTACTGTAGGGAATGGGGGTTTAATGATAACACACTTTTCGTTTTAACTGCGTGTATTCTTCAAACTGTTATATTACAATATTATTGATCTCTGAGCACCTCGGCTCTTCGCCGGGCTGTCTAGCTTCTGACTCCTATTGTCTGCGACTGTGTCAAACCGTTGCAAACCTTTTTAATTACTTATCGATGATTCAAATAATCATCAAGACTAAAAAGGTTTACATACAAATAAATAAAACCTACTTTTGCTGTGAGCTACATATAAACTCCTTACAGTACCAATCCACACTAGACCCGCGTAGCGGTTTACGGCCCGATCATCCTGTTGTTTTGATGTTTCCATCCGTAGGGAAGGCTCGTGCCCCAGCAGTCATGGACATTAAATGAGCTGGTGATATGTCTGTGCGACTGTTGCCTAACTACATAGTCCATGCTAACTCTTATATGCCATACCGTCCGATAGGATGGGACGAGCGGAACTACAATTTATTTACCAGTCGACATTTTTGATAGGAGATAATACATTTATAAAGGGTTTCCTTTATTCCGTTACTTTTCCGAGCAGTGCCTTAAATACATTTCGGGAACGTGGACGGTCTCATCGCGTTTCAACAATTTTGTACATTATAATAAAAATATTATACCAGATGTAATAACTGAGAACTTAAATACCTACCAATTATGTCTTTAAATCCCCATTTAGTTGCTTTTCTAAAGTTTATGTAAAGGGGCTTCACGATGCTTATACTTACTCGTAGTTTAGGGTTGATGCTCTCTTGTATCGGGCAAACAAATAGAGAAGTAGACAAGATAGATAGTTGACAAGGGTACTCGTAGTTACGATAATAATCCGCAGAGAACGTACCGACGCCTGCACACAGCCTATCCAAACCGGTCGAATTTCTTCAATAAATATGTTATAAATTGTATATACAATATTTGACAGTTTGATGTGCAGGCTGATGTGCAGGCTTGTAACAAACCCCAGGTTTTAACCGCTTCTGTGATCTGGTGGTTAAACTACCAGTCTTAGACCTAGAGATCATTAGGTTCGATTTCCATTGGGTGTTTTAAATCCGCCTAGCTAACTACCAACAACTTGTCTAAATATAGCCAGGTATTTAAAAGTTAAGGATTGCGAGTAAAATGCACTTTCAACTAAGCGATTACTAGGACGGTACACCAGGCTCTTGATGACCAAATTTTAATTGAAATGTTGGTTTGAATTTTAACAAAAACAAAAAAAAATACGCGCCCGATTTAAATATTTGTTCTTTTACCACAGACCCCGCGAAGGGTTCGAAACGTTAGAATAAAATAATATTGTTCATAATAATAGTCTTTATTACGAATTGAACAAAGATTTTGATTTGTGTACGCCGAAGTAGAATGCTAAGATAAAAAGTTAAAAAAAAGTCTAGATGCAAAATATTACACGATTATATTAGGACAACTCTCCACGCTGGCCTTAAAAATAATCTGAATGTCAATATGCCGTTAATACCTTTAACCATATTTTTATTAACCTGCATATGTTTTCTTGTCTTTTGGTCACAGTGTGTAAAACGTTGAACTAAATCACGTAAAACGAAAAGCGTGTGCTGGCAGCGCGCCAAAGCTCACACGACACGAAATGGCAGAGATAGTCAAAATGGCGGTTAGAATCACGGCCGCTTAGAAATGGGTAATTAGTACATAAATGTCCTTTGGTCCTGTGTATCACGCAGGTGTACAATTTATATTTGGTTTACATTTAATTAGTCTTATAACGTTTATAAATGAAGAACTAATAATAAAACTATACTAACTATACTTTTTTATAATGATTTATGTTTTATAAACTTTATGCGAACATTACACATTTAAATGAAAAACTTCATGCGTTACTCTAATTTGAAATGACATTTACATGATAGGAACAAAACACCTGTACATACACTTTAGTACTAACCTCCAGATCACAGGAGCTGTTATGTGTCAAAAACTGAGAAGTATTAATTTAGTATCTAACCGGAACATTTAATGCTATTTAATTTTAATATTTCCAAATAATTAAAATCGTAACGTTCAAATTCAAAAATAATATTACAAAAGCTTCTTAAAATCTGACCCGAACTTTACGAGTTGAAAAGTCTCAACAATGAGAATCAAATAACGTGCTTCCCTGAAGCAACAAAATAGTTAAAACTCAAAATCAAAAGCGACTTTTAAAGGGAAACGGAAATTCCCATCGATCTTTTGAAGACGAACTTGGTTCCGGGTAAGATTTTTGTTGTTAATTTTTTTAACTTTTATATGGCTTTCATGAAAAGAAGACGAGGATTACACGATGAAAAGTTTTAAATACACTGGACAGCAAACATAACGGGTCATTCAGAAAAAGCCGCGATATCTCCCAAAGTTATTTACATAGATCCCTCGTATAAATAATATGTTATAGGCAGATTTGTGACGCTTATTATACATATCAAAAGAGGTTGCATTTGAACAAGTTACAGCTTCAAAAAAAAAATATTCCGATTTTTGAAAAATATCAAAATTCAAATTTTTGGAATAGAAAATTTTCTCGCTTTTGTTTCAAACCGAGCTGTCACCATAAACAGTTTTTTTGGCTGGACACAGTATTTTGTTCATCAACCATGCACCAACATGTCGTTATCTACTGAAGAATGTACACGAATTATCACCATGCTACAAGAAGGAAGGAGTCAGCGGAGTACTGCTAGAACAGTAGGTGTATCTTTATCCACGGTCCAAAGAGTACTCCAGCGATTTTAAGAGACCGGCATGAACATCAGGAGACCAGGGAATGGCAGGCCAAGGTGTACAACTACACCGAAGAGAAGACCGATTCATAGTGAGCACTACGTTAAGAAATCGACATCTCACGGCTGTTCAGGTCCGAAATAGCCTTCAAGAAATTCACCACAACAATGTAAGCTCTGACACGATCCGGCGGCGACTTCGGGAAGCTGATATAAAACCTTATAGGCCAGCAAATGGCCCTAAATTGCTCAGAGAACATCGAGTTGCCAACCGCGAGCCGAGAGCAAACCGCAACTGCTCGAGAACACGTCCGATGGACAGAATGAAGATTGGTCCAGGGTTATGTTTTCCGATGAGTCAAGATTTTGTTTATTCGCACACGATGGGAGACGAAGAGTATATAGGCGACTAAATTAACGTTATCGTCAAGCGTGTTTTGAGGAAAAGGTGCCATTCGGTGGAGGATCAATAATGGTTTGGGCTGGGATATCTTCAGAGAATCGTACGGAGTTAGTTATTATAGAAAACAGTTTTCTGACAGCTCCCAGATATGTAGAGGAGATTTTAAATGAGCTGGTCCTTTCTTGGTGAATATGGGCGCAAATTCCATTTTGATGGACGATAATGCGAGACCACATACAGCACATTTGGTCAACGAGTATATTCAAGACGTCGGTATCACCCGCATGGAGTGGCCAGCTCGCAGCCCAGACTTAAATCCCATAGAGCATTTATGGGACGAGCTCGGGAGATGCGTTAAACAACGCTCTCCAGCTGCAGCTAACTTACGTGAGTTAAGAAGTGCGCTAGTAGAAGAATGGTCAAACATAGACCAAAACCGTATTAGAAATTTGATTAACAGCATGCCACATCGTCTTAATGAAGCGATACGGGCTCGTGGAGGAAATACAAGATATTAAATTTACAGAAAAGCTTTCATTTTGCAGATTAAAACAAATCATTAAAATAATTTACTTCCCAGTGCAGAGGAACAAATTGCATGAAAGATTTACTGTGTACTGACTGACTTATTACCAAAGGTCGGAATTAGGCAGTTATTTATGTACCTGTGTTGTATATTTTTGTTGTCAAAAGTTAGAAGTGTTTTTTTTGTATTTTTTAGTACTTAAATAAAATTATACAGTTTACAAACGTGTTATGTATTTTCTTTTATGTATAAGTCAGTCATCTATAACATACTACAGTTTCACTGTTTGTGTTGTGTAGTTAAGAAACTATCACACTTTTTATAAGCGACCCGGAATTTTTGCGACCCAGTGTAGTTTATTTAAAAATAAGAAACGACTTTTGTCTTTTGTCCAATATGATGAATGAGACAGAATTGTTAAAAGTCCTGGCCTACCTTGCGAGGCACAATCCTAGTGGAGCAGGAAATAAGCAAAAAATACAAGGAAAATATTCCGACTGTTGACGAAGCCTTATTCTTGCGGCTCATTCGTTACTTTTAAAGTAGCGGAAGTGTTTCAGCCAGTTTTGCAAACTGGCGTGCCTACGTATAACATTTTGTGTTGGTATCTAAAAATTTATTTGTTACATTGACACAGTGGACTACCTACTATAGGCTGATGGTGATGATCATGAGTAGATGCGCATTAGTAGGTGTGTCCTACCGGTTCTCACATACGGAGCAGAAACCTGGGTTTTTAAAAAAGACATTTTCAAAAACTAAGTGTGACCCAGAGAGCTATGGAGAGACGCCTGCTAGCGATATCACTGAGGGACAGAAAGACCAGCAAAGCAATGTTACGGATATAACCAAGCTAATGGCCAAACTTAAGTGGGAATGGGCTGGTCATGTCGCCCGCAAACATGGTTCATGATGCAAGAGGCTCATTGTTTGGAGACCCTGGGGGGAAAAACGCCCTCCAGGCAGACCTCAGATGCGCTGGTATGATGACTTGAACAAGGTGGCTTCAAGTGGATAGAGAGAGCACAAAACAGGGAAGAATGGCAATAATTGAAGGAGGCCTACAGCCACAGGATTGAGAACGGCTGAGAAGAAGAAAAAGAGAAGAATAGATGCGCATTAAGCGATTTATTTCCATTTAACAATATACCTACATATTAATATTTAATATATAATTATATATATATATTTATAATATCAGGAAATCCAAACAGAAAAAATCTTTTGCTCAAAACTGAAGGAATATCTGATACAAAAATGTTATTATACCATGAAAGAATTTTTTGATGTTACTTAAAATGTTTTTGTTTTTGTTTTATGTTTTTAGATCTTATACTTATAAAATTTAAAAATTGCCATACCCTTACAGGGTCATGTTTATGGGTCATTTTTTATGTATTTACCATCTGTAATAACCAACATGTTGCAATAAATATTATGACTATGACTATGACTATCACCGTATTCGAAAACGTTACTTTTAATACAAACAAAGGAAGTAAAATATAATATTTTTTATTCTTTGAATTGAATAAGACAAACACATTTTTCTCGCTAATAAAAGAAAACGTCTTTAATAAAACATTACCAGTACTTTAATTCAATATTAGAATAAACAATTTGACCACATATTTCGCGCGACCTTTAGCGACGCCGCATCGCGTACCTCATAATAATGACCTCATAAATCTAAATTTCGCGTAAAATTTGTAACAAATTCCACTGGTTACGCAAGAGAAAAATTATTCGTCTTCATTCTCTACGGTCGGTTCTCTACGCAAAAAACTGTGTGCACCCCGATTGGAGGCTACCGAGACCTTGACATAGCTTATTTTTGGCCAACCTCCAAGCCGCTCGAACCTTTAGAGTTGTATGCCAAATCCATTTACGTGATTTGTAGTGGAAATAGAAAATGTTTGCTAACATGTGGAGTAAGTAGTATGGCTGTTTGAACAATGAAACAACTGTGTTACAATGCATTTAGTAGTAACTTGAAATGAAAAAAATACAATGCGAGTTTGACAAAACAATTGTTGAAAATATTTCCAAGAGCGGCATTCGAACCCGCACCCCATAACACGCCAGGTCAGTCAAGCTTAAGTCTTTGTCATACAATGAAAAATGTTTATTTTGCTTAACTTAAACGTTTAATTACATTGGGTTGGAGCCTCCTTTTCAACGATATAGATAGAAAAGCGACCATACTTATAATCTAAATGTGACCCATCAAACACCTCCTTAGAGGTAAAAAGAGAAATTATATGACTATCCTTGAAACTACTGAACCAAATGATAGTAACAAGTGCAATAAAAAAGGTTTAATACCAACAAGTCTCAATAACAGCGTTAAAGTATTTTGAATGAGCGAACACGATATTTCGTTATAGTTAGCAGGAACGTGAAAGCAATGTTGGAAAAGTTAAGCGAACTATAAAGAAAATGAAGTAAGAAAGATTCTGCAGGCTGTACTGAACTTTATCTCTTACAGGGTAGGGTTATAATCAAATTCATTGTTCAAACAGCATACTGGGTAAATAAATAAAAAAAACAAAAGGAATAAAAAAATTATTGCTTGCTCTCAGCAGTTTGTTTCCTTGTAGTTTTTTGCCATGTATAACCTTTACATGCATGAATTGCATCGTCTCCTTAATAAATTCATTCGATGCGTCAGTAAGCATTTTAAACACTTCAGTGGTCTAGTGGATAAAACCACCGGTTTCAGACCCAAAGGTCTCGACTTCGATTCCCAGCGGGAGTACATGTTTGTGTACTCGGTTTGGTTGGTGGTAGGGGTTTTTTCCACCCGGCTAGCTACCATGATGGTAGCTTATCTAAATTTATAAAAAATTGCTCATCCATCCGGGTACATATCATTGTGAACGTATATAACTTGCACGATCATAACCCAAACGAGATAGCCTAGCCCAGCTATACCTACCATCCATACAATATTACTTTAAATTATGTATGACTAAATATTGGACCAGACAAAATTAATGGCTAACAAACGTCGAGCACCTCAATTTAATGAAATTATTTCCATTTCAAAGTAACAAGCTGAAATAATATTTGTATATTAAGCCACAAACAAAATTGGTTCAACGTTAAGATAAATACTATAAGTTAAGATGCCGTCTGGTTTACTTAGGTTCAAGCTAGATCGAAGTAGTTAGGGAGCTAGAGTTGCTTCCAACGGAGTTTACTGTCAACCTCTGTCGATGTTAATTAAAGTGAAATTGATGAAAACATAAAGCGTTGCCTTCTCCGCAAATTGATTAAAAACGATAGCCCGATAACGTAAATATTGAAAAACAAAAGATCAAAAAGATTTTTCAACGAAATTTAATTAACGAAAATTTTGGAAATATTATAACACAACCATTTTTTTTCCCGAATAGATAATGTTTTCTAAAATTACAAGAACGCTATTATATTGAATTGTAACAGTTTGTAAGGATTTGTCCACGTTTTTTATAGTTATTTAACTTAAAAAAAACTATTTTTACAGACGCCAAAAAAAATTGATCAATTGCCTTGAACTCTTACTATACAAAAATAAGAAGGCCCATACTTCCGTTGAGAAATAAAAGTTTAATGGTTTCAGTAAACACATCCATAGAGTTTTCTCCATTCCCAACCTCTTAACCTTTTTGCTCCTCACTCAGCGCCCATCTTAATGCAAAGCCCAGTATCTGAAAGGAGATAAAGGAATTAATTAAAAAAGTAACAACTTGGTGGATTCCGATATCAGTTAATTAGCTGCTTGGCCGAAGTGGACCTCAATTAGGCCCTTGTTAAGTAATTAGGAGGTCGTTCTGGCGGAAGTTATTGCGGTTTGGTTAACAGTTTTTTGAGTGGTAACTAATACGGAATACTCGTAGTAATGGTGGAAATGGAGTGGATGAATTTGTAGGGTAATTAATTTGGTTTCTTTGTAAGTTAGTAAAAAGTTAATAAAACTATTTTTTTTAAAAGACTTCTTTATGTAATATATTTTTTTTTACTTAATTTGTGTAGCGTCATGCTTGAGAACGCAGGGGCAGCTAGTACGGGTGGTCTTGTCTGCTTAATCCCATTAAAGATTAGTTTTGTGTCAATCAGATCCTACACAATTTAGAGATTTACCTACAGATCATTAAAAAAAATTAGTTCCGCGTCACGCTCGAAAACGCTCATATATACTTGAACCCTTTATAGTGATTTCGTGGCAACATTCAGTCTTAAGAGGTTTTTGTTAAAGATGTTTGTTTTCAGCACACTCATTAAAATGTCTTTATTTCCCATAAACAACATTGCAGTCACTTGCATAACATTGCACAGCGAATCTCGTGACTATGGCTGGTGCCACACAGGGACACGTCGTGTCGCGTCGTCGGGTACTTAAAAGTACTAAAAAGTTATGCTATATATATGTATATTATACAAAGCAGTTTGCTTTTAACGACGTCAGACAGTTTACCATACGACGAACCGAATACCTTTCTTTACCTAAAATTAATGTCGCTGAAGACTGAACCGAACTGCAGGATAAAGCATTTATTACATAATAGCATAGACGTTTTCCTAGTTTTATTTTAGAAGTCTCTTGTCAAGAAAATTGGAAGCTTCTTACGTTGATAAGTCTGAGTCTGAGCTACGGAATTCTTTTGAAGTCACGGTACTAGGCACTTTACTAAGATTTTCGTCATAATATTGAGCTTAAAATTTTATGTTGACTTAAACATAGACTGTTTGAGTTTAAGCTACGTAAACTTATTGGCCGAGTTGTTCTGCCAACTATAAGCTGTTGGTAGTTTGGTACTATACAGTTGCTGGTGAGATTGTGTAAAACATTATTCGTTTGAATCTGGAATCAAGATGGAAGGTAATTTGCGTTTCTGGCAGTATGCGTCGAAATGTCTCTGTCTCCTGTTTTTTTTATTGCTTTTCTCTAAGTTGTTTTTCAGCTTGAAGACTTGATTTTAATGATGGAGTCTTTTGCCCAGCAGTGGGACAGTTAAAGGCTATTTACTACTTTATTATTACTTTGGTTCTTTTATATCATACTTATATTATATGGGTTTATGAGACACCTAAACTAAGACACTTTTTTTTGACGAAACATAACTTTTTTACATTTGGCTTTTAAAGCGTAATCGGACTTTTTGTGGGCGGTGAGAAACATAAAAGGTTCCGTGTTATCGAAACATCCTCAGAGGGTTTCTAGAGGGAATGGCATCACGCTAGCTTAAAACACGTGTCAGATAAAAAGCGTATGTCTCTGTCGCATGGATCTAGGGTTAAGGTCGCTGCCGGCAAAGGTTCTTTGCGTGGGTTAGTTTGCCTGTTAAGGGTTATGTGTCACTCCTTGTAGTCGGTAGTGGGTGCCAGCACAAAATAAACTTGCAAATTGTTAAAGGGTTGTACGTATAAAGATCAACTCTGAAGGAATAAGATATAGCCCGAGTATTGTACAATCACACTAATGTATGTGAGTAAATTTGTTGCTTCTTCATGCTGCAACGGATGGATGGATTTAGATGAAATTCGGCATACAGATAGTTTATAACCTGGATTAAAACATAGGATACTTTTTATCCCGATATTTCCAAGGGAACGGGAACCACGCGTGTGAAACCGCGAGCGGCCGCTAGTAACGTTATCTAAGTAAGAAATTAATTAGAAACTCTAGCAGTAAAAATCGGTATAGAACTGATAGTTTAGATATTAAGATATATAGAAGGCCCTGAAATTACTTATCGGAAGAATGAGAAAAAAAGATCAACTCTGATTATTTCCATTTTCTCAATTATATGATAAAATTAAATTTAGAATTTTTAATGAATATTCTACTACTGAAAAGAAGTGCTAAAGCACTTCTTTTCAGTAGTAGAATATTAAATAAACAAATACAAGCAACAAATACTTATATTTTATGCTTTCAATATAAATATTGAAAGCATAAAATATAAGTATTTGTTTTTTACCATTGAGAGTAAAGCATATTTTGTAATGTGATTAAATCATCAGTTAGAGAGCATTAAACTATTTACACGGGTAGTAGTTTATTTAATCCTTTATTGCACATATAAAACACACATTAAAACAAACGTTATACAAGACATATACAAAGGTGAGCTTATCTCTAGAAGAGATCTCTTCCAGCCAACCCTAGCTGTGGTGTGGAACGAGAGTTTGCGGGACTATACTACGAACTAATTATTAACTAATAGTTCCATTTGTGCAAACTATATTGCTGCTACTCCATTAGAATGCACTAATGTTTTCATTTATAAAACAAGAACCTGAGTATTTACTCTAAGTGAGATCTGGCTTATTGCTTCTGCATTTAAATTAAACATTAAACAAATATTATTCAAACAAAATTTAATGATAAATTGTTTTCAGCTTTTGTACCAAAATATTATCGTCTAGGTATGTGAAAAGTTTCCTTAAGAAATGCTAATTATTTCGGAACTTAGCTCTCAACACAACTTGTTTCGGCGGTATAATAATATTTTGACGCTTTTGTCAATTTAGTAGCTTTGATGTAGGTAATACTCGTACTTTGAACATTTCCCTCGCACTGTACTTAAATCTTCGTACAGGACTTAAAGGTCCCAGGTTCGATTCCCGGCGGAGGGTATGCACCTTTGTTTGGTACACGGTTTGTTTGGTGGTAGGGCTTGTGTGTCGTGTTCTCTGAAAGTTAGAGATAAGCTTGCCAATTCCTCATTACTTAGGGACGTGCGCTTACAGCTTCAGCCTTATCATCTCTAAACGTTATTATTTATTTAAATAAGTACACTTATTGAAATGAAACAACTTTTACGGATCTACTCGCGTTTATTTTACACATTACTTATTTAATGTCTTCCTGTGACCACGGACCCTGCAAAGCGTTCGAAACGTCAGGATAAACATTAACCCCCTTACAAATAAACACTATTTAAGCATTGATTTAGTTAATCATTGTTTTGTCTCTTTTTCTCAAATTGAGAACGACGTTTGTGTGACGTTGACAAAACAATGATTAACTAAGTAAATGCTTAAATAGTGTTTATTTGTAAGGGGGTAAGTAAGTAATGTGTAAAATAAACGCGAGTAGATCCGTAAAAGTATACTTATAATGATTATAACATAAATACAACAAAGACCAAACAAAATCTACATCTTTTATGTTTGTTCTTGGTATATTACATTAGACTCGTAGTTAATTATACAAGATCAACCGAATAAAACTCAAAAGTAATTATATTTTTTACAAAAATGACTTCTGTGTCTTGAAATTATTTAAAGAATCAGAGAGCACTACGAGCTCCAGCAGTACTGCGTAAATGTATATTCAAATAGTTTTATATTATAACTTAAAGTGTTTAGTAAGGCCACAAGCACAATGAAAGCGCGTCGCTTATGGGTGGGCATAATGAGAGTCACGACTGCAGCCTCAAACCACTTAGCATCAACCGTCAATTCGGAATTTTTCGCGGTGGACCCGTCTCGCCAAAGGAACGTGAGTGCAGGGATGGAAAGTACTCTGAGTGTTGATGTTCAAAGTCCTTGCGTATTTACTTAGTTTAAAGTATATTTTTTAACGTTACTATTTTACCACGTTTTTGTAGGTAAAAATGTGAGCCATTTTATTAGCGAGCAGGATTCTAACCCGCACCTTTAATTCCTGCAAGATTAGTTCAAACCAGCTACTTAGTTTGTAAGCTAAATTTGAATTAACTACGTCATTGACAACAATGTCAAAGTAGTCATTAGTAAATCTAATGACTACTAAGACATAGTTTCAAAAAATTACTGTTACTTACAATGAAAATTTAAAATTATACCTCTATTTACTTATTTTTGAGTTTATTTTAGTGCTGTCTTTAGTTACGACAAAATATAGCGTTGTTACATACATGCATCCATGACCCAATGACCTCGACTGCTACAAAGTTCAATTCACCCAATATACAATTTTACAACTTAATTAATTATTTAGACTCTTTCGCTCTCGAAACGCAAGCTAATTATGTAATGTAGCATAATTCCGTGAAGCACCCCTTACGTCCCCATTACGATCCACTCGCTCGCACACCCGCTTTTCACTGTGGGGAATCGTCGGCTCCTTACACAGGAAAACGCCTCAAGGCACGTCAGAAAAAGAGCATCACGAACAATACCTTGGAATATTTTTCAAAGGCCAACGTTCGCTGGTTGTTTGATATTGTTAAAGTCTGGCTTTGTTCCTAGCAATTTAGTGACGCCTCACCGCGCTTCGTGGGGGTGGGGGACATGTTAACTCCAATAAGGTTGCGGCAACTTCGCTAAACTACCACATTGAATGGAACTCGTATCAGTCCGTTCAAGTTTGCTAGTTTTGTTGTCTGTAGCACAAAGCGGCTCAGTTTGCGATCTTTCGTTTGTGTGTGGGGGTTTCTTTTTGAGGTGTTGTTTGAAGTGCGATAGTGTTATTAGACGGGGAAGTGAAAATAGTATTGTTTTACTTTTGAACATTGGCTAGATTCTATATCAGTGATATATAACCACTATACTTTTAAGTATAGCTATTAAAAGTTTTAATATGTTTATCGTTGTCGTTTAGTACCCCATTATTATCTATTTTTAATAATTTGCGAAAAATCACCCCTATGTTTTAATAAGTTTAAAAGTTACATCGTTTGTGGTCTACACCGAGCATTTAATTAATACTTGCAAGCTACAAATTATTTTCTGATACAAATCCTTTTTCCCATCTGGTACAAAGACACAGAGCAGTTTTCGTAGAACTCCGTTAATTATTTTATTAACATAAGCAAATCAAAATAAAATATACAAAATAATATTTTGTGGGATGCAGGCCATCCATCTGTTTCAACTGCTACCAAAATAATTAAATAGTATTCATAAATATGTTCCGTCTCTTTATTATTTCACGTAGACAAGAAAAAGCCGAAACTAACTTAACAAGTACCTAAATATTTCACATTTAGTCACTTCACTATTATCAATTTGTTTCCTTCCGACGCCGGTAAGACCCGTAACTTTTTCAATTATGCGGGGATTCAAGCTATAAGCCCACCTTGTTCTGATATACAGCGCTTCCGTGTTGCATTAATTAATTTTACAATTAGCTTATTACAGACGGTCACGGTTAATCTATGTTGTCATTTAATCGAATTAAGTACTTGAAGGCCAAGAATTAATTTGAATTTAGTTTCACATAATATGTTGCGATGTAGCGTCGGCTACAGCTGTTACGAACGTAGTAATTACTACGGCGTAGATAGTAGCAATTCTAGCCGCCGCGCCGTAGCAATGTCGGTTTTAAATCTAATACACAGCTTTAAGCTTTCGCGGTACATTTTATAGAAAGTGTATATTTTATAGAAAATGTACTCATAGACGACAATATTATATTATATATTATTAAGATTAGAAAATTTTAATTTAATAATTATTAAGACTATATATTCTTAATATAATATTAAGAGCGTAAGCCGATTTAATAGCTGCACATAAAAAATCGGTTAAGGTCTCATTTTAAAGAGCTTCAGCCGTAGATGTGCAGAAAAATAAAGAAACCTGTCATAGGTTTCGAAATTCCTACAAAATCTGTTGAATAAACGCGAAGTTTTGCGGGCGATTCACTAGTATATATATTAATAGCGTAAGCCGATTTTTGTCCCAGTGATTATGGGACGATGGCTGCACATAAAAAATATATATTAATATCGTAAGTCGATTTTTGTCCCAGTGATTATGGGACTATAGCTGCACATAAAAAATCGGTTATGGTCTCATTTTGAAGAGCTCCAGCCGTAGATGTGCAGAAAAATAAAGAAACCTGTCATAAGTTTCGAAGTTCCTAAAAAATCTCTTGAATAAACGTGAAGTTTTGCGGGTGACCCACCAGTTATCATTAATGACCACTTAGCACCTAAAATTGTCTATTGTAAAATAGTTTCTAACAGTGACGTTATAAGCACATTTTCGACTGAACGAATTGTAGGTTTTAAGTAATCATTAATGATAATTGACGTTTATGAGTGCGGCAGTTAGTGCCTATTATAACTATGTTTTAGGTGACCTATATTAGGAGACAGTTCAAATCTGCCGTAGTAAAACCGTCACCTAATTTCGCTTAGGTGTCGCTTAGGGGGCATAACCTTTTTAAGTATTCGACGTTTCATTCTATATTTGACATTCCAATTAGACTCAGTCAAAAAACCCTTAAAATAGTCATGCAGAGTGTAAAGTTAACTAATAAAATTCTAGTCGACAGCAACAGATAAAATGATGTTTGAAATAACAACTCAATTCTTAATTCTGAAATTTACCCAGCAGATCCCTGGCACTTAAAAGTTGGATTAGGTTAGGACTGATTAATTATCATTATGTTGATGTTGTACAAATTTAAATATTCATTATATTTCAGTAAAACCCAAGGAGCTTAAGTGATTTACGTGTACTTTATTAACATATTTGCTTATTTTTGGAGATAAGGTAAAGGATTCTCGTAAGGGGGCCACTACAAACAGAATCTTTAGTCTTCTACAGGCGTTTATCTTAAACATAACATTACCCGACAGCGATAGCGCTGTAGTGTATTAAGACCACATCAATTAAGTTTTAAACCCCCAATCTATTTATCCATCCCTCCTATATAGTATGGCGCGATCAAGAAACGAAATCTCTTGAGAACACTCGAGAGTGCGTTTAATAATTCAATATAGATGATTTTTCCCTAATTGACTCTAGTCTACAGTAGAAAGATGGTGAAAGATAGCGTATTTTAACAAAAATAAGTGCTAAAGGAATTTGTATTGATGTAATATTCAGTTATCGATAAATTAATACAATTCAAAATTATCGATATACCAACGAATATATTTCCGACACTATTAATTGAGTTGTTGACTAAATTTAGTATTTTCACCACAAAAGCTAAGTTTGAAACCTTGTTTAGATTAGTTTTCTGTCTAAACGATTTAGCCGAACTATTATTAATCAACCGGGTTAGCTTAATCGTTCTAACAATTATGTTTGCTATGACATTATGTTATCGCCTAACAAGGAGATAGTGGACTTTTCTTCTTACCTACTACGGATGAAACTCTTTTATATTTAAAATAGTACAAAGGTTGAGAAGTTTTAGTAAAGTTATACAAGTGTTATAAACTCACAGCGGTTCACAGTGTCTGCTAAGTCCGTGACTTAATATAGAGCTGTTTACACCAATAGGGCTGGTGCTTTTAAAGGTTTCGCCTTTGTCCTAACAAAAAAATTTGTTAGTGTTAATTATTAAATAGACAATGATATAACTTTACTCGTTAATTCAAACATAATTTACGACGTGTAGGACGTCGAAGGTAGAAGAAGGCGAAGAAGTAATAAATCACAAATTTTTAATGAAGTACAATAATGAAGCTAAACATCAATTATATTGACTGACAGACATATTGAAAATCTTAGAAGCTATAAAGCTTATTTACTGAAGTCTTGCCAGTCAAACGCTAAGAAGAAATATTTTTTTAGACACAATACAAGCATCTTCGTATACTTCGTTATTCATATACTTCTTCGTGTAACTGTGATATAAAACAAATTATCTTAACCATATCCCGCAAAAAATGTAGTGACATTACTGAATCTCTATTAGTTCATTATCACGCGACGACCCAATACATTTGGAGGAATTCTGAGACGCTGTTATAATTAATTTGAATTAACAACTTCATTTCATTAGCAATAGCAGGGCCCTTTACATGTGCCAAGAATAATCAATTGAGATTAATGCCCTAGGAGGGTAAATGTACGAGTATAAATGTGTGTACTACCTTCGTAGAAATTATATGAATGCAACGAAATTGTTTTAAAATTCGTTTAGTAATATCATCATCATCATCATCATCATCATCATCATCATCATCATCATCATCATCATGATCGTCATCACCAGCTCACTTTATGTCCCCACTGCTGAAACACGAGCTTTTCCTATGGATGGATAGGGAAAACGGGTCATAAACCAGTAAACCAGCAAACCAGCGCGGATTGGTTGGTTGTCAACGACTATACATGCCTTCCGAAGCACCGAGTGGCTGTAGATGATAAACTTTTGGTTACCCATCCCAGGACCAGCCTTTTCAAAAGTTGCTTTATCTTGAAAATCGCAGGCCGGGCGCGTTTACCACAGCGTGAATTTTCATAATATTGACTGTACTGAGCTCGATCTTACAACTAGGTTAATCTCTGCCAAGGCATCAGATTAATCCATACAAAAGTTATGGTGTAAAAGAGAGTTAATAGTTTCTTAAAGTTTACCTAGTGTTTATAATATACATTTATCTTACTGATACCAATTGAAATTGATCTTGGCTCCTTGAAAGAAATTATAAAGGTGAATTTAACTACCATTATAACATATTGCAATAACAATTGAACTTGAATTATAAAATGAACATCGCAAGTTAAAGTTGGAATTAATGTCACATTAACATAAAAACAAAAACCTGATAACATAACGTTATTAGTTTGTTGTTTGTTTTATAGCTACGTTTCAGCATTTATTACGGTACCAATGGCGAAGTGATACCGAAACGAACACCAAACACGGAAACGCAGCGTATTGGTACATTTTAATGGGAATCGTTTCAGGAGCTTCCACAGCGTTCATCAAGCAACCAAAAGTAAAAAAAAAGAACTGAAACCATTAAAAGTACCCGGGACATATTACCTGCATTTAGCAATGAAAAGAGAGAGTATAATCCCCGCCCCGTTGACGTCTAAAAACCGATAATTGCCTACAGGGGTCGCTCGAGTGATCCGCATCGGACGAAAAATCGAATACTGGACAACCGGTTTACGGTACCGAAATAACCTGCACCGGCCATCTAGAAACGAATTCCCAGTTGAGTCGACTATCGAGTGGCAAGTTGCCCACTGTTACCGGGCCGTATTTCCGACGGGATTGCACGCTGATCCGTTTCCGCGGTGATTAGAAATGTCACTTTGCTGAAACTGACCACGTATTAGTTAATTGAAACATCCCAAGCTCGAACGGCTTTAAATCAGCTTATCTCAGCAATAGCTAATACTAAAATAGTATTAGAAACTCGATGGCGCAGTGGTTATCGCGCCCAGCCTGTGAGTGCTGAGGTTAAGCAACTTTCGCAAAGGCCGGTCATCGGATGGTTGACCAAAAATATATCAGCTCAAGCTCCTCCGTGCTTCGAAAGGCACGTAAAACCGTTGTTCCCGGCTGCATTAGCAGTCGTTAACAACCATCAATCCGCACTGGGCCTGCAGGTGGTTTAGGGCCCGTTCTCCCTAGCTCGAGCCCCAGCAGTGTAATGATGTAATATAGAAGCTTATAGCCTTCCTCAAAAAATGGACTATTCAACACAAAAAATTTTTTTCAATTCGAACCAGTAGTTCCTGAGATTAGCACGTTCAACTAAACAAACTCTTCAGCTTTACAATATTAGTACCTATAGATAATGTATCCTGGTAAAACGCTCAACGCTTTGCTTGGGCCACTGAACTTGGACAAGAACGATCTGGGACAGTCTCTTAAAGTCCTGTACTAAAAAATTATCAGACAACAAGGATATAGAAAAAGAAATAACCAAAAGCTGCCCCAGACTATTCAGTGACTCAAACGACAAACAACAACTTTATGAGCGATGATTATGTTCTGGACATGCTGGTTTATTATAAGTATATTTCGAACAAAAACAACACAAATGCAAGAAAGCAGCACTCTTTCCTAACTTGTGTTCAAAATAAAGTAGGTTGATATTATAAATATACTGACTGCGTAGTGTTATTATTTTTATTAATACTTTGAAGTACAAAAATAGCCTAGATATAAAAGTGACAAATGTACTAAGTTCTGCTGTTTTATAAATACTTTTAATAAATTACAAAAATAACCTAGAAGTTATAAATGTGACAAATGTACGCGTTGTGTTATTTTATGATACTTACTTCGAAATACATAAATACAAGTACCATAGAAGTTATAAAAATAACAAATATAAAAGCGTTATGTTATTTTATGAACACTTTTAAGTTATAAGTGTAGCAAATATACTGCATTATTTTATTTTATGAACACTTTGAAGTACAAAAATAGCATAGAAGTTATAAAAGTGTTAAATATAACTACTTTGTGTTTTTTATGATACTTTGAAATACAAAAATAGCATAGTTGTTATAAAAGTGTTAAATTTATATGCATTATTTCATTTTATGAATACTTTGCAGAACAAAAATTGCCTAAAAATTATAAAAAAGACAAATATAGGTACAGTGACCCAAAAAAGTGTTTGATTTAGTTTTCTAGTCATTGAAAATTACAACAACGTTCTACTAGATCTCACTGAGAGATGCATAATAATGACGTAAACCTAATTGATAAGTGTTCATACGTCGTAGGTCATATACGTGCATGACATTTTAACCTTTATTACAAATGGATAAGACATTAATTACAGTACAGATAATATAAATTTTCTGAACAAAAGTAATAAAAACTATTTATCTAGACAACCAAATTATATTTGATAAAAAGAAAACTGACAATTGACATTTTGTCAAATATATTTTAGTAATTTCTACTATCGATACCTCAGAAAAATCGATTTATTTTCCGTATTATTTTTTTACTCTAAATAAAATCTTCAATGCCTGCCAATTTGACTATTGCTGAAAGGGCGCAAAACCACTTCATAAATTTAATATCGCGTCTTTACTTTTCTTTTTAGGTATACCTTTCTTGCCTTTCTTTTTTGAAATATAAGAAAAAAGTTTGTTGTAAAACCATGGCTAGGCGCACACACACAATATTATTGGCAATTCAATTTTGACCATAATAATTATGTATCATCCCCTGGCCAGAGTAAATAATCAAAGCCACGGCCATTGATTTTACGACGTCATTGTTTCCATCAAGTTCAAACTAAGAACAGCTGTCATGTAACAAACAGTAATCTAGTCAAATAAAGATGGCAATAGAAGTTGTCAGATCGATCTGCAAGCGAAACTAATCTTTATCGCCTATAAATCTGCCATGCGACATTCAACCTTAGGGTGGTAAACCAATTTTTTGGGCGACCGTACAGTATTGTGTTAATATACGAATACTTGGTAATACAAGAATAGTCTAGAAGTTATAAAAGTGACAAGTTTGTTGACGTACTTTCACTGCCTCGGTTGGATCCGGTACATTATTCATTACGAATATTAGCCTCTCTTTTGATATGGGACACATGTCGAGTGGAGAAAGAAGTGCGAGGCTTTGAACGAACGTGTTTCCTTTTTTTTACATTATTTCATGCGGAAAATGTTGAGTATACACATTTTCTATTACTTACGAATGTCTTTCAGTGTAACGCCTCGGTGGCCGAGTGGCAAGGCGCTCGGTCCGATACCCGAAGGTCCCGGGTTCAATTCCCAGGTCAGCCAAAGTGTATTTCGGATTTTTCGATGCATAGTCCGGGTTTGTGATCACCAACCCGCATTTGGCAAGCGTGGTGATTAAGTCATCAATTGTAGCGATGACTTGATTTAGCAGTGGGGCAGTATACAGGGTGGAAACTTTCAGCGGGGCAGTAAGGGGAAGTACCTTATCCGTTGCAGCTACACGAAAATGGTCTTAGGAGACTATCCATATTTTTTTATGGAATTTTTATCCCCATTCAAAGATTTTCAAAAAAATGTACAGTTAGCAAGAAAATAGCCATTTTACACAAAAACATTTTTTGATGCCAATCGATCCTGTTTCTAATACTGATCAAAAACTTCTATGGGACCAACCATTGCTGGAGTACTCAAAAAGTCACAATTTGCAAAAAACTTTTCCCGTACATTTTGTATGAAAATTGTTCGCATAAGCTTTTTTAGTGACGGTTGAGATCTTTTTGTTGACTGAATAAAAAGATAAGTTTAAAAACAATTCAAATTTGGAACAAAATGGAATTGAATTTTTCATCCAAATGGCGGTCACTTCGTGCACTTGATATCGTAGTAGGGCAAGAAACAGCAAGATTTTAAATAAGAATAACATCATCAAGTTATGTTAGTTAATAAAAAAAGAAAATTAATACGCCTTCTTTTTGATATCTGTAAAATTCTACGTGATCATTTGTCTTTTATTTTATTTTTTGTACTTCAGTTACACAAATTCTTTACAAAATGTAAGGGAAAAGTTTTTTGCAATTTGTGACTTTTTGAGTACTCCAACGATGGTTGGTCACATAGAAGTTTTTGATCAGTATTTGAAACAGGATCGATTGGCATCAAAAAATGTTTTTGTGTAAAATGGCCATTTTCTTGCTAACTGTAATTTTTTTTGAAAATCTTTGAATGGGGATCAAAATTCCATAAAAAAATATGGATAGTCTCCTAAGACCATTTTCATGTAGCTGCAACGGATAAGGTACTTCCCCTTACTGCCCCGCTGAAAGTTTCCACCCTGTATAGGCTATTTACTTACTATTTTCAGTATACTTCTGTGATAAGTAATTTTCTGTTGTGAAAATAAATCCATTCAAGTTTATGTATTAGACCATTATTGAGCAAATAGGCCAAAGCGTAAGTTATTTTAATGTGAAATTCAGTCCAAAACTCCAAATACGGGTATTTTTATAAATAATATTTAAAAAATATGTTACAGTAACTAGCACACTTAAAACAAGGATCCTAAACGTACACGGTTACTAATTGAGCGATAATATTGTTAAATATAAAAGCGTATTTAGAAACGAGCGGAGTTTCACAGAAAAGTGAATTATAAAAAGTGATGCCACGATTGGAAATTTTATCAACTTTATGGGGTGCTAACGAGAAAAAATGCACGGTTTGGATGCGCTACGATAAACTAATTGGTAGGGCACCTAACCCGATTACCAATAGGTGCAGGTTAAATTCGCGCTCTTGTTTCTATTTAAAAAATTCTGAACTACATTATGTGTACGTACAACAAAATATGTGAGGATAGAACTTTGTAGGTAGGTACACCTTTTCAAGCACATTGCGTGCACAGAGGATATTGGATTAGGATAGGAGGATTGGCATAGTTAAAATTCATATGGACAAGAAGTTTTAAAAAAAAATGTATGTTTAAAACGTGTTACATTACATTGCATATTTTTTAACTACGGTCGAATCTCGACCTTTTGAAGACTATTACTATTAATAGTATATATATTTATATATATACTATTATTATAGTTTATATTAGTATCTATAGTTTCAATATTATCTTTAGTATCTATAGTTTCACTGTAATTAATATTTTATTAGATTTTAGATTATTATGATTAGTTTTATTAATGATTTAATAAGTCTAAAACGCATGCCATGGCTGTCTATAATTGAAAACTATGCTTAGATATGGCTTATGTTTGTAACAGTATCATTGTTTTTGCTAGTGTATGTTTTTGTTGACTGTCCGTCTGTAAATAAATAAATAAATAAATAAATAAATAAATAAATGAATAAATAAATAAATAAATAAATAAATAAATAAATAAATAAATAAATAAATAAATAAATAAATAAGTAAATAAATAAATAAATAAATAAATAAATAAATAAATAAATAAATAAATAAATAAATAAATAAATAAATAAACAAATAAATAAATGAATGAATGAATGAATGAATGAATGAATTAATGAATGAATGAATTAATGAATGAATGAATGAATGAATGAATGAATGAATAAAATAAATAAATAAATAAATAAATAAATTTAAAAAGACGTTCCCCGTCAGAATGCTTTGTAAATGAAAGGGCATAAACAGAATTCTACGCGATAAAGACACTGACTGACACTGCTACTGAGTCATACTAGTCGCGTTTGCAGAATAAAGGCGCTCGGCTCTCATGTGCTTGTTTGGCGGACGACAGCAATTTCGTCTATCCGCGTTCTCTTAATATTGGCAGTGAGGCTGCCACGCCAAACCTCACTAATGGTATACTCAACTCTGTTTCTTTATTTTTTTCAGTTATTTTTCAGTCGTTTCAGTGGATTAAGCCACCGGTCTTAGCGGCTAGGTCGTTACATATTTAAATTAATTCAGTTTCTATTCGAATGATTGTCAGTCGTTTTAGCCTCAAGAGGGGCAGATCATTGAAGCTCTGATTTGATTGTGTAAGACTGCTTAACATTATCTGTGTTCCACAAATTAAAGAATTTAGTTATTTTTTCGTTTTAATTTTCTTTGTATGCTGAAATCTTCTTATGCACCGGTCATAAATTAATGATGACTTCATTGCCTCTTCTTATGACTATTCATTTCATTACTAAATGTTTACTTTAGCTCTAAGACTTTAAATCTATATATATAAAATTCTCGTGTCATAGTGTTAGTGCCATTCTCCTCCGAAACGGCTCGATCGATTTTTATGAAATTTTATATCTTCTATATCTATCTATATTATATAAAATTCTCGAGTCACATGTTAGTTGCCATACTCCTCCGAAACGGTTAGATCAATTTTTATGAAATTTTATAAGTATATTCGGTAGGTCTGACTCTATGTTTTATACCCCTAAAGTGATAAGGGTGGTCCCCCCCAAACATTTTTTTTTTCTAATACAAAATGTTCCACGATTTGTTTGTTTTATTGTTATAGAAACGACTTGATTGTATTGTTGACATAGAAACTGTCAAAGTGATACGAAGTCCGCCGGGTCAGCTAGTATTTTTATAAAACTTACATATATATTTTTTTACATTTTATCTATACCATTTTAATTCGGTTACTTTCGTCACTAAATGTTCATCACCATAATAATCATCATCATCACAGTCAAAAGACTTTCACTGCCGGACAACGGCCTCCCCCTAGGACCTCTACAAACTGGGTATTTTTTTTAAATCAGACTTTTTTTTGTCGCGCTGCTTCCGTTATAACCGCAGCTGCTTACTTGTTATTCTAGCGATGGGAACTGTCGGTAGCAAATAACGTCGACTCGGAGATGGCGCTGTTTCCTCCCGCGCGCGTGTGTTATCAATTTTCTTTACGCGAAATTTGGAGCACATGTCACGGAGGAGCATAAAGGAATACTTTTGATAGGCTTACACGCCATTATGGGAACACAATAATAAGATATTGACATTTTTCTTACAACCTGCCATTATGTTGGTGTGGATGATAATTTGACGTATTTAATTCAAATCTTGTTTGGTTTTGTTGGTAAGTATAGAGGGAAATAAGAAAATGTAAGAAACAAGGATTTTTTCTCTTTGTTTAAGTGAAGTAATTTTTTTTTCAAAATAGTAAATAATTTAAGGTTACAAAAATTACAATAATGTTGTTTACAGTTTTTTATATGTCCTATGAATCATTAATACCTGTATTCTTTACAATCCGATGACTATCCACTAGATAGTGCTACAACTCAACTTTCGATTGGTTTCAGTTATTGTATGCAGTAAAGTGAAGTAACAACGGTAAAATAGTTACTTAAAAAAACCCTGTCATTTTCAGTTTTGTTTTTTATCTTTTTGAGTGCTCATCATAACTCATAATACATTGCTCGTGATATTGTATTAAAACTAACTATAATACTAACCAAACGTGTATTTTCATACGCAACGTTTTTATACAGGGATTTTTTTATCATCACTATTGTACAATTTTTCAGTAGGAAAAACGAAATTTCGCATCAGGAAAAATATGTTCGTAACAAAAAAAACACATGATATACTAAAATCCGCGTGAGTGAAATTGAGCAATAATCTCTGTTAACTCTTCAAAAGGTCGACATGAAACGGCAGGCTGACAGCCTATCTTAAATAATCTGATTTACATCCAGATTATGTCCATGTTTACGATGTTAATTTTCAAATGTATGTACCTACGTATGTGTAGATTTCATTAATAACATTAATGAGAAACAGTTTTTTTGAGTAGTAATGTCTCCGTGTTAACGTGATAATTTTTTTAGAACCTTCTTTCACGACTATTGAGCGGCATTTCAGAATTATTTTGTTGCGTAACAAAATAACGTTTAACGTACACTATTGTACCGGAACGAAATAATTCAGAAAGCCGCTCAATGGTCTTGAAGTAAGGTAGATTACTAGAATAGACTCTACTTATGCTACTTATTGTTTAAAATGTGTACGTTAAGATGATTTTTATACAAAATGTTATTACGGTTTTATTTATTTCTGGCATAAAATCTAAGCTAAATAAATAACCTTATGTTTTATCTGTATATCCTATGAAATTATATTCATCATCATCATCATCTGCGTAATAATACTCTTCACTTAATTAATATTATAAAAAGTATGGTATTTTTCATAATTAAAAAAAAATCGTTAGTAATCGATAGTAATAGATCATTTTCTCGTATAGTAACAATAAACTGCGTATGTATTTGAATACAGAAACAATTTAGAAAATAAATCCCAAAACCTGGTTTTGAACAAACAGCTTCTAGGCCAAGCTACCTTAAAACAAAACTAGAAGTAATTTACTTTCACTAAAAAACTAATAAGTAATTAATAAGTAATAAGTAAGTAGTGAATAAGTAATTTACTTTTACTAGTAAAAACACAAGCTTGGCAACATTTTCGGAATTCATAACATTGGCTATACGAGTACATCATCGTTCTAATTATTTGTAGACACGCGCGCCGAAGCACCGGATAGATACCTCGCTCGGTTAACACATAAACGATTAATTTACCCTTAACCCGACGTAATTAAATAACATTGAATGAAATACGTTAATTTATATGTAAACTTATTGTAAAGGGAGATTAAATTAGTTATTAATGGGTGTTTGGTGGTTTTGTAATGGCATAATAAAGTATTATGCCGTGTTTTTTTATTAATATAATCTATTTACTGTAAAGTCAGCACCACGTTGTTTAATACAACAATAGGTGGTCTAAAAAAAAGTTAAATAAAGGTTGGCATTTAAGGTATACGAACTTTATCACTAGTAGTAATATCGGAAGTAGATATATATGGACAGACATTTATTTTATTAAAAGTTGCAAAGACAAATTAAAGAGTATAAGCTTAGACATATTATTGGTCTATACTCTCAATAAGGTGTTGCACTTGGTCATTGTGGTATATTTTTGACTCACAATATTTTCTCGAGTTCTCTTCGATCAGTTAGGATACCTATCAATAGGATATTTCTATTAATTGGTTGACTGTACAAACAAAAGCAGCATAGTCTAAAAGCGTTTTGTATACTAATAATTTAAAAAAAACCTACCAATTTGAAATTTAATAGCAAAATACGACTTCTAAGAAAGTGCGAATTACTTCGTCTTGTATGTCGACAGTTGAAAGAAATGATTAAAACGTTTAAAAATATATACCGAAGCCCTGTTTTTAGCTGAAAGCTTTGTAACAATGAATATCCATTAGATCAAGCGCTTTAATATTAATCTGTTAATTACTGAAATAATTGAGATCTATAGTGCAATTGTTTCCTGTTAAGTGAACATTAGTTATGTAGAAGTAATAAATGTCTTCTACCTTTACTTAATAAAATAAGTAAATAATTAAATAATGAAGAATAAAATAATAATGTTTTAATTAATTTATTTTTGTAATATGGGTGCACTATGCCTGCACATCACACTGACTGAATACCACAAACTGTGAAAGTTTCTCAATAGATCTAAACTTTATGTCTATGTCACATACGGTAAAACATTTATTAAAGAAATCTGATAGTTTTGGATAGTTTGCACTTTAGGTAGGTACTGATGAATATAATTTTAAACACAAAATTATAAAAATGGTACAAGATAATTTGATGATTGTTTTATTCCAGTAATATTTTATCTTGTTACTACCTACCTAAAGCATTGTAAATGCCAAATTTTAAATATAACAAAGTTACAAGTAAGTTATTATAAAAGTTTTGTTTACTTTTTTATACACAATCTGTCCGGGGAAGTAGTAATCAAACTTTAAGAGCGTGATCTATGGATAATTTTATCGATAAAATACCTCAAATTAGAGGTCTGACCCGCCTCTCACCTTTAAGTTTTTTTTTTTCTTTACCTCTTTCTTTAAAAAAAGCAATGACATACCTTGACACTGATAAGCAAATATTTGATATCATTCGATAGCTAACAAGATTATCTATTAGTAGAAGTAGCAAACACATACGAGCCCCATACATTTTGAGAGAGTAAGGATTGATTTAAGTAAAAAAAACAGAGGAAAGAAAAGAACGAAGGTAAATTTATTACTCAGTCAGAACCCTGACTTGAGGCATTTTTATCGATAAAAATGTTCATAGATCACGCTCTAAAAGTTTGATTACTACTTCCCCGGATAGATTGTATAAATAAGTTCCAATAAACAAACTCAAATATAAAAAAGAAAGTTAACTCAGTGAATAGTTCACCATCATATACAGGAGCTCCCACGTCTATCGAACTCTTATTAATGTCAGTGTGATACCCTGTGCTAAGAAGAACCGGGAAACACAGCAAAGGCATTTCTTCACAAATAAAACACACATAAACGTTACAATTGGAAAAGGAAAATAAATTTATTAAATATATTTACGATGTTGTTGTTACGATACATAAAACAAACAAATTAAAGTGAAAAAGACACACGGTTATAATTAAGTTCGGTTTTGGAATTGTTTGACTTTTTAACGGTTATGAAATAAGCGAGGGCTTCGATTATCTTCTATATATAAATACGTGAAGCAAAAAACTTGTACCCCTTTTTACGAAAACTGCGCGGATGGAGGAGTATGAAATTTCGCACACTTATAGTTTATATAGAGAAGGAGTGCAGAATAGTAATATTTTTTTTTAAATATGCAAAAAAATACATTAAATTAAATAAACATTAAAAAAAAAACAAAAATGGATGAGGGGCACCCGAAATCTGTCAATGCCAATGTCAATAAATAAATACGAACTCACATTCTATCTTTTTTAATTTTTCATTGCTTAGGATACAATCCGTGCAGCCTTAATAAAATATTGTTAAGGAAACGAATTCCGACCACAGAGCGACCACTTTTAAAACTCACTTCGAAAACGTTTCCATTTTTAAAACGTTTTCATTGTTTTCACTTTCATGTTCACTTTCGTGAACTTAGGTTCACTGTCCAATAAATAACGTGATAAGTTGCCAATACAATAATTGGCAGGAAGTTATAAGAAAAAGCTGTTTGTAAGTTTCTCCTATAAATAATTTTGTAATTCTAATGAGAAATAAATATTCTTTAACCTTGTCATTGCAGCAATGTTGGAATATAACGACTTGCGTTACACGAAAGTTTGGAACCCGTTTACATTACATTGACACTTAAGTTCCGTATCGCAGCCGCTTAATCGCTCTCGTGCCGTTCATATGAACGTTATTTACGATAATTACGCATCAACTAATAAAATTACTCGCTCATTAAAATCTTAACCTAATATTATTTACTAACTTTTTAATTTATTTTATTTTATTTACTTTTTTAAATACCTATGTACTTTTAAAATTTTGCAATGCAAACTACGCACTGTTTAGGCTAAAAAATCATTTTAAAAGAAAAACATAATATCAGTTTAATATAAATATTTAATATTTATACAAAAACCAAAAATAGTCCTCTTAAAAAAAGTTGACTTGCCTCTCGAGGGATTAGAACCCACTACCTTTCCCAATCTGGGTGATAGGTCTTCAAACTGAAGCAATCCCCTTTTAAAAAACCGTGTAAATTTTCGTTTTTAAATATTGACATCTCACGATACACGTTATGGAACGCAGTTTGCAAAACTGTATTTATTACATTAAAGTATTTTCTTCCATTCAAACCATAAATAGAATATTGATCTCTTCCTCGATTGCTGTTTGATGAAGGTAAAAATGCCAGAATGTATAAAAACGCTACAATGCTACCCGCAACCTACACACAAAGAAACAGAAAGAATCTTTCAGCACGGGGCGGCCGGCGCGGCGGCATGTCGATACTTGTCACCTGTCCTATCTTACTCTGTGGGTTGACGCATTGTACTCTAGCGAGAATGTCATGGCGTACGCGCCCACTCGTAGGCCGGCCACACAAACATGATTTCCTAGATCAGAAATGGCAATTCGAAATTCCGTAAGCTTATCAGCTTATCAACAAACATTTTTAACATATCAATTTGAACGAACTTCAGGGGTTTTTTCCGTTCGAAAAATAAACGATAAAACGAAACGTGTGCGCTTTATCCCACATATTGTATGTAAGACGTGCATTCAGGTTTCCGAGCAGGAATTCCTGATCCGGAACTGTGTTTGTGCGGCCGGCCTAAGATAGCTAACTATACGCCCGGCACCAGAAAATAAAAAAATGAAAATAACGTTACGGTTTTTGACTAAATGTAATTCTTTATTAGTTAGTTACCTTTGAAGTGTATGCTCGAGATCATCATCAGCTCATTTTATGTCCCCACCGCTGGGACATGATCCTAATTCCTACCTTATGGATGGATAGGAAGAACGGGCCCCAAGATTAGTGGAGCTTAAAAGCGTTTATACGTTTGAATATCTTAAAAAACTTCGAAGTTTCATTGGTTTCTAATTCTAACCATTAAGTTTTTTTTTGTTTCTTTCAGTAAGCATTTGGCCTTCATCTCACCCGATGGCGACATTTAGATAAGACGGTGCTATCTAGCCAGACGGCCATAGAGCCCTACATAAATATTTACCCCCGCTGGGTATCGGAACCAGGACCTCTGGGCGTGAGTCCGGTTTAACCACTAGACACTAAATAAAAAAATAAAATAAAAATATGTTCCTTAACTTTCTTAGTTCTTAAACTAACTTACCTATTGTGTGGATATCAAAATGTATAAACGATCTTAACTAAATAACCCGCGGTCAACTCACCTTTCAAGTAAGTTAAACGGAGATTGCTGCTATGAAGCCTACGTTGAACTACGCTATATACTCGTAGCAAATCGTAGCTCTAAGTCATCTACGAGACATCGCATTTAAATATACGCTTCCCATACTACGAGTATATACTCATTGTTTTTTATCTTTTTTGATATCACTAATTAAAAATTAAGTAATACAGTAATTTATTTAGTGTAACTTTTATTTTGCGTTTTCTTCCCCAGTCTTTTAGGGATCATATAACATTTTTAACTAGATTTATATTCAAACTATTATGTTCTTAAGTTTTTCTGTTATTTTTATCGTTCAATTTGGTAAGTAGCAGATTATGGACAATAAAAATGCATTGATTTATGGGAAAAGCGTTTTTTTATGATTTTAACACAGAAAAACGCAGTAGATCAATCAAGCCGACAAAACTAAAAACTTTTTAGATAATGTATTTCAGGGTTCTTCAGATTTTTATTACAGTACGCTCTATAAATAGACGGAGATGGAGTTGGTAGAATGAAAGCTATTAAAAGCACTAAGCATTTGCAAATCAAATATGGCTGGCAAGTGAGGAAACTTCCAACTAATTAAGATAAAAACATCTCTGTAATGAACTGAAAAGGTTTTTGTGTTTGACAAATTTAATTACTTTTCACAAGTTTCTGCATATTTTAATCACGCCTGGTGAACTCGCGGGTGTTTACCCGAAGTTCCAAAGATTAATGCAAAGAACAGAAGCGCCACACCGGACACGGCAACGCGACGAAACATAATATCTACCTACTACCAGTTAGTACGAGTATTCCGATGCGGTCGTTTAGTAGGACCGCAAATTGTATATGAAATTTATCTTTGTATTTAAATTAAGATACTCGACAGCCTTACTGATTTAATCAAGCTTTTTTCAAATTAAATAATTGAAAAAGGTTCTTACTAACATTACAATAATAAGGAAGTACTCGTAGTACAATTAGCAATGTACTGTGCCTGTCGTGTCTGATATGAGTTAAACGTGTTTACAGATCACAAGCTTAATATATTATATTAGGTTGGGGAAAAAGTCCTTTCGCATATAGTATGTGTGAACTTGTAATAAAATCTCATTGGCTATACTATTTGTATCTGGCTGGTTTTGGTATCATTAAAAGTTAAAATTTTAAAGAAGATAATTCCAAATTCAAATTAGGAAAATGTGTGATTTTGTCGCGGTATTTTGATCAGAAGACCCAAAATTTCTATAGCAATGGGATCATGTCCCTACCTCTACAAGATGGTAAAAAGTTATCGAACAAAATGGCACCCACATAAATAAACTATAAAAATTTTTTTTTTGAATTCTCTTAAAAAAATGCGAAGAAACTTTTTCCCCAACCTATTATTAATTAAACTTCACCATTCAGAGAGTTTTACAACTTGATTAATAATATTAACGAAGCAAAGTAAAACTTTAGATTGATATAACTTTTTCATGCTTAAACCTGCACGGAAGCGTAGTTCAATTTAAGATAATAATGTTAAAAAAATATTTTACGAAGTTAAGACTCTTTTTTAATAAAAACACGCTTTAACCTATTCATTCTATAATCAATATTTTTACGAAGTACGAAGAAGTCTTATTTAATAAAAAATATTTTTAACTTATCTATTCTATAATTATTTTGTAAATGCAGTACCTACAATTCGACAAATTTGTCAATTGAACTTCCGTAATGTGGTTTTCAAAATTCAAAATTCAAAATTCACAACAAGTACCTACCAGCATGTTTACGAATACTCTGTGTTACTACCAAAAAGTTGTGAGTACACCATGCATACTCATGGCTTCAATTAAGAAATGTGATTAGCAGTAGGGCGGGGTGTTGTCTCTTTAACACAATATGTCCCTCGCTAGAAATCAAAATCAAATCAAAATCAGAATCAGGGGCCTTCCATAGCCAAATAATACTTCATATACAGCGTGTAACAGAAAGATGTGGTCAAAATAAAAAGATCCAAAGTGTATCCGATCTAGATGTTGTATGTGTTGTTACTAAGACATAATTATTAACTTTAATTTGTCATACAATTGTAAATTAAATATTTATATTAGTGAAGTCATGCGCGTCAGGCGCGCATAAACAAGCAGCAGTAATCATAAATGTAAGCATACGGAGGTAACTAAACCATTAGGGCTGTGACTTGTTTATTTGAATGCAATTGTTAATTAAATATAAATGTTTTATTAAGGGTGCGCCGACCAAAAAATGCCAAAAATGCAGTCACGGTTAGTAGTTAAAATTGAAAATACCATCGTATTAAATAAACAAAAAACATATTTAATATCAAAGGGAACGTGTTTACAATTAGTCAGATCCATAAACTCATAACACGCTATAGTTTTTCTACAATATCATTTAAAGTTGGGCGAAAATCATGAAAACGAGTGGCGGCGTTTAGTAGATTTCTTATGGTATATCTAAATTATTGTACCTCTGATTTTGTCTAAACAATCATCAATGGCTAAACTACAAATTGCTAAACCACATTTTCGATTCATCAAGTGGTTATTTAAATAATTATTTTTTACTAAGCACCTTAAATTCCCTATACAAAATTAGTATGGCCGCGCGGCATCAAATAAATATGGACGAAGACATTTCAGATAAAATATATGCATAACAAATTAAAGTTAATAATTATTAATTACTCTGTATACAAGATCTAGATTGGATACACTTTGGATCTTTTCATTTTGACCACACCTTTCAGTTACACGTTGTATATCGCGCTCGAGCAATGCATGCTTAAGCCCTCTGACGGACACGGAATCTCGCAACAGCTCGTGACAGTCCGACCTGTTGTTGTGTTCGTTGCTCAATCGCGTTTGTATGAAGCTTAACATCTGCAGTCTCCTTGTTTTGTGCTTCAAGTCAAAAAAAAACAAAAAGTAAAAGAATATATTTAAATAAACTTACGAAAAGTGCTTTTGAATCGTCCATACATTTTTTACCTACTTACTACCCATTCAGAACGTCTATTTTTTAGCTGTGGAGAAGAATGGGCGCAAGAAACTCCATTACTTTCCTTTCCATCCAATAGACCACACTTATCATCGTACAATTGTATTACTTGTGTGTTGTACTTATTTAAATACCATATTGAATTTGTAAAATATTTTAAATGTTTAGGAAATTATTCGAAAAGATTCGATATTATATATATATTATATATTCGAGGCTGGCAAGCTGATGCGTTAACGCCTATTTATACTGTCCCACAGCTGGACCGAGGCCTCCATCATTGAAATGAAGTCATCGGCTACGATAAAAACAAAGAAAAAAATTACGTAAAAAAAATGGTTTATAAATCTTATTTTTTATAACGGGGAAGGTAAACAGCGATTGCGTTAATAAAAAAAATATATTCGTAAAATGCTACTGATAACTAGGTATATCGTATTGTTTTACAACACTCCGATAAGCATCGATTAGTGGAGCGATAATCGATATCTGTACCTTATAATTTGTATCTTATCTTTCAATTACTAAAAGCACCCGATTAGTTACTGTTGACACTCAGTTTTTCGGTGCAAATCAATTTACGTACACTTGACATTAGGTAATTGGACTTATCAGAAATACAAAACAAAGGTATGCAAAAAAAAAGTGATTTTTTTCAATATTTTCCGTTGGGGAACACGGCTATCTTATCTCGAACTGTTGGAGCAGAACACAACTTTACTAACATTGTTGTTATGGCAACATACAGACAGTAGTCGAATTAAAATTAACACATTTTTTGGAGTGAGTTTGCTGATAGCCTCTGTCGGCATTTTCAGCATCTTTTTTTGTATATCAGAGGTTTTCTAGAGGGAAAGGCATCACGCACTAGTGCGTGTTCCTGTGCCCTACTAGATTCTCCGAGGACTTTGGATCGGATCGGGACCGGAACAACCTGAGGGCGCCACTAAGGCAATCATGTCTGTGTCATTAAAATTGTTATGTATTAGTGGCCCGTCCTTGCTTCGCACGGCTGAATACTTTTTTTAAATATAGCCAATGTTACTCAGCGCTAATGTAGCATTCTATTGGTGAAGGAATGTTTTAAAGCGGTCCAGTAGTTTTTAAGTTTATTCGTTACACACATACATACAAAAATACAAAGCTTTCCTCATTATAATATTAGTATAGATTAACAATAAACTCATTTAATAATTATTATCATGTTACAGAAAAATATTTATTCCGTAATGTCCGTCTTCAGGACCAGAGCTCGAAACCTATACAGTTGCAGCGAGGAGTGAGACAGGGAGATGTGATTTCTCCGAAACTGTTCACTGCTGCACTGGAAGATGTTTTTAAGCTTCTGGACTGGAAAGGACTCGGCATCAACGTCAACGGCGTATACATCACTCACCTTCGGTTTGCTGACGATATAGTGGTCATGGCTGAAACCCTGGAAGACCTCGGCGCAATGCTCGGTGACCTCAACAGAGTCTCTCAACAAGTGGGTCTTAAAATGAACATGGAGAAGACGAAAGTTATGTCGAACTCACGTGTCGTACCCACTCCTCTGAAGGTTGGGGACTCTGCCCTTGAAGTTGTGGACAATTATGTTTACCTGGGACAAACGGTCCAGCTAGGTAGGTCCAACTTCAGCAAAGAGGTCAATCGTCGAATCCAATTAGGCTGGGCAGCGTTCGGTAAGCTACGAAATATCTTCTCGTCCGATATACCGCAGTGTCTCAAGACGAAAGTCTTTGACCAGTGTGTGTTGCCAGTGATGACATACGGGACTGAGACGTGGTCGCTCACTATGGGCCTCATAAAAAGGCTCAAGGTCACTCAAAGAGCAATGGAGAGGGCTATGCTCGGGGTTTCTCTGCGTGATCGAATCAGAAATGAGGAGATCCGCAGAAGAACAAAGGTAACCGACATAGCCCGAAGAGTTGCTAAGCTCAAGTGGCAGTGGGCAGGTCACATTGCTCGCAGGACTGATGGCCGCTGGGGCGGGATAGTCCTGGAGTGGCGACCGCGTACCGGAAAGCGCAGTGTGGGCAGGCCTCCAACAAGGTGGACCGACGATCTGGTGAAGGTCGCGGGAAGCCGCTGGATGCAAGCAGCACAAAACCGGTCGTTGTGGAGATCCTTGGGGGAGGCCTTTGTCCAGCAGTGGACGTCTTTTGGCTGAGATGATGATGATGATACAGAAAAATAACAACATACACCAATAATTTATACATAAATCATTATTAAGTCTATTTTGAAAACATGGATAGAATCACGATTTCTCGCATCCAACGCAGCATCTATCCATTCGGCTACTGGACACTTGTTTGTACACATGTCTTGTCTTGTCACTTCAAGTCTAAATACATGTGTACAAGTGACACTCGCAAAACAAGTCAAAATACATGTGTACAAGTGTGAACCGACAACCGTTTGGGTAAACGCGTTCTCAGGTGGAGACGTAACGCAAACGTAGTGTAGGACGCCCCCAGACTAGGTGGAGCGACGATCTTCGCAAAGTGGCTAGAAAGATCTGGATGAGAGTAGCCGCCGATCGTGCTCGGTGGCGTGCACTTGGAGAGGCCTATGTCCAGCAGTGGACTAGTATAGGTTGATGATGAAGTGTATACAATTATAGTGAGATTCAACCAGCGACATGTGGTACTCGCCTCAAACCGTAGCAGTTAGTGAGAAGCTTACACGATTAACTAAAATAAACTTTCTCGACTTAAATACCCTCCAAAACCCGTGCACCAATTCCTCAAACATATAACTATATTCCAAAACTAACGACCGGCGATTATCTAACATCGTCCTAAATCAATAGATTGTTTGGAAGAACAAACTTTGATACACAGAATATGTTTAGATTGTTCAAATGCGATAGATAAACTTTTTACTAAAACGCGCTCGTGTATTATGACTATGAGTGACTGTTTTACTTATTCAAACAAACTAGGTAAGCATAACGCCTAGGAGGCTAAGTAGCAACGCGCTCGGTCTAATATCTGGAGCTCCTGAGTTCAATTCCCAGGTCGGCCATAGTGTATTTAGTATTCTTCTATACATAGATCGGGTCTGTGATCACCATTCCGCATTTCGCAAGCGTGGCGATTAAGCTAATATCTATCAATTGTAGCGATGACTTGATTAAATGGTCCTTTGCCTAAGTTTGGATAGTTTTTACAATTTATTTAAAAATCAAATACCTAGGTAGGTAGCTTCAGCAGGTGCTGAACTTACAGCAACGCTAAAGCGTGCAACAGGGCATTACACGATAAAAAAATGTAGATAAAACTAACAAATTAACGACTTAAAAAACTAACATAAACATCAATAAACACAAACAATTTCGTGTTGAAGATGTCTAGATCTGGCTCATGTGCAATCAAGGCGTTAAGCTATGGATTGGTTACTTACTTACTTACACCGATCTTCTGTAATCGCTGCATTTCGTTTTCCAGTTGGCATAAGATACAGTAACAAATATCACTTTCCATCTCAAATCCAAACAAAAAAAAGAAAACTCTGTTAAAAAAACCAAATCTTTGTATTACATAATTTGAGTTTTCAACCAATTTTTATGTATTTTCGGTCCTAAAACAATAGATAGTCTCCTAATTAAACCCAAAACTTCGTTCGTACGCGCAGGCTGTTTATTCTCGACTATTATTCTTGACTGTAAGACAATTGAAAACCCTTTTAGGCCTTTGTCTTGAACTAACTTTTTTTACTGTTTGTAACACTCGAATATTTCATTGTGATGAGCACTTATCGCCTTGCGTACTATATAATTTTATAGGTTGCCAAGCACTGGGTTAGAATATAAACGGTGATTTTTAAGTAGTAAATTTGCCTTAAGGTACTTAATGATAATACTTATGAATATCTAAATTTTTTTGTGCTAGATCAACTCTGAAATCTGTGAAAAAAAAAAACAGATTGTATTTATTACTAATAAATTATTACCTGCTTAAAGGAAAACAACGTCTAAAAATTCATGGTGTATATAAATGTGTAAAGCTATTTTCGTTGCTGATCGTACAGGCAAAGAGGCTTGGACAGCCAACAATATTTTCATCGTCCCTTCCGTTTGTGTAACAGAAAGTTATGTCCAACAAATATGTCTCTATTAAGGAAAATGTAGGAGAGGTCTATGCTCAGCAGTGGGTTAAAAAAGGCTGAGGACATAAACGAAATTAAGCATACATTTTTGCTTGTACTAAGCGGGTACGAAGAGCTCGATCGATCTTGCAAGTAAGGTAGTGACAACTATGAAATGCGCTTCACTTATGCATGGTATAATCCACGTATAAACCTTTTTTATTGTTCTATGGTACAAACCAACTTAAAATACATACAACATACAATGCCAAGAAAGTATAATAATATGCTATAATTGATGATAAGTTAGCTCGAAATCGTAACCTTTCTATGAGCAAATCTATACTGGATGCATTCTTAGAAAATGATTTTACTGACTAAAATGTGAAAATTTGCTCTTTTCGTTAGTTTGACATTCGACATTACTTCAAAAAATTTGGTTCTTATGAGCTGTTGGATGGTTGGGTGGTGTAAATGTACACGTTGATTAAGAAAAGATTCAGGGGCAGGAAAAATATTTTTTGCTAAAATATAATTATGTATTTTTGTATCAAAATCGGCCCCGAGATTTTTCGCTATTTCTCTTAGTTTTGGATTTTCGTAAGTATTCGAATCTTACAACAATTTTTTCACATGATCGCCCCTATCTTGGAATAATTACGGTTTAGGGCTAAGCTGTATATACAATTTTATCTATATCTTAATACGTGAAGTAAAAAGCTTGTACCCCTTTTTACGAAAATTGCGCGGACGGAGGAGTATCAGCAAACCTATAGTATATTAGAGAAGGAGTACAGAATGTTAATATTTTTTTAAATGTATGCTTAAAAAATACACTAAATCAATAAAACAAACATTACACACACTAAAAAAAACACAAATGTTGAAAAAAATTCCACGAGCAGGATTTTTTTTTTCAACATTTATTTTTGTAATTTGTTCGCAATAAAATTTGCGTTAAAAATTATATAAACAAAAACAAATCATTTTATAAATATCTCGCCTACTTCGTAACTGATCTTTAGTATTTGTAAAAATATTATGATCGGATGTTAATGACGGTAGTTGTTGATATTGAATAGGCGCCTTTGGCTTTCAAAGTAAAAAAGTGATGTAAGTAGTGTTGAATAATTTCGGCGGGCTGCTGGTTAAAACCACGATAGCTCAATTAGGAGAGCACCTGACCCGGTATGTCAACGGAACGATATGCAGGTTCAAATCCTGCTCGTGGAAATTTTTTCAACATTTATTGTTCTTGTAATTTGTTTGCAACAAAATTTTCGTTAAAAATTATATAAACAAAAACAAAAAAATTTTATGACACACACTACCATGTATTTGACACACAAGCATATACTCTTTTCAAAAATTTCAAAAATGGCAGAGGAGCGGCTGAAATCTGTCATTGCCAATCCAAATTTTTAATTTTTTATTGTTTGTGATATAATCCGTGCAGCCTTAATAAAATCACTGGGCGACCACTAGTTCATATAAATGCCCCAAAATCAGTCCCCGTCCACTGCCAACCGAAGTTAGACTTCTGTCAAGTTGTCTCTCACCTAACCGTCATCCCTCGTCAAAAAGCAACCGATTATAATACCAGATGGTTGCACAGATAGAGGGCACGACGCGAAGTGAGGTGTATCTACGTGTCATAACACGTACACCCTCTATAGTAGCGAGCGATAGACCAAATCGGTCCGAGTAGGTACTCGAAGGCTCCTTAAATAATAGAAAACACCTTATTGATCGTTCAAGCCACACCATGATACTTAGAGGTGAACCGAGCACATCCGTCACTTACGGTGTATACCTAATTTAATCGACTTTTAAAAACAATTATCAGACTTTAGGATGGTGTCGCAATAATTCTGTGACGGGAAATGTATGTCAAGTTTACTATTAGAGCTTATTGAACAAAGGAGTTTAATGTGACAAAGTCCATGCGGGGTCGAGGCACAATCACCGTAATTTGAAGCCTTTGGAAGTTTTAAACAGCCGTCTGATAGGTAATCTGACACTTTATCGCTAGTGTTCAACAAAGGCAAATGGCTGTGTTGGATTTATTGTGGCGTGGTTTTTAGTTTCGTTTTGAAGCGGTCATCATTCAATTTCTTCGACTGACTCCTCGTTTTGGTCTTCTTCTTAACCTCACTTGGTAGGTTCACGTTACGGCCATAAATACGTGACCCGATGTGAGCTTTTTGATAAAACTACTAATACAAATATTTTGTATCATCATCATTATCATTGACAGCTCATTTTATGTCCCCACTGCTGGGGACACGAGCCGTCCCTATATTTTGTATAGTTGAAAATAATTATATTTTATGAGGAGCTCGATGGCGCAGTGGTTGACGCGCTCAGTCTGCGATTGCTGAAGTTAAGCAACTTTCGCAAAAGTCAGTCATTGGATGAGTGACCAATTATTCACCTCGAGCTCCTCCGTGCTTCGGAAGGCACGTTAAGCCGTTGGTCCCGGTTGCATTAGCAGTTATTAACAACCACCAATCCACACTAGGCCCGTGTGGTGGTTTACGGCCCGTTCTCTTCATCCATCCATAGGGAAGCCATCCATTCATCCATTCTTGCCCCAGCAGTGGGGACATAAAATGAGCTGATGATGATGATATTTCATAGCCATTTAGGCAAATACTGTAGGTCTGTATACATTTAATGAGGAAATAAATTACTTTTAATTAATAAATAGATGTAATTTTAGCATTTTTATTATTAAACAAACTGAGAAAAAGTATCAATTCATTGGATAATTGCGTCTCCAATCCGCACTTTCTATTAAATAAAGCAGGGCATTACAATAGACTAATGGTTACAACTGGTTACAACCATCAGATAATAACATTTTGATGGAACAACATTAGGAATTGACATGTTTTAAGAAAATTTGCTATACTCTAGACGACATAGTAACTACTATAACTTGTAATGTTTTTTTTTTTCTCCGAATAAAATGTTTGAAATATACTATATACTTTGAGTAAGTACTTATGTTCAAGCATTCTTTGAAACGGCCTTTTAATGGGATCCCTCAACGGATGCTTGTTAAAACAAAGAAAAATAATGTACATTTATAATAAAAAAGACGCTTGTTAGTAGAGAACTGTTGATCTACCTTTAGTGAGTGTCATTATTGTGGATAAGTATGTGGGATTGTATTTTGTATTACCTAAACTAATATTATAAAGAGTAAAAGTTTGTAAGTTTGGTCCCACATCCAAACTACTCATAAATATCTCCAAAACTACTCATCCGTTTTCAAATATTATTTTACTTTATTTAGAAAAGGGGTTCAGGGTGGACATGATATGCTTTATTCAATTTTGATTAATAATAGTTTACGGAAAAATACGAAAACTGCTTATACAAAGTCGCGGGCAAAACTTTTGCCTATTGCCGTTCACTGCTGAACGTAAGCCCCCCAACCATCCCTGCACTGCACTGTCCACATCCGTCCACCACTCGCCATCTTTTCAAGTTATCTGTTCACCGTGTTTGTAGGAATATAAAGCTTTTTTGACATTAAGTAACAATGATACAGCTGAGAGATTGAATGGAACATGAAGGAGTTTGAATCCAAAAATGATAAAGATTTACTTTTTTATTAAATGTATATTACTTCTGTGGGTCATTCCAATAAAGCTATTTTAGATTTGTCATATTATAACTCTTCTTCTTCTTCTCAGCCGTTCTCAATCCTGTGGATGTAGACCTCCTTCAAATTAATAATATGAATATATAGCCTCTATATAATCGTCTACTCTTGACCACTGACCGGGCCCAGACTCAGAGATCCCACGTTCGATTCCCAGCGGGGATTTGGCTAGCCAAAACCTTTTTATCTAAGTGACAGACTTGTGACTTGACTTGACCTTAAAATCAATGTTATTAGCATTGTTGTGTTATATCACTTAAGAGATGAGATCATCGTTACGAGATTATCGTCACTTCTCATCAAGGTAAGAGTTTTATTTGCCGTAAATAAAAACAACAATTTGTTTGGCATTATTTTAACTCTCGTCAGTCAACAGGACACATTCATTCAATGCGATACAAATTGAAATGAAAGGGTCAGCAGGTTTTGCGGGGGGTGAGGCAGCTACATTGACAAACTAAGCAAAGCTTGTGCTATGGATACTAGACGACGGATATAAATAAATAAATAAATGTTTAATAAATGTTTCCCACACTCACACCAATTATCTAGCCCCAAGAAAAGCTTCATTAAGAAACTTGTTAAAATGGTTAACTAGACAACGGATAAACATACCTAATATACTTAAATACATACTTATTATACATAGGAAACACCCAGACTTGAAACAATTTAGAAAAACTGGTATTTCTAAATTGATCCGACCGGGGATCGAACACGGGACCGGGACGGGAAGATGGCGACACCATAAAAACCGGTGTGCAAGCCACTTGACCAAGGAGGTCGTCAAATAAATAGTATTAAATACATATAATTATACTTTTTTTGTAAACAAACTTATAATACATACAAACAAACACACTTAGACCGAAGGCAAACAACATTTATGTGATGAACTTAGGTAAGTTTATCAAATAAATGTTTGTCTTCTGTGGGAATTGAACCCACAACCCCGAGGTCAGTAGTCCACTATGTACACCACTGGGCCACGGAGGTTGTCATTTAGTAATATATTTAATTAGGAACAACTTTTACGGATCTACTCGCGTTTATTTTACACATTACTTATTTAATGTTTATCCTGATGTTTCGAACCCTTTGCAGGGTCCGTGGTCACAGGGAAACTCCCTAAAATAAATGCGAGTAGATCCGTAAAAGTTGTCATTTCAATGTGTAGTGTTCGCGTAAACTTTAGAAAACAATATGCGTTACAAATTATTGTTTTTGTTAACGAGACCGTATGAAAGTATGTGGTTATTAGCTGCAGATATACATAGTGTCACTGTTTCAGACGTATACTATACATCACAATGAAACCCGATAGTTAGGCCAGGCGGCGCCGGCGCGGCATTTGAGCTTTGACAAAGTTTTTTAGCTCTTACGGGTAAAGCATTTGGCACATCTCACCTGATGATAATATGTAATGATAAGGCCGAAGGTAGAAGCTCACTTCATTCAGAATCCTCAACTACCGAGTTTAGAACTCGAAACTGAGAACGTGAACTTTACAGTCAAGGTTGATTCACATACCCGTACCTATATTATACATTGTTACTAAATGTTCTGACAGAACCTTAACTAATTTTTCATTTTACTAAGGCCGAATAGCTTTCCATAATATTTCTTTCAGAACTTTACAGTTCTTTCGACTTTACCTAAATACCCAACGAACCGTAACGAAACGAGAAATAAAGCGAAAAAAATACCAAAAAATACAACCGATTGATTTCTACAAAGAAACAGGGCTCCTTTGACACGAAAATTGTGACATAAATTACTCAAATTCGCCGTTAGCTTGATTTAAAACGAAAAAGTGTTTTACTGGCAACCTCTTTGCGTGGGAAAGTGTGTTTTAGATGTAGGTGATAAGGTTGTTTTTTTTATGAGATCGTAATAAAAAGTTTTGTTTACACCAATACTTTGGTGGGTGCCAAATAAGATGGGTGCTCCGCATTGCGCCTGTATCGATTGGTCACGGGTGCCAGGCCTCTCGGTGCCAAGGGCGAAGATCGAAATGACCCATGACCTCAGATCGAGGTTAATGCCAAGAATGTTATTCGAATTGATTCGGATATCTTATCTGGCCTTCCAGTTTGGCTTTTGTGATTGTCAGGGGACGTGCCTAAGGCAGTTCATAACGTGGTCCGAACGGCCTAGTGAACCGTAGGAATATGATACTTATATTTGATAACACTTGATTTCTATATAACGTTAAATTAAAGTTTAAACAGATACAGGTTACACGACAGTAGCTAGATGGCGCAGTGATTTTATCGCTCGGTCTGCGATTGCTGAAGTTAAGAACTTTCACTAAAAAATTTCAAAATCCTTTTACCTTCTTAGTTTGATATTTGTTTTTGTTATTGGAATTTTACAATTATGACTAGTTTATTTAAACTATTAAAAAAGCATTTGCTTTTTTTCGTAAAACGGCAGTTAAATTACTTTTAGATTTATAAATATCATTTATATAAAATACAGTGAAAAAATGAAATGCCTACCCGACCCAGCCAGGAATCGAACCTGGGTCTTCCGCAACCTGGGCGGCTGCACTGACCATTATGCTATCGGGAAGGCTATTTCATCTGTAAAGATGAATCTGCATAGCCATCAGTTGCAATAACCGTTGGATAGATTGGCAATCTGCCGCTCCAAAACTGAGATAGACATTGTAAAAGTCACTAACATGCGTAGAACAATAACAAAATTACATTTGGCGAACTTATCAACTCTTATCGTTTTTGTTTACGTGATCGTACGACAAATAAAACTCGCAATAAATAAAAAGTGCGTTAAAAGTTCAACAATTTTGCAAAGTTATAATTTACAAACTTTCATTCGAACGTTTTCTATGTAAATTAATTGGCATAATTAAATTTTAGTAGGTACAACTGTCAAATAATATTTTATTGGCCTTATCATCAGCTAAAGGCTGGTGATAAGGCCGAAGGCTGAACGTCTCACTGATGGGATCAGGGGCCTTACCAGAATCTCCTAAAGCAGTATTATTGCAGAGTACGCGTCTAGTGGTGTATAAACCCGGTTTTCATTTTCTCAAACGCAATAATACCGGTTTTCAGAGCTCATTGGTAAGGCCCAGCACATAAACATGGTGAGATCAGCCAAATAAAATTACCAAAAAAAATTAAAAAAAAAATTAGACAACACCACATACGTTGTTCTGATCCCATAGTAAGTAGCTAAAGCACTCGTTTTATGGAAATCAGAAACAACGACGGTACCACAACTACCCAGACCCGACACAATATCGAAAAGATCGTTTTCGACATTGACCCGACCGGGAATCGAACCCGGGACGTCGGGGTTAGCGCCACCCAAAGTCCGGCGTGCAAGTTACTCGGCTACGGAGGTCGTCAATATAATATGAACCCGAACAAGTAACAACAATTATGTTTGCTTGAACTTGTTACATATTTTGAAGTTAGAATTAAAAGCCACCTATATGCTATATACAGGGTGTCTCATTTAAATCAGTCAGTATGGGAAAGTCTGAAACTATAAGACATAGGAAGATATGTTCTTAGGAACCATGTCATCAATTTTAATAAGAAGAAAAACTGCATTCATACATTTAAAAAAAAACTGTACTCAGCTCGGGAATCGAACCCGGTTGTTTTGAAAAAATACATTAACACTATTTCTATTTATATATCGATTGTGTACATTTTAAGCAGTAAATGACACTGAAAAATGATGTCTAAAATGAATAAAATGCATTGTTTTCACATACTTTAATTTATTTTAGAAGGTGTTCGAAGTGACCACCGTTTTTTTCAATACAATATTCAACACGTTTAGGTAACGATCTTACAATTACAAAACCAGCAAAAAGGTACTTACAAACAACCATAGAGACAATTTTACATGTCTGAACTTGTTGAATGTAAAGCTGAGTCGTAGGATCTCATTCGCTCTCTCCCTGCGCTGAAGCCAATATAGTACAATGTGTAACAGAACGGTATTGTAAAAATGAAAATATTCAAATTGTATCTGATCTAGATCTTGTATGTGTTGTAAAAAGACTTAGTTACTTTTTGTCATGCAATTGTAAATTAAATATTTATATTAGTGAATTCATGCGCGTCAGGCGCGTTTTACAAGAAGCACTGATCATCAATGTAAGTACACAGACGTGATAGTAAACCGTTAGGGCTGTGACTTGATTATTTTGATGTGAAGTTTCAATAGAAATATTTAATAAAAAATTGCATTATAAATTGAGGTTAGTAGTTATGTCTTAGTAACTCTTTATACAAGTCTAGATCGGATACTCTTCGGATCTTTTCATGTTTACCACACCTTTTTGTTACACGATGTGTAAGACGTAAAATTTAAGTGTGTATAAATCGGAATAAAACAAGTTTCATTAAATAAATCCGCTTGTTTTTATTTTATTTTTTTGAGATAGACTGCTGATTAAGCCCTATTTTACATAATAATATATGTATGTTAATATAAATTTGCTCTTGACTGTCAACATAAGCTTGCGCGATATTATAATCAATCCAAATAGAATGAGCAAGAGAATTGTTTTCATAAGAACGTTTCAATGGCTACACTTTGTTTTCTATCCTAAAACGTATTTTATATCGAGCGTTATATGCGACGATTGGAGGCGGTTCGGTGACTTTTCATTCGTTTTCCTACTCCAATACCGAAAACTAAACAATGGAGGGCCAAATTGAAAACTATCGATTGACGTCAAATGTTTCTTATTGCAAACACAAATTGAAAAGTTATGTTGAAAATAGCGTAGTAACATGTGTGTGAATATGCGGCTAAAGTTTCTTTGAAACAAAACACTTTCGATCTTCACATGTTTTTAAGTGGAATCCAAATTTGGGTACAATGATACATACCAACAGCAGATTGGTACATAGTTTTGATTGCGAATGAATAAATAAATTCAAATATAATCAATATTATTAATTTGTTAACGTTATTACTTGACGTAGATAACGATAATTGACTTCAGAATTGGTTAATATTTCTAAAATTTTAATTGTTAATGAAATCGACCTTACTTGATCAAACCTTTTTGAATTTGTAGCAGTAATCTATCGTTATTAATTTCGCTAAATAAATTTAAACTGTCCAGTTCGAAAAACAGCATGCTAGTTTGAGACAAAAAATAACAATATATATATACATGTTGTTTTAAAGTGTCGAATTCGAAACATAGCTGGTTCAAGACAAAACAATTCTTACACTTACGAGTAGTTACCTTACGCTACGTAGGTATACGTAGTGTAGTCACCAGCACATAACCAGTGGGCTTCGATAGGTCAGTTAGTAACCGTAGGATAGATTTCTCCTTGTATAATAAAAGTAATATGGCCGTGGAACCAGTGATCGACACTTTAGGCCAAGAGTGCAACAAAATTTCGTGGCACAAAAAGAACAGAGATTTTCATTGAAATTTCATAGTAGGAAGCTAGGAAGCAGGTATTCCATTGTTACCAAAGACTAAAATCGGTTGTTGACCCCTATTTTTACGTAGTGTGAAGTTATCCTTGCTTGCGAGAATGGATATTAACTGTTGTCTTTTGTTTCAGATTCGCGAGTGGCTGTTGTTTCGTGTGTTTTTGTGATAATGGTCACAAGTACTTTTGGATTCGAAGACTTGTGCATCACATTCATCTCGCTTCCAACTCTATTCTGAAAACTTTTTGCTCAGTAACAATGTAGATCAGTAAAGGACATAATACAAACAATATATTTGCAATGGGTGTGTAATTTTAATAAAATCAGTGTTAAACAATGTAACCAGTTTATTAGTTAAGTGTTTAGTTATATATACCTACTCCATAGAACTTATTAGGCAGTGTTATAATGCCTCGTGTTAGTTATGATCATGATAATTAGTGAAATCAGATCTCATATAAAGGTGTGTGTAAAACGTTAATAAATAGTGATGTGACAAAATTACAAGTGGTATTTAAGTGAACGTTCTGTGATATTATGCGGCAAAGCCGCATAAAGTTATTATACGTTTTAGTGTTCGTACTGTTTAACAACAGTATGTTTAACTATGACGACGGCTAGTGATAACGCTTGAAAAACCGGCACCATGTCGATGCCAATCAAGCGATCGTTCAGCTCCGAGGGCGGGGCCACCTCCAGGCGGGACTGGAAGATGCGACTTAGCCTTCGCAGCCGCAGCGGACATAGTGTGGTATGTATACCTCCCTTTTTATACCTCTATTGAAGAACCGGGACCAATGGACGACGACTTGAATCATATACAAACTCACACGGACACGGAATCTTGAAACAGCTGCGCTCGGACGGTTTCAAGCTGTTCCAGGATTTGTGTCCGTGAGTGGATCTATGTATGCGTTACTCGAACGCGTTTGTATTCCTGCCCGATCCTCTAAATGCCACTACACATTCACAGAATACACTAAACATGCACACTAGTTTAAGCCCAAGACACCGTACTCGTAGAACAAGGGTACGACGAACCGGTTCTCACGCGCTCTATACCAGGTACAGACATGTACCTGGGCGATTTTCTCCTCCTCCACGGCCCGGTCAACCCGAGCCGAGGTCCGAGCCTATAGAAGCACCCTCGGGTTGCTCCGCTCCGCGATCCGATCCGAACCCTTCGGAGAATCTAGTTGGCCACGGGGACTCTGTGTGATGCCAATCCCTCTAGAAAACCTCCGAAGGTGATTCGTTTCACACGGCTTGAGGTAGCCTTTACGTACCTCGCCGCCCCCAAAAAAGCCTGGTGACGCTGAAAATGCCGTTTGAGAGAATCAGCAATCTCTTTTTTTTTAAAAAGCGTTTGTATTGAAGCTTATCTTCTGTGGGTTTTTTATTTTGCTCACGTGGGGCTAAGCCACGCGGAAAATACTTTTATTTCGAACACATTGGATCATCAGGTCTACTGATATGGGAGGTAATTAAAAAAAAAATTATGCTGCCTAAACAACCTTAGCGTTTATAATCTGTAAATTTATAGCGCAATGGATCGGGCCAATAAATATTTCCGATAAATATTTTAAGATGTTAAAATTTCGTCTGAAAATTGTAATGCTGCAAACGAAATTTCTTTCGAGAATCAAATCTTTTCCAATTATTAAGGCTCCGGTAGACGCACGTTTCAATTTATAATAGGCAGAGACTCGTTAATCTTCAATTAATTTACGTGAAGACTTTATGGGCCTATAAATAAATTTGGACAATAAATCTAATAATAGATTACATCAAGGTGTACAATTTATTCGAAAAGAAAAAAAAACGATTACGCTAAATATAACTTTTAATGTTATATGACACTTTAATTCATACATACATGCATACATACATACATACATACATACATACATACATACATACATACATACATACATACATACATACATACATACATACATACATACATACACACATACATACATACATACATACAAACGTACGTACGTACGTACATACATACATACAATACATACATACATACAATACATACATACATACATACATACATACATACATACATACAAACATACATACAATACATACATACATACATACATACATACATACAATACATACATACATACATACATACATACATACATACATACATACAATACATACATACATACATACATACATACATACATACATACATACATACATACATACATACATACATACATACATACATACATACATACATACATGCATGCATGCATGCATACATACATACATACATACATATATACATACATCCATACATACATACATACATACATACATACGTACATACATGCATACATACATACATTTATACATACATCCATACATACATACATACATACATACATACGTACATACATGCATACATACATACATTTATACATACAATACATACATACATACATACATACATACATACATACATACATACATACATACATACATACATACATACATACATACATACATACATACATACATACATACATACATACATACATACATACATACATACATGCATACATGCATACATACATACATCCATACATACATACATTTATACATGCATGCACGCACGCATTGAAGCAGATCAACATTTTTTTTACATGTCAAATGTGTAGGTACGTATACTTTTTTTGCTTAGGTGCACCCTCCGTAAGTTGCAAGTGTCATATATTTTATATGAAATGTTCTATTTGTTGCCGCGCGGCCATACTAATTTTGTATGGGGAATTTAACTTAATTAAATTACGTTAAAAATAATAATTTTAAAAACGCTCGATAAATCGAAAATGTGAGACGGACGATTTGTACTTGTGTTTGTAAGACATTTAGTGATTGTGTAGAAATTGTAGAAAAAACTGTAGTGCGTTATGGGTCGGACTAATTGTAAACACGTTCCCTTTGATTCTAAATATATATTTTGTTTATGTAATACGATAGTTTTTTCATCATATCAACTTGACCGTGACTACACTTTTGTCTTTTTTTGGTCGGCGCACCCTTAAATAATTTATTAAATATATAAATATATACTCGCTGGTTTAAGGTATTCTTGACCTGTTTCGGTCAAGAAACGTTTGATCATAATAAAGTGACAGACGGGCTAAAAACGAACCGTAGTATTATAAGACATATCAAATAAGTACCTACTTTAAATATATCATCATCAACATTTCAGCCAAATAAGTATTCCTATTAAAATCATAAACGCGAAAGTTTGTTTGGATGTTTGTTACTATTTCACGTAAAAACTACTGAATGGATTTGGATGAAATTCGCCATACAGATAGTTTATAACCGGGAATAACACATAGAATACTTTTTATCCCGATATTACTACGGGAACGGAAACCACGCGGGTGAAACCGGGAACCACGCGGGTGAAACCGGGAACCACGCAAGTGAAACCGCGAGCGGCCATTAGTAAATAATAAAAAACAATAATAAACAACTCTTACCTACATCATAATAAGTCGTCCACTGCTGGACAAAGGCCTCCTTGGGACCAAGGATCTCCACAACGACCGGCTTAACTAATAATTTGCTAAAATTAAGATAAACACAGCGACTCTCTTCCATCTTGGAATTTATCGTCCTTTATCACGCCTGACGCGATTTAAATAACATGAAGAATAGTCCTCTATATTGGTCTGTTAATAAGCTTCTTCTATGTATACGTCTTCATGCATATTCATTGCTCATCAGACATGTAGCGCCTTCCATTTCCACGAAAGCAGTAGTTCACTATTTGTAGCTCAAAAAGAACCAAATATCTTGATATTTGAAACTCTCATAACTAGAATAAGATTCCTAGTATTCGTCATTCGTCATTATCAGTCCTTCTCGATTAAATTCCACTACTGGACATAATTATACTTCTTTTTGTTTATGTGTGCCACGTACCATTTATTTATTTATTTATTTAAAAAACACATATTATAAGTAATATTGTTTTCTAAACTTTACGCGAACACGTCAGTCTACTTGTGACTTGTGAGCATGGAAACAGCAAAGAGTTCGAAACGTCAGGATAAACATTAAATTAAATTAACATAAAAGTCGGTATCAATATTAATGCCAAATTTTTAAATAACATATGCCATCACCCATCAATTGTAGTGATGGCTTTATTTCAATGATGGAGGCTTTTGCCCAGCAGTGGGACAGTTATAGGCTATTTAGTTTACTTTTACGTACAGGCCAGGGCCAGTGGCAGGGTTACAATAATATACCTTATGAAGACCATGGGTTGCACGAGTGCACGTGGCTCAGAATAGTGCAGGACCTATTGTATCTGGAGAAAGCACAGAATTAATACAATTGCCGTAAACAAAGAGTGACCTATGCCGATCAGTGGGCCGAGAGAGGCTGATGATGAAAATCCATGTTGTCGGCGAAGCACCTAATATGTAGTAATTATTAACGAGATTCTTACCATGTTTATTATACGTGAGTATCCGATATTTTGGCACAATATGAAATACTCACGTATTATAAACATTTTAAGTATCCCGTTACTCTAAGGAGTCTGAGGAGCTCGATGGCGCAGTGGTTAACGCTCCAGGTCTGACGTTAAGCAACTTTCGCAAAGGCCGGCCGGTCATCGGCTGGGTGACCAAAATGTATCATCTCGAGCTGCTCCGTGCTTCGGAAGGCACGTAAAGCCGTTGGTCCCAGCCACTAACTACCACTAACCCGCACTGGGCCAGCGTGGTGGTTAATGGCCCGCTCTCCCTTACCATCCTTAAGGAAGGCTCATGCCCCAACAGTGGGCACTTATAATGAGCTGGTGATGATGATGAAGTGCTTTAATGCACTTGCATTGCATGGTCACTTGACCATGATAGTTTAAATAGTTAAACTTAATAATGTATTTCAAAAATCAAAAAACTGTTCTCGACCACTTTGTACTTTCCGCTAGAACAATCACAGCCAAAGGGTGCTGAAAATACAGAAAAGCGAACTAAACTCTTGTAAGGGCACAAAGGTTCGTACTATATTACGTTAAAGGTCATGTTTTATAAGTCAATTCTATTTATGACCCTCACAGCGTAATTTTATTCTCTAGAAAATTCGTCTACAGGAAAAGCTTCGTTCTGTGATTCTACAATCCATTTATTCGCTCGCACTCACTTAGCAATCTTTCAAAAACCCGATATAACTAAGCTTAACTTTTGTATGTCAAACACTTTAGACTTTTAGAAAGCTATTTATAGTCAGGACCACCAGGACCCTCATTTCTTTGTTCACCGAATACCTATATAACTTTGTTAAACGACTGACGGACACAAACACAGAAAGCTTGTTTCAATATACCTAAACTGTCGCCTGTGTAAATGGAGATGGGTTTGAAACTTATTTAGATGTTATCGTTTAAGTACATAATTATATTTTTACTTTTTATTTTCAAGTGCTAATTGGTGCACTGAAGCTAAATTATATATTTATAAAATTCAGTAAAAAAATTAAACACCTACCCGACCCAGCCAGGAATCGAACCTGAGTCTTCCGCAATCCGGACGGCTGCACTGACCGCTATGCTACCGGGAAGGCTGACGTAAGCGCTGAATTTTGTCACTGCTTTTTATTAATTTTTTGAGTGCTAATAGGCATGTACATAATTCTTATAATTGTTAACCAAACACAAATAAAAGTTTTTTCACAAGTAAAAAAGGAGAAGATACAGTAAACAGAATATTGTTTTGGAAGTTATACAGATTGTTCTTTTTTATTGGGTATATGAGGTAAGGGTCAAGAATAGGCTTATTAGTATAGTATAGACAAAGGATACACACAGAACATAAGGTTGTCTTTGCCATAAGCAAGCGAGGCGTATTCGATCAACATTGCGTATGATAATTGTGGTGCCGGCAGACACCGGCTATTGGCAATGACAAACTGCCACGGTCTCCAGTTGAATACATTTCCATGAGAGTTCCATTTGTACCTATACAGTACCTGTAGGCACTTGGTTTAAACTACAAACTTAGTAGAATTTCTCTAACACATACAAGTACTACAAATTGTAATAAAAAATAAAATCATAGATTTTTTAATGGCTTTTGGCTTTCATAATGCTATATTCTTTATAGGTTTTCCCAAGACATTTGGTTTCGTTGTCGCATTTTTCAAGAGCTATTGAAAATAGAAAAAAAATCTTTATTGTGCGTGCTTTTACTATCCAACTCAAATGCAAAGTCAAAGTCAAAGTCAAATCATTTTATTCAACATAAGTCTTCACAGGCACATATTGGCGTCAAAACTATAAATCATTAAACTAAAAAATTAGTTTAGACTAAACTACTGAATCTACCAAAGTTCGGATTTTGGGAGAGCCTTCGGCCGAGAAGAGCTGGCAAGAAAATTAAGTGGTATTTTCATTTTCGATACACAATAATAATTTATTTTCATCATAGTCCTTATCAGGCCGATCTTCGACTCTCCTCATCCAACCGTTCCAGCCACTTTGTGTATATCCACGCTGCACCCAACCATATATTATATCTCAAAATTTTATTTTTATTTATTTTAAACTCAAGTCGTATAGTGTCTGATACAATAAAAGAAGTTACATTATATTAACTTTATTAAAACGGTTTTGTAACTGACTGTATAGTCGACAATGAAATTGCTTTACCACCTTAGAAGTGAATTTTGTTTGCATTTAATAAAACAACAAGTTCTATTTTTGTTTAAAACACCAAGTGACAGATACGTTGTCATCATTGACAATGAGCCTTAGCGAAATTTTATTGTAATGGAAGTTTTTGTCAAAAGTGATGAAGCAATTTCATGGTCGACTATACATACTACGTCAAATTTTACGATCTATCGAGTTGACGACAAAAAAAATAGGTAAAACCGGAAGGTGCCAACTCGCGCGCACTCGCTACTTCCACACATGCCAGTTGGCGAATAAGTCATTATTATTATTAAATAACTTCATTTAGATTAAAAAGAAGTTAAACATATCATGCAATCTTTGACGTATAAGAGACTCATTGCAAAGAAAAAGATTCCGCTCAGCATAATATCTCGAAATAAGGAGACTGCAGAAGTTAAGAGGCCTATTACATCTCAACTGTGTGTTTTGCGTAAAATGCCCATTTTCGCATTTTGTAGTAATTTTCCAGTTGTATTTATCGTTTTTATCGAAATAATAGGATAATAAATTCATGCTTAGTATTACAAATTTCCACTCTGCGAGAATAAGTTGAGTTCGGACGGCAGGCGCATCGCATTTTTTAGTAATTTTGCAGTTGTATTTATCGTTTTTATCGAAACAGGATAATAAATTCATTATAAAATATTTATTCCTCATGAAGTAACAATTATTCTGGTATAAAGGAGAATGGCGAGTTTGGCCTTGACTAGCTCTAAAGTAGAAATATACATTAAAAAAAAGTTTTACTTTAGACGTTTTATAAAATAAAGTCCATTATTTTTTTAAACTTGTCATATTGCAAAAATATTAAAAAATACTTTTAGTCATTTTAAAGTGTAAATTATTGTATTTTTGAACGTTACTTTAGAGTAACGTTCAAAAACGGAACGTAATGAACAGACTTTAGAGTCTGTTCATTACGTTCCGTTCCACCATACCATAATTTATTTATCGATAGATATAAAGAGTTACACTTAACTAAAAAGTAATGCGATTAGCTTATATTAGTTTTGTAAGATAACAGTATAACATACTTTCCAAAACGTTTATTAGTGTACAATTCTGTAGGATATGCTAAATATGCTTAAATAATTACTTACGATTTTGTGTTTTTACTTTGTAAAGGAACACTACGAATGTCAATGTCAAATAAACGTCATGTCTGTCACTGACAGTCGCTAGAAGTAGGTAGGTACCTACTTATTTTTATTGAAGAACCACTTTTACCACTGTCGAGCAAAACTTATCCAGAGGATATAAACCAGTCCATTGCTTTATTTCATTTTTACATAGACCTAACTACCTTACGGGGAACTTTTTCTCGATAGTGGCGAAAAAGGGTACCTTTAAGCTAAAAGTTAGTTTAAAAAATGAAAAGATTTAACCTACTTATTAAATAAGTAGGTAGGTACTTACTTACTTTTTTTTACATATTTAGAGTCTACACAGAGTAAATATCCATACGCTCGGCGCTCTGGCGGCTAAGTGCGCTGACACGCTGTAAAATAAAACTCATCGTAGTTTTTGAGGTTTCTGTCATCAATTACCTAGTCTTTTTTTGAGCGAAAATCTTATTCTTTAGGGCATGCCATTACTTTTTTATTTATTTTTATTTATTCATCTTTTTACAAAAAATATACATAGTTAGCATAGTTTAATAGCAACCAAATACGCAACCCAATATTGATTTCAAGTGTCTGCCAATGGAACGGATAATTTTTGATTCAAAATTGACATATATAACCTAAAAAGGTTTCAAATTATAAATAAAAAAAACTGACAAGTTTTATGTTGCTATTTGTTTTTGAAATAGCATTATAACCTCATAATCTAAAAGAATTCAATAATCATAACATTAGCCCACTTATTAAAATTCAAGGCCAGGCTTATATGAAATCTCGCCTTTCTCCTTTGCTTAATAATATTATCGTATATAGGAGAAATTCACAGCGATCTTAAAGCGATTTTCGAATTTTTTTGGTTTAGAATAAGATTTTTTTTCTATGTAAAATCAATGATATCTAAAAATTCCGAGACCGCTACGAACTATTCGACTATATAAGAGATAACATTCTATTTTTTTATTTCATTTGTTTAGAACAGTAGCTCAATCTAGGAGCTCAAAAAAGTGCCTCCACGCATTTTATGAAAATCTTTAAAAAAAATTAAAGACATACAACCTCTACCGGACACGAAATACGAAATCTCGCAACAGCTGCGCTCGGATCCGAGCGCAGCTGTGACTCGTGTTATATGTATATTAAACTTACCTTCTGTGGTCTCCTATAATTTGGTGCAGCTTGAGTGCAAGAAGAGACCACAATGAAAAGCGCTCTTAATTAAAATTCGGACTACAAATGTATGGAGTTATATTAATTTTGACAAAAATTGTATGCAAGTAGGTATACTAAAATTGAGGTGCTCGTTGGCGTAGTAATGGCGTCGTGTTGAGGTCTTGCATGTTAAGCAACTTTCGCAAAGTCAGGCCTTCGGATGGTTGACCAAATTAAAATCAGCTTAAACTTCTCTGTGCTTTGAAAGGCACGTTAGGCTGTTGGTGCTGGAAGGTTGTTGTCTCACTGTCACTTAACGTTGTAAAGTAAGGTTTGACCTTATGTGCAAATATCCAAATGAGGGCTTCCTAGCAATAGGCGTTTGCAAGTTAGGCTCACCGATATATTATCATCAACATCATCATCATCTTTATGTTTAGCCCGTGAGCACCCACTGCTGGGTATAAACCTTTTTAACATCGCCAACCTAGCCGGTCCCGTGAGACCCTCATTTACTGCCAAAATATCATCTCCACAAAATAGTTAAGGATTTAAATGGACGCCGAAATCGAACAAGTTTGCAACAGCTGACTTTGTTGCGATAATTTATACGAGGCTTGTTCAGTTGTTGTTCAACTATAAATCGCCATGAAAATAAATATAGATTAGCAACGGTTACGTAGGTATATTAGCAACGGTTACGTAGGTATATTAAGTCACAAATAACTAATAATGTTTTGGCTAACCGAAGCTCGAGTAAGTTTGATCGGAACCGGTCCACCGCTGCCGGTTGCAAATCAAATTGCTAGTTTGCGTTTGAAGCTCACAATTCAAGTCTATTTCCGATTCCAAACAATTCTCAGCCATGGCTTAATAATGCTGCCGCAGTGACCGACCGACGCGCCTTCACGGCCGATGTGAACCAATCAGATCCATTGTTATTCCAGTTGCACATTCGCACGTAATTTTAAACTTTACTGCGTTCACAACAAATGCGAAAATACTCGTACAGTATGCTGTGCCGGATTGTTGGGAATGCTAAGATTGTTTTGCGACATGTCAATGATTCGTTAGGGCTAAGGTGAAATAGCGGGTCGACGTTTATGTAGCGCGGGCGCCGAGCGATATGGTTATACGTAGATACATTACTGTTATCAGGCTCTACGATCTGCTTTATGGGTCCCGTGTGTTTTAAATAACAGATTTTTTGGAAATAAGGCTATCCGCTTTTTAAATGCGTCTTCGTAAGAATTATACTTGTGCGCAAACACACGAAGTTGAACGTACGAATTGGATGAGCATACTGGTTGCATTTTTTTAGTTTAAATGTCAAAGTAACACAATCACAGGACGTTTCCTCATCAACGTCATCAGCTCTTTTTATGTCTCCACTGTTGGGACACGAACCTTTCCTATGGATGGATAGGGAGAACGGTCTATAAACCACCACGCGGGCCCATCGCGGATTGGTGGTTGTTAACGACTGCTAATGCAACCGGGACCAACGGCTTTACATGCCTTGCGAAGCACGGAGGAGCTCAAGATGATAAAGTTTTTGGTCACCCATCCGATGACTGGCCTTTGCGAAAGTAGCTTAACCTTAGCCCTCGCAGACCGGGCGCGTTAACCACTGAGCTATCGAGCTACTCAAGTCACGATGTTTATTTGTACAAAATCCAAACAAGTTGGGATTGAGTTTGGTCGCCGGAACTATACTTACGCGCGTAAACGTACCTACGACTAGTTCGCATCTAGTGTGCGAGGTACATTTATAACTCGGAGGATTGGGACGTATCGTGCGTATTTGTACGCGTTCGTACGAAAACGCATCCAGAGTGTGCAGCTGGTCCAGGCGTCGGTAGCCGAACGAATGATGATAAGGTTGCATGCTAGGAATCGTGGTGCAATCTCCAACCCCATACATAGCTCCAAGAGTAATAGAATTAAAAAATATAAGTAATTAATAAAATTGTACACACTGTTTTTTCAAAACGTGAACTAAAATAAAATGTAATTCAAATATTATGTTGTCTTCATCTGGATATTTTAACAAAATTAATTCCATTAATATTAAAAAGTAGATTGGTTTAGCAGGATGTAGTTATATACGCGATGAGGATGAGGATGGCGAGTACGCATGGCTTGCTACCACCATCTTATATCAGTCTGTCGCCTTTATAACATTGTTGTTGCGTTGTTGTGTTCTGAAAGTTCAATTGTCTATAACTGGTCTATCCCTCTGCTGGGCAAAAGATAGCTTAATCACAACACTTGCCAAACGCCGATTGGTGATCACAAAGCCGGGCTATGCATCGTAAAATCCGAAACACACTTTGCCCAACCTGGGAATTCCACGCGGGACCTTCGGGTATCGGGCCGAGTGCTTTACCACTCAGCCACCGAGGCGTTAGCGCCGCATTAGCCAGCGCCTCAACAGTTTAGAACTCTGTTGAAGTGCAGTTAAACATCGCTCACCATTAAATGAGATGAAGGCCAAACGATTCATCGTTTTAGAATAGAAAAAAATGTATCACTTTAAGTCTAGACGCGTTCCTATTTGCGCATGGTAGTAGGTACCTACCTACGCTATTTCAAGCCTGGCAACGGTCAGTCGTAGTGATTTGAATTTCACTTGGAAAACACAGTTTGATTTTAAATTCTTCTTGAATGGTTAACCAGAATGTCAGATCAAGGTGACATTGTATCCTGTTCGCTTATTCAGTATCGGCCAGCCTGAGGTCGCATATATATTCAATTCAAATTCAAAATTCAAATTCAAAAATCATTTATTCAGTTTAGGCTACAAGTAGCTCTTATGAATGTCGCTATGCCATCGGTTCGTAAGTCTACTCTGGGCGGGAGATCTTGCACTGAGAAGAACCGGCAAGAAACTCAGCAAGTGTCCAGCTCTTTTCTCCCTTACAGCGTCAAAAAAAATAAAAATTGAAAAATGCCCTATCATAGCAGGACACTTTCCATTACAAATAAACACAAAAAAATATAGAAGACAACCACAACATGTAAAAAAAAAAACAAAAAAAATAAACAAATCTAATATATCAAATTTACATCTGGTATAAGTTTCAATTTCCACAATGTCATACAGTACCACTACAGTACTCTAATAAAAGTCAAAAATTGTTTAAGAAAAACAAAGTCAAACTATAGTAATTAATACTAACAATAAGATAAGTATGCAAGAGCAGACCAGCCTCCACAGGCGGCACCCGTTCACGAGTATGACATATGAATCAGCCATCGCTTCGCTCAACCATATTTTAGGGAACGTAACGACCCGACGCACACGCCACCACCGCAGAGACAATAAAGAGAGCATGACACACTCAAGATACTTTAAATAAAAACTTAATGATCTATTTAACGCAACGCTGTTTGTTATCTGCAGGACACTGTTCAAAACTATCATATCAGTATAAAAATTATATAAATTAATTTTATTATGTATATTGATACAAATAGAGTATAATGTGTTTTTTATTACAACCGACTGTTTTATCATCTAATTATTCTTTGACTTTAATAATAATCTTTTATAAAAAAGTGTAACTACTTACAATGTGAAATAACATGTGCAGGCGAGCAGACTAAGATGACCACACATTCTTATCATTAAAATAATCATCAATTTTATAGTAACCTTTTTTCATTAGACCTTGTTTTATTTCTGTCTTAAACTTGTGTAGTGGCAATTCTGTTAGAGTGAAAGGCACTTTATTGTATATTTTTATACATTTCCCAACAAATGAATTACCAACTTTATTGAGTCTAAGTTTTGGAACAGCAAGTTTGTTTTTATTTCTTTTGTTAAAATTATGGGTATTACTTTTTTTTTTCGAATTTATCTAAGTTTTTATAAACATAAATGATATTTTCATAAATATACTGTGAAGCTACAGTTAAAATATTAATCTGCTTAAATAACTCTCTCAGCGTATCACAGGGCTTAAGGCTATAAATAGCTCGAATGGCTCTTTTCTGTAAAACAAAAATGGTTTCAATGTCAGCCGCTGAGCCCCACAATAAAATACCATACGACATGACGCTGTGAAAGTAACAAAAGTAAACCAATCTTGCCGTTTCTACATCAGTAAGTGACCTCATTTTTCTAACCGCATAGGCAGCTGAGCTAAGTCTTCCTGCCAGGGCAGCAATATGAGAACCCCATTGTAATTTATGATCTAAGGTAATACCCAGAAAAACTGTCGAGTTAACTATTTCAACTATTTCATCGTTCATAGTGATACTGGTATTAACCTGCTTCACATTGGGCATCGTGAATTTCACACATTTAGTTTTTTTTGCATTAAGCAGCAGGTTATTAGTGGTAAACCAATGTAATATTTGAGAGAGAGTATTACTTACGTCTTGACGTTTGCATCATATTTCATATATTATGCGACGGTATCTTATAATATAATGACTTGTCCTGACTGACTGGGTTATCATCGCCGAGCCTAAACCACTGAAGCTAGTTAGATATATGGACTGTAGGTTAATTGAGTGACGTAACCAGCCACTAAGAAAGGATTTTACGGAAATCACACCCTAAGGGATAGTAGGTGAAAGTTTGTATGAAAGTTGGTCAGTTTTGAAGTAAAATAAAAGAAAATTGGTGTTTGGGTTCTTGAAAAGAATTAAAGAATGACGAGTCTCAGATTTTTTTTAAATGACTAAAAAGAGAAAAAGTTTTTTTGGGGAAATCGTTATTTTTAAAATAATAACTATCAAAATGAATAATTTAATCGATCTACAGATTTTTCAATAAAAATAAAGAACGACGTGTTAAAGCATTTTTCGAAAAACCTCTCCTAGAGAGGTGAAGTAAGGGTGGAAATTTTGTATGGAAATGGCGCTCAAAACATCACGCGTTTACTGATTCCTACACGTGTGAAGAAACAGAACAAACATATTTTGCCCACGTGAGTAAAACCACGAACAAAAGCTAGTCATGTATATATGCTGTGTTCCATAACATCTCGATATGTCGTGTTGGTTTTTATAAATAAATCGAGAGCCATGTTTAAGTTAGCTTAGCTATATTTAGGTGTTATGGAGTTGTTTTTGAATAATCTCTTGTATACAGTAGTGTGTTTCTTTGTTCGCCTTGTCTAGGGACATCTCACCCTTTGAAATCAATATTACAATAGTACATAAAAAATATGTTCCGAGCGACGACCTCCTTGGTCGAGTGGTTTGTACACCGGGTTTCATGGTGTCGCCATCTCTGAGGTCCCGGGTTCGATCCCCGGTCGGGTCAATTTAGAAATGATTGTTTTTCGAAATTGTCTCGGGTCTGGGTGTTTTCTATGTATAATAAGTATTTTAAGTATGTTTATCCGTTGTCTAGTAACCATTTAACGAGTTTCATAACGAAGCTTCTCTTGGACTAGATAATCGGTGTGAGTGTAGGAAAGTTTATTTATTATTTTATTTATTTATTTAATATAAAATATTTAAAAAAAAATGTATATACTTGTAAGTAGGTAATTTTTTTTTTATATTTTTTTACAAATCCTAAAGAGAATGCAATGAGTATTTCATTAGAAGACATTTGACATATCAAAATGATGACACAATATGTCACATATCTTTATATTAATACCGGAAGCAAAAACTGTGTACCTCTTTTTACGAAAATTGCGTGGACGGAGGAGTATGAATTTTCGCACACTTATAGTTTATTTAAAGAAGGAGTACAGAATGCTAATTTTTTTTTTTAAATTTTGCATAAAAAATACATTAAATCAATAAAACAAACATTACACACACTGCTATGTATTTGACACACACGCATATACTCTTTCAAAAATTTCAAAAATGGAAGAGGAGCGGCCGAAATCTGTCAATGCCAATCCAAACTCACATTCTATCTTTTTTAATTTTTCATTGCTTAGGATACAATCCGTGCAGCTTTAATAAAGTTATGGTCGAATTTCGACCACTGGGCGACCATTAGTAATAATAATATGTCTTGTTCATAATATCGATTTTAAATGTACAAACGCAACAGCTCACAACCAAAAAATAAGGAGACTGCTGAAGGTAAGCTTCTCACACTGTTACTGTTTCTGTTACTTTTCTACGAAATCACTCCCACAAATTGTATCACACTGTTACGACCTGCTTATGTCACATGTTATGCTACTTCCGTAATATCTCTACGAAATCACTCCCAGAAATTGCATATATAGAAGGCGAGCGGAAATAAGTTACGCATCAAAAAAACAAGCTTAACATAGGCAATTTCGCCTGCAGGGTTTAATCTACGTAACTTATTCAAGCAATAAAAGTGATCCTTCAAAGCATTCCAATACAGAATTGCTAAAGCTCGAAGCGTTTGAGCTGTACAAAAGGAGGGAATATTAAACGTTTCCGTCGAGAATGCTTTGGGCGATGTCCAGTAGCTCTCTGAATGTACGTGCATTAAAATTAATGTTTGCTTGAGCTGTTATGCAGCATTGTAATATCTTCAAGATTGTTGAAAGAGTATTTCTACTCTTTGTGCGATATCACGTAGAAGGCTCATACAGGTTGTTTGGGATTACCTGTGTAATACTGTATGTGGCAGATTGGGTCCCGTGCATAAAGCTCCGGGAAATTGTGATCGTGCCTGAAAAGTGATAGGTCCAGCCGATGCAGTGTTCTTGTCATCAACCTCATGGTTCAAAAAACATATATGATGCAATAACATAAATTAATTTTTTTGTGTAGAAAAGTAAATCTACGTAAATGTGGTTTTGTATTATCACGGCGTTCCTTTTACTTGGTTATACGACTATTGTATTAATACCCTGTATATCTGTGCAATCTACGACATGTAACATAATAAACGAATACCCTGAAAATATATGTTCGGAAGCGGCCTTTGAAATTTCATCCATCTTTAATAAAGGTAGTTATTTTTCCTTTAAAAATCATAAAGTTAATTCGTCACTCATTCGTTGGAAGTCGAAACAGAGGGAGAATGACAGTTTAGTTAACGGTGCATTTCAAGAAGCCTTAATGTTCTGATTGACATTTTATTTTCGTTCATTTGACTGTTCGACGCTCAGGTTCGACGTATGAGCGAGTGGCTGTGATTGGCTGAAATTTTAAATTTCAATGGTTTCCTACGAATATATTGAAAATGGCTGAATTCAATTTATCCAAAGTCGATTCTGAACAAAGTACTAACATGGTGTACTTTGACTGCGTTAAAAATTATAAATACCTATGCAAGATATAGACTGGTACAGTTTCCTATACCAGATGTTATAAGTAATGACAGTCTTAGGCAACACAATTATACTCAAAACAGTACCTATAAAACCACAAAACCTATAAATATATATAACCAACCCGCAGTGGACCTTGATCTCCGACACAACAAGGCGGCAGTCTTTCCTATGGCTATGTCTACTATGGCCTTGGTTCCTATCATACAAGCTATTTATGCCCAGCCCCAAAACCATACGGCCAGTAAAACGAAACGCACCCTATAAAATTGAAATTGTTTATTTTTATTTTTTATATTAACGGGTAAGCACAGTGCCTTGATCTCACCTGATTTTAAATGATGATAAGGCCAATGATGGAAGCGCACTTCACCCGAGATCCTCAACTAGTGAGGCACTGGCTATCTTATCTCTAGCTGCCGGAACACAACAATGCTATGAACATTGTTATGGTGACATATTTAGATAAGATGGTGGTAGCTAGCCAGGCGGACAAACAAGCCCTACCACCAACCAAACCGAGTACACAAACATGTACCTCCGCTGGGAATCGAACCCGGGACCTCTGGGTCTAAACCGGTGGTCTAAGCCACTAGACCGCAGAGGCGGTTAAAAATGAGGGAAATGAGGGTATGCAAGATACTAATTAATTATGAGACGATCAACACCTCAGCCTCCCTGTGACCACGGACCTCGAAGGGCACAAAACGTCAGGATGAAATAATATAAAATCAATGTGTAAAATAAACGTAAGTAGATCTGTAAAAGTTGTTTGGTTTACTTTAAAGTTGAAAGCGCAGTTTGCGTGATTGCACAAACCTTCTGTGAGGCAGCCCAGTCAGTTAGAAATCGATTTTCTATTGTTTTCGGTTAACTACACGATGACATGTTGACAGTTTAGTAGTGAAACAGTTTCTAGGGATGAAGCAACTTTTAGTTTACTGATGTACTCAAGTTTATTTACACATTGATTTAATTTAAAAAAATAATCCTGACGTGTTCAACCCTTTGCAGGATCCGTAAAATTAATTTAAATCAATGTGTTAAAAAAGGGGGTAGATCCCTAATATTTGTTACATTTCAATGTGTACGTTTTTAATTGACAACGAAGAAGCGCTTGACCTCGATTGCACTTGATGGTTATTGCAAAAGATGGCGCGCATCATCCAAAATCCTGAACTAATGAGGAACTGGCTAACTTACCCCTAACTATCGAAATAAAAAATGCTAGCAATATGGTAGTTATGGTGACAGACGATAAGATGGTGGTAACATGACTAGACAGGCGGATTCAGAGCATTACTACCATCCACACCGAGTACAATAAATACCGCCCGCTGGGAATCCCGGGGCCTCGGGGCCAGACCGGTGATTTAGGTAACCTCGAGACAGCAAAGGACCAAATAATTATAGTACAAAGGCATAATAACCGTACCAAATATCGATTTCTGTTCATCCTATTTCACTCTAAATAGTAACAACTAAATGCTATAACTACAACTATATGCTTCCCTGTGTGGTGCCGGGGATAAAGAATTGCACCACCCCATCTCAACCCGTGGGTGTCGTAAAAGGCGACTAAGGGACCATTCCAGAGGATGGGCAGCAGCATCTCTCTGAGGTTACTTTCAACCTACTGCGATCGCCAACCTGCCTGCCAAGCGTGGCGATTATGGCAAATACCCCCCATCTTGGGGGAGGCCTTTGTCCAGCAGTGGACGTCTTTTGGCTGAGATGATGATGATGAAATGCTATAAAATATATACACTTCGGTTGCTGTCTAAACTGGCAGATTGGGTTGCGGGCTATACATTTGTTACAGAAATGAATATTACGGCTAAAAGCTCTAGTGTGACTTTGTAAGTAACTATCAAATCTTTACAAACAGGTTTATGGCTAATTACATATAACTTTACGCAAATATTGTTGCGAACAAATTATAAATTGAAAAAAGACAGACAAAAATTGAAAAAATTCCTCAAGCGGGATTCGAATCCGCACCCCATGACATGCCGGGTCAGGTACACTGCCAACTATGCTATCGTGGCTCAATCCAACTCGCCGAAATTTACCAACACTATCTACTCTTACTTTGTAAGCCAAAGAGCCCTATTCAATGTCGACAACTACGTCATCAACATTCGATCTTAATATTTTTATAAATATTGAAAGTTCAGTTAAGGGTAATGGGTAATGGATTAATTACCACTCTTGTTAAATGCAGGTTGGCAATCACAAACCCAGGCTATGCCCCGAAAAATCCGAAACACTCTTAGCCCCACCTGGGAATTAAACCCGGGATCTTTAGGTATCGGGCCGAGTGCGTTGCCAGTCGGCCACTGAGACGTCAACGTGTATTATGTAACTAAATACTGTCACTAAGTAAGCCGTTTGTTCTACCTACTGGTTGACAAACAAACGGATCGCATATTTTTCTACTTTCGCTTATGAAAAGGGAATATTCCGATAGTTCTTTGCGGAGTCAGCAGTGCATGCGATCCTTTCATGACAGTTTATGAATATTTTCTGATACACAAATTTTGTGAACATTTTATTTATACGCAGGGAAACCCACCGGTTCGCTCGTCTGGTTTAGTCTTAGAGCTTATTAATGCTCTAAGGGTTTAGTAGGCGCGTCCCAGGGGGCCATAAGAGTTATGAAAGAAACTTTTAGCGTTATTGCTTTCTCCTAAGTAAGATAATACATTCAATTGTGAAAATATGAAAATAACATGGCCGCTAAGTTCAGTAGTTAGTTCTTATTCGTTATTGTTTTCTAAAATACGCGAACACTACATATTGAAATGAAACAATTTTTACGGATCTGCTCTGCGTTTATTTTATACATTAGTTTTAATTAATGTTTTTCCTGACGTTTTGAACCATTTGTCTCCCTGTGGCCACGGACCCTGCAAAGGGTTCGGAACGTCAGGATAAACATAATTTAAAACATATGTAAAAAATAAACGCGAGTAGTTCCGTAGAAGTTGATTCATGTCATTAGTTAGTCTTCCATATTTTTGTTATTGGTAAAAAAACAGCTCTAAAAAGCAATAAATACTATTGAAATCATATTATTAATTACCTAGATACGCATGTCAGTTTTAAAAAATGTCTATTAAAGTCGGGTGGTTGGTAGTCGGCTGGGGGACAATTTTGTTTCATTTAAACTTTTATAGTTGTTCCATTATCTCCACTTTTTTATTGTAAAAGCCCCACCCGACTTCAGTAGACATTTTTTAAAACTGACATGCGTATCTAGGTAATTAATAATATGTGATTTCAATATTATTTCTTGCTTTTTAGAGCTAAAACAGCTCTTATGTTTTAACTTTATGTTTCCTGTTTTTGGAGTCGTTTGTTTTTGCTAAAAATTATTTTATTTTACGATTTTTAATGATGGGTAGACGTAGACCTAACAAGGATGCTTCTCGAATGAGGAAACGACGGCCTAGTAGGTAGTGGTATTCCTATGTAAAACTTCAATCTTAATTAGGTATTATTTTTGTACGAACTAAACATTTTGGCATATTGAACCGAATGAAAACTGCTGTAAATCGTTGAGGAATGCCCTCGACTGTCTATGGTCTCCATCATCAGACCTGTAATGGCACTTATAACTCATATGGGTGCAAAGTTCTTATCTTCTTAAGACCAAACACAAGGTAGCTACTGTAAAACGTTGTGGAGTTCCCTTGACTGTCCTTCGTCTTCATCATCAGACCCCTAATGGCAGACACAACTCATCTAGGGGACGGTCGGGCAAGAAGGTAAGGGTAGGTAAAACGGGTTCTTCCAATAACTAAGCATAAACGGAAGAGCGAGTCAACATGACTACCGTAGAACGCTAGTGCGTAGCCGTCTCAACGAAATTAGTTCGGTTTAGCGAGCGGCGCGAGCCAGACAAATAAACAGGAGCCCGTACAATTATCCCGCCCAAAATTAAAAAAAAATCGAAAGGCACTTACGCTGTGTTTTTACGATTTATATAAAACTTTACTGTGTATAAATGCACACTGTGATGAAGCAAAGCCTGTGTGCAATCTGATATGTGTGCTTCAAACATTATAAGTATTTAATTTTACAATTATTTTTGCTTTGATTTGAATGAAAGGTGGCGGGCATAACGGGTGCAGGCAAAAGGGTTAGGGCACTCCTATAAAAAATCAGCAAAAAGAAAATAAAAAAAATCAAAAGCTAAAGTAGCCTTATCAAAAGCATTTACCTCCAGTCAAAAAAAAGTTAAACAATCGATGTCATCAACATCTGGACAAAGAAAAAGAAAATGACTGTTAATGCATTTATATGCAGGGAAAAATATGTCAGTCCTCCTAACGAAAACTGGATTCAATGTTCGCAATGCCATGATTGGTCTCATGAGTTATGCTCTTCTTACTCTGGACATGGCTCCTACTTCTGTGACCCATGTTTTGATTAGAAAATAATATCGAGGCGGTACTCTTTTAGCTTGACTAGGGTACCTGTTTTACCAACCCCCTATGGGCAAAACGGGTTTTTCTTCGTTTTTTTTAAAACATGTGATTTTTCATAAATGTTGATTATTACCTAAGTTTATTTTGTTGATTATTGTTGCCAAAGAGGTTTTAAATTGATTAACCTTAAGGAGCCCGTCTTGCTCTACCGTCCCCTAGGTGTAAAGTTCTCATCAATACTAATTAATCAAGCCCAAATACCATGTAATTGTTGTAAATCATTGAGGAGTTCCCTCGACTGACTTTCGGCTCCATCATTAGATCGACTCCAGACCTTCATTAACCTTTTTACCGCCAACAACTTCTATAGAAGTTCGAGATTTTCGTAACGTCCACGCCAACACTTCTATAGAAGTTCTTCTTTGACCTACTTTATTAAAATACATTTATACGTTGGCCTACAGCGGGACATCGCGTGCAGGATAGTTGGGCGGTGAAAAGGTTAAGTAGTAGTGCTTTAAAATACTGAATATAAACATTAACAAAGGCACTAGTCGCTTCTACGATTTCCGAAGGTTCCCCTCGATTTCTCTGAGATGCCATCATCAGATCCTGGTTTCCTTGGGATATCTACTTTTTAACAAAAAAAAATCATCAAAATCGGTTCATAAACGACGAAGTTATTCGCGAACACACATAAATATATATATATATATATATATATATATATATATTTATATGAGTCGAATTGAGTAACCTCCTCCTTTTTTGAAGTCGGTTAAGAACAGTGTGTAAGTTTTTAGGATTTATAAGATTTAAATTCAGGGGTTTGCACACATATTGTAAGCAAAATGAGGTTATCATTCTGTCAAACGGTAAAATCTGTTTTCGACCAAACAAGTCTTGTATTTAAAAAAAATACCTATAGAAAACTAACTACAAATACTAAAATTAGTTTCATTATTGTATTTTTGAATAAGTGATTCTTCTTTTTCTTCGAAAGGTAAGAAAGATTTGACCATGTTTACATTGTTTCAGTGTCACCTCATGAATATTTACAATCTTGTTTTTTTTAAATTATCTATAGCTTTCTTGTGTTCAGCAATCCATTCGTGCCAGCTATATTATATTGGTACCTTAAGAGAAAATAGTGGATCCCCTGAGCATAACAGTCACGAACATAATATATTATATTGATCCAGGGTGATAGTGCCCCAACTGACCAAATCTGTAATTTCTCTTAAGTAAGCGCTAATACAAATAAAATTTGTTAAATAAAGCGGGATACTCCTTTTAATATACAAAGACTTTATGCTCAAAAGAATAAAATGTTAATAGAACTATAAATTTCTAAGCTAATTGTGTAAGTCAATCGTTGCAATCACAAGTTTATACTCTGTGGTATACATAATTACGTTGATTTTGTCTTGTACCGCGATGATTTACATAATATGGATGGCCACCCTCATACCCTCATTAACATTGTTCCAGCCGTTTAAACGTCGCAATTGTTATTCTCACAACGGGACAATTCTGCGTCCCGAAGCTCTCCTTAGGGACTCTGAGATGGAGTTCTGAAAAAAGGACTATGTCGTTTTAAACGATACGAAAAGTACTGGCTGGCGAGGTACTGGAATAAGTTGCGGTGATAGCTTAGCTTACCATGCAGACCGCCGATAACAGCTTACCATGCATGCATAACATGCATGTATAGCTTACCATGCAGTATGTTACCGCCTCTGTGGTCTACTGGTTTAGACCCAGAGGTCCTGGGTCCTAGGGGTACATGTTAGTGTACTCGGTTTAGTTGGTGATAGAGCTTCTTTGTTCGCCTGGCTAGCTACCACCATCCTATCTAAATATATCGCCCTATCATCAATGTTTGTAGCATTGTTGTGTTCCGGCAGCTAGAGATAAGACAGCCAGTGCCTTAGTAGTTGAGGATTCCGGGTGAAGTGCGCTTCCACCTTCGGCCTTATCATCTCTTAATATCAAGTGAGATGAAGGCAAAGTTTACGCGTAAGATAAAAAAAGACCGTAGGCAAGGTCGCCTGCTATGTCAAATTAAAGAAAAATAATCTGCTCTGCTTCAGGGCGTCTGATGCGTTAAGAGACACGACGCGGGTGCCCGCCGCGGCGACCCGCACGTGCTCTGTCGCGGACTAATAGGTACAATGGTTTTGAAGCTGTCATGTGCCAAAGTGCTTATCAGTGATCCGTCCCGCGAGCGGACGAGCGACGATTGACGCGCCGTCCGTCGTCGGCCGCGCGGCGTGCTACGGGCGACCGACCCGCCTAATGCAGCACAGCCCCCATAGATAAGTGGCAAAACGCTGATAGAGTAGAAATTAAATAGAATTGTTATTGTATGGGATTGATATAAACGTCATTTATACATATCGTTGACTTATGTCAATCCCGTACAATAATCATTATTTTCGATTTCTATTATAATAGCGTTTTGCCACTTGTCAAGGGGTGCTGCTCTATTAGTCCAGTTCATTTAGCATATAAAAGGGGTCAGTCTTGAATGAAAGATAATAAGCTGTACCTTAATTTTGGCGTTCTTGAAATTGTCTTAAAATAATCATAAACTCCCGTGGCTGTATCGTAAGTTATTCAAGGTCAAAGGTGAAATATCCTTTCAAATGAAAAATAATTTTCCAAATCGGTGTATAAATGACGGAGTTCTGAGGTAACAAACATTAAAAAAAACATACAACCAAATTGAGAACCTCCTCCTTTTTTGAAGTCGGTTAAAAAGACAGTTTATAGCGATTATCTCGGTTTCTATTGCTATAATAAAAATGCTATATAATATCTTTTTAATATATAAAACAAAGTCGGGTTTGTACACACACCAAACAACAATCACACCACAACAACATGACGTGGGCGGGCGCTAATTTGTATGAAAACTAATAGTTGAATTCACACGGGCCACATTTTGCCGTCATTATTGACCGCATGTTTGATACCGACTACATCGCAGCCACGTCGCAACCACAACGCAACTACAAGCGACACCGCGAACTAGCGGTTTTGTAACATTTTGTAGGTAACACAACGCAACCGCGAGAAGCCACAGCAACACTATTCACACGTAACCACAGCTTGACCACCATTTGTCGCGACGGCGACGGTGTGGTGTGGTTGTGGTACGTGTCAAACGTCGTGAAATGTCGCCTTATTTTGTGTTTGAGTCGTCACCCGCACGACTGAAGCGGCAACGTGTTGACGGCAACGCAACAGCCTAAATGAAAGTGGAAATGCTTTTAAACTGTCACGTAGTGTTTAATATTCAGTACCAACAGTTCTAGAAGGCGTTTTCATTTGTTAATGCTTTAGTAATTCACATTCTACTTTCCACTATTTAAATTTGTTTAACATTTTATTAGAAGTTTGATGGCGTAGCTAGCGCATTTGCCATCTTGCAAGTATAGCAACTTTTGCAATGTTATCATCTTTATATAAATCTTCTGTGCGTGTGTTTGTAATTGAACTCTTTCTAAACGGCTAGAGACCGATTTTAATGAAATTTTTGTGTGTGATCAAGTGGATCGAGAATGGTTTAGATTTACAATTGGGCCCAGTAGGTGGCGCTGCAATACAATACAATTCATTTATTCCAAACAATATACATTGTGTTGAATACTTATAGGTTCATTTAAATTACAATTTCTTTTAATTATATAGAATTATTAAATTATTCATGTTACAAAAATAAAGAATAAAAAAGCGACAAATAATTAGATGTCAATAAAACACTAAATAAACACTAACAAAACACAGTCATTATACAAAATTTAAATGTCATTTAAGTTAAAACAATACAATGTCACTAATTTTCATTTCATAATTCATTTCATAATTCATTTTATAAGTACTAGTTATAGCTATTAATAATAAATTCATCTACAGTATAATAACATTGTTCTACTTAAAACATTTTCAATTTTAATTTGAAGCTATTCTTATACAATAAAATTTTCAATTCAATTGGTAACTTATTAAATATTCGAATTGACTGATAATAAGTAAACTGTTTGACTACTTCTAATCGAGGAATAAATTTATTTTTAAAGTCCTTTCTTCTTGTACTTTCCCTAATTTTTCTTTCCTCTGAGGATTCAAATTCACAAACATATTTAGTAAAATTCGTCAAAAGTATAAGTATGTACAAGCTCGGAACAGTTAGGGTACCAAGCTTTTTGAAATGTTCCCGACACGAGTCTTGTTGTTAGATGCGAACCATAGTACGGATCGCTCTTTTTTGCTGAACAAATGCTTTGTGTATATTATATTTATAGCTCATTCCCCAAAATAATATGCTATAGCGCATTCTCGATTCCACCAATGCATAATATACCAGCATGAGATGCTTTATATCTGCTTCGTCACGCAGACTTCTTAGTACATAGCAGGCAGAGCTTATTTTACTTTCTATATCAATCAATTCATCTTTCCATTTTAACAAATTATCGATTTTTACCCCTAAAAATTTTGTAACCTGTACTGCATGCACTTTTTCACCACCTAGTTTAGCGTGCAACGTAACATTATATCCGACATTATTTTGAAATAACATAACATTTGTTTTATTAGTGTTAATTAAAAGGCCATTAATAGCAAACCAATTATACATAGTATCCAGAGTATGATTTACACTAGACTCTAAACTCTCCAATTCCCTAGCAGAGATAACTGCATTCGTGTCATCTGCAAATAAGATTAACTTCACAGAGTTAGCGGAGTTAGAAATATGATGATTCAGATCATTTATGAAAGTAATGAATTATATGGGACCCAGAATAGAGCCCTGTGGTACACCTACTTTGATATCTACTATCTTCGATCTAGTTACAGCTTCAGACATATTATCATCAATTGTTTTAATCTCCACAAACATTTTCCTTTTCTGCAAATAAGATTCAAAGAGTTTCAAAGCCTTTCCGCGAATACCATAATGATCTAATTTCTTCAACAGTAACCTATGACTAACGGTATCAAAAGCAGAGCTAAGATCTAGAAATAGTGTAGCTACTTTCAACCTCTCATTTATCCTGCCAAGCACATCACTTAGTAGCGTGTTGATAGCATCCTGTGTCCCCACCATTCTACGATAACCAAATTGAGATTCACTTATTATCTTATTTATCCCTAAATGGTACATTAACCTAGATTTCAACACCTTCTCAAAAATCTTTGACAAGGTCGGTAATAGTGAAATAGGCCTGTACATCTTTGGGTCCATTCTTGAGCCCTTTTTATGAACCGGTACCACTTTAGCTATCTTATACTGGTCAGGGAAAACGCCTTCTTCTATACATCTATTGTAAAAGCGACTAAGCGGCTCTGCAAGGATATCTATATTATCCTTAACAATGGTGACTGGCACTTCATCATAACTACAAGAGGTTTTCGCTTCCATACCTTGAACGATCTTCTGCACTTCCTGTGCATCAGTCGGTCTCAGAGTCATCTCGTTTGTTACTCTATTTATGTCTTGACCGAGAAATCTCAAAGCCGTATCTACATTGATGGAAACTTTATTTAGGCTATGATCAAACTGTCGAGCAAAAATATCAGCAATCTTTTTCGGATCATTCAGTACTTTACCACCTTCTTTTAGTTTCAGCTGGGACAGCTCTTTACCCGTCTTATTTCTGTGTCTATTTATAAGTCTCCATACGCTTTTGGATAAGTTTCTAGAATTAGTTATTTGCTTTTGCACCGCTATTTTCTTGGCTTGGATAACTTTCGGAAATAGTGAAATATATTTTTTCCTATACCTAGAAACTGAAACATCATTCAAATATCCTTTACCAATGCATAGAAAACGCTTCATTTGGCTAGATACTTTGACACCTTTGGTAACCCATCGTAATTCTCTATCGCGATACAATCTAATTGTCGTTTTCCTTTTTTTTATGCACGTATGATACAACTGGTTAATTTTTTTAATGAATGCATTTATACCCATTTCATTCAAATTCTCGTTCATTAGGTGCTGCCTAAATTTTAATTTATTATTTTTAGTAAAAGCCCGTTTCATACCAAATACCGCTGGATTCTTAGAAATAGTCTGTTTGTTGAGCACATCCATACAGCATAATATTCCAGCATGTCCATCTGACAAACCGTTGCGATCTATTTTACAGTGTACTACATTATCGTCCGGTATATTAGTAAAAACATTGTCTATGCAAGAACGCGAATTATATCTAATAAAAGTGTAGTCAAAAATAAGAGCTCTAAAATTAAAACATGTCAAAAGATTTATCAATTCAGTTTTTTTCCTATTATCAGTCATTAGATCAATATTAAAATCACCATATATAATACATTTTTTATCAAAGAAATGTTCTAATAATTCTTCTAATCTGTCCATAAAAACATCAATATTCTTATCGCTAGGGGTTCGGTAACAACAACAAATACATATATCAGTTTCCAAGTCTTTAACGCAACATATTTCAAAACTGTCTATCTTAGACAGAGTTTTAGATATGGGTAAATCAGAACAATTTATGTCCCTACTCCCTAGTATGAGCGAGCCACCCCTTTTTTTATTAATTTTTGCGTTGTAAGATACAATTTTATAGTTAGTCAAATTCAATAAGGAGGTTTGCTTTTCATTCAAGAAATGCTCACTAATACATAAGTATTTGTATTTTTCTCTAAGAGTCGCTAAGTACAATTCCAACTCGAGTATTTTATTGTTTATACCACATACATTCTGATAAAACATATTAAGAGTGATTCTATTCGGTGTTATACAATTTTGAGGCAACATCACACTAGTGTTGTCATTATTCACGAAAAAATGAATCGAGTGTGGATGATTCACTATTATTAGTTTGTGTGCCTATTGAACATTTTCGTGGTTTAGGTACTGTCGGTATTATGTTTTCCAAGCAGTTATCACCATTAACACTACGAGTATTACTGCCTTCATAAGTACATCTTTTTATGCTACAGTGTAATTTCGTAATATAATTAATATAACTATTTTTATAACTAACTCTTAATATTTCTCGCAAAAAATACCCAGTGATACAAGTCATGTTTACATTTTCCATATGTCTGTTATTAAAATAATTCATTGGCACAAAGGACACATGTCTAAACTGTTCACAAATCGATTGTACCAACTTATTTAAATTATATTCATTAAAATGACTATTTTTTTGGATTTCACCAAACAAAACATTTGTATTATTAAGGTGATATAATTTATAATACAGAAATGACTGCAGTTTTAATAAATTTTCATCATTTGTTCCTGCTAATATCACAAGATAATCTAATTTAGTGAAATCTTTAGTGAGGTGATCACATGAGTACATAATTTCATCTATGTGAGCGCATGGTTTTAAATAAGAAACAACGAGATAATCACTTCCCAGTATTCCTTGTAACTTGCTTCTCAATCCATAATCAGCCTGATCTGCAACAATCATAACTCGATGTTTAGGCGTACATGTAGTACTCGTAGATGTGGATTTTGCAGCCTCGCGTAGATGACTGCTAGCGCCATCTGTCGTGAAATAATTTTTCTTCAATTTCGTTTTTGATGGTAATTCGTTATTTTTATATTTATCTCCCAAAATCTCTTCTATTCCTTTGTTTAAACTAGTGTTTATACTGGTAACTTCTTTCATTGTCGTGATCGCACTTTCTTACTTTTTTTCTTGGATTTGGTTTTCTTTAGATTTTTTTGTTTGTAAAATCTAGTTTAGTTTTATTCAAACTTTTTCTACTTTTTTGGCTTCTTAATCTTGTTGGCGTTGCTATCTATATTCGAGCAACTTCTATTTAGCTTACATGTCTCTGCAATGGAAAGATCTTCATCCATGGAATCAGATTGTAGCGATTCAAATGAATTTTCGGTTTCAATATTAATTTGGTATTTTCATTGCGTAACATAGCTGTCAGATGCAGGAGAATGATTTTGACTTAAATTCGATGTTGATGCCACCGGTGTGCTTATTATGATTTCTTTTTTCGACTTACATTTCTCGCAAGTCCACTTATCTTTTTCTTTTAATAGGCAGAACAATTTTTCTGACATGTTAACACATCCGATATGGAATTTCTTACAACAACTTAAACAGGTAAGAATTTGTTTATTTGTAAAATGTTTGATGCATTTTGCACATTTCTTCATTTTAGTTATTTTCTAAAGATTCTAAAGGTGCAAAAATACTATTTTTACCTTGGTGATTTGATCCGAAGATTGTATAGAATTTAGTCTCCCCTAATGCCGTCACGGCTAACTGCGCTTAACAGCGGGTGATCAAACAGCGATACAAGTACACGTTTGATAACGTCGGTAAAGCAGTACTTCATTTATAGAACCATTTCCGAAAATCCTTAATAGATGTCGCGGTATTATCAGGTCAGATGAGCTTGACAGTGGTCGGTAAAACAGTGTCAATCTCAAACATACAACAGCTGATTTTTAACTGTTTACTTGTTATTTGCAGTTTTCTTGCTCACTTTGATATATTCTTCGCTGATAATAATTATGGTTGTTGGTTTGTTTCGAATGTAAATATTATTATCAAATTCAAGAGGTAATATGCACTTTTTATATTTTTAAAATTACAAAATACGTGGAGCCTTTGTTTACAGTGGCACACTAGCGCCAAAACCCGTTACTTTTAGGACCCTCCATATACATAGACAAGTATTTTGCACTTCAATATTAAACTAAATTATAGGTAGATAAATGTAATTAGAAATAGTATATACCAACGAATGCGAATTTTTAATACCCACGGGCATATTTGTTAATAGGGGTTCATCATGGGATACGGGTGTTCGGAGCTGATGAAGTCGCGAGTGGGCCACTAGTGTATATAATATGTTATGTTTCGCATCTATTGACCATAAATGAATGACTGAATTGGGGCACTTAAAACGTATGTCTCGGATGTTGTCTTAAGATATTTTTTTCGATCTTGGCAGTTAACCACTTAACAAGGGCCTATGTAGTTAGCTCAACCTACCTATGTGCTATTGCTCATGTGGGAAGGCTTTAGTCCAGCAGTGGGACGCTTATGAGTTGATGATAATGACTCAATTATTTTTTAATTATTGGAACCGATTTTGAATTCTCTTTTATTTATTTAGGTCCACTTACAGTCTGTTTATGTACTACATTTCATCTTGTAAAATTATAATTAATTATATATTATCTAATTAGACAAACTACTTACAAGTAGACACAATTTGTTTTTTTTGTGTCTTTTAAGGTAACTATGTATTTGTCTTTCTGGATAATGCATCCATCCAACGTTTACTTTTTTTTTTACGTTTCATTTTACGCCAAGTAACAGCTGCCGAAGACTTTCAACTGTTTTAAAAATAAAAATCAGAAAATAGTTTTCACTTCACAATATCTACTATATGTTGGTAAGGCGTTGGTAAGGAGTTTAGAAGCCGTTTAAATAGCTGCATAGTTGCAGCAAAGCGTAGCAGTGTCTTCAATTTCGCTGTTTCGGTAACGAAAGAATGTAAATATACACGCCTGTACATCAACCTACCACAAACTGTCAAATTTCCTTAATAACAGAGCCGGCCGAGTGAGGGTAAGGGCGCTCGCCCACGAGCGACAATCGCTGAGCGATAATTTTATAGTAGAATATGGAACATAGAATTCAATACTTCAACGCCCACCGGCTACAAAAAGTCGCTCTAGAATTCTATATGTTCCATATTCTACTACAAAATAATCGCTCAGCGATTGTCGCTCGTGGGCGAGCTCTCCGAACCAAGCTGCCAACTGCAACTGCCGACAACACGTACAGCGACTGCATGAAGTCGGCCGCAGCTGCACTACTGGTTTGTATGTGTTTATATGAAATGGCTTCCAAGCACCGCGGCAGCAGCAAGTGAGTGCAACAAAGTGCCGCTGCACGTGCTGTCGGCAGTTGCAATTGGCAGCTCGGTTCGGAATAGCACTTTAACTGATGCTGCTTTGTTTTCACGCTGCACCAGTTATCGTCGCATCTGCAACGCTATTCTCTAAGCAAAACAGCGTCGAACACGACGTTGAACTCGCTCATAACTTGCAAACGAATTTCAACCTACTTTTAAATAGTAATAAAGTCTACATTCGTTTGCAAGTTAGGAGCGAGTTCAACGTCTAGTTTGACGCTGTTTTGTTTAGAGAATAGCACTGCTGGACTCCATATTCACTTATCATCAGGTGAAATGGAGTCATTTGCCAATGCCAAGTATAATTTTTTTTTTATACTTTATGCTCAAAACATTTGGTTCGAGAAATGGTTATGGCGACGCATCGCTGAACAATTAACCTAATACGGAGCGTTTGCGCCCCGTACCATAACAAAAACTGTTTTTTTTTTATTACCAATTAAAACTACAAATAAGTTTTAAAAAGTGAACTAGCATATTGAAGTGTGTGTTAAGGCTAATCTACTAAGAAAATTTAGATGCTTAAATCGGTCTGGTTTGCCTGTAAAATGCAAATCTATGTTTTAAAAGAGGTTACTTTGATATTTTTTTCTCTGTTATAAAAGTTAACAAATCGTGTTTCTGCAAATAGCCAAATGAAGTCAATTAGATGAAAAATAATGTCATCAAATATCACTTTCATATGTTTTGTAATTGTTAGGAAAAATAAAGATCCCCGCCACGTAAATTTCCAATGTGTCGCCTTAACTAGACAAGGGATAAATATACTTAATATACTTAAATACATACTTATTATACATACTTAAGAAACACCCAGACCCGAAATAACTTAGAAAAACAGGTATTTCCGAATTGATCAGACCGGGGATCAAAGCCGGGACCTCAGAGATGGCGACACCATGAAAACCGGTGTACAAGCCACTTGACCAAGGAGGTCGTCAAATTTGACAGCTTTGGAGAGGTACTTCGATGGTAATGAAATGAGGTGTAACCCCTCTTCATATGACGTCGAGTGTTTCACGTTACCTCTTTAAATTGGTAACACCTAACCTGCCTACAGAGAATTCCCGAACACGCGCGTTATAATTAGGGCGTGACATACCAAATTACAAGGTAAACTTTATTATCCCAAAGATGCCTAAATTTAGTTCACCAAACTAACCGTTCGGTGGCATTGGCATAGTTGTGAATTAGTTTAATTTAAATGAACCCTTTTTCGAAGCTTGTAATCGATTGAATCATAAAAAGACTTTTTTAACATACTCGCTGATAAATATGAGTATACTCGTACTCATACTGCTGCAAGTAAACTAGTAAAGCCTAACAAATAAAAAAGAAAAAGCTTGGAAAAGATATTCAGTAATAAGTTGTAAGTAAGCGCATCACTTGAGAATAGCTGAACGGATATGGATGAAGTTTTACACACATACACATAGACAGACCATGTCCCGGACTAGCACATAATAGTGTAGTCCTCGCAAACGAAGTTGCGGACATCAGCTAGTAAGCAATAAAAACAAAATGAAACATTTATCAGACTAAATATAAAACTAAACCTCTAGTAGTACTCTCTACTGCAATACATTTTAAACTCCAAGGAATGTAAGTGCATATGTATTTCAAAACCTCCTTTTTAACACATTCACTGCCCAATACACGGCGCCGTGTAGACACAATAGAAATTCAATTGTTTGTCGTTTCAGAGCAGTGAATATGTTAATATTATTTGCATTCAATTTATCGTTTGTGACATTGTAAAACAGTGCCACTGAAATATCGAAACGTCCCTCGAGACATGACATTCACGAGCTATACTTATAAGCCGTACACTCCCAAACAGTGCTGACATGTCGTATGCAGATAGTGAATATAGTTTAATGGCTTTTGCTTCTGCCATACGACGTTATTCATCCATCGCAAATATATGACCGTTTATTGTAAATTAATATTATAGCAATTTTATTGATGATTAAGATTTTTGCGTTCCATTACAAATAAAATGTTTGTCGGTGTTTAAACTAAATATTTACTTAGAGTAAGCTATAATAGTATAGGTATATCTTTTTAAGTATCCGACGTTTAGGCTGAGTTGTACCAGCTGCAATCACAGGCTAATAAAATACAAACTTTTCTTAAATACTTATGTCGAAATATCTTCCGAGCTGTGTTCCGAACAACTTAAGACTTGTGTCTTAAGTCATTCGATAATGATTAACAATGATTTGCTAAAGTTATAACACAACCCACTAAAAAACCAATGATGATTATATTATCGTTTTATTTACTATCTTATGCCCATAAACTGCACACCTAGGCTCAGGCTAACGTATTATACTATATATATTATACTATAATATACCGAACTTTAACAGCCGGTAAATTACAAAATCCCCAAAACGTTTGCGAGAATATTTTTCGTAATACTCATGATATTGTAATACCTCAAAAACATGGAACAGAAATATAATTTTTTCTCAAACACTATTCCCAGATATCAGTTGGGTTTTTTATTTCGAAAACAAAAACAATTTGCATTTTGAAAAAGCAAACTTTCACAGACACGTTCGTAGTTTTTATGCTTCCGTGAAAAATATTATATTCGGGGGAAAAATAGTAATACGACCTTTACAATCTGTAACATCGAAAAAATATAATGTTCGATTTTCAATGAATGGCGTTTGGGGATTGAGTCTCAGGCAAACAAAAACAACTGTGAAAATTTAAAAGGTGAAACTGTTTTTAGGAAACCTTTAGTTGGTGTTACAATACACTCAGGTGTATGGCAGTACGGCACTGTAACATATTGTTTTCAGAAACAATATGTTACAGTGCCGTACTCGGAAGTTTTAAGAGAAAATTTGACTAAGCCTTATCACACTTTTATTCCACAATGGATCAGCACGCACTAACAAACATTGATGTTATGATGACATACTAAGAGAAATGCCAACGCAGTTGTATACGTAACATGGACGCCGATGAGCGTCGGCGACTCCGATACGCAGCACTGACAAAGTGTCCTGCTATGATAGGGTAGTTTCCAATATTTTAACTCTGTAAGGAAGTAAGCTGCTGAGTTTCTTGCCGGTTCTTCTCAGTACAAGGTCTCCCGTCTTGTGTAGACTTACAAACCGATGGCATAATGACATTCATAAGAGCCATTTGTAGTCTCTCGAACCTCGGTGGCTGAATGGCATAGCGCTTGGCCCGATACCCGAAGGTTCAATTCCCAGGTCTGGCAAAGTGTGTTTCGGATTTTTCGATGCATAGTCCCGGTTTGTGATCACCAACGCGCATTTGGCAAGCATGGTGGTTAAGCCATTGCACATCAATTGTAGTGATGACTTGACTTCAATGATGGAGGCCTTAGCCAAGCAGTAGGACACTTCTAGGCTGTTTACTTACTTACTTACTTACTTAATGATACGAATTTTGAATTTTGACAAATTCAGCCTACCAACTCATTTTGATTTGACTATTTGTTGACAGGATGCGTTACGCGGACGCCGATGCGCGTCATTGCGTTCAGCGTCAACTCCGGTGCGGGGTGCTGACGACTCGGGTCGCAGCACCCCCTCGGCGGTGGCACACGCCTCCCCCTCCCCCGCGGACACCCCGGCCCCGAAAAAGTCCAATTGGGAGGTCATCGAGCACTTCTCGTCGAGCCGCACCAAGAAAAGCCCGACCTCTGTAAGTGATTTTTCTTTAATTTCTCTGCCTCTCTGAAAAGATACAGCTTCATTAAACCAGACTTCATCAACGTGATCCTTGATCGTCGGCACGCCGTAAAAAGCTCAACTGTAAAGGTACGTTGTATTACCTAATTGTCGCTTTCTTTTCTTTTTATAAGAGAAAGAAAAATATAAGTCGTCAAGAAAATATTTACATTGACCTCTCGCAGATATCAGGTGTCAAAATTCTATCTACATATTTTTATTACTATCGTGTTCAAATTAATGGCACTATCCACTACATTTGTTCATCTTTTATTCGAAGCTCGGAGCTATTTAAAAGTTAATCCTGATGTAGTTTAACAAGGTGCACATACCAATGCTAGTCAACAATCCATTGCTAGAACTGTAGAGCTACTTACTTAGGATAAGTTATATACTGACATAACGTACTTACAGATTTATCTTACAAAACTCTGTAACTGTTGCAAATACAACAAGCACTCCGATTTGCAACTACAATAAGCAAATGGTGTGGTGATAAATCGTGTAATGTAAATAATGTATTTGATTTAAGTACAAAGGAGCACGCTTTTAAAAGCATTTCGTGACCACTCCGATTGTTAAATCTTTTATCGTCGAGACGATTACGAGGCTTTCACATTCCCCGTGGTAAACTAATAAATGTTGATGAGCGTGTCCTTTTACGGAACGCATTTTGGAGAATCTAACATTTCACTTTTTAGCTGTTGGTGTTATAGCTCTTTACTATTGAGACGTCGACACTGGATTTTACTTATTATCTTAATACGTTTCTCCGACTCATCGGTGAACACTGTTAAATGCTTAAGATATTCAAAACTGTTATCGACTACACCTTGAGGGGAGAGCGCTGCTGGTGCCTGATGGTGAGACAGGCTAACGCACAGGCACCAGTCTCTCACAATTTTTATCTGTAACAAAACATTATTTTTGTATCTTAGGATGTACGTATAAGACTGTAAAAAAAAAGAATTACTTACTTACTAATATTATATATTATTTATTTTGACAAATACGCGTCAATATTATTTTATTACAAAACGGTAAAAGTTCGAGTATTGAGGTGTACATACAAAGCAAATAAACAAAAAACAACCATTATTTTATTTGTTTGTTACTTTTTGCTTCGAATTACCTCCATTTTGTGTTTGATTTGTTTGTAGTCATTTTGTAACATCAGTCCGAATGACAGGGCAGAAGTTGTGACCACACAGAATTTTGTGACGAAAGGCATTCCATATACGAGTGTAAGGTAACAAAGCTTTTGTTGGACAATTCAATTTCATTGTGTGTTTTATTATTTCGCCTAGATTTTCCTCCTTTACTGTCAAAGAGTCATTATTGCTATTGTTTACCTTGTTTTTTCGGTTTGTATTCCCCCCTAACATGTTGTTTGGGGGTATACTTGTGAAATAACAGAGGTTTGCACGTTCACAAACTGTTTTCTCAACACTGGTGTTACATTTGTGCGATATTTGGATTCAGAAATAATAAAAACATCACCCTTTTGGTTTTTTTTTAACTTTATTTCAAATACAATTACTTAGTCAGTTTTGCTTTATATTTTTTACTTGAATAACGTAGTGTTGTTACTAACTGACCAAAAATGTTTTTGCAATGAGCAAAGCATAGAAATGAAAAGGTTTTTATTACTGTTTCAGCATGACCCTTTGCTGACTTAAAAAACAGATCGACCACCGCTAAATTGTTTTGATTAGTGTGTTACATTTTTACGCTTCGTGTTATGTTTTTTCGCCTTCTATAGGCCGCCCTTAAGTGCTGGCAGCTAACAAGCGTATCAAAGGTAATCAAGAAAAGTAATGATGCTAACATAGGAAATACAAAAAATGAAATAATAAAAAAAAACCTTTCTTACATTAGTCGTGCGAACTCATTAAATGTTGTAATTTAAAAAATCTATAAGTACACGTAGCAAGTATTCTGTGAAATGCGACTAATGCGAGTGTTGCTCTCGTTCAGACAATCCAATGTATCCATCGCCTGCCGCTTGACTGATGTTTTACGATTGGTTGTCACGTAAACATCAGCTTTGTCCTGTGTGCAATGTAGTGTGTAACCTGAAGTTAGGGCTGCCAAAATGTTTCATAAAATTTGTTAACAAACAAATCATCATTTTCATCCTGGCAGGGTCGTATTATCATTTTCGCAGTGCTTTTGCCACCGTTGGTATACCGGCTGTCTTAGAGCCAGCTGGTATATCTCGCAGCGATGGCAAGAGACCTGACGGGATGACCATTGGGCCCTGGAAGCTCGGCAGGCCGTTGGTGAGGGATGCAACCTGTGCTGACACCGTGGCTCCCTCACATGTACGCGCCACCTCTCTTCATGTAGGGGCTGCTGCGGTAAGTGCTGAAAATCGCAAACGGCACAAATACGCAAACCTGGGTCCAAATTATTTATTTGTTCCGTTTGCAGTGGAGACATTGGGTCCATGGTTTTATTTTGTCTTTAGTTATCTTATTTATTTTTTTCTTTTATATAGTTAGTTATGTTATTGTGAAATAATATAATAAATAATGTTACAAACACACACAACGGGTACAAGGGCATTGTCCTGTGTCTGTAAGATTTTTCAAAATCGTACTGTGTCAGTTTTTTTTAAACTAAAGAAATAATGTGGGCACACGGTTGCGGTCAAAATAAAAACGAAAAATTTGTATTTATCAAAAAAAAATAGTAAGCCGTGTTACAGGAATGTACAATGACTCCCTCATTAGGCCTGACTTTTCATTTTATTATAAAAAATATATATTACATTGAATGTTATTTATTATTAGTTCTGTGTATCTTTTATTTCGAAGTGATGACGATGCGAAGTCACTCAATTATTATAATGGCCCATATCTTTGTTAATACTTAAAAAAATAATGGGGCTTTGTAACTTACAAAATATATTTCGTCAAAGTGAAACAAAACAATAAAACTAGAATCATTAATTAAAACTCTCGAAACTTGACAAGCTTAGTTGCTTTAGAAAACTTTTGTACCGTATATTTTTCTTTCCATTTATTAACTTCATCAATGAAATAATATCTTGGAAACGAACTACGTACCTAAATCTTACGTATTAATTACTAATTAGTCCAATTAAATTAGTATGGCAGACGCCATTTCAGACATGTAGACGGAGTTATTTGTTTTAGGAATGTCGTCTAAGTTGTTATCACAAATGTTTTGACTTAAAAGGACTCAATGGATGTTTGGATATCTACCGATTTGTATTATTATTATTTTTTTCCCTTGGCCTGATGTTCTACTGCTAGGTTAAATTAAGGACAGAAAAAATGAAAATAAGCAGTGTAGATGCTGCTAATGATGATGACGGTGATGATGGGAATAGCTTAACGTACAACGTACGTCGTACCCGTCGTAACGTACGTCGGTAACATTGGGTAGTTTACTGATTAGTCAATAGAGACACTTTTTAGCAGCTATCTAAACGGTTTTATTAAATACTAGACCCGGCGGACTTCGTACCGCTTTGACAGTTTCCATGACAACAAAACAAAAAATAATTTTGTATTGGAAAATTAAATTGTCGTTTTTAGTACGTTACTTATTATTTGTTTCTCAACGTTTAAACCTTCTCTAAACTTCCACAAATATTTCAAAATCAAAATTAGCCAAACCGGTCCAGCCATTCTCGAGTTTTAGCGACTAAAACGAACAGCAATTGATATATAGATAAATTGTATGGGAATAGAAACTATGACGTCTCTATTTTGTTCCGTCAATTCAGTGTTTCTTAATAACTTTTTAGGTTACAGCTCATCATGCTTAGGACAAATAAAAAATTGTTCAATGTTATCTGTTTCGTGACTTCATATAATCCTTCGTCCGTCGACTTCGTTTAGTGTTCTGGAATTAGTTAATAATTTTTTTTTTCAACATCCCCATTATTGTTATGGATGTCATGAATTTGTACAGAACTTGTGTTTGAAAAACAAAAATAAATAGCCCTAGCTGAGTTTAAAGCGGCTCTATTCAATCTTAATTTTGAATACTTTTACATAAATAATAACTGAATTTAATCATCATCATCATCATCATCTCAGCCAAAAGACGTCCACTGCTGGACAAAGGCCTCCCCCAAGGATCTCCACAACGACCGGTTTTGTGCTGCTCGCATCCAGCGGCTTCCCGCGACCTTCACCAGATCGTCGGTCCACCTTGTTGGAGGCCTGCCCACACTGCGCTTTCCGGTACGCGGTTGCCACTCCAGGACTATCCTGCCCCAGCGGCCATCAGTCCTGCGAGCAATGTGCCCTGCCCACTGCCACTTAAGCTTTGCAACTCTTCGGGCTATGTCGGTTACCTTAGTTCTTCTGCGGATCTCCTCATTTCTGATTCGATCACGCAGAGAAACCCCGAGCATAGCCCTCTCCATTGCTCTTTGAGTGACCTTGAGCCTTTTTACGAGGCCCATAGTGAGCGACCACGTCTCAGTCCCGTATGTCATCACTGGCAACACACACTGGTCAAAGACTTTCGTCTTGAGACACTGCGGTACATTGGACGCAAAGATATTTCGTAGCTTACCGAACGCTGCCCAGCCTAATTGGATTCGACGATTGACTTCTTTGCTGAAGTTGGACCTACCTAGCTGGACCGTTTGTCCCAGGTAAACATAATCGTCCACAACTTCAAGGGCAGAGTCCCCAACTTTCAGAGGAGTGGGTACAACACGTGAGTTCGACATAACTTTCGTCTTCTCCATGTTCATTTTAAGACCCACTTGTTGAGAGACTCTGTTGAGGTCACCGAGCATTGTGCCGAGGTCTTCCAGGGTCTCAGCCATGACCACTATATCGTCAGCAAATCGAAGGTGAGTGATGTATACGCCGTTGACGTTGATGCCGAGTCCTTTCCAGTCCAAAAGCTTGAAAACATCTTCCAGTGCAGCAGTGAACAGTTTCGGAGATATCACATCTCCCTGTCTCACTCCTCGCTGCAACTGGATAGGTTTCGAGTTCTGGTCCTGAAGACGGACTGACATAGTGGCGCTTTCATACAAACACTTCAACACTTCGATGTACCGGTAGTCAATTTGGCACCGCTGGAGAGACTGCAGCACGGCCCATGTTTCAATCGAATCGAAGGCTTTTTCATAGTCCACAAACGCTAAGCAAAGAGGCTGGTTATACTCCTCGGTCTTCTGTATAACCTGCCGCAGCGTATGTATGTGGTCTATGGTGCTGAAGCCTTTTCGGAAACCGGCTTGTTCGATAGGCTGGAAGTCATCAAACCTACGTGCGAGACGATTCGTTATGACTCTCGAAAACAGCTTGTAGACGTGGCTCAGAAGTGAGATGGGCCTGTAGTTCTTCAGCAGGGTTTTGTCGCCCTTTTTGAAGAACAGTACCACCATACCTTCGTGCCACGTCTCTGGCGTTCTGCCCCCTAGTACGACGGAATTAAATAGCTTCTGAAGAGCTACGAGTGCCGGTCTTCCGCCTGCTTTCAGAAGCTCGGCCGTAATTCCGTCAGCACCTGGTGCCTTGCCGTTTTTGAGCTGTTTGAGAGCTATACTAATCTCGTAAAGGCTGATGTCCGGGATGTCTTCGGTATAGTGCCGGGTTAACTTAGCTCTAGGGTCTTTAGCTAAGCTTTGTACAGGTGGCCGCGTGGATGTGTAAAGCTGCCCATAGAACTTCTCGACCTCTCCCATAACATCGGACCTGGTCGTGACAGTTCTGCCGTCATCGGTTTTCAGCGTCGTCAGTTGGCACTGCCCAATACCCAGATCTCTTGCGAACACTTTTGAGCCTTTGTTCCGCTCAATGGCCTCTTTAATACGGTCAGTATTAAATCGGCGCGTGTCGCGAGTCATAGACTTCGAGATCTGCCTATTTAGCCGCCGAAACTGAGACGCATCACCTGAGGAAAGCAGAACCATTGCGCGCCGCTCTTCCATTAGTTTTAGGGTATGGTCTGAGAACTTTTTGGTTCCTTTTGTACGGTGGGTTTTAAAAAACTTGGACCCAACTGTTTGGACAGTTTCCACAAACCTGTTGCTGTATTCGTCCACATTTTCGCAATCGTTTAGGCACTCGAAGCGATTTTGCAATTCGAGTTGAAAGCTTTCGGGGTTTTGGATTTGGATGGGTGCAGGACGGAGCGTAGACCTTATCAATCGACGTCTTTCCAGCTTAACGTTGATATTCAATGTGCCTCTTACCAACCGGTGATCGCTGCCAGTTTTAAACGCATTGATCACAGTGACATCATTGAATATTTGCTTCCTCGTCGACATAATAAAGTCAATCTCGTTTTTTGTTGCACCATCGGGACTCATCCAGGTCCACTTGCGGTGTTCAGCCTTCCTGAAAAAGGAATTCATCATAAAGAGTCCCTCCCTTTCCAGAAAGTCCGCCAGCAGTTGGCCCCGTGAGTTCCGATTACCAACCCCAAATCGTCCCACTCTTATCTCATCGCCGCTTCGTTTGCCCAGTTTTGCGTTGAAATCTCCCATGACAACGGTGTAATGAGTTTTGGAGGCTTGTATGGCTCTAGAGATGTCCTCATACGTAGCCTCCACCTCATCGTCAGGGTGTGTCGTAGTAGGAGCATAAACCTGTATGACCTTCAACGAATACCGTTTGGTTATTCTGAGTATAAGGTACGCTACCCTAGGCGACACACTCCCGGTCTCGACAACGTTGTTCACGAGGGACTTGTGGACGATGAACCCGACACCTCCTTGGGACAGTTGTTCGCCTTCCCGGAAATAGAGTAAGTTACCAGACTTGAGGATTATCGAGTCCTGCCCCTCTCTTCGAACTTCAGATAATCCAACTATGTCCCACCGTATCTTGCTCAATTCTTCCTCTAGTTCCAAAATCTTTTCGTCTGTCCGCAATGTGCGCGTGTTATATGTTGCCAGGGCCAAAGTTCGTCGTTGGCGGTAGCCAGATCTCTGCCGGAGATTCTTAGCACCCCCTGCCCCGTCGCTGCCTTGGCCGCTACCGTAGCTAGGGCGAGCGGGGCCGCCGGGGACTAGGGGCCGGTGTTTCGTGGTGTGCATTCATGAGGGGATTTGCCATAATCGCCACGCTTGGCAGGCGGGTTGGCGATCGCAGTAGCTGGGAGTTAACCTCAGAAAGATGCTGCTGCCCATCCTCTGGAATGGTCCCTTAGTCGGCTTTTACGACACCCACGGGAAGAATGGGGGTGGTGCAATTCTTTATCCCCGGCACCACACAGGCACTGACTGAATGACTGAATTTAATAGTATTTCAAAAATCAGGAAGCCTGTATTTTTGGCATAGTACGGATATCCCTAGGTTTATCCATACTATATCATCATTGCAAAACTATATATCGAAAAAAATCAACGTATGTCGATATATAATATGATCAAGTAACAACAACAACAAATAAAACAACATACCTATCACAAATAAAAACGAAAATTAATCATCGCCGCCATGCCAAAAGTTCTACGCCTAGCATGAAGCTAGAGCGCAGCGTGGGATAAATAATTAAACTTGATATAGGATGTGCTGAAGCACTGCTAATAATTTGCGAAAACCTAAATTACGTAGGAACACTTTATAATAACTCCAATAGAAAGCATATATAAATACATACGTACAATCGCTTTTGCAATTTTGATTTTTGGTAAGTGTCACATACCTATGAACTCATGATTTATGTAAAACAGAAAGTGTATATAAAAAATATAATTTGCTACGCTTCATGAAGTTCGAAGATGCAGAAAGTTAGTAGACATAATTAAAAAAAATCATCTCGCTAGTTTGTTAACTGAATTAAAAGCGATCCCAAACTTTCTAGAGTGAACAATTAAAGCGCATTATCAGTTGCAATAACGTATTTTTTTATTTTTCTATTATTTTTCTAGATCTCTGGATTGTCCCAAAGCATAGTAAAAGTCATTAAAATTGTCTTATCGCAATATGAAAAAAATCTTCAAGACACCCAAGATTAAAGGGCCCTCATGACGGACGCGTGTTCGTCCCGATCTGGCGTTAATCCCTTATTAAGATGGCATGCGTGGCTTAGTTTGCTTGAAAATAAACTTTCCAAAATAAGAGGAAGGGTTTGTCCTCCATTAACCTCGGGGGAGATGGAGGGGGATGGGGGGCTGACCCTCCTCCAGGGGTAGGGTTGCTTCAACGAAGATAACTTCTAACATCACTTAACAATAACAGTAGAAATATTGAGATGTTCTATGGCGTTAATAAACTGTGTAAAATTAATACAGTGTTGTTACAGTCCGTCTTTAGATTCTGAAATAAATAATTTATTAAATATTAAAAGACATTCTCTCAAATGAATAAACTAATATTTATTCCGGTTGGTGCATTATTGCATTTTTTAAGCTTTTTTAATAAAAATATAGGTAGGTTGACCTATAGGTATGGTCGACTTGCGCTGAGGTAAGCCTCCGTGTTATGGTAGGCATATAATATACCTAGCGGCCGCTCGCGGTTTCACTCGCGTGGTTTCCGTTCCCGTTTGAATATCTGGATAAAAAGTAATCTATATGTTATTCCAGGTTATAAACTATCTGTATGCCGAATTTCATCCAAATCCATTCAGTAGTTTTTACGTGAAAGTGTAACAAACATCCATCCATACTTACAAACTTTCGCGTTTATAATATTAGTAAGATCTACTATATTATGGTACAGGACTAATGCATGGAAAGGCATTAACTATTCCTTATTCATAATCCTAATTCTTTCAGTAGGTTAAAAAGTATAAAACGACTTTTGAAGATTCACGAAGCTATTTTCGTGCACCCCGAGACACACCCTTTGACCGAGGACCATACAAACGGTTCGAAACGTACCACTCAAATACCGTGTATTATAAAGAAATGGATAGGTAGGTACGTAAAAAGTCTTTCTTTTCAATTGAAATGTTTTATAAGTATTTAAAGCGTTCCCGTTAATGCTCCATCATCTCATTTGTAAGCGACGATAAAAACGAAAATTACGTTAGACATACAATAAAGTCTAAAAATTATAATATTATAAAAATGTCTCTGTAGTGTTCACTCCCGTTTACAATATAGAAAAAGGAACGTTTTAAAATGACAACCCTAGAAGCGTGCCCGTCGTCTGTGACTTCAAAAGCTTTCGGTTGCCCTCGCCGTCGTCGTATAGCTCGCCGTACTACAGTAAGCGCTGCTAAGTACTTGAATAACATTTTCCGAAGCGAATATCATGATATTCGATTCGGAGTAAACGACAGAGGTTGAGTCTTTGTTTAGTCTAGGTGTACGTATAGGCACTAGTACGAAATTGTACGTAATATACATAGGTATGGAATATTTACAAATTAAATTAAACTACTTAAAACTAAACTCTTAAAAACTTTCTAATACTATTTATAAATAAAAATAATGCCCCAGATCATCAGCAGCAGCAGAGTACCCAGTTATTTATGTTTTTGATTTGTAATCTAATACATTTCGTGATACTGGTCAGGTCGCAAAGCAAGAGGTAAATTCTTGTTTATATTTTTTAATTTACTTTAGTTTCTTTTTCATATTAGGTACTTATTATACTTAGTAAATATATTTACTAAGCACTACTGTAACAAAAGCCATTTGGTGTAATCAAAAATTGTAGGACGGCGAATCATGTTTTGTACATTTCCTGGCATCAGTATGATGTCTAAAAGGAGGCTTAACCTTGGTTTATGTTGTGTATGTAGCTATGAAGAAAATGAAATAAAAAGTTAAAGTTTTGGTTTTTTTTTGGGGGCGGCGAGAAACTTAAAGGGTTCCTCAAACCGTGTGATCGAAACACCGTCAGAGTTTTTCTAGAGCGAATGGCATTACCCAATAGTGCGCGACTAGATTCTTCGAGGGGTACGGATCAGATCTGGGTTGACTGAATGTCTCCCCAAAACTTGAGGTTTCGGACTTAGGCGGTAGGTATACACAATCTTTAACAAATAAAATAATTAAATCCGTGACTAATGCAAAATAAATGGTCAGCCTAGTGTAACTTAAAAAAATAAACTTATTTACTTACATTTCATTAAAGATGTTATTGATAAGGCCGCCCTTTGTACGACTCCAATTTTAATATTTAAATTCTTTGTCATGTATATGTTTTTATGTGTACAAAAAAGTATTTATTCTATTCTATTCTAAAGATGGACGGACTTTATACCTAAGTTCCGCTCATCTCTCATTATGTACAACGTTACTTTACTAACTGTTCCATGTTCCACTCAATTATCAGTCAGGCGCTTTCAGCTTCGCATAGCACAGTGTCCGAATTGTGACAAAGGGTGATGTGGAGTTTCTACGATTCTTACGTCTGAGAGGCATTGCACCGAAAATGAACGGCAGTGGTGCGATCAGAGAAATACGCTCGTGAGAGCTTATACGCGACGTATGAGCGCACACAACTAAAGGAAGATAACTAAATGAAAGCAGTACTAGGACTTGAAAAGGAATTTAATATACGCTGTCTTTAATGTAGTGACAGAATGAACTCAAAAGAATTCATCATCATTTTTATGTCCCCACTGCCGGGGCATGAGCCTTCCCCATGGATGGATGGAGATGATGGAGAGAACGGGCCATAAACCACCACGCGGGCCCAGTGCGGGTTGGTGGTTGTTAACGACTGCTAATGCAGCCGGGTACAACGGCTTAACGTGCCCTCCGAAGCATGGAGGAGCCCGAGAGGATAAGTTTTTGGTGACCACTGACCTTTGCGAAAGTTGCTTAACTTCAGCACTCTTAGACCAAGCGCGTGAACTATTGCGCCATCAAGCTCCCAATATAATTGCGACCCAAGAAATAATATGTTTTAAATATTTTGAAAGTTTTACGAAAAATAAAAAATCAACTATAATCTTGGCCCGCTCGCGTCTTCTTCTGCTTCAATAAGTAAACACTCGTATCCACTATCCAGTGATGGTTTTACCAGCTCGAAAACCTTTTTTTTTATATATAAGTACAAACCTAGCCCTGAAAATTACGAACACAACAAAAAAATTATCAGCCTAATCGGCCGCGTTCTCAAGTGATGCTTCCCTCTTGAATGTGGCATTTGGTTTAAAAACGAAATATATTAAAACGAAATGCGCTTGTGAAAAATAACAGTTTAACTTTTTTACGATTCCTAAACTGAAAATAACAATATGCGGGACCAACAATGGCTCAACGTGCTTATCGTAAAACGGATGTTATTATTTAAATTACCCATTCGGAAACCCAGCATCGGAAAAGTTACATCGCAACCCAAAACGTAAGCCGCGTCGCCTTCGTCCCGTTCAATTGTTTACCTTATAAAAAAGCAAAGAGAAGCCTTACATGTTATTGTTGGAAGAAAAAGCAAATCCAATACTGTGGCATATACAACGAAGGTATATCTATTTTCGCATCGAATCATACAATCGAGCACAAACTTCCTTGTATAAGCTGCGCTAAGAAAATATTATCCCGGAGGCACACCGCCCCGCCGGCATTATAGAATGTGCTTTGATAATGTTAGAAAAGAAAGCAAACGCGCTTATCCATACTTGGAGCACAATACAAAATGCGAACATCCCACTATTTACACAAGCACGATGTACGGGATCCGCGCCTGTTTACATTGCTGTGTGAACGGAATTGAACACGAGAATTACATAAGTTAGCTTTTGTTTTAAAATAATCACGAATAATTTTTATAAGCTACGAGTCCCTAGCTCGTTTGAGCACCGTTTGTAAGTAGGTACATGTTTACGGAAAAGTTTTTAAAGATATCTCTCTTTAGAAGCATTTAAATGTTATTAATGATTTTACGCAAAATTTGTAGCAAACAAATTACAATTAAAAAAGTAAAAAAAAATTTTGCTTGCGTATTCGCGTTCTCGTGAACGTACGGTACGGTACGTGGTACGGCCTAAAATTAATTGGCCAAATAACAGTAAAATCAAAAGCTAAATAGCACTTTTAATGTGTTAGTGTTGTCGCAGGGACGATATAAGACAACATAATGATGGTGATCATTACTTATTATTTCTAGCCTAACACGAGAATATTAGCTTTCAAGTGGGATAATAGGACGTTACGATGTTACTAATGTGTCTTTTGCGCATCCTATTAATAAATGCGAAAGTTTGTGTGTATGTTCGTATATTTGTTACTTCTTCACGCTGCAACGGATGGATGGATTTGGATGAAATTCGGCATACAGATAGTTTATAACCGGGGATAACACATAGGATACTTTCATCCAGATATTCCCACGGGAACGGGAACCACGCGGGTGAAACCGCGAGCGGCCGCTAGTTAATATTATATACATCATATTATTTTTAATTTTTATTACGACTTATAATGAAGACAATATATTTTACATGTTATTTTAAAAATATTACTTTACAAAGACCGTAGACAACTTATCTAAATACATTAAAGAAAAAAATAAAAAACACAATTATTACATATTTAAACGTACTACATACATCTTCTGACATACTTTCTGTACCGTATAAAGACTTTAAATACAGTCCACTTAATTAAAGTATAGAGGGAAATAATCACCTATATGTGAACGTGCAAGAACGCTGACGATGACGTGCAGGAATGTTTTATCAGTGCAATCTACACTAAACGTACGGATAAGAAGCCAAGACAGATAGCAGGCACACAAAAAGACAAGTTCAAAAGTTGATACGCTTCCTAATAATAACTAAAGCAAGGTAAAAACCCACATGTTTACGCCTACAAGCAACAAGCAAATTTATTTTGAATCACTTTGTTACCTTGTTTTGTAAATTGTAATTCAAAATGTTCCTTTTCATCTGCTTATTCAATTCGGCTACGAGCAGACAGACAGAGAGCGAGAACATTACACTTTTTCGCTCAACAAAGTCAACCTTGCTTTAAGAGCAATTTAAAATCTCTCTCACAAATGAGATTGCCTAAAAGAAATTTAGCATTGCGAAACAATTCTAAGACTCTTCAGAAGCGTTTGTAAATTTTTAATTTGTGAGAGTACTCAATCTACGAGTCAAACGTTAATTAATTCTGCAAAGTACCGTGAAGAAAGTAAATAGGGCCCGGCAAAAGTTGAAAGTGCGAGCGCTGCCCACGGTGCCTACCTGTTGGTCCGCGTATTGTTCGTTACAATAAAGCGGTCAGTGGCAACAATGGATCGCATTCATACTCTACGGAACGGTAGAAGTCAAGCAGGATAAAGTTGCCATTCGGCGCCACACACAAAAACAGATATGAATTGGCCGCGTAAGGTGTTGATAAGGAAAAAATGGATGGAAGAAGGTGTCACAAACACATAAATTTCTCGCAATGGTAATCAGCTGTTTAGAAAAACTTATTACGAAAGACGAATATACAAGGTAGTGTGAGCATGCCTCCAACAAGATGGACGACGATCAAGTGGAGGTCGCGGGTAGCCACTGGATGCGAGCAGCACAAAACCGGCCATTGTGGAGATCTTTGGGGGAGGCCTTTGTCCAGCAGTGGACGTCTTTAGGGTGAGATGATGATGATGATGATGATGATACAAGATAATGTTATGCAGCTATGATGTAGGTATTTAAAGAAAATTAGACAAGCCAAGTTAGTCAAATTCTTAATTATTCTAAGCTGCATTTAAACTATTTTGAAAGTCATTACCAAATTGAATCGTAAGTCTAGCGGTCTCCTGCTATTGTATACTACCCGCTACTTATGCATACAAAACGCAACTCAACAGCTTTTCTTTTCTCCTTTACAGCGGCGGACTATTTTGTTACGCTCTCTTTCTATGATATATTATATAATAAGAAAACTCAAAATGTTGTTTGTCGCACCTCCAAGAGATGGAATATTCTACCAGAACACGTTTTCCCTCCTTTGTATGATATAGGGTCCTTCAAAGGAGGCGTGAAGAGGCACCTTGTGAGCCAGTAGAGTGAGGGTGACTGATTGCTGCGTTTTTCACGCTGCACCAGTTGTCTTCACGTCTTAACTCCATTTCTACTTAACATCGGGTGGAGTTGGGTCATTTGCCGCACTAACCATTACATAAAAATATAATTAGATACTTACAATACGATTTTTAAGGTTTAATTAGGTTTTTATGTTACTATTTCTAATAATTTGTCCGAATGTGCAAGCACTGTGATAAAAATATCCAATACTTGTAAATTGTTCGGCCGAGACAGAGTGTTACTTACTTCGTTAAGGTTGGCATTCAGCTGTAAGCTCTGCATATTTAGTCTTTTTTTGTCAAGGCGAAAGTAAAAGTTTTACTGTCTCTGTGGTCTAGGCACTAGAACCCTTTGTTCTCTGTATGCCTGAAACGTAATTAGTCTAAATCGCGTTTTGCCTAAACTTCATTCGCCTACATCGCCATCGGGCTACCACGCTATACGTCTACAACGCTATACGTCTAAAACGCTTTAGGACTAAATCGCTTTGTGACTAACACGCTTTAGGTCTAAAACGCTTTAGAAGTTTTAAGAATGAAGTTTAAGCAAAACGCGATTTAATTTAATTACGTTTCAGGCATACACAGAACAAAGGGTTACATGTTTGTATACTCGGTTTGGTTGGTGGTAGAGCTGGTTGGTCCGCCTGGCTAGCTGCCACCATCTTACATCTATATGTCGCCATAACAACAATATTCGTAGCATTGTTGTTGTAGATTCCGGGTGAAGTGCGCTTCCATTATTGACCTTATCGTCACTTAACATCAAGTGAGATTAAGGCCAAGTGCTTAAGTAAAATATATAAAAAAATAAGTCGTATTATCTAGTTAATCCTTGCCCCAATCAACCTGTATATCACTACATAGTATATAACAAAGTCGCTTCCCGCTGTCTGTCTATCCCTATGTATGTATGCTTAGATCTTTTAAACTAGGCAATGGATTTGATGCGGTTTTTATAATAGATACAGTGATTCAAGAGGAAGGTTTATATGTATAAAACATGCATACAATTGGACCCGGTAGGTGGCGCTGCGCTGCCATAGGGTTCAATAGGATACGGGTGTTCACTGAAGAGGACGAAGTCGCGAGTTAAACATATTTATAACCTGTGTAATGCCAATTGATTAGCTGCTTTGAGCAGAAACAAGCAGTAACACAAGAGTTGAGGGCCGGGTTACATTATCATTATCATACATCTCGAGTTGTCTCTGCAAATTTACATAAGATTAGGAATTCGCGAAATAATTCAACATTTTCTCCCACGGACTGTAGCAAATGTTTAATAATACGTGTGTGTCTGTTGTGAAATTGGCCGTTTTCCTCAAAGGTCTGATTACTTTTTACCAGTCTCTCTCAGTAAATAGCTTAGAACTGTCTCACTGCTGAGCAAAGGCCTACATCAAAATAGAGTCATCACTACATATATATATAGATGGGTAATGGCTTAATCACCACGCTTGCCAAATGCGGGTTAGTGATAAGAAATCCGGGCGAAAAATCGAAAAATCCGAAACAAACTATGCCCGAACTGGGAATTAAACCCCGGGACCTTTGGGTATCCGGCCGAGCGTTTTGCCACTCGGCTACAGAGGCGTTTATTTAACTTTACTACTATTTTAATAATAACCTAAAAAAAAACTTTTTGGAAATAAGCTTACCTACCTGTTGTTTTAAACTCTGTTTCCTTTTCCACTGTCTATTTACTTACAAACTATTCATTAAATCGTGCCTGTGTATTACACGAAAAGATTGCTACCGGAAATCGAACTGGGATACATTTAGCGTAGCCAGCTGCCAGCTACACCAGAAGGCTGCCTCGCAATATGACATTTCCACAACGGGACACGCTAGTTGGAGACGCCCCGGGCACCATATTAGGACTGAGCAGAAGGTAAGTATAATACATATCGACCTCGAGCCATGCACTCATAGACCCACTCACATATCTCGAAACAGCTCGGAAATGAAATGAAAATAAATTTATTTGGGACAGAACAGTTCAAACATAAAGATTAAAATAGAAATAAAAAGATATAAAAACATAGGAGTTCCAAAACGGTTCCGACTCAGCAAGATGCTAGCCTTGAGGTTAGCGCTGATCTTCCGTTGGAACCGGTATAAGTGATGCTGCGACAGCAACACAACCGTAACACACAAAAATGTAAGTACAAAATAAAAAATAAAAATGTAAAAACAAAAATAGCAGCTGTATAAAATAGTAATAGGTATCAAAAATAGAAGATTAAAAAAATATAGGCTGTATATTCTAAATCCCTTCCTCTAACAGTACAATAAAAAATAAAAAACATACATTCAACAAAAATTATAACAGGAGTGACAATCATTGACATACAAAATGGTTCGTTTCAGCAAGCAAATCAATAAAAGAGAGGGAGGTGGTCTATGTTTGCGTGGCTTGGGCGCGTTTGTATGAAGCTTACCTTCTGCAGCCACCTTATATTATGCCCGGGGCCCGGAACCAGCAGGGCGTTCCACTTTCACTCGAATTACTTCTGGAATGTGGACTTTGTTTCGGCGCGACGACGCGCACTTTGACCGCGTTTGCTGTTGACAAAAAAAATACTTTTTAAGTGTCCTTTTTAATATTACGTAGAAGCTCGGCGATGAAAAGGCGCTCGTGTAACGATTGTGAAACCTAGCACCTTTTGAAATTATAGACTCTTTTCGAGTGCCAAATACCTACCATTATTTTTTACGGGTAGCATCGATATATCCTACACCAGTGGTCGCCACCAGCCAGCGGCTAACACCCTTGGTGATTGGTTTCATCATGATCTTTGCCAAAAGACGTCCACTGATGGATAAAGGCTTCCCTTAAGGCTGCCTTAGAGCCTTTTTAGAGCTGCCTACGTGGGCAAATCATGTCAATGTCACATATGACAGGTGACAGTTTGGCTGCGTTCAGTGTGCAGTCCGCCTCGCTAGTTTTTTTTTTTTTTATTTATTTAGGATCTGTTTTTGTTGTACGATGTCTTTTATTTTGTATAATCTGTCTTAAATAGTGTTTTATATGTTTATTTTAGTATGTATATTTAAATATATTTATGAGTATCTAGATTTAGTTATAATATAAGTATTTATATCCAAATATAATTATATATTCTATTTTTCTTATATACCTATTGAAACGATCGTCACCTCGCACAGGCCCTGCCAGAATACCAGCGCCGTTGCGATGTGACTTGCTCACACCGTAGCGGCATATGCTGAGGTAGGGTCCTGATTGGCTCGTCACCTGTTGTCTTTGTTATTTTTTGTTTTTATTGTTTTTGTATTCCATGTCTTTTCTTTTTTTTCTATTTATAATCATATTATGTGATGTGAGAGTCAATAAATGTTTTTTCTTTCTTTCTTTCTTTCTTAAGGATCTCCACAACAACCGGTTTTGTGCTGCTTGCATCCAGCGGTTACCCGTGACCTCCACCAGATCATTCACCTTGCTATAGTTGCCTGTACATACTGCGTTTTCACGGTACGCAGTTGCCACTCGAGAACTGTTCCGTCCCAGCATCCATGCGTCTTCCAAGCGAAGTGGTTTCCAAGGGTTTGTTGTTCTGGGAATCTCCTCATTCATGATTAGAGTAAGCAGAGAAAGCCCCAGCATATCCCTCTCCATAGCTTTTTGAGTGGCCTTGAGCCGTCTTATGAGGCCCATTTAGTGAGCGTCCACGTCTCAGTCCCGTATGTCATCACTGGCAACACACACTGGTCAAAGACTTCCGTCTTGAAACACTGCGGTAAATCGGACGAAAAAATATTTCGTAGCTTACCGAACGCTGCCCAGCCTAATTGAATTCGACGATTGACCTCTTTACTGAAGTTGCACCTACCTACCTGGACCGGTTGCCTCTGGTAAACATAATCGGGTAGAATTTCCAACCGTCAGAGAAGATGGGTACAACCTCAGAACATAGCTTTAGTTATTATTCTGAGGGTACGACACATGAGTTCGACATATCTTTACCCCGAGAAAAGCACCGGCGCCCACCGCTGTCTTTTCTTGGGGTATCGATATCCAACGCTCTTTTAATCGACTATTTGACAGTGCTATCCCTTGAGAGAAGCATGTTAAATATCTCGGTGTTACCCTCGACAGGAAGTTTACGTTTGCACCTAATTTTTAAGATGTCCGTGACAGGGCGGGCAACTTTCATACTTATAGTAGGCTTTATATACCACCTCATAGAGAGGCAGAGTAAAATGTCTCTAAGACTTAAAATGATAATTTTCAAAGCCTGTATTCGCTCTGCCATCGTGACCTACGCCAATGTAATTTTTGCTCAAGTCGCACCCTCCTCTCTGTATCGGTTATAGACTCTCCAAAACCTTTTTATGTGTGGTGCTACGAGTTGCCCCTGATTTTTTATCGCAATGTAGGTCTTCACCGTGATATTGACCTTCCCGCTATCAAAGATTTTCTGAAGGTCGTATCGATACGGTTCTTTGATAAAACCTCTAACCACCCGAACCCGCTTGTTGTGACGGCCGCCAATTTTAATGTTGGCCGTCTTCCACGAACAAGACGGTACATATCCAGACGTCCTAGACACGTCTTAGATGACCCTGATCCCATAACAGTTGCGAACACCTACCCACCCGATCCTCAAAATGATACTATACATTCACATGATACAATAACCATGTACACTTGCATAGACCCTAAAAGATACCGTAGTAATAGATCAAAAGTAAGAAGACCCGGTTCTCACGCACTCTATACCATACATGTACCTGGCCGCTTCTCCCAACCACCCCCACGTTTCTGTCAACCCGAGCCAAGGTTGTAGAGGCGCGCTCGGGTTGTTCCGCTCCCGATCCGATTCGAACTTCTCGGAGAATCTAATAGGGAAACGAGACACGCTTGCGTGACGCCATTTATAGCTGTTCGAGTACAAATGACAAACGACAACAGATGCTTATCCTTCACTGGGTTATTGATAAATGATGATTGAGGAATTCTACTAAAAATAATTCTACCAAAGCCAATAAACAAATAAAATAACGAAAGTGTTGATGACTGTTTGAGTTGAAAAATTTTGCGCTGAGAGACTTTTTTCGATTCAACTTTTTGACATATTATGTAATTTCGATTTGTAAATGCAAAATACGAACATTTTACAATTTAAATTTGAATTATTAAAGGATAATAATTTGGAGTACTTATTCAAAGTTGCCCTTTCTTTTAGATCAATGCTTATTGTATTTAACCATTTTTTATCGATAATATCTAGTATGTCTATATCTATATCTATATGTCACAACTCTGTGGTAAGGTAACAAAAGATCTCAACAGAAAATCTATTATGAAATTTAAACAGCCGTTAGTGAGTTCTTCGCGATTTACATATAAACGGAACCAATAAAGGGCCAACTGAACACAAACCTATGAATATTATAATGTGTGTGACCCCACTTAGCATAGTATATACCCCTTCAACAAACTGTGAGCAAATCCAGACCTATTTCATTGGGTTTTTGTGGCGCAAAATGCGTACAGAGGGCATGTGCGTCTTGCAAAGCCGAATGTGAACACAATTTGCGACTCCTGCTTAAAGATACAAAGTCTATTTTGCATTGAGCAACGTTTGACCTGTAAAGAATATCCGTATTGTATTAAACATGCTGCTTAATTGTGTTTGTATGTATCAACTATAGGACTCGTACATAAAGAATGTGCTAGTCGATAGGATTCGACGAATATTTTGCTATATTGGAAGAAAAACAAGAAAAAGTCGCATATCCTGTTACATTAAATACATCATGGGCTATAAAAGTCTCATTAAAACTCAAATGATTCAAAAATTTGTTGAAAAAAAAAATCTACGTTGACAAGTAAACGTGCACCCAAAAATTCGAACTGGTGGTGATTTTGGTTACTTGGCAATTTAAATAGTTTTTGATGACATTTTATGCCTTCGTGAAATGATTGATGTGCCAAAGCCAAACATACCAAAGAGACGTCTGACAATTAAAATATACGCTCAAGGAATATATATTAATATATTTTGAAATTAAACAAAACTTATTATGTTACATTCAGTTTTTCACTCTTGTTATAAAAATTGTAAACATAGACTTGACTTTGAAATGGAAAACCGCAAAAAAATTTAATCTTGTAATCTGTAAAGTGAAAAAACCGCTTTCCTCGTTTATTAAGCGTTTTCAATCCTCTACTGCCAATATTCTGATCCTATAAGAGGATTTGTTTGCGCTTCTGCGGGTTGGATTCGAGTTGAATGAAAGCAAATGGTCGGAGAATGACTGCAGTTAGCAGCGGAGAATATTTAATCATATTATACATAAAACGCAATTTTCTTCTTTTTAGTTTGAAATTCAGCTGTGTCAAGTAAAAAAATATAATTGAAGTACATTTCAGTTGATACTATTTCATGGCAATGTTATGTTATTTATTGAATGCTTTATATAACTTTTGTGTTGTTACTGCTGCACAAAGAGACGTCATCATCATCGTCATTATCTAAGCCATTCGCGTCGATCCTCTGCTAGACGTGCTACCCAGAGACGTGCGAGATGGGTGGATGATATAGCCTTGGCTATATCATCCACCCATCTCACCGGGTGGATGCCCCCTTTTCCTGTTTCCGTCTCTTGACCACCACTTGGTTAGCGTTTTGGTACACCTATCGTCACAGAGACGTCATTATCATTAATGATTATTTGGTACCTATAACTTTACATAAATTAAAACAGCCAGGAGATTGAATTATATTGGTCTTGTTTTATTATGAAGTTTCGATCTATTTGCAATGTCCGTGATGACAAGGAGACTGTGGTGTTGGTTGCCTCGTAATTTAGTTTTTACCTTGCATACCTTCGAACGATTTATTTGCATACCGTTAAATATTTTATTCGGATGCGTTAAGTTTTGGGCAACATGAGTTATAGTATCTTTTGGTCTGATGGGTGGCCAAAGATGATGCTGAAATTTATTGTTAGTGTTAAGTGATTCCATTTATTTTTAATGAATTTCATCCTGTTCGAATCTAACACCGTAATAGAGGCAAGTTATTTAATAAAGCATCATACCTATGCATGCTTCTTATTATAACTTTTAAACTATCGTGGTCATTGACATTAATATATTTTTTTATGCATTAAAGTATCTAATATTTTTAATTAATATTAATTATTCTTGCACAGTTATTATCTACCCCAGCAGATATAATAAGGTCGCTTTGGATAACCCAATTCTTCTATTATGATTTAAGCTATTGTCGCGTAACAGTATCCATTCAAAATTGGAATCATTATATTAACTGAATGGAATCATTAATATTACCAAAATTGGGTACTCCTTACTGTAGCCTTTAGCTATTATACGATCTGTAGTTCCTAAAAGGTCACATAGAAATCAAGGCAAAGGCGCAGAGATATTGTCATGTCAAGGCAATAAAATGATAATGTCACAAGGGTGTTTGAGAAGAATGGTGATATAAAATCGTCTCGGCAAAGTGCATATCAAAGTACATCCTGAAATCTAGATAATTAGCAGACGTTTGCAAGAAACGTACGTTTGTTCAATTAAATACATGAATAAGTTATAGGTTTCAAAAATATCAAACTTTGAAGAACGTAGTTTACGGATTTTATTTTTATTTTTTATTTTTCATTCCAATAGTTATTACAAAAAACATACATGCGATAACTTTAAAAAACTACTAAGATTTAAGCATAAGTTATCGAGAGTCTACAATAAATACATATAACTTATTAAAATAAATGCTATATTGTCCCTTAAATAATTTGATTCTTAGTATTAAGTAAATATATTTTATTTGCTCTCGTTTGGATAACAGTCCTTGCTTATTAAGCTATATGGGTTGGAACGGCGTCACCATGGGTCCCGACCCTTGTCTGACGACTGAATAAACGCAGTTACAATTTTACGAGCCACTTTATCTCCCCTGAAATAAAATTATTTATAGCCATAAGCGCGTTCCTGATGCTTACAGATGATGCCTATGCCTTAAGGAAATAAAATTGATTGATAGATTTTAAAAGTATTACGGCGTGAATGCTTGTGTTTTATCACCAGTAGTGTGCCCAGTATGAAACGTTTTATTGAGTTTCAGTAGTAATGTACCGTATCGAGTATCAAACACTGATATTGGTTTCAGTTCAAAAATCTTTATTCCTTTAAAATATAGGTAGCTTTGTTTGATATAAGTCGTAAGCGAGCTAAAATCTGCAAAAAGTTGTAGAAAGAGTGAATGGCTAGATCGGACGTACTTATCTAGCTTTGACTGAACAAATTCGAATGCGGTTTTGTGAAGTGCTATATCACTAATAGTTGTTTCTTTAATAAAATAATAATAATACTAATATTAATAATTTTAATTTGCGTTGCACCAATGTAAAAATGTATTTAAACTAACCCTTATTTTTAAGTTATTGTTACTAACCCATGGACCTTAGTAGTCTGAAATAAAAAGATTTGATTTGATTTGATTTGATTTAATCTGGATAAAATGCCGAACGAATTTATATGTACCTACTCGTAGTTTTAAAGTATTTGAAATATTTTTTAATAGTTACCGGTAAATATTTTACAGTATGTTCCATGAAATATTTTTAAAACATTTTCTCTGAAATATTTCTATATATTTTACCTGGAATATTTTATATTGCGGGTATATTTGTAATACATGTTTTTTTGCTTGAGCGTTTGCACATAACGCCAAACCAAATGTCGGCTGATAAAGCCGATAAAGGAATATACTTTATTATACAGTAATATTGAGATGCTTATTAGGTACCTATATCGCATAATATTTCCTGTTAACAATCTTCCATTTTCTTGGAAAAACGTCAAAAACAATAATGGAAAGGCTGTGAACTCTGAAAATAATATAGGTAATGCTGGAGATTTATATGAATCGAACGGCTGTTATAAAATAGAACTCGGCGAAAAAAGACGCGATCTCGGGAGACAGCTGAAACGATTATCCGCAGACGAAATTACAACGAACCGGGAACAAAAGGGAGAAAATTAGAATATTTCCCAATGTCCTTGACGGTTTATGGAATAAGTGAAATACAGACATTGGTGGAAAATTATTTTAACGATACGACAGATATACTTGGTATCGAAATATATTTAAGCATTTGTATACCTACGCCCTTATTTTTGTATCTAATTGAATTTGAAAAAAGGTGTAAGTAAAGTTAAAAGAAGTATGGTTCAATCATCTGGTCTGTTCGGTCTGTTCTCTTCGAGTCAATCTCGGACATGATATATTTTGCATATCACCACCAATTCTAAATATAATGTATATCTAATTATAGTTAACATGATTTTGTGATTGGAGCAGAATCTGAAAAGAGGGAATAGGGTATCTGATACCAGGATTAAGTGTTTGTTGTTTGTTGGTGGACGGATGAATTTCTACTTACAATGAAGATGATTTCACGTGTAATGACGCGGTTGCGGCAGTGATACAGTGATAAAAATTATTGTTGGGTAAAGGCCTATCTGTTTACACTAGGGTTGTACATAACAAAGAGGGTTGTAGGTGGGATGGGATATAGTTTTGATATTGAAATAAATACTATATTTATCTTATTTGTTATACTAGAAACAAGTTGATTCACTGCCCTGGAAATGCATGTTTTATAAAAGATACTACCATCTACGTTATTTTAGTCACTTGACGTTAGGATTTCGGTCGACACTCGTTTTGTTTAAAGGGTCATTTGCCCTTGAGAATTATATATCAGGCAGGTTTGAGTTTCTCGGAAATCAACCCTAATTAAGCCTTTCATTGTGCCCTTCAGATCTGACGATTGATGTAAGAAAGCAATTTACCTATACAAGGCTTTGTTTGGCATTATTATTAAAATGAACTTTTCGACCCGACCGTAAACGAGAGATAATAAGTGATATTTTTATTCAATTCGGAGTACTTCCGCTATGCTCATCTTTAAATAAGTCAAGTTATTTCACATGAACAAAAGGACAACGCCGAGCTGTGGCCTGGTTCTGACGGTTTCCTTAAAGTCCAAATTTATGCCACTCAGACGCGTTTGTAAACCTTTAAATATAGCAGCATCGAGGCTTAGGTTAATGCAATTGACAATGTTGTAAGTTTGCAGGTGTTTAATGACTGACAATATACGGCTATGTCCAACAGGGGACTATTAAAGGCTGGTGATGACGATGATGATAATGATGATAATGATGATGATGATGGTGATAATGATGATGGTGATGATGATAATGATGATGATGATGATAATTATGATAATAATGATGACGATGATAATGAATATGCGGCTGTACATATCAAAGAGCCATTTTATAACAGTATACGCATGGACGTATTTATAAATGTATGTATAAATTAAGGCCTCAAATGCCAGGATGTATAAAAATATAATAAAAGTTAAGTTATCGAACGGTTAAGCCAAGGACAAAAATTTGGTTTAAGTTTATTACTATCGAAAATATTATTGTAAAATTTGCCCCGATTTCAATATCCTACATATCTGCAGGGCCCGTGACCACAGGGAGACTGAAATGTTGGTCGTCTCAATATTCATTTTTGTAATTAGCTACAATGTGTCAATTACTTTAATCGGCTGCAATCTGCTTCGTAAAGTGTATTACATTGCGATGGTATCCAATAATTTTCGTTTGAGAAGCATTTATTTTTCAAAACCTTATTAAAAGCGCTACCGATATATTAATAGGCCTAAGATGAAGCAAGGGTTCCGTCTAATATTTGTTAGCAACTTTTTCCATTTCGCGATAATTCTGGCGATAAGCTTAACTCGAGTTGTTGGAAATCCTTTCGGGCCTGGTTCAAAATAAAGATGTTAGCGGAAGTGTTATTTTGACATATCCTTATGATTCACAGAGACACGCTTCCTTGATAATGTAACTCCGCAGTGCTTTTGCCACCGTTGGCTTACAAGCTGTCTTAAAGCCAGCGAGTACCTCTCGCAGCGATGGTATGAGACCTGACAAGATGTCTATGAAGGCTATGATAAAGCCTTTTCCAATATATTAACGCTGTAAGGGAGAAAAGAAACGCCCTTGCTGAGTTTCTTGCCGGTTCTTCTCAGTACAAGGTCTCCCGCCTTATGTAGACTTACGAACCACTGGCATAGTGACATTATAAGAGCTACTGTAATGTGGATCTTCTACTCCTCTTGTGGGGAGGTGACAGACCACGTCGCGGACAGGGTTATAACCTCTTGTTACCACGGAGAGTTTATCCAAGAGAATAGCAAAGAACTGTGCTTTTAAGGTTGTAAAACTAAAGAAATTATATAAATGAAATGTACTTTTTCAGTGTCAGTGTTTTCCACTAATGAATTAATGGTACGTCTCCGGGCGCCGACTTTCGAGTCACACAGGGGTCCAGTTATTGCCTTGGTGATAAATACTTCAAATACGTAGCTTTATTGCTTTTACACAGTAATACGACTCAGGCGGTGATATCTAGTCTCTCCAATCGATTAAATTTTCTGTCCTTTTGACAGTGCAGCCTGCGACAGCGCATGTATGCTTTTATCATAATGCGAGTCAAAAGGATATGCCAAATACAGCAATTAAAAGGACAGCTATATGTGTACGTTAAAAAAAAATTGAACATATCGACAACGCCCGCCGTCATAAAAAAATGGAAATATTAATACTGTAAAATATAGCTATGCCTCAAAGTAATTACTTATATTAAAATTTATTTATTGCCGAAAAATTAAATAAGTTTACTTTATAAACGAATCTAACTGCAAATCTGTACAGAAGGTACATATCATGAAAACTACGCTATATTAAGTTGAATAGATAATGCCGGTTCTTACCCCTCTATTGTTTTACGGTACTATCAATACACCCGTCTCTATTAATCAGAGATAATTGGCAACCGCTGACACATGACATGACATGACCTGTCACTTGTCACCATTTATTATTTATTAGTACTGATATCACGTAAAAGGAACATTACACTACTTGTAGCTTAAACCTTAGATTAATAACGCCTAGATGGATAGTCTTCATACAAACGCATCGTAAAGTGAGGCAAAAAGCAGATTAATGTAGGCGTGAGCATTACGTGCTTACGGTCGCCGACACGCACACAAACAAAACTTTGATGTTGTGGAGTGTGTACAGTGTAGTAGCAGTTTCCCCGAAAGTGAGGAAACGTACTTACGTGAAATAATAGTATAGTTTGATAGTTCATGATAATGTCGTTATGCGTTAAAAGATAAGTAAGAAAATAAATGTCTAACATCTCATATACTTTTTTGTTAATAATTTAATTTAATACGAGAATGTTTATATGACATTAATCAAAAATAAATCAAAAGATTCTCGACATCAAAAGTTTAGAAGAAAAAAAAATACCTACCAATTTAGAAATAAAACTATTTCCATGATCTGGGATTCGACAAAAATAAATTAACAAAATTTTGGTGCTATTGTAGTGTTGTCTTGTCGACAACTTTAGGTAAATTAATCACCTTCATTCCGATCACTGCTCATCGTTATACCATTACACTAAATAGGGAAATAAATAGAAAGATATTATTATCTTACTTACTGGCAACACTTAAAATATATGGTTTTAAAAAAATACTTTCAATAAGATTTATTTTTATAAATAGACTAATGAAAAATGGTAAATTAATTTCTTCTTACTAAATACACTTTCATAGTATCGCGGCTTATAATTTTATTTTTAAAAGTAGTGAATATTTAGCATAATACAAGTCAATTTGTAATACTAACGTATGAAATGTTATGTTAGAAGATTTTTTGTCTATATGCGATGCATTGTGACACCCACTAACTACACAAACCGTCATGATGTGATCATTTTGTCGGAGATGTTTACACTAGCGCTTGACCTTGACAACTGATGAACGTTCGGGCGGACTGAGCCAAAATGGCTTAGTTTGAATTGCCTCACTTTTCTTGCGCCTACACGGTTTCTAGGCGTTATTATTCTAAGGCTCAAATAGAATAAATTATTTTGAATTTTGAATTTTGAATGTTGACTATGGGCCCTGGAAGCTTGGCAGGCCGTTGATATGTGATGCAAACTGCGCAGGCACCGTGGTTTCTCACATGTACGCGCCACTTCACTTCAAGTGGGGGGGCTGCTGAGGTAAGCTCAGGGTCCACAGTTGGAGGACATCTTTTATTTATAGCTAGTAAAAATTTAAATAAAATTTATTATTTTTATTTCATATGTTAAGTTAAGTTGTTTCTGGTTTTAAATATTAAAATTATCATATTTTATTTAAATCCACCAGTGTCATTGAAGGATTTGATAAACACAACAATAGTTGTTTTATTATCTCCATAGCAACATTTAACAGGTTCCCAGTCTAAAACAGACGATAATTAAAAATAATTAATATGTCGTATGTTCTCCCATGAGTACAGAACACAGGACAGGACAGGTAATGCAATAAAGGAAATAAGGGCTTGCTCGTAGAATAATTGGCTGTAAGGCCGTATCGCTTTCAAGCTACAAACACGTACGAACGTTATTACTCACTGCAGCGTACTAAAGTCGTAGTGTAACATGATCCTGCAGAGGGGGTATCCAATCGTAGATTTGATTTTAACACTAGAAGATGAATCACGACGATCGATGAAACAAAACATGCCTGTTACCTCGGGTCAGTCAAGTGCGAGTGCGACAGAATGGAGCGTTCTGCGCGGAATAAGAATGTCTTAAGCACCGAATAAGTTTAATTACTCGTAAAATATACATTATTTTTTCAAATCGCTAATAGGGTCACTTGGTAATATAATTTGTTATTATGTGTTAAAATGTTTGCTTTTTCGCTTTGCTGCATCAAATTGAAAATAAATTGACAATAGTTGAAAAGTAAACGTAAGTTCATGATTTTTTTTAACGATAAAATTCAATTATATTATGCTTTCACTTAGACCAGCCACTTTCAAGTATGCTGTAGTATCTATGATATTTTTTTCGGGTAAATCGTGGTTTATCTATTAGTGTTAAAGTCAAATTTACGACTGGCGATTTACCTTTATACCCCCTCTTAATGCAAGTCTAATTTTGGAAAGAATTTAATTTGCGGTCCGCTTGTGACCTTGCAGCGTACCCACAAAATAAGGAGGACTCAGAAGGTCATCTTAACATACCGCGCTCGGGAAACGCACACATAGATCGCTTGCACGGACACGGATCTCGGCACACAACTGCACAGCACAGTTCGAGCGCAGCTGTTCCGAGATTCCGCGTCCGTGAGTCTATTTGTGCGTTACTCGAGTGTATGATGTACCCCCACGACCCGGGGCCCGACTACCTAACCGATCGCTTTGACTTCGTGTGTGGTTTATGACGTCATCTTGTCGTTTCGTGCCGCCTATGAAAGCAATATCGAAAGCGAAGCGAGGTGGCAAGATGACGTCATAAACTATACGCGTAGTCAAAGCGATCGGTTAGGCGGTCGGGGGGCTGGTCAACCCGAGCCGAGGTCTGAGCCTTTAACGGCGCCCTCGGGCTGTTCCGCTCCCCGATCCAATCCTAACCACTCAGGAATCTAGTAGGGCATGGGGATACGCACTAGTGCGTGATGCCGTTTCATCTAGAAAAACTCTTACGGTGATTCGTTTCACACGGCTTGAGGAACCCTTAAGTTTCTCGCCACCCCCAAAAAAGCGCGGTGAAGTTAAAAGTGCCCAGCGACAATCAGCAAACACTTTCAAAATAAAAGTGTTTGTATGAAGGTTGCCTTCTGTAGTCTCCTAATTTTGTTGCGTAACCGAGTTTATGGGCGGCGAGAAAGTTAATGATTCCTCAGGCCGCCCCGTGGTAAATGAATAACCCCTGGAGGTTTCTACATTCTAGTTCCTCCACAAACCCGTTTGGATGGCTATCACCTTGTAGCAGATTCCTTAGTTACTGAGTTTCGAATTAAAGTTACGCGATTTAGCAAAATTACTTGCCATAGTTTGTGGATGACTTAACAATATACAAAACTTTCTAATCTTGCTTTTATACAAGTAGTTTAAGATTGATTTTAATCACGTACATATTCTAAACAAATTGTTCTTTATACAATTTAATTGACAAATTAATTTAAACGATGAGACCTGTTTTTACCTTCCTAAACCTGCACCACGCGTCATGCAGCCATGTGAAACAAGCAAGCAAGCACGTAGCAACCAAGCAAGCATGCAAGCACGCAGAATGCAAGCAAGAAAATTTGCTTGGTTTAGTCACTGTTACAGAACCCACCAACCCACTAGGTAGTCAATTCAATCCAATCCGAACCACTCGGATTATGTGGCATTGAACGGGGAGGCGCTTGCGTGAGGGTTGCTTCATACATAAGCAGGCCGGCATTGTCGGTTCGGCAGTATTTGTCGAACAACAAAGCCGACCCGAAGCAATTACTGCACTTGCTCGACTTCAATCGGCTTGTGCCGATCGAGTTGTTCATTCGGGTCGACACATCATTCCATTCGGAAGTATTGCAGAATTAAAAAGTCAACCCGAAGCAACTACTAAATTACGTTAGGCTTTATTCGGCTTGTGCGGCAGCCAAGCGGTTTGTGATTCCCGAACATTCATCTACATATATTCGATATTACCGCCCGGCCTTGCCGATTAGTGCCGGCCCGCTTATGTGTGTAGCAACCCTGATGCAATTTCCTCTGGAAACCCTCCGACGGTGATTCGATTACACACACGGCTTGCTTGCTTACCCGTTTACTTTCTCTTGCTTACGCTTAACCTGTAAAATTCTTAGACACCCCAAAAAAAACCGGTGACACTGTAAAGGCAGTTTGAGACCAACAGCAAACTCTCAAAAAAAATAGGTAGTCTATTGTTTTCATCGACATAAATAGAGTTCGTCTAACAGTTCACTTCTCTCAATAGAAGTCGTGGAATGAATGGGTAAGCGAAACAAATGAGCTCGTTCATTCTATTGCCGCTGTGGTTGAGTGACTAGAACATCGATTTTAATCAAGCCCCTTCTTACTTCCATTTGATTTGAGTTTCATTTCTAAAACGACATCTTAGTTTCTTTTTATTTTACATTGCACGGTGAATGTCTCCGCTCCACCTGATGTTAAGTGGAAATGCAGTTCAGAAGCGAAGACAACTGGACTAATATGTAATTGTATTAAATTTGAATGTGTTAGTTAACTTACTTATAGGCCAATTAGCCCTGAAAATATGGTATTAGCCTAAAATTATGGTGTGAGAAAAAAAGCTTTACTATTATAATTGAATGGGTCTCTTTTAAAACCAGTAAACTAAGCGCTTAACCTCTGAACATTGTGTTTAGAGGCTTTTGGCAAAGTAAGTTTTCAACAAATCATATTATACATTTAATTAACTGAGACATATTGTTGCTCAAAATCATTAAAAAAACAATTTATAAAAAAATGTTGTGTATTCTGTAAATCTACTTATAATTAAGTTATTATAATATAATAAGCCTTGCCTCTCAGCCATGGCGGAGTTAATGAGTCAACTGAAATAGCGAGTGCAAATTTGAGCAGTGCTTCAAGGTTGAGCCACCCCTGAAGTAGCTGAAGTGGTGCAGGAACGGTGAAGCCATCGTTACCCAACCATATTCTCAGCTAAGGATGTTACAGAACTGCTATTCACCAAATGAATATTATGAACATAACAATTTTTTTCGTTTTAATAGTAGTTTATGCAACTGTCATATAATGAAGAGTATTAAAACACGAGTGTGAGTTTATGAAACGAGCGCAGCGAGTTTTATTATAGTAACGAATGTTTTAATACCCGTGTTATATGCAGTTGCATACACTACTTTATCTTCACTAATGCAATTAGTCAAACAACAAGAGTAAAAGCTGACAATAGTTTATTTATAATAATTGTTCAAATTTTGGATGGTACAATTTTGAAAGTTAATGTTAATTATTGATCCAGCAGCTGTAGCGGTCGCGGGGTAAGCAGTAGAGCTCGTAGACGGAGTTGGAATATTTATAATTACTTCATTCGTCTTGTTTTCTATACTGTTCAAGATCGCATTTGAGACTTGAATTTTATTCATTAAAGACTCATCAATGTAGCTTTCAGCCACAGTAGAAGACTTCCACCCCCCGTGTCGTTTCAGTGCGGTCAAATCACCACCGCTATCTATGAGAAGGGTCGCCGAGGTGCGCCGGAAGCAATGCCCCGTGTACAACGCTGGGTTAGGCAGATTCAAAAAACTTGCGATAGTTTTTCCCAGAGCACCAAATTTATTAATACCAGTTCTTTGATCGACGCACTTCCCCGATCTATAGCTCAAGAAAAAGGCAGGGTTTCGACAGGGGGTGGGTCGAAGTTCCATGTATTTTTTACATACGGCATAGCAGTTGCCCGTCACAACGAAAGAACGATCTATTTTCGTTTTTGTTTTCGAAACTTTCACCATGATTGTACTGTCGTCCATGTTAGAGACTTCATCGAACTGGATGTTGTATAGCTCTTGCCTTCGGCATGCCCCCATTATGCCGAAGATTAGTGCAACCTGTAACAATAAACGAAATAATAAGCTTGAGGTACATAGCCAAGGCAAAAACTATGATTTATGAAGTAGTAAAGTGTAGGTACCTACTACCTAATTTATACACAAAGCGCTTAAACGGAGTGTCTAGATAACTTGCGTGTGTAATACGTAAGTACTAGGTAGATTAAATAACAGAACTAAAATACACTTACCTTTTCAAAAAGATACAAAATATCTGGTGAATCTTTCAGGAACATCTTTATTTGACCTGATGTAAACGTCAAGGACTTTTTTTCCTTGTGTCCTTCTGAACTGCGTTTCAGGACTTTTGAATACTTCGTGATATCAATATTGTTGTAGATACTCAGTGTGGACTTGAGCATAGAATATTTAGCCCACATAGAAGATGGCTTGAATTTGTCGGAGAGGTCTTTGAGATACACAAGAATGACATTTTCAGAAAATGATGTAGTTTTCTTTTCGATCTTCCATGCCAAAAAGTTATTGTATTCTTTTTCATATAATTTTCTAGATTTTTCTGGCAAAAGATTGTGAGTTACTTTTGTTGCCAATTCTAGAATATCCGGAGGCGTACAAATATCATCGTCGCTGTCCATTTTTAACTTTTAATTTGTATTTTAAAAACAAAACACATTGCGAAACATTAAATTCACGCGTACGTGTATTGTCACAGTGAACTTGCCGCCATTAAAATCTAACCAATGAGAGCGCAGCTGCGCGCGCAGGGCCAATCAGGAGCGAGCGCGCGCTGTTCTTTTTTTATTTAATTGGTACAAGATCTTACCAAAGAGTTTTGTGTATGTAAGTTTAGTAGTTTCGACGAAGTTTTCACGTATAACCCAACTGTTTTCAAAAGCCAGCCTAATATCAAAATTTTATACAACTTGTATGAGGATTTTGACATAAGGCTCGCCAGGTTAATTGGTAGCGTTTTATTGATGTTATAATGAGATTTTACGATATCGATGTGGATATTATACCATCATGTGAAATTGCTTAAATTGAGTGTTTTGTTGTCTGCGCTATAACAGTAGTAATTATAAGTCAAGTATTGGAAACATAAGTAGAATGTTACAACATTAGTGTAGATAAACTTTTTTTTACTTCATTAGTGACTTCGTGCGGTAGCATAATTTTAACTAGGTAGTGTAAAAGTCATTATTTTGTTAGTGGTATTTTCTTTGTACCTATAAATAATACAAACCCAAACAGTCGGCGCTGTAGATTCGGATATGGCTACAATTGCCTCAACTTTACAAACAAATGATAATAGAAATGGGTAGTGATAAATTATATTCCTTGAAAACTAAAATAAAGCAAAAATTGCAAACATGACATTTCACTTTCCCACCAAAAAGTCCTTAATAAACTTATTTTTCATAGATTTTAAGAAGAGAAATAAAGAAGAAAAACATTTATTGACACACACATACACAACAAAATGAATAATAATAAAATAAAACACAGCACAAAACAATTTTCTCGGTATTTTGTTATTTATTTCAGATTCACGGCTAAGGATGTTTCGGTTGCTATTTACCGAATGTATATTAACATCTCTTTTGCATTTAACTTATTATTAAGTATTTGAGTTTCGTCGTGCAGAGGTTTTTTCATGTTGCTGTTTTTCTGTTCTAGTCTATTAAATTAATTTACCGTTTTAGTTATCCCATTTTATCAAATATGCAGTTTGTTATATTTTTTGGTACTTCTTTGGGGTAGGTACATCCCTTGACTGACATCCGACTTGAGTTCCAGTTAGCGATGTTATTTAGTTTTGAATTAGTACTAGTAACTTACCTGCAGAACACACTAAAACAGTTTGTAGTGTTTGTCGTAAAATAGTAAAACATCAGTCAAGCCTTAAATGACGGCCAAAGGCGCTGTCTATCTGCCAATGTTGTTTTGGTAACAAATAGTTCAACTGCAATTGGTTATTTCTGCCTTTGCAAGTATTCTGATGTCCAAAGAACTTAAAATTGAAGGAAAGAGCAAGTATTCTGTGACATAAGAACTTTAGGTGAAGGGAATGCTTTACACGTAATGACAATGTGCTTTCTGCTTTTCACAGAACCGTACCATGCATCCATGACAAAACACACCGCAGCCTCGTAATTTAACGAGGGAACCCTACAAAGACCACGCGTATTTAAATTATACTATGCGATGTCAAATAAAGGAAAAAATGAAAGAGGCTTTGCTATTTAATCTCCATACTTTTTGCTGCGTTTTTTTTATATCTTACAGGTAACCAGTTGGCCTTAATCTCACCTGAAGTTAAGTGATGATAAGGTGGAAGCGCACTTCACCCGTAATCCTCAAATATTGAGGCAGTTCCTAATATCTTATCTCTGGCTGCCGGAACACTACAATGCACAAACATTGATGTTATGACGGTGCTAGCTAGCCAAGCGGGCAAACAAGCCCTACCACCAACCAAACTGAGTCCACAGTTAAGTACCCCTCGTTGGGAATCGAACCCGGTACCTCTGGGTCGTTAAGACCCACTAGATCACATAGCCGATTAAATGTTTGTCATCATAATTAATTATGCATATTTCACGCATTTTCAAAATGTACAGTCGGCGGCAGATCAACCTACCCAAATCTGTCAAATTTCTCCAATGAATATTGATTCTTATAACCAATCCATAAAGTTCAAAATTGATTGTAGAAATTTGACAGTTTTGGGTAGGATGATCTGCCGCCGTGTGTACTATATAAACTTGGTACTGTAGACTAGTATTTTAGATGGTCTTTTGTCGTCATGATTCAAACCATAACGGTAATATTAATTAACTGCATACTGATATTTTATATGCTATTGTTTGAAATCTGTTCGGCAATCTTTTGTGTTCATTGGTCAACTTTAAACCTGTCTCACATAATACAATAGAAATGTTGATAACTACTACTACTACTACTATTTTTGTTCCTGTGTTTTGAATGTGTATGTGTAGTTATACCAAATAAAGATTATTTCTATTCTATTCTATTCTAACTGTTCATATTTGCTTTATGCAGCTTATAGTTTGAGAACAACTGCCGTGATGAAATAATGCGTTACAATATTAATTAATGGTAATAATATGGAAGATTATATTTATAAACTTGGTAAAAAATTTGCATTAGGTAAACATAGTGAAAGTTAAAAGTAAAAGTGAAGTAAATAGCTATAACTTTCCGAGAGATCCGAAAAACACTTTACCCGACCTGGGAATTGAACCTGAGAACTTGGCCTGATACCCATATCGGGCCGAACGCTTTACCACTCGGCCACCGAGGCGTTAAAATATATATAATTATAAAGGATAAATAATTTTTCCCAAACAAGTTTTAAGTCTTAAAATACCTACTATGAAAGAGGAATGATCGAAATAATTTGTTGTGGTCCGAAACTTTTTGATAATAATTTTACAATACCAACTCATTTAACTGAACCTTTCATATTGAAATTAGTATTGTGATTTATCCAAATTTATTCACAAAGGACAACATTTGAAAAGGAGGTACCAAACCGCACTTATATTGATTGAAACTCAAAAGTTGCGAATAGCTTTCTGGTAACATTTAATACTGCTTTACAGTTGAGTCAGAGGGAACGTTCACTCTGGCTGAGTAGTAAAAGACAACAAGACAGGAGTTTTAAAAATAGAGATTTTATATTAAATTAAAATTAAATTTACTGTCCAGTCTGTCTGTCTAAAATAAAACATATTCTATTTGTTTAAATAAAACACGCCATTTCGTGTAGCAATACAAGGAAGCGTAACATATTTATTTTATTGTAAGTACTTTAAGTTTTCTTCTACTTTATGATTGCATTCAGAAATTTCTTGCACTTCTAAAAACCTATATAATGTTACAGTATCTTATTACTTAATTTTGATAGTTTCAGAAATATAATATCAAAAATAAGTTAGTATAAATAATTGTTAAAAATGAAATACAAATTTAAAAGTGCTGCAGGCCTCCAACAAGGTGGACCGACGATCTGGTAAAGGTCGCAAGAAACCGCTGGATTGTGGTGGTGGACCGGTTGTTGTGGGCGGCCTTTGTCCAGCAGTGGACGTCTTTTGGCTGAGATGATGATGACGATGTAAAAGTCATTAGACAGGGTCCAGGGACCAGTTTTAGTGCGTCCTTGAAGTTCCAAGAACATTTCTCTTTTTCTCGAACGCGCTTAGTATAACTTTCTGAGTAACCAGCGAAGTTTTTGCAAGTTTCTGCAAATACACACATTCTGTGTTCGTTACTTCGGGTAAATATATTTGCCGCTTTGTGTGCTAATCAAATTATGCGATAAATGATGTTTGAGAAGGTAATGGTTTGAGTAAAAAGCTTATTGTTTCAGCGTCAGATAAGGTTAGTCCACCTAGTTATACTATTAGTATATACAATTTATCAGAATGGACGAAAAAAGTCTTATTTGTTATACTGCTCAATATAAAGTTATACTGATCAGTATATTGGATTCGATTTGAAAAAAATAATAGAAGTTTGTCCATGTAGTTATACCTACATTTATACAGCTATAATAGTCCGGTCAACAAGTTGAAAAACGTAAAAAATAGACATAAAGCTCCTTAAAATATGAGCAATAGCTCATTGGATTTGGAATGACCTCTAGAAAAATGCAATGTGAGGATTATACATATAAACCATTTTTAAATTTTTGAAAAGCTACATTGTTAGTGTCTTCTGCTCTCAGCTTTTTAGAAAGTGATTGTTGTTGGCCGTTTATAGTTTTTACGGTGCAAGAAACATAAGGTTCTTCAGGGGATAGGGGATAGGGTTTCTATAGAGCTTCCTGCGCCCATTATTCTCCACAGCTAAAAAAAGACATCCGATATGGGTAGTAGGTAAAAAATTTTTTGGACGAATCTTTACCGCTATTGCACTTTACCGTTTGTTAGGTAATATATAGTGGTGACCGTAGCAGTTATGGGAAAAAGACAATGGAAATGACTACACTGTTTGTGCACTAAAGTTCTGTATATTTACTGTTCACACAAAGGTTCACTCAACAAAGTTACAAATCTGACTCCATAAATAATTACACAAATTATGACTAAATGGCGACAACCTGACGATAAGGTGTGCGATGTGCGACTGGCGACTGCCGGGGCGAGCTCCCGTCCGCTCGCTATTGCTATATCAGCATTCTAGGAATAATACAATAATGTGTCGCCACATCACACCCTTCCTTAAAAAAAAAAATTTAATTACAACAACAAAAATATTTTTAAATGAGAGAAAAAAACTAAACAATTTTGACAACCCTAACGTATAAACTCTATTACAATAAAACAATGCTAACAACATACAAAAGTATACCAAGCTTATTCTAAAACTACGCTGCGATAACAATACAAAGTTGCGTTATCAGCTGATACTCGAGCGAGCTCGACTCGACAACGCATACCAACGCTTAAGGCGAATACATGTGATTCTATTTTTAGAACATCTAAGGTCAAGTAACTTTTACTGTGATACAATTTTCAAATAAAAATTTTAACATATTATATCTGTTTTTTATTTACTTTCCTTTCTTACGTTAGGTTGTTTACACGTTACACATACTTTCATTTATTGAGACCATAAAAACACAAAACCTACAATTTTGATTTTACCACCATTATAAAATAATACTACATACACTACTGTACTGTATCAACACATTTAATACATACGAAAAAATTGCGGACACCTACTTCTAGGGCCGACTTAAAAGGTTTCAGGAAAAACCGCAACTTAAAACTAGACAATGACTTAGGTAGTTGTCGTGAGGGCATGCTCTGCAATAACAAAATAACAACCTTTTGGTCCCACAACACCTCTCACGGCAACGCCATGCATGTACTTTGACACTGTTAACACTAAACACGTTTTACAAAACGCACACAAAAAAAAAATACATCTGAAATAAGTATGAGTCGCTTATCACTTTTACACAACTCCTGTTCTACCAGGTGTTACACTGGTGGTGCTGCGAGGCATATGAATGACCTCTGGTAGCGCCACTTTAGCTGTTTCTTTTTTGATCCAATTTCTTATGCGATTTATGCAACTTTTACGAATGGCGTATAACAATCCGATGCTAAACAGTATAACCATGACAATTAAAACAATACTGAATATATTTACTTGGTTTTGTATCTTTTCGGATGTTGCCATTTGAGCCTGGGCACTCACAATTACATCTTTGTTCTGATAATTTCCCATCTTAAAACTTTACAATTACTGTTAAACAAGCGTACTGCGTTGGAATGACCTGATAATTAAACGAAATGGACATAAACTTACTCTTTTATTAAACTAACATTTACAATTATCATTTCAGCAAAAATCGAACTGGTTGCTTAACAACTCTGCCACTGCGTGTTGACCTCAATATTGGTTTCAGCACTTTTTCTTCACTATGTTTAACATCTGAGTTTACTTGGTTCTTTTTTACATTACAATCATTGTCTTTAATACTAATATTAACATTATCTTCGCAACTTTTGTACAAACTATCATTGTATTCTTCGTTTAATATATATGCTGGTTTAAGTCGATCTATAGAAATATTTGACTGACGCTCTGCCAATTGAATCAGAAATGATTTCGCGAATCTTTTAATGATTTTATACGGTCCACTATACGGTGGTGTTAGTGGTCTTTGCAACATGTCGTTCCTAACGAAAACATGGCTACAACTATTTAAGTCTATATGTACGAATATTTTCCTATTTTTCCTATTTCTATCTAATACTGGCTGTAAACTATTTAATGCTTTCTTCAGTTTATATACGTAGCTAGATTCGTCGGACAAATTACAATTTACACTATTGTCATAGAAATCTCCAGGCAGGCGTAACTGATGTCCTAATGCTAATTCTGATGCACTTACATTACTATCGCTTTTGCTGGCTGCACGAAGTCCCAACATGACAGTTGGTAATTCGTCTGCCCATGACCTACCGTAATCTAACAAACGTGCTTTTAAGGCTCCTTTCAGCGTTCTGTGGAATCGCTCTATCATCCCGTTGCTTTGTGGGTGATAAGCTGTAGTGCGAATCTTCTGAATACCTAGTGTTTTCATAAGGGAGGTGTAAAGCTCACTTTCAAATTGTCTCCCTTGATCGCTTGTTATTCTTTTTGGACATCCATATCTACAAACCCAATTTTCGTAAATTGCTTTACTTACAACTTCTGCTGTGATTTCTTTTACTGGAATAGCTTCCGGCCACCGTGTACATCTATCGATCATGGTTACTAAATATCTATACCCTTCACTTGTCGTTGCTAAAGGACCGACTATGTCCGCGTTTAAATGTTCGAAACGATTGCTGGGTGGATACTTTACTAAATCGGAAACTGTATGTCGTTGTATTTTTGACTTCTGACAAGATATGCATTCTTTACACCATCGATTAATGTCCCTATTCATATTAGGCCAAAAATATCTACCTGTAATCATCTTCCTAGTACCTCTAATTCCTGGATGACTAACATTGTGAACTCTACCAAATACTGTTTTTCTATACTGTAATGGAATGTAAGGTCTCATGTTACTTCCAGTAACATTACAATACATTACACTATTGCACAATGGTGACTGTATTCTTTGTAATAACTGCTTACTTTTGTTATCAGCAAGTATGGTCACGAGTTGCTGGTCGGTTTCCTGTGCTAAAGCTTTCGTCGAAATTAATGTCAGCAGGGCAAACTATGGACTCTATTGTTCTGGATAACGTGTCTGCAACGCAATTGTCGTTTCCACTGACGTACTGTATGTCGCTTGTAAATTCGCTAATATACAGTAACTGTCGCGTACGTCTAGAAGTTTCTCTGTCTGAACCATTTTTATCGAAAACGTACGTTAATGGTTTATGATCTGTAAATACTGTCAGTTCACGGCCTTCAACTAAATTTCTAAAATGAATTATTGCTAAATATATTGCTAAAAGTTCTCTATCGTAAGTAGAGTATTTAATCTTTGTGGTAGTAAGTCCTTTCGAAAAATATCCTAAAGGCTTCCAGTCGTTATCCACCTTTTGCTGTAACACTGCTCCGACGCCTGTGCTAGATGCGTCACACATTAAAGCTAACTTACTTTCTACTTCTGGATAAGACACAAATCAAAAGCACTTTCTTAAAGTTTATTTAAAAAAAAAACAGCTAACTTTGACTTTGACTAGAAGGGATATCATCACGCAAGCGTATCCCCCGTCTTCTACTAAATTCTCGAAGACTTTTAAATCAGATTCTAAAAGCAGGTCTCAGCTGGTCTGTGATTTCCACGTGATTTCTCTCCAACTAAGCGTTAATCTTTGTACATTCTGAATTATATTCATTCTGTATGATTATGTAGTAGGTGTAGGTATAAACATATTGAGAAATTGACTTTTAATATAACTTAAATACTCCAAAAACACTTACTAATTAATGCAGTAGTTTACTATACACTGAACTGCCCTTATAGAGCGAAAATGCATTATTATGACAGCGAGACTGAACTAAAATTTTCTACTCTAATTTCCGTTGCCAACATAATTAAATTCCGTAATAAAACAGTCGGTGCAGTGTATTAGCGCGGACTTAGTCAAGCGGAAATCATAAGAGGACTATTCAAAAAGGATCATTTTTATTTCATCACAGACGGTGACAGATGGAATTGGCCAGTGGCCGTATATAGTTTCTTTATTTCAAACATATAGATGTGTGTAAATGTGTGTTGGATCTTGAATTGGACAATTTGAACTTATATATTATTTATTGCACAAAAAACACACATACAGACAACAGATTACAAACAATGGTGAGCCAAGGTGCTAAGCAAAAGTGGTGACCAAAAGTTAAGGTGGAGTGAGCATCATGCTTAAAAGGAAGCGACAAAAGTGCAAACAAAAATATCTCTATTAATAATAACAATATTAGTTACAATACATAATATTTTTTATAAACATATATACATATCTACACTACTGCAATATGCAAGCCATGTGTGTCACTTGTTACATTAAGAATACAACCCGTGCCTCTTTGGTCGACTTACTTTATACTTACTTTGGCTATTAACAAACATCACGATTTGTTAGGAAAATCAAATTCAAATCCGACTCGTGTTTTTATAAAAACTGTTTCGTTCCACTACTGGGCACAGGGCTCCCTAAACCGTTCAACTTTTTTTAATCCTGCGGGCGGTTTATCACTACGGCTCTGTAAAGACAGACAGACAGAATGTATTAAACCTTTATCGAGATATTTTTACGGGGTCATCATCACCAGCTCATTTTATGTCCCCACTGCTGGTGCACGAGCCTTCCCTATGGATGGATAGGGTGAACGGGCCATAACCACTACGCGAGCTCTGTGCGGATTGGTGGCTGTTAATGACTGCTAATGCAGCCGGGACCAATGGCTTCACTTGCCTTCCGAAGCACGGAGGAGCTCGAGATGATATATTTTTGGTCACCAATTCGATTATTAAGTTGCTAAACGTCAGCAATCGCAGACTAGGTGCGTAAACCACTGCACCATTGGGGCTACAAAAAATGAAATAAAAATCGAGTGTCGTCAGTTCGTTCCTTAGAATGACTCGCCCCTCTCTCTAATACTGATTCAATTGTTAATTACTTCTGATGGAAACAAATAAGATAAGCGTGTTAGCCGCCACTTTGCAATTCAAAACTGGGAACTCTTTTTTTAATCGTCTGATTGCTAACTATCCTTTATCCCTCTTAATGGAAATCGGTCACCGCAGCTTATTATACGCTTGTAACACCATGGGTACAGAGGCGTGCCAACGGTTTTATTGATGTGACAATCCCGATATTTTGATGAAGTTTACTTATAAGTTCTATAAGTAAAATATATCATGTTGCCTCTTTACTGTTCAATTATTAGTTTTACATGCATTTGCCTTAGACGAGGTGACCTAATTAAAGTTTTTTTTTGTTACTCTTATAATAATTATTTATGTCATTTATATTTTTTCTAAGGTAATTTTAGGTAATTTTGAATACAAGTACCGCAACTGCACTGGTATAACTTGCAAGCTGCAGCCTTGACTTGCTAGGTATTCCTTTGTGTCAAAGCCCAGTTACTTTACTGAATGTCATAATATTTAAACTGAAGGCAGGCAATGCATCGCGCAAACTACTGAATGGTGGCAAAAATAGTAAAGGCAGTTTTTAAGCATTGTATCATACCATTGATCTCTTTGTTATTTTTACTACAAGGTATATTCGTACTCGTAGTAGTACATAACAAATATGTTAGCTAAGAGCCATATTACATCTCGACTGTGATTTTTGCGTAAAATGGCCAATTTTGGCGTTCTTGATCTCAGAAACAAAAATACATTAACAATTTTGACTTATTGAATAGTGTAGAGTAGCCATTGACATAGTTCGTAGTGGCCTCGCTTTTTGTAAATTTTGCTTAACTTTTTAATTAAAGCCAAAATTGCAGAGAAAGATTTTCATAAAATGCGCGAATTGTTTGAGAGCTCCTAGATTGAATTACTGTTCGAAACAAATGAAATAAAAAAATAGAACGTTATCTCTTATATAGTCGTATAGACCCGTTCGTAAGCGGCCTCGGAATTTTTAGATATCATTGATATTATATAGAAAAAAAAACTTATTCTCAACCAAAAAACTTCGAAAATTACTTTAAGTTAACTGTGAATTTCTCCTATCTACGATAATATTATTCAGTTTCTGTTAGAACGTTAGAGACGACAGCTCTGCTAATATGATCTTAAACTCGTATGAATATAATTGCAGACTGATCAGGCTCATCTGTTTAAAACATCGACTGACAATTTGTTCGTTAGATTCAACACAATGCGCAGGAGATACGGGCGTCCCTTCGGCACATCGATCGTGATGAATGGTTGCAGGAATCATAGAACAATTTTATCTGATAGGCTTCCAAACAATAAGTATCTACGTTCTTAATGTTTAAAATCAGACCACATCCATTTCTGTTCACGATATCACATGAGAAAGGTAAAAGCTTAAATGAATGCGCCTACTAATATTATAAACGCGAAAGTTTGTAAGTATGGATGTTTGTTACTCTTTCACGTAAAAACTACAGTTTGTGTGTATGTTCGTATATTGTTGCTTCTTCACGCTGCAACGGATGGATGGATTTGGATGAAATTCGGCAAACAGATAGTTTAAAACCGGGAATAACACATAGGATACCTTTTATCCCGATATTCCCACGGGAACGGGAACCGGGAACCACGAGGGTGAAACCGCGAGCGGCAACAAGTTTCTTTAATAAATTTTGAACCTTAGAGTTTGGGTATATAGATCAATATCGATTAGAGAAATTTGACAGTTTTGGATAGGTTCATGTGCAGGCGTGTGTACATACATATTCACAAACACATCTATCTATCCTTATGACGCCATCACTGATGCATCAGTATCATTTAAATAATTATAATCATAACTGATATTATAAATACAAGTGTGTTTGTTTGTTTGTTTGTTGTTTAATACGCTTTTACGCGTAAACTACTCAACCGATTAACATGAAATTTTGTACACAATATTCTCAAGAGTATAATTTAAAAAATGTTAGAGGTTTTACTAAAACAAATGGAGTTTGTTTGTTCGTTTGTTTTGTTACGCTCTCACGTGTAAACTAATTAACGATTTGTTTGTTTTGTCATCATAGAAACGTCAAAGCGGTACGAAGTCCGCCGGGTCAGCTAGTAAAAATATAATTGTAATTAGTTTCTCTTCCATTTGTGATGAATCCTTCCTTTGAAATAGACATGATATTTGGCGGATATGATTACCGACTGATCAGCCTCATCTGTTCGAAACATTGACTGACAATTTGTTCGTTAGATTAGACAATGCGTTTAGGGAAGTACGTACGGGCGTCCCGCCGGGACACCGGCCGTGATGAATGGCGTAAATAGAGCTTGTCCCTCAAGCCCGTCCCAGTTTCTGTAAAGACAAGTAGAGTGTGAGCCGGAAATTAAACGTCGGGCTGGCATCGTTCTAATAAAGCTCATTATTAACCCTTTCAAACTTCTCACAATTAAACGGCTAAGATGGAGCTCCCGTAATTAATTGCATACGCTTATATTCTGTGTACAACTTTCTCAAATGTTTCGTTATCGTGCTGGGTGAAAGGTGCGCTGTATTTTTCTGGTTTGTGTTTGCTATTTGTGTTTAGTAATTGGAAAGATAAATGTTGTAGTAGTTTTATGAAAAATACTCATTATTTGTGTTAATTCAACTTGTTGAAATGTTTTGCTGTCGTGTTGGTCGAAAGGTGTGCTCGTTTTATTGGTTTGTGTTTGTTGATTGGCATGGTAAATATGGTAGTCATAATTAATATGAATTGTTTAAAAAGAAATTGGACAGGTAGCTAATATTTAAAGTTCCTCCTTAGCATAGCAGATAGGTATATGTTTGATCAAGGAAGAGCAAGCTTTCCAGTTACAAGTACTTATAAATACATATAAGGGGCCCTCTATGAGCTGGTTTTATTCGTAATTTTTTTATAGGATAAAAAAAAACTTTTTTTCTTTTTTCGTGATTTGGAAGGCAAGTTAAGCCGTTACCTAGTTATTGTCGAGATATATATACTCGGCCGATTTCGGCTACAGTGACTGCTAGAAGAAAAAATAAAAAGAAAGTTCCGCTAATCCGCAGAATTAGGGCTACGTTGAGCTGCCCTACCAACTATTGTTAGGTTATCACTTCGCTCAAGAGAGCAGAGCCCAGCTGTGGGCTAGTTATAAACTTATCTTATCTTATCTTAGTGGGGCCTGCCGAGGTTTCCACCTCCCAGTAACACTTTGACCCATTGGGATTTTTTGTGCAACCCCATCCTTTCACTCTTCCTCCTCTGTAAAAATAGATGCCATAAGTCTGGCAAAGTCCTTAAGAGCGAAGAGCCTGAAGTCCTCCGGTTTCGGATAGGCCGACCCCAGGAGTGCCTTTCTTTTCCTAGCCAGAGAGTCGCAATCACACAGTAGGTGCTGCATTGACTCCGTTTGCTCTCCACATGCCCTACACAAACTATTTGTTGAAAGGTGCATTCTGTGAAGCATTTGTTTTGTGGCATAGTGCCCTGTCAAGGCACTCATGGCTAATCGGGCCTGCCTTCTGCTGCCTCCGCATATGAACTTACTCCGTCCTGAGGCGTTTTCGCCTAGGAAGGATTTGGAGTGTTTCATACCCGGCTGCTCTTTGCCGTGCCTATTTTTGATGTAATCTTTTAAGGCCTTGTTGATGGTACTTTGTGCAAGTGCCACAAACGGCTCAGGACCAATAAGCTGGGACTCTGAGCCCTTCCTGGCAAGTGCATCCGCCATCTCGTTGCCGTGGATTCCCATATGGCCTGGGACCCAGATCAATCGCACCTTGTTATTAGTTATAAACTAATACGTTCATTGATTTCCAATCATTAATAAGTTATTCGTAAGAGCTCATTATGAACGTACATACGATACGATAACGTCATCATTATTCAGGCACAGGGGGAAAGGGAATACAATAAGATCTTGTATTTACGGATTAATAAGGATTTCATTATACTGTGCCGAGTAGTAACAGCTAACCGGCACGTTGTTTGTTTCTTTCTTGTATATGGAAATAAAATATATTTCCATATTATTTTGTACAAGGATCGCAAGCAAATTCGGAGGTAGTTAGTAATAAAAACGTACTCAGCTTCGGGACCAGTATTTATTGGTAGCAATTATTTAAGTCATGGAGATTTATCTTATAAAATTTTAAAGTTGCTCTAATCTTTTGATATTGGTAGGACGTTTAGATCACTTAAAAATATTCTATTTCATTAACAAAAACAATAACATTTGTTAGGTTTTATAAAAAATACTAGAGCGATTTGAAGAAAAAAATATCATGAATTAGTCGTTCGGCAATCGTTTAAAGTGGTCGGACCACAGAGACCTGGCAAAACAAACAATTACTATTTCACAAATATATTTGAATATTTCTATTTGAAAAACGTGATGAAAAATGTGACGTCACAAACGAGGCGAATACGGTACATAAAACAAATAAATTGCTTTACACAAATGGAAAACTACGTGCCAATGTCCAAAATAAACTAACTCTTAATTTCACTCCGATAACGAACTAAAATGACGTCGACCAGTTTCCTTTTCTTTGAACACAAAGAGAGTCAACAAAACAGAAAACGTACCGTTTGCCCCTTTGATCAGAACTAAAAGTAAATTCAACCGTAAAACAGGTCGTTAATATCTGGATAATCGGTTAGCGCACGTAAAACGCCATGGTTGGACGGGTACAGTACAATGGAACGCCAATATTGTTGTTTTCACCATGCCTGGAACTTTCAGTTGTCCACACAGTGAATTTGGTTGCGGTATGACCGCGAATGGGATGCGTTTTCTCTCTAAAGGCCTCAATTCACGGTCACTCCATTCGTGCCACTCCATCACTCCTAATTAGAGATGGATTTTGGAATATTTGGAAATCCAACGCTCGGAGTGACTCTACGCAATCCACGTAGTTGTATGGCCCCCTTTCACAGGCACTCCTTCGCGCCACTCCATCACTCAAAATTAATGGATTACCTATGGAATATTTGGAAATCCTAGGTAGAAGGGATGCATACCTTGCCAGTAGCATAAATATTTAAAAAAATAGTTTATTTTTAAATCTTACAACCACGCGGACGAAGTCTAGTAAAGTCGAGTAAAGTGCTAGTCTAGGGCCTTTAAAGCTCAGAAAAGATTTATAAAAAAAATATCATATGACCTTCACGGACTGTTGTAGAATTTCATAGAGCTTTTAGTATTGACAACTCAAGTGTCTATTTGTCAATGACATCGCGCAGCACAGAAGTCATTCGTGTATTTCATAATATTTATATTTGGTTAAATTCGGATTGCGTCGCGATGATTGTGTTTAGTGTACGATTCGCGTTCGGCTTAGTGATATACCTTTGTTTTAGCATAGTAACAATCAATATTGCCCGCCACCTGAGAACCGTGATAATGCAGGATCCTGTTCTGAACATCTTGATTTCAGTCAGAGGCAATGGAACTGTGTAGCCTCACTGTAGGTAAAAGACACTTTGACCAAAAAGTGAGTCATTATAACCAGCTCGTTTTATGTCCACGCTGCTGGGGCTCGGTCCAGCCATCCTTTCCTGTGGATGGATAGGGAGAACGGGTCATACCCCACCACTCGGGCCCAGTGCGGATTGGTTATTGTTAACGTCTGCTAATGCAGCTGGGACCAACGGCTTTAAATAGAAATAGAAATAGAAAAAATCTTTATTTGGTATAACTACACATGCACATTCAAAACACAGGAACATCACTATACGTGCCTTCCGAAGCACGGAGGAGCTCGAGATAAAAATTTTAGGTCACCCATCGCGTTATCCACAGCGCTATCGAGCCCCTCAAAAAGTGAGTATAACCAATAAATTTGTTTTAGTCAAGTTGAGTCAGCACGAGCACAAATGCAACTTGTGCGGCAGGCGGGTCAAAGGTATTTTTTTGACCAAAAAATGCAAAATAATGCAGTTACGGTTAAGTAAATATAATTGAAAATACTATCGTATTAAATGAACAAAATATATATTTAGTATCATAGGGAACGTGTTTACAATTTGTCAGAACCATAATGTCATAACACGCTATAGTTTTTTCTACAATATCATTTAAAGTTAGGTAAAAATCATGAAAACGAGTGGCGGCGTTTAGTAGATTTCTTATAGTTTATCTAAATTATTGTACCTCTGATTTTGTCTAAACAATCATCAATGGATAAACTACAAATTGCTAGACCACATTTTCGATTCATCAAGTGGTTATTTAAATAATTATTTTTTATTAAGCACCTTAAATTCCCCATACAAAATTAGTATGGCCGCGCGGCATCAAATAAATATGGACGACGACATTTCAAATAAAACATATGACACTTGTCACTTACGGACGGCGCACCCTTAATCTCACCTAATGTTAAATGATAATAAGGCCGAAGGAAGCGCACTTTACCTGGAACCTCAACTACTGAGGCACTGGCTATCTTATCTCTGCTGTCGGAACACAACAATGTTACAAACATTGATGTTATGGCGACATATTTAGATAAGGTGGTGGAAGCTAGTCAGGCGGACAAACAAGCCCTACCACCAACCAAACCGAGTATACAAACGTGCACCCGGGTCTTAATCACTAGACCACAAAAGCGGTGTAACTGTTGCTACAACAAGCATTCTTATATCGAGTATGCTCGAAAATAAGCAGTCGTTTTATTTACGAGCCTGCTTCCTGAGGCGGGCAAGTGTGTGTGCTTTGAATGCACACATTTCATTTGAGAATGCATATTTAAGGCGCTGACAACAATGAAACAGTGCTTGCTGTCAATCTAAAAACGAGCAAGGGATACAAACAGTGCGTGATCAACTCTATTTTCTAATCCTACTAATATTCAAGTTTGTGCGTATGTATTTTCGTATATTTGTTACTTCTTCACACTGCAACGGATGGATGGATTTGGATGAAATTCGGTATACAGATAGTTTATAACCTGGAATAACCAGATGGAATTTTATCCAGATATTCCCACGGGAACGGGAACCACGCGGGTGAAACCGCGAGCGGCCGCTAGTAATACATAATTTAATCGATTTATTTAGTAAATGAAAAAGATTATCATGTAAATAGATACTGATTAGAGATGAATTTGGATTTTTTCTGTAGAGAAAATTTTATAACTCTGCATTTTGGAAAAAAAATACGTTTTAGCAAAATAATCTATCATTACATTTTTTTTTGGCGTTGTTTGTTGTACACTTTTTATGTAAACCATGAATAAGAGCCGCTCATTTCACAGTTGTCAGCGCCTTAAAAATTTGCTTAACTATTTTACTGGCCAAAAATTAAAACAATAATAAAATTCAATTGTTATGTGTTACGTGTAACTTGGGGCAGGGAAGCTGTTTAAACCAGCATATTTATCGCCAGCAAATATGATCAGCTAAAAAGCATGGCAGGTTTGAATGTTTTCGCAGACATGTTTTTTATAAGCATGTCTGTCAGTAGGTACCAAGAATAAGCAAATACGAAAGCAAATAAGAAACTATCTTGCTCGCACTTGTAGCATCCTTGGTCGTCCTTCCAGGAACAGAGTTCTTTCTAAACTGATAGACTGAAGTCGTTATTTGTATTAATAATTCGTTACACACACTCCAGAGCCCTATTGTAATATCACACTAAACTTAATACCTATAGAAGACACTGTAGGTGGAATGTAATAAAAAAAATTGGTAAAATAGGTAACTATGTGTGAAACTTTAGTTAATAGTAATTTTTCATAAGTTAAGCCTTTACCGTATAAATACCGTAAACGGCGAATGACTAAGTAATTAAGTTGGTTTAGGTAAAATAAGGTGATTTTCTTACGATTTACAGTTTATTATTCCCACACATAGACTTTTTTTACAATTTGAAATGTACTTTTTATTAACCATGCCTAGTAGTTTCACACTTTAACTATTTTAATGGAAATGACCGGATGAAAGATTTCATTCTAAGCAGTTTTTCACTTTCCACGACGTTATAGTGTTTTGTTTTATCAGTTTCCTACCTATTAAAGTTTCAGTCCTTCCAATACTGACACAATTAGATTGCTCAACCGCATTTCAATAGAAAATAACGTTAATTTCCAGCGTATTATTCGCATTAAACAAGGGGCAGTCCTTTGTCAAAGTCATGAATGTGATTTAATAAATACGTTCCCACTTAACGGGCTTAACAGAATTTGACAAAATTTTAATTAACTACGTTGAAATACATTAGCCGCAAGGACCGTTAACACCTGTCAAGGGCTCATTGGGCTCATTATGAGACAATCATGTCTTAGGGCTAATTTAAACCTGATGCCAGTTACTGACGCCAGTCGTTGGGCTGATACTGTACTGGTACGGTAGTGTACTGTCCGTGGGCGCGGTCTCATATACAAAATATTTGGTAATAGGTGTATATTCCCGAAAAATAGCCATGCAACCAAATATAAAGACACCTGTGATTACATTCAAAATCTTGTTTCCGTTGATTTACTTTTCCATAAAAAAACTCAAAGGAGATCACCCAAGTTGGGCTATTTTCAAAAGTACCGGCCAACAAAAAAAAAATAATATTTTATTAGACCATAACATAATGAACATTTTTTATTATGACACCAAAGTTGTAAGTCCATTCTTTGAATTATTATTCAACCGCTAATTAATTAATATTATGTCAGTGTAATAAAAATTATGTGCAATTTTTTTTTATTTTTTTTAGCAGCTTGTGTGACAGGCCTTCGAAAGTGACAAAACAAACATCTGAATAACGCATTTAAATATTTTTATGAACTATGTAAAAATATTATCTTTAAACCTCATTTAACAATACAAAAAATGTTCCAACAGGTTGGGTTCCGTAGTAACAAATGAATAGAATAATGTAAGTTAATAAAATATAATAATATTTTTGATTGGCCGGCACTTTCAGAATAAGCCCAAAAATGTATGGACGGTGAATGATGTCCTTTATTGTATTACAAGTGTTTTCTTCATTTCTGCAAGGTTTCGACTTCTATTTATGTTTGCCCATAGGGTTGACGACCGAGAAGAAAGTATCAGCTTGACCTAGGGTTGTCACTTTATAGTTTTACTTAGTAACAAAGAACCTCAATATCTCGGCCACCCACGTGGTGCTTTTCAGTTATGTTCATATTTCCAGGGTTTTAAGAACGGTACCCTACCTGCCATATTCGGGATTATACAGGTACTAGTGGCCGCTCGCGGTTTCACCCGCGTGGTCCCCGTTCCCGTGGGAATATCTGGATAAAAAGTATCCTATGTGTTATTCCCGGTTATAAACTATCTGTATGCCGAATTTCATCCAAATCCATTCAGTGGTTTTTACGTGAAAGAGTAACAAGCATCCAAACTTACAAACTTTTGCGTTTATAAGATTAGAAGGATTTCCAAACACTCTGGATGATCGAATAGTGTCTAATTTAAACTAAATAACTAGGCTAATTTAAACATGATGCCAGTTAAAAATACAAATAATTAAAGTTGTTGCCCTTTAATGAATGAATATCGATTGCGTAAGGATGGACCCACTAGAATATGTCTAGGTGGTCCCCAGTGGTTGAACTGTGTGAAGTGCGCTTGCATACTTTACTTTATCGTTACTTTCCTCAGCATGCGAATAAAACAATAGTTTTGTTACAATGTGGAGTTGTGTTCAAAACTCAGCAACACACGAAATAGTTTATGACAGCCATCATCTGTTTTCCTTTATCAATTTCCTCTTTATCAAAACTTAGTACGCAAGTTTCACAATAGTGCTTCCTGACATATTTGTATATAGCTCAGCATACAAAGTTTTGATAACAAACGAAACTTAGTCGCGGTGGGAAGTGTAATAAAAACAAGACAATAGGTTTCTTGGTAAGGGCGTGCGAATAAAAGGTATATGATTGTAGACTGGTTAAAACAGCGGTTTTTGACTCCTTGGAACCCTAAGCCGTAGTAAGTAGTAGTCACTGTGTTCTGTGGTAGTAGTGGTGACAGTAGTAGGCTTTGTCAGGCTGCGGGTGCGACGTTGCAGGCGCTATCTATGGCAAGCGGCCGGCGTAAAGTCGGTAAAATCAAGGTTTGAGCGTAGCGCGATAGAAACATTATGTTGATAGGTCGTGCGCCGCAGCTACGTTACAGCTACGGTACAGCTACGCCACAGCTACGCCGCTGCTACGGCACAGCTAGTCACAGCTACACCACAACTACACCATAGTTACACCACAGTTACGCCACAGTTACGCCACAGTCACGCCACAGTCACGCCACTGTTGCTACGCCACGGCTACGCTGTAGCTATGCTATAAATACCCTATTTGACAAAGTGTCTGAAGAAATATATATGGGCCTATTCTTATACAATTTGTTTATGAACTAAGGCTTAACGCTACGCTACCAGAAAGACTACCCTTCTGATAACGTAGCGTTCAGCCTTAGGGCGGGGTCGAATAAAATCAAATACTCAAGGTCATATGATTCTGCAATCGACAGCGCCTTAACTTGAGAGTATTGCCGCCAAAAGCGAAATGCGTAAACGGAAGTATCAGCAGTACATATGCGAATAAAACCTGGGACCTTCGGGTCCAAGACCAGTGGACTTACCACAGAGGTATGTAGTAAAATAAATTAAGTTTTTTTTCCCTTTAGTTGATGGCTTGATGCGATTAGCACATTTAGACAGTGTCAAAGTATTTTTTCTTACAAGTCTATACTAATATTATAAAGAGGAAAGCTTTGTATTTTTATGTATGTTTGTAACGAATAAACTCAAAAACTACAAAACCGATTAAAAAAATTCTTTCACCATTAGAATGCTACAATTAGCGCTGAGTAAATAGTCTATATTTAAAAAAAAAGACCACTCGTGCGAGCAGGGACGGGCCGCTAGTAATACATAAATAAACAATATTTCCTTCCTGTATGATGATGATGAATAATAATAGAAATGAGAAGTGAACAATTGTAGACCCCCCAGCCCCTCGAGTATCTCTTCTTCTTCGACTTCTTGAGAGTATTTGAAGTAACGCTGCACTGTTTTGTTTCATTTGCCAACACTCATGCACACTCACGAACACTTAACGTTTAATAGTCCACCATTATTTCACATTAATATTTGACTTATCACAATTTTTTGAAAATAAAACAAAATCGCAGACATGCCTCTTCACTTTCCAGCCAGGAGATCGAATAAGGTTTTTATTATTAATATTAAATGCGCTATTAACCATCAATAATAGATGTGTTAACCCGCCCGAAATGCTGATACGCTTGTCAGTTAGTGTTCAAGTCAGTATAATCTAACGGAGATGATTTAATGGATATCCATAAATGATAAATGATGAATCCAATATATATTGAACCACGATTTCTCGCATACAACTCGAGCATCAATCCTGTTGGTTACAAACTATGTTTGTATTAACTAAGTAAGTAACTTTTGTAGCTATGGTTTTTAGATGTAAAAACTGGCCCAATATTGTTATTGGCACTAAGTTAAGAGCGAGGCACCCCAACACAAGTATTTAAATTACTGGTTGTCTCAGTACTTAAGTATTTTATTGGGAAATAAAAAACTATTTCTTTTTTATAGTTTTACTGGACACGTTAATATTATAATACCTTATGCGTATAAATATAAGACGCAGCCGCGTCTTATATTAAAAAAAGATCTCAAAAAAGAAGAAGGTCTCCAAAAAGATTAGGATAGCTTCAAAGCTTTCCTAATCTTTTTTTGTTTATATATTTTTAGGCTTAAAGGACTTTATTTCTCATAAAAACTACAGAAGTTCACCTAAAATGAGATATAAGAAATTACACATTTAAATTTAAAAAATTATAAGTAAACCTCCGGGACCCAGTTCAATTAGTAGGTCTAACTAAAGTAACTAAAACTATGGTAAAAAGATTTGTTTAAAGTCTAAACATTTTATCTAATTGTAAAACAGAAATAAAAATACATATTATTTATATATTTTTCCCAGCTGAATCTTTTTTTCATAACTATGCAGTTCATCGTCATCAGCCTACACTTGTCAAGCTAAACATAAGCCTCTCCAAGTGTACGCCACAAATACAGCAGAAAACAAATAACAAATTCACACTAGTAGTTTTCTGTACGATAATTCTATGATATTTAACTGAATTAAGTACGTAAATGATTGTCTAGCATAATAACTACACAGTCCTATTAACAGGTTCCCTGTCCCATATATCACATGTGATACATAACAATTGATTATCTATTGTTTTAATTTTTGGACAGCGAAACTGTTAAAAACTAACAAGAAATACAATGTTGTTCGTAAATAATCAATGCTACCTTAATGCAGTTGGCGCGTCTATTTAGGCGTTACTAAGTGTTCTGTTTAACATACGTTTCGAAATAACACACGTTGCAGTACCGGCCACAAACTGTCAAATTTCCTTAATATACTATGAACTTTATTTATGTGGGATATGGTTGAAGATTTTTCAATATTTTTGACGCCGTAAGGGAGAAAAGAGCTTGACACTTGCCAAGTTTCTTGCCGGTTCTTCTCAGTACAAGGTCTCCCGCCCAGAGTAAACTTACGAACCGATGGCATAATGACGTTCATAAAAAAATGTATGTTTATATTTCCCATCACAAAATAGGTCCATTTGACTAAGGCTTATTATTAATTAATAATTAACATAGTATCCTATATTCGTGAGAGACTGGTGCCTGATAAAGGTTTCTTATAAAAAGGAAACTTGGGCTACAGGTCACCAAGCCCTCCCTGGAAATAGTAACTATTTATTTTAATAAAGTTTTCAACAAATTATAAACAAAAAAAAAACAGAACGAAACAAATGAGAAACAGTTAACCTATGTAAGTAAGTATGTGTGTGCGAATGTTTGTCTACTAGGATGTTTGTAAATATATATGTATATATAAGTGAGTATGTGTTAATAAGAGCTATTTGTAGCCTAAACTGAATAAATAAGTTTGAATTTTCATTTTATTGAATAAATTTTACAGTTTTGGATAGGTTGGTGTGCAGGCGTCTCTGTACGAAGACACATGTACTTATTCCATCGCAATAGCTTAATTAGTAGATTAGCAATTACGTTGTAATCTACGTGTAATCTATCGCGCTTGCTTGATCAGTCAATACACACACATACTCAAATTTTGTTGATAGAGTACTTAAGACACTCGAAATTTAAACAAGTAATTAAAAAACCCATAATATTTTGATGCAGTCACATGTTAAGAGGCCTATTACATTTTGACCGTGATTTTTGCATAAAATTTCCAACTTCGGCGTTCTTGTTCAGAGAAACTGAAACCCTTAGACAATTTTGACTTATTGTATGGTGGAGAATAGTTATTAGTATAATTCGTAGCGACCTCGCTTCCTGCAATTTTCCCTTGACTATTTATATAAAGCCAAAATTCCAAAGCTAGTTTTCAATTAAATACGCTGACGGCAATTTTCAAACTCATGGTTTGAACTACTTTACTAAGCAAACGTAATGAAAAATATATAATAGTATCTTTTAAATAGTGGTTAAGTTCGTAGCGGCCTCGGAACTTCGAAATATGAATGGAATTTCTACAAAAAAACCCATTCAAAGCCATACAACGTTCAGAAGTAGCTGTAAATATCTCCTCACTCCATTAATATATACAACCTCCTTGGTCGAGTGGTTTGTACACCGGTTTTCATGGTGTCGTCATCTCTGAGGTCCCGGGTTCGATCCCCGGTCGGGTCAATTTAGAAATTATTGTTTTTCTAAATTGTATCGGGTCTGGATGTTTCTATGTATAATAAGTATGTATTTAAGTATTTTATGTATGTTTATCCGTTGTCTAGTAACCATATAACGAGTTTCATAAAGTGAGTGTTGAGAAGTGAGAGTTTTTTTATTTTTTATTTATTTAATATTATTAAATAGAATGTACACCAAAATTAACGTTAGTTTATAAGATTTTAAGATTTCAAATACATACTTTTTTTAACGATAAAAAATTATTAAACTTTATGTAATTACAACTGCACAAAATGCTACTTTTGCGATGCATCTGCCGCTCGTAGTACTGAGAAAGCGCGAACGCGCGCATTTTGTGATAGGGCTCTTAAGCGGGGGGATTAAAAGTCTAATGTCCGTTTTCAAGAACCCTTAAGGTGAAGGTGACACCTAAGCAAATTCATTTGACGGTTTTACTCCGACAGTTGTAACCTAACAGCGCTTAAATGTCACATAACATTTTGGGATCGTCAATGAAAACTAACTTATGTATGTTAGGTTTATGATAGGACTAAAAATATTTATTGACCTGCACAACATGTTACAATAAAAAAACTTACATTATGGATACATGGATGAGTTAGACACAAGTAAAACAAATAGCACATAAAAATACAAACAATTTTAAATAACTCGCACAGAGAGAAAAAAAGAAAAAATATACAATACGGCTGTGGGACGCCAACGGGAGATGTCTCAGGGATACTTTTGTGGCATTACGCAAATGCAAATGATGGGAAGGCAAATGTAGATGATGATGATGAAACGATGCAATCAAATAAATATAGTCGCTTAGTCTTACTCGCTTATATTCTATTTCAACATATTTAAACAAATGTTTGCTTTGGTTTTTTTTACAATCAACTCATAACGAATCTTTAATAACATTGATAATTGGTAATTAAATAAGATTACAAAGATCTTTATTCGAAAAATGTATTTTAAGTGTTGAGAGTGTTTTTTAACAAATAACAAGTATAAATTTCTCCATTAACGCTTCAAACTGTTGACCTACAAATTCACAGCTGAAAGCTTAAGGCTCTCATCTTAAAACAATATTTTATTTTCTTGTGTATTTTTTATACTTATAATATTTTAAATTCGGGTCACTGCTGACAAAACAAGAACTGATTTTGATGATAAGCACAAATAGGAAAGTCTAGGTTGCTTCACTAGTTCCAAGTTACGTAAAAACATGTAGGTAATTATCGTTTCACAGGTGTGGGAATGGAAATTAAAATTATATACATAGGAAAAATTACAAAATGTTTGTATGATTTTAAATAAAATATCAAATGGTTCGAAACCAGCTCGTGTAAATTTTTCAAAAATCTTATTAAAATCTTTATTTTATCAAAAACGTGTAACATAAATGTGAAATAAAATAAAAAATAAAGCTACAAGGTTTTTTTATCTACCAGCAGTGAAAGTGACTCTCAGAAATTAAATATCTATAAGTAGTATCGAATATAATTCATTTATTTATTTATTTATATTATTCACTTACAACTATCATTACAGGTTTCATTACCTAATACAATAGTGCAGCTATATACAAGTTCACGATACAAGGAAAAACTAAACAATTGGATTAAGTAAATGATACTTCACTATACACGGCCTTTGTGAATTCATTAAATGTACAGTGAAATAAATCAACCTTAGCCTTAGTGAAATAAGGGATTTTTTATTTACAACAAAGTTTCTTACCTTGCAAAACATTTAGTTGAAGAGATTGGGAGATACCTTTCTTTGTACGTAGCGATACAAAGAAAAGCAAGTTACATTCTCAAGCCAAAGTAAAATTCCTTCCAAAAAATTGGAATCACTCACACCTTTCTTATCAATGAGATACATAATTTTGCATTTTAATTTATGTTTAAACAGAGAATGTGTGCCTCAACTCCGCATTTTTTAAAATCCCTTACAGTTAAGCACTTTTTCTTCAATTTACCTTGAATCTTCAATTACTGACTAATTATCTCTAATAGTCAAAGTGACTACACTCATCTTTCAGTTGCCTGAATTTGATAGTTTTAACATATTCCAAATGTCAAAATTAGGCTACCGACGCAATATTGAGAGGTTATTCAATTAGCAGACTGAGGTTCTGCTATTAGTTCTGTTGTTATAGAATATGTAAAACCATACATATATTTATTTTTATGTAGGCATATTTATGCAGTGCTTTAAGTTGATCGAATTGAAAGAATTGGATTGACATATTTGATAAAATGTAAATCTTCTTGCAGGCGGAGAACGGAGCTGAAGGTGTGACCTCTTCCACACCAGTCCTTCCCCTATGCCCAAGCGGGAAACCTGATGTGGACGATCAACCCCTACTCAATGATGGTAAGTGATATAATTTAATTGCGGATTAGAGCAGAAACTTCCTGTGAAAATATTTTGTTAAGTTCTTCTATAGGTTTCCATCTACGTTTGGCGATTTAACAGGATTTTCGAACATCGTGGTGTATTGTGACGGGTTACAGGCTATAAAATGTTCCGTAGTAAACAATACAGGATGCTTTTTTATTAATAACAAAGATCAAATAAACAGTTCTTTCGCGACAGTGTCTGATAATATAGACAAAAATAAAAAAGCAGTTTCTTAGTCTTGTTCTTGAGAACAAGGAACGCGATAGACACATTTTTTTTAAACCTGAGTCATAATAACTCACTACCAGCGATTTTATAGTCCGATGAAAATTTTCTAAGGTTATAAATCATAATGTTGAAACATGAGAATAATTGTCCAACTTAGCAAAAGCAATTGTGACACTTGTGACGGCCAAAACACTATTTTTGAGGCTTATAGTGACGCACTGGTGAGCAAAAACCTTCCTTATCTCATCAAACCGTCCCTGATCTGTGCAATCTCGAGCTTTGAGTTACATTAGCCATACAACTATGAAATTAATGCATGAGAAAATAAGTTTTAATCAAACTCAGACTGGCAGGTAAATAACCTAGTACTGTACTTTAATTTCTATTAACAAAGCGAGATTCAATAACACAAACATGATATTTCCCATGTCGAGTCGATATTATGATATTCCGAAATCCCCGACCGTTAATCTTTTTTCCAATCTTCGTTTGATACTCGGGAAACGTACCCGACATAGGGTTTTGATTTAAAACAATGTAAGATGGAGAATTAATCTTCTTGGCTTGTCCCAGGGGATAATGAAAGACAAATGAGACGCTCGAAGTAAGAAGCGGGTCCAAGATTTGTTTGGAAGCCCAATATTCTTTAGAAAGTGTGAGCTGACACTGCTGGAAATTGAGAATTTCATTTAATTGTCGAAAATTAAATGTTCATCACATACATTTATATAGTTTTTAAAGTTCATACGAGCACTACACTTGATAGAAATTCGTTTTGAGTGAACCTACCTTATTCTACTGTCTTTTCAAACCCTTTGCAGGGTCGGTGGTCACACGGACCATTAGCTATTTTAAAAAGATAACGATGATGTTTAATTCTCTCTATTCATATTTAAAGCTCAATAGGAAGAGACATAAAATATAATTCTAAAGTAAAATAAATAGCCTAATATATCAATTTCGTAAATTAATTGAGATTTGTATGAAATTATTATCAGCCAGTGCATTTCCTAATTTCTTTTTTGATCTACGAGTAAGTATACGAAACCTATTTTAGTGATGAATTGACAAACTAGGACTTGTATTTAGATTCTTGTAGCCTGTGAGCTGGTAAACTTGTACCCTTTGAGAAACCGGCCCCAGGGTAACAATATGATAGATTAGTAATACGGTGGTAATACGTATTCAAACGTCTTTTGACTGAGATGATGATGATGATGATGATGATTCAGATGATGAAGCCATACTGAATTATTATACGGATCGTATAATGTTGTCCATAATATCTACTACGAGTAATGTCTTTATAGAACGACGGGTCAAAAGAATAAATATTATTTTCATTTATTTATTTAATCGGACAACTCCTGATCCATTATTGTTAGTAACAAACTTAAAACTATAACTATAACTTTATAAATGTTTTTAACTTTTTGTTAACGCCTCGGTGGCCGATTGACAAAGCGCTTTGCCCGATACCCGAAGCTCTTAGGTTCAATTCCCAAGTCGGGCAAAGAATGTTTTGCATTTGTCGATGTTTAGCCCGGGTTTGTGATCATACCGGTTTCATACCAACCCGCATTTGGCAAGCGTGGTGGTTTAAATGATGGAGACCTTTGCCCAGCAAGTGGTTTTATTATTAATGTTTTATTTGATTTTTATTATTTTGAATTTTTTATTTACAATGCTATACATAGTAAGAAGATAAAATTTTTACTTACTAAAAAAATCCGAAAAAAAAGGACAAAAAAGGTCAGAAAACAGGTCGTGAGTTCGATTACCACTCAAGTTTCCTGAGGTTCGTTGATTTGATCTAGTAAAAATTTTATCATGTTTTATAAGATTAACCCTAACCTAAACTTTTCCTTTCTGATCTGGACTTATAATAAAAGTACCAAAGGTACTTTAGTAGTTATTTAATTGGATGAAATGAATATCACATGACACACAAAAGCGAGACAAATTGCTATTAAAGACTAATTGTGTACCTGACACAAGTGGTACTTATTTATTTATTTATTTACTAGCTGACCCGGCGGACTTCATACCGCTTTGACAGTTTCTATAACAACAAAACAAACAAATCGACAAACAAACAAACTCACTTTTTTTTTAAATAATAATCCTATGTCTTTGATTATTTTCTTGAGAATATGTGTACAAAATTTCATGATGATCGGTTGAATAGTTTACGTGTAAAGGCGGAACAAACAACAAACAAACAAACTCACTTTCGCATTTATAAATTTAGTTAGGATTGCCAGCGCCCCATAAGCTAGTGTCGTATTTTACCTGTTTTGTTTTTACTGTAATAACGCTACTTAATTTCTTCGTCAACCCTCTTAACATCCAACTTGGGACGTTTCGGCAACATTAAATTTTATAAATCCATTCTATTTTGTTGCTTGAAGACAGTCGTTTTAATCAAACGGTGATTTAACACTTACACGTGAAATGTCTCTGAGGCGTTAGCGCGCGCCGATCTCGAACTCACTTCAGAAAGAAAAATGAAGGGAAATATTTGAATTGCTAATTGGAGCGACTGGAAAGGCGGCATTTTGGCAAACGGTAAAAAGGTTACCTTCAGACCCCGGGGCACAAAATAAAGATACTGCAGAAGCAGAAAGTAAGTTTCGTACATACCGCGCTCGAGCAACACACACCATAGAGAGCTCACGGATCCAAGTCCAAGCGCAGCTGTTGCGAGTACCCGTGTCCGTGGGAGGTTGTCCAATCACTAATTGCAAAAAGGGCACTTTTCATACTATCACCCAAAAATGGTTTTTTGACATTAATATTGCTCTCCAAAATTATTTTATCTACGTTCTCTGCAAAAAAGGCATATCGACTCTGTATATTTTTCGAGTTATATGAGTACCGCCTACACTGTTTATCGCAAAAAGGGCATGTAAACATTGCTCACGTGCCCTTTTCGTTCAAATTTACAATACAAAATATTCGGGTGGCCGACAGAAAATAGAGTTCAGCGAGATGAACTAGTACATAATTCATAATTTTAAGTTTTTGTACTGTTACCATTAAGAACATGGTAAGTGTAAAGGGCTCATGTCAGCAGTTTCTAGCAAAATGGGCACAAGTCCATGAATTATAACAGCCAATAAATTGTAGATTGTAATAGTACATACCTTTATTTGTGTCACAACAGGTTCCTATAAGACACATAAATCCATTAGAAAACAAAACGACACTAAAATTTGTTAAAGAAAAAGATATTAAATATTTTATATATTTTCTGAAAAGTTTACACTCCTGGACGAAGTGTCCTTTTTGCAATTAGTGTTTCATCTATGTTATGTTTGCAAGAGCAAGAGCAAGAGCTGGATGAGGGTAGCCGCGGATCGTGCTCGGTGGCGTGCACTTGGAGAGGCCTATGTCCAGCAGTGGACTAGTATAGGCTGATGATGATGATGATGATGATGATGCTTGCGTTGCTCGAGCGCGTATGTATGAAGCTTACCTTCTGCACCCTCCTTAATTTGTGTCCCTGGGGGCATTAGTAAGCTGAATACGATTAGAAAAATTTTGTCAAGTGAGAAACGAAAATGGTGAAAGAGTTCTGAAACAACTTAGCAAAAGTGCTTCAAAAGCTTTGTTTTTTTCTTCGTTTACACATCATCACTACATAGTATAAAACAAAGTCGCTTCCCGCTGTCTGTCTGCCCCTATGTATGTATACTTAGATCTTTAAAACTACGCAACGGAGTTTGATGCGGTTTTATTTAATAGATAGAGTGATACGAGAGGAAGGTTTAAATGTATATCAGCATTGCACCCGTGCGAAGCCGGGGCGGGTCGCTAGTTCATTATAAACTAATTACTTTTTTGCGTAGGTTGGTTGGTTGGTTTGGTTGTGCCTATGTCAACCTATCCTACAATAAGTGAGAAAATGCGATCCTGTATAACAAACCGTGGACCCCCAAAATAAATAATATTAAAATTTTTATGTTCTCTAATGCTATTATTGAATCGATTTTCGTCGAAAATGTACTGAGATAACGAAAGAAAATATGGTTTAACTTGATAAACACGCGTTAAAAATAGAAAAAGTGCAAATATTAGTATTCGTATCTATATTAGGTATTATTTTACCCTACATGCCTTGTGCGAGTTTTATTCACGATGCGATCATGTTCACGAAAACAAGAAATTGTATAACATTAAAGCAGCGACTCCTGATAAAAATCTAAAAAAGTGAGTTGCATTTTTTCCATAAAAAATATCGTTTTTGCTAACGCAACCAAAATGTAGAAAACTATGAACTAGCTTTGTAGGTACTCGTTTTTCTATTTCATTAAATAAATAAGTAAAGTATTTACTTCATCTATAACTGACAGACTGCTGGGCAATGGCCTCCATCATTGTAAACAAGGCATAACTACAATTGATGGGTAATGGCTTAATCACCATGCTTGCCAATGAGGGCTGGTGATTACAAAACCGGGCTGTGCATTGAAAATACAAAAAACACTTTGCCTGACCTGCGAATCGACCCCGGAACCTTGTATTGTGGTATTGGGACAAGTGCCGATTATTTTTTGTGGACGCCCTCCACGAAAAATAATGATAACGACAATAATAAACTTTTTATTATGTGCATGTGTGGTGCCTTAATATTATCGACAACAGTTATTCAATCTGCACTAGATAAGTATTTAACAATTTCTGTCTGTAGACAGTAATCGTGTACGATTGTATCTAAATTTATAAATCTACCCATTTATTCATTTATTCAGTTATTTATTTATTAAAAACTAGCTGACTGGTGGACTTCGTACCGCTTTGACAGTTTTCATGACAACAAAACAAACAAAACGTTGACAGTTTCCATGACAACAAAACAAACAAATCATTCGTCCGCTTAAGAACACTTGTATCCCATGATGGACCCCTATAGCAGCGCCACCTACCGGGTCCAATTATAAAACTAAATCATTTTCGAATCCACTTGAACACACACAGAAAATTTCATCCAAATCGGTCCAGCCGTTTAGAAGAAGTTCAATAACATACACACGCACAAGATTTATATTTATTAAAAATAGTTTGCCATGTAACAATAAAATGTTAAACTAACTACACAATTATGAACAATAATTATGAACACAAAAATGTATGAACTATCATTTAAGTAGTGTGTGTAGCAGTGTTTTATTTCTATTTCTATTCTTAGTTTTAGTTTAGTTCAGTCTTAGTCTGGACATCTTCGGAAGACCAGCGCCGTAGATTTAAAGTGCTATGACACTGAGAAGATGCCTTTTCAGTATCATATACCATGTATTTTATGTTATTAATGCTTTATTGTATGAATGTTCTTTTGTGATACTGAATAAATGTTTTTCTATTTCTATTCTATTACTATAGCGCAATCCAAGAATTACATGTCCGATAAAAATCTTATGTCTAAAAGCATGAAAATAAAAATAATGTGTGTAAATACTACTGGTGTGCATGATAATTATGGAATCTTTCAATCAATCTGGTGTACCAATTATTGTATCGTATTCAGGGCGAGTCGGGACAGGCAGAGTTTTTTAGTATTAAATGACATCAAATTCACTATGAAATCTTAATATGGATTGTTTTCAGGCAAAAAAATAAGAAGCGTGAAACCACCCAGTTCCCATCCCTATCTTAATAGATGGCCTTTTGTAATAAAAATGTATGAGATGTCGAATAGGTCGATACATCTACAGTATTTCCTATGTAAAATCAAAGATTATTAAATAATCTTTGATTTTACATAGATTATTAATGCAAAAAGTGTTAACCTAATTATGTACTAATGATTTACTTTCATTTTATTATTTTTAAAATATTATTAATTTTCTAATACGAATCCATTGCATGGAACAACTATTAGTACAGTCGGCGTCAGATCAACCTACCCAAATCTGTCAAATTTCTCCAATGAATATTGATCCTTATAACCAAACAATAAAGTTAAAAATTGATTGTAGAAATTTGACAGTTTTGGGTAGGTTGATCTGCCGCCGTGTGTACCTACCAATGCAACTCGGCCTCCGTCTGAAAATCAGCGTCATGGCGATGGCTTTGCTAATGCCTTGTCAGAGACTTTCTTTCGTTCGAAAAAATGTTTTCGACAGCGGATGATGTCACGAGTAAAAAATATCTTATTTGTCTATAGTTAAAAAAGTAAAATAAAATAAAAAATCATTTTCGATAAGCTTATCCATGTTATGATCTGCGTGTATGATTTGCTTATCTATTTTAATATCTACCTACCTATTCCGACATTTCGTCTTATGATCGATAATGGTAGTTGCATTTATCCATTGTGGCGCTTCGACATGCGATCTGAACTATTGTTTCTTTTTCTCACGTTATTGAAACCTCACTTCGCGGAAACGTTTTTCTCTTCTAGTTTAGTTCAATGTAAAGGGTAAAATAGATAGAGTAAATTTCAATAATAAAATATGTTTCAGCAGTTTTTTAAATTGGAAATTATAAAGAAAGTTTTCGACTGTACCATTACAATTTTAAATCTGCCATAAAAAAGTATCAAAACTCCCCACAAAATTAATAATTTTAAAAATATTTTTGTCAAATTTAATCACCTATAAGGGCCGATTTTTTAATTGACGGATAAAACTTATTCGTTTGATAAAGTATTAGATAACCATTTTAAAAATGCATTGTGATAACATGACTTTTCTTTTTAAACAGGTGACATTTTAGCTTGATTGCGTAATACTTTGTCAGAAGGATAAGTTTTATCCGATGATTGAAAAATCTGCCCTAAATCTCCATATTTTCCGTTTGCATTATTAGTTTATTAGGTAGATCACTAGATTTCTGCTGTCATAATGCATAAAAAGTTTGATTTTATACAGCTCATTGATTTGACATTGAAGTTTGTAAATGACACCACGCGCATAAACTCATGCGAAAAAAATGAACTTAAACTAGCGGTCTCGTTTAGCACACATACATACATACATATAATCACGCCTCTTTCCCGTAGGCGAAGGCAGAGACCACTTTTTTCCACTTGCTACTATCCATACATACTTGTTTCGTTTCGTCCACTTTAATTATTTCCTTCATACATGCTGTTCGGTTTAGGGTACTCTTGACTTGGCCTTTTTCCTTGTTTAGCATAGCATTTTAATAATAATTTACGGAGTCATATTATTATAGAATTACCTGACATGTCTCTCCTTCAAAGGAATGTGCGATGTTCAAAGCAGTCCGGTAGTCCATTTAATATAACAGGCAGGGCTGGATGCACGTAGAGATTGCAGCTTCGTATCGTGTGGCACCCCTCTATTTGTGAGACGTAGCTTCTGTATTATATCTATAGTACTAGTATAGTATCCTACCCTCTGAGTATTTATGTGGGAGCTTGCTCATTATGATTCCTGAAATATATGGCAAGCCTGCATTCTAATGATTAAGGTTTAATGTTTGTGTAGTCATATTGAATAAATATAACCGATTTGTCGTGTTTAAATAAAATATCGGCTATGGAGTAATTAAAGCGAGCCCTAAAACTTTAATAAAAGCAAAAAGCTCAACATACTTATTTACAAGACCTCTTATAAACTAAATGTCTGAAAAGAGAACTTGTGGTTTGGCAACACCACGCCCTTCGGTGTGTTTTGTTTTTATAAAATGAAAACTCTACTTGCTCTTCCTTCTTCGGCGAATGCTAACGTTGTTATGTTGATTTTGTCACAATTTATAGTTAGGGAACATGTTACATTATTTGTTTATAAACTTTGTACAACTTTGTACATAACATGTCACACGTTTTTCCATTTATAGCTATACAAGTAAATAGATAAAAATATTCCAAAGCAAATGACGGGGAAACAATTTCAGCAAAAGCTGATAAAAGTAATCTTGTGGAACGGTGTTATTCGCACGCAAGTGCTTTGATGTCTTTTTGGGTTAATGTAGGTACCGGGATTAGTAAAATGAGGCGAAATTTGTATGTAACAAGTGAGATTTAAATGTCGTCAAGTCAAAAGGAAAATGCTCTGAGATAACAATGGAACGCTAATCACCCTTTTGTTTTATAGAAACAAATCTGTTTTGTTTTCAAACTTGTTATTGTTTTGAAACTTAAAAAGCCAAAGAAAATCTTGTTTGACTTTTTTGTAATGGCTCGGTGGTTTACGCGTCGCCGATGTCGAAGTTAAAGAAAGGTAATGTAGAATTAAATTGTCATAACAATGGAAGATAACGAGTGAAGTTAAATTATTAATGGTAATCCCGCTGAGTTTCAGTAAAGATATGGAATTTTACTGTTACTTTATTGTTAGAAATTAAAATATGACATTGTATTGTTTTGTTTAATTTTTATGAACATATTTATGAACATTGACCGATTAATAATAATCCACCTATATTTCACATTGATATTCGGCATAATACAAACTATAGAAAATGAAACAAAACCGCGAACCTTCTTAGACAAGTCAGAACTAAAAGCCGACCAGCTCGTGATAGAAAATACTCGTAGTTAGAATAAACAAAGTCCTAATTCAAGTTAGCTCACTTCCAGACACTTTTTCTCATAGTTATTTTACTAAGTTGTTATTGCATGTAGTCCACTATAAAGGAGTCCGACATCGGTTGACAGATACGTATTGACGGAGCGGGCGTACAGTCACGAGCATTACATTTAAACAATGTAACTCATAATACAATGGAATAAGAGTCAAAAGTGTGTATATGTAAATGCTCGTGACTATGATGTTGATGATGATGATGATGATGCCGTTGACCGATTTCGGTTACAGTGACAGCATTAGTTGCTGGATCAAATCATTTTTTTTACATCTTACGGTTTAAGCACTTGGCCTTCTCTCACCTGATGTTAAGTGATGATAAGGTCGAAGATGGATGCGTGTTTCACCCGGATTCTTCAACTACACAGGCACTGGCTATCTTATCTCTAGCTGCCGGAACACAACAATGCTACAAACATCGATTTTTGGCGACATATTTAGTTAAGATGGTGGTAGCTAGTCAGGCGGGCAAACGAGCCCTACCACCAACCAAACCGAGTACACAAACATGTAGGTGCCCCCCGCTGGGAACCAAACCCGGGACCTCTAGGTTTAAACCGATGGTCTTAACCACCAGAACACAGAGGCAATTAAAATTAAAATAAAAAATTTACCCGCTTGTGTCTCATGCATGTGACAGTACCTAGTATCTTACTTTTGTTTTTAGCACCCGTGCGCATGTTGAACATGTCAGGACCCTTTACCATAACTATAATAGCTTTCGGTGGTCTAGCTTTAAACATGTCTCTTTTACTATCAAGAAAAATCTTCCTTTGTTTGTCGTGACTGTTCAACGAGCTTAGACATATCCAATTTCAATAATAGCTTTCTTTGATTATACGAGTACAAAGCAGAGTCCGTTTCACTTCTCGTTGGTGATGTTTGCTCGCGTTGCTGTTTACAATGGATTTATTAATTTTCCATTGCTAGGCATCGCTGTGATTGCTGAAGTTAAGCAACTTGCGCAAAGGTCTGTTATTGGATGGGTGATCCAAAATTTATCATCTTGAGCAGTAGGGACTTATGATGTGGTGGTGACGATGATGATGCTAGATACAACCCTTCCTTCAAAAACGCTGTAGAAGATTACCAACCCTGGTTTATTATAAACTAGCTATTCCCAATCCGAGCCACCGCGTCGCATCGCGTCGCCCGAATGTGCTAGTACGTACTTTGTATTAAGGCGACGCATTGGAAATTTACGTGGCGGGGATATTGATTTTCCCCAACAATTACAAAACATATGAAAGTGATATTTGATGACATGATTTTTCATTAAATTGACTTCATTTTGCTAGTTGCAGAAACACGATTTGTTAACTTTTACAACAGACAAAAAAATATCAAAGTATCTTCTTTTAAAACATAGATTTGCATTTTACAGGCAAACCAGACCGATTTAAGCATCTAAATTTTCTTAGTAGATTAGTCTTAACACACACTTCAATATGCTCGTTCATTTTTATAAACTTATTTGTAGTTTTAATTGGAAAGTAAAAAGACAGTTTTTCTTATGGTACGGGGCGCAAACGCTCCGTATTAGATTAATTGTTTAGCGATGCGTCGCCTTAACGTTTTTTCTTACTTTATAAAGGCCATAGCGTGATGTTAAATTAATGGCCTATTGGGCTATCAAATGCAACAATATTTTTTCTATTCCGATTGGTAGTTCTAGCGATTAGCGCGTTCAAACAAAAAAACAAACTCTTCAGCTTTATTATATTAGTATAGATTACCCTTAAGGAGGCAAACAGTTTTATATACCTTTTTAAAAGCATATATAATTTATACTCTAAGCCCCTTACAAATAAACAAAAAATAAGGTCCAAATAGCTGTTGTTTCTGTAATTTAAATGTCATTTCAAATTAAAGTAAAAGAAATAAAACACGGAATAACTATTCGGATTTTATTATTTGTTTATTTGTAAGGCACTAAGAGCGGATTTCACCACGGTAGTTTAAGTGATATTCCGAGAGTAAATCGCTAGTTGCTCGAGAGTAAACGGACTTTTCATTTCACCAACGTTTAAACCAAGGATAAATTTACTATACTAGAGTAACTGCTTATACCTACCGCCGATTTCAACCGAGTAAGCTGTTATTCGTAGATTAAGTTGCGTTACAGTAACTGTCACGGACAAATTTTATAGATAACCTAACAAAATGTCGTTACGTCTGAATCAATTTATTGACTAATGACGATGAAGATTATTTTGACCCTCGCCCAACATGGTTTAAAGATAGGGCATAGTACTTTGAAGATAACGACGACTACGAATTCGCCATATAAGATTCCGTTTGTCAAAAACGTCTGTGTATAATTTGCTGACAAAAATTAAGGATCGTCTGGAGTATGCAACAATTAGGTAGGTGAATTGAAATGCGCTCGTTGTTTACGTGCTGGTACGTATTAAAGAATTACGCTGTTCATGACTTCTTATTGCTTTCCAATATTCTCTGTCAACACACAATCAACACAACAGAATATTTGAAGTTATTCAAAACGTCAAGCAGACATATTACCCTAGTTAATTAAAAATACGCAGCGCCATTGCTCAGGCATGGTATGAATGTACTTTTATGCTTGGTGGTTAATATTTTCGTTCGTTTCATTCATCGTCACGGAGTAACTATGCGAGAGTAACTTACCCATAGATTAATCTGGTGAAATGAAATCAAAGTTAGCCGTAGATTAAATCATAAGAGTAAAGTTATACTGGGATAGCAATCCTCGTGTAAATTAGATATTGGTGAAATCCACTCTTAGGGTGGTGTAAGTTGTAAGGTTATCTATAAAATTTGTCCGTGACAGTTATTGTGACGCAACTTATATACGAATAACAGCTTACTCTGTTGAAATTGGCGACAGGTATAAGAAGTTACTCCAGTAAAGTAAATTTATCCTTGGGTCAACGTTAGTGAAATGAAAAGTTCGTTTATTCTCGATTAATTAGCGATTTACTTGGAATTAGACTTATACTACCTTGGTGAAATCCGCCCTAAGTCTTAAAAATAAACAAAGAATCAGGTCCGAATAGTTGTTATGTCTCATAAAATCCAATTTGAAATGACGTTTATATGACAGGAACAAAACACGGAATAACTATTCGGACCTTATTCTTTGTTTATTTGTAAGGGGTTAAGGGTCTTACAAATAAACAAAGATTATGGTCATTATGGTATGGTGATTATAGTATGAAGACGAAAGTTTTGTCGAACTCACGTGTCGTACCCACTCCTCTGAAAGTTGGGGACTCTGCCCTTGAAGTTGTGGACGATTATGTTTACCTGGGACAAACGGTCCAACTAGGTAGGTCCAACTTCAGCAAAGAGGTCAATCGTCGAATCCAATTAAGCTGGGCAGCGTTCGGTAAGCTACGAAATATCTTTACGTCCAATATACCGCAGCGTCTCAAGACGAAAGTCTTTGACCTGTGTGTGTTGCCAGTGATGACATACGGGACTGAGACGTGGTCGCTCACTATATAAAAAGGCTCAAAGTCACTCAAAGAGCAATGGAGAGGGCTATGCTCGGGGTTTCTCTGCGTGATCGAATCAGAAATGAGGAGATCCGCAGAAGAACAAAGGTAACCAACATAGCCCGAAGAGTAGCTCGAGTGGCAGTGGGCAGGGCACATTGTTCACAGGATTGATGGCCGCTGGGGTGGAATTGTCCTTGAGTGGCAACCGCGTACCGGAAAGCGCAGTGTGGGCAGGCCTCCAACAAGGTGGATCGACGATCTGACGAAGGTCGCAGGAAGCCGCTGGATGCAAGCAGCACAGAACCGATCGTTTTGGAGATCCTTGGGGGAGGCCTTTGTCCAGCAGTGGACGTCTTTTGGCTAAGATGATGATGATGATGATGGTCTGAATAGTTATTCCATGTTTGGTCTCTCACTCTAATTTGAAATGACGTTTACATGACAAGAATAAAACAAGGAATAACTATTCGGACCTTATTATTTGTTTATTTGTTTATGTATCTTACTCTTACTATTCCAGTGATTAAACAACTGTTTGTATGTCTTTTCCATTTACTAGCGCGACTCGCGCTACTAACTACATCTACAGTATAGTATGCGGTTATTTGATGAAATATTAATTATAATCATTTTATTAAACAATTTAAAATCTTAACTAGTTTTTTTTTATAGTTAGGCAAATGACTCTGCTCTATCAGATGTTAAACAGAAGCAGGTCCAGATGCGAGAACAGATAGAGCAGAATTTAATTTTTGGGACTTGGAACATTAAAAATCTACAAGTGTGATTGTCGATGTCCCACGTTGCACTGTAAAAAAGTGTAGGATATTAAGAGACATAAAGAGATTGAAGGAGTTCCATGATGTATTCAAATTCATTTGTATTTTTTTTTATGTATTCGCGCAACCGGGTACGCCGCGCCGTGAAATCGGAATTCTCCCTGTGTAGATAATTCATTTAGTCTACCGATGCCGACGCCGGTGCGCCTAATAGTATCGTGTCCGCTCGTCACTTAATACCAATTTGTCGTAGGCAGCATTGCGTATATTTTACCACGACGGATGGGTGGTTGCATAACATAGGCGTACACTACGGATTTGGGTAAATCGAATTGTTGTACGGTCGGCCGAATGTGTAGCCTACCACGTTACGATTGGATATGACCATATTACATATGTTTAATCTCTGTGACATATTATTAATTATTTTATTGGACATAGTATTGTTTTAAAGTAAATTGTCATTTAAATATTGTGTAATGACTGCGTCTTGTTTATGTTTGTTTTGTGTTTTATTTGACATTTAATTATTTGTCGTTTTTAATCGGATTGTTGTACGGTCGGCCGAACGTGTAGCCTACCTACCACGTTATGATTGGATATGACCGGTACATTGTGTGTAGTGTAGGTTATACGGTCTAACCTACACTACACGTATAACTTATACGATAAAATAAGGAGTCCCACGGAAGGCAAGCTTCTTAACCCTTTAACAGACAGAACGTGTTTGAATATTTCATTGTTTTTCAATCTTATCTCAATCACATATAGTTCAAAATACGGTGGGAACATACATCCCTCTGACTGTAAAAAGTTTAAACAAACGGAACAGCTCGGAACAGTCCGCGCGCAGCTGTTGCGAGACTCCGTGTCTCCGTGAGAGGGTCTATGTGTGCGATGTTCGAGCATGAAACAAAGTGCTATGTGCATATACACATACAGGCTGCTTTAAAGAGATGATTTGAAAAAAATGTTTTTTCGGATTTGCTTGTTAATACCGATTGATAGAATACTTCTCTTATCGGTCAGAAATACAATTATTATGAACTTGTAGTAATATTTGTCTAGAGGCTATTGGGACTTCCGGTATATGCGGCCGCCTCCGGCTTCGCATTGCCATACATACGCATACGCTAAGCACGATGCGATGTTGTTTGCAGAAATGTGATAAAGTTGCAATGGAGGCAGAATAAGGTAATATTTTGATGAAGGCACGAAACTGAAGATATTATTTATTTGGTCACTCAATCGGTGCCCAGCATTGCGAAAGTTGCTAAACTTGCGAAACGCTTACGCGAAAGCGTAAATTGCTGCGCCATCGAGCATTTGTTACCTACTAAATAAATTTAAGTGACGAAAGTTATTTTTCAAAAGTAAACGTCAAGAATGAAATTAATGAAATGAAAATAAATTTATTTGGGACAGAAAAGTTTTTATTTTTTTTTATTGTGAGATGGGCTTGCTCTTGGCCTCATTCTAATCCCTAGGGCTTAGAAGAGGCTGACGATGGAACAAGCTTGCCCAGAAATAGCCTATTCACTCGGGCTTTAAAAACTTTAGGGTTATAAGCACTCGGGAACACAGACGCCGGTAGGGAATTCCACTCTTTGCCTGTACGCATTATAAATGTAGAAGCAAAACGCTTAGTGCGCAGAAGTGGAATATCAACCAGGTAAGGGTGGTAGCCAGCCGTACGTCTGGATTCTCGATGGTAAAATGGGGAAGGTGGAATGAGCTCATGCAGCTCAATAGCACACTCTCCGAAGTATAGCCTGTAAAAAACCGACAAGCAGGCAACTGTGCGGCAGTGAGCGAGACTGTGAAGCTTAGTTTTAACAAGCTTATCGTCATCTATAATTTTCCTGGCTCTGCATTCCACCGAATCAAGCGTGGCGAGCTGGTATTTTGCTGAACCGTCCCAAATGTGGCAGCAATACTCCATGCACGATCGGACAAACATAAAGATAAAAATGAAAAAAAAAACATAAGTAGGAGTGCCAAAACGGTTTCGACTCAGCAAGATGCTAGCCTTGAGGTTAGCGCTGATCTTCCGTCGGAACCTGTTTAAGTGATGCTGCAATAGCAACACAACCGTAACACAAAAATGCAAGTACAAAATAAAATATAAAAACAAAAATAGCAGCCGTACGTAGGTACCTATCAAAAATAGAAGATTAAAAATTATAGGCTGTATATTCTAAATGATGATGATGATGATGATATTCTAAATCCCTCCTCTAACGGTACAATAAAAAAACATACATTCAACAAAAATTATAACTAGAGTGGACTTCTTGGCGGGAAAGTGAAGCGTCATGTCTGAGGTTTTGCTTCATTTTCAAAAATTTGTGTTATGTCGAATATTAATGTGAAATAATGGTGGATTATTAACCGTTAAGTATTCGTGAGTGTGCATAAGTGTTGGCATATAAAACAAAACAGTGCAACGTTACTTTTCAAAATCTCATTTCTCTCAAGAAGCTCGCGTGAGGACTTAGTAAAGCCCCACATATTTACTGAGATACTCGAGGTGTTGGGGGTATATCATTTCTCACTTCCCATTTCTAATATCATTCATCATCATCATCATATAAGGAAATATTGTTTATTTATGTATTACTTGTAAGAAAAATTACTTTGACACTGGCTTAATGTGCTGTTTGATTGCTTCTTAACAGCGAAAAAATAATACTTACTTGTTTCGAGATAAATGTATATATAACCTCTCGTGGTGTTAAAACATTTTCACCGCTGATTACACATTATTTAAGGTTAATAAATATTTTTTATCACACGTTTTTCATTTGTTTTTTTACACAACCGTAGTGCCGCTCTCTAACAGGCCAGTAACTTTTTTCCGCTCTCTAACCAGCCAGTAACTTTTTTCCGCTCTCTAAAATTAAAGTCTTATATTGGCAATATAACTTATTTGGTAGTTTTTATACTTTTTGATTGTAATTTTGACAGACTTTTTCCTTTTGACATTTGCCTTTATTTTAATAAATTCATATGCGTTTCATTTCTTAACCTATATTTTACCTTATATATTATTTTGTTCACAACATTTTTTCCTCTTTATTTTTCTGCACATCAACGGCTCTTCAAAATAAGACCATAACCGATTTTTTATGTGCAGCTATCGTCCCATAATCACTGGGACAAAAATCGCTATTAATATATAAAAAAAAAAAAAAAAAAAAAGTTTATTTGGAACATTTTAACATAGCTTAACAAATTACAGGTATACGAAAATAGCTGCTTTTAGTATAAAACTGCGTTGCAGCCATTAACGCCCACCTCCGGCATACGGACGTGTTCCTAAAAAATAATCTTATAGGTAAGTAAAAAACTAAAAAATCTAAACAAACAGATAATATTTAAAATATAAAATGAAAAAATAATTATATATATATATATATATATAACAAAGACATTGCCAGTGTGTTCTGTGTTGTGTTATGTAGGTATGAACTGAAGAACTAACATTATTTTCATTCAATCAGAATTATTCAAACTAGATAACTAGCCTTTAAATGAAGATATATTGATATCTTATCAATACAATTAATAAGCTACAACTCCAATATTATAAATATAACCGTAGTGCCACGAAGCCATCAACTAAAAAACAAACGTTACGTCATATAAACCTGTCATGTAAACGTCATTTCAAATCTTATATTTGAAGGCCCTATTTGAAGTAGACTATGCAGAGGTCGAAAATATTGTAGTTTCTCTAAGAAGTAACTGTGCCATGGGTTGGGATGATATCCCCACCTCTATTCTTAAAGCTACGTGTCCTGTAGTTGTGCCGGTTCTTTGTCACGTTTTCAATCTTTGTCTTTCTGCAGGCATTTTTCCATCCGTATTTAAGAGGGCTCTCGTACATCCTATATATAAGAGTGGGGACTGCAATAGTGTCAACAATTATAGACCGATCTCTGTACTCACCACCCTATCAAAAATACTGGAGAAGGTGATAAACAAGCGATTGATAAATTATCTAGACACTTATAGTATAATCTCTAGTAATCAATTCGGATTCCGCAGCGGTAAGTCTACTGAAGATGCGGTTCTATCTCTTACTAATAATGTTGTTGAGTGCCTGGATAAAGGCGATAAGGCTGTTGGTATTTTTCTAGATCTCTCGAAAGCTTTCTACACAGTATCTATCCCCATTCTATTAAGGAAAATGGAAGAGTACGGTATACGTGGTGTTGCATTGAGTATTTTTAGAGATTACCTAAGTCTTCGTACTCAACAAGTGGTTATTGGTGACCACCTAAGTACGGAGGAGTACCTTAGTTTCGGCGTACCACAGGGTAGTGTTCTTGGGCCTACCCTATTTTTGATATACGTAAATAGTTTGTGCGATCTCTCTCTGCCTAAGTGCAAGATAACCACATATGCGGATGACACAGCCCTACTGGTTCATGGAGGGTCCTGGTCTAAAGTAAGGGCAAATGCTGAATCGGCTCTCCATAGTGTTATGGCATGGCTAGCTAAAAATTAGCTCACCCTAAATATTGGTAAGACAAAATTTATTACTTTTTCAATGCGTAATTCCTCACAACCACCTCCTTCTTTCACGATCTATGCTCATGGATGCAGATGCGATACTGGTGGTGGTTATTGTAACTGCGAACCCCTTGTTCGCACTTCTACCTTAAAATATCTAGGTGTATTGATGGACTGTACTTTGAATTGGAAACCACATATTGAACAGCTTATCTCGCGTCTTCGAAAGCTTATATATATTTTTAAAATCTTAAGATCTCTAGCCAATAAAGACACTCTAAAAATGGTGTACTATGCTCTTGCTCAGTCCATAATCAAGTATTGCGTTACCATCTGGGGTGGGTCTGTGAAGACTAATATGCTTCGTGTTGAGAGGTCACAGCGCTGCATCCTGAAGGTCATGGCATCAAAGCCTAGACGTTACCCGACAACAGACTTATACTCTTTTTGGGAAGTTCTTACTGTCAGGCAGCTTTTCATTCTCAATACCATCGTGAGAAAACATGCCACTCTTCGTTACGATCCTGTAATAAGCCTGAAACGTAGGTCAGATCGTGTTTGCCATATTGAACCGTACAAATCAGTCTTTGCATTGCGCTGCTTTCGTTACTTGAGTCCGATGCTATACAACAAAATTAATAAAACGTTAAATATCTTTCCAATGACTGTATCTACATGTAATAGGTCTGTTACAAAATGGTTGAAATCCCTTTCATACGATGAAACTGAAAGCCTATTGAGGATTTCTGTTTAGTTTTATTTTTATTTATTTGCTTTTTGTTTTTGTTTTCTTTATTTATTTATTTTTATTTTTATTTTCTGGTATCATATTGTTATATTAATAATATTGGAGTTGTAGTTTATTAATTGTATTGATAAGATATCAATATATCTTCATTTAAAGGCTAGTTATCTAGTTTGAATAATTCTGATTGAATGAAAATAATGTTAGTTCTTCAGTTCATACCTACATAACACAACACAGAACACACTGGCAATGTCTTTGTTATATATATATATATATATATATATATATATATATATATATAATTATTTTTTCATTTTATATTTTAAATATTATCTGTTTGTTTAGATTTTTTAGTTTTTTACTTACCTATAAGATTATTTTTTAGGAACACGTCCGTATGCCGGAGGTGGGCGTTAATGGCTGCAACGCAGTTTTATACTAAAAGCAGCTATTTTCGTATACCTGTAATTTGTTAAGCTATGTTAAAATGTTCCAAATAAACTTTTTTTTTTTTTTTTTTTTTTTATATATTAATAGCGATTTTTGTCCCAGTGATTATGGGACGATAGCTGCACATAAAAAATCGGTTATGGTCTTATTTTGAAGAGCCGTTGATGTGCAGAAAAATAAAGAGGAAAAAATGTTGTGAACAAAATAATATATAAGGTAAAATATAGGTTAAGAAATGAAACGCATATGAATTTATTAAAATAAAAGCAAATGTCAAAAGGAAAAAGTCTGTCAAAATTACAATCAAAAAGTATAAAAACTACCAAATAAGTTATATTGCCAATATAAGACTTTAATTTTAGAGAGCGGAAAAAAGTTACTGGCTGGTTAGAGAGCGGAAAAAAGTTACTGGCCTGTTAGAGAGCGGCACTACGGTTGTGTAAAAAAACAAATGAAAAACGTGTGATAAAAAATATTTATTAACCTTAAATAATGTGTAATCAGCGGTGAAAATGTTTTAACACCACGAGAGGTTATATATACATTTATCTCGAAACAAGTAAGTATTATTTTTTCGCTGTTAAGAAGCAATCAAACAGCCGCCCCAGTGCATATTTCATTGACGGTCCCGGAGGTTCTGAAAAAACCTTTGTGTACCTCCTCAACCTTCTTACAGGATTAGGTGATACGTGTGTGGCGGTTGCATAGACTGGCATCGCTGCAATGCTTCTTCCTGGTGGCCGCACAGTTTACAACCGATTCCGTTTTCCATTGAACTTGACTGATGAGACATCGTCAGGCTTAACATACACCAGTGCCGATGGTAACATGTTCAGGGCCTGTAAGCTGATCATATGTGACGAAGCGCCAATGGCATCAGGAGCCTCTCTAAAGGCAGTTGATCGATTTCTCCGTTTTATCACCGGCAATGATAATGATCCGTTTGGTTGCAAAGTCGTCATACTTGGAGGTGATTTTCGTCAGGTTCTGTCCGTGGTGGCTCGCTGCGGCCAAGCTGAGATGGTACTAAATTTTATCAAAATGTGCTTGCTTTGATCAAATTTAGTACCTCTGATTCAAGTCCGCAGCCTAGCAGTCAACATGCGATCCAACACTGGAGAATCTGACTTTGCTGCGTATCTTCTACGCATTGGTGATGGTCGAAAAGAAACATTGCCGAATTCTAAACTTATTCGTGTCCCTGATCAGTTTATTGTTCAAGACGTAATTGAAGCCACATTTGGTACTGACTTCTCAGCAGGCGCAATAAAAAAAGTCAGTGGATGTGCCATTCTTGCACCTAAGAATGATCACTGCGACCAAACTAATCAACAGGTCCAAGACAAACTACCAGGTACCAAAAGCATCAACTCTGTTGTCACGGACGATTTTGCAGAGCAAACTCAATATCCAATAGAATTTTTGAACAGCCTCAACGTGTCAGGGCTTCCACCTCACAACTTGCAATTGAAAATTGGTTCAATCGTCATCCTGCTTCGTAACTTGAACGTGATGCTAGGCCTGATGAACGGAACCCGATTGCAAGTTGTCTGGATGAGAAATAACTGTCTTGATCTTGAAGTTCTCTCTGGCTCAGCTAAAGGTGTTTTTGCCCCGCATCGATCTCACGCCTTCAAACACAACGTTGCCTTTTCTTCTGAAGCGTCACCAATTCCCAGTCAAGTGGGCATTTGCCATATTGATTTACAAGATCCAAGGACAAACTTTGGACAAAGTCGGCCTTTTTTTGCCGAGCCCCGTCTTCTCACATGGTCAACTATACGTTGCAATGTCTCGAGTCCGTTCTGGAAACTCACTCAACAACAACAACTCGCAGCATGGTGTCATTGATGGAGAAGGACCCACAGAAACGTTGTCGCACGCGAGATGTTACATTATATACAATGCTCACAGTTCATTTCATTGACCATTTATTAAACAAATTATTATTTTTCAAATAACAATGTTATAGTTTTAAATTGTGAAAGTTTACTCTAAACTAAATAAAAGTAAATTGTTATCGACAAATTACAATTCTAACTGTACTCATGTATTATACTATTTCACATAAACATTTCATTTAAAAAAGGTTTTATCATTTTGGTGCCAAATGTAGGTAACTGAGTTGCTGTCATAGGTTTCGAAATTCTTAAAAAATCTGTTAAATAAACGCGATGATTTGCGGGCGACCCACTAGTTAGAGTAGAGACAAATCACGGAATATCTATTCGGACCTTATTCTTTGTTTATTTGTTAGGCGGATAAAGTTATTACATAAATTATTATACTAAGTTATTTATAAATGTGCACAAAACAATGACACTCTCAACTTTTTAAAACATAAATCCAATTTTATACATTTTAAGTATTCTGTGACATTGCTATACCATTTAATGTGAGTAAGATCAAACGCCCAAAAAGGCTTCATAACATTCCTGATCTGATAAAAGCTGATTCCTTTGAGCAAAATTATTAATTTCCTCTTGTTAAAACGTAATCTTTGCGTCTCGGCGTTTGCACTATGTTGAATTTTTCGCTTCTACTCGCCTATAAGAAAAAGCTTTTTTGTTCGTTTTTAGTGGAGTATCTTATAATAATATACGAGTAGGTATTAGAGTAAATGTCTAGGCGTTTTTTAAGCTGATTTATTTTAGATACTCCAAAATATAGTATATCTGGTATATGTCTTAGCAAAGGGCTGCCATGAAATGCGGTATGTACTTAATAAGTTAGAGATAATGGTTTTAAAGCACAGGGGTGAAAGGGTCTAAACGAATGGAGCCACGGAATTGAACATGTTGATTTACTTTGTGCCTACTATTATTATTATTATATCAGCCATAACGTCTCACTCCTGGGCAAAGGTCCCGCACATTTTCCGGTCCCCTGCAACATCAATGCCATTCTTTCATGAACCTATCAAGGTCGTCCCGCCATTTAATACTACTTCACTACAAGTAAGTAAAAAGCCTATAACTGTCCCACTGCTGGGCAAAGGCCTCTATCATTAAAATTAATAAAGATTTGACTTTGACTTTGACCTTGCTAGGAACGTATCTGGCACGGAAAGTAACACGACATGAACTACTATGCCCACTACAACATATCAACAGCGTATCATACAAAAGAAACCGCCCTTGCCGAGTTTCTTCTTCTCGGTACAAGGTCTCCACCGTAGGCTTTACGAAGGCATTGGCTTTGAATTGAAGTGAAATGAAAAACAATTGTAAAATTTCATCTTGAATCATCATCATCCCAGCCAAAAAACGTCCACTGCTAGACAAAGGCCTCCCCAAGGATATGAGGGGTATATGCCGTAGGTAATCGCCACGCTTGGCAGGCGGGTTGGCGATCGCAGTAGGTTGAGGGTTACCTCACAGAGATGCTGCTGCCCATCCTCTGGAATGGTCCCTTAGTCGGCTTTTACGACACCCACGGGAAGAGATGGGGTGGTACAATTCTTTATCCCCGGCACCACACGGGGCATCTTGAATAAACCATTTGAATTTTTAATTTTGAAACCGCCAAAGATTGATGGCGACAATATTTTGCCGGTGTCGATAAGCTCCGTGCATGCCGCACGACGGTGTTGATCGGTGACGGAACGGTCTCGTGGGCATAGTCTCATACTCCTCAATACAAAGAATATTTTTTTGACCTGACACGTTTCTAACACGGTCATGGTATGATACGGTCTAATGGGCAGAGTGAGACTTTAACGACTATCCAGCTGGCATAGAGTGGCATGCGAATCAGACCCCTTCAACTAAATAATTTACAAACGAAACGATTTTAACCGCCACTTTGGTTTAGTGGTTAAGACCACCGGTTTAGACCCAGAGGTCCTGAGTTCGATTCCCAGCGAGAACATGTTTGTGTTCCCAGTTTGGTTGGTGGTAGGGCTTGTTTGTCCGCTTGGCTAGCTACCACCATCTTATCTAAAGCTCATCTCATCTCTCTCATCTAATTTTAGCAGCTAAAGTTAATATAGGCAGTGCTTAGGTAGTTGAGGATTTCGTGTGAAGACTTAGTGCGCTTCCACCAATTGTCCTTGACATCACCTAACATCAGGTGAGATTAAGGCACTGTGCTTACCCGTAAAATATAAAAACCCTTATCAAGATTAAAAGTACACAGTGGTATAATAAATTCTAATAGCGCGTTGGTATACATTTAAATATTCATTAAACAAGCAATGGGAACTAATGAACGATAACGTGCGATTAAGTGTTCATAAAACTGATTTGTTGGTATGTAAAGGTAAAATTTACGACCCTTTTGCTAGGGCGCTGCGGAATGTCAATATTGTGTTAACTATTACACTGGTAATGTAATCCTTTTTTTTTAATTCGTGGTGTTTTGGTGGGTTATTAGGCAAAATCCCTATTCTTTATTGTTTAGTTTATTTCTGTGTGATTAAAAGCTGTTTTTGAGAATTATACAAGAATAGAAGTAAACTAGCGGCCTGCCCCTGCTTCGCATGGGTGGTAATTTTTTTTTTTTTTTTTTATATAGCCTATGTTACTAAGCGCTAATGTAACATTCTAATGATAAAAGAACTTTTTAAATTGTTCCAGTTGTTTTTGAGTTTATTCGTTGCAAACATACATACATATACATACAAAGGTTTCCTCTTTATAATATTAGTATAGTTAATGGCATTCTCCAGTTACTTAATAATAATATAATAAATAATAAAACATTTTATACAGTTATTCATTGATCCTTGTCATCATCATCAGCTCATTTTTGTCCCCACTGCTGGGACACGAGCCTTCACTATGGATATATATATATATATATATATATAATAATAATATATATAAATTATATGTGGTATAATATAGGGAGAACGGGCCATAAACTACCACGCGGGCCCAGTGCAGATTGGCGGTTGTTGACGACTGCTAATGCAGCCGGGGCCAATGGCTTTACGTGCCCAAGTGCCTTCCGAAGCACGGAGGAACTCGAAATGATACATTTTTGGTCACCCATCCGATGAACGGTCTTTGCTAAAGTTGCTTAACCTCAGCACTTGCAGACCGGGCGCGTTAACCCCTGCGCCATCGAGCTCCGCACTATTCTTTATAGTTTTGTTTATTTATGTGTGGTTAAAAGCTGCCATAAAGAAATAAAAGATAAATAAATAGTGGCATTCTGCCGTTAATTATTTGAGCATTTTATACAGTTACAGTACAGTTTCTCATAGTCTTGTGTTTGGCTATCCTTGTAAAGTAAAGTAAACAGCCTATAATTGTCCCACTGCTGGGCAAAGGCCTCCATCGTTGAAGACGAAGTCAATCGCTACAATTAATGGGTAATGGCTTAATCACCACGCTTGCCAAATGCGGGTTGGTGATCACAAACCCGGGCTATGCATCGAAAAATCCGATACACTTTGCCAAACCTGGGAATTGAACCCGGGACCTGCGGGTATCGGGCCGAGCGCTTTGCCACTCGGCCACCTAATATATAATATACTAGCGGCCGCTCGCGGTTACACCCGCGTGGTTCCCGTTCCCGTGGGAATGTCGGGATAAAAAGTATTCTATGTTTTAATCCAGGTTATAAACTATATGTATGCCGAATTTCATCCAAATCCATCCATCCGTTGCAGCGTGAGGAATCAACAAATATACACACACATAAGTACACACAAACTTTCGCATTTATAATATTAGTGTGATAATTTGTTAGTCACAAGCGGGATTATAGATTATTTTAATTGTAAAATGTTACGCGTAAGATTTTGTCAAAAGAATGCTAATGTGAAATGAGCGCAATATCATTTTGATTTTTAAGTCCCGACCCAAATAAAATAATAAGTCAAATTCTGCTGGTGCTGTCAGTTGAAAGTTCACTCGTTACTTCGGACCCTTTGAACTAACTCTATAATTTTACCCTCATCGTGTATAACTTGTCTTTTTGGCTGCGCAAGTCAAACAAGGTGGACTTAACAGATGTATGTAATTTATGTAAGGATGTTTGAATATCGCTTTTTCGGTAGCATTACTTGGTACTTAAGCTTTAGCTTTAGCTTTAGTATAATAAAACAATCGGTATTTTTTTATACCATACAATTGATATGCTATAGACTAAACAATTCGGAATGTAGGTAATGTGGTGATTGGGACACTATCATGCGAGGAAGTTTGATTAACGCCGTTTCGGTAGCACCTATTTGGTATGCTTTTGATGATACAATTTAGAATGTAATGAAGTACTTCCTCCAACTGCTGTAATAAAGTTATAATATTTGAAATATTACATTTTAAATATTATCTTTATCGTTGAAATAATAGAAAAAAAAAACCTTTATTTCTACACAGACACGAGACAAAAGCAAAATACAACAACAACATTAAGAAAACCATTAAAAGTGTCAAATAAGTGACACATTCGGCATATTAAGTGGAGTTTAAGAAACCTAACGCTGGTTTTTCAATTGGCTACCATACGACTACAACTTAAGTAGGTATTTACTACTTGGCCCTTACTAATTACAAAAACTCAGGGAAGATAAAGCCTGTCAATTCGAAAGTTAATACTTAACTTATAGGGTGAAACCCTTTTTGTGATGTAAGCCAAAAAACATGCGTAAAACCGCCCAGCCTGATAGAAATCGCAAAATACAAAAGCGTATAATGGCTATAAATGAGATTATCATTATCATCATCAGCTCATTTTTGTCCCTACTGCTGGGCCATTAGCGTTGTGTGTTTGGTTGGCACTAGTGGTTGTTGACGACTGCCAATGCTGCATGGAGCAACGGCTTTACGTGTCATCTGAAGCTTGGAAGAACTCGAGATTATACATTATTGGTCACCCATCCTATGACCGGCCTTTGCGATAGTTGCTTAACTTCAAAAATCAGAAAACCAAAAGCGTGGAATACCGCGCTATCGAGCTCCGCGAACAAAAAGAGATCAACATTATGAAAAATACCAAAGCATTGAGACCTGAAGCATTCTTCGATTGAACGGATGAACACAAAAAAGTATATCAAAGTTGTTTAATGTATGCAACACATTTTCTCGTTTAATATGCTCTGTGAAATGTCCACAAAGGGTTTTACAAAATGGAGAGTCAACGTTCTCATATATCCCTCCCCTTTGTCTGCCACATCCAGACTGTAAATTGTTATTGACAATACGCCGACTGTACTTAATTGCTGCACCTGACTATGCGAAGCCATGCCGATGGAGGCTTTATTTCAGTAACCTAATAGGTAATTACACATTGAGGATTTAAACACCATATACCTACAATTTGACTTTTTTATTTTATGTGCTAATTGCTGCACTGAAGCTGAATTAAACAAGTACTTATGATAGTAGTATACTAATAGAGTGAAAAATTAATCGCCTAAAATAATAATCTTAAATTTACTATAGCGTTGTGTTATCAAATTTATGGTATTTCATCTGTAAAGATGAATCTACGTGGCCATCGGTTGCAACGACCGTTAGATAGATGGCACTCTGCTGCTAAAAAAGCATTTAAAAAATTCAAAAGCAGTGACAAAATTCAGCACTTACGTCAGCCTTCCCTGTAGCATAGCGGTCAGTGCAGCCGCCCGGATTGCGGAAGACCCAGGTTCGATTCCTGGCTGGGTCGGGTAGGCGTTTAATTTTTTCACTATATTTTATAAGTAAGTATACCATATAAAATATTTATTATTGCTATTATTTTTATTATTATCTTTGAATGTTGCATTCACAATGCTATTTAAAGTTAAAAAAATAGATGATAGGTTTAGGAATAAATAGGTAGGGAGGAACTCGGATGGGTCTCTTAATTAAATTAAGTAGGTAGATAGGACCTATCTGCAGCTTCCCGTGTTTAATACTTGCAAAAGTGTTAAACTAAAAACTAAACTTTCCTACACTTACACCAATTATCTAGCCCAAGAGGAGCTTCGTTATGAAACTCGTTAAATGGTAACTAGACAACGGATAACATACTTAAAATACTTAAATACATACTCTTATTATACATAGAAAACACCCAGACCCGAGCCAATTTAGAAAAACAATAATTTCTAAATTGACCCGACCGGGGATCAAACCCGGGACCTCAAAGATGGCGACACCATGAAAACCAGTGTACAAACCACTGGACCAAGGAGGTCGTGTGTACTTTCGAGTAACTTCACAGTGACGTAATACCGTTGGCTAGCAGCGTAAATAACAAACTGCTTGAAAAATTCAACGAGCCTTCTGGGGCCTCGGTAGCTCTGCGGTCACAGCATTAGACCGGTTATCCAAAGGTCGTGAGTTCGATTCCCATTCGAGCTTCCTGATGCTGGATGATATTTTCTACTAAAATTTTATGTTATTGCTATTAGTATTATCAGCCATTACTTTCCCACTGCAGGGCAACGGCCTCCCTCCTTCCACCTATCTAGAGATAGCTGCCGTTGCCTGAGCTAGTTCGTGCAGATTCTTCAAGAGGGAGTCCAACTCATCCCGCCATCTACGTCTAGGCCTTCCACGTTATCGTCATTCTTTTGTTGGGACAGAAAATATACTTTAACAAAATGTTCCGTTAGACGACTTTACTTTTCTCATTCTACATCGACTAAATTTTAATATAGAATGAAAAATAAATGGTTATGACGGCGGATATTACTATTTAAATTAGTATACACGTTAAAATATGCTACATTACATGGAACCACAGGAAGTTTCGTGTACTGATCTCCACAATTCACTATGAAGATGGCAATTAACAATGATGAACACAGAGTTTAGCATTTATTTACGTTGTGTAAGTGTTAGATATCATCCAGCTCGATGGAGCGACGATAATGACGTATACCTACACTAAGTTGTATTAATAATAATAATAATGATTCTGAAATAACCTTACATACATTACATTACATATACAAGTTGGACTGACGATCAAAACCGGTCGTTGTGGAGATCCTTTGGGGAGGCCTTTGTCCAGCAGTGGACGTCTTTTGATAGAGATGATGATGATGATACAGATAACACACCACACCATGTATTTACTTGGTTTGTACCTGTAATAACAGACAGAACCGGCTTGTAGCTAATAAAAAGCATACTTACAAGTAATAATAATAGTATATGCATTTGCGTAAAACATGGTATACAATGGTGTAGTAGTAAATACAGCTCTCATGCTTTGAGTAAATGTAAATTTAACTATGAAAAATATGCGCATGCAAACAAGTTAAAACGCGTCAAATTATGTTACATGCACATCTCCGCCTCAGAAAACGCAGTCTAAATCTAATGTTGGCTGTACACTGAGGGTGGTTGTCCATGTGCGCGGTAGCTAAGCGATACCAAAAAAAAACTTCGCCAATAGGAGTACTCCATTTTACATCGCAAGGTAAAGGAAGCAATCCTATTGGTTGATGATTGAAAGAAAATTTTGAAAAGCCGCCTAATGGTCACTTTTCACAAGGGCTGGGCGTCAACCCGAGCCGAGATCCTAGCCTTGAGTGGCGCCCTCGGGTTGTTCCGCTCCCGATCCGATCCGGACCCTTCGGAGAATCTAGTAGGCAACGGGGCCACGCACTAGTGCGTGATGCCATTCCCTCTAGCAAACCTCGGACAGTGTTTCGTTTCAAACGGCTTGAGGAACCCTTTAAGTTTCTCGCCGCCCCCCAAAAAGTCTGGCGACACTGAAAATGCCGCAGTGGTAATCAGCTCAAAAAATAAAACCAGATCTTTGCGAGGTATCTGAGCGGTGCGCACGGAAAAAAACCTCCAATAGCTACTTTTTTAAATCCTTAAATGGAGTACTCTCCATTTTACAATGCAAGGAACGACCAATAAGATAGCTTCCATTTCTTGCGGTTTAAAAATTGAATAATCCTATTAGTGGATTTTTCCTAGTTTTCCATTTTTCTATCTTGTTCAGCTTTACTGGAAAGGCAGCCTCTCGCCGCCCCCCAAAAAAGTCTGGTGACACTAAAAATGCCGCAGTGGTAATCAGCAAAGTAAAACCAGATCTTTGCGAGGTATCTGAGCGGTGCGCAAGGAAAAAAACAACCAATATGTACTTTTTTAAATCCTTAAATAAAAGTTCTCAATTACTCTCCATTTTACATTGCAAGGAACGACCAATAAGATAGTTTCCTTTTTCTTGCGGTTTAAAATTGAATAATTCTATCAGTGGATTTTTCCTAGTTCTTCGCTTTTCTGTCGTTAAGCTTTATTGGAAAGGCAGCCTCGGCGGTAATGCCGCAAAAAGTCAACAGCATTGCTTTTAGTTTTGTTTTAAACCAGCAGATGTAGAAATGAAACCGCCAGACTGCACAGCAGAGCTGGCATAAAAGTCTGAGCTTAATAATACGTAGAATGCAAATAATGTTTTACCTCGCATCGCACTTAATAAGTTGGTGGACTGTCTCGTCGTCGTCGGTACAACTTCGTAATATTGTAGTAAAACACGGCAACTTAAACTTTTGAACTGCGAACAATTGTGACATAAGTTTACATTAGTTTTTGCTTATAACAGGTTTATTCATCTTGTAGTGACAAGCAAAGAAAACTAGCACACGAATAAAGTGCATGATTACTGCCGCTTAAGGGACTTGTTTGACTCAACTTATTATTTTTATGGATTATATTTTTGCTACCCGACGAAACGTAAGTATTAGTATGTTGCATATTTAAATGCTTTTTAAAATCTACAGTAGTCTTTGGCTCGGGGTTCGGTTTGGAATAAGAATTATAATTTTTAGTATTATTGGATTTAATTGTCTCCAACATAACATATCGGCCCTATTTCTAAGGTATGTGAGAATGTTTTATACTTCGGTTGTGAATTTAAGTTATCTAGTAGTTAGACCTTATAACATTCCCATTCGCGAGCTGTGACCGGGTCGAACTTAGAAACGATTAAATATATGATTATAGTATCCCACGAATCGGTGGGTTCGTTTAAACGAGTTTAACGCGCGTAAATTACGTAGAAATGAATCAATTAACTTTCTTATGTGAAATGGAGACTTATTATTTAGCGTCGATGCATAAATAAGGACTTTACGTGATTTTAAACAATTAAGCGATTATTGTGGTACCTTTTCTCGACTAAATTCCGTGCGTGACTGTAATTGACAGCAGTAAATACCAAAGCACTAATCACTTCTATCTAACGCAAAACCAGTAAGAGACTACTTTAAATAATGGAATTTTTTAATCGAATCCAGATCCTCACGGTTATGAATCATCACAAATACGAACTTTTATATTCTAACCACTGGTCGTATAAACCAGAAAAGGCGGGTAATTTGATGTCTGTTAATTTAATCGCTAAAGGCTTACAACGAGAAGAATTCGTTGGTAATTCAGGTTCACACTGCTTTATTATGCATTGAGCCGTAGCTAAAAGCGAATAATACTGAGTTTCAAATGTTTCCCTATCCTCTAATTGTGAACATAAGTCATTATCATCAGCATCTTGTTCAATTTTTGACTGAATGCCATTAAATTCCACAAATAATGTAATTATTGAATCTATTCGCAATTTAAGTTGAGTTTTATTATCTGAATTCAAACTATTAACGTCTAATTTACTTACTTATGTACTTTTCAAAATTCGTTAATCTAGCTTTAAGCACACCGCGTTGTTTCTTGTGGTCACTAAGGTCACACATTTTTGGAGACATTATACGCGGAGATTTTGGCTTTGATGTTACTTTAGAAATACTAGCGGCTAATTTAAATTCGTCGTCACTCATTTTGGCACTTTATGAGAAGGTAAAGGGTACTTACAGTCTGAACTGCACTCGGGTTGGCCGATCCGATCCGAACCCTTCGGAGACTCTGGGAGGGCACGGGGACGCGCACTTTAAGTGTTCGATGCCGTACCCCTCTAGAAATCCTCCGAAGGTGATTCGTTTCAACACGGCTTGAACAAAACAAGCCCGGTGAAGCTGAAAATGCCCCTCGGCAATCAGCAGTCTCTCTCCAAAAAAAAAAAAAAAACTCGGGTTGGCAAACGGGTACTCGAACGTCGTAACGGATTTGCAAATGTAAAGCAGAATCTGGCTGTCTGCTGGTTTCTCCTCCAATCCAACCTCTGGTTGCTGATCTTCTACGAAATGGATCCGGCTCTGAAGGTCCAAAATGTTGGTGCTTCGTCTACTCTGCTTTAGAGAGGTGGCTTTTCAGGCGTACTTCAATGATTCGTCTTATATAAAATTTATAATATAACGTATATTTCGCCGCCACCCCTCCTGGCGTCACGCTGGTCACTATCGATGCAAGCTTTACACCAGTAGCCGTTTAAAAAAAAGTTGGCTGGGGATACTTAAAATCGATAACAGAACACGTTCCAACAGTTTTTAGAATTTTTGTCTGTTTGTCTGTTTATCTGTTTGTCTGTTTATTTGTCCGCGCATCACGTGAAAATTGCTGAACGGATTTGGATGAAACTTTGCACATAGACAGACCATGACTCGGACTAGGATATAGAATACTTTTTATCCCGGTAACAAGTTCCTCTGGGATAGTGTAGTCTTCGCGAACGAAGTCGCGGGCGACTACTAGTAGATAGTAATATAATTAATGGCAATAAATACTTTTATTTTAAGCGAGGTATAATTGAGCTTCACTTGTTTTCGTAGCAGGTAACTTACCTACTCTGGCTAAAGGAAAATCCCAGCGAAGGTATGCTCTCGTACTAGCTAATGCTGATATATTGTGGGACAAAATACCCACTTGTTGCATGCTCGTCTTATTATAGCCCAGGAGCCGTCTTTTGTTGGGAGAATAACACAGTAGCGCAGTGCACAAAAGTTTCTCTGGAGTTGTTTAGATTCTTTGGGAAATGCAAGCTACTTTTTCGATCGATGACAGACGGTATAATAATATATTGAGCTGGGTTTTGTTACGTTTAAAGTCTAAAGTCAAAGTCAAAGTCAATTTTATTTTATTCAGATAAACTTAAGAAAAGTGCTTTTGAATCGTCTATACATATTTTACCTACTACTCATTCAGGACGTTTATTTTTTAGCTGTGTTTCTCCACAGCTGAAAGAGTTATATGCGCATAAATATGCTAATGCAGCTTTTAATAGCTGATAGAAAGAGATGCAAAACCTGTATCAGCTATTAGCTGATACAGGTTTTGCATCTCTTTCTTTCAATTCATCTGAACAGTATAATTATTAGCACTACATTATTTCATTATAGAAATATATGTTCTAATATTTAAGTTTTATGTCTACGATATGGCAGTGCTTATATACTTAATATGGAATAAAGATTTTATATTTTAAACATATATCTCCTGACCAATTTCGGCAACAGCGGCTTAGGTACGTACCCAATTTTGTTAGAGAAGGTAAGAACGCATTTTGCGCCGACGTAATGGTAGGTGATGGCTGCAAGTGGTCTGGCTTTCAGATCAAAAATTTTAATTGGTTTATGTGTAGGTATGTATTGGCGCCCCCGGTCAATTTGCAGAGGAGTGCGTTTTTTTCGTGTTTGGTTTTCGAAGCTTGCAATGTATAATCCGTTTAGCTTTGTCCGTCCGGTATCTAAAATCCTGTGCATGATAGCTTTTAAAAAACTTTTGCATATTGTACAGTACAGGGGAAAAAGCGGTTCTATTTTTAACGTGTTCTATTAACAAACAGAAAATGTATTTGTTGGTAAATATTGCTGACCAGATGGGTGCCAACCAAATAATATCATGATGAGAGTATGCAAAGGTGCTGGTTTATACATTAAACTTTGTACACAAATTTTGAATATATTAAAAAAAGATCCAAAAAACTGAAATGAAAAAACTTTTACGGATCTACTCGCGTTTATTTTACACATTACTTATTTAATGTTGATACTGACGTTTCAATGTGTAGTGTTCGCGTAAACTTCAGAAAACAAATATGTGATTCAAAAAACTGCTTTCTCTCTCTTTATTAAAAGAAAAAGGATATTATACAGGGAGAACAGGCCACAAACCCCACCGACGCCGACCCAGTGCGGGTTGGCGGCTGTTAACGACTGCTAATGTAGCCGATACCAGCTACTTTACGTGCCTTCCGAAGCCCGGAGGAGATCGACAGGATACATTTTTGGTCACCCATCCGATGACCGGCCTTTGCGAAAGTTGCTTAACCTTAGCAATCGTACACCGGGTGCGTAAACAACTGCGCCATCAAGCTTACACTACTTCCTTTTAATTCCACTTTGTTGTGAATAAAGGCTTCAAAAATAGGTTTTGATTTTTCCTTTGATATTGTTTTGAATTTTGAAACAACCGGATAATCCCCTTAGCACGTCGAATATGTATAAATGCATGGGAATTTTCACTACATTTGGCTTACAAACTCGCGCCAAAAAGTTTTAAACATCTGATAGGAAATTAAATGAAATTAAAAATATTTATGCGGAGCTTAATGGAAATAATGAATCATAATGAACTTTTACAGTTATACAATTATGCTACCGAATTGGTACTCAGCTTATGCCCAAATTGATATGCTATGGCACTGGTATTCTGTGTACCAGTATGAGGGAGGCGCTGCAGCAAAAACGCTATGTTTCCCCTTTTTCTTACCAACTTAAGAATCTAGTAAGAAGATAATTTCTTAGTAGTAGTAGTAGAGCCCCAAAGAATCTTTCAACCAATGCGAATGCTTGCTAAATGGGGTTACTTATCAAAACTTCCAGTGCCATCTCGAATACAAACTTATGAATGAATGAAGTCCATAAAGCCTTAAGGCACTGTCCCACTGCGGCACACACTGTGCACGGGCTCGCGGCACATCATTCGCACGCGTCCGTTTGTTAGTCAGCGTGGCTCTACGTTTCAGCTGAAGCATACACTATACAAGGTGTTTGGTAATATGTGTGTAGTCCCGAAACATAGCCATGCAACAAATTAAAAATAACAACGTGGTGTGGTAACATGCAAAATCATATTTATGAAAATTTACTTTCCATACAAAAACAAATTTATTTTATTACATTATTTTTGGTCAACCCTTACATATATTGACTTCTGTTTTGTTTGGATCATGAGGTTGACGAGCAAAAACGATGTATCAGCTGGACCTAGGGTTGTCACTTTACAATTTTACTTTACTTAAAGAGCGCATATGAACCGGCTCGTTGTACCCTTGTTCTACGAGTACGGTGTCTTGGGCCTAAACTGGAGTGCATTAGTGTATTCTGTAAATGTGTAGTGGCATTTAGTGAATCGGGTGAGTTAATTCAACTTGCGTAGCATGACCGTGCGCCGCAGTGAGACAGCGCCTTAATGCTGACTTGCATATTATATAGAACATTCACCTGTTGCTTTGACTGGTCTTGTTATAGCTAGGAACGGTTTACGACTCTATTGTTGGGGTATAAAACGTAATACGGTGCAGCGCGGTCGACGGGTTGCCAGCTGAATGAGGTAGCTTTACAATGCCACCTCATTATGTTCCCTTTTGTTGTAAAATTGTTACGAGTGTCTATTATTTATTAGCTGGAGGTACCCATAAATGTGCCTCGGCAAATAAGGTTTTGTGTACGGTTGACGTCGTGCAAATCTGTCGTCGTAGCCATTTGGCAATGACTAATTAAATGAGTTTACAGTTTTCTTTAATGAATAATTTAAAGTAATATAAAAAGTAGTAATTTGCCTTTATACTGTCCCAATGTTGGGCAGGCTTTTTTCATTGATATCAGGACATCGCTACAGTTTATAGGTATTGGCTAAATCACCACACTTGCCAAAATATGCGGATTGGTTTTTTTATGGAGGGAGCTTGCAGATTGCCTCGAACGGTGTTTTCAGCGTCACCGGACTTTTTGGGGGCGGCGAGAAACTTAAAGGGTTCCTCAACCTGTGTGAAACGAAGCACCGTCAGAGGTTCTAGAGGGAATGGCATCACGCACAAGCGCGTGTCCCCGTTCCCTTTATACATGGATGGTTCACGAACCCGGGTTATTATGCATCGAATATATCCGAAACATTTGCCAGACCTGGGCATTGAACACGACCTCCCGATATCGGATACGGATATAAAATAATATAGTTATATTAAAATACACAATTTATTATACATAATTTTTTTTATATTATTTATTTTTATTTATCTTGCATTATTAAACTGTGTGTTTTAATACTTTGCTAATGGAAAGCATAAGTGGCTACTTTGACATGCTATAACGAATTACTTACCTATATATATTGAGGAAACAACATATTATTATCTGAAACAAACAAAAGAAGCACTTTAAAAATGTTTTCCGGGAAATCATAAAATTCGTTCACAAAGTAAGATAAAGCAACTGAGTAGGCGGAAAGTCGGTATAGCATATTACCTAATTGGGAAATACTTAAATATTGATAAAAAATGTCGAAAACGAACGAAATGAGCACTTGAAAAATATTGTCCGGGAAACTAGAGGTTCGCTTGCAAAGTAGCCTCGTTGAAAGAACTGTTCTTTCAACGAGGCTACTTTGCAAGCGAATCCCAGATAACGAAAGTTTGTGGGTGTAAGTTCGAACTGAGGGAGTGGCTTACTTTAAACTCCGTGTAAATAAACAAAGAAATAAGCTTGGAATAGATATTCCGTGTTCTGTTCCCGTCATGCAAACTTCATTTCAAATTAGAGTAAAGGAGACAAAACACGGAATAATTATTCGAAGCTTATTCAATATTCACTGTTTATTTCGATTTCGAGGAGCTCGATGGCGCTGGTAGTTAAGGCTGCCAACTGTCCGGGTTTCCGCGGATTTGTCCTAGTTTAAAGGACGTCCGGGGAGCGTCCGGGCGGGGTTTTAATTGTAGTCCGGGTTTCAAAATTATGAACTGATTAAAAACAAAGATTTAAAAAATGGAAGAATACTTATCACAATGATGGCGGTACAGTGCCGGAACGGTAATTTCACTGAGGTAGAGTGTATGAAAATATAGAAAGTTAGTAAAAACTTTATTTATTATACCAATTAAAACTTTGTTTTATTATACTGAGTAGTAAAAAACTCTGTTCAAATGTCCGGGTTTTAAGGTCCAAAATCCGGGGTTTTCACACTTCTGGTCCTGGTTGACAGATTTTTAGAGATGGCAGCCCTACTATGGTTAACACGGCCGAATGTCTGCGATTGCTGACGTATAAAGCTATTTTCACAAAGGTCGGTCTTCGGATGGGTGACCTAAAATGTATTATCTCGAGCTCCTCCGTGCTTCGGAAGGCACGTAAAGCCTTTGATCCCGGCTGCATTAGCAGTCGTTAATAACCACCAATCCGCACTGGGCCCGCGTGGTGGTTTATGGTCAGTTCTTCCTATCCATCTATAGCGAAGGCTCGTGCCCCAGCAGTGGGGACATAAAAAGAGCTGGTGATGGTGATAATAATAATAATACGTTTATTTCCTCACCACAACATAATGTTTACAAATGTTTAATTAGCTTAAGTACAATTACAGGAATTATTTTGTGGAAGACTGGTGTCTAAAATAGGCAATAGATTGCCTGTTACCTAGAGTACCAGGACCTCTCGTCGTCTCGTCGCTATAACAGTACCTTTGAAGTATAACATCAAATTTATCTAAATATATAACAGAAAGGTGTATACATAATTTTATATTCTTATTTAATTGTATTATACATACATCCACGTTCTTATGTATACACTTAACTAAATTATAAGTGAAATTATTTTTATTTGATCAATTTTTCTGTGTCTTCATAGGTTAGGTGTAGGAGCCAAAGCATTAATTTCTTTTTATATTCAATTTCAGTATTATGATATATATGATTTTATTAGCATGGTTGTATAGTCTGCCACCAAGATAAGAGAAAAATCTTTTTGCAAAAGATGTGCGAAAGTATTCTACAGTACAGATGGCATGCTGCCTTCTGGATATAACAGTATTAGATGAGTAATTAATAGATGAGTGCTTTCGCACTATACATAAGAGAATGAATAATTGTTTTACAGTCAGGATTTCCGCCAGTTGAGATAAGGCAGAGTCGAGTATAATCTCGGTTTAAATAAACTTACTTTCAATATAAGCCTTTATGCTCTCTCTAATTCTATTAACTTCGTTTTAGCTGCACCAACCCAAGATGACAAACAATAGGAAAATATAGATTGAACAAGAGCAATGTAGACATTTTTCATGCAACATGCCTCAGCTGCTTAAAAACAAATGTTAATTTCCTAACTCGTTGGGAAACATGGTGAATATGTTCGGCAAAATTTAGATTTTTGTCAATAGTCACTCCAAGATATTTAATTGAATGAGTTTCTTTAATTTTTGAGCAGCTCAGCTTTCTAACGGAGGAAAACAACAGTTGTGTGCATAAATATTATAATTAAGAGTTGCAATGGCTGGTGTGTTACGAATGTAGAAAGCGATATATTTAGTTATCTCAGAGTTTAGGGTCAATGTGTTGCTAGCGAGCCAATGACACTGTGTTGAAACCCTGTTGCGCTAGCAGGAAAACTTCGTTCCAAGTGTGTCCAAAAAATGTTAAAGTTGTGTCATCTGCATATGAAGTAATTTTGCAGTTATGGATGTTCAGTTGACACAGTTCATTAATGTAACACAAGAATAATGTAGTTCCAGTTATACTTCCCTATGGAATACCAAAACTAATAGGAAGTTCACTACTAACACAATCCCCGATCTTGACGCACTGTTTTCGGTTTGACAAATAATTTTGAAAAAGTTCCAGCTGTTTTCTCCTAATGCCCAGCTTTTCAAGCCTATTCACAAGATTGGGGACAGATATCGAGTTGAAGGCCTTTTTAAGGTCAATTAATATCGTTACATACTTCTTGCTGCCGTCCAAACACCTTATCAAGAAGTCAACATAATTATTCACCGCATCGTCTGTAGACTTTCCAGATCGAAATCCGAATTGGGTGTCGGCTAAAAGATGATATTTTTCCAGGTGATCTGTTAATCTATTGATAATAATTCGTTCAAAGACTTGACGATGATGATGACTGTTTGTTTATAAAACCTTAAGACCATACAGTCTAATATATAGGTGTTTAATGTATCCCCAGATTTGTATTTTCTATACAAAATTCGATTTCGATTCGATTTCGATTCGATTTGATTCCCAAATACAAATAAAAATAAAACAATTTAGAATATTTTTTTCGTAATAAAATATAGCATATGTTACCCGTTAGGAATATAGCATTATTTTACGTTGAAATTTTTTTTGGAATTGGACCAGTACCTAACTCCAGTGATTACCCTCCTGAAACAAACAATGTCACAAGCTTTACATTTTTATTAATAGTACAGATATAGATTGAACTTATTTATGTTTATTTTTGAATTTAACTGGTGTATGTTTTGTTGGTTGTCCTAATAAATAAAATAATTAATAAACTTTACGTCTAATAATATATTTTGACCACTATACTATATACTATACATATTATACTTACACATTTTTTCAGATTATAATTTTAATATAATGACCCATTTCTTTGACCTAACAGCCCTTAGCTATAAAAATGTACAAATTGACTTGACTGTATTATAAAGTCACAACTAACAAGCTTAGTGTCGGAGAGAGCGCGAAATAAACTGCATTGTGTCCAATGGAACAAACATTTTATGACTCCTACAGTTCCATGTCACGTTGGTAAGAACCAACCATATGAGAAATGCATCGTGTAATACTCGTAGTCCCCTGTTCTCTGTCTCATTCTAACTTTGATTTATCATCTCAGAGACTCTCCAGATATTTTTAAATTAAATATCTCATCCGATGAATCGACATTTAATATCGCAATAGTTGGTGCATGCAGGGCATCTGACAATCGCCGAGCCCATGCCATTGGGGCCTATCCTCGCGTTAGAGAATCTCACCCGTTCAACCGGACAGTCCCCCTTCTCCTACACTTTCGCATCCACTTCTTTGGGCGCGGCGGAGTCGTCCAATTCTGAGACGCGGAATTCCGCATACTTCTCAGGCCGGGTGACCATCCTTAAGTCAGGTACAACCTCTTCTAGTCGCTTCGCTTGGCGGTCAGCAACCGGGCCACTGCCTGGAAGCTCAAAGACCCTGGCTCAGTCTGGGACCTTCGGGTCCTGAATCCCTCTAGGCCATAATCAGCCAGGGAGATCTCCCTCTTTGCCCTGGTGATCGCATCAGCGTATGTCGCCCCACTCTCCAATGCCTCCGGCTTCATTTGGGGGACGATGGCCGCCAATCGAGGCTTCCTGAGCCTAACCCTCTTCTTCTTAGGATTCGGCCTGGACGCCGATGCAGCCGTGTTAGCTCCGGACTGCACGAAATTCCGTGGCAGAAGCTGTAGTCCGTTCCACTTTCCTCTTCTGACCTCGCTGCGGAGTGACTCGACCTCCTTCATGAGGGAGTCTTTCTCCTTACGCAGCTGGTCGTAGATGTACCCCAATCTATCTGCCTCATCATCAACACTGCGGGACGTGAGATTGGACATCACACGCTGCAGGTTGACGGCCGCGTCTTGTACAGAATCCGCTGGAAGGTACCCTGGATGTGCCCAGATTTTCTAGACACCTCTTCGACAGCCGTCGTGCACTTCAAGCCGATCTGTTGGACGTCTTGGGCCGAAAGACCTCCGCGCTCAGCATTCCAAGGAACGAGGTTGCTGGTTGCAGAGACTAATTCTTTCTCCATGGCACCAGAGGGTGGAGCGTCTGCGGTGCGGGGCTTTGAACGTTCCCAAGCTCTCTTCTGGGCCTTGTCCCAGACAGCCTCAGCACGTACCTTCCTACGGAGTGCGTCTGGCTCAATGCCCAGCACGCGAGCGGACTCTACATCGCGTGCACGAGCACTTCGGCGTATCTCTTCGCGGTCTTTCAGCGCCTGCTCCAACTCGCCATCGAGTTCTTGGTCGGCGTACGTCAGCCTCTGGTATTCGTCCTGAGCAGCTTTCAAGGAGGTTCTAGTCCCTGAAAAAGGCGCGCGACCTCGGCGCGCCGTCGATAATTTCGACGATGGCCTCGGCCTCCACCAGCGACAACTCCTCCGTGTATACATCAAAGGCAATTTTGAGAGGTCGTTTACGGCTGTTGGTCGCCACTCCCTCACTTGCCTCATCGTTTGAGACTACCTTACCCCCGAAAAGGATTCCTCATCCAATCCTAGTTTCCATCCTTCTAGCTCTTCTGACATATAATCTCCCTCTTGCCCACCCCAGAAACGGTGGGGCAGCCTGAGACCAGTTCCCCGGCTATTGCCGACGAACCGGTCTCAGGATGGGATTCTCCCGTGATACGGGTACCCTCCTGGGGTAATGCGGTATTGAAAGACGCTTTTATACTGACATTTTTGGGCTGTCTCCCAGACAATTTCAGGGCTGCCATCTCCTCATTAGGCCAAAAAGGTCACCCAAGCGATGCCTACTCTCTAAGGGAGCCGATTTTCTCCGGGGTTTGTTGGGTTTTCCTTCCCGCGACCTGAGAAGGCCTTACTGGTCCCCAAAACCACCGCGTACTTACAATGCCTAGAGTAAGGTCGTTGCGGAAGCCAAAGAGATAACGGCTTCGGAGCTGGCGTATATCTCGGTTGCACCGCTCTCACCGGTGCCCCTTGCCCCCCCCCCCCCCTTCCGAGGTAAGAACCCTTAAGGGGCAGTCGTTTTTGAAGGGTGCCCAGAAAGGGCACAAACCTACCCTTATCCCACCTGTGTTACGACGCCCTGAAGAGGCGCCGTTAAAACTCCTCTCATAGCTGCTCGGAAGGAGCAGCGAGTGTGCTGCCCAAAATAGGCACGCACATTGGAGGTGCAGGGCCCAGAAGAGGCTCCTGCCTGTGTCGGGTTGTTAGCCGGCCAGTCTCACAGCAAACTCCTCTCGAGGAGGAGGGTGTTGAGGCTGCCCGTTGCCCAGAGTGTACCACAAGGAGGTCACCCAACACAAACCCCTACTTTGTGGGGCCTAGTATAAGGTACTGCTAGTTTGTTGTTATTTCTAGTGCTTACATTAGACAACGTGTAACAGAAAGGTGTTGTAGAAATGATATATTCAAAGTGTATCCGATCTAGATCTTGTATTTATTTTTACTAAGACATAATTATTAACTTTAATTTAACATGTAATTGAAAATTAAAAACTTATTTAAATAAGTGAAGTCATGCGCGTCATGCGTGCATAAGCAAGCAGCTGGATAAGAACTTTACACCTAGATGGGTGTTGACTGTCGTTTGGGGTCTGTTGATGAAGACGAAGGACAGTCAAGGGAACTCCTCAACGTTTTACAGTAGCTAGGTACTTTGTGTTTGGACTTAATTCATTTCTATTAATGAGAACTTTGCACTGCTGGCTGTGATCATAAATGTAAGTACACAGAGTTGACTAAAACACTAGGGCAGTCACTTGTTTATTTTGATGCAATGTCACAATAAAAATATTGCCGACGCCCTTAGCCCTGTAGGTGCCTATGTAGTTCATATCACAGCCCGAGTAATATTTTTATTATTGTAGCCAGTCTAGTTAGTATTTAGTTCTCTTTGCTTGCTTTAGCCGTAACAGCAATGTTAGTACAATTAATTCCAGCAGTATGGGGTAGGATAGCCATTTTCTCTTCAATTGAATCTAATATTAATTTTAAGACTATTCTATGCTTCACGGGAAACAAAATTGGTTGTGGTTCCGAGTAAAGCGCGCTTTTATCTTCTGTCTTTTTACCATCTTCTTTTTCAGGTAACTGATCTTTAAATCAATTGGTAACTGTTATATTATTCATATTGTTATAATTACGAATAATTTATTTATATAAACCAACTTCAAAGGTAAACAAAAATTTAAAATGACTTCATTAAAGTAAGTAATGAAATTTCTATTATAATAAAAGTTGGTTTTACACTTGCAGATACATACAATATATTTGTTTTAATGTGTTTTTAAAGTTAGTTATTTGATTAATTGACTAATTTTCGGTCAGAAATATCATCAACATTTAAAAATTATAACCTTCTTATATAGCATATAATAATATTTATTTGCAAACAGCAATATTTTTTCGCCCGGGAACTCTTGCAAACAACGAAAGGATCGTCAAAAGGAGATCAGTTACGACTGAGATGTTTAGCAACAAACAGATTGAAAACTTTAAGCCACGATTCCCCGAGAAAATATATTATCCGGCATAACAAGTAGCCCAAGACCTAGCACTCCAGCTATATCTGTGCAACCTCGTTTCACTTGAAGCTTGTTTGCTTCATGAAACTTATTCGTGACTTAGCTCGCGTCTCGAAGTTCATATTATGTCCTTTACATCTATTATATAAAATTCTCGTGTCACATGTTAGTTGCTATACTCTTCCGAAACGGCTTGATCGATTTTTATGAAACTTTATAATGTATATTCGGTAGGTCTGACAATCGGTCGTAATCTATTTTTTATACCCCTAAGTGATAAGGGTGGTCCACCCCAATTCTTTGTTTAATTTTCTAATACAAAATGTTCCTAGCTGTGAAACATACGATTTGTTTGTTTTGTTGTCATAGAAACAATTTGATTGTATTTTGACATAGAAACTGTCAAAGCGATACGAAGTCCACTGGCTGGGTCAGCTAGTCTTCTTTCTATATATATAAAATTCTCAACCGAATTTCTCTTCCGAAACGGCTCGATCGATTTTAATGAAATTTTATATGTTTATTTGGTAGGTCTGACAATCGGTCGTAATCTATTTTTAATACCCCTAAGTGATAAGGGTGGTCCACCCCAAATATTTTTTTTCCAATACAAAATGTTACACAATTTGTTTTTTTATTATTATTATATCTTTATTGCTTTCCCATATGTATTACAAGGATCTTAAAATAATGTCAAGAACAGTGTGGACCCTGTCGGGCACAGCAAAAAAATTAGGGGAGAGGAGGACGTTTCATGTGCTTTTTCATTTTATTTAAATTTATTATTTTGTAGATCGTCTTTAAAATACTCTTGTAATATACATTACTATACAGTAACCCTTTTATGTAAGTAATTGTTTTAATTTCCCTAAAAATCCTTTTTCTGATAGGATGTTTTTAATTGTAATTGGTAATTTTTTAAATATTTTAATGCACATCACTAAAGGACTGCTTCCGTGGTGATGAAGTTTGTTTTGTTGTCAGAGAAACAAATATTTTTGTGACGAGTCACAGTCGACTGTCTTTCCATCCACACCATCTTGATGGATGGCGATCTACTACTGTGCGTTTCTCATGTAATTTTTTACCACGAACTACAGTGCTGTGGAACCAGCTCTCAGCGGCGGTATTTCCGGACCAATACGACTTAGGGATCTTCAAGAAACGAGCCTATTCCTTCCTTAAAGGCCGGCAACGCATCTGTGATTCCTTTGGTTTTGCGGGTGTCCATGGGCGGCGGTGATTACTTCCCATCAGGTGACCCGCCTACTCGTTTGCCTCCTTCTGATATAAAAAAGTGCTTATTTTAGTGAGTTAACATTGAACAAAAATGTTGAACAAAATTTGTAAAACAAGTATTGATTTTTTTTCTATGACCGTGATTCGAACCCGTTGCTCATATCAGGTGCACTACCAACTATGTTACCGTGGCTCTGTCCAACCCGCCGAACTTAATCAACACTATTTCTGTCTTGCTTTTTAAGCCAATGGAGCTTAAATTTTTCACATTGCTACAAATATTGCGTAAAATTATATTTTTAACAAAGAGTTCATAAGAGCTTAAAGAAAGAATATATTTATCTAAAAGAAAATATAAAGAGCTAATTTTTATTTCTTAAGAGTTTCATGTACGGCGAAAACCTTAGATGTGACACGACAAGCAAGCTACATCTTACCTTCGCAACAACGCAACGAGTTTGTAAAGCTCTTTTTAGGGTTCCGTACCCAAAGGGTAAAACGGGACCCTATTACTACGACTCCGCCGTCCGTCTGTCTGTCTGTCTGTCTGTCTGTCCGTCTGCCACCAGGCTGTATCTTATGAACCGTGATATTTAGACAGTTGAAATTTTCACAGATGACGTATTTCTGTTGCCGCTATAAAAACAAATACTAAAAAACAGAATAAAACAAATATTTAAGGGGGCTCCTATACAACAAATGCGGTATTTTTTGCTCGTTTTTGTTCGATATTGATAACGGCAACATGTAGACGCTTGAAATATTCACATAATATTGAGTTAAATTATTCACTTTAAAAATAAATAATTAAATTAAAATAAAATAAATATTTAAGGGAGCTCCTATGCAACAAACGTGATTTTTTTCCAATTTTTTTTCTCGGTCTTAATAACGATAACAGGTATAAACTTAAAATATTTATATAGATAATGGTACGGAACCCCTCCGTGCGCGAGTCCGACTCGCACTTGGCCGGTTTTTTTATTATTTCACAACGCCTAAGCGCTTAGCTTTCATCTCACCATTTTTGCGTTCTTAATATTTACAAGTTTGCATGTAAAAGGCGGATATTTAAAAAGAACCATTTTATTTTCGAGTGTTTGTTTTGGAGTTCTCCAATTATAAAGTTTCTTTTGCTACAACGGGAATTGGCTTATGACCCCTGAGATTTGTTTAATGATATTGTTTTGAGAAGCTCGATGGCGCAGTGGTTAATGCGTCTTTTCTGCGAGTGCTGAGGTTAAGCAACTTTCGCAGAGACCGGTCATCGGATGGGTGACCAAAAATTTATCATCTTGAGCTCCTCCGTACTTCGAAAGGCACGTAAAGCCGTTGGCCCCGGCTGCATTAGCAGTCCTTAACACCTACCAATCCGCAAGGGCCCGCGTGGTGGTTCATGGCTCGTTCTCCCTATCTATCCATAGAGAAGGTTCGACATAAAATGGGCAAATGTTCCCAGCAGTAGTGATATAAAATGAGCTGATGATGTTTGTTTTGCAGCAGTTAAGGTTTATTCGTGGTCATCGTGTTGTTGATTAATTTCATTATTAACCAAAAATGGTTTATGAAGCATTGTAAAAAAAATACGGTGGGTGGAACCATACTTTGAATATTAATGATGGCATTTCATCAATTTCCACGTACATATTATTATGTCAGCGCATTTTTTGAGAACGGCTCGACGGATTTGGCTGATTTATTTTTTGTTGTGTTCGTAATTGTCTGGACAAGGTTTTTAAAAAAACTTACACGAGATACGAGTAGCTGACGAAGTCGCAGTAGAAAAAAAATAAACAAAAAAAATCTTATAGGTACTTATCGTAAGGGTCAGCAATGATGTGGATCAAATGTTTCCATTAAACATTGATATGGAGCCTAAAAATTTACACTAAAGAGCGTGTACGTTTCACAGAATTTATCTTCAAGTTGGACACGTGCCTTGTATACACATCGCTCGCTACTTTCGTTGATTCCAGCTAGTTCAACGAGGTGAAACTTTTTTCAATTGCTCGAGAGAGGGGACTGTCTCCCTGTTGACTCTTCTTTAGTGAGTGCGTCCCTCCAATTTCGAACTTTCCTAAGATTTAAGAACTTAAATTGGCTGTTGACGACGCTTTCGGCTGCATTTAAGGTTGTTTTCATCGGGAGGTGAAAGGTGACGTTGATAAAACATTTTTTTTGTAAACGTTTCGAGATTGTCCTATCACTTTTGTGAATGTGAAAGGTTTTGTTAGCCTATTTTTAATATCCAATTATAAGTTATGTTAATTGTCTGATTTTGTATAACGGTTCGCATAGAACCACTCTATTCATACTTACATTTTTTTTTTTTTTTATTTATTTGATTTACCAACAGCTATTACATTGGAACTTATTCGCTAGGTACATTGCAATGTGGTTTCAAACTGAATGCACAGCCAATTACAGGTAAACACCTCATGCAAATTATGGCAAAGAAGCCATTAATTAAAATACTAATATTTATAAAAATATAACTATTTTTTATGAACATCAAAAAAAAATGTTTCCAAAACTACCCACTAAATATTATTATATATGAGAGAAAAAAAAATGTAAAATATCTATATAAAAAAAAATATATAACTATATATTAATTAATGTACTTAAATTTTTTTCAAAAACTGCGGCAAACTGTCTACGTGTGCATCCAATTTACCACAATTCATATTATACAATTTACAAATTCTGTATATGGGTGAATTCATGCCGAATTTAGTTTTTCTAAAAGGCGGGCAAAATGGTTGGATCTGAGATCTCGGATATCTATAAGGTACTTTGAATCTTATTTGGCTTAGTAAATTTGGACAGTCAATTTGGTTTCGTAGTAGCTTGTAAAGAAAAATAAGATCCAATCTATCCCTACGATTTTCAAGGCCCATCATGTGAAATCGCTCAAGCCTCACCTCATAGGAAGATCTTTTACTCATTCCCTTAGAGTATGCCAAATGACCTAAAAATCTTTTCTGAATTCGCTCAATTCTAAGGGAGTGTGTAGCGAAATGTGGTCTCCAAATTACGCTGCAGTACTCTAAGACACTGCGTACAAGTGAATTGTACAATAATATTTTTGTACCTACTCTACGAAAAACCTTTGCATTACGTATAACAAATGCTAACATTCCTGATGCCTTTTTAATAATATGATCTATATGAGGTAGAAATGTCAATTTATTATCAATATATACGCCTAAATCGCGGGCACACATCCTTTCCTCAATAGTACTATTTCTTATGCGGTATTCAGACGAAAATATTTTCTGTTTTCTAAAAATGTTCATAGAGAAACACTTGTCACTGTTTATCTCCATCAAATTGACATCACACCAAAGCACCAGATTATCTAAGTCTTTTTGGAGGGCCACAGTGTCATCGTAGCTTGTGATAGCTTTTGCAAATTTTAAGTCGTCAGCAAATAAAAAAGCAGTAGAGTTAGAAAAACATTTAGATATGTCGTTAATAAAAATATTAAATAAAATAGGGCCTAAGTGGGACCCCTGAGGTACACCAGAAGACACTATGTATTCGTTAGACTTAAAACCATTAACAACCACATGAAAATAGCGGTTCGTTAAATATGACTTAAACCACTTTAATAAAGGATCATCAACACCATACATTTGAATTCATTATCAGTAGATCATGAGATATCCGGTCAAAAGCTTTACTAAAGTCTGTATATATTACATTGACCTGTTTGTTAGCGTCTAAATGTTCAACCAAATACTCAGTGAAACTAGCTAAGTTAGTAGTGGTAGATCTAGATTTAACGAATCCGTGTTGAGAGTCAATTATGTACTTCTGTAAATAGTCTTGTATAAGAGTACAAATCAGTGACTTAAGTATTTTTGCAAAACACGACAGTATAGAGATCGCTCTGTAATTGGAGATCAGTTTTTCATCACCAGATTTATGTAAAGGTACAACCTTGGCTAACTTCCACACATCAGGGAATGTACCAGTGTTCAATGACTCATTGTAAATTAACTGAAGAGGTCCAACTAAACTAGATGCACAATTAACGATGAAAACAGGTGGTATGCCGTCTGGTCCCGCCCCTTTAGTTTTATCCAAAGTTTTGAGTTTACGTTCTAGTACCCGTTGATCAACATTATAAGCTGTAAGACCATCTGCGCTCTGTCCAAAAGCATCACTGACGTTCAATGCATTTGCCCCAGGCCCCCCACTACCATAAATTTCCTTGAATTGCTTTGCAAACAGTTCACAAATTTCCAACCCGTCACAACTTGTAGTTATACCATCACTCATAGAAGAGGGATATGTGCTAGAGCCTCCGCGTTTGGCTTTGATGTATGACCAAAAGTATTTAGGATTACGCGCAATTTTATCCTCAAGACATGACACATAAGAATTATAGTTTTGCTGAGCTAACTTTTCAGATCTTTTCTTTACTAATTTTAACGAGAGGTAATCTAAGGGATTTTTGTACTTTGTAAACCGTTTTCTAAGTTTATTTTTTTCCTTCAAAACATTAATCAAATCTCTAGAAAACCATGGAGGAAATTTACCCTTAGGTTTATGTTTAGTCAACGGTACGTACTTTGATATGACTTGCCTTATCTTTGAATAAAATGCATCTATGTAATCATTAATATCATCACAGTCATGGAACAGGCCATCCCAATCCAGTTCATTCAGATAAGCATTGATAGCCTCGTAATCACCCAGCCAGAAATTGTAACGATTTGAAAAAGTTTTCGTCATTCTGTCATTACTATGTACAGCTAAATCAATCTCTAATGGTGGATGATACGGATCTATAGTACTGAGTCCACTGAGAGCTGGAGCGATGTCACACGAGAGGTGGTCTAAGAAGACCAAATCAAGCACCTTACCGCGACTGTTACTCACTTTGTTACATTGTTTAAACTTATTTATGTATGAGAAATCAATCAACATCTGACTCAAAAACGAAGTATGTCTTATGCTAGGATTGTCGTTTACTAAATACCAATCAATGTTACTAAGGTTAAAATCACCCAATATACAGGTCACACAATCATTATGTTCCAGAAACGTGTTACAAGCTTCAATAAATTGTTCCAAAAAATTTTTTTGTACCGGAGGTGAGAGATATATTGCACAGAAAACTAATTTTGTACTATTGTTGTCGTTTGATATCTCTAGGGATACCCATAAGTCTTCGATACAATTTTCCTGCGCATACATTCTACAGGATATATGTTTTTTCATAACAGCGATTAAAACACCCCTCCTTCCTTTTTGTAACTGAAACAAGTTGTACTTCTGTCCCTTCTATACACTATATATCTGTCATCAAATAATTCCGAATCTTTTACTGAACTGTTTAGCCAAGTTTCAGTAAGTATAATTAAATCATAGTTATTACATGCAACATTTTGACAAAACATATGAGTTTTAGTGCGAAGACCGCGAACATTCTGATAAAAAATATTTAAGGAATCGTATTTTAAAAATTAAAAATTATAGGTATTGAACTTAAACACCCTAGAACTAGGTAACAACTAAACTAATTTATGTAAACCATTAATGTCCTTAATAATTTTGTATTCCGAATTGTCACTCTTCCTCATGTAAATTCGGACTCCCCTAACCCACACGTATTTGTAACCTATTTCTTTTGCCTTCAATCTTACTGCTGCGTGCAGGGCCTTGTTGTTTGCTGAAAGGTGCTCACTTACAAAGATTGGCACTTTCACTCCCGGCATGTTGATATGGGAAGTATTTAATCTGTCATCAGGTCTAGATTTGTTAAATTTGATTGCAGCTGCTAAAAAGTGATCTCGGAATCTGGACGTTTGAAACTGTACAACTATTGACCTTGGCCGGTCAGAATCTTTATTCATCTTGGCTATTCTTGTACAATGGGAGACGTTATCCTCTGATACTTGAAAATCAATAACTTTACCCACTCGACTCACAATGTTTAATAGGTTTTCATCTTTTCTTTCCGGCACACATTTAATTTCGATGTTGTTAGATCTAGCATTTTGCTCCATTTGATTAACTCGAGCAATTAGGTCATCCATTTTTGATTGCATTGAGCTATTCTGGTTCTGCAGTGATTTAATTGTAGCTTGGGATTCAGTATGCTCTTTAGTTATTTCTTCAAATCTTAAGTTCATGAAAGTCATAGATTCTCTAACTTCAACAATCTCTTCTTTTATTGTATTCAACTCAGTTTGAAGAATGCTGGTCATGGTTTTCTGCATTGTCTTTTGCATTTCGGAAGCAAATCCCTTCAAAATATCTTGCATTTCATCTCTAGTGATAGGTTTTTGATCATTTGCGTTAGGTGGAGAATTTATCGCCTGCCTTTTACCAGGTCTCGTAGTGATATTAGAATTAAATCGCACTGGGGTATTATCATTATTACATTTTTTCTTCTTCTTACAAAGTATACATATTCAAAGCTTAGTATCACTTGCAGAAACCGAATCATCGCTATTCGTCAAAGAAATACATGCTTCATGAAACGCCTTCTTGCACTTGGTGCATACCAAGTAACAATCATCTTGCAAACCCAACAAACAGCAACCCCAAACAACGCTTTCATCAGTATCAGCCATTCTCGGAAATTTGTAAAAAATAAAAAAAAATGTATAAACAAAAAACTTCTTTTATTTAGTCACTTAACTATCACTTAACTAACACTTTAGTTTACGTGGTTTGATCTCGAACTCGCTCGGGAGTATCTTCACAAAGTCCATCCAGTGTCGCTTGCGGCTATCGAGGCCCGTATCAATTTGCCAAAATTAAGCTATGTAGTTTTGTAATCTGTCGCACGCAACTGTTCCAATGGGGTCAAAGTCCAGTTTGACTGCACTTCACGATGAATGACATTGCAAATGATCTCACTGTTTCGATAAAAATTGTTACTGTTTAACACAAAATATTAACTTCACATACAACATTCGATGGAACTTTAAGTAAGGAAACTTGTTATAAAAAGTTTCTCAATAGATGCACTTTACAAACTGTTAACTGATAAAAATAAAGGAGCTATTTAGAAACACGTCTTCTCTGGCCAACTACCTTCCAAAAAAAAAAAAAAATTTTATTTGTTGTAATTTATTACTTAGAGTAGGTTCCTACGCGTGAAAATATATTTTATCTTAACGTAACAGAATTGTAATCGTATTTAATAACTCTGCTTAAGAATTTTGCATTTTTGTTATAATTCAAATAATAGGTATGTTTAAAAACATCCACTTCAGTGCTATTTGGTTAGTATATTAAAACAATAAACTTTGAATTTCTAGAGGCATATCAAAACATTGTTCCCGGTTCTTGTGGGTTTAAATAACTTCTATCTTATGAAAATGGTCCTAACTTCCCATTCATAGGTATGCAGTGAGGCGTTTATATAGGCTGTTGCTGCTGAAACAATATCTAGCCATGCTTTAATATCATCATCATTATCATCATCATCAGTTTATTTTAAGTCCCCAATGCTGGGGCACGAGCCTTCTCTATGAATGGATAGGGAGAACGGACCATTCACGTGGGCCCAGTGCAGATTGGTGGTTGTTAACGACTGCTAATACAGCCGGCACTAACGGCTTAACGTGCCTTCCGAAGCACGGAGGAGCTCAAGATAATATGTTTTTGGTCACCCATCCAATGACCGGCCTATGTGAAAATTGCTTAACTTTAGCAATCGCAGATCGGGCGCGTTAACATCTAACTCCTTGGCACCATCGAGCACTTTACTTTAATATCGCACCATAATAACACCTATATAATGGAATCCATTATCTTTGTTTGCTAGTGAGATTAAGACCTCCGTCGGGAAGTGTGAAGCTTCTGGGCAGGTCGTAATTCGATCGGTTGTCTATTAGATCCCTCTGTTGAGGTTGATCGTGGGTTGATGACAGCGCTGAGTCGGTGCTTACCCGGCTTAGTGGTTATTTCGCGCCAAGACAAATCGCAAAGCACTCTGCGCTGTTTCATTTCACGTAACATCTTTCGGATGTTGAAACTTTATTTTAGTTTGTATTTTGTTATTGGACTACAAGGCAATGATATTAGATAGATAGGAAATACTATTGTGGCAACATTATAAAAATGAACATTATGATAATAGGGTCCGGCGGTCAATACCTACAAAGTAAAAAGCCTATGTCGGCCAAAGCCCACGTCTTATATTTCTTACGTAGTATATGGACATCATCGGTAAAAGACATCGTAGCAAAATGCCTACTTTTTCAAAAGTACAGTCGTTAAAAAAACATATTTATAGACAGATAAAATAGCTAATAAGTAAGAAACAAGATCCTTACGACCTTAAAAGACCTTGAGAGGCCGTGGGAGACCCACTTGGCCCGACAGAGTCTTATATAACACCCCTAAAATTAAGCTATTTTATAGATCACCATGGGTGGGCTAAATAGGTTAAAAAGTAACAACAAGGCAACATGCTGTTTCAGTGTTTCGCACAGTCCAAGCAATCTCCTTTTGTACTGCAGAACAAACAGGGCTAACCTACTGTAAGGGGTTCGTCTTCGAGAAAGATATCCCCACGGGCCACACTTTAACACTTATATACATTGTTACTTTGTTAGTTGACCGAGTGTAGGTTGAAGACTTTTAAAAGGTGTTGTCGAGAACTTTGTAGTTGAACTCACCAACAATAAATAAAAAAAATAAAAAAATTTTCCTACACTCACACCAATTATCTAGCCCAAGAGAAGCTTCGTAATGAAACTCGTTATATGGTTACTAGACAACGGATAAACATACTTAAAATACTTAAATATATACTTATTATACATAGAAAAACACCCAGACCCGAGACAATTTAGAAAAACAATAATTTCTAAATTGACCCGACCGGGGATCGAACCCGGGACCTCAGAGATGGCGACACCATGAAAACCGGTGTACAAACCACTCGACCAAGGAGCCGTTATGTTGTCAAGCTTTAACGAGAGGGGTAGTAAAGGATTTTCTTTTGAGTGTACCAAAAGTTTTCATTAAATGTTTAATATTTTATTATTAAAGTTTTTTTGAAGTTTAAAATTTACTTATGGCCCTGTCGATATATTGGACACCATAATTTTAACTTTCATCATTTTTATCATCACCAGCCTATAAACGTCCCACAGGCCTTCTCACATGGGGAGATTGGGCCATAACCCACCACGCTGGCCTAATGCGGGTTGGTGGGTAATTTTAACTTTATTAAACCTCAACTTAAGATCGAAAAACTATGAATTTTTTTAAAATGCTGTGCTCATTAAAGGGTTAATCGATGGTAAGCTGTGTATTGAAAATTAAACTACTGTATTTTTATCTGGTGATCAGAATTTCGCAAGGTCCTACCACCAACCGGTCCACCGGTTTTCTACCAACCTTATCCCTATAACAACCACCAAGCAGTGGAATGCAATATCTTTAATTACTTTAATTGCTCACTGTTTCTCTAATTAGTTACATTACCATAAATTCAGTAATTCACCGGGAATATTGGCATAATAATTCAATTATCAGGCAACGCGAAAATTAACAACCTGTGGTGATCTCTAACCAACGACAGCAAAGTGGATCGTGTGCATGTTTATCGGCTCTTAAAAGCAATTAGTTTAAAAACCGCCTACGCTGTTTTAGTTCGGTTTTGCGTTGCGCTTGTGATTATTACTTCATACTCATAGAACGACATTTATAGATGTCTGTTTGTCTCTTAGATTTCTGTCATCGCATAATTATACTGACTTGCAAAACGAAGCTTCCAGCTACTAAAAAATATACATCAAGTGTAGGTAATCCTTTCTGCGGGACGGGGCATGTGACTGACTGGTTTTCAAAATAAAACCTTTTTTAGGTTCCAGTCCTTCACAAATTTAGGACTAAGATACTGCAATGTACTGATAGCTAATTAAGTTGGTAAAGTGACAAATAAAGTGGTACACTAAGCTCCAGTGGTTGCCAATTTGTCTTCGCCGGAATGCTCTGTACTTTACGATATATTATTTAACCCTACGACCCCTTTTTATTTTAAAGATCGTTTAAAATGTTTGCACAACTCCCATTCCCGCTTCTTGAGATCATCGGAGAACTTCAGTTTGCAGATTCGACTGCATTCAACAAGATTCTGCGACAAATCTTTTACGGTCCATGCTGCTCGCCTGTGGAATGCTTTGCCTGTGTCTGTAAGACTTGCGAAATCTCTGCAAACTTTTAAGAAACTCGTCAAAGAATATTACCTGTCATTGTAATTCTATTGTTAGTCCACACTAGTACACTTACTTCTCAAATGGTATGTTTATGTTTGACATATTTATATGGTTGTATTTATATAGGTACATACCTACAACCATATAAATATGTCATATATAGGGAACGCAGACGCAACGCCTACATTATGTATGTGTGTATATATTATGTATGTTTATGTAATATATTATTACTGTACACTTTTTTTTCAACGCCTCCATCTTATTTAATAGCAATCCTCTCCATCCTTATGTTGCCTGGAAGATATCGCTTTTAATGATAAGGCCGCTCTTTGTACGACTCTAATTTATTTATTTTATTTCTTTGTAACATGTGTGTTTTGTTATTTATGTGTATTACAATAAAGTATTTTATTCTATTTTATTCTATTTTATTCTATTAAAGTTTTTTTTTATTGTTTTAACTATTCCGTTCTATGAACAAAATAAACCGGTTTCCTTGCGTGCGTACCATATCGATAATGGCATTGTGGACTCCCTCGAAGAATGTAACTGGCAACGGAGACATGCACTAGTGCGTGATGCAATTTCCTCTAGAAATCAGCATAATAATATCTCTCCAATAAAATGCAAACCCGCCTGAGACAATTTTACCTGGTTTACAAGTCCATCTCGAGAGTATCAACGCTAATAATGTTATGTGGAAGTTTCTTGAAAGCTTAAATTTGCTAGGCATAAGGTGTGCTCCGATTTCAGCGTATGCCCATGATAGTTCGAGAAAAGTGAAAGTAAATTTTTCGGTTTGGCGATGCGCTTTTTATACCGAAACGGTCTAAAGCAAGGATCCCCAAAGTGGTCGACCCCTTGGGGTCGAAATCGGTTTCCCAAGAGTCGACATAAACAAAAACTGAAATTGGGGGTCGACAAGGTCTAAAAATCGACGCCTATTAATTAACACAAGTTCTAAGTTTTAAGAATGAGTAATATTTTAGTAGCAAGTATAAGTATGTATAAGTTTACTTAGCGAACCGCAAAGTTTTTATATTGGTAAGTATTATGTATCAATACGAAAAAAAACTAGAGATATAATTTTTTATATTTTTAATATTTGGCTATGGGGTCTGAGATATCAGTTCATTTTGGAAAAAGGGTCTCTAGCCCATAATAATTAGGGAATCCCTGGTCTAAAGGAACAAGCATTGGTAGCAAAACAGCTAGACGCTCGGGGTGAAAGCGAGAACTCGTGGTTCAACCCCTACTGCTCCAAAGGACTACTGACCCCATTCTTGACACAAGCAACTATGTGGATGAGTTAATAGAACTGTATTATATTATTGTGAATACTCGTTAGAAATTAGTTGTATAGTAACATTAAAAATAATAGGACAAAATCGTTTTACAAACCAGTATACTTTTTATCGAGTACACCTTAAAATAAAAACAAAACTAAACTAAACTAAAAATAAAAACATTCAATAGCGTTCATTTAAAAAATATACTAATCATGTTTACGATTAGGTAGAAGTTTATTAATAGTCAAGCTAAACCAATGTATCATAGGCATCATCATCATCAACTCAGCCAAAAGACGCCACTGCTGGACAAAGGCCTCTACCAAGGATCTTCACAACGACCGGTTTTGTGCTGCTTTCGTCCAGCGGCTACCCGTGACCTTTACCAGATCGTCGGTCCACCTTGACCTTGTTCGAGGCCTGCCCATGCCCGCACTGCAAAGGAATACCAACAAATATTATTACTGTGAATCACAAAGTATGTGTTTGTGAGGACAGTGCAAGCACTCAGACCTAATTAGAAAATTTCACAGCAAATGCGCAACTCTCTATTAGCCATAATAGAATTTGAAGACCTCTCTCTCGTGTCTAATGGAAGGAAACGGCACATTCGCAGCCGAGTTTGTTGCGCTTTTTATATTTCAGAACCGCAAATTAATTGAAATTAAAATATTACTAGGCGGTATAATGGTGTTTTACCTTGTAAAATGTTGTAATAAGGTTATAAACATTTTTATGAATTCGGTTCAGGATCGACTACTTCAAGGTAGCTGCTTATAGGTAAGAGAGTCAGTTCCTCTGGGTGAATCAGCTGTCATCTTTGGTATTATTGCTGCTGCTCAACGATGGTAATAAAACAAGCGCTTTGCCGTTGAGAAATAAAATGTCTAATCCCACCGAGAGTAATATAAATGATTACTTGCAAAGGTCAACCGATAAATCATTTTTAAACTGGTTTTAAAGCGTGAAAATAAAGTAGTCATTAAGCCAACACCTACCCATCACTTGTAGCGATGAACCTCTTGGAGAATCTAGTAGGGAACGGGGACAAGCACAAGTGCGTGATGCCATTTCACACGCCTTGAGGAACCCTTTAAGTTTTCTTGCTGCCCCCAAAAAACTCCGGTGATGCTGAAAATGCCGCCAAAGGCGGTCAGCAAAATCTCTCATAAAAACTTCATTTTAATGATGGAGGCCTTTGCCTGGGCAAAGCTGCCAATGCCAATGCTGGCATTGGGAATATATACAGGCAATTTACTAAGTTTACATCCTCGCTGGCTTGTTTAAATTCACCAGATTCTCCGTTAAAAATGTCTTCCTGAACTGTGTTTACATCGCACGTATAATTAACGTAATGCATTATGCAAGAGCAATCCACTTTGGATTAGCTAACAAAAGTTCTTCTGCTAGATCAATAGCTGTACGAGGCTATTGATGCTCGTATGTCACAGCATTTTATCTCCGGCGAATAAAGCCGTGCTGGCTAGTGTTGTAAACAGCTCGAGTCTTGAGTCTTCTATTCATATCAACTTGACAGCGCAGGCTCGATGTACTAAGACGAGTTGAGCTCGAGCTTTTATGTTCTCAAAAGTTCTGAATGTTTTTAAAAGTAATGAAAGACTTCTCTAATCTTTTCTGAGTTTTGAAAAGACTGGAGAGTCTTTGAAAGGACTTGAGTTCATAACTTAAATCGAGTCTTTAACAAAATAATTTGATTAGGTCATTTCTATTTTATTCCTTTTCTTAAAACATTTATCAATCGTGTGTCGTTTTACGAGGTCTAATTTCAAACTCTGAATACTCTAAAATTTGGTATTCCAATCTGAGATTTTTGTTGTATCAAGTTGAGTCTTGTAATAGTAAGCTTCAATAAAGCGACTCAAAAGACTCGATCAAATCCTTACAGCACTAATGCAGGCTTTAGAGACACCAGTGTGCCGCATGGACCACGTACAAAATAAGATGTGGTGTATATGTCCGTACGGAAGCGTGACTCTTACGTTGATCAACCTCTTGCGAGAAGTGCGAAGCTGTGTTTGTAAAGTGTATTGTGGCGAGCAAACTTTGATTCATTCTTGAATTCATTCATAAAAGTGAATGCACCACTTTGGGTGCGTATTGAGCTGTTCGCCGTTCGTCGCAAAATTTGTTTTATTGCGTAAGCTTTAAGTCTATTTTTGGTTGAAATTAAAACTGTTGACAGTGTTATTCCAAAAATAAAAATTTACTATTTTTTCGAACATATTTGCATTTAAAGTAATTTAGTTTTATTGCGTAAGTTTTAAGTATATTTTTGGTTAACAAAACTGTTGATAGTGTTATTCCAAATTTATTGACTTTTCAATGTAACAACATTCGAACAAAGTACAAAAATTAAGCACAAAAATATCAAGATGTAAACGTTGGCAGTTGTTAGTAGTATGAACTGAGACAGCTGCCAGCGCCTCCACCCAAGGATGTTTTACATACTTCTTCTTCTTCTTCATCATCAATCATAATACACCCATTATTGGGTATAGGTAAAATTATTCAAATTATTTTTGATCACTATCGTTGCATCGATCAATTTGATATACTAAAGCTGGCGTTTTTGATGTATGTTTTTTCAATCTTTCCTATAGCTCTTAAATGTTGAGTTCCTTTTTTATATATATAGTCCACAACATATATAGATCACCCTAATGGAATGGTGGGTTCAGGTCACAAGTGTACGTACAGTAGCACTTTTTCAATTTAATTGTGTTCTTCTGAAATTTGATCGTTACTTTGAATTGGCTTTTTTATCCTGGTCCGTACGAATAAAGGTCAGGACTTTCAAAATTAGGATTACTTACTTAGCCTCGTTCTGTGAACTGGGTTTTTAAAGTGGCTTATTCTTATTAAATGAAATATTATTTATCAATAGATAAAGAGGTAAAGTTTGTGACTTTGCTTGTTTATTTGTTGGTTTGTTTGTTTGCGGAAGATAATCTCTGGAACTACTGGTCCAATTCCAAATTTTTTTTACTGATAGAATACTATATCCCCTGCGGGTAACATAGGCTATATTTTATTTCAACTATGAGTTTATTTTAAAAATGTCATATCTGCGCGAAAGAAGTCGCGAGTCAAGTGCTAGTATTAAATAAATAGGATAGGGTAATCAGCCGAACATTTAATCTGATTGGTTGCGCAAATCACCGTTAATCTAGGTTATCTTTACTACGATCAAACGACCACGTTGACTCAATACGATAATCCTAGGCTTTAACGTCTGCCACCTTTCGAAAAAATCGGAATCAAACCCTTTCATAGGACGGGAGATTTTTTTATAAGCTGGAGATATTATATAAACCGAACGAATTCATGCTCGTGATGGATGCGAGCAATCGTGGTTCTCACACACCTCACCTCACCTCATATCTCCAAATCATCGATCTCTCCGTATCAGTAACACGGCTATTTATAAACCTTTCAGAAGGTCTTCATATTCTCGTCAAGCCTCATTTTTCAAGTAAAAGCTGCAGGTAAAAGCTAGAGCGAAGAATAGAGATCGCTCAGCAGCGATACATATCAACTGCAAATGAATAGAACGGAATTCTAAAGATCGTTGCAGCGTAAGTTAAAAGCGCCACAAACCGGTTACTGAATTGTAGGAAACCTGTAATCGGCCATGTTGAAAAGTTGCAATGGTTTCAAAATTTGCAATTTTAAAAGTTTGCAATTTAAGATGTTTGCAAAAAATGTGAGTTCATTGCGATTTATATTAACCTTATCCTATGGCATTTTTCCAATATTTACGATTTCAAATTTTATTGTTTCGCAACAAATTTTTCCTACTTATCAATATTTATATGTTATTAATAAAGAGGTACAGTTTGCGACTTTGTTTGTTTGAGGAATCTGGAACTATCAGATCATTGGTCTAATTCAGAAATGTCTTTCACGTATAGAATGATACAGTACTTGCGGGCAACATTAGGTTATATTTCATTTTGATAAAAACAATAAATTAAGTATTAATTTTTGTACGAAAATATATGAAATCAACGCGGTCTAAGTCGTGGGCAGAGTGCAGGTTATTATTAAATTCATTATTTAGCTTTTTCTGTTATGATTTTCATTGGAGACACGGAAACTATCATGTATGGTATAAAATTTTATCAATAATCTTTTATATTTAATTGGTTTAACTCACCAACATTCTATTATTTCATTAAAATTTACATATTATACTAATTGCGTCACATAGAACTAAAAATTAATGTTGAGTTACCATTTATTTACAGAATCATGAATGCAGTTGAGCGAGTCAAAGCCAGCATCAAATGTAGAGTTTTGTGACACTACGATTACACTTGGCTGAGCGAAGTTGTGGCGGAGCGCTCTGAATACGCGATATGTGTGCTTGTGCTAGAATGTGAACAGCACTACATGATTTTAAATTGTGATATCATTTTAATTCTGGAACGCCGGTGAAATCCACTCGTTAATTAAATTTAAAAAGTGACGGCTACTAATTTGCCATACTAATTTTCGTTTTTGTAAATGTAATCGAATGAATACGGATAGTAAACAAAACTCACACTAGTAATTTTTTATTTTTTACCCAGGGGTAGCCATTATGACTACCCGACCTTGAGAAGCTGTCGGTTATGTGGGGTGAGACTCACCCGTCCGCCGTTCTACACCCATTGACAAGGCGAGAAGCCCCAACTCAGCTGCCAGGAAGAAGTCCCAGCTGAAAGGGTGAGACGGAGGGGGATACCCACTAACCCCCTGGGAGACCAAACTCCGATAAGCAGAAGCCTAGGGCCTGGTGTAACCAACGCTTACCATCAGGCTCGCCGTAAGCCGTATTGCCAACGTAGTATAAAAAAAGGAAACATAGGTTTCAAGTAAATCTCTCTGCCGCCTTCGTAGCCTAGTGGTTAAGACCACCGGTTTAGGCCCAGAGGTCCCGGGTTCGACTCCCAGCGGGGTACATGTTTGTGTACTCGGTTTGGTTGGTGGTAGGGCTTGTTTGTCCGCCTGGCTAGCTTCCACCATCTTATCTAAATATGTCGCCAAACACCAACGTTTGTAGCATTGTTGTGTTCCGGCAGCTAGAGAAAAGATAGCCAGTTGAGGATTCCGGTCGAAGTTTGCTTCCACCTTCGCCCTTATCATCACTTTTCTTCCTGAACAAAATCCCGTTTATTAGAGTAGGAAAGACCTATTCGTTTTTAACCGACTTCAAAAAAAGGGGGAGGTTCTCAATTCGACTGTTTTTTTTTTTGTTATGGTTGTTACCTCAGATTTTTCGACGGGTATATATCGGGTCGCCTATTTTTTTGTACTTCTAATTGGCAATGGCACACAAACGGTTAGCCTAAATTTTTTTCGCATTTTCGCTCTTCATAATCGTGTTTGGTCTAATTTCACTTCGCCTAACTTTTTATTGCCATATTATTATTTACCAAATGCGACATTTGGTGGAACAATTCGTAATCCCTAAAACTTGCAATTACTAAATATTAATTCACACAAAATTCAAAATCACAAAGTATAACAGCTATAAAAAATATATTTTTGTATGGAGCTAGATTTCTGTAGTCTAATAAAAAAAACCTAATCTAACCGTCTAACCTATCACGTGACCTACAGGAGTAGGGCAGCTAGTATTATTGAAACTGAACAATAATAATTAATATTAGATTTGTTAAAATTCGAGCTTTTATACATATGTTAAGCGAAATCGTCGTAATGCCAAAATAAAGTTATGCCAATATATTTTAGGGTATTTCACATTATAGATCCTAAAATTAGGGCTTTCAATTCTTAGACCAAATTATAATGGTGGCAAAACAATTGTTAGGCGAAACAATAATTGTTCGTTTTAAGTTTAGGCCAATACTGTTTCGTCATGTAATATTAGGACTAAAATTTTTAGGCGAACCTAAAAGTACCCTTTTTTGACTTTTACCTTTTCGGTGAACCGATTTTGATGATTCTTTCTTTATTTGAAAGCTGGTGCTTTCCGTGTGGTCCCATTTTAATTTGGTCCAGTTTTAATGATGGAATCCTTAAGGAATTGAGGGAACTCCTCAAATATTGTAGGAATATTTATAGCGATTTTGGTATTTTCTGCAATAAGTCAAGCATTTTCAGAAAGTATCATTTGATGAAGTGTAACTGATGAAAAAGACCACAGATTGCCACCGAAACTCCTCAATGATAAGTATTTCACGGGTGGCGATAAGATATCTTGATTAAGATAGCTATGACGAAGCAAAAGAAGGCAGGCACCAGAACTCAGTTTTTGATTTCCTACTATGAGTTAGGCGTTTCTCGTTTTCTTCGCTTGTCTCATGTAAACGGCGCTGTCTGTCGCAGCGCGTTTAGTAAGTCTACCCATATTCGCTTTTGATAAATAGATCGAAACGAATCACCTAAAACCGAGAAATAAACAAAGATTCTAACAAAATAAAAAACCGACTCTAAAAAATAAGACTGACAAAATTGCACAAAATTTTTAAAAATAATTGCGTAGTTTAGTTTGTTCAATTTACTTGCAATTAACTTTTATTATAGTCAATCTTATATTCTTAAAAACTATGCAACTGCCATATACTTAACTTCACATCAACAGAACACATATTATGACAAACAAGCAAATACCAATTATTTACTTGCAATCCACTTAAAGAAACAAATAAAAAATATATTTTTAGTTTGTTTTCAGTGGCGTGCACTTGGAGAGGCCTAAGTCCAGCAGTGGACGTGTATAGGCTGATGATGATGATGATGATTAGGGGTGTTTGTGTGTGCTTGTAAATTATGCACCTTTTGCGGGTCAGCGGCTGGGTAAACAAATTAAAGTATTTCAAGTTCCTCCGTGTTTTGAAGGCTTGTTATGCCGGCCGTTAGCCTTAATTTTGTCGTAATATAGCAGTCGATAAAATCCATCGAACCACATAAAGCATAGTAGGTTATAAACCGACGTTAAATTTTTCGATTCGATTTTATCGACTTTTATTTATCTATGACATATCTGCTATCTTAGATCGCTCCTAACGTTCTTTTATTTAAGTGGGGCAGCCTGAGCCCAGCTGTAAGTCGTTTAAAGACTGTTGAGGATTATTGACGTATTTGTTAAGAATGTTGAATGAAATGAAAATATTACTTGATGTTTTTATAATATCATCTGATAGTGTGAGATTGTGAGAAAAAATTTCATTTTAGCGCTAAAATGGAACTTGCCGACGCAGATCGTGGAAACGAACTGCGAGATTGAATTATACAACTGACGGGGACTAGATTGAAAATTTTATGGTGCTAACTCGTCATCAGCTATTTAATTTTCTAGAAGCGCATATTACAGAATTTGTGACTAATGATTTTGTAGGGAAAAAAAATATTTAGTACACGGTAATATACATCACACATTGGTGGTGCACTGGCTTAGTTTTACTTCTTAGTACTTCTTTCTCCCTCTCCTTCATAAAACCACGCGTGCAGGTCTTTGATGTCACCGATTTACCGAGACAACTATGTGTATTGGTGATTGGTTTCTTTGTCGCACCACCAAAAAATGAAATGGGTACCCTGCACGCATTTCTTCCTGCCATTGCCACATGGGGTCATTTTGAGGTGTAAAGAAGCAACTTGCGAGTAGGCAAGATACAGCAGAATTCTGCTCTACTAGCCGTCTTCGCATCTGGATACTGCTTTTTCTTAAGGCGACGCATTGGAAATTTACGTGGCGGTGATTTTTCCAAAAAATTACAAAACATATGAAAGTGAAATTTGATGACATGATTTATCATTTAATTGACTTCATTTTGCTAGTTGCAGAAACACGATTTGTTAATTTTGATAATGATTTGCACTTGGCTCATTCCGATGCCTAACGAAGCACGAATTTTCTGGCAAGTAATTTTTTTGTAAGTTTCAATAAGTGTTAATAAGTTTTCGTATGGTGTCAATGTTAGAGTCTGTAACCGCAGTCGCCAGCCGCCTTTTACGTACCTCGTCATGTAGATGATCTCGTCCACGTCTAAATTCTCAAATCAAAGCTGCGACATAGTGCTTCAATACCAAATGCCAATTGTAGTCTCTGGCAACTCTCTTGTTGACTTAAGGCGACGCATTGGAAATTTACGTGGCGGGGATCTTGATTTTTCTCAACAATTATACACACATAAAAAAAGTGATATTTAATGACATGATTTATCATTTAATTGACTTCATTTTGCTAGTTGCAGAAACACGATTTGTTAACTTTTATGACCGAGAAAAAAATATCAAAGTAACTCTTTTAAAAAATAGATTTGCATTTTACAGGCAAACCAGACCGATTTAAGCATCAAAATTTTCTTAGTAGTAATCTACTAAGATAATTTAAGACTAATGTCTTAATTAACACTTCACTTCAATATGCTAGTCCATTTTTTTTAAATAATTTGTAAAAAACAGTTTTTTTTATGTTTGGGGCGCAAACGCTCCGTATTAGATTAATTGTTTAGCGGTGCGTCGCCTTAACGTCAGGCAAAGCAGAGTCATTGACTTTGTGAAACTTTTCCTTGTTACCTCTTTTGCATCATCCATCTTTTTTAGGAGGTCGGCAATTTTTTTGTATCATCCAAATGTTTGATATCATCACCAGGTAATTTATTGTCCCCAGTGCTGGGGCACAGGCCCTCCCTTTGGATGAAACCACCATAAACTACCACGCGGGCCCGGGAAAATTTATGGTTGCTAGCGACTAATGATGCAGTCAAGACCAACGGGTCTATGTGCCTTCCGAAGCACGGAGCTCGAGATGATAATTTTTTGTCACCCATCCGATGACCGGCCTCTGTGAAAGTTGCTTGACTTCAGCAATTGCAGATTGAGCGCTAACCACTGCGCCATCAAGCTCCTCTTTCTATGAAAAGAATGAAGGTAATCCTTCATACTAATATATTAATTATTACCCATAGAACAATCGACTAATCGAAAGAAAGGGAGGTGATTTAAAAAAACGAGCGAACCTTACAGTAGTCGCATATGATTATGTAACATTTGGCATCTCACATAAGTAATAAGCAATTTTAACATTATATTCTGAAAATATGGGTCAGGTATTAAATCATTTTATTTATAACTATAAAATAAATGCAGGAAATACTCATTAGAAAACATTTGACATATCAAAATGACCTTTGATAGTCAAATGACACAATATGTCACTTATAATAATAATATTGTCATGTTCATAATATCGATTTTAAATTTACAAAATAGTGCACGCTTGCGCGCTTCCCTATCTTCCTGTCACACTGTTACACCTACTTCCGTCACATTTCACGATATCACTCAATTGTAGATATAGAAGGCGAGCGGAAAGAAGTTACATATCAAAAACTTTCTGTATAATGGCAATACCTTATTTTGGGAGATGGTAATGCTTGCTCTCTACGATCACTCTCTAATTTATTATTACAAGCTTTTAATTAGTTTCACATGTTTCGATGTTTGTTTTTAGTTTGTCAAGTTGGTTGTAATCAAATCTTGCAAGTTAAATTTGACCCTTTATCCGGTTACCGATTAGCTAAAATTTTGCATGCATGTATAAATCGGATGAGAACGCAAAATTATTATAACATGGAGCTGATCTGATGATGGAACCGGAAGGCGGCTATAGGAACTCGGTAGTTAAACGACACAACCCCATCGAGTTTGGACTCGTTTGATCCGTCCTGACGAGTAGTTTGGTGTTAGATGGTAACCAGGGTCTGATGATGGACCTGGAAGATGGCTATAGGAACTCGGTAATTAAACGACACAACCCCATTCAGTTTGGGCTCGTATGATTCGTCTTGACGATTACTTTGGTGTTGGCCGGCAACGCATCTGTGATTCCTTTGGTTTTGCGGGTGTCCATGGGCGGCGGTGATTCCTTCACATCAGGTGACCCGCCTGCTCGTTTGCCTCCTTCTAATATAAAAAAAATATATATGGTAACCAGGGTCTGATGATGGAGCTAAAACTCTGTAATTAAACGACACAACCCCATCGATTTAAGGCTCATATGATTCATCTTAACGAGTACTTTATTGCTAGGTGGTAACCAGGGTCTTATGATGGAGCTGGAAGGTGGCCATAGGAACTCGGTAATTAAACGACACAACCCCATATAGTTTGGGCTCGTATTATTTGTCTTGACGAGGACTTTGGTGCTAGATGGTAACCAGAGTCTGATGATGGAGCTGGAAGATGGCCATAGGAACTCGGTAATGAAACGACACAACCCCATCGAGTTTGTGCTCGTATGATTCGTCTTGACGAGTACTTTGGTGCTAGATAGTAACCAGGGTCTGATGATGGAGCAGGAAGATGGCCATAGGAATTCGGTAATTAAACGACACAAACCCCATCGATTTTAGACTCGTGTGATTCGTCTTGACGAGTACTTTATTGCTAGGTGGTAACCAGGGTCTTATGATGGAGCTGGAAGGTGGCCATAATAACTCGGTAATTAAACGGCACAACCCTATCGATTTTAGGCTTGTATGATTCGTCTTGACGAGTACTTTATTGCTAGGTGGTAACCAGGGTCTTATGATGGAGCTGGAAGGTGCCCATAGGAACTCGGTAATGAAACGACACAACCCCATCGAATTTGGGCTCGTATTATTCGTCTTGACAAGTACTTTGGTGCTAGATGGTAACCAGGGTCTGATGATGGAGCCGGAAGGTGGCCATAGGTACTCGGTTATTAAACGACACAACCCCATCGAGTTTGTGCTCGTATGATTCATCTTGACGAATACTTTGGTGCTAGATGGTAACTAGGGTCTGATGATGGAACCGGAAGGTGGCCATAGAAACTCGGTAGTTAAACGACACAACCCCATCGAGTTTGGACTCGTTTGATCCGTCTTAACGAGTACTTTGGTGCTAGATTGTAATCAGGGTCTGATGATAGAGCTAGAAGATGGCATAGGAACTCGAGAAAATAAGTTCGTTCGTTCTGTTTGTTATGAATGTGGATTCTGTCTTTGATTAGATGGATGACCCAATGCCAAAGTTAGCACGTGCCGAGGGCTGAATGGTATGAGGGTGTATAAACATGTCATATCGTTAACGTTGCGCCTCAGGGTACCAGGGCGAACCATGTTGTACTGAAGCCCTTATACCACTACAAAAATACTAAAAAAAAAAAAATTAAAAGAAAAATAACTTTTTAAGAACAAGCTTTTGTTACATGTCATTAAAAAAAGAACTAACAAGTTAAAAATAATTTAAACCTGATGAGATTTTTTTTTATAAATAAAAGCGTGTAACATTTTGATGGAACATTAAAGAACATTTAGCATATTACACCTTCATTACCTGTTTCTTTTGCAATCACAATATAACACGCTTTTATTTATATAAAAAAATCTTATTATCAAGTTTAAAATTAAATTATTTTTAACTTATTAGTTCTTTTTTATTAACAAGTAATAAAAGCTTGTTTTTGAAAAGTTTTTTATTTATTTTGCATATTTATTAGTACCTATGTATCATTACTTTGCCCAGCGAATGGGACATTAATTGTTCCACTTGTCACATTTGTCATTTGTCCCAGGCTGATAAATAATAGTAGCCTACTAAAACAGTATTTTGTTGCTGAATACCACTCATAAAACGTTTTTAATTTAAAAAACAATTTAGCCTGCAAAAATATCGAACAGAATACCTGTTTGTAATGAAAGTCTGCATTTCGTGATAACAATTCGGTAAATACCTCCTCTTACATGAATGATTTGGAGGGAAGCTCCGGTTACTAATTATCCCATAATTCTGTACTGCCCGTAAAAAGCAGGTAATTGTGAACCATCGCTTTTTCATACAAGTATTCGGGTTTACTTCGAGTGTGCTTTGTGTTATAATTTTATTTTTTACTATCCAATTTTAACCATCAACAAGCGTCTCCTCCCGAAAAAAAAGAAATAATTACACATTTATTGTAACCATATAACAAAACATAATTTACACACAACAAGTAACAAAAAATAAACAATTATTTATACTAGTGGTCGCCCAGTGGTCGAAATCGACCGTAATTTTATTAAGGCTTCACGGATTGTATCCTAAGCAAAGAAAAGTTAAAAAGATAGAATGTGAGTTTGGATTAGCAATTTGGCATTGACAGATTTCGGCCGCTCCTCTTCCATTTTTGAAATTTTTGAAAAGAGTTAAAATGCGTATGTCTACAAATACGTGGTAGTGTGGGTAATGTTTGTTTTATCGATTTAATGTATTTTTTATGCATTATTAAAAAAAAATATTAACATTCTGCACTCCTTCTCTATATAAACTATAAGTGTGCGAAATTTCATACTCCTCCATCCGCGCAATTTTCGTAAAAAGGGGTACAAAGTTTTTGCTTCACATAATAATATATAGATACATTGCGCCTTGTTCCGATCCGATCCGAACCCTTCGGAGAATCTAGTAGGGCACGGGGACACGCACTTTTAAGTGTGTGATGCCGTTTCCTCTAGAAAACCTCAGAAGGTGATTCGTTTCTCACGGCTTGAGGTACTCTTTACGTACCTCGCCGCCCCCAAAAAAGCCCACTGAAAATGCCGCTTGAGGCAATCGGCAATCTCACTCAAAAAAAAAAATATTGCGCCCTGTTCTGTAATGCCAACACTGTGCTCAGCAAGCGTTACACTACTTTTATATTTAAAAGGCTTGCATTTGACTACTATCTTACCCGATGTTAAGTGATGATGTAGCCAACGATGTAACATGCTTGCCTAGAAGGTACCTATTCACTCTTGATTTGAAGACCCCAATATTATATTTAATATAACCGGAAAACTACACAAGTACACATACACACTAGCGTATTTCCAAAACATCGTGGTCGTAGAACAAGAGTACGAGACCCGGTTCTCCCACACGGTACATATATGTACCTGGGCGCTTTGTCCCTCCTCACGACATGGTCAACCCGAGCGGAGTGCCCTCGGCATTTCCTCCCTCGTCAACCGACTTGAACTCGGAGAATCTAGTGCCGGGGACATGATTGCTTCATGCCATCCAGATGGATGGACAAAGGGGATCCTTTAGAAAACCTCCGTGAATGGTTCGGTCACTATACGGTTCGAAGAACCTAAGTCACCGTCGCCGCGTCTCTCGTAAAATCCGGTTACTGTACAAAGGACAAAGAGGCCAACTGCAAAACCTTTAAAAACCCCACAAGCGTATTACGGAGTTAGTTGTTTAAAAAGATACAGTAGACTGAACAGTTATTGTGTAATTGGGTAATTTGGGTAGGTTTAAAGATATTTATTCCTAATTAAGACCTAAGTCACTTACATGGAAACATAACTTAAATAAAAAGTTTACATTCGTTCGCTAGCACGACAAACGAATCACAGTTTACAAAAACTGAACATTTCAAATTTCACCCGCCAAACGCATTCGTTTGACTACGTTAGTTGATTGGTTAGTCAATAGAGAAACTTTAGCAACTGTCAAAAGGTTTTTTTTTCAATAGAAATGGTATGGGTATGACGTGAACTATGACGTCACTGTTTTGTTCCGTCAAATCAGTGTTTAATTTTTTAATTTAATTTTTAGAAACAGAAATTCTTGCTTAGGTCAAACAAAATAGGTTAGTGTTTTAAAGAACTATTACTTGATTTCATTTAAGTTTAGGATTAATGACATCACCTATTACCCGCATAATGACAACGTTGCATTTACACCAGTGTGTCGAATTTAAATTACTAAGAAATATTATAGCACACGATAAAAAACAGGACTACAATTCTTAACCTTGTGTACTGTAGAGCTTTAGGAGCTCTACTTATAATATTCGGGTAAATGAGAAGGCGGATAAGACTATTATTATTTTTATTATTTTCAAATTAAACGAATACAATATTTTAGCCCTACGCGTCTCGGCTGGCTGACACCGAATCTCAATCTGCCCCTTCTCTTGTTTTCTTCTCGAAGACTTAGCTTCTTTATTTAAATTCAGGCCACAACGTGTGCCATAGAGCCATAATATCTACTCTGTGATAGAGCTGCCCGAGCAAGTAGTCCCGATCACCAAAGTACACAAATAAGTTTAGTAGTTTATTTTAACAATAATGGTGGGATAAAAAACAAAGTTGGCATTATGTTAATTAAATAAATTTAAAACAAAATAATAATTTAAAATATAAATTCTATAAAATAACTTATCAAAATTAAATAATGAATCAATTAAATAATAAAAATTGTTTAAAAAACAAAATGAATAAGATTAATATACAATAAAATTAAAAACACTTACATTAAACACACTTTAGCGAACGTTATCCAAAACTAGTCTCCTAAATTGTTGTAGTTTGAGATGGTATATTTAGGGCATGCTGAAAGTTTCTGGATTCTGATAAAAAAGACTAGATATAAGACTTACGATACATTTATTATTTTTCAAAGTAGGTATGTATATTCCCTCGCTATTTTTGCATTCGCTGAAACCTCTGTATAAAGCAGTTGGACCATTCTCCCTTAGAGACCTCTTCAATGGTTTCATGAAATGCACTCACCACCGATTCAGGGCTCGTAAAACATGTGCCTCTAAGTTTGTCTTTAATTTTTGGAAACAAGAAAAGAAGTCGCAGGGTGCGAGGTCCGAGCTGTAAGGCGGATGCGTCATCAGTTCCACATTTGAAGCCTTCAATTAAGCTTCTGTTACCTTAACGGAATGTGAGGATGCGTTATCACGATAACGCATCCACCACGGTGAAGGACAACATTGCTACGAGGACGCTTTTCGCGAACTTTTTCTAAGACTCTGGGCAAGCAAGTGTTGACGTAGGTACCAATTTCAATTTTTTTATCATTTTATGGCAAGACTGGGCAGTCGCAGTCGTTTCTGGTTCTCCCTTAAGTCATGCGGTATCCATCGAGTGCAAAGCTTCCGAACCTTCAGATACACATGTAAAATGTTTTGCACTTGGCTCATTCCGATGCCTAACAAAGCACGAATTTTCTGGCAAGTAATTTTTTTGTCAGTTTCAATAAGTTGTCGTATGGTGTCAATGTTAGAGTCTGTAACCGTAGTCGCCAGCCGCCTTTTACGTACCTCGTCATGTAGATGATCTCGTTCGTCCACGTCTAAATTCTCCAAACCACGAATACACAAAGCTGCGACATGGAGTTTCATTACCAAATGCCAATTGAAGTCTCTGGCAACTCTATTGTTGACTTAAGCCACAACGAAAATCATTCAAACACATTGAACGAAAATGTTCACGAGTTAAATTCATTTTGATAGCGACACACCACTTTTGAAAGGACAAGTAACTGATTGACTGAGAAATACAACTGATTTTGAAGCCGCAGTTAAAAATATTTTTATGAGAATTAAGTTAGTAACACTATATAAAAAGTAATTATAAAAAAATACACAAAACAAGATGGGTGCTTAAATTTGTGAGAGAATGGGGCTGTGCTGGTATAAATCTCATCAATTCATCACTTTTTGTATTATTACTAGTAGTATCGTTATCAATAATGATGGAAAGTAAATAAAGTTTACTTTATATATTGGAAGTCCAATATTCACAGCACACTATTCACAGCAAAATACGAGTAATATATTGAAAACTCCTCGCTGCAAAGTGGACGACTTGTTGCAAACAGTACTCCTGTAAAATCAGTGTATGATACAAAATACAGACGAGATAAGAAGACAAATGCGTAGCAGAATTATGTACTGAATACTTATAGCTGCAAATTGGACGATTTGATGCGATCAATAGTCCTATGCAGCACATGAAACAAAATACAAGCGAGACATAACAATATTGGCAGCAGAATAATTTATTTTATACTCCTCGCTGCGAAGTGGACAACTTGTTGCGAACAGTACTCCTGTAAAATCAGCGTATGAAACAAAATACAAACGAGACAACAAATGCGCAGCAGAATTATGTATTGAATACTTATAGCTGCAAATTGGACGATTTGTTGCGATCAATAGTTCTAAGCAGCACATGAAACAAAATACAAACGAGACATAACAATATTGACAGCAGAATAATGTATTGAAAACTCCTCGCTGCAAAGTGGACAACTTGTTATGATCAGTAGTTCTGTCAGCACTTGAAACAAAATACAAACGAGACAACAAATACGCAGCAGAATTACGTATTGAAAACTCCTCGCTGCAAAGTTGACGACTTGGTTGCGATCAGTAGTCCTGTTAAAACAGCGCATCAAACAAAACACAAACGAGACACATAACAACATTTGGCACCAGAATAATGTGCTGTAAGCCCCTCGCTGTGAAGTGGACGATTTGTTGCGAACAGTCCTATATAGTGTCTACATGAGAGGACATTATCCCCTATTGTTTGCTCCAACTTGTGTTCGGAGGTGAAATATTAACGGGCAATAACGTGCAAAGTTTCCTGTTACCTGAGCCCGAGCAACTTGGATTCAACCATCTAAAACAATCGCAAGATTGACCAGAACTAGCCGGCGTAGTCTTAACTTCGCCGGCTGGTTCGGGTCGACTAGTCGCTTTGTGTTTGGCGTATCAATAGTGACTGAGCGTAGCTTTCTCGGCACGGTTGATTTCCCTTAATTAATATGCATGAACAGAAATAGTTGTTACCTGCTATTGCGTATCACATTGCGGGTTTGGTTAGTTAGTGTGCAGATGTCTTATTGGGAGTCTTAATGGCTAGAGTATCTGTTCGACAGATACTATGCCTACTTAAAATTGAACATTTGAAAGATATTTAAAGCTTTATAAAATCAAATTCTTATACCTTGGAGTACAAACTGTTTGAAACTATATTCCTCGTGAAATGTAGCAGGTAGCTGAAGGTGGAAATCGAAAATTTCAGTTACGGAAGTAATTTGCTGACTGCACTAATCCATTTACGAACGTAGTTAGCGCCTGAATTTTGGAGATTAGTTCTGTGATTGACTACTGACGGGAACCCACAGCTAATACACTGTCCGGATGGGTTAACATGAGCTGTTATTTATGTGTTAGTACTTATTTACAACTAGTGGCCTGCCGCGACTTTGTCCACTTGAATGAACACCCGTATCCCGTAATGGTTTTACCAGCTTGAAATCCTTCTATTTATACAAACATTTACGAACACAACAAATAATGCACCGTCGTATATATGGCAATTTTTTTTTAACATAAAATTATTATAACAATTTATTGATCGTGTCTTCAGGAATGGAATGGAATACATGGAATGCACCATCTGTTTATCTGTCTGTTCTTTCTTTTGTTAGTGTAAAACAGTTTTAAGCATTTTATAATCTAGCGCCCATAGTTTGCCATTTTCCATTTTAATAGACATTTAATAGACAGTTATTCCTTGTCACTTTGTAACTTCTCGAGAACAATATGAACTGCCCCGAGTTGGCCTGAACTCGTCCCGCTCCATTATTTAAATGTAACGTTGTCCTTCAAGATAAAGTTTCCAACAATAAACTGTGAACTTTGCCTGATCTAAATAGAAATATAAGTTGTATTTTCATTGACTTGCAAAATCGTTAAAAGAGTAAAGCGCTTGTAAAGCTTGCATTGAGGTATAAGTTATTATGCCTTTACGCTTAATACTTCTTTCAGGATCTTTAACTTTCAAACCAGGACACAGCAATGCACACTGCTGCTTTTAAGGATGAATTAAAGTAAAATGAGTTCGAGCGGAAGTTCAAAATACGTTCGAATTCAATAGTCAAATTAATGGACACATCGAGAAAACACTGATGTAGGTACTAAAGAAAAAACGTTTTGCTTCCAAAAAAAAAAGACAGAAGTTATCGTCCTCGCGAACTTCTTAAAAAAACAGAAATGAGCTAGAGCTAAAGTTACATTTTCCTTATTATCAATTAAAATAAAAGACGAACATAACATATTAATTTTTCAACATTGGCGATTTGAAAAAAAGTGCTGTTGATTAAGTCTTTGTTCTCAAATTTTTATTTGTTTTCGAAACATTCACTTTGTAATAATATGTTAAAAAGGTTGTCAACTAAATTGTTTCAAACCCGAATGGCAAATACAATTTACTTCCTTTCTCTTATTTAAACATTTCCACGTTTATTCCGAGCACGCTTCGGAAAATTATTATCATATTTAAATTGCTTTTGTAAAGAATTTCATATTAAAATTGACATTCCCATTTAGAGATTTTTTCTTTTAATCATAGGTAGGTAGGTAGTAGGTACCTACCTAATTTCGCAGTACTCGACGAGTAAGCTGTAATTATATGGCTTGGTGAGATTTTCGGTGTTGTAATTGCTTTTGAACAGCTCTGTGGTGCAAAGCAATTCATAAATTGACTTTTTATCACATTCAATTTTTTGGTCCTGTAGGAATATAAATATCTTCTCAAAAATGAACTAAGCAAAAGCTTGGATAGCTAATCAATATAAATTATTTTTGACACTCAAGTACAATTTTGAATCGTATGAAGAGAAACAAAACACGGAATAATTATTCCTAGTTTACACTCAGTTTATTAGTTAGGCTCTATGGGGCTTATTAATAAACAAAGTGTAAGCTTGGAGTAGTTACTCCGTGGTTTGTCTCTTTTACTCTAATACGAAATGAAGTTTACATGACATCCTGAATCCGGCGAGCGTCCATTGGCTGCGGAGACCGCTATCTATAACAAACTGCCCGTGTGCTATTTTGTCGACTCAGTCAAATAAAAGACTTACACCTGGCTCGAAAACGTCGCTTACCCTCAGGTGCTGAGTTAACTTGACCGGGTAGCAGTTAAGCCAAGACTTAGGCGATTCATAAGTTTAGTGCAAACGGGTGTTAGTGCCTTACAAATAAACAAAGACTTTATAGTTTTGTTACTTAAATGTGGACTCACCTTAACATTTATTAACTTAACAAAGAATAAGGTCCGAATAGTTATCCCGTGTTTTGTCTCTTTTACTCTAATTTGAAATGACGTTTACATGACCGACCGTAAGAAATAAACTTTCATTCTAGACAACTATATTTTTCACATCTTAATAGGTGTCTCAAAACATTCAAATTTGTTCTAAACATCGTTCGTCATCGTTTTCTTTTATTTAATCCAAAAATCAGCCAGTGGCAACCATAGAGATAATATTCTTTTAAATCAATATTCCAACATCCCGTCTGAATTTGATCTTTATTACAATTGTTATGATAGCAACCCTATATAACTCCCATCAACTCATTTAAGACCTACTTTAACTAATCTTTATAATTCTCATAACTAACCTCAAATCTCAATTTAACTAACTCTACCAATCCAACACACAATTAAATACATCACCAATATCACCACTAAAAACCACAATCATCTTCATCACCAAAAACTTCATCTCCAATTCCACCATCAATAAAGTCTTCCAACAACTCCATCATCAATAACTTCTTCCAATTCCTTCATCCAAAAAACTTCGTCACCAATGACCAATTACTTCTGCAATTTCCAACCAGCTTCATTACAATAAAATCTACATCACCAAACAAAACACGGAATAATTATTCCGACCTTATTCTTTGTTTGTTTGTAAGGCATTAAGTCTATTTAAGCTTATATAGGTAGGTACAAGCCGCTACGTTACAAATTATCGAAAATGCCTCCTCTATCATAGAAGTTTTCCTTAACAAATTAACATTTAAAAAAAAATATTTTTTATTATTGGTTATAGGTAGGCATTTGACTACACCTCGCCTGATGTTAAGTGACGGTGCGGTCGAGGATGGAACATGCCTGCCTAGAAATAGCCTATTCACTCTAGCCTTGAAAAGGTCCAGATTATAACTTTCAGGGAACACATTCGCAGGCAGCGCGTTCCATTCCCTAGCTGTACGCACTAAGAAAGTAAATGTTAAGGTGAGTCCACATTTAAGTAACAAAACCAACCCCCTATATTAATAAACAAAGGTAAGCTTGGAGTCGTTACTCCGTGTTTTGTTCCCGTCATGTAAACTTCATTTCATATTAGAGTAAAAGAGACAAAACACGGAGTAACTACTCCAAGCTTCATCATCATCATCATCATCAGCCTATACTAGTCCACTGCTGGACATAGGCCTCTCCAAGTGCACGCCACCGAGCACGATCCGCTTACAAGCTTACACTTTGTTTAATAAAAGGCTTATTAATAATAAGCCCCATAAGGTTGTTTTATTGACACTTATATTCCCCACTTATAAAACATGCTTCATAATGCTATATTATGTAACATGTTTTGTCTAATAGTCTGGACACCTTAAGTATTTATAAACGAGTAAAAGATCATACTGAAGCAAAGTAATTGCTTATGTAAAATTTTATATTATAAAGTAAACCGATGAATATAAAGTTATAAACTTCAAAAGATTAGAATTCTTAGTCAAGCACTAGTCACCAATATCTTTACTCAAGCAATCTAGTTAGATTTCTCAAAGAATTCATAGTGACAAGCTTGTTACAAGCTAGTTTTGAGGTTATATTCCGTGTGAAAGTTTGTTTTTATTTATTTATTTATTTATTTATTAGAAAACAAACGGTCATACAGTTATCATTATTCTACATAAAATGTTAATAAACAGACCTATAGTTTCCTTTATTTTTACAATTGTTTACATGAAATGTTTCTATTCTATTCTATTCTATTATATGAGCATATTATCTAAGTTAGTGTTACTCAAAGCTTAGAAATGAATTGGAAACATAAATACAATATATAAAAAAGGTGTTACTAATAATAATACAAGGACAAATAAGTAATAACAATAAGTAAGTCTGGTCTCTGATCACAAATTATTCAGCAATGACATTTACGATTTTAACTATTTGAACCTTTTGAAACAATGATATTTATATAAGCTCATTGTTTTGAAATTACTGTTAGACAGATCAGTAATAAAAGGCGTTTTTTATCGAATTTATAGTACAGCAAAATATATCTACATCAGATAACTTGTCATTATCGTTATAAAGTTTGCAGGCATGCTTTATGAACATGTTTTTACAGTAGGCTGTTTTACAATTAGGGATATAAAACAAATCTTTTCTACGGCATCGACGCTCTTGTCCACGGAGCACTCTGATTAAGATATTATGCAGAAGTGAAGGGGCATCCAAAATATTATGAATAATTTTATATAGTAAAACAGAATCTACGCAGTCACGACGCACCTTTAAGGATCTAACTTTGTGATAATTTAGAGACTCATCGTAATTAGTATAAGTATTACCTGTTCTATGATCAAGGGCTTTAACAAATTTCCTCTGGATTCTTTCTATTCGATTAATATGTACCTTGTTTTTTGTCTAAAATAATATAAAATTTATGATTTTGATAATAATAACAATGTTTTTATTTAATTCATTAAGAAAACTTCTATTCTAATATAAACGTTACTTATTTATAAAATGAAATTAGATCTTAAGTGACATTTCTAAGAACAAAGTAATTGCTAAGTAATGGCTTGTCTATAAATACGGGTGTAAGAGTACCTATCTTAAAACAAGCACCATCTCTTTCCTTCTAGAAAAGAGAAAAGAGGAGTCCCACACATCAGACAGGTCCCCAGACTCGTAAAATTGCATGACGCATACTTAAAATAGTGAATGTCCGGTTAGATACACTACTCTGTCGAGTGCATTGAGAGAGCCAGGCACTTTCAGGCACTTTACAGCTTTCAAATGAGCGACCGTGCTCAACAACTTAGAGTCTAAGTTATCCGAGTTGATTTAGTCTGAGTGCGAACGTATCTGTTCATTATTGTTCTGTTCATTAGCTTTAATGAACAAAATTTATTGAGCTTAATGGATTAGGTATTGATGAAAAATGTTTACATTATTATTATATATTAAGTAACTAAATAAATAAATGAAAGGCCAAATGCGGGTTGGTGATCACAAACCCAACCTGCATGCATGCATAGAAAAATCCAAAACAATCTTTGCCTGATCTGGGATTTGATCCCGGGACCTTCGGGTATCGGGCCAAACGCTTTCTTTTTTTTTCTTTGCCACTCGGCTACCGAGGCTTCCTAACAAATTATAAATTGGCTAAATTATATATTGACTTTTCCCCAATATCCTGTTAGTAATGAATTTTATTATGTACCTAGTATTAGATAACAACATATTCTTCGAGATTTAGATCAAAATGCTTAATTTGAGTTATTAAAATTATACATTACTATATACGAGTACACCTAATATACCTATACAATGTTCGTAAGCATACGTGAAATATGCAACCCCGAAACGGCTTTATTACAAGAGATAATAACCGTATCTTCAAAAGTGTTATTTTATCACCTCCGTTACAATGGTAGCAACAATACGCGCTCGCAATAATGATCTCGTTTCATTACACAATGACAATTATCTTGAAACGATCTGCACCTTCCACTCGTTAAATACATCTGTTGAACCGTAAATTGAATGCGTGAAGGTGTTATTTGGGAAAGACCAAGGAGCTCGATGGCGCAGTGGCTAACGCGCCCGGTCTGCGATCGCTAAGGTTAAGCAACTTTCGCAAACGCCGGTCATAGGATGGGTGACAAAAATTTATCATCTCGAGCATATCCGTGCTTTGGAAGGCACGTAAAGCCGTTGGTCCCGGCTGCATTAGCAGTCGTTAACAACCATCAATCCGTACTGGGCCCGCGTGGTGGTTTATGGCCCGTTCTCAGTGGATGCTCGTGCCCCAGCAGTGGGGACATAAAATGAGCTATGGTGATAAGGGATTCAGATAAAACAGATTGCTAACTTGCCTTATCAAGAATGAGATTGATGTTGACCTCCAATTGCCTTTAAAACGTTACCGGGCGATTTGTGCGCGGCGAGAAACCCGGGACCGCTGGGAATCGAACCCAGAAGTCCCGGATTTGATTCCCAGCGTGGGTAGGTACATATTTGTGTACTCGGTTTGGTTGGTTGTAGGACTAGTTTGTCTGCCTGGCTAGCTACCACCATCTTATCTAAATATGTCGCCCTAACATCAATGTTTGTAGCATTGTTGTGTTCCGACAGCTAGAGATAAGATAGCCAGTGTATCAGAAGTTGAGGATTCCGGGAGAAGTGCGCTGCCACCTTCTGCCTTATCAACAATTAACATCAGCTGAAACGAGCTTACCCGTAAGATATAAAAAAAAACATTTAGTCGAACATGCTATAAACCATCAACTTAGCTTAAAGCTTTATCTGTAGGCCTGATGCTTTTATAGCAATGCTGGTAGTAGTTCTGTTCCGACAGCAAGAGGTAAGCAAATCAGTCCTGTTAAAAAGCTTTCAGCTTTAGCGTCCTTTACTATCGGGACAGTAAGGCTGAACGCATTTCATTTGCATTTCATGTTGTGGAATAGGCAACGGACGGTGAATAACATAGGTGCCAAAAGGATTGGTTCATCATTATCATCATCATCAGCCTATACTAGTCCACTGCTAGACATAGGCCTCTCCAAGTATACGCCACCGAGCATGATCCGCGGCTACTCTTATCCAGCTCTTGCCAACCACCTTGCGAAGATCGTCGCTCCACCTGACCTGTCTGAGGGCGGCCTACACTACGTTTGCCGATACGCGGTCTCCACTCGAGAACTCGTTGACCTCAACGGTTGTCGGTTCTACGGCTAATATGGCTTTAACTTTCTAAGATTGCATTGGTTGGTGGTTTTAAATTTCTTAAGCACATCGTAATCGTAACCTTATTAAGGAAAGTCCACATTAAGTAAATTATACAACTTAAGTTATACTCGTACAAGGTGTTTGATAAAACCCCGAATATGGCAGGTAGGGTACAGTGAATAGAACCCCGGAAAGTATGAACATACCTGAAAAGCACCATATGGCCATGATGTTAAAGTTTTTTGTCACTAAGTAAAATTGCAAAGTTCCAACCCTAGATCCAGCTGATACAGTGTTCTTGGTCGTCAACCTCAACAAACCAAACGAAACCGAAGTCAAAACATGTCAGGGTTAATAAAAAAAATGTTTTAAAATAAATTTGAGTTTTTCTGGAAAAGTAAATTTTCGTTAATATGACTTAGTTTGATATCACGATGTTCTTTATACTTGCTTGCATGGGTATGTTTCGGGAATCGGGATTATACACCTATTTACAAAAGTTATTAAGTTGTTTTATTGACACTTACTATCCACACTAGTAGTTTTACTAGCATAGTTATGTAGCATGTTTATGCTACATAACTATGCTATTTAACATGTTTTGTCATATAGTCTGGACTCACCTTTAAAATTAATTTAGTTGTAAACTATCCAGATGGAGCGGCACTAATACATTTCCAAACTTGTGATTCAGTTAAAAACTTGGCGTATTTTTTATATTAGAACACGCTTCTCAACTTACGAAGCGACATTAAAATGGAACAAACTTAAAACTGCAAAACTTTTTGTAAGTCAATTGTACAAGACTCAACATGGGGAGATGTTTGAGCTTCAAATACAGAAACTGAGACTTGCGACTTCTCTTCACAAACTTGCAACACTGTTTGTTTCTGTCGTGCAACTCCTGACATAAGTTTCGGTCTTGTACACGTTTCCAAATTCAATGCATGCAATGTAAAGTCATGCACGTGGCGACTTCAACATAAGTAGCGATACACTGGCATAGGTAACCACGAGCTGTTATAGCAGTATTATTGCAGTTGTGAAAACGAGACGCGTGTAGCGGCGAATATATTCATGTCTCTTTTCCGCAACTGTAGTAATACTGCTTTAAGTGCTCATAGTCAGGAGGCAGGTTACGAATTGAAGGCATTATCACAAAATTATGACATAAGACTTAACGCACTTTGGATACGGATAGTTCTTACGCTTCGGATGATAAATGTGTCCACGACGCCCTTTCTTTTTTGATATCATTGAACGCGACTTAATCGGTTTTAGGAAGTTCTGAAATGTCTCTCATAATGATGCTCAGAGCATTCCATCACATCACGGTGAACTTCTTGAAACATTTTCTGGTGAGTGCGTGCATGCTATTTTTGTTTCTGAATTCTGGCTCAAGCCTGATTTAGTTTCAGCTGTTTATCTTTTACTGGGTTTTGTGCTAATACGAAACGATCAGGTTGGCAAGGGAGGAGGTGGTGTCGCTACTTACATCACATTATTATAGGTGGTTTTAACACTGATCTTTTAAAACAATATTATTCTTACCTTAAACTCTCATCCCTGATAACTTCTCATAATTTTGTTGTTCTCCCACTTGATCCCACCCGTCACAACTTACATTCGCCTGATACCTGGTTCGATTTAATTATCACTTGCAACACTGACAATGTCCTCACTCATGCACAACATTTGGCTCCAGAGTTTTCTCGGCACGACTTTTTACGAATCAGTTACAGACTTCATACCACTAAACCGAAGCCAGTAGTGGTACCCATACGTAATTTTGCTTTTGATGCTCTTAAGCATGAAGCGACGCATATCGACTGGTGCCCCATGCTTGAGTCGGCCAGTATAGATGTCATGGTTGAGCGCTTCAATGGGACTGTCATGGCGCTATTTGACAAACACTCCCGTTAAGACGTGTAAAGCTGAAGCGCCCTCCTGCGCCTTGGTTTACAAAAGGAGTGCGGATGGCCATAACTAGACGCGATCGTGCTTTCCGCAAGTTCAAGCGGGAACGTTCGGACGTGAATTGGGAGTCGTTTAGGGTTGCAAGAAACCGCTGCAATCAGATGGTGAAAGCAGCTAAAGGCAGATATTTCCACAATAGTGTCACTAATTGCTCGCCGAATGATATATGGAAAATTCTTAAAAGCCTTGGTATTGGCAAAGTTTCAAGCTTTCCCTCATCACCATATTTTCCCCTCGATGATCTCAACAATCATTTTTCGTCTTATCCCTGTAGTTTCAGTTTCCTTAGCTTAACAGACTCATGCCCGCCAACTTCGCTCATCAAATAATCATCATCTTGCCACTCCTTTGCATCATTCAGGATTCGATGCAGATATTCCTTCACGGTTCAAGCCATTCAATTGGAAGGTTCTCCCCGAAAAAGTCAGACTTAAGTTCCAAGTAAATTTATCCTTAAAACTATGGTGGCATCAACACCATGTACGAGATTCCTATCATCTTTTCTTCTGTTATGTTTAAGTATGTTTATGTAGTCTATTTTTATTTAAGTTATTTTATAGTATGTATAATATATTATTATCATTTAATTTTATAAACTTAATAATTGTTAATTGTTCTTATAAATTTATGTAGTATATGTTTCATTTACGTTCTTTGTCGCACCACTTACCAATTTTTCTGTCTAGCCCTTAGGTCGACTACTAACTTACACCCTTCTGACATACCGGGTCAGGTGCTCTCCCAATTGAGCTATCGTGGTTCTAACCAGCCCGCTGCAAATGAATACGCTTTCACGTACTAATTGAATCAGTACGTGAAAGCGTATTCATTTATTCCGATGGGTTCGGATCGGATTGGAGTCGTGATCGTACGTAATTAGTAATTAAGCACGATCACGATTCCAATCCGATCCGAACCCCTCGGAGAATCTAATAGGGAACGGGCACACGCTCTACTGCGTGATCTGACGTGCTCTGACGGTGTTTCGTTTCACACGGCTTGAAGAACCCTTTAAGTTTTACGCCGCCCCCAAAAAAGTCCGGTGGCGCAGAAATGCCGCCTTAGGCAATCAGCAACACTCTCCAAAAAAATTACAATCCTGATCCTCAAACTTTTATGGTACCTCACAGACTAGTCGTTTGCGTATCTATACCTATCGTGCGATTGTTTAAGTATCCGTACAAGTCAAATTCGTACGTAAACGCATCAAAAGTACCGCCCGCCGCCGGTCTGAAAGTTTCAAGCGAAATTGTATAATGCGGACAATATGGCTCGCTTTTTGTTTGGTGTAGGTACGCCAAACATTTTAAGCTGCTGATTATTTTCACAGCATCCTGTTTCGATGCCAGCTCTGGTTTTGCTGGACGGTGTTGGCAAAGTTTGTTTGTCCTTACCTCGTTTGAACGTATGCGGCTTACTGTATGCAAACGTTCATCCGGCGGATCAAAGCATTAGCATGGATCTGCTTTTAAATTGGACTTAGCAGTTGACAGTAGGCGTTTCACTGTGATTTGGATCTACTTAATTGAACTTGAAGGTTGGTAGCGCCACGGCTAGCGCGTCGGGTTACGATTGTGGATGGTATTCTTCATTACAGGGACTAGGTTAATGCCTTCTTCAAAATTTAAGATGTTTTTGTAATAATAGAGACTGACCGGAGAGAACAACGAACGTAGCCGTAACGTACCATTCGCGGCTAGCTTGATATGTCATTGCTGACTGACCGATAAGAGCGCGGAGCTCGCGGCGTGCGAGGTATTCCATGAAGCACACCCAAACGAAGCACATCTAAAGTATTCCACTTAGCACACCCATAGGTTGGCTTCTATTCCACGAAGCACACCTTTCGATTATCACTCGCATAATGCGGGGACTAAGAAATGAAAATGTCGACAGAAGAAAATATTTATTATTTAATAAGACCAACTTTAATTTTTAACATCTATTGTTTCCTACAATTTCCATAATTATTAATAATAATTAAATAAAAGTATTTGTGTAAGTTTTAAGCATGTACAGTACGAGTATTAACATTTATACACTTTTGACTAGTTTTGACTCTTATTCCATTGTATTAAGAGTTACGTTGGTGACATGTTTAGGTATTCCATGAAGCACACTCAAACGAAGCACACCCAGACGAAGCACACCTAAAGTATTCCACATAGCACACCCATACGTGGGCTTCAAATTAAATGTTAAAATAATTAATTTTCTATTCCACGAAGCACACTTACGAATATCACTTGCATAGTGCGGGGACTAAGAAATAAAAAAAGTCGATATAAGAAAATATTTATTATTTAATAAGATCAACTTTAATTTTTAACATCAATCCGTTTCATTATAAAGTGATACAATACCCGAGAATGTGTGTTGTTTTGTTTATTTAACTTAATAAAGATTTGTTAAAATACTAATCATATCTATCGATATATAATTTTCCCGCCTTATGCATAAGGTTGCAGTGGGTGCACGGGTAAACAGAGATTTCCCGTGCAGCCACTGGTGGGTAAAGCTGGTGGGTGAACGGGTAGCGACCCCGCTTAGTATTTAAACATTACAGTCATGTCACTGTGTTCGTACACGCTAATTTCAATGAAACTTTGCAAATGTGTATGGTTAGTTCCAGTTTGAAAGATAGGATAGTTTTTGACCCGATAGGGTGAGGCTTTTGTCGAGATCCATTGTGTTAGCAATATTATAAAAAAAAAACAGAAACAGATAGTATTTTATAACTATTTAAACTATCAAACTTGCACTATAGTAATTATTAACGGGATTCTGGTAACAGTCTTTTTTCTAAAAATGGTTGTTGATATCGTAATAATTAGCAACTTATTTACTAAACTAATTTTGGAACAATGATAACAGATCCCAATGTTACGAGCTGTAATGAAAACTGGTTAAAGGAGTTTTCGGTTATTAAGAAATAACAGTGATTAATTTTTATCGACCTCATTGATTTAAGGTAGGTATAATTTGCATTATAAGTTAGTACTGGGGTTAGTACCTAATCGAACAAGGACTCTTTTTCCCACACAAGACAAGTTTACTTCTAAATTTTATTATCTCGTATTCTCACATCAACTTTTTCATGTTCTCCTTATGTTTACGCGTGTTTTAGTACACCGAACGACCGTACTGTCGATGTCGATATAAGTAGCAAAAGCTTTTAAAATCTCTTGCGTCTTTTGGCATCGGTCATTATTTCATTCCAATCGCAGTTTACGCTCGTTACTTTCATATCGATTCGTGAATTTGGTAGAACAATTTGATGTTTTAATAATAATAAATTGTCTATCTATACATGCGGTCAAGGTAATTAAAGTGTCAATACAGCTCTTTTATTCAAAGAGTTACCTGTTACCCTGTTGTGGTGGGGCATTAGAAGCTTGTATTACAATGTATCTTATAATAGCCTGTTTAAAGCTTGGACCCGGACTGTCGCTTTCTGTGTCAACTAGCCTCTTTGCGCGCACAATCTTATAGCCGCACTCATAGACGTCAATTATCATTTTTGACTACTTAGCACCTAAAACTATCTATTGTAAAATAGTCTCTAAAAGTGTCGATAAAAGCAAATTTTCGACTGAACAATAGGTGCTAAGTAATCATCACTGATAATTTACGTCTATGAGCGCGGCAGTTAAACCAATAACTCCAATAAATTAACTACTAATGCGTGCATTGATAATTGAAATTGTATTCCCCCACTACAAAAATAACGATAAGCGTATGAGGGCGCGCACACGCCCGGATTCGTGTGTGTTCAAGCTCGTTTTCTTAGCGATGACGTCACGATCGGCTGCATTCGCCCGCATTATTGCGAATTACAATATGCGTCGGTTAACCACGACGCGTATTATTGCGCTTCGGTGAATCGCTTCGTAATATTGTCGTGTAATTATCTTAACGTGTCACTGCAACAATATTGCTGTCAAACATTGATACAGTGTGGCAGGTAATTAGGTTGTCTGCCTATAATTGTACAAGAATTAATAGTTGAGGATCCCGGGTGAAGTGCGCTTCCACCTTCGGCGTTATTATACCAAAAATTTATCTTCACGAATTTTTATTTTTCTTAATTTTTAAGTGCTTACTTCTGCAATAAAGCTGATTTAAATAATTATAAAATATTGTAAACAAATTAAAAAGCAGTCAAAATCAACGTGTGAAAAAATTCAGTGTTCAAACGTCAAGCCTTCCCTGTAGCATAATGGTCAGTGCAGCCGCTTGGATGCGGAAGACCCAGGTTCGATTCCTGGCCGGGTCGGGTAGGCATTTTTTTTTTACTTTATTTTATAATTATTTATCATCCCGAGCTCCTACTTGCTACAGTAGGCATGTAAAGCCGTTAATCCCGACACTGCTTTAGCAGTCAATAACAACGACCAATCCGTCCTGGACCCGCGTGGTGGATTTTGGCCTGTTCTCCCTACTTATTCATTGTGATAATAAGACTCGTGCTCCAGCAATGGGGACATAAAAATGAGCTGATAATGATGATGATGATTATCACGATGGTATGAACTATCAAAACAAACGATAATACGTCGAAAATAGAAAGAAGTAAAAGAGAAAAGAAAAAACCTATATCTACATTAGGTATGCGCTATATTACAATCTGTAATAAGAAAATTAGCGCTCGAAATCATCTCTGTATTGTGTTAGGACAATTTTTGCAAGTATTTCTGAAAAACCCTTTTTACACACATAGCTCTGTACACTTAGCAGGAGTTTTGTTTCATTGTGCAAAGTTGGCACAGTGATGGGTAGACGTAATTTTGTTCGGGATTAAACAAAGGGACATTTGTCGCGAGCATTTCGTCGTTCCATGAAACGATGTGCTAATGAAGTGAGAATTTTCATTCGGCGGTTTAATTACTGTGTATGCGAAGTCGATTGATTAATCAATTTAAAAGTTATTTTGTTTATGCAATATTTTAACTACGCTACGGTCTCATAGTATTTGTGACCAAGTTTTTGGTTATTATAATAAAAGTGTTGTCTTCATGATGTTATTTTTTTTTTATTAAACTTTGCTTCAAATTTAGGCCATCACTATTAATTTCTAAAATTTATTGGTTTGAATGTTTTTTGTTTTTTTTTTGGTTGCCACCATTAGGTGTGTTATCTATCTACTTTATTTTAATTTAGTTAATTACACAGTTTTATACATTTTTAATTATATATTCAAATCAATGTTAGTAGCATTGTTGAAGTCTAAAAGTTAGAGTGAAGCTCTGTACCAGAGAATTCCTGTTGAAGGAATAAAAAAACTTTTTGTTATACATAAATACTAACCTCATCATTTTTAGTCAAAGGTGACTAAAACCAAATCAATTAATAATTTATCTGGCAATATTAGACATACTGTAGGTTAGCTCTAGCTCACTACATATTCACTTTATACTAAGTTATTCACAGAACATCCATTGGATATCTCCATAAATAATCGAGACACAAGAGTATGCTCTCTTAATACACTATTCAGTGTATCAAGCGAAATAGTTTGTACTGTATCCCTTTATGTTAAGTATAATATTTGCGATGTCGTATTTGTATCACTTACGTTTGCTTAATACCATAGGGGTCGCTTCGCACAACTCTAGGGAAAGTTTTGACAGGGGAACCGTTTGTCGCGCAAGTTGTTTGCAAACATTTTTCGACTAATCCTAATGTAAAATGTATCTGTCGAGGTGGATCCAATGGGCTACATGCTGTATATCTATCTAAAGATGGAAGGGCGTAGGGGTCGGCAGAGACGGCGTCGAGTTTGATGTAAAAGTTGACATAATAGATTGGTGGGAAAAATTGTGAGCTTTATTCCAATTTGTTTATTTATTTATTTTCCTGTGTGGTGCCGGGGTTAAATAATTGCACCACCCTATCTCTTCCCGTGGGTGTCGTAAAAGCCGACTGAGGGACTATTCCAGAGGATGGGCAGCAGCATCTCTCTGAGATTACCCTCAACCTACTGCGATCGCCAACCCGCCTGCCAAGCGTGGCGATTACGGCAAATACCCCTCATATCCTTGGGGGAGGCCTTTGTCCAGCAGTGGATGTCTTTTGGCTAAGATGATGATGATGATTCCAATTTGGGCTAAATTTTTATAGAAAACACCAAATTTTTTTTTTTAAAGTTTATTCGTTGTCGGTCTCCTGGTATTCAACCAGGGGACAATGACGCATGGAAAGATTTGGGGGTACATACGCCTGCACATCAACCTATGCAAAACGTTTGAATCCTACTAATATTATAAATGCGAAAGTTTGTGTGTATATATTATGTTCGTATATTCGTTGCTTCTTCACGCTGCAACGGATGGATGGATTTGGATGAAATTCGGCATATAGATAGTTTATAACCTGGAATAACACATAGGACACTTTTTATCCAGTTATTCACACGGGAACGGGAACCACGCGGGTGAAACCGCGTGCGGCCGCTAGTATCTTCAATAAATGTTCATCCAAATGTCATAGATATAAAGTTCAATGTTTATTCAGTAAATTTAACAGTATGTGGTAGGTAATCTAATGTGCGGGCGTGTGTACCTCGCAATCAATGGGACGAATTAGAAACAACAATGTAAATCATTATCACGGATTAATTAACTACAGACAAAACAGCGATAGACACAATACCATTAGCTATTTTGTAAATAACTTATTTAAGTTGTGAACGAGTTTCTAAAGGGATTGTCCCTTTAGAAAGTAAGTAGCTAAGTATTTTTTCTGATCGGAGAATAGAGTTGTTGATGTTGTTTGTTCCATTATGATAAGAATTGTGTACAGCACAATTATTAAGTCCTTTATAAACAAAAACACGCTGACCCGGAATTCGTGACAGTTTCTATGACAACGAAACAAACGAATCGTTATTATAGTTTACGCGTGAATGCGTATCAAACAAACTTACTTTTTTATTATAAAGTATCCTATGTCTTTAATTATATACTCTTGAGAATATGTGTACAAAATTTCATGATGATCGGTTGAATAGTTTAACGCGTGAAGGCGGAACAAACAAACAGACTCACTTTCGCATTTTTAATATTAGCTAGGATTAGTTACGATAACAAAAATAAAGTTAAGACCCTTTACAGCTAATCTCTTTTTAATTTTTATTGTATTCTGTGACAAGGCAGTGGAAATGCCTTCCGTAGAGTATGTGGCTTAAACGGATTGTATTTTTTTTATTCTTACGGGTAAGCACAGTGCCTTGATCTGATGTTAAGTGATGATAAGTGAATTATAAGTGAGTGGAAGCGCACATCACTCGGAATCCTCAACTACTGAGGCACTGGCTATCTTATCTCTGGCTGCCGGAACACAACAATGCTACAAACATTGTTTTTATGGCGACATATTTAGATAAGATGATGGTGTAGTTAGCCAGGCGCACAAACAAGCCCTACCACTAACCAAATCGAATCCACAAACATGTACCCCTGCTGGAAATCGAACCCGGGGACCTCTGGCTTTGAAACCGATGGTCTTAACCACTAGACCACAGAGGTGATTCGATTTTGGTTGGATAGTTAATATTTTAAATAACATTCAATATCTTTCCTAAAGTAATAAAAATTACTAGTCGCTCAGTGGTCAAAATGAGACTGTTGCATAATAAATAATTGTAACAGATATTATACATAAGTTTTATCTTTGGTACGTCGTTCTCAATAATACTTTAACCATACCAAATCTCGAACCGTGCGCGCAATGTGCTTTAAAAGAGGCAAAATGCAAGAATCTCTTCACGTTATAAGAGATATTTTTGTTTGCACTTTTGTTGCTCCCTTTAAAACATGATGCTCCCATTCCACCTAAGGTTGGCTGGAAGAGATCTCTTTTAGAGATAAGTCCACCTTTGCTCACCATTGTTTGTAAACTGTTCTCTGTATGTGTGTTTTTTGTGCATTAAAGAATATATATAAAAATAAAGGTAGAAGATTCTCCTGAAATTTAAGTTAACTAACCAAAAGTCTCCATACGAAAGTGGAACAAAGCAAATTAATTTTGAAAGCTCAACTTCACAAAACCTCATGTTACTATGAAGGTTCGGAAAATTCAAAAGCGCAAAGGCTGGAGAATGAAATGATGGAGAAATAAAAACAGGTTGGCCTCTCGTCACTGCGAGTAGGTACGCGACAGCCCTTGCACGTTAGTGGTGCGTGAATGTGACAGATGGCGTCGACAGGGGGGCACAGATAAATGTCGCCAATGTGATACACTCATTTCTTTTACACTTTCGACTCTTTCAGGGTCTTATATCGACGGTTGCAAACTCAATTGTCGTAAGATACAAAGTACTGGTATTCAGGATAAGAGAAAAACAATGAAATAAGTCAAAAAACGTTCTGTAACATTCATGGGTCTTAGAAAGTTTTTGAAGGTATATAAAAAAGTTACAGGTCTTATAATTAAAAAGAAAAAATTAAGTACAATGGTGCAATATAAAAAAAATCCGACGTCTCATACGCCAATTGAACTGAAAGTAATTAATATGAAAATCATTGTTTTTTTCGGTAAATACTAGACCGATGATCATAATGCTTATCATATTATTGTAACGTGTAGTGTTAATTTCTGTCCACAGGCTAGGAACATCCTGTATATAGTAATCAACTTTTTATTTAACCTTTCCATTATCAGACTAAGCAATATAATGGCCGCTATGAATATTGCGATAGTGTAAATCAACACCTTCCATAATTAATAGTCCGGTTACCCCGTTCCACTGCTAAGTAAACACGCCGGTACTTAAAGTGGGATCATAACGACACTCCCACGATAATATGAATCGAATATCGAACACAAATCCCGTGTGCAACTCGACACTCGAGCACCCACCCTTATATCGATTGTACTTCACAGTTTACCACTAAAGTTTCCGGCCGTCCCCGAATTTCCATTGAAAACCCCTCGCTGGGATCACACCTCTCTGTCGCGGCCGTATGCGCAAATACCGTGTGCGTTAAGGTAGTTTACACACTCGTCCAATATCGACATGTTACCTGTGCCGTACGGGACGGACACGAACAGACGCAGACACGTTTTCAGTGTAGGCTAACTGCCACTAATCAGGATGTTGTTTGACTGACCTAGTGATGCCAGCTATAATTTTGAAATTCCGTTAAATATGGTCTAAAATTCCGTTAGAATTCCATCATACTACAATATTACGAGGTCCCTAGATGTTGTTTTTAAATAAGTGTCATCTTTTTTTTTTACTTTTTGGTCGAAGACTAAACGTTCGGGCACTTTTTATAGTAAGTAAAAAGATAGCGCTGCACAAATTTTAGACAAAACCTTCTAAGGTACCTTAAAAATAGTATGTAGTAGTAGTACCTAATACAATATTATTTAACATTTTGTCATTCCGCTAGAAAATCTGTTAGCCGCCGATAGACGTCCAGTTTGTACGTTGTAGCTAGTTATGACGGGAAATTCGTGAAGCTGGCAACACTGGACTGACCGTGGCCATGGTGAATGTGGACTGATACGTTTGATTAAAACTACATTAATTGATTGTAGTATTGAAGACGGGCAATCGACGTATTAGTTCTTTATTGTTAATAATATCGAAAATTTGAGCTTTCGGCTGGCGATGGCGCCCCTGCAAATTAAGCAACTTTGATCGATTTCAAAAATCTTGAGCTTCACAAGTTAACTTTTCTCTGAATTGAGAAATGAGAAAGCAGGTAGCCAGCTAAATAGACAATAGTTGGGCTCAAAACTATAAAGAAATCAAAATAATTATAATAAAAATGCAACGAACGAAATAATACTAACATTTTTACGTTAGTAAAGAGTTGATGGTAATTTGTTCCAAAATTTAATTACTTTTCACATTTTTTGGGTATATTATGTTTTTAAGAACTTAATAAAAATCTCAAATTCCATAACTTGCTATTGACTTTGCGCCGTTCAAAACTATGCGTATACGTATTACGTGTCCGTAATTATTATAAACAACTTTACTCGAATATTAGTATACGTACAATATTACTTTCAAGATCTTTTTTTTCATTGAAATTAATTTTTTTTACGAATTTATTTGCATTTTATCTCCTATAAAATTATTTTAATATGACGATTCGCATCCTCTACATGGTTTTCTCATGTACAGTGACTACACAATTTAAGCATATAAAGAAAAAATTGCTAACGACTCTATATGATTGTCGCAGACGGCGCAGAAGGCGGTGGAGCGGTGGGCAAGCAGGATGAAGAGGAAGGCGGTCATGGCGCCTGCTGGAACATTTGTATCGTGCGCCTGCCGCAGCCGCTCCGCGCTCTTTTTAAGTCACACCGATTCGAGAACCTACACGTGAGTACCAAATCAACTAGTGCCTTTGAGAGTAGCGCCGACATGTGACAGTAGGTACCTATTTTGATTAGTGACATTTTGAGTCACGTGGCGCAGGCGCTGGTTTGTGAGAGTAGGTATCTATTTGACTAGTGTAATTTCGAGTCGACCGAGCAACCAACCTTCACGTATACAGAGTGTCTCATTTAAACCGGTCAGTATGGGAAAGTCTGAAACTATAAGACATACGAAGATCTGTTCTTTGGAACCATGTCATCGATTTTAATAAGAATAAAAACTGCATTCATACATTTAAATAAAACCTTTACTCAGCTCGGGAATCGAACCCGGTTGTTTTGAAAAAATAAACTTACTAACTACTAACTACTAACTATTTAGATATCGATGGTATAGGTCTTAAGCAGTAAATGGCTCTATGAAACATGATATCTAAAATGAATAAAATGCATTGTTTTTACATACTTTAATTTATTTTAGTAGGTGTTCGAAGTGACCACCGTTACATTCAACAAGTTCGGGCATGTAAAATTGTCTCTATGGTTGTTTGTACCCCTTTGCTGGTTTTGTAATTGTAAGATCGTTACCTAAACGTGTTGAATATTGTATTGAAAAAAAAAAGGTGGTCACTTCGAACACTTAATAAAATAAATTAAAGTATGTGAAAACAATGCATTTTATTCATTTTAGATATCATGTTTTATAGAGCTATTTACTGCTTAAGACCTACACAATTGATATCTAAATAAAAATAGTGTAAGTTTATTTTTTTCAAAACAACCGGGTGCGATTCCCGAGCTGAGTACAGGTTTATTTTAAATGTATGAATGCAGTTTTTCTTCTTATTAAAATCGATGACATGGTTCCTAAGAACAGATCTTCGTGTGTCTTATAGTTTCAGACTTTCCCATACGGACCGATTTAAATGAGACACCCTGTATATATATATAAAGATGTGCAAGCTTTCACACGCCTAACTAATTTTATTTGGAAGTGGGCTGTCAAATCATGAAAGTTTTATATTATGCTACAATAACATTTTCTTGAATACCTAATTTAACTCGGTTAAACAAGTTTTATTTTTATTGAATCATTGTACAATAAAATGTAGCTTTGCTAGCTAACTAGACAGTAAACGAAGATTTCTCATTTAGTTAGTTCCACGAAAGTAATTATATTTTAACTGGCAGTCTTACTGCTTAAGTGGAGGGCCGTTAGCTCGAGACGAAGATTAAACTGCGTAATGTCGGTAGCAGAGTTGACAACTCAAAGCAATTTCAAATGAACAGAAGATAATATATTGACTCACAGCATAAATACATTGGTACTCACGAAATCCTATTGTGGGTCGACCTTTTTATATTATTTTTTAATACATTTTCTTGACCTCGATTCGCAGAAAGAGATGTGAAAGGTGCTTTATTCAATTATCAACAATAGAGTAGGTACCTAGTGAAAAAAACTCTTAGGTATATGTAAATTTTCTCACGTGTACGGTACAACCCTTGATGTAATTGTGTCTAGTGTCGTCTGGAAGTGTTCATTAACGCAAATCTGTTAAAACAGGTCTTTGAACTGGAAGATGAGATGATACGATCCACATTTGTAAGTGAAGTAACAAGCTTAGAGAGAATGATATCTGTTTCTGTGTTCATAGATCCGTATTCTGTTAGAAAATTAATTAAAAAGTTTCAGTTAGCTGCATTCTTGAGGGATGTAATTTTTTGTTTTTTTTACTATATTTTTGTTTTGTTTAAGCTTTACATTAAATGATGCACCGAAGGTATTTGTTGACAATCCCCTTATGAATTCAGCTAAAATTGTATTATAGAGCACGTTAGTGAATGTTCAGTTGTTTCTGTCTCTCTCTATTAGTAAATGTTGTACAAACAGAATGTTTATTTGAAACCATTTTGTTTTATGTTGTAGTACTTCAAGATTTATGTTGTGTCTATTTCTAAGTATCAGTGTAAGGTAGGTGCAATTTTCTTTACAGATGGTCTATCTTCAAGCAAAATTGTCTCAAGGAATCTAAAATAATAACGGTGTGCTTTAATAATGCTCTCCTTTTAGCTATAATTCTTACGTTTTTAGGAAGGTGATGTTTTGGGATTCACATAAAATATTTTTTATATTCTTCTACATTTATGAACGTCTGTGCTTTTATTTGTAAAAAATAAAGTTTTTAACCTATATCTTCAAGCAAAATTGTTTCAAGAAATAATAACGGTGTGCTTATAAATACTATCCTATTAACTTTCTTAAGTATTAAGTTAGGTGATATTTCGGGATTCACTTATAAGACGTTTTATATTTATCTACATATAATAAACGTCTGTGCTTGTATTCGTAAAAATAAAAGCTATTAACCTATATGTATACTATCCTACTGCCTAAGAAAAGGCCGACATCATTGAAATCAAATAGTTGCTACAATTAATGAGTTTTGGCTTAATCCTCACACTTGCCAAATGCATATTGGTGATAAATAATCCAGGCTATACATTAAAAAAAATCCGAAATACACTTTGTCCGAACTAGGAATTGATTCCAGTAAGTACTTCTAGATTAGTCGTTTAACTGGCTGTTATTCTTATTTCTTCTACGTTTATTTTATACTAGCGGCCGCTCGCGATTTCACCCGCGTGGTTCCCGTTCCTGTGGGAATATCGGGACAAAAAGTATCCTATTTGTTATTCCAGGTTATAAATTATCTCTATGCCGAATTTCATCCAAATCATTCCATCCGTTGAAGCGTGAAGAAGCAACAAATATACGAACATACTTATACACAAACTTTCGCATTTATGATATTAGTAGGATATATAGCAATTTATCCATTTTCTTCAATCAGATTACAATCCAAAGGTAGTTTTACATTAAATTCTTTCAGAAACATAACACAAACATTTCTAAGAGCTTCATAATTATAGGGTTCATTCTTCTCCTAAAATATTTTTAAAAAGGCTTTGAAGGGAAAGAGGGATATTTCTGCGCGTACATTGTATTTTTTATAACAGTGTTTGCTTGTTCGCTCAACGAGAACCATTTTCAATGAATATTTATTTAATATTTTCCACTTGCTTTTGTTTTACCGACTACGGTCTCGCGGAGACGACTTTTTCATTCAACACTTCTGGGAAACTTGTTAGAAACTTAATTAGGCTGATAAATAGTCGTGCTAGTTTCTCCGGCGAGAAATTTATTTAATATTAAAAAGAAATGTGATTAAGTTGCTGGAGCGGGTGCGCAATCCGTCAGAGGGCCTAGACAAGTGGCATAACGCTAATAGAAAAGAAATGAAGTACTCGTAGATTGATTATCGTATGGCATTGACATAAGCCAACGATAGATACGTTTAAATGACGTTTGATTGGCTTAAGTAAATCCTTCGATCAATTTATGTACTAGATTCCCGATGAGGAGCGCTTGAAAAACGGTACCTACACGACTTTGGTGTCTCGGTGCCACAATGACCTTTGTGGCGATGACAGTAAATATTAAGTACAAATATTTTGCAACCTTAATTAAACTTTATGTGTAAGATTTAAGGTTCACAGTAAGCTAAAGTTGTTGATGCTATCCCTCTTTTTGTTTTAATCTAAGATGATATCCAATGTTTTTAAAGATTTTTTTTTTCTAAATTTAAATGTAGTATGAGCAACAGGACCACATTCGAGATGCATTTTTGTTCCGGATCCTCTATCTAGTAAATTATTAGAGATCGAAGTGTAGATCACTACGTTTATCTTTCTATTTCATTTCTATAATCTACTAGCGTTATGCTACTTGACGACATACCTATAGATCTGATCGTATAGTAATTAGTGAAAATACATGTGAAAAGTAATTTACGTATCTTGAGTTGTTGTTTCTTATCTAGAATCGATAGCTTTACAATTACCGGGTACAATATCCCCCTAATTGGCAGGTTAGGTTGATGATGATGATGATGAAATGACCCTGTGATCCCTCATCGGGGACATTGGTTGTAACAGGTTATAACAATTAATTTTGAATTATTGTATTTCTTGGACAAGCAAGGTAATAAATGACTTATTAAAAATTTACATTACAATTTACAAATAATGTAGAATTATTGAAATTATACCACTATTTGTGTGGTGAAGATCTTTTTTCTAACAGTATTTTTTTATTTTAATGTAAGTAAATATAATTTTTTATTTAAAAATTTGGGTTTGCCCAAGACTTATGCAATCTTTGCCACGGGACATGATTAAGGCTACGATGAAACGAGTTTACCTAGAAGATGTCTGTAAATTTGATTTAAATAGTAAATTGAAATCTGGCTTTGCCTCACTGGATTTAAACTCAATATTTTCATTTCGTGGTACAGTAAGCAGAATGTCGAGCAACGCAGCCCTACCTCAACCCGTGATCGAAAGTATCGTCTCATTGAAGAAAAATAAGTCGTAATCACTTGGTATTTCAGTTTATGCTAGCATGGCTCAAAACTTTTAAAAGTTACTGTCAAAAATGTACTCTTACATAAATAAAATAAGGTTAACTTCTGTTAAATAGTTGGATATTTTAGAAAATTTAGTTTGCTTCTATTAATTTTATGCTGATTGCGCTTACGATTTCATATACTTCTATAATTATGTATAGGGTAATTCTTAGTGCCTTTCTATTTGGGGTTTTTGAACTTTATTTTCTTACAAGAACTATACATTCACTTATATGAGTAAACATAAATAGTACATACATTAAAAATTATTTATATTGTTCAAATATATATGTGAATATGCTAAACTAAGTTATAGAAAAACGAAACAACTAACATTAAACAAATCAAACTTAGTGAGTAGTTTTGTTTCACACCATTATAACAGGGCCACCAAATATACCTAAGGTTATGTTTAGGCCATGATACCGAAGCACTTTTCTCAATAAACATGAATAAACGGTACATAATACTAAAACCTTTCGAATTTCTATGCAAAATAAAGCGTCTTAACGGACGGTTTTGTTATGTTGCTAAAATATTATTTTGAGCCATGTTTTTTAAGGAAAAGTTATAAAATTTTTATAAATTCCTACAATAAATTTTGAACTTTATCATTAATTTTACTTTTTATTTTTAAGTGCTAATTGCTGCACTGAAGCTGAATTAAATATTTATAAAATACAGCGAAAAAATCAAATGCCTACCTGACCCGGCACTGTGCCGCTAAAAAGCACTCAAAAATAATTAAAAAGCAGTGTGAGAATTCAGCCCCCTGACTATGAGCTCTTATAGCAGTATTATTGCAGTTGTGGAAAAGAGACGCGAGTATATTCGCCGCTACACGCGTCTCGTTTTCACAACTGCAATAATAATGCTCTAAGAGCTCGTGGTTACCCCCCAGAGCTTACGTCAGCCTTTATCATTAAGGCGACGCATTGGAAATTTACGTGGCGGGATCTTGATTTTTCCCAAAAATTACAAAACATATGAAAGTGATATTTGATGACATGATTTTTCATTTAATTGACTTCATTTTGCTAGTTGCAAAAATACGATTTGTTAACTTTTATAACAGCGAAAAAAAATATCAAAGTAACCTCTTTTCAAACATAGATTTGCATTTTACAGGCAAACCAGACCGATTTAAGCATCAAAATTTTCTTAGTGGGTTAGTTTTAACACACACTTCAATATGCTAGTTCATTTTTTTAAAATAATTTGTATGGTTGAAAATGTATTGAAGAAATTTGACTGTTTTAGACAGGTTGATGATGGGCAGGAGTCTGTACGTCACTGCTTTAACAACACCTTTAAATTAGGGTCTTTAACAATAAGAGACTTCTTAAAAATCGATAAAAGTAAGTAAATCCCATAATGATATAGGTAATCCCATTCCTAGGCGAAAACCTCCATCATCATCTCGTATGTATGTAAGTATTTAAGTTATATTTTGTACTAGTGACCCGCTCGCGACTTTGTCCGCTTAAGAGCACCCGTATCCCATGATGGACCCCTATTGCTGCGCCACGTCCGGGGTCCAATTCTAAATCTAAACCATTCTCGAATCCATTTGAACGCACACAAAAAAAGTCATCAAAATCGGTCCAGCCGTTTAGATGGAGTTCAATTACAAACACACGCACAGAAGATTTCTAAATACACGATGACTTTTTATCGGTGATCAGGACCTACTGATTCCGACTAAGTGAATGATGGCCATTGCAATAACAATAAAACTTACATGTCAGCGTTCAATTTGTTATTTTTTGTCTGGTAAGTAAAGTTAATAACTATGTTTATTAATTGTATGGTCATCCTACTCCTCCTTGTTACAAATAAAACCTGTACTAAGTACAGGTTCTATCGCCTCGGTGGCCGAGTGGCAGAGTGCTCGGCTCGATACCCGGAGGTCCCGGCAAAGTGTGATTCGGATTTTTCGATGCATAGCCCGGGTTTGTGATCACCAACCCGCCTTTGGCAAGCGTGGTGATTAAGCCAATACCCATCGATTGTAGCGATGACTTGATTTCAATGATAGAGGCCTTTGCCCAGCAGTGGGACAGTTATAGGCTGTTTACAAGTACAGGTACAACGATGATAAACAAACAAACCTTATTGAAGATGTTATTAGTAGTAAACTGTCAAATGGCAAACAACGTTAAAAAATACCATTTTAATCTTTACTCCTAAAAAATGTAGGAGGACCATACATTTTAATTAATTTTGATTACCTAATTAAAAACACAAAATAAATATTTATGTTGTAATAAAATAATGTTGCTGTCAGTCCGTAGCGTCCTAGTCGTTATGTATAGTCGACCATGAAATTGCTTTATCACTTTTGACAAAAACTTCCATAACAATAAAATTTCGCTAAGGCTCATTGTCAATAATGACAACGTATCTGTCACTTGGTCTTTTAAACAAAAATAGAACTTGCTGTTTTATTTTATGCAAACAAAATTCACTTCTAAGGTGGTAAAGCGATTTCATTGTCGACTATACTACTCGTAGTTAACTTAATGTAATCCATCTGAGCAAAACAATTAAGTACATAATTGACTGGTTAGTCAATGAAGAAACTTTTTAGCAACTGTAAAAACTGTAATAAATATCCATATTTTATTATTTGCTCAGTAAGTATTGATCATGCTAGAGATACAATACATGTTTTAGGTTATAGTTTGCTCTTTGTCTACGTACTTTGTATATTTTATGTTACCTTAATTGTAACCTGAACAACCTGAACCTGAACCTGTTACAAGTAAAAAAATAAAAAAATACTATTTTTTATAGGAATTGTATGGAAGTACGAACTATGACGTCATTATTTATCGGTAGAAGTTAAATTATATGGAACCGGTATCTATAAAGTTCCGTTATATTAATATCGGTACACCAACTAAAGTATACCAATTCTGTAGAACGGGTTTCGTAAAATACCGGTTTGCAAGCCCTGAAAAAGAATCAGGGGCCCCCAATTGATTCTATTCGAGTTGAAAACATTAATATCATGTTCTTTAGAAACGGTTTCGCAAAACACTGGTTTTGCAAGCCCTGAAAAAGAATTAGGGTCCCGGGAATCGATATTCCATTCGAGTTGAAAACATTTTCGTCGCCACCGCTCCGAACCCGCTTCTTTCGACACCGAGCCGGTCGTTGTTTACCCCAAATATTTGCATCGATTGCACGATTTGCACGGGATGCGACCGCAAACAAGGCGCGTTTCATTAAAACAACCTCTCACTTCCAACTCGGCAGCTTAAAGCGACTTAAACTTTATACCGGGGGGCTTGTTATTCAGAACAGCGTAAATGCTGTGAGCGTTGTATTGAGTCCATACATTTTTTACCTACTACCCATTCGCCGAATGGTCACAAGTAACTCCACAGTTTTAATAGAAGTAAGGACATTTACAAAAAAAAAAGAAGTATGTTGTTACGAAATCATTCAATATTTACAATTAAAAACTTTCAAGAGCCCGCTTATACAAATAATGCTTACCTCTATACATTTACTTAACATACCACTTTGTTCTAAAAAAACGTACTTGAGCACTCTAAGCATGATTGTACTAATTCAAAACTATAGAATGACGTTTTATACTACTTTTACTACTATTTTTACGCTTTATGATACAGTGTGCGAGAATTGGAGGAATGTCAGTTCCATACATTCTTATCATGAACATTTACATTGTAATACACCTTTTTTAAAAGTGTTTCCGGTATAAAAACAAGTCATGTTAAGAATATTATAATCAATGCACTTATTCACATCTATAATAGAGTTATTAACGGGGTTCTTACCATGTTTATAATTTGAGATTATCCGATATTTCGGTACAGTAGCATGCGCTTGATCACGGATGTACTGAAGTTATTGCGGGTAGATGTCTATGAGCAGACTAAACGATCTACCCTCTTCCTTAGTCGTTTTACGCTTGTTAACATCCTTTGAACTAAAATCTTTTTTATGTTATTAAGATCGCAAACGAACATTACGGAAAGCGGCCAACGCAGCCTATATATGCTAGCAACACCAAGGGTATTAAATCTAAAGCTCCAGTGAACACGAACTATGTTTATAATGCTAAGGAAAACTCATTAGGTACCGAGTTTCTTTTTAGGTTGTTGCCCCCCCCCCCCCCGCCCCCCTTCCAAGCGAGAGAGCTGAACACTACTAAAAAACCATTATAACCCCTAGAACAACCCCTCATGTTGCCTGGGACCACCCCAGAATGAATATGACCCTAGCGCAGACGGTATCAAAAACTTTTTTTGTCACGTTTCGTGCGAAGTAACGTCACGAAATATACAGATACATTGCATGAAACCGTCATCTTGATGACTGAGACGTCGATTATGATTGAGCGGTCTCGACGTCTCAATTTTTTAAAATTCTTATCTTACGCCGCTTTGCCCTTTTATTTCGTTGGAGCCAGTACTTTTTGGATTATTTTGGATGAAACGAGCAAACACAAATATTAGACGCTTCACTATCGCGAGTCAACCAAGGCAATATGAGCGCCCACCCGCTGTGATGTGTGTGTCACAGCGGTTTTGTCTTCAATAAATCGTGTTGGATCATGTAGGGTGAGCAATCCAAGTAAGCCTGTATTTGGGAGTCTCAAACTATAACGTATGGGTTTTTTTAAAGAAACCATTTCGTAGATTTTGTGGTTTGGTAAAACTGCATTCATAAAATTAACGTTGATACTTTCATTCCCAACCGGGTCTAATAAATCTAAAAACTATAAGTGATTGGGAAATGTGTCTATGGAACCATAGGTCGGATATAAAACTTCAAAGTCCTGTATTTGAAAAAAGTTAACTTCTCATTTACAGCCGGGTATCGAACCGAATCCAATATCTCATCATCATCATCATCATCATCATCGTCATCAGCCTACACTTGTCCACTGCTGGATATGTCCTCTCCAAGTGCACGCCACTGATCACGATCCGCGGCTACTCTCATCCAATATCTACCAAACACACTAAAAATAAAATGAAAATTGGGAATGCAGTTTAACCTAACATAAAAATTGATGACATTGGTAGATCCTTTGAAAATTTTTCTCTTACTTAATATCGGTCTCTCCTTTAAGATGACCCATACTGTATGTTGTATACGCTGGCGCATGATCTACAAAATAAGCAGACTGCAGAAAGTAAGCTTCATACTAAAGCGCTCGAGCAACGCAAACACAGACAAGTTCTCACGGACACGGAATCTCGTGAGGCTGGTTTCAGAGTCACGCTGACGCCCGCGCGGGTGGTAAGCGACGCGGGCCACGAGCTAGGTGTTGCCTTGTACCGTTCTATAGTGAAAACTACCCGCGCGCTGATTACAATTCAAACGTGGTTAGTCGGCGCGTCTCAACCGCGCGCTGTCGAGGAGTCTCTGTGTCCAGTGTGCGTTACACCAGTAACGCTGATCGTAGGCGCTGGCACGCACCATCGCGTGACAAAAACAAATCGTCAAAATGAGTAACTGCTTGAAAAACTTGCCATCGTGTTCTCTTAAATCCGAGAAAGATGTAGAAAGTGCATCTCTCAGTAATCTAGTAGAATTATAGGGAAATATATATACGTCTCCGCGTTTGCCTTTTTTCCCAAAGGTAATAAATAACTAATATTATGTATTAAGAAAGGTGTCATCGCGACTCGACTGTCCGAACCGATGAACCGCGTCATACTAAACTCGTTTCAGAGTTGCGCGCGGGTCATCAGCACGCTTACAAGACGCGTTTGCCACCCCCGCGGGCGGTCGGCGTGACTCTGAAACCCTTCAGGACCACTTCATCCACTTTCCCAAGTCGTCCATATTCCCAGCTCGTCCACTTCTTAACTCGTCCATTATTTAAACAACTCAAATAGTCCTCTTTTCTTTCTTAGTCGTTTTACTTTATTATTTTGTCGTTTTAAAATATATTTAAAAAAAAATTAAAATTAAAATTAGTAAGTAAATATAAATAAATAATAATAATAACCAGCCTAACGGCCCAAACGCGTTTGTATGAAGCTTAAGCTTTGGTGGGATGGAGTCATTTGCCGAGCTAAGTATAAAAAATAAAAATAAAAATTAGGTACCTTCTGCGGTCTATTTTGTTATCTAAGCGCAAGATTATAATATTTCGAGGTGTTGTCGCAAATTCAATCGTGCTATGGCTGAACACGCTTCGATGGCCGAGTAGAGCGCTCGGCTCGATAGCCGTCAGTTTAAATTGAAATCCTAAGTCGGGAAAAGCGTATTTCAAATTATGTGGTGCATAGCGTAGCATGCATAGCGTGCATAGCATTAAGCGTGGTGTTAGATTCAACGCCAATCAATTGTAACGGTGACAATGTAATGTAATACGTATTAAAAATATTTTTTATCTTTCTGCGCTTCTTCTCCAAATGAAAGTATAAAAAGATTTTTTTTTTCAATATTCAATACTCAATACTTAGGTACGTAATAAAATGAAATGAAATTTAATGAAATAAAAATATACTGTATTGTTACTTACATCATACAAAAGATATAAGTACAGAGGACAATACAGAAGTAGCAAAAATGGCTGCCTTTTTACTTAAAAGCAATGTCTTTCAGGCAACCATGTGTTGAACTCTTCGATCAATGTACATAATTCTTCGAAGGTTGAACTACACAAAAATAAGTAAAAAAAGTGCAGTTTATAGTGATTTCAGTAAAATACGTTATTATTAAAATATACCTAGACTAACCAGAGGATCGAAATGATTAGAGAAAACTTTTTATTAACAAAAAAAATGCCTTTTTGATACGTAGTAACAAGATAAAGTTAACTAGAAAAAAAATATCAGTCTCAGGAATTACCGGGCCAATGCTTTGACCGCTGAGTTTTCAATAGTGCTTAGCGTGTTATCCCGCGAAAAATGTAGCATTCTATCAGTGATTTTTTTATTAGACCAGTAGTTCCAGGGATTACCCTCCTCAAACAAACAATCAAACAAAGTCACAAACTTTACCTCTTAATTATAGTATCTACAAGTATATAGATAATTGAAAGATTTGTTAGCAAAATTTTGTGACCATGGCCTGTATAAAATCGCTATGGCGTGAACTATATATCACCCCATGTTTTATCGCTGTTTTGCGTAGAGAATATTTTGCAGGTTCCCGAGAGCGAGCGGTGCGAGCGAGTTCCGTTCTCCGAGCGCGAATTTATTAGTTGCGAAAGCCCATTTTTGAGGGTTCCTCAAAATAAATAACGTAATTATACGATCACTTTGCTGTTTTTTGTTTTGGTACGGCCAAGCTACCTTTTGTGAAAATCTCCAGTTTTTAAAACTCCTTTACTAAGATTGTAGAAGTATTTCCGTTTTTATTTTGATATTGAATGGTTATTGAGTACCTAGAATTTTGGTTTAAATGTGTCTAACTACTTACAGGAGAATACATGTACCATGTGCACATTGATGTCATAAATATGATATAATAAGAATAATTGTTAAATGACGTACCAAAAGTTAATCTAATGAAAACCTCGCTAGCGTGGGAAGCCTGAGTCCACCCGTGGGACGTTTCCAGGTGATTTAGGTAAATGCACATTTAAAATAGATAAATTTCCGAATACTTGAAAGTGGACCGCAAACGTTTCAGCGGCTATTAAATGTTAACGTATGCGTGTCAAACTTTGGAAAATCAACAAAAAAGGTTTGCCAACGCTGAATGATGTGCCATGACTTTTAAACTACTTTCACTGAAAATCTCGGTGAACTTTTAAGTGGCAGCGGGTTTTGAACAACGGGCCCGCCCCATCCCCCCTCTTCCATTATTTATTATTTGGGCGACAAATTTGTTTGCAGATACTTTGCAGGCGAAGTTCGCGTAACAAGTTTTGTGTCACTTATATTATGTGCTTGTAGAACTGGCGATTTGTGTCACACATTTAGGGGCAGTCACACTTTTCTCGTCAACCTACGGCGAGGTAGACGATGACTGTGAAGTTAAATGCCAAGAAAAGGACTGTGTATAACATGTTGTGGCAACGAAAGGGTTAATTGTTGTAATGACTGCCGATCGAGGAGATTTGAAAAAGAAAACATAGTTACTTGAACCCAAATAAAGGAACAGGCAAATAATGATGACGATGACGATGAATGACGATGATTTAGGAGCAGTTGTAGAAGGTGAACGCCTCGGTTGGCGAGTGGAAAAAGCGCTCGGCGCCAATACCTGAAGGTAACGGGTTCAACCCAAGTTGGGCAAAGAGTGTTTCGGATTATTCGATGCATTGCTTGGATTTGTGATCACCAACCCTTTTAGCAAGCGTGGTGATTATAAGCCTTTGCCCATCAACTCAGTAGTGATAACTTGATTTTAATGATACAGTTAAGACTATTTTATTTTATGGAAGAGCCATATTTACTGGGTACCATTAGTTTTAGATCGAAACAATAGGCTTGTGTCCACTATGTCCCCGACCCTATGTCCACTATGGACACTATGTCCTATGGACCCGAGAGTAATTTATTACCATTATACCATTATATCTATCTAGGCCACAAGGCCTAGATAGATATAATGGTCGACCAACTCTACAGGTATAACGAGATTTTTCACATTGTCGATGTTCGTCATGGTTTTAGTTTTTGACAAATTCATTTTCAAACCCACTTTTGCTGATTCCCGTTGTAATTGATTCAATCATATCTTCGATGTCATCGCTGATCAGTGCGATATCATCATCGAATCGCAGATTATTCAGCCTTTCACCATCGACTATAAAACCCTTAATTGTCTAGTCTAGTGCCTTAAAGATGTTCTCAAGGGCAGCGTTGAACAATTTAGGTGATATGGTGTCACCCTGGCGAACTCCTCAAAGCCTAACTCCTAAGCTAAAGTATTAAGCAGTTATTGAAATTTAATCACCTAGCCTATTGCTGGGAAAAGTCTGTTTATAAATAAGTTATTCAACAGTATTTTTTGCGGCTTCAATGTCCTATTATCTCTGGTTTATTGACACACTTATTTTAATACACAACGTCAGCCTATAAAAGTCCCTACAATGGGCTCGGATCTTTCCATATGAACAGTATCAGGGGAAATCGGGCCATTAACCAACACGAGGGTCTAATACGGGATAAAGGATTTAACGACAGCTATTATAAGATCTACTTCTTTAAAAATCGCATAACATCGCCATCAAAACCCTCGAGATTCTAATGTTTCCCTTAATAAAATATTACACTTAGGCCTTAATTTCTACATAAATATAACTTTGTGGTTACAAACATTAAAGTCATAATTTGAATAAAAGAACCTATCAAGTAATATGGGTGATAGCTCAATCATTATACTCGTATACCCAACCCATATGACCACTTTTTCTGAATGTGATGAGGAAGTTTAATAAGCAAAGATGTGGCAACCTCCAGCGGTACGTGACGTGACTAGTAATGGCCGACCAACGGCTGATCCCAGGAAAACTGCCAACTTTATTATTATGGGCCGAAGTGGGCTCAATGCCAACTATCATGTTTCGAATTTCTGCATCTTCTCCCGTCATGTTTTTCAGGAAACGTTACTTTAAAGCCTATTTGCGCAATGCAAAAAGGTATTAGAACATAGTATGTGTTGCAACGATATGATGAAGGTAGACAGGCATTTATATAAAATATTACTAAATGATGACATTATAAAATTACTAAATTATTAAAATAACTTATTACATTATCGTTATTATTTACGAGTATTACTGTTATTATTTTTCATTATTTGTTATTGTGTTTATAACTTCTTTTTAATGACATGGTCAGCGGTCACTAACGATGGCCATTGGTTTCAAAAACACGACAACATCTCGTTAGGAATTATTCTAATGCGTTTAATAGTGAACAAAATGACGAAATATCGAAAAATGACTTGCCGGTTCTTTTCAGTGTACAAAGTCTAATTCCTAAGACTACAAACCAGAGGCGTAGTCACAATACAGGGTATTTATTTAGGGACCCATATACCTTGCGTGAGTGTCCGCAGTCATTCTCCATCCTATTCAAATATCGTGATGAGTCTTGGCGAATTGTGGGACAAAGGTAGGTAGGTACATTGTCATTACTACAGTGCAAACGCACCTTCTAAATATTACTGTGGACCTTACCATGACCCTAAGCAGTATTATTGCAGTTCTTTTATTTTATATCTTACGGGTAAGCACTGTGCCTGGAGTCACACAATGGTGAAAGCGTATTTCACCCGGAATCCTCAACTACAGAGGACTGATTTGCTTACTTCTTGCTGTCGGAACAGAACTACTACCAGCATTGATATAAAAGCATCAGGCCTACAGATAAAGCTTATTATGGCATGTTCGACTCAATTTTTTTTTTATATCTTACGGATAAGCTCTTGGCCTTCGTCTCAGCTGATGGTAAGTGGTAATAAGGCTGAGGTGGCAGCGCACTTCTCCCGGAATCCTCAACTACTGATATATCTTCTATCTATCTTATCTCTAGCTGCCGGTACACAACAATGCTACAAACATTGATATTATGGCGACATATTTAAAAAATATGGTGGTAGCTAGCCAGGTAGACAAACAAGTTCTACCAACCGTACCGAGTACACACACATGTACCTCCCGCTGGGAATCGAACCCGGGACCGCTGGGTCTAAACCGCTGGTCTTAGCTACTAGACCATAGAGGCGATTGTGTAAACGCTTTCACAACTGCAATAATCCTTTAACCGCCTATGTGGTCTAGTGGCTAAGACCACCGGTTTAGACCCAGCGGTCCCGGGTTCAATTCCCAGCGGGGGTACATGTTTGTGTAAACTCAGTTTGGTTGGTGGTAGGGCTTGTTAGTCCGCCTGGCTAGCTACCACCATCTTATCTAAACATGTCGCCATAACATCAACGTTTTGTAGCATTGTTGTGTTCCGGCAGCTAGAGATAAGAATAGCCAGTGCCTCACTAGTTCCCGGGTCTTTTATTGTTTTTTTAGATTTATTGTTTAGCGGTGCGTCGCCTTAAGCGCGTTTTGCCGAGCAAACATCTTCCATCTTCTCTCTACGTGACCGAACCAGCGAAGCCTGTGCCTTATGTGCCTTATTTCAGCGATAATGTTGGGCTCGGCCACTAGTTACTCAATGTCGACATTACAATTTAGTCGTTAACTAAAATCGGCCCGTTTAGTATGTGCGATCAGACTAAAATAATTTAACTATCGTTAACTGTGTTGTGCGGAACGTTCAACAAACACAGTTTAACAATCGCAATCGTATTATGCTGAACGGATTACGCACCTGTTTGTTCACGGCTCGGTGTTATTTATTACGCGATTATTAATTAATTGCGCAATAAAACTAGTCAAGACTAGGTGAAGCGATTCGCCAATTTGAGAGTAGCCGCGGATCATGCTCAGTGGCGTGCACTTGGAGAGACCTATGTCCGCTGATGATGATGATGAGTGTCAATGGCGGCTAAGCTGTCGTGTTCGCTGCCGTGTTCTGTTCAGTTACTAAGCCAAGCTTCCCTGTTCTAGTGTTATCACATGTTAAGCAATTTTGACAATGCCAGGTCACCGGAAATAGTTTACCAAATTAAAATATCTCGAGCTCCCCCGTGCTCCCGAAGGCACGTTAAGCCGTTGATCCCGGTTGTCCTATTGTCGACAAAGAACAACACAGCCGTTAATCCCACGAACTTGCAGTAGGTCAGCCGGCGTTGTGGCTTATAAACTGATTTTAACGTAAGCTGTGGAAAAGTGGGAATGTTTACAATATTGTGCTTGTGGGAAATACAGCGGCCAATAGTGGGAGGTTAATTCAAAATAAATCATACTCGTATTAATTATTATAATATAATCGTTTTTATGATAACAAAACAAACAATCGTGATACATTTTGTATTGGAAAAATTTTTTTTGGTGGTACCCTTATCACGTATAGGTATAAAAAATAGATGACGTCCACTTCCAGTAGACCGATGAAAGGAGCCTATGGAATGTAGGCGTCCTGGTACGAAGGTAGCCGTCGCTGTTCAGCGGGTGGTCTTCCATCGATAAATCGTTGCCGATACAGTTCGCGAGCATGATTTAAATTGCTATCTTTATGGCCTACGCATAACATACTCATATCGTAATATTCTGAGTTAGAAAACATAGTCATTTTGGAAAAAAAATTAAAAAAACGAAACAATTGTAGAATATCATGAAGATTTGAAATTGACAACATCACATGTTTCCGTCTTGACGTTTTTGAAGCCAGTACTTAAGCATAATGACATCATAGTGTTAAACCTTTGTGGATGAAAAACAGAAAATCCAATTGTCAATTATTAAAATTGGTAGGTAGGCCTCTCTGTTAAATAATCTATGCTAAGGGGACTTCTTGGTGGGAAAGTGAAGCGTCATGACTGCGGTTTTGTTTTATTTTCTAAAATTTGTGTTATGTTGAATATTAATGTGAAATAATGGTGGATTATTAACCATTAAGTGTTCGTGATAAGTGTTGGCAAATAAAACAAAACAGTGCAACGTTACTTTTCAAATTCTCTCAAGAAGCTCGCGTGAGGACTTAGTAAAGCCCTACATCTTTACTGAGATACTCGAGGGGTTGAGTGGTATATCATTTCTCACTTCCCATTTCTAATATCATTCATCATCATCATATAAGGAAATATTGTTTATTTATGTATTACTTGTAAGAAAAATTACTTTGACACTGGCTAAATGTGCTAATCGCACGAAGCCATCAACTAAAAAAAAAATCTATGCTAACTCCGGTTTCCTGAAATGACAGCTTAATAGGGTTACAATATTTTTGGCTTTCATAATTTATTATATTTTTTACGGCGTATTTTGTAACACCGTGTATATAAGATAGAAAAACAATATGCAAGAGAAATACACGTAGGTAATATTCACGATAACGAAGGAGTTCGTAACATGAGAATTTTATATATATGTATTTACTTTAATAGTTAATAGACATAGAAATTAATGTTCGGTTGCATTAAAAAATGCGATGATCACCAAGAGACATTAAGAAAATAGAAGCACTGTACACACGCCATACTACCACAAGTTGTCAAATTTCCTCAATAGACATTGAACTTTATGTGTTAAACATAGGGTTAAAAACGTATTGAACAAAGACAGTTTGGATACTGTACTTAGAACAGGCACAACTTTTTGTACTGAACCAACATAAAAACCTTTAAAAAAATTGCTGTGTCGTGCATTTTGAGTGAGAAGGTTTTATTATAATGTATGGAACAGCTGATTTTTTTAAAGATTTCAGAGATGGTCTTTTAGAAAAAGTTATTCCTATTTAGGAGGTACTATCACCAGTTTAAGAAAAACCACCACTTGAAATTTACGGTGTATAAAATATGATTATGATGAAATTTCCTAAAACTATACCCATGTTTCCCTGTCATCATCAGCCTATACCAGTCCACTGCTGGACATAGGCCTCACCAAGTGCACGCCACTAAGCACCGTCGACATATGTTAATATATTAATAAAAAGTAAACGTCTCATCGTTTTGGTTCGGCATATCAGCAGTCCCCATGCTGCTTTAATAAAATTAAAATAATTACTCTGCGTTGCGCGCCTCCTTGAATTAATTTGTGAGAAGAAGATAAACGTGTGAAACGCAAGATATATCACTTTAACGATATCGTTAGCCCCCAGTCATAATTTTGGGCCGAGCACCTGAACAGACGGCGGCGTGCCTATATTAACGAGCTATATTGAGAAGCGGTGCTATTATTATCTCGATGCGCGTTTAGGTTGCGATCGTGCATGCTAAGCTACTTTTGCAATGTCGGGATAAATGGATGGGTGACCGAATTTAAAGTGCACGTTCAGCAGTTGTAAAGTAACATCACAACACCTTGTGATGTTACTTTACAACTGCTGAACTTTTCCTTGTATGTCCTCCTTGTATGTCCCCACTGCTGGGGCACGAGCCTTCTCTATCGATGGATAGGGAAAATGGGCAAAAGACTACCACGTGGGCCTAGTGCGGTGCGGTGGTCGTTGACGACTGCTAATGCGGCCGGGACCAATGGCTTTACGTGCCCTCCAAAGCACGGAGGAGATCGAGCTGATAAGTTTTTGGTCACCCATCCGATGACCGGCCTTTGCTCAACCTTAGCAAGCGCAGTCCAGTTAAGCACTGCATCAACGAGCTCCTCCTTGGGCACTATGCCTACATTAAAACTATAAAAATACTTATCCTGTGTTTACATGGGAAAGATGGAGCAGCAGTAATACATTAATATGAGGGGGCAAATCTTTACAAATAGTATGGACTTCACAGTTAGTAGGCAAAAGCAGAAAGGGGGCAAGTGCCGAACAGATCGCTGATAAATATGAATAATTATATCTTGTAAACGTATCTAATATCAAACTGCACTAAATTTATATGTATGAATGCCCAAGAGAGCTGTGGAGTGTAAGTAGCAACTAAAAGCGATTTTAAATGAAGTCACTAGGGAATTTGAGATGGACACGTATATAGCTGTTGCTCTATGTCGTAAATTTAAATTCAAATTCTGAACGTTTTTATTCAATATAAGCTACAAAACTTAGCTCTTATGAATGTCACTATGTTTTTGTAAGTCTACGGGTCAGACACTTTGGACTTAAAAGAACCGGCAAGAAACTCAGCAAGGGCTTTTTGGTTCCTCCTTTTTTTACACCGTAACATATAGGAAAATATGCCCTCTCTGTCATAAAGGGACACTTTCAGTTAAAGTTTGTGCTTGTGTTTGTTGGTTTAAGGAGGGTAATCTCTGGAACTACTGGACGAATTCAAAAAATTGCTTGCGGGTAACATAGACAAAATTCTTTTTTAAATTCCATAATAGATGCTAGTATAGATTAAAGCAACAACAACAACATGATAAAGAATATCAAGTAATGCAAATAACATAGGTAAGTACTAATAAAAATTTAAAATTTTACTGTAGGTACTATATATAAGCTCTCTTACGTTTTATTATATTACTGCTATTTTGTTATCAAGATAAACTGTAGATTGTTACGCATATGTTAAACAACCGAATTTTTAATTTTTCATGTCTTTTTTTAATATTCCTTACGCGTAAGTACTTGGCTTTCATCTCACTTGATGTTTATGTGACGATTAGTTAGGCCAAAGGTGGAATCGCACTTTACTCGGAATCGTCAACTACTGAGGCACTGACTGTCTTATCGCACCTGCTGGAACACATCAATGTTGCTAAATAATTAGATAAGATGCTGATAGCAATCACACTAATAATATAAATGCGAAAGTTTGTGTGTATGTATGTTCGTATATTTATTGCTTCTTCACGCTGCAACGGATTGATGGATTTGGTTTGAAATTCGGCATACAGATAGTTTATAACCTGGATTAACACATAGGATAGTTTTTATCCCGATATTTCCACGGGAATCACACTATAATTATTATACTAAAAACGACAATTTCATTTTCCAATCAAAAATGATTTGTTTTTTTTGTTGTCATGGAAATCAAAAAGAATTTAATCACTTGATGGGAACGGTCAAAGCGGTACGAAGTCCACCGGGTCCACTAGTAATATATATAATAACTAGGCGGACAAACAAACAACCAACCAAACCGAGTACACAAACATGTAGCCCTGTCCGCGACGAATCGAACCCGCGAACCTATATTTTAAACCGGTGGTTTTAACCGCAAGACCACAGGGACGGTTAAAAATATGTTTTAGCGGATAATGACTAATTTGAAAAATTTGACCGTAATTAAATAGCCGTGTAGAAAGTAAACCTTCCATTGCGGTTCATTCACTTGAACGGGTTACGACTGAGGTGTTCGGGTACCCCGAAATAGTCTAGGGACGCGAAAGCGGAGGGAAACTGGTAAATAATAAATTACCATGGAGACGCGAACAAAAGCTGTAGGGCACAAAATCCACACTAAAACAACATGAAGCGCTTGGCCGAGCTTAGGACCTCAGTGAACACAAATTAACAATTAGTTTCTCAACTTGAATGTTGGCACTTGAATGATTAATAAGAAAGTTGGCAAAAGTAATGTATTGAAATAAGTGAAGGAGTTTAATAAAAAGAACAGCAGTGTAAACACAAAATTAGCCTTAGAAAGAAAAGAAACCAGTCATTACAGGAAAACGGGAAATGGCGCAGTAAAAATACATTATTATGACTGTACTTACTCTCTCTCTCTGTCGCATTAAAACTCCATTATGTTTTATCTTTTTATATTAATACTAGCGGCTCGCCCCGGCTTCGCACGGGTTTAATTTTTATATTTTTTATTTAAGCTTATATTACTTAGCGCTATTGCAGCATTCTAATGGTGAAAGAATTTCTTAAATCGGTCCAGTAGTTTTTGAGTTTATTCGTTGCAAACATACATACCTACATACATACATGTATACATACATACATACATACATACATATATATATACATACATACATACATACATACATACATACATACATACATACATACATACATACATACATACATACATACATACATACATACATACATACATACATACATACATACATACATACATACATACATACATACATACATACATACATACAAAGCTTTCCTCTTTATAATATTTGTGTAGATTGTCATTTCTTGTCAATTATAAATGGGTAATAATGGCTTGTCAAATGCTGTTTGGTGATCACAAACCCAGGCTATGCATCGAAAACTCCAGAATACACTTTGCCTGACCGAGAATTGAACCCGGGACCTTCGGGTATCAGCCGAGCGCTTTGCCACTCGGCTACCGAGGCGTCTGTCAGGGTGTAAACGAATGTGTTTCGTTAGACAGCGTTTAACCGGTCAAGTCCAGTGCCAAACGGTGACAGCACGGGCGCCAAAGACGTAATTCGCAAAATGGCGAATACCTATCGTCGATATCCACTAAAATAATGAATAAGTTGCAATTAGATCATATTTTATCATTTTGTAATTACTGAAACAGTTTATTAGTTGTAAATGATCAAACTATTTATTTTAGTTTTTTATAAACAAACTTCTTTATACAAAAGTAGGCTCTATCTAGACGACATAGAGTCCATAGAATTCGATCGCTCAATTGTCAAAATTTGACATATTTGACAATTAGGCAGTTAACAGACGTTGAAACTGCTAGAACAGTTTATTTTAGTTATTTTCATAGTGTCATGTCGTATGGCGTCCTACTGTGGGGAACAGCGGCTGATATTGAAACTATATTCATTTTACAGAAACGAGCAATAAGAGCAATCTATAAACTAGGATCACGAACTTCCCTAAGAAATCTTTTTAAGGAGATTGATGTCCTGACAGTTGCATCTCAATATATTTATAATTGTATAGTTTTTGTACGTTGCAACATCAACTCCTTTACTAAACACGGTGACGTACACAATTTCAATACTAGAAATAAGACAAAACTTGTAATGCCACTGTTCAGGTTACAGAAGGTACTTGGTTCTTTCTTGGGGCAAGGTATACACTATTACAATAAAATACCAAATTCTGTACTAGATTTACCTTTAGATAAGTTTAAAAAACATGTGAAGTCTTTATTACTTATTAAAGGTTATTATACAGTCAAAGAATATTTAGATGATAAAACAGCCTGGTTATAATAAAAATCACATATTATATTTGAATCATTTTATTAAAATTATTTTTTATACTTTTTATACTGATATGACAGCCTTTATCAGCATTGTCCTACAGATAACAAACAGCGTTGCGTTAAATAAATCATTAAGTTTTTATTTAGAGTATCTTGAGTGTGTCATGCTCTCTTTACTGTCTCTGCGGTGGTGGCGTGTGCGTCGGGTCGTTACGTTCCCTAAAATATGGTTGAGCGAAGCGATGGCTGATTCATACGTCATGCTCGTGAACGGGTGCCGCCTGTGGAGGCTGGTCTGCTCTTGCATACTTATCTTATTTTTAGTATTATTAATTATAGTTTGACTTTGTTTTACCTAAACAATTTTTGACTTTTACTAGAGTACTGTAGTGGTGCTGTATGACATTGTGGAAATTGAAACTTTTACATAATTATCTGATGTAAATTTGTTAACTTACATTTTTTATTTTAACAGCATTGTCCTACAGATAACAAACAGCGTTGCGTTAAATACATCATTAAGTTTTTATTTAGAGTATCTTGAGTGTGTCATGCTCTCTTTACTGTCTCTACGGTGGTGGCATGTGCGTCGGGTCGTTACGTTCCCTAAAATATGGTTGAGCGAAGCGATGGCTGATTCATATGTCATGCTCGTGAACGGGTGCCGCCTGTGGAGGCTGGTCTGCTCTTGCATACTTATCTTATTTTTAGTATTATTAATTATAGTTTGACTTTGTTTTACCTAAACAATTTTTGACTTTTACTAGAGTACTGTAGTGGTGCTGTATGACATTGTGGAAATTGAAACCTTTACATAATTATCTGATGTAAATTTGTTAACTTACATTTTTTATTTTGTTTTTTTACATGTTGTAATTGTCTTATATATATTTTTTGTGTTTATTTGTAATGGAAAGTGTTCTGCTATGATAGGGCATTTTCCAATATTTTTGACGCTGTAAGGGAGAAAAGAGCTGGACACATGCTGAGTTTCTTGCCGGTTCTTCTCAGTACAAGATCTCCCGCCCAGAGTAGATTTACGAACCGATGGCATAATGACATTCACAAGAGCTACTTGTAGCCTAAACTGAATAAATGATTTTGAATTTTGAATTTTGTACCCACTTGCTCCGACAGGGTGTTATAACACCCCTAAAAGTATTATATAGATGTACCCTAATGTAATACTTTTAGAGTTTTATTTACAACAACACACAAACACTTGGTCGGACTAAATGGGTGCAACAACAAACCAATTTTCGTGCTTTTCTGAGAGTCATCCGCAATATTGACATAGATAATATTAACGAAAAATGGGAAATATTGGACAAATTACAAGCTTTGCAGTCGCGATGGAGTGTGATTAACCAGGTACATTGGCAAATCGACAACCTGCTGATCAGAGTTACAGAGAAGTTTCTTATGATGGAGGTGAAACTACCGATTATCTCGAACGAAATGTTTGAGTTAAGTCGAATCCTACCCATACATCAAATAGATGGTAACACAATGAGAACAGTGATCCCAACCTCAGAATACATGGCAGTCAACATAAGAAAAGATTTACTTATAACATTGACCTCTGACGATATGCGGTCATGTGTACAACTAAATGACCAACAGTTAATTTGCTCATTAAACCTGCCTATTTACGATATAAAGGCGGCATCAGTTTGTGAAGCTCAAATCATTAACAATAGAGCAATATCAAATTGCCGCATAGCGATAACAGAGTGTAGGCATGAGTGGATCCAATTATACAGCCGTAGCGCGTGGCTATATTCCTGTTGCGAAGAATGCAGCGCGCGCATGTTCTGCCCAGCTGGGACCATGACACAGACATTACGTCGTACAGGCGTCATAACATTATCACAAGACTGCATTTTAAAAGGGGACAACATAATTATACATTCACAAAATAACTTTCAAAGTGAGATAAAAAGAAATGGAGAACAAATAATGGACCTACCGCAAGAATCGGAGGTTAACCAAATAGTTAAAGAATTTAACGCAACACTCTTCCCTGAAAATCATGAGGAAACTCTGAGCACCCTGAAAAGGAAAATTGACTCTGTTAAAACCCTGCAAGAAACGGACAGCACCCAGATTGATAGTCACGATACCCAACATTATGTCACTTATAGCCTTTTGACTACAATTATCGTGACACTACTATGTGTTTGGGGCGTAAAACATATTAAGAAGCGTCGCCAGAGTCGTGAGATGACGGTGATCTATCCAGCTTCACAAACAGAACCTGAGCCGGCTCCTCGAGGACAGCCGTCGTCGAGTCGTCGCCGGTCGTTACAACACGTCAAAACAACCGTTCAACCGAACGTTTCGTTAGATCTGGAACCAACTGTTATTTATAACAAAAATGTTCAAGACAAAGCGACATCTCCCATGTAAACTTAGAACTTAAGAAAAATGCTTTTTTGTATTGCTTTTACATATTTTATTTTTTATACCTTTTATACTTATTTTTAACATGTTTACTTGTTCTTTTCTTAAGTCGGGAGCATGTACGAGCTGTACATTATGTAATTATAATAATTTAACCTAAATAAGTTGCTGACCGCGCGCATCACTGTCGCGCGCCTACATTATGTATTAACATAGTATTTTAGTGCAATATAGACATTCATATCGAGCGGTATTACATTTTTACATTTACCTATATCGTGAGAGCATTGCATTCCGGGAAACATACTACTCCCTACATACCTACCTCTAACATTCATAGTTGGGTACGAACCCCAATACCCCTCATTGTGTCGCACGTAATTGATTTACGATTTATAGTTTACACGAAATATCAATACAAAACAACAATAAAGTGCTTTGTTTTGAATTCAAATAATTATTATACATTAATTATTATTCAAATAATAATTAATGGACATGGATAATAAGATTCGGTTGCATTCGGAAATACAATGATTACCGAGAAACATTAAGAAAATACAAGCATTGTACTACATAAGGATCGGAGATTTGTACTACACGTATCTGTAGGGTTCTAACGATACCAAATACATCTAAATCGGAACAAGCGTTTGGAAATTATGGTGGAACATAGAATCTCACACACATATCTACGCTCTGAAAACATAGTCATCGAGACACGAGCCTTTCCTATGGATGGATAGAAAGAACGGACCATAAACTACCACACGGGCCCTGTTCGGATTGTTGATTGTTAAAGACTGATAATAGTGATAATGCAGCCCCGGTACCAACGGCTTTATGTGCCTTCCGAAGCACGGACGAGCAGAGATGAATGCTCTCCCATCCGATGAACGGTCTTTGCAAAAGTTGCTAAACCTTACCGGGCGCGTTAGCCATTACTCCATCGAACTCCTATAATTGTGAATAAAAATTTGTATTAAATAATTAACACCTTTAAGCAAGCCCATTCTACATCCTTCAGCGTAAAAAACGAAAGCGAAGCCTTACTGTGCTTCCAAAGTTAACAAAATGATAAAAAGACCTTTTGCTTTTGCATAAGTCCTTAAAATCCCGAAAGGTTTTTTAATTAGAACTCTTCACAGTAACTTCTACCTCTACATACGAGTAATACCTAAGTAGATATTCACGTAATGGCATCCGATTAACGCTTTATAAAATGGCGCGCCGCTTATGCAACACCGTTGAAGAGAACGGAAAGAGCTCAAACATAAATTACGAAACCTGACTACTGTAAAAAGGTTGAATGCCGAGCCCACGAGGGTATCTCATTCACGAATGCACACAACCGAATTCACATGAAACGAATCTGAAATTCCATCAATCAATTACCCATATTATGCTTTGACGTATCCAGAGCATTCTAACGTCCTACGGGAAAGGCTTTCGGTGTGTGTTATTTCTTCTATCGACATTTTTTTTATCTACCTCTCCTCTTGTGCATAATGGAACGTTAAAAAGAGCCTTTTTGTTACTTTATTACGCTTCTTCGGTTGTTTAATTTTTTATAATCTGCCTGAAAACGTCCCACTGTTGGGCATAGGCCTTCACAAATTAACAATGCCATATGGGGAGATGCCTCAGGTGTCATCGCCAAGATAGACATAGCTTCGGTTCTGCTATGGACTATATAGTCTATGGATTTGGACTATGAGACAAAATTACGTTTTGAAATAGAATAATCTAGTGAAGTCTGGATTTGTTGCCACAAGATTGTTTTTCGTCTTTAACTTTACCGCTACTTTCTATCACAGTGTTATGACAGCCAAGCGCTTTATCGTAGCGGTATCGTATAATAAAAACACTTTTAAACTTATAAACAAACTAATTAATAAAGATATCTTAGGTATATACATTATATCCATCGTTTTGATCGATTTACACCGGCTTTGTTCCCGGGTAACTGCTAGCTAACACTGCCATACCTAAATTTTTTTTTATTAATAATAATAAAATCTCAGAAACTATGTTCACACTATAACCGGTCTAGAACTAAATAAAACATTTTATTATATTATGTAACACGATATAAACATGGCGTTAACAATTCCGAATTGGCTTAATTAATAGTAAACCGACTGGGAGGGCGTGAAACACAGCTTAAGTGTAATAAAGCCTGTCATTTGGTAAGCACTGTGGTAGGTGGAACAACACATTTGGGTGTTATAAGCGCTGGCAGTAACGGCAGTAACGTTTGCGTGCGCCCTTAACAATCGTCCAACTACGGTTCAACTGTATAACTGCCTTTTTGTGGTAACGTACTGCGCTCGCTAAGTATAACAATTATCGTATTACAGTGCTTCTATTTTCTGAATGTCTCTCGGTAATCATTGCATTTTCGAACGCACTCGAATAATAATTTCCATGTCGAAGATTTATGTATGTTAATTTAAATTCAGAACATCGTACTTTCTATTTTTTTTTAGTTGATGGCTTCGTGCGTTTAGCACATTCAGCCAATGTCAAAGTAATTTTTCTTACAAGTAATACATAAATAAACAATATTTCCTTCCTGTATGATGACGAATGATACTAGGAATGGGAAGTGAGAAATGATATCCCCCAACCCCTCGATTATCTCAATAAAGATGTGGGGCTTTACTAAGTCCTCACGCGGACTTCTTGCGAGAATATTGTTTTCTAAAGTTTACGCGAACACTTCATTTAATTTATTGAGTGAATTTGAAAAGTGACGTTGCATTGTTTTGTTTCATTTGCCAACACTCTTGCACACTCATGGACACTTAACGGTTTATAATCCACCATTATTTCACATTAATATTCGACATAACACAAATTTTAGAAAATAAAACAAAACCGCAGACATGACTCTTCACTTTCACGAAGTCCCTCGTACTTTATTGTTGTTTTGTTTTTGACTTTCGTGTGAACTATAGGTACTGAGAGCTGTAAAACTATAAATCGTAAATCAATTACGTAGTATGCCATGATAGTATTACCCCTCAATATATATAAAAAAAACTAATAGCAACATTATAGGTTTAAGTACTCTATAACTGTTAAAAAACCAACGACAGCCGAAACGTGATGTTTGCCGAGAAATATTAAGAAAATAAATGAATTGAACATTTAGTGAGTCAGTGGTAAATTTAGATTCAATTGAGAGATGCATACTGAATGGTCTTATATACCTTTACGTTAATAATACCACTAAATCAATAAAGGTGAGTTCCTACTGTATGACAAAAAAAGCAAAGTTAACGGTAGTTAAGGGTTGTTACGGGTAGATGGTTATCTACCCGCACTGGGCCCGCGTGGTGGTTTATGGCCCGTTCTCCCTATCCATCCATAGGGAAAACTCGTGCCCCAGCAGTGGGGACATTAAGTGAGCTGATGATAGTGATGATGATGATGATGATGTTTTATTAGTTTAGAAATAAAGTATCATCTTAGTGCGCCCGCCCACTACCAACTTTTTATAGGACCGATAATCGAACCGTTTTTTTGCGGGGTTTTATTACCGACTTTGTTTGTTTGAAATTTTGGGGAAAATGTAAATACAGAAAGACACAACACATACAGAAAGACAAAGTGTTGAGAGACACATAGGCGTCGGAGATTTGGTGTGCCTGCTTACTGCGTAGAACCTGATCACAATTTTCATTAAGGTGCATTTAGATCGGCCACTACTTAAACACTAACTTCCGTTTGGATAGTTCGCTAAGTGAATCTGCAAGTTGAGTAGTTGAGTATTCAACCGTTAATGTAATTGCGTTGCGAGTGACAAACAGTAATTGAAAACGTCACCGCCGACAAACGCTACTCAAGCCTCGGTACGTAACACGCGATCATAGTGATCGTTCATAGTAGCTATTATGTGATTAGGTATAGGACTCGGTGCCTGGTTGTAGTTTGTAGACGCGCTAGTCAAGCGCTAGTTTCCTACAGCCCGCCGCTTGCGGTCGAGTAGTTGATCTTAAACCACCTTATGTTTAGTGGGTATTACTAATGTCCCTCCTTTTTAATCCTTAGATGCTATTATTTAAGCTTCAAGCCGCGGAACGTAACACATAGTAATTGTTTATATTATATAGATATATATATATCAATAGCTACTGTTATGTGATTAGGTATTTTCATACACTCTGTGCCTGGCCAGCAGACTCGCTAGTCGATTTCCGAAACAGCCCGCCACTTGCTGTCGCGTAGTTGATTTTGAAGTACCCTGTGTCTAGTGGGTATGTCTCTCCCCTTTAATTAATTTCTGGATGCTATTTTCTTAAGATGAGTCCAGACTTTATGACATAACATGTTATTTAGCATAGATATGTAGCATGTTTTATTAGTGTGCACGATAAGTGTCAATAAAACAACCTTATAGTTTTGTAACATATTGTTTGACATAAGTTATATAACATGTTACTTAATGTGCACTCACCTTTAAGCTTCAGGCAGCAAAAGAGGACGGAAGAACCGCCACATAAATTAGGCCCCCTTCATCAGGGACTTCGTATCCCAGTAAAGAGTATTAACAGGGTCAAACAAAAAAACGGACTCGGAGCTTGCCATCCGTGATTCTGAGCTTTCTTTGTGGAAGAAAAGGGGCGACTACTAGGTTTTAGTGGGTCGAGAACGAGAGTTTCGTGACTGGGCGAGGGAACAGGAGAGTCCCATATAATTATCCGAGTTCGCCCCTGACCCCGGCGAAGACGTTAGAGAGCACGTTACGGGCCTAAAAACAAAAAAAATATTTTTAAAGAGACTAATGCTTAAACTAATCTTATCTCGATTAGTATCTTAGTATCCAATTCACCTTATAGTCCAATCAACGGGGCTTTTGGAATCCGCAAAATTATTGTAGTTTCGTTTTAGCCGGTAAAATTACACTAACTTCTTCGTACTTTAGAGGGTACCTACGTCATAACATGTCAGTCATTAACCCACTGAACTTTATTTATCCGATCTACCCATGTGCTGTTGTTTACGTGGAGCCCAGCAGTGGGACAGTTATATAGGCTGTTGATGATTATTAGGGATGTTGACAACATCATGTAATTATTATTTTCAGAACATTAAACGTATAAATTTAATAACTTAACAGTTCTCAATTTTTTAAGCAAGAATGTCTGTAACCTAAAAAGTTTTTTAAAACATTCAACTGGCACAGCAAAATAGTGACGTCATAGTTTCCAATCCCAATACAGTTTCTATTAAACATAATCGTTTTTACAGTTGCTTAAAAGTTTCCCTATTGACTATAACCAGTCACCAGCCATTCCAAAATTGACATCAATGTAATGCCATTTAAAATGTATTCAACGACAAAAACCCGGGCTTAATGGTAATAAAGTGAACTGTGGTGCACGCCGGCCAACATAGCAACCGTCTGCCAACACTTTTCCACTTCATTTGGGTTAACCGCATTCGGTGCAGTACGAAATGTTTAGCAGTCAGTGATAAAGATAGCACAAACTAAATAGACCCCAGAAGGCTTACCTTCGAGCACGCATAGACTTAGTGCCTCTGCAAAACAGGCGGCACGCGACTGCGACAGCTCGGCGGCGTCCAGACGCGACGACAGGCTGCGGCCGACAATTTTCATATAACATATGTTGTTCAAAGCTCCGCACATTGGACGTTTTTTCGCTGAGTATAGTCGCCGCTCCGCACACTAGGCGAACTGACGCTCACAAGTCACAAAAAAACGCAACGAACGCGACAAGACGCGGCGACTAGACGCAGCGACAAGTTGACCAGTGTGCGGAGGCGTTTAGGGCGATTCGCCATTAGTGCGTCGCGACGCGTCGTCGTCGCGTCGCACTTCGGAGAATCTAGTAGGGCACGGGGACACGCACTTTCAAGTGTGTGAAGCCGTTCCCTCTAAAAAACCTCCGAAGGTGATTCGTTTCACACGGCTTGAGGTACCCTTTACGTACCTCGCCGCCTCCAGCCTCCTTTACCTTTCGTTACCTTCTGCAGCCTCCTTATTCTTCTGGAGGCCAAGCTGAATAAGATTAGAATTTTTTTTTTGTCAAGTAGGAAACGAAAACGTGTAATACTATAATTTCCAGCAGTTAGTGATGATAGTACCAAATAAGGAGACTCTAGAAGGTAGGAAGGTAAGCTTGATACATACCGCGCTCGAGTAAAGTAGTAAAAGTAATAAAAAATATCATATTTTCTTAATAGTTCTGTGCGCAGTTTGTCTATATAACTAGCTACTTTCATGCTTTACTGCCACCATGATGGTCTGCTGGAAGAAATCTCTTTTTAGTGATAAGCTTACCAGTATTATTGCGATTCAAAATGTTAACCATTGTGAATGTTTGTTTGTGTAGGAACTAATAAATAAATAAATCACACATAGACAGCCTCTCACGTATAAGTGATCTCGCAACAGCTTCGCTTGGACTGGTTCAAGATGGTTGAAGATGTCGTGTCTGTGTGTGCGTGGCTCGAGCGTCTGTATGAAGCTTACCTTCTGCAGTCTATTTATTTTATTTTTATTTCCTTTAGTTGATGGCTTCGTGCAATTAGCACATTTAGCCAGTGTCAATGTATTTTTTCTTACAAGTAATATATAATTATTTCCTTCCTGTATGATGATGATGAATGATAATAGAAATGGGAAGTGAGAAATGATATACCCCCCAACCCCTCGAGTATCTCAGTAAAAAAGTGGGGCTTAACTAAGTCCTCACGCGGACTTCTTGAGACCATTTGAATAGTGACGTTGCACTGTTTTGTTTCATTTGCCAACAATCATGCACATTCACGAACACTTAACGGTTAATAATCCACCATTATTTCACATTAATATTCGACATATCAGAAATTTTAGAAAATAAAATATAACCGCATACATGACTCTTCACTTTCCCGCCAAGAATCAGTCTCTTTATATTTTGTGGCGATAGCGTGTGCGGCCAAATCCGCGGGTGGACGTCAGTGGGATAGTGTAGTCTTCGTGAACGAAGTCGCGGGCGACAACTAGTCAATACATATAATAATTGAAATAATAATTGTATGCTTGCTTTATTTTACAACCTCCCGGACTAGCACTAGAATCTCATCAAAAATGTATTGTTTAATTTTTTTTGATAAAAAGAGGCCTATTACATTTTTGTTGTGATTTTTGCACAAAATGCCCATCTTCGGTGTTCTTGTTCAGAGAAACTTAAACAATATTGACTTATTGTATGGTGGAGACTATTCTCCACCAATAACTATTTATTAGTATAATTCGTAGCGGCCTCGCTTTCTGCAATTTCCTTTATCTATTTATATAAAGCCCAAATTCCGAAGCTAGTTTTCAATTAAATACGCTGACGGCAATTTTCAAGCTTATGGATTGATCTACTTTACTAAGCAAACGAAATGAAAAATATATAATAATATCTCTTAAATAATGGTAAAGTTCGTAGCGGCCTCGGAATTTAGAAATATGGATGGATTTTCTATAAAAATAAATCCCATTCAAAGCCATAAAACGTTCAGAATTAGCTGTAAATATCTCCTTACTCCATTAATATTATTAAGTAAAATGTAGGTACACCAAATTTTATGTTGGCTTATAAGATTTTAAATTATATACTTTTTTGAACGATAAAAAACTATTAAACTTTAAATAAATGTAATTAGGTACAACTGCACAAAATGCTACTTTTGCGATGCGTCGGCCGCTCGTAGTACTGAGAAAGCGCAAGCGCGCGCATTTTGTGATAGGCTTCTTATGCGTTTTTGAAACATTAATTAGTCCTGTTAACCCATTCAGCTAATACGCTTGTATTTAGGTATGGGTTCACGTCAATAATCTAAAGGTGCAGCTAATACGCTTGTATTTAGGTATGGGTTCACGTCAATAATCTAAAGGTGCAGCTAATACGCTTGTATTTAGTTATGGGTTCACGTCAATAATCTAAAGGTGCAGCTAATACGCTTGTATTTAGGTATGGGTTCACGTCAATAATCTAAAGGTGCAGCTAATACGCTTGTATTTAGGTATGAGTTTACGTCAATAATCTAAAGGAACTATGGGAATTAACTGATTGAGATTCTGTTAAAAGAATCTAACTTAATAAGTAGAAGTTTCAATTTATATTAAATTTGGCAGCAGTTTTTAGTAAGCCTCTACTTACTTGATTCACCAAACTCATTTTACGCCCCCACTGCTGGGGAACGAGCCTTCCCTAGGGATGGATAGGGAGAACAGGCCATAAACCACCACGCGGGCCCTGTGCGGATTGGTAATTGTTAACGGCTGCTAATGCAGCCGGGACAAACGACAGTACGTTCCTTCCGAAATACAGAGGAGCTCGAGATGATAAATTAGTAGTCACCCATCCGATTCCCGGCCTTTGCGAAAGTTGCTTAGCCTTAGCAATCGCAGACCGGGCGCGTTAATCACTGCGCCGCGCCGTTTAGATCCTCACCCATAAATTTTAACTAATTTCTAAGCCATAATAGGTGACAACTGATGAAGTGAATCGGTCTCCTCCATAGAGGCTGTCAACGAGCTTATAAAACAATGTCAAGTGTTCATACAAGTAATATTATAGCCTTACAAATAAAGGTATTTTCTACCGATACCTACCATTATTTAATTTGTGCCGATACTCCCTCGCTGGTTTTCATATGCATTGAAATAAAACAATTTCGCCAGCAACCGGATACACGAGGCAACTTTAAAGTATATTGGAATATGTCGCAACTTTTATTCATGCTCGCAGTGGCGTTGCAGTTCATCCGGATTTGTGTTGGGAGTGTACTAGATAAGACATTGTTTGCATATTTACCGTTTCAAGTGTACTTACATTGCAATAGAGAAAATACTAATATATTTAGAATGCATCCTTGAACAATGGTTTTTTTTAATAGAATTTGCTTATTACCACTGGGCATTTTCAGCTTCACCGAGCTTCGTTGGGGACGGCGAGAATTTTAAAGGGTTCTTCAAGCCGTGTAAAAGGAATCACCGTCAGAGGTTTTCTAGAGGGAACCGCATCACGCTCTAGTGCGTGTCCCCGTGCCCTACTAGATACTCCGTGAGGTTCGGATCGGATCAGGATGCCCGAACAATGCACACCTCAGATGACAAACCCTATAGGTGTGTTTATTATGTAGGTAGACGGAGAACTATGTAGAAGGGTAGTTTTACATTACGTTTGAACAGACAATAGAGGAGCTGACTCGGTCTTTCATTTGTCTCGTAGCAGGTTTTTTTAAATCTATTCACCCGATATTAATTAGTAGCGTTTCAGTTTTATTTTTAGTGTGCTTTTGGGATCCCTGTGGATGTCTGTGTAAATACACTGGAGCGCAAAGAAAAAGGATAGGTTAGAAAATCTTTAATATCTTCAAAAGCACCTTACCTAGCTTTATGAAATAAAGACTAAATTAAAGAATATTTAATGCCACAAAAAATAACAGTCCCTGGATGACCGAGCTTTGCTCGGTATTTTTTTTGGTAATTTTCTAAAAATGAAACCTAGCTAGATCGATTTATCGCCCCCCAAACCACCTGCATAACTACTAAATTTCATGAAAATCGTTGGAGTCGTTTCAGAGATTCTGATTATATATTATATACATACAAGAATTTCTCGTTTAATGGTATTATATAAAAAGATTTTTTATTTATTTTTGATAATTGTCTAAAAAAATGAATATTTAAAATAATGGTCTCTTTTGAATTTAGTACCAAAAAATTCAAATGAATTGTTTCGAATTTGTTTTAGTTTTGACTTAAAAAATGCTATAAATATGGTGTCTCTGCCTTATAAATTTTATTATTCTGAAGTCATCATGTCGTTAGCCCATGAAGAATATACTATGTATGTATGTATGTATGTATGTTTTAACATATAAGGTGTCTCGTTAGATTTGTTTTAACTGTGGGAGTGACTTAGGGTATAAAAAAAAAGTAAAAACATTAACCGGGTTAGCTAATTCGGGAATATTAGCAGATTTTATTCCAATGTTTAAAAAGCTCAAAGAACTTGTCAAAGTTTTAGATGTCAAGAGTTTCGTTTTTGTAATGCCGCCAATTGGTGTATGCGCCATGACTTTGTTATCTAAAAGAGAAAGGCGTTTTAATGTAATTATTTTATGTAGGTTTTGAAATGCTTGGTTATTTACTTTACAAAACTAAAAGTTTGAAATAAACCAAATCACTAAAATAAAACAAAAATCCCGACTGCTGAAACAACTATATAAAAAATAACTGCAAAGAAAAAAAACTGAAAAGAAAAAAACAAGCTCTACGATCCCAGAATTAAATTTGAGCAATGTTGTATGCAACGTGAAATATTTCTAAATACGATTATTTACATATAATTTTACGCAAATATTGTTGCGAACAAATTAAATAAGCATTAAATCAGCATAAGAAATTAAATACTGAAAGTATTAAAACAAACCGGCCAAGTGCGACTCGGACTCGCGCATGATGGGTTCCGTACCATCCTCTAATATTATAAACTAGCTGACCCGGCAAACGTTGTTTTGCCAATAAAATTATTTCTAGGGAATTTGTCGGGTAGAAAAAATAAACTAACCTATTGTAGTTAAGTGTGTGAGGATGTGTATATGAGTGAAAGAGGCATGGAGCGCTGTGAACGATGACGGAATATAAAAATAACAAAACACTAAACATTTATTTTTTACTTTATTATAATTTAATTATTAGAATTAATTTGAGGAGCTCGATGGCGCAGTAGTTAACGCGCCCGGTCTGCGAGTGCTGAGGTTAAGCAACTTTCGCAGGTGTATCATCTCGAGCTTCTACGTTCTTCGGAAGGCACGTAAAGCCGTTGGTCCCGGTTGCATTAGCAGTCGTTAACAACCACCAATCCGCACTGGGCCTGCGTAGTGGTTTAAAAGCCCGTTCTCCCTATCCATCCATGGAGAAGGCTCGTGCCCCAGCAGTGGGGACATAAAATGAGCTGATGATGATTATAATTTATTCCTATACATATCATTAATTACGACAATAACACTAACAAACAATATCAATCCATTAATGCTACAGTGTGTACAATATTTTTTGTTAGCCCATCTTTATTAATTATTTTTCAAAACTATCCAGTTTGTTTGTGTTAGCACAAACAAACTGGATGGTTTTGAAAAATAGGGGTGGGTGATAGAAGGGTGAAAATTTAGAGTTGAATGTATTTTTTGATGCCACATATTTTAAGCAAAAAAAATTTAAAAAAAATCCAAAAAGGTAAAAAAATTTTTTGGGGTTGACCACCCTTATCACTTAGGGGTATAAAAAATAGATTTAGACCGATTGTCAGACCTACCGAATATACATATAAAATTTCATAAAAATCGATCGACCCGTTTCGAAGGAGTATGGCAACCTACATGTGACACGAGAATTTTTATTTTTTATTAGATAGAAGATAGAATATGTATACGTATTACTCTATCTTTATCTATCTATATATATGCATATTTTTATACGTATACGTATAAGCCCGAGACACATGCACGAATAATGCGCAAGATGCTATGTAATGACATAACAGCACGAGTGTTCAAGCAGAAACTCAAAGCGCTTATGAACTTCATTGTAAAATATCATGTCTTCGGAGATGTACGATGTAGGATGTACTCTGTAGAGTGGCAGAAGAGAGAACTGCCTCGAATAAATAAGACCAGATGAAATTGACTCAATAATTTGCGCAGAAATTCCCGAAGTAAATCTAGAATTGTATGAAATAGTGAAGAAGAACATGATTCATGGACCGTGTTGTGAACTCAATATGCATTACGCGTACGCCGACCGATATTTTGACGCCTCACAGGTGGCATAACAATAAAATATTTAAATCAATAACATTAAATAACACTACGATAAACCGTCAAACACACGAAACACCGATATCTTTTGCAAAAAAAGCGGTAATGACAAAAATTATTATAATACATTGGGATGACGTATTGTCCATTTGAAGTTGTCAAATGCTCTGTACGTCATTAGTCACACTCATTCACTCACTCACTTTTCTATGATATTTAAAAAATCATAGTCTCCCTGTGACCACGGACCCTGCAAAGGGTTCGAAACGTCAGGATAAACATTAAATAAGTAATGTGTAAAATAAACGCGAGTAGATCCGTAAAAGTTGTTTCATTTGAATCATATTTTACTAAAAATGTCTTTTTTTCTTTTAATTTTCTTCTGTACAAACCTTGTCCTGACAATAACAAACTCAAAAAAAAAAAGAATTATCCAATTTTGTGCAGTCGATCGGAAGTTATGCGCGTACATACATTTCAGTGATTCATTTTTATATGTATAGATGCGAAAGTTTGTATATGTATGTTCGTATATTTGTTACTTCTTCACGCTGCAATGGATGGATGGATTTGGATGAAATTCGGCATACAGATAGTTTATAACCTGGAATAATGCATAGGATACATTTTATCCAGATATTCCCAGGGGAACGGGAACCACGCGGGTGAAACCGCGAGCGCGCGCTAGTTATCTATAAAAATATTTCATGTTTCTACCTGATATTGTTATTAAGACCGAGAAAAAAATTGGAAAGAAAATCACGTGTGTTGTATGGGAGCCCCCCTTAAATATTTGTTTTATATTAATTTAATTATTTATTTTTAAAGTGAATATTGTATAAAAATATTCTCTGAATATTTCAAGCGTCTACCTGTTGCCGTTATCAACATCGAGCAAAAACGAGAAAAAAATCACGTTTGTTTTATGGGAGCCCCCGGAAATATTTATTTTACTCTGTTTTTTAGTATTTTTTGTTATAGCGGCAACAGAAATACATCTTCTGTGAAAATTTCAACTGTCTAACTATCACGGTTCATGAGATACTGCCTGGTGACAGACGGACAGACAGACAGACAAACAGACACAGACACAGACACAGACACAGACACAGACACAGACACAGACACAGACACAGACACAGATACAGACACAGACACAGACAGACAGCCAGACAGACAGACGGATGGACGGCGAAGTCTTAGAAATAGGGTCCCGTTTTATCCTTTGGGTACGGAACCCTGAAAATAAACTAGGGGCCAAGATAAGCACTAATAATCCGATCTCCGATTAATTAAACGTTCGTGATTGCAAATCCCTTCGGTTCAGGGCAATTAAGCACTGAATTCAAATCCATAGCGGCTGTCTGGATAGCTAGCGATACTTTTAAGTTCTTAGGGTGGATTGCACCAAAACTCCGGTTTAATGTAACTGTTAAAGTTAACTTTAACATTGACGAGCCTCACTAACAGATGCATCTAGAACAATACGTTGCCTTACACAACTCTGTTACGTTAAAGTTAAAAAGTTTGCTAATCAAATGAGATAAATTTGTTCCCAAAGCATGGAACGGAAAAAATGCATGTGGCAATCGTTCGTTAGAATCTGTTTGGACTCGTTAGAACGTTCGGTAAAAAATACTGACTTTTGACTGCTACTTTGATGTCAACATTAGCTTTAACCATACGTACAAAATTGGTTAACGTTAAAATATGACGTCTGTTATAGTAGTTTTAATTATTGTTACATTGTGGTTTTGCAAAAAATTAGCAAATTTTTCGTAAAACCGTTGATTAAACGGACGATTTGACGATAACGTTGGATGGTGCAACTCACCCTTAATGTATTGGAGACATGCAACAGGCGACTTAGTTTCTTTTTCTTAATGTCCAATGCTTTTTTTACTAGGTACTGGGGATAATAATATTAAATAGATTATCATGTTTTTTTTTACTTTAACAATAACTATTCACAAATTTTGTCAACTTAGATGTTGAAACACTATGCGGATACGTATTCGTTTTAAAATATTTAAATCACAAGTTGATTTCCCATACAATTTTGAAGTTAACCAACTATATAACAAACACCATCACCATCATCAGCTCATTTTATGTCCCCACTATGGATGTACAGGGAGAAAGGGCCATAAACCACCACGAGGGCCCAGTGCGGATTAGTGGTTGTTAACGACTGCTGCTACGGGCCAAAGGTTTTTCGTGCCTTTCGAAGCATGGAGAAGCTCGAGTTGACACATTTTTGGTCACCCATCCGATAACCGGCCTTTACAAAAGTTGCTTAACCTTAGCAATCGCTGACCGGGCGCGTGAACCACAGCGGCGCCATCGAGCTCTTGAATAATAATTGAAAATTAATATGAATGTCCAATATCAAAAAGTTGATTGCAGGTAATTGTTCAATGGCAATTAAATAAATATTTTAGCGGTTCATTCGGTTTCAGTGTTCGTTTTAATTGATCAATGTTTCATCACTGCCATGTCACAAACACGCTCGTAATTGTTTTGAGAGTTCGAAACTTTTAACGACGCGAATGATATTTCAAATTGTTTACTGACATGCCAGTCTCCAATACTAATTTAAATTAAACACAGCCATGCTTCTCTCTTACTTGTTAAAGTTGACAACGAAATCAATAGAGAAGTTGCTGCTGCATTGTAGAGAATCTTGTTTGATTAGGTTTGCAATTTGTCACCTCATTGGTTAACTTGCTATGAAAGTGGCAATGTTGATGGTGATTAAATTTTTAGTACCTATCTTGCCCACCGAGGCATTCAGTAGTTTTAATTTTAGTAGGTAAAATTAAAACTACTGAACGCCTCGGTGGGCAAGTGGCAATGCGCTCGGCTTTACACCCGAAGGTCCTGGGTTCGACTCCCAGGTCGGGCAGAGTGTGTTTTGCATTTTCGATGCATAGCCCGGGTTTGTGATCACCAACCCGCATTGGCAAGCGGAATGATTATGCCGTTACCCATCAATTATACTTCGCGCCTCGTCCTCGAGATTAGTAGTTAATTATTTTATATTGTTACTTGTAGTATCGCATAGATGTCACCACTCCTGCACTATCGTTGAGATTTAGTTATTTTTTATTTTTTTTGTTGTGGGTATCCCTATCTTTCTCTATGGCGCCATTGCCTCGCGTTCGTCATTCGCATTTTAGTGCTCGACCACTCCAGTCACTTTAAATTTCTTCCGTGTTCAATCGACTGTTTTCGTACGCAAAATGCCGTAACGTAAAAATCCTAAGACTTGTGAAGAAGAACTTGAACATATAATGAAAAAATGCGCAAGCTACAGCGCTAAATACGTGATAAAGAAAGCTCGGCGAGTGACTCACCGCCGTTAACACACAACAACGGACTCGTAAACTCAGGTAACGAGTGTTTTATTAACTTATCAGTGTCTTAATTTTGGTACATACAGAATGCAACCAGATTTAGCCGTTGGGGCTTCTTCGACGCATTCAAAAGTAACGGTTGGCGTTGAATCCATTGGGGATTTTTACCTAACCTTGACAAGATAACAATCGTTATCTAATATAAGTGCAATGCCATTATTTAATGTTTTCCAAATACGCACTTTTTGCTCGTACCTAGTTAAGTATAACGTATTAACGTTGTCTTATATGTATGTAACTGAACTAACTTTGGTACATACAGAATGCAACCAGATTTAGCCGTTGGGGCTTCTTCGACGCATTCAAAAGTAACGGTTGGCGTTGAATCCATTGGGGATTTTTACCTTACCTTGACAAGATAACAATCGTTATCTAATATAAGTGCAATGCCATTATTTAATGTTTTCCAAATACGCACTTTTTGCTCGTACCTAGCTAAGTATAACGTATTAACGTTGTCTTATATGTAACTGAACTAATTTTGGTACATACAAAATGCAACCAGAGTTAACCGTCGGGGCTTCTTCGACGCATTCAAAAGTAAACGGTTGGCGTTGAATCCATTGGGGATTTTTACCTAACTTTGACAAGATAACAATCGTTATCTAATATAAGTGCAATGCCATTATTTAATGTTTTCCAAATACGCACTTTTTGCTCGTACCTAGTTAAGTATAACGTATTAACGTTGTCTTATATCCACACCTATGCTGCAATTATCTGATTGATTGTCTGAAGAACTCGATAATGCCGAGCTAGTTGGCTTTACCCATGAGGTACAGGCGCCTGCTGACGATAGTCTTGTAGATGCAATGACTCCCCCAGGAGCGCCCTGTACGTCTTCGAGGGCTCCAGCCTTTGATACTACCAACAAAGATGGTGAATTGGACACTGATGTCCTTGAAATTCTGGGTGACGATCTGTTGCTCACAGAAAAACTTGGCAAAGACATTCGGCAAGAGCTTGCTTGCCGACTTGAACACACACCCACATAGGGTCTTAATAAAGAGGGTCGTAAAGAATTGATTTCGAAATACTCGATACCCGCCAATTGCTTGCGTATTAACCCCCCAAAAATAAATACCAAAAATCAAAGTGGCTATTCCTGAAAACACTGTAAGCGAGATAAAGGTAAAGAAGCCAAACAAAAACAGATAGCAAGTGCTATTTCCTGCCTAGGAGAAATCATTACTGCCCAACTTACGTCAAAAGACATGGACAAAGAAACGCTTTAAAAGCTTATGGATCTCAGCCGATGGCTATGCGATATTCATCATGGGGTCTTCTTAACAAGAAGAAACTTCATCCTTTTTCATTAAAAAAGGATATTAAAAAACAGCTTAGCAATACTAAGATTGACACCTTTTTATTTAGAGAAACGTTAGCTGAGACTAATAAAACAGCTAAATCGATTTGAATCAGGAGTCAAATTAAAGGCTGATGCATCATACCATAAAAATATACTTAAGCGGGCGAAGACACTAAACCAGAAGAATTTAAACCGCAAAGCTCCTGGTCCAGCATACAGGCAGCCGGGCCCACCGCTGAGGAGCTCCGAGCCTGTAGGCCCCCGCGCACCACCTCCGCCACCGCCGCCCGCGCACTCATGGAGACAGCCGTTGCGTCAGCAACAGCTGCCGGCACTGATGCAGACACAGGCACGTCGTCACTACTAAATTCAGTTGAGTATACCGGCCGTTTACATTACGTTAAAACCCAATGGTTCCTTATTACGAAAGACAGAACAATTCTTTCTTGGATTGATGGTTATAAAATCCCTTTCTCGGCTCCAGCATTTTAAAATTCGATCCCACACACTCCGGTTAAAATTAATGAAAATAATATTCTTTTTTACGAAGCTATTGGTGATTACGTAGATATTGAACTGAATGTGAACCTTGTAAAAACCAGTTTATATCAAGTATATTCCTTACGCCGAAACCTAACGGTAAAATGCGGTTTATTTTTAACCTTAAAAAATTAAAACTACTAAGAACTGTAGGATTAATTTCCACACTTTATCTTGATGACTGGCTGCTATTCGGTCAAACTTACCAGCAATGTATAGCAAACATAAAAATTACTAAAACCCTATTAACTTCAATTGGGTTCATTATCGATGAGGAAAAGAGCGTTCTTAAACCTTCTGTAACTTGTAAATTTGGTACGACCATTCAATTCGCACGAAATTAATTTAAGCTTACCTTTAGATAAAAGATTGCAAATTATAACAGAATTGGAAAACTTTTCGAAGATAAGAAATTGTAAAGTCCGGAAGCTCGCCCGAGTCACTGGCTTGCTAGTATCAGCATGCCCAGTTGTATTGTATGGGCTACTTGACACTAAGGATTTAGAACGCTGTAAATTTCTTAACCTGAGAAATGACGACGACTATGATAAAACAATGAATATTCCTGTTACACTGTATCCGATATTCAATGATGGTTAAACAACATAGGTCACTCAGTGCGCCGCATTAGGAATGACGAGTATAGCACTGAAATTTATTCTGACGCCTCAACGACGGGGTGGGGTGCGGCCTGTCAAGATGAAACAGCGAGTGGCCAATGTTCTAATGATGAGCGGTTAAAACATCTACATTATCTCGAACTCTTGGCTGCTTTTATTGCGCTGAAAACGTTTGCAAAAGGCTTTCAAGGCTGCCAAATTCTCTTGTTCATAGACAATTCTACTGCAATTGCCTACACAAATCGAATGGGTGGGATCCAATTCCCACACCTTACACAGATAACCAGGGAAATTTGGCAGTGGTGTGAAGATCGTAAGCTGTTCATTTTCGCATCTTATATCAAATCAAGCGATAACGTCATCGCAGATGCGGAATCATGCAAATCTCATCGGGACATTAAGGGAGTTAGCAAACTGGACTTTTTCAATGCTTGATAGAATCATTTGGTATTGCTGATATTGACCTGTTCGCAAGCCGCATAAATAAAAAGTGTGAAATTATATCTCATGGCATACAGACCCTGATGCTATAAATATTGATTCTTTCACCATAACATAGAGTGGTTTGAAGTTTTATGCGTTTCCTCCCTTCTCTATTATATTAAAAGTATTAAAGAAAATAATTTCTGACAAAGCAACAGGTATCATGGTTGTTCCTTTGTGACCTACGCAAAATTCAAAATCATTTATTCAGTTTAGGCTACAAGTAGCTCTTGTGAATGTCACTATGCCATCATACGCAACCATGGTATCCCGTATTTAAAGCCCTTGTGGTCTCCAGAATTATAACATTTCCACCTCATAAACGCACGATAATTTCCCATTCCAGCTCTCGGTGAATACACTAATCCATTACCCTGGTGGCAGCAGTCTTATCCGAGACGCGCTATCAAAAATTTGCTTAAGTCCTACTGTGGTATATTTTACCCAGTTATATAATGAAGCCTGTCAATATGGCACCCTGAACTCATGCCGATCAGCGTTGTCGCTGTTACTGGGTCCAAACATATCAAAAGACTGTGTGTATTTCGTCTCCGACCACCGTTACCAAAGTATAATGTTACCTGGGATACAAATTGCGTTTTGGATCAATTGAGTCAATGGTACCCAATAAAGACCTAACATTGACCAAAAAGACAATAACATTACTGTCACTTACAACTGCCCATAGAGTTCAGACCTTGTCAAAAATAAATATTAAGAATATACATTCATCATCCAGCCGTATTACTATTACAATCTCCGATTTAATTAATACATCAAAACCAGGCTGCAAACTGCCAACACATTATATACCTTTTTTCAATAATAAACCCACTACATGTCCTGGTAAAACTTTGTTATGTTACTAAATCCGAAACACCGCGGGTTGGAGCAGCAACTCCACTGTGTTTGCACGGTTCTATAATAGACCTGTTTTGAACGACGATTGTACATCTTTACCTCATTCTATTTTGATGCTTAGGTATTTTATGTAGCAAATTATAATACTGATTGATTTGAAAAATTTTAATTAGGAACTGTTATGATTATTACAAGAATAATTATATATTAGTTAAATTACTGATCTACATAATGTTGTTTAATTAAGTATACAAATAAACCTACATTAATTCGAAAAGTATTTCCATTGATGATATTTCCCACATTATTACTACTCTCAAAGTCTACAAGTAACAATATAAAATAATTAACTACTAATCTCGAGGACGAGGCGCGAAGTATAATTGATGATTAAACGAACTTACCTGTAAGTGAAGTTCTATCATAATTATACGAAGCGCCTCGTCCGAAGAGATTAGTAACTCCCACCCACCCTTACTCTGCCATTATTCTTATATTACTAATCTCTAGGGAAATACATCAAAAAAAAAAAAAAAAAAAAAAACCTGAATCTTTAAACTAAATGACGAACGCGAGGCAATGGCGCCATAGAGAAAGATAGGGATACCCACAAAAAAAAAAAAAAAAAACTAAATCTCAACGATAGTGCAGGAGTGGTGACATCTATGCGATACTACAAGTAACAATATAAAATAATTAACTACTAATCTCTTCGGACGAGGCGCTTCGTATAATTATGATAGAACTTCACTTACAGGTAAGTTCGTTTAATCATCAATTATAGTGATGACTTGATTTTACTTGGTAGCCTTTGCTTAGGGCTGCCATCTCTAAAATCTGTCTAACCAGGACAAGAAGTGTGAAATCCCCGGATTTTGGACCTTAAAACCCGTACATTTGAACAGAGTTTTTTACTACTCAGTAAAATAAAATATAGTTTTAATTGGTATAATAAATCAAGTTTTTACAAATTTTCTATATTTTCATACACTCTTCCTCAGTGATAATATACCGTTCCGACACTGTACCGCCATTGTGACAAGTATTCTTCCATATATTTTTTTAAATCTTTGTTTTTTAATCAGTTCAAAACTTTAAAACCCGGAGTACAATTAAAACCCCGCCCGGACGCCGGACCCGGGGAAACCCGGACAGTTGGCAGCCTTACCTTTGCCTAGCACTGGGACAGCGTAGGATATTCACTTTACTTGACTTTGTGAAAATCAACGTAGTTACTGATGGTTCTATCTATACGTGTCGAAGTGCTACTGGGAGAGGGAAACCGTAACAGGCCCTACTAAGATAAGATCGATAGTTAGATTTTATTTAACAGCAACGCCCTTAGAACGAAATACACCACATTAATAGCAGCTGCTTTTGTGTAAGTGGTCTTAGTGGAATAGCGCAGGTGATATTCGATTGGGTGTTCTAACTGGAATACCACAAAAATAAAATGTCCATGCATTTGGTTTTTTTTAGCAATCTAGTTCATACTTGATCGAAGCGTGAATGCAATAAAACTACCCTTGATTTTTGAGATTTGAAATGTGCGTCATATGGACCGGAGTCAAAGCGTGGATTACGGATTTGCTGTTATTGGTTTGACGATTTAGTGAATGCATCTTTTTATGTTTCCATGAAAGCAACCAATCGGCCTGCTCCGACAGTGAAACATGTAAACCTAAAAGGTTTTTAAGGTATTTCTTTAATTTTATTATTTTGTTATTGTACCTACTTAAGATTAAATTGAAAGTCGGCTCATCCGTGTCAATATCAAAGATGAAATGTGTTTTAGCACATTTAGCCAGTGTCAAAGTATTTTTTCTTTACATTACATTGTTTTTTTCCGTACAGCTTTATAAACATATAATATTTCCTTTGTTAATACAAGATAGTGATGAATTATCATAGAAATGATTAGTGATAAATCTATGTAAGTGAAGATATACTCCTTGAGTATTCAGACTTCACACGGACTTTTTGAGATAATTTGTAAAGCGATGTTGCACTTTCTGTTTTATTTGCCGACACTCATGCATGTTCACAAACACTTAACGGTTAATAATCCACTATATTCATTATTTTACACAAATTTTAGAAAATAAATCATAACCGCAGTCATGATTCTTCGGGTTTTTAGGCCGTTCATACCACGAGCTGTTCGGACGGAACACGGTTTTTTCGAAGTGGGCGATTTGAATCAAAGAACTTCTACTATTGTATACTTTTATTGTCAGGCACAAAAGTGCTCATATGTATTTAATTTCCACATACGCGCCAAGAGGCCGGCGCGGCGGCCGCTCTGACTTGATGGAGATTGTTCCCTGCATGGGTTCCTTTGTTTGCGTAGGCTTGTCTGACACTTCTCATATTACCTGACGGAAGTCGGTGCCAGCGCAACTATAACGGACGAGTTGATGAGGGTTGTGTACTTAAATAGAGTCTTTTTGTCGGGAATATATATAATTATAAACTACTTTAAAACAAAATCATTATTTATTTATTTATTATTTTTTTGGTTGAGTGGCTTGTACACCGGTTTTCATGGTGTCGCCATCTCTGAGGTCCCGGGTTGGATCCCGGTCGGGTCTATTTAGAAATTATTGGTTGTCTAAATTGTCTCGGGTCTGGGTGTTTTCTATGTTTATTAAGTATGTATTTAAGTATTTTAAGTATGTTTATCCGTTGTCTAGTAACCATTTAACAAGTTTCATAACGAAGCTTCTCTTGGGCTAGATAATTGGTGTGAGTGTAGGAAAGGTTTTTATTTTTTTTATTTATTATTTATTATTTATTAAAATTAAATTTATTATCACATTCATATTTTATCAATTCCTGATTTTTATGGTTGTATGTAACAGCTTCTATAACAACTAAAACTTTGTTTTTTTTTAACACAGTAAAAGAAGTAATACCTACTTCTGTTGCTCAAATTTACATTGTAATGGTTTTTATTTATTTTTATGGTAATTATTAGGCTTACTTGCGTTACTGCTATTATTTACACTTTATGCTACAAATGATAAACATTTCAAATGTGTTACTTATTAAATACTTGTTTTCTTTTTATAATTTCTAACAAGAGAAAATGTATTTTACACGTATAGAATATTTCCGAAATCCCGCAATCCTGCGGGCGTATCCATACTAATATAATGTTTGATGACGTTAACCCCAAATTGCACTACCTAATCCGATCACTGGTGATAACATACGAGTATATATGTAGGTATATGTTTGCGTCTTAACGATTTATTTACTAACGGTTAAACTTTAACTCGATTAAAGGAATGCTGTTTGATGAAATCTGCTTAGAAATTGTTTGTGCACGATTGTTAATTGTTCTTTTCAGTCTGTAGTTAACCAGCATTTACTAAGTTAAATATTTATAATTGCTTTTAATTTTAGTGGTCGAAATGTTCGTAAGATACGTGTGTATGTTTATGAGTGTTATATTTTAGTTTATATGTTTGTAATGTTAAACTATGATCTTATTTATTTTTATGTTTTAATTACTTGGGTTTACTTAAAATCAAATTGAATCTGTTAAAAATCTGTCTTTTGTAATGTGGATTTGAACAATAAACGCAAAGTTTATATGTACATGTTTGTTTATTTCAATAAAATAGGTACAAAGGTACCTATTTTATTATAAAAAGTATCATATTTATTACATCAAAACTATCATTCGACTCTTTAACACCCATTGCTTGGTAGGTATAAACTTTCTCTTTAACACGTAAAAATCTTTTAAAATTAAAGTTTCACCTAATTTCTTGTTATACTAATTATAAACTTCTGCCTTAACGTTTAACTCCCTTATTCATAAAAACTGTTTAAGCATTATTTAGGTAAATACTGTTTTGTCAACTTCACACAGACGTCATTTTGAATTTGAAAAAAAGAGACAAAACAACGATTAACTACACTGGACAGCAAAAATAACGGGTCATTTAGAAAAACTGCGATATCTCCCAAAGTTATTTACTTAGATCCCTCGTATAAATAATATGTTATATGCAGATTTGTGACGCTTATTATACATATCAAAAGAGGTTGCATTTGAACAAGTTACAGCTTCAAAAAAAGAAATTCCGATTTTTTGAAAAATATTAAAATTCAAATTTTTTGAATAGAAAGTTTTCTTGCTTTTGTTTCAAACCGAGCTGACATCATAAACAGTTTTTTTGGCTGGACACAGTATTTTGTGCATCAACCATGCACCAACATGTCGTTATCTACTGAAGAATGTACACGAATTATCACCATGGTACAAGAAGGCCTTCCTTCTTGTCTAGTCAGCGGAGTACTGCTAGAACAGTAGGTGTATCTTTATCCACGGTCCAAAGAGTACTCTAGCGATTTAAAGAGACCGGCATGAACATCAGGAGACCAGGGAATGGCAGGCCAAGGTGTACAACTACACGAGAAGACCGATTCATAGTGAGCACTATGTTAAGAAATCGACATCTCACGGCTGTTCAGGTCCGAAATAGCCTTCAAGAAATTCACCACAACAATGTAAGCTCTGACACGATCCGGCGGTGACTTCGGGAAGCTGATATAAAGCCTTATAGGCCAGCAAATGGCCCTAAATTGCTCAGAGAACATCGAGTTGCCAGGTTGCGGTTTGCTCGAGAACACGTCCGATGGACAGAATGAAGATTGGTCCAGGGTTATGTTTTCCGATGAGTCAAGATTTTGTTTATTCGCACACGATGGGAGACGAACAGTATATAGGCGACCAAATGAACGTTATCGTCAAGCGTGTTTTGAGGAAAAGGTGACATTCGGTGGAGGATCAATAATGGTTTGGGCTGGGATATCTTCAGAGGATCGTACGGAGTTAGTAATTATAGAAAACGGTTCTCTGACAGCTCTCAGATATGTAGAGGAGATTTTAAATGAGCATGCTGGTCCTTTCTTGGTGAATATGGGCGTAAATTCCATTTTTATGGACGATAATGAGCAACCACATTCAGCACATTTGGTCAACGCGTATATTCAAGACGTCAGTATCACCCGCATGGAGTGGCCAGCTCGCAGCCCAGACTTAAATCTCATAGAGCATTTATGGGACGAGCTCGGGAGATGCGTTAAACAACGCTCTCCAGCTGCAGCTAACTTACGTGAGTTAAGAAGTGCGCTAGTAGAAGAATGGTCAAACAAAGACCAAAACCGTATTAGAAATTTGATTAACAGCATGCCACATCGTCTTAATGAAGCGATACGGGCTCGTGGAGGAAATACAAGATATTAAATTTACAGAAAAGCTTTCATTTTGCAGATTAACTGTGTTGTATATTTTTGTTGTCAAAAGTTAGAAGTGTTTTTTTTTGTATTTTTTAGTACTTGAATAAAATTATACAGTTTACTAACGTGTTATGTATTTTCTTTTATGTATAAGTCAGTCATCTATAACATACTACAGTTTCACTAGTTTGTGTTGTGTAGTTAAGAATCTATCACACTTTTTATAAGCGACCCGGAATTTTTGCGGCCCAGTGTAATTAATTCTTAAATGTTTTATTTTTAAAATCAGAGCTCATTTCTTTTGTGTTTTATTAAGACAACTTAGCAACTTGTGTTTTGTTTTTATACGAGTATTACATTAGGATAATACTCTTTAAAAATAGGAAAATGTTTGTCGTTGTTTCTTTTTTATTATGCAAAGGCATACTACATAATATTTACGTCAACGATCTCTGTCAACAGGTGGAGATGTTGTACCAGCGCTACTTCCTCCGCATGAACCAGACCAACATGATGCATCTGCTGGGGCTGCTGATTGGTGTAGCCGCGATTCTGCTACTGGTGCAAGTGAGGACCCTACTCCGGGCGCAGAACTACCTCACTAACTTGCTTAACGACTACAGTTTCAACTTTGCGCCTAACTTCACGGACTACGATTTCTATAAGTATGTTATCTTTACATATTCCACTTCTTAAAATGAAAAATGTTTTTTTAAAACTTTAATCTTAACTTTCGGCTACATACGTAAAATTTTGGTATGTTCCTGGCTATATTCCAGGGAAGATGTTTCCTTAATGAGTTATTACAATGGTTAAGTTAAAAATGTATTATACGTTAGCTTGTAGCAAAAATGATCCTTAATTTATTTTTTATATTTGCATAATGATTTGGGGACGTATTATAAAGGAATGGCGAAAGTGTTTTCACCATAACTGTGAATACAAAAGAGGAATTAAATTCACGAATGACGAAAGTGTTTCGGAATTACAGGGAATACAAAAAGAGAAACTAAATTCTAAAAGCCCTACCCACTTTAAAAAAAATTGATACTTCAAAGCTGTTTATTCTGCGATAAAAATAGTAAATTTCTTGCTTTAAAAAGTATCGTCTGATCAGATTTCATTTCAAATCTTGAAAAATGCAATTCTTTATTTATAAACTCAGGGAATAAACCTCTATGCAGTAGGTAATACTTTCAAACAAAACACCTGCATTGGAATCACTATATTTCTCCGAGAGCTCCAAAGCTCTCCCCACATTGAAATAACTGCATTTGTAAGCACTTTATTGCTGACAATGACAAAAAATAAACAACGAAAAGGACAACACCTTTGACAAAACATTATTATTTTTGAATGGCGCTTTCATATTTGGACCAAAAATTTATGCAAAAATCAATGTGTGTGCGACGACCTACTTGGTCGAGTTGCTTGCACACCGGTTTTCATGGTAACGCCATCTCTGAGGTCCCGAGTTCGATCCCCGGTCGGATCAATTTAGAAATACCTGTTTTTCTAAATTGTTTCGGGTCTGGGTGTTTCCTATGTATAATAAGTATGTAATTAAGTATATTAAGTATGTTTATCCGTTGTCTAGTTAACCATTTCTCGAGTTTCTTAAGGAATTTTTTCTTGGGGCTAGATAATTGGTGTGAGTGTGGGAAACATTTATTTATTAATTTTAATGTGTCTGTTGAAAGTTTTATTTAAAAATTTGGTTCCAAGCTAGGTTTTAAAAAGGACAGACATACGCAGGTTTCTTACTTATGACATTCTCTTTTTTCGTTGGGTGGTTATTAGTAACATGAAGACGTGACCCGTTAACCTTTCGTCTGCTTAGTGCCAAATCTACTACACAAACAAATAAAGTTATATTACGTCTGTATTCACAGCAGAGGACAGATTAATGAATGACGTCATAATATCGTAAAAAAAACAAAGTCCTTGTAAAAGTACGATTTGATTACTTTAGCTACTGTAAATATCCATTATCACCTAAAAACCCCGTTTCGGCATCCGTTTATAACCTAATCCGGCGTATAATAGATTAGCTTAGAATATTTGACTTGTAAATGCGATCCTGACTTTGTTCCAGCAATTTTGGGTTTACAACGGATTACACGACGACGTTCAACCACAGCGGCTATCGGTACCAGCGCCAGAGCAACTCCACCTATGGGCTGAATCAAGGCTACTATGAAAAGGAGAGGATCGTTCACGTCATCAATATCGTTATACTTGGCATAGCTTCTTTGGTGTACGCCTGTAAGTCTTGGTTTTGATATTCTAATAAAGTTAAGTTAAGTTAATAGCCTATATTACCTCCAGAGTCGTCGGAAAAAACGAGCCGGTGTCGAGTGCTTTACGGAGAAAATGCCGCGTGTCGCCGCGCGTCATTGAAATGACTATATCTTAAAAATGATGTATTGTATAGATGTAAAACTTATGTCGTAGGAATCGTTATTAACTAAGCTAAAACTTATCTATAAATATGTACAGTTTTATTAGAGCGGGATAGCCATAGTATTCAGGCAACTGTCGAAGCATAAAGACGGAAGGGAAAAGCGACCGGTGACCTGACTAAAAATAGACGTCCTGAATGGGTAGTAGGTAAAAAAATTATGGACGATTCAAAAGCACTTTTCTAAAGTTTATTTGAATAAAGAATATTTGACTTTGACTTTGACTTTGACCGGACAGCGACAGTTAGGCTATTTTGAAAGCGACCGAGTAGCCTGTCGTTCGACAGTGGAGAGGTTATACTATACCAATGCTGGTTATAGATAGGTCTTCAAATGACTCTGCTCTGCTTGATGTTAAACAGAAGCAGAGTCCAATTGCGAGGACAGCAAGTGGAGCAGAATTGAAGTCAAGTCATCGCTACAATATTGATGGGTATTGGCTTTATTACCAAGCTTGCCTAATGCGGGTGGTAATGAGATGACACACTCGGTCCACGCATCGAAAATCGAAACATCGAAACAACGGTGGAAGTGCACTTCATTCAGAATCCTCAATTATTAGGGCACTGGCTACCTTATCTCTAGCTGCCGGAACACAAAAATGCTACAAACATTGATGTTACGGCGATATATTTAGATAAGATGGTGGTAGCTAGCCAGGCGGATAAACAATCCCTATACCACCAACCAAACCGAGAACACAAATATGTACCCCCCGCTGGGAATCGAACCCGGAACCTCTGGATCTGAGACCAGGTGGTCTTAACCACTAGACCACAGAGGTGGCTACCTTTATTTGACTTGATGGTATACAAGTGCACTTCTTATACAGACACATTACGTGTCTCCCGCACTGAGTCTGCTAAAATGCCACCTGATTTGAATTCTGCGATTGACATTGACAACAGACCTACTTATTATGTACAATTGATTAGTTGTTTTTATTGGATGGAGCTTTACTTTTTTATGTGAATGCTTTCTGAAAATAGTATTGATTGACTTCACACCAAATACCTTATCACTGCCCACTATACCGTATCTTACCATGCCCGTGCTAGGATCGTAAAGTAACGGACTACTATAGCCCATTACAACGTTTCATCAGCGTATCATACCCGTGCATAACGGACACCGGCAAAATATTCTCGCCACCAATTGTTGACGGTCCGTGCACGGTACGCGACGTTGTTGGTCGGTGACGGACCGGTCTAGTAGGCATTTGTTTATTTATTTGTTTGAATTTCTTGTAGTTAACAGATTTACATCCAAGACGCTTACAAGATTAGGTTAATTACACATAATTAAAAAAAATATAAAAAAATTACAATGTTAACATAACATTAACATGCTACAGTTAATTATTTTTGCCAGACGGCATAGTCTCATACTTTTTGCTAACACGGTCTTGGTATGATACGGTCTAGTGGGCTTTACTTTTAGATAGGAACGTACAGGGCTTTTAGTGTTTACCTAAAGATAATCTTATTGTTGTCAGGTCTTCTGGCTTGCCTAAGCCGGCCAGCGATGAATGAGATCTACCTCCTCACCATTTCGTACGTGGTGCTGGTGACATTTTTGCTCATTGATCTGTCGTTTGCCAGCGCTTCTGTGCTCAGGTAAGATGGCCTTTTTGTACAAAAAAATATGTTAAGGCAATTTAAAAAATCTGTTAAATTTTTTTTTATACTTGCTGGGTGCATTGACATTTATTTTATATAGTAAAGTTAACAAAAAAACTCTGCCTTGTCTGATGTTAAGTAAGTTAAGCAGAAGCTTTGTCAAATAGCGCAATTTAGCCGAACCGCGGCTTAACGGCTTGCTATTGAAACAGATGCGTTCTCACGCGCATACGCAGCAAATTCGCAAATACATTACATGCATTCGTCTGTTGGGGTTATGCATATAAAAGAGGCGGGCGACAGTCCGCGCTCACTTTTCGGATTTACATAACCCTACAATAAACACATCAAAAACAAACCAACGTTTTCATTCCGGCACCATTTTACAATTTATTTATTTTTTGAGAGAGATTGCTGATTGCCTCAAACTGCATTTTCAGCTTCACCGGGCTTTTTTGGGGGCGGCGAGGTACGTAAAGGGTACCTCAAGCCGTGTGAAACGAATCACTTTCGGAGGTTTCTAGAGGGAACGACATCACACACTTAAAAGTGCGTGTCCCCGTGCCCTACTAGATTATCCGAAGGGTTCGGATCGGATCGGGGACCATTTTACAAGCAGAGTGCAGCTAGTTAGTGCAGGAGGATTAGCCATCCTTACTTTGCCGCCCCGCAAGTGTCTTTTTCACATTTCGTTCAGAAGTTTAGTTTAGTTTATAATAATAATGTGAGTTATTAGTATTTGAAAAGTAAACATAGACACAGTTGACATTTTCGTGTATGAAAGGCTTTTGCAGAGTCTTTTGCGTATTGTTCAAGGTAACAGGTCTAGGGCCGTAGTGACATTCGTAAGAGTTAAAGTATTGAAGCCTGAAGTGAACATAAACAAATTGCACTTTGAATTGTGTTAAGTAATCGGTGTCATGCTTATAGAGCCATGCCAGCTTTAGCGACATAATGTAAACAACCCAAGTCACGCCCATATTTGATTGTTTCATCTTCCGTTATAATGAAGGTTTTGCGGTTTCTTTGTACCTGATTCTGTAATCGTAATACTCGTAGGGCCTTACAAGTAAACATAGTGTGAGCTTCGAATAGTTATTTCGTGTTTTGTCTTATTTACTCTAATCTGTAAAGAAGTTCACATTACAAAACATGGGAACAAAACTCGGAATATCTATTCCAAGTTTATTTTTTGTTTATTTTTATGACTTAGTATTGCCGATAACATTGAAAAAAGAAACTGTGTCGTTTACACGGCTACTTAATTATTTTATTATTTTATAAACAAATACTTGCTGCATTTACAGCAATGCCAAAGCGTGCAACAGTCCATTAAATAATAAAAATATAAAATAAAATTAATAAACTAACAACATAGAAACGACTTAAAACGAATACAAAAATTGGTAAACGCAATACAATTTCATATTTAAAATGTCTAGATCTGGTGTGCGTTAAGAAGCCTGTTAGCCTAAGCCTTACATAATAACTCCACATACAAAACTTTCGGAAAAGGTAGACGATAACAAGCTTATTAAAAAGTACATTTACAAAAGGGTAATGAAGTAAGTTAAAATAAATTTAAAAAACATGCGTCCAGCTCGCGACTTTGCACTCTTTACACGCATGAGCTTCTGAAGCCTATGCGTTTTTAGAAGGCGTATGGGAATGCGACACTTTAATTTGTATCTACAAAGATAAAACTATAAAGCAAACAGCATAAACTATTACAGGCTTAAACTACATTCATGCTAGAAGCAGTTGCGTTCCAAAAGACGCATGGAATGTTTTGCCAACTTGGCGACGTAACAGATTTCGCAGACTCCGCTCGCGGTGTACGAGACCTTTGACAAAGTTGCGGTGTAATATTTCCCTACAAACTTTCGAACTGAAACTACAGGATGCAGCAAAGAGCCCCTTTTGGTTCAATCTTTCTCGGTGCTTGAAACCGTAGCAAATAAAAAGAAAAATTAAACGCGAGTAGATTCGTAAAAAGTTCAATATTGTTTGTTCGATATTGTTAAGTTGTTCAGTGCAAAAACCTTCATAGCAATATTATTTGGCAGGGGAATACGCGTGACCACCGGCACGTGCGCTCTGTTCACATACATCATCTATGCCGCCCTGCCTCTGCGCCTGCATGAGGCTACCCTCGGGGGCATCGCTCTCGCCGCAGTCAACATCGGCGCTCACCTCATTCTGGACAAAACTACTGACATCCAGGTAAAACTGAGTCACTTTGAAAAAACTGCTATTGCAACCTAATTCAGTTATTGTTCAATTAAGAACTGCGCTAAGCAGTGCTTGCATTTTTTTCATTTTGATTATAATTTCATTGAAGCTAAAAGCAGTGTGCTATAAGTCCATTATGATCTATTAGCACTGCCTAATTTTACCCTTACGAAAACAAAGTTCCGAAAATAATTTCAAGCAAAGTCTAATAGTTATACTTTTTTCACAGACCAAAGTTAAATAGAAGAAATAAGTCTGTTATTTACTAATTTCGATAAAAGAGTAATAATTCCTCTATCGAAATCTCCCTAATTTCCAAAAAGATTAAAGAGGGTGATCTACGTGTATGTCTTTTCCTTGCAAAGATAGTACTATGGTGGATCTTCACGAACGGAGTATTTAGGCTGTTATGATGATTATATCACCTTTAAATTCTTTCATTTCTTTAGATTTTCTGCCTCTAGGTATATTTCTTTTCTTTGAATAAGACAAAGTACTATGATGAAATTTTATTTATAAGACACCAGCTTTAGATCTTCAATTTCTCCAGATTTTTTGCACGGTGTCGAGCTTGCTGGCGTGTAACCTGTCCGGCATCATGACGCACCACCCCCGCGAGCTGGCCCAGCGGCGCGCCTTCCTCGAGACCAGGGACTGCGTTGAGGCCCGCCTGGTTACGCAACGCGAGAACCAGCAGCAGGTATGTTGATTCCGTCGTATAAGGCGGCTGAAAGATATACTTTTGTTTTTATGAGAGTATTTGCTGATTTCCTCTGATTTTGAGGGTGGCGAGAAACTGGAAGAGTACCACAAACCGTGTGAAATGAAGCACTGTCAGAGGTTTTCTAGAGGGAATGGCATCATGTACTAGTGCGTGTCCCCGTTAACTATTAAATTATCCGAAGGGTTCGGATCGGAGTGATTTTAAGATCAAGACTATTTACAGTGTCTGATCCCTTTGAGGAGTTCATGGCGGGGAGTTTGCCGCAAGGCACTGGTACCCTTACCAACCTTAGCTTCTTGAGTTACATTGGTTGTACAGGATATACCTACTTACTCCATCAGAAAATTGGTGGATTTAAGAATAAGGCGTTTTTACTAAGACTTACTTCTTGGCGAGACGGTGAACTAATTTTTTACTTTAATATTGTCGCTTGGGAAGGATACCATGGTTGATCCGATTTGTTTGCAGATGATAGATTCTGTTTTAGTTTGACTCCTCTATTGGCTTAATATTGACGAAAGACTAAGCATGAGAAGTAAATGTCACCGTCATTTTCAAGGCAAAAAAATTAAATGTTCCTTCTCATCCCCTCGTTCCATTTAAAATCGTTCTTCAAGATCAGCAGTTTGAAAAAGATTGATATCTAGCCAAGACTAAATAGCAATCCAATCTGGTCTCTATCTACATTACGTTCAGACTTTTTGTCTATGGCCGGCTTCTTTCGATGTAATTTTTCTATATCCTAATCGATCAGAACGTTTTTCATAAATAAAAATTGCTTTTTGCAATTATAGCTTCGAAGTATTATTTTTTGTTTGATAATAATGGTTGTAATATTAAGGACCATTGTTGAAAACTAAGTATAATTTTGTTTATTAACTTAGAAGAAACATCTCAAACTTTTAAAAACCGTTTCGTTTCCGCGGACTTACCAAGGAGAAACTACGCAAAGTTTGTCAGAATCCACGTTCATTTTAAGGAATTTTGTTGCACTTGAAAAACCCGGTATCATAACTGGCATGCATATTCTGTAATTTATTTTATACGCTTCCTTAAGTACGCTTGTACATTTTGCTATCTCATTAGGGGTGAAATCTGCTATTTAGGTAAAAAATTTAAGGATAAAAAAGTTTGTCATGCTATGGTTGCGCTCCCAATGTATGTATATATTATATATTGTATATTAGTATACATATAGGTACATCATATTTTCCATAAATATAATGGTTTTGATACTTACATGTTATTTTCTACATAAATTGAGCAACAATAGTAACAAAAAAGCCTATTACCGCTAAATCTCTTTGCTACATGAGAATATTAAACCTGCGTGATAAACAAATCAGTACTTGGTTACTTTCTGATAAAAGTTATGTCTAAAATCACTAAAACATTCTGCAAATACGACATTTGACATTTTTGTTCTCATCAGCTCATTTTTATGTCCACACTGCTGAGGCACGAACCTTCCCTATGGATGGATAGGAAGAACGGCCCATAAACCACCGCGCGGGCCCAGTGCGGATTGGTGGTTGTTAACGACTGCTAATGCAGCCGGGACCAACGGCTTTACGTGTCTTCCAAAGCACGGAGGAGCTCGAGATTGTTATTTTTGGTCACCCATCTGATGACTGGCCTTTGCGAAAGTTGCTTAACCTCAGCATTCGCAGACCGGGTGCGTTAACGATTGCACCATCGAGCCCCTCAATTCGTCTCCTCAACTCGTTCTCGTTTGGTTTTAATTGACTTTTCAACTGTATAAGATAATAAAGACCGTAATGATCGTAAGTTCTTACTATTAGTAAAGGAACGTCGTCGACTTATCATGGATGGAAAAGATACAAATAATCAGCCCGGGTAACGGTCGAATGTCTGCTATTCAGGCCGATTATGCTAGGTGTGCTGGCCTGCGGTCGCCACATAATTTCTTATCCTCACTTATGGTTAAAGAGTTTGTAAACGCATTCCTAATCGCGTGTAGATCTGATTAAGATAAGACACGGCATCCTCCCTCCAACATCCACATAGTTTATATTGTATATATAGTCTTGTAGGGTTTAGGTAATAAGTCAGTCACAATGTAGTCACTGTAAATATGCAACATCACATAAAGAGACGCAGTCGTTATTTACCATCGCAATGGAACCCATCATCACAATCGTCACATACGTCGACCACAGGAACACTAGGCATTTCGGCGTCCACTGAGATGCAATTTGCAGGATCCAAAAGCGGTATTGTGAATTTGTCTCGGCGTCAGTGCCATTAAGACTCCGTCTGGATGGTACTGACGCCGAGGATGTAGTACTTGTCACGGTAGCTACCTACAGTTACAATTTAAACGTCAACCAATGTTGACTGCCCGAAAGTTTGATTGGAGGCTACAGAATGCTGATTGTTTACGTACACGTCTGTCGTCCAATTAGTCCTATACCGTGATTAGGCTTCTCGAGTTCAATGGTGTAGATCACTCGTGCAATGAAGGCAAGAGCGATGGGACCTACTTTAGTGCTGCGAATCTGCGATGAATCTCGATTCGGTTTATGTTATCGTACGAAGAAAGTAAAAGTGTAGTTATTATAGTTAGGTAGTTTCCAACGTCTTGGTGGCCGTGTGGCTAGCCGCTCGGCTCGATATCCTAAAGTCCTGGTGGTCCTGGGTCTATTCTGGTCAGGTCAAGCAGAGTACATTTCATAAATTCAATACTCAGCTTGTGTTTGTGATCTCTCTTCTTCTTTTACTTAGCTTGTGTTGGTGATTTTCTCTCTTCTTCTTAGCCCTCCTCAACCATTTTGTTGCAGACCTCCTTCATATTACGCCATGTATCTCTCTTTTGGGCTTGTGTACCCAAATCTATCCAGCCGCTTTCTTGATATCGTCTCGCCAGTGCATTTGAGGTCTACCAGGTAGACGTTTCTCACCCCAGGGTGTCCACTCGAGAGATTTTTGCACCACGAGTCATTTTTTCTAGCAACTTGTCCAGCCCATTCCTATTTGTGATGGGCAATCATCATGACAACGTCGGTGACTTGTCGATGTAGCAATGACTTAATTTTATTGATGGAGACCTTAGCCCAGCAGTGTGTAGTGTGTAATCTTTTATCGTAACACAAATATATCCACTTAGTTTAACAGAATTTTATGTTTCATAATTGGTCGCATTCGTAAAAATTTAAATGCCTTGATAATTTATATCTACTTTATTACATACCAAATCGCTATAGGTACTAGGTAGGAAAAGAATTCAACTACTGCATATTTATTTTCAAGTTGAAAACTTTTTACTTCTTTATACAGTTTTATAACATGACGTTGGGTTGAGCGCATACGTTCCAGAATTACATAAATTTATCTAGGTTTTCGTTTTGCAGCTAGATTTAGGTACTTGTTAGGTGCTCAGTAGTACCTACCTAGTATTCGTTAGATTTGTGCAACGGCGCGAGTAACCCGGCGTACTGCGACATGTTTTAACCGCCTCTGTAGTCTTGTGGCTAAAAACCAAACTCAGTCCCCGAGGTCCCGGGTTCGAATTCCAGCGGGGGGTACATGTTTGTGTACTCGGTTCGGTTGGTGGTAGGTCTTGTTTGTCGAGACTTTGAAAATAATTAACAAAGTACTGTGATTTAAAAAAATCAATATACCTATTTTCAATTACGAACAAAAGAAAGAAAAAAATATTTTTTTCTTTAATTTCTGAAGACAGTTTTATAATAATGATTACAAAGTTTCTTAGATAGTATAGTTTCGTGATTCCTCATACTGACCCAATTGGTTTGCTCATTCTGTATAGTTCAGACTAATAAATATTCAGACTACACTATAGCTCTGAATATTTATTAGTTGACTTTCTCTTGAACTCTGTTCTGTCATGATAGGACTCGCAAAAAATATACGTAGCAAGAATTGACGATTCTCGAGTGTTTTTATTATGCTTTTATTCTGTGTAAAGTCATATTTCATTACTTAATGTGGTAGAATTGAGTCGTAACAGGAAAGTTTGTAATTTTAATCCTCGTTAATTACTTACGGTTTTTATCTTTATCAACGGCTCTACATGCTTTTCGGAGCACGAAATAAAACAATGGTTTTGGTCACCTAACCGATGACCGGCTTTTACGAAGGTTGCTTAACCTTAGCAATCGCAGACCCGATTAGCTTGACTATCTTATTTAAATCTGTCACTGTAACAGAAATTGTATTAGCATTGTTGTAGTGTTCCTACAGTTAGAGATGAGATAGGCAATTCCTCACCAGTTGTTGATTCCGGTTTAAAGGTTCCACCTTTGGCCTTAAATCATATACCACCAGATAAGATAAAAGCGCTTTTCCGTCGTGGAGATCCAAGAAGCAAAAGAAACACTCGTTCTTATTAATATATAATTTTATAATTATTTGTAGACAAATGTCGTATTAGATGTATTAAATGAAAATGTTTCACCTTGAAGTCTACCTTTATGTACTCTAAAGTTAGAGTAACAACATTTTAAGTCTATTTTATTTTTACATGAGCAGGGTTTGAACTCGCACCCTCTGACATGCTGGGTCAGATGCCGTCCAATTATATCTACCATAGTTGTTTTGTTCAACCCATGTGAATTGTTCAACCCATGTGAATTTTTCAACACTCTTCCCTTGTAAGCCAAATCAGTCTTATCAACATAAATACCTATCTCAAGACTATGATTGTAAAACAAATGGATACCAATATACCTATTAAATTATAAACACATACGAGTATACTCATACTTGTACGTTAGAGTTAATTAGACTCCAACGTAATCTCAGCATGAAATGTTAGCATCAAACGTTGTTTTATCATAAGGCTGATTCGCGTACAGGCTATAGGCATACGGAGCTTATATTAATCATTCAATTTCCTCTGCGGATATTTCCCTAGTACGCTCATGTATACCGGGTTACACCAACGTGTGTTTCATGATTAGATATCTGCCTATATTAATGACTTATATAGCAACGCAACATACGCATTCAGTTTCTTCCGAATTATTACAGAAACCTTTTTAGATTGTGTGAGTTTAGCAAAAAGCAGTTCATGTAACGGGTTATGAAGAAGCAACTTGCAAGGCAAGCAAGTTGCATCGGCAAGATGCAAATAGCTATCGAGGCACAATCCTGCACCACTATCTGTATTCGCATCAGGACTCTGCATTAGTTCGATGCTAGGACTCCGCATTAGTTGCTAGATTGTGATTCTACCAATAACTAACTTGAAAAATTGACTTTTGCTGAGCTTTTGCTTTTGCTGATTGACACTTGCAGAATTTCCTGCCGGTTCTTCTCAGTACAAGATCTCCCGCCCAGAGTAGAACGAACCGATGGCATAGTGACATTCACAAGAGCTACTTATAGCCTAAACTGAATAAATGATTTTGAATTTTGAGTTTTAACTGCTTCTGTAGTTCGATTCACAGCAGGGTGGTACGTGTTTGTGCTCGATTTGTTTGGTATTAGGCAATTTAACCCTTAGATGCTCATAACTATTTGCAACTCCGATTTTTATAATTTTTCAGATTTTTAACCTTTAGTCAATGTAACTTCAGAATATATATTTTTTTTTTTTACTATTGATTGTCCTTTTTTTTAGTGGGTCGCTATCGACCCCTTGGGCACATCGAGTTCAAAAATTGCTTAGATATATAGGTAGAATAAAACAGTACTCAGAGTAATTAAGGCTATTTTAATTTAAAAAAACTAAACATTTAAAGCTTCAAAACATTTGTCATACATGAAGTTTTTGCATAATGCACATCTCTACGCCTAACCTGACCAGTCAAAATTATGTGATCTGCTGCATGTATCCTCACACTGTAGAGACCGCGTATCGGCAAACGTAGTGTAGGACGCCCTCAGACTAGGTGGAGCGACGATCTTCGCAAGGTGGCTGGCAAGAGCTGGATAAGAGTAGCCGCGGATCATGCTCGGTGGCGTGCACTTGGAGAGGCCTATGTCCAGCAGTGGACTAGTATAGGCTGATGATGATCCTCATACTGACAGGAACACTGGTCGCTACATAAAGTTGTGGTTTTGCTGGTCCATCTTTTCATTCATGATATCAAACAATGGACGTATCTTAGCCATTTTATCACCAGCTTGCAAATTTTGGTTATCAGCCACATGCAAATATCGGAATATTTCTTCGAAGCGATTACGTCTCATAGATTTTGATACAAGAACAATATTGTGAGTATCTTCACTTTCTTTCTAATACATGCGGCGTCTTGGAAGTGGTGCATAGCCACTAAGTATGAGTATACCTATAGAACAATAGATTTCATCTGCAGACAACGTAAAATTAATGTTATGCTTAGTCTGGTTCTACATGAAACAGTTGCTGTATTAGGACTTGGTAACGCAGTGGACTTCTACTGCATTGTCGATAGGTTGCTCAGCTTCGTCCTGATCAACAGCTTATTCAGCCGAAGCAAGCAATTGATGTCGATTCAACCGATCAAGACCGTTGCAATCTGCGAAGATGCAACCCCGGGATGCATGTTATCTGATGGTGATTCCGGGTGATCCTGGAATCACCATCAGATAACATGCCATCTCCTGGTGGCTCCACATACACGTCGACATTACGGACATCCTCACTTTCCCAAGTTTTAAGGGCATCGATTATTTCATGGGTTGCAAGAATACGACGAGGCCTGAATCGAAAACGAAAATTGTTAAAACCCGTAAAAATTGGTATCACTCTTGCCCAGCGGGTCGTTATCGACCCGTCAAAGTAATTACTTTGATTTAGCTAACAAATTGAAAATTAATCTAAAGTTTTATGACTACATCACATAACAATTGAACTAAATAAATTTTCTGTTTCATCATAAATACTCATAAAAATAACATATAAACCTTACATTATAGTGCGCGCGAACCTATAAAATCACTACACCAGAAAAATACAAAACTTCAAAAGCCCTCAAATAGTTGCACTTTTTTCTAACAGTTCAATTATAATAAATATTTATCGATAGTGTTGCTATTCACTGCGTAAAATATGGTTTCATAATTGAATTTTGATTATTTGTTTACGTAAAAAAAACGTTTATTTGGATGGTCGTTTTCGACCCTTTGAAGCTAGGTTAGCTACCATATCTAAATATCTATGTCGTCATAACATCAATGTTAGTAGCATTGTTATGTTCCGACAGTTTGAGATAAGATCATCATCTGGTGACAATATCAACAGGTGGACTGGATTTAGCTATTTGTCAGTTAACGTATGCTTTATGGAAGCACAGGAAGTTTTGTGGACTGATTTCCAAACTTCAGTATGAAGATGGCACTAAATGATGATAATGATGATGATGAGAGATCAGATAGTCAGTTCCCCGTTGTATAAGTATTCCGGGTGAAGTGCGCTTTTATCTACGGCCTTAGCAATAAACAACAGGTGAAATAAAAGTGAAATCCTTAGCTTACGACAGAACTGCTAAAAATAGACCCAACAGCTTTCGTCTACATTTTTAGATTTGAAACAAAGTGACTTAACTATTTGATGATTAAACGAACTTACCTGTAAGTGAAGTTCTATCATAATTATACGAAGTGCCTCGTCCGAAGAGATTAGTAGTTAATTATTTTATATTGTTACTTGTAGTATCGCATAGATGTCACCACTCCTGCACTATCGTTGAGATTTAGTTTTTTTTTTTTTTTGTGGGTATCCCTATCTTTCTCTATGGCGCCATTGCCTCGCGTTCGTCATTTAGTTTAGAGATTCAGGTTTTTTTTTTTTTTTGATGTATTTCCCTAGAGATTAGTAACGGGAATAATGGCAGAGTAAGGGTGGGTGGGAGTTACTAATCTCTTCGGACGAGGCGCTTCGTATAATTATGATAGAACTTCACTTACAGGTAAGTTCGTTTAATCATCAATTATACTTCGCGCCTCGTCCTCGAGATTAGTAGTTAATTATTTTATATTGTTACTTGTAGACTTTGAGAGTAGTAATAATGTGGGAAATATCATCAATGGACTTTTCGAATTAATGTAGGTTTATTTGTATACTTAATTAAACAACATTATGTAGATCAGTAATGTAATTTAACTAATATATAATTATTCTTGTAATAATCATAACAGTTCCTAATTTAAATTTTTCATATTAATCAGTATTGTAATTTGCTACATAAAATACCTAAGCATCAAAATAGAATGAGGTAAAGATGTACAATCGTCGTTCAAAACAGGTCTATTATAGAACCGTGCAAACACAGTGGAGTTGCCGCTCCAACCCGCGGTGTTTCGGATTTAGTAACATAACAAAGTTTTACCAGGACATATAGTGGGTTTATTATTGAAAAAAAGGTATATAATGTGTTGGCAGTTTGCAGCCTGGTTTTGATGTTTTTATTAAATCGGAGATTGTAATAGTAATACGGCTGGATGATGAATGTATATTCTTAATATTTAATTTTGACAAGGTCTGAACTCTATGGGCAGTTGTAAGTGACAGTAATGTTATTGTCTTTTTGGTCAATGTAAGGTCTTCATTGGGGTACCATTGACTCAATTGATCCAAAACGCAATTTGTATCCCAGGTAACATTATACTTTGGTAACGGTGGTCGGAGACGAAATACACCCAGTCTTTTGATATGTTTGGACCCAGTAACAGCGACAACGCTGATCGGCATGAGTTCAGGGTGCCATATTGACAGGCTTCATTATATAACTGTGTAAAATATACCACAGTAGGGACTTAAGCAATTTTTTGATAGCGCGTCTCGGATAAGACTGCTGCCACCAGGGTAATGGATTAGTGTATCCACCGAGAGCTGGAATGGGAAATTATCGTGCGTTTATGAGGTGGAAATGTTATAATTCTGGAGACCACAAGGGCTTTAAATACGGGATACCATGGTTGCGTATGATGGCATAGTGACATTCACAAGAGCTACTTGTAGCCTAAACTGAATAAATGATTTTGAATTTTGCGTAGGTCACAAAGGAACAACCATGATACCTTTTGCTTTGTCAGAAATTATTTTCTTTAGTACTTTTAATATAATAGAGAAGGGAGGAAACGCATAAACATTCAAACCACTCTATGTTATGGTGAAAGAATCAATATTTATAGCATCAGGGTCTGTATGCCATGAGATATAATTTCACACTTTTTATTTATGCGGCTTGCGAACAGGTCAATATCAGCAATACCAAATGATTCTATCAAGCATTGAAAAGTCCAGTTTGCTAACTCCCTTTATGTCCCGGTGAGATTTGCGTGATTCCGCATCTGCGATGACGTTATCGCTTGATTTGATATAAGATGCTAAAATGAACAGCTTACGATCTTCACACCACTGCCAAATTTCCCTGGTTATCTGTGTAAGGTGTGGGAATTGGATCCCACCCATTCGATTTGTGTAGGGAATTGCAGTAGAATTGTCTATGAACAGGAGAATTTGGCAGCCTTGAAAGCCTTTTGCAAACGTTTTCAGCGAAATGAAAGCAGCCAAGAGTTCGAGATAATGTAGATGTTTTAACCGCTCATCATTAGAACATTGGCCACTCGCTGTTTCATCTTGACAGGCCGCACCCCACCCCGTCGTTGAGGCGTCAGAATAAATTTCAGTGCTATACTCGTCATTTCTAATGCGACGCACTGAGTGACCTATGTTGTTTAACCATCATTGAATATCCGGATACAGTGTAACAGGAACATTCATTGTTTTATCATAGTCGTCGTCATTTCTCAGGTTAAGAAATTTACAGCGTTCTAAATCCTTAGTGTCAAGTAGCCCATACAATACAGCTGGGCATGCTGATACTAGCAAGCCAGTGACTTAGGCGAGCTTCCGGACTACAATTTCTTATCTTCAAAAAGTTTTCCAATTCTGTCATAATTTGCAATCTTTAATCTAAAGGTAAGCTTAAATTAATTTCGTGCGAATTGAATGATCGTACCAAATTTACAAGTTACAGAAGGTTTAAGAACGCTCTTTTCCTCATTGATAATGAACCCAATTGAAGTTAATAGGGTTTTAGTAATTTTTATGTTTGCTATACATTGCTGGTAAGTTTGACAGAATAGCAGCCAGTCATCAAGATAAAGTGTGGAAATTAATCCTGCAGTTCTTAGTAGTTTTAATTTTTTAAGGTTAAAGATAAACCGCATTTTACCATTAGGTTTCGGCGTTAGGAATATACTTGATATAAACTGGTTTTTACAAGGTTCGCATTCAGTTCAATATCTACGTAATCACCAATAGCTTCGTAAAAAGAATATTATTTTCATTACTTTTAACCGGAGTGTGTGGGATCGAATCTTAAAATGCTGGAGCCGAGAAAGGGATTTTATAACCATCAATCCAAGAAAGAATTGTTCTGTCTTTCGTAATAAGGAACCATTGGGTTTTAAAGTAATGTAAACGGCCGGCATACTCAACTGAATTTAGTAGCGACGACGTGCCTGTGTCTGCATCAGTGCCGGCAGCTGTTGCTGACGCAACGGCTGTCTCCATGAGTGCGCGGGCGGCGGTGGCGGAGGTGGTGCGCGGGGGCCTACAGGCTCGTAGGTCCTCGGCGGTGGGCCCGGCTGCCTGTATGCTGGACCAGGAGCTTTGCGGTTTAAATTCTTCTGGTTTAGTGTCTTCGCCCGCTTAAGTATATTTTTATGGTATGATGATGCATCATACCATAAAAATATACTTAAGCGGGCCTTTAATTTGACTCCTGATTTAATAATCGATTTAGCTGTTTTATTAGTCTCAGCTAACGTTTCGCTAAATAAAAAGGTGTCAATCTTAGTATTGCTAAGGTGTTCTTTAAGATCCTTTTTTAATGAAAAAGGATGAAGTTTCTTCTTGTTAAGAAGACCCCATGACGAATATCGCATAGCCATCGGCTGAGATCCATAAGCTTTTAAAGCGTTTCTTTGTCCATGTCCTTTGACGTAAGTTGGGCAGTAATGATTTCTCCTAGGCAGGAAATAGCACTTGCTATCTGTTTTTGTTTGGCTTCTATACCTTTATCTCGCTTAACAGTGTTTTCAGGAATAGCCACTTTGATTTTGGTATTTATTTTTGGGGGGTTAATACGCAAGCAATTGGCGGGTATCGAGTATTTCGAAATCAATTCTTTACGACCCTCTTTATTAAGACCCTATGTGGGTGTGTGTTCAAGTCGGCAAGCAAGCTCTTGCCGAATGTCTTTGCCAAGTTTTTCTGTGAGTAACAGATCGTCACCCAGAATTTCAAGGACATCAGTGTCCAATTCACCATCTTTGTTGGTACTATCAAGGGCTGGAGCCCTCAAAGACGTACAGGGCGCTTCTGGGGGAGTCATTGCATCTACTAGACTATCGTCAGCAGGCGCCTGTACCTCATGGGTAAAGCCAACTAGCTCAGCATTATCGAGTTCTTCAGACAATCAATCAGATAATTGCGGCATAGGTGTGGATATAAGACAACGTTAATACGTTTTACCTAACTAGGTACGAGCAAAAAGTGCGTAGTTGGAAAACATTAAATAATGGCATTGCACTTATATTAGATAACGATTGTTATCTTGTCAAAGTTAGGTAAAAATCCCCAATGGATTCAACGCCAACCGTTTACTTTTGAATGCGTCGAAGAAGCCCCAACGGCTAAATCTGGTTGCATTCTGTATGTACCAAAATTAGTTCAGTTACATACATATAAGACAACGTTAATACGTTATATTTAACTAGGTACGAGCAAAAAGTGCGTATTTGGAAAACATTAAATAATGGCATTGCACTTATATTAGATAACGATTGTTATCTTGTCAAGGTTAGGTAAAAATCCCCAATGGATTCAACGCCAACCGTTACTTTTGAATGCGTCGAAGAAGCCCCAACGGCTAAATCTGGTTGCATTCTGTATGTACCAAAATTAAGACACTGATAAGTTAATAAAACACTCGTTACCTGAGTTTACGAGTCCGTTGTTGTGTGTTAACGGCGGCGAGTCACTCGCCGAGCTTTCTTTGTCACGTATTTAGCGCTGTAGCTTGCGCATTTTTTCATTATATGTTCAAGTTCTTCTTCACAAGTCTTAGGATTTTTACGTTACGGCATTTTGCGTACGAAAACAGTCGATTGAACACGGAAGAAATTTAAAGTGACTGGAGTGGTCGAGCACTAAAATGCGAATGACGAACGCGAGGCAATGGCGCCATAGAGAAAGATAGGGATACCCACAACAAAAAAAAAATAACTAAATCTCAACGATAGTGCAGGAGTGGTGACATCTATGCGATACTACAAGTAACAATATAAAATAATTAACTACTAATCTCGAGGACGAGGCGCGAAGTATAATTATCGCTGAGCGGGTGCACGGCGCGGACAAATATGGCGGTTATGAAGCTGTCATGTGTCAAACTGCATATAATTGATTCGCCCCTGAGCGGGGGGTCCGCACGGCGTAGCTTGCTGTTAGTATAAATTACTCGCGTCGCTCTATGAATTTACACGAAATAGACAAGCCAAGCGGGTGCCCGCACCGCGTGCCCGCTAGACGCAGCGAACGCTCTATATGTCAGTCCGACGTTGTCTCGTCTATACATTTAAGTCGTTATCATTGTATTTTATTTTTTTAACAAAATTTATATTCGATTTTCGATCAGTTAGATGCTCTTCATCAGGTACAGTCATAATGCCTTGATAACATGTAGGTACTTATTGGTACAGAAAACAACAAAGAATAGATAACATTAAAATAATTTTAATATTCGAGACATGTCGGCCATAACTATTTATATATTTGCTATCCCTTTGGTAATAAGATCTGATTGATTTAAATACCTACTGCCATGTTACGACATGAACCGGGTTATAATATAAATAAGGCTTCAACTTGCTTATCGAAGAAAGAGGTTTCAAGCTTTTAACACTGTCACCCAAGTTGCTTAACTTGCACGATCGCAACCTGTACGCGCAAAACTGCGTCAACGAACTCCTTCTAGATATAAACTTTCTCCAAAATATTAACCGTTTCAATTGTAAACTCGCTAACGAACTTGTGTGATTAGTAACTGAATTCGTGATCAGCTAAATAGGGGAACAATGGCTCCACATTTATTTGCGACATGTCTGTGAGTGATCTATCTGTACCTGTAAATCTATAACAGTAGCATACCAGCTCTAAATAGCTTGTAAGTATTTTAAATTCTGCTGCAGGCTGACTGCAGCGTACATGAAACTTGACTTAATGACGTAGTGACCAGTTTAAACGCTGAATGAATGATGCAGCTTACATTCAGGCGGGAGGAGTGACGTTATTAAGAGTGTTTGTTTTTTATTTTGGGCTTATTTATTTTAAATTGGTTAGGCATAATGCTTTCTCACGCATATACGAGGCGATATAGGGTTGTACGAGCCCCAATGCGTAATAGTACGTCTAGTATTAAAAATATGGAAGAAGATTTCTTTTAGCTTCCTTATTTTTCTTCGGCCATCATACGGCCAACCATACCACTTCACATAAGGCTGTAATTGAAAGTAGAGGAGACACACCTGTTTTGCGTGTGTCACACAGGTAGACAAACATTTTTGCGTAATGTTTTTCAGAATATTTGTTTATTTTTTTGTGATAAAAATTATGAAGAAATTGAAATAAGTATATTGAAATAAACGTGATTTATTTTTTGTTACACAAACATATTTAAATTGCGCAAATTTTAGATTAGAATATAACGTGTGCCTCATTTTTTCAAATAGACGAACTATTGGGCTCGTATGGGACTTTCATCGAGAAGCGCGATGGGGGATGGGTGGCTCTATGTGCCTCCATTGTGCATTATTTGCTAAAAAAGCAACATAGACGACAATTAACACTATTTTTTTTTTTTACCTAAACACGATTTTCTTTAACCTAAACAGGGTGCGCCGACCAAAAATAGCCAAAAATGCAGTCACGGTTAAGTTGATATAATTGAAAATAGTATCGTAGTAATAGTATAAACAAAATATATATTTAGTATCAAAGGGAACGTGTTTACAATTAATCCTTTAAAGTTGGTCAAAAATCATGAAAACGAGTGGTGGCGCGGCGTTTAGTTAATATCGTACAAATAAACAAAGAACAAGGTCGAAATAGGCATTCAGTTTGTCTCTTATACTCTAATTTGGAATTACGTTTACATGACAGGAACAAAACACGAAATAACTATTCGGACCTTATTTTTTGTTTATTTGTAAGGCGGTCATAGCTTATCTAAATTATTGTACCTCTGATTCTATCTAAATCACCAATGTCTAAACTACAAATCGTCCGTCTCACATTTTCGATTTATCAATCGGTTTTTCATATTATTATTTTTCAAATTAACACGTTATATTCCCCATACAGAATTAGTATGGCCGCGTGGCATCAAATAAGACATTTCAAATAAAATATATGACACTTGTCACTTACTGACGGCGCACCCTTAATTTACTATTACCATAAAATTAGGAATATCATCAAGACGAGTAATATTTTTAGCACAAATGATGTGCTGAAATATTACTCTACTCTCTTAGATCGCTCTGACTACGTTGTACGTTCATTACACAAATAGCGTACTAATCACGAAGCAAATCTTCGTGGTACTAATCATGCCTTTGGTACAAACGGAACCCATTTATGCTAAATTCACGGGCATCGCAATATTCTCAATGTTACTCTGGACAAATATAAATATCATTTTGGTATGTAGGTGGTAGGTATTGAATGTCTCGATGCCCCGCAACCAGAGCTAGTTATAATTAGAAATAATTAATTCCTGCATACCGTACGGACGTAGACTCCTCGGGGCGGTTTATAGCAAATCCAGATGCAAGCTTTCTGCTTTAACATACCGCACAGTGGGAAGACTTGTGCCACTGCAATTTGCATTTTAATGTGTCAACGTACCTATCCATAAACGTTATTGCGGTGTTTGCTATTTGTTAGTTCTCGTATTTAACTTCAATAAGAAGGAAGTTGAAAAAGGTGTTGTGTTATTTTTTTACTAGCGGGATTCGAACCCGCACCCCATGATATACCAGGTCAGGTGCACTACCTTCATGCTATCGTGGTTCGGTCCAACCTGCCAAATCCAGCTCGTGGAAATTTTAATTCTTTTTTAAAAGTGGTAATTTATTTGCAACGAAATATGCTTAGTGCTTACCTAAAATTATAATATATAATAATTATGGTTACGTAGCAAAACATCTAAAATCAAATATTTATACTTGATACACATACGTCTAGAATGTCAAAAGCCTAAATGAATAATGTTCGTAATCTATAACGTTCAAAATACTTACAGCACGACTGGTCGAATGAATATTTATTTATTTATTTTATTTATTTTATTTATTTTATTTATTTTATTTATTTTATTTATTTTATTTATTTTATTTATTTTATTTATTTTATTTATTTTATTTATTTTATTTATTTTATTTATTTTATTTATTTTATTTATTTTATTTATTTTATTTATTTTATTTATTTTATTTATTTTATTTATTTTATTTATTTTATTTATTTTATTTATTTTATTTATTTTATTTATTTTATTTATTTTATTTATTTTATTTATTTTATTTATTTTATTTATTTTATTTATTTTATTTATTTTATTTATTTTATTTATTTTATTTATTTTATTTATTTTATTTATTTTATTTATTTTATTTATTTTATTTATTTTATTTATTTTATTTATTTTATTTATTTTATTTATTTTATTTATTTTATTTATTTTATTTATTTTATTTATTTTATTTATTTTATTTATTTTATTTATTTTATTTATTTTATTTATTTTATTTATTTTATTTATTTTATTTATTTTATTTATTTTATTATTTTTTATTTATTTTATTTAATAGGACAACCAACAAAATTAACACTAAATTAAATTAAAGTTGTTTTTGTACAAAAAAAGGAATAATATAATATCGAAGTACAAAATGAATATGATTATTTGACATATACTTGATACACATTATGTCTTAGAATGTAGAAAGCCTGAATGAATAATATTCTTAGTTTATAACTTTCAAATACATACATACAGACAACACGACTGTACCTACGTCGGATACATTCCCTAAATGTATACTGATGGAATGAAATTGTGTAATAATAATAATATATATTACCCTAGGCTAGGTTTTTTATAATATTTTTATGTTTTGTATGTGCTTTTGTATTTTACTTTTATATTAATATTATAACAAACCTAGGCTAAGAAAAAAAAGAAATAAAGAGATAATAATACTAATATTACAAAATATTATACGGTATGAATATATATTTAAACTTAAACTTTAGTTACAAAAAAAAAAAAACACAAATTGGCAGCAATATTCTTTAAAAGATCGAAATGGCTGTATTTATGTATTTTTGTAATAATATTTGTTATTTACAAATATAAGATTCATTTTTTCTACGTCTTTTTGTCAGAATTTGGTGTCCCAATTTTATTTTTTCAATTTCCTTATTATTGTTCCTGGTTTCTTTTTTCAATTCAGTAGTGAATAAAAGCTAAGTTGTTTTTAACGCATATTATGTTAATATGTAGGTGGAACGCCTCAGCACTATTTAGTGTCTAAGATGTATCAACCTGCTGATTAACTCCTCTAGTACACCAAAATAACGGGTGAAAATTTAATGTTCCTCCATTTATATAATTTTGAGCAAACCATTCTGCAATCCGGTGCTCGTCATTATATTGCTTTATAAATTCTTCGTTATACTCTGTTACATTTAGTGGATGTAGATATGCCAACGCTAATAAACATTTCACATGTATTTTAAATTTCAGATCGGTATCAAATCTTGAGTTCAGTCTTTCTTTTTGAAGTTTTCGGTATAAAGTTTGGCTCAAGTGAAAAAAAACACCCTTTTATGTCGATGTTGTCAAAATTTTGTGTCATACTTAAAACGGCTGCCTTTTCAAAGTCCAGAATCGCATGAGTAAAATTTAAAGTTTTATTGTGTTCCGCACAGTACTCTTTGATCAGATCAAACATAACATCGTATGTTTTTTTTATCTTTATGTGAGTACAATACGAATAATATAGGAAATGTCTTTTTCACCTCATGAAAAGTACCATGTACCTCTTAGATCATGACCAATCATTCATCTAAGATGTACCTATTGTATATAGTTGTCGAAAAACTTTAGGTACTATTTTAAAAGTCCCATCTATTATCCAATACGGCGACTGGCCTAAATAAGTCATGAAGTCATTGTTGCTCAAAAGTAATACTCTGTGGGAGTTGTGATCAAAAATTTTATCCTTGATTACAAAATTCTCGTTATTTAACATTGTGGCATTGTCCTCAATTGTAAAATCACATAAGTCGGGATCCTTCGTCAATTGAATTACTTTCTGTTTCTCTCGCTGTACAAGCTGTCGAAAAGCCTCTCGCGATGGCATCCAAGGTGCTAAGCTAACTGAGTTTCCGAAGAGGCAATGTGGTTTTGTACTATTTGACATGTACGAACGTAGGTCTGCTCCCTTGCCTTTGCCTATAAATTATTAATATTGTTAGCAATGCAAGCCCTCATTGCATTAACCTTGGCTTTGCTGGCCACTTGAAGAAATTACAGTAAAATTTTCAACTGTGACGCTTTTATTTGTAACTAAACGTGCATTACACTTATATATTTCGTCTGATCTAAATTCACAAATCCAATACACTTTATCGTCACTTTGCCGATTTTTGGCTTTGTATAAATTCCATTAACTTGTATGACAGAAACTAAGCAATGAAACGTAATGTTGACAAATAATTTATTGTTGAAATTATTTATCGGTTTATACGAGTATTATAAAGCAAAAATTCGCAGACTACGTCATTTTAATATAATACATAATACTCGTTGTAAAAGGGTCTCATAACCTATAATAGTAGATTGTTATACAAGGAGCTAAAATGACCTATAGCAAGGGAGTAAATAGAAACCGAGTTTTAATGGGTTTTTAGCGCCGTGTGTCATACTCTACTTTTCACTACGATTGCGAGAAAATAAAATAATCCAATACAATATGAAATACTTTATTTTATTAAAAATTAAATATACAATTTGTACAATTCTGGATATTTAACGAGATGTTTTTTCCCGGTAACTTAATTTTAGTCCTCTGTGAAGATGAATGTTGAGTTGTCTGTGGGGTAAACCCCACATTTACCCCACAGACAACTCAACATTCATCTTCGACATTCATCTTCGGGAGATACACGTAGTTCCAGGTTTGAGGATCCCTCGTTCTGATGTTCTGGATAGAGAATCAGCTGAGTTGACTCATCTCTTGATGTCGATGGTCGTGGGCTAGTTGGGAGAATATTGATGCGTTCTGTGATACGCTGGGTGATATCAAATTTGTTATGAATGGAGTTCTCGATATAGCTTTCCGCCACTTGATCGGATCTCCATCCACCGTGGCGTTTTAACGTTGCTATATTTGTACCAGAATCCGCCAAGAAAGTGGCGGATGTTCGTCGGAAACAGTGGCCAGTGTACTGTTCCGGATTAGGCAAATTTAGATAGGTGGCGATCTCTTTTGGCAATTTATTTTTGCCTATAACTTGCCTTGTGCATTTTCCGTTTTGATAGTTGAGATAAAATCTCGGCGTGCCCACTCCCCTCGACTGTAAATCTTGGTAGGCTTTGACAATTTGGTTAGGGTGTAGCAAAGGGGTCCGAGACATATATGTTTTTCAATCTTGTTTTGTATGGTGCTAGGACTTGTAAAATTTTTCACTCTTTGCAGGTCACGTGATAGGTAAGAAATTTAAGACAATCACGAAGCGCACCGTAACGATTGTCTTGAATTTCGAGGTTTTTTTTTTATTAGAACAACAAATTAAAAAAATATATAAAAATTTAAAAAAAATATCTCTTTTCGTTAGCTATGTTTTTTGGCATTTGGTGAAAGAAAAAAAATTGTGTTATTTTTGGGGCCCCCTTTTCTACACCCGGACCGACAATTTTTAGAAATTCTCCACTTATAACAAATTTCCTCTTCTTATTTGTTTTTGTATTGGGCAGATTTATGGCTTGAAGATGGGTATCAGTTTCGACATCTTCCACTGTTATGTTAGCCAGTTCTATCCCTCTGCAGGCACCGCTGGTCCCAAAAATTAAAGCAACCTGTAAAACAAAAAATAAGTGTGTTAGAACTGTATTTTGGTTGGTACCTACCTCTAACTAGCAATTTAGTTTGATAAAAATAATAGAAAACAAATGTAATTCTACCTTTGTTGCTAAGTATTTTTCATTTAGTGCCTTATTTACGAAATTCTCGATATCTGTCCACGTGAAAACTTTGGATTTCTTGGCCTTGTAGGATAATTACTTGAGAAAAGCCCTCAAATTTACATATTTCTTTATACGAATAACTATTCGTAACATTGAATATGTGCTGCGTAGAACTTTGATATTTTTTTGGAAAGTTCATCAAAATACGTTAGAAAAACTTCTTCCGTAAGCGAATCCACTCGTTTTTCTGTCCTCCACTTCATAAACTCGTACCTAAGTATTTAAATAAATGCTTTGTGACCTTGACGGCAACAGATTGAAAATTATTTCTTTTCCTTTTTCTTCTATTTGCAAATAAGGGTCTCCATTCCCACTAGATGATGAAATTTTCACTATTAAAATTAATTACGGTCACTACCAATTCAATTTGCAATTAGAGAGAAATTCTAAAGATTTCGCGCCAATGTCTTTTTTTATATCTTCTGTAGCCGCAACGGATTGCATCACAGAACACAAGGATTGCATGCATTCTATCGAAGAGATCGCCGATTATAGTTCCATTTTCAAAAATAAAATGTTGTTCTTTTTTATGAAACAGTAATAAGTCGAGTCTACAATCATAATGCTCTAAGATAATCAAGATTATTGTACTTATGACTAAAGACTTTTTCGTTTTTGTAGGGTTATTGTCATTGGACAGACAAAAATTAAAAAATAAAAACTTTTTCCCCTAGAGGAAGAAATGCTATTTTTTCTTCGCTCTGGTACTTTTTGAGCAAGAGGTGTGAAAAAGATTTTATGTATTTCGTACGTTATATACTTTATTTATATTTTTAGTTTTTATTTACGTTATATTAATAAAGTATATAACGTAAATAAAAACGTAACGTAATATAAAGTCATATATATATATATATATATATATATGACTTTATATTTATTTTGAACTTTATTTAAAGCGAGCATAGAATATAGAATATAAACGTTATCAATTTAGACCGTAGAAATTTTAAACTTATGATAAAAGATGTTATTAATGTCGTTCGTTGCAATTTGACTTGATCCTTTGACTATATACATGTATATAATCGAAGATTTTGATCGTATGAAAAACGAACTTATAACATTTTATTTGAGATGTTTTGCTACGTAATCATAATCATATGTATACCCATAATCTTCAATAAATATTTTATTACTAGCGGCCGCTCGCGGTTTCACCCGCGTGGTTCCCGTTCCAGTGGGGATATCGGGATAAAAAGTAGAGTTCTATGTTTTAATTCAGGTTATAAGCTATCTGTTTGCCGAATTTCATCCAAATCCATCCATCTGTTGCAGCGTGAAGAAGGAACAAATATACACACATACATATACACAAACTTTCGCATTTATAATATTAGTGTGATAGTGTGATTAACTAGCACTTTACTTGCGACTTCTCCGCGAGGGTTTGAGATTTTAAAAATAAACTTTTTTTTTAATAAAATATGCCTACAGAAAGCCTATGTTACCCACAAGGAATGTAGCATTCTATCAGTGAAATAATTTTTGGAATTGGACTACTAGTTCCAGAGATTACCATTCTCAAACAAACAACGTCACAAACATTACTTCTTTGTTAATAGTATAGATATAGACTTGAACTTGCACTTTTTGACCTCTGTTGTCGGGGTGGAGATACGCTGCGACGCCGGCGCCGCCGCCGCCGTCGTCCTACAGGTCTGTTAACTAATGCAAATTCACTATACGGCATGTTTAGAAATTAAATTAAATTAAATTAATTAAATTATATTGATTGAAAAAGCAAATTTATAAAAATGTTGTATTCTTACTCTGATTTAATAAGCTAATTTCCGAAATTCTCCTGTTAATGTTTTTCTGGAACCAATTCTTTGAGAAAACATTTTTATCTAACCTTAAAATAGGTAAACAAAGATGACACAATAATCTTCGTCGATTTAAACGTGATTGACGCTAACGGACGAATGTCAAAAATTACCACTCTGTATATATAAACAGTAGCAAAAGCAAAACAATAACTGCTTCCTTCATACTCATAAGCTTTACCGAGCAGCGCGAGAGAGACGGATAGACTTTTCATGATGCGTATGCAGTGTGACGTCACGCCGCGCGCTTATTCACAGACACTACACAAGCGCGCGCAACGTGTAAATGTTTTGAACGTGCCAGCTTTAGTTAAAAGACCTATACCGCTGTTTATAAACAGTATAAAGTTTGATTACCAAAACGAAAATAGGGAACGAAGCGTAATGGACTGTAGCGTGAAAGTTTGTAGTTTAGACCATCATAATTTCTTCATAAATAATGAAATAAAGTCTGTCAAAATCATTATAAATTACTTGCAATAGGTAGTTGTTTACATGTTTAGAATAGTCCTGTTCGCCGTTTGTAAGGTCTGCCTTATTAATATTCAAATATGTCGTAACATGCTTGAATACTTAATTGGTTTACAATCTTATCTCAATTATGTAAAGTGCAAAATATCATGGCTACATCTCACTGCCTGTTTTAGGATTAACTCCTCACGGAGGTAATACCTTTATGCTAGGAGTGGTTTCACGTCAGTTGTCTTGAGAGGCTTTGGGAATTGAATCATGATTTCTCGCATTTAATCTGAGCTTCTGTTACTTACCGCTACCGATGATGCAGCGGCGTTGATTCGTCTCGACTAATCGGCTTTTTGGTCGGTTCCGGCTGCATTAGCAGTCGTTAACAACCGCCAACATACACTGGGCACGCGTGTTGGTGTACGGCCCGTTCTCCCTATCCATCCATAGGGAAGGCTCGTGCCCCAGCAGTGGGGACGTATATGCGCTGGTGTGAATCGGCTTTTGTGTTTTAGAGATGAGAATGAGTTAGGTGCAATTTACGAAGTTATAAGGAGATAATTATGTTATATTTTGATTAAAAAAAATCAAGCCTCGGTAGCCGAGTTGCAAAGCGCTCGGTCCGATGCCCGAACATCCCGGGTTCAATTCCTAGGTCGGGCAAAGTGTGTTTCGTATTTTTCAATGAAAAGTCCGGTTTTGTGATCACCAACCCGCATTTGGCAAGCGTGGTGATTAAGCCAATCTATTGTAGCGATGACTTGATTTTAAATGATGGCGATTTACTTTACTTACTTAAAGAAAATAGCGGCTTTTTCGAAGATCAATACAGCCTCAGCAGGCAAATCAAATTTCTCCCGTGCAGTAGGAGTTGGAAATCTGATCCGTATTTAGATATGTTAAATTTTAAGTTATGACGATACGAATATACCATGGAGCCTTTCATGTACCCACATACATGATCCTTACAATACAGTATTCTGCACAAATTCATTCGACTGTGAAACTGAAATAGATTTATTGGTTTGCACGTGATTTATGTAGTAAAAACGTCTTGTTGTCGGGTGATGAATCAGTAAAGAGCAGAACTTTGGGGAAATTACGAAGTCAGTGCAAATAAATCAAACGGTGAGATAAGAGAAATAGTTCAAAGAATTCAGTGCACAAAAGGAACTTCGGTGAAAAGAAAACTGTCACTAAGTAATGGACAATTTTGTTGTAAATGCCTACTTAATCATCGTAACATTATTGTTTGCTATAAACATACGATTTTGCCATGTGGCAATTTTAAATATCTGTAAGAATTGTTCTGGCAACATTTTTTATCTTCTCTTACGATTTTATTCAATGGCGGAGAGAGCCGCATTTTTTATTCTTATTTCAAAATGTTTAATGTCAATTAGTTTTCTTCACAATTATCTATTGCCTGTAAGCAGAGTTTTGCACATAATGCCACTAATAGACGACAATCCTTTTTCATTTCTCATGTCATTCCTATTTTGTGTTCTCTACTTCCTTAATTTATTAAAAAGCAAAAATATCATTTTTTGCCAAAGCAAATGGACTGGAGGCGTTCATTTGTTTATTTTTCGTGTCCCGTCTCTTTTTATTCGTTCGCCGTTCTTTTAAAACCCGTCCTAGCCTTTCCTGTTGATGCTCATGTTATCAACGTGTAGTGTTGTTCTCTAATTAATTCACCTCGCCGTGTTCCACGTAGGTGGAGAAATACGAATCCGCTTGTAATTGGAACGTTGTTACGAGTGTTAGTGATGTGAACTCTTGGATTACCTGTGGCGGTGATTTTCTTTGTTTTCGTAGTAACTTACTCTATCGTTTGTACGTAGGTAACGTGTGTTTAACTCCTGGCGTGGGAGATAAATCAAACAGCCAGTATGTTGTCTATAGCTTCGTAAGCTCAGAGCTAAGAGAGTTCTGTATTTGATTTTACATCTTATATACCTAGTAATTATAACTAATGCTTAAGTATGTGCATCAGCTGGAAACAGCGAGTGTGTGTGCTCTAGATACAGAGTCCGAGCTACATGTTTAATTATGAGATAGAGTTTTTATTTATAGTGGATAAGGAAAGCCTGTAGAGATGGTATTCTTGTATTAAAATTTGTAACATTCATTAGCACACAGGCACGGAATTGGACTCCATTTTACACTTAGAAAAAAAAACAGTTAAAACTTAAAAAATAACTTTTTGAATATAAGGTCTTACTTAAATTATACTAAAAAAATTAAATTAAGTTTTTGGAAAGTTATAACAGTAGTGTATGGCATCTTCACTTTATTTTTAAATAAGAAAATAACGCCTCCCTTGCCCTTCGCGGGTTAAATGTGTGTTCAACATCATCATCGTCATTATCATTATCAGCTTATATTAGTCGACTGCTGTACACGTCACAGCACTATCCTTAGCTACTCTCATTCACTCTCGTTCTTGTGAGTTAATGAGTGACATTAATATTTAAAACTTATTCGAGGATCTATCAATGCGAAAGCTTTTTTTCGGAGACTACGGTTAACACGGTGACTTCAATCTGTTTGTTCGATTCACAGGAGCGCCTCTTGCTGTCGGTGCTGCCGCGTCACGTTGCGATGGAGATGAAGGCCGACATCGCCAACCAGCCTCGACAGGAGCAGTTCCACAAGATCTACATCCAGCGCTATGAGAATGTCAGGTCAGTGGAAGATGTTGTCAATATAAGAATTCTTTATTTTTTTAATGTATTTGCATTACTCTCTGGAGTTGTCTTACTACAAATTATGTATTTTATTGGGAGGTAAAAAGTATTTCATTTTATTTCATTTATTAAGCTATGTCTCCTGCGACACTGTTTTGTGTTTTCTAACACCTAACATCAAACATTTAACAAAATATGGGCGTGACCTAACGGTTTTGTTAGCTCAAACAAGCAAACATGTTATCCGAGGCAGACGTAAAACGTCCCCGTGTCCTGCGGGGGGAGGGTAATTTCATTTCATCGTTGCTTGCGAACATTGAAGTTATGCATTTTGTATTTCAGGCATTTTGTCGAGTAGGTAGATGTTTGTTAGATGTTCGTGTTTAAAAGTCGCAGGAGACTGCAATGTTTTGCTAACATGTTTTGTTAGTTTGTTTTGTTATTTTTAGGCGTAGGAGACACGCCTTTATAAAGCCGATGTAAAAGTGTAAAGGGCTGTTTTAAGTGTTCAAGAATGTTATTAATGTAAAAACTTACTTTAAACTGTAGATTGATTCATTCATTTATTGTACTTAAATATATTTTTTTATCAAGACACGCGGTAGCGTGGCAAGCCAAGTTTAGGCTAACAGAACTAAGGCGAGCAGCACCGTGTGTAATAATAAACGAACCATTTGGAGCCACTTTTAACGAGTAATCTCGAAAACTGTGACACAACATCATAAATAGATAAATTTTAACACCAAATAAAATACAGAAAGCTCCAATTAGTCGATAATTATAAATCTAACCAAAATTTTACGAAAGTAAAAATATACGTTACCTGCAGGGCTAAGATGTACGCCGCGACATATGTCGTGGACGAGACGAGAAAATTTGTCGATGTGGATTCAGTAGTCGTCGGGGAACGCCGCAACATAATTTGCCATCGCATTATCTCGTGCAGAATACTGCCGCGCAATTTAAGAACGCAGTAAATAACATGTGAACAGTTTCGAGAAAATAGATCGTAAAGTCAGCACCTTAAATATCACAATCATAAACACAGTAAGTGGTACTTACTGCGTTCATAATTGTGCGGCAGAATAGAGATATGTCTGTAGGTCTATGGGTGTTACCATGGCAGCCCACCAAACTTAACTCGTTCTGTCAAATCGTGATTCGCAGTCATTGTTGTTGTTTTTGTCGACAGACTCTAACATGAGCGCCATAGTTTTGTCGAATTCTGACACTTAAAATCGACATGTTTATCGCCATAGTATCTCACTGAAGACTGTCCGCGACTTAAGTAAATTTTTATTTTTATTTTCATTTTCATCATGACAGTGCCTTGTTTTAACTATTTATTAACGGTATATCCTTATATTTTTGTTTGTATTTTTCTTACAACACCGGAGGATAATTAGTGCTTCGATTCCTGAATCGTCGCAGAATATATATAAAATAAGAATCTGTTGAGGGGAGCTCGATGGCGCAGTGGTTAACTGGCCCGGTCTGCGAGTGCTAAGGTTAAGCAACTTTTGCAAAGGCCGGTCATCGGATGGGTGACCAAAAATTTATCATCTCGAGTTCCTCCGTGCTTTGGAAGGCACGTTAAGCCGTTGGGCCCTAGCTGCATTAGCAGTCGTTAACAACCACCAATCCGCACTGGGCTTGCGTGGTGGTTTATGGCCCGTTCTCCCTATCCATTCATAGGGAAGGCTCGTGCCCCAGCAGTGGGGCGTTAAATGAGCTGATGATGAAGAATCTGTTTAATCTTTGAGATTGAGAATATGTAGTGACCTTTACATTACACTTTACTTACATTTTCTTGGCACACGATGTCGTAGGCGTTGTTGTATTCATATTTAATCTAAAACTCACTAATTAATTATTTTTTTTAATTTTTAAAGTAACTGACAACAATCGGCATCAAATAGACTAGCGTCCATAAAAAAAGGTTGCGTTCATGAAGAAAAGAACGAATGAAAAGCTATGGAAAGGAATGAAAACCGTTTTAATCGAGTAAAAGTCTCTAAACGGCAACATTGGTTTATCGGATCGACAAGCCGATGTCATGACGAGATATTTCTCTGTCGTGGTGTACATGGGTAAACAACAAATGAATCGAAGTCGACAAAAAAAAGTAAATTTTTAGGGACAGCTCCGCGGGCCACAAGATGACACTCGGCGGGCCGCATGCGGCCTGCGAGCCTCGAGTTGGCCGTCCTTGATTTAGAGAATATAGATCTTAAGGGATTCCCCTACGTTGCTTGACTTAAAATATAAACTTTATTCGCTACGTATCAGAAGTAATTATTGCGCTACAATTTACTAATAACCTAACCATTAACAACCAAAGGGACTTCCTTATGATTCTCAGACGTTTAACCTTTTCACCGCCCAACTATCCTGCACGCGATGTCCCGCTGTACGCCAACGTATAAATGTATTTTAATAAAGTAGGTAAGTACAAAGAAGAACTTCTATAGAAGTGCTGGCGTGGACGGCACGAAAATCTCGAACTTCTATAGAAGTTGTTGGCGGTAAAAAGGTTAAGAATGGACTCTATGCCTTTGCGATTTAAAACCAAATATTGCAAGCGCAATGAAAAGTTATCAAATACGCCACGGAGAATACACACTTGTACAGTATTGTAGGCCTAGCACGCACGGCAGCCGTGACATGAGTCTCTCACCACACTTCTTTCCCTTTCGCACATTGCTTAGCGCGCTATATAGTAGTACCACTTATTGTGTTTATGATTGTGACATTTGAGGTGCTGACATTACGATCTATTTCTCGAAACTTTTTACATGTTCTTTACTGCGTTCATAAATTGCGCGGCAGTTTTCTCGTCTCGTCCATGACATATACCGCGGCGTTTATCTTGGCCCTGCTGGCAACAATGAAGCACTTGTTTGCATCAACTCACTGCGCCCGCCTGGCGGGGCACTGGCTGTGATGTCGTGGCGCAGCGCGATATAACGGTAAGATTCAGTCGTAGAAATAATTAATTAAGTTTAAATTCCTAGTGAAAAGCCCTGTTACTACTTACCCCTGCTACAACAAGCCCCTCGCTCCCCTACGTAGTAGAGTTCAAAACTTGAAATGGAAAGGACTAGAACATTTTAGTTACCTATAATAATACGAATCATTCCATATTAGAAAAAAAAACATGTAAAATATAAATTTAAAAGAATATTCAAATCGGGTTAGAATTTGAAACTTCCATTTTTTTTGTTCTTGGCTATTTGAATGAAAAATGGCTAATTTTGATTTTTAAGTGTTTGTGGAAGTTAAAAGAAGATTTAAACGGTGACAAACATAAATAATAAGTAACCGAAAATACTAAAAACAACAATTTAATTTTCCAATACAAAATTATTTGTTTGTTTTGTTGTCATGGATGGAAACTGTCAAAGCGGCACGAAGTCCGCCGGGTCAGCTGGTATTATGTTATATGCCTTGGTTGTTTTCTTCAACGACAAAAGAAGTGAGATTTAAATGGGTGCCAAGTTCAATGGTCAGTCCTGAAAATTTATAACAACATAAAATATTTTATAACAACTTATATCATTTATAAATAAATTTCAGGACAGCCATTGAACTTGGCACCCATTTAGATCTCACTTCTTTAGTCGTTGATGTCCACAAACAAGCCATATATCATAATATTTATGATTTTCATGGAATTTAAAACTAACGTAATCCACTCCGTTGGTTAACGGAACACTATTGTTTATTTAATTGTAAAAATTAGTTAATAGCTTATGTTTACCTAATAACAGTAGCTATAGATGTTATTTGTATGTAAAATTCAGTTTGCTAGTGCGTATTTTTTTCCCTTATGAGAATAACTTCCAGCAGGTTTTCGGGTAACCGCGACACTTTATTTGAAATGGCTCATTATTGGTTTGTATATCTCATAACTTATGATCGATACCAAAAATAAATCGTTTGGCATCGTAATTTTTTTTTACTCTTTCACAATCACTAGTGTCTGCAACAACAAAGTTAGATATTTATCAATGTAGAGTTGCAGTCCAATTTTTCATTAAAGTTATTAAAATATTAATACACAACATTCAGAAAAACAAACACTGTCGCAAGTACAACAATCCTTAACATATGATATCACACACTGGAGAATATGAATATAATTTGGATAAACATTGTCAATGCCAAAACCTGAAAACTTTGAGTAATGATCTCAAAGCTTAAGCTGTTAGAATTCATGGAATTGTATTAATAACACTTTTTTCAAAAGTGGCTCTTGCAACTTGGACGGGAAATCCACTTATCACTTTGCATTTTTCTTACGAATATTTCCCCATAAAGTCTTACCCTTTTAAGCCTATTACGGAGTATGACTTGGCGGGTTTCCAATAACATTTTTTGAAGCCAAAGATATAAATGAATGCGATACCCCAGTCTCATGTCGCATAGGATGCTGTACTTTATCAATCCAATTTATTATCTCACTTCTTTTATTTGTCGTAAAGTGTTGCTTTCCGGTATCACTCAAGAGCAATACCTTGTCGACATTAAATACATAACCACCTTTTTGACCTAGTAGTTAGACCACCAGTCTCACGCTTTGAAATTCCGGGCGTATTATTTGCACGCGGTTTTGGCCGGTGATTAGGGCTAGTTTTAAAACCGCCAGGCCAGCTACCACCATCTAAGTTATTCGCTATAACAACAATGTACAGACGACGCTTGTATAGTCGACCATGAAATTGCTTATCAGTTTTGAAAAAACTTCCATTACAATAAAATTTCGCTAAGGTTCATTGTCAATGATGACAACGTATCTGTCACTTGGTCTTTTAAACAAAAATAGAACTTGTTGTTTTATTTTAAGCAAACAAAATTCACTTCAGGTGGTAAAGCAATTTCATTGTCGACTATACATTGCTCCAATATCAATCCAACGCCTCGCACAAGTCTGAATGCAGCGCTGATGTTGATGCTGTCCACTGCTGGACAAAGGCCTCCCCCAAGGATATGAGGGGTATTTGCCGTAATCGCCACGCTTGGTAGGTGGGTTGGCGATCGCAGTAGGTTGAGGGTAACCTCAGAGAGATGCTGCTGCCCATCCTCTGGAATGGTCCCTTAGTCGGCTTTTACGACACCCACGGGAAGAGATGGGGTGGTGCAATTCTTTATCACCGGCACCACACAGGGGATATATTATTATCTTAAGGGAAAAGCGAAGATTTGATTTTAACGATGGAAGCCTTTGCCTAGCAGTGGGACACTTCCATCATTGAAATCAAATCATCAGTGGGACAGTATAGGCTATTTATTTTACTTTTTACTTACGGGTGAGCATTTGGCATTCATCTCACCTGATGTTAAGTGATGATACGGCCGAAGGTGGAAGCGCACTTCACTCGGAACCCTCAACTGATGAGGCAACGGCTATCACATCTCTAGTTGCCGGAACCCAACAATGCTAGAAACATTGATGTTATGATGACAATTTAGATAAGATGGTAGTAGATAGTCAGGCAAACAAACATGCCCTACCACCAACCAAACCGAGTACACAAACATGTACCTACCACATGGTGGTAATCGAACCCAGGACATCTGGGTCGGAGACCACAGAGGCGTCAAATTCAATTTTTTGTCGTAAGCAAAACTAATTTCCGTAGCGTAAATGTAATTAAAAATGAATCATTCTTTTTAAAGGAGCTATTTCGTTTGCGTCTGAGGACTTCTCTTCGAAAGAGTAATGTAATCAGAACGAGTGAATGGTTATTTAAAAGTGCTCTAGAACGGTCTGAGCGCACGTGATATACAAACTTTTTACTCCTCTATTTCGCTTTCACAATCTGCGCCGTATCCTGACGCGACCGTGGGTTTCCTGTTAATTAGTTCGGTATATGCATTTCCTGTCGCACGGCTACCGGATTACTAGTTAGCATGCAGTATTAATCACCCAGCTTTTATAGGACACGTGACTTTCATACTGAAACCGCCTTAATTATGTTTGACAAAGGCCAGTGTTTGGTATTGACACGCATAAATTTCACACTCTGTTAAGCAAATTGGTTAGCCAATTTTATTTGGTATATGCCAGGATGTTTCTTTTGCGCTACTGTACCTCGTCTGCATATGTCCACAGCGTAAGTTAAACATATTTCATAGACTGTGATGTGACTGTAAAGGTGTGATATTTTTACAGCTGAGAAGCGTTATTCAGATGTTAAACATCATTAAAATTAATGATCATAGAGGCTTCTAATATAGTCGTTATATTTCTAAATAGTAACTAGATTGATATTTTCTGAAATTTCATAACACTTAAACAGTTTAAAACGTCTTCGGTGTATATAGGGTGTGATTAATTTAAGTTTAGGTATTTTGAGATATTACTTTTAACTCTATAGATGACATAAATAATAAAGTTTCTGTTTATTTATTTTACTGCTTCATAATGTAGATAACTCTAACAATTCACTCATACGCCAGTGAGTACATTGCGGAAGTTGCGACAATGAATTAAAGAGACATACAGACAGGGCCTCGGTGGCCTGATCATGACATTTTCCTCATAGTCCTCCAAATGTCAGAATCATGCCAATGCCAATGGCACAATAAAGGGACGTTTAAAAAATCGTGACCCAGCAGGAGCATGACCAGCTAGTACAGGTTTTTTATGTTTGTTATAAGCTAATACTCGTCAATATTGAAACCTGAGAAAACTATAACGCCTTAAATAATATCCTTGGCAAAATTTGTATTATTTAAAACAATTGACAAAGTCAAAGTCAATTTTTTTTTATTTAAATAAACTTACTAAAGGTGCTCTTCAATCGTCCATATATTTTTTACCTACTACCAATCAGGAAGTTTATTTTTTAGCTGTGGAGAAGAATATGGAGCCACGGCCAACTGGGCTATTGCCCGACTTAACCGCCTTAAGCGAAAGGCTGTTCTACCTATATAGTTTATAATACCAAATTTATTTCAGAGAAGGTATTATTCATGTTGATGAGTCTTCTTCTTCCTGCCCTGGTCCCCATGTTACTTGGGGCGGCACAAAATGTCCGTTTCTTCCACTCTCCTCTATCAGTCGTCACACAATCCATCCATCTTTTCTTTGGTCTCCCTCTAGTATTAGTATATATTTGAAGATAGTAGTTAGGAGAACTTTAAACTATTATTAGAATTACGACAACAACATACAAGGTAAATGCCTTCAGGTACCTCAGGTCCACATTCCTAAATGGTCCACATGCCTGAATGGTTCACATGCATGTGTGCATCTGCACCCAGCCATCGCAATATGGGGCTATCCCATCCATCAGCAACAACTCTTACAATGCTTTTTTAAAGAGTTTTCTGATTGCTTTTGCCGGTATTTTTAACATCATCTGGACTTTTTGGGGGTGGCGAGAAACTTAAAGGGTTCCTCAAGCCGTGTGAAACTCAACGCCGTCACAGGTTTTCCAGAGGGGATGGCATCACGTACCAGAGCGTGTCCCCGTTTCTTAAAAGATCCTCCGAGGGGTTTGGATCGGATCGGGAGCTCTCAGAATGTTGTTCGGACTCTCGCGCACACTTTGCAGCAATGATCAAGAACTTAAATGAAATGAAATGAAAATGAAATGAAAATGTTTATTTACCAAAACTTAATAGTAAGCCGTGTTACAGGAGTGTACAATGACTCCCACACTAGGCTAGGCCTGGCTCGTGGGGGTCAATTCTCTAGGTTAAGCAGGGTAACAATGTGGCTATTCGTAACAAACAGTTATGATTCACAGAATGATTCTGATAATAACAAATAATAAATAAATTAAGTATTGGACGGTGCAATGCACAAATGTGGAGTGCATGTATGTAAGATTGAGTTAAGTGCGTGTGTGGCTGAGGGTAGCCCTGCGATTCACTCTTGGGATCGGACAGCATTGATAAGCACCAATGCCGTCCACTACCTGATGGAAATTATGTCAATCAAGTTACTGAGCATCAAAGTAAAGACTTGATACAATGATGAGCGCGCTATTGCTAATTTTGTAGCCGACAGTGTTGGCACATTCGCATCTAATCATGAATGTTGATGACAGATGATGTGGATGATCGAATCTTTGATTTACGCAGTTTAGCGGGACGGTTTTGATCAAATGTTCAACCATCAGAAACACATTTCACCCTCATTGCCTTCACAGATGAGGCATGCCGCGTCGCTCGCTCTGTCGAACGGGACAAACCGGTGCGCCTATAATGCCTTGCTAATTAGTAACTTAATGTTAACAAAAGCTTCCGCTGATTTGGTAAGGTTCTGTTGTGATTTGTGGTTGCTGGGTATATATTCGGAGATGTTGAAAATGCAGTCAGTTTATCTTTTTATAGGTACATAAAGGTAGGTAACGATTATGAATACTCATATATTATTTTTAAATAATTGAAAAAAAATCCACGAGTCGCATTCGAAGCCGCACTCCATGATATACTGGGTCAGGTACACTATCAAATCGTGTCCTGCCGAAATTGATCAACACTATCTACTCTTACTTTGTAAGCCAAAGGAACCATAGTATTCAATGTCGACAAAATTTAAATTAAAATTTAATTATTTTATTTTTAATTTTATATTATAAATTTAATGGGACCCGCTAAGTTTATAATTGCTTTAACGTGACCGCTTACTAAGAAAAGGACGCAAATTGTGTTATCAACTATTGTAACTATTCATAAATAACTATTTTAATTGTAGTTTTTAATTTGATTTTTTGTCTATCTATGAGTATAATTTTAATAAGGTAGGTATCCGAATTACAATACACATACAGCAGCACTACAGCCAGCCACACTAACACGTTGAGTTAGCAGAAATCCGTATACTTATACCTACTTAGGTTACCTCCGAACCGAAAGCCTTTGATTAAAAGAACGGTAAAACGAAAATTATTTGCAGCTCGTGTATGTTCAAAATATGTTTTTCTATTAGAATTTTCCCTTTGGCGAAATTTTAATTAACATCATTTGTTATACATAACTCCATTATTAAACAGGCAAACAGGTCTATCGGGATAATTGCGAGCACAATGGGAGCCGATGATTGCTTCACCCAGTCATTACGGCCCGAGTCGACCGTACGGTAATGTGTAAAACATTACGGATATTAAAGCCCAATCGTGGATCAGAAGCCTTTGGTAACTGGGGTTTCGCCGTCCCTGCCTCATGTAAATCTGTCGCCGTTTTCTTCAGTGTTTGGCACAAGTGGTGAGAGTTAACCCGTTTGTGGTAATATTTCTTGGACATATTTATGGCTTGCTAGTTACCTATACCTAGCTTGTTTTGTAGTTGTGTTTTTCGTTCATGGATTGCACACATCCGCTGTGTCAAACGGACGCGCAGCGCGGACCCGGAGCGTGCGCTTTTGTTTTGTTTTTCTCTTCCGCCCATTACAATCATGTAGCCAATGTAACCTTCAGGTAGAAAGCAATCGCAAACGTTAATATTTTGTATGAAACTTCAGAAGAGACTTATTTTACTACTAGTGGCCGCTCGCGGTTCCACCCTCGTGGTTCCCGTACCCGTGGGAATATCGGGATAATAAGTTTTCTATGTATTATTCCCGGTTATAAACTATCTGTATGCCGAATTTCATCCAAATCCATTCAGTAGTTTTTACGTGAAAGAGTAACAAACATCCAAACAAACTTTCGCGTTTATAGTATTTATAGGATATGCCGGCCACAGGCTTTAATTAATTCTATCATTTCATTAATAAGGGCATAAGAAACAGTTTTTTTTTTAAATTCGTTGTAGAGGCAACGAAAATGAAGCCCACAGGAGGCTAACCAGACATTAAGCCAAAGGCTGTGCTTAATTTTGAAACGTGGCAAATTAACGAATGGATATGACCACTGCATCTTTTTGAGATTATTTATTGATTACATTTATGTAGCTACAAACATTAGACATTAATTAGACTCAGTTGTATCACATCAACTCCAAATTTATTATAGTAATAGGTACAGGCGTCTGCACATCAACTTATCCTAATTAATGTTCAACCATATGCCATACACATAAAGTGCAAAGTCGATTGAAGAAATTTGACAGTTTGTGGTAGTCTAATGTGCACGCGTGCATACCTTGTTTATAGAATGTTGCAAGCTTGGTGGGTTAAAAGTAGGCGCTTAGTTGTTTGAAAAAAAAAACAAAAAAAAATACGTTTATAGTTCGAGTACAATTGTATTAATAGTGATGATGATAATACGGGCAAGTTTAAAACACATAATCCTTCTTAAATAAAAAATTATATCAGAACGTTTTTAGAGTTATTTATATAGGCTTTGTAGTTGAAGGTAGCAGAAAGGTGATAGAAAATAAGTACGAAAAACTTAATTTCGAATATTACTATCACGAATTTCAAAATCCAAAAATCAAAACTCCGAAACATTAAAAAATCCGCTTAGGACGACTTTGTCATTTTCTTAAACTTGACACTTTCCTAACTTGTCTCATTTTTAACTCGGCTCTTTCTTAGTTGGTCTCTTTCTTAAACTTGACACTTTCCTAACTGGTCTCATTTTTAACTCGGCTCTTTCTTAGTTTGTCTCTTACTCTCTTTGGGTTACGTTTTTATTCAAATATGCTCGCTCTTCTACTTTTGTTCACAAGTCTAAACTAACCTAACCGACAGTTGTAATGAAAACATAACTTCGATTATAAAAATTACGAATTATTATTCAAATTAATACCATTATGTCTTCTATGGTATGATTCACCTGACCATATTGATACCTACGTTGTCGCATATGTTTTTTTTAATCTATGTCGTCGTCTTAGCACTTGTATTTTTTACGAAAAACTTAGAAATCAACTAAAAATACTTAGTAAAAAACAAATACTTACAGGTGATAAGTGATCCCTTGAGCTTTATTCACTTTAGCACCATAATTTGTGCACTTTTGAAACACACATGACGGCATTTTAATTATTTTTGTTCAACTGTCACGGAAGACTGACTTGTTTGACGCAAACTGATTGCTGCTGATTGCGACACGAGACATTTGGCTTGTAATGAGTTTTCAACTCAAGCTGCGTAGTGACACATCTGCTTCTTTTTTTATTTAATATCATTGACTATACCTATATTCTGAAAATTATCAATGATCTGCACTTTATTGAGACATGTCATCAGTAAATATTTATTAATGTAGTAGTATAATCTATTACACACGAAATGGTTGAAATCTATATTACAATATAAAATTGATTATAGAATTAACAATGACGTATATTTTTTCACAAATCTTAAATGACACAATGCGTCACTTAAAAATAATAATGTCTTGTTCATATTATCCATTTTAAATTTGCGCACGCTTCCGACTCCGTATATTTTTTTACAAATCATAAAGAGAATGCAGTAAATACTCATTAGAAGACATGCCACACTGTTATCCTATCCTGCCGCGCAAGTTTCGAGAAAATAGATCGTAATGTCAGCTCCTCAAATATCACAATCACAAACACAGTAAGTTGTACTTACTGCGTTCATAAATTGTGCGGCAGTATCACACAGTTACGATCAAATTTAGCTACGAAATCACTTCTACAAATTATTGTATAGATAGAATGCGAGCCGATCTCATTGTTACGAATCACACTGTTACGACCATACTTCCGTCCCTTTTCTACGAAATCATTTCCACAAATTGTATAGGTATATAGAATGCGAGCGAAAAGATGTTACACATCAAAAAACTAAAAAAGAATTGTTTAAAAACTTAACGACTGAATTTTACACCTATTCTGATTTTTGTTTTAGTCCGGGAATAGCTGGAATAAAACTCAGGAGGCTTATTTTATTTTCTCCATCTTTTCAACCAAATTACAATCATGTAGCCAATGTAACCTTCAGGTAAAAAACAATCGTAAACGTCAATATTTTGTATGAAACTTCAGAAGAGACTTATTCTACTTTAGTATGCCGGCCACAGGCTTGAATCAATTCTATCATTTCATTAATAAGGGCGGGCATAAGAATCAGTTTTTTTTTATATATTCGTTGTAGTCGAAAGGTTGTATCCATGTGTAAATCTATTTCTGTTAATTTATCATAACCAATCTAATTATTTAAATTTAGTGTTTTATTTGAAAACTGATATTACTATTTTAGAGAAGCTTAGAATGTTAATTCACTTGGGCCAATTCCTTATATCGAAAATATTAAAATGCGCCGAAATAGGAAGCGTACTCGTAGAGGCAACGAAAATGAAGCCCACAGGAGGCTAACCAGACTTTAAGCCAAAGGCTGTGCTTAATTTTGAAACGTGGCAAATTAACGAATGGAAATGACCACTGCATCTTTTTGAGATTATTTATTGATTCATTTATGCAGCTACAAACATTAGACATATATTAGACTTAGGGCTTAAATAAAAGGGCTTAATACCGCTAGCTCCAAAAATTTTATCCTATCAACTCTAAAAGGTACAGACGTCTGCACATCAACCTATCCTATATAATGTTCAACCATATGCCATACACTTATGGTGCAAAGTCTATTGAAGAAATTTGACAGTTTGAGGTAGTTTTTTGTGCACGCGTGTGTACATGGTTGTTTATAGAGTGTTGCAAGCTTGGTGGTTATAAGGTAGGCGCTTAGTTGTTTGAAAAAAAATACGTTTATAGTTCGAGTACAATTTTATTAATAGTATATCCTTCTTAAATAAAAAATACTATGTTAGAACGTTTTTAGAGTTATTTATAGGATCTGTAGTTGAAGGTAGCAGAAAGGCGACAGAAAATAAGTACGAAAAATTTAATTTCGAATCTATCACGAATTTATAACATCCAAAAATCTTAACTCTGAAACATTAAAAAATCGCTTTGATCGCTCTTCTGCTTTTGTTCACAAGTCTAAACTAACCTAACCGACAGTTGTAATTAAAACATAACTTCAATAATTTTAACAATGAAATCTTTTTTAATTATCATCAATACACATTTCGGAATATTTGAATGTTCCCGGTAGAATATCTCTGTATGTCCAAAATCTGATTGGATAGCTGTTTGAAGGTAAAGTGTAAATACAGGGTATCTAAGCTTATAGAACTGTTGCATCAGCACAAGCAAAACGTGCGTGATACGTCTTTTAATAGATTGTACGGCAAATTACTCAACTCCACTTGATGTTAATTTAATGCTCACATGAAAAGCATTTAAGAAAGACCTACTTTTAATAATGAGCACTAACATTATTAAGAAATAAGTAATAATAGTAAGGTAAGGCTAAGTAATGAAGTAATAATAGATAGATAAAAAGTAGTATATTAGTTTTAAAGAATTAAAATACTTGTTAATAACAAAAGGCTAAGCTTTAAATAGCAAATGAAGACAATAAACGAAGCAAAAGAGTTCTATTTAAAAGAACTAGTGGTCGCCCAGTGGTCGAAATTCGACCGTAATTTTATTAACGCTGCACGGATTGTATCCTAATAAATGAACAATTAAAAAGATAGAATGTGAGTTAGGATTGGCATTGACAGATTTCGGCCACTCCTCTTCCATTTTTTAATTTTTTAAAAAGAGTATAGGTATATGCTTGTGTGTCAAATACATGGTAGTGTGTGTAATGTTTGTTTTATTGATTCAATGTATTTTTATGCATAATTTAAAAAAAAATTAACATTTGGATAACCTTCTCTATATATACTATAAGTGTGCCATATTTCATACTCCTCCGTCCGCGCAATTTTCGTAAAAAGGGGTACAAAGTTTTTACGTCACGTATTAATATATAGATATATAGATAAAAGAGGTAACACAAAGGTATTTAATGTTGAATCTTAGATATTTTAGAATACTATGTAGTTAAATAATGTCCTCGAATACATAAGAAAAGAAAGTTTTTACTTAAGTGAAAGGTCACCAGCTTGTGTCGATTAATATCTTCCATTAATCTTTGAATCCCATACCCTGGTATTTGGTACATGTTTCCATTGAATATCAGCTGTACCTTTGAACTTTTGGCCGGAAAATCAAAATACCGTATATAATAAGGTATAGTTAGTTGTTTCTAATCATTTCTTCGAATTTAAGAAAAGCAAAACAGGAAATTAAAAAAACCGACTTCAAAAAACAGGAAACTATAAAAAGTAAAAACAGCTCTAAAAAGCAAGAAATAATATTGAAATAATATTATTAATTACCTAGATACGCATATCAGTTTTAAAGAAGGTCTGATGAAGTCGGGTGGTTGGCGGTCGGCTGGGGGACAATTTTGTTTCATTTAAGCTTTTATAGTTGTTCCATTATCTCCACTTTTTATGTAAAAGCCCCAACCCGACTTCAATAGACCTTCTTTAAAACTGATATGCGTATCTAGGTAATTCATAATGATTTTAATATTATTTCTTGCTATAGAGAACTGTTTTTATTTTTTTAGGTTTCTGTTTTTTGAAGTCGTTTTTTTGTGATTTTTTTTAATATATAATTTTTAGTGATGGGTAGACTCAACAAGGATGGTTCTCAGATGAGGAAACGACGGCCTAGTAGGTAGTGGTATTCCTGTGTAAAACTTCAATCTTAATTAGGTATTATTTTTATACGAACTAAACATTTTGGCATATTGAACCGTATGAATTAAGCCCAAGAAAACGTAATTGCTGTAAATCGTTGAGGAGTTTCCTTGCTTGTCTTTTGTCTTCATCATCAGACCCCTAATGACAGTCACAACTCATCTAGGTGTAAAGTTCTCATCAATACAAATTAACCAAGCCCAAATACAATGTAACTGCTGTAAATCATTTAGGAGTTCCCTCGACTATCTTTCGGCTCCATCATCAGATTGACTCTCTGGGATGTTATCATCAGATCCTGGTTTCCTTATTATGGTACCACCCTTGAGATATCGCCTTTCCCACAAAAAAATAATCATCAAAATCGGTTCATAAACGTCGAAGTTATCCGCGAACACATACTCGTATAAAAATATGTATATATACATCTATACATATAGTATATATACGAGGGCAGAGTGATAAGTAGTGAGCCTTGAAGCCACCTGGCAACACTAGCTCGATTTTTTAAAATTTTAGTCATCTGCCATCTTTTAAACGACTCCTGTAAAAATTTCAGCTAATTCCACTGAGCATTTTGTGTTTTGCAGCTATTTGAATAAAACAAGTCCGAGTTTTTTTTGTGAAAATGAAAAAAAGAGCAATATCGTTCGGTGATTCGATTTCTAGTTTTGAAATGGAATACGCGTCACGAAATCAAAGAAGAGTTGGATGCCGTCTATGGGGACGCTTCGCCTTCGTTTGCCACCATCAAGCGCTGGTTTAACGATTACAGGAGAGGTCGCATCTCCGTTTTTGGTCAACCACGTCCAGGCCGCCCAAATGAGGTTACAACCGAGGAAAACGTTAACAAAATCCATGATTTAGTATTGGCAGACCGCCCGCCGTTTAAAGATTAAGGAGATTGTTGAGATGACAGGCATCTCGGATGAACGTGTAAGAAACATCCTACACGAACATTTGGGGATGAGAAAGTTGTCGGCGCGATGGGTGCCGCGTTTGCTTTTGAATTAGGCTACGAATTGCTGCCACATCCACCATATTCTCCAGATTTGGCCCCCTGCGACTTCTTCTGTTCCCAAACATGAAGAAATGGCTGAATGGACGATGGCCGGTGGACGGAGATTCGCGTCGAATGAGGAGGTCATAACCGCCACAGAGGCCTATTTTGCCGAGTTTGAAAACTCATACTTTTTATAGGGCTTAAAAAAATTGGAGCATCGCTGGGCAAAGTGCATAGACCTAAAAAGGGACTACGTTGAAAAATTAAAAATTGAAAAAAAAATTGTTTTTATTATTAGACTCACTACTTATCACTCTGCCCTCATACATACTATAGCGGCCGCTCGCGGTTTCCTCCGCGTGGTTCCCGTTCCCGTGGGAATATCGGGATAAAAAGTATTTTATGTTTTAATTCAGGTTATAAACTATCTGTATGCCGAATTTCATCCAAATCTATCCATTCGTTGCAGCGTGAAGAAGCAACAAACATACACACATACATACACATAAACTTTCGCATTTATAATATTAGTGTGATATTATTATATTACGGTCGAATTGAGAAACCTCCTCCTTTTTGGAAGTCGGGTAATAAAAGACGATTTAAACTTATAACCGGGACAAGAGCAGCGTTTGAAAGCTATCGTAAACTGAGCCCTCGTATTTGAGATGAAATTGAATAAGTCCACTCGATTGAGGATCTTGTGTGGATTTTACTTGGCCATTTTCTGAAAGGCTTTCGGACTGAGCGCCCGTTTATTTGGTTCAATAAATACCTCCTCTAAAGGTGATTCTTCGAAATTCAATTTGGTTTTTTTTAATGCAATTGCGGTGCAAGTTTTTTACAACTTTAATCAGCTGATAAAAAGAGATACTGGCAATTAGACTTGACTTAAAGCTTTAAGTCAAGTCTAATTGCCAGTATCTTTTTTTACAGAACGATGTGACAATAATCGATATATTTGAAAACAGCTATACCTAGCTGATTTCTTTTGCTGAATTTGCAAATATACGAGTAGCACAGAAAGTAACGTTAAAAAATTTTTTTTGTGAAAAAGATATCCAAATACCATCATTGGGCAGATATTTAAAAATAATAATAATAATAATCATTTATGTCGCTACACAGAAAATTTGCGTAGGTATATCAAAAATCTCCCCCCAAAAAATGTATCTCTTGTACGAGTAGTTTTACTTGCGCAAGGCCGTCTAAACTTTACGGTTGGTAGAGGGGTAGAGGGTGTCAGTATAAACTTTAAGTAGTGTATAGCAGGGTTGTCCATAAAACAGTTTAGAAATTCTCCAATGGCGCTTAAAAAGTTTCCGCCGCAGAAATTGTATAACTACAAAATGCGATGTAAACCATCCGAAAAAAACACAAAACTATAAATAAGGTGTTCAGCAAACATTTCCATTTTACGTTATCGTTTAATAACTGAATCTAATATAAGAACCTGTCCGAATAAAACCGTAAAGGTGTAAAATGTGTAATAAGAGTGAAACATTTTCCATTATTGCAAAACTGATCCTTGCCAGGATTATGAAGCAAATAAAAAAGTAATTGCCTCCATTTAGGAGGCGCGACCGACAAATGGCGAAGAAATTTGGACGATCGCTGGTAATGTCAACCGATTATTGCCCATTATGTTACTTGAACCTTTTCGTTTTGCGAGCAATGTCAGCCGAGTGGCCGTTTGAACTGTTTCAACGATATAAGTTGACTGTACACTGTTTTACGGAATGTTTTGCTAGTAAAGTACAAATACGCGATTAAATAAAGAAAAAAAGTTAGTTTCTGTTATGCTCAATGCGATCAATATACTTATTGTAGCACGGATTCCAGATCTCCGATCCATATTCCAGGACAGTTCTTACAAAGGTGCAGTACAGTATTTTGATTGTTTTAATGTCATTAAAACTTGACGAGGATCTCATAACAAATAAAACAAATACTTTACAAATTACGATAAAATATCACGAAAAAAAGACACTACGAGTAATTTTTGATAATTTTATTAGTTGATTTGATTTGTATACGAGTATAACATTTCTTTATGTCGTACCTAGGTACGTTGTTTGACCGCACTATTTTGTTTATTATTTCTCGTGTAATTTACAGTAAATTATAGTATCAAAGAAAGCTTTTTGGTTCAATTAATTAAATAAGAATTGGGATGCTTAAAGCAACAACTATTTATTCCAATGACATCACGTAACCAAGTTCCACAAAATATAAATATTTTTTTATTTTACAATGATTTAATACAACGTCATAGTTTGTTATTCCTACAAATTTTAATACTATCAGAATAAAATATTTTCTCTGTGAACTGACCAATCCGCAACCTACCAACAATCAAAAAGTTACACAATCCCTCTGTGGAACCCGTATTAGGTATTAAATAAGAGCAGACAACGGAGACTAAAGCTTAAATGAAGTTAACAATGAAAACTAAAAATAACTCGAAAATTCCGTGTCAGCTAGGAATCATGCTGGTTTCAGTGTTCAAAGTTAATTTTAAAGTTATGATTTGAATTGAGTGGGTTTGGGGGCATTAAATCCATTCATATTTGGTGCTGTGTATATTTAGATCTCTCAATGAAATGGGATCGTTTACTCGACAGATAAGAGGATCTAAAAACAAAACGTATTGAAATGAAACCTTCGTCTAATAATAGGATAGGATAGGATGATGTTACAAGCTTGGGTTTTGGATGTATCAGTGTCGTGACAATAACTTCAACAAAAGACACTAAGTTGGCACCTTTTGGTCGACTCAACACTATGTACTATGGCAGTCTTGAAGACTTTACCGGTTATCCTTCAAACCGGTAAAGCCTTCGAGACTGCCAGTTCGAGTGCACGCGCATCGCCGCCGTCGCCGTGGCTTATATTAAAAGCGAGCGACGCGGTGCGAAGGATTTTCGCCTTTAGACCGGTAAAGCGTTTGTTGCCACCATAGTACATGCACATCATCCTTTACAAAACGGTAAAATTTCATCAATAAATGTTCAACCATATAGCTAAGACATAAAGTTCAAAGTCTGTTGAAGAAGTTCGACAGCTTGTGGTAGTCTGATGTGTTGGCGTCTGTACGGTACCGTCGTCGCTAATAAAACAGCCTGTTCTCCATTAATTAAGGATTCCGCGTGAAGTGCGCTGTTCTTATTACCTAGGACTCATATTCCATTTACCATCAGGTGTGATTAAAACCAAGCGCAAAAACATAAAAAAATACCGTAAGTACGTTATTTATAAAACTGCTTGGATAGACATTGCTCCAATATCAAGCCAATGCCTCACACAGGTCAGAATGCAGCGCTGATGTTGTTTAAACATTTCTGTCCAGAATAAATTTTTGTTCTGTAAAAAGTGTAATCGTAGTGCTTGTAGCGTTATCACTACCGGATTTATATCCGCCTCTGCCTATACTAGCTTTAAGATTATGTTATGTGTAACTGTTTTTTCATCGATTTGTAAGCAATTATTTTATTTTACGATTTTTAGTGAGACCTAACAAGGATGCTTCTCGGATGAGGAAACGACGGCCTAGTAGGTAGTGGTATTCCTATGTAAAACTTAAATCTTAATTAGGTATTATTTTTGTACGAACTGAACTTTTTGGCATATTGAACCGTTTGAAGTAAGTCCAACAAAAGGTAACTGCTGTAAATCGTTAAAGAATTCTTTCGACTGTCTATGATCTCCATCATCAGACCTGTAATGGCACTTATAACCCATATGGGTAAAGATCTCATCAATAGAAATGAATTAAATCTAAACACAACGTAGCTACTGTAAAACGTTGAGGAGTTCCCTTAATTGTCTCTCGTCTTCATCATCAGACCTCTAATGACAGTCACAACTCATCTAGGTGTAAAGTTCTCATCAATACAAATTAATCAAGCCCAAACACCAGGTAATTGCTGTAAATCGTTGAGCAGTTCCCTCGACTGTCTTTCGACCAGACCTTCAATAAAAAGTAGTGCTTTAAAATACTTAATAAAAAAAATTAACAAACGCACTAGTACGATTTTCGAAGGTTCCCCTCGATTTCCCTGGGATTCTATCATCAGATCCTGACTTGACGGCAATTGGACCACCTCGGAGAAATGCTTTTTCAAAAAAAAAATTTTTAAAATCGGTTTACAATTGACGAAGAAATCGCTGGACATACATAAAATGAAACATACACGCCGAACATAGAACCTCCTCCTTTTTTTGAAGTCGGTTTAAAAGAGAAGGAGGAGTTCGATGGCAGTGGTTAACGCGCCCGGTCTGCGATTGCACATCGGATGGGTGACAAAAATTTTATCATCTCGACCTTCGGAAGGCACGTAAAGCCTTCGTCCCGGCTGCATCTTAAGTCAGTCGTTAACGACCATCAATCCGCACTCGGTCCGCGCATTCTCCTTACACTTATTCTTCTTCGTCCATAGGGAAGGCTCGTGCCCCAGCAGAGGGGACATAATAAGAATGAGGTGATAAGCAGTAAAAAAGAAAAATCATAGCAGAATCGGTGCGCTGAGCTGCGAAGTCCTGTGTCTGGGCAAAGGCCTTTCCACACTTTTTCCACGCGGTCCCCTACAACATCATGCCATTCTTTCTTGAACCTATGATAATAATATATTAAATAGGAAATTTTCTATATAAATATATGTCTAAGCAACCTCTTTTCTACAGCATCCTGTTCGCTGACATCTGCGGCTTCACCTCCCTGTCAGACCAGTGCACAGCCGAGGAGCTGGTCCGCCTACTGAACGAGCTATTTGCAAGGTAAGTCTGCACCTAAAGTCCCTCATTTACGGGCGCTCCATTCGCGGCCACTCCATCACTCCAAATCAGAGTTGGATTAGAAAATGTTTGCGAAATGCTAGGAGCGATGCCACGCAATTTGTCGTTATATCACATGAGTAAATACCCGAACATAGTCCAAGCTTCCCTAAAGCGCGCAAAATGTATATAGACTGTGGTAGGGTTGTCATATAAGGATAAGATAAATTAAACAAAATATTTTATTTTATTTTTCATAAATATTATAATTTGCTTATACTCAAAATATTTTCTTTTTATTATTTTTGTTTTTCAATAACTTGTTTTTTTTATAAAAACACAAATGTTGAAAAAATTTCCACGAGCAGGATTTGAACCCGCACCCTTCTGACATACCGGGTCAGGTGCTCTTCCAATTGAGCTATCTGACACGGTATATCAGAAAGGTGCGGGTTCAAATCCTGCTCGTGGAAATTTTTTCAACATTTGTGGTTTGTAATTTTTTCACAACAAAATTTGCGTTAAAAATTATATAAACATTTTGTTTATTTTTTTTATTTTTCAGATTTACATAAATTCTAATCTGACAAAGACTTTTTTAAATACTGAATTGGAAAACACTCACATGGCAGATCAAATGTACGGTCATATACAGGGTGTACGGCAGATCGTTGAACATACGAAAATGGGGAGTAGGTCCAGTCATCACCTAAGCATCCAGGCATTAAAAAAAATCCTGGTCATAAAAATCTTTTTATAGGTTTTTATTTGATTTTTTGAAATTTCGCCACTGTCGTACCCACAGAACACAAGAAAGAGGTACCCCTATAACTTTTTCTTATTTATAGCTAGGTTCAATTTTTCGAAACAAATAACATACCATTAGAAAAGAGATTAAAGATGTTTTAAAAAAAGCTCAAGCCTTCCATCACCTTTACTTTTTTTTAAATGAAACGCAAAGTTTAGCGTTAAATTTAACTTCAACTTTTTTTTTAGATTTGGGAGACCACAACTTTGTTTTTAGCAATGACCTGTAACAAATACCAATTTTTTTAGGACTTACCATCCCCTAAGATTCCAATAAAGAAAAAAATTAGGCCTAGCTATAAAAAAAAGTTATAGAGGTTTAGAGGTACGACAGTGGCGAAATTTCAAAAAAATAAAATTAAAAATCCTATAAAAAGATTTTATGACCAGGACTTTTTTTAATGCCCGAATGGTTAGAATATGACCCCACCTACCCCCCATTTTCGTATGTTCAACGATCTGCCGAACACCTTGTATACACGGCCTAAGATTTTAGTGCCAATATTTATAATGTTTTCTTTTACGAGCGATGACTGTTCACAACATGAAACAACGCGTGTAACACTCACTGAGATTGTCCGCTGGCTGTGCCGGTGTAAATCGGTTTGTCTTCTCGCGGCGCGTACGTGAACCCGTCGCGTCAGTGAGAAGTCACGCACACATAAACGAGCTTGTAGTAGTGTACCTATCGCAGCGCGCTCTAAGGAAGCTTGGACACTGTTCGGGTATTTACTCATGTGGCTATATGGCCCCCATTATTACTCCACTCCATCGCTTCACTCTATCGCTTCACTCTATCGCTCCAAATTTAATCACACAAGGGATAAAAGACTAAGATATGCAGAGAGGAGAGAAGATGTGACCTAATCATAATCAACCAACAAGCAAATATGCAATAAGTAAAAAATAATCGTCTTGGTGGTGAATACCACCGAATTTGATACCTAGTGTTTCCCGACCTTCCGAAAATTTCTAATACTACCAATGAAAGTGTAATCTAGATATTTCAATTCGACGTTAAAGTATCGAAATAATTACTGGTACACGAAATACAGGTATCGTATTGTTATTTTAAGCAGCTCCATGTTAGTCACGTCGTGAAGTTTCGGTAAATTATGTAGTCTACCTATTCCGATCGCTCATACTAGCGTATTAACAAGCAATTCCGACGAGCCAGGAAGGAACCCGTGCAGGTACCTACTGTCAACTACCGGAAAATTTAGTCTGAAACTGCTTACGGTCCGGTAACCAAACTCGTTATTACTTCTTGTTGATATGCAAATTGGCTCTGGGTCACTATATTATGCAAATGCCAACAGCCGGTCAGCGATCTTCTTTTGTTGCGAGCTACCTACAAGGAACAAATTCAATTGACGTAACTACTAGCGATTTTCATAAAAGTTACATTTTACATCTTTGTTTATAAGTACATACTATTAATAAAGAGAGAGAGAGAGAGAGAGTAAGATTGCGACTTTGTTTGTTTAAGCAGGGTAATCTCTGGAAGTTCTGGTTCAATTTCAAAATTTCTTTACTGATATAATGCTACATTTCTTGCAGGTAACATAGGCTAAATTTTGTTTGTATAAAAAAAGATTCTATAATCTCTACGTATTTTTTTTACGAAAAATATGAAATCCACGTGGACGAAGTCACGAGAAAAATGCCACTATTGAATACAGCCTAAAAGTTCAGCTTAAAAGTGACCAGTACGGAAAAGTAAGGTTTTTCCGTACTGGTCACCAACAGTTGCTATTAATTTAAAATAATTACTTTAATAATTACGTCGCCCAAATTACGAGGCATGTAATTATCTCTAAAAGCTTGTTTTGGCGTAGAACGATCAACGTCACGATCGGATTTCAGTTTGTTCATCTGAAGAGGGTTGTTGTGCTACGAAGGGAATTATCACAATGTTATAGGCTATTTGACTCGCTATTTGCTATAGACTGCGTAATGGAAGGAAGTAAATGTTGAGATGACGGCTGATAGAGGAGAATGAAGAAGATAACCATGTTGCATTTATTTTGACCCTGTCCTTTGATGTGTGTTTCACAACGCCATCGTCATTTCATAACTTAATTTAAACTACAAATAAAGAGACTTGATGGCATACTTTTATTTGTCATTTTTAGAAGGCTTCTTGAATTCTTTTTCATGTGACAGATATCTTAAACTAAATTAATTTTAATTAAATTAACTCAATACCTATGCCGAAACGTGAACTCGAACCATACTATGAAATATCGTTTTTATTTAAAATCACGGGTACCGATCATCACAACATAAAGAACAATCATTTCAAATTCATTCAACGTCCGGAATTGATTTACATTGGGAATGCGACGCGCAATATTTCGCAAACTCCTAAATACACAGGAGCGTGGCGGATTCTAAACAAGGGTATTTATCATTTTGTCGATGATAAAGTGCCGGCGGGACGATCGGGCCATCCATCATAGCACCTTCTCGATATCGGACACGGGCCAGCGGCGGGCGCCGGCGGCGGCCTAACGAGTGCGAGCGCATTAATACAATCGTTACACCAATCAAGTGGAGTAAAGGAAACGGAAATAGCGAACAGGCATAGCGAGATGACCTAATCGACTTGGAAATACAGAACGTAACACGGGCAAGGGTATTTAAAACTATTTATATTTACACGTCGTCATTAGTATTTACTTTTAAATTCATATAATTTTGAGAAAACCACTATATTTTTAATGAGAAGCACAGTTCTATGTAGCTATATTCCGGTTTGAAGATCCATGACATTATCCTACTAATATTATAAACGCGAAAGTATGTAAGTATGGATGGATGTTTGTTACTCTTTCACATAAAAACTACTGAATGGATTTCGATGAAATTGATTACCTGGATTAACACATAGGACACTTTTTATCCCGATATTTCTACGGGAACGGGAACCACGCGGGTGAAACCGCGAGCGGCCGTTAGTATGACGTAAGAGTAAGAAGCGTGAATACTCAGTCTAGTCTTTACTGAAATTCAAGGGATATATATCATTAATCGTCACACTTTACCATCAAATAAAGAGTCGAGTTGTAGGCTGTATTGGTTTGACCCGATTGTTTTCCCCAACGTGAAAAGGAGAGTCAAGCTAACAAGACCTATGTTTATGGATCTTGGCCTGCGTCCTCAACGTATGCAGTGAGCGGGACGGAAGTGGTGGCGGGGCGGAAAGCGGAGATCTAGACATAATACACATTATTAAACTCGGCTTAGTGCCTTGCTATTATGACCAATAGTAGGCACCAATATAATTTTCTTATGTTGTCACCGAGTAATGATTTGGTTGGAGTAGGTGTCGCAGCGGCCGGTAGGCGGCAAGTACCTGCCGCCCTACAGGTTCTATTTTTGTTGTAATTGACAGACTTACATGCCTCTGAACACAATGTTCAAATTATAGAAAAAAATATTATAAACTTGAAAAGCACTATCATTAAGATAGTGCTTTTTGAGTTTTAATTTAATATTAATAATACTTAACGAATTCCTAAGTGCTTTTGTTAGTGAATTAATAAATAATAATATTATGGACTGGGTTCGTACTTGTTCCACGTATGGCCTTTTAAAGTTAGAGAAGGAAAATTACTTTGTTGCCTGTAGTCTAAGTCTAAGTAAAGGGCTGGACTAGTGTGCATGTGTAGTAAAATAGAATCGGGAGGAAGACCGGGCGCGTTAACCACTGCACCATCGAACTCCTCATACATAATATTATAGGAGTTTGTTTTCACGAAATCGCTGTCGCGTACTCGCGTCGCCGCTCGCCGTCGCCTTACCAGTGCGCCCCCTGCTTACAGATCCGTCCGCGTGCCGTAAATTGTTCGGTGCTCTTTATTGCATCCATTTTACGGTGCAGTCGACTTTTTACGTCCGACTAATGAAGTCGCCGGAGGACGCGCTCTATTGGCAGGTGTCTGTTGATACCGAGAGCCACCGTGGCCTAAGATGGGGGGGGGGTAATTATTCTTGGCCCAGTATTCCCCTTATTTCTATTTTAGCGATATTTAAATTGTGCCTTCAGTCTACTAGTGATGGCGTATTGAACAGCTAGAGATAAGATAACCAGTGCCTCAGTAGTAGAGGATTCCGGGTGAAGTGCGCTTTCCATCTTTGGCCTTATCTTCACTAAACATAAGAGAAGATGGAAGCCAAGTGCTTTACCGGAAGATATTACAAAAAAAAGTCTACTAATCGCTAATACTCCGTGGCTTCAACAATAAAAGCGTCTCAGCGCAGCCTGATTTTGTTTTTTGGACTATGGAAAAAATGTCACAAGCAAGATGATTCTCTTAGACCACAAACCCTGCAAAGGGTTCAAAACATCTTTATCTACAGGAACTAAGAAAATGCACCAATTGCTATACCAAAAAACTTTGTACGAAATGTGAATTTGTACCAACCCAGCAAAAGCGATAATTTTGTACAAATTGAGAGTATTTCTAAACTTAGAATGTACGAATTGCTAAATCAGAATACTTTGTACGAAATGCGAATCTGCACCAACCCCGCCACACTCAAATAATTATTATGTAAAATAAAAGCGTTTAAACCAGTAAACAGTTTTTCCTATCAAGATTAATTTAATTATTATAAACCACTTCACCAATTGGTCTTTCCAACTTTATCATACTAACAGCTTTTTACTTTTGTATGTTTGCAACGAATAAACTTATAAACTACTGGACCGATTTAAAAATTCTTTCACAATTAGAACGCTACATTAGCGCTGAGTAACATAGGCTATATTAAAAAAGAAATGTCCACCCGTGCGAAGCCGGGACGGGCCGCTAGTCACAAAATATAGTACAATTTAGATCTAGAGGCTTTGCTTATTTTTGCCGCTTGATGTGCACGGTACATCCTCGCATGATGATTAACCTCATCAATCACGATGAAGATGAAACACGATATGTACACAAATGAAAAAAACATAAGCGTTCGCTTTTTCGCGTATACTCATATATTAAGTAATCCTATACTAAGCAACCTTCACCTTTCGACGCTGAAAGATCTCTTATTTAGTTGTAACAGAATAACCTTGTGTATGGTATATTGGGAGCTTTTTTTCTAACCGGTTCGAGATTATTAATATTAATGGTGCTTACAGTGATTGCTTGTTTGTCTGATTAATTCTATGCGGTAATGAGTTTTGAGTCTAGCTGAAATAAAGAAACTTTGTTTTGTGAATGGTTCGACTGGGTTCTTAGAAATAATAGAGTTTCGTATTCCTAGTTTTCAGAAACTGGCATATGCAAATTTTAGTTTGAAGACAGTTAATGATAACTTACCTAATTTACTAACAGTAACTGTAGTTAAAATAACTTTGGATTTTCTCATATTATGACTAAGCCTTGCAATGTTAAAATTATTCATATCAGTAGGTTTACAGACAGAGTAAAACAAATTTGGATCCAACAAAAAAATGTGTTTGTTTTTTTTTATAGTCGATTTATTTTTTTGACAAAAATATGTTTTAACATAAAGATCTATGTCATTACTATACAGGATGTTTGGTAAAAGGTATATATATTCCCGAAACATAACCATGCAACCAAGTTCAAATAACACTATGATAGCATGCAAAATCGTATTTACGTAGACTTACTTTTCCATAAAAAAAACTTAAATTATTTTATTACAATTTATTTGTTCAATCCTGCAATGTTTAGACTTCTGTTTATGTTTGACCATGAGGTTGACGACCAAGAACAACGTATCAGCTAGACCTAAGGCTGCCACTAGGGCTTCCAAAATTACGGGATATCTAATTACGTAACTGGTTATGCACTATAATGCTCCAATTACGTAACTAGTTGGGATTTTTTTAAGCCACTATATTTTTTCGTCATATAAGTTGTTTTAGAAGGAAATTGAAATGAAAGTTTAAACAATTACAAACTTTTTATTTATTAGAAACTTATTACGTAATAATAAATTTAATTTTTGTTCCTGATAATGTGATCTCATAAATGACAAAGAATGCAATGTATTATCTCCTATGGAACTTCTAAGTTTATTGCATAAAGAACCTGCAGAAGAAAACGCTCGTTCAGCTTCAACACTAGTGGGCGTTATCGATAGCAAATAAATAAATAGGCTGCTGTCAGGAAAACTTCACGACCGCCACCAGCGCTGTCGTAAATGCACATTTCACACGTATGATAGATTCAAGATCTGTGTTAACTCCAGGTTTATTTACTTTTGTAATTTTTTTATTATTATTTATGAAATTTCTTTGTCTAGTTGCTGTGCAACGGTTAACTCTTCGCCACACTCGTAACAAAATTACTGACTGATCAGTCTGATTATCTGTAATAATGATGTCGTTTTCTTCATTTAGACAAAAGGTGGCCAACCTTTTCGGCAGCTGGGCCAAATTACAGAAAAAGGATACGTAAAAACAGTTTTCCAGGTAAACATCAGTACCTTATTTATGTTAGAATTGATTCTAAACGTGAAATAGAAAAAAATCGTGGTTTTGTTGAAAAAAAGTAAATTTTTAGGGACAGCTCCGCGGGCCACAAGATGACACTCGGCGGGCCGCATGCGGCCTGCGAGCCTCGGGTTGGCCGTCCTTGATTTAGAGAATATAGATCTTAAGGGATTCCCCTACGTTGCTTGACTTAAAATATAAACTTTATTCGCTACGTATCAGAAGTAATTATTGCGCTACAATTTACTAATAACCTAACCATTAACAACCAAAGGGACTTCCTTATGATTCTCAGACGTTTAACCTTTTCACCGCCCAACTATTCTGCACGCGATGTCCCGCTGTACGCCAACGTATACTTAAATGTATTTTAATAAAGTAGGTAAGTACAAAGAAGAACTTCTATAGAAGTGCTGGCGTGGACGGCACGAAAATCTCGAACTTCTATAGAAGTTGTTGGCGGTAAAAAGGTTAAGAATGGACTCTATGCCTTTGCGATTTAAAACCAAATATTGCAAGCGCAATGAAAAGTTATCAAATACGCCACGGAGAATACACACTTGTACAGTATTGTAGGCCTAGCACGCACGGCAGCCGTGACATGAGTCTCTCACCACACTTCTTTCCCTTTCGCACATTGCTTAGCGCGCTATATTCGAAAGAGAAGGGAAGTGTGAGAGACTGATCGAGAAGATGTCGCGGCTGCCGTGCTAGACCTAATGGTAATGGTGTTGTCATATCATAATGGTTAGTATTGCCGTGACATGAAAGTAGAAAATTTAATTGAATTGATATTTTATTTATGTGTATGTAAGTACTTACGTAATTACGGAATTTTACCTTTAAGTTACGTATTTAAGAAATAGTCAAAATCTGTCCGTAATTACGTAATTGCGAAATTACGTAATTACGTAATGGAAGCCCTAGCTGCCACTTTACAGTTTTACTTAGTAACAAGGAACCTCAATAGCTCGGCTATGTGGTGCTTTAAGTTTAAGTTATGTTCATAATTTTCCAGGTTCATGAACGATACCCTATATCTGCCATATTTGGAATTATACAGGTATTAGCAAACACCCTGTATACTATAGTCATAGTCATTGAAACCCGTTTAATAAACTAATCAGTCGTCGTATTATACAGGCTGTCCCTAGCCTCTGGAAAAATATTAACACTACACGTTAATTATTATCACGCATTTTATTCTATTCTATTTTAATTCTAAGGTATTTCTAAGCACCGAAACATCAATATTTTTTTTAAATAATCACTTTGGAACAGCTTGTATGATATATACATGTTGTACATGTACCATTGAATGCACATAGCATTTGATTTCATGTTTGATTCTACTCCTGTAGCTGCAATTTTGATACGTTTAACACCCGCACACACCTTGTTTGGCATTGAATTGTCTTTATTATTTATCATTGTCAATAATTGACACGGTATGTCACTATTTGTTGTCGTTTTGTTGGGATTAAATTTGTGAATAAAAAAATAAATTTTGTTTTATCTTCTTATTGAAAAAATAATAACTGAACGGAAATTCTGAGAAGTAGCGTTACACGGGCTTTCAATGTTTGTTCTGACCGTAAGGTCTCGTTGTGTTTTTAAACTTTCCCTGTACAGCTTATTACTGACATAATTTAATTTCTTGTAAGTGTCTTGGGTCTTCTTTAAGCTGTAAGAGATTTATTCTAATAAATAAATAAATAATATGGAACGAAAAAGATTGTGCATCATCAAAATTTCATGACCTTACGATCAGAATTTGGTTGCGCTAAATACTAATTTAGCGCAACCAAATTCTGATACACGTCCACGGCTAGTCAAAGAGCTGCGGCCACAGAACACAAGAAAGAGGTTAGAAGTCGTAAGTGGGCGGAACCCGCGCGCCACTCATATGAGCGAACACTCATATCCAGTCCGTTTCACGATTTGACACTTCTTAGTCGTTTGCGAACTATCGCTCTGTGATTTTGCGGAATATTTACATAAATATGCCTTCTTGTGCTATTTTGACAAGCATGAAGCAAAGTAAAACATCTAATGTTATACATGGAAACATTTATTTTCATCGGTACGTTCGTATTTACTGTTTAATTAGTTAAAAGTGAAAAAAAATCAACAATGTCAATAAAAATATACATTGCTTGTTAAAAACATAGTCAATGTAAATTACGTTGTTTCCAGAAAGCGATGTACATTGTTTTGTGCAATTGTGCAAAAATAGTGCAGTGCAGGGTTATCGTACCAACATTTATCGATAGTCTGGTTTCTGGTAATAATATTTGTAGACATGATTTATGAGAGATTCCTGTAATAACTTTGTTTTCCCTCGGAAATTAATACAAAATTAAAATGGATCGACGCGAAGGGGCAAATTTTATTCAGATGATTATTGCATTAATCAGCTAACAGAAGAATAATTGCTTTACTAGATGTCGGCGCACCACCCCTTTCAATACAATTAACATAATCGATAATTGTATCACATCACTAACTTTCCACAATTTAAATGTTACCAGCGTAGCTATAAAATATTTATTTTATTTTATTAATTTAATAATTTTATTTGTAAAGTGTATAATATAACTCAATATTCTGTGAAAATTTCAAGCGTCTACCTGTTGCCGTTATCTATATCGAGCAAAAACAAGCAAAAATAATCACGTTGGTAAATGTCAATTACTTACATAAAAAATCGATCTATTTGTAGAAAAAACGTGTAAAGTGCGTTTCACTGAAGAGTTCCTTTGTCGCCGGTATGTTGGTACAGAAGACACCTGCACATCAACCTATCCAAAACTGTCAAATGTCTCCAGTACATTTTTAACCATATAGGTATATGGTACCTTAGTCATAAAGTTTAAAGTCTATTGAGGAAAGACAGTTTGTGGTAGGTTGATGTGCGTGTACAATAGGAGGACAAAGGAGCATTTTTTTTAAAACGCACTTTAATCACAGTTGTTTCGTTATTAAAATAATTAAAGAATTTGAAACCGATTTTGTAATTTTTTATTCATTAACTAGCTGACCCGGCGAACTTCGTACCGCCATATTTTTTTCCTAAATACTATAGTACAAAAATAAAACTACAATTAATAATTCGATCATAACTATTGTAATGCTTTGTAATGTACAATATTTTTTGTTTTTCCTTTTGGAGAGAAAATAAATACGGGTCAACGGCGAACTGATGAAATAATCTGCGGCATTTCAAAATGTGATTATCCTCGTTTAGACGAATCATGAAACGGTATGCATAAAAATTCATTGCGCTGACCTTTTTGTTTGTTTCTTGACCTATAGAAGAATAATATACTTTATTACCTAGGAATCAAATGAAAAACAGTTATAACTACAGTAGAGTGTTATTTCAGCCATTAGATGTTTTATGCTTGCATTGATACAATTGTATAGGGTAAAGTCACCAAAGAGTACGCACTATCAAAGAGTACCGCAGTGCTACTTATTGAATAATATTAAATCGTTTAGCAGCAACTTGCCTGTGACACAACGTGTGTATGGAGTATTATGCTACGTAGTTTTTAATAATCCCATTTAACATGTGTTTGCCAATAGGAAAAATGGAATTGCGTATAGGTATACGTACTCTTTGATAGCGTACTTTTTGGTGGCTTTACCCTACAAACTTATTTTCAGTAACGCTGTAAAACATTGTCAGTAAACTTGCATATCCATCTAGATATTTAATCGTCATTGCAACATTGATGTTCAGGGTTACAAATGTGAGCAAATCTTTATATGTGAAAAATGCCTATCTTACTACTTATATGTAACATACGTATCAGTCGCTGGATTAATCATCTTGATAAAAAAAATATATCCGTCCTCTCCTCCGCAAAATATTAAAGGGTATTGTAATGCATCATACGAACGATGTGTTTCGCTAATACGCTGAAGGTTGCCACCATCACGTCGTTGAATTACAATGTCGCGAGACTCCATATTCTCTCCAACAACCACAATGGCTACTTCGTTTAACATTGGTGCGTTGAAACGTCTCTCATGTTCTCCTGCAGGTCTTTTGTCTGCTCTGATCACTATTTTATGATCGTCCGATGGCATTATTTCTAAGGCTGTTTTGAACAATTTTATCAATTGATTATGTTCATGTAAGAGTTGTTGTAGTCGCATGATGATTTCTCTCCTAGCTGAACGATTAATAGCACAGCGTTGATTTACTTCATCTTCAGAATTTCCTAAGAAATAAATTTGAAGAAATTTGTTTTCACCATTAACTGATGGCAATAATGCTCCTGCACGGTGGTGAATTTGTCCTTGAATCTGTAATATTGGACATAATAAAATATTTAAAAGAAATCCTCATTCATGAGCCTCAATAGAATTTTCATTTTTTTGCAATGGTTTTGTATGATGTGTGTCAGAGAATTTAAAAAATACCTTAAAAGTTGGATTGAAACCACGTTCTTCAATTATATTTGCACCAAATGACGTCATTTGGAACACACTGTTGTATTTTTGAATATTCAGCAAGAAATGCTTTGATAGAGGTTCTTGCCCTGAAAGTAGTGAATTCAATGGTTCAGGTGGCGTCGTCAGTTGTAGTAATTTGACCTTTCCATTCGCACAACATAATCCTGGCGCTTCGAGTCGAAATCTCAAAGTATTGCAATATTGACAAATAGTGCTCATTGTTCCAAAATCGACCGATTTATCGCCCGCGTAATCGACTGTTGTATTATATCTAAACGCCAAATGTTCATAGGCGATTGTTACGGTTGATCGTCTGGTTTGTTGCCTCTCGCTTGAAGTCGTTGGTATGGGTTCTTCCGGAGTCGTGGTAGATCTCCCTTGAGAAATTCTCATTCTGTTTGCCTCCAAACGCTGCCTTCGCTCTCCTTCAGTCTCATTGTTTCGAAGATTTTGTACTCGACTTGCATTATGTGAACGCCGACCGACATTTTGACGCCTCACAGGTGGCATTATTTATAATTATATATAACACTACGATAAACCTTCAAACGGACCAAAATATTGTTGACTGTAAATCTTTGGTAAAATATTGGTTTAATAAAAATGATACGCAGCGTCCATAGCCCAAGAACTTTCCGATATTTTTGTAAAAAACTCAATAACATGCCAAATTTTTGTAAACGGCCATTAAATATAATTATAAGAGACTATATTTTAGAATCCAACAAAATCTCGCATTGGAAGGTATCGAAAAAAAGTTATACCCCGAAAATGGTGCAATTTTACAGCAAATATGCTATCACCGGTTTTATCGTGAAAAAGTGTATAAGTTCACCTTATCTAAGCACCAAAGTTGAAATCCATAAAGATATACAACGGGAAACTAATACTTTAGGAAGAAGTCGGTTGTTTCACTAACTGCACAAGCGTGCGTTACCCCAGCGGAATGTTGTCGAATTTATTGGATTTTTGATATAGAATAATTAGTGCTCCATCTCGTGTAATTGTGCGCGAAATCTTAAATTTGTGCGTCCAGTAGTTTTTGAGATATTCGCGAAAAACAGATGCCGCTGGGGTAACGTTACCCCAGCGGCACATTTATTTTTCCTGTGGACTTATCAAAAAAAAAAGTACCCTGGAAGATAGATCTTGGGGCACTGTAAACGTGCGTGTTAGTCTTAAATTTGTGCGTCTTATAATTTCGAAGTTATTCAAAATACCGCTGGGGTAACGTTTGGGTGGTTGCTGTATCTCGCGAACGGTGAGGCGCACAAATATGATTTTTTTACACACAATGTAATAAATTTGTGCGTAATTTAAGCAAAAGCAGAAATTGAAAAAAATGCACCGTTCTGAAGATATATTTATTTTGAAGAAAAAGGATAATCGGTCCTAGCTCCTTAAAGGTGAGTAACCTTAGAGACTAATTTCTGATATTGATTCGTACCTTATAATACCCTACAACGTCTATTAAAATCTTAAAAGCTTACTGCAAGTCGTTAATGAGTTATGGCACTTTAAATGTCACTGGCCCGTGAGGTATTTTGGTCGTCGCTTACATGAGTTTGGTATGGACCAGCAAATCGTTTATTAAACAAATAATTAGTGCCTTCATTCAACTAGCCATTTGAAAATTTTCAGCCTAATGCACTTATTATTTAAAGATTTATAGTAAAAATGGTAGATTAAGCGAAATACAGTGATAAACCGACCAAGTTAAGATGAATATCAAAAAGCGGCCGCGCCATACATGATGCTAACCTTCTAAAATTTATGGCATTATTTGTACAGACGTTTACACAGTTCGTAAAGTAAAGATATATTATCTAACATTTTATGACTTTTAAATGTAATCTTATCAATTTTAAACTAAAGTCCGTATGTGCGTAAATTATCGTTTCTAATTGTTTTTTATAATGTAAAAATGTCATATAAATTTATGTTTTTATATAAGTAATAATATTAACTGTAGGATATTTAGGTGCAAACTTTAAGTCCACAAAATGAGAGGTCATGCTTGTAAAAACAATCGGGCAAGTCAGCACTCGCGCCCCCATGCTCCTACTGAGTGACTTGCACTGAATTTAAGTTCAGGCGGGTCATAAAGTTTTGCTTATTGTATTTATACTTATCGTGACAAAGATACCTCTGAACACAGTCACCATAAACAGCACATTTGCTACAGTAACCAAGCAAGCACCAAGGTGACGTTGCAGCACTATATTATAAGCGAATCTTATAATATAATATATCTTTTCAAAATTTAGGTACATACATCAACTTTTTCGTAAGTATAATAATAAGCCATTGGCTGGTATGGGCCTCGAGCTTGTTGCCCGAGATTATTCTCTGCAATGAAAACCCATATATGAATAAATATATGAATAATTAAAGCGAACTGAAATTAATCATTTGACGCCATCGTCAAAATTATACCTAAATCTATATGAAATAATAAAAAACCTATAGCTTGTCAAGGTTGTGCTTACCGCGCCTACGGGGTACAGGTGTTGGCGGGGACGAGGTAAATCGGTCTCGGAAGGGACGCGGGCGGTGTAGTGGGAGGGCAAGCGAACGCACCGCGAGCGGCGGACTGCGTGCTACTTCATCCCCGCCAACCCCTGTACCCCGTGGGCACCGCGCCCAGCACGATCTTAACAAGCTATAGTCTACTCATCGACTCTGTTTCACTGACACACACGCATACTGTACCTACTCACTGTCGCTTCGCGCTGGCAACGTTGGATAAGCAAAAAGAAAAAGAGCACGCATACACGTGGCAAATTTTTATCTACTTTTTTATCGTTATACAGTTACAGTATTTTAACTGGGCCGTGTCTTTGGATTGACTACCTACGGCTGCTCGGCTCGGTACGTATACACGCAGTAGAGCTGCCTGTCTTGGTCATAAGTCAGTATAACGCATGCCATGGGGAGTCATCCGGTAGGCGCAGCGATTATCTCGCGAATATTTCAAAATTCTTTCACCAGAAAAGAATTTCATGAGAAACATAGGCTACATTTTAATTCATTAAATTATAAAAAAAAACTTATTTGTCACATTAAATGTTATAATCAAGGATTACTTTAAGTAGAAAATATCAAATCCTTATCGAATTTACATTGCTCATCGTCATGGAAATAACAAAAATGCATCGGTGTTTTATTTCTCAAGAATAGTCTATCGCTTGTGTCTGCACCTGTACCGATCATAATGCCATAAACTTTAGAAGGTTAGCGTCATGTATGGCGCGGCCGCTTTTTGATATTCATCTTAACTTGGTCGGTTTATCACTGTATTTCGCTTCATTTACCATTTTTACTATTGAAAATGTTCAGCCTAATGCACTTATTATTTAAAGATTAAATAATAAGTGCATTAGGCTGAAAATTTTCAAATGGCTAGTTGAATGAAGGCACTAATTTTTTGCTTAATAAGCGATTTGCTGGTCCATACCAAACTCATGTAAGCGACGACCAAAATACCTCACGGGCCTGTGACATTTAAAGTGCTATAACTCATTAACGACTTGCAGTAAGCCTTTAAGATTTTAATAGACGTTGTAAGGTATTATAAGGTACGAATCACCATCAGAAATTAGTCTCTAAGGTTAGTATTTAAGGAGCTAGGACCGATTATCCTTTTTCTTCAAAATAAATATATCTTCAGAACGGTGCATTTTTTTCAATTTCTGCTTTTGCTCAAATTACGCACAAATTCATTACATTGTGTGTAAAAAAAATCATATTTGCGCGCCTCACCGTTCGCGAGATACAGCAACCACTCAAACGTTACCCCAGCGGTTTTTTGAATAACTTCGGAATTATAAGACGCACAAATTCAAGACTAACACGCACATTTACAGTGCCCCAAGATCTATCTTCCAGGGTACTTTTTTTTTTGATAAGTCCACAGGAAAAAAAATGTGCCGCTGGGGTAACGTTACCCCAGCGGCATCTGTTTTTCGCGAATATCTCAAAAACTACTGGACGCACAAATTTAAGATTTCGCGCACAATTACACGAGATGGAGCACTAATTATTCTATATCAAGAATCCAAGAAATTCGACAACATTCCGCTGGGGTAACGCACGCCTGCACAATGTACTCTAAGAAAATAATAATAGCAGATTTTTTATTATCATTATATAGTTTAAATTGGATTTAGTACATTACGTGGTAATGGAAGCAAATGAAACAAAAGTAATTAAAACTGATCTGATAGCATTTTTAACACAGGTGTAATGCCACTTTCGAGTTTACGTAGAGTTTTTTTAAGTTTATTTGTTTTTCATTTATATTTATAGGAGGATTATTAAATTTTACGAAAGATAACTAATAAAGGTATTCAAATGTAAAGTAAATAATATTTATACCATTTTTGCCCATTTTTTATAGATTTTATAAAGCTTTGTATTTGTTTTTTTTAATGTCGCTGTCACAATTATTGGTGGATTACTAATGAATTATGTAATAAACTAGATAATCAATTTTTTTATGTTAAGAAAATACAGATATAGAATTAATGTTGAGTCTCCATATAGCGAATTAGTTTGGCTCTCAGGCTACCAAATACAATGTCAGAAGAAGAAGATTTAATAAAATAAAAGCAAATGTCAAAAGGAAAAAAAGTCTGTCAAAATTACAATAAAAAAGTATAAAACTACCAAATAGGTTCTATTCTCAACATTACATCATGATATTTTAAAAAATCTTATTTTAGTAAAAATGTCTTTTTTTCTTTTAATTTTCTTCTGTACAAACCTTGTCCTGACAATAACAAACTCAACAAAAAAAGAATTATCCAATTTTGTGCAGTCGATCGGAAGTTATGAGCGTACATACATTTCAGTGATTCTTTTTTATATATATAGATTTTGTTTTCACATTTATAGGTTTTACATTTTTTAAGCAAATAGCAAACTTTTATGAAACTTAAAGTTTAAAAAAAAATACCGTCCCATTGATTATTTAATTGCACAATTTCTTAGTTTTCTGGCAACATTGTGCAAATATTGCACAAGACGTAACGGCTAAATATTGACGTATAAAGTAAACTAATCCTTAACTTTATGCAATAAAGCCTATATTTCAATGTATAGTTTTTTACATAAGTTCTTTTTTTAAAGTTTTCCTATTGTAGTAAGCGACGAATCGCATATCAGCGTTGTATGTGGTGACAATGTGAATATAGGCTTATTTGTGTGCGAGAGGCGACACTGGTTCCCGTACTAAATTGTATGCATTATACTTCTATCCTCTTTTCTGTGTTCTGTGGCTGCGGCGTATATTCAAGGATGTTACAACTTTGTTCATAATATTGAGAACTGTAAAATAATTTTATATCCACATAGATATCTATGCTGGTCAGAACCGCCTCTGTAAGTAGTCTTCTAGTGGTTAAGACTACCGCTCTCAGACCCGATGTCCCGGGTTCGATTCTCAATCGAGGGTACACACGCCTGCACATCAGACTAGCACAAACCGTCAAATTTCCTAAATACTTTGAACTTTATGTATATGACTATAGGGACCGGATTATATGCAACATAAAAAGCTTGTTAATGCATGCAAATATGCATGAAAAATGCTTGAAATATGCATGAAAATAAGTAAAATATAAAAAAATATAAAAAGTAAATTAATTTTTTTTATTTTAAAATCAGCATACATTTATTTTGTAAATTATCTATTGAAAGGCGATAATACTTGCTATAAGTGGAAAAGGATTACTCCACATCCACTGAGGTAACTGGGTAGAATTTGAACTTTGGTGCTATGTTAGCAGTTATAGTTTCTGGCCAAAGTTCTACCGCGATCAAAAGACGCGTGGCTGCGGAGTGCGCTGCGTTATAAAAGGTTATAAACTATCTGTATGCCGAATTTCATCCAAATCCATCCATTCGTTGCAGCGTGACGAAGTAACAAATATACGAACATACATACACACAAACTTTCGCATTTATTATAATATTAGTAAGATGTATCAATAATATGCATCATAACTAGATCTTAAGTAAAATATGCTATTACCGTTGAGGATGCTTATATATACAAACGCATATGCAAATATGCAAATGCAACCGCCTCTGTGGTCTAGTGGCTAAGATCACCGGTTTATACCCAGAGGTCCCGGGTTCGATTCCCAGCGGGGGTACATGTTTGTGTACTCGGTTTGGTTGGTGGTAGGGCTTGTTAGTCCGCCTGGCTAGCTACCACCTTATCTAAATATGTCGCCATATCATCAATATTTGTAGCATTGTTGTGTTCCGGCAGCTATAGAGTTAAGATAGCCAGTGCCTCACTAGTTGAGGTTCCCGGGTGAAGTGCGCTTCCATCATTGGCCTTATCAACACTTTACATCTGCACAAGCAAAGCACTGTGCTTACCCGTGCAATATAAAAAAATGCATATAATCCGGTCCCTTTAAAAGATCACATTTAACAACTGCAAATATTTTGACAAAACATCTAATTATATCAGAGAAATAAGGCCCTAATAAGGCATTTTTTAAAAATCAGGCTAGTTTTTTTTTTACTTTTCCAGACACAAAAAATGTAATATTAAGAGCGGCCTCTTTGTCGGCTCCTTTGAATTGAAACTACCGTACTTTATTTTACTTTTTAATATCGAAATGTCTTTTGGCGTTTTTCTTGAAACAAGCGTATAAAAATTTAAGGTTTTTAAAAAAAAAATAGTTTATATATATAGTATGTTGTTGAATTTATCCTCAAAATATTTGCAGTTGATAAAATGTCACCTTATACATATAGTTGAACATTTATTAAAGAAATTTGACAGTTTTGGATAGGTTGATGCGCAGGCGTCTATTCATGTTTGTGTTCTCAGTTTGTCGGTGGTGCGGCTTTTTGCCGCCTGGCTAGCTACCACCATCTTATCCTAACCCCTGTCGTACCGGGAAATCTAGACATAATAGAAAACAATGCTTACTGGACTCGAAATCCAGTTATCGGGACGCAAGTGATATATTATATGTGGCCATAACATCAATGTTAGTCGCGTTGCTGTATTCCGGCAGCTAGAGATAAAATAGCCAGTGCCTCCGTAGTTGAGGATTTAGGGTGAAGCGCGCTTCCACCTTCAGCCTTATCATCACTTAACATTAGGTGAAATCAAGGCCAAGTTACCAGTAGGTACCTAATCAATAAAAAAACATGAAAACACGTTTAAGAAAACATTAACATTCGCGTCCAGGTATCTTTCATTTGCTATCAATGCATATAACTGTGTCTTGGTAGGGTTTTCTTATAGTACGTTTGCTCTATTCATAAATTGTAGCGAAGTCTGTATTCAAAGTAGCAATCGCCATTTCTAATCGTTTCATTGGGGCCTGCATATTTTGTAAGTCATTTGCATAAAGGTGGTAAAGCAAAGGTATGATAATGAATAGAGCGAAAAGCAAAGGAGATACAACCGCAATACCGTGATACGTATTTTCTCGCTCTGTCGATTAATTAAAATATAGTAAATATATAAAATACAATAACTGTGCCACTGAAAGGCCTCCATCATTGAAATCAAGTCATCACAACAATTGATGGGTAATGGCTTAATCGTCACGTTTGCCAAATGCGGGTAGGTGATCACAAACCCGGGCTATGAATCCAAAAATCCAAAACACACTTTGTTCGACCTTAGAATTGAACCCGGGACCTTAGAGAGTTTGCTGTTTGCCTCGGACGGCATTTTCAGCTTCACCGGTCTTGTTTGGGGGGTTCTCAAACCGTGTGAAACGAATCACCTTCGGAGGTTTTCTAGAGGGAACGGTATCACGCACAAATGCGTGTCCCCGAGCCCTACTAGATTCTCCGAAGGGTTCGGATCGGATCAGGGAGCAGAACAACCCGAGGGCGCCTCTAAAGGCTCGGACCTCGGCTCGGTTTGACCGGGTCGTGGTGGTGGAGAGAAGCGCCTAGATACATGTGTGTACCTGGTATAGAACGCGTGTGAACCGGTCCGTTGTACCCTTGTTCTACGAGTACGGTACTCGTAGAACACGGGTAAGACGGACCTGTGCCTAAACTAGTGTGCATGTTTTGTGTATTCTGTAAATGTGTAGTGGCATTTAGAGGATCGGGAGGGGGGGGGGGTCGCAACTTTTATAGGATCGTCGGGGTCTAAGAGACATTTTACTCCGCCTGCCTATGGAGGTGGAATTTCTACAGCTTATAAATTATGCCGTTGTGCCAAACTTTGTCAAATGCTTTCGCAAAGTCGAAGAAAAGAGCTCCGGTTCCCTTGGGAAGACGGCTTCTATTGAGACTGGATAGGATATGCTCCGTGAGGCGGTGCAATTTGATGGGTGCACGAGTGCTTGGGGCGAAACCCAAACTGCTCGTTTATTAGGATATTGTTAGAGGAAGCGTATTCCCTTAAACAGGATACTAGAACGCGTTCGTACAGTTTTCCTAACGGTTTGAGAAGACTGATGGGGCGATAACTAGAGGGGGCGGTACGCGGTTTACCGGGTTTATGAATACCTATGACAACTGCATCTTTCCACGCAGCGGGAAAGATTGCGTTTGTCATGGCGCTATTGAAGATAGCTACTATTAAAAAAATAAGCTGAGCGGGTAAAATCTAAGGATCTTGTTTGAGTTACCGTCTACCCCGGGGACACTACGGGGTTTGAGACGCCTAATTAGCGTTTGCACCTCATCCTCCGTAACAGGCGGGAGGGTTGCGGTGGGAGGAAGGGACGAGAGTCTATCGACTTTACTATCAACCATGTCAACATGGTCCTGTGGGACTGGAAGAGTGCTAGGCGAGCATTAAGACTCGAGGCTGTCGGCGAGGCATTCGGCTTTATCGTCGTCGTCAAAAGCGATCGAGTTATCGGGTTTGTTAAGCGGGGGCATAGAAGTGACCATGTCCGACTTAAAGGTTCTCGCTAACTTCCAATATGTTTGATGAGAGGGCGAGATCTCTTTAAGTAAGCCATCCCAGTTCGTACCGCGTAGCTCTTATATGCGCTCTTTAGCAGCGCGCTACAAAGAACGCATACGAACTCGATTGTCCCAAGTGGGATAAGAGTCGCGTAGTCTTTCAATAACAGCAGTCGCTAAGAAACAGAGAAGTAAAGCGCTCCCGCAATGAAAATTGCGTCGAGAGCGCTTTACGCGACGTACTGTGCACCGGAGCCTTACCAATACACAGTAAAAGAGACCGAATACAGAAAAGACGGACAGCGACCGAGCGCGCGACGGAGTACGAGCGATACGTGCGACCTGCGCGGCAAACGAACTGAGAGTGACCCGGGACTTGCAGGAATCGGGTCCAAATATACTTTTTTTTTCAAATCTGAACCTATTTTGAAATTGACTACTTTATATGGCGTCAGGGGCTGTGTCCGCACGATCCTTTCAACGTTCCACAAATAGGAAGGCCTGTGTCCGGTAGTACTTAGAATAATTTATTTAATGGCGGGAAGCAAACGGATTTCGATCAATTATGCAAAAATCGTATTAACGTCATAACATGATGTCATTTTGGGATGGATTTTAAATGCAATTTTGACACATCTTGTTTTAAGGTATGATTATAATAATAGTCTCACATGGTGACTCCAAGACAACTGCTGTGCCGACTTAAGCCCGATCCTTGAGAAAGCTTATTAAATTTCTAAAATGTAGCTTCTCCGAGATAGAAATCATCAAAATAATTTGCTAACAGATATTCAATGCGTTTTTATTTGAGCCCATCTATGATTTTTTATAGATTACTAAAGACAGTGGTTTTGCACCTAGATTTGACCGGCTGGCAGCAGAACACCACTGCCTCCGCATCAAGCTGTTGGGCGACTGCTACTACTGCGTGTCTGGCTTGCCAGAGGCGCGCGACGATCATGCCAAGTGCTGCGTTGAGATGGGACTGGACATGATTGATGCCATCGCGTGAGTTTTGGTTTTTTGTAGCTATAGGTAGCTACTTTTGCGTGTCTGGCCTGCCAGAGCGCGCGACGGCCATGCCAAGTGCTGCGACAACGTAAGACTGGATGCATTGGATTGGACTCGAGAACATAGTAGCTTAATAGATTAAGTGTACTTACACGAGTCGACAGTGGACTGTCTACTCCTCCAATTTAACCACATATAATTAACCAAAGCGCTGGAAGTTATGCAATACGTTAGTTACTACCGGAAGCCTTCTTTTCATGGTTTTTTTTACAATCGCAGGCTCGTCCGCGAGGTCATGGCGGTGAACGTGAACATGCGCGTGGGCATCCACACCGGCCGCGTGCACTGCGTGGTGCTGGGCCTGCGCAAGTGGCAGTTCGATGTCTGGTCCAACGATGTCACCTTGGCCAACTACATGGAGAGCGGTGGCGTTGCTGGGTAAGTCTCGATGTAGAATTAGAGACGTAGATACCGTACTACGACGGCTTACTTCCCATATTTCAAAACTTGGAATCAACATTGGTCTGGACGCAAGACTAGATTTGCTATTAAACAGAAAAAGTCAAAATTTAAGAAAAAATATCAAAGTTCTAAATGTTTTATGTTATTAGTTTAGGTTTTAACAAACGAGCTTCTAATAAAGGCACTAAGCCCTTGGTTCGTAGTCAACAGGGCGAGAGGTTTTGTAGCTACTGAGAAGATCCCGGTAAGGAATTCAGCAACGGCATTTACTGGCTTTAGAAGAGATTATTATTTTGCTCACCGACAAAAATTATTAATCATTTAAAGTCGTGCCGTGACGCCATTTTGTTTTTTTAATGTAATGAATTGCTGTCAGCATCCCATTGATATTGGGTCGTTCAGTGGCCCATAGTGATGGACTAAAATGTTAGTATAGTATAACTATGTTTTCCCTGCGATTGCTTAGACGAGTGCACATCACTAAGGAGACTCTGCAGTGCTTGGGCGATGACTACAAGGTGGAGCCTGGCCATGGCGGCCAACGTAACGCCTACCTGAAGGATCACAACATCGAGACCTACTTGATTGTACCGGACGATACCAGCCGAGTGGTGAGTAATAACGCGTGTTTTTTTATTTGTTAAAGTTTTTTAAGTGCTTCATTAGGCATTTTCTGCGTAAACGGACTTTCAAGAAGTCTAGTGCCTAGTTTAATATTGTGTGAAAGTCGAGTCTTTTAGTCTTAATTCAACACGACCATGCTCATGTGAGGACGCTCACAGGCCTTAGATTGAATCGGTTTTTTGGATATTTTACTGAGATTGCCTGATGCAGCATTTTCAGGGTCACCGGGACTCTTTGAAGGGCAACAAGAACCTCAAGCCGTGTAAAACGAAACACCGTCAGAAATGTTCTATTGGCAATGGCATTACGAACCAGTAGGTACGTGTTCCTGTTCCTCCGAGGGGTTGGAGTCGGATTGGTTCGCATCTAATCGAGTGCAACCTTTAAAGTTTTGAACTTGAGGCTCAGAGAACTAACTGAATTAAACTCTAACCTATCTATAATACAATAAAACTCTAGTTTGTAAAGAACAATGGCAAATATCCATACTAAAAATTGTCTGATACAAAATATGAGCGCACATAAACAAAAAATATGTCTTAAGATTCAGCGTTATTTGTAGATTCTCTATGTAAAGTTATTTTCATCTGAGAAAGCCGGAAAAAAAAGATATTGTGGTTTGATTTTTGGTTAGGCTAGGTTAGTTTTTTTTTTCTTTATTATGACATTCAACAAGACACACTGATACGAATTTGTCAGTTTCAGTTCAGTGTCAAAAGTAACTTAGTCTAAAGTCTAAGTCATAAAGAAACTTGTATATACGGAAAGTCTAGGTGTTGTCTACATTTTAAGATGCCACGGCATGCAATTGTGGACTTGTTGTAAAAATTAAAAGGGTTTATATTATGTGTCACATAGCGATAAAGAATAATATTAAGAGCGTTTACGCCGCACACTAGCGCCACTAATGAAAAAAAAAACATATCTAGTAATTATAGATAAAAAATCAAATTATGCTCAACAAACTATTTGAATGAAGCAATTTAGCATTTTTACGTCACCTAATGAACACCTCACATGTTATGGTTTAGTTAAATATGGCGTTATAGTTAAAAGTGGCCGTAACGTCTTATTTAACTCAACCATAACATGTGAGGCATAATTTGATTTTCTATTTCTAATTACTAGATCTGTTTTTTTTTTCATTAGTGGCGCTAGTGTGCGGCGTAAACGCTCTTAACAAAACCGAAAAAACACAAAACAACCAACTGAGAAAGAGTGCGGAGCAATCTGTCCGTTTGTTATCTGTCAAAGTGATAGGTAGATAGGACAGGACTTCACTACAACTTGATTCGATACTTAGGTATAGTATCGATACATCACAGTAATGTAATTGGTTATTTTAACTCAATACAAATACGGTAGATGTTTGAATGGCATTAAAGCGGCTTCTATAGACACCAATCACCATTAATATGGTGGGAACAAGAAACTTACTTACTGTTTCAAGGGTGGAAATCGATTTTCGATGGATCAATAACGTTCAATTGAATATTAAAGTCGATAAAAAATAATTGTATTCACATCCCGATTTTCAACATGGCTGATGGAATAAGAAAAAACACATCTTTGATATTCTTTTAAAAAACTCGATTTAACGCCGGCTTTCAAGGGAATATCTAGATGTTTGTAAAAACGTTCGAAAACAATAAATTCGTTAGGTGTAAATAACATAAATGGGCGCTTTTAAAAAGTCAGACAATTTTTTGCCATTGTTCTTTGTATTGGATCTTTTTGTTTCACACAGAGCTTACTCAAATCAGTTAGTTCGCTGTTAGAGTAAAACAATACCTAGTTATGAAGCTGCTAAATAACAATTTTTCAAGAAGTCTATTTTCAGCATCAAAGTATTTCAAACTCGGAAGCGTACTAGTTTAGTTAAGCATGATTGTGAAGTAATTCAATGGATCTAATCTGTCTCAAAGACCTCGGGAAATCCAGTAGGGGTACGGGGACGTTCTTAAGTGATGACAGATCTAGAAAACCTATGTGAACTATATGCAGTGATTTCGGCCCACTAACCCGGTTACACTGTAAGGGCCATAGGTTAGCACTTAAGACCTTTACGCCGGGCCACAATATTTTTTTAAATTTCATATACTTTTTTATTTTTCTAACTTATACGATAATTTTACGCAGGACAAGAAACCGACACCGCAGAGCTTTTCGATCAACGGCAACGTGTCGAAGGAGATGCGGGTCATGGGCCACGGGTCGCAGCACGGCAAGCATATATCAAAGTGAGCTCTATTTCTAATTATCTTAAGGCTTTATTTACAAAACCAGTAGGAAAGCATATTGAAATAACCAAAACTGATAGATACCATCAGATCAGAGCTGAGGTCATCACACCAAGCGAACAGCAAAGGCATCGTTAAAAATCTACGATTTTTTATTATAGCATTCTTTATTGCACAAAACCACACTTACTGAATAAAGTACAAGATAAAAGAGAAGAGAGATTTTTATTATTAAGGTAAGGACAGATATTTTTTTTAAATTATTCTTACCTTTTACCTCTTAACTTTTTTTGTAAGTCTTATCGTGTGAACCAAAAATTCAAATAAAGTACATGTGGAATGCTAGGAGGTTGATACTCGGAATCAAAAAAAAATATATCCATTCCTAAGCTGATATAGGAAATGTTAAATGATATTGCTGCGCCAGGACAAACTGTACAAACAGTACAAACTGGACAAGCCCAACAATATGAATATCGCACCACGCTTAAACCCAGCCTACCAAACGCACGACAAAGCCTCAACATTAATGCAAGAAAACCCTTCCTATAAATATTTATGAGCTATTTGAAGTCAATAAAAATATCCACAAGAAGAAGCCAACCAATATTGAGTTAACCCGTAAAAGTAAAAAGAGATTTAATCTAAGCTAGGTTCCTCAAAGATGCATTTTTAAAATATTTATGTCATGATCCTACTACCACTGGTTTACTAAGCATATTCTCGTATGAAGAAGAGTTCGTAGAGAAACTCGATAGTCGTTTTATTCATCATGGTGCAGCTTAACGTTGGTTGACATAAAGTGACTATGGCTATTCTTAAGGTACCGTTCAAATTCTGGCACAATGCTTTGACTTGCTATTTTTTGGTATTTTTAATGCAGGCAGCGTTACACTTTTACTTCATAAAGTCTTTTTACGGAAAATGTATGGAGTAGACAAAAGAAATAAATGTTTATTTTGATTATCTCATTAATAAAGGTTCCTTCATAACAAAAAATCAAGTTTAGTTTAAATATCATCGCACACTTGAAGACTGGTCGCTGCTTCTAGTCGCCGCGTCTAGTCACGACGCGACGTGCACGCGCACACACGACGATAGTCGTGCGACAGTTGTGAGCGTCAGTTTCGCGACTCTGCGACTGACGCCTAGTGTGCGGAGCTTTGAACAAAATATATGAAAATTGTCGGCCGCAGCCTGCCGTCGCGTCTAGACGCAGAGCTGTCGCAGTCGCTTGTCGCCTAGTGTGCGATGGCATTTAGAGTAGACTTATTTGTATTTATCGTTTAATACAGTCCGTTTTTTTTTGTATTGACCACATACCAGGTATAAAGAGTTTTTATTCAACTTTTAAAGTACGCGTTAACTTAAGTAGCAGCCAAGCGAAGCATCGTGATTCGTGACGCAGCGTAACGCAATTTGTATGACGTGACAGTTAAGGCTCCTCGGGGTAGCCTGGGCCGTGCCTTATTTTGCCTCGACTCACAAGATGCTGCTATAAACACGGCCAATGTTTATTGGGTAAAAAGTTTCGTGACCCCTATAAAAGTTAAACGAGCAAAAAATTTATGCAGCAGCAATATCGGTTGCATAGTTAAATTTCATAGTCCCTCCTTGTAGAATATTAGAAATGTTAAACTTGGGCTAAAGTTAGATACATCTTATGAATATCAGAATACAGCTATACGATGACATAATGACATTAATAAGAGCTATTTTTAGCCTAAACGGAATAAATGATTAAAAAAATTTGAATTCAACAATTTAATCACTAGGTTTCGTTCTCTGTACTATCAGATTAAGGTTACTTAATTACCGTCAGCTTCAATAGCACACTACATCGATACTTGTTTTGTACAGTAACACGCTACATCGACATTCGTTTTGTATAGTCGACAATGAAATTGCTTTACCACCTTAGAAGTGATTTTTGTTTGCATATAATAAAACAACAAGTACTATTTTTGTTTAAAAGACCAAGTGACAGATACGAGGTCATTATTGACAATGAGCCTTAGCGAAATTTTATTGTAATGGAAGTTTTTGTCAAAAGGGATAAAACAATTTCATGGTCGACTATACAATAGCACACTACGTCGACACTAATTTTTACAATAGCACGCTAAATCGACACTTGTTTTGCATAATACATCAACATTTGGTTGTACAATATCACACTACATTGACACATTTTTTATCTTCTTCTGACTTGTTTTGTACAATAGCGCAATACATCAACACTTTTTTGTACAATAGCACACTACATCGACACTAATTTGTACAATAGCACGATACATCGGCATTTGTTTTGAACTATAGCACAATAGGTACATCGAACAAATCCACATGCACAAAAAAGAAATAGAAGAAAAGTCAATAATTACCTTTTGATTTTCTCCCCCTGCCCAAACTATGTAAACTCCTGCAAAGCTATGTGTGATTAGGTGAAGAGTGAAGTTGTAGTTTCTTACATATATTGTATTTAGCCATTGATTCTCGTGAATAACTGAAGAAAGTCTCCATAAGCGTCCCGTCTAGACTTCCCCGAAACTTCCAAACCCTAATTACAACATGTCCGCGTGAGCAGAAACAATCTAGGTAAACACTATGTTGCCCCTTGCCTGACTAGCCTAAACAATCTATTCTCCGGTAATAGCTTCCACATTTAGATTTTGGTAGCTCTCTACCGAAATTCATAATAATATTCTCACTATCAAAATAATATGAAGTTTTCTATTACGTCAGAAACAGTTGACAAGGAGAATTTACAAAATTGTCAGAAATTCGAATACCACACTTGCTATCGGTTATTGCCAACCTTATTTACATTTGGTGACTCTGTATCAATCAATCAAATAATTTGTGATTTTTTTAAATAATGATTACTGCATAATCAGTGGACATGAAAAATTGACAAAAGTGGCTTAATTTAATTGACACGCTAAAAAACTGTTAAAAAATTTTGTTTTCAGAAACAGATAATAGAAAAAGAGCCCGCGGCTCCCAGGCCTTCGTTAAATTTTAAAAGCCGAAATTTTTTCTATGTATCTACAATACAGGTATAAACGAGCCCTAACTATGGAGCTTGGGTCGCGGTGGCTTCGGCAGGTAACAGGTCTGTAGTAAAGGTGTCTTTTTACTCACAATTTTTTGTGTCTCAAATTTGTTATAGTTTAAAGCTCAGTTTTTTATATATTTTATTTGCAAAAATGTTAGAAAGTACCACGTTTTTCTCCAGACACCTAGTACAGTAGTTTGCAACCCCCTCCTAGGCACCCTTAAAGTACAATTATTTATAATAATACTTTTGTCATAGTATATTAGCTGGGCTTTATATAAGTTTTTTTGACAACTATAAAATGATGTTTCCTCAGTCGCCGGACAGTTTCGATGGTTCCCCTATCTAGCTATAGCAAGATCGCTTAAATGAGTCCTCGCCTGCGGTAGGTATGCGGGGCGGGAAGTACGTATAGTGGCAGACCCACGAACACGAGCGACTTGCGACGCGGCGAACGGATTTCTAGTTCATTGCGCGCTATACAACGTCAGTCATAGTCAACGGCTATAAAAATAACGCAATGAACTACAAATCGCTCGCCTCATCGCAAGACGTCAGTGGTCTTGGCATGGCGGTAAAGTGATACACACGTGATAATTTTAACAAGATTCATCTGAAGATAAGCAATTATAAATATAGATGCTATACTTTTAAACCGTCCGAACATTTTTTTACCTACTACCCATTCAGAGCGTCTATATTTTAGCTATGGAGAAAAATGGAATGGGCGCAAGAAACTGTACAGCTTTTATATAAGTAACGACATTTACAAAAAAAAATTACCTATGTCGTTACCAAATCATGCAATATTACAATACATTTTATTACATACATTTCATATCATTACTCGCGCCCTTCGATTCGATCGATTCGATTATCAAAGTCACTGAGTCCTCGCCTGCGGGGTACAAGGGCGCGGAGGTAGGAAGTATTATATTCCCAAGATGAGTCGAAATATCTTTGGACATAAAATTAATAGTCAGTGCAAGCAAATGGCTTTTAACGTATACGAATATTTAAAAAAAAAATTGGATCCAAATTCTGCTGAATATCAACAAGATATTCCTTTCAACAAAACTGAAGCAAAAGTTACAGGACTATCGGAAAAGTCTATATCTAGAATTTTACAACAAGGAAAATTATTTAAAGACAACGAAAAATTTCAATCACCGAGTACCTAGATCAAAACAGATTCGCAAAAAAAGAATGGGAATAGACGATTTCACAAAAGGCGTGATGAGAAGAAAAGCCACTCAGTTTTACACAATTGATAAATAAATTAATACATGATATTGTTGATTTTATTTTTAACGTGCAGGACGATTCAGATGATTCTGATGATGGCTGCTTCGAAAGTTAAGAATCAAGTTCCAGTGATATTGATATGGATACAAGTGATTGACTTATTATTTTGATATTGCTTAATAAATAGCACACGTAGTATTTATCAAATATTCTATAACAAATAATGGCTTCAAAGTAAAAAAAACAGATATTTTTTTTTACTTTTCTCAAAACAGTTGATTAACTAGGTAGGCAGGCACCTCTATTTATAATTGCTTATCTTCAGATGAATCTTTTTAAAATTATCACGTGTGTACCACCTTACCGCTCGACCACGACTACTGACGTCTTTGCGACGCGGCAAACGAATTTCTAGTTCATTGCGTTTTTTCTATTACTGCTGTCTGTATGACTGCCGTAGTATAACGCGAAATGAACTAGAAATCCGTTCGCCGCGTCGCAAAACGCTTGTACTCGTGGCAGAGCTCTACGTACCTCCCGCCCCGCGTACCTACCGCAGGCGAGGACTCAGTTAAGCCAGAGTGAACGAGAGTGCGGCAACTTCACACAAGCGCTCCGAAACGCACACACACAAGCTCGTAGTTCACCTACATTAGCACACGGAAAAAAGCATGGGAAAGGAGAACCCGATGACGCGGCTGTCATCACAAACGCGGATCGGGCAGCGTATGTTGCTGTGGTAACGGAGAATAACAAGTATGTCACTGAGCGCTGCCGATCTTATTTAAACCTTGTTTCTTTATTGGATTTTGAATTTAGAAAAATTGATTACATATTCAAAACTAGCCAAAACTATTTTTGATAATATGTCCGACTTTAAATATGTACCTCCATGTAAATGCTTTCCAATAATATATTTAAAAAAATTATACATTCGCATGCGGATATACGTTATTAAATTTAATAACGCAGCTTTCAAAACTGGCCGAGCGAGGCGTAAATATTTTGCTGTGTCCAATTTGTAAATTAATATTTGATTACGATTGTACTTTATAATGATATAAGTATTTTATAGTGTACACCTAAATTGTGTGTTTCATTTATAATATATAAGACACCCAAATTCACACAATAATAAATTAACTATGTGTGGCTCACCCAACCCTAGCCGGTAGCTACAGCTACGTACGTCAATTCAAGATCACGGCACTGTTGCCGCACTCTCGTTCACTCTGGTTAAGCGGTCTACCTATAGGCACATTTAAAGTCACTTAAGCGTGAGCGCGAGATATGAATATACGTAAGCGGGTGCGAGTGAAATAGTGCGTACGGTCCACGGCGATCTTTTTCTGCGCATCAGTTGTCTTTCACTTCGTATTTTGTATTATATTATCCTGATGTGAATGAAGCACTAATTCGTAAAAAAAAATGAAATTTTGATGCTAGCAGTTTACCACCTTGTAGGAGTGAGCTATTACAACAATTTTTGCGAGCTAACTATATTAAAATTTGTACAATTTGGAATAATGCTCCCTTAGAGAAAACAACTTCATTGGAACCAGAAAATAATGGCTGGATACTGGAAAGTTACCAATACCATTTTAAATGGTTTGAAGAGGATCAGTTGTCTAATTATGTTAGTGATTCTCTAAAGACTTTGTCAGGTATGTAATTATTAATATGAAATTATTAGAAATAAATTATAGGCTAATAGTAATTGTTCTAACTTGGTTGAATTATTAAAGAAGCAGAGATAATGGAATTATTGACGACAACGATAGAAATGATTGAATATTTTATTGGATTTAATAATACGTATTTGAGATATCACTTTTTTACTATGTATATACTAATGGCTATAAATATAATTAAATCCCTTTTTCATTGGATTGATTACTATCTGAATAATTTCCCCTCCTAATAATAAACCCAGCACACGTCTAATAAATCTCTTTGAATTGTAACTTTTGATTTTCGATTTGCGCCACCTATTCGAACTTTCTTGTTCTTTCATAACCCTTTTAAAAATTTATCAATTAATATTTCTTTATATCTCCATTGGATTCAGTAAAATTTATTAAATATAAAAAAAATCAAATTTCAGTAGTTTTTTTTTATGATGTTTACTAATCCCTGTTACATTATTGGATTCTTAATTTAATGACTTATATTATTCCTATTTTATTTTGAGAATGTATTTTTTAGGACCTAGTAATATTATACAATAATTTTTCTTGGTAAATCTACTAAATAGAACTTACTATTTCACTCGCACCCGCTTACGTATTTATATTTCGTGCTCACGCCTAGAATGTGACTTTAAATGTGCCTAGCTAGATAGGGGAACCATCAAAACTGTCCGGCGACAGAGGAAACATCATTTTATAGTTGTCAAAATAACAATATAAAGCCCAGCTATTACAAAAGTATTATTATAAATAATAGTAGTTTATGCAACTGTCATATAATGAAGGGTATTAAAACACGAGTGTGAGTTTATGAAACGAGCGCAGCGAGTTTCATAATAGTAACGAGTGTTTTAATACCCGTGTTATATGCAGTTGCATACACTACTTTATCTTCACTAATGCAATTAGTCAAACAACAAGAGTAAAAGCTGACAATAGTTTATTTATAATAATTGTTCAAATTTTGGATGGTACAATTTTGAAAGTTAATGTTAATTATTGATCCAGCAGCTGTAGCGGTCGCGGGGCAAGCAGTAGAGCTCGTAGACGGAGTTGGAATATTTATAATTACTTCATTCGTCTTGTTTTCTATACTGTTCAAGATCGTATTTGAGACTTGAATTTTATTCATTAAAGACTCATCAATGTAGCTTTCAGCCACAGTAGAAGACTTCCACCCCCCGTGTCGTTTTAGTGCGGTCAAATCACCACCGCTATCTATGAGAAGGGTCGCCGAGGTGCGCCGGAAGCAATGCCCCGTGTACAACGCTGGGTTAGGCAGATTCAAAAAACTTGCGATAGTTTTTCCCAGAGCACCAAATTTATTAATACCAGTTCTTTGATCGACGCACTTCCCCGATCTATAGCTCAAGAAAAAGGCAGGGTTTTTACATACGGCATAGCAGTTGCCCGTCACAACGAAAGAACGATCTATTTTCGTTTTTGTTTTCGAAACTTTCACCATGATTGTACTGTCGTCTATGTTAGAGACTTCATCGAACTGGATGTTGTATAGCTCTTGCCTTCGGCATGCCCCCATTATGCCGAAGATTAGTGCAACCTGTAACAATAAACGATATAATAAGCTTGAGGTACATAGACAAGGCAAAAACTATGATTTATGAAGTAGCAAAGTGTAGGTACCTACTACCTAATTTATACACAAAGCGCTTAAACGGAGTGTCTAGATAACTTGCGTGTGTAGTACGTAAGTACTAGGTAGATTAAATAACAGAACTAAAATACACTTACCTTTTCAAAAAGATACAAAATATCTAGTGAACATCTTTATTTGACCTGATGTAAACGTCAAGGACTTTTTTTCCTTGTGTCCTTCTGAACTGCGTTTCAGGAACGCTATGACTTTTGAATACTTCGTGATATCAATATTGTTGTAGATACTCAGTGTGGACTTGAGCATAGAATATTTAGCCCACATAGAAGATGGCTTGAATTTGTCGGAGAGGTCTTTGAGATACACAAGAATGACATTTTCAGAAAATGATGTAGTTTTCTTTTCGATCTTCCATGCCAAAAAGTTATTATATTCTTTTTCATACAATTTTCTAGATTTTTCTGGCAAAAGATTGTGAGTTACTTTTGTTGCCAATTCTAGAATATCCGGAGGCGTACAAATATCATCGTCGCTGTCCATTTTTAACTTTTAATTTGTATTTTAAAAACAAAACACATTGCGAAACATTAAATTCACGCGTACGTGTATTGTCACAGTGAACTTGCCGCCATTAAAATCTAACCAATGAGAGCGCAGCTACGCGCGCAGGGCCAATCAGGAGCGAGCGCGCGCTGTTCTTTTTTTATTTAATTGGTACAAGATCTTACCAAAGAGTTTTGTGTATGTAAGTTTAGTAGTTTCGACGAAGTTTTCACGTATAACCCAACTGTTTTCAAAAGCCAGCCTAATATCAAAATTTTATACAACTTGTATGAGGATTTTGACATAAGGCTCGCCAGGTTAATTGGTCGCGTTTTATTGATGTTATAATGAGATTTTACGATATCGATGTGGATATTATACCATCATGTGAAATTGCTTAAATTGAGTGTTTTGTTGTCTGCGCTATAACAGTAGTAATTATAAGTCAAGTATTGGAAACATAAGTAGAATGTTACAACATTAGTGTAGATAATAGTAATTTAAGGGTGCCTGTGAGGGGGTTGCTACTGTACTAGGTGTCCGGCGATAAACGTGGTAATTTCTAACATTTTTGCAAATAAAATATATAAAAACTGAGCTTTATACTATAACGAATTTTAGACACAATTTTTCTTACCTTTACTGTTACCTGCCGAAGCCACCGCGACCCAAGCTCCATAGTCAGGGTTCGTCTATACCTGTATTGTAGACATACAGACCAAAAATTTTCAGCCTTTATAATTTAACGAAGGCCTGGGAGCCGCGGGCTCTTGGACTATAACGAGCTTTAATCTAATTAAAAATTTACACTGTCTAACAGAAATCACAAAGATGTACACATAACATCTTTGATGCCAGCTTAGTATATAGTTTGTAGCGACAGCATTATTACCTAGTGTCTCATCCGCTTTTCTGTTACACAGCGAATATAAAGGTTCACCAGGCTGTGGTTGTCTTTAATGAGGGTAGCAATTATTTCGAAATTAACTTTGCTTCGTACCTATGTTCTTTTTGTTTGTATGTAAAATTGTACACTGTATAAATACGATTACTTCCCGTAGTAGGAATGCCACGATACCTTGTTATCAATGTTGTTGTTTTGTTTTATTTTGTAAGTTGTTTTAGTGTTTTATCAGTACTGTATGTATATAGGTAGGTACAATTTAATAACTAAGAAGGGTACGTGATGTATCTTTGCAAAATAACTTTATATTATTATCTTCTTTTCGTCTCGTGCTGGTTTGCTTCGTGAAAACAATGTATAAGCTGCTTCACTTCCCGTGCATGTTGTGAGAGCCAACTAAGGGGCAAGGGTTCCAAGATATTAGCACATCAGGCGATCGGCTAGCAACGATGTTATGGGTTCCACCTCGGAACCCTACTTTGATTATGCGAAATGATGTAATAGCGCTGCTGTAAATATTTGTAGACTTTAGTTATTTACCCAAATGTGCGGTAAGCTACCCATTAGCAGCTGGTTAACAACGGTTTTTGCTTGGCTGCTGGTGAAAAGGGTTGTAGGTAATTTTATAATAGCTTTTAGAGCCGATTTTATTATATTGCGTTTATTAATAGCAAGGACTTTAGTAAATTTTTTTTAGTTTGTTGAAATAAGTACGTCTTAGGAGCTCGATGTCGCAGTGGTTAAAGCGCCTCGACTGCGAGTGCTGAAGTTAAACAGCTTTCGCGAAGGCCGGTCATCGGATGGGTGACCAAAAATGTACTCATATTATCTCGAGCTTCGCCGTGCTTCGGAAAGCACGAAAAGCAGTTATTCCCGGCTGCATTAGCAGTCGTTGACAACCACCAATCCGCACTGGATCCGGAAGGCTTGTGCCCCACCAGTGGGAATATAAAATGAGCTGATGATGGTAATAAATACTGGCATGACGTTGCAGAGGACTGGAAGGTGATAAGAAAAGTGTGGCGAGGCCTATTCCAAGGAGTGGGACAGTTATTGCTATTATTATACTAATATAAAAAGAGGAAAGCTTTGTATGTATGTACGTATGTATGTATGCATGTATGTATGTATGTATGTATGTATGTATGTATGTATGTATGTATGTATGTATGTATGTATGTATATATGTATGTATGTATGTATGTATGTATGTATGTATGTATTTATGTATGTATGTTTGCAATGAATAAACTCAAAAACTACTGATTTAAAAAATTCTTTCACCATTAGAATGCTACATTAAAGCTGAGTAACATAGGCTATACTAAATAAGTACATAGTCTTGAATATAGTCCTTAAAGTAAATCCTAATAGTTAAATCAACTTTAAATTAGAACTAAACACCCATCCATTCCATTCGCACTGTAAGCGTGCGCAATCATTTTACGTGTTATTAATTAGTTTGAAGTGCTCGGTGATAATTGTAAATAAGTTCAAAGTTTGTGTGTTCAAATAGTACGCCGCCGTGTTGGGCAGTTAAGTTGATTCGGTAAACCGATAGACGTTTTGCTGGCGCGACCAAAACCTCCATCGCAAAGTAAATAGGTACAGAAGGGCACCCGCCCTTCTACTTCTACTTTCGCTCGTTTGTATTGACCCCCATACAAACAAGCGAAACAAAGAAAAAAATACTGCGTTTTTAATTGTTTAAATACGATAATATGTAGAAATAAGTTGCCGGTTTTTTTTTTACTTTGATAGTTATCTTTCTGCAACCATGTAAAATGCCAGTTTTTTTTACATAGATAGTTATCTTTCTTGAGCCATGTAAAACGCCAGTCATTAAAGGTTAACCGTAGCGCTACGATCGAGCGTAGGTAATTAGGTAACCGCTATCGGCCGTAGCCCTTCTGTACTTATTTATTTTGTGCCTCCACCGTAAACTACTGACTTACATAACATAACCCTTCTCAGTGGGAAGCGAAGCGAACTCTCGGTGCCGCAACAAACCAACAGAAGTCACACCGACTTCACCGAAATTGGAACTTGAAACTTTACCCCTATTAGGGGAACTATACCTCAAACTAACGCTTAACGTATTGCCATTCTGTATGTTTAAAGCACACCACATGTATTAAAAGCCCGTGATAGTACTTGATCTGATAATATTATGCTAAAATTTTTACCGTAAATTTAGTAAGTAAATAAGCCTTTAAAGGTCCCACTGCTGGGCAAATGCCTCCATCATTGAAATCAAGTCAACACTACAATTGATGGGTGATCACAAACCCGTGCTATGCATCGAAAAATCCGAAATACACTTTGCCCGACCTGGGAATTGAACCCGAGACCTTCGGGTATCAGGCCAAGCTCTTTGCCACTCGGCCACCGAGGCGTCTTATGAATATTTTAACCTGTCTCCACTGCTGGGCTCAGGCCTACCCATAATGATCAATGGGGAGATTCGGTAATAGCGTACCATGTTAGCTCAACGCCATTTGGTGGGACCTAACAGCTTCCATTGTAAAAGTTGTTTTACTTGCGGAGATTGTTAACCGAACGCGCCAGTTTTTCTGTCACATGTTATCAACAAATTTGAATGTGTTTTATTTTTCTCCACATTTGATCCGTGTACAGGAAAACTGAATTGGTTTACATAATGGTGAACTTAATTAAGTGTGTGGAGGCTGGCGGGCGCACTAGAGTTTAAAAATCCCTTTTCACAGGTCACCAGGACTCCACCCCACGAACTTATTATATAAATACTGTCGTACTGGTAAACGCAGTACTTGCAAAATGGAGGTTTCTGGTAGAGCGCGGTAAAAGGATTTTTCATTAAAAATACAGTTGTAGTCAATATTTTTTAGAAATTGTATTTAGATTTAGTTAAAATAATGTGTATATACACTTCGCAATTTTTTTTTAATATTAGCTTTCAGTATCACATAAAATATGGTCGAAAACAGTGTTTAGTCTATGTATCCTAAGGAATTTATATTACTTATACCAAGATAATACGCAGTACGTCTGTTGAGTACTGCGTGTTACCTAGAATTGCTAAGAACTGCATTTCTCATTAGTACTTGGTACTAAAAATACATGTTATCACTAGGAAAGAAGCAGTAATCGTCATAAATATGGAGCCTGCTCATGTTCATAGAATTAGCCTTAATATTATTATAATTGTAAATAGAAATCACTGTTCGCCGATTCATCGGTACAAAGAGAATATTTTCAGCCGGTACCTTTATTTACCGACAGCTCGGTTCGCCGAAAGAATGCTAAAAGTAATAAACGTTTCACCGATCCCACCATTTGCAGATAAGGCAATTCGCTGAAAGCTCCACTGGGCGAATTAGCTTTCTTCGTTCCTTCCTCGTGGTCAAACTGTAACTATATAATGTTGCACTAGATTTAATATTTGCAACATAAAGTACCAGGCTACCATAACTATGCAGGAGATTGCTTATTAATATAAAAGAATATTATTATAATCTTTGCTAATATGTATTTACAAGACTACTTATCAACAAGATACTGGAACACACATAGTGTTCTCCTCTGGTTTCTCACTTGGACGAGACCAAGGCCGCCTGGAGTGCAGCTTGCCCGAATTCCTAATATCCCACAAACACCTCTTCCCAAAGGCTTTGGGACGTGCCTCTCTGCGGACTGTTGCTTAATAACCTTATTAACAAGTCTTCTAGCCCTGCAGAGTGCGCCCGCCTCTTAGCTGTAGGGAAATGGGAGTCAGGTTTTTGGTTGCAGGCGTTACCCTCTCCTAATACGGGTACTCTGCTGGACCGCAGTACTTTTCGCCTTGCCATTGTCCTGCGTCTTGGCGCGTATCATCGCTCATCAATGTCGTTGCGGCGCGCCCGTGGGCTGCCTCGGTCACCACGGGCTGTCCTGAGCTAGAAGTGCAGCCCCTTGACCGCCTAACCGATCGCTTTGACTTCGTGTGTGGTTTATGACGTCATCTTGCCATCTCGCACCGCCTATGAAAGCAACATCGAAAGCTAAAGGCTTTCGATATTGCTTTCATAGGCGGCACGAAACGACAAGATGACTTCATAAACGGTCGGTCGGTTAGGCGGTCGGGCCCCTGTGGCGGTAGCCAAAGTAACATTAAGAAAACGATAGCAAAGTAAGATTATAAGATTGACCACGTGATTTAGCGCGGCTTATGTCAATCCCATACATTTTATTCTTTTCGAACTTCACTATCGTTTTCTTAATGTTACTTTGGCTAAGCCTACTGGTCGCACGTAACTAAACAACTAAACGCAGTATTCGTGCAAGTGCTGCGTTTTAATATGTATTGAAGAAGTGCTGCGTTTTAACTACGTAAAATTTATATCATTACTGCATTTTATTCAAGTGAATGATGATTGCTGCATTATTTCTTGGTGAATACAGGTATTTAATGCATGTACTGCGTTTATCTATATCTATACATATAATAAGAACGTAGGGATAAAAAAATCTGTAATTGAAAAATTTAAAAAAAAATTACACAGGTTGCCTTAAAATCACTTACGGAACACGATAGAATAGTTTAAAAAAAAATTGTTTGTTTGTTTGTTTGTTTGTTTTAACCCAATAAACTCGAGAACTACTGAACGGATTTTGATCCGGTTTTTACCAAAATGCTAAGAAAAATCCGGAGAATAATATAGGCTACATAAATACTCGAAAAATACAGGGTGTCTCATTTAAATCGGTCAGTATGGGAAAGTCTGAAACTATAAGACATACGAAGATCTGTCCTTAGGAACCATGTCATCGATTTTAATAAGAAGAAAAACTGCATTCATACATTTAAAAAAAACCCGTACTCAGCTCGGGAATCGAACCCGGTTGTTTTGAAAAAAATAAACTTATACTATTTCTATTTAGATATCGATTGTGTAGGTCTTAAGCAGTAAATGGCTCTTTGAAACATGATGTCTAAAATGAATAAAATGCGTTGTTTTCACCTACTTTAATTTATTTTAGTAGGTGTTCGAAGTGACCACCGTTACATTCAACAAGTTCAGGCATGTAAAATTGTCTCTATGGTTGTTTGTACCTCTTTGCTGATTTTGTAATTGTAAGATCGTTACCTAAACGTGTTGAATATTGTATTGAAAAAAAACGGTGGTCACTTCGAACACCTTCTAAAATAAATAAAAGTATGTGAAAATAATGCATTTTATTCATTTTAGACATCATGTTTCAAAGAGCAATTTACTGCTTAAGACGTACACAATCGATATCTAAATAGAAATAGTGTAAGTTTATTTTTTTCAAAACAACCTGGTTCGATTCCCGAGCATAGTACAGGTTGTTTTAAATGTATGAATGCAGTTTTTCTTTTTATTAAAATCGATGACATGGTTCCTAAGAACAGATCTTCGTATGTCTTATAGTTTCAGACTTTCCCATACTGACCGATTTAAATGAGACACCCTGTATAATAAGAACGTAGGGATAAAAAAATCTGTAACTGCAAGATATAAAAAAAAATACTTTAAAATCACTCACGGAACACGATAGAATAGTTTAAAAAGAAATTGTTTGTTTGTTTGTTTGTTTATTTGTTTGTTTGAACACGATAAACTCGAGAACTACTGAACGGATTTTGATCCGGTTTTACCGAAATGCTAAGAAAATTCCGAAAATTCCTAATACATAAATACTCGAAAATTGTTAAATTTTGATTTGGTCTAAACCGGGATTTAATCCTTGGTTGCTTGGCAACTGTTGTTTATTATGTAACATAGGGGAATTTTTTTTAATGAGTTTTACGGCTCTGGCATTTGAGGCTCTGGCTCACTATTGCTATCGTGTTTTACGGCTCTGGGTTCTTTGCCCTTTTGAGCCTGTCATTGATAGTTGTTGTCATGAGAATACCGATTTTGATGCGGTTATCACCAAAATGCTTAGAAAATTTCGGAGAATAACATACAAATCGAAAAATGTTAAACAAATTTTGATATACGTATTTACGCGACCAACTGTTAGATACGTTCGTTGAGTTATTATTTTAGAAAAGTTTTGTTACTCTCTAAGGTTACCTACCCTTTATAAATCTGTGAGGCACCTAAGCGAACATTAGCACCGCAGTAGTAAAGCGACGGAAAATAAAAACAAGCTCGAAATCACGCATATCATTAAACTTGGCTGTATATAGGTACACCTTTTGTTTCATTTTCCAAAATAACCAATAATAATATGGCTATTTAGTCGCGCCTGCGCGCGGCGCTTATTGCAGTTTTCTAATACACAGAAATGTTAAAAGTTAAAACATAACCTATATTTGGCGGTATAAACCTCCTTGTCCTCGTTGCCCAAAATAATGTCTCTTTTTTTAGTTATGCATAGAAATGTTACCTACTCATTAAATTTGGCTGTATAAAACTTTGTATGTCATTGCCCAAAATCATGTCTCTATTTTTTTAAATATTGCACATAGAAGATATCTTGAATTACATAGCTTGGCTGTATAAACCAACAACGGCCCAACCCAAAATACGTAATGTTATTTTTTTAAATCTATTTGGTGAAAAAACAGGAAAAAACGCGAGAACAGGAAAATTTAAAAAAAACATGGCGCTCAAATTTCGAAACGAACAGAAGGAAATTTTGATGTTTTGCAATGCATTAAGTACCTATTTTTATTTTGTTAATAATTTTCAAATTATATTAATTATTCATTGTGTAAAAGTTTTTCAAAACATTTTATGCAGGTACGTTAAATATTTCAGTACTTATTTAGTTCTTATTAATTTTCAAATAAGATTTGTTCATTGTGTAAAAGTTTTATGAAACATTTGATGCAGGTAAGTTAAACACTTATTTCAGTACTTATTTTACATGTAAGCGGTTTCTTACTTTGGTTTCTTAACATGTTTATAGGATAAATCTGTGTTCAATGATACAATATAAGTAAGTAAGTATCATAACAATTTTAATATCATAAAACCTATAAAGAATGAATTTTGTACATACTTCTAGATTACAGAAAAATGGTTTTTTCATTCTTCTATCGCATAAGACGATGGCTACCTCTGGTATCAGAGTTGCAAAAATGTTTAAATTTGCAGGGTACAACTGTATTAGAGGCACAGACTTCAGATTTTTTATTTTATTAGAGGTAACTTCTTTCTGTGTCCTGTGATCTACCTCTAAAAAGCTACCTACCTAACAAGATGCCACGAAGAAGTTCAAATTTATCGCAAGTATGTAACATAAAATACTATACTGTATTACCTAATAGACAATAATATAATTTATTACAGTTCTCAATATATTGATATTTTGTATCTACGAATAAGAACATAGTTGGTAAATAGTTTTTTGTGCCTTCTGGCCGACAACCAATAATCCTGGACCGCTACCTGCTACTCGATATCCAGCTTCGGTGGACAAGGCAAAAAATATTTTGAAGTCCGTGGTTGGACAGTATAACAGTAGACACATCTTAGCTAAAATACACCAGTGCCTAGGACGACTCCGGACGAGTACCTGAGCTGTAAAATACCAATTTTATTACATATAATTGAGCGTCAGTAAACCCATTTTGGGTTTGTATGACGTAGCAACTACGCGCAACCCACCGAGAAACGGTGTTGTATACTTACTGAATGTATGTGGAGGGATAATTGAAACGGGAAACTGAGTGAGAATCTGTATGAACGGGACGATTCTGTGCTTTAAACTGAATATATGTACATGGCAAAGATGATAGTCGAAAGAATAAGAGATAATGTATGAAAATAATGATGAACGTAAAGGAGGCACAGAAATTATGCCAGAACCACACTAAATGGAGATCGATTGTCTTTGTCTATCTCAGCATTCCCAGCTGAAAGGATATTGAGAGTGAGTAGATGTACGTATGTCGGTAAATACAATGTCAATTTTCTAAATTTCCGATACATATAATTTTATTATACCCTAATAAGCTTAAATAGATACCTACATAAAAATTAAACTGTACAGACTCACGCGGACGAAGTCGCGGGCAACAGCTTAATAAAAGTGAAACTTCCAATTTTTTTCAAAAGATTTTATATGAATTAATGTAAAGTTAACCGACCTTTACCTTATGATGCCATTTCTAGCAAAAAAGGAAAATTGATTTTTTGTCGAATTTTTTTGACTGCTTTCTTCACTACGACGACGGCAGAATTCTAGTAAGGTTAAAATGTAAAGGTTTGAGATATTGACAAATGTAGGAGAACATGTCTATTGTAAATAACTATGTTAATAACTGAGGCATCTGTACTACCTACATCCACATGATGCACTCTTGCTGCACCAATTTGGTTCACTTATGAGTGCCTCATTTTAGACATGACGAAACTTCCCAATGTAGGTATAGTAACATAATTAAAGACAAAACAAAAGAATCACAATAGTTCGTCCCCTACTAACTGTTCTGAATTTTACAGCAGGATCGATCCAGCCAGCGAGAACAAGAAGCCAGAGGACGAGGTGAACGAGTACCTGATGAAGGCGATCGACGCGCGCTCCATAGACCGCCTACGCACCGAGCACTGCCGCCCGTTCACACTCACCTTCCGTGACAACAAGATGGAGCAAAAGGTAGGGGACATGTTCTACGTATAAAAAAAGAAAGAGTAAATAAGTAAATAGCCTAAAACTGTGCCACTGCTGGGCAAAGGCCACCATCATTGAAATCAAGTCATCACTACAATTTATGGGTAATCGTTTGCCAATTGCGGGTTAGTGAACACAAACCCGGGATATGCATCGTAAAATCCGAAACACACTTTGCCCGACCTGGGAATTGAGCCCGGGACCTTCGAGTATCAGGCTGAGCGCTTAACCACTTGGCCACCGAGGCATCTGTAAAGAAACAGAGCCTACTCCCACATCACTTTTTGCCTCATTGCATAGCTTAATAGGAATCTGGGCGGCGCCGACGCCCAAACAATCCCTGGAGACCTTTTGTGGCAGGCCGTTACGGGGCAGAACTCGGTGCTTTCCATTTATGGTCCTGGGTCATTCCCGTGGCAGAGAGGTAACGCTACTGGGGATAGCCCTGAGTTTTTCATAGCTTGAAGGGGACAGTAGGTATAGTAGAGTTTCATTTAAAACGGGATTGGTCGCCCCTGGCCCCGGTGTTTATGTAAGAAAGTCTTACCACATAAGCGAAACATGAAAATGATATTAAACTGAAAATGTCTGGCAATGTAAAAAACACACACATACACACGCATAATATGCGTGACATTATCACAGGCTTCTCTGAAAATCAGCGTTGCAGTTTATTAGAGCTGCAACTTATGCTGAGAGAAATCCAGTTCGTCGTAGCCTAATTTAATCATCATCATCATCATCATCTCAGCCAAAAGACGTCCACTGCTGGACAAAGGCCTCCCCCAAGGATCTCCACAACGACCGGTTTTGTGCTGCTCGCATCCAGCGGCTTCCCGCGACCTTCACCAGATCGTCGGTCCACCTTGTTGGAGGCCTGCCCACACTGCGCTTTCCGGTACGCGGTCGCCACTAAAGGACTATCCCGCCCCAGCGGCCATCAGTCCTGCTAGCAATGTGACCTGCCCACTGCCACTTGAGCTTAGCAACTCTTCGGGCGATGTCGGTTACCTTTGTTCTTCTGCGGATCTCCTCATTTCTGATTCGATCACGCAGAGAAACCCCGAGCATAGCCCTCTCCGTTGCTCTTTGAGTGACCTTGAGCCTTTTTATGAGGCCCATAGTGAGCGACCACGTCTCAGTCCCGTATGTCATCACTGGCAACACACACTGGTCAAAGACTTTCGTCTTGAGACACTGCGGTATATCGGACGAGAAGATATTTCGTAGCTTACATTAAATTACGCTTATATTAAATTACGTAAGACGTAATTTAATATATTAGTTTTATTTATAGAACCTAAGTCCAACTTTGCTACTTCGAATAAATACATCAATTGGCGGTTTATATATTTTGAAATGAATTTGAATTTCGACCGTGGAATGTCACCACTAGGCGGTTATAAACTAATTCCATCACATGAATTTGAATTTTTATATGGTCCAAAACGTGCTAATTAAGTTTTAACAGCTGCTAACTACCTCGAACTCGTGCGAGTGTTCGCAACTTTACGAATCAATCAATTTGCGAGAGGGGGAACTGTCAAACGGACGCCAAGTTATAAAAAGTGTTGTTTGGCAAAGGTGAATGCGTTAATTGAAGCTCGGACGTTTCACTCTCATTGGCCATTTTAGCTTTTGGGGAAAATGGCGATTGTCTCTATTCGTTTTTGGAAGTTAGTACCTTCTGTTATTCTTGAAAAGAACAGTGTTTTTTAATTTTTGTAGCTGAAGTGTAGCTCGAGCTCCTCCGTGCTTCGGAAGGCACCAAAGCTTTGGTGCACGTAAAGTTTCTAAATTTTTCAGCCAAATTATATTAAAACAATATTTTTTTGATATACAGTACACTGCAGAGCGAGATAGAATGCTAAAAGTATACTTCATCTGCTCACTCGTGGTGTATGTCGCTGTAGCCCTGGTGCAGCTGCTTGCTTTCAACGTGTAAGTAATAAATTAAATATCATACACAAATACCTAAGTACTAAAAATAAGTTCACATGTGACAGATCCAAATCAATGTCACTGTCAACTTTGTTTTCTCCAAGTTATTTTACATCTTAACACAATTGAGTTAAAATATGAAATTGCTAAAATCTACATCAATATTGCCACACAATTATTTGACAAAGCTATCTCAAACAATCTTGAAAAATCTCCTGATTTTGTTAATAATCGTTGGCCTAAACGCCCCTCTGTTGGATTGAGATCTTCTCGTCTACCCATAGTAGGTGGGAAAGCTAGGTCATAATTTTTCGTTTAAGGTTGTCCTAAATTATATTAAAAACCAAAACTATTTATGTAATTAGTTCCAAATTGTATGTACCTATCTAGACTATTTTATTTACCGGTGGAATATTTTCTCTTTTAGCAACGTGATAGGCTTCATTATCATTGGAGCTTGCGGCATTATCACCATGGCCGCCACTTATGTCATCCTCTGCGTTGACTTCAAGGTGAGAAATACTTATAATATATTTAGCTAAGAATTAAACAATAACGTGCACGACAATCAATCAGCTTTTACGATTATGGTTAAACTGGCTTTTGTTTTATTTTATTTGGGAAGCTGACAACATTATTCCCGAAATCGGTTTAGACATTTTCACTAGAGGGAACAAAACATTTGTGTTAATCACCTCAGTGAGTTTGACACTTGTAACTAACGTTCTCCAAGTCATCATAATTGATTTGTATTTAAAAAGTCTTCAAAGCGTTTGATGCTAACTTACTTCGTCTATATTTAGTCATACAAACTTATATAATTAAAATGCATGATCGTAATCACCTACCCCCTTACCCCCCTACCCTTACAAATAAACAAAGAATAAGGTCCGAATAGTTATTCCGTGTTTTGTTCCTGCCATGTAGACGTCATTTCAAATTAGAGTAAAAGAGACAAAACACGAAATAACTATTCGGACCTTATTCTTTGTTTATTTGTAAGGCCCTTAGGGATTTTTCAAATTAGACGTTTCGTGTCAGACCGCTTTCATTTCGTATTCATATTAAAAGCCAGCCGTACGACTGTTTTGATATGGAACGCAATGACGTGCAGCAGTAATCTGACAACAAACGTGTAAACTGAAAGAGCCCTTAATCTATTTGTCCGACAGCACACTTCGGTCCGACTGAAGCGGCTCGCGCTCAGGGTGCACAACAACCGTACCCTCTCGCAGATGGTCTCCGTCATCGTTGTAATCACCTTCGTGATGCAGATCCAAGCCATTATGGTATGTCATCAATTCATCATACAAACAACTTTCTTAATATTATTGTCATGTCACCGTTTGCTTACATCACTAGCGTTTTCTATGTCCTCATTGTTGGGGCACGAGCCTTCGCTATGGATGGAAAGGAAGGACAGGCCACTAACCACCACGTGGACCCAGTGCACATTGGTGGTTGTTAACGACTGCCAATACAGGCGGGTCCAACGGTTTTGCTTGACGTTGGCCCCGTGTCGTTCCATCCCGTACATCAATTTAGTAAAACAATGCAATACAATACTCAATGGTTTATTTTCAAATATTTATAGCTCCATCAGTGCCCGTAATTATAATATAAATAACAAAAATACCATAGAATGTGCTATTTTAATTTGCAGGTTCTAAGTCTGTATATTGGCGCCGGAGTAGATCCGAAGATGGTGGTACTGGACTCTGAAAACAGCGGCTTCTGCCCATACGACTTAAATGAGGTGTGTATGAACTTTTCAGTATACGTTTTCTGTCCTAAATTTATACATAAACGTAACAACAACATGTTATTTATAGGATAGGAAATTATTATACACAAAAAAAGATAATACACGACTATAAAATCGGTTAGCGGAATACTAAGAATTAAAAGCGATTTGTCAATATCAATGTGGAAATGCTATTTCGATATAAATGCGTATATTTATTATATCACATCACAAATTATTGTACATACAAAGGAAGGTATTAGACCTTCCTTTGTATGTACCTTGTACCTATTGCGCCTATCTTTGTATATCTATTGTGTGAGTTTAATGTAATGTTATTTGTATTCCAATTCTTTAGCACTACCTCCAACTGACGCTGTTGGTGATGTTCCTATGCGCCGTGCACCAAATCCTAACTACAATCGTGAAGACGTTCCTGCTTCTGCTTATCTCGGTGGCGTATGTTGTGATTACGACGCAAGAGCATATCTACCTGACCACGTACTTCTTTCCCTTCCAGTAAGTAAAAGTATTGGTGATATTTTTATATTTGCAAGTTCAACAGTCGAGTAACCTCGTTTTTAGTAAATTGAAGTTATCCATTTTCAAAAGAAATGTTTGTTGTCCAACAGGCACGAATGCGGCCTGGACTGGAATCAGCAGTGGACAAACATCATCATTGCGCTTGGTGCCACGGTGGCGTTGATGCTACACTCGCAACAAACCGAGAGCACGTACCGATTGGACTTCATCTGGAAACTGCAAGCTAATGGTAAATGTCTTACAGTCTAAAGAATATTTTTAAGATGGTGATGTGTAATAGTAATTCATGGTGAATTTATTTTATGTAGATGAAAAGGAGGATATGGAACACCTGGAGGCGTACAACCGCAAACTACTTGCGAACATTCTACCTGAACATGTGGCTCAGCACTTCCTTTGCAGCGACAAGAACATTGATGTAAGTTATTACATTATAAGAAACATTACTCAAAGAGTGTTTTAATAACATTCTTTGAGTTTTGAATAACAATTCTAAAATTATAGGTAACCTGTTCCAAAGATTTTATTTTATTATGTGCGATCAAATGATTTTTTTAGTTTTTTTAATGTAATGCAGACATTACTAGTATTTCTTAATACAATTTTTTGAACTCTTTATTAAATATAGCATTTTAAATTATTATATTTAATTTTTGACTTTATGTCAAAATAATTCAGTACAAGCTTTTGACCTTATGTCCAAGTCGTAAGCTTTTACGACTTGGACATAAGGTAAGGTACGATATAACTAGGTATTTTAAGCAATTTGTATAAAAATAACGTCATGTCTGCTTAGACATGACGTTATTTTTATACAAATTGCTTAAAATACCTAGTTATATCGTTAGCCGTATTAATCATTGCACTTAAGCAGGAGCTGTACCACGAGCAATGCGAGTCTGTGTGCGTGATGTTCGCCTCTATCCCGAACTTCTCCGAGTTCTACGTGGAGTTGGAGGGCAATAACGAGGGAGTCGAGTGCCTCCGCCTGCTGAACGAGATCATCGCCGACTTCGACGAGATCCTCGCTGAGGACCAGTTCAGATACATTGAGAAGATCAAGAGCACTGGCGCCACGTACATGGCTGCGTCAGGTAAGTGCTGAACGAGTTACTTTGTAATTTTAGTATATCCCGTGATGTCTACCTTCTAGTACTTTCGTAACGACATCAAACAATGAATTACTTGAAAATTTAGTTTCTGTTTTTTAATGCCAAAAGTTTTCTGACTACATACTATCCACAATATGTTTTGCTACTTTCGTAAACCTAACGACAACGCCTTTAATAGCTTGTGTTCTTAACAAAAATCCGGCTTTTTAGGCTTGACTGCGGCGACTCGTGACCTCCGTGGCTTCCGCCATGTGACTGCAATGGCTGACTACGCACTCCGCCTCCGCGAACAACTCCAGTATGTCAACGAGCACTCGTTCAACAGCTTTCGGATTCGAATTGGTAAGTCTAGATGTGGCCGGCTCCATAGTCGTTTAAAACAGGTATTAAAACATTTAACTTAACCATAAACTTTTTCTATAACTCTGCAACGCGAATAGTTTTAGTATTGCTGGCGCAGTCTGTGATATGAAATGTTAATTTTTTTCTTATTGATGTAACAAGCAAATGCATATCATGTCGTCTACATTATATATGATTCATGTATATATTTTTACTATCACTTTTACAGCCTAATCGGGCTTATGGGTGGTGAGAATAATAAGGTCTCCAAGCCGTATTGACCGAACAATCCACGAAGATTTTATTGGGACGGGCTTCATACAAGCGTGTCCCCGTACCTTACTAGAAACCTACATAGTTATATTGTTTCTTAAAGGCATCAACATCGGCCCCGTGGTTGCTGGAGTGATTGGAGCCCGCAAGCCGCAGTATGATATATGGGGAAATGCTGTCAACGTCGCGTCTCGAATGGACTCCACTGGCCTGTTGGATCACATCCAGGTGAATATTTTTACAGAACTACTACGATCCTATAATCCGAGCATAAACGTTAAACAATGGACTTTTACTAATAATAAATACTTTTTACACTGATTGTTTTTAAAGTTTTCCATTGCGTTTAATAACTTTGCTTAGAATTACTTCGGATCGTATTTTATCTTATCCCTCTGTGCGATTGTGGTACCACAACAATATTATTTAGGTTAGCATACCCCCATTACTGAGCTTGGTTACTGCAAATGCGACATTTTGTTATTGCTTTTTTTATAAAAGTAAAATGTCTATTTACTCATTTAAAGTAAGACATGTAATATAATATTATGTGGTAACATTTAAGTTTAATATTTGTTCATCTCTACGAGTATGACGTACCGCTACGCTAGGGCGCTCGTGACTTAAAAATAATAATAGCAGCTAGAACTTAATATTTACATAAAATTATCCCATTCGGGTCTTGTTTTGAATGAGATTTTACTATATTGCGTGGCGAAAGTCTAAAATCTTACATTCCAAATTCAATTTCAATTTGATGATTTTCTTAAGCCATATCTACATTGCAAAGCGATATGTTATATAGGTTACGCAGGAGGTGTACGATATCCTGGCGTCCCGGGGCTACAAGCTTCGGTGCCGGGGCACAGTTGACGTCAAGGGCAAGGGCAACATGGTCACCTTTTTCCTGGAGGGAATTGGTGATACAACGGACATAGGCTGCCATGACATCTACATCGTAAGTGACCTTGCCAATCATAATCTTACTCTTAAATTTTAAATATTACCTATGTCAAAACATGTAAAAATGTAGATTCAGCTGGTTTTTAAAATATAAATTTAAAAACCCTTTTAAACTGCTGTTGCTTATTATTAATACATAATTTTTATTTAATGATTGAAACAGTATTGAAACAAACGTATTCATACGTTTTTCAGAACCCACAGCCATCGACGTCATCGGACGGAGGTGAAGCAAGTGGCGTTGCAAGACCAGAACACCACCCGCTCGAGACGCTTTCGGAGGTAAACACCGACGAGGATGGCCCGTCACCACGAGCGTCGATCCCACGAGGTAATGTGTAGGAAAAATAAAATAAAAAGTATCAAAATCATGCAGCATTTTTTGAAAATAAACCTTTTTGCAACAGTATTGTTGCGCAAATCAATGTCGTTCATAATAACATATCTTTTAATTTTACAGAAAACCAGAACGGTTCTATGAGCCCTAGACTTCAGAACGGTGCATCAACATCGCGCGAGAGCTTGGCCAGCGCAGTGCGGGCTAGAGTAATACGGAGAATGGAGAGGCCGCAGTCACTTGCCAATGAGCCGAGCCTGCCAGCCATCATCTCCATGATCAGCGCACGGGCGTACTCCACAGATTTCGAATACACTGGGGAGAAAAATCACTCCTCGCTTGACAACGTCAAGAAGACCGTCGTCGAGTCGCGCAGCAGTGGAGAGATCGAGGCACTTCTCGACGCCCGGGGACCACGACGAACTGCCAGCCTAGCGGACTTCCTCTTCAGGCGCAAGCAACCAAAGCTCGACGTTGAGTCGGTAAACATCATCGCTAATCCGATGAACGTACACGACTGCGAGGCTGGAGGATCGTCCGACGCCACCTTCACTGTATAAAGCAAAATCCCGGATCTTACATGCGGAATACACACTCCACAGAGTTCGTTCAGATCGGATCTCATTGTAAATACTTAGGTTAAGACTTTCCACAGCCTTGTCTCTGTACTGCAGCGTTACAGCATGCTACTAACAAATACCAAGAGATGCGTGTCTATGATAATCTTAGTGGCAGTGAGTGATTGAACTTTTTTCACTTTTATAATGAATTGACGATAATATATAAGGCTTGACTGAACGAATGATTGTGTAATAGACACTGTCTCTGTGGCTATTGTAAAAACAAAAACAAGTATAAGCATAACACCGTTGCTTGAGCTGAAGTTTGACACCCAGCGATAAAGGTAGAGTAAATTTAATATTCCCTTATAAATGTTGGTATTGTTCGCTACACTTCATGTTTATTCCGCACCCATGGACTAGCTAGACAACCATCCCATGTCTGGCAACATTAACTGATTAGTGTAACTTTTAACTGGACGTAGACATTAACTCTTGGAATACGATTACGAATTTATTGATATTAAAGTAGAGCGTACGTTGGATATTGACGTGGGGTTGTGATACCGCGGGCTGCTGGTGTCAAGTTGAAGATGTCAATTGAATCGTTAACTTTCGTTATTAAAGTTGGAAAAGATTGAGTAAATAAGTAAGATAGATGAAATTGTATTTACACAGGAGAGGAGAGCGCATATAGAGCGTTCGTGTTTAATGGTATACATATTACTCTGACTGGTCGTTTAAATCGTCGATATTATCATGTTTATTATCAGGTGTATTTATTCGTAGCATAAATTAATATAACCGATATGCATAGCTCATTTGACGCATTATTTATCTAAATGGAATCTTTCAACAAATATAATCCCAATACAGATATAATCTCACTATTAGAAAATAATACCTATGGTTAAAAAACGAATCTGTTGTAAATAATGATAGCAAACATTTAAACATCAATTTTGTAATTATTCAAATAATATACAATTAATATAATAGTAATAACAACGTGATTAGTGAAGGCCTAAATACTTTTGATATTTAGAGATCGAAGGTGTAACTCAAAAGCCGATCTGCTTACGTGCATGCGTGCTATAGATGTTAGATCAAGATCACGTTAGGCCATTGGCTCTCGCAATCTGTTAATGCCAGTCGTCAAAACAATGTCCAGCAGCGTTCTAGGGTTTGTCCAGTTCATGTTTAGCAGGCTATTTGAGGGAGGATGAGAATATCACGACTGGTCCGATTGAGCCACGACAGCGCTGGACCTTCTTTGAATCGTATTAAGATCAGATTTATGGTGAGCGTAACCTAAAGAGATATGCAAGGACTTGGCTGCAGCACATGATTTGTGGATCGACACCAATAATGGTTGCCTCGAATCTTTTTGTGTATTTGCTAATTATATAATTATATATTGATTGGCAGCCTTTTATTTGAATTCGTCTGTGTTGATATTTTTGCTTAATTTATCTCTGTAAATATAAAAGTATTTTATTTTTTGTACGAACATTGTAATGAGTGTCCGTTTTGACCTAGGAATGTTTTTTCTTTTTATACAATCATGTCTAGTAGTCTATATTTTTGACCTTTTGGTAAGCCTTAAAATCTTAGCAATAAGTGTCATAAATTATTCAATGTTAGACATGGCTGTATAATATTGCAAAGATAAATTAAAATTTGAGTAAAGTTTACGATAAAATTTTATATATTATCTATGCGATATTTTTAAAGGTAAGTAGAAATGCATGGAGATGGTTTAAGCTCAGCTTGATGTTTTATGGTATTGTAGGTATATAAAAAGCTAAAGCTAAAGGCGTCAAACGATTTGTAAACATTAACTAAAGTATGTGCGGAGTTAAAATTTTGGCAACGCGAAAAGGATCAAATAGAATAACTATGGAGATGATTTCGAACCATGCCATGTCGCTTCTACGTTACGGCAAAGCTTAAAGCGTCAAAAATATTTAAGTTCAGATTGAAGAGTTCGCGTTTTACTTAACTTTAGGCGTATTGTCACGTTGGGTTAAAGCGTTGAATGAAATGTTGGTCAGGGTCAAAATGCGTTGGAATTATACCGATAATAATCTAGATTTTATATTGCAACTTTTATTTTTAGAGACAATTCCTTTTCTAGACGCTTATTGGGGTCAATAAATTATTTTTCTATATCTAAATTATATATTTCGAGCTAGTAAACGTGACTGAGCTTAGGAAATACTTGATAAATTAATAAATGTTGTAGGATAATGATTTAAAAATAAAAGCTTGTAAAAAGAGTTGACCCTTATTTATATGAAGTACAACTTATTGATATTGTTTATTGCTATGTGGTTAGGAAAAGCTTGTTAATTATAATTATTGTTATAAATAATGTTAGTTAATTGAGTTGTTTATTTTGTATTGCGTCACTATCTTAAACTTATTTGTACATTTTATGGCCAGATTCACCAATTCCTAATGCTAAAGACATTCTATGTAAATATGACTCTGATAATAACTTCTTGAAAGCTATTTGGCACAGACATATTAAAAACTAGTTCAACTGGCTACTGTTAGCTACTAGTAAATTTTGTAAAGGTTTTGCGTTTTAAATAAACCAAAATCTTTTAATTCAAACTTACAACTGCAAAAAATTATCTTTATTATCACAAAAGGTACATTAGGCCTGCCACGTTATTATTACGATCATAGTCTCCATAGGATAAAACACTACAAAATCTATTTGGACGTAAAAGAGGATAACAGTAGGTACGTGTAGGCAACTGAACATGTACTTTGATGCTTTTACCACATTACGCAATTTGTTAGTACTTATGTCAGGCGCGCGCACAGTGATCGTGTATTATGAACTTCCATGATCTAGCGCACGCACGTCTGCACCAATTGTAGCTTTGTGTTCAACTGATTCCGTATGTAGGAAACTAATATTTTAGACAATAATATAATACAATTTATCAATATTTAATCAGGTTTGTCGCAGTATCTGGTAGGTCTACTCTGCAGTTATTAAAGAGGATATTGTTAGATTCACGTATTAGGTATACTATCGCTTATTAAATCGAGAAGAGACATCCAAAACAATAACAATCAGCAATTGATCCGCTACGCATAGATACAATTTCAATTTAGGATATAGACTTATTATTTTATAGATAGGGCGGCGGAGAGCTGTAATTGCGATACCACAATAGGTAATGTTCATTTTCTAGTAAGTTTTATTTGAAATCTTATAAAACGTCCTAAGTCTGTTTACTTTATCGCTTTGTGATACTTTTAAGTTGTACATAGTGTTGTGTATAAGTACTAGAATTATACATTTTAGGATAAATAATATAAATACAGGAATGTAGACACACCCAAAAAAAGGGATTGTATGGGTGATATCTTTGTAAAAGGACCACTGTATTATGTCAACACTTAGGATCAACGGACTTACGATTTATTGCAGAAGCAATTGGTCTGAACTGGAAGTATATGGAATCATGTTTTTAATTATTGTGCAATGGTTTTTGTCGGTTCTGTCGTTGGCGGTTCTAGACCGCCTTATAAGGGATTTAATTGAGCCGTCAATGAGTGTCCGTAATAAATATTCTAATATTACCTCTGTGAATGTTGGCTGATATCAGTTCTAATAATATCTTGCAGATAGTCATAATGAAGATTCTCCCTAGTAACGATTACGATTTTTGAACAAAACAAAACCGAATGTCTATCAAAAACACTTATGATTATATTAGTCCTTGTGTCAACAACCTTTGCATGTTTGACAAGGGGAATCAGTTTACGGGTAAATAGTTATTAATAATTATTGTAAACAACCAAATAATAACCAAATGTCATTGTAGTTATATATTATTACCTAATGTTTAATCATCTCGTATACGAGTAGCATTTTAGAGGTCCGTTTGCACCCACGCTACAATATAAAAAATATGGTACTTCTAGTGTATTTTAAGCATACAACTTGTTAACTTAACTCCTGATAAGCTTTTGCATCTACAACAAGCCGCTAAGGTTTTTAACATGACTTTATACAATTGTTTGGCGAATCTCCCTTCCTCGTCATCAAAAATGTTGACCAAAGCCCCGGGTCCAAGCTATTTTATGAAAAAATCAAAAAATATGTTTTGCTTGAACGCTAACCCCAATTTTTCATATTAATCAACTAGACAACGTAATACTACTGGCATTATCTAAGATATAGGAGCATACAACATTTTCACAATATAATCGGTGTTAGAATAATCAAGTACTTATTATATACTACCGTAACACTCATTTTTGGCTACGCAATTCTCATTTCAAATGTGACCTTTTGTACTTTGTTTCCGTTAGTTTAATTTAGTTTTAATTTTTTAAATATTGGCTTCGAACCTATGGTATTGTTAGGAAACATCTCTTTTAAGTATTTAAGAAGTATTAATGATAATTAAACTACTTTTATTAGCACTTGCATTGAGTCATGATACCAATCAAAAGAACTCATATGAAATTGTATCAAACTAGGCGAAAGCTAAGTATTTTTCGATGTTCATTTATAACTACTATTGTTGTAAGAATGTTGTGCCAACTATTGCTAATTTCGGATCAACCGTAACAGTATTAAATTGCATTACTTTGCTCTTTTCCAAACGATATTAAATATTTTATGCGATTTAATTAATTATTAATTAATTTAAAAAAGTCTTTCCCAAAAGTCTACTAGCCAAATTGTATTTTTGCTAAAATTATTAGAATGGCACAGCTTGTGTGTTAGGTTTTATTGCGTTAAGTATATTATTCTTGTCTGATGTAATGCATCTGTATTTAAATTTTGTATACCTACTTATTGTGTAGTAAGTAATTATTGTGTAATTGAATTATTCGTAGTTAAATGTTTCATAGGGTCTGTAAACTTCAAGTTTCAGATAATAGTCATTATTATAATAAAATACAATACGGTGTTAACTTAGTTACTAAGATTGATCTGCAATTTTGTTGAGTTTATTTTTATTTTCTATATTTTTTTTTTCTCAGATACCTCACATAAGAACACGGGTGACTTTGTCTGTCCAAGATGAATGCGGATTTGTTAGGTAGACAGATTGTCGGGTACGAGTTTCCATCAGTGTTCGATCGAGTTAAAGTCACCCAAATATACGTTCCTATATTATATATGTTCCTATATTATATATGTTCGAAACAGCGCCATCTAATGAAGAAATGGCGAAACCAAAACATCACTAGGTAGCATCGATCACTCGGCTCTCAGTACTCTGAGAGATGGCTATTGTGTAATTAGTAGTTCACTTTAAGATGTACAGACAACTCCGAAAGAAGCCGATCACTTAGTACTTTGTGATAGAAACAGTAAACGATATAAAAGTACTTGAGCTTGATTATTTATAAGAGATGAGAAATGATAATGGTACAAATATGTGGTTGGCTACTTTCGTTGTTATTGGCCATATGAAGAATAATTACTAGCGCATCAGATCCGCATTCATAGCTGTTGTACACGATGTAAGGATGTAAAGTGTGATTTACAATAATGCATGTGATCGAAGCACCGCCATCTAATTATGAATTTCTGAAACTAAACTTTATAAGACTTGGGAAACCTTGCACCGTGTAACAAGAAGGACAGAAAATTTACACAATCACCTAATTTTGCAAAACACTTTTGTTGTGTATTCTATTGTCTGGAGTATATGGTTCACTAACCACTGCATGATGGATATCTATTAGCTCGTTAACAGTACGAAGATGAATAAAAGCTTAGCTTAAGTCTACAGAAAACATGACATTGCGCAATGCGCCATCTTAATGTAAAGTTTTGTGTTAGCTTTGAATTTAGTACACGAAATTTACGGACTACGAGTACGTTATATAGGAGTGATGTACGGACTGTCAACGTGTTAATTAGTTTGGCAAAATTTCTGTGTAAATTCCTACTTTACTGATCTTTAAATCCTTTCCAAGAAATTTGTTCCATTACAAAAAATATTTCTTTTGCAGACAGTCTCTAATACTTCTAGTAATATAAGGTATATTAACGGTTTAATGTTTGTCCTACACGATTTAAGGTTATATACATCAATTGAATTTAATATATCTTGGTGTCACCTTATCCGCTAAAACAATATATTCACTGTTATCGTGGACGCGTGATTTAAAATTTGAACACTGACTGGGTGGAACTTTGCTCTCGATGTAACTCTGATCATTATCCGGGCCAAAAGGATACAAGATTTTTTTTTTCGATATTTCAGCAAATTTTTTGGAAACTTTCGAAAAGTTAATTACTGTTTCATAAAATTAAACCTAATTTTATAAAAATACAATCGCCAGTTAATGAATACTTTGTAGTTACCGCCGTCTAAACTTTTTTTGTAACGCAGCTAATGTTTCATTGTGCTGTTAATTTATTTAAATCCAAAATGAATAAATAAGTGATCCACGATAAGGGTGACAGAAACCTTCAATGTTACAAATAAGAAACTATGTAACCTACCGTAGTTCATAATGATAATGATATTCATAATCTCTCGAATAAGTTTCCGATTCTGTCGATCTACAATCTACATTGTCTAGCGTGGTACTCTTCCCATGAGTTGATCACTCCATCCAGTTACGCTGTAATAGCCATTAATGGATATCAGCTTGTATTTTTTAAACTGATATTATCATTCACTTCATTACTCCGCGTCGATGTTCCGAGGATGATAATTATAACATTTTTGAATTAACGTAAATTATAACTTTCAACGCTTTTCGAGTGGTGCTTCTAATAAATAATTGCTATTGCTAAGTGCATAGCCAATTTTGTGTATAACGCGTAAATTAATCATATTTGACATCGGATTGACCTTTTTTGGAACTTTTTAATCAATCATTTTATACTTAACCCAGCGTTGTGCTGTAAATGATGTGATAATAAGTAGACCAAAAAATATGCCAAAAATATACCATCTAGGTAGGTACTTGGTATATTAGAAAGAAGTTAAGATCTCAATGAGTAAGTACGGATGTTAAAAAAATTTAAATGTTCAATATTAAATCAACTGACCTATGTGCCATACACATTTACATTACAACAATGTGCAGTCTTATTGAAATTAAGCTGTCTAATTATATTATTAATGATGCTGTACCGATTTATTCAAATAACTAAATTGTCTTGAAAATATAAAAATATTACATTAAGTTTAAATAAATTTAACAAAAATTACAATTGTATAAAAGTTACATCCATGCGGAACTAAGTTGGAGCGGCAAATTTTGCGACTGATATTACGAACACTATATTATTATCAAAACGTATTAGTTCTTTTGTATTGTCGTTTAAACACAACAAAAAGTTATTTTCAAAGTAACTAATTTGGTGTATATGTTGTTAGTGTTCATGTTATATTGTAATCCATATATATAGATTATTACCAATTATTATTAAAATAATATGTTAGCATAATTTTGTCTCGTATACAATTATACCTGCCGTGTAATACGAACTTACTTACTTAATTTATTGTAAGTTTTAAAATGTCGAATTGCCTACATGCAATGTATTGAGTACATATTCTTTAAAAGTTATAAGTACTCTTTGGAGACTTTTAAGTTGCTTCTCACAAATCGAATATGAAATAAATAAATGTGATTTCAAAGGGATTACTTTGTGATTAGGTTATTAATGACCGCAGTTGGAGTGACCGCTGAGAAGTAAGACTCGAAGCACATTTTGTAGCCAATCACGTGTAACGTGAGGTCATTAAATATGGCGCTATACTTTAAGTTTGTAAAAAATTGATAATTTTAAAACTTTAGTAACGGCACTAATGTCAGAGGTTTTGGGAAACACACAGTTTTGTCTGGCCATTTGCGATGTTAAGTTAAATATAAAAACGATAATAAAAAAACAGTTTTCAACTACGCATAAATTGCACAGATTTTTTGGGATGCCAATTTTGACATACCTACTTGAAGGAAAGAAAGAAAAAAATTGCAAAAATAGTGCATTTCCCGAAATTGATCGAAAATCCAATCTTACTTAGTTCTGAGTATGATTGAAGTATTTACACTCAATTTTCATGTGATTTGTATGCAATCGTACACAGAAGATTCTACTGTATATATCGAACTTTCGAATATCGATAGCTTTGGGCTTTGGGCTAGAGTGGCCAAAAGATAACACACCGCAACGTGGTGCACATTGCTATGTGCTGTAGACAGTAGCCGCTTATTGTTCGAAATGCTAATCAGTGACTCACACAATGGTACACTATTTTCATAAGGCCTGAAATACTAAATTGTTGACATCAAAATCATAATAGCAGCTACATTTTTCATCAAAATTGTATACTTATGTAATTTGAAATTTCTTTAAAAACTTTGAGCTTATTGTTATTCACAATATCAATATCTTAGGACTGGTAAGGTTGACAGCTGCAGATAACGCTAACTTCATGACAATGTGTGCAAGCCCTTTCTAAAGTTCGATTGATAGTAAACCAAGATGTTACTTTAGTAGTAAAACATGTTGTGCTCAGAATTTGGTAAGTCGTTAAATTAAAATTATACAAAAGAACTGTATTACCTATGTATGGTTTAAAATATTTTTAATATTTCGATTTTATTGTACGTAGACTTATGTACCACGCCTTCATTCTACATATAATAATCTGTCAGAACATATTTAAATAAATGGTATTGAGTGTAATGTCAAAATTGTTTTATTAATTTCCTAATTCTCCTATGCAGTTGGAAAATTGTTATGTCGGGGCCACATGGACTTGATCATCATCACCTTATTTTATGTCCTCACTGCTGGGGCAAGATGGGTGTAGGTATTGCTAATGCCTCCTGGACCAACGTGCTTCGCACGAAAGCAAATATCCCGAAATAATTGATTAAATAGCGAAATTAGTTTTATTTAAATTTAGAGTTAATATTAATATTAAAATTAAATGTAAGGTTAGTAGATGAAGAATTAAAACGCATTTTTTATTTTAATCCCTTTATTTATTGTATTGTATATTATTAAATAGGTACTAGTTTATTGACACCAATTATTCTAACATCAATTAATGAAAGTGAATGAAAAACATGAAATTATTAAAAGTGTATTCATTTTTAAGTATCCATAATATACATATAGCTAGACGAATTGATGTTATGAACGAATTGAAATATGGTTCATTTGATGAACTAGACGAAATTATACCGGTCGTTATGATACTATGAACGTAATGACACTGTAGACGTTATGATACTATGGACCTTATGCACCGGAAGGATCTAAAATACAGAGCAAAATCAAGATAATTATCATACAAGTTAATTCTGTATACGGAAATTTATTTAAAGCAAAAGTAACATTTTCACTTAATTTATTAGGTACTTAATAATTATTTGTAAACACCAAAAACAATAAATTGACCAGCAAAACATTATAAACATCATACACAACAAAATATTTACATAAATACAAATTTATAGCAATTGAATATCTTAGTATTATTTCAGAGTATTAATATTATATGTATCATGCTAAAACAATATATATATCGGTATAAGTTAAACCTAATGCAAACATAATAAAAGCATGAGCCCTAAGACTCAGCCTGTTATTAATAAACATGGACTAAAGTTAAACCTGGTTTAAAATAGATGCTGTTATTTGAGATGAATAAATTTAATTTGAATACATTCAGATATTTTTGAAAACTACTTTAATTTTGGATTTATCTATTGTAATAATAAATTAGTACTATTCGATTACTTTTGAAATACTGCATATTTATGTTGATATAATAGTGATGAATATAATCTACATAAAATACATCCAGATGTTTTTGAAAACTACATTAATTCTGATTATTCTGATTATTTTATTGAAGATATTAATAATATTCGGGTTACATTTTGAACTGTCTATTTAAAATCACATTTAGAAGCTTATTTTACAAATTAAATGCATGTATATAGAGGCTCACATATAGAGAAATCTTCAGCATTCGTATCGTTGCGTTCCATACTTAAATTTTTTAATACAAAATATTCCGTACTTCGGAAAATGTAATAAAGTTCAATACAATACAATACAATAGTACAAACTCGTACAATGCTACATAATTTGAAAAATATAGTTTTGTTCAAGGTACCCTTTTTAAAGTTTGTAAAAATTTAAAAACTGCCAATTTTTTTTTTACAAAATAGTTATTTATTAAATTTAATTTTGAGAAATTTTAAATTCGTTTCAAGCCAGTCATAAGATAGATAAAATCGTATCATGCATATCCAATCCCAATCACGAATAAATTTTAATACAAAGTAGATCTATATATAGATTTAAAAATATTTTTTATTTGATTAATATTTATTAGAAATGTTAAAAATCCCAAATGATTTTATTCTCATCCATAAGTTTTAAATAATTTGTTATTGTTGTTACTATTACCTCAGATATCAGGTGGCAAATAACATCTTTGAAGACAGCATATTACGGAAAAATAAAAATATGTTTCATGCATGTCATAACAATAAAAAATACATTAAAAATGTATTAAATCATCTCAATACACCAAGCGAAACATTTATTTATATCTTGGACTAAACTCACTTAAAAGTTTTAAAAAATCATTCTTCGGTGTTATTTGCTACCGGAAATTTTCTATTGCAAAAGTAAATGAGATTCAATTGAATAAATTAACAAATACAAATAGAATTCACGACTACCTAACCAATCAATTAATATTAATTTATCTATGCTGAGTGTCTGCAGTCGACCTGAAAAAGAAAATTGGGTTAGACTAGTGATATAATAATTTCGATTGCTCCAAAAAAGGATGATTTATTGAAAATTTATAAAATACAGTGAAAAAATTCAATGCCTACCCCGACCCAGCCAGGAATCGAACCTGGGTCTTCCACAATCCGGGCGGCTGCACTGACCATTATGCTACCGGAAAGGCTGACGTAAGCACTGAATTTGTACACTGCTTTTTAATTTTTGAGTGCTAATAGCGGCACAGTGCCATCTATCCAACGGTCATTGCAACCGATGGCTATGCAGTTTCATCTTTGCAGATGAAATACCACAAATTTGATAACACAGCGCTATAGTTAATTTTACTTTTTATTTTAAGTGCTAATTGCTGCACTGAAGCTTAATTAAATATTTATAAAATACAGTGAAATTTTTTTATTATATTTAATTTAGCTTCAGTGCAGCAATGAGCACTTAAAAATAAAATTTATGATTTATTGAGTAAAACCTTAAAACAAACATTTTGTAGGTTTACACTTCCCAGTGGGAATCCTTTCGAGATATGGGTAAGAACTAAGAACACTTCATGAGTTACCGTATGGGAGGCCATTTAGACCTTGGATGAGAAACGAATAATTTTACTCGCAGTCTGGCTACACGCTGAGTCAGAGTGGAGAAGCAACAACACTAAGCATGAAACCAAAAATACGCCAGTGAAGCTAAAGAGTCTCGTATTGTCAAAGGTGGAGAAAGTGTACAAGAGTTGGGTGCTTAGCAACTCTTCATCAGTATACAAAGGTCATTTCTATAAAGGTAGGGAAGTCGGTTGAAGGGTTAGACCTAGACATAGCTTCCAATCATACTTAGATCTGGTTTTAGTCTCATTTATGGTCTTGAACTCTTCGTCAATATCTATGATAATCAACCCAACTGCCAAGCGTGTATATGATCGCGGTTTCACATTAAGTGGCTTGAATTCCCAAATAAGGAGGAGCTTGATGGCGCAGTGGTTAACGCGCCTGGGCTTGATAGTGCTGAGGTTTAGCAACTTTCGCAAAGGTCGGTCATCGGATGGGTGATTACACATTTTTCATCTCGAGCTCCTCCGTGCTTCGTAAGGCACGTAAAGCCGTTGGTCCCTGATAGCAGGGACCAACGGCTTTACGTGCCTTATATAGAAATGCTAATATAGATTAGCAGTCGTTAATAACCACCAATCCGCAATGGGCCAGCGTGGTGGATTAGGGCCCGTTTTCTCCCTATCCATCCATAGGGAATGCTCGTGCCACTGCTGGACATAAAATGAACTGATGATGATGATATGATTCCCCAACAAAAAGTAACACAAAATCAATGAATTCTAATTGATTGCGCCTCCTTATCATTGTTTTCTTTGTCTGGTCTTTACCTACCCTGGGATGATTTCCGGTCCAGGCCACGATTGATGACCATCCAAAGTTCTGTTGACTGTAAAGAAAGAAAAATCATAAATCCAAAAAAATACGTTAGGATAATGTTTGTTATCTTTATAAAAAAGTGAATCGTTTAAAACGTCGTACTTATATCGACCATGGCATTAGCTCGCAAGGAAAAGCACGAACCAACAGATTGTAATAGTACCTACCTAATTAAATATAAGCTCACTTAAATAAATTACACTAAAATAGTGGATGCAGTAGCGGGCTAAGACTAATTTGTTAAAATAATATTAGCTGCAACTGTTATTAATAGATATATAGCTAAAAATAATTAGAAAACTTTGTTAGTACGCTACACTTAAGACAATAAATTCGCTAAGCAAGTGAATAAAATAAACTAATATATATATACTAGTTTATTTTATTGTTTATACTAATATATATTTGTTAGTTTATATATATTTGGATTTTTATTACTAGAAGAAATAGAAAAATAGCTTGAATAATGAGTATTATGTTAATAGTGGTATAAAGCTTTTACAATTTATTATAATTTTTTCCTAACAGTGTTTCCTACGAGCGCGATTTGAACTTATACCATCTGGTTTCTTTTTAAATAGATTCTATATAAATAGAGTTTTTAAAAATTTCAATCTAAAAAAAGAGGATCTAAAAATAGAGCTCGTTGTTAACGAATAGAGGCCGTGTAGACAAAATAGCACGGTATAGCTGAGTCTAATTGGTCAGGGTCTATCCGGATTACCAAAATCATTATCATCTTATTACCATTATCCTGTTCCTAAAAGAAGTTAAAAAAATCAACCGCTTCCCTAAATCACTATAAATCACCAATACACACAATTTTAAGGTTTACATAAAATGTATTAGTAACCGCAAGTTCGCTACAGCTCATACAAGAAAATAAATGTGATCTTACAGTTTTTCTTGTCAGAGAGTCTGTTCCTTCTGCGTTCACGAGTGATTGGTTTCCTCTTTGAAGTTGCTGAGCGCACCAGACTTTCTATAATCTCATCATCGGCTGATAACTCTCCACTGAAAACAAAAACATTATACGTAAAAGTAGCATTTCTCAAAAATAACATCTTTATAAAAAAATAACAAAATTAAAATATCGAGTATGGTTAAATAAAAATAGTTATTATTATTTACTTATTCCAGTCAGAGCAAATGAAGAAGCATGAAAGTACCTAAAAAAAGTGTAGTGTGAGTCGGACACTCAAGAAAGAATTGCGTTATTTACTAACGACATAATGTTTTAAAAGATGCAAAGACAACAATTGAGAAAGGTAACAAAATACATGTTGATATAGCTTCGTCGTGTAAAATGGCTATGGGAAGGTCAAAATAGAGGATGATAACTAAACATTGAATTTAATGCAAATTACCATTCCGTCATAAAGAAGTCTTTCACTATTGTGGTAACAATAAATTATTGGTCAAAGTCAAATCAAATCAAAATATTTTATTCAGTTTCGAATAAAAATGAAAACCTGGAACTCTGATATTCTGCGGGGCTCCAGCTGTTTATTTATTTATTTATGAACATAGACTAGATTCTATGTTGCCGTAGACAGCACTTTAATAACCAAGTTAATTACAGATCCGTACTTTGTAAAACTATATTTTTGATATGTTTAGTTTCATTTACTTACTTTACTGGTATCCTCCGGTGGACGACTGGCTTCCTCCTGCCCTCAGTGAGGCTATCAGTATCAGGATCAGTCTTTAAAAGTTCCTTCAGAGCATTATCTGCGGAATTCTCCTCTATTTTGTTGGTATAGTTTCCAATCTGCAGATATCAAAAGAAGACGTGATCATTTCGTTATCCTATTAAAATACAATTATTTCCTATATTATCGTTGCGGAGTATATTAAAGGACAATACAACTTTTCTTTTGACCGCTGGACCAAAAAAACGAAACCTGTTGTGCATAACTGAAACCTATGCCAAAGGTTATAGTACTAATCATCCATGTCAACTTTTACTATGGGGCCAAATAAATCTATCACAGTAAAAAAAATATACAGGGTAAAAACGTATTCAAAAAGTGTCGGTATTTATATCACTTATAAGGGTTTGTTTGTTTTAAACGTTTAAAATATCGCCAATTGTAAACATATGGACAATAGAACATCTAAATAAGATGTAGGATAGGATATTCAGATTCAAAAATAATACAACATAGTTCAAGAGACACAGATAGCATTAACTATTATTAAACATTATCAACTACGACGCTATCCAAATAAAGGGCAGGGCGGTGAATGGTGTCTTGGTGTCTAGCCCACGCAAGAAACCATACTATGGTCATTTTATGAGCGCAAACACTAATAGTTCTCCTGCCCGTCAAACAACTACAACAATAGTTACTTATACTATTTCTTCCCTGTGAGTTACCATCTATTAATATAGTATAGCAAAAATATTTTCTAGAATTGCTGTGTTGGCTTTTAATTCGCGCTCTCAGTAACCAAACATTATCAAATGGCAATTCTAACTCATCTTAACCTCTTAGTTGTGTATATGTACACATTTCAATAATATAATCCCCTCCGCGGACATGCTCGCTATGATAGCTCGCGGCAAGTTTCAGTTGGTAAGTGCCTATCGAGTACAATATCAATTCGTCTTCGGATAATACAGGAAACTTATGTACTGACTGAACCCGTAATATTAAAAAAATACCGTTCTCTGCCTATTTAAGTTATTTTTGTCCATATAATCTGCCAATATATTTGGAACATGAACTCGGTTTCTTATTATTTCTAGAAATTCTTCAGCATGACGATTATCCACGAGAGGGATGTGAAAGGCGTTAATTAGAGCTGCAGCAAACAAGATTAATTAAAGTAACATAGATTTATTAAAATAAGTTTGTCGAAACAATCTATAATCTCGCTTAAATCTCCCGTTTACGAGATTTGTTAGGTGTATTTTCCGATATTTTTATTTTCTTGTTTAAAAAAATTCCGATCGTCTTTTTTCACTGTAGACAAATTTCCGAACGCCTTATTTCCCATAGACATATTTTCCGATATATTTATTTTCTTGTATAAATTTTTCCGAACGCCTTCTTTTTCTGTAATTTTTTTTAACACACGCAAAATTTCGTAGTCATTAATTTTACTAGGGGCAAAACTTCTTATTCGCTTGTATTACAAAACGTGTAAAACCAAAGAAGAATGAGGCCCTTGATTAGGTTATTAATCTACTAGGTTAATAACCTAATGATTAGGTTTTGCTACATCGAAAAAATGCTCACACTTCGTTATCACATTGTTTGAAGTTCTCTGAACTTTGCAACATGTATACCTGCATGATAAACCTGTAAAAAAGTTAATAAAAATAAACGACGTTATTTTTTAAGTATTTATTCAAATTCCAATTCAGAATTAAACCTAATATATAAAATGGTTGATGAACAATAGGTCGATCTTAACTCTCCGCATTGCGCTGCAGAATACTTCCTTGTTGGGCTCACATCCAACAACGCAAACAAACAATGTTCCTTGTTGTTATATGTGAATTGAAAAATAAAAATAAATTTTTGTAGAATCAAAATGCGCGAACAGTGTGGTAACAAGTTTATATGAAACAAAAGTGTGCGGGAATTGCCAACTGTTACTAACGCGAAGCACAAATAGACATCTACCATAAATGTATCTATATATCATCATCATCATCATCATCTCAGCCAAAAGACGTCCACTGCTGGACAAAGGCCTCCCCCAAGCATTTATATATATATTTGGCTATTATTCGGTATTCGACCTATTCGGCTACTATTATTCCATTCAGTCGAATACCGAATACTTAAATAATATATTTTGTTGTAATCAGATAATTGCAAAAAATAAAAATATTGATTAACTAGCGATTGCACGAGGCTTTGCCGGTGGAGTTCATGGCTTTTCCGCGGGAACTTCAAGACGCATCGGGATAAAATATAGCCTATGTTGCTCTTCAGCCCTCCAACTATCTCCATACAAAAAAACACTCAATCAATCAATCCATTGCTCCGTTTCGACGTGAAAGAAGGACAAACAAACACACAAACACACTTTCAAATTTATATCACATTGGGTACTATGGATTTATAATATATATATATTAATGTCCTTTTCCAAGGTCCCATCTACCTATCTCTATACCAAAATTCATCGAAAACACTTCAGCCGTTTAGGTGTGAAAAGGTAACAGACAGATATTTTCACATTTATAATATTTTTGGATATTAAGAAAAACAGTGGTGATAGTAATCACTAAACTCACCTCATATTGGAGTGCTGATTGAATATTCTCGATGGCACGAGCATGTCGCTTCGAATATTCGTAGTCAAAGTAATCCTTCGAATACACAGTACAGTTATATACTGCTTATCAAACAATAAGTCAATGATCAAACACACTTGGCGTCCTCGCGGTAGGAACATTTTCCAAATATATCAGAGTCCGGTTACTTCTACAACGTTTATCGGAACGGGGTACTAAGCCGAAAGGAGGGTAAAGTATACATGATAGTGAATAACTTTTATATACCTATTTATTTTTTACTTTTTACTTTTTTTATTATCATTTACATTTGATTGGTCTACAAAAATCTAGTAGGATACGGTTTTGACATAAGTTCTCAGCAAATAGTTTCCTCTAATGTCAATGTAAGGGCATTGTAAAGAGTCGAGTTTTCTCACTTTTCTCTCCATAATTGGACTAATGTATTCAATAATATTAACTTTTAATTTGTTTCTTTTGTAACCGCCAGGGCTGCCACAGCGTAATTTTTTTTGAAATCTTAAAAAAGCTGTTAATCTAAAATTATCCATTTTTAAGGAAAAGTTCTTAGACAAAAGTTATTCACTACCATGTATACTTTACCCTCCTTTCGGCTTAGGACCCCCGTTCCGACTAACGTTGTATATGCGTTTAAACCTTTACGAATTACATAAGGGGATATTTTAAATCTGTTTAAAGCAAACAAAATCTATAATGAAGTCATATAAAAATCAACAATTTTTTACTAGGATAGATTTATTTGGCCCCATAGTAAAAGTTGTCATGGATGATTAGTGCTTTCGTTTGGCATAGGTTTCAATTATGCACATTGGGTTTCATATTTTTGGACCAATCGGTTGCATTCTCCTTTCTAAGAACTTACATCAATTATCATCTTGCCCCTCGTCTTGTTCCTCTCCCTGTGGTTTGCTCGCTTCTCAAGTTGCTGCAGCACTCGCTCCCTTGCAGTACGATACTCCAAAGAAAACTCTGCGATCACTTTCAAAAAATCCGATGGCTTTGTCTTCGTAAGATCTACAGGTGGAACCCCGAGATAAAGCAAGAATCGATTGTACCTTTAACAAAGAGAAATAAATTGTTTGCCTCCTATTTAAAAAAAAAAACAATAAAGTTCGCACTCGCATAGTTACAAAAAGACGTTCGCTTAGACAAATGCGCCATGCTTTTCATTTTCAAAATTGCATTCTCTTCAGATACCTAGAAATCGTATTACCTGCTCATCACTCTCTTTCTTATAACGGTTAAGAGAATGATTCTCTCTGCAGCATCAGTTAAGAATTCATTTATTTTAGTTTTGAAAATCTGGGAGCCGTCGTGTTTGGCGATTCTCTTCATGTGATCCCAGGAAGCTTTGCAATCAGATTCCAGTTTTTGCAAATTGGTGGCGAGAATGTCGAAGTCCACTTTCGAAGCTCGAATGACAGGTCCAACCTACGGATACGTAATTAAATATATAATTATCTTTTTATTTACTCGAGAGAAGTGTTAGTGTGATAGTTTTAGAATTGAATACATTTCACCACCTGGCTTTTTTTAGCGACATTACCTCAGACTCAGTTTTCATTGAATTACTTGCGGTATATTTAATGATGTGAATTCGTTTACGTACTTGCAAAAGAAGACAGAAAATACAAATAAATCGTAGAAAAGGTGTTCTTATTAAATATAGCAATAAAATAACAATTAAAGTATAGGTATTCAAAGCTTCAAATAAATGTTTAACTCAAGTATTTTGACAGTTTTTGTTAATGATTTTTTATGACTAGTGGTCGCCCAGTGGTCAAAATTTGACCGTAATTTTATTAAGGCTGCATGGATTGAAAAATTAAAAAAGATAGAATGTGAGTTTGGATTGACATTGACGGATTTCAGCCGCTCCTCTTCCATTTTTGAAATTTTTGAAAAGAGTATAAATACGTGTGTGTCAAATACATATGCGTGTGTTTCAAATACATGATTGTGTGTAATGTTTGTTTTATTGATTTAATGTATTTTTATGCATAATTTAAAAAAAATATTAACATTCGGATAACCTTCTTTAAATAAACTATATGTGTGCAAAATTTCATACTCCTCCGTCCGTGCAATTTTCGTAAAAATGGGGTACAAAGTTTTTGCTTCACGTATTAATATATAGATTTCTCATTATTTTTTTTATCAAGTTTTGTATTATTATTTTTATGTTGCTCTTTCATTCTTTGAAATACAACCTAAATATATTCGGTGTAATATTTTAAAATATCGATTGTCATACGTTAGATTGCAGCTCATTGCCGTAACAAGGGTTGAATTCAACTATGCAGTACTTACACAAAATTTTCAAAAGTTCTCTATTTACACAAAAGGCTACTCATTTCAATAAAGCTTGAGCTCTATGCAATACTTTACATTTCTGAGACACGATTTAAAATATAAGCACTTGACGCGTGTAGATAAGTGATGCTCATTATTTATCATTACCTCACTGAACAAATCTGAAGTTTCAGGGAACATCTCAATGATCATTTCACAAATGTGATGCAACAGAGGATGTTTATGCACTGTGTCCTTGACCTCCATCACTTTTGATAGATACTCCAACCGAAAGCCTTTTACTTGAAACCCGTTGAGGAAACTGCCAACAGTCCTCAAGGTGGCTAATATAACCTTAAAAGTTCTATTAACTTTCAAGAGCTCTATTCCTTGTTTCAGGTCCATCAGCGGTTCAGCGATTTCTTTCTGTAAATGTACAAAAATATTACAGCAGTTCAATTAAAATTTTATATTATAATATATTATTTATATTCTAATATATTTTTATTCTAAACTCACTTCCGAATTATCAAAATCTAATTTAAAGACCCATAATTTCAATCGCGATGAGAGCTCGTTGATTGATGCTAATGTAAGCAAAAATTGCTCTGCACTGCCTAGTGGCAAGTCAGGATTGGCATACTGAAACAATAAACAATTATGATAATAATAGCTACGGCTAATCATCAAAGACTAATAAACGAAAATTTACAAAAACTATACCTGTGCTTCTTGAATTTTAATTTTTTCTTCCTCAGTCGGTAACATAGTCAGTAATTTTTCGATACCTTCCCTACCGACAACAGTTGCATCCATTTTCATTATAGCAGCTTTAATTGTCTGGGGTGTAGGCAATTTTTTCATTGCTATATTTATGGCATTGGAGCGCTTGGTGTCCAAAATCAGGTTACGTTTTGGCTCCATAAGCTTCTATAAATAAAATATATGTAATTCCACAAAATAACAACTTATGTTCAGTAGCTTTAAGCTTTAAAACAATACTTACTTCCTGGTGGTAGAAAATTAATAGAACCGCAAATCAGCACATGGAACATAAAGTTATGAAGCATGGTCCATAAAAAGAAAATAAAGAAATCATAAAATAAAAATTGTGTTGTAATGAAAATATAAAATTATATAATATAAAATCATAGATAATCTACAAAATATCTACTGACAGAAAAGTTGAGCAATAACTTTACCTTAATGATAAGATCATTTGATCTAGACTCAAAGAGATGCTCAAGAGCTTTCGTGTCCAAAGATACCTCAGGCAGATCATCCCAGATGAAACCGCCAACTTTAGATCTCATAGAGATTGGGGCAGGATTTTCTTGTACCTCGCGCCAGAATAACTTTACAGTTTTCTTGTTCTTCTTTATTGTAGCACTATCGGAATCATTTGACAATTTTTGAGAAAGAGTCGGTTTTGGAGGTGGGATAGGTACATTATTTCTTTGGCCATTTGCAAAAGAACCTGGAAGAGGAGGAGGGTTGCAGACAGAGGGTAGGAACATTCCAGGAGGAGGTGGTGGCGGCCCATTGCCTGCATTCACTACAGGTGACATCATGTCATCATCCGAATCATGTCGTAAATCCGAAAAATCGAGATCGCACAGTTGGAACTCTCTATTAAGACAACCTTGTCTTAGCTCCTCCCAGTGTAATTCATTTTCAGATATTTTAATTTCATTAATCTTTGGAGATTTCTCTATACTGGGACTTTTAATCACCTCTGCAAAATATTTAAAAAACATTAAAATGTACGTAATATATTTAGTTTAGCACAGTTTTCATACTATTTATTTCTTACCCTTAGATTGTGACTTAGCTAATTCTTCTTTGGCTTTAGATACTATTCCTGTCATGTCCGCAACACGAAGTGGCTTATCCTCACTTGTTGGACTTACTGGGCTTGTTAGCCTTTGTGCCAGATCTTTGATACTGTGTTCCCTATTGAGCAATATTCCTCTGTCATCTTTTACTTCCGGTGTAACGTCAATCTGTTTTTGTCGTATCACCGTTAAAGCATCTACTGCAGATACGCTATGGCCTAAAGTACCATTCTGAATTCTTTGTTTTAAGCCCGATGTATATCTTTGGTTTCCTGCAAACATGTTTTAAAAAATAAATAAATCTAAATAGAAAATATTTCACAAGTAATAAATTAATTGTACTCTAACTACATCTATCACAATAACAAAAGCAAAAAAAACATAGGACAGGTGATGAAATGTCTACAGATTAGTGTGTTAGAAGAACGAACAAACCATTTTTCAAAACATCTGGTAGGTTTAAAGTCTTCACGGGAGTATTATTAGTCTCTTCATTTTCATGACCATTTTTACTGTTGCCGTTGGTCTTGTAGTGATTGTTAACATTACCATTTATTGATTGATAATTATTAATTTGAGTATTTGTATATATTCCATTTGCATATATTCCATTTGTATATTCAGTATTTGTAGATGTCACTACTCCGTTGATAGGTGTATAGTTTCCGTTAGTAGCACTAAATAGTCCTTCGTAAATGCCATTTGAATTGTTCAATAGTTCCTGTTGCTGTAAAATGTGATGTGCTTGTCTTGCATATCGATCTTTACGTCTTTTTAAAGCTGTATTTAATTCCTTTATTTCCTTATTTGTATCAATTAATGCCGGTAGAAATGTAGATCTTAGATTGTTTGATATTTTGTTCTTGGGTTCGGTATGAGCGATGATTGGTGATCTTACTGTTGATTGTTAGTAAAATGTCATAAAACGTTATTTCGTTAGTTTAACGCAGCGCTATTGAATAATAATTTGAACGTCGGTTTGATACGATTTTAAAGATGCAGATGCATTTGTTTTGGTAATTTTATTGATATGAAGGTATGCAAAAAATTAAAATAATAGTAGCATTCCCATTTTTAAAACATAAAACATAGTAAGTACATGCTGTAAACTATTTAAATCATGCTAAAAGTTGAAAGTTGCTTTTTCAGAAACATGAAAATAGGCAAAAATATACTTTTTCTTAAAAAAATACAAACCTTTTTCTTTAGATTGCTGTTTCTTAGATTTTCTTCTTTCCGAAGTATTTAAGTTTAAACTTCGCCGCCGTACTGAGCTAACTACGGATTCATCTAGTTGTCTAAAAATAAAATACAAATATATATTGACTACTCATTTTACGTACAAGTACCATGAAAAAGTTCGCAACATGTCGACGAAGACTCACTTCAACGCAGTTCCAGTTTCATCGCCGTCTTCATAAAGCAGAACCGCTTCAAAAATCTGAAGTTGCCTTAAAAGATCTAAATCAGTTCCCTGTTTCGTCATATATAACTGAATTATTTCATCCATGCCCTGATCTTGCAAAGCATCCACTTGATCGTAATAAGTGTCTCTATCGGGGACGTTATTAAGAGAAATATTAATGAGGGTTGTAGCGTAAATTAGCAGCTCAGTATCAGAGGCGTCGATGTCTTGGAGAATCTTCATAATGTTATACCAGGGTTGTCTACCGTTATCAATGTCGACAATGTTTATTGCAGAAATGAGAAGAAGCGAGTTCTTTTCTGTGTATTCGACGAAAACAACGAGCAGTTTGAGTGCGGTTTTAACTACGTGTCTGAACTTGCTCGAAATCAATGAGTATAGCCATTGGATGCATGGTTTGTGACCCATCACGCCGTGCATGCCATCGACATATAGAAGAATCTGTGAACAAAAATAAAACGTACCGTAATTTTGAAATTCTTGTAATTTTATATACTCTTTGCCGGCTTATGTTGCTTTTAAGTAAAGTAATTCATAATGACGACGCCAAGCACAGTTTAAAAAGTTTGTATGTAAGTACTCTATTTGTCTACTTCATAATAACAATTATATAATAGTGGCTTTTAAATATAAACTGCCTATTTAGTGTCGGTTACAGCTAATAAAACCCCAATGACTTACGTTTAGTTCCTAGCGGATACAAATATTGTCCTAAGAAATAGGTGTAAAAAATCAATGTATGGTAATAAAACACACCTGCCCAAGCGCTCTGAGTATATAGTCGATGTAATTCTGATCTTCCATGTTTCCAACCTGCATCAAGCAGTCGAGTCCTTTATTGGCCACGAAGTCGTGTACCAAGTCTTTGTCCGACTGCAAGATCTGCTTGAGTGAGAACAGCGCCCGACGCAGCTCCCGACCTTGGCTATGCAGGAGTTTCTCTGAAATAAGAAACAAAAGATGATCAATTATATATTAGAGACGAGCTCAGGGCAGTGGTTAACGCACCTGAAATGATATACCCCCCAACCCCTCGAGTATCTCAGTAAAAATGTGGGGCTTTACTAAGTCCTTATGCGACTTCTTGAGAGAATTTGAAAAGTGCTGTTACACTGTTTTGTTTCATTTGCCAACACTCATGCACACTCACGAACACTTAACGGTTAATAATTCACCATTAATTCAAATTAATATTCGACATCACACAAATTTTAGAAAATAAAACAAAACCGCAGACGCCCGCCAAGAAGTCTATGAAACTATGAACCATAGATAGTTTGCAAAATTATTTACACTTTATATATTATATTGTTATCGCCTCAAACGTCATTGTGGCTACGTGGCCTCAAAGTCGCCTACCAATTTTTAAGCGCTCATCGGGATATTTTTTTTATTATTTCGATTACCGCGTTCGTCTTATTTTTCATAGAATTTTTAAACTAGTTTACTTGTTTTAATACAAATATCTCTAGATCTGTAATAACAGACGCGTAGACGTATCTGTGATGTTCTATATTTAAACTTTAGTTTGGTCTATAATTAAGAGTTAAAATAAATTTGTCAAACAAATTAATTTATATATTATGTCAGTTATTGGAATTCCGGCATTCCGATCGCGGAAACTGTCTCAATTCTATTTGTTTTAACCTTTTAAAATTTAAAATAGCATAATCAAAACCCAGATTTCACTACGACAATTCTTTATCTAGCAACAAATGCAATAGCGTTGATTTTAGTATCCAAAACTACCCGCAATTGTTTAGACAACGTACCGTTACAAATGGACTGTTGATTGATGTAAAAGCTTTCATTAATTAGTTAGCGAGTGTTTCGATGCATCGATTTTGCCTTTGCAAATAAAGGTAAAGAGTGAAAAAATTAAAAATAAAAGAAACTACCTTTTACCTATCACAACAATGCACAGTCACACGACGCGGATTTTACCCGACTGTGTCCAGAAGGAGGATTGTGTTTTCGAGTATATGTATGTAGGTATGTATGTATGTCTGTTTCTTGGGCACGCCCTACAGCCCAAATGGCAAGGTGGATTTTAACATATGAGGTGTCGTTAGATTTGTATTGACTGTGGAAGTGACATAGGCTATAAAAAAAAAACAAAAAAAAAAGTAAAAACATTGGTTGACATAGTCTTGACCCCAAAAAACTGTTAGATCGACCACACGATCAAAATTCTTTAAATGAACTACAACGTCTACGGAATTTAAAGAATATGGCCATCATAGGCGTTTGGGTAAAAAATAATAAAAGTCTTAATATTTTCATATTCGTATTTTTTAAATGTATTAGACAACAGTGGCCTGCGGAATATCAATAAAAACATTTTGATGTCGGATTATTGTTTCATGTGCTATATTTACAAAGTTTCTGAAGAAATAAGTTTTTACATATCATTACTTTTACGTATTGTTCTTGCAGTTTCTGGGTATTTTTTTCAAATTCCAAGACAACCATGGCCTTGTGAAAGGATCAAGCTAACCTACACTAGTCCTTTTAATGTACGAGTATATGACCTATTCAGCGCCTAGCACCAGTGACTTAAAAACACGTAAATTTTCGAAATTCCGCGCGGCACCCCCTTAATAATTTTCATTTACAGCAATGTTTTATGGTGTTTTGTTTTCGGGAATATAAGAAATTTTTATTCAAAGAACTAGAAGTCAAGAGTTTCGTTTTTATGATAATTGGTGTATGCGCTATGACTTTGCTATTTAAAAGAGTAAAGCGTTTTAATATAATTATTTTATTACAAAATAATAAAATAATTATATAATAATTATTATTATTATTATTATTATTTAATTATTATTATTATATTATATTATTATTATTTTTTTAATCTAAATTCTAAATTCAATGTCTGGTATCTCGATGACGGCACTTTAGGGGGAAACTCTGGTTTAGTTCTCGAGGACCTACAAACTTTGATAAACCAGTTTGGCACTATAGGTTTGGAGCTAAATTTTTCCAAATGTGAATTATACATTTCGAATTCCGTGGCCTCGGACCGTAGAGCTCAAATAGTTACTGACTTCAGTCGCCTGGCCCCCAGTATCAAAATTCTCAACGATGACTCTTTATTTTTATTAGGCGCACCGCTTCTCGACGCTGCCATTCCCGCTTTTGTAAACGATGCGATCTCTAAATTCAATTCAACTGCAGACCGGTTATTCCAAATTAATCCTCACATGGCCTTATTTATCATTCGTTTTTGTCTTTTTGTGCCTAAATTTACATATGTTCTACGTTGCTCTCAACTTTGGCTTTTTCCAGCAATGTTATCCAGTTTAGATAATTTGTTAAGAGAAACTCTTATTAAAATTTTAAATTGTACATTAAACGACCGCGTTTGGTTACAGGCTTCGCTTCCTGTACGCTTCGGAGGCCTAGGAATAAGAAATTTATCCAGTGTGGCCCTGCCAGCGTTTTTGTCTTCTGCTCATAGCACGTACAATCTCTACAGGAAAATTATCAACCCATCTTTGGGTTCCGTAGAGTTGTCGTGTAAAGCTGATGCGAGTAACGCCTGGTTATCCGCCTGTCCAAATTCTAACTTACCATTATTACCACAATCTCAGAGGCAATGGGACGAGCCACTGTGCAAGCAAGTTCTGGAGGGGCTTTTATCTACTTCGAGTGATATGTCAGAACTCGCTCGTCTTACTGCCGTCTCCCAGAGAGAGTCAGGCCACTGGCTCCAGGCATTACCATCTGCCAATGTCGGTACCTTGTTGGACGGGCCGTCTCTCACTCTAGCGGTCTGTCTTCGTCTAGGCGCCAGGGTAGTCCACCCTCACCGCTGCGTATGTGGAGAAGCTGTTGACGAGCTTGGCCACCACGGCCTATCATGTGCTCGCAGTGCTGGGCGTATGCTGCGTCACTCCACTATAAACAGCATCATCCGCAGTGCTTTTGCCACCGTTGGTATACCGGCTGTCTTAGAGCCAGCTGGTATATCTCGCAGCGATGGCAAGAGACCTGACGGGATGACTATTGGGCCCTGGAAGCTTGGCAGGCCGTTGGTGTGGGATGCAACCTGTGCTGACACCGTGGCTCCCTCACATGTACGCGCCACCTCTCTTCATGTAGGGGCTGCTGCGGTAAGTGCTGAAAATCGCAAACGGCACAAATACGCAAATCTGGGTCCAAATTATTTATTTGTTCCGTTTGCGGTGGAGACATTGGGTCCATGGGGGCCGGAGGCCAAGCAGCTTGTTAAAGAGTTGAGTGCTCGCCTTATTGAAGCCTCCGGTGACAAGAAGGCTGGCAGCTACCTCTGCCAACGTATTAGCTTGGCAATCCAAAGAGGTAATGTTGCCAGCATTCTTGGAACCGTTCCCATGAGCCCACAGCTGGAGGACATTTTTATTTATAGGTTTTATTTTGTCTTTAGTTATCTTATTTAATTTTTTCTTTAATATAGTAAGTTATGTTATTGTGAAATAATATAAGTCATTACTAGAATTAGTTTATGTAGCTTGTAATATAGGTAAATTGTAATTATTATCACATCTTATGATGGACAGTGTGTTTTTACAAAATGAATATTTTCATAAACTATCATGTATCTTTTTATTATTTTATGTAGGTTTTGAAATGCTTGGTTATTTACTTTACAGAACTAAAAAGTTTGAAATAAAACAAATTATTAAAATAAAACAAAAAGACTTATGTTAGTCCAAAGTTACTGCAAAGAGAAAAAACTTTAAAGAAATAAACAAGCTCTACCCAGAATTCAATTTGAGCAATTTTGAATGCAATGTGAAATTTTTCCTTGTCCTTGTTGTGATACCTACACTTAAATAATAAAATCTATAATAAATGAGTATTTATAAGGACATTGATTATTGATAGTTGTCGCAGACGGGGACAATCACCAACCAAAGAGAGTGCGGATTTAATTGAGTTGATTCAATGAATTGAAATCATATTATTAAATACCTAGATACGCATATCAGTTTTAAAGAAGGTTTATTCAAGTCGGGTGAGGCTTTTACAATAAAAAAGTGGAGATAATGGAACAACTATAAAAGTTTAAATTAAACAAAATTGTCACCCAGCCGACCACCAAGCACCCGACTTCAATAGACTTTCTTTAAAAGTGATATGCGTATCTGGTAATTAATAATATGATTTCAATATAATTACTTGCTTTTAGAGCTGTTTTTACTTTTTTTAGTTTCCTGTTTTTTGAAGTCGGTTTTTTTTCTGTGACTGCTTTGCAAATTACTAATCAATATATTTTTTTAAAACCCGACTTATAAAACAACTATTAAAAAACACATAAATACTCGTAAAAACCGGACTAACATAAAAAATAGCAGTTATTTAAGCGTGGCGATTATGGCAAATACCCCCCATGATGATTTGGGGGAGGCCTTTGTCCAGCAGTAGACGTATTTTGGCTGAGATGATGATTGATGATGATATTTTTTTAATTCGTAACAGCACCACGACTTTTATTTTGGTAAGTCATTTGATTGCGAGACTCGGGTCTTCATGACGACGACGCTGCATAACTATGCCGTACAATTTTTACGGTCCTCGCTAACGGACTCGCGGGCAACAGCTGTTAATATGAGTTTATCAGGCGCATACAACATCACAAAAGAAGTAGCCAGCCATAATCTATCCATCCATTGTTTAGTCAACTTGACCTTCGAGAGTATCGCGGGAACACATACTATATTAAGATCAATTCTTAGTATTTACTCATCGTAACTCGTAAAGTGTAGATGGATGACAAAATTATATCCTATCTGTGAGAGACTGATGCTTGAAATAGGTTTCAAAGAAACCTGATTTACAAGTCACCAGGCCCCACTCAGGACTATAATATTAGTAAACACTTTAGAATTACCATTACAGTTTTTATTTTTATACTAACTTAACAAACTTAACAAAAGATTATAATATATTATATTATAATACAAAACAACTTATTAAGGTCTGTGTATAATTTGATTTGGTTTTTTTATGTATAAATACCTACTTTATACATTTCTTACCCTTTATTTTTATTATAATTATTGCAGAGATCAGTAATATGTTTGTAAATACCTACTTATGTGTGTTTATGTTGTATTATTATGTGTTGTATAAGTGTGTATTAAAGCGTATGAGTTGAATTTGAAAATATATATTCTTAACATTTGAGGACAAAGAAATTACGTACCTACTACTAATATTGCTAATATTGCCTGCCTAGGTCTTAAAAGGTTTACTGTTACCTCTTAGTCTAGACTCATAAGATGATTTGAGACGGTTGTTTTGCACGCAAATTTGTGAAGAGAAATTCAGAATATTAGGCTGTAGCGATAAAAACAAAATAGCGTTGCGACTTTTAGGAATTATTGAAAAAATATTAAGTGATTTTCACTAGAAAAAATACTTTTCCTCATTGCAAGTTTATTTTTATGTTTTACGACAACGCTGTCGACTGTTACGTAAAATTAAATTTATCCTGATTTTTTTTATAAATTAAAAAAGATCTTTATCGCCACCAAAGTGTAGTGGTTAGCCCTACCGATCGTCTAGATACTGTTTTTTACACACTGTTAACGCACCTTGCGTTAACAGTGTATAAAACACCCTATATTTTACAGATCAAACTGCAGACAGTTTGACTAAAAATATATTATTTATAAATTTTTTAAGTAAAAAACTTTAGTTAATTTATAGTCATCGTTCGTTAAATAAAAACCCTTTTTAAAAAAGGAGTTCCCTTTCTGTGGCATAGTCGTAAGTTGATACAATTAAATCTCAATAAAAAGGTTGCCCCGTGCACACGTGCACAGTGTTGAAAGGAAAGACAAACTGTGAACTATGTGTGCGCAGAGGCTTAGCTCCGCAAAGAAGCCTAGGAAAGGAGCCTTCTGAAATTTATTATAAATTGTTATACAATGCCAAAAAGCAAACCACTTTTTTATAAAGCTTTTGAAGGTAAAATTCTTCTAACATATACATACAGCTTCTGAAAAGTATAAGGGTTACTTTTTTATATAAAGTGTTGTATGTTATTCTTTGGTATTCATTAATGTTCCCAAAATATATTAAGACTAACAATTCACTTCAGATATCCCTTTGTCTAGAATTGACGTTGTGTGAGGCGCGAGCTAAATATCATCAGTACTTTTTCCAGTTAATTTCAAATCAAAAATGTACCATATTTTGGAGAACTGATAGTAGTATTTCCTACTGTTAATACGGTTAATTCAACGGTATTGTCCGATTAAGCAACAGTGCAAAAACAAAATTACGCGTGCCGAAATGCACCTGTTAATCGAGTTAGGTTATATCACACACGTGTAGCAAACAGTTAAGACGCTGTCGACCATGAAACATCGTTCTCTGTCGACATTATTAGTCCATGCTGTCGATATGCATACAAGCGTGGACTAATAGAATAGAATAGAATAGAAAAAAATCTTTATTTGGTACAATTACACATACACATTCAAAACACAAAATATAATAATGATACAAGTAAAAGAGATGCAAATATTGCGTGATCCACTGGATTCAAGTTAGGAAATTTGAAAAGCGCAATTTATTTTGTATGTAAAAAGTAAGTGTATAAAAATAAAATTATAGAATTTTTCTAATAAGACTTAAGTACGAACATAATGTATCATCGGTTCGTAACCCTAAACACAGGGCGAAATAAGTAAGCTTAATTTCACCGAGTTACTCTAGTCAATGAGAAAGATAATCTTGTAATAGGCTTTGGCTTTAAATTTTCTTTCTATTGAGAAAAATTTCATAATTTTTCATTTTGTAAATTATAACATTGTTGCAAATTAATATAGTCTATTATATAATTTTTCTAAGCATTGTATTTTGTATACTTTTTATAAACCATGCTTATGTGAATGTCATTTCACAGTTGTCAGTGCTTGATATTAGGGTAGTCACCAGAGTTAGACAGGACCCAGCGATATAATTATTTTTCCTTTAAGACGAACATTCAAAAAGACTGATCCTTACTGGCGCTGGCATAAGGTCGATAATGCGTAGCGCCTGCGACAAGACCGCAAATTAACAGTTAACCTAAAAAATATTTTAAAAAAAATATTGGTTTTGGTTATCAAAATATGCAGCTACTAAATTACGAATATTGATGTTACCAATATATTTGAGTATCAAGTTCCAAGCATAATTGAAATTAAATAATTTTGTTGTAATTTCAACAGTAGTGTTTTTAGTGGTGTTTTCGAAAATAATTACGATCGAGTCAAAATTATACAATCGTGTATTTGAGCTAGCAAATTCAAGATAAAGACCTTAGATGAATGATTGGTCTCGCTGCGCTCGACAGCAGCGAGACCAATCATTCATCTAAGATAAAAACATTAATTTACCTAACATTTCAGATTCGTAAGTCCTATTAAAGTCTTAAGCTATTCGACGAAAGTTGTTGCATTTTGTCAGTGTGTCGCCTTGAATAGGGGTTTAAATAAGGGATTTAAGTAACTGACTTTTTACTAAAGTATTAAATTTAACAGACCACCTTCTTTCTAGTTGCAGTATCTAGTACAATTTTAAAGTAATTCATTGATACTTTTTGGCGACGAAAAGCAAATGTCGATCACTAGTAGCCCCTACATTACGGGTTGTAGCCATCTAGATGTGCGATAGGAGCGTTGAATTTGAATAAAATTATTATATGCTTTTTACATTTTATTTTCAACAGGCTTAAGTGAAAATACGTAGAATATACGTGCATAGCACCAATTGTTTTAACAACAATAATGGTAATATTCTGAATAAATGTATAATTAATTCTAAGAAAAGCCCGTCCCAACCTACAATTATTAAAAATGTTCACCCAATTAATATGGTTCACCAGAACATTCAAGGAATGACGGGCAAAGATCTGGAGATTGAATTGTTCATTAACGATAATAAAGTTGATATTTTAGGTATTACTGAACATTGGCTTAAAGATCATCATAGGTTTTCCGCGTACCTACACAAAACTATTTTGTGAAAAAATGAAATATGCGTATTCCGTAAAAAATGTTTCAACTTACCAATAATCGCGTGTACGCGGACCGGCAACTGCGTTCGCAACACGAGAGCATTTTTTCGGCTGAAAAATAAAAGTTAATTATTATTTTTCATACAAATTATTTTACATTAAAGTAGATAGACCTACATGCATTCAATTTGTGTCGTTTTACAAGGAATTTTTAAAAGATAACACATTGGTTTTGAGTTTGCCATCGCTATGTTACGATCACAAATGTGAAGCAACTATTGCTATGGTGGGTTGTTGTATTGGTGATCTTTTTTTTAACTATTTTTGTTCTCCGCTTTAACTTCAATGTCGTTACCACCTTGAATCTTAGGCTTTAATCTTTGCCCCATTATAGTCAATAATATTAGCCAGCAGTGTTTTCTGTTTAGGTATATCACCTTGAACATCCGAAAGAAAAAAATGTACAAATACTTTATAGCCACTTATAAAGAAACAGCAATTTAATAAGATACGCATTGCTTTAAAGCAATATATTCATATTCATTTACAAAACATAGTATAGGTAGTTATTTATATCGAACGTAAACATAGCACTATTAATTTAAATACCAATAGCATTGTGAATACTTCATAAAAGTTTAAAATTGTATCGTTCTCCTCTTCAATTTATAGCAATATTTTATAGGACGAAGCTATTTATTAAGAATGTATCAAAATATTCAACCGTTCATTGCACAATAATTTTCACAGTAACATAATAATATCAATTTACGAGGAGGTCGGTGGCGCAGTGGTAACGTGCCTAACTTTCGAAAAGGTCGGTAATAGGATGGGTGACCAAAAATGTATCATCTCGAACGCCTATGTGCTTAGGAAGGTACGTAAAACCTTTGGTCTCTTTGTTAGCCAGTCGTTAACAACCACCAATCCGCACTGGGCCCGCGTGGTGATTTATACCGTTCTCCCTATTCCATCCATAGGGAAGGTCTTGCCCAGCAGTGATGCCAGAAATGAGCTGGTGTGAACACCGCTCCCTCCCCTTTGACACTCGAATTCCAGTCACGGTAAACTATGATGACAATGAAATTTTCAAACACTACTGGTACCTACTGGTAGGTAGGTACCTAAGAAGACAAATCATACCAGACAGAATTCATTTCATAGTGCCTTACAAATAAACAAAGAATAAGGTCCGAATAGTTATCCCGTGTTTTGTTCCTGTTATGTAAACGTTATTTCAAACTAGCGGCCGCTCGCAGTTTCCCCCGCGTGGTTCCCGTTCCCGAGGGAATATCGGGATAAAAAGTATTCTATGTGTTAATCCAGGTTATAAATTATCTGTATGCCGAATTTCATCCATATCCATCTATCCGTTACAGCGTGAAGAAGCAACAAGTATACACACATACATACACACAAACTTTCGCATTTATATTATTAGTGTGATTAGAGTAAAAGAGACAATACACGGAATAACTATTGGGACATTTTTCTCTGTTTATTTGTAAGGCGCGTTGTAAGTTTTTTTTGTCAACGCCTCGGTGGCTGGAGTGGCTAAAGCACTCAGCCCCAAATCCGTCTTGGGCTCAGTTTCCAGTTCGGACTTAGCATCTTTCGACTCCATACATCAGCCCGGGTTTTTGATCACAAACCCGCATTTGGCAAGTGTGGTGATAGGTATAACCGAATAGTCATCATGACTTGATTTCAATGATCACCTTTACTTAATAGTGGGACCATTCACGATCAACGGTGGGATCCAAGAATAGCACTCCTTTCTAGCCAAAGTTGTTTGCATGTCTACGTTAAAGATTTCACACAATTTTACATTGTTAAAGAAAAAAAAAGTAAGATAAGTCAGAATAGCAGCCACTTAGTCCGCAGAAGGCTACAGTCGTATTTTTCCTGAAGGACATCGTTTTACACATAAAATATGATTGTGAATGTAAAAGCAACATTTCAAATAGTATTAAGACCGTTGAAAGCCACGGCTTTTAAATGTTGTGATGTAGTTGGAAATCTATGTACATATATTTTAATAGGTGAACAGAAAACTTCGTTTGGTGCCCCTTTGTAAGCATATTGCGTGCATACAAGAAATAAGAGATTTGGTATAATTAAACTTTATGTGAATCTGTTTAAATTAATAGTTGAAGAGAAAACTTCATTTGGTGCCTTTGTGAGCACATTGCGCGCATAGGTGTGTGACATTTGGTATAATTAAAGTTTGCTCGTGGTCGCCCAATGGTCGAATTTCACAAAATATACAATATAATGTTACACTAACAAATATATTTTATCTCTGCACTCCTTTATGTGAACTCAAAATATGCAAAATCTCACACACCTCTTTGCGTGCGTTGCACAACAAAAAAAAGGAAAAAAGGAGCCATGGCCGGTAGTAATAGCAGTATACTCCAACCAAGTGGCTATGGTCTTCTCTCCTCCCGCACTCTCCTAACTACATATCAGTCAATTAATATAACCTTCAATGTAGGCCCTGTCAGAATACCAGCGTCGTTGTAGTGGTGTTTGTTTTTCAGCACCGCAACTGCACAAGCTGAGGCCTAGTTGGCCTACACACACTTTCATGTTTCCTTAAATGTTGTTTTATTATTTTATTTTTTTAACATGTTTCCTATCTCATTGTACATCTTTCTGTGTAATTTCTGTGTGATCGTCAATAAATAATTTCTTATCTTTATTCTTATTCATAAATAATATTATATCAAAAAAAATATATAAAAAAATCAATACCCGTCAACCGCCGTTACAGTTACAAATTAACTCCGTTTCCATTTTTTTTTTAGTAAGAAATATTTTTATTTGTAAAACACATAAATACATACCTACATTTTACTTTTTGTAACTCTTTCTCCTTATAAACTTTAACTAGGTATCATCATCTCAGCCAAAAGACGTCCACTGCTGGACAAAGGCCTCCCCCAAGGAAATGAGGGGTTTTGCCGTAATCGCCACGCTTGGCAGGCGGGTTGGCGATCGCAGTAGGTTGAGGGTAACCTCAGAGAGATGCTGCTGCTCATCCTCTGGAATGGTCCCTTAGTCGGCTTTTACGACACCCACGGGAAGAGATGGGGTGGTGCAATTCTTTATCCCCGGCACCACACAGGGCAACTACACTAGGCAACTTAACTAGGTATACGAAATCTTAATCTTCTCCAGTATTCAAAAGAAGAAGAGAGTAGAGGAGTTATGAATGATCTACAATTTACGAGTAATACTTGAAAAGAAAACTTAGGTGATTGCGCGCAAGGAGGTGTGGGAAATGTGTGGTATAGAACGGAGTAGTGCAGTTTGATAAAAATGTATGTAGGCGCATGTGGTACATAATTTTGTAGGTATAAAAGCATTGTCTTTTTTTTAATTACGGTAAAATGCCTCACCATGTATAAATGTTTCACCATGTGCTAGTTTATCGTAATACTTGAAAGCTATGCTACATTAATTTATATGCAATGTGATATTCACAATCCTGAACGCTGAAAGCCATTTAATTGGAGGAAATTATAATGGAAGTTCGAAACTCGAATTCGAGCGCGGCAATATTTGGTCGATCCCTGGAAGCTCGAATTCGAGCGCGCACCCCACGCGACTTAAAACTTAAATGAAGTTGATTTAGAGGATACTTTTGTATGAAGAAGTTTAGCCATAGACAAACTAGAGTTTTGCTATAATCAACCCCCCAACAACTTTATTCTCGGTATGTTTTCAATTTTAAATTATTTTTTAATTTTAATTTTTTAATTTTTTTTTCGCGATCTTGCGAATTATATCATTGGTGGGGGTGCTGTCATAGTTTTGTGGGGGTGATAGAGAGGTTAATGAGAAAGCTCTTTTTCCACGTATTGTTTTCATAGGAAATAAATACTGATTCTGTTTCTCATCATCATCATCAGCACATTTTATGTTCCCACTGCTGGGGCGCGAGCCTTCCCTATAGATGGATAGGGAGGTCGGACCATAGGTAAAAAACCACGCAGGTCCAGTGCAGATTGGTGGTTGTTAACGACTGCTAATGCAGCCGGGATCAATGGCTTTACCTATGCCTACCTAAGCACGGAGGAGCTCAAGATGAAAAATTCTTGGTCACCCATCCGATGACCGGCCTTTGCGGTAGCTGCTTAACTTCAACAATCGCAGACCGAGTGCATTAACCACTGCGCCATCGAGCTCCTCAAAAATAACATTTAAAAAAAGTGCGGCCAGTCGTGTTAAGTTTTAAGAGAACTAGTAGGACGCATTAACATCTCCCTAAACAAAGACACTAATAGACACATAATATCCTCCTCATCATCATCTAATTAAGAGATAGTGAGCAATCTGGTCGAGAAATTCCATGGGGCGCGGAAGTTACTCACTAGAAACGCAGACCCATTCCAGCAGAGGTGGCTGGGAAAACGATTAGCAGTACACAGTACCACCCCACGGAAATAAATTAGCCCTACTGCTTATCACCAGCTCATTTTATGTCCCCACTGCTGGGGCATGAGCATTCCCTTTGGATGGAAACATCTCAGGAAGCATGGGCTACAAACCAGCACGCCGGGACCATGGGCTTTTTTGACCTTTTGAAGCACGGAGAAGCTCCTAATCATTTATTTTATTTATTTATTTAATTTAATCAGTACGGCTAATGCCAATTACACCAATTAACACATATTCAATAATAAAATAAACTAATATTAAAATTAAATGTGAAATTACAATAAATCAAATAATAATAATAATATTAAAATAAAACAGAATTAAAAGCACTAAAATCATAGAAAAATATTAAACATTGCAATGAAATACAGTACAAAATAAAAATTATGCATGCTAATAAAAAATAATTAATTAATTAATTAAGAAATAACTATCATACATTCATCTCACAGTACTTCAAGCACTCAGATAGAATCACCATCATAGATAGATAGATAGATAACATCTTTATTTGGACAATATAAACACACAACATACAATCGTAAATAAAAAAACAACAATTACACTAAAAACAAACATAATTTCATAACACAACTATTAAAAAATACAAAAATGTGTGTGTGCCGCAGCATCTCAAAAGGGTCGTTGCTCAGCGTGGTATTCACTCGCAAGCAATAGAAGAATATAATAAAATAATAGAATATAATAGAATAATAGAATAATATAATAGAATATATATAATATTATAGCAAGTGAATCGCTGATTTTCAGCAACAACCAGGAGTGACCACAAGGACGGTGCCCGTAACAATTATCAGTAAAGTGCCCATGAACGTAGCCTTGACTGTGTAGTAATAAAATATTTAAAAAAACATACATGTTTTGATAACCCATGTGATGACCGGTCTTTGCCAATTTGGCTTTATTTCAGCAATTGCATACAGAGCGCGTTTACTTTAAATATATTCTGTATATAGTTAAAAATCAATCAAACATTTCCATCGGAATTCGCGCTGCTACGCACAGTTGACCTTGAACGTTTTCATTTCACTGTAATTTACTCCAAATTAACACTGGACACGTTAACAATGTATTGTGGTATTGGCAATGTCAAGAGCCATTTGATAACAATCGGACGTTTTATTGAATACCCCGTTCAAAAGTAATATCGTTTTTATTAGTAATGTTGAATGAAACATTTATTTTAAAATCAAAACGGGTAACACAATTTGTAAATTATTAAGAGTTTTCATTTAACAGCGACTAGTGTAAACTTGTTATAACTAATAAGCTAAATGTTTATAAAATTTACAAAATACAGTAAAAAAATTAAATGCCTACCCGACCCAGCCAGGAATCGAACCTGGGTCTTCCGCCATCTGGGTGGCTGCACTGGCCGCTATGCTACCGGGAGGGCTGACATAAGCGCTGAATTTTGTCACTGCTTTTTTAAACTTTTGAGTGCTTATAGCGGCACAGTGCGCCATCTATTAGCACTTGAAAAAAAGAAAAAGAAAGAAGTTATAAATTTCTTAATAAGCTAGTTTATCTAAGGTATGCCAGATGAGTGACCACTGATGCTCTTAACCTTTGGTACGTTTGTGTTTTCATTGCATTTGAATATTAGATCTTTAAACAGTCACCCCACTGACTTAAAATAGTAAAATAAACATATTAATGAAAATGCACTCTTTTCCCTATTCGTTACCCATCAGTGAGAATGTTTGTCCCTGAGACTTCAAAAAGTTAGAGCGTTCTTACGCTCTAACTTTTTAAAGTCTCAGGGATTGCCACCGGATGTGATCCGGATCCGGATCCGGTGTTCACCGGATATTACAAGCGTTTAAAGGTAAAGCTTTTTTAATAATCTTGTGCCATTCACTCACTCATGTTATGTATGTTTAAACTTAATAGCAGCATGATAAGGGTAGTAAGAAATCAGCAGCTCTATATACTGTCCCACTGTATATAGAGCTAGACAAAGGCCTCTATCATTGAAATCAAATCATTGATACCACTGATGAGTATTGACATAATCACCACGCATGCCAAATGCGGGTTGTTGATCACAAACCCGAGCTATGTATTGGAAAATCTGAAACACATATTCCCCGAAATGATATTTAATTGTACTGTATCCTCGATATTGCTGAATTATCAATTGGTTTGTCTATGTATAAAATACGTGAAGCAAAAACTTTGTACCCCTTTTAACGAAAATTTGTGCGGACGGAGGAGTGTATGAAATTTTGCACACTTAGGGGCATATTAATAAACAAAGTGTAAGCTTGGAGTAGTTACTCCGTGTTTTGTCTCTTTTACTCTAATATGAAATGAAGTTTACATGACGGGAACAAAACACGGAGTAACTACTCCAAGCTTACACTTTGTTTATTAATATGGGGGTTCTAGTTTATATAGAGAAGAAGTACATAATGTTCATTTTTTTTTTAAATTATGCATATACATTGCATATGCATTTCGGCGGACTGATTAGAATCACGATAGCTCAATTGGGAGAGTACCTGACCCGGTATGTCAGAAGGGTGCGGGTTCAAATCCTGCTCGTGGATTTTTTTTTCAACATTTGTGTTATAGTAATTTGTTCGCAACAAAATTTGCGTTAAAAATTATTTAAACATTTTATAAATAGCTTGCCTACTTCTTAACTGATGTTTAGTATTTGTAAAATATTATGATCAGATGTTAATGACGTTAGTTGTTGACATTGAATGGGCGCCTTTGGCTTTCAAATTAAAAAATTAATAGTGTTGAAAAATTTCGGCGGGCTGGTTAGAACCACAATAGCTCAATTGGGAGAGCACCTGACCCGGTATGTCAGAAGGGTGTCGTGGAAATTTTTTCAACACTTGTGTTTTAGTAATTTGTTCGCAACAAAATTTGCGTTAAAAATTATATAAACATTTAATTTTTTCCGAATTATTGATTTTAGCGCTCGATATTTTGGAAACGAAACATGATATCAATAATTTGAGAAAATCTCCTCTGGACAATTTAGTCAGCTACGATTTGAGCCTATAACAAAGACAACCGGGTCAAGGGTTTGCCCTGTAGCCTAACCTTTTTGAAAAAGGTCAAAAGTCAGAACGACATTTTTCACCAATATTTTTTCGGATTCCGTAGATTTATTTCGAATGTGCTCGATAGTCGTGTGAGGCACGAAATCTGTGAATTTTTTCGATAGATAGCCTGGGTTTGTGATCAGCAACCCGCATTTGGCAAGCGTGGTGATAAAAACAATACCCATCAATTGTAGTTGCGATGATGGAGGCCTTTGCCCAGCAGTGGGACATTTACAGGCTGTTTACTTTACTTTACTTTTACTTTGGTTTTCCATCTTATTCTAAGATCGCAGCTAGCGTCTGTCGTCTAAAGCCCACCTTTATACAGCTAAGTGTATGGTTAAAGAACTTTATTTTACATAAAGAATTACAATATTCACTTACTGATAAAACGTAAACATTTTAATTTAATTTATTGAAGCAAGACAATAAGCGTACACATTAAAACACAAAATTAAATAAAAATAAATAAGTCGGGTAAATTATAAAAATGTCAACCTACCCTACCCTTCGATCAATAAATTTTTCCGACTTGTGTCTCGTATATAACTATTATATAATATCAATTTTATATTGTTACAGCTATTAAAGTAACGTTGTTATATTTCGGTAGGTAAGGGTTAACTCGGCAGTTCCTCATTTGTACCGGATTCCGGGTACAGTGCGCTTCCACCTGCCTTATCGTCACTATCAAATGATATGAAGGCCAGAGCACACCAGACGCTTCACTTTTGTATTTTATACTTCCAAATGTTGCAGGAACACAGATAAAAGATGTGTAAAGTAGTTGTATATATCCTGGATGGTAGTAGGTAAAAATGATTGGACGATACAAAAGCACTTTTCTTGTTCATTAAAAAAAAACACTTTGACTATAATTGATGAGTAATGGCTTAATCACCATGATTGCCAAATGCGGGTTAGTGATCACAAACCATAGCATAGCCCGCTATACATCGAAAAATCCGAAACACACTTTGTCCTACCTGGGAATTGAACCCAGGACCTTCGGGTATAGGGCCGAACTCTCCGAACCACTCGGCCACCGAGGCGTCAAAAGTGGCAACGCTCAATTTACACTTCCACCAATTAGGTATAACTAGAATCAATACCATTCACAACACAAATCAAAAGGCTGCGCTAACAGCTTGAAATCTGACTACCTTTAGAGCAGTCGTGCCAATTAAGGTGGAAATCCTGAGGAATCACTCGTCAATATCAAAGAAGTAGTACTCTACGTCTTCTGAAATAACTTTGGCTGACTAGAGCACAACATTGACCTTTACTTCGTTTGTAGTTTGAATGGGCTGAACTTAAAATGAAAGAACCAATTAGACTACCAATAATAAAAGCGTAATAACGAAAGCCTTCATGTCGGCAACGTACAAGTTCCACTCATACCATTCATAACAAGAATCAATAGGCTGCGCTGACCACATCAGACCGCATGCTCTTAAGCCGGCTAAGTATAAAACCCCTAAGACAAATTAAGAGAAATCTTGATAACTCACTCGTCGAAGTCAAAGAAGTCATCATACTCCTCGTCTTCTGACATATCATAGTCCAACTCGAGCACAACACTGGGCTTTACGGCGTGGCCATCTTCTACGATCCCGGAGTCTATCGACAGTCTGTTGCCGGTGGCTGCGCGCGCGTCGCTCTCGACACTACACGTGCGTGTGAACTCGCGATCTTGCGAGGTTCGATTCATTTTATCGGCTAATAGTCGTTTATTATACAGCCTGTTGGCAAATTTATACTACACATCAGACAGATTCGCAAATTTCAAGTTAAAATACTAATTTTGAAATAATCGATTTTGTTTTATTTAATACTGCACACTACAACCAATCACGTACCATTCTATTATTATTAGCCATTATTTTCCCACTGCAGGGCAAATTCCTCTCCTACCTCCATAATAACAAAAGAAAAATCTTGTTAACTTAAAACTCATTATTTATCGCATAATATGATTCTACGTAAAGATTAAAAGGCCATATTTTAAACGCATTGAATTATTAATAAGTATTTTATATTTTGATATGAAAATACGAGTATTACAATGTGAACATTCTCTTTTGTGCAAACACATGCCGCCTCTCTGTGGTCTAGTGGCTAAGACCACCGGTTTAGACCCAGATGTCCCGGGTTGGATTCCTAGCGGGGGCTACTTGTTTGTGTACTCGGTTTGGTTGGTGGTAGGGCTTGTTTGTCCGCCTGGCTAGCTACCACCATTTTATCTAAATATGTAGCCATAACATCAATGTTTGTAGCATTGTTGTGTTCCGGCATCTAGAGATAAGATAGCCAGTGCCTCACTAGTTGAAGTTCCCGGGTGAAATGCGCTTCCATCATTGGCCTTATCATAACTTTACATCAGGTGAGATCAAGGCACTGTGTTTGCCCGTAAAATATAAAAAAAATCATGCTCACATTTACCTTTGACATACATACATACTCGTATATTGACAATTATTTTGTTTGTATGTCACCAGAAAAAGGCTATATTAAACAAATATCAAACGAATTTAAAATATATTCAACAGGTATTATGCCTGCCTGTACTACCTACACGTTTCATAAAAAAACTGTCAGCTATTTTATTTTGAAATACAACTGGTGAACATGACAGAACGTTAAAGTTAAAACTATGAAGATTGATCGAAGTATGCAGTATTAAAAACTATCTTCACTTTTTCAACTAATCACATTTATCAAATTAAATCCTTTTAATCCTTCAATGTTAAATTCATTATCAAAGAAAAAACTTGAAATGTCCAATGTCTTATCTTACCGTAGAACTATCGATACTGGTAGATTTCGGTAAGAAATGAACCACCACTTTGTAATGAACCGCCACGAGAAAAGTTAACACCAAAATTTTTTTCAATTACAAAAAAACACGGTGTCGCATGTTTCGAAAATAACTATTTTAACGCCTTTTTTATTTAACTAAAACTTTTTTTAACAAAACGTGAAGTTAATCTATGGTTGATGTATGAAGGATGGCACTGAATTCCGCGAATGTCGGTGGTGAGGCAAGGCCGGCTGCGCATCCTCTCCCGACCGAAGGCAAACTCAGACTGGGACCAGCGTATGTGGCTCATGCCTGAACCGATAATTTCATTATTAGTTGGCCGCACAAAAACCGAACTTGACCGCACAAATTTGCGGTTGATGAATTATAAAGTTTGACTTCTTTACTATATCGTCAAATATAATAATATGTATTTTACCTTAAAGAAAAGGCCTTATCTTTTATTGAGATTAAAGCGAAAAATTATACCTAATAAAAGATATTAGAATGTTTTATAGTTCGTCTTCGGTTATTTTTTTTAATTTAAATCATACAACGTATTTCTTTATTCTCATACAAAGTGGACATACCTGCATTGTTGGTGATACTGAAAAACATAGTTACCGTTTGGATATTGCTAATTTGAGGTTAATCTTACATTTATCATGTTATTATTAGTTATTTTCATTTTATATAAAGCGTTTTTTTATAAGTTTAATAAAATTAAGCATACATATAAACACCCATTGATCTTTAAGACATTTTTCATATATCTTTTAACTTTTAGCGTCATCATGTCAAATCACCATATTTTAAGTGATTATGTATTATTAGATATTTACTTAATGGTATAAGGGTTTTTGTCATACCCTGAATGGATTTCCTGGACCGGCAAAGCAACACCAAAACCGCTTTATTTGTTTGTATTCTTTGGCACGAGTGTCAATGTCTGGCTTCTACGACTCAATACATCGTTCCACCTCAAAAGTGTGTATTGTTGATCGTAGTAATCAGAATGAATCTGCGTACTGCGACTAGGGTTGCCAGCTGTACGGTTTTAGGCGGACATATCTTGCTTTTTAAGATCTCGTCCGGTCAATTATTTACGAGAAGAGATGGATTTTGGAATCTTTGGAACGCTCAGAGCGATGCTACGCAATCCATGTAGTTTTCACAACCTACTCCTTCGCGTCAATCCTTCACTCCAAATTATAATGGATTTTGGAATGTTTGGAAAAGTTATATGATTAAATTTGGAGCGATGGTGTGAAGCTATGAAGTGGAGTGCCATTGAACAGAGGCCGATATGATTAATAATTCATTTGATATGGAGTGATGGAGTGGATTGCCCGAGGATGGATACCATTAGGCTATTTGGTCTGTGTGTGCGTGAGAGTGGGCCAAACACTATAGGTAATTATTAAATGCCAAATTATTGTCTTTTTTTACTGTAAAATTTGATTTTGTGCTGTATAGTATACAGTGTATACAAAAATGTCCGGCATGTGACGCCAATAATCGGGCTGCGTGTTGCGGCGCCGGACCGGCTTTTAAATCATAGGAATTGGTAACTCTAGCTGCGACGGACACTACACCGTTGGTAGTCACAATTTAACTTTACCGCATTTATTGTAGTTAGCTGCTACCACGGAATAACTAATAGTCTGTTACGTGCAAAAGTGTCGGCTTACGGTTCAAAGCTGCTTATCGCACAGAAGCTCGCCAGCTTTGGTCACCACTGAAGCGTTATTTATACGTTTATGCACTGAAAAGGTGAAAAGAATAAGTTATATATAGACAAATCTTTACGACAGCGCAAAAGACTCGTAAAATGTGTATCGATTTTAGCCAAGACAAGATTAAGATTTATTTCAAATTCAAGTTTGTGTTGAATTTTACTGTTCTGTAAGTATTTATTACTTTTGGTTTGGTTTTGTGTAAAGAAGATTAGAAGCTTATTTGTTACAAATTATAAATTTAAACAATCACAAAATAGCTTTGTGTAATCGTGGAAAACATCGTAATGTACCTAACCGTAATGTATCATTCGCGGAGCTTGTGAATGCTCGCATCAAACATGTACCTAACGTTGCGATGATACACTTCGATCTGTTTTCATCTTTAAACCGTGAATAGGTATTGCTAACTTCAATGTCGTACGTTCCTAAATAATTATATTTCTGCAAATATTGATTGATTGACTTATTACTATAAAGTACTGACTTTAAATACAAACGAAATGGAATAATATTAAAGAGCATTAAGTAGGTACGTTGCCAACAACGGAATGTTAATAGAAAATACATTATTAAATGAAAAGTGGCGTTTGTTTGTAAAAAAACAGTTCAATGTATAAAATACCACTCATTTATATCTTGTTAAAAACTAAATTAAAATTAAATTTAATTAGTTTACCTTATTGAAGTAAAAACATGACATTCGTTAAACTTTGATATTGAACGTGAATTAAAACGTGATATTGGCGAAATCATTTAAGAAGAAGAGAGATGTATAAATGTACCGTCAAACGTTAAGTAAGATAGTAACTACCCTACTTTAAAACTACATTGTAATACACGGAAATAAGAAATACCTACAAAGATTCTATGCTTTCTAAAAGCACCTTGAAAATGATTTTACGGAAATGTTGTAAAAACTACCTTTGTTATAAATTCAACTTTTAAATAATGATTACTGGTTTAATCAAATTTAAGTTGATGTACCATAGATACAAAATTGAAATTTTGCACATATATACGCGTATTAATAAAAAGAGAAATAGTATTTATAAAATAATATTTAATTATTTATTATTTTATTTATTTATGGTTTGGAATAGATATTCCGTGTTTTGTTTGCGTAATTTTATTACAAACTAGCACTTTCCTGCGACTTCGTCCGCGTCAATTTGAGAATTTTAAAATAAATATATTTTTATCTAATTAAAATATATCCTATTATTTCAAATAAGAGTAAAAGAGACAAAACATGGGACAATTATTTAAAGTTAAGGAATGTTCAGTTTATTAATACGCGGGTTAGAGTAGCAAATTAACAGAAAAAGGACATAATCTAGTTTGTATCATATACCTACAAGAATTGAAAATTTCAATCAGCATCATCCTGTACGTCAAGATCGTAGTAAGCTCATTGTGTTATGAATCGCAACTTTTTGTTGTAAAGTCGATCTTGATTGAAACTACTTCAAAAAACTATACTCTCGGTAAACACTCACGGTTTCGCTCGTCGTACACTTCTCTTGGCTTTCTATACGTTTGTATAAAATGTCCATTCGATATGGCTTGGTAACAATTATAAGAATGATAGAACAGTGATGTACCTAATCAAAATAGAGATTAATAATAGTTAATTAAGTAATTTGTAATAATTTGTCTAATACCATACCATAAATCCAATTTACTAATTGTTTATAGCGACAAATATGAAAGTAAAGACAACTAAGGAAAAAGACGGTGGCAGTAGACGGTGGTGGTATGTTCACCATCGTCATCACCTTATGAACTATCACCAAAAAAACCAGTAGATGCAATTACGTAACCCCGTTAGGAATCGTACCCTGAACCTTTTGTCTGTAGTCGGTGGTCTAACAACTACACAAGAGGGTCGTTGTAGTCTTTGGCATAACATAATGTACGAAATCTTATAGAATATCTTATAGAATATCTTATCTTATCTTATATGTAGACGAGATTCGGTTGCATCAGACTTTTTTTTGAATACTATACTATACTATACTTTTTTTTTTTTTTTACTATCGATTAGCTTTAGCTTCTATTTAGGAAAAATAATTATCCTCGCAACCATCTACCAGTGTGGTTCTGTCATTATTTAATATCTGATTGCATACCTTTACAATTTAACTGTTGGTTCACCAATGAAAACAAAAATAAAATAAATTCGAAAAACCCAAACTATAATTGAATCCCGATCGACGGCGGCGCCGCGCCAATGCAAAACAGCCGAAATTCATAATAACATTATAGGGAATTCATAAAACATCACGCACAGAACAGCACATTGATACCGAAACGCCATAGTCACCCAAATCTGTAACCTGAATAAATTAGCATGTGTCGAATTGGTCCGCACCTATTCTGGGATGTGGTACGACGACCTTACTTACTGTGTTGTACGCGTAAATTTTTTTTTTAAAAGATAGTGTGTTAATTATTATACACTCCTCAATGCTAAGGAAGTTACAACCAATGTCAGAATGCAACGATGTGTTAAATTACGCAAATTATACGCAATATCCTGTTCATTTCATTATTATAATTATATGTATTTTATTTGGCAAGCGCTATGTTGGTAAAACTTTGTTGTGCTACTCGGTTTGTTTGTAAAATTTTTAATTACTTAAACATATTGCGTTTAGCCTTTTTTAGTTATTAGGGTTACAGATGTTTTTAACCAACTCACGCTTAGGTATATAAAAAATTCCCATCGATACACATATTTCATCTGAGTAGGCATCTTTTAGGAAATGTATGGCATCTAGAGTTTCACCCGAGTAACTCGTATTGTGAGACTCAATTATTAACTCAATCTACTTAGTGTAAGTTTTGTTTAGGTACTATCCGTATTCTTTCGATTGCGTTTACGAAAACGAAACTTAGTTCGGCATTTTAGCAGCGCCTCCTGGCGACAAACGTCAAGAGTAAAATTTTTTGCCTAACAAATTCTCGTTTTCGTTAACGTGATCAAATGTCAAAAATAACTCACACTAGGCCCTCAGTACAATTCTCAATTTACTATTACCATAATAGGGTAAAGCAACCTAAGAGTGCACACTACCAAAGAGTACCGCAGTGCTACTAATTGAATAATATTATTTTTTTAGCAACTACTTTCCTGTGAACTGTAACTTTAATTTTCATATTCAAAATGTCGTTCACCATTACGAATACATGCTCGAGCACGTTTTCTTACTTCAGTCGTGCTGATTTTTAGCATCATTTCTAGTTTCATCCATTCAAATGCAGAATGGATTTTCTCCAATAATTCCTCCTTCGTAGAACTTTCCGTCGTGTAGACAAGTTCTTTTGCTCGTCCCCATACAAAAAAATCTACCGGGGTTAAGTCAGGCGATCTTGCGGGCCAAGGAATTGGCCCGTCTCTGCCGATCCAGCTCTCTGGAAAACAATTATTGAGGTGTTCTCGTACAGTTAAGGTCCAATGCGCTGGGCATCCATCTTATTGGAACATGATTCTTCTGTCAGTATCCAGTATTGGTATTTCCGCTTCATAGAAGAGGGTAGGTAAGTCGTTTTAAGATCGCCTGACTTAACCCCGGTAGATTTTTTGTATGGGGACGGGCAAAAGAACTTGTCTACACGACGGAAATTTCTACGAAGGAGGAATTATTGGAGAGAATCCATTCTGCCATTGAACGGATGAAACTAGAAATTATGCTAAAAATCAGCACGACTGAAGTAAGAAAACGTGCTCGAGCGTGTATTCGTAATGGTGGACGACATTTTGAACATGAAAATTAAAGTTAGATCACCAAAAATTATGTTTTTTTTTAATCTCCTTAAAAATCGATATTATCAATCTTAACTGGTTTAAGCAGCATCATTTCAAGAAATGGTAAGATATCTGCGTAAGTGATACCTCAAAAGAAAGAACAATAACCTAACATGTTTTTAAATGTGTTTGAACATCAGCAGATATTTTCTTAATTTTTTAAATTGACATTTAAAGTCGAAAATTTTTTTTTTAAATTTTCTATCACAGTTGAATGGCCTGTAACTTTATTTTTTGGTAACAATGGTGCTTCAAAAATGCTTCGATACGATTAGAGACACATTACACTAATAAAATAAATTATAAAAAATAGACATTTCAACTTAAACTTAATGTTGTTAGCAATTAATTAGCAGATTTTGGATTTTTGGCACTAAAACCGCAGGTCAACAAAAAAAATTTATATGAACAGACTTGGTCTAAGACAACTGTGGCTCAATCTGTTCTAGATGGTCCATACTAACATCCTCTTAAGGCTTTGCACCCACCTTCCAAACACATAAAAAGAACTGCAAAAAGAAAAAATTGAAAAAAAAAACAAGCTCTACGATCTCAGAATTAAATTTGAGAAATGTTGAATGCAATGTGAAATATTTCCTTGTCCGATCATTATTTAATGTACTAGCGGCCGCTCGCGGTTTTACCGCGTGGCTTCCGTTCCCGTGAAAATATCGGATAAAAAGTATCCTATGTGTTAAGAGCGTTTACGCCGCACACTAGCGCCACTAATCAAAAAAAAATCATATCTAGTAATTAGAGATAGAAAATCAAAATATGCTCAACAAACTATTTGAATGAAGTAATTTAGCAGTTTTACGTCACCTAATGAACACCTCACATGTTATGGTTTAGTTAAATAAGACGTTACGGCCACTTTTAATTATAACGTCATTTGAGACAACAATGCAACAACAATACATAACAAATAAGACAGTGGTAGCTAGCCAGGCGTTGCTGAAGTCAAAATGTTTTATTCAAATAAACTTAAAAATAAGTATTTTCAAACAACATCGAAAAATTAATTTGCCTCTGGTCATAAACCTACCCCAGAGAGTGGCATGTGACCCATTTGTAAACTTTACTGGTCCTCGAATCTGTTATTTCAAAACGTCCATAATCGTGCCTCAGTGGCTTGAAAAAGCTTACTGTAAGCCTGAAAGGATTTACAAACCTCAAAATACGTCGAGAGTAGGGTTGCAGCTCTCAAAATACGTTAGTCAAACGCCAGCACATTAAAACTGACTGCAGCGAACATCGTAATGCTACTTTGACTAACCTACTCGAGTTTATTTTACACATTAATTTGATTTAATGTTTATTCTGAACTTCGAACCCTTTGCAGGGTCCGTGGCACTGTAGTGGTCCGTGGTCACAATTAAGACGCGTCCTCACTGAGAGCATTCGCGTGTAATGAGCATTCGGCGTCGAATATTCGAGTGGTGTGGACGTTGAGCCGAGCGTTACAAAGTTTACACGCGAACATGAACTTCGGCCGGTGTGGACATTGCAACGCTGTTCGTGGAAATGGCTCGCATTCGAATGTTCACGCAAACAAAACGCTCGAAAGCGAGAACTCAGTTAATGAAATGAATGAGTATGTAGGAATATTACTGTACTGAACAGTTCCTTGATCGTGACCTTCTTGGTCTATCGTATTATCGTGTTATTATTATCAATGTCAATTTATTATACTTAACAAAAAAATATATATTGCTTTGACTATTCTCTGCATTCTACTATCAATTAAAAATAAACAACTTTTAAAAGAAATAATTATATTTATATTGAAATTCGTTAGTTCTCTTTTTATTAGAAAAATATAAAACACATATTATTTTGGTGGATCCGAAGAATCCTGAACATCTAGCTATCTATCTATCCGGCATTTTGAAATGAATGACATTTAGTATTCGAATGCTCCAAGCTCGGATGTTCGACTGGAACGTTCATACTTTTGCACGAAAGTGAATGTTTAGTTCGCTGGGCAGAATTTGTTGCTCGCCGGCGATTGCTCGTTTACAAATACTCGGGTAAGAATGTTCTCAGTGAGGACGCTCCTACGTAACATAACATTCGCGGCGAGCTTGATACGTCATTGCTGACGGACCGGTAACAGGGCGAAGCAAGCGGCGAGCGGCGAGCGGCTCGGCACATTGTACTGACCATGCGAATGCTCATATCGAACATGTTACGTTACAATGATACGCTTTGGCCAGTCTCCATATCAGGTGAAATGGCATGCGCTACTCGAATTAGCAATCGTATAGGGTAAAGCCACCAAATAGCACGCACTACCAAAGAGTACCGCAATGCTACTAATTGAACAATATTCAATTTGTAAGCAACTACTTGCGTGTGACATATGTGTGCATGGAGTCATTATGGTACGTAGTATTTATTGATCCCATGAATGTGTGTTGCCAATAGGAATATTACAATTGTATATAGGATTTTTTATATTATTAGTTAATTTTTTTTTCATTGTATGTTCTTGATAGTAATTTGCCTTAGGCCAGATTTTTCAATCCTCAGATAAGTTTTATCTAACGAATATTATTGTCATGTGACATATTTTTTAAAGAGAATCTGTCATTATGTCTAATATATTCAATGAATAAACTTTAACTGACGAGTAGTTTTGATTACATTTTCTTTTTTTTATACTAATCATAACTGCTGGCAGCCTCGGTGGCCGAGTGGCAGAGAGCTCGGTCCGATACCCGAAGGTCCCGGGTTCAATTCCTAGGTTGGGCAAAATGTATTTCGGATTTTTCGATGGATATCCCAGGTTTTTTATCACCAACCCGCATTTGGCAAGCGGGGTGATTAAGCCATTACTCATCAATTGTAGCGATGACTAGATTTCAATGATGGAGGCAGTTACAGGCTGTTTACTACTACTAACTGCTGGCACCTGTTTAACTTTTGTTTACTTGACCGCCACAGGTAAGGCAGTGGCTAGTGTGGGATCAAAGGAAATCTCAGCCTCTTTGGAAATAATGCTTATAAAAATACGTACACTTTGGTAAAGCGTACTCTTTGGTGACATTACCCTAAATTACATCGTTATATTTGGTTCAGACAGGCGTCCCATCGAACTTCCGTTTTGCGAACGACCGGCGTTACACACGGGATCAGGAGGGCTAGTGGGAATTTTTGTACCGCCTCTGGGATCTAGTGGTTAAGACCACCGGCTTCAGACCCAGAGGTCGCGGGTTCGCTTCCCAAAGGGAGGCACTCGGTTAGGTTTTGGGTAGGGATAGTTGATCCGCCTAGCGAGCTACCAATACATATGTCGCCTTAACATCAATGTTTAGTAGCATTGTTGTGTCCGGCGGCATGAGATAAGATAGCCAGTGCTTCAGTAGTTAAGGATTTCGGGTGAAATGCACTTTCACGTTCAACCTTATCGTCACTTAAACATCAGGTGAGGTGGAGGCCAAGTGTAAGCAGATTATTAATTCTATTAATAATCTTAATCAGAATATTAAATTAATTCAAATAATATTAAACTTAAATCCGATTCGATGAAATATGTATAGTATGTATGGATCGTAGCAAGTGGAAAAAAGTGGTCTCTGCCTACCCCTACAGAAATAAAAGCATAACTCGTAATAATCCATACCCCCCTAACTTTAATATAATACCAGCTAAAATTATAGAACCAGATACTGGAGCCTCAACATGAGCTTTTGGTAATCATAAATGAACAAAACATATTGGTATTTTGACTAAAAAATTAAAATTATTGAAAAATATAATAAATAATAATAATCAAAATTTAAAAAAAAATCTATATAATCATATTTATCTTACCTTTATCTAATCTTATCAATATGGCATTGAAGCAGTACCTTCTGGTAAAAAACGGGGAGAGTAAATTTTTTGCGATACAAATTCTGGTACTCGTTACGATCGAATGGCGAATGAAAATCGCACTAGGCCCCTTGTTGGCTAACCCTGCACCTACTGATGCGTCTGGCTTCCGCAAATTACGGTGACGAATCAGCTCCCCCAGAGGAAGTCCCTCTTTAGAGGAGGGAGGGAACGCACAATGATTGTCTCCGTAAAAGAGATTGCATCATAATATTTAAGTATATTAAAAAGTTAAGAGTCGATTATAATTTGATAATATCAAATACACAATTGCAAATTGAAAGATGCATACCTAGTCTGGCACTACAAACATGTTTTTTACTCAGTAATAAAAAATACCTAAGTATGCTTTCTAATAGTAAGAATTTGTTACATTTCAACTAATAAAACTTTATTCTAGAAAAGGCAATTAAAATGGTCTGTACTTCACAAAAATATCGCATTGTGAGCGGATAGTTTAATAAAAATATCACCACTTAAGTCACTTGGAAGGAACTAGTACCTGTAATTACATTCTCGGCCTAGTTTAAGTTATAGTACATTGTATACTAGTCATAAAATATTAAGTAGTAAATAGCCTATAACTGTCCCACTGCTGGGCAAAGGCCACTATCATTGAAATCAAGGCATCACTACTATTTGATAGGTATTGGCTTAATCACCACACTTGCCAAATGCGGGTTGGTGATCACAAGCCCGGGCTATATGCACCGAATAAATAAACATTATAATTAATAGCCACCGAGGTGGCTAATAATAATAATAATAGGTCCTTACATATGAAATTGACGTTTTTTTTCACTTATTAATAGGTGTATTACTTCTAAAAGTCAATACCGATTGTTAATATTATTATATACCTTTAATTAGGACTATGTTACTTAGGCTTCAGTAATAAGAATGATTATTCATTTTGTGTCTTTATCGCCCAATTATTTTTTTAAATGGTCTTCTTTTTTTGTTCGCGGAATTGACTTTTTGTTTCATTGTAGCTTTGAAGAGTTTTGATTTTTTTCTTTTTATTTTCTGCTATATTTAGCTAGCGAAACAAACACACTACTCTACAATTTTTATAGTGTTAACATAAATAGATGCTAAGAAAATTAAAAAAACGTTAGTATGAAAAATAAAATTTTATAAAAAATCTTCATACAAAACGTCAATTTCATAGGTAAGGACCTAATATTATGTGATGAGACACAATTACTTATCAAATTGTTTAATAATTTCAAGTTCAAAGTTCGTATCCGCTGCTCGCTGCCACACACACACTTTGTCAACCTCTGTTTTGTTTTCTATCCGTATGCATTCGCTCACGAAAACAAAAACGAAAATTTGTATGGCAAAACTTTATGTCTCCTCGTCTGTCGCCAGGAGGTGCAGCTTCGATGCCATACCTACTATTTTATCGTTAACGTGATCGAATGTCATATGAAACTCGCACTTGGCACCCTGGCCGCCGGTTGCTGTGTAGCCGTGGCGTTATGACGAGTTTGCGGTAGTGAAAGAAAATAATAGTTGATAACGTTGCTAATGTACCCCACTGTTCCACAATATTTTCGCAGGTCGCTTGTAGCCGTGGCGTTGTCACGAGTTTGAGGTAGTGAAAGAAAATAATAGTTGATAACGTCGCTAATGTACCCCCCCGTTCCACAATATTTTCGCAGGTCGCTTGTAGCCGCGGCGTTGTGACGAGTTTGAGGTAGTGAAAGAAAATAATAGTTGATAACGTCGCTAATGTACCCCCCTGTTCCACAATATTTTCGCAGGTCGCTTGTAGCCGTGGCGTTGTGACGAGTTTGAGGTAGTGAAAGAAAATAATAGTTGATAACGTCGCTAATGTACCCCACTGTTCCACAATATTTTCGCAGGTCGCTTGTAGCCGTGGCGTTGTCACGAGTTTGAGGTAGTGAAAGAAAATAATAGTTGATAACGTCGCTAATGTACCCCCCCGTTCCACAATATTTTCGCAGGTCGCTTGTAGCCGCGGCGTTGTGACGAGTTTGAGGTAGTGAAAGAAAATAATAGTTGATAACGTCGCTAATGTACCCCCCTGTTCCACAATATTTTCGCAGGTCTTGTAGCCGTGGCGTTGTGACGAGTTTGAGGTAGTGAAAGAAAATAATAGTTGATAACGTCGCTAATGTACCCCCTGTTCCACAATATTTTCGCAGGTCGCTTGTAGCCGTGGCGTTGTGATGAGTTTGAGGTAGTGAAAGAAAATAATAGTTGATAACGTCGCTAATGTACCCCCCTGTTCCACAATATTTTCTAAATATTTGTTGTACCTACATCATTTGTAAAATGGTGTTTTCCAAAGCGCCTAAGTTTATTATTTACTTAAACACTGATAAAACAACACTGGCTAATAATGACGTAATATACACTTCCAAGTAGCGCCAGGGAAACGAACTACCTACTTGAGAATAGAATAAAATAGAATAAAATACTTTATTGTACTCATAAAAAACACATACAAGATAACAAAGAATTTTAAATTAAAATTGGAGTCGTACAAAGGGCGGCCTTATCACTAAAAGCGAAATCTTCCAGGCAATCTAGGGATGGAGAGGATTGATAATAAATAAGATAGAGGTGTTGAAGACGGCAGATTTCATATTTGGAAATAAAACATTTCAACTGTCTTTGGAGTAATTACAACAAAATTCTTTTAACCAATAACGAAAATGAGACTTCAGTATTAAATCGACTTTTTATCTTTTCCAATAACATTTTCGGTAGATACCAAATTTTTTAATACCAACATTGTAACTTGTAGACTTACTTGTCTTGTAAACCTTCCAGCTCCTCATCCTGCTCGCCGAGGGTTGAGTCCAAATCCAGATAGGGGCCGTAGTCGCCATCTTTAAATACTTGCAGAGTTGCATCGTCCAACTGTAAAAAAGGAAAAAACATTTATAGACACTTGCTTAGTAAACCTATATGTAGTTAGTAAATAACTTTTATTATTATTATTTAATTTAATAAAAACCTTAGCTTGTATCTACTATAAGATAAAAACATTATAATATAAAGTTAGTCCAAGTGGCGCCATCTCTGCTCCAAGTATTGTACCTACTAATCTATTTTCAGATGCTATAGCGTACGATACAACGCTCCATTGTCTTGGTGTTTTCTTCTATTGAAAATAGATGGCAGTAAACGCAGCGTGTGTATTGACTGTGCCTTCATGAGGGATAGTAAATCATGACAAAGTATGTCAACTACTTTTTATACGGTAGAAAATTACAATGGGAAATTTATTCAACCTTACAAATATTATACAAATTTTAAGTTAAATAATAATACACTTTCTAAATAGGTACCTACCTATTACTACTTGGTTGAATCCAGTTTTTATTAACTTTAAAATTGCCTACGTGGTTCCCTAAAACACTTTTTTTCACCTGTTACAGGTTATTGACCTAGATAGATTTTTACTCGAGGTAGGTATAAAACCAAAGTACCACTGACATACTGACTCTTCGTCTTCACACGAAATCTCAGAAACTGTTAAGAAAAATTTGCCTTTAAGGTTTCCTACAGGTGAAGACTTTTATGACCAAGGCGCTCGGCAGACAGAGCAAATTTAATCTACGTATCGCGGCAACAGGCAACAGGCAACTCGCAACTAACTAAAGAAACTGCGCAGACAGCAACTCTAGTTGCTAGTTTCGAAGATTTACGAGTGCAAAAGTTTTCAGTTGCTGCACTCGATGATTGAATTAGTTTTAAATTGCCGCAACAGCAATTTGTACTAGTTCTGATTCTGTCAAGTTTCCCCAACTGGGAAACACTGACTGTTGACTATGGATTTAAAAAGGTTGTTTATAATATAATTGCGGCAACTCTAAACTGCTCTGATAGTCAGAGTTTTATGGTATAAAACTATAACCTAACATTATTATCTATTATTAATGTCAGCCATTACTTTCCCACTGTAGGGCCAAGGCCTCCCCTCCCACCCTCCACCTCTCTCTAACCTGGACTAGTTCAGTTCATCCTATGATGTCCGTCTAGGCCTTCCATATAATATATGATACACAACATGAAGTGAAACTTCAATATTATAATATTTTTCTCCGTAATAAGAATGAACTATATAACTATACAGATCTTCGAATGATTATTGCGTGTTTTGTTTTTATCATTCTCCGCTGATCACGCGCATGCGCACCGCTCCTCGTTATGTCACAACGGGCGCGTCATTGCCCCGTATCCACTATCCAGGGCGGATGACTGTCCGCCGAAGTGCATCCCACAGCACAGCTGGCAGGTCGCCAGGATGGCGGCAACCGGAGCGGGTTCCGAAATAGTGCCCGTGTCCCTTTACCGAATCCGATTCTTTCAACACCGTTCTGTATTGCTCGGAAACTCGAAATTGTACGATGCGACACGTAGCTTGCTAGAAAAACTTATTTACACAACACTCGTTTTCTTGAGTTACTCATATACTAATTTATACCCGTATTTATAAACAAGCTATTACTTAGCAATTACTCCCTTATCTTAGTGATCTTAGTGACTTTCTTAGAAATGTCACTAAGATCTAATTTCATTTTATAAATAAATAACATTTATATCAGAACAGAAGTTTTCTTAATGTATTAAATAAAAATATTATAATTATTATCAAAATCATAAATTTTATATTATTTTAGAAACTTTCACACGGAATATAACCTCAAAACCAGCTCGTCACAAGCTTGTCACTATGAATTCTTTAAGAAATCTAACTAGATTGCTTGAGTAAAGATATTGGTGACTATTGCTTGGCTAAGAATTCTAGTCTTTTGACATTTATAACTTCATCGGTTTACTAAAGAATACATTTTTTTACTTAAGCAATTACTTAAGCTTCAGTATAAGCTTTTACTCGTTTATAAATACGGGTGTAAGGTAGGTTCTAGTCATTACTAGTCGCGTGCTAAGAAGTTTTTAGTGAGTGTGCCCTCTGATAAAGAAGATTAGGGAGAGAGTCCCACATAATAATTTGCGTCTACCTATTTAGTGGTATGCCAAATGCATTTATATTTGTTTCGCATTCCTCTATTTTTTTTGAGTTTTCGTGGTTAAAATCTGTCTTTAAATAAAAGTAGAAGGACTCGAAATATAGATAAGATATGAGAATGATTTATCATAGGTTAAAAAATTGCAATCTAGAGTTTTTATTAGTCACTTTGTTTAAAATAATATAAAAGTAGTTAATATTCTAAGGCTAACTAGTTAAATAAAAATCTTTCTTATAAATAATATTATAAGACTATTTAAATATTGAACAAATTTTACAACACTTAAATGAATATAAAAACTTTATAACGTTTCAGTATTCGATTTAATTATGAATCATTATTATATTTTGAAATATCTTTATTCAGAGCTTTAGGTAGGTATATCAAAGGCGTGAAGCATAAACAATCGGTAGGTCATAACGTTTTTACGATATCTCCCAACGCAGACGGGAAACAGCTAATCTAATTCGCAAAACAAAAAAAGCAACTTGTACACGAGCCGATGACGTAACATCACTTGTTGCATCGAGACCTTGATCCAAGTTCATTGGACCACCTTTTATTACCGAATCTAATGTGTTTATTACTATTGACGAGCGATTTTGTGTTCTATTACTGTTAAGTTAGACCTCAATTTCAGGCTAACGTGACACGAACACGCTTGTTGTTCTAATATTTGAGCAGTATGAATCTGGTAATGCTTATCTACTTTTTATTTTAATATCTTTATGTAACAGTAATTAATAGAGCGACTGGCTGTGTGGATTTTGCCTTAGGTACACGTTAACTTACTGGTAGATAGTATGCATTAATATTTTATTTGATGCAGTTTTTTAATTATAATAACATAATATATAAATTATTCATAATTAAAATGTATAAAAAATTAAATCTAAAATACTTACAAATAATCACAATTTAAATCTATTTACCTAATCTAAAAAAAACTATAAACAAAAAATTGCTTCCCTCAAATATTATCATAAAAAAAGTATATTTTATTTGATCGAATTACAAATGTATTGTGAATTTTGCTCAGCACTACGGCCGAGAACGAGAACAGGGTGCCAAATTATGTTTATGGCTGGACGTGATAGGGCAGCCAAATTGAAACAAATTTAACGTACCATATGGATGGATGGCCAATAAATAATAGTTTTCGAGATTTTTGAAGATTTTTGACAAAAATACCCATTTTTCCTCATCTTTACCGAAATAAAAAAAAATGCTTATTGGATGAAATTACCCGAAATTACTTAACAGTTTTTAATCATTCAGAAAGAAGAAGATTAAAAACTGATGCCTAGGTCAGAACTTTACTATGACACTAAACACTACAAACTGCAAGCACTTTCAGCAATATGGGGTTTGATTAATTTTGTAAGTATTTTTTTTTTCTATTTTTTTTTTATTAATTTATGATTTTATTTTGTTTGATCATTACTAACATAAAATATACTAGAACATAAAAATAAACGCAAAGTCGGAAACCTCATAGTTTGTGAAAAATTGCTCATATAAAATACGAAAATGTATGAAAAAAATATTTTTTGCTTGTCGCGCCTCAATTTCTATTTTGTTTAAAAGAACTTGTCAAGACATAAAAAAAATACTATGACAACATTTCCCAGTATTGGGCAGTTTTTGAGATATCGACTCTTGTTTACGGAAAGCAATTCCGTAAACCAGTTTGTGTGTAAATGTGGAATTGGCAGCGGTAGCATTCCTTTTAGGGAAGTGCATTTGAATACATAATGTACAGACAACGGCTACGCAAGCCATCCATTTCCGGTCATGTCGCTTTGTTCTCACGCAAATAATGCGCATTTGACAAAAGCGAGAGAAAAAAAGGTAATGGGTATGGGTGACCTGCTGTCGTATACAGGGTGTCCCAAAAATGGCACGCCAGGCTGACACTGGAGATAGCTTAGCTATAAACCTATCAGATAAAAATATTTAGGATAAGATCTTTATCAAGATTTTTTTTTTGAAGCGACATCGTCAATAAAAGTCCCCTATATTACTCATACCACTTGTCGCGGTATTTTGATCAGAAGCCCCAAAATTTCTATAGCAATGGCATCATGTCCCTACCTACAAGATGGCAAAAAGTTATCGAACAAAATGGCACCTACATACTTTACTTATATGTAAATAAACTACGAGTATAATAAAAATGTATATGGCCTATATGATTCAAAACTGTTACGTAATTTCCTACGCTACGAAAGTCATAGTACCCGTACTAATGACTTTCGTAGCTTTATTAAACTATCAGCGTTGAATAAAAGGAAAACGAAATTCCATCCAATAAGCATTTGTTTTAAAATTTCGGTTAAAATTGAGGAAAATGGGTACTTTCGTAAAAAATCTTAAAATTAAAAAATCTCGAAAACTATTAAATTTCGACCATACATATGGTAAGTTAAATTTGTTTTAATTTGGCTGCCCTATCACGTCCAGCCATGAATACGTCGAGTTTCCAGTAACCTAAAGTAAAAAGTAAGTAAGTAAGTTTCCAGTTGTTGTACAAGTATATCTAGATTTTTAGGGGGCGTTTAAGCCGGGTATCTCGTACTCAATCAGCTGCTAAGCTATTTTCGTTGAAGTGTACGATGATTAATTGAGATTCCCGCGTTATTTATAATATGAGTAAGATGATAACGCTACAATTGCGTAAGTACTATGAATCAAATTGTAAAGGGCTACCTAAAATTACATTATGAGAGGTAGGTTTTGCCATAAGAATAAATGGTTTTGCCAAGTTTTTGGTTAACTATTGTTTTTTTAATGTTGGCCAACTTCTGACCAAAAATTTATTATCTCGACTTCCTCCGTGCTTCGGAAGGCACGTAATAAAGCCGTTGGTCCTGCGTTAGCAGCCTTTAGCAACCACCAATCCGCTCTGGACCCGCGTGGTGGTTTATGGCCCGTTCTCCCTATCCATCCATAGGTCAGGCTCGTGCCCCAGCAGTGAGAAATTAAATAAGCTGATGATAAGGTTGGATATTTCTTTGTTTATACATATTGTTAACTATGACTAGGACTACACGAATGTGAAATGGGTACTTGTTGTAAACATAGCCGTATTTATTAATCATTATGTTTACTTAACTTTTTTGCTGTAAGACTTCCGAATACAAATAAATAAAATAAATAAAGAGAGAAATTTTACTTTTTATTATTAGTGCTAGTAGCTGCACTTAAGCTGAAAAGCATTAAAAAATCAAAGCAGCGAAAAAATTCAGCCCTTATGGCGGCCTTCCCGATAGCATAATGGTTAGTGCAGCCGCCCGGATTGCGGAAGACCCAGGTTCGATTCCTGACTGGGTCGGGTAGGCATTTAATTTTTTCACTGTATTTTTTAAATATTGAAATACTAAAAGGTGACATTTACAGTGTTTGGCTTGAGCATTATTTTTTCTTAATCGCACTCAATTACTGATTTTAGATAAATTTTGATTATCAAATATAGTCTAATTCTGTTTTAAAAAACATTTCATTATCACAACGTGTCAAAATGTGACATTTCTAGTAACACAAATAGCTAGTTTTAAGATATTTGAATTTTAAGTTTAGATAAAAATTTAACAATGATCGATTTTTTTTAAATAATGGGGTAAGTGGACTGCAATTTTTTTAAAAAAATCGAGAGTCCTGTTAGCTAAACTAGGTCCAATTGTAAAAAGTTAATTACATTTCCTGAAAAAGTGTGTAAATTTAATTTTATGTTTAACCTTAAGTTCAAAAATTAAGAATTATTGAAAATACAAAACTTCCTTAGAGGTCATCATAACCACACCATACACAAAATTTAACAATTAACTTTACATAAAAATTTAAATTATTACTGACAAAGCTCGCTTTATTTGTATAAAAAATGTATAATTGTACTTCCTGTTTTATATTGACGTTATTCGCAAACACTTGTTATTAACATGCCCATAAATACACAACGCAAGCTCACTAAGTGGGCGTGATGTCACCTCTACATACGGTCGTGGGCTTGAGTATGAGACGTCATAACGACATAAACGATACAGGTGAACTGTATAATAAATAATAATATAATTATCTTCACACTTCAACGCTCAATATCTCTTCACCTCGTCTCAATAATTATACATCTTCCTTGATAGTAGCTTGATAGCGCTGCGCTTTGATTTCGTGTGTGATTTGTGATGTCATCTTGTCGTTTCGTGCCGCCTATGAAAGCAATAACGAAAGCTTATAGCCTTTAGCTTTTGACATTGCTTTCATAGGCGGTGCGAGGTGGCAAGATGACGTCATAAACTATACGCGTAGTCAAAGCGATCGGTTAGGCAGTCGGGGAAGTCGAAAATATTCATTTAAATTACATGCTGTAAAGAGCCATAGTCATCTATATTAAATGCACAATTTATTTAAGTTACTTAATTGGATAAGGATTAATGCTGTATTGCTCAAAATCGTTTCGTAGATAAGCCATTATTTCTCGTAAACAGTAAAGGATAAAAAATGATTATTGTGGGTCATCCCTAAAAGATCGCATCGCGGACTTTTTTGTAGACCTTTTTAAGGTGTACAATACTGTAGTACATTAATTTGATCTATCTCGTAGGGCTATCTCGTTCAGCCATCGTTTGCAATGTAAGCGCAAAAAAATGTGACACCTCTAAAATTATCAGTGTTTCTCTACTATATTATGCATACCTATACACCTATACACCATATTTATACATATAAACCTTCCTCTTGAATCACTCTATCTATTGAAAGAAACCGCATCAAAATCGACTTTGTTTTATACTATGTAGTGATTACTTATAGATAGTTGGGGCCAGCAACTAATTTTTGACTTCATCAACAATTTGGAACACCATACCACCAGGTACCTAGCTGTCATTCGGTAATATTTCAATGAAACTCTATTTTAGTTTTGGTGACGAAAATTAAGAGTCGATCACTAGGTCTTGTGCCGAATACAGGTGCCATTACGTTGAAGATAGAACCGCATTTTACCTGATAATCTCAAAAATAGAGAAACTGGACTATTTAACTTTAAAACACGAGGATGCAATAGGTACTACTGTTGTTATAGCGACAGATATACCATTGACGTTTTTAACTTTTTCTGACTAACGCAACATGCGTACGTTCGTTAGCGCGTTTAATAAGAATAAATAAAAGAATGAAAGTGAGAAAATACTCAAGAAATGACGATCGCACATTAATGACTTCGCACATACCCGTAATAATCGTTTCATTGAAATGAAACCTACGTTCCTCTGTGTTGTACAGTCGTGGACACACCGGCGACCACATCCATCACAGCACAGCTAAATGTAAAACCTATCCTGACTATGCACAGTCGAAGTGCACTCGCCTGTACAAGCATTGCTAGTGAGCTCAGAACCTGTTATCATTGTCTGCCCTACCGGTATGCCACCGTCGCTTTTCTTTTGTTTCCCGACTATTATACTTTACTGAACTAATTTTAAACTACGACAGGCAGGTAGGTAGGTACCTAGTTATTGCACCGTGGATACTTAGCATGTCTGTCGAAGATGTAAGCAAGAGAAACAAAAGAACGTTTGTAGTTGGTAATTCGGTTTGAGCAAGAAAAGTAGCACACAGAATGGATTATAACAATTAATTTGTCCTTCTACATTTCACTATCTTACAAAGTCATAGTAAAGTTCCCTGTGTGGTGCCGGGGGTAAAGAATTGCATCACCCCATCTCTACCCTTGGGTGTCGTAAAAGCCGACTAAGGGACTATTCCAGAGGATGGGCAGCAGCATCTCTCTGAGGTTACCCTCTACCTATTGCGATCGCCAACCCGCCTGCCAAGCGTGGCGATTACGGCAAATACCCCTCATATCCTTGGGGGAGGCCTTTGTCCAGCAGTGGACGTCTTTTGGCTGAGATGATGATGATGATGATAGTAAAGTTATTTCTGTAATTCATATTATCTAGGTATATTAACCTGTTTCGCATCAATCAAAGAACAGTAATACTTACTTCAATAATATCTCAACAGTTAACTGTATTATTTTTATTTTATTACTGCACAAAGAAATTACATTGAAACACACGTAACACAGGAAATTAGGTATTTAGTGATTAGCAGAGTTGAATACAACACCAAGAATAGCATACGCGCGTTGCAGGCACCTTAAATTCTTACCCCCTTACAAATAAACAAAGAATAAGGTCGGAATAGTTTGTTCCCGTCCTGTAAACGTCATTTTAAATTAGAGTAAAAGAGACAAAACACGGAATAACTATTCGGACCTTATTCTATGTTTATTTGTAAGGCACTCAATGTCTCTGGGACCTGTAATTTGACGACGACGGGTGGATCTAGTACCCTTCAAACTGGAACACCTCAATGCAATATACACCTTTAATTAGGACTATGTTACTTAGGCTTCAGTGATGATGAACAATGATTATTAATTTTGTGTCTTTATCGCCCAATATTTTTTTTAATTTACTACTTTTTATGTTCGCGGAGTTGTCTTTTTGTTTCATTGTAGCTTTGAAGGGACTTGATTTTAATGTCTGCTATATTTAGCTAGTGAAACAAAACTCACTCACTACTCTACATTTTTATAGTGTTAACACAAATAGATATTAAGAAAAAAAAAAAAAAGTTAGTATGAAAAATAAAATTTTATAAAAAATCTTCATACAAAACGTCAATTTCATGGGTAAGGACCTAATATTTAAGATTGAAGGTTTATAGTAAGCTGAAGTTGTTGATGCTAACCAATCTTTTTTTTTTATTTCTTTTTTTCTTTTTTTTGTTATTCGAAATTTAAATGTATGAGTACTACTTTCAAGATGCATTGTTATTCCGGATCATTTATCTAGTACATACTTAATTTATCAAAGGTATTTTCATTATTGAATTGAAAAACTGGGTCAATCCATTTTTTCAAAGTAAGTACCCATATATTTAGCTCTTAGGATAACAGAAGCAGCTCTATATCCAAAAGTAGATTAACTTTAATATAGGCAGATAAGGATCACGATGATGATGACGTATACGTTTCTGGTGTTGCAAAAGAAGAATTATCTATCTACCAAACTGTGTTGTTTCTAGCCAATCATAAACGTTCCGCTATTTCCTTGCGGATTCTTTGCATAATAGAGTTACAGATGGTTGTTCCTTCACGGGTCATAGACAAGCTTAAATAGCTTTACAGCAATGATAGCCCGTGTATTTGCACACGAAGATTGGGGCAATGCATTTTGCTGGATGTTAACGACCACCATTTTACGGTAGCATCGGTGCTACTAGGCTAATGAGGTCGCCAGACGTAGATGTACTCTGTAGATGTTGTGTGAAACAAATTATATTTCAATCTGTTGCAATGTTGATAAATTTTCGGTGATCTGCGGTGATCTACATAGCGTACATTAGAATGTATAAGAAAAAACCTTTTTTAGTACCGAGATGGATGTGTCTCTTGAGAATTATTTATACCGAACTAGTGACTATAAAGGTTGCAATAGTTTTGATCTGTGCTAGTACCTTTATGCTCTTGTAAGTCCCAGTAAAATAGGCTCCTGCAAGCTACTTTGTACCGATATACAGAGCATCTATTTTCTTAATGTCTCTCGGCAAACTTCGTGTTTCTGCTGTCGTCGGATTTCTATCAGTTATAAAGTATAAAAATATCGAGTTGCTTTTACTTCTTTTACTTATTTTAGAATAAGGGAGAATACTATTGTGACACACGTAATTGATTTACGATTTATAGTTTAACCGCTCTATATAGTTTAGACGAACATAACAGAAATTCAAGCGTCAAATACTGCAGTCCCTTGAAGTAACGCCTAATAATTATTGAGCAGTAGCAATAAATTTTTTCAAATTGTAATTTATTGCAATAATATTTGCATAAAACTATATATAAGTAGGTAATCATAAATTATATTTGTTTTTTTCGTTAATTGTATACTTGTTTTGAATAAGAATAGTTTTTAAATAGTATATTTTAGTCCACATTGCATGCCGTGGCAGCCTATAAGTAAGATGACACTTAGCTTAAGTCCTTTTTGTACAAAAACAACTTTAATTTAGTGTTAATTTTGTTGGTTGTCCTATTAAATAAAATAAATAAAATAAAATAAACATCAAAAACAGAACAACAATAAAGTACGTTGTTTTTAATTCAATTTATTATACATGATAAATCTAATAATTTATGGACATGTAAATTAATATTCGGCTGCATTCAGAAATGCGCTGATTACCGAGAGTTAAGAAAATAGAGGCACTGTACACCCATAGACATTTGGAACAGATGAAACATTTCTGTTAGACACTAAATAGCATGTTGCAACACTAAAATACCGGAACCGACCGACACGCCACAATATGCATCTTGTACTAGATATTATGATGAGATGGTACGTAAAATATTATGTCACTGCTGGTCACTGCGCACACCTGAGCGCGCTATGATATTTAGAACGGATAATTTTAGCCAAATACCGATGTGAGTAACCGACACACATAACTATTACTGCTAACGTTTAACTATCAGTTTTGTATCGTGCGTACGCGCACCACTAGGTATATTTAGCGGAAAATTTCGGGAATACAAAGTTTGCGTCGGCGGGCGGTTTAAACAAATTCTGAAACATGTGTATTCTATTAAACAGTGCTAATAAGCTTACATTGACCATACTGAATGGTTAAGTTGCCACCATTTTTCTGCTACCAATGTCAAAAGCACAAAGTCATAATGTTAGAAGTCTGCCTATTTTAGAGCACTTGTGTTTAGATGGTCTAATGGTGGCGACTGACCGTAGCAATCATTGTAACGTAACCGTAACGTACCATTCGCGCTGGATACGTCATTGCTGGCTGACCTATTTTATTTAATTAAAATAACTGTAACAGGGCAGGAGGCGATTTTTGAACCAGTAGGTAACTTTAATTAGTTATAATTCACGTTTTGATATCTTTTACGATTTCTTATTCCACTCTTATTCAAAAAAACTGGAAAATAGATTTGATACTCAAAGTTCAGTAACTGATCCTGATTATTGATGTATCTTCATGTATCTTGAAAACCAAATTGTAAAAAATGCAAAAAAGTATGTCACAGTTTTTCATGTTTTCATTAACTTCGAGATCACTGGTGATATTCAAAAATCTCACTGTATTGACCATGCTAATGCTCGCATTGAACATGTTACGTTACTAAGATACGTTCCAGTCAGTCTCCACCATTAGATAGACGTATATTAGAATAACAGTAAGTGGTGATCTGTGGTCTTGCTTACCGCAATGATATCTATACATATAAAATGCTTTGTCCTGAATGATTAACTGACGGATCAACGCACAGCCTAAACTGCTGATTGTAGAGACCTGAAATTTGGAGGTTGTGTTCTTTGTATGACGTAGGCTTCCGATAAGAAAGGATTTTCCGAAATTCTACCCCTAAGGGGGTAAGAAAGGGGGGCAAAGTTTTTATGAGACAGCGTGATTCCTTGGTCCAATCTACTTCAAATTTTGCATAAAGCTTTTTTAACAGAATTGATGGAAGACATGTTTCGTATTTTATTGAAATTCATCCCCTAACGGGGTTAAAAAGGGGTAGAAAGTTATTTTGGCGGTGATTAGCTTCGAAGTTGATATCAATACTCCTTGTTGCTTTTGATTTAAATTACATTTATGTGAAAGCTCAATCGGATTTTATTTAAAAAAGGTTGAACTCACCTAAAAACATAAGCAAATACTCTTTAAAATTGTACCTCATTTGAAGGTTTTTATGCTTAAAGAGATAATGCACAATTTTTTTACATTTAAGTTTTAAAAATGTCTATTTTTAAAAATGGGAGCAGAGTTGGCTAACATCAATGGGAAATTAATAAACCTTACTATTGTACCAATAGTAGGGGATGGCGTATGCCTTTTCCGTACGCTTTCTTATTTGTTGTACGGCACACAAGAACGCTCAATGGATATTCGTAAAAAAATAGTGTGCCATGTAACGAACAATTGGGATGAATTTGCTGTTATGTCTCATGACCGTCATAGCAACAATCATGGGACAAAAGAAGAGTATACATTAGGTATATGTTACAACACTCTACATAGGTATGTCGGTTTCTGCGAGTTAGGTATCTATATATAATATAAATCAATTACTGTTCGTTTGTCTCACTAAAACTCGAGAATGGCTGGACCGATTTGGCTAATTTTGATTTTGAAATATTTGTAAAAGTTCAGGGAAGGTTTAAGTGGTTTAAACGGTGAGAAACAAAAATAATAAGTAACGGAAAATACTAAAAACGACAATTTAATTTTCTAATACAAAATTATTTGTTTGTTTTGTTGTCATGGAAACTGTCAAAGCGGTACGAGGTCCGCCGGGTCAGCTAGTATGTTACATAGTACATATTAAGATAGTTTAATGAATAATTGTAGAGTACCCAGCTTATAACTTCACAAAAGCGCATCTCATATCAAAAGTTAGGTAATTACTACTTTTTTGAAATGAAACAATTTTTACGGATATACTATTTTTTTACTTTTTAATCTATTTGTCAGTGCAGAATTTACGCAATAGCTTTGGTTTTTTATTGCCCATTTTTTATTGTTTACGCGATTAAACTCAATTGCTTTAACCACAACGGCCACTGAGATAGGTACCTACTTAAAACGCTTCTGTTGTGTTTTCCATCAGCTGTCTCACACAACGGTGACTAAACGAGCTCTGAATTGAATTTTCATACGTTTCTATGTCATAATACTTATTATTAGCAGTGTCAGTGTGTTTGAGTAATATACTGCGCTAATACGAGTATGAGCTTATGTGCAGACGCCTGCACTAATAACCTATCCACAACTGGCAAAGTTTTCAATTGATGTTTAACCTTATTATTATATGAAATAAAAAGTTTTTAAAGTGTACCTACGCGAACACTACATATTCAAATGAAACACTTTTAGAATCTACTTTTATTTAATTTTTGAACAAAGCATGATTTTTTTTGAATTTACATCAAAATTTCAGATTCGTTAGATTATTATTATTTCGTCATATTATTCGACGAAAATTGGTGCATTTTTTCAGAGTGTGTGTCGCCTTAACTAGGTCTGTGACTGAACACAGGGAAACTCCCTCTCGAGGACTGGCAGACATAACATATTTGAATATTTTATTGGTTTTCAATCTTATCTCAATAACATAAAGTTCAAAATGTGGTGGAAATATACATCCCTCTGACTAAACTTGCATTTTGAAAGAAACACTATAAGGTAGTTCTGCTACAGCGGTTTATCGGATAGGTTACCTAATTAAAATATACCTCGAGTTGCTTCGTGCTTCAGAAGCACTTTAAGCCGTTGGTCCCGGTTGTCGTCGTAAGAGAGCAGCCGTTAAGACCCACCAACCAACAATGGCTCAGCACATGTACCATTGTTCATGAACACTGAGTATAGCAGTTGAACGCTTATAGGATGATGATAATGACTAAGTTTATTTAATTCTTGGGTACAGTTTTCTTCGGAAGTCCACTTAAGAACCATTTAAAAACCATGCCACAATAGCTTTACTAGAAATGTCAAGCACCTGTTATTAATTGGTTGTTGTAACAAAATGTTAAAGTGTTCAGTGATTTTCGCTTCTGCCTATACATTAGGTGCAACACATAGCAAACTTAATGACGGGATGCATGCTCTAACTGTGAAACAGATAAGAAAACAAGCGTTCTAGGCCATCAGACCTTAATATCTTGAGAAGCAATTGCAGCCATTTTAACTTTTAAATTGTTGTGGTAAATTGATTTTAATAATGAAAGCAATTGCCCAGTAGTGAGACAGTATAATATAATAATACGCTTCTTTATTCTGAACTAGCGGCCGCTCGCGGTTTCACCCGCGTGGTTCCCGTTCCCGTGGAAATATCGAGATAAAAATTATCCTATGTGTTAATCCAGGTTATAAACTATCTGTATGCCGAATTTCATCCAAATCCATTCAGTAGTTTTTACGTGAAAGTGTAACAAACATCTATAAATACTTACAAACTTTCGCGTTTATAATATTAGTAGGATTACTGTATAAATATACTACGAGTATAGATCCTAAAGGTTTTCTGGTGACATAATATGTCCGATAATTCAGTGTGCCTCCTGGCATAGGCCTTCTTTAACATTTTCCACTGGGTTCTGTCATCCGCTACCCTCCTCTAATGATGTGGGCAGTATATGGGAAGACTTTCGCAATGGCCGGTCATCAGATGGGTGATCAAAATGCATCATCCCGAGCTCAGAAGGCAAGTAAAGCTGTTGGTTTTGCATTAGCAGTCGTTAACAACCACCAATATGCACTCGACCCGCGTGGTGGTTTATGGCCCGATAGGGTATCCATCCTTAGGGAAGGCTCGTGCCCAGGAGTGGGGACATCAAATGAGCTGGTGAAGGTGATGATGATGATAAGGCTTTTTAAAATCGTTTCTTTTTATTGTGATCGATTTCACCTTTGTTAGACGTATTGATATGTTTTATTATGAAAGAGATAACGATTTTAATCAATTCACTCGTTTTAATCTGAATTGTTATCGGAACAATGGCTTGCGCTCAATGTCGTTTTGTGTATGAAATGACGTTGTGATTGCAATTGTAAGCTATACCTTATGACTAACAAGACAAGTATTCAAGTACACACGGCTGCACATTACACTGCAACAAACTGCCAAATTTCCTCAATAGACTTTGAACTTTATGTATTTGGCATATGGTTGAAAATTAATCGGAGAAATTTGACAGTTGTAGATAGGATGATGTGCAGGCGTCCGTCTGTACAACGCTCACAGCAACTCATAAGCTGCAGCTGTAGAGGAACTAAATAATTTTCCGTAGATATTTCTTAAAGAAGACTATAAAGTGGCAGAGCGCTTTTTTAGGCTTTACGTGCCTTCCGAAACAGGAAGGAACTCAAAATATTTTAATTTGGTCACCCATCCGTTACGCTAGCAATGCAATAGTCGCTTAGCTTACAAGATTGCAATCAGCGAATAAGGTAGTCGCTGCGCTATCGAGGTTTTCCCAAAGATACCTTTCTTTGGGTTTTCCTCAAGACTATTCCGCAAATGTCATTCAAGTAAAAAGGTTTTAATGTTATGTGACGTTTGCGAGTTTTATTTACCATTCGAGCATGTTACATAAAAATGAGAGACTTTACGGCATTGACACAGTCTCTTGGTGATTGATCAACGAAGAGAGTTCAAATTTTACCATACAAATCTCATTAAACGGTGAAAAATCTCGCACTAAACACATGCCAAAAACATTACAAGTAAACAGTATCTACCAGTTTCAATACAGTTTCAGTCTATCGTCCACTTACCCTATGAGGCGCTTGCAAAAGTCGGTGCACTGCTGCAATTTGGTAGGACAGCGGTATTGTGGTGTTGAACGTATGGTACAGGGGCCTCGAGGGCTCTCTCACGTAGTACTCCGAGAAAGGGTCCAAATCGTTCATGTACTGCACGCGGCACACGAACGAGTCCGCCCCTACGTCGCGCATCGTGCCGTTCACCCTCTTATCACTCACTTTCACCAGCTCGATCATTTCTGTCCGAGTTTATATACTTTGATCACAGACAAAACACTATCACACTTTAAAATAATAAAAAAACGCTTTGAATATTTCGAAAATCGAACGCACACCTTTTCTGTTTTGTAAACTTGGAGTCGGTTTTCTACAGATAAAGAAAATTTTCAAATGTCAAATTAGTTACCGAACAACTGCACATTTTTTAAACTAATATTTTTTTTTTTATAAACATTTGTTTTTTTTTTTAATTAACCAGCGTATCGTTTGCTTCAGGCTAGTGTTGTGCTGATACACGGACGCTGGCCGACTGAGGCTGTCTACAGAAACACGTGGTCTTTGCTTCGTCAGAATTATAATAAACGGTGAATGCAGTAAGCTCACTGACACACCTAACGTAAAGTTGAATCTATTTTCGAGATTCTAAATTTAAACAAACCAAAATAGATTGGCCAGTATGGCGAAATTAAGGTAAACAAAATGTGAATCACTCATGAGAATTGGGCTAGAGCCACCTAGCTGTTTCTATAGAATTGCACGTATTTTTTTTTCTTTTTATGTCCTTTATATGTATTATAAATGTATAGTATTGCGTTAGCTATATTATACATTTATAACTATATTGTTTTATTGGTAGTATAAGTGTTTTTTAAGAAATATTATTTTTAATGCGCCGTTAATAAAAGTCCTGTCAACCCACCCGGAAAGCAAACAACAAAATACAATCAAAAGTTCAATCAGGAGTCAGAACCCCGCCTCATCTTTTTTATACCTAACGCGGCCAAACTCCACTCCACTGGATATAAAGCCCAGTTCCTTAGTTGATTCTCGTAACAAAAATCGTAACGATATCGTAGAAACCTTTTATAGTATTCTTATCCGTCAATTGAGCCAATTCTAAACTCGTTCGAACGAAGTTCCAAACCTTATCTCATTATCATACCAAAGAGAAAAATCGTAGGAGACAATGCTGCTGCTGCTTATAGCGAACGAGGTTTTGTCTAAGTAGCTATTTCAGCTACTGCGTTGCGTGCACTATGGCAAGGCTGATTCTCGTTTGCGATAAGCGCCCAAGATGTTACGATTAGATTTTTACTGCGTCCGAAAGGATGCGGTTGGTAAATTGAATGTTAACGATTTACGATTAACGGTGGTTAGAGTTCGCGTTGTTTTTAACGCTGACAATGTGCATTCGATTCGCGGATTCTTGAGAAATATTAACTCAAAAAAGTTTGTAAACGTCATCGTTGAATGAATATTATTTATTTATTTTAAGTACTTGATTTTACTATGACGTCTTTTGAACAGCCAAAAGACGTTTAAATAAAATAATTAATTATTATCATTATTATCAGGGTTGATGATGATGATGATTATGATAAGGGAAACGTACAATTTTGTTTAAAAATGTTACAATAATTATACATAATACGTGTAGTATATCAGTAAACAACAAAGAAACCCAGCATATTTATATAAATTGCATTTTTCAGTGGTGGACTAAGTCTTTGGCTCTTTTCTTGTATCTAGCACGTGTCTAGTATTTGAAGCATTTCCTACTCTATTTTGTTTTGTTTGTTAACCTTTATTATTCAAATAAAAAAAATATAAGCATTGTAATTTTTTTACTTATAACCTAAGCCTTTCTACATTTCAGTATATTATAAATTTAAAATATCTAATTTGTAAAATATTATTTTTGTTTCTTAAAAACTCAGGCTTTATTTTACTTTCACAAACATAGCAGATACTTGCATTGTATTTTTTTAGTATTATATATCTTATCACATTAATATTTTATGAGTTGCCTCAGATTGTTGCAGTTGCGAAATTAAATAATAGACGACTATCAGACATTGATGTTCTTGAATTATTTGGGTCAGTCGAAACATTGCAAAATATATTCATGCTTTCATTTAGATTGAACTCATTTGTATAAAATTAGATGACGTCAAACCATCTAATTAGTAATTAAAATGGCGTCGGAAAAAAACGAAATCGCCTGAAATGGTATACCTTGAAAATAGTAGCTTTATTGGGATCAGTGGCCATGCGATCTTTCGAAATTCAGATTACTGTTCTTCCACTAAAAATCATGGAGACTGTTGGTTCGAGTTCTACTTATGGCAGTCGCTTTTTTCTATTGTTGTAGAAATTTCAGTCGGTACATTATGCAAAAAAAAACAATATTAATAAATTATCGGCTGAAGTTTACCATATAGAAATAACTATAAAATAATTGCAAAACCAAACATTTTGTTACATTTGCCACAATCTAAAACCGCCATGTTTTTCTATCATATGTGCAAAGAAGGTAAGTTAATTAAAAAAAATACATTTTACTGTTACCTACTTCTTGATTACTGTCAACTGTCAAATAGTTCGATCGCCTTTGTCTATGATCGTCCCAGCCGGGAAATGGTTCCCAGGGGTCGTTGACTTGTGCGCACGCGCGGCCGTTCTGTTTCGACGATTCATCGCGCCCGTGATTGGGGACGCGGATAAAGAAAAAAATAAAAAACTATCCAAACGACAGGAATGGGCATTATCGGGTAATTGATCATCGGGACACCTGCTACAGTATTTTTTACGGTGTTACGCAATCGATTTCGATCAATACGATTGAACGCTTGTGGGATTTTAAAAATAAGTCAAACTTTAAAGTTGTTCTAGTTTTTTTAGTGTCGTGTACCTCTTACCTTACTTTACCTCCTATGCCTATTCTTGAAAGAGTTAAGGCTTAAAACCGATAGTAGATAAGGACTAGATTTAAGATAAGGCTGCTTTTATATTTTCCTTTTTTTTTCTTTCATTTAAATGCCAGTTTTAAACGGATAACGAGAGCTTGCCAACTTACAGATCTAGCCTTTACCTGTTTACCTAGACTTATTTAATTAGACATAAGTACCATAGATGAACTTTAGAACGGAGTTACTTTTGAATTGATTGTATCATTGATCACAGCTCCTGTTCTCTTTACTTGTCATTTGCATGTGAACCTGCAGCATGATTTCGTAGGTGTTCACACTAGACGCGCCTAGAACGCTACTAACGCTCTCCTGCAATTGCTTAAGGATCTATAACTGTGATGACTATAACAGTTGATTCAAAAGTAAGACTACAGAGTCCATGATAACTATAAGTAGGAGATAATCCTGTTTTTAACCACAAGAAACGCTACTAACACAATTTTAATTCAGAACATCTTTAAAAATTACGCTTTGATGCCTTTTTGTTTACGGAGTTTGCTAGTGTCTCCGTCAACGAACGTTTTACGTTCCATGTCCCATTCAAACGGTATAGCAACTAATCTTATGCTGAAACGTCCTATCTACTTCTACAATCAGTATACTGTCAAGTCGATTCCTTAAATTTTGTCTCTGTCTATGAAGCAACGAGCGGGGGTCACGTGGCCACGACCCGCGCTTGAACTTGCCATTGAGTCGTGAGCTGACTTGCACGCCGCGTTTTGTGCGCTGACTGTACGAGAATAATCTACTAACTATATGACCGTACGTAACAAAGGGCTATTTCTTGTCTTTCATTTAGATTTTAGACAGTCTGTGATTTAAACAAAATGTTTAAACGGTCAATCAGCTGACTGTCTTACAACTCGATCGAAACGTGGGGTTTCAAAGTATGCTTATGATAGGCACTTATTATGTATGAAATAAGTTTGCGTTAATCAATGTTGAAAAACTTTTTTAACACACTTTTTGTTATAAAGTTGGTAGTAAGATACATTATAGCATTCTCTATGTGCTTTCCATATAGGGGAGTGTCCAGCAGTGGAAAGTTCTTAGACTGAAGGTTATGATGACACTCAATAGCACTTACCTCCCTTAGTCCCAGTTCTTCTCCTAATTAATGCTAACAATTATCAAAAACTGTAAGATATCTCTTACTCGATTCTCTACGAAATAGTCATAGTCATAGATATTTATTGCATCACGTTGTACAAGGATCTTACAAAAACAATATATATATCCATACAAGTGGAAGGGAAAATACGCTATGATCGAAACGGTGAATAGTGGCTGCAGAACTTCCAAAGGTGGACCGGCGTAATATTCGTCAAATAACTTTTCCGTCTCGCTATTGATAAGATCATATTATGCCAAACTTTAGCCACCCTATGAGATAAACAAATTCAACAAAGTAAGGTAAATAATGCTGCGTAAGTTTAAAATAGGCCTGCACCTATGTAATTTTAAAAGGTAATTTTTTTATTACCTACTTTTATGTGTTTGGCTTACCTTATTAACTAAATAAATAAAATAAATAAATAAAACCATAGTTGGATGATCTAAGATAGTATATTTAAATATTACAACTGGCCCTACTTCCTGCTTGCAAAATCATTGTTTTCCATTTGACCGTGTGACTTATGACACGGCGTATTGATGTCAAGACAAACGTTTGAACGATGATGCTAGTATTTTGTTTTTACCGTGCGAAGCCTAGTCGTACGTGGCGCGTAGTATATCGGGTTCACGAATACAATGAACTGAAATCTCCTTTAAGGCCAGAAAGAAAGATAAAATATTAATTAAGGATAAAGAAAAAAAAGGAACAACAAAGCTAGATTTTAAATGCGTTGTGTCAGGATATCATGTTCGTTATCTTAAGGTGAAGATACTGATGAAACGCTTTGTTACCAAACCCAGTAGGTACAACTAATCTGTGGAATATTATAAACAGATTGTGTCTACTGCGATTTTTTTTTCTACAGCATATAGCGTATAGCGTTATAGCAGCGCGCTTTCTGGCTGCCTAGTGCGATTTATATTTAGCATTTAATCACGTAAACAAAAACACGGCAACAAAATTTTAACTCTCTTTATTTTTGTCCAAAAGGCGCTGTTATATAATACTGCAAAACAATTTTCGTTTTTTTTAAGTGTTCGAGCAGCAAATTAAACTCGCACTCATTACCCTGTATAAAAAGTTCTATCAACACACGTATACAACCTTAACCTTAACACGGTCCAATTTGACACATTAACGTCACCATTATATACGTCTGACCGGAGCTGTCAGACGTATATAATGGTGACATTGACAGCATGCACTGTTTTGACAACGGCCAGTGATCATTAGGCGGTATTCAGTTCTAAATTTAAACGGATTACGTAAATGCGCGTGGGCAGTCCACGGATCCGGCTACAGTTGTGCAATAGGCGAAAACGTGGCTTGTTGAGGTACTGGCGGACGCAAAAGTGTTTCAGTGTTACAGATGCGTGGGACAGACGCGCACAGTCTGGCTGATGAATCGGTTGATGTGAACTGGATAACAACTGCTTGGTTCGTTATTGATGCGGGGTTATTTTAAATGAATATGGTACAGGGTATTTTGATACATAAGGTGTTATATGTTGTTATAAAAAACTAAATAAGTCGTAGTAAATATAAATAAATAAAGTTTGACCTATTTTTATTAATTACAAAACGGGACACAAGGAGTTATCCTTTTTAACCGACTTCAAAAAAGGAGGAGGTTTCTCAATTCGACCGTATAAGTTTATATATTTTTTATGTGTGTTCGCGGTTAACTTCGTCGTTTATGAACCGATTATAATGATTCTTTTTTTGTTGGAAAGAAGAAATCCCAAGGGTGGTACCATTATAAGGAAACTAGGATCTGATGATGGCATCCCAGAGAAATCGAAGGCAACCTTCGAAAATCGTAGTGGCGACTAGTGCGTTTGTTAAATTTTCATTAAGTATTTTAAAGCATCAATATTTAATGAAGGTCTGGAGTCGATGTAATGATGGAGCCGAAAGACAGTCGAGGGAACTCCTCAACGATTTACAGCAATTACGTGGTGCAATTTGGACTTGATTAATTTGTATTGGTGAGAGCTTTACACCTAGATTGATTGTGACTGTCATTAGGGGTCTGTTGATGAAGACGAAGGACAGTCAAGGGAATTCCTCAACGTTTTACAGTAGCTACCTTGTGTTTGGACTTAATTCATTCTAATTAATTCTTAATTTATTGATGAGAACTTTGCACCTACCTATATGGGATATAAGTGCCATTACAGGTCTGATGATGGATGACAGTCGAGGGAATTCCTCAACGATTTACAGCAATTATCTTTTGTTGGGCTTACTTGAACCCTAGTTCAATATGCCAAAATGTTCAGTTCGTACAAAAATAATACCTAATTAAGAATGAAGTTTTACATAAGAATACCACTACCTACTAGGCCGTTGTATACTCATCTGAGAAGCTCTGTTAGTTATACCCATCACTAAAAATCGTAAAATAAAATATTTAAAAAAACCAACTTTGAAAAACAGGAAACAAAAACAAGCTTTTAAAAAGCAAGAAATAATAATATTGAAAACATATTATTAATTACCTAGATACGCATATCAGTTTTAAAGAAGGTCTATTGAAGTTGGGTGGGGCTTTTACAATAAAAAAATTACAACTTTATAAGTTTAAATTAAACAAAATTGTCCCCCAGCCGACCACCAACCACCCGTTCTCAACGTTTAACCACAGTTTCTTGCGCCTATTCTTCTCCACAGCTAAAAAATAAACGTCCTGAATGGAGTAGGTAAAAAAATTATGGACGATTCAAAAGTACTTTTCGTAAGTTTATTTGAATATAAAATGTTTGACTTTGACTTTGATTTCAATATTATTATTTCTTACTTTTTAGAAGCTTGTTTTTACTTTTTTTGGTTTTCTGTTTTTTGAAGTTGGTTTTTATTTGTTAAAAATATTTTTTAGCATATTAGCGACTTTTGTTTTGTTCAAAGGATCGTTTATATTTACTGTCTCAATTCGTCAAATTTTCTTTGGGCAGTTATTTGACTTTGATTCGAGGCTATAATATATGACATACTCGTACTTACTGGATTTAACATTATTATGTTCCATCAGTCAATTCAAGTAATTAGTAAACATTAATCTGGTATTACAAGATTATCCTTAAGCCACTATTGCCATCTAGATATTCCATATACAGACTGATAATGGTTACTTAATTGTAATTGTTTTGCCTTCTTTCATCGGTTCGCCCACATTTAGCACGCAAAAGGAGTGTGCCACGGCCGTCTATTCAAAGCCAAAACGTAATAAAACAGTATTTAATGGCGATAAAGACTTATCGTACACCGCAAGGATAACATACAATGTTTATTCCAATAAGAACAATAATGACCAGACGACTTAAACAATACAAAGGAAAGAATTGACATTGGAAAAAAAAGTTTTTTGTTTTTACGTCAAACATTTTATAAAAGAGAAAACGCGTTGGAAAAAGATAGTGTTTTGATTTTTTCGTCAAACCTTTTTAAAAAAAATATATTTTAGCTATCAATACTCTATTAACAGTCCTGTTGACACATCGAGAAAGCTAATGCTTGTGAAAGGAATACATTCACGTCAGTACTCTAACGAGCCTATGGGGGTTGAGCCACGATTTCTTGCATTCAACCCGCGCATTTATCCGTTCGGCTACTGTCACTTTAAAATTACTAGTGGTCGCCAAGTGGTCGAAATTCGACTGTAATTTTATTAAGGCTGCACGGATTGTATCCTAAGCAATAAAATTAAAAAAGATGGAATATGAGTTTGGATTGGCATTGACAGATTTCGGCCGCTCCTCTTCCATTTTTGAAATTTTTGAAAAGGTTTTAATGCGTGTGTGTCAGATACATAAGTTTGTGTGTCAAATACATGGTAGTGTGTGTAATGTTTGTTTTATTGATTTAATGTATTTTTTATGCATAATTTAAAAAAAAAATAACATTCTGTACTCCTTCTCTATACAAACTATAAGCGTGAGAAATTTCATACTCCTCCTTCCGCGCAATTTTCGTAAAACATGGTACAAAGTTTTTGCTTCACGTATTAATATATAGATAATTGCACTATTGCGACAACATTTTTATATTATGCACTAAGAAAAGAGTCTGTGACTGTGAATGCGATCATGAGACACCGAACCACAAGATAAGGAGACTCCAGAAGACACAAAGACACAGAATCTTGGATCGTCTCAAATCAGCCTAAGGGAAGTAGCCAGTTTGAAAAAGTTTACATTTTGGGAAGTGGTCATTTAGGGAAGTAGCCAGTTTGAAAAAGCTAACATTTTGGGAATTGGTCATAATAGCAACCAGACTTCGTGGGAACCAGACGTCAAACCCCTAAAAGGCCTTTGCAAGATTCCGTGTCTGTGAGAAGTTGTCGTTGTTACCTTCTGCTGCCTGCTGCTTTTATGTTGTGACCGAACCCAAGATTTATCTAGGTTCGGTGGTTTAACAATTAGGCCAAAGAGGCGGTGAAACAGTACCTATTAGCCTAGTAAATTGTTTAAGACAGCTTGTGTTCACTCAAGAGGCAAACTAACAACATTTTACCCGTTTATAACAACAGCAAATAGGTTACCTCCCATTTTAACGCCTGCATATTAGTTTCATATCGATATTGTTTGTCTATTCCCAGTTTGCCTAAACGATATCGCTTTTCTTTGTGAGTCTCCTCTTTGTACCAATTCTAGAATCTGGTTTTTAGTAAATATAGTCTGAACTTTTTGTACGGACAATAAAGTTTTCTATTATATTCTATTTAAAAATATTAGTGTGATTAGATGGGTACTTATTTAATCTATTTTGTAACCTTATTTTAAATGAATAATTCAGATCAAGAGAAAAAACAAATGACTATTGCTAAGAGTGGTTACAATATATTTTTTTAGTTAGAAGAGAAAAACAAAAGACCATAACTAAACGTGGTAGAAAGAAAAGGTTTGATGTGATTATTATATTAATATTGCAGGGCTAACTCCCACACATAATAGACATCAACAACCCTAAAGGTTGTCCTTCACTCTGGCATTTCGCTTTCAATTTATAAGCAGTAAAGCCACGGTGTATTAAAGGGTTGCGATACTATCGATATACTGATTATTGAGTGAACTGAACTCTCAACTCAACTCTTACTGAACATTCTAAGCACTTTTATGAGTTTATGTTCCTGCTTTAATACAAAAAAAAAATCATGTTTTCATTTATATTACGAGTATTGCGTACGTGATTCAATTTCACATGATTAAAAAAAATATGATTATGGATATGATTATATTAAATATAATTTTACGCAAATTTTGCTTCGAACAAATAACAATTTGAAAACTACTGACTCAATAATAATATGGACTACACTCCCCGCTACACACGACTTTAAAGTTTATGCTGACACCCCCACCAACCTTAAAGTTATAAAGTTAGGTGTCAGACATCCTTGCGCAAGTACAAGGGACCATCTACGTCAGGTCATAACGCCAGATCAGGACGCGCCGAAGCGGATTCTTCATCCGATACTTTTAAGACTAGTATTTCGAGCTAGTTGCCCCGTGGACACGTATAGTCCACTGCCTAATATCCAGATAGGTTACCGGAGCTGTAAGCTCGCTCACTTCTCGTTGCAATAAGAGCACAACTCGCAGATTCCACTGCTCGGGTCGTCAACTCTAAAGTCGACTACCAAATGTCCTCTTTAGTGGCGGAGTTGTAAGCCCACTCACTTCTCAGTACCCATCCAGGCACCTCATCAGTTCCAAAATCCTACGCGGTTAATTCAACCGGAGACATTGCATCTAGCGGGCGCCTCTACTAGTTCTTCAGACTAGTGCCGGAGATGTTAGAAGCCTACTCAATGAAAACCACCGAGCAAAACAACCAACTATGGACAACTCACGTGCCCCGCAGATCTTTTCGCTTCGGGCTCCCTCAAGACCGCTACTCGGACCCGCTCGATGTGCACGAAATGGAAGCCATGCAAGACCTCAACCAGGCAGACGAACACTCCCACTCTATATTCTACAGCTAACTACATAGCCACCACGAGTCCAACCCATGTCCGGGACCTGCCGGAGACGCCCGCGAAGGCATAACCGGCGGGGGGCCTAGGATCTGAAACTCCCTTGGTACCCTTGAAAAGACAGCCGGACCCGTAGTTCCAGCTGCCATACACTACCTATCAGTAGATAGGGACTAATATGGACTACAGTCTAAAATAAATTATTTGATTTGATTTGATTTGAAAAAAGACAGTGTTGAAAAAAATCCACGATCGGGATCCGAACCTTCACCCCATGACACGCCGGGTCAGGTGCACTACCAACTATGCTGTTGTGGCTCAATTCAACTCGCCGAAATTAATCATACTATCATGAGGCGCGAATCCCGATCGTGGATTTTTATCAACACAATGTCTTTTTTTTAAATATTTTTATCTACACTAATGTTGTAACATTCTACTTATGTTTCCAATACTTGACTTATAATTACTACTGTTATAGCGCAGACAACAAAACACTCAATTTAAGCAATTTCACATGATGGTATAATATCCACATCGATATCGTAAAATCTCATTATAACATCAATAAAACGCGACCAATTAACCTGGCGAGCCTTATGTCAAAATCCTCATACAAGTTGTATAAAATTTTGATATTAGGCTGGTTTTTGAAAACAGTTGGGTTATACGTGAAAACTTCGTCGAAACTACTAAACTTACATACACAAAACTCTTTGGTAAGATCTTGCCAATTAAAGCCAATTAAATAAAAAAAGAACAGCGAGCGCTCGCTCCTGATTGGCCCTGCGCGCGCAGCTGCGCTCTCATTGGTTAGATTTTAATGGCGGCAAGTTCACTGTGACAATACACGTACGCGTGAATTTAATGTTTCGCAATGTGTTTTGTTTTTAAAATACAAATTAAAAGTTAAAAATGGACAGTTCGATGAAGTCTCTAACATAGACGACAGTACAATCATGGTGAAAGTTTCGAAAACAAAAACGAAAATAGATCGTTCTTTCCTTGTGACGGGCAACTGCTATGCCGTATGTAAAAAATACATGGAACTTCGACCCACCCCCTGTCGAAACCCTGCCTTTTTCTTGAGCTATAGATCGGGGAAGTGCGTCGATCAAAGAACTGGTATTAATAAATTTGGTGCTCTGGGAAAAACTATCGCAAGTTTTTTGAATCTGCCTAACCCAGCGTTGTACACGGGGCATTGCTTCCGGCGCACCTCGGCGACCTTTCTCATAGATAGCGGTGGTGATTTGACCGCACTGAAACGACACGGGGGGTGGAAGTCTTCTACTGTGGCTGAAAGCTACATTGATGAGTCTTTAATGAATAAAATTCAAGTCTCAAATACGATCTTGAACAGTATAGAAAACAAGACGAATGAAGTAATTATAAATATTCCAACTCCGTCTACGAGCTCTACTGCTTGGCCCGCGACCGCTACAGCTACTGGATCAATAATTAACATTAACTTTCAAAATTGTACCATCCAAAATTTGAACAATTTTTATAAATAAACTATTGTCAGCTTTTACTCTTGTTGTTTGACTAATTGCATTAGTGAAGATAAAGTAGTGTATGCAACTGCATATAACACGGGTATTAAAACACTCGTTACTATTATGAAACTCGCTGCGCTCGTTTCATAAACTCACACTCGTGTTTTAATACCCTTCATTATATGACAGTTGCATAAACTACTATTAAAAACACAATAATAAGTCTGTTGTTGCTCTGTCGGAAAACCTCAAATAATTACTTAAATTATTACTGCTCAAAAATTATTAAATTTGATGCGACTACTTTATGAAAATCATGTGCGACGCATAGCTTGAAATTTGAATAGTTTCAGCAATAGTTAGGTAAGCTAAAACTAGTCCATTCATTTTTACCTAACAGCCCAATGCATGTTGCTTGCATTCCTGCATAATATAAAGGCGATGTGATGAAAGGTGTTACTAGGACACTTTGTAGCATAATAAATAATGTTTATATTATCTTCAATTTATTTATTAAGTTTTCATTTTCGAAAGTCGAGACTACATAATAATAATAAAGATGTATTATAACCTCAAGCAAGGTGCCTTGTGATTGATATGCCAATCGATCACCTTCACAACGCGAATTTTTATGTCAAAATTTTAAAAAATCTGGGTACAAATTTTTAAGCAATTTCGTTACCATGTTGATCATAACGCAAATAAAATTCGCATTCCAGGTCTCAACTCTCAGGTCTAAGGTCCAGGTCCAGGTCAGGAACACCTCAGTGGCCGAGTGGCAATGCGCTCGGCTCAGTACCCGAAGGTCTCGAGTTCAATTTCCAGGTCGAGCAAAGTGTGTCGGATATTACGATACAAAGCCTGGGTTTGTGATCACGCAAGCATGGTAATTAAGCCATTACCCATCAATTGTAGTGATGACTTGATTTCAATGATGGAGGCCTTGGGCCAGCCGTGGGACAGTCATAGGCTAATAACTAAATAACCCAGGTCTACGATTCCAATTGGTTGACCGTACGTCACAATTGCCAACGAAATTTCGTAATCACGAGATGCAGGGACACCTTTTGAATAACAATCGAACGAACGGAATGTAGAATCGCACTTTCGTTCGATACGTGCTCGGAACGTACACAGTCGCATTAGGACAATTAGTAGGTGGTTATCTTGAAATGGCAGACGCAGGTGCGTATTTGTATGTGGAGTACCTCTTCATTTGTATTATGGTGCGGTGAAGTCATCGTCGAAACACACTTGGTAACCATTAGTACTTTCTATATTTATTTTTGTATTTAAATTAGACTTTGTCGTCTATCAAAATAGAATACCACAATTATTATACTTTGTACAGAGATAGCAATCGCACATGTATGGAAGAACATGCATGTTTATTTAAAAGAGCAATCTTTTAAATCAATGTCTTGATTCTTTGCTGCATTTTTTTATTATTTACTATAATGTCCCACATGCATTGATCACATTGATATACATCAAACATACAAAAATTTACTTTTTATAAATTCAGCATAATTGTTTCTAAGTTTTTTGCTTGTAGCAGACCAATAGTGTCAGCTCGCGACTACGGCCGGTGCGACTCGGTAAAAACTTCGGGTAAAAAAACATGCCTAAAATACCAGTTTAATCGCCTTTGTGGTCTAATGGTTAAGACCACTACTCTCAGACCTAAATGTCCCGGGTACAATTCCCAGCGGGGGGCACATGTGTGCGTGCTCAGTTTGGTGGGTGCCAGGGTTTGGTCCGTCTATGTACTACCATTTTATTTAAATATGTCGCCTTACCATGATTGTTAGGAGCATTGTTGTGTGCCGGCAGCTAGAGATAACATCACGTGAAATTAAGGGCAAACTATATTATATAACAAGTAGGTTGAATTTTTTTTTTAATGTTTATCCGCAAGTATAAGGCCTTAAACTATTATCAATGTTTTAAAGAATCACGCGCATTGTGTTAAAGGACTTAAGTGCTTTTAAAACTGAAAACTTTTGTAAGGAATGATGCTATTTTGAACCGCTGACAATATTACTTGCGCTATGATATTAACTATGAGTATCTTCACGATTATATTCATGTTTTTTATTATCATTTATTAGGAAAACCAACAAAATAAACATTGGTACAAGCAAAAGTTATAGAAACAAACATAAACTTTAAGCTAAGTGTCAGTGTGTCATTTTAATTACAGGTTGCCACGGCGTGCAATGTGGACTATAATTTACATAAGTTGAAAAGGAGTGTAAAAATTAAACGAATTACTAACATTGTCTGTATTGTGGCGCAAGCTGTAGCTGGAACGAGCCATTTCCGATGGCTTTTGTGACTCGATTAAGGACTTTGATTTGGCGCTTACTACAGTTGCTTCCTAACAATTGTTTTCTAGGCGTCGGCAATTAAACGTAGGTATGGAGACCAAAAAACTGGTACTTATGATACTTATTTAAATTTTGAACATAATAAGTCCCTAATTTAACAAGTGGAGGAATAAAGTTATGACAAATTATAATATGTAAATAAATTTAATTTCTACCTGTTGGTAAAAATATGACGGAGGACGGAGGAAGCATGGTATGTGTACATTTGTTTGTGTAAATCATTCCTACCACAACATCATTGCGTTTGTAAACACCTTTGTACGTTAAATGCCTAACTTAATAATCAGATGTTATTTGTTAAAACTCTATAGAGTTAAACAACATGAAAACGGTTTTAATTTCATGTTGTTTACAGCAATATATATATCTGCAATGCAACTTCTATTCCACATTCAACTCTAGTAGCAGAGACAGCCACTTCACAAACAATACAACAAAACGTATAATAGGCGTCTAGACCTCAGGATCTAGACGCACTGAAAACAAACAACAAAATAAGAGGAGACTGCAGAAAGTAAGCTTCAAACAAACGCGCTCAAATAACGTACACGTAGACAGCTTCTGACGGACACGAAATCTCGCAACAGCCGTCCGGGATGCCGTGCCCGTGTCCGTGTCCGTGTCCGTGTCCGTGTCCGTGTCCGTGTCCGTGTCCGTGTCCGTGTACGTGTACGTGTACGTGTACGTGTACGTGTACGTGTACGTGTACGTGTACGTGTACGTGTACGTGTACGTGTACGTGTACGTGTACGTGTACGTGTACGTGTACGTGTACGTGTACGTGTACGTGTACGTGTACGTGTACGTGTACGTGTACGTGTACGTGTACGTGTACGTGTACGTGTACGTGTACGTGTACGTGTACGTGTACGTGTACGTGTACGTGTACGTGTACGTGTACGTGTACGTGTAAATGTACGTGTACGTGTACGTGTACGTGTACGTGTACGTGTACGTGTACGTGTACGTGTACGTGTACGTGTACGTGTACGTGTACGTGTGTACGTTGATCGAGCGCGGTATGAATTGAGCGTTCCTTCTGCAGTCTCCTTATTTTGTAGTATCACTAAATGGTGGCGATACCCAATAATGGAATCGATACCAGATACGAATGTGCTCCGATACCACAAATGAACAATGGTGTCTGTATCAAACGCCGCTTGCGGTCATACTGCGGCACTTGGAGGTTCTAGATAGTTTTACAAACGTTTATTGCGTATTGATTTGTTATGCAGATTTATTGGCATTTGGATACCTTCACGGAGTGTTCAAGTGAAAATCGAGACTTGTAAATCTCTAATAAATGAATTTACGTTATTTTTGGGAATACAACTTATTTGGTAGTTTTCATACTTTTTTATTTTAATTCCACAGATTTTAGCCTTTGACATTTGCTTTGATTGTAATATATTCCTCTTCTTCTTACATTGCACATGAGCGCTGCGTTTCATTTCTAAACCAATATTTTACATTATATTTTAATACAGTCCACAACAATTATGCTTGAGCTAGAATTGTGTTAAGAAAATTGTTTTAAGCGGACATTGAGAAAGCGACCTCATGAAAGCGGTTGCCGAAAACAGGGTAAAGTGGAGGAAATTGAGAAGGTAAGAAAACGGACCCTACGCCGGCAAAATCGCAACGCGCGTCAAAAGAAGAATTAAAGTTGGTTTAAGTATATTTTAAAAACTAAAAATATCCGACGCTTCGACCGAGTTGTGCCTCGAAACAAGTCTACCGTTGTCACAGGCTGACTTGTATTTTGATTTGACCACAAACCAAGTTAATAGTAGATCTGTGGTTTTTACTGACGTGGAAAGCATTGTCCAATTACAAATTTCCGAAGTGTCCATTCCACCAGATATGAAGCGCTTACAGTATACTACTCGAAGTATGCTCCTAACACTATCTTTTCGGTAATGTGCAAGTTGCCTGTAGGCCTTGCACGAACTAGGTACTATCGAAATCGTCACGAAGAGTTTGAGGAAAACTTATGTCATAAAATCTATAAAATGGCGTCTGTCCATTGTTAGTTCAATTTACGGACGTGGTGGCGCTATATCAATTTCTATACCATATACCTTTTTTACGCTACAATTCGAATTTTTTCGTGCTAGAGCCTATCTGGTTTGCCAAAGATTTCATCGAAATCGCCGACCAATCGCATGGCGGGTCTAAATACCTTTACATATATTTCCCTGTTTTACATACACAAAATAAAACTAATTTAACTACCGTCAAAGCACTAACTTGAAACTGACAGTAAACCTAACGATATAACAAGATGAGTGAATTGGAAGAAGGCAAGAAAACCATCTTCTTTTTTGTGTGGTCAATAGTCAATACACTCCTCTTCCGTTGGTCAGTCAGCTCTGAGGGTGCGTACAGACGCACACAAAGAGGATTGAACGTCACAACGCCATCCACGTGTATTGTGCGGGAATGCCAACTAACGAGATTGACCGTGACAGTACTATGGCGTTTGGGACAAGACTTAAGCGTTTAGAGGTAATTAAATTAAATTACCAACACTATTACACTAATTTAACTATAGGTTAAAAACTAAAAAGATCTTGCTCTGTGGGTACTATGAACTAAATGTGTGTTAAAAAAACATTAGGGGATATTAACTATTTAAAAGTAATAATTAAAATCATTTATGATGACAGCAGGTCTCGTTAACTACACAGAATTGTAGTATGTAAAATATAACGTGTATATGTATTTTTATAAATAATTAAAAAAATAGTAAGACAGTATCAAGTCAGTATCAGGAGTCAGGTCTCCTTAGTGACCAGACGAAGTAATTAAAACGGCACGAATAGTATTTGTTTAACGATGATTGCTTTTCCTAATCAAATGTTTAAAATTAAGCAATTGAAAAAGTTACCATATCCTTATAAAAGCATTTAAATTAAATTATTTTAACTACCTTCTAATTAGAAACACTTTTGTATCACTTCTTTTTATAACCTACTGTCTTTGATATAAATAAGCCAATTAGATTATAAAGAAAATCATAAGACGATGTAGTAGCGAGTTAGTGTGTTTTTCAATAAATTCAAGAGGTTTAGTGAGTTGTTTTAGTCCTGGGCACCAGGGAAAAAATGTCTGGGACATAAAAAATAGTCACGTCTCTCGCGACTGCGCCTGCGTGAAACTAAGATCTTAAAAATCAACTCTTTTTAAAAATAAAATATGACCTATGTTACCCGCAAGCATTCTATCAGAGAAAGAATTTTTGGAATTGAACCAGTAGTTCCAGAGATTACCCTCTGCAAACAAACAAACAAACAAACAAACAAACAATCAATCAAAATCACAAACTTTACCTCTTTATTAATAGTAGAGATAGATAAATCGCCGGTCGCTTATCTTTAGACCACACGAACACCTTTAGCAAGGTCGTAGGTCAGCTGTTAAGTCGGACTTACTCTATGTATTGGTTTAAAACGACACGTCTACGTGTCCGATACAGTATTGTTAATTACTACGATACATTATGAGCAGGGCCTCAAATTTGCTAATTCAATAACGTCTCGATAATGTGTCGATAGCCTGAGTTTGACATTAGGACCATGGAAAAATTATCAAGATCAGGCTATTGACACACGGTTGTGTACGTTTTGTAATAGCAATATTGTGGCTCAGATCGACTCAATTCGTGTTGTATTAATCGCTAACTGATTGTATCAACATTCGGCTCAAGTCAAGGTCAAATGAGACGTTATACGATTTTTGATATTTTGTTGTTAAACAACTTTTAGCTTGACTTAACTATTTTGGAGCATCAAAGTAATTTTATATCTGTTCTATTGCAAGAAACATTTTAGTAGGTATTTGTACTTGTAAAACAAGTAGAAAGTGTTTTCTAAAGTTTACGCGAGCACTACACATTGAAATGAAACAACATTTACGGATCTACTCGCGTTTATTTTACACATTACTTATTTAATGTTTATCCTGACGTTTCGAACCTTTTGCCCCTCCCCGTCTCCCTGTGACCACGGACCCTGCAAAGGGTTCGAAACGTCAGGACAAACATTAAATAAGTAATGTGTAAAATAAACGCGAGTAGATCCGTAAAAGTTGTTTCATTTCAATAAGTAGAAAGTGATTTTAATGGGTTTTCAGCTCAGTGGATTAAAAGTGGAGTATCAAGCAGTGGACTAACACGGCCCGATTATGATGATAAAGATTATGATAGAATGTCTCTAATTGAATTTGAGAAAGGAAATGAAAATGGATAAGTAGACTAAAGAAAAATATTGTAAGACATAACATCAAATAACTTATAAAGCTTTCAAGCAAGTAAACGTTTTACTTCATAGGTACTCTTTGTAACGTTTGTGTAATGACTAGAAAAGGTAGGAAATGATTAAGTTTGCCTACGGGGGAACCAATCACCTAAACTAAAGCTTAGCAATTTTTTTAATGTCTCAGGTTTGGCACCAAATACGCTAAGAATTTTATTTTATTTTATTTTATTTGAGGAGCTAACAGCGTTATTTACAATTTTTACTTGACATCTAACAACTTATGAACTAATAACAAGCTATTTTTTTGGAGAGTTTGCTGATTGCCTAACACGGCATTTTCAGCTTCACCGGGCTTGTTTAGGGGCGGCGAGAAACTTAAAGGGTTCCTTAAGCCGTGTAAAACGAATCACCTTCACATTTAAAGTATTCTATATAGAATTAAACTTCAGAAGGCACCTTAAACCGCACATATCAATACTCAGTTTCTCGAATTAGGTCAGTTGTATAGTTCAATGTCGTTCATTAGTTTACTACGTTTATGATTTTGTACATCAATTTCTGACGGCAGCATTATATGAACAAAAGTTATAGCTGGACTTATTTTTGTTGTCATCATCATTATAGAAACCTATGAACGACCTACTGGCTAAAGCCTCCGTAAATTGTCAATAGCTTGGAGAGATCGACTCATATAATATACCCACAATGCTGTCCCAATGCAAGATGGAAAGTTTAAACAAACGCAACTTACATCAAGCAGGATGTCTGTGCATTGAATGCACGAAATGTTTTTAACACAAAATTTGCGTAAAATTATATAAAACACGAAAAATTTTGTTTATTAAAATTGCTGTGTTACTGTGTTTGTTTGTGTGTTGTTTGTTTTTTTAAATTGTTGTGAATGATTTTGCTCGACTCGTAACCCACCAAGCAGTTCCAATATGGATTGGTAAGTTTAAACGACTGCAATTTACAACAACCAGCAGGTCTATGCATTGAATACACGAAATATGCCCATGCCCGATCCTCAAAAACCTGCATACTCGCATAGGCCTAAGACACCGTACCCGTAGAACAAGGGTATGACGACCTATAGGCTTACGCCCGTTCCCAATAACCTATCTATCTGTTGTTTTGCCTACTATCGATACAAATTTGACATATGCCATACAAATTATGTCAAATTTCTAACTCCAGTAAGCAAAACAACAGACAGATAGAATAATATAGGGAACGGGCGTTAGCCAAAGTAACATTAAGAAAACAATAGCGTTCGAAGTTCGAAAAGAATAAAATGTATGGGATTGACATAAGCCGCGCTAAATCACGGGGTCAATCTTATGTCAATCCCATACATTTTATTCTTTCGAACTTCGCTATCGTTTTCTTAATGTTACTTTGGCTACCGCCACTGGTTTGCACGCGCTCTATACCAGGTACAGACATGTGCCTGGGCGCTTCTCCCCACCCTACGATCTGGTTAACCCGAGCTGAGGTCCTAGTTCTTAGAGGTGCCTTCGAATTGTTCCGCTCCCGATGCGATGAACCCTTCTGAGAATCCAGCAGGGAACGGGGACACGCACTAGTGCGTAATGCCATTCCCTCTAGAAAATCTCTGATGTTGTTTCGATCACACCCTTTAGGTATTTTGCCACCCCCAAAAAAGTCCGTCCGTTCAGGTGAAATGAAATGCTGTTTGAGGTCGTCAAAAACTCTATAAAAATAAAGCACGTCATTCGTCGTTATGCGTATTGGTCGTCACACATTTTTGATCCTTTTGTCTTTGTACGTATTGGTCGTTATGAGTATTGGTCGACATGCGTTGTGGTCATAATGCTTTTTGGTCCATATGCGAGTAAACGGACATGTTGTTTATTCAAATCTAAGCAAATAAGTATCATTTTATTTTCTCAACATATGATTAATGTTCAGAAAAACTATGTATTGGGGATACATAATGGTGAACTTAATCAAGTGTGTGGAGACTGGTGCCCGCACTAGAGTTTAAAAAAACCGGCCAAGTGCGAGCAGGACGCGCGCACGAAGGGTTTAAAAATATTTCAAGTTTCTACCTGTTATCGTTATTAAAACCGAGAAAAAAATTGGAAAAACATCACGTCTGTTGTATGGGACCCCCCCTTAATTATTAATTTTATATGAATTTAATTATTTATTTTTAAAGTGAATAATATAACTCAATATTCTGTAAATATTTCAAGCGTCTATAATACCTGTTGCCGATATCAATATATATTTATTTATTTATTTATTAGGTACACAAAACAGATAGAAATTACAAAAAAAAACAAAAATGCATGATAAATTGTAAAAGAACTAAATTCCTATCTAAAACATGTGTACACAACACGAATTTATAATAAGCGTCCATGTTAAAGTTTACTACTTTAGTATCGAGCAAAAACGAGCAAAAAAAATTACATTTGTTGTATGGGAGCCCCCTTAAATATTTATTTTATTCTGTTTTTAGTATAAGTTGTTATAGCGGCAACAGAAATACATCATCTGTGAAAATTTCAAGTGTCTAACTATCACGGTTCATGACATACAGCCTGATGACAGACGAACAGACAGACCGACAGACAGACAGACAGACGGACGGCGGAGTCTTAGTAATAGGGTCCCGTTTTACCCTTTGAGTACGGAACCCTAAAAACCCGTTTGACAGTTCACCAGGCCTCCTAGGTTGTTACTTAAGAAAACTGTTAAATGAATTCCCGTCCATACAACATTTAATAAACAGTCAAATGATGTAAAAACAACGCTATAACGATAGTCGGTGTCGCGGTCCCGTAGTGTGACACGTTTACATGACCCTGGGTGTTTTTCTTCGGTTCTAGGAAGATACAGGTATGTCGCGAATCATGCGAGTGTCTAGAATACCAGATTGGTGATGCTTTATTTTTTATCACAATCTCATTGTCTTTTTCTTAATTGTGCGATTAAACAGGCCTCGTATTAAGATTTCAAAGAGACATGACACGTATGGTTCGGATCTTCCTACATACGAGTAGATACGCAATACGGGATTTTGTAAATGATTTTAAACATTAGGTACCTTATGTTACGTTAAGTGGATTTTGTTTGCGCGAATTAAATTGGTTTATCGAGCTAATGAAAAAAAAATAACTTTGAAGTTACTATGTGCATGCAACACCTGAAGAGAAAATTCCTATTTTTAAGGAATGGACGAGCAAATTTATAAGGAATGGACGGGCAAACGACAAGCCTCTGTGTAAGTATGTCTTAAGCCATCTCCATGGTAGAGAAGGGATGGTATTAAGCTTTTATTGGGTAGGCCTCCCCTCCCCTCTCGCGCTTTTCTTGCATGTATAAAGGAAGAGGAGGAGACTCCCTTATGACCCTAGACTGATGTGTGCTTAAGACACGTTTTGCCTATTTTAAAAAACCATCCTTAGCCGAAGTTTACATCACTTCGCCTCTGTGTGCATTGCGCTTAAGACACAGCGTTTCCATCATGCGTGCGCGAGGTAAACATCCACCAATAAGATTACTTCCTCTTCCATGCGGTGTAAAATGGAGTAATCCTATTGGTGGATTTTTTCCTCGCTTACCTCTTAGCAACCTCGCACAGTTATGGTGGAAACGCAGCCTAATTATTGTATGTCCACGTAAACACCTTTTTAAAACAAAAGACGACGCTATTGCATTCATCACAATTAAAAAACGATTTGATACCGATTTACGTTGAGACGTTTACAATAATTGCTCACATTATTATGAATCTTACCAACATTCCGGGAGAAATCGACAATGTTGGATGCAGTAGCGAATGTCAGGCAATTATCGGTAAGGCAACTTTTAAGATGGATGACCAAAAACCTTATGTTTGGTTTACTAAGTTAAATGTTATACATGGTACTGAGAAGTACTCGTACTTACTATACTAACTACTTTATATTTAATTTTGGACCGCAAAGAAAAAGGGTCGGTTAGAAAATATTCAATATATTCAAAGTACCTGAACTATCTTTATGAAATAAAAACAAAATTTAAGAATAGTTGCATGTGCTTAATTGAAAATAGAAAAAAAAAACGAAACCAGCTTTTAATGTTTTATTAAATTGTTAAATAAATAAAAATGCGTAGTTTTTCCAGTATCTTCGTAAATGTTAATTGGTTACAGATGTGCCGTTTTCACGCATTTTTTAGTAGGTAATTTGTGTTGCCTCCGCGAGCTCGCAATACTGCTGTTATGCGATTTGGCATACTTTCTACTAGGTTTTTGAGACGATCTGCGGAATATTCTGCCATTCCTCTATTAGAGCTTCTTTCATTTTACGTAGCGTCATTGGCGGCGGATTCCGCTGACGTACACGTCGTCCCAGTTCATCCCATACATGCTCAATGTGGTTTAATTCGGGGCTGCGTGCTGGCCAAACCATGTTAGTGATACCGTCTTCTTGAAAATAGTCAAACACTAACTGAGTTGTATGCAGGCGGGCATTGTCTTGCATAAAAACGGCATTCTCGCCCATGTTCACTAAAAATGGACCAACGTAGTCATTCAGAATTTTAGTGGCATATCTTACTGCAGTTAAAGTGCCATTTTCTACCACCACTAGCTCAGTGCGGCTTTCGGAAGAAATCCCAGCCCACACGTGAACCGAGCCTCCACCGCCGTATGGTACTTTTTATACAGGCTTGGTTAAAGCGTTTTCCCGGCCTTCTGTACACTGTTTTCCTCCCGTCGCGTCGTGCTTGTATAAACAGAATCTAGACTCGTCTGAAAACATAACTTTTGACCAGTCATCCAGAGTCCAAACTCAACCTTTTGTGGTGTCTTTCTAGTTTTGGGTCATTTGCAGGTCTTAATGGCTTTAAATGTGCTTCAGCCAGACGCCGCCTTACTGTATCCGTACTCAGATTGTTTCCTTCAGCTCGTAAATGATGATTCTTTACTTCAACAACTGTAAGAAAGCGATTTCTCAAAATTGTTGACACCATATGGCGATCCTCCCGCGCCGTCGTGCACCTTGTTGGGTATATTCCTGGTCTTCGAAGATTGGATCCAGTTTCATGGAAACGCTGGAGTACTCGCTGAACTGTAAGAAAGAGTCACACCAACCAGTTCTCGCTGTATTCCGCTGACTGCGCCCATCTTCAAGCATTGTCAGGATCCTGGTACATTCTTCAGAAATGATGACTTAAGAATAATAAAATTTATAAGGCAGAGACACCTTAATTATAGCATTTTTTATGTCAAAACTAAAACAAATGCGAAACAATTGAAATTAATTTTTTGGTGCTAAATTAAAAAAAGACCATTATTTTAAATTTTCAGTTTTTTATACAATTATCAAAAATAAATAAAAAGGTTTTATATATTTTTTTATGTGGCATTCAATATTCTTTAGTTTAGTCTTTATTTCATAAAGCTAGGTCAGGTGCTTTTGAAGATATTAAAGATTTTCTAATCGACCCTTTTTCTTTGCGGTCCAGTGTAGTTGCTAAGTTTATTTGTTACTTACAATATAGGAAACAGAGTAAGGTTTGGTTTTGTAACTAATTTTATTAATGATTTTGGAGGCTATTTTACATTGAGCCGCTATCTAGGAAAGTAGAAGAGAAAGCCTGCCAAGGAAGAGATATTGGACAATAAAACTAATGCTATAATTTTAACCGAAAAAAAAACAAAAACAAGTATCTAAGCCAAGATGTATCTAATAAAGCAGTTTGACAAGAGTTACCTACGTAACTTCACTGTGTGATTCCAGAACAACGATCTATACCTTTAAAACGAAGTGTCAATTTTATCTCAACAGTGTCACTTCCTGTAAGTCGATGCTTTTGTAAGCAGCCTTCAAACTTGTCAACTGAAGGCACATCATTACTTCTTAGAGCAACACTATAGAACCTTATCATAAATATTAACAAAGCTGGCACGAGTGGTTTGCTTATAAATAAAGGAAAACATTAGAAAGTTTTGAAAATTGAATTGTCAATCGATTATTGTATGACAATGAAACAATAACAGTTAAAGTGCAGGTAGCCGGTGATGGCCTTTGATTGTATGACGTGTGTGATTACTGGTTATATCAAAGTTTTAGTATATATTTTTTGCATTTCTTTCCAGCCAGCTTATAAAACATACTACTATACCTAACAATTATGAGTATGAACATCGATGTATCCAAAAGTCTGTAAAAATTGGCAAACCAAAAAATATAGTACAGAGCCTAAAGCAATAGTTACGTTGTATCTTTTAAAATGAGGTATTATTTTCACATTCTAGTTTATCATTCTCTGATCGCCTTATTTTATCGCACTACCTACTAACAATGCAAATACAATAATTCTCTACAAATAAAACCAATATGCTACAATATCTTGTTACTTGTACAATTAAATTCCAATTCTTGCAACTGTTCCATTTATGCTTCCCACAAAATAGCACACACAAACGTCTTCAACGTGTATCCATTCGGTATTGCATCTTGCATCAAGTTACGAGTTTCAGTTTCAATTCAACCGAACTTCTACGCAAACATCAAAGGGTAGTTCTACACTCAATATATTGCAAGTTTCGTTATTCAATTGGTAAGGTATTTAGGATAGGGAGAACGTGCGTTGGACCCGTTTGTCCGGGTTTCTGTCTTAAAAACGTACCTAACCGTTTAATCTAACGTTTAGGCCAGGCAGCGTGGTCTTCTTCTATAGGAGGAGCTCGATGGTGCAGTGGTTAACGCGCCCGGTCTGCGATTGCTAATGTTAAGTAACGTTCGCAAAGGTCGGTCATCGGATGGGTGACCATAAGTGTATCATCTCGAGCTCCTTCTCAAACTCAAAATCAAAGTGATCCTTTGGGATGAACCTTTGCGATATCCTTTATACGTTGTCCTTGGTGTGTTTGATACCACATTTCATTAAGTTATCGATGATTTTGATAAGCAATATAACTGAATTTATGACATATTTGGCTTAAACCACATAAACATATTTTAACACAAAATTCACAAGATATGTAAAAATAAATAATTTATTACTATTTTAGAATATACAAGGGTGGAGTTTAATTGCATTGTAAGTGGCTATTTTTGAGTTTTGTTTTCAAAGTAACATTGCTTTTCTTTGTAGTAATAATCAGGTATCACAAAATTTGCGTAACAACTTGTCTCTTACAGTGTCAAATCTGTGAACAATATGTTTCATACTCTTATTTCAGGGGTCGTGAATCATATTTTAGAACAATTCTTCTAGTAGACTTGTTGAATGTCACTCATGATTGTTACTCATGAGTGTTGACACGTAAATGACTAAGAGGTAATAAATATATTTTGAGAACAATACCTAATGCTCGAATAGTGATGAAAATGTTTAAAAAAAACGAGCGAGCCTTTCAGTAGTCGCATATGGTGTATAACATTTGACATCTCACCATAATAATAAGCAATTTTAACATTATATTCTCATTCTCAAAATGGGTCAGGTATTATTTGAAATGATTTTTCATAACAAAGATTAATTATTTTTAATGAAAATTATATTTTATTTAATGACACTAAGAGTAATGCAATACACCGCTCGCTCATTCGTCAAATCAAATGGCCCGCGCTTCCCCGATTGGTTGGTACCATCCGACGGTCAACTCTACCACCGCGCGCTCATTTGTCAAATCAAATGGCGCGCGCTTGCGCGCTTTCCTGACTTCATGTTACACACTTCCGTCCCATTTCACGAAATCACTCCCACAAATTGCAAGAAAGCGAGAGGAAGATGTTACACATCAAAAGTATGCTACTTTAAAACATAAGACGGCAGTCTTCTGTTTTAAAGTAGCTTCGTCATAACCAACAATCTCCTACTTTAAACAAGTGTTTTTGATGATAAAATATTGTACCTAACTAAAAGGTATTTTCTCTATAGATTTTTCATGCTCGTTCGATTTCTACAGATCCGGTTGATCATTCAAATATATGTAAAAAAGTCTTGGTGTATCTTTAGAAGGAAAATCACCATTTAGTTTGACGAAGGCTGATGAAAATTTACTGAAGATTGATTTGCCCGTAAGTCTCTTTCAATAAATCAAATCAAAAATATTTATTCAGTTTTACAAAAAAATTAAAAACTATGAAAACCTCGCACTTTGCTGAAAATTGAACCCGAGGCCTCTAGGTCTGAAGCCGGTCTTCAAACGTGGTTAATAATGTGTGTATAAAACTAACTTTAAGACTTATCCGGTTTCAAAGTTCCCGTGCGTGTTTAACGTACAGCCAAATCTAATCAGTTAACAGAAGCAATTGCTTCATACAAAGTTACTGAAACGTGGCGGATAAGTAATCTCGGACGCAACACTCTTTATCTTTACATTATAACTGGAGTGCAAAGGCTCGTTAATTAACATAAATATGTAATTTGTAGTGCAATATTGTATGCCAGATGCGGTAATCGCGATTGCTCAATTGCAAACGAATAGAAAAAATCACAATGCAAATTGAGATATATGAAGATTTATGCGGTATTAGTCTTTATCACATCGTCATAAGCCTTTAAACGTCGTACTGCTAGACACATGCCTTTCCACTTGAACAATAGAAATTTAGGAGATCAGAGGCCTTACCGTAAGTTTATAGTAGTATTATGGCAGTTGTGAAAGTGAGACGCGCGTCCCCGCCCGATCTTCTAAATGCCACTATTCAGTCACAGAATACACTATATATGCACACTAGTTTAGACCCAGGACACTGTACTCGTAGAACAAGGGTACGACGAGCCGGTTCACACGTGCTCTATACCAGGTACAGACATGTACCTGGGCGCTTCTCACCACCCCCACGACCCGGTCAACCCGAACCGTGGTCCTAGCTTTTAGAGTGTCCTCGGGTTGTTCCGCTCCCGATCCAATCCGAACCTCTTGGAGAATCTAGTAGGGCACAAGGACCTTTAAGTTTCTCGCCGCCTCCAAAAAAGCCCGGGAAGCTTAAAATGCACAGAGGCAACCAGCAAACTATCTCAAAAGAAGAGACACGTGTTACAGCGTATACAACGTGTAACAGAAACGTGTGGTCAAATAAAAAGTTCTAAAGTGTATCCCATCTAGATTTTGTATTCAGAGTGACTATGGCATAATTATTAACTTTAACCTGTTATGCCAATTTCAATTAAATATTTCTATTGTGAAGTCAAATCAAAATAAACAAGTACCAGCCCTAGTGGTTTAGTAACCTCTGTTCTTACATTTATGATTACTGCTGCTTGCTAATGCGCGCCTGACGTGCATGACTTCACTAATATAAATATTTTATTTAAAATTGCATAACAAATTAAAATTAATAATTATGTTTCAGAAATAACACATGCAAGATCTACATCGGATACACTTTGGATCTTTTCATTTTGATCACACCTTTCTGTTACACGTTGTATACACGCGTCGCGTTCTCACAACTACTGTAACACTGCTATAAGAGCTCATAGTACCTAGTACGATCTCAAGACTTAAACACGCCGGCCCAATGCGGATTGGTGGGTTTACCAAATACTATCTTACGACAACAAATAAGACTAAACACCTACCTACTGAACATTCAAAAACGGCTGACAACACAAGGTCGCAAATACGTAGCGCCCGCGACGATTGAAACCGCTTGTAAATGAACAGAAACATAAAATATTTTAAAAATATTTAATATTAATATATTTTTTTAAATGGTTTTTGTTATCAAAATATGCAGCTACTAAATTACGAATATTGATTCTATTAATGTATTTGAGTGGTTTCCAAGCATATAATTTAAGTAAATTCGTTGTAATTTCAACAATAGCAATTTTTTAAAGATAATTATTTTCGACAACAATAATTATTATCGAGTCAAAATTATACAATCGTGTATTTGAGCTAGCAAATTGAAGATAAAGACGTGAATTTACCTATAACATTATTTCATTCGTTAATCATATTATATCTTTAACTATTCGACGAAAATTGGTGCATTTTTTAAGTGTGTCGCCTTAACGTACCTATTGAAGCACGGAGAAGCTCGATATATATATATATTTGGGCTTATTATTGCTATATTTTACAAGACAACTGTTATTGCTATCTTTTAACAGAACTATACATTCTCAGATCAGCATTACATTCAACCGCTGTGTTCTATTACAACAAGGCTAGATATGATTGATTGGTCCTTTATAGGTGAGATGCTTGTTATCCAAGCTAATTGCATTTTGATTAATTATCTACGGTATTGCTTAATATCCACGCCTCTACGTAGCAAGAATATACATGAGCCAAATCAAGTCACGACTGGTTGCAGAAGGCCTTTGAAACTGCAACAATGTTTTCTGTGACCACTCTGGATCTGTAACTCTTCTGTAACTTTTCTGTAACTCGCACTGGCCAGTGCGAGTTATTAACACCATTCGATTGAATAAACAGAAACGATCATTTTTATGCCAATTTTTTTTTCTCAAACATTCTAGGAAATTTTTATTTAGTCAACCTACTATGATATAAATCGAATTTGCTGTACTGGTCAAATACCCGCGAGCAGTGGCCAGCAATGTTTGTATAAAAATCCATATCTGGCTTGTTATTTAAAAATGGAACGATTTTTTTACTCCGAAACAGCAATAATCTCGTATTTTTTTAAGCTTTGAACTGGCTGTCAATAAATAGCTGCTTTCAGTAAAAAAAGAAACAAATTAATGGAATGAATGCCGTGCAAAACGTTATTCCACTCCATCGACTGGTGTAGGTAGTTGATAGATGTTCTACTCGAACATTTAAGTGTCTTTTATTTAGTTTGAAGTTCCGCGCATTATTTTGAGAAAAGTACAGGAGACGCCGCTCAAGTGATTTTAACTCTTACAAGACGGGAAGAACGTATAGTTATTCGAAATTCGAATGTCAAAGTCAAGCAAAGAATGGGCAAACTTTTATTCTTTTTTTTAAATTTGGGTAATAAGACACAATAGAATTACCTATGCGTACAAACCAAAACTCAATGATGTGAGTCACTTTGACTACTAACCTTCTTTTTCATCATTCTCAAAGTGGCCAGGTACAAGCTGTTACGGTGGGCATTTCCCGTGACCAACATCGACTTCTATTGTTTAAAAAATAAGCGAGTGGCGTTATAGAATGCCAGAGATAATAACACGGAATCCTGGTGAGCGAAACAAGCGGTTAGTGCTTCAGTTTTACTGCTACACCTAATTGTTACTGATATTAGGTTGTTTTTCGTTTGGCAGTTATTTTATGACGACAGTATTTTACAGATCACTTATATAAACAATTATTGGGCGTAGGGACCACAGTAGAATGAAACCATCTCGCGGCGTTTTAATTTGTAGGTTGTCTCCTTGTGACTATGCAACTTGCAAAGGGTTAGAAATGCCAGAATAAACTAATCGCATCATCACCAGCTCATTTTATGTCCCCACTGCTGGGGCACGAGCCTTCTCTGTGGATGGATAGGGAGAACGTGCTATTTCCTTATTTATAATGACTTACAACTAGTTATAACCCGTCATTATAACTGATAAACACCACATGGGCTCAGTTTGGATTTTTGGTGGTATTTTACGTCTGAAAATGCAGACGGGTTACTAAGTTTCCTTGGAATGTTTATGAAATGTGGCTCTTACAAAGCTTGTTACTTTTTATTAGGACAAGGACAAACCAATAACGGAGACAGACGACCGAATTAAAAAATCATAAGAGCCCAATGTTTTGTTGACAGTTAATAATAAAACTTAACATGCAATCAAAGGTTTTAGTAATACCCTGAAAACTTATTTTAAAAAAAAGTTATTAATTCTGAAAATTATGTCTTACATTATTGTACCTACTATTATTGGTTTTTTTTTTCTTTAAGTATCTAAGAAAAGTTATGACATTTAGGATGTAAATTTCTCCTTTTTTCACCGCAAACAGGAAAGTTGCTAAGCTAGCAAAGTCGTAAAACGTATGCCCAAATCAAGCTCTTTCAACAAATAAACTAGATTTTTATAGTTTGCTTAACGACTGTAAAACGTTTAAATTCTTTTGGCCGCTTATGTAAGATAGTCTTGTAAAAGTATTTAAGCAATTGGCTAGCATCTCCAAACTCTGACATACGTTTAGTTTAGTACTATTATAAAGTAAGACTTAAAGGAACAGCTTGATCTTTGTATTGTAACAATGTACTTAGATAATTATTTAGCAAACGCTTATGGAATAAACAATATTATAAATTAAGTACTACAAATAGAATTTAGAATAAAATCCGATAAAAAAAACTTATTTCTCACAAAAATGCAATTGAAATAATATGTAATTTTAATTCTGCTAAACCGACGGATTTAGGGGAATTAAAACTAGATTGTATTTTGATTGCTTTTTGTGTGCTTCGGATTTCCGCAAAGTAACGCCTGATTCTATTAATCAAACTTATTTATGTTTATGAAACCATTATAACACAATTATTGCTTTAACAGTTTATGTTATTACTACAATAAGAAAGCAAAAAAACTAGCCGTATATTCCATTCAGCGGCGACGAGGAAGTTATTGTCACAGGCACGTCTAGTAATAGGTATTAGTTAGATCGATCCGTTTACAAGTAAGTAGGTCACTAAGAGCCCTTCAATATAATTTACCTACATGCCACTTCTCATGATGTGGCATACAACTTGATACAAAAGTCATTGGAAATTCAACACTGCAATGGACGGAAATCTGTTAAATGTACCCTACGTCTACACGTAACATAATAAACATATACCCTGAAAGCGTTTGTATAGAGTCGATATCAGCTATTTTGTAAAAAAAAGCGCTGGCTATTTTATCTCTAGCTGCCGGAACACAACAATAATACAAACTTTGGTGTTATGACGACATATTTAGATAAGATGGTGATAGCTAGCCAGACGGACAAACAAGCCCTACCACCAACCAAACCGAGTACACAATCATGCTGGGTATTGAACCTGGGACGTCTGGGTCTGAGACCGGTAATCTAACCACTAGATCACAGAGGCGGTTAAGTAAGCGTAAACATGGTATAACATCCCGTTATATTATGTCTATTGTCTAAAAGAACTTTTTAAAAACAAGCTTTTATTCCTTGTTAATAAAAAAAGAACTAAACAGTTAAAATAATTGAATTTATATATCTTAGCGTTTTTATCACAGACGCAATTTTTTTATAAATTAAAGAACATCAATTTAGTTGCAATCACAATGTAATTAGTTGCAATAACAACGCTTTTACTTATAAAAAATTGGGTCTGTGATAAAAACACAAAGATTTTTAAAATAAATTATTTTGAACTTTTTAGTTCTTATTTTATTAAAAAGTAATAAAAGCTTGTTTTTAAAAAAAAAGTTTCTTTTAATTTTTTTTTTTACTTTTAAGTATTTTTGTATGACATGTTTATACACCCTTATACCATTCAACCCTCGGCAAGTGCTCACCTTGGCATTGGGTCATCCATCTAATCCATCTAATCAAAGACATAATCCATATTCATAACGAACGAACGAACTTATTTTCCCGAGTTCCTATGACCATCTTCCAGCTTCATCATCAGACCCTGGTTACCATATAGCACCAAATCACTCGTCAAGACAAATCATACGAGCCCAATCACAATGGGGTAGTGTCGTTTAATTACCGAGTTCCTATGGCTATCTTCCAAAGTATGCTTAGACTTCAATTGTGAATTGACTTATGAAAAAGAGGTATTTATCATAATTGTTGTATGAAGAATGGATACATACGGTAATTATATACGGTATTATAATTTATTAGGAAAGAACGACTGTACGCGTGACTATTTTTAATTGTTATATTATTTTTAATGCAAACATACTCGTTGCTTTGAAATGCAAAACGTACAATATAACATATTATGCCTACGCTTTGTTCATAAACTAAAAAGCATTAGTGTTAATTTTAAAAAATTATTGTGGAATATTCTACAGTAGACTTTAACTAGTGTAACATTAGTTGAAAGTCTATATATACTACGAGTATAATTCCAAATCATAAACATACTAAACTTCCTATACTAGTTTAATAGGCTTCCAAATTGGCTATATTATATATCATTTGCTTAGGCAATATATGATACTACATCAAAGATGGAAAACTAGCGCAGCGGTTGTTGAACTTGCAAAGTTAAGTAACTATCACAATGCGTGGTTATCAGATGGGTGACCAACTTTGACCTATCTAGAACTTCTACGTTCTTCGAAAGGGCCGCAATTTGCCTCGGTTGTTGACTTAAGGGTGGGCCGACCAAAAAATGCCAAAAATGCAGTTACGGTTAAGTAAATATAATTGAAAATACTATCGTATTAAATGAACAAAATATATATTTAGTATCATAGGGAACGTGTTTACAATTTGTCAAAACCATAAATTCAGAACATTCTATAGTTTTTTCTACAATATCATTTAAAGTTGGGCAAAGATCATGAAAACGAGTGGCGGCGTTTAGTAGATTTCTTATAGTTTATCTAAATTATTGTACCTCTGATTTTGTCTAAACAATCATCAATGGATAAACTATAAATTGCTAGACTACATTTTTGATTCATCAAGTGGTTATTTAAATAATATTTTTTTATTAAGCACCTTAAATTCCCCATACAAAATTAGTATGGCCGCGCGGCATCAAATAAATATGGACGACGACATTTCAAATAAAACATAAAATATGACACTTGTCACTTACGGACGGCGCACCCTTAAAGTGGTGGTAGTAAAACCACTCACGCATACGCACCTCACCACACAGGCTCTCACGGGCCATGGCGGGATGTCTGCATACTTGTACAGGTTCAAGTGTAAGGATAGCCCGTCTTGTGCCTGCGATCCTGATACTCACGAAACCCTTACACACATCCTCTCCGAGTGCCCTATACACGCTCTGGAGAGGCTGAACGTAGAAATCCAAGCAGGTGTGAAAGTTGAACCGGCCACTTTTGCGACTCTCATATCAGGCAAATATAGAGATAGCTTCTTAAAATACAAAACAAAACATAGAAAATATAGAAAATAATTATTGTTAAAGATAGATTAATAAAATAGAAAGGACAGTTGTACCTGCGTGTACAAATGTCTATTTCAAAAAAAAATTACATAGTTATAAAATTAATTATAAGATTTGTGTACCAATTAATAGATATAAGATAAGGAAAAACATGTAACTAATTTTAAGCTGCCCAAATGGGAAAACGTAAAATAATATTAGGTTATAAATAAGAAAAAATTTATATTTATGTCTCTGTTTCCCATACTGTAATTAAAACGTGCCCTGAAGAACTTATTTAGCCTGAATAAACCCTGAAGTATGTAAAATAAAATAAATATATTAATAGACTATTATAAATAAAAGGCGGACCACCTACTGCCTTGGAATAAAAGATGACGAATGAATGTGAAGAATGCTGAATAAAAGTGCGAGAGGAATAAATGCGAGAACTAGTATGAATGAGAATTGCTAAACCGGCTCCGATAATGTTGGAGGTAGAATTTAAAAAAAAAAAAAAAAACTACTCACCAGCATACAGCCAGCATTGTGGGTAATCGACCAATATGTGCTATTGTGGTATTGTTTATTTGGGAAGGACTAAGCTTAGCAGAGGGACGACGGTTGGATAATGGTGACATATTAAGCAGTATAAATTTTGATATAAATTTGACCACAGATTTAACAACAAAACAGATTCGCTCGACTAAAGAAATGCGAATTGACTAGTAAAACCCACCAACTCATATTGTGCATTTGGGAAGCACTGAGCCTAACAGAGGGACGGTCGGCTAATGGTGACATATATACAGTAGGTATAGATGTTAAAATTTATTTCACCACAGACCAAACAACAAAGCAGATTCGTCGACTGCCGATATGCAAATTGACCAGTAAAACCCACCAACCCATATTGTGTATCTGGGAAGACTGATGCCTGATATGGGTTGACTAAACCTAGCAGAGGGACGGTTGGCTAATGGTGCCATAATAATATGCAGAAAGGATGTTACAAAAAATTTACCACAGACCTAAAACAACAACAACAACAACAACAACGACCACAAGATAAAGCAGAGTCAATCGACAAGAGATATGCGTATTGACCCTACGTAAGTTGAGTAGACTCCATTCGCTATGTCTGGCACGATTGCTGCCGGTCATTGAACCTTGACCGAAGATCGCTAATGGTCATAGTTATAGTCCTCAACACGCATGAATAATACGCTACATTCGGTGGACGTTGGATTTCGAATATATACTATACTTTATATACTACGTTAAATATCTATGCTATCTAAGGAGGTATAGTTTGTTTGTTTGTTTGTTTGTTTGCGGAGGGTAATCCCCTGGAACTGCTGACACGATTCCCAAAACTCTTTCATTGATAGAATGCTACATTCCTTGCGGGTAACATAGGCTATATAAAATTTTGATTAAAAAAAGGTTTTCTTTAAATCTCATAGCCACGCGGACGAAGTTGCGGATAAAATGCTAGTATTATGTGTACACAAAATCCGACAACCATTTATTTAGATTCGGAAACAGAGACGAACCCACTGGCGCATTTAGATAATTTGAAAAATATTTTTTTTGGATTATAAATTAAATGTTATGTTGACTTTAGCAATTTTTATAGAAACACCACGTTCTTATAACTCGAATTTTCGTAAACGAATACAAATGGGCAAAGTTTACTTTGATTACAAAATTAGATTTGTTCGAAAATGTAACAAAAGAAAAAGTACACTATCAACTGTGATGTATGGCAAAAAGAAAGTGCTACTAATGACTATTGAAACTTATATTAGAATTGGTACAGCTGTAGGTATAGCAAGAAACGGCTACAATAATACCGACAGTCTACTGTTTGAACTTCTTTTTTAATTACCTATAAAATAAAAAAGTATAAGTAGAGAGTAGCCAAAAAGGCTGGTGAGCTCGATTAAGGTATCAACAATTATAACTATGTTTAAATAATTCGAATGCGTCTCGATTATAAACATTCGCAACCTTCAATAACTCTTTATAAATTAGAAAGTATACAATGAACTGCTTTGTTAACTTCTAGGACGCGTATTGATCAATCAAAGTACAATAGAAGCAAAACTAATAACAAACAACAACGTTGAATATTCTAAATAGAGCATTTGCTATTTATCATTCATTCATTACTTTAAAAGGGTTAAAACACTATACAGTCAAAAAATATTTAGATGATAAAACAGCCTGGCTATAATAAAAAACGCATACTTTACTACTTTTTACAATAAAAAATTATACTGATATGATAGATAAAATATGGTTGAGTCAAGCGATGGCTGATTCATATGTCATACTCGTGAACGGGTGCCGCCTGTGGCGGCTGGTCTGCTCTTGCGTACTTGTCTTATTTTTATTATTATTAACTATAGTTTAACTTTGTTTTTTCTTAGACAGGTTTTGACTTTTACTAGTACTGTATGACATTGTAAAAAATTAAACTGGTAAATTATGTTTTAACAAACTTAAACATTTTATTTATTTATGTTTCTTTTTTTGTGTTTTTTTTACATGTTGTCATTGTCCTTTATATTTTGTGTTTTTATTTGTGATGGAAAATTTCCCTTTTATGATAGGGCATTTTCCAATATTTATGACGCTGTAAGGGGGAAAAGAGATTGACACTTGCCGAGTTCCTTGCCGGTTCTTCTCAGTACAAGATCCCGCCCAGAGTAAATAGACTTACGAACCGATGGCATAATGACGTTCATAAGAGCTATTTGTAGCCTAAACTGAATAAATGATTTTAAAGTAAGCACTTAGCCATCGTCTTACGTTATGGCCGTTATTTAAAACGCAATTTACCCAAAAACCTTACAGCTGAGATTTTTCGGTTTTTGAATCGTGGTCCCACCGATTTTGTCCCACTAGCATAGGGCTTGTAGTCAAAAAGAAAATTGTTTGCTCACCCACTTGTTAAAATCATCTCAAAAATGTACATCGAAACTGAAACTGACCTTTTAAAGAAGGCCTCAGGTGGAATACACGATCGTAAAAACATTTTTGCCCTTTGAAGTTTCAACTGGAATTAGTCATCGTTTGTAAGTGCTATTTTCAGTATCGTACCATATTACGTATTCGTATTATATTATTATTATTATTATTTATAATACTACCATACCAAATATGGTATGGTAGTATTGTGTCAAAGTAAAAGTCAAAATTTCTTTATTAAAATAAACTAGATAATACAAATAAATACTTTTGATTCGACCACACAAAAGTTTTACACACTAACGACTCATTTATGACGTCTTTAAGCTGTTTAGTATAATAAATAACGCAAGAAACTAAGCAACACATACTTATTAAAGTGAATGCAAAATAACAATTTAAAAATTCACGAAATAATGTATTCTTTTATTCTCAATGACCGTCTAGATCCATTTATTTGTTTCTGTTATTTCATTAGTGGCGAACTGGTTGCGAAACCACTTTTAATTCGCAAAACTTTCTACGTCTTTGTTAATGCATTAGAAAATCGCATTGTAATTGCTAAATGGCAAACGTGACGTTTAAGCTCGATCCTTGAGCTGCGATCTAGGAGATAAAACTCCTTAGTCTTGCCGGTATAAATAAATAGATACTAGTGTTCAATAGTACGCCTAAGTTACTTTTACAGAAGTTGTGAAAAGGTTTATAGGGCGTACATACAGAAAGTACCTACACTTATAACTTTGGATATTGTGATGTATTAAAGTACTTATACCTTTATACTCAAGAACTTAAGCAAAATTATCCATAAAGCAACAACAAATAATTATAACTAGTGCTCGCCCAGTGGGCGAAATTCGACCGTAATTTTTATAAAAAGCTGCTTACTGTTTCGGCTGAATGATGAAGCTGCATGAAGCTTAAGATATAAGATAGTTTGTTAACAGCATTTCAATGTTAAAGAAGATGTGAAAAAACTGTTTAATATATTTGACTACATGACCACAGCGGAAAAACTAATGGTGTGACATCGCCTTCGAAATCCTGCGAAATGCCAATACCCACATTGACTTTATTAAAAAATCACGTCCTCCATTTTGGGCCTCAAAACGGAAGTCAATCATAATCGGCACCCAAGAAAGCCTTAAAAAAAGGATACTCATATTAACTTTTTTTTAAAGTCACGTCCGCCATCTTGGATCTCAAAATAGATGTCATATTGGCACCCACTAAAACCTTAAAAACGATACCCATATTGACTTTTTTTTAAAGATTAGGACCGCTATCTTTGATCACGAAATAGAAATCATGTTCATAATTGGCATACACGATAACCATAAAAACAATACCCATATTGACTTTTTTAAAAAGATAATTTCCGCCATCTTGGATCTCGCAATAGATGTCATATTCATAATTGGCACCCACGAACACCTTAAAAACGATACCCATTTTGACTTTTAAAAAAAGATCACGTCCGCCATCTTAAATGTCGATATAGATATAATATTCATAATCGGCACTCACGTAAAAAGCGATACACATTTCGATTTTTTTAAATTTGTCCAAGACGAATGACGAATAAAGCCTCAGAATAATAACTAAAGCTAAAATATTGTTCCGAGGATAGATCTAATAAAAAAGCCCCTCCTTCTTGGATCTCCAAATGTAGATGTCATAATTATTCGTAAACAGCACCTCCGATTTTAATACGAAAAAAAAACATTAATTAATATGTCTTTTTTCATTGACCTCTATTACTTAGTTTCCTCCGATTCCATTTTATAAACAATATTTTATTAAGGCTGCACGGGTTGTATCCTAAGCAATGAAAAATTAAAAAGATAGAATGTGAGTTTGGATTGGCATTGACAGATTTCGGCCGCTCCTCTTCCTTCTTATCTATCCCTTACTTCCTTATTTTTGAAATTTTTGAATAATGTATGTATGTATGTTTATTTAATTTAATGTATTTTTTACGCATAATTTAAAAAAAATATTAGCATTCTGCACTCCTTCTCTATATAAACTATAAGTTTGCTAAATTTCATACTCCTCCGGCCACGCAATATTTGTAAAAATGGGTACAAAATTTTTGCTTCATGAATTAATATATAGATAATACATATGTATAATGACGTTCATAAGAGCTACTTGGAGCCTAAACTGAATAAATGATTTTGAATTTGAATTTGATATACTAGCTGACCGGCGGACTTCGTACCGCTTTGACAGTTTCCATGACCACAAAACAAACAAAACGTTGACAGTTTCCATGACAACAAAACAAACAAATCATTCGTCCGCTTAAGAATACCCGTATCCCATGATGGACCCCTATAGCAGCGCCAACTACCGGGTCCAATTGTAAAAAACTATTCTCAAATCCACTTGAAAAAAAATCATCTGAATCAGTGCAGCCGTATAGAAGGAGTTCAATAACATACACACGCACAGAAGATTTAATAGATATCAAAATACGAAATCCTTTATTATGTATGCCCTTACATCGCCAACCAAAACAAAATAAAGTTCATAAAAGCATCAAACGATCTAAATTTGTACATTCTCCTCGACGCTGTGTTCGAAAAGATAATAAGTCTTGAATTTAGAAAATAAACATATTTGAATTTAAAATCCTTTTTTTTTGTAAAGATATTAATCATCGCTTCTCTAATATGTATCTAACTTCGTAAATATTTTAACGTTTTTGTTAAGACAACAAAAAGGTGGTGGGTGACTCACTTTTTAAGCGATCTCAGAGTCAAGGAAAAAGTGTACCCACCGAATGTCAACAATCGCTCGCAGGACTGGCATGGCTGCCCTCGAGATATTTGTCCCGGTCACCTGCTTTTTCGTTATCGCCTTTTTACATTCCTTGTGATCATACTTATTTAATTATATTTTTTTTAAATGTTAACATTGCGTTCGAATTTAATTTTTTTTCTCTCTATGTAGGGTAGTGTCATCCAGTATTCAACAGCAAGCAATGAAAGCCTTTTTTATCATTAAAAATAGGGGTCAATAACTGATTTTAGTCTTTAAGAACCAAAGAATACAGATCACTTGCTTTGTTAAATAGGTTATGTTTTATTTACTGAAAAATAATGTAGAGCCTTTAAAGTAAAAGGCGCCTTACCAACTTTAGCTAAACTTAATGCAACTGCAATGTTCACTTGTTTTATTATTAAACACTCGACGTAAACAAACTTCACTCTCAAAAACAAACTTGCCTCTTATTTAAAAACAAAACAAAAACGTATCTTTTAAATAAATCCTTCTTCGTCAGTGCAAAATCTGATTTATTTACTCGTTTTGATTAGTCACTTCTAACGACAACATCTGCAAGTACGCTTAAGTATAAGTTACTCTTTACTTTGTTTTACCTTAAAGTTTCTGCACTTGTGGTAGGTTTAAGTTGTCTTCATTATACAAATTCTGTTCGTACCTACTTCTTTAATGCATACAAGACTATAACAAAGACATTAGTATAATTTTAACGCAAGTAGGGGAAAGCACTTACATTTAATAGACAGAACATGTTTGAATATTTCATTGGTTTTCAATCTTATCTCAATCACATAAAGTTCAAAATGAGGTGGTCATTTTACGTGGTGGTAAGTGAAGATAAGACCGGTGGAAGTGCAGCTTACCCGGAATCCTCAACCACTGAGGAAATGGTTATCTCATCTCTAAATGTCAAAACAGAACTATACTATACGATATTGGTTTACCGCGAAAAAAATTGATAAATTGGTGGTAGCTAGCCTGGTAGAACATAGAAAAACGAACAAATAATTTTGTTATTAAATTTTTGTTTTATTTAATTAATTTTGCATTTGTATAGGTAATTTACATAGACATTGTCTTTTTTGTTTAAATATTTGGTCTTTCCTGCTATTCCTTTAAGTCGTGAAAAAATCGTAAATGGCTATACTGAGTAACTTCGACTACGCTTCAACTGAGGACACACTTCAAGTAGGAATCCAAAAACTAGTTTAACGTGAGAACCATACAGCCGATTGTCAGTTGATAAATAATTATAAAAAAAATATGTTCCTCGCCACGTATAGAAATTGTTCTATTTCTGTATAATGATGCGAGATGCCGATCACCCGACCGGTCGGTCGCCGATGCGAAACGACAGGTTGCTTCTGGGGAGAGCTTTATATGACGTTTCGGTTGTTTAAAAGTAAGGATATAGCCGTTATTCAAATTGATCGATGCCCATAATCGCCGGTTTTTTATTTAGCTGGTCATATTATACGCTTAGATGGGACTTCGTTTTTGCTACTTATTTATTGCTGTAGATTATATAAATTTCGATGTTATTAAAAACTTGGAGTGTTATTGAACCACTTAAAACAAGTTCTTTTTTAATCTGCATAGATTTTTGACTTAATGTTAAAATTAAATGTATACCACTTTACAAACGTTAGGTCTAGAGATAACTCTTTGACGTTAATACAGTTCTACTAACTACTAACGAGTTATGATCAGAAAGCCTAACTTGCAGAACGTCTTTAAAGCAAAATGTCTAAAATCAATGTCTAAATTGTAAAAGTCTAAGAAGCAAAATGTCTAAAAGGTAAATTGCCGTAGCAGCATTACGTCTACTATGTTAAAATGTCTAAGAAGCAAAATGTCTAAAAGGTAAATTGCCATAAAAGCATTACGTCTACTATGTTAAAATGTCTAAGAAGCAAAATGTCTAAAAGGTAAATTGCCTTAGCAGCATTACGTCTACTATGTTAAAATGTCTAAGAAGCAAAATGTCTAAAAGGTAAATTGCCATAAAAGCATTACGTCTACTATGTTAAAATGTCTAAGAAGCAAAATGTCTAAAAGGTAAATTGCCTTAGCAGCATTACGTCTACTATGTTAAAATGTCTAAGAAGCAAAATGTCTAAAAGGTAAATTGCCTTAGCAGCATTACGTCTACTATGTTAAAATGTCTAAGAAGCAAAATGTCTAAAAGGTAAATTGCCTTAAAAGCATTACGTCTACTATGTTAAAATGTCTAAGAAGCAAAATGTCTAAAAGGTAAATTGCCTTAGCAGCGTTACGTCTACTATGTTAAAATGTCTAAGAAGCAAAATGTCTAAAAGGTAAATTGCCTGTATTTGTATTTTTCACTGATTTTTCGGAATTTGACGAGATTATAATTGACAAAAAGCAAAACATAGGGACACAGCCAAAGCCTTTCTTTAATTTTTAATGAAAAACGTAATTAAATCGGTCCAGTTTTGGAGGAGGAATCAGGGAACTACGAAACGTTGATTTTATCTACTTTTCATTCTTTTCATTTTCAATGTTTGTAGCATTGTTGTGTTCCAGCAGCTAGAGACAAGATAGCCAGTACCTCACTAGTTGATGATCCCGGGTGAAGTGCGCTTCCATCATTGGCCTTATCATTACTTATCACCAGGTGAGATCGAGGCACTGTGCTTACCCGTAAAATATAAAAAAAACAAACAATTCAGTCGACCTTAGTATTTCCTCTTAAGCATTATAGACGTCTTGCTTTAAATACGTTCTACAAGCTAGCATAACTCGGTCATTTTTCTCAGAATATTAAAAAGGCGATAGGTAATCTGAAGGCCGAGCTGCTCTTTGTTTTGGCACAAAAATTCTTTGTTGTTCGGTGAACATTGTTGTTGGTATACAAAATTATCACCTTTTGTGTATCAACGAGTTGTGAAATCTATCGCACTATATGAGACCTACTCACTCGTTGTTGGTATAATAAAACATTTTGACATTTAAAAATATATAGATACTGTTTCCTTCTATAATCGTAGTACAAAACGAAATTTGAAAAGTAATACTTACTACTTTTTTTGACTTTACTTCAAAAATGATTAAATAAATTTTTCAATAAAAAATATTAATTAACGACATGTCCTGCGATCAAGTTCCAAATTGTAAAGCGTATTTTGATGCGCTACGCTTTGAGTCGTGATACTTGATCTGCGAATAAAGCTCAATAAATTGTTGTAAGTTACGCCCGATGAATATCAAGATCTAATTCGTTGGACGGATATCATGCCGAAATGATTGATTACAAAAACAAGAGTGCTTATAAAAAAGTAACCGAGCATTCGATACATACACAAAACCGGTGCAGGTTGCATCGGTCCTTTCACTTATTTGGGGAACTGCAACGACTTTCAACTCTTTATTTTTTATTATTTATCGAAATAGATAAATACTTTTTACAAATAACCTTCTTTCGTTACCTATAGCTAGCATAAAATGAAAAAGCAAACTGACATTGACATTGAATCGTCATCATAGTCACGAGTGACTATGATGACGATTCAATGTTTGTTATATTTGTTTATTTAAAAGATCGTCTTCACGATCAAATTGAATACCGAACGGTTGACCGAAGTTTGCGCGATAAGAATTTTTACACGTCGCAACAGGTTGTGCAGTCCTATAAATAAGCCGAAAATCCAGCATAAACAATAGGAAATATTTTTACCACAGACAGAAGAAGAACAATAAAAAAACAGTAGAACCGGCTCCAAGTTCTAAAGTAGCTTGAAAAAGTGCGGGTGAGTAAACTTGTACTACACCTCTTTGGGATCGGAACACTAACTAGCACAATATCACTGCATTGTTCGGAGTTTTTTTGCAGCGCAACACCTTGCTACTACCGTCTTCATCGGACACACGAACATCACTAAAGAAGTCGCTCGCTCGCTCAGGTTGTCTCAGGTAAAATTTTCACGTCTGCGCTACCCGGCCAAGTTTGGTATCCACTTAAGGCTTTAACTTGTCGAACAACTTGGCTGCAATTGTTAGCCGCTTCCTTCGGTCGGTTAATCATCGGAACAACATTGTAGCACATCGCTTGTAGAGGTAAAAAGAGATGAAACGTGAATGACTTTAAGCGTTTTCAAAGAATAACAGTGGGAGATGTGCAGTGCACTTTATTATTACTTTTCGTTTTGAATTTGGTTTTATAATAATATCCTGGCGATAGAAAGAAAATGGTTTCCTAATAGTTAATAGTAATAATAACATTATTGATATTTTAATTATTAATATTATTTACTAATTGTTTTTGTTTGTTGTTTTATATTTTAAGTTGTTCGTTTTTATATCAAATGTAGAAAAGAACTACATAAGTTATCAAATAAATTTTATAGTAACATTCCGTTACTATAAAATAATAAATAAAATAAACTATAAAATACCTAAGCATAAATTATAGAATTGCCCTTTTATTTTAAAGGGTTAATGAAAATTAAACGTTGTTTTGAGCTGATGATGGCTCTATCTGTTTTTATTAACGGAATTGAGGCAAGATATTTTAAATCAGGTTAGACTTAAGTTTACATTTTACAACAAACCTGGCATAAAATTATTTTCCCAAATTTAAGTAACTTGGCATAAACAAGGCTTAAAGCCCACGGACATTCTCGTCTGCGGCTCTTTGCGCATGACGTCACCTTTCTAAAATGTCAGCGGCATATCGCCGTCTCGCTCCCCCCCTGTATTCCCATAGGGGAGCCGCGTACCAAGGATGCGACACTGCGGTTCACTGGTCGCGCCCGCGCAGCCTGAAGCCCTATAGGCCACAAAAAGCTCGGTACTAACCAGCAAAATACACAACAGAGCTTCTTCGGGTAAAAATATCAATGCGGGCAGTAGTGTAATGAACTACCATCCTTGGTTTGCTTTGCGTCTGGTTGTAAAGTTTTACCGTTCCCTTTGAAAGTATTGATGGCACAAAAGGAACGTTCGAAATTTATAGGTTTTTTATGTACTTGACACAGCAAAAATACACTTTTGTCTTCTAGATTATTTTGTAATGGATTTTTTTGTGAAGAAAGGTTATTTTTGGTTAATTTTGTATAAATAGCTAGGCAAGTAACAATTTCCATTTAAAAGCTTTTTTCCTTCAATCCCCCATCATCTTTTCGTGTCTCATATCGCCGTTTTAGTAGTCTTGTTTTTCCCTATAAATTCAAACTTAAAAAATATTATATATATTTATACTATTTATATTCAAAATAGTTTACCTATAAATTTACCCAAAATGATACAAAATGATGTTCCTTAAAATGGTAAGCTAATAAATATCACACTTTCAAGTTCTTTTTTCCTAACAAATAAGTTTTGAAAATGGCGCGCAATAGCTGACTATCGGTCCTAGTTGAAAAACAAAACACTATCGTCTCCTATTTTATTCTTCTTAGGACTTATCGTATAGCTATTGGTCAATCGTGTAGACCTCTCGTGTAGTCCTCTTTGTAAGTTGCTTACTCATTTTGAATGGAACATTGTAGCAAGCAGCTTGGTCTCACACATGCTTTTTTTTTTATTAACCTGACTTCGTCCGTTGTCCAGTTTTTGCCGGCACAGCTGACGTTATTACTGATGCAATTTATTTTAGTAGCACACATAAATATTTGCTTAAACTCCGGGTAGGTCTGTTTAATTAACTCTAAATGGTTTGTTTCATTACTTACTTGATCGCTGTCTCGGTAGTTGGCGACCTCGTTCCTGAAAGATATTTTTTATAATTTGTTAAACATATTGTATTGATGAACTCGGTGGTCAGAAAGATGGCCAGAAAAGTCTAATCAGACTACTAATTATTCTTTAGGATTTTTTGATCAATTTAATAAAATATATTCATGAAAGATTACAAGCAGAGATACATAATCGTGCTTATTCATTTTATGTATTACTAAATTAATGAAAAATAAAGGTCCTGTTATTATTAGTGTTACATTTTGTTAAAAAGAAAATTTTTGAAATAAGTAATGTACTCGTACTGTCCTAAATCGTAGGAAGATGTTAGATATACATTAAACTATTCGCAGATGGTGTTAAAACGTTGTTAACTCCTCGACGGCCGAGTCGAAAGCGCTCGGTCTTGAATGAACTGAATTGAACCAAGAATTTAATTGAACCAAGGGCAAAGCGTGTTTCGGATTTTTCGATACATATCCCGGGTTTGTTTACCAACCCGCATTTGGCAAGCGTGGTGATTAAGCCTTCGCCCATCAATACTTGATTTCAATGATGGAGGCCTTTGTCCAGCAGTGGGACAGTTATAGGCTATTTACTTTTCTTTACTTTACTATGGTGTTGGTACACTAGTAAGGGCTTTCAACAACAACAATAACAACTGGTAACCAAATAGTCGAATAAGTTAAAACGTAATTATGTAAGACCGATGAAAATAGCTTAGCGAAGTGAAACAGCGTAATTTTTTTATCAAGCTTGGCTAACACATTGTCGGCTATTCTGTATGCATTTGCTTAGAAGACTGTCATTAGGCAATCAATGTCAGAATACTGGTTGAAGACCCATTTTGTAAGCTTCTATGAGATAAAAAAACTCAGCAAATGATGCGCTCGGTAGCAGCAGCCGTTAACTTTAAATTAAAGTCCATCGTCAATAACCGAAGGCGCGTTTTAAAATTCGTTTCAAAATATGTTTGTTTTCATTTGATATTGCTTACATACGTTTATTGAGAGCTAATAAAAAAATGAATATTGCTTTAAAAACAAAATTAAATGGAGTGTCTACAGGCAAAAGAATTTAAAAAATTTAATAATTTTACCGTCCCGTAGCTAGGCCTACTCGTTCCGGAGTACTGCGGACTCACAATCAGTGTAGGGAGGGTAGCAAAATAAGTGACCGCGCGTAAATGCGACGATTGTATTGTGCTCGAGAATAGCAATGATTAAATAGGTACAAGTTTTTATCCACTTCACAGTGTTCGATTGAGCTGAAATTTTGCATACAACTTTGGTTTTCATAACTATATGTTATAGTGATAATGACTATGTAAGTTTAAAATGTTATTTAATTTGGTTTTTGTTTTGGATAACAATACAATATTAATATTTGACAGCATAGAAGTTGCCATGTAAGTGTGTTTTTTGTTTTTTGTTTTAAATAAGTCTTTATAATTTTTACTGTAGCTGCGCTGAGCAGAATATAATAATATTAAGTATGTATATAGTTTTAAGTTCCCGTTTTAAGTGAACTCATTCTGTATATTCGTATGAGAAATAAATTCTTTATTTTTGTGTTTTTTATATAAGAACCTGGGACCTCTAGATGTAAAAATAGTGTTCCACAACCATGAGACTACAAAGGCGGAGAGAATTTCTGGGTACAATCGATTAAAACACAAAATAATGATAACTTTATTACCTGCCCCGAATCTTCATGATGACAGGCCTCTGCGCCGTGCTGTCGTGGATCCTAACTTGCGTTGGATCAATTTCTTCACACTCGTCGTCATCAAACGGCAGTTGACCAGTTCTTCGAGCCAGTATAGAGTCCATAAAAGGACTGTAGATTTGTCCAGAAGTTCCTAGTATATCATCAATATCAGTATAACGTGAAATATATCTTTCTGTACACTTTAAATACAAGTTTCTCCTTCTGCATTGACGGTTATTTTCATATGGGGAGGTACGCCCCCTATAGTCTTCATTTTCTCTTGGTGTTTCAAGACCCTCAGGGCTTCGTCTGTCACCTAAAGGCTCGTCATCTGGTAAATGCAGAGGAAATGGTGGTACGTGAGACGGAGGAACATAAACTTGAATTTCTTCTGAGTCAGAAGAATCACTATCTTCTTGGAGCGGAGGAGTTGGAAGTTTTTCTATGCCTTCGGGAATGTTTTTATCATTAGAAAGCCACCAAGGTCTTTCTCCAGACTCGACATGTCGAATTCTTCTTAACGGAAAGCTCTTTTGGTCTGAACTTGATTTACTCAAGTTGTTCAGTAACTCAGGTTTATTACTGAGGGAAGAGTTTTCGTTACTGGTAGCCCACCAATCCTTTTGTTCACCAGATGCTATGTGACGCACCTTGAAAAAGTTGTACTTCTCGCTTTTCTCACTATCACTGGATGATTTTCTAGGAGGAGTCAATCTTTCTACACCTTCAGGTATATTGGCACTACTGTCTAACCACCATGGCTTTTCTTCGTCAGCAAATTTAAATTTATTTATTTTGTGAGAATCTGAATTATCATTATGGTTAATATGGTTTGACTGAACGTCATTTAATAGTTTGTGAGAATCTGAATTGTCATTATGGTTAATATGATTTGACTGAACATCATTTTTATCCTCACTACTTGATTCTTGCCACCACGCTTTTTCTCCTGACTCCACGTGTCTTATCAATCTTGGTATATTCTTTTCAGAATCGGAAAGCCGACTTTCTTTGACTTTTTTTTCAGACTCTGATTCTAACCACCATGCTCTTTCACCAGATTCAATATGTCTGATACTTTTTAATTTTACTATGTTATCGTCATTAGAAGCTACTATATTTTTGCTTTTACTTGATCTGTCACTTTCAGTAAGAAGATTAGAAACATCTTTACCAGTCGATTCAGAAGTAGAGTTTTCGGGATAACGACTAATATCATTTGATTCTTGATGTCTCATTTTAAATAAATTAGTAACAGGCGCAAGTGCTCTAATTAAGAATGATTTTGCTTCTTCAGTACCAGTTTCATTTTTTTGATGCAATAAAGGTGACGATTGTTTGGCTGACTTATCAGTGGGCAGTGATGTGTCATCAGCAGAAGTTCGTGAAACATCATTTGCTTTTGACCGCGATACAGGTTCGTCTTCGCTAACGGATGACTGTGTCGATAAAGTAATACTTGATTCTGGGCTATTGCTTTCTCGTGATTTGGAATGTTTCAACTTTGTATCACCATTTTGTATATTGGTTTTTGATGAAGTCCTTTTGATACTTTTAGACTGAGAGGCGGGATCTAGGATTTTTTCACCTTCACCTACTTGATCCGAATCTGTCGAATTGACTGATTTACTTCGTTTTTTCACAACCTTTTTCTTGGAGGAAGAAGAATCTGAAGACGAATCTGTACTTGATTTTTTTATTTTTGTTTTCTTCGGCTTAGTAGTTCCATCTGCTTTAGGTGCTTGTGGTGGTAATTGACTATTAGTTATTGTTATTTCTGGCGAGACTAACTCCGTTGAGGCTGCTGTGGTAGGGCTTTTAGCTCTTTTAAGTTTTAGATTAACATTTATGACAATTTCTGGTATCTCGTCTACTTTATTTTGGTCGTACACAGCTACAACTTCATGGTTTGATTCTGATGCACTATTGCTGATGGTTATTTTATTTTTACTACAATTACTATTTTCTGAATATGGACTTATGCTATTATTTTCTCTTGATGGAGGTTCCGTACTGTGACTTCGACTTGTTCTATCACTATAGGAGTTACCGGATGAATTTTCTCTAAGGTTAGAATATTGTGTAGAATATCGGCCAGCATATCCTGTATAACTATTGGGAGAATAGTACGAAAAATTTGTGACGCTTGCCCTCGTATTACTACCATATCTGTTTGTTCGACTAGTATCATCTAATCTATCAGATTGTATCTCTTTATCAATCATTTCAGGCCGTTTTTTTGTTCGCGTATAAGATTTTTCTATTGTTTTGGCCATATCTGCCCGTCTACTTCTAACATAAGCTGATGATCCTGGTGGAGTGGGTGACGTATGCCGTGTGATAACCATAACTGTTATAGTACTGATTTCATCAGTTTCTTCTGGTTCTTTTAGTCCATTTTCGATAGTTTTTTTTACTGGTTCCTTTTCAGACTCTACCACTTCTTCTACTATTGCTGTCGGTGATAAAGATTTTTCAATTTCATTCTTTATTGTAACGGTTTCATTGTGGTTCACCGGAGAAACAGATGTTCGCTTTACAGTAGGAGGACTTCTTAGATAATTTGACGATAGTCGGTTCGTTATTGCATATCTATTAACTGTGACTTCGGGTTTAGTCTCCGTCCTAGAGGCGGGTCGTGTGTAACTAGAAGTTCGTGGATATAATTTGTAGCTCGACAGGCTGTTGTAGCCTGAAGACTTGTCAGTCTTGCTTGGAATGTCTTTATCGCGATCCACAGGACTAGGATCTCGACTTTTTTCTTTGTAACTTTTTGTCGTTCTTCTCTCAGGGCTTAAATGCCTTGAAGGTCGAGTGTAGCTGTATTTCGAAGTAGTCGAGATGGGACTGACATCTCTACTTTTGTTAGAAACTGTAGGAACAGATAATTTTGAATAGTCTTTCTTTTCGTACTTTGGTGTGGTTTTTTCTGTCTTTCCATAATTTGCATAGCGGCTAGCAATAGCTGATATGGGTGACTCATCCTTAGTTGCTGATCGTTCGGATCTTTCTGAACATAAGATTGGTATACTGGACGATTTGTATGAAGGCGTAGTATTGAGGTACTTTGCAGTAACGGAGGTCGGCCGATCAGTCGTGACGCTCGTTGTCGACGCTCTGCCTTTATCTCTACTCCGCCCATACGACGATGTGTCATACTGAAAAAAGAAACAAAATGTTACGAAAACAATGTTAACTAAATCCATCTCATTAGCGGACAGAAATATTTTGTAGAATGGAAACGGTTACACACATCTCTCACGATTTATTCGGTGTTTTTTTTAGTTATACTTGTTACTTTTATCATTACTTATAATTAAAAAATCTATACATAATTATTATACTATGGTTAAAAATTTGACTACAAAAGTTAAATAGTTTCATGTTATACATAGGCACTGTGATATCTATTAATAAATGAAATGTGATACTACTAATCTAAATATTCCAATTCAGCAATCGCCATTTTGCTGGTTCGCCATTAAGCAGACAAATAAGTACATGAATAAGAATAATATTATTTCCCGAAAGACATACACATTCCAAAAAGGCATTATACAATTTCCTATCCTCCATACTACGCTTACTCCTACGCCTGTGGAGGTATGCATACATAATAATAAATAAAAAGTTTAGTCTATTTTATTTTTTATTTATTTAATATATAAGGAGAATACTGCATGCGGATAACATAATAACAATTATGGCCATATTGGCATTTATATTGACGTGCTTTAAATATTCAAAGTGTAAAGTTTAATCTATTTATCATCTAAGTCACACTTCGATTAAATTTGAATTCCTAAACGTTGATCACAAAATTTTATGCGAAGTTGTTTTTAAATCTAAATGGTGTTTACTCATATTATTATTCTAACACTACGAAGCTGCATTCATCAGTATATTTTAGTTTCAAATCTATTTTCTTCATTCAACACTATCACAAATAAAGTTGTGCCTTCCACCGTTTTATAAATAGCTAAGGGAATGCGCGTACGCTATGTAGAGCTGTGTCGGTGCAGGCTGATGCAATTTGATTCATATTTCTATTAGTATTAAGGATGGTCTTAATATTTAGCTACGGTAGATAATTGAAAAAGAGGGATTTGTTTTGATATGTATTATACGGGTAGACTGATTAATAAGGAGCTGAGCTTGGGAATTTAGTGCCTATAATAAAATTACGAATATAGAAAATTATTTCTACATTCAACATTAGTTAGAGCTACTCTCGTAATGCCGGTTCACTGGATGGGTGACCAAATTGAAGTATATGCTCCTTGCTTAGAAAAGCGTAGTGGTTGGTTTCTTTAGTTCTCGTTAAGACAGTCGTTAAAACCCACCTACCCACATTAGGCTAACTTGATGGGATAATGCCCGATCTGACATTGTTGTTATTTTAAATGTGATTTGTGTTTTTAAAACGTAAATAAAAATTAATTTAACTTGGAAACTTATTAATATTTTTTAAAGCACTTTGTTTTGTTTTGTTTGATTGTGCATGTGCATGTGTGAGTAAACAATGTTTTATTTTTATGTGTAAACCATTTAATATTTCCTGACTGAACAGTCCCATAAATGACCATACACCCCCAATGCCATTCAATCGAATAGTCGAGTATTTCAAAAGTTAAAAGGTAGGTAAAGGTATACAGGATAACAAGTTTGTGTAAACTCTGTTTTAGCATCACACCAGCACATTTTTAGGGTTCCGTACCCAAAGGGTAAAAACCCTATTACTAAGACTCCGCTGTCGTCCGTCCGTCCGCCTGTCTGTCTGTCTGTCCGTCTGTCACCTGGCTGTATCTCATGAACCGTCATAGTTAGACAGTTGAAATTTTTTCATATCTTCTCTGCTGGGGCACGCCTCCCTTTAGATGATAAATTTTTGGTCACCCATCCGATGACCGGCCATTGCGAAAGTTGCTGTTTTAGCATAGGAATATTTAATTTAATCAGTACTTACGTAGTTTCTAAAAGACATCTTTGGTCATGTCGTAGATGTTGAGGTGATGTTGGTGTTCCTTGGCTCTTTTCGAAGTAACTGGAAACAATAAAATACACCATGTTTACTGAAAAAAATAGAATCATCTTAGTCATCAAACAGAAGAACATCTTCCGAATCTATATTATCTGCAGTAGTTTGAAATGAAACTCGGATATATAATACGGAACACTGGCTTTTATTTTATTGTTTGATAAAATGCTTCTCACCCTTTACAAGATTCGTGGTCATAGCCTTGGTGGTCACGGGGTTAGACAAAAGATCCGTATATAACAATCAAACTCAATACGTAGTGTTGGCGTAACTTTAGAAAACAATAATGTCATTTTCGTTAAATTTAGACATATTCCTAGTATACCTACGGATGGTAGGGCTTTTAATATCCTCATGAGTGTATTATATATTAGCACACTGGAATACTGTGAGTATCAAGTGGGCGTTTGGCGAGTTGCAAAGCTTATTAATTTGATCGGGCGGATTGTGGCGACGATTTACACTTGCACGAATGAGTCAGGCACTGAAGGGCGTGACAATTGACAGATTGCAGTGTGTTAAGTACCTTTATACCGATTAAGTACTTGACGATATCATGGACCAAATGTCATAACGAAAATCTATGACGACGGCAAGAGCCCTGCTAAACAAATAGTAAAGCTCCTAAAAACCATTGGGGCACAACTGCTTTGAAAATTGTATGTGTGAATTTGAATGCTTTTATTGCTTTTTTATGAATAACAACTGACTCCACTTCGCTGAGTGTAGATTCGAAGACAGCTAGTGCAGCAAGAAAGGGCCGCAAAAGTGGTTCTTTCCTTGAATACCCGGAGTTAGCTTCTTTACTTCTTGGATGTTGTATAAAGAAGGAAACTGATATTAAACATAACGTTTAGATAATAATAAATAAAGTCTAAAATCCTGTTTGTAGCTATGGCTGTTTTTAAAACTTTAGTTACAGCCTTTTTTTAAACATATAACTATTAGATTTCAAACATGTAAATAGCCGCAATTTGTTGATCGACTTTCTTTTCAATGTTTCGTGTTTTCTTTTTGATGTCAATGCAAACTCGACGTCTGCTTTTGCTATCATGCCAGACTCAACTTCCGAAATAGAAATCGTTTTGAAAAAGTTTCCGGAATGACCCAAATCGATCGAGTCAATGGACAAAAGATGGATGTACGTCCTCAATTGACAGGCAGAAGCGATTCTCAATCGCATATACAAAAGTATAGATTTCAAAATCGGATATCTGATTACTACGTTCACTATGAATTCCCAGATCAACTCAACGCTTGTAATAAAATTGCAAATGGCTAGTGTGTACGTTGTTGTGGATTCAAAAAAACTGTTAACATATATGAGTTCAATGCACCTAATTTGGCGTTGTGGCTAACGTTTCTATGACGTCAAAGTTACGACAATGCTCTGCGTGTGTTGTTACTATAATATAATAAAACAAGTTGATTACATTATTATGTAGTATATAATAAACCTATTTGTATAAAGTAGTGAAATGACGCGGCAGAGATAGTCAGTTAAATAATCATCTCATCTCGTAACTCTTTTTCGACTCTATCGTCTGCTAATAGAATCATCATCAGCTCATTTTATGTCCCCGCTGCTGGGGCACGAGCCTTCCCTATGGATGGGTATGGAGAACGGGCCATGAACAACCACGCGGGCCCAGTGCGGATTGGTGGTTGCTAACGACGGCTAATGCAGCCAGGACCAACTGCTTAACGTGCCTTCCGAAGCACGGAGGAGCTCTAGATTATACATTTTTGGTTACCCATCCGATGACCGGCCTTGGCGAAAGTTGCTTAAGTTCAGCAATCGCCCACTATCGAGCTTTTCTCGATATAATAGAATAATGGTAGAATAGAATAGAATCATATTTATTTCCCAGAAACATTTATAATGGCATTTTATACTCTTTCCAATCCTCTACACTAAGCTTCTATTGGCCTGTAAGGAACGTAACCAAATAACTTTTTAATATTGCTTTCGTTTCCATACCGTATTCTTTTATAGAATATATCCTCCCTAAGAAATCGTAGCATAAAGTAAAACCTGTTTGAAAAGTAACGCTATGTCTATAAAAACTATTTACGCTAGGTTTAAGACACCACGTATTAGTTAAATAATATTTATGTAATTGAGTTGCAAATCAAATTTTACGTTTATCAATACTCGTAAATTAACATCTCCACTGATCATTTCCCTAATAAGTGTAAATCTTCGACATCTTATTTACCTACGCTTTTTATGGGACGTAGCTTTTGTGAACTAAGCTAATAACCGACATAAAGCAAAATTATAATCATGGGATCGTAAACTATGCACAATGGATGGATACTAATAGAACTAATTTCGTTCGTTTCGTAATGCTAAAGCTATTCAGAACGTCGTCGTCGTGTTGTCTGAACGTTGATAGTGGGAACCTGTCTCTGTTGCTCATCGTGATATCTCCAATTAAGAAATAAAAAGAAAATTGCCAATGTCTGTGATCGCCAGAAACAAGAGACGGTGGTGATTTGTGGACGTCGTTGAAATGCAATATTGCCTGTCAAGAAACTCAAGGGTGATGATATGATACTGATGTTATGCATTACAATTTTTTTAAAGTTTGATCTTTTAAAACAATAGATGTTGAAAATAAGTTACCAAAGTAATAAAATTGTGTACTAATTTTTATTATTGATTGTTACTTTCGACGAATTACTAAAATTATTTACATCCTAAGCATATCAGCCAGTTTACCTACTTACCTAGTAGTCGATAAGTTTTTTGAAATTAATTTTTTTTTGTTTAGGTTTTCACTGTTATTTTTAAAGCTTTAATAGAAGCTTACAAAATCAGTAAAACTTAATTAAAGATCAGTTTATTTTGATTTCGAAAATTGTCTGTCATCATGTAAAGTGATTTCTAAGTCTTAGACCGGATCATCATTCCTTTTTGAAATCAAAAAAATCAAAATCTAATAAAAAAGATTATAGATTACAGACAAGATAACGAGATTGTTTATCGTGTCTATTAAATAGACCACAGATAACATAACTTCCGTGTAAGTGACCATGAATAGTTTCAAATGTTATATCTAAGATTATGCACTAACTTTATTAGCTAATATTTGAGTTGATGAACAGTAGTAAAAGAAAGAGGCACATAAACTCATTAAAGTTCTTGCAGACAATAGACGGTTCAAAATGTAAGTTAACACTTTGTAATATTAAAAGTACAAGTACAGACGCCTGTTTATAATTATAAACATATCCAAATTTGTCAAATTTCTTTAATACATTTTCAATCATATGTTTGATTTTGTCTATTGAGGTAATTAAGTAGTCTAGTGTGCAGGAGTGTGTACAATCATTAAAAAAAAATTTTTTTTAGTTGATGGCTTCATGAATTTTTCTTACAAGTAATACTTAAATAAACAATATTTCCTTGTAGTATGATGATGATGAATGATAATAGAAATGAGCATTGAGAAATGATATACTCCGGACCCCTTGAGTATCTCAGTAAAGATGTGGGGCTTTACTAAGCCTTCACGCGGACTTCTTGAGAGAATTTGAAAAGTGACGTTGCACTGTTTTTTTTCATTTGCCAACACTCATACAAACTCGCAAACACTTAACATTATTTCACATTAATATTCGACATAACACAAATTTTAGAAAATAAAACAAAACCGCAGACATGACTCTTCACTTTTCCGCCAAGAACGTTCCAGACCATAGTTACAGGATAGTATTAAGGCAGGTAGGGTAGTGGCACCAGTGTTCGACCCTTCAAGCCCAGTCAGTGTTCGACACAATTTTGGTCGCCAAAAATTGACATACAATTTTTGTCGCCAAAAATTTACATAAGTACAATTTTGGTCGCCAAAAATTTACATACAATTTTGGTAGCCAAAAATTGACACAAGTACAATAAATTTTGGTCGCCAAAAATTAACATACAATTATGGTCTTCAAAAATTCACTTATGTACAATTTTGGTCGCCAAAAGTGACATACAATTATGGTTGCCAAAAATTGACATAAGTACAATTTTGGTCGCCAAAAATTGACATACATTTTCATTAAAATTTAACGGAATGACAGCTAGGAAGCAGGTGCTCGGTCTGTATTCAATTGTTGCTGAAAACTAAAATCAGGTGCTGACCCCTATTACTGGTTCCTGTCGAGCACTGGTACCAATAGCCTAGCTAGTTCTACAACAACTGCATACACATTGATAGCTCCAACGCCTATAACCCAACCACGTGTACCAAACAATCAAGTAAATACGTATCGTTGTTGCAATAGTGCTGTTAGATTTATTTCTGCCAAAGCCAACCAAAATAAATGGCCTACTCCCGACTTTAAGTGTCAAAGACTCGGGTTGGGTTGTTGCCTCCCGTGAAATGAGGGCGGGCGGCTTCCGAGTGGAAGGTGTTGGCGAACGGCGAGGGCCCCATTGCCAACTCATAGGTACGGCACATAAAGTATGTAAAGTTGCTGGAAAGGAGATTGAGTTAATTTTTTTATTTTTATTATTATTTGAGGAAAATTATACTATTTTTTCTTATTGTGAAAGACTTCACTAGCAGACGCTAGTTTAAAAGCACAAGCAGGTTGTAGATAAATGGATGTGTACAAATTAGAGAAGTAATAGTAATAGTAATAATAGTAATAGTATAATACAAAAAAGTTTACACAACATAGGTTACAATAAAGTCCCAAACTAGGTAATTAAGTTCTTTTAAGTTTGAGAAATAATTTATAATAGGGTTCACAGACTTTATTTAATCATTTTACTGTTCTCTGTATTAAACAAAACGTTTAAATATACTAAGTTAATTTGAAAAAATGGGTATTTGATTACATAATCTATTAATCACAACATCTTTAAAACAAAAAAAATACATAAAAAAGGTTAAGAGAACGTAACAATGACTAGGAGGTATATTTGATATATTAACGCTACTTAAAATCAGTCCTTTAATTGGATAGTTGCCAAATTAGTCAATGACAACTGTCAAAACGAAGTTCTTTCATAAAAAATATGAAAATAGCTTGCTATGCTACGTCCCTAATAATAGGGAGGCGTCAAGACTTCTTGAACTGAGTGTTTATAATGGTCGGGACTGACTGGAGCGATCATCGTAATCTAAATCGCACATCAACCTATCTAAAACTGTCAATTTTCTTCAATACAATTTCAACCATACAACTTAGTAATAATGTTCAAAGTCTATTGAGGAAATTTGACAGTCAGTGGTAGGTTGTATTGGGTCCTTACCTATGAAATTGACGTTTTTTTCTCACTTATTGATAGGTGTATTACTTCTAAAAGACAATACCGGTTGTTAATATTATTATACACTTTTAATTAAGACTATTTTACTTAAGGCTTCAGTAATAACAATGATTATTAGTTTTGTGTCTTTATCGCCAATTTTTTTTTATTTACTTTTTTTTAGTTTGCGGATTTATCTTTTTGTTTCATTGTAGCTTTGAAGGGACTTGACTTTTTTTCTTTTTAATGTCTGCTATATTTAGCTAGTGAAACAAACACACTACTTTACAATTTTTATAGTGTTAACACAAATAGATGCTAAGAAAATTTAAAAAAACGTTAGTATGAAAAATGTAATTTTATAAAAAATCTTAATACAAAACGTCAATTTCATAGGTAAGGACCTAATATATGTGCAGACTGCAGGCGTGTGTACCATACGCGGCGAGCTTCATACTTCATTGCTGACTGACTGGTAACAGCTCTAGTTAATGTTCTGAGGATACCTAACAAGGCCGAGCTCACGGTTAGCATTTAGCAGTGTCGAAGTAATTTTTCTTACGAGTGATATAAATAATTATACATTAGGTATGCCTTAGATGATAATTAATGGTAATACCAATGAGTACTAATAAACGATAGTTTCAGTTACGATATGGGGCTTTACTGAGTCCTCCCGCGGACTTCTTGAGGAATTAAAAAAGTGAAACTGTCTTTTCCATTTACCAACACTCATGTACGTTTAAATAATCCACCATTACCAAAATTTTAGAAAATTAAACAGAGCTTCAGGTATCATTCTTTACTGCTAAGAGACATAACTTAAGTTATTTATGTCTATGGATTTGAATTGAACAAATAAAAACAAATAAAAACAAAACATTGAGGAGCTCGATGGCGCAGTGGTTAACGCGCCCGGTCTGCGATTGCTGAGGTTAAGCAACTTTCGCAAAGGCCGGTCATCGGATGGGTGACCAAAAATTTATCATCTCGAGCTCCTCCGTGCTTCGGAAGGCAGGTAAAGCCGTTGGTCCCGGCTGCATTAGTAGTCGTTAACAACCACCAATCCGCATTGGGCCCGCGTGGTGGTTTATGGCCCGTTCTCCTTATCCATCCATAGGGAAGGCTCGTGCCCCAGCAGTGGGGCCTTTATGAGCTGATGATGATGAAATAAAAACAAAACTAAAACACTAAAAAAGTTTCAGTTTCTTTAAAAACCTATTTAAAGACGTCTAACATCTTGAAGTTTATTCATTACTAAGCTTGCAGCAAATAGGCAGGAAATGAGAGTTATTTTTTAAATTGACATCAACTCGTTTTCATTTTCATCTCTCCGACGCGACAGTCCTAATGACATAAATACTTTTTTTATTAACTGTAAGCCATCTTACTTCGTATTATAATAATTAACTTTGAAATGAAATTAAAATAACAAGAAATGTAATAAAAAAACCGAACAAGTGCGAGTCGGACTCGCCCACCGAGGTTTCCGTACAAATTTATGGGTACCTACATATTATATAGTTCAGGAATCGAGTCTCGAACTTTTCCCGAAATTCAGTTTCCAATACCTAAAATAACTTATATTATTTATTATTTTTTATTACTTTTATTTTTGACTAATAAATCATTTGTATTTGTATTTCTTTATTATTATTATAAAGAGGGAAAAATTGTTTTTTGTTTGTAATGATTTAACTTTAAAAATATAGATGCTCAACCGAATTTAAATATTTACGCTACCTACATATGTACTAATTTGTAATTTATTGTTAGGTGCTTAACATACAAAGTAATTGAATGTAGGGGCTGTATTAACGTTTTTTCTGCTTTCTACGTGAACTGAATGTGACCTATGTTTGTTTAATTTCCTATTGAAATATAATATGTATAATACTTCTAGGTACAAGACACTTAAGTAGGCAGGTTGTGTTAAATTACAAAATTTAAAAAAGGACTAAGTTGGTACGCATTACAGTGCAATCTGTTAGGTACTACATACTCCAAAGTTATTAGGTAGGTACCTATACATAATAAAAGAAGGAAAAAACATTTCTTTTTTCATTCTTCATTATAAATCGAAAACTAAGCATAATAAAAATAATTAAAAATCTGATTAAGCATGTGCAAATGAAGCCCTTTCATACGATACCCCACATGATACGGTTAACTTACTTCAAAATTTGGACTGCCGTTCCTTGCATAAAGACCCTGTTTTTTTGAGATTAAATGAAATATTTATAGTTTTCAGATTTTTCCCTGTACTTGTAGTATAAGACGATATAACTTGCCAAACTTTATAGATCTACGGCAAGTACCCTATGAATTTTGATACCCTTGAGAGTGTCGAGATATACGATTTTGCGACATAAACGGCCGTATCCTTTTTATTCGTTTACTTGAAAAATTGATTTTTTCACAGCTTCAAAGGACCGCAAACCTGAGATATAGTTTTAAATTCAACTCGATACCTCCACGCGTTCCCGAGATAAAGGGTCTTGACAGACAGACGAACAGACGGACAGACGGACAATAAAGTGATCCTTTAAGGGTTCCGTTTTTCCCTTTTGAGGTACGAAATCCTAAAAATATTAGAACACGCTGGCTGTCACATTATATAACTATGTAAAAAAGGCAAAAATGTTCCTAAAGGGAGGGTTCCTAGAGGTCCCTAAGTTCCATCAGGTGAGTTGAACAAAACAGAAGTTGTTTCCAAGGAATTTTTAACCGATGATGTTTCTATCGTCTGTAAATCAGCAACGAACATTGATGCTGTAAAATGTAACAGGCCCTTGTTAACTCCTTCTAAAGTTACTTCTTCTTCTTAACATAGATAAGTTTCAACAAATTCATCTAAAAACTCCATTGCTCGATCTTCTTCTGTAACTTGTCGTATAGCACGAAGCGACAGACGCAAAAGTAGATCCTTTACTTAGAGGTGCGCACGCGACGAGCGACGTCTAAATATAAACGCGTCACATCGCTGCGATAGGACATCCTGACAAATTATTTTTATATATCCCTGTTAGTCTTTATATCCGCCCTCCTTTGCCGCGGATTGAATGAAAGATCCCACCATAGAGGTATATTTAGAAAATATGGCATGCTTATTTCTGTTTATGTACATTTTAAAGTAGTTTAGATTCAAGTGATTTCAGAAATCTGAGAAATGTTGAGATTGTACAGGAATATATTCTTAATGTTGTTTTAGTGTTGCATGGAAACGGATAGCTTTGGTATAATATGTTTAGCATATGAGATGATCGTTTTATAACATATTTTCATACATAAAAAAGTATACCTTGGCATATTTTAGAACAGTTTATGAATGTTCGTTTAGTGTCATGGTTATAAGATGCAATTTATGAGCCATTACAAAGAACGTATCAGGAACAATTATAAAAAAAAACAAATAGGCATTAAATATTTGGGTCGGCGTTATGGTAATCGATGAGGAGGTTTTATTTATGTGAGATTACCTCTTTATCAGTAGTATATCTATACTTTTTACATCTGTAAAACTAAGAAATAGCACTTTTGAAAATATTTAAGACATAATTAAAAGATAAAATTCTACTAGAAAAAATCAACCAGCCTACAGGAAGCATGAGTGGGAATCGAACCCACGGCCTTTGGGGAACCGGTCCAATGCTCTGACCGCTGAGCTACCGAGGCCCCAGAAGACTCGTTGAATTTTGCTAATTTTAAGTTAGTGATTAACCCCGCAAGCCAGCGGTATCACGTCACTGTGAAGTTACTGCCCTCACAGCCGAAAGAACACATTTTATGTTTGCGGCACTCCTTCATTTTTTATTTCCTTCTCTGTAATCTGTGTAATATCACTATACGTTATTATTATTAATTGTAATGACTGTTTGTGCCAAAATAAAGTGAGAGAAAAAACTACTTTTGCAAGTATTTAACAATTGGTAAAGACGTAATTCCTTTCATCATCATAATAAAAAGAAAATAAAATTAAAAATTCCTTTAAATATTTGTAATTATACAGATTGACTTCTTTATCACTGTCCAAACCTTCTGAGATGACTCCCGTGACACAAACGAACAACTCTTACTATTGGACCAACTCCCTAACTCGAAAATAAAATTCAGCTGTTCCACACATTTTGGTCAAATGAAATTTGATGTTTTGTATGGAACAGCTGAATTTTATTTTTGAGTTGGGAGTTGGTCCGATAGTAAGAGTTGTTCGTTTGTATCACGGCCGGGAGTCATCTCAGAAGGTTTAGACGGTCACGGTGACCCTGTATTATGAATGCAAACTTTAAAAATAATTAAAATATTAAGATATAATGTTTTGCACTCTATGATCATCCGTTAACTATTATCATAAGTAGCTAGGTAATGTTATTATGATAATGTGTAAAGCAAGCAGGATTTATGTTCATAGTTAAACAATTTAATAATAATTCAGCACGCAACGTATTGTCGTAGTTGTTAGGAAAGCTAGCTTGACGAGAATAGCTTCTATTCAATGAACATAGAATTCAGTTTTAGTCTATATGGCAAGCTTGATCTACACTAAAATGTAGGTAATTATACAAAGTTGATTAACATCATGTTTTTCGTTGTGTCCATTTTATTATACTTTTCATGTTACTTTTGTTTATTACTGTTACGTTGTTGGTATTGTTTTGCCGTTTAGATTATTTCCCATATATGTTTTATTTGTTATAAGTTATTGTCAATTGTGTAGTCTCTACAACTACCTACCTACTTAAAAACTACAGTTTGAAAAGGACAACAGAAAAATAATATCTATATACACTCAGGGGCACATCTAACCGTCCACCCCGTTATATTCATACAAACAGGCTCACTTTGCGACTCTATAAATAAAAACGTCAACGCATTTCTGCAGGCGACGCATTGGAAATTTACGTGGCGGGGATCTTGATTTTTTCCAACAATTACAAAACATATGAAAGTGATATTTGATGACATGATTTTTCATTTAATTGACTTCATTTTGCTAGTTGCAGAAACACGATTTATCAACTTTTATAACAGAGAAAAAAATATCAAAGTAACATCTTTTAAAACATAGATTCGCATTTTACAGGCAAACCAGACCGATTTAAGCATCTAAATTTTCTTAGTAGATTAGTCTTAACACACACTTCAATATTGTAGTTCATTTTTAAATAATTTGTAGTTTTAATTTGATGGAAAAAAAACAGTTTTTCTTATGGTACGGGGCGCAAACGCTCCGTATGAGATTTACTGTTTAGCGGTGCGTCGCCTTATGCGTTCGACTGTCCAATTAGCACTGAACAGTTTTACTGTCCATTGGCTTGCCGTGTCGCAGACGCTCTGGTGGCCGTGGCCGAGGCTTGATGGCCATGCTTGATGGTAAGCGATCTCCATCTCCGCAACAAATTCACCCTTGTATAGATATTTTTAAAGAGAGAGTTTGCTGATGGCGCTTCGTGGCATTTTCAGCGACACCGGACTTTTTATATAGGTGTTTATAGGTGTTACGTGCACGATGCTGATCCAGAGGACGTATTTGTTTTTTTTTATATTAGAAGGAGGCAAACGAGCGCATGCGGATCACCTGACGGGAAGCAATTACCGCCTAATACAACTTAACTCTGTTTGTTTATGTAAAAAATGCCCGTTACGGTGTTCGACACTGTAGGGCAGATACCACTACGCGGACCCAGTGCGGGTTGGCGGTTGTCAACGACTGCTAATGCAGCCAAGACCAATGGTTTTACGTGCCTTCCGAAGCACGGAGGAGCTAAGATGCTACATCTTTGGTCACCCATCCGAAGACCGGCTTTTGCGAAAGTTGCTTAACCTAAGCAATCACAGACCGGGCGTGTGAATCACTGTGCCATCGAATAGAGAGCTTAAATGTAACAAATTGAATCACTTACCTTTACAGCCGGCACTTTTAACTTTTTTACCATCCCGATAATTTGATATTATGAAACCAGATTAATCAGCAGTACCCTTTAATTAATGGTTTTACCATAGTCTTTTAATATTAAACTTTCTTGTGTTAGTGACTTTTTGCTTTGCTGTCTTATCTTCTGTTTTCTTTTACCTTTTTTGTTTTTTTTAAAATTATCTGAGAAGGCAGAATTGACGTGGTAAAGTTACAAAAGAATTGTTGTTCAGTTAAAAATATACTATGACACTGAGTAGTATATTTTTGTGTTATTTGGATAATATCTCAAAAAGTATTCATTCTGTGAAGTGCTTATTCTGCGATTGCACATTCTGCGTCAAATAAAAAAAACCACATCACTCAAAAAGTTTAATAGTTTATAACTTTATTTTATTACTTACTAGTGACCCGCCCCGGCTTCGCACGGGTGCAATGCTGATACTAAATATACTACAGAATGTCTTTATATACAACGTTCACAACTTTTTTGTGATTAGACATTACAAACATGTTTTCTTTAGAGGTTACTCTTGAAAGAGCGACATATAATTGGCCATGTGAAAAACACTCAACGCTGAAATCTAAGCCTGCAACGTTGAAAGTTTGACCCTGCGATTTATTAATGGTCATTGCAAATATATCTTTACCGGAAATTATAGGCGTTCAAATTGGAATGGTAAATCCGATGGTATCAGAGGAATTCGGGGAATCAATACATCTTCTCCGGTACCACATCCGGTGAGTATTGTATTGTATCACACTATTATGAGAGTTTTTAGTGATTTTACCAGCAAACGCGTGCCATTGCAAAGTTTAGGTGGATTCAGGTTTCTTAATAAAATAACAGGACAACCTACTTATAACACCATTTTATGAGGAGGGAGTCTAGACGGGTTCAAAGAATTTAGAAATTCTGTAGGAAAATGGACAGCTTCTTCCAAATCTTATTCCAATGCTGTTGAAACATTGTTGAATAAATAAATAAATAAATAAATCGAGAACAGTATCGACCGAGTAGTATATTTGCGTCGGCGCATCAATCTTTGAAAGAATCAAGTTACCTTTACCTTATCTACTTGTTCGTTAGTTGGTGACAGAATCGCTCTTTCTTTATAACCAAGATATAGCCTTACAACTTATGTTATCAATGTCGGGATAGACATTGTTGACCAACTCTTGGATGTTGTCTGTCAAAACACAAAAGTTTTCTAGGTTAATCCTTCCATCACTTTGTGTTAACTGAAGACAACGAAACCCTCATGTTAGTTTTAAGCTCTAATTTATTAACATGTGGCCATGTCCCTTTTTAGGGAAGCATTTATTTCGTCAGCACGTGTTCCTCAAGTCACAACTGGTAGGATTTGACGAAAGTCTCCTGAGAACAGGATTGTACATCCACCAATAGGTGAATTTTTGCTGCGCAAATCGCGCATTGTCCTATTCAGTGCCTCCACAGACGTCTTGTTTGACATGGTGGCTTCATCCCAGACTATTAATGAGCAGTCACGCATCAATTTTCCTATATTGCTCTGTTTAGAAACACTACAGACGCTGTTATCATCATTGGTAGCGATTTTCAGCGGGAGCTTGAATGTAGAGTGTGCGGTTCGGCCTCCTTCTAAAAGCGTAACAGCAATGCCGGATGATGCGACAGCTAATGCAATATTTCCGGTAGATCTCACTTTTGTTAAAAGCAAATTGATTAAAAATGTTTGTCCTGTACCTCCTGGGGCATCAAGGAAAAATATTTTTCCTTCATTATTATCAATTGATGATAGTAATGTAGTGAATACTTTTTCTGATCGACGTTCAATCGTGGCTCATCTTGAGCTACGCTATGTGCCTGCATTTTAAATCTGTAATATCTTCGAAAATATTCATTTAAATTACATGCTGTAAAGGGCCACATTGATCTATATTAAATGCACAATGTATATAAGGTACTTAATTGGATAAGGATTAATGCTGTATTGCTTAAAATCGCTTTGTAAATAGCCCCCCGGCCGGTACCGCCGCAAACGCTATGTCCCTGCATTTTAAATCTGTAATATCTTCGAAAATATTTAATTAAATTACATGCTCTAAAGGGCCATATTGATCTATATTAAATGCACAATTTATTTAAGGTACTTAATTGGATAAGGAATAATGCTGTATTGGTTATAATTGCTTCGTAAATAAGCCGTTATTTCTCGTAAAAAGTAAAGGACAAAAAAAATATTATTGTGGGTTATCCCTAAGAGATAGACATATACCATCGCGGACATTTTTGTAGACCTTTTTAAGGTGTACAATACTGTAGTACATTATTTTGATCTATCTCGTAGGGTTCAGTCAGCGTTTGCAATGTAAGCGCAAAAAAATGAGAAATCTCTTCAATTATCAGTGTTTCTCTACTATATTATGCATGCATTGCAGCATGTATTATACACACAAACCTTCCTTTTGAATCACTCTATCTATTAAAAAAAACCATATTAAAATCCGTTGCGTAGTTTTAAAGATCTAAGCATACATACATACATAGGGACAGCGGGAAGCGACTTTGTTTTATACTATGTAGTGATGTACTTACTAGTTTAAACGCTCCAAAATATTAAAAAAGAGCCTAAATATAGGTTTTAGTAACAAATTAGGGTTAACAGGTTAAATGGTCGAGAAGTACCATCTGCAGTCGCTTACAAACTATATTTTACCAGGAATACTGATGCACTGGCTATCTTATCTCTAGCTGACGGAACACAACAATACTACAAACATTTATGGTATGGCGATATATTTAGATAAAATGCTATCATCTAGCCATGCAGACACAAACATGTACCACCCTAAAAAAACTCACTAGACCACATCGACTTCGTCTTCCGTCGCACTAGGTTTAGTAGATCCGTTTATCTAGATAGTAAATTTTGCGATATACTCGAGATCAAGGGAACAGAATCGTAATCGAAAAAATCAATCAAAATCGCGCGTAAATAACACAGCGAACGGTCATAAAACAATTATATAACATAGCGAACTTGACATACATCGGACGTGGCTTTTGAAGAATCGAGTTTGCACGAGAAAGTAGTTTAAATCTATATAGTAATGCGTGAAGCAAAAACTTTGTACCCCTTTTTACGAAAATTGCGCGGACGGAGGAGTATGAAATTTCACACATTTATAGTTTATATAGAGGAGTACAGAATGTTAATATTTTCTTAAAATTATGCATAAAAAATACATTAAATCAATAAAACAAACATTACACACACTACCATGTATTTGATACACACGCATTGTATTTGACTGTATACTGTAGACTTTATTTGATGTATTTGATTTAAGGATACAATCCGTGCAGCCTTAATATCTTTTAATAAAAACTACGGTCGAATATCGACCTCTGGGCGACCACTAGTTAGTATAAACACGCGATCCGATGTAGTTGTATGACAATGTAATGCAGGAAGCGTTCCGAAAGACCATTTGTTATATTCATTGTCAAGAACGCATAAGTACGTTGGTCTGTAAGATTTTTTTGTTAATAAATGTTGTAACAATTTTTAAGGTTGTAGTCGCTTCTCTTTTGTGTAACTGTGTGTTAATTATACAAAAGAAAAAATATATTTTTTAAGTGACTGCAGATGGTACATGAATTCTCGACCTTTTGCAATACGCCTGTTAACCGTATTTTATTTTTTTTTAGTTGATGGCTTCGTGCGATTTGCACATTTAGCCAGTGTCAAAGTAATTTTCTTACAAGTAATACATAAATAAACAATATTTCCTTATATGATGATGATGAATGATATTAGAAATGGGAAGTGAGAAATGATATACCCCTCAACCCCTCGAGTATCTCAGTAAAGATGTGGGGCTTTACTAAGACCTCACGCGAGCTTCTTGAGAGAATTTGAAAAGTGACGTTGCACTGTTTTGTTTCATTTACCAACACTTATGCACACTCACGAACACTTAACGGTTAATAATCCACCATTACTTCACATTAATATTCGACATAACACAAATTTTGGAAAATAAGACAAAACCGCAGACATGACGCTTCACTTTCCCGCCAAGAAGTTTAACCGTATTTTATTACTAAAACCTTTATTTAGTTTTTTTTTTTATATTTTGGAGCGTTTATTTATTTATTGGTATGCTTTGATTATATACCTGTCTAGATAGAGCCTTGCCCGTCAGAAAACGTACAAAAATTATCGGGCCAGTATTGGCTTGACGCGCTCCTCCGGCTGTCAGTGTCATTTGTGCCGTCAAGCAGTGATAAAGTCTCGCTTTTTGGTGAATTCGTTCGCAAAATTACCGTTTGCTCAATGAAGTTTTGTCGAAATTACAAAGAAAAGATCTTTTCGAAAAGGAAAGTCACGTTCCATCTGTACTTATAGATAAATTTAATGATAATGATTATTTTAACAATAATCGATTTCATTACGTAAGCAAGCCGGCCGTGTTGCTAGTATCGAAATGTAGAATTCCCAATCCCATTATTGGTAGCAGAATATAAAAATATAATACTGTTATATTTTATAATATTGTACTATTAATATTAACTGTTAGTGTGGTATGGTATATCGATACCAAACCAAATTAATATTTTACTCGTTTCGAATATCGATTCAAAATGAGTAAAATAATAATTTTGTTTGAATTTAATGTACGTAAGTATTTATGTAAGAAAGTATATGTATGTGGGTTTAGATTTAGAGTTTATATGCGCGAATGTGTATAAAACGAGTTGGCTACGTTATTGTCAAAAAATCAGAGATTCTATTGCACATATTAATTTTGTGAGGAAACATACAGTTTTCTAGTCTTCTAAAAAAATATTTTTGAATAATCACAATACATACGATTTTGACGTATTGACATTTATAGATTACATAGATGAGACAATTCTTCGTTCAAAAACTTGTCAAAAATTTAAGACAGTTGAAATCATGTAGAAAAAATTTTGATTTTTTGTGCATTTAGGCGGAAAAGTGCTTTTTGACTATTTTATGACGAATTTACTATTTAAATTAACAAATAATACTATAATTATGATTTATATTTTTTGTGACCTACTTAGAGATATTTCTAACCATTATCTAAATATGAGTCGACTTATGGATGATATAGAACTGTGTGAATACTAGGAACAAATAATTGGTTACACAGTAGGTTGCGTAGTCAGATGTATTGTATACGCAGATGAATGAAAGTGCATTGCCTGCATCGAATTCATGAAATCAAATGAATAATTAAGGTTCCACAAATTGGTCGATTTGCGGGATGAAGGTCTAATTTATGCCTCACATGATGTCTGCAGAAGCGCTGAAGTAGTCATAATTTTTTTTTAAAAAGACCGCGAATATCTTCAACGACATATCAAAAAATCCTGTCAAAAATAATGAGCAATTTTGTTAGCTGTAGGGTGATCTACTTCCAATTCCAGGTACCAGCTGATCATGAATGCGGTCTTCTACATCAAGTGCATCTAATAAGGCTGGGGGTGGAAAAATATTTATAAAATATTATGAAATTAGAGAACATGGAAAATGATGTAACATTAAAACGAAAGTTATTTAAAAAACAAATACAAAGAGAAGGCCATTAATTGTTTTGCTTATAATTAAAAAAAACTAATTTTAAAAAACGATTTTAATTATTAAATGTAAATCATCCTGCCTGCCTGTGTTCCTCTTTCAACCCTATATATACTATACAAACATATCACAAGCACGCAGGCTTCTATTAACGCATAATTTTATTGTACTCGCTCTCGCTTTCAATCATCCATCAATTCTAAACACACCAGCTACTTTGATGCGTTATACCTACAAATACCTGATTTAAAAGTTATGTTATGTTATGAATTATGATGAATAATTTGCTGAGTTGAGTTGGTACATACTTTCCTAGTAGTTGTCGGTAACAATTACCAACTCCAAACACCGTAAACACAAATAAAATCTATCAACGAAGCCATTTTAAAACTACTATTTTAATTTTAAAATTGTATTGTGCCATTAGTTGTTCTGTGATTGTGCATAAATATTTTTCCCTACTTTATCGGGAATTACGTATTCACTGGCAACCTTTCGCGCACACTGACACCCGTTCAGCGCTAGTGTCATACGCGGCTGTCACGCACACTTCGAAACAAAAACTGGCCGCTTTGAGCGAAGCGTTTGTACCGCGACGCTCCGTCTAGACATGTATATAGTCAAAGTTGGTATGTAAGAAATGTGTGTAGGCAAGGACTAGTTTATTTCAAACATTAAGTTGAAACTAGTACTAAGTAATAAAATAAAGTTGTAAACTATTAAACTCTTTAATTTTAAACTTTTTGAGTTATGTGGTTTTTTTATTTGACGCAGAATATGCAATCGCAGAATAAGCACTTCGCAGAATAAGCACTTTTGAGATATTATCCAAATAACACAAAAATATACTACTCAGTGTCATAGTATATTTTTAACTGAACAACAATTCTTTTGTAACTTTACCACGTAAATTTTGCCTTCTCAGATAATATTAAAAAAACCTAAAAAGGTAAAAGAAAACAGAAGATAAGACAGCAAAGCAAAAAGTCACTAACACAAGAAAGTTTATTATTAAAAAACTATGGTAAAACCATTAATTAAAGGGTACTGCTGATTAATCTGGTTTCATAATATCAAATTATCGGGATGCTAAAAAGTTAAAAGTGCCGGCCGTTAAGGTAAGTGATTCAATTTGTTACATTTAAGCTCTCACACGTCCGGTCTGCGATTGCTTAGGTTAAGCAACTTTCGCAAAAGCCGGTCTTCGGATGGGTGACCAAAGATGTAGCATCTTAGCTCCTCCGTGCTTCAGAAGGCACGTAAAATGGTCCCGGCTGCATTAGCAGTCGTTGACAACCGCCAACCCGCACTGGGTCCGCGTAGTGGTTTATAGCTCGGCCTCTCTATCCATCCATAGTGAAGGCTTGTGCCCCAGCTGTGGGAACATTAATGAGCTGAACTTACCAGCCTTTAACAAGCAAAACTAAAAGCGTTTTTTTTGGTGCTAGGTTTTTGTTATGATAGTATATAAACCCAAAATAACGCTCCAAAGACACCGACTATACTAGTCGGTATCTGACTTTTTTATTGTCGATCTATTTTTAAATAATACTTTGTGTGGTTGCAACATTTTAAATATGTTTTTAGTGTTTTCTAGTTTAGTAACGAGCATTTTTCACATAAACAAACAGAGTTAAGTTGTATTAGGCGGTGATTGCTTCCCGTCAGGTGACCCGCCTGCGCTCGTTTGCCTCGTTCTAATATAAAAAAAACAAATACGTCCTCTGAACCAGCATCGTGCACGTAACACCTATTAACACCTATATAAAAAGTCCGGTGTCGCTGAAAATGCCAAGTAGCGCCATCAGCAAACTCTCTCTTTAAAAATGTTTATACAAGAGTTAATTTGTTGCGGAGATGGAGATCGCTTACCATCAAGCATGGCCATCAAGCCTCGGCCACGGGCACCAGAGCGTCTGCGACACGGCAAGCCAATGGACAGTTCATTGCACGCTATACTACGACAGTATTTGTCAACAGTAACAGAAAGAACGCAATGAACGGAAAAATCGCGCGTTGCACCGCAAACTTTCAGTGTTAGCGGCTAAGTGGACAAATACACCGTAAGCTTGTTTGCCTGTTCAGTCAATTAAATAAAAAAAGTGCTGGACATTTGCGTGAAATGAAACGCGATAAAAATAGTTGACGATAGCAAGATACAAATTAATTTTTGAGACCATCAACACTTGTGGCTTCTTGTGACCAAAGACAAACACTGCAAATTTGGAGTTCGAAACGTCACGATAAAATTATTATCATAGAAACATTTTATGAAAACATTTTATACGTGTTAGTATCTGTTACTTAAATTGTGTTTTATTTCAATGTATAGAACGCACTTATTTTTAAATAACCTAAGCCTCTAACCTAAGTCTCCTTATGCCCAAGTAAAACTGCAAAGGGTTCCAAACGTCGCGATTAAATAATATGAAAACAAAAGCTTGTACATAGTTGCCTATGCGCAAAAAGTGTTTAATTTAAATGTGTGGAATGCATTCGAACTAAAAGAGTTGACGGTAGCAAGTTACAAATTATTTTTAAGACGATTAACACCTGCAATGAGTTCGAAACGTGACAATAAAATATGTAAAAAAAACAAACGCAACAACGCATACGCGTATAAAATGTTTTATTCCAGTGCGTAGTGATCGTGTAACCTTTTCAAAACAATATGAATAACAAAAGTTTCCGTAGCATGTTGCTCGTATAATAATAACTAAAGAATATCCTGTACTAAATTTGTTCAGTGAGCGACGGAAAGACATGAAGTTTTTATGACATGCTGGCCCGATATTGCACGCTGCATGGCTTGCCGGCTACTGTGTCGTAATACCGTCTATGTTACAGTAGCATTTGATGGGATACACTAGTTTAACTTTCATTACATCTATCTTCTTAATGTCTCTCGGCAAACCTCGTGTTTTGGCTGTCGTAGGTTTTCTAACAAATAGTATATAGAGTTGCTACTCTACTATTCCTTTACTACTTTTACTTATAGTTTTACAGCTCTGAATAGTTCACACGTAAAATCAAAACAAAACAACAATAAAGTACGTTGTTCCGAATTCAAATTACGATACATGATAAATCTAATAATTAATGGACATGGAAATTAATATTTGGTTTGAGATGATTACCGAGAGATCAAAACAAAACAACAATAAAGTACGTTGTTCCGAATTCAAATTACGATACATGATAAATCTAATAATTAATGGTAATGGAATATTTGGTTTGCGATAATTACCGAGAGACATTACTGCGCTGCACTGTAATCTAGATCACGTAACAATCAATAATTTGAGTAATTATTAAATATGCTAGCAGACATAACGGTATTAACTCGAACACAACAAAAACATGGCAAAACATGATCTCGTAAATAATTACTCTTCCGAGTAGGTACCTGTGTCACTAAGATTAGTTAGTAAGAGTTTCAATGTACACACGGCGGCAGATCAACCTACCCAAAACTGTCAAATTTCTACAATCAATTTTGAACTTTATTGTTCCGTAATAAGGATCAATATTCATTGGAGAAATTTTACAAATTTGGGTAGGTTGATCTGCCGCCGACTGTACAATCTAACTATAAGCAGCAATATCAATGAAGCAAAATTAAGCTTATTCACATTCATACTTCCCATCTAAAAGCTCCCACCACCCCTGTAATAGTTGCCCACGAGCACCAATTTCAACACAGCTATCAAAGTTAGTGTAATTGCGGAACGCTTGAACTAGTCTAGTTTAAGTATCATCATCAGCCTACACACGTCCACTGCTGGACATAGGCCTCTCCAAGTGCACGCCACTGAGCACGATACGCGGCTAGTCTCATCCAGCTCTTGCCAGCCACCTTGCGAAGATCGTCGTTCCACCTAGTCTGAGGGCGTCCTACACTACGTTTGCCGATACGCGGTCTCCACTCAAGAACTCGTTTACCCCATCGGTTATCGGTTCTGCGGCTAATATGGCTGGCCCACTGCCACTTCAGCTTGCTAATCCTAGTTTAAGTATGTATTTATGTATTTTAAGTATGTTTATCCGTTGTCTAGTAACCATTTAACGAGTTTCATAACGAAGCTTCTCTTGGGCTAGATAACTGGTGTGAGTGTAGGAAAGTAAAGTAATAAGTAAGTAAGTCTCAGAGTACAGGTACCCTGGTCTTATTATGGACTCAAAATTTAATTGGGTACCACGTATTAATTATTTATGTAACAAATTAAGAGCAATAACATTGAGACTGTCCATATTAAAGTGTAAAATACCTTATAAAATATTGCGCATGTTGTACATGTCGCTGGCAGACAGCTTATTAAATTATTGTATTAGCAGTTATGGCAGAGCATACAAAATACATATCAGTATTATATATAAACATCAAATTAGCTTACTTAAATTAATAGTGCCACAAAAAATAAAAAGACAATTCAAAGACGATGACATCGGCCTGTTTAAATACTGTAAGATAGTAAATGTGGCTGATTGGTATAAACTGGAAATTGTAAGTGAATACTTTGTCAAAATTTAATAATTATGAGTAAGAACTCGAGATACGAGAATACGCCAACTTACGTACTTGCCCATGTACAATGTACCATCATACAATAATATACATGGGCAAAGAATGTGGGAGTATGTGCTACCATCTACTCTAAATAGTTATCCTATTGATAATATCATGTAGAACCGTATGAAGTGTTTCATTTCAATGCGTAGTAGTGGCAAAGTTTGTTCAACAATTTTGTTTACTATTATCTTTTCCTTATTTTTTATTTTAAAATGTGCGATTAAGCTCTACAAGGCATATGACTATCACTGAAAGTAGTTAAGTAGTAACGCATACATAAATAATAAAAGATTCTCTTTTTAACACGAACGCGAAACTTATTGTTGTAACAGTTCCAACTACACTGGCCTGCAAAATTAAGTATCACACTTTTAAAATTGCAATAACTTTTGAGGTACACAAGATATACTTTCGAAACAAAAAGGAAAATGTTACTAATGTATAATTTACGTTAGTTTTAAAGAATGCTGATAAAAATTGCTGCAAAACGTTTTTTATTTAAAAATCTCTAACTTCTATAGTTTAGAAAATAAATAAATATTAAAAGTATAGTACTTATTTTTGCAGGCCAGTATATATTAACTTGTAAACTGATTTAACAGTCACCATTACTGGAACTAGTCTCAAGATAGTTGACAAACTAAAACATGAATCTACATTTACGGCCCACTCACACCAGCGTACGATAAAAATGCAATAGAACCACAAAGTGCGCTTATGCATACCACTACAGCTTCTGGCCAAATAGATTCTCCATTTATCACTTCCCACAAACAGATCAACACTAACAGTATATTTTTACCCGAAACCGTAAGACTTAATACCTGCTACAGCTTACACGAAATACCGTTTTGGTTAATTACACATCCACAGTCGAGACGACATGCACCCAGCATATGCAGTACCGAAATAAAACCGGCTAGTTTGTTCGGCGTATGCTTATTGAAAGTTGTTTTTTACGTTTGTAACGTTTATATGTTGCAGTGAAAGGGTTTTAGTTAATAATGCATGAATAATCACTGACCTGGTGTTAGTCGTGTGATGTATGGGAGCGCTCGCGACGCAGGGCGGTTGGCCGCAGACTGGGCGGGCGGGCGGCGCGAGCGCAGATTCAGCTTTCAGTGTGGGGATAATTAGATGCGACGTGACGACGCCGAGACGCGGAGTGCTACCGAGATCGGTACGATTGTGAGTAATGGAAGCTTTTTTGTAGGCAGAACTAAGTTTGCATTCGTATGGTTTGATGTAGGATCTGGCGCGTCGATGGCGAGAAGTAGTACCTAATGCCGCTTTTATTATAAAAAGAGAGTGCGGATTTAATTGAGCTAGCCACGCTTGGTTGATGATTGTCCCAGTCTGCGACAACTATCAATATTCAATGTATTTATATACTCATTTATTATAGATTTTAATATTTAAGTATAGGCATCGGACAAGGAAATATTTCACGTTGCCTTCAACATTGCTCAAATTAAATTCTGGGATCGTAAAACTTGTTTTTTTCCTTTTAGTTTTTTTTCGTTGCAGTTATTTTTTAAGTTAGTCCGGTTTTTACGAGTATATAATTGTTTTTATATAAATGTTTTAGCAGTCGGGTTTTTTGTTTTATTTTAATAATTTGTTTTATTTCAAACTTTTTCCTTTTTTTATTAAGCATATTCTGGATTTTTATAGCCTATGTCACTCCCACAATCAAAACAAATCTAACGACACCTCATAAGTTTAAATCCACCATGCCGTTTGGGCTGTAGGGCTTTCCAAACATACATACATACATACATACATACATATATACATACATACATACATACATACATACATACATACATACATACATACATACATACATACATACATACATACATACATACATACATACATACATACATACATACATACATACATACATACATACATGTACTCGAAAAACATAACCCTCCTTCTGACGCAGTCGCGTAAAAAGTCGGTCCGATTGTCGGTCCTACAAATTGTCGGTCGTGGGCGGGCGCCGTTAATTGGTATCAAAGTATATTAATATTAATAAATCAAAAACACAAATGGAAGCCAAGAAAAAACAAAACTATATTGTAACATAAATAAAAAACACTTGATCAAACCACCATACTTATTTCAACTTCCTGAACAAGACAAAGTTAAACATTGTTTTCATAACATTGACTATTTTAACTTACACGCCACGGCTGTTTTGTTATATTAAGATTTCAAGGTTACAATAATTTGATCGAATTGGCTACTTTTCTCTAATACGAGTATATGTTACGTGTGTTGCTTTTTAGCAATAAGTCATAGATCTTTGTTGATCCATTTAATTCTGATGTAAACTTATTATATTTAAGTCTGTCATAATGTTTACACTTAGTAAGTAAGTAAATAGTCTATAACACTTGTCCCACTACAGGGCAAAGGCCTCCATCATTGAACTCAAATAATCACAAAAATTGATAGGTAATTACTTAATCACTACGATTGCCAAATGCGTGTTGGTGATCACTAACCCGGGCTATGAATCGACAAGTCCGAAAACTTTGCTTGTTCTTGGGAATTGACCCCGGGGCTTTCGGGTATCGCACCAATTGCTTTGCCACTCCGCCGCCGAGGCGTTAATAGTTATGTAGGTACTTATAAATGTGTGTGTTTACTTATAAATACGGTGTAAAACCAATAACACATTTATTTATTGATCGACTTTGTAATGAAACTTTCGGTCTACCTAATGGTAGCAAATTGATGCAACGAAAAGGGTGCTAAAATGGTGATGCAAGAGTCAATAAACCGCGAAATAGTATCTATCAACTTGTCGTTGAAAGTAATTAAGTAATTAGCCTGTTTACTGTCCCACAGCTGGGCAAAGTCATCGAAATCAAGTCGTCGCTGCGTTCAAATGTGGTTTGGTAACCACACACCTGGGCTATGCATCGAAAAATCTGAAACGCTCTTTGCCCGACCTAGGAATTTAACCCAGGACCTCCGAATATTAGGCAGTGCTGGGCCGCCTTGCCATTTGGCTACCAACCGCTCAACAGTTTAATATGGGTCGGGTAACGTTTAATTTTTTCACTGTATTATATAAATTTTATAAATATTTAGTTTAATATTTTTTTATGAAAATGAAAATATGTACGGCAGACTATAAAACGTTATAGTTCACAATTTCAGTTTTCATTCATTTCCATGGAAAGCTCATTAGCTCGAACGGTGCTACACTGTCTCGTACACTTACAGAAATAAATGACGATCTCACAACAAAATGAAGATTTCACACAAATTTTTGGCAGTTGCGTTATTTACGAGCGTCCCCTTTTATCTGGCTAGAGCCCAGTGACGTCAGCCGTTAGTCACGATGACCGCCCTGGTGACCCCGGCAAAGTCGGAAGACTAGTTCCTATTTCGCAGTATTCAACACTCCAGTAAAGTAAATAGCCTATATTGTCCCATTCCTGGACAAATGCCTCCATCAAGTTATTGCTACGCCAAATGCAGGTTGGTGATCGACCACAAACCCGCGCTATGCATCGAAATATCCGAAACACAACTGGCCTGACCTGGTAATTGTATCAAGGACCTCAGCAGACACTATAAATTAATAGTCTTGAGCACCTAGCCGGTCGCCTCGATGTATAAGTGGCAATCTCTGTCGGCAAAGCGAAAAGCCTTTGAAAGAGCACAACTTTAAAGTAATTGCAGTGTTTGTATTTAGATAGATACAAATACTGCAGTTACTATTATATAAATACTAGCGGCCGCTCGCAGTCTCACCCGCGTGGTTCCCGTTCCCGTGCGAATATCTGGATAAAAAGTATCCAATGTGCTATTCCAGTGCTATTCCGTTGGCAGCGTGAAGAAGCAACAAATATACAAACATACATACACACAAACTTTCGCATTTATAATATTAGTAGGATTATTGCGACGTTCGTTGTCTCGAACATACATTTTTTTTACATGTTGTGATTGTCCTTTAAATTTTTTGTTTTTATTTATAATGGAAGGTGTCCTTTTATGATAGGGCATTTTCCAATATATTGACGCTGTAAGGGAGAAAAGAGACGCCCTTGCTGAGTTTCTTGCCGGTTCTTCTCAGTCCTTATGGTCTCCCGCACAGAGTAGACTTTCGAACCGATGGCATATTGACGTTCGTATGAGCTATTTGCCTAACTGAATAAATGAATGTGAATGACGAGTGGTTTGTACACCGGTTTTCATGGTGTCGCCATCTCTGAGGTCCCGGGTTCGATCCCCGGTCGGGTCAATTTAGAAATTATTGTTTTTCTAAATTGTCTCGGGTCTGGGTGTTTTCTATATATAATGTCATCATCATCATCATCATCAGCTCATAAAGTCCCCACTGCTGGGGCACGAGCCTTCCCTATGGATGGATAGGGAGAACGGGCCATAAACCACCACGCGGGCCCAGTGCGGATTGGTGATAAATATGTATTAAAGTATTTTAATTATCGTCGGCTAAATAAGCTAAATTGCTAACTCCCAAACGTACTACTTATGAGAAATAATAAAAATATAATTTAAAATTAAAATTACAATTACTAAACGACTGCAATATCTAAACTCCAGTTGATAGATATTTTACCATTACCCAATATTACACCATTTTTTGTATAATGTTATTATTGATAATACACTTTAGGGTCAAAAATTGGAGTTAGCATTTTTTATACCTACAATAATGTTTTTTACTGCAATAGGTTTTGGAGTTTTATTATTTATGGAGTTCTATTAAAACAAAAATTACATAATAATTTCGTTTATTAATAAAAGAAATAATAAGACATAAAATCGCAACATTTAGTCATGCGGTAAATTATCGTAAAATTCACGAAAATCTGCTGGCAGGACTTGTTTAATTTGCTGTAAGTCATTGTATTTTTTAGCTTTTATTTTGAGTCTCCCTTCGAAAACTCCGGAGGCATGGAGTAGGAGTGTCGTCGTGCTGTTTTTCAAAAAAGGAGAAAAGACCTTATTGAAAAACTACCGACCCATTCCGCTCCTAAGCCATGTCTACAAGCTGTTTTCAAGAGTCATCACAAACCGTCTGGCGCGAAGACTCGACGAATTTCAACCCCCGGAGCAGGCCGGATTTCGAGGAGGATATGGCACCATAGACCACATCTTTACATTGAGGCAGATTATACAGAAGACCGAGGAGTATAATTGTGGACTATGTGAAGGCATTTGACTCTATCGAATCCTGGGCTGTTCTTGAATCTCTGCAACGATGCCAAGTCGACTGGCGATATATCCAAGTGTTGAGGTCTCTTTTCAATGCCGCTTCCATGGCCGTCCAAGTACAGAACCAGCAGACTAAGCATATCCCCTTGCATCGTGGTGTGAGACAAGGGGATGCTATATCCCCTAAATTGTTCACAAATGCTTTGGAACATATGTTTAAGACGCTGGACTGGAAAGGACGTGGGATTAACATCAACGGTGAATGCATCTCACATTTGCGATTTGCGGAAGACATCGTCATCGTGGCCGAAACGTTGCAGGATTTACAATACATGCTGAACGGCCTAGCTGATTCTTCTCTATGCATTGGTCTCCGGATGAACTTGGACAAAACCAAGATTATGTTTAACGAACATGCCATTCCGGGACCGATTGCAATTCAAGACAGTACTCTCGAAGTTGTTAAGGAGTATGTCTACCTCGGGCAAACTCTGCAGTTGGGTAGAAACAACTTCGAGAAAGTGGCCAACAGAAGGATACAGCTAGGCTGGGCAGCATATGGGAAATTACGTCGGGTCTTTACGTCGCCTATTCCACAGTCTAAAGACGAAAGTCTTCAATCAGTGCATCCTACCCGTCATGACATACGGAGCCGAAACGTGGACTCGCGGTAGGCCTGGTCAACAAATTTAAAGTCGCTCAGCGAGCTATGGAAAGGGCTATGCTTGGAGTTTCTCTGAGGGACCGGATCCGGAACGAGGTGATCCGACAGAGAACTAAAGTCGTTGACATAGCCCACAGGATTAGCAAGCTGAAGTGGCAGTGGGCCGGCCAGCTTATTAGCCGCAGAACCGATAACCAATGGGGTAAACGAGTTCTTGAGTAGAGACCGCGTATCGGCAAACGTAGTGTAGGACGCCCTCAGACTAGGTGGAACGACGATCTTCGCAAGGTGGCTGGCAAGAGCTGGATGAGAGTAGCCGCGGATCGTGCTCAGTGGCGTGCACTTGGAGAGGCCTATGGCCAGCAGAGGACGTGTGTAGGCTGATGATGATGATGACCTGGATATCGCTACGTATTCTATTAACAATACCCGTGACTGTTGCAAGTGGCGAACGCAGTTTTTCCAAACTAAAATTGATAAAAACGTACTTGCCAAACTAGTTAGTCTTGTTTGAGACATTGTAGACCAATGTCTCAAACAACACAAACTAGTTTGGCCTCGCTGTCCATTGAAAATCAAATTTCGGAAAACTTAGATTTTGCCAGGCAACAAGACAAGTACAAAAAATGCTACAAAGCATGAATTTTGAATCGTAAAAAGTTAAAACAGTAGGTGCAATCTAGCAAAAATTGTATAAGCACATGTTAATGCTCGTGACTGTACTTTGATGTGTTGGTATTGATTTCCTTGCATGAAATGTTTGTACAATTTATTAATGTGCGGTTAATGCATCACCAAACCAAATGATAATGTATTACTATAATTAAGTTAAATATTAAAGAACAGCTGACATGGTCAGGAATAAAAACCCGAACCATTGCATGCATATAGCAATACACTTTGTACTAACGAAGCGGGGGAAATTAAAATAAAATATTTATTTAAATATAAAAGTAGCCAACTCCCCATACATTAACGTTAAGTATAAATGAAATTCTGCTAACTCCCAATAAGTGCATCAGCATATTTTGCATACATTTTTGAATCGATCAAACTTAGATACAGGTCTCAATACTACCAAAATATAATAGAAGAGTAGTTCACCTTTGTTAAAAACATCAGTCTGTACGCTAATCTTAAAAAAAAATCAGTCAGAGAAATAAAACTCCGCAGATCACTCGCAATGAACCTTTCGCTCGAACAAAATGGGGTCGAATGGCGGGAGTTGTCACAATTGCGCGCGTAGTTTGACAGGTGCGGAGTTAGCATAAAATATTGCGGCACGTTATCTGTAGTTTGAGGTTAGTTTGTGGCATTAGCATCTTTGACGATTAAGCGTGATTTTTTTCTTTTTCATTTGATACCAAAAAGTCAGTTTAGGCAAAAATGGAGTTAGCAGCTTAGAATACTTAGCCGACGTTATGTTTATCCGTTGTCTAGTAACCATTTAACGAGTTTCATAACGAAGCTTCTCTTGGGCTAGATAATTGGTGTTAGTGTAGGAAAGTTTAGTTTATAATTTATAATTATGAATTTTGAATACTGGTAGTGGTAGATCGTCACGTGAGAGATCGAGAACGGACAACAACTTGCATACTGGGTGAGTTTCAACGAAAACGAAAATTCGTAAAGCTTTGGAGTATTGCCTCCTAGTGAAAAACGAGGAGAGTGAAAATTTGGCCAAATATTTTCTTGCTTTTGTTAACGTGATCGAATGATCGAATGATCCATTACTGAGATACTTAAGGGGTTGGGAGGTGGGTATATCATTTCTCACTTCTTATTACAATTATCATTTTATTATCATCATAATTGATATCAACAAATATATACTTAAGATGAAAATTTTAAGTCAAAATATACTTTCTCAATATATACTATTTACAATTTTTCTCTTAGTGAGAATTACCTTTGTTCTTTTCCTAACGTACCTAAATCTTTATTACGTTTTTACAAACCTTTTTTATGGGCGTCGGGTATGGTGATCATTGGGTACTTAGAATTCGTTTACCCTATTTTATTTCTATTCTCATGTCAGTCACTTATGTCTTCCATTGGAAACATTAGGGCAATGGTGTAGGTAGTGTTAAGCTCATTAGGGCTGTTTATTTCTATACCAAAAATTACATGTCAACTTAGAACATGACCGGCATCGGCATGACAGTTGTCAATGTTTACGATAAAAACGATTCATCGAAAAAGCTAGGCATATCATGCCTTACCATTAGTTGCTGTAGTTTGTCGTAAGATGGCAGTAGTAACCTTAAAAATGTAGGAGATATGCGTAAACATACCAATCAAAACACCAAAAATTATAAAGACGAATTATTTTTTTTGACGATTAAAAAACTAAATAATGAAAATATATTAAATATTTTGGAATATAGGTAGGTACTATTTAGGATCACAGGATACGTTCTTTCACATGGGCAAATTTGTAAGCTCTTCGTTAATTTTTTTACTTTCATCTAAGAGTAGAGACCGCTCCCGGAACTTGGCAGCTTACTCTCCTGACAGTATTACTAGATCGTACCTGGCTGACGTCGTGGCTTAGTCACTAGAACTGGCCCACTGACCTAATACAAGACTCTAGTCTGAAATAATTATGTTTATTTATAGCAGGCGACTGACCGCAATCATCGGAAAGTTTCATCAAAACAAAAACATGACTGACGGGTTGATACACTCCTTAAAACAGTTTTGTTAAATGAGGAAAACAATTCACATATCGGGCGGGAAACGCTAGACGCTACGCTACACTCTACGCTATTCGTTACGCTACCTACGTTACGACCGGCCCGGCAATTGCTTGACTTAGAACATACCTACCTACATAACTATAACATAGAGTTTATTCAAACTCGGAAATTAGAATGCTGACTTCTTATTTTTTTTGTGTCTTATTATTTTGTACAACAAATAAATTGGATAGATAATTAGGTAAACATATTAGAATCCAGAAATGCAGGTAATCTTTGATCTTTTTTTGGAGAGATTTTGCTGATTGCCTCAGGCGGCATTTTCAGCTTCACCGGGCTTTTTTGGGGGCGGCGAGAAACTTAAAGGGTTCCTCAAGCCGTGTGAAACGAATCGCCTTCAGAGGTTTTCTAGAGGGAACGGTATCTCGCACTAGTGCCCCCGTGCCTACTAGATTCTCCGAGGGGTTCGGATCGAATCGGATAATCTTTGAATATTTCGTAGAATAATAATTGGAAAAATACGGACGTTTGCGAAAATCCTAGCAAGATTGCATAAACCCGGATGATTGGAACATAACAATAAATTTCGTTATCATCCTTACTTTTTTTCAGAGCTAGCGGTGTCAGACCCAGAAGTCCCGCGGGATCGATTCCCAACAGGTACATGTTTGTGTACTCGGTTTAGTACCAACTGAACCGAGTACACAAACATGTCCGATCCGATCCGAACCCTTCGGAGACTCTGGAAGGGCACGGGGACGCGCACTTTTAAGTGTGCGATGCCGTACCCCTCTAGAAATCCTCTGAAGGTGTTTCGTTTCAACACGGCTTGAGGTACCCTTTACGTACCTCGCCGCCCCTAAAACAAGCCCGGTGAAGCTGGAAATGCCCCTCAGCAACCAGCAGTCTCTCTCAAAAAAAAAAAAAACACAAACATGTACCCGGTATACGAAGGTACACGAAGGTGAAGGTGCGTATACCTTCTTACACCAGGTAGGGCTTGTTTATCCACCTTCGTATCTAAATATGTCGCCATAACTTCTATGTTTGTATTAATGTTGTGTTCCGGCAACTAGAGATAAGATAGCCAGTGCCTTAGTATTGAGGATTTCAGGTAAAGTGCTTCTACCTTTGCCTTTATTACTCTGTCTAAGCCACTGAAGTACTGAAAAGGTGCTTGTAAACTTCTAGTTAAGTTATTATGACGTTGTACTAAAATAATAAGCTACTAACGTTTCTGATCGTACGTAATCATATATTGTTGGGGTGTTGAACTCAAACCTTGTGCTATTCTCTGAAGTACTTTGTGACAAAACCACATTCCTAATCGGGTTAGTGAAGTGTGAGCCTCGAGCCTACCCTGCTACGTGCTACGTCAAAATGTAAATATATATATTTTGGTTATCTATCTATACAACGCATAAGCAAGCGGCAGTTATCATAAATGTGCGCGCCTGACACGCATGACTAAAAAAGCCTGACCCCTGGGTCAGGTTTTTTTTCCAATACAAAATGTTCCACGATTTGTTTGTATTGTTGTCATAGAAACGATTTGATTGCATTGTTAACATAGAAATTGTCAAAGCGATACGAAGTCCGCTGGTTCAGCTAGTGTTTATGTATAATTTTACAAAAATTTTGTTGTGAACAATAATTACAATTTGAATAAAAACAAAGTGTTGAAAAAATTCCACTGGCGGGATTCGAACCCGCACCCCATGACATGCCGGGTCAGTTGCACTACCAACTATGCTATCGTGGCGTATTTGGTTCGAATCCCGCTCGTGGAAATTTACAACATTTTGTCTTTTTTCAAATATATTTTTTTATAACTTACAACCTTTCGAAATGTGAACTATACTTACCAGACAGTACGGACAGACATCTGACACTTCCCCAATTTAACGCAATAGCTCCGGAAATCAAAATTGTTGAAAAAAGTTCGCTTCGTCTCCTTGGGTCTCCAATCTTTGAAAATTCCTTTCCCGTTTTTATCGAGGAAAAAATACAAAATTTTAATGACGTTTCGGAAAGATTGTTCCAAATTAACATGCATTCGGCTATAACCTTAATTCGTTACTGTTGTTTCGGCCCTAAATTAATATATTTCCTTCGCTCTTCCCATTTATGGATGCACAGTCATCTATTAGATAAAATGGACCAAATTATGCGGCATACATTAACGTCGATTTTAAATGTGGCCATGGACGATCGTTCTTGGGCACAAGCTACTCTTCCTATTCGCTTGGGAGGCCTTGGCGTCCGCAAAATTTCAAGTATTAGTTTACCGGCTTTTTTATCCTCGGTCCATGGCACCGAAAAATTAATCAGGAAAATCCTAGCCCCCACACTGGTTAATTTTGATGTGCCGTGCTTCACCGAGGCTATGGATGCCTGGAGACTCGCTTGCCCGAATTCAGATACACCCGACAATCCATCTTCCCAGAGACGGTGGGATGAGCCGCTTTGCAGAGTAGGATTGAATGATTTACTTGTCACGTCTGCTACTACTGCGGAGCGTGCGCGCCTGCTGGCTGTGGGCAAGTGGGAGTTGGGTCTGTGGCTTCATGCACTACCGTCGTCGAACTTAAGTACTTTGTTCGACGACACTACTTTCCGCCTCGCTGCTTCCCTGCGTCTAGGAGCTCCTTGTTGTTCTCCCCATCGCTGTCACTGTGGCGAAGTTGTCAACGGCCTCGGATACCACGGCCTGTCTTGCAGCCGTAGTGCGGGCCGCTTAGCCCGGCACGCGAATATTAATGACATCATCCGACGTGCTCTTGTCACCGTCGGCGTTCCAGTTGTATTAGAACCCAATGGCTTGGCACGTGACGATGGCAAGAGACCGGACGGCATGTCTTTATTTCCATGGAAGGTGGGTAGGCCTTTAGTGTGGGATGCAACTTGTGTCGATACTCTTGCGCCATCCCATCTTCCTAGCACAGCGTGCTGTGCTGGTGCTGCTGCTGCGGCTGCAGAAAACCTCAAGCAGCGAAAGTATAATAACCTTATCGGCAATTATATTTTCGAGCCGTTTGGGGTTGAAACCCTCGGGCCGTGGGGTCCGAGTGCTCATGCTTTGTATAATGACATCTCTAAACGGCTGGTTGACTCTTCCCATGACCCAAAGGCTGGCTTTTACCTTGGCCAGAGGCTAAGCATTGCCATACAACGAGGCAATGCCGCCAGTCTCTTGGGTACATTACCAGTCGACAGCGACGCGGAGGAATTTTTTGACGCCATATTTTAATTTAGTAATAGTTTTAGTTAAATTTATTTTATTTATTCCACATTGTAATTGTATTGAATACTGAATAAATGATTTATTGATAACCTTTTTGAAGTCTCTAAAAAAAAGAGAACCATGACGTGTTTACGGCTGATACTAGATGCAGCAGAAATACGCAAGATGGCGCTGTAAATGGACGATAGCCAAGACAACAAACTTGCTACGACAAATCGAAATTCATTTTTATAAATACACTAGTTGACCGGCGGACTTCGTACCGCTTTGACAGTTTCTATGACAACAAAACAAACATCGTATTTCTATTTATTTATCATTATCAGTGTTTCTCTACTATATTATGCATGTATTTATGCATTTAAACCTTACTCTTGAATCACTCTATCTATTTAAAAAAACCGCATCAAAATCCGTTGCGTAGTTTTAAAGATCTGAGCATACATACATTGGGACAGACAGACAGCGGGAAGCGACTTTGTTTTATACTATGTAGGTAGTGATATAAAGTTAATTGTATAGATCGATAATTTTCTAAAGATAAGCTTTTATTTCCTATACAGTATGGTTTTAGATTCTAAACAATTATGTATAACATTCTAGGTTATCCATCAGTAGAAAAAAAAACCGACTTCAAAAAACAGGAAACGCAAGAAATAGTATTTAAATCATATTATTAATTACCTAGATACGCATGTCAGTTTTAAAAAAGGTCTATTGAAGTCGGGTGGTTGGTGGTCGGCTGGGGGACAATTTGTTTCATTTAAACTTTTATCTACACTAATGTTGTAACATTCTACTTATGTTTCCAATACTTGACTTATAATTACTACTGTTATAGCGCAGACAACAAAACACTCAATTTAAGCAATTTCACATGATGGTATAATATCCACATCGATATCGTAAAATCTCATTATAACATCAATAAAACGCGACCAATTAACCTGGCGAGCCTTATGTCAAAATCCTCATACAAGTTGTATAAAATTTTGACATTAGGCTGGCTTTTAAAAACAGTTGGGTTATACGTGAAAACTTCGTCGAAACTACTAAACTTACATACACAAAAATCTTTGGTAAGATCTTGTGCCAATTAAATAAAAAAAGAACAGCGCGCGCTCGCTCCTGATTGGCCCTGCGCGCGCAGCTGCGCTCTCATTGGTTAGATTTTAATGGCGGAAATTTGAACAATTATTATAAATAAACTATTGTCAGCTTTTACTCTTGTTGTTTGACTAATTGCATTAGTGAAGATAAAGTAGTGTATGCAACTGCATATAACACGGGTATTAAAACACTCGTTACTATTATGAAACTCGCTGCGCTCGTTTCATAAACTCACACTCGTGTTTTAATACCCTTCATTATATGACAGTTGCATAAACTACTATTATAGTTGTTCCATTATCTCTATTTTTTTTTATTGTAAAGGACCCCACCCGACTTCAGTAGACATTTTTTAAAACTGACATGCGTACTAGGTAATAAATATGATTTGAATATTATTTCTTGCTTTTTAGAGCTGTTTTTACTTTATGTTTCCTGTTTTTTGAAGTCAGTTTTTTTTTTGTAAAAAAATATTTTATTTTACGATTTTTAGTGATGGGTAGACGTAGACCTAACAAGGATGTTTCTCGGATGAGGAAACGACGGCCTAGTAGATAGTGGTATTTTTATGTAAAACTTCAATTTTAATTAGATATTATTTTGTACGAACTAAACATTTGGGCATATTGAACCGTATGAAGTAAGCCCAACAAAAGGTAACTGCTGTAAATCGTTGAGAAATTCCCTCGACTGTCTACGGTCTCCATCGTCAGACCTGAAAGCACTTATAACTTATATGGGTGCAAAGTTCTTATCAATAGAAATGAATTAAGACCAAACACAAGGTAGCTACTGTAAAACGTTGAGGAGTTCCCTTGACTGTCCTTCGTCTTCAACATCAGACCCCTAATGACAGTCACATTTCATCTAGGTGTAAAGTTTTCATCAATACAAATTAATCAAGCCCAAATACCATGTAATTGCTGTAAATCGTTGAGGAGTTCCCTCGACTGTCTTTGGGCTTCATCATCAGATCGACTCCAGACCTTCATTAAATAGTAGTGCTTTAAAATACTTAATGAAAACATTAACAAACGCACTAGTCGCCCCTACGGTTTTCGAAGGTTCCCCTCGATTTCTCTGGGATGCCATCATCAGATCCTGGTTTCCTTATCATGGTACTACCCTTGAAATATCTCCTTTCTAACAAAAAAAGAACCATCAAAATCGGTTCATAAACGACGAAGTTATCGGCGAACACACATAAAAATATATATATACGAGTCGAATTGAGTAACCTCCTCCTTTTTTGAAGTCGGTTAAAAATATAAGAGACGGTGCCATAAAATTTATCGTATTTTTGTTTAAATAACAAGAATAAATAGCTTCGCAATTTAACTTGTTGATACCTACAAATTAAAAATAATAATAATTATTAATAATAATTAAATAAAATGATTTGTGTAAGTTTTAAGCATGTACAGTCACGAGTATTAACATTTATAGACTTTTGAGTAGTTTTGACTCTTATTCCATTGTATTAAGAGTTATGTTGGTGACATGTTAATGCTCGTTACTGTCCGGGTATACTTTATTTCTTCTTCTTTTCTTTACAAATTGTAAAAAATTAACATCAACGATTAGAACTTTAAAATCCACATTGATTTTTCCCCTTACCACGGAATCTTAACAGAACATTGATGAAAGAAGCTTAAACTATTTGTTTGTATGCGTGTAAGTTTGTTAAATAAACAATCATTTATTTGATTAATGTTTAGAAATAAAATACACTCTACTTTTGATCTTTTATTCCTTTTTTTGTTTCTTTAACATAAATAGCATTTATTTTTAATTATTACAAGTTACAGTTACAAACGTACAATATGCATTGCACAATTAATAAATAATAATATAAAATAATTCATTTATTTTAAACTACTGCACCGTAGTACGGCTCATAACAACATTGTATTCTATAGCGATGGTGACCTTATAATAGAAAAATATTGAAAAAAAAGCTTAGATTGTTTTTGGTTCCTTTATTTGATTGATTTAGCGTTACATTAAAAAAATGATGGCGGGACGAACGGTCGGCGTATGGCCATAAAATGAGACACGGCGACGTTAGGGCGAGCCGCTGCGCCGAGCGCCCGTCCCGACTCGCAAACACATCACAGATGGCGCTACTGAGCGGGCAAGCCCAGTAGCGCCACCTGTCGTCTGGATCATACATCACTTAACGAACGACTAGGCTTATACCCGACCGGAATTGCGCCCCATTATCGACTGGTGGAGAGAAATGCTGGTGTTGTGGGGCGAAGGGGGTAGCGTGCTCACTCCGAGCTGAGGGCACGGGACTCTTGGACAAGGTAGACCTGGGAGCCGGGCACTGTGGAGGTGGTGACGAAGGTGCGGTGCTTGGCGCGGATGAGCGTGAGGTTGCTCTCGGCGACGTCGGCACGGTCTTCAGCGGCCTCGAGCTCACGCTGGAATCGTCGTACCCTGGTCACACTTTGTTGGGATACGCCCTCCTGAAAGCAAAATGTAGTCAATTGATTATTATTTTACCTACAAGACAAACAAATACTACCAGACTTGATACCTCCCAAACATTGATATATCCCATATAAAATAAAAAAGGCCATTTAAAACCAACGCACCTGTTCTGACAATTGCCTCTTGTAGATGTTGACCTTCTGGGAAACCTTTTCCAGCGAGTCCTGGAGGAGAGAGATGTTCTTCTGGTCCTCCTCGCATTGGATCATCACTTCCTTGACTTGACGCTCCTTCTTGCGGAGGATCTTGATGGTCTCAGCGTGCCTCCTCTTCTCCTCGTCAAGTTCAAGTTCCATGTCCTTGATGCGTGCCTCCAGTTTGCTGATGATGCGCTTGCCACCGACGATGGCGTTAGCTTCAACCTCCTCCAGGCGGACGGAAATATTCTACAAAGCAATCGTTTAGATAAGATTTTCAGTTAAGTAATAAGAAAAATCATAATAATATTGACTGTTGTTGTAAAGCTGGTGTAAATTCTTCAGTTATACGAGTATGAATGTTAATATTGTTCGCTTAGTTTTTGGTATTGATTGGAGTTATTCGCTTACTTATATTTATACGTTTTCAATATACTTCGCCTTACCTTTACTTCGATCTCGAGGGACTTCTTTACGGTTTCAATCTTGACGATCCTCTCCTGTTCTTCGTGCAAGTGTTCGACGGTGTGCTTCAGCTCAGTCTACAAATAATTATGAAATAGATTTTTAATTAACACCTTAAACGCCATTTGACCACCCTACAATTTAATTTCTATTGTGTCTGGGCCCGGCGGCGGTCAACCTGTTAAGTAGTTTACCATTTATTTTATATGATCACTTAAAGTCTTAGAAAATATTAGAGATACTATAATTTGGAAGTATAAATCATGTGAACCGTGAACAGTAAATTGATTAAGAAACTACTCGCTACTTTTTTGCTACAATCAGCCCGCAGTTTGTAAGCTAGGTAGGGTACAAAATATTTTACACGTGATTGTGTAAGCTTGCTGGCTTCATATTCCGATACCAGCAGGAGTGGAGTCATTTGCTTGCCCACTTATAAACAAAAGCTAGAGTAAAAATAGAAAGGTTAGGCATGTACCTGAACGCGCTGGAATCTCTCGTCGGCGATGCGCAGCTCCTTGGTGATCTCGTCGTAGTCAGCGGCGACGGCGCCGAGCTCTTGCTCGATCTTTGCCTTGCTGCTGGACAGGTTGACGTTGATGACGGTCAACTCATTGATGCGGGTCTGAGCCTCCTCGAAGGTCTGCTCGAGGGTGCGCTTAGCGCGGAGGGCCTAAAACAAAGATCGAGATTATTATCATCATCACCATCACCACCAGTTCATTTTATGTCTCCCTTGCTGAGACACGAGACTTCTTTATGGAAGAATGGAAACACTTTAGACGAGAAAAACAAGCCTAGATTGTGTTTGTGGTATTACGGACGTCTAGTGTTATCTTTACCACTTTAATAAATGTATTGTGAAATCCGGTAAACTAACCCGAAAGCTAATACTTTTTAGTTAGTATGGATTCTCATCATTAACGACAGTAGTCTAACGTGGGTATGAGGGTTGGAGGTACGGTTTCTCGTCCCCGCCCGATCCTCTAAATGCCACTCCACATTTACAGAATACAGTAAACATGCACACTAGGTTAGGCCCAAGACACCGTAACAAGGGCAACAAGGGTACGAAGAACCGGTTCACACACGCTCTATACCAGGTACAGACATGTACCTGGGCGCTTCTCTCCTCCTCCACAGCCCGGTCAACCCGAGCCGAGGTCCGAGCCTTAAGAGGCGCCCTCGGGTTGTTCCGCACCCCGATCCGATCCGAACCCTTAGGAGAATCTAGTAGGGCATGGGGACACGCACTTAAGTGCGTGATGTTCCCTCCCATTCCCTCTAGAAAACCTCCAAAGGATCACCTTTTGATTCGTTTCACACGGCTTGAGGAACCCTTCAAGTTTCTCGCCGCCCCCAAACAAGCCCCGTAAAGCTGAAAATGCCGTCTAAGGCAAACAACAATATCTCTCCAAAAAAAAAGGTTTCTCGCATTCAATGCAAGCAATTTTCCATTCGGCTACCGACGTTTCATTGAACGAAGAAACATATAATGAATGGGTGTTTAATTAATTCACTATTTTAAAACGGAAGGCATTTGAAAACCACGTCAAGGTGCCAACAAGATGCATGTCGTTAATAACACCCATCAACCGGTATAGATACTATGAATCATAAGATCATGAGACATATTTTAAATATACACGGCCATGGTTATTTCATTCATGATCTAGTTATTTTTTTTAAGTAATTACCTAATCATTTAGTGCAACGAAAAAATTAAGTTTGTTTACCTGCTCGTAATTACCACGGATCTCCTCAACCTCGCCGGTGAGCGACTGTATCCTGCGCTGAGCAACGCCATATTGATCGAGGGTCACTTGCAGCTGCCTCTGGACCTCGTCGTAGTGGGTCTGGATCTCGGTGAGCTGAAAGTGATACAGTAATTAAGATTTGGACGATAAGAGACTTAACACTTTGAAATACAAGTATTTTCATTATTGAAAATGAAAGTATTTATATACTAACTGAATATACAACATCTTTTTAAATTTTCACAAATAATTTTAATAATTAGCTAAAAAACTAACAGATCTTAAACATATTTATGCAAAATATAATTTACAGAGCGTAATTTACCTGCAGGGATTGCTTTTTGATGGTCTTCTGGAGATCAATGTTGGTCTTGTTGGCGACGTCAAGCGTGAGCTCAAGCTCGGTGATCTGAATTTGGAGCTTCTTCTTGATGCGGGTCACCTCCGTCTTGAGCCTAGTCTCAGCCTCGACTACGCGAGCGTTCAACTGCTCGATCTCGATGCTGGTCTGCTTGCTAAAAAGAAAGAGAAACAACAATTACATTACATTCATTTTAATCACAATGTACATTGAAAATTAAGCCGTTTTTTTATATACTACCTGCTATCAAACATAAAACTGGTATTTATGTGCTCTAATTGATGCAACGTGCTTTTTAAATCCTGCAAGCGCTCCTTGTACGACTCATCAATAACCGGAATTTCTGTCTGAATTCTCACCACACATGTCGTTGGCGACGTCTGACGTATGCTTCTTATTGTCTCCGAATAAGATTCCTGTAAATTTCGCTCAGATACATTTGACATCTTAGACTCGACCTGTTTTGACATTATGCTCTTTGATAGTTGGGCGTAATTGCGATCTATCGCGCTTTTTTTAGCTTCAGTGTCCAATCTACGTATCCTTCCTTGATCTACGTTTTTTCTACTTTCCTCCAACAAAGTTTGTGCAATAGCTTTTGCTGATTTGCCTCTGTACATCATGGCCTTGCCTCTTAATTCTGATCCCACATTTACCTGGGCTTCATAGAGTTCAAGCTCCTTCTCAATGTCATCCATTCTTTTTTTCTGCCTTTCTGCTTTAATTTTTTCTCTATCAACTTTCTTCTTTTTGGCTTTTACTGTAACACTCTCTGTACCTACATGCTTTGTCACATTAGCAGCTGCAGCAGTCGCTACCACTGAAAAGGCAGAACGTTTAGCTACGTCGAATTTGTTGAGATCTCGTTTCGCTTGCTCAGCTACTTCGTGTGAAATCCTTGACACGTCTTCTGCGGAGTAGACTCGTATAGGCTTATCGAACCTGTACTTATCTAACCCTCTCTCATTGTTCCAAGGCAAATGAGGAGGTCTTGCTGCGATGCCTTTTTCTTTAGCAGAAATGTAGTCTATCATCGGCTGATAAAAATGGATACCGTAGCCATAATTATCTTCGTAGACAGAGGTAGGGGGTTTGTGCCATTTATTGTAATTAGGCACGTTAACTGGAGGCATTATAAGGCAATCTGAAGATTTAACGTCAAATGTCGATCGTTTCGTAAATTTAATCGAACACCTCGACGTGCGCCGCCTAGGGCCGATGTTGCGTAATTAGGGCAAGAGTAAAATAATCGTCGTCTTTTGTAGATTTTCAGTTGCACCTATGTGCCAATCTTCGTGTATAATCGCCGGTAATATTCACCAATCAGCTAAGCGGTTATATATAAATGCAACTCGTGCCAATAATTTGCAGTATATTAAGAAGAATTATGTTACACAGATCCGATTTGCCGGAAATATGCTATAGGTCCACATTTATATTTTTAATGACTACTTTCGATATATGGTCCTGATTACTTTCTTTTGGGATTAATTAACTATTATTTATAGTTAAGGGCACAATTTATCAATCCTCTCTTGGATTGAGTCCAATGATAAAAGTGTGTCATGGTTGTGATTATCGAGCCCTGTCGGTCACATTTTTTAGTGACACACGTCACTCAATTGTTAGAAGGGGGGATGAAACTTTCGTGTTGAAAGATATACTGCATTAGTAGTTCCGACTGCATTGGCGTCGGCAGTGTTTTGTTTTGTCTGTTGCTTCCATTTTCGATGTAAGTAGTAGTCGTCCATATTAATATAATTATCATATCCATATTTATAATTAACATTATAAAAAAGATTTAGTTTATGTTTTTATTAACTAAAATATCACGTGTTATAGAGGCCTCGGCCAGTCCATTCAAATTCAGCTTTTACCTTTTATATTATTAACAGTGATATAAATGGCCTATCTGCCTTAAGTTTGAGATGAGATCTGATAAAGAGCTTATATAATAGTTGTTGATTTGTGGTTACTATGTCTAACGATAACAAGTGTTATACTGATGTCAATAAAGTCGAAGATCACTTACCGAATGGCTTCAATCTCTTCTTCCTTCTCTTGGAGGCGGCGCTCAGCTTCGTGGCGGAACTGACCAAGCTCAGTGGTCAGCCTCATGGAACGCTGTTCTTCGGCCTTGCGTCCCTGCATCACAGAATTGAGATTCACATTAATAACACTTCATCACCTAACTAAATCAATTACAAAACTGAGTTGAAATGAAGGTAAAGCAGTTCAATCTTCAATTTACTTAGCTATATCTTTGTGTTTTATCCCTAAAGATATGTTGTCCTTAAGTTTTTGGAATAATAGTTAAGTTTTTGAGGCAGGCGAATAACGCAGCTGTGCGAATGTATTGGCGTTTCTGAAAGTGTCATAAGGTGATTGAAAATCATTTCTAATAAGTTTTGATTTGGTAAGGACCAAACTTTTAATAATCCTATTGGTGTGTGTTTTATTGACTGTCAACTGCGCTGCATTAATTACTTTCAATTGTTTTGATAAAATTAATTTACCAAGTTTAGTTATAACCTGTACGAGTATAAGCTTGTGAGTAATTATCCTACGTCCCGTTTTCAAAATTAAGTTCTTTTTTATTTCTGATCAAAGTCTGAATTATAGCATCAATCAAAGCTAAATAGACATTATCCGGTATATCCAAGAAACGAGACACTTTGCTAAAAATAAAGTTCTATTCTAGTTCGGTACGGTTTGGCCGGGTGTATCGTAACTCCCGTGTTGTCTGAATAGTTGCCAAGCTCTCGCTAACTGCACACAGATGGCAGATACAAGTGTACATTGCATGAAACTAAATGCTGGCGATATTTGTGGATTTAATTAGTAGTTAAATGACAGTTTCTGCTGTTTTAGTAATTGATTATGGCGGACTTATTGCCTGAGGCATAAAGTAAAGTAAGTTAAAGTAAGTGCAGAAATGGCAAATATGGCAATTTAAAGCGATAAAAAAGTGGACTAACTTTCTATAAAATTTGTTACGTAAAGGTTCTTGACTAAATAATCTGAATCAATAAAGAACTGGTCATTTTTATTTTTATTGTCAGAAAAAAAATTAAAACTAAATTTTTTTTATTGCTAGGATCTGACTTATAGACTATATACATATGTAGTTCGACTGGTCGGCGATCCTTCCCCTTAATACAAGCTTTTTTACCTCCACAGAGCATTAAATTTCATAAAAACATAAGAACTTGCTCAGTGGCGTGCACTTGGAGAGGCTTACGTCCAAGACTTAATAGGCTGAAGATGATGATGATCGTAGAAACTGAATTGGTATTGTTAGCTGCGGTGGTTTTTTGGTGGTGGCACTTTCGCAGCTCAGTATCATTTAAAAAAAACAGATTTGCCTATCCAAAAAGTTAAATTAAACTTACAGCCTCAGCCTCCTTGTAAGCAGCGGTGAGTTCCTCTCGCTCGTTCTCAAGACGGCGCAGCTCGATCTCGAGCTCGTGAAGACGGCGGGTCAACTCCGTGAGGTTCGCACGAGTTTCGTGCAATTCATCTGGAATGGGGTACACTCGTTATTTTAAGCTCTAAATTCCTACCCTAAATTTCTTCAATACATTTTCGACCATATACTTGAGGCATAAAGTTCAAAGTCTATTGAGGAAATTTGATAGTTTGTGGTAGGTTGATGTGCAGGCGTGTTTACAGGGAGGCGATTTCGAACCGGTGACAAGTTATCACGCTATGATTTTCATTTATAATTTCATCTCCCACTCTTATTCGAAGTAACAAATTTTTGACACACAAAATTCTTGAATAGTTTCTTGATCATCAAATTGTAAATAATGCTAAAACTATTATATTTCATAATGTAATTCATGTCACTATTAACTTTGAGATCACTGGTGATATTCAAAAACTACCCCCCTGGTTGGCAATGCGTGAGTCATAAGCGTCCACGGTAACCGCTTATCATCAAGTACGCCTTATGCCCAATACTACATTAGAGGTATAAAAAACGAACAGCTTGTTATCTCTAATTTCGAAATGATACTTAATATTGTTACTAATTGTTACTCCCGTATTTTATGCATGTCCGTATAAAAGTTTTAATTGTTGTCTTTAATAGGTAAGGATCAGAAGTATTCAAAAGCACAATATCCCATTAGAGCTAGATTATCTATCTTAAATCCATAACCTCCATATTTAATTATTACTGGTGTTAACATATTTCTAATTCAAAAAAGTCACAAAAACATTGTCTACTAACTACTTTTAAAATATTAAACCTTTCGTGTATTCTTAAGAAAATTTTACTTACCACCCAGTTTCTTGTTCTCGCGACCAAGAGCGTCCTTCTGCTCGCGGGTCTTGTCAAGCTCGTGCGACACTCGCTGGAGTTCGGTCTGCTTGAGGCGCAGGTCACGCTGCGACACCTCGTACAGCTGCACCGTCTCCTCAAGGCGGGACTTGATCTCAATGTTGACACGCTCCAACTGCTCAGTCCTCTTTTGCAGCTCCCGAGCTGTTCCGTTGGCCTTCTCCAGATCGATGATGAGCACTTCAACCTTTTAAATTGTACATAATGGATTTTAAATACGTTTACGGAAGTCTATTATCCGAATGGTTTTGTTAATAATGAAGGAGGGTTTTATCAAAAAATTAAAAATGTTGCAGTAATGTTCAGGACTTATCAGGCTCACCTCGCTCTGCAGACGGGACTTCTGCTTCTCAATGCTGCTGATCTTGGCAATGAGGGTCTCAATCTGTTCCTCTTGTTCCTGGATGCGGATGGAGTACTTGCGACGGATCTCTTCGATCTCCTCAGCCCTGGCGGAGGCCTCAGCCTCGAATTTGGACCTCCAGTGAAGGACCTCGCCGTTGGACTTGACCAGTTGGCGTTCCAGGTCCAAGCGAGCCTCGGACTCTTCTTCCAGTTGCACACGAACAGACTCCAAGTCGATCTCTACCTATGATATATAAAAAAAACATAAATAATTGCTATATTTTATACTAAAATGACCCTGTATGGGACGTACAACATTTTGCCACCCTCATCAAAAGTTGGAATTGTTGGTCAATGAACACAAAATCTTATTTCAACTTTAATTTAACCACGTGAAGAGTTCGTATAGAATATTTTGTTATTTACCTGGTGTAGGCTAGCCTCAAGGAGAGAGCGGCGTCTATCCTCATCTTCGAGCCTGCGGCGAGAGTCTTCAAGCTGGCCAGCCAGCTGGCTTCTCAGGTATGAGACATTCTCGATGTTCACCTGAAAGTTCACTTACAAGTTTTATTTTATATAGCTTGTGTTTTAATTTACACAGACAAAAACATTAAGTATCCTTATTAACGAAAAGATAATTAAAATTATATTGGTCAGACAATTTTACATTAAGGATTTTATGTTTTTGGATAAAACATTGGAAACATGATCGAGAAAACAAAAAATCACCTTAAGGTCTTGAACTTCCTTGATGAGCTCAACATTCTCCTGTGACAGGCGCTGCTTGTGCGACGTGATGTCAACAATGGTGCGATTCAGCTCCTCGATCTTAATGTGAAGTTCACTGATGGAGATCTCGAGCTTTTCAACGTGCTTGGTGATGGTGTACTTCTCCTTGGTCACGTTCTCCACTTGGGCCAACAGCTCGTACACTTCAGCTTGGAACTTGGACTTCTCCTTCTCAGACCTGATGACAAGGAAAAGTAACATGCAATCACACCGTAAACAATATTTGTGACACCTATGAATATTAAGTACTAATGATGTCGACATCAAACGCACAGCGTCGCAAAGTTTCGCACAGCATACTTATTCTCTAGATAAATAATATACAGTTAGTAATCTGTGTGCTGAAGATAGAGCTATGTTAGAAATCCCGTTTCCTCACCTGGCTTTGCCTTTGGTAAGCTGGTCGATTTGTTCCTGGAAGTCGACGACAATTTCCTGGTGCTTCCTCTTGAGCAGATGGGCGGTCTCTTCGGATTCCAGGTGGACATCTTCCAGTAGTTTGCGGAGCTTGGTAAGTTCGGTATCGCGTTTCCTGTTGATCTCGAACTGAAAAATTACGATATCATTTCAAAATATGCCCCCTACACGTGATTGGGGCGCACATTTGAATTATTAAATAATTTGTCATGCATTTAAATACATGTACTTTTTATATTAAAAAAATTGTGGCATCCTTGTAAAATATTTGGCAATCACTTGTATCTACTTTCTAGGTTACAATAAAGTTTTACCATCCAAATAAGATCAAAATACTTGGGAAACATATTTTCATTGATTCCTGCAAACAAAACACGGACACAAACCATCGCATAGCAAATTTCGCAAAGACTTATTAAGATTATTCAATTCGCATAGCTCTTTTAATTTTAATAATGAAACATTTAAGTTATAGATGGAGGATGGAGATCTTCAATTTTCATTTTCAGCTGTTGAAGATCATTGTTTTTGTCAAAAATATCATGTAGAAACTCGGTGTCATAGTGTTGTTTACATCGTTCTTCTATAGCAATAGTATATGTTGTTCTTATTTCATAATCAGTCATTTGTCCAAACGATAGACTTTCGTCTTGTTAAAAACCTAGATTAATATTTTTTGATGAAAACCAAAATTTTCTCATAAGTCCATTTCATTATTGTTTTGGATTAAAAATTTTGGCCATTCTTGTTTACGTTCTTCTTGTTAAGAAAGTTGATTAAAACTTGTACAATTCTGTTTACTTTCTTTTTGGTTGATAATTACTTGTAGGTTTAAATTTTCTTTTTGTTATTCATCAATTTTATCACTGTTTGTAGATTTCTTCTGGAGCTTTCTGTTATACCTTAACAATTTATACCTATGATGGGAGCAAAATTTACAAAGACAATTAAATAATGGATCATCTTGTTGTATTTACCTGACTCTCAGCTCCACCTTCAGCTTCCTCCAGCCTCTCAGAGAGTTGGATAACTTGCACGCTCAAATCTGCCTTTTCCCTCTCGATCTAAAATATATTGCTTTTATAAGAATTTGTTTTTCAATCTAGTATACAGTTAGTATTATTAATAAACACCAAAATATTATAATCAGTGGCAAAGGGGCTTAATGGCAATTGATAAACAATCATATATTGAAAATTACCTATTTTTTCAAAATCATACTACTTTGATGACGTTCCTCCAATTTATACCATCCCTAAGTATTATACAACGAACATTACACGGAACAGCGATGTCCTTCGCATATTTCAACATTGTACTCGTCTAAAATAAGAAACGGTTCACATCTCACATCGATCGGCTGTGACTAAGTCGGATATTTTCGCCACTCATACCGCAGTCTATTATTATATTTCAATATTGTGGCATTCTCAACGGGAACGAGCATCATTTGGCCCAGTTTCAAAAGTGAGACCGGAGAGCGTGAAGTTGAGATTCAGAGAATGCTTTCGCTACGTGGCTAAATATATCGTGCGTGCAAGCGACCAGCGGGCGGCCGCGGCGAGCGGCGAGCGGCGCGCGGCCGCTCAGTGCCGCGCCGCGCTCGCGCCGCGCGCCGCCCGCGATACGTGCGGAACATTGCAACGATCAGAAATAGCACACGCAATCTTGGATCGTATAAAGACATTTCTATAATTCAAAATGCTCATATTGATGCCATTGAACTTTATGCCTGTCGATCATTGATGTTTATGAACTTTCTATTTTGTTTAGACACTTGTTACTTCCGCACACTGTTACGGACACTGATTATAATTATTTTAATATTCACCACAACACTTGAAATTTAATGTATTAAAAAAATTGTGAAACAAGTATTTTTCTTAACAAAATTAGTACATATATTTATTAGTTGAATAAAAATAGAAAAGTTTCACTGCTGAAAATGTTAGCATAGTTAGCAGCACAAACGTCCAATGATGTTGCTGGAAAAAGCGTTTAGGTAGATTATGAAGTAAATTTTCACATATAGAGTGCAAAGAAAAGCGATAATCAAGCAGCGATATTAATAGAGGTGTGGGAGAGGCGCCCCGCCTACACCTGAGCGCGCGCGCCCGCTATGGACTCGCGGGCGCGCATATCACATTTCGCATGCGAGAGGCTTACCCTCTGACGCAGCTCCCTTTCGGATTCCAGATCATCATGGAGGAGACGAATCTTGTCCTGAAAAATATAACAGACTCTATCATGTTTCCGCAACCACTTCACAAGCACTGCACTGAATCTGAATCGGTACGGCCGGTACCTCCAGCCTGGAGAGAGCACTCAGGTCGGCGCTATACTCGATGTTAACGTCGGTGGTGCCGCCACCGCTGCTGCGGTAGGTGTACTTGGAAGTCTTCGCCACGGCGGACATTGTCGCTGGTTCGTCTCTCGGTCGGCAGTCGGCGCTACGTTACCGGTCGGGCACCGTTCGACTAGTGAGAGCGGGAGCGGGCGGCGCGCGCGCACCAGGCCGCCCCGCGCCGCCCGCGCCCCGCCGGCGCCCGCCGCTCCAGGGCGGCCGGCCGGCTGGAGCTCACGGATCGTGTTACCACCCCCGCGCACCCCCCTCTCAGCCTTTTATAGACACGCCCGTCTTGACGCCGTCGCGGTAGTCTTTTATTTGTTTTGCCCAAAATTTGGCGATACCCTTTACGTGTGAAAAGCTTTGTCGGTCGCGGGGCCGAAGCGGCGCGCGCGGGCGGTGGTCCAGCCGCTTCCTGGTGGATTCCTGCCGGTCCCTGGCACCGCCCGCGCTCCGACACTGAATGCCACCACCAGCTGAACTTAACAATGAACTTCTACTTGTTAAATTAACCCCTTATGTTCACCAATCTGTAGGATGTTTATAAACATTAAATTATATTGCTTGAGCCTCATTTAATGGATAATCTCAGGCGGAGTCATGTTTACATTATCTGATGCACTATTAACCTCGGTGTTATTATTACAACTACTCAAGTTATAATTGTAAGACGCTTTCGTAGCGTCGTAGCTCGTAGCTACTAACTTGCTTTAAGCTAACGTTGACAGCAATAATTATGGAATGTGATAAAATATTACCACTTATAAGTATTTGTCGAAAGGTAATTAATTATTTAAAGTGTAAAATTTAAAAAAAAACACAATACTTATCGATTAAGTCAACTAAAAAAACTCTAGATGTAGCGTCTTTAATATAACTATTTTTAATAATTGTTTGCAGACCATCTAGCGATTACAGGTTATTTATTTATTTATTTTATTATACCGTGACTAACAGCTATTTTACATAAATACACATTTAAATAGCTAAGGAAAGCCACACAAATAAAAATAGCATGAAGTAAAAGTACACATAAACAAAATACACATAAAACTACCTAAATAAAATAATTTTGACATTCGTAGGTAAATAACTGAATTTTGGGCCTGGGCGTTTACAATTCTCTAGTAACAAGAATACACGATGTTTTGTTTATTTTTCAAATAAGTTATTTTTTTACATAAAATCTTTGTTGAAAATTGAAAAAATTAAGAGTAGCCCTTTTAAAAATCACGGGGTTGTTTATCGCCTTTCAATGTCTGGCTTAAAGTAAGACAGAAATTGCAATTACGATCACATAATTTAAAAAAAATACAATACGAGTATTTATTTAAAAAACAAAAAAATAAAGTTTAATAACTAGCTGTCAGGGACTACTAGTTGCCTATGAGTAACGTTAATAAAAAACCTGGTTTTAAGCAGACATATTCTTCTCTATACATATAAAATTCTCGTGTCACATGTGAGTTGCCATAGGTACTCCTCCGAAACGGCACGATCGATTTTTATGAAATTTTATATGTATATTCGGTAGGTCTGACAATCGGTCGTAATCTATTTTTCACACCACCTGCTCGACAATGCCTCATTATATATCATGCAAACCTTACTCAAAGTAAATCATTATAACCCTTGTCTTTTGCCGGGGTGTAATGTTGTACTGAATTTCATTATAACCCGCCGGGCAGTAATGTGATTCTCACTTCTCTTAGTTCTTATTGTTATGCATTTAAAGTCTAATTTCGTCAAAATCGCGCGGCGCGCGGCTGCTGCAGCTGCTGGTGGCCGACGGCGAGGAGGTGGACGGCGGCGCGCGCCGCGCCTCATTTATTTGAAAATTGAACTTATTCGAAAATCGAGCTGGCCACGCCACGGCAAGCCGAACGAAAAAAAATCAATACTTAAAACAAAAGCCGCGAGTATTTCAATACGGTGCAATCAGTATCAGACAAAACTGCAAAAGAAGATAGAATAAAACATTAAGAAAATGTCGAGTGACGAAAGTGATTTAACTCCGGAGTCCGTTAAATTAGACGCCTTAGGTATTGTTAATAACCTACTACCAGAGAAGTCGAAGGAAAAATACTTGAAAGCTTACGACGATTTCCACAAATGGACAACTGCAAAAGTCGCAAAGTCTGTGTCGGAGTCAGTGCTTCTTGTTTATTTCGAGTATTTATCGTGTACAAAGAAGTCCAGCAGCCTGTGGTGTATCTATTCGATGCTCAGGTTAACAATAAGCATCAAACACGACATTAAGATAAATAAATATAGCAAGTTATTGGCATTTTTAAAGAGGAAATCAGATGGTCATCGAGCAAAGAAGTCAAAAGTATTGACAGCGCAAGATGTGGAAACTTTTCTGAATGAGGCTCCTGATCACGGCCATGAAAGTAAGTATGAGTACTGCCTACTTTTTAGTTACGTTTCTAGTACCTACCTATAATAGCTCTATAAAATAGTTAATGAATAAAAGGGTATTTAAATGGCACACATTTAAAAAATACACATTCTAAGGTTTTGTCGCAAGCTTTTTTATAATATAAAGGTCAAAAAATGTAGTAGTGTATCTATCTATTTACTCACAATCCTATTTTTTGTTACAGGTAGCCTTGATTTTTGGAGTGAATGGCGCATGTCGTGGAAATGAACTCGTAAACATAAAAGTCAATGATATCAAAAAACATGCAGATTTATTGCTGATTAACTTACCAGATACCAAAACAAATAGAGAACGTTCGTTCATAGTTCGTGAAGATTATGCAAGAATTGTTGAAAAGTACCAAGCTCTGCGCCCCTCTAATATAACACCAACAGATTTTTTATCGGTTACAGTAATGGCAAATGCACCAGGCAAGTCATTGGCAAGAATAAAATCAGCGCCATGCCAAAAGAAATTGCAAAATACCTCAAATTGCAAAATCCCGAGCTCTATACGGGTCATTGTTTGAGGAGAACATCGGCAAGTCTGTTGGCAGATTCAGGAGCAGATATGGCTCAGATAAAACGTCATGGTGGCTGGAAATCCGATGCGGTAGCGGAGGGCTACATAGAGAATTCCATACAAAACAAAAACAAGATAAGCTGTCGTATTGGTGACAACATTCATCTGAAAACTACGTCTATTATTGATGATCCTTGGAAACCTTTGCCACCACAGCCATCTAGCTCAAAATATATCCCGTCAAGCCCACTGCCTCAAGCACCACCTTCCCCAACCTTTACTGTGCCAAACGACCCTCACACGCAAGGTTCTGATGTATGGGGTGCTGCTACTCAAATAAATTCCACCTCAACTAACATAAGCGTACCAAAAAATATAACCATATCTTTACATAACTGGACTAATGTATCAAACATCAATTTTAATTTTTAATTTACTTTTTATTGTTATTTACTGTGCTAATTATATATAATTAGTAATGAAAATAGTATTTTAATAAATAAAATACTTTTTCTAGTAGCCTTGGTTTTTATTGTCTCGCAAAAGGTGAGAAAAGTAGAGTATACTCCTCAGGGATAAAACTGATTTTGCCTTGGGCGCGCTTAAATCCTTCACTGCTCTCAGGACTCCATTTTAATTCCCTCGCTTCGCTCGGGAATCAACTCAAAACCCCCTCGCTTCGCTCGGGAGTTAAATCTGGAGTCCTTCGTTACGCTCAGGATTCAAATATCGCGCCCGTGACATAATACAGTGCTTTATCCCCTTGGTGTACAATCTACTATTTTATACCTCTAAGTGATAAGGGATAAGACCCCAAACATTATTTTTCCAATACAAAATGTACCACGATTTCTTTGTTTTGTTGTCATAGAAACGGTTTGATTATATTGTCGACATAGAAATGTCAACAATATAATCAAATCGTTACGAACTGTCAAAGCGATACGAAGTCCACTGGGTCAGCTAGTTGTATTATAAGATTATATAATATTATTACTAGTTGACCCGGCGGACTTCGTACCACTTTGACAGTTTCTATGACAACAAAACAAACAAATCATGGAACATTTTGTGTTGGAAAATTAAATTGTAAAAAATAATTGTTTGGGATGGACCACCCTAATCACTTAGGGGTATAAAAAATAGATTACGACCGATTGTCAGACCTACCGAATATACATGTAAAATTTCATAAAAATCGTTAGAGCTGTTTCGGAGGAGTATGGCAAGTGTGTGATTTTTTTTCATTACGCAAAACGACAAAGTGGCGTTTTGTTTTTGGCACCAATCATTTCGGTATTCTGCGTATTTGGTATTATGCGTATTTGGCATTCTGCGTATTTGGCATTCTGCGTATTTGGTATTATGCGTGGATTTATTTCAATTTACAATGTGGCGTTTTGCGTTTTTGACATTATGCGTGGAAACGACATGTGACACGAGAATTATATAGATGGTAGTGCTAAGTTTGTTGAACAAAAAAACGTACATTTCTATGTTGGGGTTTTATATCTACGGAACCGACAGCAAATTAGTACGATACGATCTTGTTAGTTTTCATTTAATTCTTTTAAAAGCTTAATGTACTCATCTCGGGTGATGTGAAAACATTGACTCATTTCTCGTGCGGGCCAATATTCTTGGTCTATTAATTTCCATACGCTTCTAACGACAACGTATAATATACTCTCACACATGACTCAAGCGGCGACGATTATTCAAACGTATTTTAAATTTGGAGATTTTATGAATTCAAAATGTTTTAAAAAGTTTAGGATAATTGAGCTCCTGTCAATGTCACTGCGCCATATCGCTTTTAACTCGGAAAAATAAGGTCAGTAAGTGTATAGGACGAGAGACCTTGAACTGAGAAGAACCGGCAAGGACCTCAGCAAGGGCGTTTATTTTCTCTTTGTTTTACACCGTTAAATACTATAATAATATAATATATAGGTAATCATCAATCACCATTACGGCTGAAAGCTGTTCATTTCTGGATATACTTCACTCAAAAATCACCGCAATATATTAAATGGGTTTTTGTCTTACGTAAAATTTGTTATAGAACAAAAATATACAAGAGTAATAGCCATTCAAATGGCACCTATGTGGAAACAACTGGCTGGAAGATGGTAGTAGTAAGTGCAACAAACTAGGCTGATATTAGTGCTTCATACCTTACATAACCTCTGAATACCCTCAAACTGTATAATTCAGAAGCGCACCTATATACATACAAATGTGATTTGAGTAATACACCAATTGAATACTTTGGTGAAGGCTTTCTTAACAACATAAGTCTTCTTCAATCAAGATGCAATAAACAAAACACAAGAAATGTTTGAATTCGTACAGTCAAGTAGACAGTTTACACGTATTTTTGATATATAAGATTTGAAAGCAATTTATTTTATTCCTTAAACACATTACCTACATGTATTTATGATACATCTTTAAAAGCAATTTGTATTTTATAAACAGAGTAATTTATGTTCCATCACTAAAATAATTACGGAGCTTTATACTGTGGGGCCGTATAGACTGCTAGGCAAAAGCATCCATCGATGAAATCAAGTCGCTACAATTGATGGGTATGGCTTGCCATAAGCGAATTGGTGACAAACCCGGGTTGTGCATCGAAAATCCACTTAGAGCAACCTGGGAATTGATCTCGTTCATTATTTTGTTTGGTGAAAATTTGCTACCGAATCATTCCGCGGGCTTCAAATCCGCAGGGTAGGTTGCTAGCCTCAGGACATCTGGATCTGGGAGGCCGCCACTAGGTTGAACACTAGTGATTGCCAAACTAAAGATCCCAGTCATTCTAGCGGCACGTGAAGGAGATGTACAGTGGTTTTTAGTGGGTAGGCCCCTCCTCCTCCCGAATCCTTGTCAAGACCCTCGGATCTGAGCAGGAAGGCGGGAACTGCAGGGGAGAACCCCACATAACCAGCCGCTCCTCCCCGGGCGCGGTAGTACCAAAGGGGTTTACTGGATGGTATGGTCGACCCACTTAAAACCCTAGAGCCAGGTGCTCTACCGTTAGAGTAGGACCCCAAAAACTGCGGGCAGCCATTTACGGCCCGCCTCGGTCGTCCTTTTGGAACCTGCTCTTTTACGAGGCCTCAACCCTAGGGTGCTAGGAAGTGCCTCTCCACCTTGAGGAGTTATTGCGTGGAGTGGGAGTTCCCACCTCTGACTCACGACTAGGAATTAAACCCGTTTTGGGTCCTCTGGATGTCGGGCCAAGCGCTTGCCAGCGAGGCATTCACTAAAAGTCTAATTTTATTTTTATTTAACCGACATAAACATTATTATTCATTAGCGCCCACGCGGCTAGATGCGGTACGGAGCGTATCAAAGTGAAATGTCGTGGTATTTTGCTGCAGACTATTTATAATTGCAATCAATCATAACTCTCGGTTCATTTTTGTACTTTCATGTGGAAAATTTCTATCGAGTTATTTGTCACTTTACGAGGCTTACGAAATTACCTATTAAAATTAGAAAGATTAATTATCTTTAGAAAAGATCATGATGACATATCAAACTGATGGAAAATATTAATCTTATCTAAATAAGATGCCATTGGCCCTTACTTGTCGAATTATTCATATTATGTTATTGTAATACCGTGGTAGAGCTTTACCTACTGTTCAATAGTTTAATTGCAAAGTCGCAAAATGAACATTGAATAAAATAAGTAAAATTAAAATTTGTTGGTTTTATTACTACCTACATGGGACGGCAAAAATTCCGTGTACTGATCTTAAAACCTCAGCATGAAAACAACATCGAACAACATTTTTATTATTTTCAATCTTGTATACAATGCCATATATTAGTTACAGTACATTCCCACTCGGTCTTTCTGAGATTGATTGATGTTTTCTAGTAAAAATAATATTGTGTTACATCTATCAATACAATCCCGATAGTTTTTGATGAAGTACCTATTGACATATCACATAAACGTTCCGCTCCAATACATAAACCACATAGCACTAAGAATAAACAGCGATGACATTTTCTCGATGTATCTGAAGCTACGGGCTTTTGAAGATAAATGAGGCGTATCGCCGCTGCCAATAGGTGGGACTGTTGTTTTTTATAATTAACGAGATACATTTAAAAAGGTATAACACTAGAGTCTTATTTTATATGACTGTGTAGGGATTAGAATAGGAATAGTACATTACCATGAGACATTTTTTAAATTTATTCATTGAAGTACAGAGACCTTATGAAACTAAAAATATATATCGTAGGTTTTGTACTTGGTATTGGGTATTTGGTTGACAACTACGAAACAGGTGGTTTTTATTCAACTGTCGCTGGAGTCACAAACCAGTTGTTGACCACTATTTCTAATGATTAGAGGAAAAGGGATCGATCGCTGGTTGCTCTCGAGCACTTCTCTACTTGTTTACCTACCTACATAAACCTGCTGTTCCCTAAATGTTAATATATATTATTTAAGTATGGTATTGTGAACCTACCTCTTTATGGAAAGGAAGCGTGGTACTGGAAGATATTTCAGAATTGAAATAAGCAGCACCCTTGTACTACATTTACTTTACCTTTATTTTTGTTACCTTTTTATGTGTGTACATAAACTTGTAAAATAAATAAATAAGGAACTAAGTTCAGTAATTGACCAGCGTGGTGAGTTAGGTAAGGCCCGATCTTCCCATCTATTTTTGTTATATTGTGGTAAGGCCTGATCAGTCCGCTGAGGATGATGGTAGAAGTAGACGAACAGATGAACTTATACAGCATTTAAAAAAATGACTATTTGTCTCAAATATACAATAAAAAAATAACAATGTAATTTAGTATTTTAATATTTTATAGTTAATATACTTAGTTATTCGCAATAAAAAATACCATCACCGCCTTTATAGTCTGCACTGTCGACTATCGACTATCGACTTTCGAAATAAATGGATAGTGTTTCTAAAGTTATTAAAAGAAAGAATTACACAATTAAAAAACAAATTATTTATTCGAATTTTAAACTTAATAACTGCTGCGCAGGAGTCGGTATGCTAGCACTTTGCTACGGGGCGTAATAACGCCGTAACGACTACGACTTCGGTCTACATCCTTCGTACTACAATGCTTCTAATAAAAACAATATGTTTTGTATAAGATGTTTATTTACTTGTTGCTCTTTTAACTATCTTTACAGGTAAACCCTAATGTGATAGAGAGGCCTATTTACCTATACTAGTGGTTGCCCAGTGGTCGAAATTCGACCGTAATTTTATTAAGGCTGCACGGATTGTATCAAGCAATAAAAAAATTAAAAAGTTAGAATTGAGTATTGAATGGCATTGACAGATATCGGCCGCTCCTCTTCCATTTTTGAAAATTTTGAAAAGAGTATATATGCGTGTGTGTCAAATACATGGTAGTGTGTGTAATGTTTGTTTTATTGATTTAATGTATTTTTATGCATAATTTAAAAAAAAATAACATTCGGATAACCTTCTCTATATAAACTATAAGTGTGCGAAATTTCATACTCCTTCGTCTGCGCAATTTTCGTAAAAAGGTGTACAAAGTTTTTGCTTAACGTATTAATATATAGATAATTTAAAAAAAATATTGACACTCGGATAACCTTCTCTATATAAATTTTAAGTGTGCGAAATTTCATACTCCGCCATCCGCGCAATTTTCGTTAAAAGGTGTACAAAGTTTTTGCTTCACGTATTAATATATAGATACCATGTAGTTAATAAAATAACAATTCCGACTTGCAAAACAAACACGGTAAACAAAGTAATAAATAAACGTCTTTAATATATTTTATTCCGAATTACAAATAACATAAGTAATCCATTCAATATACAAATTAAGTCAAAAATAATTTACAATATGATGAATATTTATTTTATATCATATCATCATCATCATCATCACTTCAACAATCAACAACTTTACTTGTTTTTTTGTTTCTGTTTAACTCTTTGGGGCAATTAACTTTGGGATATTAAACAAATACTAAATTCAATGTGATGTAAATCTCATGTTTTGCTATTTATGAATTATGCTTCTTTCTTGAGATTGGCTTTAATATTAATCCTTATTAAAAATATAAATTCAATTCAAAGAAATAAAAATTGGAATCAAAAAGGTAAAGTTGCCAGCATACTTGGTAACTGTTTCCACGAACCCCATATTTTATTAAAAGCTATTTAGTGTTTTACTTACTCACAAATACTTTTTTTTATTTATTTACCATAACGCCTATTTGGAAATGCTTTAATCGATTGAATTCATAATAAAACTAACTTTTTACTTTTCGGTGAATAATAAAGTTCAAAATACTTTACAAAGACTTTACTTTTAATTATATACCTATATGCTTTAAATAGAGATAAACGAAAATGCATAGATATATATATAATGTTACATAATGAGCCCACGAGCCCCTCTAAAGAGGACATTTTTTTTAAACCTATTTAGTGTTTTCTTTCTCGTACATACATATAATCACGCCTCTTTCCCGTAGGGGTAGGCAGAGACCACTGTTTTCCACTTGCTACGAAAATGTAAATTAATTAACATTTACGCACGAGACTGTACTTCGCCCCTCTTTCAGCGGAGCAGGTGAGAAAATATTCGGTTATATCGGTACCTGTGATGTGGGCCGCGCGCTTCCCGCCTCCCGTGACTCAGCGCACTCAACTTATTAAAAGCACGCGTTTATGCTGCGCGCGCGCAACTTTACGACTCCGACGCATCGAACGCAGTTTGATGGTGATTGCAGTGTGCGACTCCGCAATAAAGTACGGGTAGTTTGAGGTATTAATATAGGGGATATTGACGGCGATTTGGTTTATTGATGACTGTAACGGTCACAGTTCTATTTGCTTTGCTTGGTACTTAAATGTTTTAACAACACATTGATTGGTGCGGGTTTGGTTTATTTGAGACTGTAAGCACACGACCACAGTTGTACCTATCAGCCTGTTTTGAAAAACTTTTAAAAGGAATATTGTTGAGTACAGTCTTTTGAGGCACCGGGGTGTGTAACACATTTTTCTACTTTGGTATCTGTATTTTTTCTACCAGAAACTGCTTTGATACATAATCCGTTCAAAAACACCCCACTTATGGGGCTTAGGCCTTAGGTACCACTGTGCATATAATACTATCATGCTTGGCCCACTGCGATTTGATTGTTGAGTGTATCCTTATGCCTGCTTAAGCATATCGATATTAACAAAGGTTTGATTAAAAAAAGCAGTTTCACATAATCATAAATTATTACATATAAAAACGAACCGCATCCCATAATTCCATCAGACATTTCAGTAATTCCCATTCCCCAAAATACGTTAAGACAGTCGCTCTTTAATAGTATTTTTTTGTGTGATCATTCGTTAGAACCCATTCATAAAGTAGTATAAGATGCATCTTCCAGTTCTCAAAAAGCGTCTGTGGATTAGTTGCGGAGAGAAATGTAGAAATTCCACGTCACATAAATAAGCGGAATTGTTGGCAACTGGCACCGTCATCCTTACCTACGCGTTGTGCTCGGAGTTCGGTGGTTCGGGCGTAAAGATCCAAATAAACTTTATGAAGTGCGAATCCGACGTGATGCTTACATGTTTCGGACGCATGACGATGAAGTTTAATTAGAAATGAAATAGTTTTTAAGAATTTACTCAGGTTTCATTATCTATAATAAATTATATTATCTGTAAAGGAGATGTTCGTTTTTGGGCCCTTATTTTATTACAGTTTTGAAGTGATGCTTTTCTGATAGATCTGCCTTCTGAGATAATGTTTCCAAAAAGAACTAAAATATAAAGAGGCCCCAACATAATTTAAAAAATATTTAAAAACTTGAAATCTTGTTATCTTCATCAAGCTTTTCTTATTATTTTTGGGTTCTAATAAAAGTTTTAAGTGTTTATTATACAATCTGTCCCGGGAAGTAGTAATCTAACTTTAAGAGCGTGATCTATGAATAATTTCATCGATAAAAATACCTCAAATCAGGGGTCTGACCCACCTCTCGCCAAATTACAAGAATTTAAGTTTTTTCTTTTTAGTATTGACCTCTTCCTTAAAAAAAGCGATAACATGGGCACCTTGACACTGATAAGCAAATATTTGTTCGTAAATCGTAATATCTATTAGTAGAAGTAGCAAACATATACGGGCCCTATACATTTTGAGTGAGTAAGGATTGATTTAATTTAAAAAAAAATGTAATATTTTCACGTCATTTTCAGTTATTTTAAAATATTATAAAAACAAGGTCATTAAAGTATGTTTTATTTGCATCTTATTACTAGTATTTGAGCTGTTTTATAAAACGATGGTAAAATTATTACTCTACGTCTATTAGTTCCGGTGCTACCGTTGAACAAAGAGGGACCTTTTTTAATCTTTATCTTTAATCTTTATTATTTATCTTTAAGGTTTCTTAATTAGTGCTCTTTCATAAAATATAATTTTATCACCGTAAGAATTAGGAGGCCCAGCCTCCTTAGAAAAATGGAAGATCTCCTTTGCTAACTTGGATTTTTTAATTTGTTTTTTCACCTGTTGTGGTTGTCTTTTAAATTTTGTGTTTATTTGTAATGGAAAGTGTCCTGCATTGTCCATTTGTGTGCATTTTCCAATATATTAACGCTGTAAGAGAGAAAAGAGACGCCCTTGCTGAGTTTCTTGCCGGCTCCTCTCAGTACAATGTCTCCCGTCCTGTGTAGATTTACGAACCGATGGCATAGTGACATTCACAAGAGCTACTTGTAGCCTAAACTGAATAAAAGATTTAAAAAAATATATAATACTTGTTGTTAGTATGTTTTCCTATGAAAACGGTCTACTGACCAGGTTTTGTAATGTCTGGATAAAATAAGTAGGTAAGTAAAAAAGTAAATAGCCTATGACTGTCCCACGCAAAGGCATCCATCAATGACATGGAGTCTTCACTACAATTGATGAGTAATGGCTTAATCACCACGCCTTCCAAATGCAGGTTGGTGACCACAAACCCGGGCTATGCATCAAAAAATCTGAATCACACGCCCAACCTGAGAATTGAACCCGGGGTTTCGGGTATCGGGCCGAGCGTTTGGCACTCGGCCACCAATTCGTACTGTATCTGTAGGGTCTTACAAATAAACAAACAATAAGCTTCGAATAGTTATTCCGTGTTTTGTCTTTGAAAAGACAGGAACAAAACACGGAATAACAATTCAGACCTTCATCACCATACTACATAGCGTGATGTAATATAGCCTTCCTCAATAAACGGACTATTCAATACAAAAATAATTTTTCAATTCGAACCAGTAGTTCCTGAGATTAGCGCGTTCAAACAAACAATAAATAGTACATTGTTCACCGAGAGGAGAAAGTGACCGATTACCGTCGAGGGTGTCGTTTGAAACACCTTTAAAACACCTGAGATCGGGAATCGCAGTTTCTCTCGAGTGATACATAGTGCTTTATACTACACCTACAAGGAAAATAAAAAACGAAATCTTTACTATTTGAAATTTATATTGAAATTGTTGCAGTTAGTGAAGCTTAATGTAACACTTTTTCCATTAATGTTTGTTTGAGATGTTTGCGACAATGTAGGAGGAATTACTGGCTGTGCTGTTGGCACTGCGCTCGTATAAGGATGTGGTGCCAGAGGGGCAACTGGCTGCTGAGGGGCATTTGGCATCGCCGCGCTCGTTGATGGTTGAGGAGATGAGTCTTGATGCACATTAATCGATCCCGATATTTGGTTATTTATTCGTGTTTTGTTTTCTACGGAATTCTCTATGTAACCTTCTGCAACAGCGGACGATTTCCAACCACCGTGGCGTTTTATTGTGGTTAAATCAGCACCAGTATCGGCAAGAATAGTCGCTGAAGTTCTGCGAAAGCAGTGGCCAGTGTATTCTAGTGGATTTAGTAAATTAAGGTAGGAAGCTATTTCTCTTGGCACAGTACTTATTTTGTTTTTCCCAATTACTTGTTTCGTACATTTTTTGTTTTTATATTGTAGTAAAAACCGATTGGTTTTAGGGTCACTGGGGCGAATTTCGTTATATTTCTTTATTATCTCATAAAATAAGCCCGATATAACAAATGATCGCTGAATTTTGGTTTTTGTGTTAGGAATATTGACAATTATTCGATTTTCGAGGATTTCGATATCGTCTGTTGTCATATCCACAAGTTCTTGGGAACGACAGGCCCCATTTACTCCTAAAATCAAAATAACCTGTAAACAAAAATATCAAACATGAAAACCTAGTAGATTTCTACTCATAAATAGGTACGTAATAAATCATAAACCAGTGCATTTTGTTCATAAACTTACCTTCATCAACAAATATTTGTCATCTGGAGCATTCTGCAAAAAGGAATAAACATCCTTTGTAGTAAGCACTTTTGATTTCTTACTACGGAATCCCTCCGACTTTCTTTTCAGAAATGCTGTAAGTTTTTTGTATTCTTGAATATTTATGTCGTTTCTTGTCAATATAGTACTTTTCAACATTGAGTATATAGACCAGCTGTGCTCGCGACTTCGTCCGCGTGGAATAGTGACTTTCGGCAGCATTTTTAATTTTTTAGGCTCTTTTCCCGTTTTTGCAACATTTTTCACTGATGCTTCGCTCCTATTGGTCGCAGCGTGATGTTATATAGCCTAAAGCCTTCCTCGATAAATGGACTATCCAACACAAAAAGAATTATTCAATTCGAACCAGTAGTTCCTGAGATTAGCGCGTTCAAACAAACAAACAAACAAACTCTTCAGCTTTATATATTAGTATAGATAACGTACTTGGTTTGTATTTTTGCGCTTTTTCACTGAAATACGCTAGCAAAACTGTTTCAGAAAAAGATGCCGCATTTTTTTCACTTTTCCATTGCAAAAAATCGTCATAAGTTTTATTATATTTTTTAATTGATTTCTGTGGTAAAAGGTTATCAATCAGTATTTTTGCTGTTTCCTTCAACTGCGGCGGAGTTAAAAAATCTTCATCATCACTATCACTACTTATCATTTTGATAGTTTTATTTTACTTTCTACGAAAACTGAATCCTCAAACAACACACAAATTGGAAATGGCGCCAATGGCGTCTGCAATTTTCACATGTTCTTTTTTCAAATTGTTTATCCTGCCGCCGCAGGGTCGCACTGCCAGCCCGACACCATCCAACACACAGCTAGTGGCCAGTGTCATTTTGCGAACTTGGAGATAAAAACTCACTGTAAAAACTTTTTGGCTTTTGATATTTAGGTTACCGGCGCATAGTCTTACCCAAAATTAAAAAAGAAAAACCACGTAAGAAATGGATTTTCATACACTTTTCTCTCCCGCTCAGATGCGTTTTCTCCCCGCATATTTGTTCGATATGCAATGACGTACTTTCTACCGTAAATTTGATAAAGTATCAAGGTACTTTCCAAGCAGGTGTAGTATAAACAAACAACTCTTCAGCTTATATTATTAGTAAAGATATTCAGACCTTATTCTTTGTTTATTTGTAAGGCACTTAGGGTCTTACAAATAAACAGGAAATAAGTTTGGAATAGTTATTCCGTGTTTTGTTCCCGTCATATAAACGTCATTTCAAATAAGAGTAAAAGAGACAAAACACGGAATATGTTCGGAGCTTATTCTCTGTTTATTTGTAAGGGTGTTTAGTGTCTCTCAGTCAAACTTATATCTTTTTTAGGGTTCCGTACTCAAAGGGACCCTATTACTAAGACTCCGCCGTCCGTCCGTCCGTCCGTCTGTCTGTCTGTCTGTCTGTCTGTCTGTCTGTCTGTCTGTCTGTCCGTCTGTCACCAGGCTGTATCTCATGAACCGTGATAGTTAGATAGTTGAAATTTTCACAGATGATGTATTTCTGTTGCCGTTATAACAGCAAATACTAAAAAATAGAATAAAATAAATATTTAAGGGGGCTTTCATACAACAAACGTAATTTTTTTGCTCGTTTTTGCTCGATATTGCTAACGCTTGAAATATTCACAGGATATTAAGTTGTATATTCACTTTAAAACTACATAATTAAATTAAAATAAAACAAATATTTAAGGGAGGCTCCCAAACAACAAACTTAATTTTAATAATATGATTTCAATATTATTTCTTGCTTTTTAGAGCTGTTTTTACTTTTTTAAGTTTCCTGTTTTTTGAAGTCAATTTTTTTATTATTTGTTATCTTATTTTATCTTAAATTGTATTTGTATTGTTTGTCTTACAATTTTTTATGTAAATAGTTGCGCTTAGATGTGGTATTGGCTTTTGTGGATACCGCTGTTATTTTATTTTATTTTATTGTTATCTTTAATAACTAATAAATAATTAGTAGGTACGCTAGTCAATTTCGAGTGTAAAGCTATGACCTAATTACGACAGCTATTTATGATTATCCATTAATATTGACGTGATGCTACTATTGCAAATTAAATACATGTTGACATATTTATAGAGCTTTAATCTCAGCAACATGGTCACCTGTTCGTCGCGATAAGATATGATAAATTGGTGGTTTTAGTACTTGGCACGAGATATTTAGGCTACAGAAAGTAAAATTCCGCGCGAGGTGAATATATATGAAAAGTGTTTTGCCAAAATAAGCGCATTGACCTGCATTGGGCCAACGATGTGGGTAGTGCGATCTCTCCATGTGCTCATCTCCATGACACGGTCAACACATGCGTCCTCAGTAGGCTTAGCCAAAGTAACATTAAGAAAACGATAGCGAAGTTCGAAAAGAATAAAATGTATGGGATTGACATAAGCCACGCTAAATCACGTGGCCAATCTTATGTCAATCCCATACATTTTATTCTTTTCGAACTTCGCTATCGTTTTCTTAATGTTACTTTGGCTACCGCCACAGGTTCGTCTTCTCTCGGAACAGTTCTGAACGCATCGGAGAATCTAGTACACGCTTCAACTATGCTACAACGGGGACACGCATTCATCATCAGCTCATTTTACCATTCCATCCCCACTGCTGGGACAGAAGCCTTCCCTACGGATGGAAACACCACTGGGAAAACGGCCCATAAACCACCACGGGGGCACTATGTGGATAACTGTCTTTGTGAAAGTTGTTTAACTTCAGCAATCGCAGAACGAGCTTGCGTGATACCAGTTCTTCTAGAAACTCTATGAGGATGTTCGATCACTATGGCTTTAGGGACTCTAAGATTCTCGCAGCTCCTAAAATCTGCAAAGGCATAGGCAACCAAAGAAATCCCATGTGCTATTGTTGATGTGAGAAGGAATGTTCCCAGTGGGACGATGATTGATGATGATTGCGAGAAACGTCTCTAATCACGGATATTATAGAGCCAAATACTTTTGAGGCTTTAAAAAATAAGCTATTTGTAAGCATTACTTTTAAATATTTTTACCTAATATTGTATTGACTCCGTTTTTCTTGACTTGTGGTCGAGAAAAACGGGGCTTCAACTAGAATAATTTAGTTAGACAATAAACTTTCGCTGTCTCTCCGATCCGAACTTCTCGGTGAATCTAGTAGAAAAAGGGAAGGCGTTTGCATGATGTCATTCTTTCTAGAAACCGTCTGACGGCGTTTTGATCACGCGGCTTAAGGAACCCTTTATTCTCCGCCCCTTAAAAAGTCCGGTGACGCTGAACAGGCCGTGACAAGCCATCAGTAAACTCTCGCCAAAAAAAACCTACTGGATATTGCTGTTGCATTACAAGTGTATTCGAAATATTGTACACTAGCGGCCGCTTGTGGTTTCACCCGCGTGATTCCTGTTCCCGTGGGAATATCGGGATAAAAAGTTTCCTATGTTTTTATGCAGGTTATCTGTATGCCGAATTTCATCCAAATCCGTTGCAGCATGAAGAAGCAACAAATATACACACATACATACACACAAACTTTCGCATTTATAATATTAATGTGATGAGGAAAGGCTAGAGCCCCGCTATGGGACGTATACTCGTATAAGCTGGAATGATAATAATAACAGAGGATCACTTTAAATTTAACGCATTTACGTCAATGTTATGCGAGATAACTGATCCAAAGTCGTATCACGAAACTATTTTCAGACATCTTAGTTATAATAACATTTAAAAGCGCAAAGCAAAAACATTGGTCTACATGTCATGTGAGTCACACACAGGAAAGCAGCGCCGTGACTCAGAGCCGGCTGATTCACGTCCCGAATTTGTGTCAGGATGAGATTTGGTGAAACAACCTAAATGCATTTTGATCACGAGGTGATGAGGAGATCTATTTTTAGTACAGTCAACAGCAAAAGTAGATGATGTTCACTAGATTTCAAAATTAAGTTTCGATAGTGTAAGTCGGTATTTTCTACATAACTACAGTCAAAGTCTGCAGGCACTAGTAGACACTCGAAGGTTTTTCGATATGTGTTTAAAAAGTTTTGATTTTCATACTGATTTCATATTTTGAAACTTGACCAATCATCAGTTACCTTAGCGGTTTATTGTACCTATTTTTATTTGTGGTCTTTCTGACATTCTAATGAATGTCTTCATAATCCAGCTGTAAATTTATATTGCATTTGGTGCATATTGCAAACGACCTTTTTTATGTAGTGAAACACTCCAATTCTTTTATTTTTATTTTTTAGTTGATGGCTTCGTGGGATTAGCACATTTAGCCAGTGTCAAAGTAATTTTTCTACCAAGTAATACATAAATAAACAACTTATATGATGATGATGAATGATATTAGAAATGGGAAGTGAGAAATGATATACCCCCCAACCCCTCGAGTATCTCAGTAAAGATGTGGGGCTTTACTAAGTCCTCACGCGAGCTTCTTGAGAGAATTTGAAAAGTAACGTTGCACTGTTTTGTTTCATTTGCCAACACTTATGCACACTCACGAACACTTAACGGTTAATAATCCACCATTATTTCACATTAATATTCGACATAACACAAATTTTAGAAAATAAAACAAAACCGCAGACATGACGCTTCACTTTCCCGCCAAGAACTCCCCTCCAATTCTTTACTTCTACAAAAGCTATAAAGTTTCTTGTGTCCATTCTTTCCACAGGTTAAATACTTTCTGAATGGATGAATCTGTAAAAATTCAGAGTTACTATCAGTTAAGTTTATTTGAATAAAGCGTTTCGCCTCTTAATTTTTGATTTACCTACCCTAAATTAAGATTACTATGACACACTGCCTAGGCACAATTCGATCGTGAAAGTTAAGCTATTTTGACTATTTTGATGGATAATAATGCGCTATTAACACATTACATTTTTTTATGTCACACTAATATTATAAATGCGAAAGTTTGTGTGTATGTATGTATGTCTGTATATTTATTCCTTATTCACGCTGCCATGGATAGATGGATTTGGATGAAATTCGACATACAGATAGTTTATAACCTGGATTAACACATAGGATAGGAGTTTTATTCCGATATTCCCACGGGAATCACACTATAAATATACTAAAAACGACAATTTAATTTTCCAATACAAAATGATTTGTTTGTTTTGTTGTCGTGGAAACCAAAGAGAATTTAATCACTTGATGGAAACTGTCAAAGCGGTACGAAGTCCGCCGGGTCCACTAGTGTTATACACTAGTATTATACATATTGTTCTACAAAACTTTGCATTACCTTAGCGGTAACTAAGTTGTAGGAACTTTTATGCTGTAACACCTTTCGCTTTATAAACACGTAATAAGCAAAATATAATTCAATTCCATTCAATTGAATTAACAACAGTCCTATGCTTTATTAAGTATCAGGTTCACGTCATGGTCTAATGGAGTTATGGGGATCGAACTCCGATTCTTCACATTCAACCCGTGCATCTATTCGTTCGGTTACCGACGCTTCATGACAGGCCTTTAGATGGCTGACCAAATAAGTTGAACCAGGAGCTCGTTTTCTCAATCTCTAAAGATAAACTATTGTTATTAAATTATTCTTAACTTTTAAACAACTCTGTGGTCTAGTGGTTAAGACCACCGGTCCCAGAGGTCCAGAGTTCCATTCCCAGCGGGGGATAAATGTTCCACCATCTACTTATCTAAATACCATAACATCAATATTTGTAGCATTGCTGTGTTCCGGCATCTAGAGATAAAGATAGCCAGTGCCTCAGTAGTGGCGAATTCCGGGTGAAGTGCGCTTCCATTGAACCTTCGAGCTTATCGTCACTTAAAATCAGCTAAGATACAAGCCAAATGATTACCGATAAGGAATATTTTTAAAAAAACGTATCCCAAATATTAGTTTTTTTCAAGAAAATTCTACAACACCTCACAAACCAACCGAGTCTGAGGTGTGTATACATTCCGCCCGAAATAAACCGTGTAGGCGGCGCTACACGTCGGCTTCCGATGAAACGCCACAATGCTACGAACCAGCCGCCTCGCAATAAGTGTGAACAATATTCTCGAATTTTAGTTCATCATCATCAGCTCATTTTTTTTTATGTCCCCACTGCTGTGGCACGAGCCTTCCCTATGGATGGATAGGAAGAACAGGCCATAAACCACCACGTGGGCTAGTGCGGATTGGTGGTTGTTAACGACTGCTAATGCAGCTGGGGCCAACGCCTTTACGTGCCTTCCGAAGCACGGAAGAGCTCGAGATGATAAATTTTTGGTCACCAATCTGATGACCGGCTATTGCGAAAGTTTCTTAACTTAGCACTCGCAGACCGGGCGCGTTAACCACTGCGATATCGAGCTCCAGTCCGCCATCGAGCTCCAGTCTCCAGAATTTTAGTTGGTCAACTTTAATCGCTGTTCGTCGAACATGCATTGTATGTAACTGTTATAGCCGGAGTCGTCAACGTGCAAGCTATAAAGCTGGGGTGGCCACTAGGCGGACTATACGCATATTTATTATCAATTAAATATTAAAATAGAATGAGGTTAGTGTGCCCAACGTTTGTTTTAAATAAAGTGTGAGAGGACTCATTAATTTTTTTATGTTCAAAAAAAAAGGGACAGTGAAAGTTTTATTTACCCATCTATAATCAGGAACTTACTTTGACATTATGACAAAAAAAAAGCAATGTAATCATTAAATCGTTAATTAATTGTGGCCACACAATGCCCGAGTTTAAAATCAGGCAGTGTGATGTCCGTGCGGAGTTGCAGTCAATCGATCTCCGGAAAGCTAATGGCTGTTATGGCATCCCAGCAATAGTCCTAAAAATGTGTGCAGCGGAGTTGTCCCCCGTGTTAACGCGCCTTTACCGTCTCTCGCTCTCTTCAGGTTATGTGCCGGAATCTTGGAGAGAGGCCAATGTGCAACCAGTCCCCAAAAAAGGAGATCGGTCAGATCCTTTAAATTACCACCCCATAGCCGTAACTTTAGTTTTGTGCAAAATCATGGAACGCATTTTAAATAAACAACTTGCCCACTGCCTAGAAGAACACTCCATAATTCAGGATCGCCAATACGGGTTTCGGCCGAAGCGGTCAATGGGTGATCTTCTAGCGTACGTCGCACATCTCTGGGGTGAGGCTATTGACAAGCGTGCTGAGTCGGTGGCTATTAGCTTCGACATAGCCAAGGCATTTGATCGGGTCTGGCACAAAGCTCTTCTCTCCGCTTGGAGACCTTATGCCGGGAGCTTTCCCGGCATACGGTCTGCCTGCACAGTTCTGCAACTGGGCCGCTGGCTTCCTGCATGAGCATAGAATCCGTGTTCTGTCGGATGGATGCGCTTCGCGGTTCATGTCAGTGAACGCTGGTGTCCCCCAAGGTTCCGATCTATCCCCCACGCTGTTTCTTCTGCATATCAATGATATGCTTCCACTTAGAAATATTCATTGCTATGTAGATGATAGCACAGTGCACGGTGAGTATAACGATCACCCTGCGGCTGGGCGAGTCGAGACTGAAGAGAAACGAGTGAATCTTGTCATTGAGCTCAATCGGGTATTGGACCTCATATCTAAATGGGGCTCCAATAATCTTGTTGAGTACAATGGCTTGAAAACACAGGTGTGTGCTTTCACGGCAAAAAAGTCACCATTCCTTTCCCTTCCTACTTTTCAAGGTACATACATCTCTACACCTGCAGAGCAGTATCAACATGCTCGGTATGACGATTCGCTGCGATCTGAACCAAAAGGACTACATCGAAGCCGTGATCATAACAGCCTCACGGAAACTCGGTATTCTGAACAGGGTGCGGCGATTCTTTACGCCTGACCAGTTGTGCCTTTTGTACAAGACACAGGTACGGTCTTGCGTGGAGTATTGCTCGCACATCTGGGACGGTTCCGCAAAGTACCTTTTCGATGCCTTGGACAGATTGCAGTGTCGCGCTGTACGCATTATCGGCAACGCAGAAGTCGCAAATACTCTTGAATCTCTGCAATTGCGTAGAGATATTGCGTCACTTAGCGTGTTTTACCGCTTATACCATGGCGAGTGCTCTGAAGAGCTCTTTGACCTCATCCCACCTTCTCCCTTCCTCCACAGGAGTACACGTGCTGCTCTCCGGAGTCACTGCTTCATTGTCTCAAATATTCCATCGCGCATTAAGAAATTTGGTGACTCATTTCTCTGTCGCACCTCCAAAACATGGAATAGTTTGCCAGCACACGTTTTCCATCCTTCCTATGATATGGGGTCCTTCAAACGAGGCGTGAAGAGGCACCTTATGGGCCGGCAGAGTTAGGGTAACTGATGCTGCGTTGTTTTCACGCTGCACCAGTTGTCGTCGCATCTGGATTCCATATTCACTTAACATCAGGTGAAATGGAGTCATTTGCCGTGCTACGTATAAAACAATAGATACACTTGATTTTATTTATGCCTATTCCAGCGTTAATAACTTACTTATTTATAACAAGAAAATTTTTTTTTTACTAAAAATCATCAATGAATTTCAGGAAGCTCGTCTGGGAATTAAACCCACAAAAATATATAAATATTTATTTGTTATTTCATTTCATTTACAGGTGACCCTGTTCACTGACAGACAAATTAAGTTATTCAGATGAATAATTAGTTATTCTATTTATGCGAACATTTTGTAACTATGGCGATTTATAATTGTAATAATTTGACATTGCCAATGTGTCAATAAAACAGAAAATCCAGAAAATCCGTTAGACCCTGTTAGGCCAAAGATTTTCATTTGAGTCTCGATGTTTTTAATGTCGAGAGAGATGTGCAATGATGAAGTTATGTTCGGAAAACCATATCTGTAATCTGGCATTGTGAAAAGCCGTCATACAGCTAAACAATGGCTTTTAAAGTAGCTTTCGCATTTAATTTCTACAGTTAAGTTTCGAAGGGATTTAATGCTGTCTTAAAGATAGCATTAAATCCGCAAACAAAAAAACAATAATAAATTATAATAAATTTTCCTACACTCACACCAATTATCTAGCCCAAGAGAAGCTTAGATATGAAACTCGTTATATGGTTACTAGACAACGGATAAACATACTTAAAATACTTAAATACCTACTTAATATACATAGATAACACCCAGACCCGAGACAATTTTGAAAAACACTAATTTCTAAATTGACTCGACTGGGGATCGAACCCGGGACCTCAGAGATGGCGACACCATGAAAACCGGTGCACATACCACTTGACCAAGGAGGTCGTCATTTGCGTTGTACGAGTATACCCAAACTATTACTAGTTGTTGCGAACCTAGAACAAAGGCTTTCATTTTTTTAAGAAATAAAATTATTTAGACAACCCCATCGACCTCACTATAACATTTTTTTTATTCCTCACGGGTAAATACCCGAGAACGCCTCCGAGGTTGATAAGCGCTCGGCCCGATACCCAAATGTCCCGGGTTCCATTACCAGATCGGGCATAGCGTGGTCCGGTTTTTCGATGCATTTGGTTGTGATTACCAACCCGCATTTGGCAAACGTGGTGATTAAGAGCGTTTACGCCGCACACTAGCACCGCCAATGAAAAAGAAACATATCTAGTAATTAGAGATAGAAAATCAAATTACACTCAACAAACTATTTGAATGAAGTAATTTAGCATTTTTACGTCACCTAATGAACATCAGACATGTTATGGTTTAGTTAAATAAGACGTTACAGCTAAAAACGGCCACTTTTAACTATAACGCCGTATTTAACTAAACCATTATTATTCAAATAGTTTGTTAAACATAATTTGATTTTCTATCTCTAATTACTAGATATGTTTGTTTTTCATTGGCGGCACTAGTGTGCGGCGTAAACGTTCTTAAGCAATTACCCATCAATTATAGTGATGACTTGATTTCCATGATGGAGGCCTTTGCCCAGCAGTGGGACAGTTATAGGCTAATTATTTACTACTTACGAAGCAAGCACTCCGCCTTTCTCTTACCTTATATTAATTGATAATAAGGTCGATGTTGGAATCACGCACTGAAAAACTGCCTTTCTTATCTCTTTCTCGGAACTGTATTGTAGCATACTGATGTGTATTTTCCTTTATGTCAATAGGGTATTATCATCTTCATAATCATAGAGTCTCTACTCTATAGGCATAGAGATCGTAATCAGCCAATAAGAATGTAGGAGAAGGGTAAAAATGAATTCTTATGGATTGATAAGTGATAAGATGTTTATATTGCTTGTAATTGTTAATAGCTTCTTAATAAGACGACATTTTTGTACTTTATTACAAATTATTCTAGTTTCTTATTTAAAAATGCCAATTATTGGTTAGTTAAGGTTCCGTTCATGTTTTGTTTACGAAACATTTAACGTGTTTCACCTGCTAGTCTTATATATATAATCTTATTTGCAGAGAATTAGGTTACAATTTTTTACAAAAGTTCTTATAATAATATAATAGTGCTCCATTCTGTCAATAAAATTAACATGCAAAATCGGATTTTTAAAAGTCCTTTACACTGTAAAAACTACTTTCAATCTATATATATATAAAAATTAATCACTGAAATGTATGAACCTACGCCCATAACTTCCGATCAACTGCACAAAATTGTATAATTCTTTTTTTTTGAGTTTGTTATTGTCAGGACATGGTTTGTACAGAAGAAAATTAAAAAAAAAAAAAAAAATTTTTAGTAAAATATGTTTTTTTTAAATATCATGTTATGAAAAGTGAGTGAGTGAATGAATGTGACTGAATGACGTACAGAGCATTTGACAACTTCAAATGGACAATACGTCATCCCAATATATTATAGTACTCTTTGTCAAAGATATCGGTGTCTCGTGTGTGAAGGTTTATCGTAGTGTTATTTAATGTTATTGATTTAAAGAAAATGCCACCTGTGAGGCGTCAAAATATCGGTCAGCGTACGCGTAATGCATATCGAGTTCACAACACGGTCCATGAATTATGATCTTTTTCACTATTTCATACAATTCTAGATTTACTTCGGGAATTTCTGCGCAAATTATTGAGTCAATTTCATCTGGTCTTATTTTTTCGAGGCAGTCCTCTCTTCTGCCACTCTACAGAGTACATCCAACATCGTACGTCTCCAAAGATATGATATTTTACAATGAAGTTCATAAGCGCTTTGAGTTTCTGCTTGAACACTCGTGCTGTTATGTCATGACGATCGCTGGATGATTGACCGGATAATAACAGATTAGTGATTTCTATCCATTTTGGGTTGCACGTGAAAGTAATATATGGCGCACGTAGGTCATAGCATCTTGCGCATTATTCGTGCATGTGTCTCGAGCTTTCCACATACGTATAAAAATATACATTTATATAATAGATAGATAAAGATAGAGTAATACGTGTACATATTCTATCTTCTATCTAATATATATAAAATTCTCGTGTCACATGTAGGTTGCCATAGGCCTCCGACACGGGTCGATCGATTTTTAAGAAATTTTATCTCGTATGTAAAATCTGGCAGGTCTGACAATCGGTCGTAATATATTTTTTATACCTCTAAGTGATAAGGGTGGTCCACCCCAAAAACTTTTTTTACCATTATGGATTTTTTTTTTGTTTAAAATATGTGGCATTAAAAAATACATTAAACCCTAAATTTTCACCCTTCTATTACCCACCCCTATTGCTTAAAACCATCCAGTTTGTTTGTGTTAGCTAAAGATGGGCTAACAAAAAATATTGTCCACACTGTAGCATTAATAGATTGATATTGTTTGTTAGTGTTATTGTCGTAATTAATGATATGTATAGGAATAAATTATAATCATCATCAGCTCATTTTATGTCCCCACTGCTGGGGCACGAGCCTTCCCTATGGATGGATAGAGAGAACGGGCTTTTAAACCACCACGTGGGCCCAGTACGAATTGATGGTTGTTAACGACTGCTAATGCAACCGGGACCAACGGCTTTACGTGCCTTCCGAAGCACGGAGAATCTCGTGATGATACACTTTTGGTCACCCATCCTCACACACTTAACTACAATAAGTCAGTTATTTTTTTCTACCCTACAAATTCCCTAGAAATAATTGGCAAAACAACGTTTGCCGGGTCAGCTAGTTATTAATAAATAAAAACCGTCATTCAAATTCAAATGTGTATTTCTTTACATATCCTTTATTGTAACTGGAAGTACTGGGATCCCGTACGTGGAACGAGTACACGCGGACATAGTACCAACTATCGGATTCAGACGACGCTACTTGTCTAGTACCTATTTTAACGTCGAAGATAAGTCTCTATTTCTAGTTTATACAATTTTCTTATGCTTATCTTGTGACACTGTCAATGTCAAGTCAACACTTTTTTTTTCTTGTAATTTGTTCATGACCCTGGATACTAGTCCTTCAGTCGAAAACTGAATTTATACGTTTCTCAAAATTAAACTCTATATAGGATGATGATGAATGATAATAGAAATGAGTATCTCAGTAAAGATATAGGGCTTTACTATTTAAGTCCTCACGCGACTTCTTGAGAGAATTTGAAAAGTGCCGTTGCACTGTTTTGTTTCATTTACCAACACTCATGCACACTCACAAACACTTAACGGTTAATAACCTACCATTATTTCACATTAATATTCGACATAACACAAATTTTAGAAAATAAAATAAAACCGCAGACATGACTCTCCACTTTCCCGCCAAGAACTCTCATGTCAGCAATTTTTTTTTTGGGTTGCCAGTTTGAAACGAAATGATAATCGATTAAAAGTTCGAAATCATTCTTATAATCAAACAATTTAAAAAATCAATATAAATATTGCGCAAAATGGAATCGAAATAAAAATACCGGTTTTTGGCTTTTCTTATTGGATCTAAGTATTTCGATACCTTTATTATAATTAATACATACCTAACAAATTGTGTTTTAGGTTTTCTTTATCTGAATAATCGATTTATAATAATACTATTATTCTATGGCAGCACAGGATGATTGACATGTAAAAAACGATTTGTTTTTGCAAAATAGACTAAGATTAGCGTTTCGTTTTAGGGAAAAAATAAGATACAACAATCATGTTTTTTCAACTATTTCCAGCTTCCATAAAAACATTATAAATTGAAAAATAACTACCTGATAAATGACCTAATGATGACCTTTAAATTTCATATAGTCAGATTTGGGCATGATAACTTTTATGAATTTGAATAGGTGGTTCCCAGTTTGCCATTCTCCTTTCTTTGTGTGCGATGGGATATTTGAGACAGTGAAGCGGTGACTCCGGAGAGCAGCACGTGTACTCTTATGGAGGAAGGGAGAAGGTGGGATGAGGTCAAAGAGTTCGCCGTGGTATCATCATCATCGCCGTGGTATAAGCGTATCTAATTATAGCCTATTAAGATGATGGCTAATCGGCCCGATCAGATTTGAACCCCTCGAAGAATGTAGCAGGGAAAAGGGACACGCTTGCGTGGGACGCTGTTCCCTCTAGAAACCCTTTGACGGTGTTACGATCACGCGGCTTGAGGAACTTTAAGATTCTCGCCGTCCCGCGTCCCCAAAAACGTTCGGTGGCACCAAAAACGCCGTTTTAGGCCAGCTAGGATCAGCAAACACTCTTCGAAAAATGGTTAATCGTTCTTCTTTTTTTTATAAACAAAATGTATTCTCCAAATCTTTGGAGAATACGTTTTGTAAATAAAAAAAAAGAAGAACGAAGAAGAAGAAGAAATAATGCTAGATAGCTATCTAGCATTATTTACTTTTGTTACTACCAACGTTTGCTCGAGCACGCCAGTGGCGCCACTCATAAACCTGACGGGTCACAAATAAACGTGACACATAAGACAATAACATCACACAAGTGAGAGGTAATAGGAAACATGTGAATGCGAAACGCGAGCGGCGCACCGCGCACGAGACTAACTAAATATAGATCGCTCCACATTCAATAGCAATTTCGTAACACAGACACCGGCCTTGCTGCGGCAGAGGTGCGAAGTTATTAGAGATAATAGCCCGGTTGTTTACTGAAAAACTAATGGACAGGGGGTATTAAGCGCTGCATATATTATGTACACTGCAATAAAATGCATTAATGTTTAAAAAAAAATTAAGTGACTTTATTTTATGGCACCATGGGGAAAGGAATGGGGTACTAAGAAATAAATTCTAAGCCACATCACTAAGAGCGAGTTTTTTTATTTTTCGATCTAGTAAAGTAAACTACATTTTGTATAGCGATCAAACAACGCCATCTAGTGAACATTTGGTTTCACAAGTTTCTGAACAGATGGCGTTGCTTTGAATTTCGTAACATACACCGACCTTGCTGCGGCAGAGGTGTGAAGTTATTAGAGGTTGTATATAGAAAAACTATTGGGCAGGAATTAAACGCTGCACAGCACACTGCACAGTCATACTACAATTAAATTTCCGTACAATACCAATATATTACACAAAATCCAATTCATAGAAAGACTTAAAAATATTTGTTGGCGTTCTTACTAGGCCACTAGCGCGTTCGGGCAAATGTTGGTTTCACGACAAAGATATAGAGTGCTAGATTAGAGATGCTCGATCGATATATATCGTTATTAAAAATATCGATATTAGCGACTCAATATAAAGAATCAAACCGAAATAATCGAATCACCAAATATCGACACTTACATATATAAACAATAAATATATTAGCAAATATCGTATCGATTTTAATATATTAATCTATGATTCACGTCGCAAGCAAGAGATGACCAATCAGCGCTCACGGTTTGTAAATAAAGTGCTACCAACGAATCTGTTTAGATAGTCAAAATTGGAACTATGGGAATTACATAACATAAAAGTTACAGTTCAAAACTTCTTCACCACTAGAGTATTGATGCCGTTACCTAAACAGATATATTTATCTGTCTTACAGTTTATTCAATCTTTTGTTAGTTATTTCTACGTTGTTTGATCGATTTTAGATTTGAAAGTTTGACTGCTATCGTTTTGCAACTAATTATTAACTTACTGCATGGATTTTCTTCTGCATGGAAACTTCTGTAAAATGAAAGATTGTCAAAAAAAGTATTATTTTATAGCATAACGATTACGTCATGCTATAAACCCTTTAATTTATAATACCTATTAAGGTATTATATTACAAAAAAATATAATAAGAAACTACTGCCAAAAAGATTGGACTATTACTAAATAAATTATTATGTGTAAAGTTGGTTTGGAACCAAACCAACTTTACACGTAATAATTTATTTTCTTTCCTTAGTATACTCAGAAACCGAATCAATGAATACAACTTACATACGATATATCTAAAATATCGATAATTTTGATCGATAAGTATATCGGAAAATATTGATACAACCTTTCAATATATCACATCGATATGTTATTATTATTATATTATTGACATGAACATCGCTAGGTATCTATCCTTGGAGAACACATTTTGTAAAAAAAAACAAGAAAAAAACGATTATGGGACAAATGCAAAAAAATGTACATTTCTGAATGCGTGAACGTCCTATTAGAATAAACGTTCAATACATAACTTCTTTTCATATATTTTTTTAAATACGTTTACAAAATTACATTCTAACAAAAACTAACTAGCTAACTAACTAACACTAACTAACTAACTAAAGAAATAAATAATATTTTTCCGATAAATCAATTAAATAAAAATCAAATCATCAGGATACGTTTAGTTTTCTTCATACAAGTACGCGTGTCCTTCTCGTCCGTGTTCAGCTTTGTGAATGGGGAAAAAATACAGTTGAGTGATTTTATACTGTTAAATATTTTTAGTTATTTATAGAATACTACATACATTTCAATACTTTAAACAATAAATCAGGCCTCTCTATTAAAAACTGTTTTAAATATATTTTTTAAAGCCGCCCGTAATTTCTTTCATATTTGTTATTCAGCTTTGTTTATTGTTATTTAGTAGAAAAATAAGTTTTTACCTGGAAACACTAAAATCATAAATAACGTCTGTAGGTGGCGCTTTTTGGGGGTTAAAGTTACTCGCGTCCGTAGGTTTACCCTTGAGACCCTACACGTGACCCCTGGGTGGTGCTAAATGAGTAACACTGTCTGAGTGGTAGAGCCACGCTGCGTTGCAGCACGAAATGGGCCGGCTCGCCCGGCGTAATACCACCCTCTCACAGAATATCGGCGTGAAACAACGGCACTCGTTGCTGATGTGTTTCGTCCGGTGAGTGAAAGTACCGGTGGCCCATCTCTCATCCCTCCCCCCTCCCAATTCCTACTCCCTCCTCAAGATCCAACTCCTTCCTCAGGGTTGGCAACGCATCTGCGATAACTTTGGTTTTGCGGGTGTCCATGGGCGGCGGTGATTGCTTTCCATCAGGTGACCCGCCTGCTCGTTTGCCTCCTTTTACCATAAAAAATAAAAAATATAGTTCTGCACGACGGCCATTTTGCTGGAGTTCTGGTTAGACGGTCTACAAAAATTTTACTAAATCGTGCGGGAAAAATACACAAATTAGTTTCATCTTAATAATCATTCCATTAAATTAATTGGTTAGTGTATGTTTAGCTTTCCATATAGTTTATTTCAAGGATACTTCATGATATATTTAGAAACATATAAACAGTTTAATTCAAAGACACCTCTTAGTATTTTTCACACATTTTAGGTTGTACACGAGTGTTTTGTTCCTTTTTGTTACGAATTTGTTACATTTCTTTGTGACGTAACAAATATGAAATAACAAATATGAAGTAAAGTCGCACTCACATTGTAATAGTTGACTTGGATTACTAAAGTTGAAATATTAAAATCACAATTAATTTTAAGGTTGATTTGCAAAAAAAAATGTTAAGTAAGTCGAAAGTAATACAAACTAGACTTGCTGCCATTCTTTATTAAAATAATCAATCAAGATACTGCTTTTTACTCATTAACAAATTTACCTTTCAAATAGAATGCACAACATGAACTAGTCCTTATAGTTCATCTTTGTTATTTTTTTGTAACATCAAGTTATTTTCATCTTTGTTTCCTATTTGTTATATGTACAATTTTTTTGCATTTGTCCCTTATCCAAAAAGATCGACAGTAAAACATTAGTTTTAATTCTTTGAAAAGACTAAAGGTGGCGTTTCCAGATATTTTGGTTCAAAATCGTCACTTAACATAACTTTTATCAGAAACTAATTTTATCCTGTTGTGAAACATTACCACTTGGATAAACAGGAAGCACCTCTACCTCTGCCACATCCCTATAGCATTCAATTGCCAAAGGTGTTTCATCCCGTACTCATCGTATATATAACCATTAATCGATGACTATTATAATACGAGTGCCAACAATCGACTCACGCGTCGATAGCTCTTCGAATATTTTAATCAACAAAAATAACTTATAGGGAGAATAAATAAAGCACATTTTAGAATAGTGGCAGATTGTGTTGCATACTTGTAACGCGATGTGCAATGAACTGTTACCAAAATAAATCACTATTATTAATGGTGTTGATGATATTCGAACTAAAATAGATCTATCGTAACATATTTCAATAGGAGAAAGTGTTTTTTTGTACCTGAGCCATTCCGCTTTGTTGCTCTGATGAAGGTGGCTTCAAAATTCAAAAAAAATTAAAATTCAAATTTTTTTATTCAGTTTAGGCTACAAGTAGCTCTTGTGAATGTCACTATGCCATTGGTTCGTAAGTCTACTCTGGGCGGGAGATCTTGTACTGAGAAGAAGCTCTTTTCTCCCTTACAGCGTCAAAAATTTTGGGAAATGCTCTATCATAGCAGGACACTTTCCATTACAAATAAACACAAAAAATATAGAAGACAACCACAACATGTAAAAAAACAAAATAAAAAATCTAAGTAAACAAATTTACATCAGGTAAAAGTTCCAATTTCCACAATGTCATACAGTACCACTACAGTAGTCTAGTAAAAGTCAAAAATTATTTAAGTAAAACAAAGTCAAACTATAGTTAATAATATTAAAAATAAGATAAGTATGCAAGAGCAGACCAGCCTCCACAGGCGGCACCCGTTCACGAGTATGACATATGAATCAGCCATCATCGCTTCACTCAACCATATTTTAGGGAACGTAACGACCCGACGCACATGCCACCACCGCAGAGACAATAAAGAGAGCATGACACACTCAAGATACTCTAACTAAAAACTTAATGATCTATTTAACGCAACGCTGTTTGTTATCTGTAGGACACTGCTGATAAAGGCTATCATATCAGTATAAAAAATATAATAAATTAATTTTATTAAATTGATTCAAATATAATATAATGTGATTTTTATTATAACCAGGCTGTTTTATCATCTAAATATTCTGACTGTATAATAACCTTTTATAATTAATAAAGACTTCACATGCTTTTTAAATTTATCTAAAGGTAAATCTAGTACAGTATTTGGTATTTTATTGTAATAGTGTATACCTTGCCCCAAGAAAGAATCAAGAAACTTCTGTAACCTGAACAGTGGCATTACAAGTTTTGTCTTATTTCTAGTATTGAAATTGTATACGTTACCGTGTTTAGTAAAGGAGTTGATGTTGCAACATAAAAAAAACTATACTGATCAGACCCTCTGGACCTTGGCTCAAAGGGCTGAAACTGCTGCGATACGCAGCGTTAAATGTTAAATAAGTTCTAAGGTTGTCTGACCTGCGCTGATGCGACCTGCACGTGCCCAGGCACCTTGTGATAAACCTCGCGGAGTAGCAGTCACACTACCGACTCACGCGCAAATCGGATCAGAAACCACACTGTCTCCCACGGACCAACAAGGCGGCACCGCGCAACGCCTACCGAAACCGAAACTCGAGGGATTTTATATATCTAGGGCGCCGATCAGCCCTAGTACCGTCTAATTATACACAAACTAGCCACCGATAGCTGTGATTTAAACCGAATTAATTATTTATTATATTTTTATTATATTTATTGTTTTCACCTATGGGCAAAAGAATTACGCTCATTCAGCCCAAAGATTAAATCTTAGTGTTCGATCTCGAACATATACAATTATAAATATGTTGAGATGCAACTGTCAGGACACTAATCTCCTTAAAAAGATTTCTTAAGGGTGTTCGTGATATATAGATTACAGATAAGATTGTTCTTATTGCTTGTTTCTGTAAAATGAATATAGTTTCAATATCAGCCGCTGTTCCCCACAGTAGAACGCCATACGACATGACACTACGAAAATAACTAAAATAAACTGTTCTAGCAGTTTTAACGTCTGTTAACTGCCTAATTTTTCTAATGGCATAAGCAGCAGAACTGAGTTTACCGGCCAATTTCGATATGAGGATTCCATTGCAGTTTTGAGTCAAGGGTTGTGCCTAAAAACTGTAGAATCTACCAAATCTTATTGATCACCGTTTATTCTAATATCGGTTGGTTCATTTCTGACATTTGGTAATATAAATTTAATAAATTTTCTTTTCTTTGCGTTAAGCTTTAAATTATTAATAGTAACCAACGGAAGTACCTCTGAAAGAGCTTTATTTACATTTTCATACCTATACATATTCCTACACCTAGTTACATTAAAAATGAGTGAAGTATCATCTGCAAATAATACAATTTCACAGAAGTTCTCTACAAAGAATGGCAAGTCATTGATATAAATTAAGAATAGAAAAAGACCAAGAATCGACCCTTGTGGAACTCCCATTTTTACATGAGAACTAGATGATTTAGTACCATTTATAGTTTGTGTTCTAGAGCTGAGATATGACTGTATTAAATTTAGTGCAAAATCTTTGAGACCGTAATAATGTAGCTTCAACACCAGATTCCGGTGCTCAACGCAATCGAAAGCCTTGGACAAGTCGCCAAAAACTCCAAGAGCATTTTGAGACTTCTCCCAGGCATCAATTATATGTTTTATTAGAGCAACACCTGCATCAGTACTAGAACCACCCTTAGTAAAACCATATTGCTTACTATGTAAAAGGTTGTTTGTGTTAAAATATGACATCAACTGTTCGAGTATTTTTTTTTTTACTTAGCGCTGGTAATATTGAAATGGGCCGATAGTTACTGGGGTCTCGTTTGTTTCCTGATTTGAATAAAGGTATAACTTTACTAAACTTCATAAGATCAGGAAAGATTCCTTTATCGACACAGTTATTAAAAATTTCAGCAAGATACGGTGCAATAGAATGAGTAATATTCTTAATTACTGTAATAGATACCCACAAATCACTCGTGTTTTTCATTTTAAGTGATTTGAATGTTTTAATAATATTCATTGAATCAATGTATTTAAATTGAAAGGAAAGATTACATTTTGGTACATATTTTTGGAGTAAAGTTTGTCTAGCTTCTGGTGATGAATCTAAATTTGACGTTGTTATTACAGGTATTGTTATTCCAACCCGCTCTGGGACCGCGTGGTGGTTTATTGCTCGTTCTCCCTAACCATCCATAGGGAAGGCTTGTGCCCCAGCAGTGGGGACATAAAATGAGCTGATGATGATGATGATTACATATATTTACAAAAAAATCATCAAAAATATTAGCAATTTGTGAATCTGAATTGACTAAGTTGTCGTTTACTTTTAAAATGAAAGTATTATCCCGTGGTTAAAATATACCTGTTTCACGGTTTACAATGTCCCAAGTGACTTTAATTTTATTGTTAGACTTTTTAATTTTTTCTTTAATGTAATTAGATTTTGCTACTATGCACACTTTCTTAAACATTTTTGAATAATTCTTTACATATTCAGTAAAATTAACATTTCGGTTATATTGTTTTAAAGTATATAAATCATAAAATTTATTTCTACTTTTATATATACCAGTCGTGGCCCAGTCACAGAATTTAAGTTTATGAGTAATTATTATTGTTTTTGGTGTAAACACCTGGTTGTATTCGGTCTTGATAAAGTTAAAAAGATTACTATAAAGTACATCTGGATCATCTTGTACAAAGGGCAATGCATAAATTTTACAAGCTATACTATTTTTGAAACACTCCACACGCTCTTTTGTAACTGGTTTACAGTTCACTATTTTTGGTTCATCCCTAATATCATAATCATAGGTCACCTTCAAACCGCAATGGTCAGACGTAAGATTACTAATGAGTGACTTAGAAACAGGGTCATAGTCTGTAAAAATATTATCGAGACAAGTGGCCGAATGTGAAGTTATTCTAGTGGGTTCGAGAAATAGATTCAAAAGGTTAAAACATTTAAATAAGGCAAGAAGACGAACACTCGTTGTAACGTTTTTTAAAATATTTATATTAAAATCTCCACATACTGAAACAAATTTCTTTTTTAATTTTAACTTTCTAAGTACTTCTTCCATTACTGACTCAAAAATATTAAAATTGCCCGATGGGGGTCGGTATTCACACACTATAACAAAGCTATTGAACTCCACACACGATAGTTAAATGTTACGCTCCACTGATAGGTCTACAATATCGTTGCGATTTTTGTATTTAATATTGCTTCTTACTAATATTAGAGAACCGCCGTGAATAGCTGAGCTTCGCACGTACGCGCTTGCTAGTTGGAAATTATTTACATGGAACGATGTGTCATGACTTTTTAGCCAATGCTCAGTTATACAAAATACATGAATTACCTGACTTTTTATTAATCATTCTAATTCTAAGTCCTTTGCCAGCCAAACCCTGAATATTTTGATATATAACAGTAATGGATGTGGGCTTGGCTTTAGTCTTAGACCTCAGTTTAAACCTGAGGTTGTAATCTTATTGCTAGTTCTAAAAGTTGCATTAGTAGAGCTACTAATGATTAAGTTATTATCATGAAAAGACTTAGTTATACCACCTATGACTGTATCATGTATATTAAAAGCTAACAAATTAGCTATTTGAGTCCTACATTTCTTAGAAAGATACATAGTATCGGACGTCAAACTAAAGTTTTTAATAAATTTATTAATATCGAAATATAAAATAGTGTCACTATGACGACAAATTAAATTAAACAGTAATAAATTTAAGTCGTAAATGTGCTTATTTTGTTCCCAGGTTAAATTTGTACAATAGGGAAAAGCGCTAACTAACTAACCTGCAATTCGTATCTGATTGCAGTTTTATCAAAATATTAAAATTATTTATAATGCCACTTTTCCTAGTATGTGAACTGTCACCACACAATACAATAACATTAGTGGAACTATTTAGTGAATCCTGTGATATGTTATTTACTATAGCATTAAATGATTGACCTGGAGTACAAATATTGGTCATTGAATGGTTAAGATTTGCATTCATAAGCAACCCTAAGCCCTGACCCAGTTTATCTGAGTACATAACTGTTTTTCTTACTAATTTAGTTACATTAAATTTATGTATTGTTTGAGGAGAGGCCGATGTAGGACTGGGAACCAAAACCGACAAGTTTTGTGAATTTATCTGAATATTAGAGTTTAGCGATAAAGACTCTTTGTTTAAGTTAATTTCTTTGTTTATGTTAGTTTATGTTTTTTGGCCCTACTACGTACAACGCCTGGGTGAGTGACAAAGCGCTCGGCTCGATATATACCCGGGTTCAATATCCAGGTCAGGCAGAGTGTATTTCGGATTATTTCTTGCAATGCATTGCCCAGGTTTGTAATCACCAGCCCGTATTTAGCAAGTATGATGATTAAGGCATTATCCATCAATTGTTGTAAAGACTTGATTTCAATGATGGAGGCCTTTGCTTAGCAGTGGAGCAGTCATAGGCTAGGCTTTACTTTATTATACAAAACAAATCTTATATACATTTTACAAAATACCACTCTCGTAGTAAGAGAAGAGCTGGGCTGGTGAATATTCGTCACTAGTTCACTTTAAGACGATCGAATAGAGGATTAATAAAATAAGGATAAATTCTTTGTAATCTCTCTATTTCACATTTTAAACTAACGAAATAGTAAATAAGCTCTCACTCAGCACTCTGGCCTGACTAATCACAAAGTCTCAAGAAAAGACAGATTAAAATTAACAAAAACAAAAAAAAAATATAAACTTGCAATTTAACCCATCCGGAAAGGTAACAAAGGCTTGAAAAAAGAAAATAGGAAAAGCATAGAGAAGTTTAAAACAATCAATGCATAGAAATAATTTTAACAACAGTTTTTGTTTTCTAGCTCGTTGTAATTTTTTTTCGGTAACTGAACAATAAAACTTAATTTTAAAAACCATTGCCATTTGTTTAAAATCAATATTGCGTTTTTCATATTTTTTATTATTGTGACGATGAGAAGGTACAAACTCAGTCAGAAAAGCTTCCAAAATAACATCTTCTGATTATGCCTTTCTAATAACAAAAGAAAGTTTAAATCGAAGCAGTACGTCTTGCAATGTACTTTTTAAATACTAAATTATACATTCATATAAATACCCAATACTAAATAGATTAGTTTATGCTTAAAAATACCAGAAACTCTTTTTGTAATTTTTTTACATTTACGTAGCGCCCTCTACTAACGTACGCGCAAACTATTTCGTAAGCACGAGGCGCCAGTGTGTTCTATAGTTTATCTAGTTTGCTAAAGCTGTCACCAGATGGCGGTACGTTTCTCTTACATACTTTGTAAAAAAAATTAGAACTACGTCTACAGACAGCTATCTTTTTATAACAGATATTAGTAGGTATATCATCAAATCCACTAATCGATATTAATTTAGTCATCGTAGTATTTATTCAATATCGTCAAGTTCACACCTACAAAAAAATTTAGTATCCACAAAAAATCATTTGTACGTAATCAGATGATCATAAGAAAATTACGAAGATATAAATAGACAATAATAATAATATATTTTAATTATTATATTATATATTTTTTTTAAGGTTTTTAGTTATAGGTTCTTTGTACATAATAATTTGTTCATATGTCATTGTAGATTTAATAAATTTTTATCTAATAGACAAAAAGAAAATAATACTCATAACTAAAAAAATAAAGTTCTCTAAAACTCTGCAGGTTTATTTGAAATATTAATAGATCTAAATTATTATTTTAAGTAGCTTTGAAAAAATTTGCTGATTTTTATTGATAAATATTCTGACAGTATGTAGGTAGGCTTTCTACGTAATAAATAAAAAAGTCATTTTAATCTGAGTAACATACTAAATAAACTTTTCACTCCTCTTGCTCAAAAAGGCCGTCATTGTGGCGTATCAGTGAATACATTTTATCTACTCTGTGGTACCAGAGCGAAGAAAAAATTGCGTTTCTTCATCTAGGGGAAAAAGTTTTTATTTTTTAATTTTTGTCTGTCCAATGACAATGAGCCTACAAAAACGAAAAAATCTTTAGTCATAAGTAGAAGTAGAATAATCATGATTGTAGACTCGACTTATTACTATTTCATAAAAAAGAACAACATTTTATTTTTGAAAATGGAACTTAAATCGGCGATCTCTATGGTAGAATGCATACAATGCGTTGCGGCTGCAGAAGAAATAAAAAAAACACATTGGAGCGAAATCACTAGAATTTTTCTCTAATTGCAAATTGAATTGGTAGTGACCGTTATTAATTTTACAATAGTGAAAATGTGATGACATTTTCACTATTGTAAAATTAATAACGGTCACTATGTCAGATGATGATCTAGTGAGAATGGAGACCCTAATTTGCAAATAAAGAGAAAGGAAAATAAATAATTTTCAATCTGTTGCCGTCAAGGTCACAAAGCATTTATTTAGATACTTACGAAAAGTTTATGAAGTTGAGGACAGAAAAACGAGTGGATTCGCCTACGGAAAGAGTTTTTCTTACATATTTTGATGAGCTTTCCAAAAAATATCAAAGTTCTACGTTTTGGAGCATATATTCAATGTTACGAACAACTATTATACAGATAAGACATAATGTAAATATAAAGAAATATGTAAATTTGACGGCTTTTCTCAAGAAATTATCCACCGGCTACAAAACCAAGAAATCCAAAGTTTTCACGATACCGAAAATTTCGTAAATGAGGCACCAAATAAAAAATACTTAGCAACAAAGGTAGAGTCACATTTGTTTTCTATTATTTTCATCTAACTAAATTGCTAGGTAGAGGTAGGTACCAACCAAAATACAGTTCTAACACACTTATTTTTTTGTTTTACAGGTTACTTTAATTTTTGAGATCAGCGGTGCCTGCTGAGGGATAGAACTGGCTAACATAACAGTGGAAGATGTCGAAACTGATACCCATCTTCAAGCCATAAATCTGCCCAATACAAAGACAAATAAGGTGAGGAAATTCGTTATAAGTGGAGAATTTCTAAAAATTGTCAAAGCCTACCAAGATTTACGGCCGAGTGGAGTGGGCACGCCGAGATTTTTTCTCAACTATCACAACGGAAAATGCACAAGGCAAGTTATAGGCAAAAATAAATTAAGTCAATTTCAAAAGAGATCGCCACCTATCTAATTTTGCCTAATCCGGAACACTACACTGACCACTGTTTCCGAAGAACATCCGCCACTCTCTTGGCGGATTCTGGTGCTAATATGACAACGTTAAAACGCCACGGTGGATGGAGATCCGATCAAGTAGCGGAAGGCTATATCGAGAACTCAAAACAAATTTGATATCACCCAGCGTATCACAGAACGCATCAATATTCTCCCAACTTGCCCACGACCATCGACATCAAGAGATGAGTAAACTCAGCTGATTCTCTATCCAGAACATCCAAACGAAGGATCCTCAAACCTGGAACTACGTGTATCTCCCACGTTTACCCCACAGACAACTCAACATTCATCTTCACAGAGGACTGAAACAACAATAAATTAACATTAACTGCCTAGTTACCTACTCATTTCTTCATTTAATTAATTTGAATAAAGAATTTTTAACTTTGACTTCTGTTTTTGTACCTATAAGTATACCTTCTTATATCTTTTGAATAATATACGAGTACTATAGCTGTTTGTTTGTTTGCCTGCGACTTTGTTCGCGGGGACTACTAATGTATCTATGTCTCGGTGGTCGAGTGGCAAAGCGCTCGGCCCGATACCCGAAGGCCTCGGGTTCAATTTTCAGTTCGAGCAAAGTGTTTTTCGGATTTTGCCCGGGTTTGTGATCATCAACCGGCATTTGGCAAGCGTAGTGATTAAGACAATACCCATCAATTGGAGGCCTTTGCCCAGCAGTGGGACAGTTATAGGCTATTTACTTTACTTTACTTTACCAGTCCGCGCTTCTGTGGTCCGGGTTAGGGTCTAATTATGTGCAAATGTGATCTAAATCGGTTCAGCCGATCTCAAGTGATGTCAATCAAAATAATTTTGTATCCATAATTTCAGACAAACATTTAATTGATTTAACTGCTGCAGTATGTATCGTATAATAAATAAAGGGTATATACAAAAAGGGCGAAATATTTGAATTTTTGTAAGCAGAAAAATCTAATTGGTCAGCCAAAATACTGAGTTGCTCAGCAACAAATGGTCAGCAAACATTTCTAAATCAATCAGCAATCGATGGCTTACTGATCTGCAATATTTTTTTTTTTGTAAAGCCAATTAATTATATTGGCTGCATTGAGTGCGCCATTTTTAATAACATTTTTAATGAAATTTATAGAATGCGATAGATAAACATTTAAAATTGTTTTTTCTTATTTATCAAGTAATAAAGTGAATCTTACTGTTGTGCGTCCATTCGAAACTTACATAATATGACTAATTTAGTAGTTATTTCTTGTAAGTTAATTATCTGCTGCTTGTAATTGTGACTATTCTTGAATAAATAAATAAAAATATTTTTTTACTTCTTATGCTCGTAAAGTTGTTCTTTATGTCGAGAGAAGGCTGCATAAAATGTGTTTTTATGCTCTTGTGCATAAAGTAATTTGTTCTTTTAAGACTAAGGCAATTAGGCCTTACAGCCACATACACAATTAAATACGCCCTCATTTAATTGATATATTTTTATGAGATTTAGGTTATATCTTAATTTAATTACGACTTAATTATGTATTACTATCTAAATACAAATGTACGATTAATACGGGCGTGCATTTACGTAAAAAAAATATAACGCAAATATTTATAATAACTTGGCATTACGGCTCCGACCATAGTCCAACGTCACATAGTTAAAAATTTTAAAAAAATTAAGAAAAATTTTGTGGCGGGAAGCTAATTATTCGTCAAACAAAACTAAGATAAGATAGTTTCTATCTTTTGTTGTGTTGCGGTTTGTTTTATTTCCTTGCAATCGAAGTGAAAAGCAGAGTGTAAAACTCGAGTATAAAACCCATTTTACCCTCGACGTGACAATCCACCCTCGCCGTACCGGCTCGGGTAAAATGGCTCGTTTTATGCTCTTGTTGTACAATCTACTATCAAAACTAATTCTATCCTTTCCTGTTTCTCTTCATTCACAGGATGACGTTTCCTCTAGAAAACATCTGACAGTGATTAGATTAGTTTCACACGGCTTGAAGAACCCTTTAAGTTTCTCCCCCCCCCCTCCAAAAGCTTGGTGAAGCTTAAAATCCCGGTGAAGCTTAAAATACCAGTGGCAATCAGCAAACTCTCTCAAAAAAAAGTCACGAACATTAATTAACATGTAAACATTGGAACTCTTATTACAATGGTATAAGACTCAAAACGAATCAAAAGTGTATATGTATAACGCTCGTCGTTTCGCTCCTCGTAACCTCCCCTACGACCCTTAGCTTGCATATTATAATGAAAACTGTATTTAATCTATACATTAACACGTGAAACAAAAACTTTGTACCCCTTTTTACCCGACTGCGTCAGAAAGAGGGTTATGTTTTTCGAGTATATGTATATCTATTTCTTTGGCACGCCCTACAGCCCAAACGGCATGGTGGATTTTAACATATGAGGTGTCGTTAGATTTGTTTTGACTGTGGGAGTGAGGGGAAAAAGGGGGGAAAATCCGGAATATATTTAATAAAAAAAAAGTAAAAAGTTTGAAATAAACCAAGTTATTAAAATAAAACAAAAACCCGATTGCTAAAACAATTATGTACTCGTAAAAACATATAAAATAACTGCAAAGAGAAAAAACTGAAAAGGATAAAACAAGCTCTACGATCCCAGAATTCAATTTGAGCAATGTTGAATGCAACGTGAAATATTTTCTTGTCCGATACCTAGGTATACTTAAATAATAAAATCTATAATAAATGAGTATTTATAAATACATTGAATATTAACAGTTGTCGCAGACGGGGACAATCATCAACCAAGCGGCCGTGGCTGGCTCAATTAAATCCGCACTCTCTTTGGTTGGTTGGTGATTTTCCCGGCCTGCGACAACTATCAATATTCAATGAATTAGGTCCTTACCTATGAAATTGACGATTTGTATGAAGAATTTATATAAAATTTTATTTTTCATACTAACGTTTTTTTTAATTTTCTTAGCATCTATATATGTTAACACTATAAAAATTGTAAAGTAGAGTTGTTTGTTTTACTAGCTAAATATAGCAGACATTTAAAAGAAAAAAAAATGAAGTCCCTTCAAAGCTACAATTAAACAAAAAGACAATTCCGCGCACATAAAAAGTAGGAAATTTAAAATAAAATTGGGCGATAAAGACACAAAATTAATAATCATTGATAATACTGAAACCTAAGTAATATACTCAAAATTAAAGGTTTATAATAATATTAACAACCGGTATTGACTTTTAGAACTTTTAATAAGTGAGAAAAAAACGTCAATTTCATAGGTACCTAAGGACCTAATATTTATAAATACTCATTAAATACTCATTGTTATAGATTTTATTATTTAAGTATACCTAGCATGCATTCAACATTGCTCAAATTGAATTCTGGGATCGTAGAGCTTGTTTTAGCAGTCGGGTTTTTCGTTTTATTTTAATAATTTGGTTTTTACGAAATCTGCGCAGTCGGAGGAGTGTGAAATTTTGCACACTTATAGTTTATATAGAGAAGGAGTACACAATGTTATTTATTTTTTTAATTATGCATAAAAAATATATTAAATGAATAAAACAAACATTACACACACTACCATGTATTTGACACACACACATAGACATTTGACACACACGCATATAAACTTTTTTCAAAAATTTCAAAAATGGAAGAAGAGCGGCCGAAATCTGTCAATATCTTTTTTAATTGTTCTTTGCTTAGGATACAATCCGTACAGCCTTAATGAAATTACGGTCGTTTAATTCGGTCGGGTAATTTCGACCACAGAGCGACCACTAGTTTAATTTAATGGCTGAACAATTTGTGAAATTTTGCTAACTAAATAATTATTTTGTAGAGTGACTATTTATTATGCAAACATATTAAAAAAATAATAATAATCTTTATTTCTTTAAAGACTTACAACATATAGTATTACAACTTGACACCATAATGATCAAATTGTTGACAATGTTAAAATTGTTTGCAGCTCAAGAGTTGCAGCCTGATTTTTATTTATTGCAAACATAATCTTTATATGCTGACTATATGCAATAACAACAGATTTTAATTGCTAACTAAATTTTATAAAAGTAAACCTTTTTACGCCTCGGTGGCCGAGTGCCAAAGCGCTCAGCCCGATACCCGAAGGGCCCGAGTTCAATTCCCAGGTCGGGCAGAGTGTACTTCGGATTTTTCGATGTCATAGCCCGTGATGTGATTACCAACCCGTATTTGGCAAGCGTGGTAATTACACCTACCCATTAATTGTAGCGATGACTTGATTTCATTGATAAAGTCAAAGCCTTTACCCAGCAGTGGGACAGTTAAATTATAGGCTGAACTTTACGTTACTTACTAGTAAAACCTTTTAAAAAAAATTACTTTTATAACTTTTTGATGTGTAACATATTTCCGTTCGCTTTCAATTTGTGGGAGTGATTACGTGAGATGCGACGGATGTAGGTGTAACAGTGTGACAGGAAGTCGGGAAAGCGCGAAGGCGCGCGCCATTTTGTAAATTTAAAATCGATAATATGAACATGACATATTATTATTTTAAGTGGCATATTGTGTCATTTGACTATCAAATAACAAAGGTCATTGCTATGTCAAATGTTTTCTAATGAGTACTTACTGTATTTATTATAGAGTCATAAAATGATGTAGATAATACCTGACCCATTTTTTTCAGAATATAATGTTAAAATTGCTTACTACTAAGGTGAGATGTCAAATGTCACATCATATGCGACTACTGAAAGGCTCGCTCGTTTTTTTCTACGGTACTTTTACAACATCCTCCGGACCAAACAATATTCCTATATATTTTATAAGATATATGCGTTTATATATCAATCGTAACAAAATCTTAATTCAAAGTATACAAACTAAGAAAACTACATACTAAAATCGTTGATAAGACCATAAAACGCGGAAGAAGTTTTCTAATGTTTAAACAAAAGGTGAATTTCTCCACGGTCATAGGCCTTCCCTCAGTTGATGGAACACCTGCATAATGTCACTTATGCTCTACTTCTTGCACTATGAACGAATTTATCGAGGCTGACCAGAGGGCTGTGAGGTAGCAGCTTTCTGGTCAGGAAGAATATAATGTAGATGTCGCTGACACGAAAAGAAGAAGAAGACCATCATCATCATAGTCATCAGCTCATTGTATGTCCCCCCTGTTGGGGCACGACCCTTCCCTATGGATGGATAGAGAGAACGGGCCATAAATCACCACGCGGGCCCAGTGCAGCCGGGACCAACGGCTTTACGTGCCTTCCGAAGAACGGAGCAGCTCGAGATGATACATTTTTGGTCACCCATCCAATGATAGGCCTTTGCGAAAGGTGCTTAACCTTAGCAATCGCAGACCGGGCGCGTTAACCACTGCGCCATCGAGCTCCTGCTATAGAAGAAGGCCACGCTGGCCTAAACGTGAGATTAAACGGTTACGTTCTTACGACAGAAACGCGGACCAACGGGGTTACTCCAAAGCACAGAGGATTTCGAGATTTTCCATTATGTCACCCATCCGGTGGTTTGACATTGCGAAAGTTGTTTGACTTGCAAAACAGCAACCTGTACGCGCAAGCAGTGCCAACGACCTCTACTTCGTGCCATAAAATAAATACTTTAACTATTTAAACCTTTTACTATTTCCCGTATTTTACAAGTGTAGTGATTAATTAATTAATTGGGAGAGCACATGACCCGGTATGTCAGAAGGGTGCGGGTTCAAATCCTGCTCGTGGAAATTTTTTCAACATTTGTGTTTTTGTAATTTGTTCGCAACAAAATTTGCATTAAAAATTATATAAACATTTTATAATAGCTTGCCTACTTCTTAACTGATCTTTAGTATTTGTAAAAATATTATGATCAGATGTTAATGACGGTAGTTTGTTGACATTGAATGGGCGCCTTTAGCTTTCAAAGTAAAAAGTAAATAGTGTTGAATAATTTCGCCGGGCTGGTTAGAATCACGATAGCTCAATTGGGAGAGCACCTGACCCGGTATGTCAGAAGGGTGCGGGTTCAAATCCTGCTCGTGGAATTTTTTTCAATATTTGTGTTTTTGTAATTTGTTCGCAACAAAATTTGCGTTAAAAATTATATAAACATTTTGTAGTGATTAACCCAACACTTAATCCTAAATCTTTGAATTTGCATTTTTTCAACACCTTAAACGCCATATGTCCGACAACCAATTGAATTTCTATTGTGTCTGGGCCTGTCGGCGGTCAACCTGTTAAATTGTATTTAAAACATAATTTACTGTTTTATTTTTTAATATCGTTTAAGCGACACATTAAAAAAATGGTTTCAAAAAGTAGGGATGTAATTATCTAATAAAAAAAATAAGTGAAAACATCTGCCTACTCGAGAGGGTGGGTTTTTTTGATAAAACTGGGTGCGTGCGACTTGTATTTACCATTTACCATTCGATATATTGCAATATTTTTACTCTCCCCGTTTAATTACTGGGCGCTGTTACTTTAATACCACACCAAATCTCGTTTTTCAGTTTGCGTTAATCCCCGTCTAAACTTTGTTGCATAATCATAATGATCTTTTAGACTTAGGTAAGTGTGAAAATAAAGCTAGCAATAACTAAGTGTAATTGAATAAATCTGTATAAGGCGAAAATGTTTCATGGGAGTATTAAAAAATCATTCCTTAAAACGCTGAAAACTGTGAAATGCGTTTTACTTAGGCACTTGTGTATGGCTTAAAAAATATATATAGGTACAACATACCACGCCAAGAAAAATATATGTTATACTTATTATATTATATTATTATAGACTGTATTTGCAACAATGTTATTGTTTTCAAAACGCATAATTCCTTGATAGAAACAAAAACCAAAGTCACCGCTAAAGAGTATAGGTTTATTACTTATTATCTTTTTCATTTACTAAAGTACGTCGATGAAATTAAGTATATCTACCTATTCGTAATAATAATAATAATAATAAACAATTTATTTCAGAAACATGGTCCATAGAGTGTTAGTAACAATGTTTCTTAAACTAAGTTAGTTAGATTATTATAACATATCAACATCAAATAAATTTAATAATAATGAAATAAGATCAATACAAAAATAAAATAAAATAAAATAAAATAACATCATTTTCAAAATTTTCAAAACAAAAACAAAAAATAAATCATAATCAAAAATAAAATCAAAATAAAATAAATACAAATCAAATTAAAATAAAATAAGACAAATCAAAATAAAATCGAATTAAAATAAAATAAAATCAAATAAAACCATATTAAAATGAAAATAAAATAAAATCAACAACAAAAATTAAATAAATTAAAATCATACGAGCATGAATATTGTTTATTGTCAAAACACAAGCCACGCCCTATATGCTCACTGATGCCCTGTAGGCTTTGCATGCAGGCGTAACCAGTGTTCCAACAATGAGGAGTCCCATCGGTCAATTAACGCCATCAGGATGCTGTTGGAACTGCCACGTGTTCTCCTTAACAGCGCCTCACAGCGTTTCCTAATTATCGCATGAAAACCATCGACATGCGCCTCTGCGAACATATTTGAGGCACTGCAAAACCTAGGCAATCCCAACAGCACCCTGAAAGCGTTGTTATATTGGACTCGCAGTGCGCTGAAAGCCCTCTGCGTGTAACTGACCATAGGCTACACGTGTAGAAAGACTGGCAATATGCCTTGAAAAGTGTAACTTTAACTTCCTTAGTGCAACGTGCGAACCTACGAGCCAGCATGTTACATCGGACTGCCAGCGCCCTGCGTTCCCTATCTATATCTACAATATCACTTAGACTATCAGTGACCCAGTGACCCAAGTACTTATAGTGTGACACTCTCTTTAGAATAGCGTTACAAAGTTTTACAGGTAATTCGAAATCAATACATTTAGTTCCCGCTTTAAATATCATATATTCACTTTTATGAGCGTTATACCTAAGCCCGTGAGCCTCCGCATAACGCTTACAAATGCATAACAGTTTTCTCAATGCTCCCATTGAAGGGCTCAGCAGCACCATATCATCGGCATAGCTGATATTGTTTACACAGACTCCGTCTATATGACAACCTAACCCAGTGCTACTGAGCTCCTCAATGAGCGCATTAATGTAAAGATTAAACAAACGCGGCGAGGTAATCCCCCCCTGCCTGACCCCACATTCAAGCCTGTACGCGTCAGAGTATGCACCTGCCCATCGAACACTATTTTTTTGATTGGCATACCAGTACCTAAGCAACGATATATATCCATCAGAAAGACTGGTCTCTCGTTTCAGTTTCTCCCAAAGTACATTATATGATACCAGATCAAACGCCTTGGAGAGGTCTAGGTAACAGGCGTAGACCGGCGTTTTACGAGCTGTATAGTATTGCACAGTCTGCTTGAGGCACAAAATTGCACTTTCAGTGGATAGTCCTGGTTTAAAACCAAGCGTGCGTCATGCAGTTGCAGATGTTCATTTAAGCGCTTGTCAAGCAGACTGTCCATCGCTTTCGCAATGATAGTGGCTAGTGAAATCGGTCTATAATTCGAACAGATTCGGACAGATCCGATACGTCTCCTGTCTTATTTTTAACAATAGGTGTTACAATAGTATACATCATCTCATCAGGCAGATAGATAAGTGTATGCCCGCATTTTGCAGGTGCTCAATGCTGAGGCCATCATAGCCAGGAGATTTACCTCTGGTCATGTTCTTAATTACAAATTCTACTTGTTTAGCCGAAAAGCGGTCACCAGAAGCGAGTATCTCATTTTGGCAATCAGCATCGAGCCCCGGCAGTGCTGGGTCTAGTGCGGATTCCACTCTAAAATGACATCTGAATGCGTCCGCAATCTCAGACGGTTCATGTTTGCCAGCGACACTCACAGGAAGGCCTATCTTACAATTTAAATTATTTGTACACTTCCAAAATTTTTGAAACTGTCTCTCCTTATGACATTCAGGAATTATGTCCATTTTCATTTGTTGTAAATTATTTTGACACCATTTTAGTTGTGACTTAAATACTTTACGGGAGTTACACATGTCCTCATAGATAAAACCATTATTAGGTTTGTTATTTAATAACCATTTTTGATAACATTCCCGAGCCTTCATATGAGCCTCCCTGACATACTTGTTCCACCCTATTACGTTTTTACACCTTCTCTTATTAAAATAATTGTTACTACTTTTTGCAGCTTCAGAAAGTATTCTTACTATTTTATTGTACATGTTATCCAAATGTTGCCTACAGGACACGTTACCACACTTTTTGTCAGCACAACTACTAAACTCTGTCGGAAAATGAAATTCTTTAAATTCAAAATAGCAAGTTTCTCGATATTTATTTATTTGGCTTTCGTTCCTAAGACCCCAAACAATTTTATAATTTGAAATACTCTAATGCTTATTAGAAAATTGTTATTGCTATTGTTTTATTTTCATAGAACATCCATATTTTAAAATAAAAGCATTTTTCGAATTTCCTGACTTAAATCCAGTGGACCACGCACTGTTTTCAGGAAAAAAATTAAAAAATATCATATTTCGATAACATAGTGCTTTTGATATTTTAACATTACAACTTCACATCTAACGATAACAGTAAAAATTTTTGGTGCTTTTGATATTTTAACATTACAACTTCACATCTAACGAGAACAGTAAAATTTTTTGATGACATTATGCTTCTTATAAAATACCCGACTGCGTCAGAAAGAGGGTTATGTTTTTCGAGTATATGTATATCTATTTCTTTGGCACGTCCTACAGCCCAAACGGCATGGTGGATTTTAACATATGAGGTGTCGTTAGATTTGTTTTGACTGTGGGAGTGAGGGGAAAAAGGGGGGAAAATCCGGAATATATTTAATAAAAAAAAGTAAAAAGTTTGAAATAAACCAAGTTATTAAAATAAAACAAAAACCCGATTGCTAAAACAATTATGTACTCGTAAAAACATATAAAATAACTGCAAAGAGAAAAAACTGAAAAGGATAAAACAAGCTCTACGATCCCAGAATTCAATTTGAGCAATGTTGAATGCAACGTGAAATATTTTCTTGTCCGATACCTAGGTATACTTAAATAATAAAATCTATAATAAATGAGTATTTATAAATACATTGAATATTAACAGTTGTCGCAGACGGGGACAATCATCAACCAAGCGGCCGTGGCTGGCTCAATTAAATCCGCACTCTCTTTGGTTGGTTGGTGATTTTCCCGGCCTGCGACAACTATCAATATTCAATGAATTAGGTCTTTACCTATGAAATTGACGATTTGTATGAAGAATTTATATAAAATTTTATTTTTCATACTAACGTTTTTTTTAATTTTGTTAGCATCTATATATGTTAACACTATAAAAATTGTAAAGTAGAGTTGTTTGTTTTACTAGCTAAATATAGCAGACATTTAAAAGAAAAAAAAATGAAGTCCCTTCAAAGCTACAATTAAACAAAAAGACAATTCCGCGAACATAAAAAGTAGGAAATTTAAAATAAAATTGGGCGATAAAGACACAAAATTAATAATCATTGATAATACTGAAACCTAAGTAATATACTCAAAATTAAAGGTTTATAATAATATTAACAACCGGTATTGACTTTTAGAACTTTTAATAAGTGAGAAAAAAACGTCAATTTCATAGGTACCTAAGGACCTAATATTTATAAATACTCATTAAATACTCATTGTTATAGATTTTATTATTTAAGTATACCTAGCATGCATTCAACATTGCTCAAATTGAATTCTGGGATCGTAGAGCTTGTTTTAGCAGTCGGGTTTTTCGTTTTATTTTAATAATTTGGTTTTTACGAAATCTGCGCAGTCGGAGGAGTGTGAAATTTTGCACACTTATAGTTTATATAGAGAAGGAGTACACAATGTTATTTATTTTTTTAATTATGCTAAAAAATATCATATTTCGATAACATAGTGCTTTTGATATTTTAACATTACAACTTCACATCTAACGATAACAGTAAAATTTTTTGATGACATTATGCTTCTTATAAAATATACTAAGACTATTCCATGTTGCAGTGAAATGATTTCGGTTGGCTCTAAACTTAGCCAACTATTGATATTCAAAAAAGTAGAAGACAAAAAAAATATAAAAGCTCAAAATTAAAACAAAAACCAAGATATAAGAATAATAACATTCAAAAACTCAAAGAAGAATTTATGGCCATTAACCACAACAAAGAGGTTTGTACCTATTACAATCATGCTAGACTTTTAGCGTGACATCGAAACTTCACTTGTGGAGCCCGTTCAAACATTCATAAATAACTCCTAGCATGAATAGGCGGGAAGAGCATGAATATCATTCTTTGGGACAAGTGCATTCAGAACCCCCCGCCCCCCGGAATGCGCCCCCGGAGGCTTACCCGCGCCTGCGACGATACGATGCAGCCTCTAGAACCGCTACTGTGCTTACATAGACTAAGCGGGCGACCGCAAGCAGACGCGACAAAGGCAAATTGCAGTCATGCTTTGTACCTATTTGTAAATTTTGTATCGTTTTTTTTGTTTAATAATCTTATTTAGTAAAAAGAGGTATGTAGCTTTTTTTAAGACAAATATTAAAAGTATTTTCTTTAAATTTATCTAATTATTATTACGTTGCTCTAAGCATGCGTAGTATTTTTTATTGGCAATGCAACAAAAGTCATCCTACATTTAACCTACATTTAAAGTAAACAGATAAATAAGTACCTTAAGTTTAATTTGAATAACAATAACATGAATGACGCCCTCACTTATCAGTAAGCGTGGAGTATTATCTGTCGGTGCCTATTTAATCTTTGCGTTCGGCTGTGGAGCCGGCTCGCTGCGTACGCGTCGAACTTAAAGCAACGTCATAAAGGCTGCGCTAGCGAGTGGGACTGACGCGCCTCGTGTGCGCGCAAATGTGGTGACTCTGGTGCCTAGTGAACTAGCATGAGCTCCTGTGTGGAAGTGTGACAGTGACGATATGTGGAAGTTAACACTATTCACGCTGCTGGCGACAGCGGCCAGCGGGGCTGAGCTACAGGAGAGAGGTGAGAAACCTTTTTTGTTGTTCTCAAAGTACTACGATAGTTGCAAAACTTGAACGTCACGAATCCGAATTTTACGGAGTGCTATACGCCAAAAAAGTTTCGAAAGTCATTGTTTATAATAACGATGCATTTGCACGTGAACACAAATTGTCATAAGTGACGGAGTTCGAGTGTAAGAGTTAGGATTGGGGTCGGAATACCAAGTTCAGACGTTACGTTTGAATGCAGTGTGGTAATTAAGAGCAACTTGACGATTGTGGCTGAGATAAGACACGCTCATGCTCGTACTAACTGCAGTAATCCCGGTCCATTAATTAATTTCAAAGAACTATAACTTAAACTATGGATAGCAATAACAAAGAAATTTTATCCAACCCTTAACAAAATATTTGAAGTTACGCCTTGTAATGATGACAGACAAATGCTTGATGCCTACAACAGTTTTCAAACTAGCTCTGCGATTATTGGATCATTTTGTTGCTATAAAAGCAGAAATTTTGACTTTACGTTGGTTGAGTCAACCGAGTTTGGTACAAAAAATAATGACGCCTAATAAATATTAGCCAATTACTACCTTCATATTTTATTTACTTAAAAATTCAATTTTACTGTTTAATGAAACCAGAATATTGTTTAGGATAATTTGAAAGTGTCAAATCTGACACAAAATTATATTTGAAAAATCACGCCAATTAATCGTCGATTTTCAATGAACGTGAAAACATTGCTAAAACATTTCGGCGATGTTGGATTACATATCTACAATGTAACAAATGCATTGCAACGACTGGGTTTCCGAAACATTCAAAACAATGTGGCTGTTTATAAACATAACCACATTGACAATCGTGTCTTACTGCATCGACGTTACGAAAACTCATTGTCAGATACACGAATACAATTTAGACAACTTCAATTCAGGTCTGCACCGCACCTGAAGCAGATGTTTTAAAAGTATTTACTGTTTCCGATACAAACATAGCATTGTTAATGCAAAAATAATAATTTTAAAGTACCTGTCACGTTCATCCAAGCCAAGTTTCATCTTTTTAATGTTAACTTCTTGTTCGTTGATCTCTTTATCCAGAACCAGATTAGACACCCTAGTAAATTAAGTAAAACTGCCAGAAACACTTACGATTTTATACACATTTCAGAAATCGGCCTGGGATGATTGAGACTCATTCTGGAGATCTATTTAGTTTCTTGCACCCACATAAACCACCTGCCATTGAAATGAACCTTCTACGCTAGGTGCCTTTTAAATAGCGGACAAGTTTTGAAAAGTATAAAGTGCAGCTATTGAGTAGAAGAAGAGTAGGAAGAACAAGAAGTAGAATGGGGTTCCTTTCAAAAGGTTTCTCAGTGATATTATAGTTTAAAGTTTAAAAATGACTGTCCAATGAAAGGACACAGTTATTAAAAGTTGAAAAATCGACTCACTATAACTAATGAGATGCGTTGATCTTTAACTTATCAAAAACCCAGTTAAATTCCAGCCAAATCCCTGTGGTTTTTCTGATGTTTTTGTTATTGTTTACAAAAATAAGTCGCTGCTGAAATCGGAACAACGCATGTTGCAATGACGATAGCACGTAATAAAATTTGTTCTTGATAGCATATTGAGAGCGCATTTTTACGGTTTTTCCCAACCAATTAATGTTTCAGTGCAATCTAATAACAATTAGTATAATAAAGTGTGGCGTCATCAAATAAAATCAAAAGGTCAAGTTTGTTAGGCATAGCATTTAATTTATAAATATTCCTCTATTTAAATTTAGACTGCATGAATGACGACTATTGACGACCGCAACTACATAAGTCATATTAATAAAGGTATTGCAATTATTCAAACTGTTTTTATTATTGAGTCATTTGCGTTTATTATCCTTTGGAATTCCACGCTGCAGAACGACATAAAAATCACTTTTAAAAAGCCACTTTAAAAAAGACTAACACTAAAAAGTTTAGTTACATTCATCAAAGAATAGTGCAAATTGCTAACGTAATGTTGTTAACCTTTTTAATCACCATCAACCGCTACTCCGAAGTATTACACGAATTCCAAGGAGAAATCTCACGGCATCGTCTCCTTCAAACGACTGCCATAACGGGTGGGTAAGAGCCGGCATCTACTGGTCCAGCTTAATTGCCTACAACGGAAGAGAAAACTAGGAAAAACTCGCGCTGGAACTGGTTTGCGGGGAGCATGGCGTAAACATGGGCGTTTAGATGTCTATACTAACCGTAGTATTCATAAAAGCGACAGACATGTTAAGTTTGGCTTTTTATTTCATCATTAATTCGAAGTTCATACAACAAACATTCATACAAATATTAGAATTAAAATATTTATAAAATACAGTGAAAAATAAGGGTTTAAGTAAAAAAAGATAAGCTTATTTTAGAATTTGATTTTGATTGAGCATCCTAAATTACAGCTTTTTTAGTTGTGTTCCCATGTCTTTTCATATTCAACAAGACATGGGAACATTTAAAGCATACGAGTACGTTGGCTTTGCTTTAAGTGCTGGTGGATTTCTAGTCGCTTGATATTTCCATTACAATCAAAGATCAAGGCAAATAACATTCGTGTCTCTCAAAAAAAACTTAACTTTGTATTGATAATAAAAACAAATGAATAGGCATATAAGATAATTGTACAACATTAGTGAGCTACCGTACGTACATATCCAGAATATAAAAGCAGGTATAATGTTCAACTAGTGACACCTGCTATTTGAACTTGCATATCTGGACTTAACCCACCGCAATGTAGGTACGGGTACAACACGGGATGCTAACTTCAAGCTGATTCGAGAAAGATGTGATTAAAGAGTAAAGTTTCTTGTCTATAACTTGATGACGAAACATGCCCGTAAGAAACTAAATTTTAATTGAATGCCTCTGATTTAGAGGTACGCGTTTACGCAATAATACATAATCGGTAAAGTTTTATTAACACCACCAAATTGATGATTTCAAAACTCTTTCAATTCCCATACTACCCTTTTTTTACCATTCTGTTTTATGTCTAATCAGATCTACAAAAAAAACTATGCGTAGGATAAAGATCCTTAGCCGATAATTCACCACATGTGTTCGTTTAATGAAAAAGTCCCATGCTAGGATTTCTTCCTGCAATTCAATGAAACGGATGGTCACGAAAAAAAACCTTTTTAATTTAGAGACACCCCGGTACATCGTGCCCAAGTGCTCGCGTTTTTTACCCTGTGCATGCGAGCGGATACGGGACACAGCACTTGGCCAGTTCTGGGGTAGTTTTAAGACAGCACATCCGTTTCGGTATCCGGCACCGAATGTTCGGTGATCGAATGTTTTCGATCGTTGTGTTACCGATTACCAATTTCTTCCTGCTTTACGTTTCAGGGAACTTTCTTTTTTGGCGTTAAGAAAATATGTGTGAAGTAAACACAAATATTTGATGAACTGTAAATTTTCATGGTGTTATTGAAATACTTGTTATTTAACAATACAGTGTTGGTTGTAAATAATTATTTAATATTACATAATTATTGATGTACATGTACTTACGTCAATATATTAATCGTTCCCGTGTTTAGTTACTTTCGCATTTAAAGTTCCAACTAATATTATAATAATACACACATACGCACATCGATAGATAACTTTTTATCAAGATTTGAATGAACTTGAACTCGGGGACTGGTAAGTTGACTTTAAAAGGTTAACGGATAGAGTATTTTATTCACACTTAGCTGCGGATTGTAGACTATCGTAGTACACTCAAATAGCTCCATACTTTTCTCATTCTTCTGATCATCTTTTGTTTTTATGTTTTGATAATTATTGTAACGTCAATGTAACACTTTGGTTTAGTAATCAATGAGAAAACAGGGTCAATATCGAAATTTTTTAAACCTAGTCTCAGAAAGGGGGTAGCTTCCTTCATCGACTCTACCATTAGCTTACAAATTTGAAGTATGTTAGTTATTAACTGTTTATTATTTTTCGCATTTAATTCTGGTGGAATAAACTCAGTCCAGTCGGCCACCTTTCTTTGCCTCCAAATATTACAACGATAAAAAATACTCAGCGCAAGATTGTTTTTGCAGTTGGCATTCGCATCAACGCTTTCCGAGGCCCATACCGCGCCAGTTTAATTGTCGACAAAGCCACCCGAAAATGAGTCTTGACACCGCTAACTAAGGCGCTTTGTTGTCGTTCGAATTGTTAATTTTAATACCTTATGCTATTAACGATAGCACTGATGATTTCATGAGTCGGTACGTAGTATAGTACATGCTGAATGGTATGGCGCTGCTCTTATCAAAGTATTGGATTATGTCATCCTTGTATGGGAATTTTGTTACGATTGTGCACAACTGACATTAAGTGCTTAAGGAAAGCGAATTGATAAATATGTAGTAGATAATTGTTAGTTTTATGCTAAAATAAAAGGAGGTCGCAAGCCATCTTGTGAATTGTATTTTTCATAGTGTTTAACAATAGTAACCGATATGGTAGCGGTAATTACTTACTTGTGCCTTGTGAGATATTGGAAGGGCAAGGAAAAAGAATACCCATCCCGTCGCGTTCTTACTAAAATATTGTTTTAAGCACTCAAACTTTTATTTTAGATACATTTTAATATTTCCTCTTTTACTTTTCTTTACTTTACTTCCAACACCGTTAATTCATCAATGTAAAATAATTTTCCCTGTCTATTATTATTTATGTTTTGTTATGTATTAATATCCTGTTTCATTATGCAAGAAAATATCAGTATTAAGTTTATTACAAAACAAATAATGATAAACACTTCATTCCAATGTACAACGAGATTAATACAACTTTACTAATATCAATTGTTTTCATTCTTGTCACAGTCCACTCAGTCCAGTCATTGTTAGCTCGGTTCGCCCTCGAAATAAGATCTAAAAAATATAACTTTAAAATTCATCTGCACTTCAGGCGTCGCATAGTGAAACAATAGCTCCGAAAGTTAATATTGTTGACAAAATACAGCATTGTTCTACTGATAACCCCGTCCATTGTGCACGCTTTTATTTTTAAAGCTGCTCAATTCATTTGGCTGGCAAGGAGTCAAGGCCGTTGACAACTCAAGATGAGAAGGGTCTTATCTTCACCCATAGGAACCGCCTTTTTTATTCGTAAGGACTGAGCACTTGGCGCTAATCTCACCTGATTTTAAGTAACAATTAAGTAGGCCGAAGTTGGAAACACACTTCACCCGGAATCCTTAACTACTGAGGCACTGGCTATCTTATTTTTTATCTTATCAATGTTTTGACAGTTAGAGATGAGATGGCCAGTGCCTCAGTAGTTTAGGATTCGGAGTGAAGTGCGCTACCTATGTCCATCTTCGCCTGCCAAGCGCAAAACAAATGACTGATGTCACAAAATAAAGAGACTTCAGAAGAATGGGAATAAAAAATGAATAATCTGTTCCGCACTCCCAATTCCCTCATTCGGGAATAATTCGTATGTTGTGAAGGATTCATTCAATGTTTATGAGGTAATACCATAAAGTTATTATACCAACGGAATAGAACAACAAACACGAGCTGTCATACGAAACCGAAATAGGATGACATTTGTGTGTGCATAATTGTACTTTATTGTATTATATTTTTTAATTATATTATTGTATTGTATTAGATACTTTAACAACAGTAAATACATATTCGTACTATATCATAACCGCGTGATAGGCAGTGGACTCGAAATATCGATAACTTGATGCAGTCCTAGTGTAAAACGAAAATTATTTCTCTAGACAAAATATTCGTAAATTCTGTATTATGTGTATTTGATCTTTGCTTCTTACATAAATAAATGTTTATAGAAGAGAATTATCACACATAGCGCTTAAAATTCGAAGCGCATTGGCAAAAATAAATCCTAGATCAAGAAGTGTCGATTTAGAATAATTTACCTGTGAAATGAACAAAATGAACATCTTTCGGGGTTATTGCACTGTGTTGTACAACAATCAATCACTGAACAAGTCACCATGTTTCTGAAGCACTATTTCTCAAAAAATATCCACGATTTCACGTAAAATCATAAAAATTCACAAACCTCAAATTCTCAGCAAGCCGATAAAAGCAGACGAACTGTCAAACAGTTGCTAAAAACAGTTCTGTTACGTCGCATCACGCATCTCTTTTTATCACACAGTGTTGCTGCTCGTGACATCTCGCTTGCTCAGCCCTTTGTTGCTCTATTCCGTTGATATAATAACTTTATGGGTAATACTAAGGTCGACTGAATTGAAAAATATGTTTGAAAAGTAGACAAAATCAACGTTTCGTAGTCCTCGGATTCCTCCTCCAAAACTGGACCGATTTAATTACTTTTTTCATTTAAAATTAAAGAAAGGCTTTGGTTGTTTCCCGTATCCATATTTTTCTTTCTATACTAATTTTTTTTTATTAATCTCATCAAATTTGTTTGCTGGATATCTGAACACAGCGGAAAATCTGTTGCGAAATTTTGCGTCCGTGAGAGGTCGTTTATGATTGCTGATTGCCTCAAGCGGCATTTTCAACTTCACCGGACTTTTTTGGGGGCGGCGAGAAACTTAAAGGGTTCCTCAAGCCGTGTGAAACGAATCACCTTTGGAGGTTTTCTAGAGGGAACGGCATCACGCACTTAAGTGTGTGTCCCCGTGCCCTACTAGATTCTCCGAAGGGTTCGGATCGGATCGGGGAGCGGGACAGCCCGAGGGCGCCTCTAAAGGCTCGGACGTTGGCTCGGGTTGACAGGGCCGTGGCGGAGGAGAGGAGCGCCAAGGTAAGTACATGTCTGTAGCTGGTATAGAGCGCGTGTGAACCGGTTCTACGTACCCTTGTTCTACAAGTACGGTGTCATGGGCCTAAACTAGTGTGCATGTTTCGAGTATTTTGTAAATGTGTAGTAGCATTAGAGGATCGGGCGGGATGTGAGCGTTTCTCGAGCGCGGTATGTATGAAGCTAGTAGTAGGTAAAAAAAATATTTAGACGATTCATAAGCACTTTTCTTAAGTTTATATGCATAAAAATTTTTGACTTTGACTTTGACGTTGTTTACCTTCTGTAGTGTCTTTATTTTGTGCTGATGGTTTAGGTGGTGGCAGATGGCCCATACCTCAGCGGTAGACGGGTGACGAGCAGTTAGTGATTCGGTCAGAACCCATCCTGTGATCAACCCCACACTTCCCGGGTTCTAGCATCAACCCGGTTGAGATGGTTAAGATGCCAAATTATGCTCGTTAAAATAAGGTTTATAATACTTTTGTTTAAGGACAAAAGGAAATATTGATATTTAAGTAATTTAAAATATTTTTGCTTTTATTTTACCGTCTTCATTGTTAAAGCGAAGCGAAGTTGCTAATGCGAATGTTGTTTTAACAATTTCGTCTAGAGTGTTGGATGCGAGTTTTATTCGTTTGCCGTTTGATCACAGTTTACAAAAACGAGAGTTTGTATGGTATGGATGCAACGCCTCCTGATAGAAAAAGAGGTATCTTAATTTTATCCAATACAAATTTCTCTTTTTGTTAACGTAACTGAATTGCGAATAAAACTCGCACTAGGCAACCCACTGCACTTAGGAGAAATTTAAGAAAAACCTCGAACGAGAATTTGTATGTCAAATTTTTTAAATGTGCACGTGTATAATAGTATGTAGGCCCTGCTGTAAAATTAAATAATAATAATAACTAGTGGCCGCCCAGTGGTCGAAATTCGACCGTAATTTTACTAAGGCTGCAAGGATTGTATCCTAAGCAATTAAAAATTAAAAAAGATAGAATGTGAGTATAGATTGGCATTGACAGATTTCGGCCGCTCCTCTTTAATTTTTTTAATTTTAATTTTTGAAATGAGTATACAATATGCTTGTGTGTCAAATACATGGTAGTGTGTGTAATGTTGGTTTTATTGATTTAATGTATTTTTTTGCATAAATAAAAAAAAATTAACATTCTGTAGGTACTCCTTCTCTACATAAACTTTAACACGAAATTTAATACTCCTCCGTCCAGGCAATTTTCGTAAAAAGGGGTACAAAGTTTTTGCTTCACGTATTAATATAGATAAATTCATTTAAACCCATAGACATAGATCCATAGACCCATACAAGTAATTACTAAATAATTACAATTAATCAAATGTCATTTACTCGTAGAAAATCAGCAAATAAAATAAAACAAGTGATAATACATTTTGATGTCAAAAGTAAATAAAATTTACAAAAAAAAAAATATATATACGAGTCGAATTGATTAACCTCCTCCTTTTTTAAAGTCAGTTAAAAAATAAATAATTTATTAATATCTAATGTCATACAAATACTTGTTTTGCTCACGTGATCGAATGGCAAAGAAAACTTGCACTGGGCCACACTACTAGCACAAAATAAGGACCAGACGGTAAGCTGTATTTGAGTCATTTATCACATAATGTGTATATAATGAACATTAAAAAAAAATATATAATAAATTTATATTATAAACTAAATCCCTGTATTTGGTTTTAATCTGCTGAATGCAACTGGACCTGCAGTATGAAAAATTGTCGTCCAAAACAACTTAGTAGGAGCAGTACGATATTTATTCTTCACATTTTGCTTAGCCGATCAAGAAATTTTCTATCACAGTTTGTGCCAATTTACAATTGTTTGAGGTGGTCAAGGTATAAGCATCTTGGTCATAATCATTGGTGAGGGTGAGATCAGCTCCGCGTACGAGAAGCTCATTGCAGTGTAGGGGAAATCTGCTGCTGCAGCATACATGAGGGCTGTACTGCCAGAATCATCTTGAATGTCTGCATCTGCTCCTTCATTCAAGAGAAATTTGACAACCTCACTATGGCCACCAGCAGCAGCCAGGTGTAATGCTGTCTCTCCTTCAGGGCCTTTACATGCCGCGCTCGTAAAACGCACACATTAGACTCCTTGCACCGACACGCATCTCAAGCCAAGTACGAGTTTCATTCGCCAATCGTTAACGTTAACGAATACGAGAATTTGTAAGGAAACTGGTTTCATTTAGGATTTTAGCTTTTCCGCCAAGGCAGCCGCTCCTGAGTATCTAGATCTTTTCAGTACCTCTGGGTACCTAGTGCGAGTTTCATTCGCAATTCAATCACGTTAACGAAAACGAGAATTTGTAAGGAAACTGGTTTCATTTAGGATTTTAGCTTTTCCGTCAAGGCAGCCGCTCCTGAGTACCTAGATCTTTTCAGTACCTCTGGGTACCTAGTGCGAGTTTCATTCGCAATTCAATCACGTTAACGAAAACGAGAATTTGTAAGGAAACTGGTTACATTTAGGATTTTAGCTTTTCCGTCAAGGCAGCCGCTCCTGAGTACCTAGATCTTTTCAGTACCTCTGGGTACCTAGCGCGGGTTTCATTCGCCATTCGATCACGTAAACAAAAACGAGAATTTGTATGGATTTTTTTAACTCTTCTCTTATGTCGCCTGGAGACGCTGCCTGCTTCATTGGGGTATTTGACAGGTTTTAGAAAAATATGTGTAATGGTTCATTATAGCATAATATATTTGCAATTTGATTAATTCGTTATGAATTTCTTTATTTTTTATGAAAATCGCCATTAAAATTCAAATTTTTAAAATAGCCGCCAAAACGCTGAAGACGCCATGCATGCAGGTCACGTGATGTCGTGACGTCACCTGCTTGTAAGCAAACTTTTAGCTGTCAAATTAAACGTACAAAACTTTGATTGACATTTACTGTAAACAAGCTGGTGACGTCACTCCAGATTCAGCGTCATCCCGTGCGTTTTTGATCACGTGGTCAATCATAAAAATTTTATTAATGATTTTTTATATCATACTTATTTTAAAATTATGTGCTGGCTAAATTAGTTTAAAAACATGTTTACTATTAAGTTAACAACAGTTTGTTTGATCAATATTTTCATTGTAGTCAAATACCCCATTTTCGTTTTCGTAAACGTAATCGAATCACACTAGGCGCTCAGTTGATTCTTAACCAAATTGACGCCAATTAAGTAATATTTCATAGATAGCAATAAAGCCGCGATGATCGAGATAGGTACTAGTTTGTTCAACCCGGATGATTAACACTAGGCTCATAGCGCAGCTGTTGCGAGATTCCTTGTCCGTGAATGTTCTCTATGCGTGCGCTGCTCAAGCGCGTCTATTTGAAGCTTACCTACTGCAGTCTCGTTATTATGTGCCACTAGTTAGTTATAAGAATTACTTGCCATTCGTTCGCTAACATCACACAAGGTCGGCTTCTACTAGATATGTATCTGTGCTTCGGACACAAAGTACCTTCAATTAAGTCTTCAGTGTCGTTAAACCACGCAACTTGAAGGTAATCCGTAGTTTTGCATAAATAAAAATGAATTGCTGCTATTCATAATAACATACATAATAATAGAAAGATATAACTAATTTATAGCCTTCTTGTAACTTTTTAAAGTATTAAGACGAAGGTATATCCTGAAAACCTCATCATTATTATTTTTCTTAGCCTTTGCTTTACCACTGCTAGGCAAAGACCTCCATTAAGTCCTTCCATTTATCTCTTTTCTAAGCAACCACAGACCTAAGTTAAAGAAAGGATGAGGACACCCAAATTTAAATGTTTCGTAAATTAATAGATAATAATTTCCTTCGACAGCTAGGAATCTCGCACTGTACACAGTCTAGATAACTATCTCTCATATCTTTTTAAAATTGTTTTACTTACACCTATGTCAACAAGCAGCGGTATCCAGCATTTTTATGGCCTAGTCTAAAAAAATTCTGTGAAATTGCTTACCGACATAACATATGTTATGTTTATACTATTACCCAGTCTGACGTGTATAAGATTCTGTATAATTACAAGGAATAGAGGTTAGCAACTAAAACGACAAAGCCACCTGTCTCTTTGGACCACATAATGTTTTATAAACCAAGAATAGTCTAAGGTGTGTTAGTTCTGCTATATCGAAGCCGTTTTCCCATGCAGATACCATCCGTTTGGCTGTTTGTGTTTTGCGGCAAACAATAGCACGTGATGCAGGCAAAACCAAGGGCAGGAACAGGTTTCATGAGTAGTCGAGGTACTACCAATGAGTATTTAGAAGTAAACCGCTTGATTTTCAAGACTAAAAAAATAGAAAAAATAAAAATAAGTCAAAATAGTCAGACGGTTGTCTTTTTTTATTGTTATTTTTACTTTAATATTTTTTTTTATTATCACTAATATTGTTAAATCTTCTTAAATACAAACATCGCGCTTACCATAAAACCTCTACCATACTCATTATCTTCCAATTATAAGAAAGTTTAATTTAGAGTAATTTTTTAACCTATGTTGGTAGGTACTACTCCGTTTGCACTATTGCGAAATATTGAAAAAATTACAAAGAACTCGAGTCTCGGAAAGTCTTACCAGGCGGCTAGTGTACTAAAGATAATGTTTAGACTACCGTAGACAAGCTGCAGTATGAAATCGTATAGCTTCATCATAATAACATCAGAGCTATCAAGTTGCTGATCGGTCCTGTTAATGACCCGGGTTGAACAAACTAGTACCTATATCGATCATCGCGGGTTTATTGCTATCAATGAAAGATTACCTAATTGGCGTCAATTTGGTTAAGAATCAACAGGGTGCCTAGTGTGAGTTTTGTTTACTATCCATATTAATTCGATTACGTTTACGAAAACGAAAATTAGTATGGCATTGAAGCAGCGCCCCCTGGCGACATAAGAGAAGAGTTAAAAAGAATCCATACAAATTCTCGTTTTCGTTTACGTGATTGAATTGTGAATGAAACTCGCACTAGGTACCCAGAGGTACTGAAAAGATCTAGATACTCAGGAGCGGCTGCCTTGACCGCCATTGATAGAAAAGCTAAAATCCTAAGTGAAACGATTCACAAATAACTGTATTTTCAATACAGCGTTAACATCTTTTTTGCTTTGCACATTCTAAAACCTTGAACTCTGGTTCGATAATACATTTGAATTGCACATTTTACGTCACACTCAAAAAGACATACGTACACATACACAAAAGTGTTTAATTACACATACTCAACCCTACTACTTGAACAATAATGACACAGAAGACACTGTGCCTGCCGGCATCAGCCCGACACACGTTAGTACGTGACACTATCGAATTCCTACAAATTGTAAACACAAACGTTTTTACATGGCCCGTTCCCATGGCCGGATCAATTAAATGATTAACATACCCGTCATTGGCACAGTTAGCACCTACACAAGATAAAACGGTTCAAACAATATTGGGAAACTAACAAACTTGTAGAATAACAATTAACAAGTAAGTTTATTGTAACAATAAAATAAAACAGCAGACAATGGAAGTTGGTCACTCGCTTGGGACACAAAATAATGAGACTAATACGCGCTCGAGCACCGCACACATAGACACTCTCACTGACACGGACCCCAGTTGTCGTCTCAAAACCCCGCATGGGGTTTGGGGAAACCCAACAGGGCAATGGCCCTTCGCGGTGGCGTCAGACGCCAGTCGTGAAAACGAACTGGGGCAGTGGGTGGTCGATGACGTGGTCTTGGCCGGTTGTTCTTGTCGCTGGCGAGGTACGAATCCGCCGGGTGATTCCAGCTGGTTGGAGGCCTGGCGAGCGACCTACGAGCCAGCGACGTCTTCATTGTCCTTGTCCGAGGTTGTTCGCCGCTAGCGAGGCTTATGCCTACAAGCCAGCGGCCAGGTGTCGATGATTGGGTGGGAGGGTTGGGAATTGGGATTGGGCGGGGCTTGCGCTTAACGCCGGTACTCCGGTGGCGTAAACGCGGGTACGGGATGCACGGAGGGGGGTGGGATTCATTTTACTGAGCTGTCTCTGCGGAGTATAAGTCCGCTAGACCCCTCAGTAAAATGGGGACAGGATTGAGGCCTTGTTGGATGGCGACGAGGACAGACTGCAGCACCTTGATGCAGTTTGGGATGGCGTCTTGCTCTGAGTCATCCGGTGTACGCCTTGCTGCGGTACTGACACGGAATCTCGGAACAGCTCGCGAGCTCAAAATAAGGAGACTGCAGAAAATAAGCTCATACAAAAAATAAAGCTCATGAAAAATATATACTCATACAGGTGTACTTAGACGCTATGTAAAAAACAGTAATTAATGTTTTTTCTTCTTTTTTCTTTTTTTTCATATATTAAATTAGAGGAGAACACCTATCCAATTAATTAAAATAAACAATTAAATATTCAATGTCAATATTGCCCTTGACTCAATAGTAGTCTAGTGGTCTTCTGAACAGAATCCAATTGTTTTAATCCTATTTCTGCCGGCAAACAGCTATGTTCCGGTTTAAAGCGTTTTAGAGACAGTGAAATCACAAGGCATAGTAGCACAAGAACTAAAGCTTCAGAGTTGGAAACGCACGCGTGGTTCCCTTGGTAGCTGGCAGCGTCCATGGGATGGTATGATCATTTGCCGGCTCGATAACTTTAAAAGAAGTTCCATTCTAATCAAAGGTTTATATAACGGGGATTAACGCAAAAAATAAAAAATAAAACTACCTACTTCATTACTATTTTAATACTATAAAGTAAAGTATATAGACAAACCTTTATACCCGACGTTTCGACCGAGTTACACCGTCCGTATGGTCTCGGGCTGCTAGAAGCACTATTAAAAGAAGTACTTCCCATTTTTAACAAAGTTTTATAATTCCCGTTATACAATTTTATATAAAAAAAATTATTAAAGTCTGAAGTTATTTTGTTGTAATTATTGGTTTTTTGTTATATTCATTATACCAACATTTGCTACAACCATTATTTTGATACAGAAATTTGTTAATTAGGTAATTAATAAATTATCTAACTAGGTCAAATTCGTATGTTCGATTGTTTCAAAATAATATTACGCTTTGTCTACATTATTATTATGAAGCAAATATATTTTGCAAGTGCAAGCTATAAAGCTGTCGTCTAGAATTATATTACTAAAATCATAATCGTCATCATAAAGAGTCCAAAATAGTTTACCACAAAAACATTTCAATGCTACATGTACAGTGCATCTATTTTCTTAATGTCTCTCGCCAAACTTCGTGTGCTGTCGTCGGATTTCTATCAGTTTTTAGAGTATATAGAGTTGCTACTACTCCTTTTACTGACTTTTAATTTATTTTAGAATGAGGGGAAATACCTACTATTGTGTCATACGTAATTGTGTTACGATTTGTAGTTTTCAGCTCTATATAGTTCACACGAAAAGCAAAAACAAAACAACAATAAAGGAAGATGTTTTAAATTCAAATTATTATACCTGATAAATCTGATAACTAATGGACATGGAATTAATATTTGGTTTTATCTTTTCGAGTATATTTCAGTTTACATTGCAAGTTACTCAACATTTGATCACGTTATAACGATAAGTTGTATGAGATGCTTAAGTGAATGATACGTGCATTTGATAAAACAGCAACAAACAGTTTCAGTCGCTTTTTCTAGTGTCTTATCAATGTCGATAGAAATTAACAAACCAATATAATAATTATAATTATAACATTTAATATAGGTAGGTAATATTATTTACATAAAGAAGAATGTATATTACAAAAATAAATATACTTACGTTTCCACAGATTCCCGTTAATGTGAATAGACTAATACAAGTCTTCTGACCTAACAGAAAATATGAAAGTATTTGGACCGAATTCAACTAAAAAAAAAGAAGGTAACCAATAATTTTGATCCAGTTTTTGAATAACACACCAGACCAAGGCAGCAACTGTTCGATTACTAACTTAACTAAAACACACAAACACACACACACCAGGCATAAATTGAGACCACCCCAAAACTTATATGATCATCGTCATAATATTATTATAGGCCACCAACCTTTCTTTAGTCTCAACCATTTGATACTATCAATATTCAATATTTTAACTATTCATAAACCACTCCGAACTATTTTAAACAAGTGAAACACGATACTCGAGTATACAGGGTACAAAGAAAAAAAAGGCCCGCACCGAGCATTATTCTGGCGTAAGGAACACGCATGCGACATAGGCGCAGGCGCATTACAACAGTGCCCAAGTACCAAAAGAACAATGCCGGGCATTACCATTTAAAACATTACAAAAACAACAACTCCTCTTCAATGAAGTTAACAAACCGAATTCTTTGTTGTAGAACTCAATGAGAGATTGTATCACAACCTTTTTCAGGTCATCTTTTGTACGAGAGCACAGAATGAAAATATTTTACAGTTGTTACAATAAGATTGTCCGGGCCGTTTCAATGCTCCATCGGAAGATTGATTGCTTTTCGAGTGGCTTGTGATTTATTTTTTGAACTGTTGTTTGTTACACTTAACAATTTCCGATCGAGACGTGTTACGTACAAACAAACAATTTGTGAGTAGGTAAGCACAAAACTAGAACAACATCGAAACAGCATTAAGCAAGAGACTATTTCATACACACTTTATTACAATTAGGTACAAGATCAACAATCGTGAACTAACATGACTAACCAAACAGGAAGCAATTACAACAAAATAAAACAATGGTGTGCCAGTAGTGATATCATAACATCCATAGAGATCGCTACAATTAGTGGAGTCAGTGCTCACCTAAGGAACTGGGATCTAGGAGTCGGAGATTGCCGAGGACAGCCGAAGATTCCCGAATCACGGAGAGGGGGGAGTTCGGCAGGCCGTGACGTGGCCAGCGGAGCGTCAAGTCTCCTTAGGCTCGACACCACAGTCATCACACCATAATCTTCCCTTGCAACACGTTCGAAATTCAAGCTTATTATCGCAATTTAAATTACTCACGAAAGGTAACACGTGTTAGTCAATAGGGTTTTAGAGCGTTTTAAGTTCGAATAAAGTAAGCAAAAAACTTGAGCTTAACTTCATGATTATTAATTAAAACTATTTTTAATCAGTTGTTAGACAATTTGGTTTGTAATACATTTAGAATATTTGTTCTACAACTTTCGCTGAAACTGATATAATACCCACAGTTCAAACAACCAATTAAACAAATGAAAAAAGCTGCTGACAGTCGCGTGTCGTAAATAGGGTTAATGGTTTTAAGAACAAAACGTGAGGCCCCCGCCCATGACCAACATCCAGATAAACAGATGACAATAGTTTGCTGTTTGTTGTGGACACGTGAATGGGAGCGCGGTGTGACTCCGTATTAATTTCATGTTAGCAGCGGTTCTTTTTTATACATTTAAAATTGGAACGTCGTCGTTTCCAATATGTCAAAACCTAAGAAACAGTAAAATCTTTTTTATTGATAGATTTATTCGATTTGCTTAGATAATTTAAAAAAAAATGTTTCTTCTTTAAAATAATAGTAGTTTATGCAACTGTCATATAATGAAGGGTATTAAAACACGAGTGTGAGTTTATGAAACGAGCGCAGCGAGTTTCATAATAGTAACGAGTGTTTTAATACCCGTGTTATATGCAGTTGCATACACTACTTTATCTTCACTAATGCAATTAGTCAAACAACAAGAGTAAAAGCTGACAATAGTTTATTTATAATAATTGTTCAAATTTTAGATGGTACAATTTTGAAAGTTAATGTTAATTATTGATCCAGCAGCTGCAGCGGTCGCGGGGCAAGCAGTAGAGCTCGTAGACGGAGTTGGAATATTTATAATTACTTCATTCGTCTTGTTTTCTATACTGTTCAAGATCGTATTTGAGACTTGAATTTTATTCATTAAAGACTCATCAATGTAGCTTTCAGCCACAGTAGAAGACTTCCACCCCCCGTGTCGTTTCAGTGCGGTCAAATCACCACCGCTATCTATGAGAAGGGTCGCCGAGGTGCGCCGGAAGCAATGCCCCGTGTACAACGCTGGGTTAGGCAGATCCAAAAAACTTGCGATAGTTTTTCCCAGAGCACCAAATTTATTAATACCAGTTCTTTGATCGACGCACTTCCCCGATCTATAGCTTCGTGGGTCGAAGTTCCATGTATTTTTTACATACGGCATAGCAGTTGCCCGTCACAACGAAAGAACGATCTATTTTCGTTTTTTTTTTCGAAACTTTCACCATGATTGTACTGTCGTCTATGTTAGAGACTTCATCGAACTGGATGTTGCATAGCTCTTGCCTTCGGCATTATGCCGAAGATTAGTGCAACCTGTAACAATAAACGATATAATAAGCTTGAGGTACATAGCCAAGGCAAAAACTATGATTTATGAAGTAGTAAAGTGTAGGTACCTACTACCTAATTTATACACAAAGCGCTTAAACGGAGTGTCTAGATAACTTGCGTGTGTAGTACGTAAGTACTAGGTAGATTAAATAACAGAACTAAAATACACTTACCTTTTCAAAAAGATACAAAATATCTGGTGAATCTTTCAGGAACATCTTTATTTGACCTGATGTAAACGTCAAGGACTTTTTTTCCTTGTGTCCTTCTGAACTGCGTTTCAGGAACGCTATGACTTTTGAATACTTCGTGGTATCAATATTGTTGTAGATACTCAGTGTGGACTTGAGCATAGAATATTTAGCCCACATAGAAGATGGCTTGAATTTGTCGGAGAGGTCTTTGAGATACACAAGAATGACATTTTCAGAAAATGATGTAGTTTTCTTTTCGATCTTCCATGCCAAAAAGTTATTATATTCTTTTTCATACAATTTTCTAGATTTTTCTGGCAAAAGATTTTGAGTTACTTTTGTTGCCAATTCTAGAATATCCGGAGGCGTACATATCATCGTCGCTGTCCATTTTTAACTTTTAATTTGTATTTTAAAAACAAAACACATTGCGAAACATTAAATTCACGCGTACGTGTATTGTCACAGTGAACTGCCGCCATTAAAATCTATCCAATGAGAGCGCAGCTGCGCGCGCAGGGCCAATCAGGAGCGAGCGCGCGCTGTTCTTTTTTTATTTAATTGGCACAAGATCTTACCAAAGAGTTTTGTGTATTTAAGTTTAGTAGTTTCGACGAAGTTTTCACGTATAACCCAACTGTTTTCAAAAGCCAGCCTAATATCAAAATTTTATACAACTTTTATGAGGATTTTGACATAAGGCTCGCCAGGTTAATTGGTCGCGTTTTATTGATGTTATAATGAGATTTTACGATATCGATGTGGATATTATACCATCATGTGAAATTGCTTAAATTGAGTGTTTTGTTGTCTGCGCTATAACAGTAGTAATTATAAGTCAAGTATTGGAAACATAAGTAGAATGTTACAACATTAGTGTAGATAAACATTTTTAACTAATTATTCTGAAAAGGAAAATCACCCCTTCTGTGGAGCGAGTAGGTAGAGTTTTGATTATATACACGTCTATAACCAAAGATGTAGAGCCGCAATCGTGTAATGAAACTGACATCAGCGCGTGGCTCATTTCTGACATTTTCTCATAGTCGAACTCAGGTCACTCAGACGCGATTGTGGAGTAGCAGAATTAGATTTCAGGTTACCCTCTCAAACCCTGCTTGGATGACTACAGCTTGATTTGATTTAACATGAGTAGTAAGTAACATATTGGGTTTTTTTACTATTTTATTTTTGATTGTTTCTTTTTTATTCTTTGTTTTTGTGTAATATTTGTTATCTTTTGTATCGTATCAACTTGTAGTGTTTTATAATTTTGTGTTAGTGTGAATTAAAATATTTCTATTTTATTTTAATCTACATATAAATATAATTGACGTAGCTGTATGATTGTAGTCGGGCACAGCGCTTTGTTATTAACATTAAATATAAATATATCTGCACTAAATATAATTTTAATAATCTAACTTTAATTCACATTAAATACATATTTATATGTATATCTGCTAAACTTAAAAATGTAACAATAATTAAAATAATTAAAATTAAAATTAAAATAATTATAAAATTAAAATAAAAATAATTAAAATTAAAATTAAAATAATTGAATAATCGAGTAGGTAAAAAACAACAATAAGAATAAAATCAACAGATAAAAACATGTCATTCATAACTTGCTCTTGCATATCTTTAGGTAGGTTAGTAGGTTAGTAGGTAGTTAATATGTATTTTATAGGGCTATGTTTATGGATTAGTTACTTCATAAATTTAAACGCATCAAAACCCGTTGCGTAGTTTTAAAGATCTAAGCATACATACATAGGGACAGACAGACAGCGGGAAGCGACTTTGTTTTATACTGTGTAGTGATACTGTATCTGTATCAAAAACGTTTATAGTGCCAGTGACTTTAATCGTCGTGTTGCTTTGAACCACCATTTACTATAATTGTTCGTTGTTAGATAATAATAGGTACCTTTGACAAAGCTAGGCAGTTCCATAATAGTCCACTCGAAGATATTATAATTGTCATGTTGGTGAGATTGTACTTACCTACTGTGCGCCGTCCGTAAGTGACAAGTGTCATATATTTTATTTGAAGCCGCGCGGCCATACTAATTTTGTATGGGGAATTTAAGGTGCTTAATAAAAAATAATAATTTAAATAACCGCTTGATAAATTGAAAATGTGAGACTGACGATTTGTAGTTAAGACATTGGTGATTATTTCGACATAATCAGAGGTACAATAATTTAAATAAACTATAAGATATCAACTAAACGCCCCCACTCGTTTTCATGACTTTGCCCAACTTTAAATTATATTGTAGAAAACACTATTGTGTGTTATGAATTTATGGATCCGACTAATTGTAAACACGTTCCCTTTGATACTAAATATATATTTTGTTTATGTAATACGATAGTATTTTCAATTATATCAACGTAACCGTAACTGCACTTTTAGCTTTTTTAGCTCTGCGCACAATTAGCAATTTGTAGGTTTATAGAAATATCAAGACCAGTAAGGATCGTGAAGAACGCCGTTTCGCAAATCATAGTGATTTATCAGCGTTGCAGTTAGTGTGTCATAAATAAAGAGCTTATCAGAGCCGTATAAAGAAAATGTAAAGAGTATTTTTTTTAACCACAGAAGGCTATATGATAAACTCTTTGTTTCTATAAGGATGTATACTTACAACGTTATGAGACTTATTTCGAGTGTGAAGCATAGCTCACAATTTGAAAATTCTATTTAAAAGACGACCTAAACGTACTAAAGCGTAATAAATAAAACGTCATAACGTAACATTTAATTTTATATGCAATCTTGAACTTTTTTTATTTCTTTATAGGCAAGTATTTGACCGCGATCTCGCCTGATGGCTTACCATCGAGTGATGATGCGGCCTAGGATGCAGCATACTTGCTAGATAATGCCTGTTCACCCTTGCCTTGAAAATGTCCAATTATACAATACCTCTCAACGACTAAGCGGTGTGATCACACCGCGGCCATTATTCCGTCAACACCCAACCGGTGTGATCACACCGCACCCGACCACGCGACTATAATCTCAATTTTCGATAAGTTAAAGCCTATTTTTGTGTGTAGAAGTTTGGCTATAGACAAACTAGAGTAAATTTGCTACACTAAAACCCGCAACAATTGTATGCTCTGTGCGTTAAACTTTTTAAAAAGTCAATGTCAAATATGTCAAATTTTGACAATTGAGCGATCGAATTCTATGGACTCTATGTCGTCTGATTAGAGCCTACTTTTGTATGAAGAAGTTTGTTTATAAAAAATCTAGAATAAATAGTTTGATCATGTACAACCATAGAGCAACACGAGCCTCCGGCGGACCGGAGGGGAGTAGCCATACGCAGGCGTTCCCCTCTGTCAAAGTACAAGTCCACGCGGACCTATGCGTACAATAAAACTAGTTGCAGCCGCACTATTCACTAGACTGAATTTAGTTGCGCGGTTAAAACGACGTCCTAGAAAAATGCCGAATTGTTCAGTTTTTTTGCTGCAAAAAGAGATCTGCCACGTCAAATTTACAAAAAGATGGCGTTACCTTTCATATGTAATTAATTTAGATCACATTATTACTATGTATTTCTCTTTATTCAAAAAAATACAATAATAAGCGGTCGTGTTGTTTCGGATTTCTTTACCAACTGAGGCCCGCTTGCCCTCGTACAATACGTGGATCGGTCAAACGACTGATCCGAGTCTGTATCCAAGTTCACGCTGTCACTGAGCGATAGTGTTGTTATCATTTTCATCGATAAAAATGACAAAGGTAAAGTCTATACAGCCACGTCTCTCATGCATATAATAATTTTTAGATTAGGTAATGTTTTCTAATATAGTGAAATATATTTTAATATAGTATAATAATGATACGTATCTGTTAAAATTGATTCAAGTTAAATATAAAACTAATTGAATATTTTAGTTTTTGCGAACACTACAAGTTGAAATGAAACAACTTTTACGGATCTACTCGCGTTTATTTTACGCGGTTTTTTTTCGCGTTTTTTTGTTTTGTGGAATGACATTTACTACCTGCAAGTAGAGGGTGTTGCCATTGGTTCCCCTGTTTCACCCGTCGTCGCCGATATCTTTATGGAAGACTTCGAGGAGAGTGCCTTGAGCACAGCACCGGTAACCCCTAGGTTCTACAAGCGGTACGTAGATGACACTTTCACTATCCTACCAACTGATAAAGTATCTGCTTTTCTAGATCATCTTAACTCCATACATCCAAAAATACAATTCACAATGGAGTTAGAGGCAGATAGTAAGCTAGCTTTCTTGGATATTTTAATCATCAGGAATCCGGACCATAGTTTGAGTCACACTGTGTATTGTAAAGTAACCCATACAGATAGGTACCTCAATGGTGATTCTCACCACCATCCTAGACAGTTGGCTACTGTAGGGAAATCTTTGTTTGAGAGAGCACGCGGCATCTGTGACACCCAACACCTGGCTGCTGAGCTTCAGCGTGTCAAGCACGTACTACAGGATAATAAACTGAATGTACCACGGTTTTGTCACAGAAAACGTAATAAACCAACCACAGTCGAGCGCCAACCTGCTGTACTTCCACATATGAAAGGTGTCACTGTCAAGATTGGACATATCTTAAAGCGAGCTTCAATCAACACTTACTTCAAGCCGCCGAAGAAGATCAACCATTTTTTACGACCTGTCAAGTGCAACATACCCCTTCAAGATGCAGGCGTGTACAAACTGGACTGCGACTGTGGGCTTTCTTATATCGGGCAAACAAAGAGAAGTGTAGGAACCCGCGTTAAAGAACATATAGCCGACGTCAAGCATAGGCGCGAAAATAAGTCTGACGTATGCGAACATTCCCTAGAGGGGCCCAACCATTACATCAGATTTGATAAACCACAAATACTCGCTAGAGAACAACGATTCATCCCTAGGATGATACGCGAGGCTATTGAAATTAAAAAACATCCTAATTTTAATAGAGAAGATGGTTGGAATTTACCACCAGCCTGGGATCCCATCATACAAAATATTAAATCCAAGCCCCAACACCATACTGCCAGACCAAAAGATACTGTAAGCTCTTTCTGCGTAAAATGCAACGCACCTGATTAAATTTAAATGAGGGTATACAAGCTACCAATAAGTAATGTGTAAAATAAACGCGGGTAGATCCGTAAAAGTTGTTCCTAATTAAATATATTACTAAATGACAACCTCCGTGGCCTAGTGGTGTACATAGTGGACTACTAACCTCGGGGTTGTGGGTTCGATTCCCACAGAAGACAAACATTTATTTGATGAACTTACCTAAGTTCATCACATAAATGTTGTTTGCCTTCGGTCTAAATGTGTTTGTTTGTATGTATTATAAGTTTGTTTACAAAAAAGTATAAGTATATGTATTTAATATCCGTCGTCTAGTATCCATAGCACAAGCTTTGCTTAGTTTGGAACTAGATGACGCTGCATGTAGTGTCTAAAGATTTTATTATATAAGTAGTTTATGTTATTATTGTTTTGATACATTATATCATTATTTCATTATATTATAAAAAGTCAGTTTACATGAGAAATTCAGCAGAAATGAAAATCAATTAATTGTGCATAGTTTTATTTTATTAAAAACGGATTCTAGGTAAAACATCAACATTCGATAATCCTTTCATATTTCTTTATTTAATAACTTTTGTAACTTACCCATGTAAACTGACTTTTTGAACAGATTCTGAATGATATCGTAATAAATAAATCCTTTTTATAACATCTCACCTGTGTCCCACTTTTAAACCATTATCCTAACCGAGTTCTCGAACTTATCGATACATGCATATCGACAATGTCGCCGCCACGGCAGTCGCAACTTGTCAATGTAGCTGCCTCACCCCCCGCAAAAAATGACAGACAAATCTGTATCGGGAATAAACGCTATGGCTACTTCCCTCCGGTCCGCCGGAGGCCCGTGTTGCTCTATGTGTACAACTAATAAACTATTTCAGTAATCACATTTATTTTGATAACTGGCAGAGGAAATATATCAATTAGTAAATTGTCGTTTACAAAATGATAAAATATGATCTAATTGCAACTTATTAATTATTTTAGTGGACATCGACTTTAGATGTTCGCCATTTTGCAAATTACGTGATACTTCCGTGTTACTTCCGCGTTCCGCGTTCTGCGGTTGAGAGGTTAATATTAACTTGTGATATAACTTTCTTGTACAAGTTGTTTAATGACACGGCCTGGATTCTTAAGCAACCAAAAACAAAACCTTCAAAACTTGCTACGAGAGAGTTTGCTGATAACCTCATACGGCCTTTCAGCATCACGAGACTGATTTGGGGGCGGCGAGAAAATTAAAGGGTTCCTCAATTCAAGTAAGGATTTCTAGAGGGCACGGCTGGCATGGCACGCAAACGTGGCCTGACACTCTACTAGAATCTTCGAGGCGTTAGGATCTGAACAAAAGCGTGAGATCATATGGCAAATTAAATCGACAAAAGGTGTTCAAGTGGAAGAAGTCGCGGTTTTTTAAGAGATTTTGCTGATTGCCTTATGCTGCCTTTTCAGCATCACCGAACTTTTTGGAGTCGGCAAAAATCTTAAAAGGTTCCTCAAGCCGCGTGATGGATTCTAGATGGCATGACATCACACAAACGTGCCTTCATCCCCTACACAAGGATCATTGCAGCATTCGGGTCCCAACGAGAGCGTACACAAAATCTTGTTTTCTTTGACGTGGGATCGTCTGGCAAATTAAATCGTTAAAAGGTGTTCAAGTGGACGAAGTCGCAGGCGGGCCGCTATCGCTAGTGTAAGATAATACTGGTCGCTAATAGTCGGGTGCGCGCGACGCGTGAGTCTTGTGCAGTGTAATTTGGTGTGTTCGGCGCGCGCTCGGCCGTGAACGGACGACACCCAGCGCATCGGTCAGGGCTGACGGTCTTGCCGGTTTTATTTTTTTTACGTTTTTAACATGATTTTAACGTGAAATTGAATTGAAACTTGGGTTAGGAAATGCAGTTCGTACAAAATTTGCGTACAACATCATGTAAAACGTCAATGACAATGACAATGAAAAGATGGCTGACGATGCGGCCCGTTTTAGTTTTTTCTTAAGAAACATTATTTATTTTGACCAAATAATAGGATAAGTAGGTATAACATTTTTTTAAATCATTATTTTTTTATTTAAGATTTACCAACATTTGAATACATTATTTCATGGAACAAAAATTAATGCTACGGTCTACATCTAAATGCATCAAACAATTATTGGTAAATACCATATGCTATATAAATAATTTAATTTAACTTACCTAAGTTAATTTATTAGTTAATTGAAAATCAAAATAAAAAGGAAAACAAACATTTAAGTAGTTTTTATTAACGTACTTAGTAAGCTTTGGACAACTATACTCTGAGTTATACCTGGTTATACCGAATCAGCTTGACGAAATCATACTTTTTACAATATTGTATAAGAATGTTACATTAAAGTTTCAGTATTTCAGTACAGTTTCCACTTATAACATTAATATGCATTTAAGGCAATGAATATGAGTAAAATAAAAAAAATATTTACTCAATTTAGGCACAGAAAGTGCATGTCACAAATCATGTCCTTAACGAAAAAAAATGTTTGTATATAAAAATAATTCTGAGTGTACACAATTTTAAATTAAAAGGCCGGTAACTCATCTGCGATTCCTTTGATTCTGCGGGTGACCATGGGCGGCGGTGATTGCTTCCCATCAGATGACCCGCCTGCTCGTTTGCCTCCTTCTAATATTAAAAAAAAATTATAGTAAAAATAAGTTATTTTTTAAACAATACTTATATTTAAAGCAATGCTGTCATTCATTTTAAATTGTCTTGTCTTGTTGTCACTTCACTTGTTGGCCTTCACGTTTGAAACGTTGTCATTTTACAACCCCACTGCTGGGCAAAGGCCGTTGATGTCAAGTCAGTGCTATAATCGATGGATTCCGTCAAGTCCATTTACAAATAACAAATGGTTACAACCTGTGTTAACTGTGCATTACAATTTTACGAAGTAACTTTATAACAATCGTAACCAACCGCCAATATTGGTCCAGTGCCATAACGATGAAGTTAAGTACGATTTAGTAGGTAATCAGCCTAGGAGGGTGCCTGTAGTGCTAATTTCCCAGCACTAACCCAGATTAACGAAAAAGAGAATTTATGTGGCGCATAAGCGTCCTTGTGACATTTTGCCAAAAAAAATCTTGTTCTCGTTTTCGTTAACGTGATCGAATAGCAAATAAAACTCGTAGGTACAATCGAAGAAGTTACTACTGCTTCGGTCTCATCAAATTTTTTTTTTATAAAAAACTCTTTAAGGTGTCTGCCCACTAGACCGTATCATACAATGACAGTGCTAGGAACGTATCGGGCAGAGAAATTAACACGACACGAACTACTCAGACTACTTCCTTGGTCGAGTGGTTTGTACACCGGTTTTCATGGTGTCGCCATCTCTGAGGTCCCGGGTTCGGTCCCTGGTCGGGTCAATTTTAGAAATTATTGCTTTTCTAAATTGTCTCGGGTCTGGGTGTTTTCTATGTATAATAAGTATGTATTTAAGTATTTTAAGTATGTTTATCCGTTGTCTAGTAACCATTTTAACGAGTTTCATAACGAAGCTTCTCTTGGGCTAGATAATTGGTGTGAGTGTAGGAAAGTTTTTTTTTTATTATTATTTTTTTACTATACCCACTACAAAACGTATCAACAGCGTACCATACCCGTGCCTAACGGGTTCAATAAAATATTTTCGCCAACAAACTGTTTACGGAACGGCCTAGTGGGCATACTAGTCTCATACTTTTTGACACAAGTAATAGTAAAGTAAATAGCTTATAACTGTCCCACTGCTGGGCGGTTGGCCTCCATCATTGAAATCAAGTTATCACTACAATTGATGGGTATTGGCTTAATCACCACGCTTGCCAAATGCGGGTTGGTGATCACAAACCCGGGCTATGCATCGAAAAAATGCGAAACACTTTTACCGACCTGGGAGTATTGGGCCAAGCGCTTTATCAGTTCCTAGCACGGTCATGGTACGATACGGTCTAGTGGGCAGAAACCTTTAGGCACCCTGAGTTTAACAACTATACTTTGCGGTTTAAAATCGTCTAACCACATGCGCTCGGCTGCCTCGAGAATTGGACTCATTAAATATTCAATTATTGCACGTCACACAGCACCCTTCGAGACACTGTGTTAAAATTATAATACCATAGTATTGTTTGTAATTAAGGTATCAAAACTTAATTACGAACATTAGGTACCAAGACAGCAGCGGACGGAACGAAAATGTAGGGGAGAGGAATTTAATTGTATTCTGGTCAAGTTCACTAGCTATGAATTGGCTTTAGTTAGTAAAAAAAAATGGTTAAAATATAAGATTTAAGTAAAAAAAATTACACTTTTTTGTAATGCATTATTAAAAATGCTTCGAACGCGTCTGACTAAACTATCTTTCTTACCGACTCTAGTTTAGCGATGGTAGGGTGGAGTACCAACTTACGCCCGTTCCCAATAACCTATATCTCTGTTGTTTTGCCTACTATAGATACAAATTTGACATAAGCTCCATACAAATTATGTCAAATTTCTAACTCCAGTAAGCAAAACAACAGACAGATAGAATATATTCTATCGGAACGGCCGTTAGCCACACGTAATAATATTTTTAACGTAACTATAATTTAACTCTTCTTTGTTAACGCGCTCGAACTGTGATTGCTGAAGTTAAGCATTTTTCGCAAAGGCCGGTCATCGGATGGGTAACCAAAAATGTATCATCTCGAGCGCCTCCGTGATACTCAAACACAACAAAAAACATGGTAATAATCCCGTTTATAATATTTATTCTAATGTAAGTGACCATGATAGTTTAAATAGTTAGAACATAATAGTAATAGATAATCTTTATCCGGTGCTATTCTGATTTTATAGGCTTTTTCCTTTTTTTCTTTTCCTTTTTGGAGGAGCTCGATGGCGCAGTGGTTAACGCGCCCGGTCTGCGAGTGCTGAGGTTAAGCAACTTTCGCAAAGGCCTGTCATCATCTCGAGCTCCTCCGTGCTTCGGAAGGCACGTAAAGCCGTTGGTCCCGGCTGCATTAACAGTCGTTAACAACCACCAATCCGCACTGGGCCCGCGTGGTGGTTTATAGCCCGTTCTCCCTATCCATCCATTGGGATGGCTCTTGCCCCAGCAGTGGGGACATAAATTGAGCTGATGATGATGATGAGACTTTTTCCACATTTCAGATACAGCAAAATGAAATAATGACGCGGTGGAATATCAGTAGTTAATAAATTTAGAAAATTGACTTTAAAGTGTTTCATAACATATAAATCGGCCGTAATAGTAAACCACGAGTAACAAACATACCTACATGTGTTCTCGCAGTTAAGACAAGCTGTGTTAGAATTTTAAAAAAAAAACAATAATATAATTAGCAATGCGTTGTGGGAGGTTGTGCCGCGCAAACAACATTTACTCTCTACGAGACATTTTTATTTTCATTCTGTCAAATGCTGAACATATGGTTTGGCTAGAAAAAATATACTTAGGTAATTATTTTAAAAGCCAGTAAGTAGGCTAGTTGAAGGAGTTTTGAGTGTAAGTATGCATTTGTTTTAATTTTAAATGGAGATCGGTTCAGATGGCTTATTCCCATGCGCTCCAAATCTATTGTTCTCTAAAATTCAACTTCTATACATTCGTTCCCAAGAGCTCCAGTGATTTTCATATTAAAATAATAAATAAAACCACATTTACCAATTTCATTCCCTACAGCTCCAAAACATTTTCTAGGTACTTTGTTTTTGTAGGTATCTTATTGGTGATGAACTGTAAATGATATTGTGTTTCTAAAGTTGACGCGAAAACAACGTATATATTGAAATGAAACAGATTTGTTTACGAATGGCAGTCGAGATTTTATTTTTCAAAAATGTAATCCTGACGTTTCGAACCCTTTACAGAATTTGTGGAGCAGGTAACACAAGTAGACGTAAAAAATATCTCTATGTTACTAATATTATGATAGAGCTTTTCATACAATAACAGCAGCATACTTATTAATCAAAATTAACAAACTTTGCTAACTACAATTTTATTAATTCAACGTCACTAGTATTTCGAATATTTGTGAATAGGTATATTTTTTAATTTATAGTGTTTCTGTAACCGCATACTATGTACAATCACGAGCGTTAACAAGTTAACTATGTAACTCTTAATACAATGGAATAAGGGTCCAAACTAGTCATATCTGTATGCAAATACTCGCAACAACCAGTGCACAACTCGTGTGTTGCCGATCCTATGGTTTTAAAGGCATAGTCGATTCATCTTACTGGTTACATACCACTGCTTGGCGGCAGAAACACTAATGCAATGCTTTATATTACCTGCCTATAGAGAAATGTAATGTCACCGTGCGCGATATCCACACCTTATTCCGTCGCGTTAAGTGCCATAATTACGAGTAGATGACAAGTGTGCCCGACATTGCGCTGATACAATAGCCGTACACAGCGGCTTATTGTATAGTATAGCCGGACCAAACTGACTCTTATTTTTTTTAGTATGTTTCACAGTACAGTAGTCGGGCCCCATCGTCACGGTTGCCTGCATTAAGAGAGATGGCCTCACTACTTAACTATTTTTAATATATTTTTTGCTATGTTACCTTGCGCTGTGTTAGATTAGGAAAAAAATTGCACACGTACCTTTATTTTGTTGGATAAAGTAATGTAAGGTGAATTAGTTAAAGTTAGTTTTATATCGTACTGTTTGTACTTACATTTTTTATTTTATTACGAACGCAATTTTCTTACTAAATAATTGTAAACATTGTTAAAAGCTAATACATTTTTTACTTAACATTTTTGTTTACCTAAATTAAACACAAATGTATACATATATGTATACTTTTATTTATTTTACAGCGTACCCCGAAGGAATCCAACGAAAGTGACAATATTTTATGTGTCTCTACATAAGGGGATTACAAATATATTTTCATAGTAATTATTAACCTTAATACGGGTATAAGCCTTAGATAAGCGTCAGTATTCAAAGGGGTAACGGTGAACCAAACGCTTTAAAAAAATCATATGAATACGTAAAACAAAGTATCGAATTGAAAGTATTCAATTTTGTTCGTTAAACGTAACGACGACGTACAAATATTGATCGTAATAATGATATAGATTTTATACACTTATATAATTATATTTTAGCGTAGGTACCATTAAAAAATCATAACGAGGATAAACGCAATCTTCATATTTTAAGCATACTAGGTTTACCTTCATATCCGCCGTTATGATCGAGTGTCACCGGCCGTGGTCGCGGGCTGACTCGACGGTCACGATTAGTACAACTAAGTTATAAAATTATGTATAAGATAGTACAGTACAACTAGGTTATAAAACTTTGTTCCTCAATTATTGAGGACTCCGGATAAAAGGTGCCTCTACCTTACCAGTAGGTAGGGTTGCCAACAATTTTTCAGGAAATTAAAACTAGTATAAAAAAAGGGATTTAAAGAAAAATAAAGTATTTTCCAAATTTATTTATTTAAGCGTTGCGTTTCGTTTCTTTTCACCTGAGTCTGAGTATCATTCAGTAGTTCAGAAATTAAGTCAACAGGAATATTCCGTTCAAACGCACGCAATAGTCGGAAATAAAGTATTTTCCATACTTCATTTTTATTAAAAAGAATAAAGTATGGGTATGGAAAATAACGTAGGATACGTTATTTCAAAGTATGGTTGGCAACCCTACCAGTAGGTGAGAAGATAAGTGCTTTTCTATATGAATCTTTATAAATGTCGTCTTTTATTAAAGCTGTGCAGTTTCTTGCGCCCATTGTTTTCCACAGCTACAAAAAGAAGTGCTGAATGTAATGGAAAGTAGAAGGTAAAAAAAAATGGGATGAGTCAAAAGCACTTTGTTGGTTTGAATAAAAAATATTGACTTTGACTTTGAATAAAAAAAAATATTGACACGATCTCAAGACGCCAAAGAGCAATGGGAGTTATGAAACCCAATTAATAGTCATCCGGTGACGCACTCAGTCCTGAACCCTGTCAATTGACTCTGTGATGATTCAAAAACATTGTCACCGCAATTACCAATACTTATTTGTTATCATCATATCTGGTGAGATTCAGTTTTGTCTACTACTAGTTCTTCTTACACTATTTAATGACTAGTAATGTAGTGACCGTGACATCGTTTATCTTTGTCTAACACCACTTTCATTTAACTTTGTGTATTCATAATTAAACTGTTATATTACAATATTACTGATCTCTGAGCACTTCGGCTCTTAGCCAGGCTGTCTAGCTCCTGACTCCTCCTGTCTGCGACTGTGTCAAACCGTTGCAAACCTTTTTAATTACTTATTCGATGATTCCAATACTCATCCAAACTAAAGAGGTTTACATACAAATAAATTAAACTAACTTTCACTATGAGCTGCATATAAACTCCTTACTGTACCGATTCATAAAGATAACCTATTTATTCGCTGAAAGAATAGGGGCTTTTAACAAGCAGCGTAGCAGACACATAATCAAAAACCTACTCCCACGGCCAAAGTCCTAGTCTTAAGAGGCGCCCTCGGGTTGTTCGGAACCCCTCTGAGAATCTAGTAGGTACACACACACACACACTAGTGCGTGATGCCGTTCCCTTTAGTCTAGAAAACGTCTGACCGTGCTACGTTTCTTACAGCTTGAGGAACTCTTTAAGTTTGTCGCCGCTTACGCCTCTAAAAAAGCCCAGTGATTCTGAAAATATGGCCAATAGCTATTATAATAAACAAATAAATAAATAAACTTCCCTACACTCACACCAATTATCTAGCCCAATAGAAGCTTCGTTATGAAACTCGTTAAATGGTTACTAGACAACGGATAAACATACTTAAAATACTAAAATACATACTTATTATACATACTTATTATACATACAAAACACCCAGACCCGAGGTAATTGAAAAACAATAATTTCTAAATTGACCCGACCGGGGATCAAACCCGGGACCTCAGAGATGGCGGCACCATGAAAACCGGTGTATAAACCACTCGACTAAGGAGGTCGTCAAGCTATTAGCAAACTCTATTTAAAAAATTGGTCAAAAAATTTAATTAAATTTTAAAAGTATTTTAAATAATAATTTAAGTAGGTATCTATCGTCTTGGTAGCCGCTGGATGCGAGCAGCATAAAACCAGTCGTTGTGGAGACCCTTGGGGGCGGCCATTGGTCCAGTGGACGTCTTTTGGCTGCTGATGATGATAATGACGATGCTGAATCACTTGATTACCACTTCTATTCATTTAGCAACACTTTTAGTGTTTGAGAAGAATGGGCGTAAGAAACTGCAAAGCTTTTAGAGAAGTAACGAGGTTTACATAAAAATATGTCTTTATCAAAAATCATGCAAAGCACATACACATAATTATGTTCGACAGGGACCGGTGATCGACTTTTTTCTGTTAGTCATTAAAATAGGGGTCAGCATATGATTTTAGTCCAGTATAACAACAATTGAATACAGTCCACCTGCTTCCTTCCATGGCGCCACTATGATATACACTTTATTTCAACAAATAAACACTTACTTAAACACATGGCCCCTTACAAATAAACAAAGAATTAGGTCCGAATTGTTATTCCGTGTTTCGTTCCTGTCATGTAAGCGTCATTACAAATAAGAGTAAAGGAGACAAAACATGGAATAAGTATTCGAAGCTTATTCTTTGTTTATTTGTAAGACCTAAGTATATATATTTTTTTAGTTTAATCTTTTTCACTGTAACTTCTTTGTTTGTACGCAAAAGTTTGTACGAATATGTCGATTGGATGGCTTAGTAGCGTAGACGTATTAGGTCAAAAGCTTAAATTTGTTGACAATTATTTATTGACAGTTCTGTTTACGGTAGCTCATTCTCCAACGATCAGGTTAAAACAAAAAAGGCAAGTGGGTAGATTAAAAAAATAAAAATATTGAATGTATTAATTTAGCTATTGTAGAATATTGAATACGGAAATTTCACAGTAAGTAAGTGCATTGTTTTACAAAATACACTCTTAAAAATAAACATTAATTAATAATATTAATGAATAATTTCGGCGGGCTGGTTAGAACCACGATAGCTCAATTGGAAGAGCACCTGACCCGGTATGTCAGAAGGGTGCGGGTTCAAATCCTGCTCGTGGAAATTTTTTCAACATTTGTTTTTTTTTTTTTATTAATTAATAAATATTTTAAATCAATTTAAAAACTAAAAACATAATTAATAGAAAAAATAGGTACTGTTTTTTAGAATTATTATTAATTATAATCAATAAATACATGGCTCATGCATTCATCTTATAAACAATTTATGCTTTGCGGGAAATTAACCCGGGACCATGTGTATCGCATTCAGTTTCGCTAACCGCTAGAATAACGCGGCGTCTGACAAAATGATGTCAGCACTTATGAATTGCTCGTAAGAAATTATAACATCAGTACAGTATTACCTTATTTAATTTTCCAAACCACATTAACCACAAATAATTCAATTTAAATACTAAATCAATATTTGTAACGCTGACCAATATTGCCTCGTTCACTTTACGAGTAACATTAAATTACGTTTATTTGTGTAAAAGACGTTTGAAACCGTACGGGCGAGCAGCTGCATCGGGTCAATTGGACTGACCCCCACGGTGCAACCTGGCCAGCTTGAAGAGCCAGTAATGAGAACCGACACCGAGTTAGCGGCTAACCTCTTTAAAGCGGCTGGGTAGCTGCAAGCGTCTTCTTGAATGCCACAAGGCGCACCATTTGACAAATTTCAAGAGTTTCTCTTGGGAGCTTTGGCGTGTCTTTTATTAAACAATAAGAGCTTCTCGAACATGGTACTTACATTTGCAAATTTGACAAAGCTTTTGAGGATTTAAAAGTTAGTAATGAAAGTCTCCAAACACAACCTTGTCAAAGAAACAAAATGATTGCACAGGCATTTCAACTGTGTAAAACTATGGACATGGTAATGGTATTAAAGTGATCAGCCACTTTCGTTGCTGACCTTACCTACCTATTAGTTTTTTTTAACAATTGTAATACCCTATTACAATTGTTAAAAAAAACTAATATTTTATTATTATATTTGGTAGAAGATGAAAAATTGAGACTTCATTATCTACTAAGTTTTAGCTGGCACTTTTATAGTACTTTGTTTTTTTCAAATAACCCTTTTATTGTATTTGCCGTAAAAACGATTTGATTTTATAATGTAAAGAAAAGAAAAGCGCAAAAAAAAGCCTTACCATAAAAACCCGCACACAAGTTGTGTGGAGCTTACACTCCGTACAAAGATAATTAAAAACATTATTCACATCAGTCGGTTGGTGTTGCCATAAAACTTTATTATAATATGTTTAATCTGTGGTATCGGGGTCGTCGCCACACATGCCCGCTTATTAAAACTTTAACATATGCGGGTGACCACGTGTTGTATACTTTTTCTTACATGCCTCCTTCGCTTCACTTTAAGATCCCATGAGAAAAAGTTTTTTTTTCTCTATACGGCCTTTACCCGCTTTCATGAAATTGGATTTGGTATTTGAAATACTGTATCCGCTTTTGTTTCTAACTAGGATTCTAGTTAACGCCTTTTCTTTTTAAAAAAGTATGCTGTATAATTATGTCACTTTACAAAGTATTCGACTGTATTGTACATTGTTATTTAGCAAATTGAATTTAGTTGCTAGCTTTAAAGCTAATAGATTAATAATGTTAAGTTTAAATATAATATCTCTTTTACAATATGAACGAATCTGTCACGTGTGTTTGAAAACATTTTAAGTATTTAAGTAATTCTGCCTGGTATTGTATTCCAAATTAATACTTTTTAGATCGTAAATCTCTGATTGGACAATATGCAATGTCTTCTAGCCTAAGGTCAATAGTAGGTGCATCATTTAAGACAGAGAGCTCTCTGAATGTGACATAATTTAAAATAGCATTTAAGGTTTTTGTTGATAGTCTACATTATTATTTTACGTTATTTAAAAGAAACCAAACATTACTAAATTCACAAACCTTTTAGGGAAATATATCTTTGTCGCTCACTGATAAGTCGCAAAAACTAGTCTTATTATTGTGTTTTACGCAAAAAATGGTTTTATTTTATACTAGTGGCCCGCGCGCGACTTCGTCTGCACTAAATATAATTTTAATAATCTAACTTTAATTCACATTAAATATAAATATGTATATCTGCTAAACTTAACAATGTAACAATAATTAAAATAATTAAAATTAAAATAATTAAAATTAAAATTAAAATAATTGAATAATCGAGTAGGTAAAAAACAACAATAAGAATAAAATCAACAGATAAAAACATGTCATTCATAACTTGCTCTTGCATATCTTTAGGTAGGTTAGTAGGTTAGTAGGTAGTTAATATGTATTTTATAGGGCTATGTTTATGGATTAGTTACTTCATAAATTTAAACTAAGATATTTCATTAATATTTCATTCGTCAATGCGTTTAAGCTAAGCTTTATGAAAACACTAGCGGCCCGCTCGCGACTTGGTCCGCTTGAGTGATCACCCGTATCCTATAGAATTCTATGGCAGCGCAGCGCCACCTACCGGGTCCAATTATATGCATGTTTTATACATATAAACCTCCCTCTTGAATCACTTTATCTAATAAAAAAAACCGCATCAAAACCCGTTGCGTAGTTTGAAAGATCTAAGCATACATACTTACTAAGCGACTTTGTTTTATACTGTGTAGTGATTTACAGTGCTTCTATTTTCTTAATGTCTCTCGGTAATCATCGCATTTCCAAATGCCACCGAATATTAATTTCCATGTCAATTTATTATTAGATTTATCATTTTTAATAATTTGAATTCAGAACAACGTACTTAATTTTTGTTTTATTTTTGACTAGCGGCCGCTCGCGGTTTCACCTGCGTGGTTCCCGTTCCCGTGGGAATATCGGAATAAAAAGTATCCAATGTTTTAATCCAGCTTATAAACTATTTGTACGCCAAATTTCATCCAAAACCATTCAGTAGTTTTTACATGAAAGAGTAACAAACATCCATCGATACTTACAAACTACAATAGTATTTTCCATCACTATAAAATAACTTAATAATAAGTAAAAGTAGGAGTAACTCTTTATACTCTATAACTGATAGAAATACGACGACAATTGAAACACGAAGTTTGCCGAGAGACGTTAAGAAAATAGATGCACTGTGTACTCAGTCATGGGCACCTATATCAAGTAAATTTTTTTTATTCAAATAAATTTACTAAAAGTGCTATTGTATCGTCCATACATTTTTTACCTACTACCCATTGAGGACGTCTATTTTTTAGCTGTATAGCTGTTTGTGATTAAAGCGTCTTGAAAGGCTCGCTAAAAAAGCTTACTACGGACAGATTTAATTGCGTGTACGGCTTGTGTCCAATGGCCCCGTTCTTCAAAGCCGTGGAACTGGTTATGTAGGCAATGGTTCGATATCCGGGCAGGCGACTGTTACCGCATTTACACTTTTAAGATTTGCTATTGCTGGATGTGTTCCTTTTTTTTCTTACTTGACTTTTTTGTATTAGCCTGGTTGTGTAGATTCATTCATTCATTCTTATTGGGTATCAGTAACTACCGTAAGTGAATGTGGCATGAGCATTAACATGTATACAATTTTGACTCTTATTCCATTGTGCTAAGAGTTACTTTGTTTACGTTAATGCTCATGACTGTACGCTACCTGTGAAGTTCTTCGTGGACGAGTGTTGTTATTCGCAGCACCGTTTTAAACTTAAGGTGATAACATAGTTTTTCATATAATATGAAAGGTACTTAACATAGAATTATATAACACTAGCTGTCCCGGCAGACCTTGTTCTGCCCTATAAATTTCTCTAAAACAAAGTTACATGTTTTTTATGTTAATTGCTGCCCCGACAGATTTCGTTCTCTCAAAAGTTATTGACTTGTCGCAGTCTAATAGAAATAAAATAACATTGAAAGACTTTAGTAATATCTAATGTGATATTTTTATTGTAATGCCTTATATGGTACACGATATTTTTTGTTTAATTACTTGACGCGTAAATAAATAAATCTGACCTAGAGGTCTCTTGAAGGCATACCATAGATAATCCTAACGCGCCTTTGTTTTGTTTTGATTGACGTCAAATTAATGTTGACAGAGTAGTTTGAATAGGAAAAGAAAATTGTTGTTTCTACTATTTTTCTCGTGTTTATTACGTTTTTTCTCTCCATAAGAACCTTCCTCAGACTTCATCAAACACAACAAAAAACAAAATCAGCCAAATCGGTTCTGCCGTTCTCGCGTTTTGCGATTAGCAACACATTTAGCGATTCATTTTTATTTATATAGATAATGGTTATACTTCCTACAAAATGGGGTATCCTTTATATTGATGATGTGTGATGAAGCAACTTGCGGGTCGGGAAGATGAGGACGACACAATCCTTCTCCACTCCTCAGCTATCGCATCAGGTAGAGCCATTTGTCAGCTCTCCTATAAAATACGTATGCTATTGTCAAAGTCATACTGGTTCCACCATGCACTTCCAAACCTTTCAGCCTTCCAAACCTTCTACTTTGTAATGAAGTATATATATAGATCTTTAATTCGACTTCGATCGACGACCTCCGTTGCCGAGTGGCTTGCACGCCGGACTTTGGGCAGCGCTAACTCTGAGACCCCGGGTTCGATTCCCGGTCGGGTAAATGTCGAAAACGAACTTTTCGATATTGTGTCGGGTCTGGGTGGTTGTGGTACCGTCGTTGTTTCTGATTTCCATGAAACGAGTGCTTTAGCTACTTACCTTGGGATCACAACAATGTATGTCTTAATTAAATATTGTATGATTCGGTAACGACATAATTTTTATTTTATTTTTGTAAATGTCGTTACTTCTATTAAAGTTGTAGAGTTTCTTGCAACCATTCTTCTCCACAGCTAAAAAATAGACGTCCTGAATGGGTAGTAGGTAAAAAATGTATGGACGATTCAAAAGCACTTTTCTTAAGTTAATTTGAATAAAAGAAATTACTTTGACTTTGACAAGCAACAATGCTTTGTATCTATGACATATTATGCTGAGACGCAACCATTTTGGAAACTCATTAATTTTAAAACATTTCCTTTTGTATTTTAAATGCACCAGTTTATAAACCAAAATGTCGTGTTAAAGATCTTGCGGAAAGTCGCTACTCTTTTATCTTTGAAGCTATAAAACCTTTTGTGGACCGACTCCTATAAGTTCTATTTATGGTAAAAGAAAGTTAAGCCCGCTTAGCTGGTAGGTACGCGTAACAATGGGAACTGAGTATAAAGTCAGCAGTTCTTTTGTATGTAGCTTACTCCATTTGTACGCGTATTCGTTAATCTAACTACATATGTGGAGTCGATGGCGCAGTGGCTTGCGTTCGGGTTACGATCTTGCATGTCAAACAACTTTCGCTATGTCGGGTCACCGTACGTATGACCAAATTAAAGTATTTTGAGATCCTCCGTGCTTTGGAAGACACGTTAAACCGTTAGTCCCAGTTGCTTTCTTTCATGAAATAGCAGGCGGTAAAACCCACCATTTGGAATAATCCGGTGGCGTGGTTGTTTAATACTAAGAGTAATTAAAAATACTATTTTAATTGGAAAGTCTGTAAAGGGTATCAGGGTAGGAACCTACAGACAACCCTTCAAACTTAAAACTTCTTAGGGTCATTGGTTATAATTGTAAATTCTTAAGTAAATGGTCCCGGTTGTGTTGGTAATCCGCCAAACTGCATAGAACCTCGCTACGATCCAATCTACTCAAGTGTTCAGATGACGCAAGGTTATAAAGGAGTATAATATCAGTCAAGATAAATGCAGATAGATAGCCTCTGTCGACCACTTCAATATAACAGCTACCTACTGATATACTATCAATGTCGTATGTGATGATATATAAAACACACTTATGTTATGCACATCTACTTGCGGACTTCGTACCGCTTTGACAGTTTCCATGACAACAAAGCAAACAAAACATTGACAGTTTCCATGACAACAAAACAAACAAATTATTCGTCCGCTTAAGAACACCCGTATCCCATGATGGACTCCTATAGCAGCGCCACCTACCGGGCCCAATTGTGTATCTAAACCATTTTCGAATCCACTCGAATCCAGCCGTTTAGAAGGAGTTCAATTTTATACACACGCACAGAAGATTTTATATATATATATATATATATATAAAGATATAATATATATTAATACAGGTATGCTTGTACTTGTATATTATACAAGTGCAAGCATATCTGTACAAATAACACAGTTTGTTTGTTCTTGACACAAATTTTATGGAAAAAAAAGTGCGTAGATTTTTCTCGCGCGCACATGTGGCGCGTCGTTCCCAGGGCGCATGCGTGGGAACGCGAAGACACTCTTAGGGTTGCCACGCTGAAAAATAGGAGAGCTGATAATAAATTAATGACATATCAAAGGAATACTTCTTGTTTGCGTAGTAGTGGTGCTTCACTTTATTTACTACTGAAATAGTGGGCATGTATTCTTAAATTTTATTATTCTGTACCAGCGGACCTCTGTCTGGTCTAGATATGTCAAAGCTTAAGTTATATTTTCATACGTACACGGTTATGTGTAGAAAAGATAGATTTATATAAACGTACCTACATATCTTAGCACCCCCTGCCACGTCGCTGCCTTGGTCGATGTCGACGAGGAAGCAAATATTCAATGATGTCACTGTGATCAATGCGTTTAAAACTGGCAGCGATCACCGGTTGGTAAGAGGCACATTGAATATCAACGTTAAGCTGGAAAGACGTCGATTGGTAAGGTCTACGCTCCGTCCTGCACCCATCCAAATCCTAAACCCCGAAAGCTTTCAGCTCGAATTGCAGAATCGCTTCGAGCGCCTAAATGATTGCGAAAATGTGGATGAATACAGCAACAGGTTTGTGGAAACTGTCCAAACGGTTGGGTCCAAGTTCTTTAAAACTCACCGTGCAAAAGGAACCAAAAAGTTCTCAGACCATACCCTAAAATTAATGGAAGAGCGGCGCGCAATGGTTCTGCTTTCCTCAGGTGATGCGTCTCAGTTTCGGCGGCTAAATAGGAAGATCTCGAAGTCTATGACTCGCGACACGCGCCAATTTAATACTAACCGTATTAAAGAGGCCATTGAGCGGAACAAAGGCTCAAAAGTGTTCGCAAGAGATCTGGGTATTGGGCAGTGCCAACTGACGACGCTGAAAACCGATGACGGCAGAACTGTCACGACCAGGTCCGATGTTATGGGAGAGGTCGAGAAGTTCTATGGACAGCTTTACACATCCACACGGCCACCTGTACAAAGCTTAGCTAAAGACCCTAGAGCTAAGTTAACCCGGCACTATACCGAAGACATCCCGGACATCAGCCTATACGAGATTAGTATGGCTCTCAAACAGCTCAAAAACGGCAGGGCACCAGGTGCTGACGGAATTACGGCCGAGCTTCTGAAAGCAGGCGGAAGACCGGTACTCGTAGCTCTTTAGAAGCTATTTAATTCCGTCGTACTAGGGGGCAGAACGCCAGAGACGTGGCACGAAGGTATGGTGGTACTGTTCTTCAAAAAGGGCGAAAAAACCCTGCTGAAGAACTACAGGCCCATCTCACTTCTAAGCCACGTCTACAAGCTGTTTTCGAGAGTCATAACGAATCGTCTCGCACGCAGGTTTGATGACTTCCAGCCTATCGAACAAGCCGGTTTCCGAAAAGGCTTCAGCACCATAGACCACATACATACGCTGCGGCAGGTTATACAGAAGACCGAAGAGTAGCCTCTTTGCTTAGCGTTTGTGGACTATGAAAAAGCCATCGATTCGATTGAGACATGGGCCGTGCTACAGTCCCTCCAGCGGTGCCAAATTGACTATCGGTACATCGAAGTGTTGAGGTGTTTGTATGAAAGCGCCATTATGTCAGTCCGTATTCAGGACCAGAGCTCGAACCCTATCCAATTGCAGCGAGGAGTGAGACAGGGAGATGTGATTTCTCCGAAACTGTTCACTGCTGCACTGGAAGATGTTTTCAAGCTTCTGGACTGGAAAGGACTCGGCATCAACGTCAACGGCGTATACATCACTCACCTTCGGTTTGCTGACGATATAGTGGTCATGGCTGAGACCCTGAAAGACCTCGGCGCAATGCTCGGTGACCTCAAAAGAGTCTCTCAACAAGTGGGCCTTAAAATGAACATGGAGAAGACGAAAGTTATGTCGAACTCACGTGTCGTACCCACTCCTCTGAAGGTTGGGGACTCTTCCCTTGAAGTTGTGGACAATTATGTTTACCTGGGACAAACGGTCCAGCTAGGTAGGTCCAACTTCAGCAAAGAGGTCAATCGTCGAATCCAATTAGGCTGGGCAGCGTTCGGTAAGCTTCGAAATATCTTCTCGTCCGATATACCGCAGTGTCTCAAGACGAAAGTCTTTGACCAGTGTGTGTTGCCAGTGATGACATACGGGACTGAGACGTGGTCGCTCACTATGGGCCTCATAAAAAGGCTTAAGGTCACTTAAAGAGCAATGGAGAGGGCTATGCTCGGGGTTTCTCTGCGTGATCGAATCAGAAATGAGGAGATCCGCAGAAGAACAAAGGTAACCGACATCCCCCGAAGAGTTGCTAAGCTCAAGTGGCAGTGGGCAGGTCACATTGCTCGCAGGACTGATGGCCGCTGGGGCGGGATAGTCCTGGAGTGGAGACCGCGTACCGGAAAGCGCAGTGTGGGCAGGCCTCCAACAAGGTGGACCGACGATCTGGTGAAGGTCGCGGGAAGCCGCTGGATGCGAGCAGCACAAAACCGTTCGTTGTGGAGATCCTTGGGGGAGGCTTTTGTCCAGTCCAAAAGACGTCCACTGGGACGTCTTTTGGCTGAGATGATGAGATGATGACCTACATATCTCGTGACTACGAGTAAACATCCGAAACACACTTTGCCTGACTTGGGAATTCAACCTGGGAGCTTCGGATAACGGGCCGAGTCTCTGCCACTTGGCCACCGAGGCGATACACACTTTGACAGCCCTTAACTCGACCGAGCCGCGTCGCTGCGACCATTTTCAGAGCAAACCTTTTTTGTCTGGAGAAATTAACATTTCTATATATTGTCTCGCGACCGAATAAATTTCATTGCCTACGTATAAGGGATTGATGACTTTCCCGTGAGAAATGCTTATTGAAAATCGTGGACTGTCTCGGTGATATGTAACCGGTATACCACGTGATGGTGATCATGTCTGAGAACACGATTCGGCTGTTTAATGTAATTATATAACACAACAGTGAATTCCTTAAATAGTCACTCTGCTTACAATCCTGAAAAAGGACCACACAATAATGCTAACTCTACTACTCTAACTATACTCTTTTTAACCTTCTTTATGTATGTGTAACGTCACGTTAGCGTTGGTGACTAATTTGGTCACCTATCTGTGCACTACGTTTGGAAAAACTGCTTGACTTGCACAATCACAAGCCAAGCACACTGAAGCTTCTCAAAAACATCTATACAGTTTTTAAAAAGGATTTCTTATAGCACAGCTCCACATTAGCAACGTTTAAAGTCATCTATAAACATACTATCGAAAAGTCGAAGCCTTTGTAGGTCATCATTACGACCAGTGAACCATAACTAATTGGTATATCATCCTCAATACGGTCTGCCTTGTTCCAAGCTTTGAAGAACGACTTCCGCCTTACACAATGCTAACGAACTTCCGAACATCAGCTGTGCTTCACAATATGCGATAAGTAAGTACGCGAAAATGAGCTTAACATCCTCTGTAATAAGGCGGAGTTGCAGTTGGATGGATGCTGCGCAAGTGCTGTTGGGTGTACACTTTCATTGACAGACGGAAGCGTGGAGCAATGCACTATAATCTTGTGAGACGTCTTGCGCGCACGCAGATCCGTTCGACGGGGTTTGAACGCATACGCACGGATACTGGGAAGCGTATTAGGATGTGATAACTATGTATACGCATTAATTAATACCACTGGTTGTTCAGTGGTCAAAATTTTACCGTAAATTATACATACATTTTAGCTTTCGGGACTCCTTCATTATAATATCTAATACCTTTAAACGGGCAATTCTTGTATAATATGTATATGTATTTATAATCTAAATCTCGGAAACGGCTCCAACGACTTTCATGAAATTTGGTATGCAGGGGGTTTCGGGGGCGATAAATCGATCTAGCAAGGTTTCATTTTTAGAAAATTACCAAAAAAAAAAATACCGAGCAAAGCTCGCTCATCCAGGTACTGATCTTTAACTATGCCAAATCTCACAATCCTTTGTGTGCGCTATGTTTTTTAACTATTATTTCTTCAGTTGTTAATTTTTAAACTATTACGTGAAGCAAAAACTTTGTACCCTTTTTCACAAAAATTGCGCAGGCGGAGGAGTATGAAATTTCGCTATATAGAGAAGGAATGCAGAATGCTAATACTTTTTTAAAATTATGCATAAAAAATTTCAAAAATGGAAGAGGAGCGGCCGAAATCTGTCAATGCCAATCCAAACTCACATTCTATCTTTTATTAATTTTGCAGTGCTTAGGATACAATCCGTGCAGCCTTAATAAAATATTGTTTAGTAAACAGCTTTTTATAAAAATTACTATCGAATTTTGACCACTGGGCGACCACAAGTATCTAGAAAACAAATAGAAGGTTTTAGGAAATTGTAAGAATGTTCAAGAGCTATACGAGATTAGTATGGCTCTCAAACAGCTCAAAAACGGCAGGGCACCAGGTGCTGACGGAATTACGGCCGAGCTTCTGAAAGCAGGCGGAAGACCGGTACTTGTAGCTCTTCAGAAGCTATTTAATTCCGTCGTACTAGGGGGCAGAACGCCAGAGACGTGGCACGAAGGTATGGTGGTACTGTTCTTCAAAAAGGGCGACAAAACCCTGCTGAAGAACTACAGGCCTGTCTCACTTCTAAGCCACGTCTACAAGCTGTTTTCGAGAGTCATAACGAATCGTCTCGCACGCAGGTTTGATGACTTCCAGCCTATCGAACAAGCCGGTTTCCGAAAAGGCTTCAGCACCATAGACCACATACATACGCTGCGGCAGGTTATACAGAAGACCGAAGAGTATAACCAGCCTCTTTGCTTAGCGTTTGTGGACTATGAAAAAGCCTTCGATTCGATTGAGACATGGGCCGTGCTACAGTCTCTCCAGCGGTGCCAAATTGACTATCGGTACATCGAAGTGTTGAGGTGTTTGTATGAAAGCGCCATTATGTTAGTCCGTCTTCAGAACCAGAGCTCGAAACCTATCCAGTTGCAGCGAGGAGTGAGACAGGGAGATGTGATTTCTCCGAAACTGTTCACTGCTGCACTGGAAGATGTTTTCAAGCTTCTGGACTGGAATGGACTCTGCATCAACGTCAACGGCGTATACATCACTCACCTTCGGTTTGCTGACGATATAGTGGTCATGGCTGAGACCCTGGAAGACCTCGGCGCAATGCTCGGTGACCTCAACAGAGTCTCTCAACAAGTGGGCCTTAAAATGAACATGGAGAAGACGAAAGTTATGTCGAACTCACGTGTCGTACCCACTCCTCTGAAGGTTGGGGACTCTGCCCTTGAAGTTGTGGACAATTATGTTTACCTGGGACAAACGGTCCAGCTAGGTAGGTCCAACTTCAGCAAAGAGGTCAATCGTCGAATCCAATTAGGCTGGGCAGCGTTCGGTAAGCTTCGAAATATCTTCTCGTCCGATATACCGCAGTGTCTCAAGACGAAAGTCTTTGACCAGTGTGTGTTGCCAGTGATGACATACGGGACTGAGACGTGGTCGCTCACTATGGGCCTCATAAAAAGGCTCAAGGTCACTCAAAGAGCAATGGAGAGGGCTATGCTCGGGGTTTCTCTGCGTGATCGAATCAGAAATGAGGAGATCCGCAGAAGAACAAAGGTAACCGACATCCCCCGAAGAGTTGCTAAGCTCAAGTGGCAGTGGGCAGGTCACATTGCTCGCAGGACTGATGGCCGCTGGGGCGGGATAGTCCTGGAGTGGCGACCGCGTACCGGAAAGCGCAGTGTGGGCAGGCCTCCAACAAGGTGGACCGACGATCTGGTGAAGGTCGCGGGAAGCCGCTGGATGCGAGCAGCACAAAACCGGTCGTTGTGGAGATCCTTGGGGGAGGCCTTTGTCCAGCAGTGGACGTCTTTTAGCTGAGATGATGATGATGATGATGATGTTCAAGAGCTTTAAGTACGCTACTAATACCTACATTAGTTGGTATTAGTAGCGTACTTAACCGTATTGGTATTATTTAGCGTATTGGTATTACCCTACCAATAACTTATTTAAACTGCTTATCTATGTTATTCCAGAGGATTACTAGACTGAAGTCCTTTACCTTTACAAGAAATACCTTTGATTGTTTTTCTGTCTGATTCCGTTAAACCAACAGCAGCATCAGAGAAATGCCTTAAGCATGGATAGTCTGTTATCAAAACTAGCTATCTTTAAAAAGGTAAAGGTAAAGGTTGTGGAAATTGAAACTTTTACATAGTTATCTGATGTTTTGTTAACTTAGATTTTTTTTTGTTTTTTTTTACATGTTGTGGTTGTCTTCTGTATATTTTTTTGTGTTTATTTGTAATGGAAAGTGTCCTGCTATGATAGGGCATTTTCCAATATTTTTGACGCTGTAAGGGAGAAAAGAGCTGGACACTTGCTGAGTTTCTTGCCGGTTCTTCTCAGTACAAGATCTCCCGCCCAGAGTAGACTTACGAACCGATGGCATAGTGACATTCACAAGAGCTACTTGTAGCCTAAACTGAATAAATTATTTTGAATTTTGAATTTATGCTAATGGCACCAGTACTGGACACGGTAACCCTAGTGTTTAACACCAATTTTCGCCGCCATAGATAACATAGAATTTCATTGAATTTGTACTGGATGAAAGCTAGGATGCCAGTGGTCTTTACTCAATGATGTTGTTGAAGTCGATTAAAGGAAAAAAATGTAGATCGCTGGTTCCTGTCGCACACTGACTGCCACTGACCCTAGATGCAAAGCTGTTTTATTAGTTAATTTATGTCACTCACTATATTAAACGTCCGGTTACTTTCTTTGTCGGTCCTAGCGTCGGCCTGCGAAAGTTTAAAACCGGACGCGTGCTGACTCCAGCTCGCATCGCTATAAGATTCAAATTGATTTAACCTTAAAAGTGGTATCAACAGTGATTGGTGTAAGCAATCATTATAATAGGTAGGTCTTTCTTTCTCAACTATTCAGTCATGTCAATTAACGGCAATGATTACCAAATATCTAGAGATACTCGTATAGACATAGATTGTTCATTACATAAAAATGGTTATGACATACTATTAAATACATACGTATTGAACAGACTTTTAAAAAAATATCAATTTTTAAATTCTGTTTTATATATTACGTGTTTATCTATACTATTCTAATTTAATGTAATATTGACGTGTCGTCTTTCATCCGCTTATATAAATTCGAATCCAAAGATGGACTCCTATTATTGCAGTGTCATCTACATCCAATTGTGAATCGAAAACATCGAAAGAGCCACTCAAACACACAAAAAAATCATCAAAATCGGTCTAGCCGTTTAGGAGGAATTCAGTAAAACACAAGTATAGAAAGATTATATATAGGTAGTTTATAGATTATAGCTTCTACAATCACGCATGCCTTAGCGGACAGATTCAGAAATTTTTCCCCATAGTTCAAAGAAGACCGGCGAGAGTCGCCCTAATATTTTACGAAATAGTACACTTTCGGAAACATGATAATTTAATTAGATTAAATTCCTACAATTTACTTTTACGAACGTCTGATTTATTAAAGAAGGAGATAAAAAGACTGAACAAGACGCTTTCTATAGTGTAATAACTAAACGATCAAAACTCTTTATACTCGTAAATACGTTTCATTTGACGCAGTAGTCATGTAAACCAAGGCCATTTTTATTTACTTATTAGATACATCAAAGAAGGTACATGTCATAATATTAAAAACCAATTAGTATTTTGATAGAACACGGTAGGTCAGCATTTTAGATGAAGTATAAAGCATGAGCTGCTGATGAATTGACTGTACATATAAACATAGATTCTTTTGCTTTTCTTATTTAGAGACAGACATTGATCATTGAGTCATTTGACTTGACACATTTTCAGTTTATTTCTGTGATCAGTTGTTTGTTGTGTTAAAAGTGGTTTTTTTCATTGGATTTTCGCGTGTTTTATGGACTTTAGATTCTTGCCTTATTGCCCCCTGGATTTTGATTTGCAAATTCTGTACCGTATGTTAACCCTCTGAGTCTCCGAGTAGGTAGATATGGTAGGTAGACTATGCCTCTGATAGAATAATGGTTACTTTCGTTATTTGTCTTTCTCATTTATTAACTACCTATTCATCTATTTTATCATTTAATAATTTTTTGCGTTGTTTTTATTAAAAAGTTATAAAATAAATGATTTTTACCCTAACTTTTATTATTTATCATATCACTGTTGTCCCAACTTTAAAAACATAGAAACAATTAACTTTTTTGTTAGTCTAGCATAGTTCTTAAAGTACCATTTGATTTCATCCATGAACGGGACATATAAATCGAGGTCTGAAAATACATAGAAGTTCGCCAGCCTCCTTTTCAAATCAGAATAACCTTTTGGTTCAAAGCAAATCGTTCCCCGATTTATATTAAAAATATATCAGTTAAGTATTCAATGAATATTCTGTCTGCGAAAAAACTCAAATCTTTGAATACGACTCTTGATGGTTGAGGTTGCACGAACTTCGCAAATGTTAAGGCATTATGTTAATATTGGAATGCAGTAAGCGGAGCCTGCCTGTCTCAATACTATTCTAAATAACGAGCCTAAAAGCATTATACTGCAACGCTATTGGTGGGAATCTAAACAGCGGACCTCATTGGTCGGGAGTCGGGATTCTGATTATTCAAATGCGATTTGAGCATCTTTTTAATTTAATAATAATAGAAAGAATGTTACATTGTGATTCCAGTCTTAGTTCTAAGGAATAAGGTTGTAAGTGTATGGAGCAGTGTTGTGTTGTTCTCGGGTTATCGTGGAATTCAGCGCACGCGCAACAGTGCTTGTACCGATTGCGATTTGAATTCGCTATTAGTGGGCAAAAGCCCTTTATGGTCACCATTGAAATTGATATGCGTAATGTAGCAGTAATCTGAATTGTTTGAAATTTGACTTTGTAACAGCATAGGTATAGGTATTAATAGGTACATAACGAAAGTTAGCGGCAAAGAACTAACAATCAACAATTTTTTTCTTTTTGCTTCATTTCTTAAGTATGTGGTTGTATGCTTGTGCCAAGCATATTATTATATAAACACATAATTCTCAACATTATTTACACGTGCTGTATTGTCCTACTCACATATTAATCATAAAAATAGGTCTACAATAACAAATACCAAACAATGAAAAATTTTAGAGGTTTCTAGTTGGGGATAAAAGAGAAATTAATTACTTACTTGATACTTACAATTATTTCGTTTATAGGTGCTGGTCCATAGAGTCATAAACAAAGTAAATAAAGTGTTCATACGACATATTCTATGGTAAACAACGACTTAAGTTCACGGTCGCTACCAAGAACGTGGTATACATAAATAAGCTGCTTGACACTCACCACGAACTATTTATAAACGTACTTATTGCTATTATTGGTGTATTGTGCCATGCAAAACTGTAATAGTGCTTCCTAAGGTAGAAATCTGATGACAGAATTAACCACTAACTTTAAAACAACACTTAAAAGCTTCGTTAATAATATTATAGTAAACTAGCTGACCCGGCGGACTTCGTACCGCTCTGACAGTTTCTGTGACAACAAAACAAACAAATCGTATTTATATTTATCTAGCATTAAGCATTTTTTTTCTAGTAATAAATATAGCCTATGTTACTCAACGCTAATGTAGCATTCTAATGGTGAAAGAATTTTTTAAATCGGTCCAGTAGTTTTGAGTTTTATCGCTACAAACAAAAATACAAAAATAAAAAGCTTTCCTCTTTATAATATAATTATTAGTATATATAATCCAGCCACTACTCGTAGTACAATTACATATATTATAACTTATACTTACATATTTGTCTTTCGCTTTGTATTTTATGTCTACCTTATCAAAGTATACCGATTTTCTATATGATCCGACTCTACCGATTGTTCAACCGATGTTGAACACTCGCAAGTTATTTTTAAGACTTATGATATTCATTAATTTTGTAAGAAAATGTTATATTTCATTTTGGTTTGAACAAAAATTTTAACGCCTATACAGGGTGGAAAGATCGAATGCCACATGGATGGCAACTACCTTAAACATTGGAAATAGCACATTCTGTGTAAAGGAGAGGAGACTTTCCTTTATTTTTAAAAACAATAAATTCTGCATTTATGGATTTTTGAAAAATTGCTTGTCTTAGGCGGGACGCGAACCAGTCAAATGCGACAAAAAATAACATGCCGTATTTTATGATGCAGATCGAAATGGTTACTGATTATTTTCATTTTTCTCTAAATAACAAACACAATCAAAATAACGGAAGGCCATGAAAACTAACAATACCCTTTTAATTTCGTTAAATGATTAGGTAATGACAAACCACAATACAAGTAATTCTCAATTTTCACGGTCTTTATTTAATTCATGGTACTTATGTGTTGTAAACGATCAATATTTATTTATTTATTTATTTATTTAGGTTCACCAGCGTTTGTTTACAATAATTCTACAATAAAAAAGAAAAATACAGAATTATTTAACTAAATGTAACAATCTTTTAAGGCGAACACAACATGCAAAGAGATAAAAATAAAACTTATCACTAAATATTACTTACTACTTATTTATAATATATGTAATTGTCAACCTCAAGCCAGGATTGGCTTAAGGTTGTTTTGAGTTTGGCAAATGAACCGAAATGGAGATCACCTAAATCACTACATCCATTAGATAATTAATATATGATTAAAATATGAAAGACCCTTTCGATCTGCATCATAAAATACGGCATGTTATTTTTACCACATTTGATCGGTTTGATTCCCGGTTAAGACAGACGATTTTTCTGTAACTCCAAAATCCATAATTGCAGTATTTATTATTTTCTAAAATAAAAGTAACTCTCCATTGCTTACAATTTGCTATTTCCAATAATTAAAGTAGCTGCGGTGCATTTCACGTGACGGGTGAAAACAAAATTAAAAGGTAATTGTTAGTTTTCATGGCCTTCCGTTATTTTGATTGTGTTTGTTATTTAGACAAAAATGAACCTTAGCAAGTAACCTTTTCGATCTGCATCATAAAATACGACATGTTATTTTTTGTCGCATTTGACTGGTTCGAGTCCCGCCTGAGACAAGCGATTTTTCAAAAATCCATAAATGCAGATATCAGTTTTTAAAAATAAAAGAGTCTCCTCTCCTTTACACAGAATGTGCTATTTCCAATATTTAAGGTAGTTGCCATCCATGTGGAATTCGATCTTTCCACCCTGTATAAAGTATTTAAATTAAAAAAATCTCTTTAATCTAATTTTATTGAAATACCAATGTTGATATTTAAGGCAATTATTAATATTCATAAAGTTTTACGGAAGATATTTGCATTTCATTGTGGCTTTGTTGGTCTGATCGGTTCATAGCTCTACCACATGAGTAAATACGAGTATATCACATGTGGCTCTACATTCAGTAAGTGCAATATATTTTTGCGCTCGCTTGCTCGCGTAAATGGTGCGCACAGAGCTTTGATCTTATAGACTCGGCATGATGCAAAAATATTCATAAAGAGTTGTGTTATCAATTCTACACTTGACATCAATTACTCGTCGTTTATCACATTTGATTTCTTTGCTTAATCTCATATTTTGTGTGTTTCTATAGTTAAACGTAAATATATCTAACTATCGTAGTTTTAGTGTTTAAAGAAACACAAACTGGATATTTTAGAATAATATATTTTCTTTGCCACTCTCTTTAAAAAAAAACACAATAACACTATATTAGTTGGGCCAGTTGAGGTTACCCTCTCCCAGTAGCACTTCGACCCATCGGAATCTTTTGTGCAACCCCATCCTTTCACTCGTCTTCCTCTGTAAAGACGCTACTCTCTTTAAATATTATTGTGATAATTTCTATAAAGACTATCTGTTTCTTAGCAGAAAGCAGTAAAACAATCTCAAGGGCTTGTAAAGCGTAGCGTTCGTTCGTTCGTATTTACACCATACTTTGCTTTGACAGCATTTCGTTGGGGTAATGACAATGTGTAGACAATAATTTGCATTATTCAGCAGTCGTCAGAATCTGCGGCGTGTATTTACGTCCGTTAAAACACCACATATTATATTGTTATAATATATATGTTGCCATAATATATATTGCATATAGATGCCATAAGATATATGGTGGCGACTGACCGGAGCCTTTGGCCGTAAGATAACATGTTCGATGCGTGCATTCTTATGGTCCGTACAGTCAGGTACAGTCACACAACCAAGCCGCTCGCTCGCCACGTGCATTGGTGTATCGGTCAGTCGGCAATGACCTAACATTTTTTTGTTTGTCATCATATTTTTTTTTTTTATTGTTTCTTTTCTGTTTTGTACACGTTTTTAATTGTTACCTACTGTGTTTTATTTTTATGTCACCTTTTGTACATTTCTGTAATTTTCAGTTTATCGGTAAGTGTCAATTAACTGCCTCTGTGGTCTAGTGGCTAAGACCACCGGTTTAGACCCAGAGGTCCCGGGTTCGATTCCCAGCGGGGGGTACATGTTTATGTACTCGGTTTGGTTGGTGGTAGGGCTTATAAGTCCACCTGGCTAGCTACCACTTATCTAAATATGTCGCAATAACATCAATGTTTGTAGCATTGTTGTGTTCCGGCAGCTAGAGATAAGATAGCCAGTGCCTCACTAGTTGAGGTTCCCGGGTGAAGTGCTTCTATTATTGGCCTTATCATCACTTTACATCAGGTGAGATCAAGGCACCGTGCTTACCCGTAAAATATAAATATAAAAAAAATATAAAATGGTTTTTCTATTGTATTCTATATACAAGCTCGCCGCGAATGCGTTACCTTACGATGATACGGTCCGGTCAGTCGCCACTATTATGTCACAAAGTAGGTTCTACGACGCATTCGTTATTATTACTATCATTTTGTTACAACACATTGTACTTTAAGAAAACGCGAATGAACCCTTGCTCACTTAGATCAACACGGTTGAAATGCTGGTTGTACGCCTGCGCATCAACCTATCCGAAACTATCAATTTTCTTCAATAAATATTCAACCATATGTCATACACATAAAGTTAAAAGTCTTTTGAGGAAAGGTAGTTTGTGGTAGTCTGATATGAAGGCGTGTGTACAATTAGTTGTGTGGTTATGTTTGATTTCACCTTTTACAACAGACAATTTTGTCACTGCAACGTCGTAAGTATGAATTACTGTAATGAAGTGTTACAAGCGTACAATATCAAGCATGCAGGCGTAAGTAGTATGTAACTGTACTTAATAGAATAATAGTATAGTTTTTGACTTATAAACTTACTGTTTAATGTTTTGTACCGTCTGCCCCCATAACCACCGCTGCTAGTGAAATTTGGCCGAAACGGATATAATACGCCTATGCCTAGGATACCCTTTACTAAGAAGTTTGGGTCCAATATTTTGGCTAGAACACGATAGTTTAAAGGTCTTTCAATTGATATTTTACACGTTTTTAAGTACACTTTTATTTATTAATTTAGTAAGGTAAGCGTACAGTCAAATACATACAAGCAATAATTGTGATTATGATGCAAACAAACTACAATTTGAAATATGTGTTGAAAAATTGGGGTGCGGGTTCGTAAGCCGGTCATGGATTTTTTTAAATATTTTTTTCAATAATAAGAAAGAAAGAAAAGAAGAAAGAATGGCATTTATTAACAATAATCGCATACACACACATGAGGCAGACAGTATACACACACATGAGGCAGACAGTATACACACAAGAGAAAAAGAAGATGAACCAAAAAGAGTAATAAAAAGAAAACAAAGAGTGTAAAGAGTAATTATTAACGAGATTCTTACCATGTTGGTAAGAATTCCGTTAATAACTACAAGTGACCATGATAGTTCAAATAGTTATAAAATGGAGCATCCGATATCAGTTTTGCCGAGCTCAACAATCAACTGATTTAGGTATATGCTGGCTGAAAAGCGTTGGCGACGTTAATCCCCCCTGCCTAACCTCGCATTCCAGCCTGTACTTGTCAGAAAAAGACCCAAGCCACCTGACCTAGGTTAGTTTGATGACCGTACCAAAATTTAAAAATATGTATCAGCTCCATTGGAACCCCGGTGGCGGTGTCTTTTAATTTGTTCCACAGTATGTCATAATTAACCAGGTCAAATGCCTTTGAAAGGTCCACGTCCAGGAATGCAGCATATACAGGAGTGTGCTTTTGTGTGTAGTACCTACCCAACGGTGTGCAATAAACAAAAGCAAGTTACAGAATCATAAATACCGAAGACACAAAACAAAAGCAAATCATACTCGTACCTATATAATTCATTTAAATAGTTGAGGGTTAATGAAATGATCATATTATTAAGTTACATATCCAAACTCTTACTTTAACACCGGCTGATAAAGATCATTTTACGATAAACGCACGAAACGGTTGACACGTACTAAATTAAACTAGTTTTTAGTATCCAATTTTGTTATGATTTCAATTTTGGTAATACATTATCATCATCAGCTCATTTTTATGTCCCCACTGTTGGGGCACGAGCCTTCCCTATGGACGGATGGGGAGAACGGGCCATAAACCACCACGGGGGCCAGTGCGGATTGGTGGTTATAACGACTGCTAAAGCAGCCGGGACCAACGGCTTTACGTGCCTTCCGAAGCACGGAGGAGTCCGAGATGAAATTTTTTTGGTCACCCATCTGATGACCGGCCTTTGTGAAAGTTGCTTAACCTCATCACTCGCAAACCGGGCGCGTTAACCGCTGCGCCATCGAGCTCTTCAAATGATAATACATACTCTTGTTCAATTATTAGGATAGTTAAATCTTACAGAGATTAGTGGATGTCTCGTTCGCGTATTGGTTAATGCGCCCAGGCTGCAATTGCTAAGGTTAAGCAGCTTTCGCAAATTATGGATGACCAAAAATTTATCAAATCGAGCTCCTCCGTGCTTTGGAAGGCACGTGAAGCAGTTGGTCCTGGCTGCATTAGCAGCCGTTTACAATTACCAATCCGTAAAAAAAAGTAAAAAAAGGTAAAATCACCATAAAAAAGTATAAATTTTTTTTTACAAACAATTCCTCGTTTTCGATTCTCGTTTCGTTTCACCATATGCTGTGTTTCTGCGAATTTTAGAAAAGAAAACTTTTTCAAATAGAAATGCTGGCAAATCTGTTTTTAATATTATTTTCCCTTCCTCCATAGGAGTACGCGTGCTGCTCTCCGGAGTCACCGCTGTACTGTCTCGAACATTCCATCGCGCACAAAGAATTTGGTGACTCGTTTCTTTGTCGCACTTCCAAAAGATGGAATAGTCTACCAGCACACGTTTTCCTTCCTTCCTATGACATGGGGTCCTTCAAACGAGGCGTGAAGAGGCACCTTGTGGGCCGGCAGAGTGCGGGTGACTGATGCTGCGTTATTTTCTCGCTGCACCAGTTGTCCTTACGTCTGGACTCCATTTCCACTTAACATCAGGTGGAGTGGAGTCATTTGCCGAGCTATGTATAAAAAAAAAATTAAAGGGGCTTTTAAACCAAGGCACATTAAAACTTCAACTTCCTTCTTATGGTAAACATAAAATTTACTTTATGTTACCCATAGGTGGGAATTTTACGAGATGACAGCTAGAAAGCTAGTGGCCTGTAAGTATTTAATTGTTGCTAAATACTAAAATCACTTGCTAACCCGTACTTTTAATCCTGATTCTTGTCGAACACTGGTGCCGCCCGCAACCCTACAATTTCAATATATATCATAACTAGCGACCCGCCCCGGCTTCGCACGGGTGCAATGCTGATACACGCAACCGCTATGTTCCTGCATTTTTAATCTGTAATATCTTCGAAAATATTCATTTAAATTACATGCTGTAAAGGGCCATATTGATCTATATTAAATGCACAATGTATTTAAGGTACCTAATTGAATAAGGATTAATGCTGTATTGTTTAAAATAGCTTCGTAAATAAGCCATTATTTCTCGTAAAAAGTAAAGGATAAAAAAATATTATTGTGGGTTATTCCTAAGAGATAGACATATACTATTGCGGACTTTTTTGTAGACCTTTTCAAGGTGTACAATACTGTATAGTACATTATTTTGATCTATCTCGTAGGGTTCAGCCAGCGTTTGCGATGTAAGCGCAAAAAAATGTGAAACCTCTAAAATTATCAGTGTTTCTCTACTATATTATGCATGTATCATATAATCACTCTATCTATTAAAAAAACCGCATCAGAATCCGTTGCGTAGTTTTAAAGATCTAAGCATACAAACATACATACATAGGGACAGCGGGAAGCGACTTTGTTTTATACTATGTTTAGTGATATACTATACAAATCGCATACAGCAACCAATTGATAAAGTGTAGATCGTGTTTCATACCGTTCGCGTTCCCACGAGTACCGACAAGCTGCCTCCAGCCGTCTCGTAGTGTTTAGATAGTTCATGACCGCTATTATAGTGTCGTTCAACATCAAAGGGGGCTGTCACCTCCCCACGATCTGGGCCGATTTAGCTCTTAGAGCAGTACGAGTATTATTGCAACGTCTCGGTGGCCGAAAGGCAGAATGCTCGGCTCGATAACCAAAGGTCCCAGGTTCAATTCCCAGGTCGGGCAAAATGTATTTCGGATTTTTACCCGCATTTGTCAAGCGTGGTGATTAAGCTATTTTACCCATCAATTGTAGCGATGACTTGATTTCAATGATGGAGGCCTTTGCCCAGCAGTGGGACAGTTATAAGCTGTTTACTTTACTTACTTTACTTTACTTATACACGCCACTACACGTGTTGTCACAACCGCAACAACACTACTAAAAACGGGTCGTTTTGCTACACTCGATGATGGAATCAGTTTCCAATTGACGCAATTAGAAACCTTCAAATTAATACTAAGTAATTGTGTCAAGTACTGGTTCCAACTAGCAAAAACTGACTGTGTTTGTTCAGCCGTTCGTACCTCGAGCTGTTCCACGGTATGAACGGCCTATTGCTCTTTTTTGAAGTAGGCGATTCGACCCACCATCAAAAGATTTGGTTTTTCGTCCTTATTTTGTACTGACGGGTAAACGGTTACTGTTTTAAAACACAAAGGAAACCAAAGAAGATATAAGTTTAATACGTACCACGCTTGAGCAACGCACACATAATGCCGTACTCAGAGACGTCAATTAGTTTTAATGACAATTAAATGTCTTTCCTTCTCTATTTAGCACTATACATAAGAAAGTGACAGCAAGAGACTTAATTGTCATTAAAACTTAATTGACGTCTCTGAGTCGGCAGATAGACCCTTTTTTTGGGGAGAGTTTGCTGATTGCGTCAGACCACATTTTCAGCGTTACAGGACTTTTTTTGGGGGCGGGTGGCGTGAAATTTCAAGTGTTACTCAATCCGTTTGAAACGAAACACCGGCAGAGGTGAATAGCTTTATGCACTACTTAGTACGTGTTCCCGTTTCCGGCTAGACTCTCCGCGGGGTTCGGAATGGATCGGGACACATAGGCGCTTTCACTAGGGTTGCCAACCATACTTTAAAATAACGTATCCTACGTTGTTTTCCATCCCCATACTTTATACTTTTTAATAAAAAAGAAGTATGGAAAATACTTTATTTCCGGCGCGTGCGTTTAAACGAAATATTCCTGTTGGAACGCAACGATAATTTCTGAACGCGCTATAAAACAATAAAAAAATATTAGGTAGTGCCAAGAGTACAAAGAAATATGTTTTTAAACATTTCAATAAATAAATTTGAAAAATACTTTTTTTTTTTCTTTAAATCCTTTTTTTTATACTGTTAGTGATAGATTTACTTAAATTTTCCTGAACATTTTTTGGCAACCCTAGCTCTCACGAACACGGATTCTCGCAACAGTAGCGGTCGGAGTGGTTTGAGATGGTCCGATGTTCGAGCGTGTTTGGATATATTAAGAAGTTTACCTACTGCAGTCTACTTGTTTTGTGTTGGAGCTCATAACCCAAGTTCGCCGTTATCGTCTCACTTCGCATGCTTTTTACATTGATTCCACAATCGATTGTCTCGAGGATCTCACGTTGGATCCCGTTGCTGTTGGTATGAGCTTCAATTGCTTTGAATCGATTATTTTTTTCCTAATTATTGATTAGTGTTGTATGCGTGTTGGCGGAATCGTGATCGTGAGTGAGCTTTTGTTATTAGATGTAGCTGGAGTAGAGCAGCTTCGAGAAGAGATACCTAGTGTTTTAAGTTTTTTTTGTTTGTAATTAATATTGTACATAGTATTTATAAATTTAGTTTGATGATAGACCTACGAATGCAAATATCATATAAGAAAAAAAAAAGGTTGGTATTAACGATGATTTTTATTGTGTAATAAATTATTCTTCTTTCTACTTCATTCTAATTTTATGACAATGCACGTTTTTTAATATACGATAACAATTATCGACCCTCAAAATAATTTTAGTGTTTTATCTGACAAGCACGATAAATATGTAAGTACCTACAGTTATATTTTTTAAGTAATAAATAAACAAATGCAGATACCGCATTTCTTAAAATAAGTAAATAGGTACCCTGACTGTCCCACCGATGGGCAAAGGCCTACATCATTGAAATCAAGTCATCACTATAATTTATAGGTAACTCGAAAAACGCGACCAGTCAATTGTAAACATTCTCCTTTTGCAGTCAGAGCTAAACGATTGATAACGCATAACGGTGTAGCTCTGGGGTCGTCGCCATGAAGCTGTCTACAGCTTTATGATTGTCGCTTCAACCTTAACGTTGAGCGAGTTAACTATAGAGACAAAACTGCATTGTCAAAATCGTTGCCCGTAAAAAGTTTTAATAACTAAATCTTAAAACATAAACACAAGGTAGTGTTAAGAATTATACTTACAAATACTCTCACATATCGAACCATAGTACCCGGCCCGAAAGTCGCCATCACGCTCGCAGCATTACCCCGTTGTATGGCTAAGGAAACCCTTTGAACCAAGTATCTAAATTCTAGGGGCCTTACAAATAAACAGAGTAGGTACCTATAAGCTTCGAATAGTTATTTCGTGTTTTGTCTTTTTTACTCTAATCTGAAATCAAGTTTACATGACGGAAACAAAACACGGAATGACTATCCGAAGCTTATTCTTTGTTTATTTGTACACGGGTAAATGATTTCTTCTTTTACAGAAGGACACTTGCCATACTACTCTGTTCGTCATAGGTACCCCTCTTGCTATTGTTTGTTACTGGGCGATAACATAGCCATTCAAACACGTTTACGAAAACGAGAATTTGTATAGCATTGGTACAATCATTGGTAAAATTTTGCCGTACTAATTTTCGTTTTCGGTAACGGGATCAGAAAAAAAAACACGCACTAGGCATTCAGCTCTTTCTCTGTTTTACTCTTGGTATTGGTTGTTTCTGGACGACAACAAACTGGATTGAGGACATAATGAGTCCGTGCAGCGTAAGACCACGACCCCCGGTGACAATTGACGTTACCGGCGCTTGCGCAAAGATCGCAGTGAAAGTCGCCGGCAACCGGCGGCGTTTGGCAATGCTTCCGATGGAATTAGCGCCTATTCGTTCATTCAATTAGTGCCGCACTTTTGGCGTCGACGATGTGAAATTGTTATCTCATACGAGCACAATCGTGTGACTGCTAGGGATGTAGGAAAGCCTCGGTGGCCGAGTGCCAAAGTGCTCGGCCCGATACCCGAGATCATAGGTTCAATTTTCAGGTGCTAAGTGTGTTTCGGATTTTTCGATGCATAGCCCGTGTTTGTCATCACCAACCCGCATTTGGCAAGCTCGGTGATTAAGCCAATACCCATCAACTGTTGTGATGACTTGATTTCAATGATGGCGGCCTTTGCCCAGCAGTGAGATAATATTACTAAATGTATAAGTACTATTTATACTATTTACTACTTACTACTACTACACCCTGCATCGTTCTTGAGAGGGTTTTGAACTGTAATGTTTTGTTTTCTCGTTCGTTCGAAAATGTCAGGTAAAGGCAGATACTTTTTGAAATTGCATTAAACTGGCTAGATTTCTAAAGCCTAGGTGCTGTTGATTATTTATTATAAGTTACCCCTTCAAAAAGCTATTGTAGTAGAAAGAGATTCACGTCAGTAGTCTAGTCTAGTCTCACGTGGCCATGAGGAGAACCATGATTTAGTATAGAATGGAATAGGACAGAATATAATGATTTCTGTCATTCAACATTCAGATTCAGCTACTGTTACTTTTTTTAAATTTTACTTATAAAATTCTGAGTTAATTCAAAAATCACAGGGAAATATCGAATTGATGTAATAAAATAACCAATAAGTATTTCAATGTATCATTTTTGTTACAAAGCATAAACTACTAATACCTACACACACACATTGTATGACTACTAGATAAAGAATATATAAACAAAGGCAACAAAGATAGTATTAAAGTACACAATGCACGTGTTGATTACCAATAAGTTATAAGGATGAATAACTTGTAAAGCGGTATATTGTTTTTAAATTCGATTTATATATAAAACAAAGGCACTTTATGTATCTAAAAGCTTAAGCATCTTACAAATAAATGAAAAATAAGCTTCGAATAGTTATTCCGTGTTTTGTCTCTTTTACGCTAATTTGAAACGACGTTTACATGACGGAAACAAAACACGGAATAACCATTCCGACCTTATTCTTTGTTTATTTGTTAGGCACTAAAAATATTGAGAATATTGTCTTTTTATTTTTTGAATTTCTGTCTCTGACGTCATAGAAGTCAATACGGCATTGGTTCGTAAGATAAAGGTAATCTACCTTTCATTTTGGATTTTTGTCAGAATACAATATTGGAAAACGCTCTATATCCTAAACTAAGCTTATATAATAAATGAATAAATAAATAAATGTTTCCTACACTCACACCAATTATCTAGCCCTAAGAAAAGCTTCCTTAAGAAACTTGAAAAATGGTTAACTAGACAACGGATAAACATACTTAATATACATAAATACATACTTATTATACATAGAAATATCTCTTTAAGGTGATATCTTTTTCAAAAGGTGTGTAAAAGAGGTTTTTCTCTGATGTTGATATAATCCATGGGCGGCTGACCGTTCACCATCAGGCGGCCCGCCTGCTCGATTGCAGTCATTTAATATATAAAAAGAAGTATGTAGTTAAGAATATATAGATATATAGATTTCACAATGAGTTTAAACGTGTAAAATAGTGTTTGTGTTGCGCGTTCAATGACAACTAGACCTCGTTAGCCTACACGTGTCTCCGCGTAGCGCTCAAAATTCCTTTTAATTAAGCAACAATTATTAAGATTACTTATTAATCACAATAAAATTTAAAGACCAAAGTTCGGCTGCTGACTACACAAACTTTTACAATAATGATTTTAAGGTGTTTGTGAAAACATCGCAGTTGGCTGTAGTTAACCCATCGAGCCGATCCGATCCGTACCCATCGGACGGGGATGCGTGCTGCCATGCCTTCTAGAAAACCTCTGATGATGCTTCGTTTCACACAGCTTGAGTGAATAAATATATCTACTCTGTGCCTTGAGTGAGGAACCCTTTAAGGCGACGCATTGGAAATTTACGTGGCGGGGTTCTTGATTTTTCCCAACAATTAGTTACAAAACATATGAAAGTGATATTTGATGACATGATTTTTAATTTAATTGACTTCATTTTGCTAGTTGCAGAAACACGACTTGGTTACTTTTATAACAGAGAAAAAAATATCAAAGTAACCTCTTTCAAAACATAGCATTGCATTTTACAGGCAAACCAGACCGATTTAAGCATCTAAATTTCCTTAGTAGATTAGTCTTAACACACACTTCAATATGCTAGTTCATTTTTTAAAACTTAATTGTAGTTTTAATTGGAAAGAAAAAAAAACAGTTTTTCTTATGGTACGGGGCGCAAACGCTCGGTATTAGATTAATTGTTTAGCGATTCGTCGCCTTAAGTTTCTCGCCGCTACCAATAAGTTTGGTGACGCTGAAAATACTGCTCAATCAGCAAACTATCTCGAAAAAGAGAAAAAAAAATATACCCACCGAGACTATACATTTTTTTTTACTATTCATTTCATACGCTATTCGAGAATACGCGATTGGCTTACTAGCTAGTTGCTACACCCATCTAGCCTCCCGGTCTTCGATAGTCCTTAAAGGGCTAGGAATGTATTGGGTGAATAAGGCCTGCCGAGTGCCTTCGTTTTTATCCGAACTAACGGATACGATGGTAATTACCCAGCGATATCTTACCGGTTCATTCTGACCGGTTGTTGGTAAAAAGCGGTTTATTTATTGATATTGGCATTTTGCTAACTGTGCGTAGCGGATCTGTATACCTACATGTGACATTTGTGAATTTATTTTCGAACTGGTCAAGGAGTTTTACTTTTTATGTGTTTAACACACGTTTTAATGTAACTGGTACTCTCTAGTCGGTATATTTATGTAACATGGTGTTTTCTCAGTGTGCTTGTACGAAAAAGGTACTTATATAGTATCTACGTATAGTTATGACTGTGAGTAGGAATCATAGAAACGTTATGACGAAGTAAAATTGAAAATACTATGAAAAACGGATAAGTACCTATTTTTTTCTTACGGCACGGTAATTCGCAGCATGGTCCTAAGTATTCCTGACTTTTGGAGTCGCTATCGGGGCGTTTGTATCTGTATTATGTAATAAATAATCCATCAAACTATGTAATAAATGATTGCAACTTTGTTGAAAATTTTCGACTACGTTTTTATAAACGTCTTATTTGCGTAAATTACCAAATAAATCCACATAAATAGAGTTACACGGTAGACACACAGCATTTAATTTCCAACGCACGTTTCTCCACAAGCCGTGTTTACATGTTTTTACATAATGCAAAAATAAACTTATTTTTAAACGCGATATGCACACCACAACGAACCTTACTATGGAAATTAAACAGTTCAAATTTGAATACATCGATGGTTGACAAAACTGAGCCGTATTGGTTCTCGGAAAAAAGACCTTATGTGGTTTTTATAGAAATCTACATTCTATCGGGCAGCGTGCTCCGTAAGTCTGTCTGTCGTCTTGAATGCTAATTGCAATCCGATATGGTAATCGGCCGATGCTCACACAGTCGTGTAACATCAACGACAGACATTAGCCTGTCAATGAGTCCTTTTTTGGAGGCAGAACACCTGTGGTAAGCCTTTAACAATTTTGTGATGTATTTTTAATGGGTACTGATGAACCTTATTTGAGTAAGAGAAGCATTCGCGTTACTCCAAGGAGCTTAGTTATTTTAGCATTTGAAAGAGATAGAATCGAAACTGATTAGTACACACGCCTGCATATCAAACTACCACATACTGTCAAATTTCCTCAATAGACTGAGCTTTATGTATATGGCATATGGTTGAACATTTATTGAAGAAATTTGACGGTTTTGGATAGGTTGATGCGCAGGCGTCTGTACAAAGTAGTGCAAACAACGCAATCGATAGCAGTAAACCATTAATTGAATTCTAGTGACTGCTACTATCGATCCTATACATCTTTAACATAGTGTAATAGAACTGATCACTGCAGATTACAAATGTATAATCGATGTTTATCTCGGATTAAATACTTTTGACCGGTAGTCGTAAACTAGCCGACTTGTAATTAATACATTATTTCACCGACAGAAGCCGTCACTGCCCACATCCGATTAAAGCTTTACTTTGATTTGTTGCGACAGTATAATGTTTAACGATTGAGTACCTCTGCATGGGACTGTGCTACTAATAACGAGATTAATTAAGTTTTATTATGAACCGGCTACTGTTGAAGGACGGAGAGGGGAAACGGTTTTGTAATTCTTATGTTAGGTTAATCTCTTTAACTTTTTATAGCTCGCACGCGTTTATGTCTAATTTTTTTTATATTTTTTTTTTGGGAATGGATTTTTAGTTTACGAATTATTACAAAACATATAACTTATAAACAACCATGGTCTCTTGCATTACAATAATCATTAACGGGTACGGGCGTCGAGCGCAAACAAACGACTAAAGAAGAGGGTAGATCCTTTTGTCGTCACAGAAAAAAGTATGTATTTTGCCACACTTCTATTTTTATGAAGTCAATTTGTCACATTTCAATTTGAACCTGTGACGAACTTACACATATTTTTAATGCATGTGACAAATTTTCTTTCAACGTATGGAGTGTAGAAACATGTGACGACTTTCAATTTGTAGCAAATGTACAATAACCCGTCCCAAAAGCTGTTATTCTCTAAATTAAATATTTATCTTAGTTCGCGTGTGCCCTTGGAAACATGAATAACTAGCCTATGACTTTTCTACTTCACATCACTTAATAATAGAATACAATCCAATATTATTTTTAAAAATTTACTCGCTCATAACTAAATGCTGTTTCACACAATCATTTAGTCACGCCAATTTAAACTCTACGGTGTAAATGGTGCCTTCGTGCAAGTGTCTAAGTATCTATCGGGAGGATTTCGTAATGCGGCCAGCGAATATCAATCGGCTCGACTCCAGCGAATAGGTGCGTGATGTTCACAAACGAGTTAGATCACAAAACGTACCTATTTACACGCCTATTTATATGTATGAGTATGTACGAGTTATTTTATATACTATCACATTAAATGAATATGTTACCCAATTTAGGTTACAAGTTTGTAAAAGGTTGCCCACCACCACGAACCTGGGTGCCTAGCTACTTATATTTGCCATTCGATCACGTTAACGAAAACCAGAATTGGTATGGCATTGAACCAGCGTCAAATGCGTGCAAAGTAAAGGTTTTATTGGCAAGCACTAGACCAACCAGCATTAGCCCAATCTCTCTATGTGCTGTTGCTCATGTGGGAAAACCTGTGACCAGCATTGGGACGTTTATAGGCTGATCATTCAGTTGTTAGTTAGTTCAAAGATTTCCTATTTCTTAATACATATCAATAAACTTAAACTTTAACTCACCTAGAAAGGTGCTATGCTTGTGGTCAGTAGTCTAATAAAGCTATGGGGATTGATCCACGACACAGAAGAAAGACGCTAGTCCACAATTCCTCGCATTCAACGCGAATATGTTACTAGCCGTTCGTCTACCGAGGCTTTTGAATTATTAGTAATTGTGCTTTACTATGTTTGTGTTAGTAGGTATGGGTTCACGTCGGTAGTCTAACGAAGCTATGGGGATCAATCCACGACACAGAAGAAAGACACTAGTCCAAGATTCCTCGCATTCAACGCAAACATGTTTATAGCCGTTCGTCTACCGAGGGTTTTGAATTATTTGTGAATTGCGCTGGCAGCCACTTTAGAGTCAGCTTAATCTCGATTATCCTCCCAAAAGAGTCATGACTCGAACCAAGTTCGTGTCAGCCTCAATCATTATTCACATCTCGGGCTGTCTGGTCGCGTCTCACACTCCTGGCCCCGGCAAAAAAGCCTCAGCCATCCTCCGTCCCTTTCGCACTCTACAACGCTCGTGTACACCCGTCTCTCTCGTTACCGTTACTAAAGATAAGAATTCGTGTAAAAAATATATACCGACTGTCTCGTTTCCCTTTTGAAAATTGAACTTCGGAGTTAGTTCGTGTAATTAAACTTTTTTGTTGACGCGTATCTACACTGTGGAGTCAGAGAAAAAATATGTTTACAAAACGTACGACTCTACAAACGTAATCTTTTTGGCACGAATACAATTATCGCCACCGGCAAGATTTATTATTACGTTGTTAGCAATAATACCGCCTAATTTGTACTCTGCGTCTGTGACCATTTATTTGTATATGTTTTCTTGTGTACAATAAAAGCCTATATTCGGAAATAAGCCGGTCTGTGAGTGATGTCTCCATGCTATGCCAACATTAAAAATACAATGAAAAACTATATTTTTCGAACTATGATATCAATGTTACGTAATTCAGTCATAACACCGAATGTTTCCAGATAGTAACCAACACGTGTTTCTTATAACGGCACACACGCTTAACCCCGAAGACATTCGTAACAGGTTGCTTCTACGAATGCAAATCAGTTATCGTGTGAATGACTGGATTCCTCAATTCATCGGCTCGGGTGACGATGAATGGCGTACGAATAGGATAAACAGCGCTATCTGTTCGCGCGATGATATACTTGACAATGGAGCTTCCGAGAAATGCTGGTCGTTAATATCCGATGAGGCTCAGCAATGCCGCAGTATCGATATGAGATGTTTTATTTGAACTGTGGAATTGTGTATATGTCGATACTATTGGCATTCCATTAGTACTTACGTACGTTTTAGTATTGAAAATCTTTTTTGAGAGATAGATTGCTGATTGCTTCAAACGGCATTTTCAGCGTCATCGGACTTTTTTGGGGGTGGCGAGGTACGTAAAGGGTACCTCAAGCTGTGTAGAAACGAATCACCTTCAGAGGTTTTCTAGAGGGACCGGCATCGCACACTTAAAAGTGCGCGTCCCCGTGCCCTACTAGATTCTCGTTTGAACAATAACTATTTATTATTGTAATGGCGATAACATAAAAATATATAAACGAAAAGAGAATAGCCAGTAAAACATACAATAAATTAAACAAGATATCAATAAAGAAAACATACCATTATAAATCAGCTCAACGACAACATAGTAGGGATCTCAGAATAATAACTAAAGCTATATTTGTTCTGATCTAGGGATGCTAATGAATCCTATGCATGACAACAAGAAGCGAGGAGAAAACAAAAGAACGCTGACAGTTATGGAAATACAAAGAGATAACTCTATAAAAATATATTTAAAAAGAGTACCTACGTATGCATTCTCAATGCCGTTCATATTCTAAATTGTTAAAGAGTTGAATAGCGATTCCCATGGTTGGCAACTTGGCATTTGAAACCACGACCTTTCGCAGTGCGGTCTCTTCGAATTGAGTTACCGACACTGTTGAAGTATCGATATCTCAGTTGGAATCTCGGAAGCGGGTTCGAGTTGGGACTCGAGGTAGGTAGTCAGTTTTTATTGCGCTTTATTATATTCGATCACACACATTTCGTTCTTCATAAACTTTTGTACACGATTACCATACAGCGTTTCGTCCAAGAGCTATGGTCGTGACGTAATACTCGTAATAGTATTTTTTGCAGTGTCAGGTACGCTTTTATTCCTATGAAAACCATAGACGGTATCACTGTTCGATGTAAGAACTTTAAATTATTAACTATTACTTACTACTCATTAATCTGAAAGCTATTCTCACTTTTCAAGTTTTAAAAGGTAGTTGACTTTCCACAAATCTTGCTTTAGACACCATTGTATACAATCAGTTGTTTAAATCTAGATGGAGAACGATTGATCCCGGCTGCATTAGCAGTCGTTAACAACCACCAATCCGCACTGGGCCCGAGTGGTGGTTTAAGGTCCGCTCTCCCTATCCATCCGTAGGGAAGATCGTGCCCCAGCGGTGGGGACATAAGATAAGCCGGTGACTGTACAACGTCATTCGCATCGCAACTGGGTACCAGACCCGTATGAAAGGCGCCATCGATGTACCATAGTTGTATAGTCAATCATAAAGTGCATCGTCAATCTCGTATGAACGGACGTCGCAGGCGAGCTAACTGTAAGAAGAGCCGCCAGGTATCGTGTGTATGATTGTTACCATTTCTCCGGTAACCAGAGATCAATGCGAACATTCCGTTCCTTGTACTATATGAAGAGTTATAATGATAATTGACACCGGACATTTTTGTTGAGCTACGCGACTCATTATTATAGCGACTCATATTTTGTTTGTGCTAAATGAATTTAGTAAGGAACATTTCCGTATTGGCACCGGCGGGTGTGTAGTACTATTAGTTATTCTGTGCCGGTGTTCGACTCTTTAAGCCCAGTTTTCAACACAGTATTCGTCGCTAAAAAATATTAAAATTTTTTATTGAAGTGAAAAATCAGTTAGATATAGTAAACAGCCTATAACTGTCCCACTGCTGGGCAAAGGCCTCCATCATTGAAATAAAGTCATCACTACAATTGATGGGTATTGGCTTAATCACCACGCTTGCCAAATGCGGGTTGGTGATCACAAACCCGGGTTATGCATCGAAAAATCCGAAATTCATTTTGCCCGACCTGGGAATTGAACCCGGGACCTTCGTGTATCGGGCCGAGCGCTCTGCCACTCGGCCACCGAGACGTCATCAGAAAAAAGGCAGCAAAAATCAGTTCATTATCATCATCATCATCAGCTCATTTTATGTCCCCACTGCTGGGGCACGAGCCTTCCCTATGGATGGATAGGGAGAACGGCCCATAAACCACCACGCGGGCCCAGTGCGGGTTGGTGGTTGTTAACGACTGCTAATGCAGCCGGGACCAACGGCCTAACGTGTCTTCCAAAGCACGGAGGAGCTCGAGATGATACATTTTTGGTCACCCATCCGATGACCGGCCTTTGCGAAAGTTGCTTAACCTCAGCACTCGCAGACCAGGCGCGTTTACCACTGCGCCATCGAGCTCCTCAACAAAAAAAAATGAGTTCCATTCTAAAAAGTGTTGGTCATTGGTTCCTGTCGAACACTGGAGCCACTACTCTAGTTATTTATCAGTATAAACGTATACGAGAATAACACTGAATGTGTGTGAATGAAGTATGTACGCGGGATGTATGTAAATGTATTCGAAGTCAAAGTCAAATCGTTTGTTCTCATTTATGCCGCCACAGGCACTTATATTGACGTCAAAAGTTTGTATGGGGTAGCCAATGAGCAACCGATCCTAATATCTCTGCTTGCTACAGCAAGAAGCTAGGTAGGTATGTGTATTTTGAGGACCAGATAATTTATATTAGTAGGTATTGCTTGTTAGAAATATTTTATTAATTTGTATCGAACTCTTTGTATTTCGACAGACAATCATTTACTCCTAACGCGGATTATATATTTCTAGCCTAACCTTCCTTTCTGTCCGTTTTGGGCCGTCGCGTCGTGAAATCCCGTCAAATGATATGTTTTCTCGCAGATATAATACCTATGACACTTTCAGACCCTCCCACCATATATATATCGTATACGTCAGAAAAAAGTAAAACAAACAGACACAATCATAATATTTGTAAGTTACAAAAAAAAACTTGTGAGTGATTTTTTTAAATAATTCCTTAAGGCGACACTTGGAAAAAATACATCAACTTTCATTGAAAGTTGTAGTATGACAAGACCAACGAATCTGAAATTTTGATATAAATAACTACATGCCTTTGTCTTTAGTACCCTTGCTCAAAAACACTGTGCAATTTTGACTCGATCGTAATTCTTTACGAAAACACTTCCAAAAATCGTTAATGCTAAAATTACAATGAGGTTACTTAATCTATATGTTTTGAAATTACTCAAATATTTTGATAACATCATTATTCTTAATTTGATTGCTGCATATTTTGATAACTGAAACCAATAACTTTTTTAAATATTATTAGATTTTTTTTAAATTGTGATCTCAATTGTCGCAGGCGCTACGTGTTTTCGACCTTATGACAGCTCCCGTAAGGTTCAGCCTTTTTGAACATTCTATAAACAGGTGGCGTCTTAGCTTGAAGCTGATTGTATTGAAAATATGTTTATAGAGCATAACTAAAGAATACTAGTGGCTATAGTCGAAAACAAAATGAAGTAGTCAATCTGTGTGAACTACACAGATTGACTACTTCATTTTGTTTTTTAAGTGAAAAGTGATTTTAAAAACTAGTTTTTAGTTAAAGTTAGTTTTGGAAGGAAGACAGTAGACCATCAAGGTTGGTGCATCGCTGGTTGTAAACCATCCCTGTTTACAACCAGCGATGCACCAACCTTGATGGTACATGATGATGATTGACGGCTATTTGTTGTAGTGTGTGCCAATAAATTTATTTTCTTTCTTTCGTTTTTTTTATTCTTTCTATTTATTATTAAAGATAAACATGGGCAACTGCTGAGGATTAAAATGTATAATAGTAGAGTGCGGTAGATATAGAGTTTTGTAAAATACCCTGGCTTTGTTGCAATTCGTCTAGAACATTAGAGTAATAATAAATTAACGTTTGAATAGTTATATTGTTTAGAACATATTTAATATAATTCAAATTAATCGTAATAGTGAAAATATACGGAGTGTTTAGTATTACCTGTATAATCCCGAAAATGTCAGATAGGGTACCGTGCTTAGAACCCCGGAAAATTATGAACATGCGTGAAAATGAACATACTTAAATTACCGAGATATTGAGGTTGTTTGTTACTAAGTAAAATTGTAGAGTGACACAGGTCCAACTGATACCTACATTGTTCTTGGTCGTCAACCTCATGGTCCAACAAAAACAGAAGTCGAAACATCAGGAATAACTAAAGAAAGTTAATAATATAAATTTTGTTTTTCTTTAGAAAGTAAATCTAGGTAAATATGGTTTTGCATGTTCATATGCAAACACCCTGTACATAAATAATATGTATATTGGTCTGTAGGTCATCAACAGCTACAAACTCAAGCACCAATCATTCAATAACACGCGCAAGAATTGCAGATCTTGTTTGATCAAAACCTTGACCTTCCTCAATTACGAGCTATTCTCTATGCAACACATCTAGACCTCGTCAAAACACCCCATTGTCAAAACAAACATTATTAACTGTGAGACATAGTGTTGTGGAAAATGCGAAAACATTATAATTTAATCAAAATATTTGTATGTTGATGAATATCGATGTGACTCACTCTTTAGTCACTTGTCCTAAAGAAATTAATTATTATGTGACATATAACTTATCTTTAAATAGGTACTGTCTCTTTCATACACATAACAGCACATTAGGTATGAAAATATTTGTAAGTTTCAAAACAAACATATGACAAATAGTAATAGTATTTTGAATAATAGTATATTGTGTGTATATTGTATGTAGGATCGTATTTAACCCTGTATCGATTATCAATTATCAATTATCTATATATTAATACGTGAAGCAAAAACTTTGTACTCCTTTTTACGAAAATTGCGCGGACGGAGGATTATGAAATTTCGCACACTTATAGTTTATATAGAAAAAGAGTACAGCATGTTAATTTTTTTTTTTTAATTATGCATAAAAAATACGTTAAATCAATAAAAGAAACATTACACACACTACCATGTATTTGACACACACGCATATGTATTTAGCACACGCATATATACTCTTTTCAAAATTTTCAAAAATGGAAGAAGAGCGGCCGAAATCTGTCAATGGGAATCCAAATTCACATTCTATCATTTTTCATTTTTCATTGCTTAGGATACAATCCATGCAGCCTTAATAAAAATTACGGTCGAATTTCGACCACTGGGCGACCGCTAGTATTAATAAAGAGGTAACGTTTGTGACTATGTTTGTTTTTCTTCAATCTTTCACTGGTCCTTGCGAAACGAAGGCTATATTTTATTTTGATTAAAAAAAATATTTGTGCGGAAAAATACAAAATCAACGTCGACGAAATCATGGGCAAAGAGCTAGTCAATATAAGGCAATGGCAGCTGTATTGCCATCAGATATTAAACCTTGTGCACTTGAAATAACAAAGCGAAGAAAACAACAACACGCTTAAGCCTATTGTTTGTATTGTCTTTTATAATGGTTATAAAAGCGAAACATTATGGGCATTAGATAACATTGACAATGCATACTGTTGCTATTTATAATTAATGAAACAATTAGAAAACATGTGATGTTCGCATGAATGCGTTCATAGTTCAAAGTTCTCAGAGCGCTGACTGCTGACAACAAGTTTTATTCATCGTTCAGTATTGCTATATTGCAACATGTTTTGCTGTATTGCAACATTTGCAACAGCAAAAACTGCTGACACAACACTATACAAAGAGTATTGAATGTTGAATAAAATTCGTAGGCACAAGCGTTTTTTTAGAGAGAGTGAGAGTTGATAATTGCGAGCGCCATTTTCAGCGTCACCGGACTTTTGTGGGGGCGAAATTTTAAGAAGAACAAGCCGTTTGAAACGGATCACGGTCAGAGACTTTCTAGAGGCATCACTCACTAGTGCGTGCGTGCGCCTCCCCGTTCTCTACTAGACTCTATGAGGGGTTCGGATCGGATCGGGCGGTATTGAGCGTTCCGAGTGCCTCGTTTGTATAGCATTACGTACGGAACGAAAGTTCTCTCCACAGATCGCCACTTTTATTAGTAGTGGTGGTTATTAGGGTGAACAAAGCACTTGAAAAAATTTCTCGAGCCTAATTCGAACCCGCACCCCATACTATCCTTTCGCAAGTTATAATTTGTTCGCAACAAATTTTTCGTTAAACGATATATAACCACTAGCTGACCGGCGGACTTCGTACTGCTTGACAGTTTCCTTGACAACAAAACAAACAAATCATTCGTCCGCTCAAGAACACCCGTATCCCATGATGGACCCCCATAGCAGCGCCACCTACCGGGTCCAATTGTAAATCTAAACCATTCTCGAATCTACTTGAACACACACAGAAAATTCCATCCAAATCGGTCCAGCCGTAGCCGTTTAGAAGGAGTTCAATAACATACACACGCACAGAAGATTTATAATCATATAGAAGCACCCTAATAATTTCGGTCGCGTCGGGAATATGGCCACAAACTATTTACAGCGTGTTGTTCCCCGGGTTGTTCCATCTTCCGTCATCGAGGGGGTAAACCCTGTGTAATCGGACTAGCCACTTTCACATAATAGCTGCAGGGCTAACCTGCAGTTACTCGGTACAAAGAAGATTTAAGAACCGTTACAACAAGGCCTTAGGTGACGCGTTATCTATAACGTTCACAAACCACATCCTACACAATTTGTGAACGCCTCCGTACGTAGTAGCGTAGACCTTATTTGGACAGTGACGTATGTTGTGATAGGCTCAGCCCTGTTCACGTCAGATGACGAACTTAGCCACGAAGCTGTAGAATGAAAAATCTTCCGTAAAGGTAAAGGTAATCTAGCCTCACATAGACAAACGCCTTTGAAACCCTTTTCCATTTGAAAGTACAAATTGCATTTATTTATAATTCTTCAATAGGTGGCAGGACCAATCTTGATAAAAAAATTTGAGCGTGTTTAAGTTTTTTTTTGAGAGAGATTGCTGATTGCCTCTAACGGCATTTTCAGCGTCACCGGAGTTTTTGGGGCGGCGAGGTACGTAAAGGGTACCTCAAGCCGTGTTGAAACGAATCACCTTCGGAGCATTTCTAGAGGGACCGGCATCGCACACTTAAAAGTGCGCGTCCCCGTGCCCTACTAGAGACTCCGAAGGGTTCGGATCGGATCGGGGAGCGGAACCACCCGAGGGCGCCTCTAAAGGCACGGTAGACCGGGCCGTGGAGGAGGAGAGAAGCACCCAGGTACATGTCTGTACCTGGTATAGAGCGCGTGTGAACCGGTTCTTCGTACCCTTGTTCTACGAGTACGGTGTCTTGGGCCTAAGTGTTTAAGTGGGTCTCTGGATGGCTTTTATTTACAAATGGACCCGTAGGTAGCGCTACAAAAGAGGTCCATCATATGAGGATAACGGTGTTCTCAAGTGGACGAACTCGCGGGTGGACCGCCGTATTTTGACTTAAGATGTCAAAATTCAGTTCCAATTAGGTATATTATTTCAAAAACAGAGTCGAAATATTCCTAACAATATATTATTTCACTAATGCTTCAGCTTATCAAGACGGCGATAACGTTTTGTGACGTATGCATGGCAACGACGAATAATACGGATACCCATTCAAAAAGTCTTAAACCTCGAGAACACAACCTGTGGAACACACATGTGAGATAACTAGTTCCAAAACTTGAAGTGGAAACGAAATGGAAGTTATTCCATGTACATGTACATGAATGCGTTCGCTGGCTCACCTTGGCGTGAATTGTACGCATGCAAAGCCATGTACGACAAAGTTGAGTTAGGAATCGATGTAGTTCCGAGTATCGGAGTAGTGGTCTGCCTGGGACAGCTCAGCCTGTGTAGCGCGACGTGTCGTGTTTGATAGTTGGATGACATATTCCATAATAAAGTTTTTGACCATACTCAATAACATGTCGATAATATTTAACTTAAAACTACAGTTAAGAGGTCTAATCTTAAATAGTAGAATGATATCCGCTAAAATGAAGTAATGAAAACGTTCTCGATTTATATTATTGTGATTATAATATGTTTATATGGATCATGCTAGATTACAATAGTCGGACTTGAATTTGCTTACTAGCCTTCATAAATACAATGGTATGAATTATGTTTTTTTTAACTACTTCTATTATTATTTCAGGTAAGAGATTGCGAGTAAACAGATAAAGGATAAAACTTACACGACATATCGTCAATTGGTAAGAGTTAGTTTCAATACCAAATTCTAAAACTTGAGTTTGCTGGTAATTTTTAATGCCGCAACGATCAAACAGCATAGCAGCGTCAGTATAGTTCATCTCACGTGAGATCTCAGGTCATCCAATACCTCGAGCAGATGCCGCGCAGTGCGGGTGGAAAGTAAAAAATAAACCAAAAAAATATTTTTTGCTTACTTAGAGCCAGCATATGTCGCGTCGAAGCTCAGAAGAGGATTTCCGAACTTTTTCCCACCGTTTTTTTTAAAAACATCCTGAAAACTTACATTTGAATTTCGTAAATTAAACTTTTTTTTACAAGATAATCGAAACTACTTGGGATCTTTAAGTTTGGTATTCAACAAGTTGTGCATGTATAATTTATATAATATTTAAATAGAAAATGACTGTACCGAATATAATCTATAAAAACATCAATCTGGAGAAGACCCTTATTCTTTTTTTATTCTAGCAAAAAACATATTTTAGAATAACCCAAAAGGGTTCATTTTACTTTTATGTTCTTAACTTCGAAGCACGTGCTGTTTGCTTTACATTAATTAGAAATTTAGCTTGGCGAGACTTACTTATAAAAATAGATTTAAAAGTAATTTCTTCTCATGTGTTATTGTTTATATGATAATAGCCCGGCTTTGGGGCGTTATAAAAAGCTGATGATGATCAAATGTCAAATAACAGTATGTAATAAGTTAAAATTAATTTAATTCTTAGAAAGGAGAAAATTGCTTTTATAATCTTAGTTTACGACATCTTACATAGAGGATCGTTAAAATTAATTGGTAAAAGAAAACCTTCCTATTGAGTAAGCGTTCTAGCGATATATGGGATTATGCATAGTCTTAAATGCCATACTAAATTGCGACTAGCGCTCTCTCCCTCGCACAAGATACGCGCTGTTCACTTTCATAGGGCTGCCACATAAAAAGTCAAAATGTCACACATGTTTATTCTTCTCGTGTTTTGTAACACCAAAGTGGTCAACGAATGCTAACTTCATTCATTTGTATTACTCTCAAAAATACTTTAAAATTTGAGTATTGGCTAACACAGAAAAAATATCAGTTTGCTTAACACCTAAGCTTCTATCAAACTATACCCAGTAAAGGAAGTGCTTAGCACATTTCGAGGTTTTTTTTGTGATCCCAGAAGTATACAGAAACAAATATGATAGTGTTAGTGTTATTTTTATATCAATTCTGTCCTTTTTATATTTGAACTCTGGAATTATTACTTCTTTAAAAAATAAATGCTCTTTTTGAAGGAGCTATAGTATACCGTGCTGGCTCTAGTTCTCAACACGATCAGCGTCTTTTCTTTCGGTTACTGTCGTGACACATTTATCTCCTTTTTTTTCTGAAAATGCATAAAACTGCATTACTTGTGGATCTGGGGCAGGCGACCGCGAGTTACGTGGAGCTTTTATACCTTTTACTCTTCTTTTTTCAATGACAAGATTTAACTACATCATTATTTCTCTTTAAACGAATCCGCCAACCCTAGTCCATCTCAAGCGAACAGGTTCTAAGCAAATAAAACAAGCGGTCATTATGTTGGTTTCATTTGTGCCTTTATTTTATAAGCGGAGCCTTGTTCATTCATGTGAGTGCGATAGTATAAGCCACGGGGCGGGTTCACTGCTCATTCTGTAGAATGTACCGCCAAACCTTACAACCATTTCAATTTTGTTGAATTATTATCAATATTAAAACATATATACGTATCTCTATTGGGCTCAAGCTTCCCTTTATGGACAGCATAAACAGCTGTTATATTCTATGTATATATGGAAAAAAGTAAACTGCTTTGGACCGTCTACAGTCTGTTATAATGGCGGCAAGATGCTTGATGGTTTCATAAAAAGTAGTGACGGATCGGAAGATAAAAGTTTTCTAAATTGTACATATTTTACAGATTATATCTGAGGTAGTTAAGTTAGACAATAAGAGGGAAAAAAAATGAATTTGTAATGGTAGTATATTTTGGCGACTTGGACTGAGCCGCAATAGCGTAATTGGTAGCGCACCTGATCCGACTTGTCAGTGGGTGCGGGTTCGAATCTTGCTCACGGACCTTTTTTCAAAACATAGACTCTGATATCGTTAGTGGAGGTGTCCCAACTCCCTAGGATCTTGTCCGGATTGACCGTATCGTGAATCTTATAAATAAAGACTTACCGACAGCAGCGGTACCAAAATAGCTAGTGCTATCTTTTTCTTCTGTTACAATATTATAATTGTTGCATTTTCTTTACCTGTTTTGAAACACTTTTTTCGTTTTTAAACGCTTTTCAAACATTTATATAGTTACTTTGGCTTACGAAGTCGAAAATGCTAACTAAATTTGCGTAACGACGATAGGCTAATGGCACCTGACCCGGAGCGCAACTTTCTTTATCTGCATTAAAATGTGAACGCAATTAAATTGCTTATAAAATATTTTTATTGTAAATATTTACCAAGAATTTTTGTTAATGATTCGTGGTAATATCAATGCCTGGTTTTATCCGCCCATTAGTTGACAACGTAAAAAGCGATAAAACAGCTTCCACTTCCGTCAATCATCACTGCGCACTCTTATCTCGTTAAAACGGATTTAACTGCTATATTAAATTCATACCGAGAATTTTGTTTGACCCGTCACACGGATGGCGTTATCAAGTGCGTGACCATTATCCGGGATCCTAAGTTAATACATAGGGAGAGTCATTATAAGTGATTGGAACAGATATGGCTAATTTATATATTTACACAGAGTGGTTATAACCACTAAACATAATATTTTTTCGAGCCTTTACATCTCAAATATTGATTTCCAACAAAATTTTCTCGACATATATAACGCGCATATAATAGTCAGTAGCAAAATTGACAAAAATGTCAAAACTGCACTGTTGCTTAAGTTTATTTAGATTAACTATTAGAACATAAGTATAACCTATAATTTCTAAAATAAATATTCAGTAAAAAGAAATGTATTTATTATCCCGATCACTGGTCATTAATAGTAAGATTAAAAAGTAGGTATAATTTAAGCAAATATTACCACCAAATCCCGGTTTGAAAGGTCTCGAACCAGTATTATTAAGGCCTATTGTTCCAAGTATCAATAAGCTGTGGTGCTTGCGACCAGCCGGACGGTATGCTTTTTTGTTAAAACAGACGAAAAAAACACGCACACAAAGACATGAGCGACCGTGAGATAAGAGCATAAAATAAATCAGCCAACAATATTGAAGGGCCGCCTACTACTCCCGACTTTTCCCGGTGGGAGTGGGACATATGATTGAGTGGTTTAGAAAAAAAAGAATGACTCGTAATTAAGCCGATTCCATTCAGAAATACTACAAATAAGTAAGTATTTTCTGTGACTTCAAACAATGATAAAATTTCGCAAAGTATATTCGTCTGCTTACTAGTAAAGTATAATAAGTGTACATTTGTTGAATTGAGATAATAAAGTTTGAAAGTTCAAGTCGATCTTTGACTATCGTTAAATTGAATTGTTGCGATATTTTACAGGCCTAGATTAAATATTTTACTTTAACTGTGTTAAATTTTATGCAACATCACTTGCTGAGGATTTATCTCAGAACGATAATAGCTTTAGTTATTATTCTGAGGGATTTATCAATCAATTATTATTATTGACCGATGACATACACGTATCTGGTTTTAGCTGTAATTGAAAAAAGTATGTATGTATGTTTGCAACGAAGTAACTCAAAAACTACTGGACCGATTTGAAAAATTCTTTCACCATTATAATGCTACATTAGCGCTGAGTAATAAAGGCTATATTTTAAAAAAATGTCCACCCGTGCGAAGCAGAGACGGGCCGTTAGTTTTTAATAAAATATGTTTATCATGTTTTACCAGTAACCAGACTTCATTGATCATTTACCTTTTTTTATTTAGTATCAAATTGATTTCATCGTAGTATACTTGCGTAGCACGTAAGTGCAATATTTTAGGTATTGTTTTCTTAAATTATGAATGAATTAATAAAAATAATTTTCATTTATTCTTATTAGATAAGTGCTTTTTAATCGTCTCAAAACATTTTGCCTACCACCCATTCAAATATAATAAAGATATAAATGCCCATAGTCTTATGAATTGGAAGATGTTTCGTCTGCACCCAGGGTCTGGTCATTCCAAATATTGACTACACACGCAGTAGGTACATATTAAGTACCTAACAGAAATTTACTTCGTCATACATTTTATGATGCTGTATCTCCTTTAGGGTTCTAAATCATTGAAACGCGATTAGGGTTGCCAGATTTGCTGAAGAGAGTTCCAGGACAAAAAAAACAAGAATGAAGGTAGCATAGCTTTATTTACCTACCTACTAGCCGTCACCCGCCCGCTTTGCTGTGTTAATATAATGTATCAATGAATGCTAATCAAAATAATTTTTTCTTTTGTTTTTTTTTTATGGCAGCAATCGCATATTTTTTAAGAATATACTATTGACTTTATTAATAAACAAACGTGACATATTATTATAACATAACTAACTATATTAAATAATTATTAGGTTTACCAACATCATACATAAGCCTATCATTTGCACAATCGCATGTTCTTACTACATACAAATTTTCATCAACATCAAGTTGTAAGAGGACATACAGACAAACAGACAGACAGACTGACAGGTAAAAATTTCAAAACTCGTAGATTTGGTGTCAGTGAGTCATAAAATGAATATTTATCCCAAACTTTGTCAGAAAAAATGCAAATACACACAGGGCCTACAGATTTATATACTAGTAGTATTTTTCACAAATCGACGAACGTATGGAATGAAACAAATGACTATTCTACTTACGCAATTAAAAAAAATATTATTACCGAAAGGTTTACCTACATCATAATAGCCTATCATTTGCACAATCTCATGTATTTACTACATACAAGTACAAATTTTAAGCGCAAACTTTTTTTTTCTTTCTTTTTCTTTTTTTTCTTAGCCTATCATTTGCACAATCGCATGTTCTTACTACATACAAATTTTCATCAAGATCGGTCAAGCCGTTCTTGCGTTAAAAGTGGACATACAGACAGACAGTTTTTGAGGTATCCAGGACCCGGGACGTACGCTCGTATTTCGGGACAATCCCTGTGGGCCCCGGTCATCTGGTAACTGTAAACGCGATGCATCAAGCAAACACAATTAGGATTGACGCCTGAGAGGGGCAGGCAATTAAACCCACCGACCCGCTGCAGATACGGGCGGCCGTCGGATTAACAGAGTATGGGGCCCGTTTAAACAACCACAAAATAAGACCCCAGAAGGGAAGCTATGTATTACACCGCGCTCATGCAACTCACAGACCTCTTGCACGGCCACGAACGGACACAGCTCGGAACAGTCAAAAAATAGACGCCTTGAAAGGACAGTAGGTAAACACATGTTTGGACGATTCAAAAGCACTTTTCTTAAGTTTATTTGAATACAAAATGTTGACTTTGACTTCGAGTCCGAAAGCAGCGCTTGCGAGATTCCGTGTCCGTGAGAGGTAATCTATGTGTGCGTTGCTCGAATGCGTTTTTATGGAGCGTACCTTCTGTGGTATCCTTATTTTATTATGAGGCCACAATCTTAGACGTAAATCCCTCGTACCAAGTTATGAACCGCGGCGATGATTTTTTTTTAAATAATATCTTGTTTTAGCACGTGGCTTCATCTAATCTGATGTTATATATATTCTTTATTGCACAAAAAACACACATACAGAGAACAGTTTACAAACAATGGTGAGCAAAGGTGGACCTATCTCTAAAAGAGATCTCTTCCAGCCAACCTAAGGTGGAATGGGAGCATCATGTTTAAAAGGAAGCGACAAAAGTGCAAACAAAAAAGATGTTAAGTGATGATAAGGCTTATCTATGAAGGAAGCGCTCTTCACCCGGGATCCTCAACTACAGAGATGATAAGTTCCCGCCCGCCCCCACAATACGCTGAAAATGTCACATGAGGTAAAAAGCAAACTCACTTCAAAAAAAAGTATCTCAGACGATAGGACAAAAAAGTATCTAAGTACCTACTTAATTGACAAATTTTTGAGATCTATTCCAAATTTCCAATCCAATGTTGCCATATCGCTGTGTCATAACAAAGCTTAATTCAGGAAAAATTAAATGGATTAACGAGTAGTTATTATAGGATTAAATACTTAAACAATACCTACTTACCTATTTATTTTCTTAAGAAAACCTTCGCATGCCAATATTGCGGTTGTAGTTGTTGGTGACGAGATAAGTACTTTTAACAGATGATAATTATTTTAACGCAGAGTGGCAAAATCTTTTCGATTTTTATTCTAGAGAACGAGGAATCAGTCAAATCTAGATGAAATCTGTAGCTGTCTATAGCTGTAAGGTATATTCACCACTCGATCACGCTTCACGAAAAGAAGAATAGAATAGAACAGAATAGGTACAATACAATAATGTTTATTGCAGGTACTCTGTGAATTTGTAACGTGATCAAAGAAATGGTTTATAAAACGTTAAAGTTTAACTTTTTTAGTACCTACCTACCTAACCCGAACGCGTCAGCATCTCGGTTCCACAGCAGGTTTAATTCGGTCAATATTTTGGATTAACATGGATTAATTATTTAGCTAATCGTCGATTACATCGTGTATCGCATTTCCTTCACATAAAAGCTAATAAACCGGTCAAAGTTTTCGTTACTATTCCATCGACTCTGTCTACAATAAATTGTATGGGTTCAAAAAAAGCGCAACCTATTGACAAAATTGTGGAACTAACTTGCCACTAGGTAGGTTGCGCTTCTACGATTTTACTACAGTTTGTATACTGTAGTTAATACTCGATCAAATAGAGAGAAAAAATATCGTACTCAACTGCCTAATCAAATCATACTGCTCACGTCGTCGTCGGTCGTTCGTGTCCTTTTTTTGACGTTTCGATTATCGGTTTAAACTAAGTTTCAATTAAACGTACATCTCTCATCAAGGTAGGGCAACGGCCGCGGCCGGCGCCCGCGCACAATTTCATGCTTCACTTGACAGATAGTTGATTACCTACCTCGCAGGGCTACCCACCGAAGTCTTAATTCTGATACCAATTTGAAAACGTCCACGATCGTGCGTTCGGTGACGTGATTTTGTCTTTCCCATAGTCCTAATAACAAAATTAGGCTACTGCCACACTATTGAGATGTTATTGAATTAGCATACTTGAGACCCTCTGGTACCATTATTTAATTAGGAATATGAAGAGGCATTTTAGCGTATTAAGAGGGAAGACCAATCACGAATTTATTAAGATAAAACTAAAGCTGAATAATAATAATATGTAGGTAGGTAATAGTGCTTTAAAGGAGACATTTGATCAGTTTCTTTATTAATTTTATTATTTTTATAAAAAACTTCAGATTTTTTATCTTTGCCTTGTTGGTAGGAAAGTAATTTTGTTTCTAGCAAGCACTGTTTTTATTTAGTAAGTATTTGCTTAAAACCAATAATACCTATACACTTTTTGTGCCATTACCTGAACTTGATGTGATTCATGTTAGGTAGGTAAGTACTTGAATGAATTGAATTTGAACGTATTTTTGTTTATTTTTAGATGGCTTACCTATATAATTTTGATGACTGTACTGTACAGGGAAGGTAGCTAAATTTAAATTCAAACATCGTTATTTATTTACCTACTTACCTACCTACTACTAATTCACTTAAACACAAAATAAACACCAGTATATATTTTCCTTATTCTAGGAATTCTAGCAACCTACATACTGAAAAAGTTGATGTAACCAAGTGCTATACAAACAGAATTGTCGCATGACGCAAATCTATATAAGTACCTATATAGGGAAGAGGCACCAGTGCTCGACGGAAACCAGAAATCAATATATTTTCTTAGTTTATCATAAAAACAAGGGGGATAGTAACTGATTTTAGTCTTTAGCAGACATTGATTACAGACTACCGGCGCCGGCGTCCTAGTTGTCATCCCGTAAAATTTCAATGAAAAATCTACGTTCTTTTTTGGCGAAGAAAACTGTGTCTAACACTGTGTTTAATGTGTCCAACACTGGGCTTAATGTTTCCAACACTGGGCTTAATGTGTCCAACACGGGCTTAATGTGTCTAACACTGGTGCCACTACGACACATTAAAATTAAAAACACAAATTATAGTTCCTCATACCATTTCTACGTAGGTCTTAGAGCATTAAGACGTAGGTACGTACCTAACGCCATAAAAAATACCCATTAATGCATGTTTACTGGTATTTTCAGACATATCTCATTTCTATAAGATAGGTTTACGATTAAATTCGTAGAGAATGTAGAGAATAATTAGGTATAAAGAAATTTATTATTTTGTATTCTACAATACTAAAACGTCCGTACACAGCATCCAACGTTAAAATCACGGAAAACGTAAGCTGTAAACTTTGGTCAATAATCTAAAAAAAGAAGAAAATTTGCTTTTCCGTCCGCAGCGCCATCTGTTAGATAGTGGGTTTAGTCAAGCACTTTTGTTGCGGTTATATTAACAGCGCCATCTGTGATTACAGACCGTAACTTCTAAGTCGCTTAAATCGTTGAAATTTTAGTCTGGCCAGTTGCCGCTAGATGTCGCTAGCAGTATCTACTTTAGTTTACTATACATTTTACAGATGGCGATACGACATTTCTTTCTCAGAACAATGACTTAAGCTTTAGTTATTATTCTGAGATTTCTGAATACTGTGTCAACTTTATGACATTAACTAAATTGATTGATTATTACATGACATTGTTAAGTTAATGTTTTAGGTTTGTTTGCGCAGTATTCCATAGTGGGAATCCATAAATAAACAATTAGTTTAAAATGAGTTTGAAGAGAAATTACATTTAGTTGTATGTCCTTTCTCGCCTTTTTTAAAATTATTTACAAATACACGCCGCACTCAGGCATACGAGACGGTTATGTGGGATTCCCTCCCTGATGTCATGGGGGTGTACCCACTGAAACACTGGGATACTCTCGCTGCATTTTGGGGCTTGGCCACGGAAGAAGTTTCATACTGACTTCCGCGACCGGCCCCATTGGGATAAAGGATGTTCTGCATCAAGCTGAATTGGTAACGAAATAACCAATCATTGAATATATTTATCTCTTTAACTTTTAGATGTTTACCGCACGTAAGATGTAACAAAAAATTATTACACTATTACGTAGCGATTATTTCACTATATGCGAAGTTATTCCACAGAAGTTTGTTTGACGATCAAACTTCGCACTACAATTGACTATGTTTATGTAGTACTTAATAAACGGTCGGTCATTAAACGCACAGTCACAAAAACAGATTATACTTTTTTTTTTATTGGCACGTGAACTTAATCTAAATCATTGATACTTACACATAAAAAATCTATATCTTTACTATTAATAGGAGGTAATGTTTGTAACTATTTGTCTGTTTAAGGAGTATCTCTAAAACTACCGGTCCACTTCCTTAAATTATTTTGCTAATAGAATGATACAGTTCTTGCGCGTAACATAAGCTACCTATGTTTAGTTTTAGCCAGCCTAAGCATACCTTTGTCAACAAACTTAGTTATTATTATTATTATTTTGACTAAAAAGATTAGTTATAATTTTTACACGGAAAAATATGAAATCAACGCGTGCAAAGTGGTAATAAGTAATAAATATGTACTAGTTACCGGCCCAACGGCCCCGTCTCTAAGCACCAAAACATCTATGACATCATTTGCAATATTGCAAGCCTCGAGCGGTAGGCTGTTGTTGCCGTATTCAATAAACGTTGCCGCACAAATTACAGGTTTTATTATAACGTGCATAAAATTTAAAATCGTCTGACGCTGCCAACGCGTAGACTTGATTATGACTGTCTCACTTGATTCTGACTAAATATGGTGTTGATACAAGGAAAGAGATCGATTGATCTTTTATTACATGTCGATAACAATATACCATAAGTGGAGTGAAATACCAGAATTTTCTTAACTTGTGATAGGTACTTGGCTGCTCGTTGGAAATGTGCCGATAAGTGTTATTAAAAACTTTGATAAAGTAGTAAGAGCAGTTAAAAACAAAATAACTCATTATAACTAATCATGCGATAATTACAATGACACAATATGTACGTTAGTGTGTAAAGTTTTAGAAATAATTGGCCACATGAAGTGATTAAAATAACAAAAAAAATTAGTAAAACCTTTCTGTATCTAGAAATATTATAAATAAACAAAGATCTTAGAACAAAATATAATGATAAACATAGGTACATTTTGTCGAATCGAATCCAATTAGTACAGAATAAATTGGTTTATAAACATTAAAGTCTTCTGCTAAAGTATATCTACGTTGGTGTCAAAAAAGCACTTAGTACTTACTTAAACATTACTTAATAAAAATAACTATTTTTTTATTGTTTTATTCGGAAAACATACAGTATGAGTATAACTAAGAGCTTATCTAACATAATAAAAATAAACACAATTAATTTGTTTTCGCATATAGACACTTGTAAGCTTATTTGTAATCCTATGACCTTAACTTGTTCTTCTTCTTAGGTTCTCACTCACCTTTACGAAAATATACTTTTAAAACCAACAAAAAAAAAAGAAAAGAATAGAAAACCCAATTGAAAATTAAGGATTAAGGAACCACATCAAACCAATTATTGCTTAGAACCTGTTTAAATTTGTTAGGCTTACAATTAAAAATGTCGAGCGAAGTGTCATCAACCAGTTTGTTAAAGCTATTAGCGGATCTAATGAAGAACGATTTTTTTCTATAATTGGTGTGACAAAAGGGGACAAATAGGCTATAACGTTGCCATGTATATCTATTAGGTAGGTACTCTAAAATTTATCAAAGACAGAAGATGTGGAGAATCTATAATCTATTAAAATCTATTAAAATTTCCATTACGAATGCGACTCAAAAACACATTTCTTCACATTCCGAAAGCCCGCAGCAATATGCCGAAAGTCTTCAATTAATTTTCTAATCCTAAAAGGGCGTTCACACCTAATAAGAAATAAGTTCGAAGAATAGGGAAGGCTAAACCACATGTAACCTACGATAATGCTGGCCGGTACGCAGCCTCCAGAGTGGTGGTGGCAACATTGGAATGCCATAACTCAAGCATACCACCTTAACGGTACGCGGGAGCGAGACGCACGTATAGTGCGGAGCGGGACGGAGCGACGACATGGTTGAACGACCGATCAAATAAGTTTTGTACGCGGCTATCGTATGCCACGTAGGTTTTATTTCTTCTAAACGTGTCGAGGGCGCATGCTCCATAGCCCGATTTCCAACATGGCGCGCGGGTGCTATTTTCTAGGTTGGTTGGCGCCAAATCGTAACTGGTAGGTATCCAGCTTATAAATAATACTTAATAGCACAACAATGGAGAGAAGGCTTTGATAATAATGAATTAGGTATGCTTCGCTTTTCTCTTAAAAATAAAATAAACTACAAAAAAGTTATAACTAAAAGTTAGAGACAGAAAAATCTATTCAATTAAAGTTTTAAAGAAATAGATGTTCTCGAACTTTTAAAATGCGCAATTGTTATTTAGTGTTATCTCTATCTAAAAAAAAGGGAGAGTGTAGCACAAGATTACGTGTAAAACCCTACTAGAAAGAGATATTTCAACAAAAAAATGTCACAAGAACACAGACCACATTATTTGAATATTATTACCCATAATCTGAAAATGCTACCGTATAGGAAATATTTGGAAGTTTCCAACAAATTGCCATCGAAGAAACAGTGGGTGGTCGAAACAGCTATTTTAATGATATCTCTATTTAATTCCACGACAAAGTACAGAGCAATTTCTGGCCGTAGCTCCAAATAACATTTTCCTGTAGAAACATGTAATTTTGTCGTGTTACTAGCAGCTCATCTGTCAAACCCAAATGAGTTAGAGCTCTTATGACGCCGACTTGCAAGCAAATTAAAAGCAAAACATCATAGTCGAGGGTCAACGTAAGTTGGTCCTGTTGACCACACAAGAGTGTATGTCGTGACAAAAGATGGCCTTTCGCTAAAGGCTGTTTGATATTTGAAATGCCTTTTCATTTTGTATGAAATTCTACAGAATTTGACGTTTAATCAAACTTATCTTATCTGTAAGTATAAAAAGTTAGAAAACATTTTAATATATTATTAAAAATACCAAATGAAATTATAAAAGGTTGCGAGCATGATGCTTTCGACGTGATTGATCGATGTCTAGGTAGATGATCAATGAAACGCTTCTTTTGCAGACTATTTAATTACTTCGGAGTCTTCTGATTGGAAACCCGTCGATGTTCCTAACAGAATGAATGTATAAAAACCAGACGAGAACGAGTTGGACTTTTGCATTCCGTGCTACAAGCTTTTCTTATATTCCGTCCGCAAGAAAGTTCATTGGCAGCGGATCGTATTAAGTTTACCACAAAATTAGTGTTTTGACTTTCCGTTGAATTCGGAAAAAAATGGAAATACGGAAACGGCTGTTGCATGGACAATGGTGATGATTGTTTATATTTTAATTCTCTGTTAATGAATACTCAGTATTACTTACCCCTTAATGTATACAAATTATTCAATATGCGTGAATTATTCTTTAACATTATTTAAAACCTTGATGCTCAAATACATGTTAGTTATCGCCGTTTTAAATATCTATATACCTTGATCTCATATTTCAAACGATGACGAAGTATAAACCACTATAGACAACTTAATCTGTTTATAAATCAGTTTTGCTTGCGTCAAAGGAAACTTTTACTGCTGTAGCTAGTAAAAGCAGTGCATATATGCATTATCTGTCCACTTATCATTGTAAAACCTCGGCCTGTCTAGGGGCCCTTTACACGTGTCTTTATTTGATATTCACATTCTTTTGCTCTTTAGCATGTCTTGAGACAACATGCACATGCCTTCGAACTAGATGTACTTTAATTTCTGTTTGAGAGAGTTCTCAGAATTGGCTACCGACAGAACTATTATAAATCTAGATTTAGTTAGATCCCTGTTTTTAAGTATGTTTTGTAGAGACTAGTGATTTATATCAAACCGACCGATGTGTAAAGACGTTTTGAGAAAAACTCAGCTAAGTATAAAAAAATAATTCTGTTGCGATTGGCATTTGTCTCTACATCGTCATTATTTATGTCGGGTGTACGAAATTTATAGAAAAAGATTAATGTTTTAGTAGAATTCAGTAGCTTAAATCTTAACTAATAATTAATTCTAGAAAGTGTGTTTGATGTGTGTGATGATTTCACACTTTCGTACGTCCTATAATAAAATTCATAAACTAATTACAAAATATACATTTAAAAAACAAAATTTGCTTACACATTTTTTTTAACACAAGCCGACGGACCTCTAGCGGAAAAGCTTGGGAAACCCCAAAAAGGTTTATATTAACGGTTCAATTCTGCTGAAAAGCTCTTTAATACCAAAGGGCCCAGGGTTCCATCCAGTGACCTTCACTTCGAGGTCGTTACAACAGTCGTATATATTAAAAAGAGAAAAAAGCACGCGTGCGCGAGCGCGTCGCCTTTCGGCCTCCAATTTGTAGCTCGCTGTAAAAATAAAAGCAGGCTTCTCGCTTTTTATATTACGGTATGGCTAATTAAAAACAAAAAGTGTGGGCATTGGTAGATATTTCCACAGCTAAAAGATAGACGTCCTGAATAGGTAGTAGGAAAAAATTGTTAAGGCGATTCAAAAGTATACCTACTTATTCTTGAATTTATTTGTATAACAATAATTTGACTTTGACTACCTTCTAATTTAAAAAATATACAAAACGTTCCGTCATAGTTAACTGAGTTGTTACGAAAATCCATTTAAACAACTCTTAAGACAACACATGCATATTTAACATTATTTTTGTGAATTGTATTTTTTGTATATTATTATCCTCGTCTTAATTTGTTATGTGTGTTTGTATGTGGATTTCAAATAAACCCATTGTTAGTCTTTCTAGGTGATTTTGGTTTTCCTTTCAAAATGCCGTGCTTACTACATAGGTATGCCGCCCATATTATGGGTAGATCTAACTAGGCGGGCTAATTCAACCCGGTAGGAAGGGGTGAGTGGCAAAATGACCTTTCATTTGTTATCACCAGATAAAAGATTCTGAAGAGGTGACAAAGAGCTATAAACTTACTTAGCGTGACGTTGAAGTATGCAAGTATATTTTTAATATATTTATGTCAATATCGCAAGTAAACAATTATACAGTATGCGGAAAGTAATTATAGACAACAGGTGAAATGCAAAAACTTACTGAAAGTGTGACTTGGAAGTTGGAAGTATTCTAGTCCATGCTTAGTCCATAGATAATTATGCTAGTAGGTTCTACAATGACGAAGGAGGTCGATATCTTCACAGAGTACCTATGTATAAGCCGGTTACACGCCTATTACTTATACCCTGCGCGTGCGCATCAACCCATACAGTATCTACGGGTATTGTAAAAAAGAATGATATGCAAACAAAATACTAAAAATGTAACTTCCAAGAATGCTAGACCATAGATAAATATACTCGTACAAGAAGGTTATACTATGACGAAGGAGGTCAACATCGTCACAGAGAGAGTACTACATATAGTGTATGTGGTGGCCACACACACTCCGCACGTTCGGATTCGCCTATGTACAATGTGTAAAGGATTTTAAAAAAAAAGTGATAATTAAGCAAGTAGGTTCTACAATGACGAAGGAGGTCGACATCGTCAGGAATATGTACCAATATGAACCGGCCGTGTGTGACCCTGCGCCTGCGCGTGCGCTTCCACCTATACAGTAAGCGTAAAGTGCGTTCGGAATCTCGCGCGGGGAACAAAGAGCAGCGTTTAGTGGAGCCGTTCTAATTGGTCGCTTAATTAGGCAGATCGCCCGTCATCAGCTAATGTCTGGAGCACGAACACTTGGTCGCCTAACGACTATTGTCTAACGAAGTTAGTTATCTGTAGTGACCGACATTTTTTCTTTAACCACTAAAACAGTTAAGGACTGCTTACAACTGCAGAGAGATATTGACACCGTTGCAGGTTGGTGTAGAGACAACCACATGAGTCTTAACATTGAGAAGTGTTCTAATAAATCTTTCATCACTCGCAAGAGGAACCCTATTCAGTTTGAGTACGCCATTGAGGGGACAAAGGTTGAGAGGTCTAAAGTGGTTCGCGATCTGGAGGTCAATTCTATTAAAAAACTGCAACTGCACGTTTACGCCTGTCATTTGTCGCGTGTAGGAGCAGTGCCGTGGAAATAGACGTATTCTATTAAAATTCTCTGCACCACAACTACACTACAGCTGCGCGACTACTACACTACAGCTGCACGAATCCTGCAATAAAACTTAAAGAACTAATGTTACAATACGCTAAATACGTAAAATGCTTATAATACGCTGTGCAAAAGTTGCTCACGATCTACTTCAATAAACCTGCACAAAAACTGCACCTTTACTGCTGTCATTACTACACAAATGTCAATATATTTTAATAGAATACGATTATTTTGCAGTGAACGTGCAGGTGTAGTGCAGTTTTGTTAGCGGAATACCTATTTGCGTTACTTCTCCGCCCCTGCAACACTACGGCAGTAGCGCTGCTTAACAGAATACCGAAACGTCAAAATTTGCTCATTTTGACACACGCGACGCTGCAGTATAGTTGCAGTTATTTAGTAGAATCGGCCTACTGGGCGTGTTGTTCGATGATAAGCTTTGTTTTAACTATTATTATGAAGTAATATCAAAGAAGTGCAACAAGCTGTTGGGCTTCATATGTCGTGTATCCAGAGAGTTCAAGTCTCCCAATAGTTTGTTGCTGCTCTATAGATCGCTTGTCCTAACGCAACTCGAGTATGCATCCGATGTCTGGTCACCTCAATATAACACTTACGTGGACATGCTCGAATCTACTCAAAGGCGTCTTCTCAGGATTGTTGCATTGAGGTTTGGTAGGAAGAGGGAGCTCACATGTTATACGCACGCATGCGCTATTTTAATTTTGAAGGTTTGGAGGTCCGGCGTAAAATTCATGATTTAACTTATTTATACAAAATATTGAATGGCTCTATTACGGCTCTTTCGTCGGATATACGCCTTAAAATCTCATCTAAGTTTAGACATAAGTTATTATGTCTAAATGCCATATTTCAATAACAATGTTTCCTTTCAACACACTATTGAATAGAGTGGATGGTGTGCCTGACATCCATGGTTCATCTCTAGGCGCTTGGAAGTCTAGTCTTCGCAAAATTATTATTATTAATTAATTTTTTTTTTTTATTGAATGTAATTATTGTCATTATTGTTTATTGAATGTTATGTTTTCGTCTATCTTTATTTAATTTTGAATTCTGAATTAGCAATTATTAATGTGATTTTTTTATAATTAATTTTGAAATAATGTTTTATACTCTTACTCGATTCATGCATGCTGTCTGCACATACTTTGTAAGTGCAGTCTACCAATGTTTGTACAAGCTGAAAATGACTATGTAAACGCAGTAATTCCGTTTTGTTGTAGTATTCACTTTTTATAACATGTAAATAAGATAGAGGATAGAGAAAGGTTCGTGTAAATACAAAATTACTTACGGTTTTTATTGTTGCTAAGCATGTTTTTATATGAATCTCTTGTAGTCACATTATTTTTAGGTCCAGTTGTTTCTTTCTATCTTTCCAACAAACTACACATGTTTGTCCTTATTTTCTTACAATACTTCTTTAGATATTATAAAAATAACTTCCATTCAATGAAAATTTATAAACAAAGCCTTGACAACCATGTCAAATGTTTTGATGGCAAAGACAATATTTTCTTTTAAAAATGCAATGTAAACTTTTTATGTTATTCTTAATTTGTATAAATTTAAATTAAATTGTGTTCTACGGGAAGGGTATATAAGCGTCCTGTCCTGCGGTCAAAGGCCAGTCTAATTACGAGTTCCGAACAAGGAGTAACTAATTACGGAACCTCTGGCTGACTATGGAACCTCTGGCTGACTGCGGAACCTCTGTCTGACTGCGGAACCTCTACCTGGTCTGACCTCTACCGGTCTGACCTCTACCGGTCTGACCTCTACCGGTCTGACCTCTACCGGTCTGACCTCTGCCGGTCTGACCTCTGCACTGCTGGCTTGACCTCTGCCAGTCTGACCTCTGCCGATCTGACCTCTGCCGGTCTGACCTCTGCTGGCCTGACCTCTGCCGGCCTGACCTCTAACGGTCTGACCCCAAGATCCTGTGCGGTGCTGCTGAGCCAGTCTGACCCCGAGATCCTGTGCAGTGCTGCTGAGCCAGTCCTTCGCTACGTATTGCTGAGGTAGCGCCATCTGGCGCTGATAGATTCCTCATCATCATCATCATCGGCCTATCTTAGTCCACTGCTGGACATAGGCCTCCCCATATTAGCTGATAGATTATTGTATATAAATTGTTTTGTATAGATATTTTGTAAATACTTTTTAATTATTAAATTTCATTTATTTTCCTTCTTTTAATTAAAAAATTGCTTCATAACATTGTGTAGGTTATTTATTTATTTATTTATTTAAAAAAAAAATAGGGGCTATTAGCAACTGATTTGTGACTTTAGGGACAATTTAATACGTACCATAATATGCTTCCTAGCCGTCATCCAATAAAATTTCAACGAAATTCTATATTAATTTTTGCGATGAAAACTGTTGACTGATAATAACTACATGTACATACATAAACTATCTTTAATATTACAGGTCCCTGTCGCTCTGGTGGTGGCAATACCCTATGTAGTATACGCATATTATCGTCATAAATTAAAGTGTTCCATAATTACCTTCACAACAGATCCTTGTAAGCAAAGCAACAAACAACTCCAACAAAGCCAAATCCATCCCACAACTTTAGCCGATCACCAAGACGCTAGGTTTAAGTTCATAATCGACCTTATGCACCGGACATAAAGACTAAACTACTACAAATAATAAGCAAGAACGTTTTCTGACAAACCCCAATTATGAGTGATACATTTCTGAGGCATTTAAATATTATTGGGAATTACAGGCCGGCCTTTGTAGGTGTTATAATTATATATTAAGTTACATTCCCGGGAGAGTAATATAGTAACAATGAAAAATCTTTTTTTTTATATCCAACGCTTAATTAAAGTTCTTTTTTTACCCTTACAAGTTGTGTCGATAGCTACATCCAAGTCGATAATTTCTTATTATCCAGTGAGGTTTCTAAAAGTACGGTCACGAACACTTACTGTGCTAAGAATTACAAATTCAAAAACCGAAATATTATTATTGTACTGACTGATTACTAGAACTTGAATTTTCCAGGTCTTAAGAAAATTAAAAAAAAACCTGATGTTCCCCTACATCAGGTTTTTTTTAAATTTTCTTAAGATCATAGAGGGTTGCTTTTTACGCGGACGGAAGTAGCGTGCGGAACGCTGCTAATACAGGTACTTAAGTAATAAAAATAAAAAGACTAACCAATTCTGCGTGATGGACATTACCTATACTCTGTGTCACCGGTTTTGTGACACCAAAGCCAAGAGTCGTCGTGGAAAGAGATCAGGATCACCGTTAGTATTAGCATCCATATAAGTATTAATATATTTTGTCATCAGTAGTTGACGATTCCGGGTGGCGCGCTTCCACCTTAAGCCTTATCATCACTTAACATCAGGTGAGATGAAGGTCCTGATGATTACCCATAAGAAATTAAAAAATGTCCACTTCAGTAAAGTTACGAAGTTACAGACCAAATTAAAGGGCGCCGCCAAAGCTTCGATTTCGGGGGCACAATCGAGGACCACAGCCAACACAGATTGGTAATATAATGTATCTGCAGCCAAGAGCTAGCCAAACATAAAATTAGAAGCACTACATAGATTACCGTGTTTCATTTGTTTTATTGCGGTCGTGCGCGGCGTGCGAGCGAGATGAGTAGATACGGCCTGCGGGGCGGCACGACCGCGCTATCTCGAATATCAGCCGTCTCGCTCACGCTGTTCGTTTTTTAAGTTTTGATATACAGCCTTTATTGTGCCGATGCGTTTGTTTTGTTTTTAAAAATCCGGTGAATCTCGGTCGCAGCCAAAGGAATCGTAGGAACGCTTGTCCATTTGTAATGTTTAGACAAAATAACTTATGGATATTAACATTTATAAATGATCGCCAATGAACTAAGACGCCGATAGTCAAAGCTGGCATTTTTCTAGATACTCTTTTTATCTGAAAACAATTACATACTAAATAATTAATTAGGAAACTACAATACATTAAAAACAGTATTCTGTACAGTCCATTTTGTGTTTGAGCATCAACATCATTCATAACCTCAAGAGCCCAGGTGTGAAAACTGGTCGCATACCACGAAATAGCAAAATTCTATATAAGAAATGCAAATCGGCTCAAATTCTACTTAACGTTCCGCTCAAGTAATGCTGATTTATTTAAAATCGTTATTTACGTAAACTTGTATAAATAAGGTGTTTTATCTGTGAATAAATATTCAGGTATCACTTAGCCTTTGCAAATAGAGGAAAGATAGAAATACGTTAAGCTTGGGTATATCGCTAGCTATATTATCGCTTGGCATTTATTTGTTTTACTTCTTATTGAATTGTCTAACAAATAAGTAGTAAACTAAAATTGTGTCAGAAACTAAAGATTTTAATTATATTTAACATGACTTAATTTAAATTCCAAAGGGTCGATAAGGCTGTCTTCCTATAAGTAGTATATAACTTAACTTAGTATATTATTTAAACATCTTTACAGAACAAAATAAATTAAGATCTCACTAGAATATTACAACGATTTTTAGGATGACGTTGAAGTCTTTTCGAAGACATTTTGATTTCCTTGTGTTTTAGGGTAAACTGCATTCTTTTGCTTTGTAAAAATTAAAGCAACCTTTTTATTTTCAGTTACCTTATTAAACTACTGCGATTTTGCAGTTAATCAACTGTTTTAATCTGTATTGCCACTGGAGTGATTACCAAACTGAATTATCTTGAGTTTGAGTTACTCGGTTTGAACAGAAGAAGGCATGTTGAGAAGTTGGTCTTACCAACCAACTCGTATTGACCCAGTATGGTGGGTTATGGCCCAATCTCATCATATGCCATTGTACATGTGGGAAGGGTTAGCCCAGCAGTGTGCTTATAAGCTGTTGATGGTAATGATGATGAATGAGTTTACGTTACTATACTTTTACCTGTAAATTGTAATGTCATAAATATGTCACTATAAATTGAAACTTAATCCATTGCAATAAGATTGAAAACCCAATGATAAATGTATTATGCTGTCCTGTCAAAGTGGTAAAGACCACTGTCCAGCTATTGTAGTGATACTAGTTGTTCCCCGACCCTTCGAGCACTTCGTATCCGCTTTCTTTTGACTTTTTTTTTGATAAGCTCTTACGGGCCATAGCAAGATACTAAATAGCCTATGGCCTTCCACAAAGATTGGGCTATCAGATGCAAAAATTTTTTTTCAGATCTGACTAGTAGTTCTAGAGATTGGCGAGTTCTTACAAAAAAAAGCCTCTTCAGTTATTTTATAATAACTCCTCCGACCTCCTTGGTCGAGTGGTTTGTACACCGGTTTTCATGGTGTCGCCATCTCTGAGGTCCCGGGTTCGATCCCCGATCGGGTCAATTTCGAAATTATTGTTTTTCTAAATTGTTACGGGTCTGGGAGTTTTCTATGTATAATAAGTATGTATTTAAGTATTTTAAGTATGTTTATCAGTTGTCTAGCAACCATATAAGGAGTTTCATAACGAAGTTTCTCTTGGGCTAGATAATTGGTGTGAGTGCAGGAAAATTTATTTATTTATTTATTTATTAATAGTATAGATTTTTTCTTATACTGGGTGACGTACTTTAAAGATCGGCGCCATTATTAAAAAAACGTTGTAATAATATAATGTGCTTAAATGTGTTTCTCGATAAATCGGGGTGACAGAGGAATCGATCGGTATCCAACCGTTTTAGATGTTCTTATCGTAACTCAAACATTGCTCCCGTAGTTTCGATGGCGACGGTGAATCAATAATATTCTAATGTGATAAAAAATTTTTTTGCTTGTAGATAACTGTTTTGGTCAGTTTTGTTTTGTTTGATATGTCCCATTCGCTCATGTTAAGCATGTAACTAGGTATTGCACATCCAAAACATTATATAAACTCAGTTTGGTATTCTTAAGCATGATATACATTGAGTCAATTATTGAAGTCAGTTCATAGGCAAGTCAATCCAGGTACCGAGTCTGTAGTAGTAGTACCTGATTAGGCTTTATATCAATAGCAGTAAGTCTTACTACCGCACTCAGATACAAAGCTTTCATGACAAAATTGCAAAATAGTTACTTACACACTATTTTAATATGTTACACTATACCTAAGGACGAAAAGTGCTTAAACTTTTTGGAGTAATAATTATTTGTATTAAATTGTAACAATGTTAATTGACGTCTCTAAGTACGGCAGTATGACCACATGAGGTTTTTAGTCATGTGGTATGACATTACGTTAAAGTTACCTGTATCAAATCTTCTATATATACACTTATCTTTATACATAATATAATGACATGTCCTGACTGACTGACTCATCATCACCGAGCCTAAACCGCTGAAGCTAATTAGATAAACTTAGAACTGTAGGTTAATTGAGTGACGTAACCAGCCACTAAGAAAGGATTTTACGGAAATCACACTCTAAGGGGATCAAATAGGGAGTGAAAGTTTGTATGAAAGTCTGTCAGTTTTGAAGTAAAATACATGAAAATTTGTATATTTCGGTTCTTGAAAGGAATTAAAGAATTACTTGTCTCAGGAATTTTGTTTATTTTTCTTTAAGAGCGTTTACGCCGCACACTAGCGCCGCCAATGAAAAAACAACATATCTAGTAATTAGAGATAGAAAAGATGAAACGGCCACTTTTAACTATAACGCCGTATTTAAACCATAACATGTCAGATGTTCATTAGGTGACGTAAATATGCTAAATTACTTCATTCAAATAGTTTGTTGAGCATAATTTGATTTTCTATCTTTAATTACTAGATATGGTTTTTTTTCATTGGCGGCGCTAGTGTGCGGCGTAAACGCTCTTAAAGGAGTAAAAAAGGGAAGTACGTTTTTTTTTGGGGAAATCGTTATTTTTAAAGTAATAACAATCAAAATGAATAATTTAATTGATCTATAGATTTTTCAATAAAACTAAAGAATGTCGTGTTTAAGCATTTTTCGAAAAACCTCCCCTAGAGAGGTGAAATACGGGTGGAAAGTTTGTATTGAAATCGCGCGCAAAACATCACATGTTTACTAATTCCTACACGTGTGAAGAAACAGAACCAACATAATTTGCCCACTAATCGCAAAACTCGAGAACGACTGAACCGATTTGGGTGATTTCTTTTTTGTTGTGTTTGAAGAAGTCTGGAGAAGGTTCTTATAATAGTAAAAACAACAATTTTCTTTTCCCATACAAACCACTCTGTCCTCAGCTGTCAAAAATTTGACGTCAATCAAAACAAAACAAAGTCGCGTTAGGGTCAGTTTTAACCTTTTCTCACTGTCAGATGTTTGTTCAGTCGACAGTGTTCTGTTATAATCTCTATTACTAGCCTCATGTTCTCTCTGGAGAGTCCCATCAGTTTGCTAGTCTTTTTCTTTTCCATACAAACTGAATAATATCTAGAAAGTAAATCAATCGTCAAAATGTCTTTTTGAAATTTTTTAGTTAGGATTAACTTTGGTACCTATGCCTTCAAGTTGATTAGAGGTCAGATTTATTTATTTACGCGCCAATTAATCAAACAAAAAATATCGTGTACCTTAAGGCATTACAATAAAAATATCATCACATTAGATATTACTAAAGTCTTTCAATGTTATTTTATTTCTATTAGACTGCGACAGGCCAATAACTTTTGACAGAACAAAATCTGTCGGGGCAGCTATTAACATAAAAAAATCAATGTAACTTTGTTTTAGAGAAATAGAGCAGAACAAGGTCTGCCGGGACAGCTAGTATGTTAATAAAAATATGTATGCATAGATTTCCAGGTACTACGAGTGAAAAGCAAGCGCCTCAAGCGGGTGACATTTTTCTCACTTTACTAAGACTTAAGCAACTATACTGGCCTTCAAAAATAAGTACTACACTTTTAATATTTATTTAATTTGAAAACTATAGAAGTTAGAGATTTTTAAATAAAAAACGTTTTGCAGCAATTTTTATCAGCTTTCTTTAAAACTAAGGTAAATTATACATTAGTAACATTTTCCTTTTTGTTTCGAAAGTATATCTTGTGTACTTAAAAAGTTATTGCAATTTTAAAAGTGTGAATAAAATTAATATATTAAATTAATTTTGCAGGCCAGTGTAGTTAAAGTTATTATGTGTTACGTAAAGCATTCCACAGAGACAAGCGTAAGATCTAATAACAAATTAATGGTGTGGATTAGCAGCCGGTTCTTATGCTATAGCTCAAATATCTGTGGGACACCAAGTCGTTCAGTGTTTCGTCCGAAAACTTCGTCAAGCTTCGTCCGAAAACGAAACATTGAATTTTAAAAAGAAAACTTACAGGTCGTTTTGAAAATATGTGATAACATTTTAACACTTGAACAGATAAAAGTTCTGCTCCCCTAGACAAGTGGCAAAACGCTAATAGAATAGAAATCAAATATACCTAATGATTATTGTGTACGTGATTGACATAAGTCAACGGTACGTATAAATGACGTTTATGTCAATCCTATACAATAATCATTAGACGAGTATTAGGTCCTTACCTATGAAATTGACGTTTTGTATGAAGATTTTTTATAAAATTTTATTTTTCATACTAACCTTTTTTTTTCTTAGCATCTTTTATGTTAACACTATAAAAATTGTAGAGTAGTGTGTTTGTTTCACTGGGTAAATATAGCAGACATTAATAAGAAAAAAAAACAAGTCCCTTCAAAGCTACAATGAAACAAAAAGACAAATCCGCGAACAGTAGTCAATTTAAAAAAAAATTGGGCGATAAAGACACAAAATTAATAATTATTGTTATCAGTAATAACTTCAGTAAGCTTCAGCTTCAGTAAGCCTAAGTAACATAGTCCTAATTAAAGGTGTATAATAATATTAACAACCGGTATTGACTTTACAACTTTTAGACCTTTTAATATGTGAGAAAAAAACGTCAATTTCACAGGTAAGGACCTGATATTTGATTCCTATTCTATCAGCGTTTTGGTACTTGTCTAGGTGGCTGTTGACTTTTGATTAAAAACATAAGATCTCGAAAGCTTAGCATTGGATTTAAGATCAGCTACGAATGTTCATGACTGTGCATGAAAGAAGATTAATATAAATTATTAAGCTTTTGAACCTGGGTCTTCCGCAATCCGGGCGGCTGCACTAACCGTTACCTGGAAGCATAGCGGACATAGACCCAGGTTCGATTCCTGGCAGGGTCGGGTAGGCGTTTAATTTTTTTTCACACTGTATTTTATAAATTTTATAAATATTTGATTTAACTCCAGTGCAGCAATTAGCACTTGAAAATAAAAAGTAAAAAATTAAGTTTTCAATAAAAAAAATATTTTTTACAAGCTTTTTCGTAGTTTTAAACGTATGTATATGTTTATTTTTTATATTTGTTCATCCGTTTTTATTTATCAGTTTATTAGTCTGGTCTATCGACTTCGCTAAATACCCCCAATCAATCAAGAATGCTCAGGTCATCAAACCAACCGCTCTAAGCTAAGGCTGCTTATACAAAATAAAAAATAAACCATAATTCATTGCAAATTTGTATAGCTCTTAAGGATGGCAATACGCTATGTGTGCGAAAGACATTGAATTAAAAAAACACAGCATAAAACTCAGCAAGAGCTTTTCATCTGTAGAGTAGACTTTTTTAAGGAGATGTCACTAGTAATACCACAAATGGTATTTTTCTTGGAGAAGGCGAAAAACAATCGTGGATAGTAAAATGTGGTTCGTTTGCCTTTGCAATTATCGTCGTTGAAGTTAGAAATTTTATTTTGATGTTTTTTATAATTCAAATTTTGAGACTTTCTTTTTAATAAAGAAAGACGCTCTATTTGTGAGTGTGCCAGTGTAACTCACACTAGTCAGTAATAAAACAGCAAACGTTTTATTAACTCATACAAAATAGCCTAAAGTTAACGCAATATTAAACGAAGCTTAACCTTTTTGTTAATTCGAAATTCACATCTTGGGGCATGTTGATTTAGTTTTAATACGTCTAATGATACAGCCTACGGTCGAACTGGCAGGGGGATCAATTTGTACAGACAACTTTTAATAAAAGCAACGAATTTGCTACACGCGAACTTAACACGTGGTCCGACTAAACGTGTCTCACGCATGAGGAATTCGGAAAATGATGAGTTTATGAATTATTGAATTTGATATGAAGTGTCTTTTGAATATTTGAGATAATATGGTTCGGTTTGTAGACCTTTAACCTTAGAATAATTACGGTATAGAAAGTAAGTCTGCGCACCCGTTTTGAAGCACCTTTTTTGGAGCCCGATATGGCTCCAAACGCCAAAATTATCCAATGAATATTGATCCTTATAACTAAACGATAAAATTCAAAATTGATAGGTTTTGGGTAGGTTGATCTGCCGCCGTGTGTACACTACGGAGTTACAATACGTGTGCGTGCGTGTCGCCGAGTGCAAGCAAGTAATCGTCACGAAAGTGTGAATCGGTTTAGTGCTTCACTTTTGACAGAGCGCGAGCGCTTGTATGAAGACTATCTTTCTATACCGTAATTAGTCTAAGTCTGTAACTCAATTTTAGCGTATATTTCTTTTGCATTCTGAATTTGTTTTCACACACGGACACAGGTGAAAATTGTAAAGAATTATTTGATATCTAATTGCGTTTTGGGAAAGTGTAATGGGTGTTTGAAATAAAGTGGTTCTATAAAAACGTTGTACTATCATCTTCCAGTTCTATGAACTGCTAGCGGCAATGAAAATTACTTTCCAACAAGCGAACTATTCACGGAACCACTTACTCAAATACAAGAGGAACTGGTTTCAAACTTCTCGAGCAAACTGAAGTAAGAACTATTAACTGTCTACTTAGTATATCATTACAAGTCGGTCTCCGGCACCAATGTGTACATTGTGGGACATGTAGTACTTATAATTGCTTTGCACAAGCTGGTTCGACGATTGGTCAATATTATTATAAGGTGTCGCAAATGAGACTGAATTTTTAATTTAGAATCTAAAATGTTTACTGGTACAAGTGATATAAAAATTTTCTGATTTAACATTGTTATGTCATCATATCACCACCATAATTAGCCTTTATTAGTCCACTAGAGATGCGCTAGTCCACTTCTGGATATAGGCCTCTCCCAATATATATATGACACTGTATACCCGTACACTGTATATTCGACTCTTCTTATCCAACTGCTGCCAGCAACAAGCTTAATCATTTTTTTTTACCTGTTCAACAAAATGTCTCCAAAAAAACAAAATATGTTTCGTGTCAGACTATGAGAGCTTATCCCTTTGTCGGCTAATTCAACTACTTCCTCTTAATCGAACAAATCCGAAACGAGCAAAAGTCTCTGTAAATTAGAAAAGATAATAATTGTTCTGGGTAGTGGCTATGGGGTATTATTATCTAGCTTAGACGCTATCTTATTTTGTTTAATACAATCAAATAGAGACAGCATAATTTAAGCTAGGCTTTACTATAGTAAAAAAAATACTTTGACACTGCCTAAATGTGCTCACCGCACGAAGCCATAACCAAGGGGAAAAAACAGTTGAATCTACTGCCTTCTTTCTATGTTTCATTTGCAAAAGACAAATGTTTGTCTCAAGTGCTTTATCAGTTAGCCAGAGCCGTTATCAGTGTCAACGACACCATAATCTAAGTCCAGTTAGTATTATCTAGTTGTAGTACAAACATTTTACAAATTACTTTTTGGGTCATTACGTACTGTGTGTACTATGCGGTAATGCTGTTGATAAACACACTAGTTACATGATAGGACCAATTTGTTTTTAGTGTCCCCGACTTTATTCTGAACGAGCTGAAACTTTATCTATCAAGTATACTGTGATCCAACAAAAAGCATAAAACATAGCATTAGGCAGATTAAGAATTCTCTACCTATGCTAACTAGTCTTTTAAATCAAATCAAAACGTTTATTTAAGACTTAAGTCCATACAGCAAACTAAAATAAAATAAATTTATTATTTTAATACCTCATAAATTATTAGGAAAATATTTTTCAACATTTTCCACTTATACTTTAATTAGCGTCAATGTTGTTGTTGTACTTTATTATCATCATCATCATCATTTTCATGATCTCTCGCTGTTAGGCTTAAGCCTACCCTCATGGATGGTGGCTTAACGTGCCTTCAAAAACAAAAAACTTTATAATATCTTTAAAAAAGTATCTTACAACCCTCAACCGCGAGCATGAGTAACATCATGGACTCATAGTTAAAACAAAACACAGAGTGAACTACATGATTTGGACAAGGTATATTAAGATAGTCATTGATTATAGACCAAAATATAAGCGTTTACACAAAAACCATGCTACTACCAGCTCTGATATCATCATCTAGGGAACGCCGCCGCCGCGGTTCTGAGAATATGCCCCTCACGGAGGCTGCGCGTGCGCAAGCGAGACCGAGCTACACACTTCCGTACGTGTAAACGAGACAGACGATTAAGTGGATAGCCTTCGCGAGAGTAATGTTGTACGTACATTAGTGATATTTAAGCATTTCAAGTATAAATGTGTCTATGCACTTAAGTTGAGTAATTTTAAGTGTACAGTATGAGATCTGAAATAAAGCATTGGAATAGATCATATGAAAAGCACGAGCACCATTCCTAATGGATGACTTTTAAAACTGTAAATACGTTAAAGGAAATAGGCACTCTCTTATTACGGTCAGCGCTACACGTAGGTGCTCAAAGTCGTGCTCAAAATAATACAGCATTTACTGTCACTAGCTTGCAATTTAAAAAGGCAGAATGACGTTTTTAATATAAGTAGCGCTTATTAATAATGATTTTTGATTGGTGTTACTCGCGCTAACTGTTATCTAGCCTACTTGCTCACATAAAGCAAGTAATACAGTAATTGTGAACAAAGTGCTGTCAGCGGATAATCGTAACTAATATACAATGTAAGATTAAAGAAATACCTAATTATAAGATGCTCCCCTATTCCTTCCACAAAAACAAATACAGGAGTTTGTTTTACAAAAACATTATTTTAATAATTGTTTTCTTAATAATTATGTAAATACGAGTATAACAATAGAGAGGGCTATGCTCGGGGTTTCTCTGCGTAATCGAATCAGAAATGAGGAGATCCGCAGAAGAACAAAGGTAACCGACATAGCCCGAAGAGTTGCTATGCTCAAGTGGCAGTGGGCAGGGCACATGGCCGCTGGGGCGGGATAGTCCTGGAGTGGCGACCGCGTACCGGAAAGCGCAGTGTGGGCAGGACTCCAACAAGGTGGACCGACGATCTGGTGAAGCTCACGAGAAGCCGCTGGATGCGAGTAGCACAAAACCGGTCGTTGTGGAGATCCTTGGGGAGGCCTTTGTCCAGCAGTGGACGTCTTTTGGCTGAAATGATGATGATGATGATGAGTATAACAACTATCGAAAGAATTAAATTGATATAGATAAATATATTTATTGACTAGCTTTTCAAAGAAATCCGCAAACTTTTTCTGCTTTGTCTTTCAGACGTTAACCGTGTAACAAGCAACAACCATTTATGTGATAAATGCTATTTGGTGTTTAATTAGTTAATGAAAAAGAGAACTTCAAACAGTTGCTCATAAATTGCAAGAAAAATATGTAGGCGACCTATCAGTCACAAGTAATGATGTCATAGTTTAACTAAATCACTCTTATCTGTAAGCTTTGTTGAAAGGAGGCTTTATAGGACTCGTTTCTTATAATGACGTCAGTTCGTCCCACGTGGTGAAGTAAACCAAACCTTCGCACCGACTGCATCGAACACCATCTACGAGCAAATGATTAGGGACCTAACTACGACAGCTTTAAAGTGCAGTTTCTATGGAATGATAAGGCTTCAATTTTGGAGACGAGGCACGCGACCGTTGCGACACCACCGGGCCAAGTACAAAACCGGCTTCATGGTACTGTGTACTTTCGGCTACTACAAATAGAGTTTGTTTGAGGTTGCCTAGCGTTAGTCAATAACTAGATGCGAAGATCCAACAGCCTACATGATATTGAGCAACTGCATTTTTATACGACCAAATTAAAAGGTTGCGTTCGCTAGTGAATCTCGTGTGTCGTCGCGTGATATTTTGAATATACTGTGTAGTATGTCACAGCAATGCCGTTGTAGGTGTATTTATTCGGTAACTATTCCAAATGTGCGGGGGCGAAAAGTTTTTGATAAAGAGTCAAAGGCTGTTAGAAGGCTATCAAGACATCCGGTCGGAGTTGCAAAACGATCGGCTAATAAATGGTTTGACATTGTGTGACGCGTACAGGTTAATATTGTTTCATTAAACAACATAAGAACAATAATTGGGCTGTTATCAAAGTGTGCCGGGTTTTAACGGCTTGTACCTACCTTCAATATTATAATCGTGCTTCTGTTTGTTGTTCAAACCATTTTAGGGGTTCCCCTTAGAAGCAAACGTGCCCGTGCGGCGCCAGAACCAAACTTTTAAAAATTATTATTTTATTGTATTAACAACAACAACAACAACAATAACAATGTTTCCCACACTTACACCAATTATCTAGTCCCAAGAAAAGCTTCCTTAAGAAACTCGAGAAATGGTTAACTAGACAACGGATAAACATACTTAATATACTTAAATACATACTTATTATACATAGGAAACACCCAGACCCGAAACAATATAGAAAAACAGGCATTTCTAAATTGTTCCGACCGGGGATCGAACCCGGGACCTCAGAGATGGCGACACCATGAAAACCGGTGTGCAAGCCACTGCGCACAGGGTTTACCTAGTTAGGGCACCAGTCTCCTATATTATTTGACACTAAAATATAAATAATAGTAAGACTACCTACTGTGTAATAGGAGAAAATAATTATTTTTATAAAAAAAAAAAATATTACGTTATATTTTGGTCAAATTATATAATATGTTAAACATTAACTTATAACTTTTGCTTTCCGGAAAATGTTGATATTATTATGTTAGTCAAAATATACTAAAATGCAGTATAAAAATGGCAGCTTGTTATTTGAATGTTCATGTTTTGATGCCATTGTTTGTGAAATGAAACTTTGACAAATTGTTTGTTTGTGAAACGAACATTTTCTAAAGAATTGTGTGCAAAACATTAAAGAATCCTTTTTGGGATGTCATCAAAAAGTATATCAATGAAAGAACGATTGAATTGTAAAGTTTATACGACATAATAATTTTTTATCAAATCTTTAAAAGGTACTTAAACAGAATGTGCAACCATTATTAGACATAAAAGGTAAACAATGTTCAACATCTCATTAGTGTGGCAAAAGGAAGACCAAAAGAAATGTAAAACTTAATACTAATATGTATTTATCGTGCCGCTGACATGTGTTGTTATTTTTCATGTATTTACCGGGCTCGTTTCGTAAGCCGGCACGCGTCGCGGCCCACGTAGGTACCGCTTTCTTTGGAAAATTTATAATCCGACCCCCCTCTGACCTCAGCCGATCGGGATTATGGGGGTATGGTGCAAACGATAGCATTTGTTTCGATCTCAAATTTATTCATACGTTGTATACGACGACGTAGTAGAATTGACGATCCGTAGCCGATTGGTTTGCACGCCGGACTTAGGGCGGCAGTAAATTTTGCTTGTTGATATTAAGTATTCCTCCCAACTCTGATGTCCCGGATTCAATTCCCGGTCGGGTCAATGTCGAAAACGAATTTTTCGATATTGTGTCGGGTTTGGGTGATTTTGGTACCGTCGTCGTTTTATTTTCATAAAACGAGTGCTTTGCTACTAACCCTGGGACCAGGACAATGTATGAGATGTTGTCTAATACGTAGGGGTGCTTAGTATACACGTACGTATAAACAGAAAATATACTAAGCGAAACTCGTACGCACATAAACTTTTGAAAAAAAGATGGAAATTAAATAAACTTAATTTTAAAATATTTCTTTTAATTTTTAGTTAATTTGTAATGAAACGATATGAAATAAACTAGAAATAAACAAAGTAAATTCATTTATTAGTTTACGTTGATTGTGTGGCGCCTACGTCATATATTATACATCTAGGTATTGTTACAGAGGCCATTGCAGTATTTGTGTTAGATACACAATTCTCAAATGACGTAAAATCATGAGGAATTCCGCAAAGCGAGCAACTGATCAAATAGCAACCATCACTAATGTAAGCACGGATTTCATACGGACACAGACGCCCGCCGGCGAAAACATTTTTACCACAACTGGGAAACGCTTAGCCTACATATAACCTAAAAGAATCCCTAACTGGCTGTGGAGGAACTTGCTATCTTATCTCTAGCTGTCGGAACGCAACAATGCTACAAACATTGATGTTATGGCGACATTTTTAGATAAGATGGTGGTAGCTAGCCAGGCGGACAAACATGTACCCCCACTGGGACTTCTAGGTCTGAGCCCGGTCGCGGTGGTCTGGAGAGATACTCATAAGATAGCCAGAGCCTTAGTAGTTGAGGATTCCGGGTGAAGTTCGCTTTCACCACTGGCCTTATCATCAATTAACATCAGAGGCACTGTCACAAAATAAAGAGAGAAAGTAAGCTTTAAACAAATGCGCTCGGATCTTAGAATAGCTTGGAATAGTCCAAGCGTAGCTGTTGCTAGATTTCGTGTCTGTGAGGTTGTCTATGCGTGAGTGGCTTACATTCAGGTCTCCTTAAGTTGTAGCACTGTGCTTACCCATAAGATGTTAAAAAGGTACATCCATCGCTCCCGCTCCTCCCTTGCGTCAGCTGCGCCTACACAGGTCGCGAGTGTGCCCGCTACGGAGCTTATACCTCGGTCTCGTGGGCCATTGTGCCTACGCGAGTCCAGGGCTGCCAATGCTTCGAACGTAAGAAGAGGAATCGAACAGCGAAGTACTCCGATAATAATACCTTTAAGTTATTAAACAATTGAACCTCGACACAGCTGTTCCGATTCATCTAGCAAACGAGATTAAGACCTTAACCATGAGCTCATCGATCAGGGTTAGTTAAACGCCTCTTTGGTAGTGGTTAAACGACTGGTCTTAAACCTAAAGCTTCCGTGTTCGATTCGCAGCGGGACGTACAAATTAGTCTGAAAAGCTATAGCTACACGTTTTGTATAAAATCGCCATCACAACACTGTTAGTACTGTTACTGTTGTACTATAGTTGTGTTCCGACAGTTTTTATCATCTCTAACCATCAGATAAGATAAAGTCACTGTTTAGTTGCTCTCAAGAAGTCCACCTGAGATCTTATTAAAGTCTCACATCATGGGGAATATCATTTATCACTAAACATAACATCACTCATTACCATCTTCTATACATAGTGCGAGTATGAAAGAAAGCCCCCGTAACGTGTCTGTTTGTTAGGACAGGCTAATCTCAGGAACCACTGGATGGACTTTGATGCGGTTATATACAGCGTCTTGCGAGAGTGGTTTACGTACAAAACAACAAGAGCGAAGCCGGCCTGGGTCGCAAGTTATAAATAAAACAAAGAAAATATGTTGCAATATCTTCTTCTTCGTCGTTTCTTCTTTTCTTCTCACACATTAGCTAAATATGCAATGGTACTATCACAATCAGATCACAATCAGTTCATCACCAGCTTGTAGACAGCCCTGTCGAAGCACATACATCTGAGCCGCTGACATCTGAATACTACCGGATTTTGAGCGCCGAGTGTAAAGCAACACAACACGAAGTCGTTGGCGCGAGCCCAAAATATTGTGCACCGCAATTTATTACGTGCGAGGGTCATGCCAAAAGAAATTGGACACTCACACTTTATAATATTTATTATTTTTATCACCCAGGCTCATGCACGTTTCAATGTATCGTTTAGACACTTTTAAGGTACCCCTGACCACTATTGTTGTTTTTTTATATCATCCGATGCTAAGTGGCGGTAAGGCCGAAAGTGTAAACGCAGATCACCCGGAATCCTCAACTACTGAGCCACTGGCTGCCTTATCTCTAGCTGCCGGAACACAGCAATGCTACAAACATCGATGATATGGCGACGGGTTTGCTAACATCCCAGGTGGACTTAATCCCTTCCCCAACTAAATCAAGTAAAAATATATGTACAGCTTGTAATCGGACCTGATGCCTTTGGGGTCTAAAGACGAATGTCACATGTTTAAAATATATCACTAAATACATTTATCTACACTAATGTTGTAACATTCTACTTATGTTTCCAATACTTGACTTATAATTACTACTGTTATAGCGCAGACAACAAAACACTCAATTTAAGCAATTTCACATGATGGTATAATATCCACATCGATATCGTAAAATCTCATTATAACATCAATAAAACGCGACCAATTAACCTGGCGAGCCTCCTCATACAAGTTGTATAAAATTTTGATATTAGGCTGGCTTTTGAAAACAGTTGGGTTATACGTGAAAACTTCGTCAAAACTACTAAACTTACATACACATACACAAAACTCTTTGGTAAGATCTTGTGCCAATTAAATAAAAAAAGAACAGCGCGCGCTCGCTCCTGATTGGCCCTGCGCGCGCAGCTGCGCTCTCATTGGTTAGATTTTAATGGCGGCAAGTTCACTGTGACAATACACGTACGCGTGAATTTAATGTTTCGCAATGTGTTTTGTTTTTAAAATACAAATTAAAAGTTAAAAATGGACAGCGACGATGATATTTGTACGCCTCCGGATATTCTAGAATTGGCAACAAAAGTAACTCACAATCTTTTGCCAGAAAAATCTAGAAAATTATATGAAAAAGAATATAATAACTTTTTGGCATGGAAGATCGAAAGAAAACTACATCATTTTCTGAAAATGTCATTCTTGTGTATCTCAAAGACCTCTCCGACAAATTCAAGCCATCTTCTATTATATATAGCATAGTCCACAGCTCAAGTCCACACTGAGTATCTACAACAATATTGATATCACGAAGTATTCAAAAGTCATAGCGTTCCTGAAACGCAGTTCAGAAGGACACAAGGAAAAAAAGTCCTTGACGTTTACATCAGGTCAAATAAAGATGTTCCTGAAAGATTCACCAGATATCTCTTTGATCTCTGTATCTTTTTGAAAAGGTAAGTGTATTTTAGTTCTGTTATTTAATCTACCTAGTACTTACGTACTACACACGCAAGTTATCTAGACACTCCGTTTAAGCGCTTTGTGTATAAATTAGGTAGTAGGTACTTTACTACTTCATAAATCATAGTTTTTGCCTTGGCTATGTACCTCAAGCTTATTATATAGTTTATTGTTACAGGTTGCACTAATCTTCGGCATAATGGGGGCATGCCGAAGGCAAGAGCTATACAACATCCAGTTCGATGAAGTCTCTAACATAGACGACAGTACAATTATGGTGAAAGTTTCGAAAACAAAAACGAAAATAGATCGTTCTTTCGTTGTGACGGGCAACTGCTATGCCGTATGTAAAAAATACATGGAACTTCGACCCACCCCCTGTCGAAACCCTGCCTTTTTCTTGAGCTATAGATCGGGGAAGTGCGTCGATCAAAGAACTGGTATTAATAAATTTGGTGCTCTGGGAAAAACTATCGCAAGTTTATTGAATCTGCCTAACCCAACGTTGTACACGGGGCATTGCTTCCGGCGCACCTCGGCGACCCTTCTCATAGATAGTGGTGGTGATTTGACCGCACTGAAACGACACGGGGGGTGGAAGTCTTCTACTGTGGCTGAAAGCTACATTGATGAGTCTTTAATGAATAAAATTCAAGTCTCAAATACGATCTTGAACAGTATAGAAAACAAGACGAATGAAGTAATTATAAATATTCCAACTCCGTCTACGAGCTCTACTGCTTGCCCCGCGACCGCTACAGCTGCTGGATCAATAATTAACATTAACTTTCAAAATTGTACCATCCAAAATTTGAACAATTATTATAAATAAACTATTGTCAGCTTTTACTCTTGTTGTTTGACTAATTGCATTAGTGAAGATAAAGTAGTGTATGCAACTGCATATAACACGGGTATTAAAACACTCGTTACTATTATGAAACTCGCTGCGCTCGTTTCATAAACTCACACTCGTGTTTTAATACCCTTCATTATATGACAGTTGCATAAACTACTATTAAAACACTTAGCAAGAAAATTATAATAATATATTTTAATATGCTTTTAAGCCTCTTAAAATTTTACATTGGAAATTGGTAGGGCAGTGGCATCAGAGTTAACCAGTGATAAACAATATTTTCCTTTGATCATTGAAAACAGAGGTCAACAACAGATTTTTGACTTTAGCAACAATTTTATACAGACCACCTGCTTCCTGAGGAGCTCGCGCGCTCAGTCGCGATTGCTGAAGTTAAGCAACTTTCGCAAAGGCCGGTCATCGGGTGGGTGACCAAAAATTTATCATGTCGAACTCCTCCGTGCTTCAGAAGGCACGTTAACCCGGCGTTGGTCCGGTTGTATTAACAGTCGTTAACAACCACCAATCCGCAATGGGCCCGCGTGGTGGTTTATGGCCCGTTCTCCCTATCCATCCATAGGGAAGGCTTGTGCTCCAGCAGTGGGGATATAAAATGAGCTGATGATGATGATGACCTGCTTCCTAGCTGGCATCCACTAAAATTTCAATGAAATTCTTTGTAAATTTTTGGCGACGAAAACTGGTGTCGTCTTGATTTCTGTGTAGAACACTGCTGGTGCCACTACGCTGTAAGGTTTAGTTTTTTGCTTGTCAAGAATAATTTCTCGTCAGCTGGAACATTCTCTTTAGTGACCGCGATTGGCGCTGCTATTTAATTCGGCAAACCAATAAAAACCGTTGCTCGTGATCAAACAAGCTCACCAAAAATAGTGGTACAAAGTTTTAGACATTCTTGCAGCTTCAAAGCTCTATAGTAAATCATAGCATGAATACACGAGTTAAAATTCAAAGAAAAACAATCGAATCTTCTTGCTGTCGGAAAAAGCATAAAAAAAAAATAAAATTCAAAACTGTTCCATTTTTGAAATTCAAATTAAAAATGTTTGTACGATTAAAGCTTGTCAGTGTCACAAAAAAATACAACCATTTCCTAGGAACGGCACATGAATGAGTTCGTTTAAAGGTACCTACCATAAGAGATATAAACACGCGGTATTTATTTGACCACCTACATGGTAAAGCATGTCCAAAAGTATAAGAATCTACTCAAAACCGATATCTTTGTTTGCGTTTCCTCGTATTGACACGGTTAAATTCAGGCACAACGGTACCACTGTCGCGGATCCTTGAAGATATTTCGGCCTTGACTCGACAGATAAGTGTAATATAATCCCAGATACGACAAGGTTGTAGTATTGAATGTTGCTTTATTGTGCCGCCGATCACCCAAATAGCGGTAAAAAAAAAAATGTTGATACAACAGTTTTGTCTGAATCAAGTCAAGGGCGAATCATAGTATGCTGCTTCACGTAGCGGGTAGTTGTCATTATGGACGGCTTTATGCAGAACTTGCGAACGGTAACTGTGATAAAACTATGTGAATGAGTTTCGATAGCACCAAGCTTTTAATGGGACTGAAAATGATTTTTATCATCATTGTCGTCAGCCTTTAAACGTCCTATTGAATGCGCTCCGGCTGATCCACATAAACAATAGCTGGCAAAAGATGGATGAGAGAAGCCGCGAATCGTGCTCAGGGCGTGCACTTGGAGAGGTCTTAACCAACAGTAGACTAATAGGCTGATGATGATTATAATTATAGTGATGATGAATGGCATATATTAGGGAAATCGGGCCATATCACAACACTCTGGCTAGAAGCAGCAAGCGGTGCTTGGAAGCAACGTAAGGCATAAGACGGAAAAATAATATGTCAAAAATAGGTAATCGTGTCGTATCAGTTTTATTAGAACGATAAAATTCCAATAATAGAGAACGTTTAACGATTAGATTTATCGAACAAAAGAAGATCGGTACCATCATAATGCTGGGTTAAGCAGAATAGAACAGATGAGAAAGTCAGAAAATGGTAGCGAATGTTGCTGATACTGCAAAGCACTAAACATAAATTGCTTTTAATTAAATAACAACACAGTTTAGCTATACAAATTAAAATGAAACAACTTTTACGGATCTACTTGCGTTTATTTTACACATTACTTATCTAATGTTTATCCTGACGTTTCGAACTCATCTGTCTCCCTGTGACCACGTACACTCTGTCTCCATGTGACCACGGACTCTGCAAAGGGTTCGACGTCAGGATAAACATTAAATAAGTAATGTGTAAAATAAACGCGAGTAGATCCGTAAAAGTTGTTTCATTTCAAACGCGCAGACTTTAGGAAACAATAACTATAAAAAATTAACAAAATCAATTGACTTGAAATTTACTTAATCGACAATAATGTTGAAACTAGATAATGGTACTACAAAAAAATGAGGAGACAAAAGGTAAGCTTTCGGGCAACGCTGACATAGACAAGCTCTCCGTGTCCGTGATGTGCTATGTGTGCGTTTTTTTTTTGAGAGAGATTGCTGATTGCCTCAAACGGCATTTTCAGCGTCAGCCGGGATTTTTGGGGGCGGCAAGGTACGTAAAGGGTACCTCAAGCCGTGTGAAACGAATCACCTTCGGAGGTTTTCTAGAGGGAATGGCATCACACACTTAAAAGTATGTGTCCCCGTGCCCTACTAGATTCTCCGAAGGGTTCGGATCGGATGGGGGAGCGGAACTACCCGAGCGAGGAAGGTCCGAGCTTCTAAAGGTTCGGAACTCGGCTCGGGTAGACCGGGCCGTGGAGGAGGAGAGAAGCGCCAAGGTACCTACATGTCTGTACTTGGTATAGAACGCGTGTGAACCGGTTCTACGTACCCTTGTTCTACTAGTACGGTGTCATGGGCCTAAACTAGTGTGCATGTTTAGAGTATTTTGTAAATGTGTAGTGGCATTTAGAGGATCGGGCGGGGTGTGTGCGTTTCTCGAGCGCGGTATGTATGAAGCAACCTTCTGCAGTCATCATCATCATCATTTTGCGGTACTACGTAGTTCCTCTTTGAACTGTTGGTTTAGAAGCAGTGACAACGCGACATTATGACATTTTATACCGTCATTTTTGTTTGAACTCTAAATATTTGCGCTTTATCTCATGCGGCGACTTTACTCGATTTTGCGCCAAAACACACCGCCTTACAAATAAAAACTCAATACACCGAGCTTATTCCGTAGTTGTACTGAGAATAGTTATAATCAGTGTAAGGTCGACATAACTATTTGTAAGGTATGTCATAGAAACAGAGCGGCAACTTCGCGATTCATTGACAAACTTATGAAAATTCGTCTATGGTTGTGGTTGTTCCGTCACTTTGACATTTTTAAATTGCGAGAAATTATTAAATACTTGTGTTATTTTCACAATCTGGGGGCATGGTAGTGCCCCCGCCAAGTCGAGCAAAAAAGCGGCATTTGTATTACAGCTTGAGTTCTAATTCTTTAAATTGCAAATAATAAGCGAGATTGTTTTATTGGTTGGGAATTGGGAAAAAGAAGACACGTTATTATATGCAAGTCATATTATTGTTGTCGAATTTGAATACAAACCAAACAAACACAAATGAAAAGGTAATGGTTAGTTTAATAAGTTCTTCATCACCATCTCATTTTTTATCCCTACTGCTGACGCACTAACCTTCCCTAAGGATGGAAACAGGGAGAACGGGCTTTTCGTTGGCGTGCCTTCCGCGGAGGAGCTCGATGATAAAATTTTGGTAAATTGTTATTGTTTGTTACAGACTATTCTTTGGGGCATAGTGGTTGATTTTTTACCACATATTTCATTTGGTTTTTAATCTTATCTCAATCACATAAAGTTCAAAATGTGGTGGGAATATACATCCGACTGACCTTGAAAGAGTTAAGAATAAAGATTCTTTTAAATTCGGGGAAGTCTCATAATGATATGTGAACATTAATAGCTTTCGTGTTAGAGCAAATGAGAGACATGAAAAGGATCATGATATTCGAATAAACAATTTGGCTGAATTACACAACCAAGTCATGAAAAATATACTTACACAAAAAAAATAGAAAAATATTAAAATATTGAAAATTTTACAAATGGTTTTTTTCTTCAAATATTGTAAATTACGTTTAAATTACTAACAATTTAAACCTAATAATAACGATTAAAATACTCTCAAAATATGTTTTTATTTCCTATACCTATTTCATCAGACGATGTTCATCATTATTATTAATTTAATTAAAATAATGATTGTTCGTTCATTTCTAAAGCTATTTTATGCAACACTGACAAAGCCACTATCAAAAAGTCAAAAGCCATCTTGGTAAGGAGCTCGATGGCTCAGTAGTGTAAACACGCTCGGTCTGCGATCTCTGAAGTTAAGTAATTTTCGCAAAGCTCGGTCATCGGATGGGTGACCAATATATATAATAATGTATCATCTTCAGATCCTCCGTGCTTCGGAAGGCACATACACCGTCACCAACAACCACTAAAGCGCACTAGGCCCGCGTGGTAAGCCGTCCTCATTGTGGTCTTAACATATTTTTAAAAAATGAACTAAAAGGCCAAAAACAAGATGTCATGTAGGTATTTATTTATCTGTATTTATAAAAGTAAAATAGCACTCATTCACTCACTTACTATATAGTATATAAAAAATTAAAACTGCTTGATTAATAAAACTGAAATTTTCATCGCAGTCTTTGCGAAATAGTTTCTTATTTATGAATTTCACGAAAATTTCAGTATTATTTTTACTCGTACTTAGTCATATTTTAATAGTTTTGTCATGGCAGTCGTGTTTTTTTTAGTTTTTGATTATTTACATATAATTTTACGCAAATATTGTTGCGAACAAATTAGAATTTGAAAAAAGACAAAGTGTTGGAAAAATTCCACGAGCGGGATTCGTATCCGCACCCCATGACATGCCAGGTCAGGTGCACTGCCAACTATGCTTTCGTGGCTCACGAATTTTTAATTTTATAATTATTTATTTCACACTCAGATTCGATATAACACAAATTTTAGAAAATAAAACAAAACCGCAGTCATCACTCTTCACTTTCCCGCCAAGAGAAGTCAAATAGCACAGATTAAAAACAGGGAGAAACATTCAAAATGTGACGCTGCGCGATCTTGTTTTGTATTTCGAATATTAACTATTACGTCAGAGCCATACTAGCTAGCTAGCCAGATCGATTTTATTTTTTAAAGCCTCTTGTAGGCTGCGCCCACACTAGCCAGTGTAGCAGTATAGAAAAAAAACGTGGGCCAGTAAACAGCATTGATACTGCCAGTGTTATTTCAACCTTATCACAATAGTATAAGGTTCCAAAAGGCGGTCACAAAGCATTCACATTATATAACTGTAATAGTTTTCAATATGAAACCTACGCAACCCCTCGACAGACTTTTTATTTCGTAATTAACACGAAGGATAGCTGCTTTCGCTTTGCTGATTTAAAAACAACTTAATTTTTGTATGTGTATGCACTTTTAAAGTTTTAACCGGCTCTGTGGTTTAGTGTCTACACCGGTCTAAGATCCAGTGGTCCAGGGTTTGATTTTAAAGCCAAGCGTGTACCCGTTGAAACATAAAAGATTCTAAGGTTTTACTAGTGGTAGAGCTGGTTCTCTCCGCCTGTCTAGCTAGCAACATCTCATCTGAGACGGTCGCCAAAAATGTACGAGTAATACTCGCCTGTTGTACTCCGACAATTAGAGATAAGATAGCCAGTACATCAGTGGTTAAGGTTTCGTATGAAGAGCCCTTCCATCTTCGACCCTTATCGTCACTTAGGTAAGTGACCTACAATCAGGGTGTAGGCACCATGCGAGTGCGAGATTTGTTTGCCTCGTTTCCGTTTTCGTTAACTAGATCGAAAACGTTAACAAAAACAAGAATTTGAGAGTCCTAGGGACATACGAGGAAAAATATTTTTTTTCCCCTTTTCGATAACGTGATCGAAAGGCAAGTAAAACTTATAGTCGTACCCAGGTAAGATGAAGGCCGAGCGCTTTCGCGTTGGTGTGTAAAAAAAGTTTATTTTATTCGTAACCGGGACGAATGACGAGAATGTTAACGAGAGCATTCACGATTCGTGAATCGCGTTTCCCAGCCCAGGCAGTTTGTGTGCATTCGTTTATTTTAATTATTATCAATCGCACGTGCTGCATTTATGATGAATTCGGGAACTGGATTCGACTCTACTGGAAATTGTATTTAAGTATTATATAATAGTTTGTTTATGATTGTGATATGTTTTTTTTTTTTTTTTTTTATTTATTTAGTCTAGAGAGAGGACGAAGTAGGTTTATTAAAATAAATACTTTTTTTTAAGATTTACTATCTTTTGTTAGTTTGTGTAGTTTAATGTAAGTACACATTTTTTAGATTAATTTTGTTGGTTTTTCTAATAGTGCCATGTGTTATTGTTACAGGTATGTACCCCACAGTTATATTGTCATCAAAAATGTTGCAACCTAAAGAGACTGCAACTAGAAGTAAGTTTCTATTTATCAGAAATGGGCTCCGAAACGTATTTCCCAATATTAATTAATAGATTGTCTTTTCGTCATACAACGAAGAAGTTAGCAAAACGATGCAATTCACATATGTTTAGATTATGTCTTCTTAGAGATGTAATATAACTAAATTGAAGATAAATACAATTAGTAAATATTAAACCAAAATTACGTAATGCCCAATAGATTCAAAGTATGGATCAAAAGCACTATTAATGAACACCTACTGATGATTGATATGTCGTAAATATGACCATATTGGTGTGCTTGCCTAAACCTATGTAGGCAGAGCCTTGCGAAAGGCTGCCTACGTCAATTAGCTAGATCTTATGATATCCAATAAGCATTATTAATCGCGTGAATATCTTTGTGCACTTTGTTGAGCTTCTAAAGCTAAGACAACGAGTATGCCTAACGTTTTTCGTAAGTAAACCTTCATGGAATCCAAATATAGCTTTCTGCGAAGGCCGATGCGCATCTGTTTTTGAAAGAATAATACAAATAACCCAGGGGCTTTACCTTGTTGCTTTTGTGATAAATGTATATACGTTTCGTTAATTTGATAACGTCTCAATTGTGTGTCGATAGCCTGATTTTGATATTAAGACTATGGGAAAATTGGCACTGAGATACGGCTAAGGGAAAATTGCCACTGACTGTCAAGTGTTTTAAAATAGCAACTAATCAAGGCCCAGGAAAATTTGCGGTAAAGTATATATATATATAATATATAATTTATGTATATATATATAAATTTTTACTTTTTATTTTCAAGTGTTAATTGCTGCACTGAAGCTAAATTAAATATTATTTTTTATAAAATTTATAAATTTTATAAAAATATCTAATATATACTCGTATATACAGTGGTGGATATATAATTAGAAACACTACCAACGGAACTTAACACTATATAAGATATTTAAATTTAACAACAAATAGCATAAAATATGTTCAATAACTTATCATTTATTAGAAAAAACAACAAAATATCAACTAAACAAGTACCGATTTAATATTAAATTTCATACAAACAACTAAATGAATTTTAAAGTACCAGCAATAATGGACAACTAATTAGAAACAATACAAAAAAAAATTAAAGATAAATAATTTATAGGTTAATTATTGAGCATTATATAATTTAGGTTAGATACTGTGTATAAGCTACAAAAACTTATAATTAATAATTTGTTGCGTATCCTTTATTATCAATCACAGCTCTACAACGACGTGGCATTGATTCAAGCAATTTCACTAATTTTTCTAGTGGGATTGAATTCCATGCTGCGACAAAAGCTTCGTAGAATTCGTTGTGACTGGAGTTACGTTTGTTTGAGACTTTCTTTTTTACGACATGCCACAGATTTTCTATGGGATTTAAATCAGGGCTATTTGCAGGCCAGTCTAAGACGGAAATACGCTGTTCCCTAAGAAAATGTTTTACACTGTTGGCGGTGTGTTTAGGGTCATTATCATGCTGAAAGATCCAGGTTACAGGCAAGTTGTTGTCAGAGTAAGGAATCATTGTCTCTTCTAAGATGTTTTTGTACTGCAGTTGATCCATTGTCCCTTCAATCTTTCGAACGGGTTCAATTCCACATCCGAAAAAACATCCTCATACCTTGATAATGCTGCCCCCGTGCTTGGCTATGCTTCTAGTGTATTTATAATTAAAAGCATGGTTTATTGGACGTCTAACGTAGCGCTTGCCGTCTGAATTTACATCATTTACATTTCATCTGAGAATAAGACTTTTTTCCAATTTCGCACCGTCCAATTAACATACTTTTTAGCGAATAATAATCGCTTCTTTCGATGTTGCTTGGTAAGAAGCGGTACCTTTCGAGAAACCCTCCCAAACAATTTTGCTTCCACTTATCTACGGCGTACCAGTCTTGACAAGACGTTTCTAGGGTCATCAGGCGAAAGAACTTCATTTTAAATCTGGTCTGGAGCCTTTAAATGGGTCTTGTTTAGCAATTCGTACGATTAGCATATCTTCTCTGGTCGAAGTTTTCCTCGGTCGAGCCTTTCTAAGAATATTTTCAATAGTTCCGTGTCTTTTATAATGGTCAATAGCATTAAAAACTTTCTTTACGGAACATTTTAAATGGTCAGATATTCTCCTGTTCATCCATTTTTGGTCGATTCCAAATTAACAATTTTTTGAAATGAAACTACTTTTACGGATCTACTCGCGTTTATTTTGCACATTACTTATTTAATGTTTATCTTGACGTTTCGAACCCTTTGCAGGGTCCGTGGTCACAGGGAGACTGAGGTGTTGGTCATCTCATAATTAGTTGGTAGCTTGTATACCCTCATTTAAATTTAATCAGGTGCGTTCCGTTTTACGCAGAAAGAGCTTACAGTATCTTTTGGTCTGGCAGTATGGTGTCGGGGCTGGGATTTAATATTTTGTATGATGGGATCCCAGGCTGGTGGTAGATTCCAACCATCTTCTGTATTAAAATTAGGATGTTTTTTAATTTCAATAGCCTCGCGTATCATCCTAGGGATGAATCGTTGTTCTTTAACGAGTATTTGTGGTTTATCAAATCTGATGTAATGGTTGGGCCCCTCTAGGGAATGTTCGCATACTGCAGACTTATTTTCGCGCCTATGCTTGACGTCGGCTATATGTTCTTTAACACGGGTTCCTATACTTCTCTTTGTTTGCCCAATGTAAGAGAGCCCACAGTCGCAGTCCAGTTTGTACACGCCTGCATCTTGAAGGGGTATGTTGCACTTGACAGGTCGTAAAAATTGGTTGATCTTCTTCGGCGGCTTGAAGTAAGTGTTGATTGAAGCTCGCTTTAAGATATGTCCAATCTTGTCAGTGACACCTTTCATATATGGAAGTACAGCAGGTTGGCGCTCGACTGTGGTTGGTTTATTGCGTTTTCTGTGACAGTATAGGAAGTATAGGAACCCGTGTTAAAGAACATATAGCCGACGTCAAGCATAGGCGCGAAAATAAGTCTGCAGTATGCGAACATTCCCTAGAGGGGCCCAACCATTACATCAGATTTGATAAACCACAAATACTCGTTAAAGAACAACGATTCATCCCTAGGATGATACGCGAGGCTATTGAAATTAAAAAACATCCTAATTGTAATAGAGAAGATGGTTGGAATCTACCACCAGCCTGGGATCCCATCATACAAAATATTAAATCCCAGCCCCGACACCATACTGCCAGACCAAAAGATACTGTAAGCTCTTTCTGCGTAAAACGGAACGCACCTGATTAAATTTAAATGAGGGTATACAAGCTACCAACTAATTATGAGATGACCAACACCTCAGTCTCCCTGTGACCACGGACCCTGCAAAGGGTTCGAAACGTCAGGATAAACATTAAATAAGTAATGTGCAAAATAAACGCGAGTAGATCCGTAAAAGTTGTTTCATTTCAATGTGTAGTGTTCGCGTAAACTTTAGAAAACAAAAATTTTTTGCCTAGTTGACGCGTCACAACTTTTATTTTTGCCCGTTTTGAACAAATAATCGTAATTGAAATTCCAATTTGAAGTTCAATTGCCGCCAAAACGATAGAAATAGCTAAGAAAAAAGTTTTATTTTTCAATTTTTAAAAATGAAATGTGCCGTGCATACTTTTCTAAAGTGTTTCTAATTAGGCGTCCAAGCCAGTAACAGAAAATAAGCTATGTATGTTTTAAACTCTTTTTATGGCTCTTATATATTCTCTCTGGCTATATTGTTGCATGATTATTGAATATTGAATATATATCTATTTTTCACGAATAGTATGTGGACTTCAAACTTTCATAATTCATATGAATTGTTTCTAAATTATAAGTCTACCACGTATATACTTCACCGCAAATAAATAGTGACATGAGTACACAAAAACGTCAAAAAGTCATAGGTACTATTTTGTTAAAAAAAGATTCTTTTATAAAAGTGTTTATGTGTTGTGTTTGAGTGCAAACAGCAGTTCTAACTATCCATAACGATAAGCATCGTTAGAAAAATCTTTAGAAAAATCTCTCTTACCTGTTCTTACCAGGTCACAACATATCTCATATCATAAAAGTGCGGCCATCTTCAACTGAAAATATCAGGTTTTTGATAAAAATCTGGAGATGTTTTGTATTTTATAACACGTGTTTTAAGATACACATCAGGAGGTTCAACAAAAAGTATGGAATTAACCCCCGAAAAGGAGTGATTCAGTGACGCTGGTGGAACTTTGAGCCTGGCCCAAAGTGCGTATAATGTGTCGTCGAGATAGCCAATTAGCATACTAATGATCTTACCTCATTATACACCAACAAGTTTCATATAATAAGCTTATTTAATAACTTTTTATCACCATAAAATAAGCGATTAATAAATTATACATTTAATTATGCAGTGTTCAATTTTTATGTATTTGGAGTCAATGACATTTTAAGTTAAAAAAATATGTGGTTTTCTACACGCACTTTATTTTCATACTATATTTTATATCTATTTATTTGCATACCACATGGTATTGCAAAGGTAAAGAAAAATAATTACCTAAGTACAGTGTACAAAGGTGATCGACATTTTTACTTTAATAATTTAAAATAGGGAACAATAAAGTTTTACGTTGGGAATTGGTAGGGCAGTGGCGTCAATTAAACACAGACCAAATTCGTAGCTGTCGTCCCGTAAACTGTCAATGAAATATATGTTATACTAGCTGACCCGGCGGACTTCGTACCGTCTTGACAGTTTCCATGACAACAAAACAAACAAATCATTTTGTATTGGAAAATTAAATTGTCGTTTTTAGTATTTTCCGTTACTTATTATTTATGTTTCTCACCTCACCAACTTCCACAAATATTTCAAAATCAAAATTAGCCAAATCGGTTCAGCCATTCTCGAGTTTTAGCGAGACGAACGAACAGCAATTAATTTTTAGGGTTCCGTACCCAAAGGGTAAAACGGGAACCCTATTACTAGGACTCCGCCGTCCATTCGTCTGTCTGTCTGTCTCTCTGTCTGTCTGTCCGTCTGTCACCAGGCTGTATCTCATGAACCGTGATAGCTAGACAGTTGAAATTTTCACAGATGATTTATTTCTGTTGCCGCTATAACAACAAATACAATTACAGAATACAATAAACATTTAAGGGGGCTCCCATACAACAGACATGATTTTTTGCCGTTTTTATAGATAATGGTACGGAACCCTTCGTGCGCGAGTCCGGATCGCACTTGGACGGTTTTTATATATATTTATAGATATAGATATAACGTCGAAAACTGAGTCGAACACTGGCGCCACTACGATACTGATCGGGTTCGCAGTTTTTATTATGACAATACTCCGCCAACTGAAGCGTTTATTTGAAGTAACGCCTTAAAAATACTGTTTGCTAGATCATTTATAAGAAAATAATATAATCAACTTTTATTACTTTATCGCCAAACTTAAAATTGTTTCTCTGTTCCACGCCATTTTGGGAGAGACCTACGCTATTGGTCGCACTACCAAAATGGTTTTGGCGTTAGTTGATAGCCACAACTAGTGTAATGTTAAAATATAATACTAAATAATTATTTATCTATTTCAGATTTGATTGATTGCATTCCATATTTTGGTAGTAAAACAGTTAATAACAATTTGACTTAAAACTATAGTGGTACTATTGTTTGACAGAGTTTTCGTCGCTAACTAATAACAGATTTACATTTGGTCTGTATTAAATTGATAAAGATTAAAATTAGTTGCTGACCCCTATATTTAATTATTAAAGGAACAATATGTCGATTACTGGTTCCTGTTGAAATCTGGAGATACTACTTTATGTTAATATTTGCCTATTACTCTCTCTCCTAGTACTCCACCCAACGTTTCGTCCCGGTTACGATCTTATCGGGGTACTCGATGTGCTCGGTTTGGTTTTATGGCTCGTTTAAAAAACAACTGCTAAGCTACCAACATCTTTTGTAAGTTTATCACTACTAGTGGTCACCCAGTGGTCGAAATTCGACCGTAATTTTATTAAGGCTGCACGGGTTGTATCATAAGCAATGAAAATTTAAAAAAGATAGAATGTGAGTTTGGATTGGCATTGACAGATTTCGACCGCTCCTCTTCCATTTTTGAAATTTTTGAAAAGAGTGTATATACGTGTGTGTCAAATACATATGAGTGTGTAATGTTTGTTTTCATTCCATCTATTCGAAAAAGACGACTTGGTTCGCCTTTAAGTGCACCCAAAGGTGGTGTTTTCTTTAGGAAACTTTTAGCGGGCAGTAATGAGTTTTTAATCCTCTTTATAAGTGCGCCGCAATTATCTTTACCGCGCACTTTTTGAATTTGGAACATCTTAGTGTTCAGCGCCATAGAAATCGAACGCAAATATTGTTTGAATAAAGACAGGCTGATACGACGGCCCATAGTCGCGCCGCCGCCGGCTGAATAAAATAAAAGAAATCAAATTAAAAACGCGTAAAATACAGCCCGCGTTTTCGTAAATTTTCACGGATTGTTAGAAAATTATGGTTTTGTTTTGAAAATGAATTCTTCAAACTGTATACAGGACATTGTTTTCGTCGTACTTCTGCTACCCTTTTGGCAGATTCTGGAGCGGACTTAACTGTTCTCAAGCGACATGGAGGATGGAAGTCGAGTGCTGTAGCAGAGGGGTATATAGAAGATTCCATTGAGAACAAGGCAAAACATGTGAACGCATCGTGGAAAACATTAAATTGCAACCATCAGTTAATCCATCCATGCCACTGTCTGTCTGTCTATCGCGCCCATCTACATCCAAACAACGAGATTCACCGTCACATTTTCCTCAAAATAAGCCAGATTCGGACATTATTTCAAACACACAGAATATAAAATCTACAACAATCTCTATTCCTAATAAAACTGTAACAATAAATTTTCATAATTGCGAAAATGTCTCAAATGTAAATATAAGTATTTAGTTGTTTTATTATTAGATACTATTTAATTTCAATTAAGTTGTTTCTCTATGTTTTATTAAATAATAATATTACAATAAAATATGAGGCGCCTTTTATTTTATCATAGAGGGTGATGAAAAGTAGAGTGTATCACACGAGCGCAAAATATATTTTTGGCTCGGGCGACGTACTTTGAATCCCTCGCTACGTTCAGGATTCTACTAAAGAATCCTCTAGAATCTTCTACTCTAGAATCCCTCACTTAGCTCTGGATTCAAAAAAGCGCCCTCGCCGTAAAAATATTATTTTGCTCCCTTATGATACAATCTACTATTTATTGATTTAATGTATTTTTATGCATAATTAAAAAAAAAATAACATTCGGATAACCTTCTCTATATAAATTATAAGCGTGCGAAATTTCATACTCCTCCGTCCGCGCAATTTTCGTAAAAAAGGGGTACAAAGTTTTTGCTTCACGTATTAATATATAGATACAATACAACAAATTCAATAGCATCACCACACAAGTTGTTTAAGAGATAAAATCCTCTATTCCTCAGTGGTTGAAGATTCCGGCTGATTTTTGGGGTCGATTAAGAAGATAGTATATTTTCTATATGAATTTAATAGGTCAGGTTTATTAATCGCATACGCTGTAGATTTCTATCAAAGTAGGTATGTTACTTTAATTTTCATTTCATGTTTCAATTAGATTATTGGCGTTATGTAAGAACGAGTTAAGCGAAAAATTTAAAAAAAAATAGTTTTTAATGCAGATCGATTCCAGGCATGACAAACTATGTATTCTGCTATTTTTGTGTTCAAAAACCACTTCTAGTGCTTAGTAATAAGGGGTGAATCAAGCGACATGTGAAAATATGTTAGAACTTTGCACACATTCGTTACGTAATAAAGAATTATGCGCCTAAGTTACTGTTACAAAATACAGAAACAGGATTTTAAAATGCATAAACGAATTATATCTACAAAAGTAGTAGATAATCCGTTTAACTTATTTATTAAAAACGCAATATCGAACTAACCGCCTAAAATGGCCGTTAATTCGTAAATAGATCAGAGTTAGGTTTTTAGAAGTTTTTTATGTTGAGAAGGTGTGTTTTTAGTTTTGTTTATTTTGAACGATATTTGTATGAAGTTGATGATTACGAAATAAAATTCAAAATCATTTATTCAGTTTAAGCTTCAAGTAGCTCTTGTGAATGTCACTATGCCATCGGTTCGTAAGTCTACTCTGGGCGGGTGATCTTGTACTGAGAAGAAACGGCAAGAAACTCGACAAGTGTTCAGCTCTTTTCTCCTTTACCGCGTCAAAAAAATTGGAAAATGCCCTATCATAGCAGGACACTGTCCATTACAAAAAAGCACAAAAAATATATAAGTAGGTAAGACAACCACAACATGTAAAAAAAAAATCTAAGTTAACAAATTTACATCAGGTAAAAGTTTCAATTTCCACAATGTCATAAAGTACCACTAAAGTACTCTAGTAAAAGTCAAAAATTGTTTAAGAAACACAATGTCAAATTAAAGTGAATAATACTAAAAATAAGATAAGTATGCAAGACCAGACCAGCCTCCATTAATAAATTAATAAATGGCATTATTAGTTTAATTTTAAATAGAGATTAAAAACCGATTGAAATAGTTTTAGTTTTATACCTAAAGGATAGGGAGACAAGCAAACAAGTTGATATTATTGGGGTATTTGACTATAAAAATTTATTTAAATTTATGTGTATTTCGATTACGAAAATTGCTGATTACAGCAACGCCATACAAGATCATCTTAGAGAAATGGTATATTTTTTGTTTAACTTGAGAACTTTGCATTAAAATATTGTATTTAATTTTATACTGCGTTTTGTTTTACCCGAAACAAATCGTATTAAAGAATCTAACGATAATAATGTCGTATAGTACCTACGTTATTCAGAAATTTAATTAATCTGTATATAACTAAAACACATAAACGAATTAAGCGGAAAAATGGCTATATCTTTTAAAGTACATTCTGCACCGTAATATATTCTTAATTAAACTAGACTACATACACATATTACTTTAAAGTAAAAATATCATACACGTAACATAAATAATGAGCACACAGCGACAATTTTAACTTAATCTGTTCTTACATAACGCTTTCCAATTGTATGTATAATCTCTAGCTCCTCCGTGCTTTGGAAGACACGTAAAACCGTTTTTCCCGGCTGAATTAGCAGTCGTCAACAACCGCCAATCTGCACTGGGCCCGCGTCGTGGTTTATGGTTCTCCCTATCCTTCGGGAAGACTCTTGCCCCAGCAGTGGAGACATAAAATGAGCTGATTATCATGATGATTTCAATTGTGTATTTTGAGCACTTTGTGAAAGGGTACCGCCGCGTTCAAGTGTCCGTTTTTCCTTTTGTGATTACGAACTTTAAAAAAGGTCTTTAATCAAAGTACCTACATTAGACGTTTAAAAGCCTCTCTGACCATCGAACCTTCGGCATGTCACGACGGCTCTAATGTCTTTTTCCCGACGCACGGTTACAAACAAGCGCTAAGCTTTAAGATACACTAAAGGCTTCCAACACAGGGTGACCACAAGTTTGAAAAGAAGGAACCCTTCTTTCGCATAACGTCGATTGTCCTAAAGACACTTGAAATATCGCATTCGGCATACATGATAAGAAGCATCACATAGGTAGTATTTTTAATTCATAACTGTTATGTATTATCTTACTTTCAAACTTATTTAATTTGTATTAGTGACTTTGAATAACAGTAAACAGTCCGATAAAATAGGATTCAGAAGATAGCATTTTATTTGTAATTTATTTATTTTATACATAGGTACACAATATATTAAGTATATTGTGTACCTATATTTTAGTTGCGATAAATGATATGGAAAATCTATAAAATGTATTAAATCTGGATCTAATTTAAAGGTTTGATTTTAATTTTATTTGTAAATTCCATAATTTAATTTAATTCATTTATATTTTTATTATTTATTTGATTTTGTTTTGTAAACAGTCATGTATCAATTTAATTTAGTAATTTTCTCTGATATTTGTGTTATACCTACTTAGTTCACTCGCTTATTTTTATTGCATGTAGTCCTCACCTGTAATTGCAGTGACATTTGGATTGCGTTATTATAGATGCATTTCTGTTGTGTAAATTGTATTGGTGTTCACTGTGTCGGTGTCCGATCAAATAAATAAATAAAGATTCCATACAAAACATCAATATTCATTCGACCAAAATGTATGGAACAGCTGATTTTTATTTTCGAGTTATGTAGTTGATCCAATAGTAAGAGTTGTTCGTTTGTATCACGGGAGTAGTCATCTAGAAGGTTTGGATGGTGATAAAAAAGTCACCCTGTATATGTATATTTATATATGTGTATATCCATATTTATGTATTGTATATTAGTGAATTCAATAACCCATCAGGTTGAAAAATGTGTGTCTCCTCTTATTTACAAATTTTATAAGTATTTAGAAAATTCGTTATATGCTGTGTTTTAGTATATAAGTTTGTTAGAGCTATAAATTTTGAAATATATTAAAATAAAATAAAGTATTATAACCACAATGTTCGGTTGTAGTAAAGCTAAAACACTATGTAATTCACATAATTCACCAAGCTCTAAAAAAAAACAGTCTAAAGTCCTACTTATTTCGAAACTAAAGCCACCCTAGGCACGACAGTAAAAAATGTTGAGAGCATTCGGTTGATTTACAACATTCATTCCTCGTCCGATTTCACGGCTTGACCATACACGCTCCAACTATCTTCCAACTAGAGACACTGTGTTGATGCGACGATAAACTTTATATAATACACGCAGTCAAAGAATCATCCAATAGCTTTTATTGTTTGAACTACACTAACAGGACTACGTCTGAAGATCAAATGCGTCTTCCATACGACTTATAAAGCTATTAGTTTTAACGAAAATCGTGTAAACAGACTACTTTTTTGACTAGACTACCAAACAAAAGTTAGAACACTAAGTATAAGGCATTTTTCTTCTTCTTATAGAAACATTTAAGGGGAAAGTAGGAGGTTAACAGAGCTTTAGTGTAATATGGCTTAAAGATGTAAAGCTTCATCTGCACACGACTATACTTACAGTATCACCTTGCCCAGTTTCTGAATGGTTTACCTTTGAGGATGAATGCATACGCTTTTAAACAAAAAGTTGTCAAACGCATCCTTAAGGCGACGCACCGTTAAACAATAAATCTCATACGGAGCGTTTGCGCCCCGTGCCATAAGAAAAAGACTAATCTACTAATAAAATTTAGATGCTTAATTCGGTCTAGTTAGCCTGTAAAATGCAAATCTATGTTTGAAAAAACATAAAAAAAAAAAAAAGAAATACAGTCGAATTGATAACCTCCTCCTTTTTTTGAAGTCGGTTAAAAAGAGGTTACTTTGATATATTTTCTCTGTTATAAAAGTTGACAAATCGTGTTTCTGCAACTAGCGAAATAAAGTCAATTAAATGGAAAATCATGTCATCAAATATCACTTTCATATGTTTTGTAATTGTTGGGAAAAATCAAGATCCCGCGACGTAAATTTCCAATGCGTCGCCTTAATGTACAAGGAAACTAATATCGCTTGATAAATATTCAAAACAGGCCGGAAATCGATATCTGCTCCAACTTTTTTATAAAAACCTTATAATGTTGAAAACAAAACAGAGCAGAGGTTTATTGGGGTAACTAACGTTCGAAATTTGAAACGACATAATTCACTTGATATATATGAACAGGATGGTGGGCCGTACCATAATAATATTCCAAAATAACTATGACAAACCTTTTAAAGGTGATACGAAGATGTTCTTTTGGACGTTAACATGATTCATTAAAGGACGAGATAAGGTAGAGCGGTGCCTTATCAAAGATAAAACATATTTATGTTCACATAAAACTGTATAAGATGCTAAATAGTGCAGTGACATTAAATATGTTAAAAGTTCCGATAAAGAATCGTTCCGTCATAAAGCAGAAAACAAATCACACGCGGAAAACGATGGTATCGTCCGAAACATGAATTTTATATCGCCAAATTTGTCGACCATCAAATGTTTTTAGGTAATGGTCTCGTATTCTAATCAGGAGCAAGCGCTGCTGCCTCCAACAATCGGTGTGTATCCTCGAAATTCTCTCTGTTCGGACAACCGACAAGATCGTTTACAACCTGTTTACAAAATGGACTTGACTTTTTTTTAGTGTTGAGGCGTTATCTGCGTATAAGACTGCTCTGACAATTTTAAGTGCCCCGTCGAGTGGTTGGTTGGTATTTTTTATGCCTCTCCGGACCTTCAGTCACCCCGTTAATGGGCCGTGTAAAATTATTAATAATTACCACACGTTTCTGGGGACGCAACCTCAGTTAGAGCTTTGGGTTCCTAACTGATAAGTTACTTTAGTGATAACTAGAGTAGTAAATTGTTGTGGGTTAAGTAACATTGTGTGAGATAATTAATATATATAATTATAAATTTATTATCATTATATAGTTATAATTATAGATTTCGATAGGGAAATACTATTCTTTTAGAGAGACAAAAATAAAAAAAATACTTTGTTATTGACATTGTTTTTTTGACTAGTGAAAATTTGCAAGATTAATTTTAATATTTTTAGGATCACTATAAGTGGCAACTACTACTAACAATATTGTTATACCTAAATATACCTAAATCTCATAACCTGAAACTATCTGAAAAATAAATACATATAAAAAGTAAGAACTCTCTGATATACATGGGATGTTGAATTTTTGCACAGATGTAGACAAGAGACAATTTTTCTAAACACCCTTAGGATCGCGGGATACGGTTGTTTATCCGAAAGAGGACGCGGGCGGTCGCCACTATACAACAAACCGCCACAGAAAAGAAGAAATTATGTCAGTTAATTGTAATCTTGGATGGACAAAACACAATCGCATTGATAGTCCACAACTGAGCTTCGACGTAAATAAGAGACTACAGCGCATTGTCCAGCACGCGAGTCTTATGTTAACGTAGTAGAGGTCAAATTGCGTTGTAAACTCCAAGCTGTTGTTGTTACCGAAATGTTTCTTTATACGCTTTTAAACGGGCCGTCATTAAAATCACGCGTACCGAATAAATAATTAGGTACACGTGCCCTGAACTAAAATGTTTCGTCTTCATACCGCATTCCTTCGGCTTGTTTTTACGTGATAACACTGGGTATTGAAATGCGAATATTGAGCGGTGAGGCCTGGGGCCTTGTAACGCGTTACACGTACCCAAGGATTTACAAATTACCTGATTCTATCATATGTAAGTACGTGGATATGGTTTGAGGCGAATGCGAAATGTGAATTTTATAATCGTTTTGTTAGGATTTTAAGATTTATTGTGGTTCATAAAATATCCGAAAATAACACATAAGGTATCAACGCACAGTGCTAAATTGGAAAGAGGAATGTAGAGCGTGGTGATAGAATGATTCGGATTGGCCAAAACATGTCGGTAACATACCGTGCTACTATCTGTTATATTTCATAATGGAACAGATGCAATTATAGTTTATATTGTCATCAATAGAAACAACGAAGGTCTCGCAACATCCGTAAATCATAATATAAATACTTTTCTCACGTATGTTTCTTTTGAGTTGGTAAAAAAATAACAATCGGCACCAACTGCCCTATAAAATATTAGCCAAAACAATTTAATCCACTAAGGTTCACGATAGTAATAAAAGCCTTAAGTGTCAGCACAAAAAACGTATGTTCGTTGGTTGGACGAGACTAAAAACGTGCGCAAAGAAGTAGGTCCGGCTAATAGAAACGAATCACCTCCTCTTTGTTGAGTGGCCAGTTGGCGAGCTGTTGAGTGGCCAGGCGGTGTTTTGGCTTTGAAGTGACCATTTTCTCGCGTGTGTGCTGCGTGGACTACCCAATCCCGATGCGAACGCCTCGGAGAATCTAGTTCCCTTCCAGATTCTCCTGAATGAGGTGAATGCTTAATTAGAACGGGGCACGCATTAGTGCGTGATGCCACCCTCTCCATAAATCCTCTGACGGATTTGCGATCACACGGCTTGAGAAACCCTTTAAGATTCTCGCCAACCCTCAAAAAAGTCCGATGACGCTTAAAATGCCGCCTGGGGCAACTCTATCCAAAAGATATAAGATCTCGCAGAACCCAGTAGGGGGCGGGGACACGCTTGCGTGATGCTATCCCCTCTAGCAACCCTCTAAGGATGTTCGATCACCATGGCTTAAGGAACCTTTAGTATCTCGTTTAATAAAAGGCTGGTTACGCTGTCAACGCCATTGACGGCTAACAGTACAGTTTGACAGTCTTTCTAAAAAAGGGTGCATAGTTCGAGTTTCAATTTTAATAGTTAAAACTTTGCCAAACAAATTCTTGTTTTCGTTAACGTGATCGAGTGAGGAATAAATCTCACACTAGGCACCCAGTATTCCAGGAGCAGTAGCTTCAAATCTAATTTTAAGCGACTAAAGTATGGAACATAACTGCATTGTTGCACCTGAAAAGAGCATAATGGATTGATAACATGATGGTTCCATGCAGTGTGAGGTTACGGCGGCCCCAGTATATGTAATGTAGTAGACCAGCTAGATGATGGAATAAAGCGACATGTCTTGGGTAAAATATTTTTATTTTAGTAACTCATTTCGATTATAGTGTAAGTACGCTACAAAACACGCTACCTTAGCATTGACCGCAATTACTGAAGCAAAATACTGAAAAAAAAAAAATATTTAAAAAAACACACGCCTGCACATCAGACTACAAACTACAGAGTACAAACTGTCAAATTTCCTCAATAGATCTTAAACTTCAGAATATGGTTGAAGATGTATTGAAGAGATTTGACAGTTTTGGACTCGTATATATTATCTATATTATCTAGAAGGTTTGGTCTCCAAACTCTAGTATGAAAGTGGTACTCAATGATGATGATGATTATTATCTATACATTAATACGTGAAGCAAAAACTTTGTACCCCTTTTTAGGAAAATTGCGCTGACGGAGGAGTATGAAATTTCGCACACTTATGGTTTATATAGAGAGGAGTACAAAATGTCAATTTTTTTTTTAAATATGCATGAAAAATACATTCTATCAATAAAACAAACATTACACACACACACTACCATGTATTTGACACACACGCTTAACATGTACCTATTTGACACACGCTTAAATACTCTTTTCAAAAATTTCAAAAGTGGCAGAGGAGCAGCCGATATCTGTAAATGCCAATTCAAACTCACATTCTATCTTTTTTAATTTTTCTTTTTAAAGTTTCGACCACTAGGCGACCACTAGTCTATGTAATAGTACGAGAAGAAAAAGCTTTGTACCCTTTTTAAGCACGGTTCATATAAAGAAGGAGTGCAGAATGAAAAAATGTATGTATCATATAATTTGTATTAAGGGTGCGCCGACCGAAAAATGCCAAAAATGCAGTTACGGTTAAGTAAATATAATTGAAAATACTATCGTATTAAATGAACAAAATATATATTTAGTATCATAGGGAACGTGTTTACAATTTGTCAGAACCATAAATTCATAACACGCTATAGTTTTTTCTACAATATCATTTAAGTTGGGCAAAGATCATGAAAACGAGTGGCGGCGTTTAGTAGATTTCTTATAGTTTATCTAAATTATTGTACCTCTGATTTTGTCTAAACAATCATCAATGGATAAACTACAAATTGCTAGACTACATTTTCGATTCATCAAGTGGTTATTTAAATAATTATTTTTTATTAAGCACCTTAAATTCCCCATACAAAATTAGTATGGCCGCGCGGCATCAAATAAATATGGACGACGACATTTCAAATAAAACATATGACACTTGTCACTTACGGATGGCGCACCCTTAAGAGCGTTTACGCTGCACACTAGCGCCACTAATGAAAAAAAACATATCTAGTAATTAGAGAAAGAAAATCAAATTATGCTCAACAAACTATTTGAATGAAGTAATTTAGCATTTTTACGGCACCTAATGAACACCTCACATGTTATGGTTTAGTTAAATAAGACGTTACGGCCACTTTTAACTATAACGCCATATTTAACTATACCATAACATGTCAGGTGTTCATTAGGTGACGTAAAAATGCTAAATTACTTCAATCAGATAGTTTGTTGAGCATAATTTGATTTTCTATCTCTAATTACTAGATATGTTTTTTTTTCATTGGCGGCGCTAGTGTGCGGCGTATACGCTCTTAACATTGTACCTATGTTTAGTGAATTACGTTCGAATCTCGACCACTAGTGTTTAAACAAATGTAGTCTATCTTTAGAAATAAATAAATTAATTAAATTATTTGACGGAGCTGAATAAATATAATAGATGTTTGATATTATTTTTTTTTAAGTAACCTACTTTGTGTCCCACTTCTGGGCAAAAGTCTCCACTCGTCTCTATCCTGGGCCACCTCATACCAGCCCAGTAAAAAAGTGGTTGTTTCTATATATATATTGATGTTATAACCTAAATAAAGAGTCTAAGAATTAAATCTGTCGTCACAAGCCAAACTCAAGAGGAACTTAACATTAATATAATACATTATATATATAAATCTATCGCTGTTCGTTTGGGTGGCTAAAACTCGAAAATGCCTAGACAGATTTGGCTAATTTTGATTTTGAAATATTTGTGGAAGTTCAGGGAAGGTTTTAACGGTGAGAAACATAAATATAAGTAACGGGAAATACTAAAAACGACAATTTAATTTTCCAATACAAAATGATTTGGTTGTTTTGTTGTCATGGAAACTGTCAAAGTGGTACGAAGTCCGCCGGGTCACCTAGTTCTTAATAATATTTAAAAATATACTAGAACGCAATCAATAAATCAAAGGCACGCAAGATGACGTCGCTCGTGCAACTGTCCGTGAACTGCCGATGCCGCGGCGCACACATCAATTGTGAGCCGTACCAACCAGCCTTTATACCCACTAGCAGTCTCATATAACCGCGATAATTAGTTTTCGGCTCTTCGCCAGTCACGAATGGTACATTCCAACGAAACGCCAACTCATCTCAAGGCTTATCTCGGTAATATACAGGCGAGTTTTTATGTAAGCACCATTCCTATCCGAATCGGTATCCGAGAGAGCTAGCTTAACAGTTCCGTTAATATAGCCGGCAAGAATGTTACCGAGATAACGCAAAGCGACTGCAACAATAAACCTTTTACGGAGCAATCGCAAATTCGGCAACTCTGTTAAGCATTATGTTGAAAAAATTGGAGACAACACGAGAAATGCTAGGAATTTCTCTTGAGAATTTTTGAACATGTCATAAGAAAAACAACGCATCATTCAAGTAAACAATTATAATTTTTTGCTGGACGGTCCGACGAATCTCGACTTTTGAAATAAAAGGGAAATTTTATTGCGAACCCCTCATATTTAGAAATGTTTTCTTCAAATTAGTCCGACATCTATCGCAACTCGGACGGCATTCACCAGATACATTTTTTCTTCGTGCTCCTTAATTGGGCTTAAAATCCAAAGCTCTTCCAAAGGAATTCTCTCGACGCCAACATATTTATCAGCAAAATTCATATGAACATCACACCGTTCGCTGCACATCAACGGGATGGAAGTCATGGAGGCCAGTAGACCAAATCTTCCGTATATCTTCAACTCTTCCATCAAAACTTCCCACGGGTACACTTCATTAACATTGATTCCCATATCCTTTAAATAATATTCCAGGCTGCTATAGTACACTTTGATAGCGTTTATGTAATCGTCTTTTTTAATGCATAGATTACTGCACAGAGTTAGGAAGTAAGTCAAATCACTAACCAATGATGCGCATCTGTATAACTGGAAGTCGATAGCAACAGCTCTTTCCTTTGAACAGAGAAAATTTGGAATCCACGCGTCTCCGTGATTCAAAACAGGATGGTCTCCTTGATACGTGGTCAAATCCACGAGCTGGTCATAAATGTTATCAACTAACGCCATAAACTTTTTATAATAAATACTGTCGGTGCCTTCATATTCACTCAAAACTTTTATGTTAATGGCGATGGCATTCTTCAAATACTGAGCGTACCACTCACGATTAAAGTTGTTGTAATACAACTCCGGAAGATTATTTATTATAGTCGAAAACTCTTGTGGCTTTTTTAATTTTAATGCTATAGAAGCAGCGTGCATATGAGCTAATGTTTTCAGGGTTAAGTCTCGTTCCAATATTGTTGGCTTACCCGAAATTGGTGCATAATTCTTTTCGGATAAATCTTCCATCAATATGTAATCGTCATCATCTCCCGTATGGTGTGAATAGCATGTTGGGACATAATCTTGGATGCTTTCTTTGGCACCTGTCGATTTTTGTACATCGACGATCAAGGGAAGGACTTCTGTTAAGAAGAAAGCCTCTCGATGGAAATACAAAGCACATCGTAAGCTTTTCCTTAGTAAGCGGTCTTTGACCAGTCCTTTGGCAACAAAAGAAGCTTCATGTTCAGAGCCTTTGACCTGAAGTCTGTACACAGCACCAATGAGGCCCTCACCTGCAGCAGCGGCTGGACTCACAGTTATCGACTTGACATTATCGTTACTCTTAGTTTTCACTTTGAAATATTTATCTATCACATCTTCAGTTAATCTTGTTGATATACAACCAAGTGTTAGCCCCGCCATAGTTTCGATGTGACTATTAATTTGCATGCATGCATTAATTTATATACTCCGAGTGAAATCAAAATTTGCTTGCAAACCTGTTATCTTAAATATTGGATAAATAGTGTGATGAGTGGGTGTCTGGTGTGTTTTAATGTGACTTTGTCATACCTAATTGTTTGTATTGTGTGATATGGTTGGTTTTGATAAGGTTGAATGTTAAATTAAGCAACACTAACACCATAGTCATTCTCAAATAAAGAAGGACATAAATAATGTTGTGTTTTATCTATCTATCTCTTTTCTTTTATCGTGGACACCAAATAAGTCGCAGATCCAATCGAAAAGTCTAGACTAAACTGTGCTCTATATTATGAAATATATTTTAAAAACTTTTCTTTCTTTATATTCTTTTGAACAAGCAGAAACGGAATCATTTATTTATCTTCTCGAGTACTTATAATAATATAGCTTAGTAAATATTAACTTCTGATAACGCATCACGTTATCAATACTGCCTCCCAAGCTCCATGCAAACAATTGCTATTCCAAATAGATGATAAAATTTGTTTGTTGTATCTCAAGCGCGTTTGTTTAGTGCGGGGCATTTATAAATAGTCCGACCTACCATGCAGTAAATGATTGTAACTATCACCTGTTTGTATCAAAAACCTATAAACCAAAGTCAATGTCAAAATTATCTATTCATCATCATCATCATCATCATCATCAGCTCATTTCACGGGGCACGAGCCTTCCCTATGGATGAATAGGGAGAATTGGCCATAAACCACTACGCGGGCCCCGTGCGTATTCGTAATATCTATTCAAGTTAATTTAAATATTAAGTAGTTTAAAAAAAACTTTGTTAGTAGCGCACTTTGTAAAAATAGCATAGTCCCTAATAATAGTAATAAAGTAAACGAATAAAAAGTCACTTACGACTTTATCATGATAATATCAGATAGCGGAAGCTTTACTCGTGCTGAAAATTTTGCTTTTTTTAATTTCATCTGTGACTATTTAATCACATGAACTATTCTCCTAAAATCCGAATTTGAACTTACCTTAGTGGCTAACTTACTTCGAAGACTGACTAGCTCGCTTCTTCTCGTTATGTGCAGAGGGCGAGTTTAATCCAACATGCGATCCCGTTAACGACAGAGAATTCGTATTTAAGCAAATTGAATGAGGGAGTGGAAAGAGGTGAGTTACAATTTTGTCATACAAGCTCTCGTTCTCATTAACGTGATGGAATGGCAAATAAAACTCGAAATGTATCAGCTAGAGCTATGGAGTTCTACTTTCACTATTTGAACGGTCGACTACATGGTTTCCAAACTTCGTCACTAGATGGCACTGCTTTTTCAAAACAAACAAATCTCTTACAAATTGTATTCAAAGTCAGTCAGTAAGTCAGAGTTTTAGTATGTACATCTTTCTTACATAAAGAGATAACGCGTTAAACCCACGTCTTTACATTTACTTTACGTCTTTGGTTCGTAATATGTCATAGCACAAGAATATTGGCTTTGGAATAAAAGCCTGAAATAAAATTTTACACCAAACAGCCAAAAAAACATTACAGAAGAAAATCTATCTAAAAAGTTATTTATAACGATCTAGCAACCGCCAAGTTGAACATCCACACAACACATTAGAATTTATTAAAAATATTATTGTACGTACCTACTAAAAAGTCTACTGTCAGTCACGAACCTCATTGCACCTATTTACTATATCGATATCGATTTCATTTAATGTCAGGTTGGAACATCCTTAATGGGTCGGACAAGGTAATCTTAATGGAGATGCGGAGTACCCTAAGGACATGCGTAGGGCTGATGGCTCGGTGGGAGTCACGGACGGCGCCGCATCGTGCCCGCTATCTGCAAAACTACGTCTAGATTATGGGAACAAAGGCCTCGTGCTACAGATTCCTTCTTTTTATCTAGATAATGACGGGGGGGTTGTGTCGACATTGATATCGACATTTTGAATGTCGATATCGATGTAGAAATAATAACAACGCTTGTTTTGTAGTCGATACTTGGAAAATAAGAACGTTGTGAGAACGTGTGTGTATGTTCTACGTCCCAATGGCGAATTAGTTCTATTTCAACATAACTATTCACATCGACATCTATATAAACTAAAATAAAATGCATCTATATAAATTAAAATAAAATGCTGGTCGTTTCAGAGCGCATCACTTGAGAACGTTTGAACGGATTTAGATGAAATTTTAGAAATATCAGTCCATTTCCCGGACTAGGACAAAGGTCACTTTTTAACCTGGTAACCGAGTTCTGTGACAAAGTGGTGATAAAAATGAAAAGCGACATTTATGTACTAGAAACCTTATAATTATGAAAGTCGAAGCTACGAGCTATCGATTTTAAATGCAGAAATAATCGACACTTGTAACACAGAAACGTTATAATGCGCTAAATGATAAAAAATTAAAAAAATATGTAGCGCAAAATGAATTTATAAATGGTCACGCTGTAAATGATTATTCTTATACTATCAGTTCAAATATATGACAAACAGACTATGTATCCATTATTAAAAACGTACATTTGTACTCCTTAGGTTTAACAAAAAAACTACGGTACCAACATTATTACCTTTTTTCCTTTACCGTACCTTTTTAAAATTTTAATATCTTTTTCCAAAAATCTCTAGATAAATTAACAAACATTAATTTACGATAGCATTTGTATAATTTATAAACAACGCAAAAAGGTTGCAGCATTTAAAAAAAAAAATCTTGCCTATGGCATTGCCAAAAATAATAGTTTTGACCGATACATAGACGGGATGAGACGATAGAAAAGAAAATGTATCGATATAGTCTGCCTATCTCTTCCCATCCCTAGCACGAGTGTTTTTATCGTGATTACCTGTTGTAAGGGAGCGGGCAGTAAAAATAATTCGACATTAACTACTATGCGAGCGAATCACTGTCAATCCTGTATTGTGCAATATCTTCGGAGCTGAGCACTCTAGAGATTTCATTTGAAATAAGACATAACTATACCTAAAGAGGTATAGGCACGTGAGTAAATATATGTACGTCTGTACATTAACCTATCCAAAATTATTAAATTTCTTCACTTATGAATGAATAACCATGTTTATATACATAAAGACAGTACTAATTTCAATAAACATTCCCAAATTTTGAGAAGTAGCCCTAATGAGAAGTAAGCTTAATGAGAAGTAGCCCTAATGAGAAGTAACCCTAATGAGAAGCAGCCCAAGTGAGAAGTAGCCCTAATCAGAAATAGCCAAAATGAGAAGTGGTCATAATGAGAAGTAGTCCATTAGCGATCTTAATCACTACATAGTATAAAACAAAGTCGCTTCCCGCTGTCCCTATGTATGTATGTATGCTTAGATCTTTAAAACTACGCAACGGATTTTGATGCGATTTTTTTTAATAGATAGTGATTCAAGAGAAAGGTTATATGTATAAATACATGCAAAATATAGTAGCGAAACACTGATAATTTTAGAGATTTCACATTTTCTTGCGCTTACATTGCAAACGCTGGCTGAACCCTACGAGATAGATCAAAATAATATACTACAGTATTGTACACCTTAAAAGTCTACAAAAAAGTCCACGATGATAATGTCTATCCCTTAAGGATGACCCACAATAATCATTTTTTATTTCGAAGCGATTTTAAGCAATACAGCATTAATCCTCATTCAATGAAGTACCTTAAAAACATTGTGCAATTTAATATAGATCAATATGGCTCTTTACAGCATGTAGTTTAAATTAATATTTTCGAAGATTTTACAGATTTAAAATGCAGGGACATAGCGGTTGCGTGTGCATTGAACCCGTGCGAAGCCGGGGCGGGTCGCTAGTATTTCGTATAAATGAAGTTCAAAGTCTAAGTCTAGTATATTTGTGGTAGTCAGTGCAGGCGTGTGTGTGTACTAAATAAATCTGTCTAACTGTCCTAATTGATAACTTTATTGATTTTTCTTCACCTAACAAAGGGGGTTGATTTATTTATGCAATCCATTTTAAGCAATATAATGCTTGCTGCAAACCAAATAGACAATAAGAAATCAATAGCTCCATATAACAATATACAACTTTTTATCACAGAAATAAAAGACAAAATGAAGTACCTGTTTGCAACAATGAATATATATGGAAGATGCTCTTTCTATTTAGTAGATCTTTACTTGTATGTTTATTTTTATTATTAAAAGCACTGGGTTATGTAACCTTTAAAAAAATATAGAAAGAAATGGATGTTCTTGCTTGAAATGTATCAGAGTACTACTATTTTTCCAATTCAAAGTGGCTTTGTTGGTTTTATATACTTATTATAACATTGATTTTATTTGTTTGGTACTTGGATTTTTTTTTCTAGCACTGCATACAGCCTCAGGCAAATCTTTTTTCTTTAAGTTTTATAAAAGATAATCGTCTTTTCAAATGCATGTCAGTCTCGTTATACAAATAAAGATAAAGAAACATTTTTTGACCTGCAAAACACATAATAATTAAACATATAAAAATAGCAATGTCTAATTATGCAAAATAACAATTAAAAACAAAAACAGTGATATTGTAGTTAGACTGTATTCATCATCATCAGCTCATTTTATGTCCCCACTACTGGGGCACGAGCCTTCCCTATGGATGGATAGGGAGAACAGGCCATAAAACACCACGCGGGCCCAGTGCGGATTGGTGGTTGTTAACGACTGCTAATGCAGCCGAGACTAACTGCTTTACGTGCCTTCCGAAGCACGGAGGAGCTCGAGATGATACATTTTCGGTCACCCATCCGATGACCGGCCTTTGCTAAAGTTGCATAAACTCAGCACTCGCAGACCAGGCGCGTTAGCCCTGCGCCATCTTGCTCCTCAGACTGTATTAGACATTGTCAAAGCCATTGTAGGTATACCAAAGAGAAACTACATAACAACCCAACACCTGACCGACCTTCCATACAACAAAAGAAACAATTAAATATCGTAAAGGTCTTTGGAAAAGCGTTTTCCATACAATTTAAGACAATATATCATTACAGTAGTTGTGGAATAACAAACAAAGATTCCAACACAGCTGCCGCGGTCACATATGTATGACTACCCAGGATATTCACAGGAAATCGACTTTTATGTAGTTACATAAATAAGATAAATGGGATTTTTCTATGTAACTATACAAAGTAATTTACATAAATAACGACAAATACATATCCTCTTGCGTTCACGGATGCACTTCGCAAAATCGACACCTAACTACCTAGACTGCGCATTATAATTTGCAATATTGACATAAAAAAACTACAGTAATCACAATAATTTTAGGTGACGTTTCGTTTCGTAATATAAATTACCTTATAAAAAACCACTCGAAGCCATTTATTATTATTCGTAGCTTCCTGCTACTGGTGTTCCCGCATTTAATTAGTAACAAACGGCCTAACAAGCAATAAAACATGCAGATTATTGAAAGGAATAACAATAAAAAGGTGAAATAAGAATCAAAATGGCCGAGGTTACCTGCGCCTGCGCGCCACTCGAGTGGTTTTTTTTTTCTGGAGGACCGAACCACGGCGTCCAAAAGATAAAAGCCTGTTGTAGACACGAGTAAGACAAAAGCGGACCATGTTGTAGTTTTATTTTTGATTTTAATCCGTTTTCTTGGCTGGACCGTGTGGCATAGCGAAGTTTTTACTGCGAGATTTATAACTTTCGTCGCAGCAGCGGCGCGGCGCTGCGTCGATCATCCGCGGTGCGGTTTTGGTGTCAAGTTTTGCACCTCCTTATATGCACCTCCTATGTAACGTACATGACAGACAACTTTATGGCAATCCATGCAGAGTTCCTTTTGGCTTGAAGGAGTAAAAGTGTATTACATTATGCACTGGCATACCTTGCTTTGCGGTATAATGTAGGCAACATAGGTACGTTACGTACACCATAAGATTTACATGATAATCAAATGGAAATCTGATCAATAAAATATTGTTATTAAGGAGAAGCATAGCCACGGAACACAACGGCAAACACGCTCACTATTACAATGATGGAAAATAATTGCAAATATCCCCGCGACAATTATCATATTTTATTGGCTTTACGTATGTGCAGACCTGCAATGTCGACTTCTGTGTATATACCTACTTATTAACTCAAACAGGCTTGGTCAACAATATTATTTATGATCAATATTTTCCTCTTACATGTATAGTCGACCATGAAATTGCTTTATCACTTTTGACAAAAACTTCAATCACAATAAAATTTCGCTAAGGCTCATTGTCAATGATGACAACGTATCTGTCACTTGGTCTTTTAAACAAAAATTGAAGTTGTTGTTTTATTTTATGCACACAAAATTCACTTCTAAGGTGGTAAAGCAATTTCATTGTCGACTATACTTAGGGGTAGCCTTAATTTAATCGAAACGCACCTATTGATAAAACTTAATAAAGCGCTAAATCAATAATCTACTAAAACTATTTTAAACTATCTTTGCAAAATGGTTTTATTGATAACTTTGAAAAGGCGTATTAGTATACGCTACTATCATCAAAAAGGTATAATTACATTATTTAACCATAGTTTAAGACTACACGAAAAATATGAGTAAAAACCTCTGAATTACTGCAATGGCCGGTCTGCGCAATTAGTACGAACTGGTAAACGATCACACAGCCTAAACTACCGTTTAGGACATCTCAAAAAACTTACGAGGAGTATAAGGAGGCTCGCTCCCACAGAGAAGCGCTGCTCGGATTCCCCCCGCAAACACAAAAAAGCCTCCTTTGTCAGTCTCGCCTCGTGTGAATACAGCCGGTCGTTTTGTTCCCGTTTGTCAAAAGTGCATCTGTCGTCATCATTATAATTTCAGAACTGAACGTAGGTAGGTACCTACGCCTTTTATCTTTGACGTGCGATCGTCGACGGGCTGGCAGCCGACGTTTGGTGCAGATGATCTCTTGAGGCGGCTAAAAATGTACAAAAGTGTTTTACGGTAATCAATTAATAATTAAATACTTTTCATATCATTTTTGTATAATATTTAAAAGCACATCGGACAGCATTTGATTACAATCCCGAGTTATGTTAAGAAGTGAACTACGGTGTTATAAATTTGTACATGTTTACCCAGCAAGAGCTTATTCACTCAAGCCTTGAAGGAGCTCAAGTTAAGGGAACACTTAGGTATAGTTATTCCAAAGCAATGCAAATGTATCATCAGTTGATCGAAACAAACGGTAATGAGGAGAATTTCGCTTCATTGTAATGAAAACTGCCCGAAGCTCATTTGCATCATTCGATATTATGAAAAGCCGAACTGTATAATCAAGTAGCCTCCGGGGCCTGGCCTTAGACTCCATACTTCACATGTCTCAAATTACCATGAGAATCGTACCCTGCAGTCGTATGCGACTGGATGCATATCTGAAACGCATACCTAGCGATCTCGGCATAACAATGTAGTCTCTCATTTCTTTTGTCAAAAAATACAAACGCTAATTTTAGATATTCTCACTTTGTGTATTCAGACGACTCAGTGCAACGCGTCGACACTAATATATTTTCTAACTATATCTCTCATGCAACATTATCGACGCAACTATTACTATAGACTTTTCATAATAGAATGTACACACCTTCTTTCTAATCGACATGTAATAATCAGTAATCTACCTTCTTTTTATAACTGTCTGTTCCCTCTCACCAAACAAAGCAGACTATTCAAACAACTGACAGACAAAAAGCTACTCCGTCTGTAAGTAACAAATTAAATACACCAAAAATAATCAAGATCTTGTAATTATAGCGGCATAAAACAGCAATAACAAAACATCGTTTCCGAGACAAAGGGAATGATCGGCATTCGATACCATCGATACCAGCATCGAGTTATGATAGATTGATATCAGGAAAATGAGAATCCACTGAGTGACTTATCGATTTGATTAAAGCGAGCAGTTGGGGGTGGCAGTTGCCTCGAAAATTTCTCGGCGTTTCGGACGTTTGAACATAAATATTCTTTATTTTTAACTACATATTGTTTAACTGACCTAACTTGAGTGTTATACAAAAATATACTTTGTTAACACACAGATTGAGTCAATAACGCTTTGATTAGAGAATAGAAGCTGTATATCACGGAATGGGAATCACCAACCCCGTCTCAGTGGGGTTCAAGCCGCGGCTCAAGAATGCGTTTTTTATTACAACATTTATAATCTGCCGCAATTATTAACAGTTTCTACGCTTAGTAAAAACGATCAGAAACATTATTTTTAATGTCTCTACGTGGAAGCGCCATTCGTTGCCTTCATATTGGTCGGTATGTTTTCTATCAGAGATACAAGAGGCGCAGGAATGTTCAAAGTTTGATTGCGTCGACTTTTATTAAAATAATTGGTAACAACGCATAAAATATATGAAATAGCACGTAGTTACATACGTAGCACTTTCATTTCGATTAATGTAAAAGTCGAAGTTAATAGTACAGTTAAAACAACGATAGTTATAATAGTAATCTATACAAATCATCTAAGTAATTGCGACGATACGTGGTCTTGCTTTTAATACATCGACACATTAATCACTGTATGTAAAAATCTTGTTAAGAATGTTGTTAATTAAATCACGTATTTATTTTACGAGCTATATCCTTTAAACTGTGTTTTACATTTATGTGTTAAAAGGTCGTGAATTATGTTTGTTAGAACCACCGATAGCGCAGGTTCTTTTGAATGTATCTTTATTCGAAAACATTTATAGGTATCTTATCTTATCTTTATCTTTTATCTATCCTTTGGGAAGGCCTTTGTCCAGCAGTGAACGTCATTCGGCTGAGATGATGATGATAGGTATCTGTGATCATCACCTGATCATGGCATCTTCGAAAGAGCTTTCTTATGCATATCTTCTCTGGTGATGCTATTTTCAATAATAGATAGATAATCCTGAATAACTCAATAACTCTAATAATGATAATAAAATCAAGGTCACGGCATCGTTTAAATTCAACTAACCAAACATTCAACTTAATAATTACAACCACTTGAAATAATAACAATTAAAAAAGGATCAACATCGTATTGTCACACTCGGATGCGAATCTTCCCGTTGTTTATTTGATACATGGAGTACCTTACGTGGCGGCTGCGTCGGTGGCTACCTGCCCAACAAAAGATGGAATCAAAGCTCTATTGTGGGCACAATGCAGTCAAGTGCCTTACCCTACCAGCCTTTTGTTTGCTCCGACACTCGTCTGGTCGACGCTGGAGCCGGGATTAGTGATATGTAGTTTTTGACGAACGTTTGATAATGACGCAAAGGGAACGGCGTTAGGAGAATGTTAGGCAATTTTTGAAGTTTTTTCAACTAATACATTTTTCACTAATACATAATAATATTAGTTACAGTTATAAGCTTTTGTGTTTATTAAGGATTCAGGAGCTCGAGGGCGCAGTGGTTAACGCGCCCGGTCTGCGAGTGCTGAGGTTAGGCAACTTTCGCGAAGGCCGGTCATCGGATGGGTGACCAAAAATTAATTATCTCGAGCTCCTCCGTGCTTCGGAAACACGTAACGCCGTTGGTCCAGTCGTTAACAACCACATTCCGCACTGAGCCCACGTGGTGGTTTATGGCCCGTTCTCCCTAACCATCCATAGGGAAGACTCGTGCCCCAGCAGTGGGGACATAAAATTAGCTGGTGATGCTGATGATGTGTTTATTAAGAAGATTTTCTTAAGAGTTAATCGCCAACTGCTTAGTATAGTTGATTCATTTGTGATCTGTCAATTGAACATAGTCGGTGCAATTTAACTGCTTCTCTGGTGTAGTGTTGAGTGTGAGGTCAGTTCGATTCCCAGCTGAGTACTATGTGAGGGTGTGTGAGGTCAGTTCGATTCCCAGCGGAGTACTATGTGAGGGTGTGTGTGTGTGTGTGTGTGTATATATATTGTTTTGTACTCGGTTTGATTAGTGGTAGGGCTTGATGGTACGCCTGGAAAAAATTAAAGAGCCTTACATTTCACGTATTTGTGTAAGTATGTATTTCGAGGTAAATCATTTATACAAAAGTTCAACCGAATGTTTGAAGTGTTTTGCCAGTTTTTACGTTACTTTTTTTTAAAATTGTAAAACGTATGTTGCTATGCTTGATGATTCGCTGAGTCTATTGAATTGGGAATACCTAGTGTTGGTTTTTATGATGATATAAAAAAGGAGAAAAGCTCTTGAGAACTCGTTATCAGCTAGTGTGTTATACTCGTAGTACAAGGTAATTTTATACAACTCAAATTTGATAAAGTAAATAATATGATAATGCAAAGTCTGAATGTAAAAAATATTCGAACACTTTAAACTCAATTTTTTAATGACTTTAGTGATTTACGTTGTATGGATGAATAATGACTACATTTTAATTGTAACAACTCTGATTACAAATGACCAGCTCATTTTATGTCCTCACAGCTGGGGTACGAGCCTTCCCTTTGGATAAATAGGGAGAACGTGCCAGAGGCCACCACGCAGGCCCAGTGCGGATTGGTGGTTGTTAACGACTGCTAGTGCAGCCGGGACCAAATGCTTTACGTGCCTCCCGAGGCACGGAGGACCTCAAGATGAAAAATTTTGATCACCCATCCAATGACTGGAATTCGCGAAAGTTGCTTAACCTTAGCAATCGCAGACCGATCGCGTTAACCACTGCGCCATCCACCTGGGCGACGCATTGGAAATTTACGTGGCGGGGATCTTGATTTTCCACAACAATTACAAATCATATAAAAGTGATATTTGATGACATGATTTTTCATTTAATTGACTTCATTTTGCTAGTTGCAGAAACGCGATTTGTCAACTTTTATAACAGAGAAAAAAATATCAAAGTAACCTCTTTTAAAACATAGATTTGCATTTTACAGGCTAACCAGACCGATTTAAGCATCTAAATTTTCTTAATAGATTAGTCTTAACATACACTTCAATATTGTAGTTCATTTCTTTTAAATAATTTGTAGTTTTAATTTGAAGGAAAAAAAAAATTTTTCTTATGGTACGGGGCGCAAACGCTCCGTATGAGATTTATTGTTTAGCGGTGTGTCGCCTTAAGAGAAAACAACCTACATACAGAACGCCTTCATATTTACTTTTGTTTTCACAAAGAGTTAATAAAGTAGTTGTCAATATGCTCCGTGGAAACGTTTGCTTCCTTCCTAATTCCTGGATTCAGCTATAGATTACAGTAATTACGACTGATTCGAGATGTTAACACAACAGGGGCGGGAATTAAAATAACATTAGTATTCCACACAGGATATTTTTAAGTACACGGCATTTGTTCGGTGGCCGTGAAGAGATGTTCTATGGAATAACAAATACATAGATAATTATTGATTATCATCGATAATCGATAACTTATTTCTCTATTTATTCACTAGCCTTTAATCCGGAACCTCATTTGAGTAGGTACATTAATTTTCACTACTTAAAGGGAATAGTTTCTAGAAATCTTATCTTATACTAGCTGTGCCCGGCGGTTTTACCCGCGTTCTATTAGTCATTGCGTAATGTAATATAGCCTATAGCCTTCCTCAATAAATGGGCTATTTAACACAAAAATAATTTTTCAATACGAACCAGTAGTTCCTGCGATTAGCACGTTCAACCAAACAAACAAACAAATTATTCAGCTTTATAATTAGTTAATTAGTATAGATAGCCTGCTTTATATCGAAAACAACTTCATATCTTTCATTTTATTTTTATATTTATTTCTTACGGGTAAGCGGGTGCCTTCATCTTCAACTGATGGTAAGGCCAATGGTGGAAGCGGACTTCACCCGGAACCCTCAACTACTGAGGCACTTATAGCTATGCAGCCGCTGCAGACGTAAACAAAGAACCTTCCGCTTATATAATAACGCATATGAAATAGTATATATTATATACTATTTCATCTCCATCTATATATTTAGTTTATTGACATGTTCTGTCGGCTTGAACCGTGGCGTAGGTGGGTTGAGCAGGTCAGCATTCGGCTAATATGAATTCACATTGAAATCGTACGATAAGTAACTTTATGTTGAACAAATAAAGCTCAACTTGACAGCATGTCAATTTTGGCCAGTAATAACTATTGAAGAACTGGAAATGTTTAAATAGCTCTTGTCGATGATGGTTTTGATTCAAAGGCGTTACTTCACTTTACTTCGGCTTGTTGGTTGATTCAATTGTATGTACTTCTAGATTAATTTCTTCCGCTTATAAATTCGCTGTTATATTAATTATACTTATAAGCAATCAATATTATTATATATAATAATATTATATCAATATTATTATATAAAAGTGGCGTTATACTCGTATTACTATGTTAACATTTACGAATACCTCGTATAAATTTGAAATTATATTACATAGATAACTTTAACCTTTTACTATCGAGTCAGTTTGTCTCGCAACCAACAGTTCAAATACACAGCCTCCGATAGAGGAATGCAAGTTATCCCATTCTAGGTAATCCACAACCTATAAAACATAACTTTACCGTTACACTATTGGTGATATACATCGCTGTCTTTCAACGTACGTTCTATCGTAGCCGCTCAACTTTAACACGCAATGGTTTTTAAGCAGGCAGTTAATTTTAGAACGGGCCGAAGTGTCTTGGTAAATGCCACAAGTTTACTTTCCTATGGAGTTCAACGTGCCAATACTATGCAGTATGCACACACTTTATCTGGAAGGAGCAAATAACGCGACCTAATTACGCAATTGCTATAAGAATTAATAAAATCTCAATTGTGTAGGTACATAGTAACCTACGAAGAAAAACTAAACAATCGTTAGGTAATGGCTCGCTGATGTGATGTCAATAATACTTGTTGTTACTAATAAGTCGAATGGTTTTAAGTATTTGTAGTGGTTGTCAAATTGTTTGTTGCTATCTCAAGTATAAATTAACTTAAGAGCCTTATTACAAATCTCCGCTCTGCGAGACTCTCCCATCACAGGCGCAGTAGCGCCTGTGATGGCATCACGATGTGATGGGATGGGATGACGATGAGTGATGGGATGACAAATGAGTTATACATATAAGTACAAATATATGTTTCGTTAACGTTATCGAATTGTAAAAAAACTCGCACAACACTGACTAATTTTTCCTAGTGAAATATGTTATACATGGATATAACAGGGGGGTAACCACGAGCTCTTATAGCAGTATTATTGCAGTTGTGAGAACGAGACGCGTGTAGCGGCAAATATACACGCGTCTGTTTTCCACAACTGCAATAAACTGCTATAAGAGCTCATAGTCAGGGGGCAGGGCTTTCGTCCGACAAACGTTCAAATAAAAGAACGTCAAAGCATCACTATAATAAAAAAATCTGTGCTGAACCCGAAATAACCAATTAAGGAAACATGGGTCCTAATAACTACATATGTTAAGGTCCGTTTTCAATCATTTAATTATTTCAAAGATAATCATCATAATTCATCTGCAATAAAAAGTTTTATAGCAAAATATATCTGACGGTTATAAAAAATACACGCTTTATTAAATGATGTGTCTCGAGGCATAACTCCACCAATACTAAAAGACTTTTATGCCACAAGTTTATCTTTCCCGTTTATTTGTTTTTAAATAATTATTTAGTAAACACATAATGTTCCAACAAACTAATATTCATGAGTGAATGTGAATGGTTGGTTCAGAGGATTACCGTTAACCTAAAGTCAAACATTATTATCTATGCATAGAGAATAATTTTGGAAAATTATCGAAATTTTTATTTTTATAACGGCTACAGGATAGTTTTTTAATCTTTATTTATCTTCATTTGCTTTTGCATTCCTCAAAAACATGCAAAACAACTATTCGCAAACCTTACTCAAGGTTAGACTGCGGTAGATAGAGTCATAGCTTACATAATATGGGTACCTACAAATTTATCTAAGTTGTTTCTATTCCTTGTTTTTCTGTAACTTTAAGTAGACCAAATCCAAACACCAAATCAAAAAAAGTTCGTAGGTATCGTATGCTACGCTACGACGTTGTATTCGTTACAACTAAAAATCAAAAAAGAAATAAAGTATTTTAATAGTTCAGTTTAAATTAAATTAGGTCTACATTAACTAATCTTTTTTATGAAAAAAAAACAATATACCTAAAAGACTTAATTTGCCTTATCCTAATTTTAAGTGAAGTGAAGTCAATTCATTTATCCTACTTAATATTATAAACGCGAAAGTTTGTAAGTATGGATGGATGTTTGTTACACTTTCACGTAAAAACTACTAAATGGATTTGGATGAAATTCAGCATACAGATAGTTTATAACCTGGATTAACACATAGGATACTTTTTATCCCGATATTCCTACGGGAACGGGAACCACGTGGGTGAAACCGCGTTAAGCGCGTGACGTTAAATATAAACCTATAAAGAAACTTATTACCGTCAAACACTATTTACATTTCATAGTCATAGTCAAAGATATTTTTTTAAATAATTATAAACTTTAATTCAGTTTAAACTAAACATATAACTCAACGAACGTATGGATTTTGGAACAGCGTGCAACCAAGAAAAGCTTCCAAGAAACTGTAAAGGCTCGCTCTCTCTCTCTTCTTTTTCTGTTTACTCTTTTTCTTTTCTTATGAGCATAGGCATGTTTTTTTACTTTCGATTAGTGACAATAAACCACAAGCATCAGATAAAGAACATGATTAAGTAACAGTTGTATCAGCCTTAGTAACCAGCCAGCGAACTTAAAAGCAACTTGCCGTCCTATAGCATTTGGCATACATAATAAATACACTAGCTATACAACTTTGGTTTCTCAAGTACCTACTTTACCGAATTCTTTAAAAAATAACGTAATAAAACATGAAGGGTTACCTGCACTTACCTCCATGCTTTTAACGTAGGGAGAAATTAAACACTTAACACAAAAAAACATTGATAAGTCCCATACAAACGCAACATCGTCAAAAACAATACAGGCCAAAAGTCACACTTTGACTCCTTTTAACCCCGGCTGAGTACGAATGGAGAATTGCATTGAAAATAAGCTTTTAACACTGAAACTTTAAGTCTATTTTAGAACGGCTACACCAGCTCGTAACTTAAACATGAGTCGTCGCGACAGACCGTCAAGTTTTTCCCTCCATTTCCCTATAGAACGTATGCGCTGTGCCGGAGAAAACAATAAGCAAATGTACTAAAACCACGTAGTCGCCAGCATAAATACATTACTATGAACAAATCAACAATAACAACTGCACCAGAAATGTATTCAGGATGCCTAGTTAGAGTTTATTCCTCCTGAAAACCTAAGTCAGTTTCTTGAGAGTTGTTCTCAATCGAAAATCCGAACTAAATTTGACTTTAGTATTATTTGGATTTTATATACTTAGTTTTAACGTCAATAAGTGCCTGTAAATACTTATATTAAATAATGATTTGACTTTGACTTTGTATTTGCATTGAAGCAGCGTCGAAGCCTCTTGATGATTTTTTATGAAACAAAGTTTTGTATGAATAAAGTTTAAAGTTGATACATTGTCATACAAATTTTGCTTTCGTTAACGTGATCGAATCGCAATTAAACTTATAATAAGGCATCCAAAAATTTATCGTTTAAAAGTGCATTTTATATCGAATAAGATATTTACGATTTAGGTATATTAACCTCGTAAGAAACTACTAACTCCACCACGATACTATGTTAATGCAAGGATTTAAATACTCTCACAACAATAACAAATGCTGTTGGTCTGCGACTAGGCTTGACTTTCCGAGCTCGAGATATTTGAATTGGTCACTTCCCTTCCCAATAGGAATCCATGTCGTAGTATATAATGATCTTCCTTTCGTCTCTTATCAGCTCCATGTTTGCCACCTTATCAAAAAAGAGACAAAAACATGAAGAAATCATTATCAATAAATGAAATATAGCCATTGTAATTATAACGAGTGTTTCGCTTGACCCATCACACCCATCCGACAGCCTCGACGTTGTTGCGTCGGTACCCAAACGAATAGATGTTCGTGTTTAAAAAGACAAATCAGAGTTCAATCTTATGTAGACTTACGAACCGGTGACATAGCGACATTCATAAGAGCTATTTGTAGCCTAAATTAAATAAATCATTTTCAATTTTGTTTTTATTTTTTTATTTTGTGTCCCCATAGCTTTGCTATAGTACGCTGTACTAGAAGTACAGGCATACAAGCCATCCAGACAGCTTAGCCTATTATTAACGGGATAGCCTATTACTAATAAGTAGTAGATAAATAAATAGCCTTTATATAGTCCCACTGGTGGGTAGAGGCCTTCATCTTTGACATCAAGTCATCGCTACAATAAGATGATGCTGTTGGCCAACGAGTATACCTATTCATAAAGAGGCAACGTTTGTGACTTTGTCTGTTTGAGGAAGTAATCTCTGTAACTACCTTTTTGTATAATTCCAAAAATTCTTTCACTGACAGAATTGTACATTCCTTGCGGACATTAAAGGCTATATGATAAAAAATATTGGTTGTTAGAAATACGAAAATAACGTCGCGGGCAAATTGAGATAATCTAAATAATCTTAATAAAATGTGACAGTTGACAACTTTTAAAATCGCAATCCCAACGCGTAACTTATACTAACAAACGTTAATTTACAAATATATATCCAATTGTTTTTAAAAATTTAAACTTTAACGTTCTAAGCCAATAACGGCTATATTTGGCGCTCTAACTTTGAACCAATGAAACCAACCACTATAGATCGTATCGAAAATTACGAAAAACACCAGTCATACTGGCTAAATTAAAAACATCATATCTCATCAGCATAGCACCAAACATTTAATTGCGTCCGTATATTAGATCAGGTCGCTAGAAAAGGTCCGAGTGCCACAAAAACAGTTTTAGGTATATTTTTTAAGAGTTCAATTATTTGTCGGTACGGGCACGGGCGTACAATGCTTAGTTATTAAACTTTTGTAACGTGGCTTTTTCTGAACAGCTCTGGCGCATACCTGCGTCCTTTTCGACGTTTACCTGTGCTTGAGAGAGGGCAGCGGTGAGCCATAGGCTTAATTTGTTATAGACATGGTAACTATGTAAATTATTTTTTAACAAAAAACTTAGTTTGTACAAAAAATTACGTATGCTATAGAAAATAACATGGAATTGTTTTTCTTGAATTTAAAAGTCAAATAAATAAGTAAAACAACAACTGATAACGGTCAAGCTGCATGGAAGATGTCTATTGCATATACCTATATTTAGCTTTGTTTAAGCACGTCCAATATAAGGTGAAGTATCAGTTTTTTATCAAATTAATATATGTATAAATTTCAATTATGGTATTCAAATCTAAAACATTTATTGAATGTAGCCTAGGTTCTAAACTGAATCTACTCGATACTTAAATGCTACGACAAATAAGACCGGCTCAGCATTTATTGCAACTTCAAGAAACTTCATCATTTACACAGTCCGTTCTTTATTTATCAAAGCACGTAACGAAGTTTTCCCGCTTAAACTTAGAAAAGAAGCCATGTCTCCCGCCAGATAAGGCTGTGGGTTGCGCGGGCGCAACGCGAGCCTCAAACCGGGCGGACCAGTACACGATGGAAGCCAGTGTCGGACGGTTGTGTCTCGAGACCCGCGAGTGATGTCGCAGCATGGTTGCTGCGCGTGCCTTCCTCTGGTGCCTGTGCGTGCTCGCAATCGCGCCCTGCACGCCTGCCGCGCGCTCACACAACTCCCACAAGCACCACCCAGCCTTACCGGCCAGACACAAGCCAAAGCATTCGGAATTTGTTAAAGGAAAGAGTAAGTGCGCCTACTCAGTGCAGTGATAGTTTCTCAATTACCAAATATTAGTGCTTAAGTGTATACCAACAGGTACAACAACCGATTAGCCAGCCGAGCTTATCTCGACGTCGACGTTACTTAACATAGTCGGGGAGCTTCTCGCTGGTACGCTGTACCGCGACGCGCCCGCCTTGAAACAATTAAATCTCACATTGTATGTGACAATGTTTTCCGTGCGCGAAAGGGACGCGCAAGCGCAACAATATTCTTTGAGATGAAAGCCCGATCGAGAACTGGTAAGGTGTATGCTTTGTGAAACGATCGACTTTCATGGCGTCTGCTCTGCTCTCAAAGCTGGGCATTGTGAACATTATCTTTAGAAGAAAATCAAAGATTTTTAAACACAACTTACTATATCGGTAGTATCGGTTAGTTTGTTTCGACGTAATTCGAGCGACTACGTTGTTTGCATGCCACCGGTGTGTAATAAACACGTTTTGTATATATTTTGTTGTTTAAACAAATTAATTACACAACTTGTTCGACCCAATTTGTTATATATTACTACTGTGAAAAATACTTTATGTAGGTAAGAATTATTTCGAGTTTGATTTGCATATGTGTACAAAGTTCATTGTTTGTTTTGCTTAACGACATTTTTTTCTACTCAAAACTATTGAGGAAGCAAACACCTACGAATATAATGTGTTTACAATCTAATATTTATACAGGACGAAATGGGACATTTCGTTTAAAATTTCAGATTAGGTTACCTTTATTTGTGCATTGTCAAGGGCCAAGACACAGTAATATGCTTAAAAGGTTTACGTACAGGTACACAATATTTTTTAAAGATATTTTCCGGTTTTGTAGAATAAAGTAGTGCGCATGCTGTATGTTAAACTTTTGAAAACATACTTTGTATGACAAATAGGCTGTCTGACACTTATCAGGAAGATGTAAAACTGGATCTTTATATTCGATAATCTCTTGATATTGTGTAGGTAGACTTCACATACTTAATGGCGGACCTATTGCGTGTGTGTATTAGGCTTGACACAATAAAAAAAGTATTAATTTAATAACTGCCATTTCCATCAGTCTTTATCGGTATCATAAGTAACCCACTGATGATATCTCTAAATGAGACGTTTTCATTTGTCTGTGTCCCTTTGATATCATGTAGACCCATATTTAAACAAACAAAAGAGCAATACGGCCATGAAAAAGAATATATTAAATACTTTTTGTAAGTTTTTACTTTTTATGTTTTTCTATCAACGGTTAACGATCTTTTGTTTTTCGTTGCAACTTGTTTGTTGTCATTGAGCTGCTGTTTATCTTGGTATGTTCTCTTGTTTCTATATTTTCGTTATTCGTTATACGGTAATACATTTTACTGTTGATTTCCTCTTTTCTTTTGTACAGTTTTAATATTGACGTCTCCGTTATAATAGTGTTAAAGTTACCTATTTGGTCAGCTGCACTAAGATACCACTTCTATAAGTTTACTAACTCTACAATGCCATCTATTGATAATAATTTATGTATGTCGCCTTGTTCATAAATCATGCGGAAACCTCAAGATGAAATTCAATAAAACTTAACATGGACATATCATATACAAAGTAAAAGGCCAAAAGCTCAGATCTACGATTAAAAAGGCTTTGAGTACAAAGATAGGTAATCATGAAGTGAAACCTCCAAACTGTTAACCGAAACTGCAAAAAAAAGGTACCCTTTACGTACCTCGCCGCCCCCAAAAAGCCCGGTGACGATGACGCTGAAAATACCGTTGGAGGCAATCCGCAATCTCTCTCAAAAAAAAATATATTCCACTCTCGATCCAAACCAAACTCCTCGGAGCATCTTGCATCGTGTCCCCACGAGCAAGCTCGCGTGATGCCATCCCCTCTAGAAATCCTCTGACTCTAGAAGAGTTGTCTTGTTTGTTGTTTCGATCACACGACTGAAATAACCTTTTATGTAAAGGCCACAAGAAACCAACATCAATTTCTCACCATACATTTTTTAGTACATGTTCGTTGCCTAAATTTATAAACAAAACTTAACATCGTACGTATTTTGTGCGATTATTATAGAATTCCTCACGTACAATGCGTAGGCTTTCAAAGCGCCATTGTTTTTGTTATAAATTATATGTATCACGCATTGTGCGAGTCGAAGAATCAAATGACCGGATACCGAACTTTTGGAAATTAATAATGTCGATGTATATGTGTTAATTTTACGTTGCAACTTCAAAATGGAGACATTTGTGATAAATCAAATTTAGTAGCATTTAGTATACATTGATACTTGGGCAAACTTTGGCATTAGAAGGAAATGATATTTGTGCATCAATATTATCTTATGTACACAACAAAAACTTCCGCCTGATAGTTTTCTTTATTTATTATCAATAAATCAATTGCTTTCAATTAAATCGTTAAAATGTCTACATTGTTCATATTGTTTTCTAAAGTTTACGCGAACACTGCACATTGAAATGAAACAACTTTTACGGATCTACTCGCGTTTATGTTACACATTACTTATTTAATGTTTGTCCTGACGTTTCGAACCCTTTGCAGGGTCCGTGGTCACAGGGAGTCGAGGGATGTGTAAAATAAACGCGAGTAGATCCGTAAAAGTTGTTTCATTTCAATATATTGTTCATCTTTAACATCTTTCACCTTAAATGTAATTTCGGTTTAAAGAACTTTATTTCTCATTAAGACAATCGTCACTTACATGAGAAAATAACAAAATACAAATAAATTGAATATTTGACTCGAGGTGGGTAGTAACAATTAAATTCCAAAAGATGCGTTCTCGTTGCTGTTGTATTATATATAAGACTAAGTCATAATTAGCAGGCTATTTTTCTTTAATCAAGTTAATGCTTTAGTTTCTTGAATGTGATTTTTCAAATTTTTTTTGAAAACATTTAACGAGTTCGCATCTTTTATCTCATTTGGAAGTTTGTTGTACAACTGTGCTCTGTAGGGAAGGCTCGTGCCCCAGCAGTGGGGACATAAAATGAGCTGATTGTGATGATGATGTACTTATTGCGTACCTTTATCAAGTTATAGGTATACTAATGGTCGCCCAGTGGTCGAAATTCGCAATGTTTATACAATGTATTGTAACACATTTCTATACATGGTAAAAAAGAAAGTCCCGGTACATACGCGTATGTTTATCTGTTAGGACGGGCTCATCTCAGGAACCACTGCACGGATTTTGATGCGGTTTTTTCTAATAGATAGAGCGTCTTTCTTTACGTATACAAAACAACACGAGGGAAGCTGGGCCGGGTCGCTAGTTATATATAAATTGTAACTTTCTGCACTCTTTCTCCGTATGAACTTAACTAAACCAAATCCCACACCTCGTGCGCACAATTAGCTTAAAGTGGGATACAAAGCTTTTTATTCACGTTTTAATATATATTATCTATCATTATCATCGGTTGAAGGCGAAAGTAAAGGTGCCAACATGGTGCCAAACAATTTGCGGCGTCGTGAATGTCAACCTCCGAATGTGATGAGTCTTCTCATTTGTTTTGCCTTTCACTTCAGCATTCTTAGCTTTGGTTATGTGATGGAGACCAAATACTTAAAAATTGGTGTTAATGTGTCTTCACCAACACATTTTATGTCCCTACTGGGACACGAGCGTTCCCTATGGATGGATAGTAAACATTTTTCACAGCTTTACATAAATCAAATATATGTTTAAGTTAGAAAGTACGTTAAAGATTGTCAGTACATTTCTATTTTAATAAATAGCCTAAAAATATTAATGCAAGAGACAAATGACGAAAATTATAGTAGTCCTCTCGTGTTTGCGAAATCATATATGTATATCAGATACTCGTATATGTACATATCATATATGGTATGTTAATAGATTAGCTTGTTTGGAATGCTGAAGAAACCATATAGCTGCCTTACAGCTTGCTTAGAAACTGGTTTCGGCGCATAAGTGGCTGGTTCGAAACGGTACCTAAAGTAGTTGGAACCAAATAAATTTGTCGTACTCACATAGGCATTCATGGTGATAATATTAGTCATAACTAAAACGAAAAACCTACTAGTAAATTGCGCATCTGATATATGCTCTTAAACAAAATGTTTAAGCGCATATAAATATATGTAATTGACATTTAACACAAATGAATTTAGAATAGGAATTACAAATGTTTATATAATTTTTAACGCAAATTTTGTTGCGAACAAATTACTAAAACACAAATGTTGAAAAAATTTCCACGAGCAGGGTTTGAACCTGCACCCTTCTGACATACCGGGTCAGGTGCTCTTCCAATTGAGCTATCGTGGTTCTAACCAGCCCGCCGAAATTATTCAACACTATTTACTTTTTACTTTGAAAGCCAAAGGCGCCCATTCAATGTCAACAACTACCGTCATTAACATCCGATCATAATATTTTTACAAATACTAAAGATCAGTTAAGAAGTAGGCAAGCTACTTATAAATGTTTATATAATTTTTAACGCAAATTTTGTTGCGAACAAATTACTAAAACACAAATGTTGAAAATATTTTTTTTTCAACATTTTTGTTTTAATAGGAATTACGTTAAATGTCTTATCGATTTTACGCTTAACATATATCAGAAGTTAAACTATAGTTTTTTTTTCATACTGCACATACAAAATGAAAACTCCTTTTAGATTAAATAGTTTTTTTTTAAATGATAGTGTTTTTTACACTTCCATTCACAGCGTTTGCAAGTCGTGTTACGAAAGTTATGTAATTGCAATATCAAAGTGTCACAGACACTTTCCCACAAAAGGCTATCAACAAGAATAATAATGGTTCTCACCTAATCAATTTAAGAGGCTCAAGATCACGCCATGTTGAGGGATCCTACATATATGTATATATGTATATGTATGTATATATGTTTATATGTTTCACTTTTTCTATTAGTGTGAGTGAGGAAATTTTAATAATACTATTATTATTACTTACATACCTAATACCAACATATTCATCATCAACTCATTTATATGTCCCCACTGCTTGGTATGAGCACGAGCCTACCCTATGGATGGATAGGGAGAACGGGCCGTAAACCACCACGCGGGCCCAGTGATTGGTGGTTGTTAACGACTGCTAATGCAGCCGGGACCAACGGCTTTACGTGCTTTCCGAAGCACGGAGGACCTCGAGATGATAAAGTTTTGGTCACCCATCCGATGATCGGCTTTTGCGAAAGTTGCTTAACCTCAGCACTCGCAGACCGGGCGCGTTAACCACTGCGCCATCGAGCTCCTCGTCATATTACCAACTATATATTTAGGATAATACTTTTTAAGGAGTTCATTCCGGAAAATAAAATAATATGCACGTATCATTATTAATGTATTGACATCGTGTTCGATTGGTAAATAGTTTTTGCTTTGCGTAGTATTTCGTAATTACTATAGGTTTCATATTCACATTTCTGTTCAATTCAATATATTTGTTAAGTCTTGTAATATGAGACTTAACGTTAGTATAGTTTATTGTATTGACTAGAAATTTTCGATGCATATTTAGTTTATTACCATTGTTGTGTCCCGGCAGCTAGAGATAAGATAGCCAGTGCCTCAGTAGTTTAGAAATCCGGGTGAGGTCCTCTTGCCTTCTCATCACTTAACATCAGGTAAGAAGAATGCCAAGTGTTTACCCATAAGATGTAAAAAAAAACTAGAAACCGTCTCATTGATGTACGAAAACGTAAGAAAAATCAAAAACATAGATAAAAATAAAAACTTCGTTGATGTTATCGGTGCAATTACCTAAGTAACTGTTAAGCTATAGGTAAACAAATTACTAGACAAGTAACTAATGTTGATTGTTAAACCAATAGACTAATGGACCTACTTGACTTTTGAGTTTAGGTAGGTACTTAGTTCGTAAGTTTAGTCATCCCGTTCTACGTCTGGAGCAGGGAAGGAATGTTCTAGGGTCTTAGTAAATATGCCTTGCCCCTTCAGTCTCTTCTAGTATAAAAGAAACAATTACAAACATGAACCCTGAAAACATAACACTACTTTTTAGCAGACGTGTTAAAAAAGTTAATGCCGAGAACCTATAATTAATATATTAGAATAATCCTTTATTTCATGCTAGGATGACAATATGCTATATGCAAATACTTTAAAGTCTCACCTATCTGAAACGTCACAGGATAAACATTAATAAAAACTAATGTATAAAATAAACGCAAGTAGATCCGTAAAAGTTGGTTCATTTCGAAGTCTAAAATACATATTTAATATATACATTTTGTTATATTAAAAAACTTAAACTATGTTAGTAATTACAATAGTATTACTATGGGAGTCGATTGTTATCGCAGCCAAAGAAGCAAACATACAAAAAAATTGTAGGTTTATTTACACTTTACCATGATCTTTTACAAACAAAAATTTTTTTTTTTTAATAGCCTGTGTGTATTGCGTCCCACTGCTGGTCAACTCCTCTATGTTTAATAGTCACAAAACAAAAAAAAACTAGCAAAAATAAATATTTTTAGGACTTTACTGAATTTAAACGAACCACTGTGCAGCGACAATCACGTCAGTTGCGATTATTATCACTATGCAAAGCAATATCGAACGTCAATATTATTCCTTCTTGGAATAGTGGCAAGCCACCCGGAAACTGGCATAAAAGCCCGTTCATACAATCAAGCCTTGTACTAAATGGTATGTTTTTTGCCTAGGTAGATAAATAAACTCGTACGTACGTTTGACCTATGCAATTTCGCAATTTCAAGAGATCCTACTATTGTTATTTTAAAACAAAATATTTATAAACCTACATACATTTTTTTTTTCGATTTAAAAGTGAATTTCGTCGTATAAAGCGTTTGTTTTTATAAGAGAATTGAGAGTATTGTTTGTATATATGTTATGTATATTTTATATGGAGTAGAAGTGCAGAAATATACAATTTATGCATCTTATGTGTTACATTACATTGCACTAACGGTAGAATTACGAGTACAGGGCGACCACAGTTCTCGCTTAATCATGTATTAAAACATCGATTTCTAAATCGATGTATTAAAACATCATCATGTATTAAAGGAAAACATATTTTAAACACAACTTAATGGTGTTCTAAAACGAAATCTGTTAATTGGCTCGCCGTCATTAATTAGACCCTTGATACAAAATCGGCCGGGCTCATAATAAAAATTCATAATAAAATTTGCTGGTCTTTTTTTGTATGCTTTTGTAGAATAACGGCTGTGTTGAATTTAATAACGTTATAATGGTATGCGCGATTAGAGCTAAACAGGATTTTGACCCGTGAGCCTCAGTCGACCCGGAAACTGTCGTCACATTTTTTCTTTCAATGATATAGCCGAAACTCATTTTTATTATGCATTACCAACGACTCGTTTGTGTAAGGTAAGTAAATAAATAGCCTATAACTGGCTAATGGCAAATGTGGATTGTTGATCACAAACGCGGGCTATGCATCGAAAAATCCAAAACTGAATTTGCCTGACTTGGGAATTGAACTCGGGACCTTCGGGTATCGGGCCGCAGCCACCGAGGCGTGTAGTTTGTTGGTAGAAAAAAACTAAAAATGCTTGAAAATATGTGGAATGCACACCAACCAACAATATAATAGGTTTTGTATTTCATTTAAATGTTGTGCGTACTGTAGAAGGGATGTTAGTAATTAGCCTACATACTGTCCTAATGCTAAATCCCAGTGACCACTGCATGCAATTGATTGGTTTGGCTCAATCATATCAACTAATATATAAGTAAAATCAATGAATATCTGATTTAAGATTCAAGTAGGCAACATATTTCTGTGATATATTATTATGTAATAGGTATCATCACTACATAGTATAAAACAAAGACGCTTCCCGGTGTCCCTATGTATGTATGTATGCTTAGATCTTTAAAACTACGCAACGGATTGTGATGCGGTTTTTTTTATAGATAGTGATTCAAGAGGAAGGCTATAGGCGCTTACATTGCAAACGCTGGCTGAACTCTACGAGAGAGATCAAAATAATGTACTACAGTATTGTACACCTTAAAAAGGTCTACAAAAAAGTCCGCGATGGTATATGTCTACCTCTTAGGGATAACCCACAAAAATATTTTTTTATCCTTTACTTTTTACGAGAACTAATGGCTTATTTACGAAGCGATTTTAAGCAATACAGCATTAATCCTTATCCAATTAAGTACCTTAAATACATTGTGCATTTAATATAGATCAATATGGCCCTTTACATCAAGTAATTTAAATAATTATTTTCGAAGATATTACAGTTTTAAAATGCAGGGACATAGCGGTTGCGTCAGCATTGCACCCGTGCGAAGCCGGGGCGGGTCGCTAGTTCATGAATAAAATACATATACAAAGAATAGTTTTAAAAGAGAAAAGCTTATGGTTGTGGCACCAGTAGGTATTCGACAGGAATGAGAATTCGACATTTTTTTCCTTTAATCACTAAAAGTAAGGGTCTACTAAAGGGTCCTTCAAATAGAGCGGGTCGATGTTAATAATCTGTGGCGGCCATTTTGTTTTGGCGGCATCTGTCAAATCTGTTTCTTATTCAGTCACTGATGCCAAATCACCATGGCAAGTTACACGGTTCAGCAGCATGTGCAAATGATAAAACTTTATTAGCAAAATGAGTGTTCGTTAGACAAACGTTGCGCGCATTGCGGCCGAAAAATAATCTTTAGCGACGAGGCACATTTTTGGATGAATGGTTTTGTTAACAAGCAAAAATGCCGTATATGGGATGACCACAACCCACATGAGGTTCACCAGGTGGAAATGCATCCACAAAAAGTTACTGTTTGGTGCGGATTTTGGTCTGGCGGCGTCATTGGCCCGTACTTTTTCGAAAACGACGTTGGCGAGGCCATCACCGTCAACGGCGAGCGCTACAGATCAATGATTAACAACTTCTTTTGGCTTGAATTGAACAATATGGACGTGGACGACATGTGGTTCCAGCAAGACGGCGCTACGTGCCACACAGCGAACGACACAATGAACATTCTGCGTGAACAGTTTGAGGGTAGGGTTATCTCTCGCAGAGGTGACGTGAATTGGCCACCTAGATCATGTGATTTAACCCCGCTAGACTTTTTCTTGTGGGGTTTTCTGAAGTCACAGGTCTATGCCAATAACCCACAATCGACCATTGCCCTGAAAACCAACATAACGAAGGCCATCGCTCAGATTCAGCCGGATCAATGCAGCAGAGTCATTGAAAATTGGACCTTTCGGATTCGTGCCACCATTCGAAGCCGCGGCGGACATTTGAACGATGTTATATTCCATTCATAATGGCATTAATGGGCCTTTCAAATAAAATAAAAAAAATTCGTTAATATCTCACACACATCTAGTTTTATTCAACTTTAACATCGACCCGTCCTTGTTGAAAGACCCTTTACTACTACTACTACTACTAGTTTGATACTACTACTTTAGCAACAATTAAATACAGATCACCGGTACTGGCTTCCCAGCTGTCAAACCTTAAGTCCCAAAAATGGCACGCCAGGCTGACACTGGAGATAGCTATCTATAAACCTATCAGATAAAAAAAACAAAAAAATAATCAAAAAAAATTAAAATAAAAACAAACTAAAAGTGGAGTTTTTAGAACATAAAAAAGTGTCATTTTCTCCAAAACTATGAGACTTTTACTAGTGTCATGTTAGTTTTATCTGATAGGTTTATAGCTAAGCTATCTCCAGTGTCAGCCTGGCGTGCCATTTTTGGGACACCCTGTATATTATATATATGAATATATGTTGCTCGATGGCGCAGTGGATAACGCGCCCGGTCTGCGAGTGCTAAGGTTAAGTAACTTCCGCAAAGGCCGGTCATCGGATGGGTGACCAAAAAATGTATCATCTCGAGCTTCTCCGTGCTTCGGAAGGCACGTAAAGCCGTTGGTCCCGGCTGCATTAGCAGTCGTTAACAACCACCAATCCGCACTGGGCCCGCGTGGTGGTTTATGGCCCGTTTTCCCTATGCATCCATAGGGAAGGCTCGTGCCCCCAGCAGTGGGGACATAAAAATGAGCTGATATGTTGTTTCTTGGCGACCAAAACTGTATCGAACACTGGGCATAGAGTGTCAAATATATTGTAACAATTTGTCTATTTCTTCGAAGTCTATGTTTTTACACTGCCAACCAGTTAGATGACATTTTATTCAAGATTTAAATGTTGCCTAAATGCACGAAGGCATTTGAATTTTGAATAGTAGACCGTTCTGACATTAATTATGTTCTCTGCTTAAACCGACTTAACGGCTACTTAAGTTTAATGAAATTGAAATTATATGCACGGACTGGAATCGGCGGGTTATTTGTAAACCTTTTGGCCTCTTCTGCGATATACATTTTAAAGATAAGGAAAAAGAAAATAGGTTTTATTTATTATACTTTTCTCGTGAGTGTAATTTATTAAATTAATATCTAATACCACATTATCGATTAATTATTATTAGTTGCGGTAATATTGAATTTAATGAAGAAAATAATTATGAAGGTAGGGTAAGTTAATTCGGCTACAACCTGATTCGCAAATTTCCCATCTGGTTAACAGGATTAAATGTATCTATGAAGTTAGAATAAAGTTTACTTTTTTTTTATAGTTAGCTTGGCAAATGACTTCATCCCACATGATGTTAAGTGGAAATGGAGTCCAGACGCGAAGATGGAACTAGTGTAAGCGTGGAAACAAACGTAGCATCAGTTAACCTCACTCTGCCGGCTCACAAGGTGCTTCTTCACGCCTCTTTTGAAGGACCCCATGTCATAGGAAGGAGGGAAAACGTGTGCTGGTAGACTATTCTATCTTTTGGAGGTGCGAGAGTCACCAAATTTCTTTGTGCGCGATGGAATATTTGAGACAGTGAAGCGGTGACTCCGAAGAGCAGCACGTGTACTCTTACGAAGGAAGGGAGAAGGTGGGATGAGGTCAAAGAGTTCTTCAGAGCACTCGCCATAGTATAATCGGTAAAACACGCTGAGTGACGCAACATCTCTACGCAACTGCAGAGATTCAACAGTATTTGCCACTTCTCCATTGCCGATAATGCGTTCAGCGCGACGCTGCAATCTGTCCAAGGCATCGAGAAGGTACTTTGAGGAACCGTCCCAGATGTGCGAGCAATACTCCACCCAAGACCGTATCTGTGTCTTATACAAAAGGCACAACTGGTCCGGCGCGGCGTAAAGAATCGCCGCACTCTGTTCAGAATTCCTAGTTTTCGTGAGGCTGTTTTGATCACGGCTTCGATGTAGCTCCTTTGGTTCAGATCGCAGCATATCGTCATACCAAGCATGTTGATACTGCTCTGCAGGCCTAGAGATGTACCTACCCTGAAGAGTTGGAAGGGGAAGGAATGGTGACTTTGTTGCCGTGAACGCACATACCTGTGCTTTCTTGGCATTGAACTCAACCAGATTATTGGTGCCCTAATTAGATATGAGGTCCAATACCCGATTGAGCTCAATGACAAGGTTCACTCGACTCACTTCGGTTTCGACCCGCCCCTGCCGCTGGGTGACCGTTATATCCCCCCATGCCCATGCACAGTGCTATCATTTGCATAGCAATGAATATTTTCAAGCATATCATTGATATGCAGAAGGAACAGCGTTGGGGACAGAACGGAGCCTTGAGGGACCTTAGCGTTCACAGAGATGAGCCGCGAAGCGCATCTATCAGACAGATATATATATATATATATCTGTATATTAAGTAATCATTTTGTAATTATAGCACTCTTATGTGGAATTACGGCTAAAAAAATAAGTACCTATACATATATAGGTATTATTAATTAAAATATAATATATATCTTGTACTAGACTTACTTTTATTGGCGAATGAATCAAGGTTTAAAACAAATAACGTTTCAACGAATAGAAATGCAGGTGTTGATCACAATTTAATGATGTTCCTACTTACGAAAATGGGAACCTAGAAAGTGTATTTCTATTTCACATTTTCACTTACATTAAGTAAGACTGTAATAAATGTTTATCTATTTAATTAGGTTTGCAGTTTTGGAAGCGTGTATCTTGGAATCATTTTGAAAAAAGACAGTGTTGAAAAAAATCCACGAGCGGGATTCGAACCCGCACCCCATGACATCAGTACATGAGTAGATATTGACATCAGGTCATGATGGTCAGGTCAGTCATGGTCAGGTGCACTACCAACTACGCTATCGTGTAGTCACGAGTTCGAATCCCGCTCGTAAAACTTTTTCGACACTTTGTATTTTTTTCAAATTGTAACGTTTTCGCAACAAAATTTGCCTAAAATTATATATAAATATAACCACTAGCTGGCACAGCCGACTCCGTATCGCTTTGACAGTTTATATGTCAACAATACAATCAAATCGTGGAACATTTTGTATTGGAAAAAAAAATGTTTGGGGGGGACTACCCTTATCTTATCACTTAGGGGTATGAAAAATAGATTACGATTGATTGTCAGACCTAGCGAATATACATATGAAATTTTATAAAAATCGATCCAGCCTTTTCGGAGGAGTATGGCAACTAACATGTGACACGAGAATTTTAATATTTAAAGACGAAGAAGATAATTTTGGAATCAGTTAACATTATTTAAGTTTTACATATTTTAATACTCGAAATAATTGAATATAGATTTATTTTATAAATTTGCTTTTATTTAAAATAGGTTCAACGTTTTTATAAAACATCGGTCTACCTTGTTAAGTAACTTTGCAACCATTTGAAACACCAATTTTACCCAGATTACGAGCAGGCTCTTCGAATTGATTGACTTCTTCGAACTCCTTAATGAATAGTTCGTAGGTACCGACGAATTTTCATGGAATAATTTATGCAACTTTCTTTTTTAAATTATAATGTAAAAATGTTGATAATCTCATTTTAAATGCTCTTTATAAAAATTCATTGTGTTCGGGGCGTAATATTTTTAGTGTGATAGTGTCATGTAAAAATAAATTTAATATCGGCACGAATAAAACATTGATCGTGTATAGTACATTATTTACATGTTTCTGCGAGTTCTTTCTTCATTGAATAATTGTAATCAAATCATATGGCAAATAAATGAAAATGTCGTGCATAATAACAAGCAACCATCTGAACCTCCTGAATCCGAACCTACAGGTTGATAAAAAGCACACGAGCTTTTGTGGAACGAAAGATAAACAGCTCATACATCGGTGCGTCACTTCTCGCCTGTCGCAAAACAAGTTATACCGAGACAGCATAGTAAACGCGCGGGGCGATACCGCAGTGAAAGGGCGCTCGGCCAGAACGAAACGGAGGAACGAAACTGGTTCCAATGTCTCAGAATGCAAGTAACTGGATAAAAACAACGTTGAGACGAACCAGTCGTAGGCGGCGCGCCTGAGCTGCGAAAGATTGCTTAAGGACGACGGAGCCAAGGCAGGAAACCTTAAACACAGCCTTTCTTTGAACGTTTAAAACTAGTTACTTTGAAAGCCACTGAAGCACCAATAGGCAGAGCAACATTCTCAAAATGACTAAACGAAGTGCATTAGCATCTAATATAAGTGTACTTTTTCTTTCTTGCTAAATCTAGCAGTTTTTATAGTTTCCTCCTTTGGTTAGCTACGGGCAAAATATAACTTTTTTACAGTAGACGTATTTTTTTTACTGAAAATAGCCGACTCGACTTGGTAGGTTTCGATATCTCAGTTGAAGTACCGTCGCGTCGGCGTCGTCGCCCGGATTTTCGAAAGGTAGTCAGTTTGAACCCCAGCTGAAGCAAGTCGTCTGTTTTTAAATGCTTTTTTAATATATTGTCTTTTAAATTCTTCTATCAAAACCACAAACCGTTTAATAATATTATAATAATTTACAGCTAATAAATATATTTCGTTTTTCTTTGTTCATAATGTGATTTATCTCGTTTAAAAAACTATTAAACCTACTTCATACACTTAACTTACCGTATATCTAAAAGTGAGCAGGCAAAAGAAACGTTCGCTTCTCAACATCACCCAACTTCTATATTGACCTTAAATCGGACCGTGAGCATGTACTAATTTGTGCATATTTGAAAGGTTCTGCCTACGTGGTCGCGCCATGTGGGCGCCTGGTTGCAACAAAATATGGCCGATGGTGTTTACCAACCACGCTTTATTACTAAATGGTCATAACAGTCGGTACACTCTCACCAACATTGTTGTTATATAGGTACCTTTTTTATGATCGGAATCGGTGCAGAGACCGCGACGTCATAGCTACACTTGAATACTATCGGCCATGTCATCTGGGTCGACCGGACACTGAATTTCTACTACCCACACGCCAAACGACCAAACTAAAATGCCATAACTCCTAGGCACGCTCCACGCGCGCGGTGACATTTCGAACTAGTCGTGTTCACACGTCGCCGCTTTTTTAAATCACAATGGCTGTTGGTGCCGTGTCGCTGCTGTAGAAAGAATTCTTTAATTTGATTAGTTATTTCACATGTGTAAGGTGTTTTTGAAAGTAAATCGTAACTCCTGTTGTTGAGCACCGAATTGTCGCTACTTTTCTTTATTAAAACAATAAATTATTTTATTTTGCATTTACTTCAACCATTATCTTAAACTGACAAAATCAATTTTCTAAAAACCGTAAAAAATAACATATATTCAAAAAAGTATAAAAGGTATATAATACATATCAAAAGAGGTTTTCTGTCGCCAACATCTGTCTTTTATATAACAAACAATATTCAATGTTTTAATTCTTAAAAGCGAACTAACTTTAAGATCGTCTGTCAATCAATAGAGTACTTAATCCAAATAAAATCAAAGACTCTTTAGAGAGAGAACGTAGGCAATTACATATTATTATGATCTTTACTATTTAGGCCAACCTTCCAGCAAAAGTCCACCTGAAATCGAGTAGTTCATAAAATTTAAAATGCTAAGAGCATTTTTAAATACCCAAACGTAAACGTATAACATGACAGTATAGTTGTACCTTTGTATACAGATAGAAAAAAAAACTAGTCTATTTTAGTCGAGCAGGTAAATTTTACGCTGCACCTTGAATGCCTCGTTATTTCTATAGAGATGCCTTACACAAAAACTGTGCATTGTAGTTAGGCTCTCGCGGCCAAACGATCAATGTCTTTTCGACCACAATTTTGGATACGTAAAGCATAAACTCCAACTACGGCATCAAATTTTAGCTATCTACCTAACCATGAACGTTCAAGGCGTTTTTTTTAAATTTCTTAAAATATCAGTCTAGCTAGTTCATTACAATAATCTGAAGAATCACTGCATATATTTATAAACACATACATTTTTATTTTGTTTAAATCGCTTTTGCCCCTATGTAGGTACGTAAGTAATAAAAAACTTTGAATACAACGTTATTGTGAAACAAAGCAAAACATTGGTTGGAATGTGTTCTAAAGCAGCACAAAAGCATGTTTCAATAACAATCTGATCAACGGTAAATTTTGGTAACTTAACGTCTATTTTGTGCATTATTTCGTTTTACACTGTCGGTTTAGGTCCACATGTCTTTTTTGTTGTCGCTGCGAACCGGGCGTTGTAACTATTCTTGTAGTTTAGTCACGAATAGCGGTGTTACGTGTATCGTAGTAGAGAAACAGGCTCTAGGCCCGCCCACACGGCACCGCCTCTTCGTTAGCCGCGCAGTTCCTAACTTGTCGATCAGCCGACGACCTACAAACACATTGTTTTTATGAAACGTATTGACGACTACTTAATTAAAGATCGAATCGCGGTGTTACAGTACTAAATCCTTCTTGCGAACGCTTCGAACCGATTCCTCATGATACTGGCATAAAGCTAACTTTAAAATTAGTGTATGATTCATTAGATCGTCGAGATAATTTTCCTTTTTGAGAGTTCTGAGAAAAAATAATAGTGCGTGGGACTCATTATTAATAGTATTAAAATTCCAAAGAAGTATGCTAATACTTACATTCAAAAACATCCGTTAGGTTCTAGACATTTTTTAAACTTTTATTAGTCTTTAAATTTCGCTCGCTTAATTCTGTATACTAAAGTTTCCTTTCTTTATTTTCAGTATGCATTGGGACGAACGGGCGGATGTCGGTCCCGTCGAACCGCGATACACACTACCGGAATCTTCGCGATCGCTTCACCAACTGTACGTACGTCGACGGCAACCTCGAGCTAACATGGCTCCAGAATGAGACCATGGACCTGTCCTTCCTCAAGTACATAAGAGAAGTTACCGGATACGTCCTTATCTCACATGTCAATGTCCGGCAAATTATCTTGCCTCAGCTGCAGATCATTCGTGGTCGGACGCTTTTCAAGCTCAACGTGAGAGTAGAGCAATTCGCCCTGTTGGTCACTATGTCCACTGCCTTTACTCTAGAACTGCCGGCGTTACGAGATGTCCTGCAAGGCAGCGTCGGCGTCTACAATAACTACAACCTCTGCCATGTGAAGACCATCAACTGGGAAGAGATCATTACTGGGGTGAATGCTACTTATGTGTACGTATATGACTTCCAAGCGGCTGAACGGGTCTGTCCACGATGCCACGAGAGCTGCGAAGCCGGCTGCTGGGGAGAAGGCCCTGAGAATTGCCAAAAATTCTCGAAGACGAACTGCAGTCCGCAGTGCGCTCAGGGGCGATGTTTCGGCCCGAACCCTCGCGACTGTTGTAATACATTCTGCGCTGGTGGTTGTACCGGTCCTCTGCCTAGCCAATGCCTGGCCTGTCGAAATTTTTACGATGAAGGTACTTGCTCCCAAGAGTGCCCTCCTATGCAAATATACAACCCGACAAATTACTCCTGGGAACCGAATCCGAATGGTAAATATGCGTACGGTGCTACGTGTGTGCGGAACTGTCCAGAACATCTCCTTAAAGATAACGGAGCATGCGTGAGGAGTTGTCCTCCGAATAAGACCGCGGTAAACGGAGAATGTATACCGTGTAACGTGACGTGCCCCAAAACTTGCAGATCAGAGAGACCTATACATTCTGGAAATATTGAAAGTTTCAGGGACTGCACGATCATAGATGGCTCCATCGAAATTCTAGAAATGACGTTTACTGGATTCCAACACGTGAATCCTGATTATTCATTTGGGGAACGCTATCCCAAAATGGAGCCAGATGCCCTCGAAGTATTCAGCACCGTGCGCGAGGTTACTGGTTACTTAAACGTCCAAGCTGTTCACCCCAACTTTACGAGCCTCTCATACTTCCGCAATTTAGAAGTCATAGGGGGCCGCCAAGTGGTAGAAAACTTATTTGCCTCTTTGTACATAGTGAAGACATCACTAAGATCCTTGGGTTTGAAGTCATTGAAAAGGGTGAACTCAGGAGCAATTGCTATTATGGAGAACCGTAATCTTTGCTTTGCCGAAAAAATTGCTTGGAATAAGCTAGTAAAGTCAAAGGACCATAAACAAATTATCCAGAAGAATGGTGATCAAAGAACTTGTGGTGAGTTTGCTATGCGATTTATTTTAGTTTTTGAGGATCCTCATGTTAGGTTAAATATATTTTGCAAAAGCGATTATTATATGTTTATACCTGTCATCATATCTGTTTATTTTCATTTATAATTGGCAAGCGAATTCTCATAACTACTTTTCATAATAACCACTAACCAAACTAACTGCAAACGCAAATCAAATCTTAGCTGTGCCTTTTAAAATCTAAGACTGACTCATGACTCGTCGTTGCTAATATCGACGTTCATTAGTTGTGTCTTAATTTCTTTTACCACATAAAACCACATTTAGTGTGAACAAAAAACATACTTTTTGGCTAATTTTGTGGTTTTAGTGTTAAAGAAATAAGATGTTCTTGGATTAACATTAGCGAGTGGTAATTTTTTTGGACCTAACAATGAATTGTTCTACAGAAAAAACAAATTTGGTGTGCGATCCTCAATGCTCGGCGGACGGGTGCTGGGGCCCAGGACCAGACCAATGCCTCTCTTGCCAGAACTACAAAGTCGGCGAAACATGTATCCAGAACTGCAGTGTACAGCCAGGGTATGTTTTCGTACAAACATTATATTTTAATATTTACTGATTAAATGTTATTATGTATTAGAGATAATCTTATTTAGCAAGGCGAATTTATGTAACTAGTATTATTATTTCTGAATCGTATACCAATCACTTAAATGGTAGGCTACGATGGATCTTGCAAAGACTATTACCATAACAACATTACTGTGTGGGTAGTCTATTACCGATTTCAAGTCCGCAGTACTGAACCACGTTTTAAAGAGATTTCAATCTTAGCTACGTATCGATTAATATTTTTGAAAATGCTCTCTTTTCAGGTTATATAAAGCTGGTCCGAAGAGCTGCAGACAATGCCATTCTGAATGTATCGACGGATGCACGGGACCAAGTCGAGCCAACTGTACCAGGTGCAAACACGTCCGTGATGGACCGTATTGCGTCTCCGAATGCCCGGAAACGAGATACTCATCAGAAAATGGCACCTGCGAATCTTGCCATTACAATTGCTTCAACGGATGCACTGGCCCAGCTAACACTGTCGGAGAAGGGGGCTGCAACTTTTGCAAGAAGGCCATCATCAGTGTTGAAGCTACAGTTGAAAGCTGCCTTGCTGAAAATGAGCCATGCCCAGATGGATATTACAATGAGTGGGTGGGCAATGTCAAGCCTCTGGAAGGGAAGGTGAAAGTAGTTTGTCGAAAGTGTCATCCGTTATGCAAAAAATGTACTGGATTTGGCATTCACGAGCAAGTATGCAAAGTATGCAATGGATTCAAGAGAGGCGACCAGTGTGAGGACGAGTGCCCAGCTGACCATTTCACTGACGATGAATTCAAAACTTGCACGCCATGCCATCACGAGTGCAGAGGATGCACAGGCCCATCTTCAACTGACTGTATCAGATGTCAAAATCTAAAAGTATTCCTCACTGAATCTAGTTCGTTTGACAATGCCTCTGCCTTCAACTGCACGGACACATGCCCTGTAAGCTTACCCTATAAAATTTATTTCGATGAACTGTTGCAAAACCAAATTGACGATCCTTTCTGCTCCGAGTTGGCTAACGGTCTTCCAAATATGACCACAGCCAGAACACCTACTGTTTTAATAATAATTTTAATAATAGCCTTCTTGCTACTGATAATACTTGGAATAATCGGTTACACATGTAGACAAAAAGCAAAGGCCAAAAAAGAGGCTGTCAAAATGACCATGGTGCTTACTGGTTGTGAGGATAATGAGCCTTTACGCCCAACAAACGTTAAACCTAACTTAGCAAAGTTGAGAATTGTGAAAGAAGCAGAGCTTCGCCGTGGTGGTATGCTTGGTTTCGGTGCGTTTGGCAAAGTATATAAAGGGGTGTGGGTTCCGGAAGGAGAGAATGTCAAAATACCTGTAGCAATAAAAGTATTGAAAGAAGGCACCGGAGCCAGCACAAGCAAAGAGTTCCTAGAAGAAGCTTACATTATGGCAAGCGTAGAGCACCCTAACTTATTACAATTACTAGCAGTATGTATGACGAACCAAATGATGCTGATAACACAGCTAATGCCTTTAGGATGCTTACTTGATTACGTAAGAACTCATAAAGAAAAGATAGGATCAAAGGCATTTTTAAACTGGTGCACTCAGATAGCACGAGGTATGTCGTACTTAGAAGAGAAGCGATTAGTGCACAGAGACTTGGCAGCTAGAAACGTTTTAGTACAAACTCCAAACTGTGTTAAAATAACAGATTTCGGTTTAGCAAAATTATTAGATATTAACGAAGACGAGTATAAGGCAGCGGGTGGTAAAATGCCAATAAAATGGCTAGCGCTAGAATGTATACAGCACAGAATATTCACCCACAAGAGTGACGTTTGGGCATTTGGTGTAACTATTTGGGAGATTTTCAGTTACGGTGCACGCCCTTATGAGAATATATCAGCAAGAAATGTTCCAGAATTAATAGAAAATGGTTTGAAATTGCCGCAACCAAGCATATGCACCTTAGACATCTACTGTATCATGGTTTCGTGCTGGATGTTAGACGCTGACAGTAGACCAACCTTTAAACAGCTTGCTGACACTTTCGCTGAGATGGCAAGAGATCCAGGCAGATATCTTGTGATTCCAGGGGATAAGTTTATGCGTCTCCCATCCTATTCTACTCAGGTAAATGACATTTTGTTACGATAACGTCGTTATATAAAAGTTAATGCTTAAACAACGCATTTGCTTAAGGGTGCGCCGACCAAAAAATGCCAAAAATGCAGTTACGGTTAAGTAGATATAATTGAAAATACTATCGTATTAAATGAACAAAATATATATTTAGTATCATAGGGAACGTGTTTACAATTTGTCAGAACCATAAATTCATAACACGCTATAGTTTTTTCTACAATATCATTTAAAGTTGGGCAAAAATCATGAAAACGAGTGGTGGTGTTTAGTAGATTTCTTATAGTTTATCTAAATTATTGTACCTCTGATTTTGTCTAAACAATCGTCAATGGATAAACAACAAATTGCTAGACTACATTTTCGATTCATCAAGTGGTTATTTAAATAATTATTTTTTATTAAGCACCTTAAATTCCCCATACAAAATTAGTATGGCCGCGCGGCATCAAATAAATATGGACGACGACATTCCAAATAAAACATATGACACTTGTCACTTACGGACGGCGCACCCTTAAAGAAAAATATTGGTTTGAGTAGTTTTATCACTTCTGAATCGCTCTGAACTCTCAACTGAACCAAATTTAAATCAAATTTTATAGAAATCAAAGAAAACTAATTTGTTAAAAATAGATGAATAAATATTGTTCTATGTCAATTTCAGGATGAAAAAGAATTAATAAGAACCCTATCGTCAGCTATAGAGGGCCCGGAGCCGCTTGTAGAGGCTGACGAGTACTTGCAGCCGAAGTTCAAAACTTTGCCAGGCACGGCGACCACTTCAGCGGTGAGCGCCGGCATGGACACGCAAACCAGCTCCCTGAAGCCTTGCACATCCTCCTCTTGGGCCAACAACGGGACTGGCCCCGATTGCGCCTCAACAGACGGCTCAACTAAACCAGAAACCTGGGACCACGAGCTTCTAAGGTACAGTCACCAAAATCCTGATGGACCTGAATTGAGGCACTACTACAACAACGGTGTTTGCGCCTCTGACAGTTCCAGTTCAAGATATTGCAGCGATCCCATGAAGATCCGCACGGACTGTAGCTTAGAGGGTAACTTCGATACAATGTCGAAGACGAAAGAAGCTCAAGTCGGCAATCTAAAGTTGAACCTTCCTTTGGACGAGGATGATTATTTGATGCCGTCGCCGCAGCACAATCAAAACTCGTCGACGTATATGGACTTAATTGGTGAGGGTGGTGAGGGTCAGGATGAAAAGGAGCTGCGTTATAGTAGTTTTGTGGGCCCGAAGCGGTGTGTGGACAACCCGGAGTATTTGATGTCGGATGAAAGTGTCCCGCCGCAGACATTGGGTATTCCTACTGAGCCAGTTCCTCTGGAGTCGCTGTGCGTCAGTGAAGGCAGCGGGAGCGAGAGCACGCCACGGCCCGGCACGAGCAAGTACCTGCCGCAGCGGTCGGTCGAGGAGGAGTCCATGTCGGACCACGAGTACTACAACGACCTACAACGTGAACTGCAGCCGCTCAGGCGAAACGAGACCACAGTGTGAGTGTTGCCTAACCACAGTGTGATAATTACAACGTATAGACTGATCTCCCCCGACTAATGACTGTTATACATTAAAAATGCGCTCGCGCATTCGTGCCATTGGTGTGATGGCTAGTGTTAGCTTGTTGGAATAATTCAACTAAGAATTTTATTATAGTTACAGACAAACCATTTTTGTTAATTTTTTCTACTTAAAGTTTTTGTAAAGGAACTGTTATTTGTAATTTGTATAAATATTATTTCATTTTTATTAGGTGCTCGCACGATGCTCTTAACAATATATAAGTTATTTATTAATTTAGTTATAAGGAAGGCTATGTCTACGGTACTCGTATGTAGCGTTAGGTAGCTATGCGAGTGTTATTTTAATTTTAAAACTGTGATAATTAGTTTAATTTTGTTACAAAACCAGTGATTGAGTATAAAGGCTAGAGCGCTACATTGGGAACAATATGCTGCCGTTTCGGACAGCCAAACATTGTGAAAAGACATATACATATATAACTTTGGAATTCCGTACACATTCCCATTTTAGGTAAACAATTCCGTAATTTTATAAAAAAGAATTCGAAACTGCAATTTTGTTTCTCTATGACTCTAAGTAACATGTCTTACACTGACTCTGTACTGAGAACTTCATAATGGCACTCTTGCACTGGACCTATTTCTTTGATATAGTACGCTTGTCTTTACTCATCTATATCTTTGTACAATTCATAACTTAGCACGACATCCGATGTACATATATGTCAATAAATATATATATATTTGCACTTTTTAAAGCAAAACACAAAAGACATTAAAGTAAGTGTATATTTTACGAGCCGCCTTTAGCACAAAACAAGCTCAATAAATCGCAACTTAAATGCAAATAAACATTTTTCTATATTTCGCTAAGTAGATAAGTGTTTTATATTATGTTTAGACCAAACCACATTGCCATGTAATATGTAAATAATAAAACTATATCGCTACGCTATTGTATATAAAAATATATAAATTAATTATCTGAAAATCTTATATTTGTATGTAGGTACTTGCAAATAAATAGTACTATAATGAAGTATTTCTTAAATATAGTATATCATCACCGCTATGAAAGCTCTAAATTATATTGTGCCATTACATATTATGAAATAGATATTAAATCTACAAAGTATATTATGTAACTTGTGGAGTATGTTAGTGTATGATAATAACAATTGAACATCGTTTTCATATAAGCTCACGTGGAAAATAATAACTGATGGTTATTTGCGTTAATTGTACAATTGTGCTGTAATTGCATTTCATGAAATAAAAATGTATAGTAAGTTTTACATGGCTAACATTGTTTTGTGTAGATAAATCGACGTGTCGCGGAGCGTCGACGGTTTTGTTGGTACTTGTAGGTACCTTGATAAATGAAATTTAAATAAACACAAGCCTTTTTTATTTACCACCTATTCAATTTGTAATATTCTATGTAAGGCGAAGCGAGAAAACGGAATCGGAGAATGATCGAGGAAGGTAAGCAACTACTCTAATTATAGATACTCAGATAGGTGACCGGTGTACCTGATACCATTTTTACATTTGATAACTTTGCATCGAAATAAGGCAGAGCACAGATGATCACTTTTAATCGGTCACCGACTGACTTCAATCAATAATGTACTAAAAGGATCTGGAACAAAATCCTTTAGGACCCATAATGTCCACTTCTTTATATGACCACTTCCCAAAAGGACCACATCCCACAATGACCATTCCCAGATCGTCCACTTCCCGTAATGACTATTCCCAAAACGACCTCTTCCCAGATCGTCCACTTCCCAATATGTCCATTTCCCAAAACGTCCACTTTTCAGGCTACATATAAAAAGCTAAAATTTTAAAGTGGTATAATACTTGTTTAACAAGCTGGAAGGGCTAGAAGTTCGGAAACAAGTGATTATTTTTATTATAGTGATACGTTATTAAAAAATGAGAATTATATTGAATATAATATATATTTCGAATGTAGGAGGTTATGTTGTTTCATTTACTGTAAGCTTAACGCAAACAGAAGCAAACAATGAAAGCGACTAATAATCAGAAAACGAGGACGTTCTATTTTGTTTTATGCAAATCTCAAAATTTAATAGTTTTAATTAAGTGGTCATTATGGGAAATGGACATATTGGGAAGTGGTCGTTATGGGAAGTGGTCAATCTGGGAAAGTAGTAGGTAATTCCGGGAAGTGAACGATCTGGGAATGGTCATTGTGCGATGTGGTCCTTTTGGAAAGTGGTCATTTTAAGAAGTGGACATTATGGTCCCAAAGGTGTGGCTCATTTTGGCACGACCACCATCACCATCCCGAAATCTGAATTTACAGATAATTAGTGGATAATTAGTGGGAATTAGTGGATAAATCTCAGAATTAGTGGGGCCATGGTTCAAAAGTTATAAGGGATACAAGGTGCCAAGGTGCCGTGCCAAAATGAGGCTCATTTTGGCACGGCCACCTTGTATCTCTGAACCCACGGGTCGTAGCGAAGATCTGATTACACTAATAATTAGTGGATAATTAGTGGGAATTAGTGGATAAATCTCAGAATTAGTGGGGCCATGGTTCAAAAGTTATAGAAACTTCTTTTTTCCATACAAAAACAACATGTGCAGTCGCGCACATAAGCATTTAGTTATTACTTGAATTAATTAAATTGTGAATGAACGACGAAACTTTGATATGTGTGTACGTATGTTTATTTATTTATTTTATTTAATAGGACAACCAACAAAATTAACACTAAATGTTATGTTATGTCACTTTATGTTTGATTCTGTATCGATAAAAAAGGCGCCATTGAATGCTTAAAAAATTCATTAACAGATTTTTCGATTTTTCAATCCCCAGAATACACGAATACATGAGTCGGTGCCAGAATATCATGAATTAGTTTTAGATTACTAGCACTGACTACAAAAATTACTGATTATTGTAAATATTGGAATCGTGTAGGTACCTATGTAAGTTAAGTAAATGATTTCTAACATCTTAGTTACATTTAAGTCCGCGATGGTATATATCTATCTCTTAGGGATAACCCACAATAACTATTTTTTATCCTTTACTTTTCACGAGAAATAATGGCTTATTTACGAAGCGATTTTAAGCAATACAGCACTAATCTTTACCCAATTAAGTACCTTAAATACATTGTGCATGTATTATAGATCAATATGGCCCTTTGCAGCACGTTAACGTTGTATATAAAGACATTCTGTAGTATACCTATTTAGTATCAGCATTGCACCCGTACGAAGCCGGGGCGGGTCGCTAGCTAGCAATAAACTTAACCTTCTTTCTAATATGTAGGGAGGAACAGCACTCTAGACTTTAGCTCATACAAGTAGTAGTTACAAAAATAGGTACCTACCTATTGCTAATTACTATTTTAAGCACCAATGTCGACTATTGCAGAGTTCTTAGTAGTTTCTTTAAAACATCTCTAAGAATTACAACTAACTAGGTATATTTTGTTGACAAATAACACATACAACACTTACTTGCTCTTTAATTGAGTATCGCGCACTATTACCACTGATAAAACTATAAAACAAGTAGAAACACTACATAATTATACACCTGCGAACTGCTTTGCAGTTCTATTGGTACCAACCTATCCCGGTCCGTGCAAAACAATAACAAATATCGCCGTTGACTAATTTTATTGTCATACAACATTGATCATTCAGTTGTAGACTATAAAAGTTATTTTGGCAATGAAATTAATGGATTCAGCGCCATCTGTTACGTCTTTGAAAAAGTAGAAGTGCAGCGAAGAGCATTGTTTTGATTACTTTATCTGTGTACGAGGTATTGTGAACCTTGTGCTGTACGAAATAAAGTCATTCACACTTGTGTAAACATGTAGTTTTTTTGTTAAGTTGTGGTAAAGTACTTTGTTTTAAAAGATGAATAAAGAATACTCAGTGAATAAATATCTTAGTTCGTACAAAAGTTTGTCTAGGTGCAATTTTATTATGATTGTGGACACTATCCTAAATTTTGTGTGAATTTGAATGAATAATTATGTAGGTACAATAAGGTGTTGCCAGGTCACTTTTGCCACCTCTGTATAATAATAATAATAGTAGTTGCCACATATATTAAATACCTATTTAAAAAAATCTGAACTTAATTAAATAGAAAGTTTTACCTGAAAATAAAACGGTTATTAAACATACTTACCTTATTCGAAGCCTAATATATATATGAGAGTAGCATACTTGATTTCCGGCCTAAAATCGTGTACAACAACACCGTCCATTGGTCGTCTTCGACCAATCAGCGTTCACTTCCTGTTCGCGCCATTTTTTACCACTAACCAGGCAGGATGTGTGGGGGCACATAATTTTCGTCATTACATCTCGAATGTATACCACCATGCAGAATTAAAAAGTATTAGGCTTCGAATAAGGTAAGTATGTTTAATAACCGTTTTATTTTCAGGTAAAACGTTTCTATTAAACAGTACTGTACCGTTATTCGAAGCCTAATATATATATGAGAGATCTGGGCCTCAATCGCGCTATTTGCCAACATCTCAAACTGACTCAAACGTTCAAACGTTAACGATAAAGTTTTGGTTCGGTTTTGGTTTAGCCGATGTCAAAAATGGTATCGCGCAAAATTTTCCTAACGATTAAACCAATGTCGTAGTGTTAGCGTTAGTGAATTTTCCTCAAAGTTGAATCGTTTAGTGCTTGCCACGAGTATTAAAAATACTAGGTGTGATATTTGTAATCGATACTCGATTAAGAATGTTGAAAACACCGCCACATTGTTTTAAACACGCAAAATTATGGTCTTATGCAAAATTACAAGTAGAAACTATGAAAATACTCGACAGATATTGTAAAGAGCTAGAACTTAAAATTTATTTTCATTTTAACGTTTAAGTGTCTTTAAAAAAATATTTTTTTTACTATAACTTAAGGATTAAGGGGGAAATTACAATTTTTTATTAATTGTCTATAGTTTTTCATGAAATTAATTAATTACCACTATATAAATCACCATTTACCACAAAAAAACTAAACAATTACCTGTTTGAACAAGATCCCTTTGGTCTGATCAATAAATGAGAACCAGTGACATTATATTTTGTAGGTACTACATACCTACCTACTTAAGTAAAACAAAACTATAGTGAAAATAGTGAAATAAATTACACGGTTCGCATTGCTTGGCTCTCAAATACTCACTAAATCATAGCAATGTAAACTGAACAAAAAAAATTAAATTGAAAATAAACCCAAACAAAATCCTTAAGACTGAAAACATCACAGCCACAGAAAGTAATGGAAGATGTAAAAGAGCAAGGATTAAGCCACCCAGTGTTTGAATCAAAGGTGTGGAATGCGAAAATGCAGTGATGAAAACAGTCTCACCCCCTTACCCCATAAGTTTGATGATGAATAAAATATTCTGATTGAACAAAGAAATGGATTATCAAAATCGACGTGGTACCTTACTGTTGCAGGCAGAGATATTATCGTATATTTATCTACTCTCATAGTACACCACCGGGAACAGTTAAAGTTAAGTTGGTGAAATAAACATCTATTGAAGACAAGCTAGTATAATGCATAATAATTATTGATCTTACATTGGATACTCCCTGATTTCTGCGGTGCCGAAGTTTATATTGTGCATGCTGAGTTAAAGCTGGTAGGACAAGGAAGCATAAAGTGTTCTTATATAGAAGCAGAAGGCTCAATCAGATATCAATTTAGTTTTGAATGTAAATTGTATGCTCGGCAAATTAAATAAATATTACCTGTCATTATTTTATTTCCATTTGCTTTAGAATGTCAAATAAAAAAATTGTATTTATTAAATGTAAATGTGACTAAATTAATAATCATTCATTCACCTTATTTGTCTCTAGCTACTTCAACACTACAGTTAATTTCTGATATTTCCCAACTTAGTTGTGTGTTGTAACTAGTCGTAAGTGACCATAATATGAGATGTCATCTGACAAATATATTAAATACATAGTCTGCTGCAGAATATTAGATTCGTTGTGCCTCATAAGACAATTTAAACAATTAATTCCTTACCTTATGCTAAGTTATTATTATAGACTGTTGTTCCCACAGTCAAACTGAGAATATACCTATTGGTTTTATGGGACTTTACTTTACTTTATGGGTACAACAAACAAACATGCTTTACAAATATTATATTTCACAAATTAATAATTCTATTATATTAAATTAGTTAATTAATATTCTATTCTATGGCTTTGTAGACAGTTTGGGAAAATAGTCTGAGAAAGTGGACCATTCAGGCAAGTGGACCATTCAGGCAAGTGGACCATTTAGGAATGTGGACCTGACTGAGGTACCTGAAGGCTGTAATAATTAATTTTAATATTGAGGCTATAAAATAATAAAACACTTTACACATTGACTTATATTTGAATAGACAAGAACGTTCTTGTAAACTATTTGTTCAAATACTGAAATTAGAACTAAAGTTCGCTGCAGCGCTAAAACATTTTATTACGTCGTTTTACCAAACTAAAAACATACAGCGCTAGATCGCTTATAGAGTATAGTTTTCTCGCGACCAAAACGTTGTAAGCGCCGTGAATTTCAAAGCGCTTACGCGTTTCGTTCAACGTTAAGTAACAAGAGTCGGTCCAATAGATTTTACACCACAGAAGTGACACGGCTATTGTACCTACAAAACTTCATTAGAATTCATACTCTATTTCAAAATGTATTAATGAATATATTATAAAGAGAGCAGACGATGATATAAAAAAAATATATAACGTTGAAAAGAAAATAAATTTATTATTATTTGAGCTCAAATTTTTATGTTAGATTGCTAAACATACATAAAAATACATTTGATTGATTTGATTTTAAACTATTGAGTTTAAAATCAAATCAATCAAATGTATTTTTATAGTGTCGAAATACGCACGTCGGCGTCGTCATATTTTTTGAACTTTTCTGTACCTACTAAAAAGAAAAACCATAAAAAAATATATTTATAAATGTCAAACTGGTTATAAAACAATTAAACAAATCAAAACAGAGTGTCATCCTTTTTAAATACACCATGTCAAGTCTGTGTTCAGTTACATTTTACCTACAACCGATTTGAACATCTGCATGTTTTAGTCTATGATTGTAGAAGGCGTCATGGCGTCGTATTTAAATGAATAAATACTATTTCTATTATGGAATTACGATATTATTACCTATTTAATCACTTGAATAATAAGTAGTTTTACTTACTTGACTAAAATTATTATTTTCTCTTCATAATTCACTTTGATTTATCGACTTTTCGATTTATTAGCGCCGCTCCGTTCGCACCCACGCACCATGAATGTCAAAGTCACACTAAAGTAAGGTGTATGGACTGCAGTACACCTGAGTCGAACACAGTGAGTGTTCGGAACGCCCTATCTAGTGTAACATATATATCGATGACTTTACACTTTACACTTCACAATAATATGGTATTTTTAATCCAAAAAATAATAATTTTAAAACATTGTTAAGTTTCTGACAATAGTAATAGCTTTTAGTATTAGAAACATAAGTAGGTGAATCTTATAAAAAAAATATTTATTTTTATATACCTAATTCTTTATGTTATTCAAATGAGAAAGCGCTTTGCTTTTCTCTCACTTATTGGTAAGTGATGATAATAATATGAAGTGATGGATGGTTTAAGCGCACTGCACATTGAAAGAACTAGCAGCTCTTCTTTTGTTTGGAAACGATAATGCTACCAATGTTGTTATTATGGTGACAGACAGATAAGTTGGTGGTAGTAAGCCAAGCAGACTTAAGATAGCCCTATTTCCAACCAAACTCAGCACATTAATATGTACATCTATTGGGAATCAAAACTGGGGCATATATCTTTGTCTGGCCTGTGGGATGATGCTAAAAGTGCATCCCAACACTCCTAAGGACAAACAGATGTACCTGGATATAAAAAGCAACTAGGCATTTTGCGAATTAGGGATTATGCGACTAAACAACTCCAAGCAACAAAACGAAAATTATATCCAGTAATTTGCCGACTAGTCATTAATATTGGCATAATTATCAGCTGGGGCACGAGCCTTTCCTATGAACGGATAGGGAGAACAGGATCATAAACCACCACGCGGGCACTACTGCGGATTGGTTGTTGTTAACGACTGCTAAAGCAGCCGGGACCTACGGCTTTACGTGCCTTCTGAAGGCCTTAATAAATAAATAAACCATGGCCCTCGCAGAACGGGCGCGATAACCACTGCGCCATCGAGCTCCTGATTAATATGTACCTGCACCTTGGAATCAAATCTGGGGCATATAGGCATATAGATCTTTGGCCGACTGGTGGGTACACCCACCACAGAGGTCGTGTATAATGGTACCATCGGATGCTAAAAGTTCATTCTAAGTCCGTACACAATATGTACCTAGATATGAAAAGCATGTGTAAACAACATATAAGTAAACATCAATTTAAAATGTGCGACACTCTGACCGTAATTGGCTTGCTAAAATTTCTAATGTTACTATAGTCCTAATATGCACACTTCAAACAAATTATCTTTAGCAATTTGCCGACTCCAGTCATTGATATGGGCATAGCAGACTACAATTTATTTATTTACCTAATTATCAACTAAAAACATCTTCACTCTGGTACCTACAATAAATAAAAACCTCAGAACAAATTTTAAGTTTTAATAAAAACCATTCCAAGTGTCATTCGACCAAAGAGTTAGTAATAATATTTAACAATAGTGTTGAAAAGAAGACGCAACTTAGAGCATCTTTCTTTACTTTAGCCTTACGCAACGATAATGCCAATGGAAAAGTACCTCTGGAGGAACTTTTTCAAAAACGTTCATTTGACAGCGTTAGATAGGTTCCCAGCGTCACACCTATGTCACACCTTTGGTCGATACCGCTGTCAAAAACCTACCGCGATACGGATTTAAAAGGAAAACTTCGATCGCTCGTTAGCTCCAAAGATTGATCGTTGCGCCAACGTATTTACCAAATCATTGTCGTTAAAATATTTAGCGCGATACGAAATGTGTTGAACGTGACGTTTTTGGTCGAGGTTTGGTTTTGGTAATGTCGTTCCCAGCTTTTGTAATTTACCGCGATCGAGGCCCTGTTTGGTATCGCCTGGTGGTAGTGGTAGTGGTGAGATGCTAATGTGATGAATACATAAAATAATTATGTCAAATGATAGATTGTATATATATTACAGGTTTAATCACTCATTAATCTTCAACAGAAAACTACAAAAACGATTATTGTATAGGTACAAACTGAGAACGAATCAGAGATGAATTATTTGTATTATGGGAATGATTAGCAGGCTTTACTTCGCGCCTATAAAACCTTTTTGAATGTATTTCCTGATTTCCAATTGCCTCTCGTCAGGATGTCTTCTAAGGGACAGTTCTCGAGCCAACTCTTCGAAGCAACGGCAGATCCTGTACTGCCCGGTGTAGCGTTTACATCAGCTTCTTGTAATAATTTTCTAACCCAGCGACCAATCACTGTTCGTGATGCTGATTTTGGTTCACCGGCCGAGGTGATAAACAAGTTGTCAGATTTAGCTACGACGCGTCTGGAACTTGATAACTTGATTAAGCGTTTAATCCAATAAACTATGTTCAAAGCTCTATTACTGTTATCATTTAATAATTTCCACCCAGATTGTTGGTGTTTAGCGTTATCCGTTTTAGAACCAAATGTCGGCCAAAATGTTACATCTCTTTCCGTGATAATGCAGTGGTTCGGGGATACACTAAGTAATGTTAAATCGTGTACCCGTCTGCCTGAGGCCAAAAGCAGCATAGTTGCTGTAATCTTGGACACGTCATAAAAATTTGTAGTTTCGGGATCTTTCGTAGCAAGATGTTGTATCACTACATCGACATCCCATATGGGAGTCTTCGCCACTTTAGGCTTAGCCAGTTCGATGGACTTTAGGATTTGCTTAACGAGAGAATGGGAACTCAGTTTGACATGGTTGTCTGGATCACAAAAAGTCGATATCACAGATTTTTACACTAGAATGGTACTATAGGCTAGACCTTCTTTTTGATGAAGATCTTTTGATTGATCTAGGGTACAGTAGTTCTGTACGACGTGTGCAGTTGCAGAAGCAAAAAGATCGATGACCGGTGTGCCCCATTTCGCGAAAATGACGTTCGTTGCTTCTGATAGAAGATGCCACTCCGGTGCTACTTTCAACCGAGATAGATGGTTTGCATCCGAGTTGAACATGCCTGGGATATGATAAATAGACAGGTGAATGTTGTGATGGTCCAGTATATCGAAAATTTGAGAAGCTATCTCCGTAAGAGTCCGGGACTTCGTCCCCCCTTCGTTGCGTAGGTATGCTACAACAGTCTTGTTGTCGCATTGGACCTGAAGGCCTTTTGAACTCAGGTGCAGACAGCGACCTTCTATAACTCTTAAAATGGCGATCATTTCTTTGATGTTGCAATGCAACTTGCGTTCCGAAGTTTTCCATTGGCCAGTTAAGTTTTCGTTGTCCAGTTTGGCCCCCCAACCGAGGTCGCTCGCATCTGTAGTTAGATAGTGCGAGGGGGGAAGTCTGTGAATCGAAGATGATTGCCTGCAATGACTTAGCCACCATTTCAGCTCTGCCAGAGCCTTGTGTGGTAATGGCAAAGCTTTCATTGTTTTCGTCTTCAGGAGTAAATTCATTTGAGTTTGTAATGCTCGAAAATTCAATCGTCCCCTTGCGACTGGAAAACTGGCAAAGTTCAACATTCCGATTAATTTCTGCAACTCTGTGAGACTTGCCTTGTTCTTGGTCAAAATTGCAGCAACTTGCAATTCTATTTTGACAGCTAGCCTCTCTGGTAAATATTTTATGTCCCGCACAGAATCCCACATAATCCCGAGAAATTCTAGAACTTTTTGTGGTTCGTATACGGATTTCTCTTTGTTTATTATTCAACCCAGACGTTTCAAGAGGTTTATTGTAATCGAGACATGTTTGCGCAGTACACGTTTCTGTTGGTTGACCAGGTAAAAATCGTCGAGGTAGATCAGGAGCCGGACACCTCTTTCTCTTAGTTGCTGAGCTATCCAATTTGATAAGGATGCGAAAGTTTTCGGGGCGGAGCTGAGACCAAACGGTAAGGCCGTCATTTCGTACAGTTTCTCGTTGTAGATCAAACGGAGAAACCGTCTGTGTCTTGGGATTACGCCCACGTGAAAATATGCCTGATGTAAATCTATTTTCGCCATCCAGTCCTGATGTTGTATAAAATCTGGTACTTTGTGCATATTGACGAGGCGAAACTTGTCTGCGCGAACGAATTTGTTTAGGTTCTTCAGATTGAAGATTGGCCTCAAACTTCCGTCGCTTTTGGTTCTTAGGAATATAGTTGAGACAAAACTCGGAGTGTTCGGAGCTGGTACAATTACGTGTTGATCGAGTAATTTCTGTATAACGTGATCCATTTCTGGCGATTGAGCTGTTTGATTGCTGCGGTAGTTCGGCAGGCATAAAGGTAGTTTTGCTTTGAATGGAATATGGTAACCGGTCACTATGTTCAGGATGTAGGGTGGTGCCCCGAGATCCTTCCATCGATCGCGGTATTGCTGCAACTGACCGGCTTGAAAAGGCATGACGTAGTCAGTACCTTTTCTTGGGTTGACCTCTCCTATCCCGGTGGGAAAAGGGAGAGCGCGCTCGAGCTTCTCTGTGCGATCCACCTCGTGATGTCGGAAAATTACCATGACGTCCACGAGAGCTGTTTTTGTTGCCAACACGGTTTCCTTGTTCAGCTGGTGGTCCTGGTTTATAAGTTCTTTGGCGATTGGCAATCGGTTGAGAAGGGCCCGGAGTGGTAGCTTCGTTCTGCTGAACTGGGAAGCTCCGGTCTTTTTGTTTAGACCAGAAAACATTTCTCATGCCACCCGCTTTATCAATAACGGCACTAAACTTTTCACTGTCAAATAAATTGGAACAGGATGGTGGTATTTTCCGTAATGCGCTTTTATGATAAGCGTCCTTTGCAGACACTAAAATAGCCTCTCGTCTATGTTGCACAATCTCAGCTCTATGAGCGCAAACCAACTGCAAAATATCGCTGCATACTTTTGTATACTCACTACTGCTAAATAACTCATTAAGCTTGATATAAATTTCATTATAGCCAGGCTCCTTCGCTTCATAGGCCCACATCAGAAATTTTCTCATTTCAGATTGTAAAACATCCCTTTGTTAGAGTAAAGCAAAAGTTACAGCAGCAAAAGCTTTTTCCATATTTATATTCAATTTAGAGTTATCAAATTGTTTAATTTCATCATTAGGGTCGAGCTCGACAAACCCAGGGCAGTGTGCATACAGTTTTTGAAGTTCCGCATAACGGACATTGCTCCACTCAGGTGAATCGAATTGTTGCAACTCGATTAACTGGTTGAGATATTCCATAGAAGTCTTTGGAACAGGCGGTTCCTTAAGTTTTGTGGCCAAAGTAATGTTAAAGTCTGTATTGCCGACTGCAAGTGGGTCAGGTTAAGCAACCTCTGCTTGCTCATATAAATCACCACTAACGTTAGGGTTAATGTATGAATCAGCATATTCGTTATTATCATCGTAATAAGATTTAGTTAAATTATTTTTAAGGTTTTGGATCTCACTTAATAAATAATCAAACTTACGGTTTCGTTTGCGTCGCTTACGGTATTACTTTCGTCGACAGTCCGATGAAGAACTAGACGATGAAGCACTATCAGACGAGCTATCTGAGCTGGATGACCTCGCTCTTTTCCTTTTCTTCTCCTTTCGTTCTATCCTTTCCTTGCTAGCATTCTCCGTTTCCTTTCATGGTAAAACCTTGCTAGTAGACGGTTGATTTTCCATGCTCCTAAAACACGGGTAGTTATAGCGCTGGCACAAATAAAAACACAGGCTGATTTACAGTCCGTGATTTACAATAAATCAGACGGGGTATAAGAACTATCAGCGCCGGCTTTAGGGTGGGGCGACCCGGGCGGCCGCCCGGGGCGCCGGGGTCCAGAGGGCGCCGCGTGCGCCAGCGCGAGGCCCTAACTTTACCACTTAATTTGATATCTATCAAACTAAAGAAAAGCTAAATTCTTAAATAAACATTGTTCTGTATTGCAAGAAAGTTAACGGTCAACTTTAAATCAGATATTGATGGAGATTTGTTGTGCGATTAAATTTTAAGTCTGCAACACTATCTCGAAGACAGTCAGGTAACACCTATTGATATTGACATTAAAAATGATCAAAAAGCACAATCTTCAAGAGTTATACAAGGTGTCTCAAAAGAAAGTTTATATTTGTTTGTTTGTTTGTTTGTTTATATTACTGCGTGAACGCAACGCTTCTGAAGGGCGCGGGGGATATGTCAATCGGTAGCCTGGCTCTTGGGAATTTGTCGCTATGGAGCGTGTACGGGCTACACGTACTTTGTCTTACGCCACATGCATTAATTTAGGTCATTTTAAAGTTAGTTCGTCATCGGTAATCAATCACGCCGCGCGCACTCATATTCATATCATTTTAGATCAGTAGTTATTATCAATTATATTTTCTATCACTTTATCAAGACTTTCACTTCTTTTGGTATTATCATAAAAGGTGTACAAACCCGTACATCTTTTTGGTCCTTCGAAAAGGCCCTCGCGAGTGACTAAGTGTAAACGTGGACTCAAGAAACGTGACTCTGTGTTGCAAGTGAGGTGTACTTACTCTGAAGTTATAGAAGAAAACTTCAAGAAGAATCAAGCTTTTGGGTTGGGCAGGCGCACTTTCAACGGAACTGTGAGCAATCAGCGATCACGGTTAGAGCGGTACCCAGCACTCAAGTAAGGCGTATCATTTTATTTGCTCTCATACACTCTCATATCATTATCTCCAAGATGTCCAGCATGGAAGACTTTCTACAAACTCAGGAGCAGATTGCAGCCGCTATTGAACAGGTATTTACCAACTTCAAAAAAGATGGTTCGGAGAGGAAAACTGTTACGTACATTAAGCAACGACTTGAAACTTTAGATAGTTATTGGCTTGAATATCAATCGAATCATGTTAAACTGTGTGGATATGGGGATAAATCTCACCCATACTTTACTTCAAACAAGTATGATATTTCTCGAGAGCGGACCGTGCGTTGTGCGTACGTGAATTTTACAAAAATGCTAATTCTGCGACTATAGTGCGAAGAAATTTTTGCAGTTTTCGAGGTTTTCGTCATTTAAATGAGGCACCAAGCATTCCCATCATACCCATTCATACCCATCAATTGTAGCGATGACTTGATTTCAATGATGGAGGCCTTTGCCCAGCAGTGGGTCAGTTATAGGCTGTTTACTTACTTTACTTACTACTACCAAGCATTCCTCTTATTAGGAAATGGGTAAAGAAGTTTGAGGAGACCGGTTCAACACTGGATAAACCAAAATCTGGGCACCCAAGGTTATCGAGAACGGCAGAGAACGTGGATCGGTTTAAGCAGTCTGTTCGTGATGATCCCGACCCGACCTCTCCATTCGGAAGCGTACAAGTGCTTTGAATGTGCATAGATCATTGCTACACCGCATTTTGCAAAAAGATCTGAAGCTGCACGCCTATAAAATTCAACTTGTGCAAGAATTGAAACCCAGGATGCCAGTCAGAGGTTAGAATTCGTAAACTAGGTAAATCAGCGCTTACAAACGCCCCGTAGTCTTGATTTGACTCCTATGGACCTTTTCCTGTGGGGTTTCCTCAAATCTAAAGTGTATGTTAATAAGCCAACATCCCTGGAGCAGTTAAAAAAAAATATTCGCCATGAAATGGGTGCCATTACGGAGCGTACTTGCCAAGCCGTCATCAGAAATGTTAGTGTTAGATTGAATGAGTGCCACGAACGCGAGGGTAAACATTTGGACGACGTTATTTAAGAAATAAATTCCCAAAGATTGCGGTTTAATAATAAATAAAAATGAAATGAAATGAAATATTATTTGATAAATGGCTTATTTTTTTTTATCGATATTCTAAATATAAACTTTCTTTTGAGACATCTTGTATATATCCTAACATCTGGATATCGTAAAGGCAAAAAGTCAAAGTTTTCGGAAGAAACCCTTAGGCTCATGAAGAAACGACGTAAAGACCCCCCTATCACTTCGTCCGAACAACGGGCTATTAACCAAAAGATTAGCAAACTGGTATGCTGCGACCTCCGTCGCTCCAATACACGCTTTATTGAACGAGCGATTTAGCAAAATCGGGGGTCGAAAGTGTTTGTCCGGTCATTGCAGGATTTACAACACATGCTGGACGGCCTAGCTGATTCTTCTCTATGCATCGGTCTCCGGATGAATTTGGACAAAATCAAGATTAGATATGTTTAACGAACATGCCATTCCGGGACCCAGTTCAAGGCAGTATACTCTCGAAGTTGTTAAGGAGTATGTCTACCTCGGGCAAACTCTGCAGTTGGGTAGAAACAACTTCGAGAAAGAGGCCAACTGAATACAGCTAGGCTGGGCAGCATATGGGAAATTACGTCGGTTCTTTACATCGCCTATTCCACAGAGTCTAAAGACGAAAGTCTTCAATCAGTGCATCCTACCCGCCATGACATACGGAGCCGAAACGTGGACACTCACGGTAGGCCTGGTCCACAAATTTAAAGTCGCTCAGCGATCTATGGAAAGGGCTATGCTTGGAGTTTCTCTGAGGGACCGGATCCGGAGCGAGGTGATCCGACAGAGAACCAAAGACGTCGACATAGCCTACAGGATTAGCAAGCTGAAGTGGCAGTGGGCCGGCCATATTAGCCGCTGAACCGATAACCGACGGTGGGGTAAATGAGTCTTGAGTGGAGACCGCGTATCGGCAAACGTAGAGTAGGACGCTCTCAGACTAGGTGGAATGACGATCTTCGCAAGGTGGCTGGCAAGAGCTGGATGAGAGTAGCCGCGGATCGTACTCAGTGGCGTACACTTGCAGAGGCCTATGACCAGCAGTGGACGTGTGTAGGCTGATGATGATGATGACCTGGATATCGCTACGTATTCTATTAACAATACCCGTGACTGTTGAAAGTGGCGAACGCAGTTTTTCCAAACTAAAATTGATAAAAACGTACTTTTTGCGGTCTACAATGTCTCAAACAAGACTAACTAGTTTGGCCTCGTTGTCCATTCAAAATCAAATTTCGGAAAACTTAGATTTTGCCAGTCTTATCAAAGAGTTTGCTGACAGAAAAGCTAGTAAAATAAGAAAATGTTTAATTTTTGGTTTTCATTAAATGTTTCGTGAATGAACAAATACAACACAACATAATGACAATATAATATGTATATTGTTTTTAGAGAAAAATCGGTAAAATAAAAATAAATACATGTTTCTTGTTTTCTATTTTTTAAGTGCTAATTGCTGCACTGAAGCTAAATTAAATATTTATAAAATACAGTGAAAAAATTAAACGCCCACCCGACCCATCCAGGAATCGAACCTGGATCTTTCGCAATCCGGGCGGCTGCACTGACAATTATGCTTATGCTACCAAGAAGCTGCCCCGGATTGCGGAAGACCCAGGTTCGATTCCTGGCTGGGTTGGGTGGGTGTTTAATTTATTCACTGTATTTTATAAATATTTAAAAAATATGATATCTAATTCAAAATAAGTTTTTTTTATTTTAAAATAAAAGGGCGCCAAATTAATGATTCGCCCGGGGCGCCTAGATGGTTAAGGCCAGCCCTGAGAACTATCTCATTTCATTATGAAAATACATACGTATTTAATAAAAATTCAGAAAACTTTTTAACCAAAGCCAAAAGTTCAAAAATACCGCTGTTAAAACCAACAAACTACCTTCCAAATCTCAATAATTCACAATAGAATTATAAACAAAACCGTTACTTTATTTAATAAAACGAAAGGGTTACCGTTTAAAAATGCAACGGTTTCTATGAAAAATTTGCAGTGAAAATCGTAATTGATAAGCACTAAATAAAGAAGTAAGTGTTTTACCTTTGTTGCACACGACTTACGTAGTAAAAACTGTTCACTTTTTCGCTTGGTATAAACCACTGATATATATTAGCGTTTTTTTACCGCCAATTTGCATGTAAATGCACTTTACTTTTCTTTAGGCGACCTCTTCGGTCAGAAATCACGATGCTAATGACGAAAGTTATGTGCCCCCACACATCCTGCCTGGTTAGTGGTAAAAAATGGCGCGAACAGGAAGTGAACGATGATTGGTCGAAGACGACCAATGGATGGTGTTGTTGTACACGATTTTAGGCCGGAAATCAAGTATGCTACTCTCATATATATATGAGGCTTTGAATAACGGTACAGTACTGTTTAATAAATAGATAGTACTTAATATAAGTAAGTACTTAAGAGTGCGCCGTCCATAAGTGACAAGTGTCATATGTTTTATTTGAAATGTCGTCGTCCATATTTATTTGATGCCGCGCGGCCATACTAATTTTGTATGGGGAATTTATGGTGCTTAATAAAAAATAATTATTTAAATAACCACTTGATGAATCAAAAATGTAGTCTAGCAATTTGTAGTTTATCCATTGATGATTGTTTAGACAAAATCAGAGGTACAATAATTTAGATAAACTTTAAGAAATCTACTAAACGCCGCCACTCGTTTTCATGATTTTTGCCCAACTTTAAATGATATTGTAGAAAAAACTATAGCGTGTTATGAATTTATGGTTCTGACAAATTGTAAACACGTTCCCTATGATACTAAATATATATTTTGTTCATTTAATACGATAGTATTTTCAATTATATTTACTTAACCGTAACTGCATTTTTGGCATTTTTTTGTCGGCGCACCCTTAATATAGGCGTAACAGAATACTACGTATTTGATACTTATCTATTAAACATAAATATTTTTTTTAATTTTTTAATGGCCCACTCGCCATTAGAACAGCGCTCAATCATAAAGCTACGGTATAAAGAATTATACCGTTGAGGAGTTTTAGGTACCTTCCATCACCAGCTAATCAACATGGGAAGATGACTATCAATCAGACGCAAATAGGTATTTTAATATCATTAGAAAAAAAAATAAGTAACGCGTTGTGTGTGCCTACAAACAAAGGTTCAGCAGACTAAAGAACATAACTCGAACGATTATGTATGCATATAATCGTTTGACTTATGTGCTTTTCATCGTCATCAGATCGTGACTTGGTGACAATGGGACCACCTCGGTAATGGAATTAAAAGAATTTTGAAAATCGATCTACAATTGATGGAGATATCGACGGACATAGTTTATCTACATACAATAGTAAAAAAAAACCTCATCTTATCTTTGAAGTCGGTTAATAATTAAATTGTAAAGCATTCAAATGAGCCTTTTAATATTTTTAAAGAAATGCATTTATATATTAACTAGTTTATTTTTTTTTTGGTTCACGACATTAAATTAATGTCATGTACAATTATATCCATACATGTATTTGATTCTCTCTCTCATTTACTTACTTGCACTCTATATACCTAGATTCTTACCTAGACTCTTTATACCTTTCAATTTTAAGTTGTTAATTCAAATTATCAATAAGCTTAATGTACGCGATTGTACATCTACTATGGGAAAATTAAAAATTGATATAACTTTTCATAGAAGCTCCCACTAATTCTGAGATTTATCCACTAATTCCCACTAATTATCCACTAATTATTGGTGTAATCAGATCTTCGCTACGACCCGTGGTTTCAGAGATACAAGATGGCCGTGCCAAAAATGAGCCTCATTTTGGCACTGCCACCTTGTATCCCTTATAACTTTTGAACCATGGCCCCACTAATTCTGAGATTTATCCACTAATTCCCACTAATTATTCACTAATTATCTGTAAACTCCGATTTCGGGTTGGTGATGGTGGCCGTGCCAAAATGAGCCACACGTCCCAAAGGATTGCAATCTATACACAGGCATTTGCATACATACATAATATCGCCTCGGTGGCCCAGTGGCAGAGCGCTCGGCTCGATACCCGAAGGTCCCGGGTTCAATTCCAAGGTCGGGCAAAATGCATTTTCGGATTTTTCGATGCATAGCCCGGGTTTGTGATCACCAACCCGCACTTGGCAAGCGTGGTGATTAAGCCATTACCCATCAATTGTAGCGATGACTTGATTTCAATGATGGAGGCCTTTGCCCAGTAGTGGGACAATTATAGGCTGTTTACTACTTTACTATTATTCATATAGGATTACTCGTACGAGCGACTTAACTAAAATAACAAATCCTTCTTGCTACTACAATGAATATTTATTGAATTGATTATTGGATACACTGCATACTTATTAACTAGAGTCTACATTATATAGAAGATTAAGATATTTTTAAAAAAGTAGGTAAAAGTATATAAACGAAAAATTAATAGGTAGGTATATAGAAATAAAAATATAAATAATATTTTGGGGACGGACAATCAGCCTCATTAACCGAAAAAATAAAAATAGGTTAGTAGTAAAATAGGCTTAGCCTAAAACAAAAAAATATTAAAATACGGTATTTTCTTTCTAACGGTATTTGCGCTTCTTAAAACATCACATTAACAGCTTTGCTGAATTGTGCACGTAGTTGTTTTTTTTTATTCCAGATCTTATTTGATGGTAAGTTAATAAGGCCGAAGTTGAAAGCGCACTTCACCCGGCATCCTCAACTGCTGGAAAACTGGCTATCTAAGCTAGCACCGTATCCTTCTTTTTTGTTTTATTCTAAGGGCTAATAGAATCTAGTAATACTCTAATATTATGTGGTAAAACGTTATGTCAAAAGTTATGTAGATAATGCATAACAGAACAAATCAATACTTTTAAACAAATCCATTTTTTTTTATTTCATTTATAGTATAAATGACTAAGAGAATTTAAATTTCCTGACTTACAAAAAGTAACACAGCATGTCAAAAAACAATTGCATTCAGCGCCAATGGAAGACTTTAAAATAAATTAAATTTATTCCATACTTCACAACACTTAGTGAGTGAGACAACATTATTGAGATTCTCTCAAGTGATTTAGTTTATAACATAAAATATCAAAAATACTTTTAGTTTTCTAACACAATACAAAATATACATTTCGTACAAAATCGTCATTACAAAATACTTGTGGCCGTTTCAACCACACCCTGATCAATGTAAATCTTTTATCACATAACAAGGAGACTGAATTATGTATGCTTCATACATGACGCGCTCTAGCAACGCATAGACTCTCTTACCAAATCTGGCAACAGCTCGCAACAGTCCGACCGCAGCCGTTGTAATGCCGGTTTCACACGAGGGCAGAACAGTGAGGCAGAACAGTGGGGCAGAACTTACGCAGTTCGCGTAAGTAGCGATGGAGATGGAGCGTCGACGACGACAACGGAACATTTACAACAGTTACTCAAAATTGCAGTACAAATAGCTCTGGATGATCTAATTGAAATTGTAAAGAATGAAATAATTAGGAAAGAAAAACTTTGGATCAGACCCTGGATAGCAAGAAGACCAGAGCTCGGTTGTTCAATTGAAATTTTAGAAGAAATAAGGACTGAAGATCCCAAAGAGTTTAGACTGATTATGCGTATGACAAAGGAAAAGCTCTTTGCACTGCACTGCACTCGCGTTCACACGAGTCTAGCCGCAAGACAGACGAGCGAGAAAGGTGGTGGGGGTAGCAAACTGCCCCGAAAAATAGACCGGCGAGCTATAACAACAAGACAGTACTGTTCTGTGCGTTCAAACAGTAGCAGTACTGTTGTGCGTTAAAACAGTAGCAGTACTGTGCTGCCCACTGTTCTGCCTCACTGTTCTGCCCTCTGTTCTGCCTCACTGTTCTGCCCTCGGGTGAAACAGGCATGAGAGGTTGTCTATGTGCGCGTTGCTCGTGCGCGTCATTTATGAAGCTTATCTTATGCAGTCTCTTTATCTTATAATTAGATAAGTCTATCTAGAACTTTTGTCACACTCGTTTACTCATACGTACACACGGCGGCAGATCAACCAAATTTCTCCAATGAATATTAATCCTTATAACGAAACGATAAAGCTCAAAATTGATTGTAGAAATTTGACAGTTTTGGGTAGGTTGATCTGCCGTTGTGCTTAGGTAGACTAATTCGATGGCAATATGTAACAATTTCTTTTGAGTCTGCTGTTAGCCGCAACTGCCCTTTACAGCTTTACCGCCGTGTAATCGGAACATCATCAGAGTTTCTAGAGGGAACAGCATCACGCAAGCGTGTTGGTCCCCTACTAGATACTCTTGAGGTGTTCGGATCGGATCAAGGGCAACAGAAAAAAACTGTTTCACAAATACAAACATTCCAGATAAGACTAGCAGCCACTTATCAGGAAGTGGGGAAACAGTCCCTTAAATTAGAAAGTAAATAAGTCGATGTACTAATAGAAAATACAATAATAAACCTATCTTTTTTCTTACACATAAATAAAACTAAACACATAACTTACACATAACTTAATTGCACATAAATATTAAATAATTTACGTTTTGGTATGTGTGAAGATTAAATGCAAAATCATTAAATTACCTTAAAAATTAAATGCAAAATGATCGTTACTAGCTGACGCTTTACTAACAAAATAGGGATTGTAACTGAACTAAATTTTAAATAAATAATAATAATAATAACTTACTTCTAAATCTATGTTTACATAGAATCTTAATATTAAAAACTACACTAGGCTGTTATTATTATTATATTATTATTAGGGAATAAATTCGATTTCTAATGATACGATTAAATTTGACTCTTCGTAAATTTGAAGCAAATAAAGTGCAAGTCGACCAGTTACACTCCAAAGGACTATTGTTTTAAGCCGGCTAATTAAAGGTGACTGGTTAGTCTATAGATCAATTTTTTAGTAACTGTCAAAACGATTTTTTGTATTAGAAATTGTATAGCAAACTATGACGTCACTATTTTGTTCCGAACAAATCATGTTCATGAGCAAATGCGTTACAAAACAAAAGAAATCTTAGTTTACAAGCATAGACGATCGTAAAAAGCACCATCAAAGTAGTCATACTACGTCCGCCATCACTGTGGGTTAATTATTTGGTTCTTTCAAATTATTATCGAGGTACGAAATAGTCTAAAGCGGTACGACAGTACAGCTGGCTTAACCTCGACTACAAAATATACACAGGTGGTGCTAGATGTGGATCCCATGACGTCATCACATTTGAATTTATCTTCAAACTTTTGTCCATAATTAAATGTGTAATGACAAATATCACATTATTTTTTAATGAATCAAAATGATCAGAAACTAAGATACGTTATTAAAAGAAGTCGTGCATATTCCCTATTTAGCAGAATATTGAAAGTTATTGGATTACGAAGAAACTACAATGGTTATTATAAGTACTCTAAATTGGTTATTGGTATGAATACATTTCTAAATTAACATCAGAATAATTATTTACGGGATTAGAATACGGTTTGCTAGTTATGCGTATTATCGGAGCGTTGTATGCGTCATGATTACGTGATTATGTACAGACGCCTGCACATCAACCTATCCATAACTGTCAAATTTCTTCAATAAATGTTCAACCATATGCGATAGACATACAGTTCGAAGTCTATTGAGGAAATTTTACAGTTTGTTGTAGTTTGATGAGCTGGCGTGTGTACTCCGTATATCTGAGATGTCTGATAAATATCGAGCGCTCAAAACACTTAAGATGTGCTAATAGTCCCGTTAATAATAACTCTAATTGTATAAATAAATATTAACAGAACATTTGAGCAAACATTACACGTATAATAATTGATAATGACACCTTTCGGCAGCGGTTAAATACACCAATACATGATTGCTTACATTATAAATGCGCCTTAGGTAAGGCTTCAAGACTACTTGCATTGAAATGACGGGATTCTGCATCACTCATTACATTTCGTCGTGTGCTTTAGACTCCTTTGCTTTTTCAGTGTTGTCCTTCTTGTTGCGACGATTCCTCCTGCAATTTGATAATACGAGATTAATTATTAATTTATTTAAAGCTACCCTGACAGATTACAGTCCATACACGTTTAAACAATGATTGCTGATGAACTTCGTCTAGATCTAGACAGTTATCCTTTAATAATGTACACAGCATAATCAGCTTTAAACAAAGGTAACTAAAAAACATAATAAAGCCCTCAGTACAAATTAAAACAAAGCACATTAATGACACCTAACATTTAGGGGAAAAAATGAATGTGGAATAAAGATCACATTATTATAAGTTTCTTTGAGTCAACATAAAGGCTAGGCTAATATGCGGACAAAATGAAACTAAATATTCATTAAATATGTTAATTTATACTAAGTAAACTGTACTAGATAATAACAAACATTTTCGAATGGCTCTTTAGAATTAAATATACTTAATGAAACTGAATGGCCGATTGTTGACCATCACACCTTGCTTGCTTTTTTTAACTTGGGAAAACGGGTTATGTGGGTTCTTCTCGACCCCTGTCAAATCATGACAAGCTATGAGGGTGTGAAGGGCTTCCTACTAATAACCCTAGTACCACCCTTTTTGCCACGGGATGGCTCGATGACAGCAAGCACGGAGTTACACCCTTTTTTTTACCAGTGGCAAACGCATTGCCTCATTTGACCGCATCCGGGCAAAACGGATGGGTTATGTGGGGCTCTCCCCCCGGCTTCCGCCTCACCGTCCAGGCCCAAAGGCAAGTGATTCAGGAGGAAGGGGTATACCCACTAAAAACCACGGTGCTTCGTCTAAGGCAAGTGTGAGGCTCTTGACGGTTAAGGGTTACCTACGGAGGAATAAGGCGGCCAAACCGCCGCCTCCGTCCTCCGATCCGTCTACGTCAGATTAAGGGCTTCTGCCCACATAGGAGGTCCCCATTAAGGTCTAAACTCCCAATATCCTGGGAGTACAGCTTTCGGCGCGAAGCATTGGGTCCCCCTACATACGGCAGTCGTCTCAGGGCGGCAGCTTCATTTACAAGACAGGAAGCGAGTTGGCAAAAATGTTCCCCGAATTGCAAGCGACTGTCGAGGACATATTAATATGGGCCAGACTAGACGGCTCGGCTAGACGGAGTTTATATTTATATTAATAAACTCCGTCTAGCCGAGTTGCACCCCAGCAGCGACCCCCGGGATAGTTTGGGCGCCCCAAGGCTGTCGTGAGGCTGTGCAGCTGCATTTATAGAATAGATGGTAAACTTACGAACCGATGGCGTAGTGACATTCATAAAAGCTCGCTGCGTGTTTTTAGTTGAAACGTTAAGAAATAACGTGGCATTTTTTAATTCCATCGCGAGAATGTGCCGAACCATAAGAATAAACACAGTAGAACGGAATCTTCTTTGACTGAGTCCCAAACGCCGCCATTTATATACCTACTTCCCCCGTCGTCCAGGCGCGTTGCCAGGGTTCATCATCATCATCTCAGCCAAAAGACGTCCACTGCTGGACAAAGGCCTCCCCCCAGATGGGGGGTATTTGCCATAATCGCCACGCTTGGCAGGCGGGTTGGCGATCGCAGTAGGTTGAAAGTAACCTCAGAGAGATGCTGCTGCCCATCCTCTGGAATGGTCCCTTAGTCGCCTTTTACGACACCCACGGGTTGAGATGGGGTGGTGCAATTCTTTATCCCCGGCACCACACAGGGATACTTATTACCAGGGTTACTTACTGTTGAATATTGCTTACGTCTAAAAATAATATCGCTAAATATAAGTTTTTCTTTACTTTGAAATCATTATTTTATTCTAGTTTAACAAAATATGAGATTTATAAATTATTATGTTACGTTACGTACCTACCTACATAGATACTTATAATTAATAAGTTATAGTAAGTACCATACCAAATGAAGCCATTTAAATAAGTATTACTTACTTACCTACAAATATAAAATACGGAAAACGGAAATATAATATAAAGTATGGAACGCACAAACAGGCAAACGCGCGTGCGATGATGCCGGCAGCCGTGACAGCCCGACTGACCATTCTGTTTAACAGTTACTCTCATATCACGACCTTGAGCCCGTCCGGAGCGGGAGTTTCCGTTCTACTGTGTTATTGTTTATTCTTATGGCCGAACTTACAATAAGCTTTCTTTAGGCGGCAGTCGTAGAGGGTACGGGAGGGGGAGGGGGGGTTGGGGGGGGTTCTGGGTAGGGGTGTGCCCCTCTTAAAGGGGGGAGACGCGGAAATCCATAGTTTTTTATGTGCCATTTCTTATCAAGTAATCAATCACTACAAAAAACCTTTGACTCAAGTAGTTGTATTTTTTTTCTTTACGCTCTTTACCCTCCTTCCGTTTGGCCCTCGCTACGCTGCGCTTCGCTCGGGAAAAAAAAATAACCTTAGCCTATCCAACAGCACAAAATAACCAACAGATTGAGTAAGCTTTTTAATTTTAATTTTTTTACGCTCCCCCCTTTCGTTTGGCCCTCGCTACGCTGCGCTTTGCTCAGGAATTTTTTTTTTTAACTTAACCTATCCAACAGCAGAGAATACCCAACAGATAACTTCAAACACGTGTAAAAAAAACCACGCATCTCCGCGGGGTGGGGGGTGTCGATTGAAAGGGGTAACCAACCCCAATAAAAACCAACCCTTATCAATTCCTAATACCTGCCGCCGATTACTAAAGCCAACCCCAATTCGGGACATCCTTGGCAACGCTCTCTAGTTTTTGATTTTGCTTATTTTGTTTTTATGTGTCAATGTGTTTTCATGTTAATTGCTAACTGTTTTTTATAATTTTAATTATTTTTATTTTTATTCAGTATTTACGTGTTGCTCCATGATTTTGTGCGTGCACGATTTGGGATATTAGTCTGGTTCTGAACTTTATATCCTGTTATGTATTTTTTCATTTAATGAGTAATGTCTGTTGTAATGCTTTAAATGAATAAAAAAGAAGCTGAAAAAATCATTTTGAATTTTGACGAGCTAGATTAAATAGAAGACTAACCTGTGCTTGCTGTTGGAGAGTATCTCGTAGGCCTGCTGTATCTCCATAAAACGTTCCTGGGCCTCCCTGCGGTGCGCCTCGTCCTTTACTTTGTCCGGGTGATTCTCGCGGGAGAGGCGGCGCCAGGTCGACGTGATCTCTTGTTGGCTAGACTCTGGAGTGAGCCCAAGGATCTGGGAGATAAACGGCAATACTGTAACTTCTTCTCAACGTATCAACACATCAAACGCAAGGACCAAATTAAATAAAGCAGGACTTTTTATGAGTAATATTTTTATTACTTATATATTTATTTATTTTATTAAACAAAATCACAACACTTGTACAGGTTGACTTTTATATCACCGTCCAAAACTTCTGAGACGACCAACTCCCTAACTCGAAAATAAAATTTAGCTGTTCCATACGTTTTGGTCGAATGTATATTGATGTTTTGTTTGACCAACTCCCTAGAGTTTGGTCCAATAGTAAGAGTTGTTCGTTGTATCACGAGAGTCATTTCAGAAGTTTTGGACGGTGATAAAAAGTGACCCTGTAGAATATACATAATTACTTACTAGTGTCTAAATCGCTTATTTATCTAAATTTGCCGTCAAGACAAGACTAAGAGTGGTTAAAACCACCAAAATGTTATTAAATTATTTTGGAAAACTTATAAGTAGTTCTTCTTCTTAGTACACATGAAATTACACAGTAGTATTTTATAGCAATTCCAACGCAACTTAAGGCAAATAAAGGTAAACAATAAACAGTAAATTGAAATGAAACACCCTTTACGGATCTACTCGCGCTTACTTTATACATTAGTTTTAATTAATGTTTATCCTGACGTTTCGAACAATTTGCAGGGTCCGTGGTCACAGGGAGATTCCAACCAACCATCTTGGAAGTTGTTTCATTTCAATGTGTAGTGTTCGCATAAACTTAAGTAAGTAACAGTGAACAGTGATCAGTCATTTATCATTTTAAAAACAGTGAGTGACTAATTTAGCCCTCATAATTCTGATCGCTGTTTATTACCTTAGCTCATCCTCATCCGAGAGCGACAGTTTCACGGTTTTATATTTCGCAGCTATTTAAAAAACTTGGTGCGCACAAAACTATCGTGTCAAAGTCAAAGCATTTAAGCGTTCGGTCCTTTGTATGAAAATTGCGACTGTACTGTCAAGACCAGAACACAACACGCCATCTTTTCTTATGACTATCAAATAAATTAATTAATTTATATACTAACAACGTTTATATAAACTTTGTGACAAACAAAGAACATTATGTACTACAAACACATAAAAGGAAGTACCGCTCACACAAAATAAGCTTAAAATAGATTGTATGCCTATGGTACAAAAACTAAAATACTAATAAGCACTTATAAACTTAAAACAATTAAAAGTAAATAAAAATAAATGTAACGTTCATTAACAGCCACTAGGCATGCAATGCATGCTATTTTCAATGTCTTTACGGAACTACATGAATATCAGCGAGGTCACTTACACTATTGAAGAGCTTTAAAAGGTAAGGTACTGGAGTTATTCGTTCGCAGGTGAACCTCGACGAGGCACGAAACTTGATGCGTGCCAGCAGCTGAGTGCAGTCAAAATTATCTCTTAGATACTTAAATAGAAACAATACGTCAATAGTTTTCTCCGGTTTTCCTAAGATATTAATATGAAATAAGATAATCTTTCTTTGTAACAAAAGCTTCTTTTCGCTTTACAAATCGAGTACGCTAATTGCCACAAGAAACGCTTTTGCACTCGTTCTAAACGCAGCGCATGAGACGAATTGTGTGTTCGCCACACCACAGCCACACTGCAAATTTCATTATAGGTACTATTCTACAATTTCTTTAACATGAAAATATTTTATATTTCTAAAACAAATCCGAGCATTCTGGACGCTTTTTGATAGTATTATTAATATGAGTAACAAATGTAAATTTTTTTTCAAAAAGAATGTCTAATCTTTAACGTTATGTAACTCAACAATAACTTCACTAGTGATAAAATATTTTGAACAGAATTCCTGTTTTTTCGTTTGTTAGGCCTAATCCAGTAATGTTGCATTATAATAGGGTTGTCAAAGTAACAATACCTCCTAACTGTAGGTACGCGTTGAGGAGCAGTTAAGAGATATTTCAGTTACTATTTTCAGTCAGTACCATTTTCTATACTTTAACGTTATGTAACTCAACAATAGCTTCACTAGTGATAAAATATTTTGAACAGAATTCCTGTTTTTTCATTTGTTAGGCCTAATCCAGTAATGTTACATTATAATAGGGTTGTCGAAGTAACAATACCTCCTAACTGTAGAAACGCGTTGAGGAGCAGTTAAGAGATATTTCAGTTACTATTTTCAGTCAGTACCATTTTCTATAGATACCTTTTTTACAAATCAAACAGTAAGAAGAATTCTATCGACGCAAAATTGAATTAAGTTTTAAGCTATAAAAAAGTTGATTTTCGTGAAAATTATAGTTTAATGATATTGACCCTAAATTAACAACGATATGAGTATATTTGTGTATTGGCAACTAGAGATGTGCCGGATCGTTAAAAATGTATATCCGCGGATACAAATATGGACCTCAGCTTTTTTACTTATTCTGTGCCGGTGTCCGTTACCCTGAAAAGCCAGTTTAAGCTTTCTAACATGACATGTTTCGACTTGCACTGCGCGTGTATTTGTTTATATTTTATTATGACATAGAGCGACATAAATAAATGTACGATTAAAAGAAATACATATTAATTTAAATTGATGTTACATTTCAAAATGATATTTCCTTGCTATATTTATTTAGAATTCCATATACATACATAATCAAATTTAATATACTAATGAAAAAGACCCGTTAAAGCTCCGCCAAAAGTAATGGATACAGATACGAATACAGATCTTTCATTTCCTTCGGATATCCGCGGATACGGATACGTTTATCCGGCACATCACTATCGGCAACATACTTATACTTGCTGTAAGATCTAGCACATACTCTTCTAGTAGCTTTACAGAAAACAAACTCACCTTGTAAGCGTTATGTTCGCCATGCGGATCGGATAGGTCTATGATCTGTTTCCACACCTCGTACCAGCCATGGTGCTGCGCGAATTGGTACGTTTCAAACAAACATTGCTTCGCGTCTAGCCACCTGCGGGGGATTTCGAAATTTTACACATAATGCAAGCGAGGCATGGATAAAGGACAATCTAATGGGCGCTTTTGGTGCCTTTCTTGAAAATGTTTGCGCACGAACAATACTTTGTTATATCCATGCGAATGATATTTGTTTATGACAGCTTAGCCCTAAACCGTAACAAATCCAAGATATGAGCGATTTTATACAAGAAGTTTTTGTATGATCCGAATCCGAAAAAGAGGATGAGGATGGCGCAGTGGTTAACATTATGACGCTTGTTCGATTGGACCCAAACACAATTTAACTCAAGTCCACTTTAACCATTGCACATTTTGACTTTCATACTTTTTGCCACATATACAGCCGGCCCGTATGGACATTTTGACCCCTGTACATTCCAACCGTTGCAACATTTTTTCACGTTGACTACCCACTCCCGGAATCCATACAGCGAGCTGGTGATGGTGATGATGGAATATAAGAGAAATAGCAAAGATACTCAATGTAGTCTCGGGGCCGATACCGATGAGAATTTGTACGCCTATAGCATCTTAATAATATTTTAAAAGCTAGTGCTTTTTAATCATTTTTTTAACAAATAAATTTTAAGTACTTTACAAATGACTTTTATTTTATTTTTGATATTGGCTTAAACTAAACATAAAACAACTAATATTTACTATTTCTTCATTTAACTCCTCTCTGTAAGACAGTTTTCAATGTCAAAATATTCTTTCTCTCTAATAAACTCTACGCCCATTTTCACCATTGACCCCTAAGTTTTAGGTGACCTCTAATGCCTGGTTCCTATATCTAACGGATCGTTGCTCTACTTCAGTTACCATCCGTTTTCTTGTTACTAACAACGAGGCGTTCTTAGCGTTCCACAACAATCCGTTCATGCTTACCAGCGACGAGTGTTCGTAGGTAGGCCGATCCTCCTTCTGCCCTCACGCGTTTCGTTCCGGATTTTTTGATGATGTCGTTCTTTTAAAAACTATTTTTAAAACATAGTTAAGAATCGTAACTGTACTTTAAAAACATTAATAATGTAATAAATTACAATTTAGTTACTAGTTCCGTAATTCTAGAACGATATTGTTTAAATAATTTATTATTCTTTCGTAACTGCAACAACGTTAACAAAACGCGTCGCGTCATTTTTTTGCACCTATAGATAAAGTTTGTTTTTAATTAAAAGAGGAATAAAAGTTTGAGGCATCGGATCACAGCATTTTAGATATTAAAAAAGGTTTGGCCCTTATCATGGACTTATAATCCATGATATAAATATAAATAAATAATCCATAAATAAATATAAATATAAATAATCCATGATATATTTCCGTCAGTAATTCTTGTACTGATAGTTTATCCAGGCAAAATCTCATTTTTCATTTTGTTGGAATTCATGTTCATCCAATATGAACATGAATGGTTTTATATACTCTAGCACGTCGTTTATTATCTTCATCGGAATTATGCCTACCCAATAACATATTCAGCATTTCTACATCACTTTCACTGAACACTGAGCATGACTTTTTTACTATTTGTAAAAATTACTGACGAAATACACGTAAAAAACACAATAACCGATCAAAAAGTACCGGTAGGATAACCAGCAACGAACGGTAGATTTGACAGTTAACTGACGCTTCTTATTTTTTAAAGGAACGCAGGCTAGTGTCACTTCCATATTCTATGGTTACGAAGCGTTACTGGTAACCCTCCCATCCGTTGGTAACATACTATCGGTTAGATACCTGACGAGTCGTTTTTTATAGAAACGCATTTAGCTTACGCCTCGTAGCTAATACAACGGCTCGTAGGGAAAACGAATCGTTTCTTGTTTATAGGAACCGGCCATTTTAGGTGACGGTTTTGCTCCAACATGGCTTCAGGGTCACCTACAACTTAGGAATCAATGGTGAAACCAGGCATTAACTGACATCATAGAGTAAGAATAAATATATCCAGTTCAAAAATCGGCCAACGTATAATCCATAGACTTCTACTCACCAAGGGCTACTAAAGAAGTGTTCCAAGGCTTCGTAAATTGGCACGTCGTTTCCATCGCTGTCGGTGATGATACCGTGGAAGTACAGGTAGCTGACCCACAGCGACATGTAAAGGCAAGCGAACACGAACAAGACAGCGACACGCCTTTGAAAAAAAAATAAAAGTAATGCTTCAGCGAGTTCTAAATGTTTTCCAGACTTCATGGACATCACTTTTGGTTCATTAGTCAATGAAGGCGGCAGCAGACCATGGACCTCAGCCAAGTCGACGAGCACGAGCGTCTTGCGACGCGACGAGCGATGTATAACTTCCTTAGTACATTGCGCGTTATACCACAGAATACATAATAGTACAGTACAGAAGATGCACTCCGCAAAGTCATTTAAATAAATAGCGACTCTTGCTAAGACACAATAAAGTGCAATTAAGGACGCACACCGCTTCCTTCCCTACAATTATATTCTCCTAGAAGTTGCCTCTCTTTCTATCGCGTAGCTCTTATCTCTTTTAACGACTTAAGGGTTGTCTTCTTTTAAATAATAATTAATCTGAATACTTAATTTATTACAAGTTATTGTGTTTATAATGGTTACTTAAATGTGAACAAATTAAGTTTCTAATAAACCTAGGCTAGCTATTTAAGAACAGTCAACGCCACATCAGACTACCTATATATGTTGACTTTGAGGCCGTCTTTATGCCGCCGCCGTACCGTTGCCGTTAAAAGAGCTGTTTTCGTAGGTAGCTCAACTGTTTAACTTACCGAGCTGTCGTGCGAAGTTAGTATGTACACACGGCGGCAGATCAATCTACCCAAAACTGTCAAATTTCTACAATCAATTTTGAACTTAATATTTTGGTTATAAGGATCAATATTCATTGGAGAAATTTGACAGATTTAGATAATTTATAGATAATTAAGAAATAAATAATTTTCTAATCTACTGTACTCGTAGATTAGAAAATTATTTAATTTCTCAGTGTTTGCATAAGTATACCAAAAACAGAAATAGGTACCAACCTACCCATAAGTACTTATCAAAGCTAAACTTGATCTTGTAAACAGAATTTGTAAGTAGGTAAGTACCTACATATCAAACTAGCTATAAGTACTATAATATTTAATAATCTAACTAGGTACGTAAATACGGGAGCCATAAAGATAACAAAAGTAAATTTTTGGTTTTGGTAGTTAGGTAGGAAGGTACCTATCCTAAAGTACGATACTAGATAGGTAGGTACTTAGTTGTTTATCCTTACTTGTCTTATTTAGTTATTTAGTAAACAGTTTCGTAAGTAGGTAAGTAAGTACCTACCAAATTATTATTTTAATAAATCGAGAAATCGAACTAATGTTGCTAACGTGCGACCCGGCCGGCACGTGGCAGCCCTCTGAAATTGGTCCGTCCCGACGGACCCGCCTGCCGGCCGACTACTTGTAGCTTCATGCCTAAAGCGCGGAGTGCGCCTGGCCTGGTTATACTAACGCAGTCATAGTCAACGGCAATAGAAAAAACGCAATGAGCTAGAAACCCGCTTTGCCACGTCGTGAGACGCGAGTACGGTTATACTCGCGTTTCTTAAGCAGATTATTTTGTCTTGGTGCTGTTGACATTTCGAACCCTTTGGGTTTCGTCTCAAAATTAACATGTAATTATGCTATTTGTCTGACTAACTTTAAAAATGCGAGATCATTTTGAAATTTCCGTCGATATTAAAAGTACATGAAATATATATATTTCTTTGTCACATATGTTTTATCATACATTCGATTGATTGCAATTAAGCTTTAGTAGATTACGCACGCACGCATTAATTCAGAATGAAACGCAAAGGCAATCTTCGAAGCACCCACAGTGAATGAGCAGAGCGTTCTAACAGTCCTTAGCACATTATGGCGATGATAGGAGTCACACATCAAGCTATTATCAGTCACTCTAAAAGACAGATTTTTGAATATCACCGGTGATGTCGAAATAAATGTAACGTGAAATACATTAGGAAATATAATGTGTTTGACTTAATTAACAATTTGATTATTATGATAAATACCGTTTCAGAATATTCAGAGTCAAAAATAGGTTACCGGTTTCCTTGAATAAGAGAATCCGGAGCATTTGTAATTGATATCGTAGCGTTATCACGCTATGATATCAATTACAAATGCTCCGGATCACCGGTCACCGGTTCAAAAATCGACTTCCTGAAACAAGCTGAAGTGAATTGTCACTTATTACGCTCTACGACCGCGCCCATTGGGGCGGGGATGTAGAGCCGATGGCCGTTACGGGCAGAGGTGTTCTCAAATGGAGATGATGCTCAAAGCGCCGTGTGGGCCGGCCACCAGCTCGCTGGATCAACGACTTTAAGAAAGCGGCAGGAAGTGGTTGCATTCGGAAGCCGGAAGACCGCGTATGGTGATGTTAAGTGCAATACTAAAGCAAGCTAAAAATAATATCTATAGAAGCAATAATAGTATTTCATACTTAAATATGGCTACATGTCGCATTAGTGACACCACAAAACATCAAATTATATATTTGAGTCGTCCACGTCAAACGAGTACAAATCAAGACAGAAATATAGTGCAGCGAGCTATTAGCAATCGTTTTATAAACGTCAGGAGTATGTCTGTAGAATTTGGCACATCACAGAGCACAATAAGACGACACCTGCGAGAACATGGGTTACGCCATCGTATTCCTGCTAAAAAGCCTATATTAACACCGAGGCTTAAAGCGCAGCGTTTACAATTCGCAAGAAATTATTTAAATTTAAATTTTGATAATGTGATCTTTGTAGATGAAAAAGTTTTTTGTTCGTCTGCCTGAGACGATTACATCTATACCGAACATCGAACACAAGGTATGATGAAAGAAATGTCCTACCTAACAATCGCAGTGGTCGAATCGTCTTAGGATTTTGGGGATGGACGACCCAAAGCGGACCAGGAGAGCTAGTCGAGGTGGGAGGAAGAATGAATGGCCCTCAATACAAAGACATCCTCGAAAACGTTTTGCTTCCTGTTGGAAGCAAAACGTTTTCGAGGATGTCTTTGTTAGTTTGGAGAGTGGCTGTTGCCAGGGATTTTTTTCCCCATGGAAGGATTAGGTTTGTCCAAGATAACAGTTCCGTGCACAACTCCAGAGTTGTTCAAAATTACTTGGAAGGTAACAGGGACCTGGAGTTAATTCCGATCCGATGATGTAAATTTGTGGGGGCAAAATGGTTCAGGTATGGGACAGTACTCGAGCACGAACCACCGCAAATTAAAGGACTCACGTCGAAGAAATTTGGGATTCCATGAGAGGAGACAATTTTAGCTACAATGCGATACATCTATGCGAAGACGTCTTTCTGACTGTAATAATACTAGCAGATACACGATTTTAGTAAAAAAAAATAAAGATAATTAGAGCTAAAAATGTTTTGTTTATTTTTACACCCGCTGAGAGATTTAGTGTTCTGTATGATCGAAAGTAACTTGATCAAAACTGCTCAGTTTGTCGTTAATACGGAATGTTTTATTGTAATAGAAATACGAAATAATAAACAATAATAACTCATACTCATTATCAATGAGGTATACATCTATTTTCAATAAGCTGTTTATTGCTTACAATATTAATGATATTTTTATTTTTACATATACTAGAGACATTATGATGTGAAACACCAATTGTCTAGCCTAGCCCAAAGTAAGCATCATTAAGAACTTGTGTTATGGATACTAGACAACGGAGCATTTTTTTTATTTTACAATAAACATGATTCATGAAAATATACGTAAATATACATACAAACATCCATAACTCGAAACCAAATGAACGTGCTCATCACACAAACATTTGTTCCGACCGGGATTCGAACCCGGGACCTCTTGGCCGAGAGGTAGGGATACTACCACACGGCCAGACGGCCGCGAATATAAGTATCGTAAACGGCTATGCACGAAATTCTATCTATCTCTATCTATCTCTATCTATTCTATCTCTATAACGTCATGCTTAAAATAAAAAATATATAGGTATGAGTCGAATTGAGAAACCTCCTCCTTTCTTGAAGTCGGTTAAAAAGACAGCAGTAGTTAATTGATGTGAAAAACAATATTTAAAATATATAGCAGTAATAGTAGATTGTACAACAAGAGCATAAAACGAGCCATTTTACCCGAGTCGTGCATATAGCCACCCGAGCCGGTACGGCGAGGGTGGATAGTCACGTCGAAGGTAAAATGGGTTTTATACTCGAGTTTTACACTCTGCTTTTCACTTTGATTGCAAGGCAATAAAACAAACAGCAACACAACAAAAGCTAGTTTCTAGTTTTGTTTGACGAATAATTAACTTCCCGCCACACAATTTTTCTTAATTTTTTTTTAAATTTTCCACCATGTGTCGTTCGACTATGGTCTCAGCCGTAATGCCAAATTATTATAAATATTAGCGTTATATTTTTTTTTACGTAAATACACGCCCGTATTAATCGTAAATTTGTATTTAGATAGTAATACTTAATAGATTATATAATACTTAATACATAATACTTACTTACTTACAATACTTAATACATTATATCGTAATTAAATTAAGATATAACTCATAAAAATATATCAATTAAATGAAGGTGTATTTAATTGTGTATGTGGCTGTAAGGCATAATTGCCTTAGTCTTATAAGAAGAAATTACTTTATGCACAAGAGCATAAAAACTCATTTTATGCAGCCTTCTCTCGGCAATTCTACAGCCACATACACAATACACCTTCATTTAATTGATATATTTTTATGAGATTTAGGTCATATCTTATACTATTTAAATACAAATTTGCGATTAATACGGGCGTGCATTTACGTAAAAAAAATATAATGCAAATATTTATAATAACTTGGCATTACGGCTCAGACTATAGTCAAACGTCACATAGTTGAAAATAAATAAAAAATTAAGAAAAATTGTGTGGCGAAAAGCTAATTATTCGTCAAACAAAACTAGAAACTAGCTAAATTAATTAAATTTTCTTGTATTATGCTTAATTTTTGTTTTATTTCTTTGCAATCGAAGTGTAAAACTCGAGTATAAAACCCATTTTACCCTTGATGTGACTATCCACCCTCGCCGTACCGGCTCGGGTGGCTATATGCACATCTCGGGTAAAATGGCTCGTTTTATCCTATTTTTGTATAATCTACTATTTTCTTGTGTGTTCCATATTTTTGAACACTTAGAATGCTATGATACCATTGGCGAGATGACTGTAACCATATTTATGGCGGTTTGACTGAACCGATCTATATGACATTTTAAATGTCTCGACCTTTTGAGCGACTATATTGTTTACAACAATAAGGATACTTTGTTTGTACCGATATCATCAACTTTTTGGCTGCGTCTATTTATTTGAGTACCCTGAGTGTCACTAACTATTTGACGCTGACTGTCCCTTATGATATGAGAGTTGATCTTCTTATGCAAGGTTGTCGGGCAACTTTCGTATAACCTAACGGTTGGTAGATGGTGTTAGCATAAAATTAAAAAGTCGTGTCATCATCATCATCTCAGCCAAAAGTCGTCCACTGCTAGACAAAGGCCTCCCCCAAGGATCTCCACGACGACCGGTTTTGCGCTGCTCGCATCCAGAGCGGCTTTCCGCGACTTTCTCCAGATCGTCGGTCCACCTTGTTGGAGGTCTGCCCACACTGTAAAAGTCGTGTAAAGAAGGGTTTTTATAAAACCATCACGGCAGGTGCAGATCAATTCGCTGGTGGGCCGCTAGTTAAAAGAAAAGAAGATGAACTCACTTGCAGATGTGTTTATCCTTCCGAGCTTTCTTGCGCCAACGCTTCGAGAAAGTGTCGAAGGCGAGCGCAGCGGCCAGCACCATCAGAGTGAACCAAACAGTTTCGTCATAGACGTAGTAACGAAGACGGTACGCAATATATGCCGCCACCACTGGCGGTATAAGGCTGCCCTTCTCCCTGCCAATGTTGCCCACTGTCCAAACACCTATACGAATTCAAGATTGTTAATTATTATTATAGCCCTTGTTACGGATTCTTTCTTGAATCTACATTACAGATCTAAGTTTTTTTTATCAGTGTGACCTTTTGACACATTTCTATTAACTGCTTTCTCTTTACTGCTGTCTAATTCTATCCAAGTTCAAGTCAGTCAAAGGCATTTCCTTAGTAGGTTATAAGGATACTGGGTGACTTACCATCAGGTGACAGGTACCTTCATAAGTGCTTTAAAAAAGAGTATGGGTTGAAATAATTTTGATTTTTAGATAGGTACTATACAAGTTGTACAAAGTATTGTACCTGGATAAATTGTCTAATGCTGCGCCATGCTTTGGAAAACAGCGCAAAAGAGTAGGTAACATTTGTTATAAGATGGGATTAGTAAAATCCACTTACCATATCAGTATTATCAGTGCAACATAAGAATTCATAAGTGCTTATATAATAATATAAATGCATGTGATCTACAATTATATATTTATGGTATTGCATTTTTAAGTACTAAGAACACTATTGTTTAGAATTAGTGCAATACCCTACAATTAAGATAAGGTATGCTTTATTTAAGAGACAATGTTGGTATTATATATTACAAATGTAAAAATAAGTTTCCGAGTAAGAACCATTGTAATAATATTTAGTTAAAGAACGAAAACCTAAGGTACCTACTTTAAAATAAAAAGTTGAGATAGCTTTTTGTTTTATAAGAAAAAAATCATATATACCTAGAGCTGCACCAAATGGTATAAGGTAGTTGAGGTATCGGAAGTTGATTCCCCACAACTCATCTGGAGGCACCGCATACATCACCATTTGGCCCCAAGAATAGCCAACCATAAGCATTCCAGTGAAGCGGTTCATGGAAAATGGAGGCTGCAATAAAGATTGTACATAAAATTTCAAACATCAAACAAAAACCATGCAGAAAAATGGGGTCATGCATTTAAAGTCAGAAATAATATGTTCTTATCACATTGTTGCATTTAGCTTTTTGATGTTAATGTGCTTTGCTGTATGTTAACATAGATAAAGAAAATTTAAGAAAGTAGGGCCTTATACACTTTATTTAACATACCACTTAGTTTAATCAAAGAATATGCAATTTTAAAATAACATAAATACAACAAAAAATTTTTTTTTAAAACAAAAGACATGCTAACACGTTTAATTTGTTATAATTAAGTTAAGTTATTGAGCCATGCAGTTACTCATGCTAACAACTTGTACTTACAAAGCCATACACTTGAACGAATCAACACCAAAGACCGCTTGAAAAAATCAATGACAGAATGTTAAAATCTTGTAGATTTTAGAAAATAACTACATACATTATTAACACTACCATTGGAAACAAATTGTAAACTTTAGTATTATAAATAAACTGCTGGGGTTGTGAAGCCCTGACATATCTTTAAATATAACTAGCTACTATCCTCAACATCATCTGCCTAAACAACCATTCAGACATAAATGACAGTCAATCAGTATGATGAACTGCAAAAAACTTCAGCTTTTTACATCCTAGATTTGGGCGGGGCATTGACAAGTCACGGTGGCAGGTAGCCGCTGGATGCAAGCAGCACAAATCTGGTTGTTATGGAAATACTTGTCCAGTAATAGACCCACTCACTCACTGACTTACTGACTTGTCAATCATCATCTCATCATAAGTGATGAGATGATGATTGACAAGTCAGTAAGTCAGTAAGTCAGTGAGTCACAACTTTTCTTTTTATATTAAAAATTCTTTTTATTTGTTGTAATACAATTAGCACTCTACAATTAAGAAGTATTTATTTAAAAAGCTCTATTTATTATGAAACTTGTAGTCTGTAAATGTATGTGTTAAGACAATCACACACATATAAAGGTTCATCTAAGTCTAAGAGAACTATAAATGAAATCAAAATAACCCTTCACCTTTAACTACCAAATTGGTTGTTCCTTCACCATCATTATAAAAATCAATTGCTGTTTGTTTGTCTTGCTAAAACTCGAGAATGGCTAGACCGATTAGGCTAATTTTGATTTTGAAGTATTAGTGAAAGTTCAGGGAAGGTTTAAATGATGAGAAACATAAATAATAAGTAACAGAAAATACTAAAAGGAACAATTTATGAGTTTGTTTGATACGCTTCCACATGTAAACTATTTAATTATATGCTTTAACGGAAAATACTAAAAGCAACAATTTATGAGTTTGTTTGATACGCTTCCACCTGTAAACTATTTAATTATTTGTTTTGTTTTGTTGTCATGAAAACTGTCAAAGCGGTACAAAGAACGCCGGGTCAGCCAGTTGGTATATAAATGTCCTATGCATAATGGCATATTCTAATTAGTCACCATTGCAGTGCAGCTGCGGTACTGTATTTGCTATGCTTTGGAAATCTATACAAATATAAACACATGGCAAACAAACAACAGTCACACTATACCTTTGCTGCTAATTTAAAGACACCCTTAGAACCACAAATTCTCATGTGAGGGAGTTCTCTTTTTAGTAATGATAACTGTGGAAGTCTGATTTGATGATTTGATGAGATTGAAAACTGAAGAATTCATTGTAACAATTGTAAAACACTCTGTTTGTACATCTATGCAGTTATTTAAGAAATATAAGTAGGTTAGGATAGGAACTCTAGGTAACTTAGACAGAGTATTGTTTCTGATCTGAAAGCCTCCAAAAATCTAGAAGGGGATGGGTACATGTTTGAATGCCATCCCCTCTAGAAACCCTTTGGAGGATGTTCAATCAAGCAGCTTGTGGAATGCTTTAAGCTTCTCTCCACCCCTACAAAAGTCAGTTACGCTGTTAAGGCAATATGCAGGAAACAGTATAAAAAAAATTAAAAAAATTTCAAAGTAGATACCACTTTCGAACTAATTGAAAATTATGCAATGGTTTCTACACAGAACAGCCACTACTTAAATCTAGAAATTAAAGATGCATTCCTTTCGTATGTCTACTAATAGCATAAATTTAAAAGTGCAATAATCTAAATGAAGAACATACCTTCTTATTTCGCATCATAACCATTGTCATCTCACTCAACTGTTTGAGATCCCCATTAACATCACGAATGTATCTTGGTATTTTGAATAAATCGCCAATCCAGCCTACTCCAAAACCACCGAGTGTTGTCCACCAAACAAAGGCATGACGATCGCGTTTCAAGTAAAAATGGTGGACTCCAAAGATACCACCAAATAACCACAGCAAGTAAGCCCAAATTATAGATTTCTTTTTGGGAACTGCAACATCTCTTGGAACTGGATCAACTGGATCAACTGGATCCATTCCTCCTGGCATATTGAAAATATCTGGGCCACAGCCCAAATACGATTTCTGAATAAAAAACACAATATGGTAGTCTTAAAAAATATGATTCTTTGCTACGATTTAAAGTAGTAATACGTTGAAGTTTTGTGACTGGCTGAATAAAGAATTAGACTTACGTAGGTAACACTTTTTCAAATAATTGTAGAATTGACGCCACCTTCGAGGCTTCAGATTGACAGAAAGAAAAAAATTTCTACAAAATGACTGACGTGTGATTTTTTGTTCTTTCTTAGTGTTTTCTTTTCTCTATAGAGAGCGCAAAAAAATCTAGCACATACTGCCAAACTACAATTTTTTTCCAAACATGGTCTATACTGTAAGCAGAGCCGTTGATGATCAACCTTACAGTATTAAACCAAATTGCTATCTAAGTGATGAACAATGAGATTAAAAAATAACACCTCTGGGTCCAGTCGTTGAAACAAAACTGGGACTTCTAGATATCATTCAAAAGAAACTGTATTGAATGACTGTGGACCCATTGTGGCCCTCAGTTACTTCTCTAGACAAAACAAGAATGGTATAATCTTTCTCTCTATTAATAATTCAACATCAGCTCATTTTATGTCCCCACAGCTGGGGCACGAGCACGAACCTTCCCTAATCCCTATGGATGGATAGGGAGAACGGGCCCTAAACCACCACGCGGGCCTAGTGCGGATTGGTGGTTGTTAGCTTAGAGCATTAAACCAACGCTGCATCCACACGCTTGGCCAACCTTAACAAGCCATCACAAATTCAAATGTGTAGATATAGCGTTTGGCTTGGTTTGCGTAGGTTTGCAAGCGCTTGTAGCCGATCCGTCGAGTGTCGGTTTTTGTAACAAATCAAAGGGAACTTGCCGCAAGCGCTTGCGAAGCGTCTACACGATTATTCACTCAGTCTCGTTTGGGCACTGGTGGCTTTTGAAACTGTCACCAGTTGCCAAATATCCAGACGATATTTAAAAATACAGAACAAAAAAAAACACAGACTTCAGAGAAGCTGTACAGCTTCTCTGAAGTCTGTATTTTAAAAAAAATCATAGGTGAAGGTGAATTCACACTTAGCAAAAATTCAAAATCAGTAAAGCTCATCCGGCAGAAGTTAGATGGTTCATAAAGAAGTTCATTTTTTTCTTTCATAAATTCTCTGCAATGCAATAAAAAATATGAATATATGACCGACACAACAACCTCCATGTCCGTCATGCTTGCCTCTTCAGAACAAACTAACGCTTTCGCAAGCTTGTGGATGGCGATATTTAATTCCCCAAATCAATCCAAACCAAACGTTTGCGGACGACATCGTCATCGTGGTCGAAACGTTGCAGGATTTACAATACATGCTGAACGGCCTAGCTGATTCTTCTCTATGCATCGGTGTCCTGATGAACTTGGACAAAACCAAGATAATGTTCAACGAACATGCCATTCCGGGACCGATTGCAGTTCAAGGCAGTATTCTCGAAGTTGTTAAGGAGTATGTCCACCTCGGACAAACTCTACAGTTGGGTAGGAACAACTTCGAGAAAGAGGCCAACAGAAATATACAGCTAGGCTGGGCAGCATATGGAAAATTACGTCGGGTCTATACGTCGCCTATTCCACAGAGTCTAAAGACGAAAGTCTTCAATCAGTGCGTCCTACCGATGACACACGGAGCCGAAATGTGGACACTCAAGTTAGGCCTGGTCCACAAATTTAAAATCGCTCAGCAAGCTATGGAAAGGGCTATGCTTGGAGTTTCTCTAAGGGATCGGATCCGGAACGAGGTGATCCGACAGAGAACCAAAGTCGTCGACATAGCCCACAGGATTAGCAAGCTGAAGTGGCAGTGGGCCGGCCATATTAGCCGCAGAACCGATAACCGATGGGGTAAACGAGTTCTTGAGTGGAGACCGCGTATCGGCAAACGTAGTGTAGGACGCACTCAGACTAGGTGGAACGACGATCTTCGCAAGGTGGCGTGCAAGAGCTGGATGAGAGTAGCCGCGAATCGTGCTCAGTGGCGTGCACTTGGAGAGGCCTATGTTCAGCAGTGGACCTGTGTAGGCTGATGATGATGATGATGATGATGATGATGATGATGTTTGTAGAGGTTTGGAGTTTGCGGCAAGTGTCAAGCGTGCGGACGCGGCATAATGTTGTTAGCGACTGCTAATGCAGCCATGCAGTTTTGAGACTCGTTTTGAGACTTCTTGGCGGGAAAATGAAGAGTCAAGTTTGCAGTTTTGTTTTATTTTCTAAAATTTGTGTTAAGTCGAATATCTATTAATGTGAAATCATTGTGGATTATTAACCGTTAACTGTTCGTGAGCGTGCATGAGTGTTGGCAAATGAAACAAAACAGTGCAACGTCACTTTTCAAATGTTCTCAAGAAGTCCGCATTAGGACTTAGTAAAGCCCCACATCTTTACTGAGATAGGCACTCGAGGGGTTGGAGGGTACCTATATCTATTCTTACTTCCCATTTCTATTATCATTCATCATCATCATACAGGAAGGAAATATTGTTTATTTATTAAGTATTACTTACTTCTAAGAAAAGTTATTTCATTGGCTAAATGCTTGTGCAAAGCCATAAAAAAATGTAATTAAAATAATATTATGTCTTGTTCATAAACCGATTTTAAATTTGGCGCTTTCGTCTCCGTATATTTTTTTACAAATCTTAAAGAGAATGTAGTAAATTCTCAATAGAAGAAATGTCACGCTGTTATCCTATCCTGCCGCGCAAGTTTCGAGAAAATAGATCGTAATGTCAGCACCTCAAATAATACAATCACAAACACAGTAAGTTGTACTTACTGCGTTCATAAATTGTGCGGCAGTATCACACTGTTACGATCACAATTCTACGAAATTACTCCTACAAATTATTGTATTTAAAGAAGCCGAGCCGATCTCACTGTTACGGATCACACTGTTACGACCCTACTTCCGTCCGAGCGAGCGGAAAGATGTTACACATCAAAAAATGTAGATTGGCTTCAGAGAAAAGAGACTTTTTCGTATCATAAACCCATTGCGAGACCAGGAATATTAGCTAGAGAATACCACTGGAAACGAATGATCGCATGCAGTTTCCATGAATTACCGTAAGAAGGATCAGGCCAGTAAAGCACAGGCTTTAAGGAAAGTATTACCACTATTACTATTACTACTACCTCATCTATTGAACTAAAATCATGCTTGTCATTTGGATAACCATTTTTTGATCCTGACGAACCCAAAGATCACTAATCTAAATTAATTGAAAGACTTGTTGCTTACGTAATGAAAGGTATTGCACCAGAAGTGAGTGCACAAGGACACTTACAAATATACCTAATTAATCTTATTAAAAGGGTTCGTCAACAAGATGATTTATATGATTTGAGGCGTCCGAGCTCCAAAGAGTCTGAATAATTAAAATAAATAGAGCTTTATGTTAAAATTAGCATGTTGCATGATTCATGTCATTGATTTTTTTTTCTATCATAAAATCCTTCGTTCTTGTACTAAATACTGGCTGTAGGGCAACAAAAAACCTTATAAATAATTTTGTCTACTATTTAATTAGCTACGAAACGGCAACACTGTGCATATTATATTGATTAAACCCACAGACCAAATATCTAGGTCTGGGTCTTTGAGGTCTGTGATTATTAAACTGTCGATTGCATCGATCCTTGAAGGCGAAAAAACTATCGATAGTGTCGATACCATCGTTATACCTATCGATAGTGTGGCTTATAAAGATGTAAACTATCGATAGTTCGGCAACACTAAAATGATGATATGGCCAATAGTGGAAGCGCACTTCACCCCTTTTGTTCAAAGGTTGTGTATGGAATGGAGCTGAACATGATGGAATCGAACGGAATATAATCGACTAAAGAGCAAAATACAAAAAAGTGTCCGTAATTTTCACGTTTGTTGTTATGCGCTCTTTTAATGCGTAATTGGTGCCTTATTACTGCTAACATAAACGAATTAGTGCCTCTTTAGTTTAAGAAATAAAGACCCTTATTAGTGTGTACGCTGGCATCATGGTCAAGCTGGGGCGTACCCATGACCGTACTTGAAAACTACTTAACTAAACTACATAAAGCGTGGGCACCAATAACACACTTGCTATAATCTAAGGAGTTTTCGAGAACGGTCATGGGTACGCCTGCTTGATCTTGATGCCAGCGTCCACACTAAAAAAGGTATTTATTTCTTAAACTAAAGAGGCACTAACTTAAAGTATGGATACGGTATAGAGTGCGTGTTTCGCTCCGGTCGCTTAGTGCGCATCGTAGACAAGTGAGCTATAGATAGTTATATTGATGAATGTAGGACTAATAGGGATGTGAAATCAATCCGCGCTTTATCGATATTAATGTTACTGTAATAGCCTGAATAATCGTAGTATTTACTTAAAAATGCCTGTAGCAAAATTAAATGTTGTGTAGTGAATGATAAATAAAACAAAGTAGTAGAATGTTGGTAAATGTTTGAAGTTATAGCTAGACCACTTAACTGAATCCTCGAACGGGAGGTACGTAAGGCTTCTGCCACGAGTACGAGAGTTTTGCGACGCGGCGAACGGATTTCTAGTTGATTGCGCGTTATACTTCGGCAGTCATAGTCAGCAGTGATCTTAGAGCATTAAGTTGGTTTAATGCTCTAAGGCAGTGATAGAAAAAACGCAATTAACTAGAAATTCGTTTGCCGCGTCGCAAGACGTCAGTAATCGTGGTCGAGCGGTAAGGTGGTACACACGTGATAATTTTAACAAGATTCATCTGAAGATTAGCAATTATAAATATAGGTGTCTGTCTATGCCTACCTAATTAATGTTTTGAGAAAAGTAAAAAAGTAATCATTTTTTTACTTCGCAGCCGTTATTTATTATAGAAAGAATAATAATTCTAAAAATAATAATTTCTAACTCTGATTTCAATATCTACACAAAGCGCAGCAAAATTTGCGTTAAAAATTATATAAACAAAACAAAAACATAGGTTTTTTTTTTTGTAAATGTCGTTACTTATATAAAAACTGTGCAATTTCTTACGTCCACTCTTCTCTACAGCTTAAATAAACTGAATAAGTAGTAGGTAAAAAAATGTTCAGACGGTTTAAAAGTAGCACCTATAATTAATAAAGCAAAATCTTGTTAAAATTATAACGTGTGTAGTCCTTTACCGCCCGGCCAAGACCACTGACGTCTTGCGATGAGGCGAGTGATTTGTAGTTCATTGCGTTATTTCTAAAACCGTTGCCTATGACCGCTGTTGTATAGCGCGCAATGACCTAGAAACCGTTCGGCGCGTTGCAAGTCACTCGTGTTCGTGGCAGAGGCCCTACGTACCTCCCGCCCCGCGTACCTACCGCAGGCGAGGACTCAGTTAAGCGGTCTAGCTCTAGAAATTAGTAACTGCTCAAACAAATGAGCGTGAAGGACTAAGAAGATATCTGGGTGCCAAGTGCGAGTTTCATTTCATCATCATCATCATCTCAGCCAAAAGACGTCCACTGCTGGACAAAAGCCTCCCCCAAGGATATGAGGGGTATTTGCCGTAATCGCCACGCTTGGCAGGCGGGTTGGCGATCGCAGTAAGTTGAGACTTAATCTCAGAGAGATGCTGCTGCCCATCCTCTGGAATCGTCCCTTAGTCGGCTTTTACGACACCCACGGGAAGAGATGGGGTGGTGCAATTCTTTATCCCCGGCACCACAGAGGGAAGGGAGTTTCATTTGCCAATCGTTAACTTTAACCCTTCGAACGACAAAACCCCCAGTACTAATAGTCATAGCACGATATAGTTTTATTCAATTTAAAAATATTTTACGCCTTCACTAGGAAATTGTCGAAATTTGTCCAATTCCGTAAATAAAAAGAGACAGTGTCATATATCGTTAGATTGGCAAAAGAATAAGCTTTGCGACAAAAACATCATTTATACATAATTATTTATATAAAATATTACAATAATTTACAAAGTTTTAATGTTGTTATTTTTTTTTATGCCTACACTCACCCAAGGTTCGAAGAGAAGAAACTACGCACATTTCACATCGCCACTATCACTAAAAATCACTATTGTCACTTCATCTTTCATTTACATAACTCACATCATCACAAAACACTCTAATTACTTCACAATCACAATTTTAACGTTTTCGATACCATACTTCTAAGATCACGTTCGGCTTTACTATTCAATGCAAAATTTACTTTTAATATTGTTCGTCGACAATATCCCCTTGTGATTCTGATTTACTTCTATAGGATTTAAACTTATAAGGGATATCCCTTAGTTTGTCATGTTATTATAATCGGCTGACGATAAACACGTTAACAAAGTAATGTGATACAGAGACGTACAGTTTCCTCTCAAATTCTCTTTTAGCTCCATGTGAAATAAGAGCTTCTTGTAATATGTATGTATGTATGTATGTATGTATGTATGTATGTATGTATGTATGTATGTATGTATGTATGTATGTATGTATGTATGTATGTATGTATGTATGTATGTATGTATGTATGTATGTATGTATGTATACATACATACATACATACAGCTTTGCAATTGTGCTATGTTTAAGTTAAAAGTGCAATTGTGCAATTGTGCTAAAATGAATTGAATGAATACATATTATACCATTTCATCAGGTCCATCCATAATAAATAATGTAGGAACCGCATTTTCTCTAAGTCGGCTTAATTTCACATTTCCCTTACATACAAATGAATCCATAATAAAATGCTCAGAACAAATGTGATTGAATGTCTTTTTGAAGTCTGATACGATTTATCCATTATTATTTTTCCATTCGTTTTTAGCATGGACATGGTGCATGGTCTTTAGGAAATCTGTAAAATAAAAGTATCGATATATCGATTTAGAAAAGTATGCACATTGTTTACGTCACTATACATGATAAAGTTAACCCGATGCAATTTCTGATCTGCTATAAAAATTAAATTAACAGCTGGTTTTTGCTACAAAATGGTTCCACCAAATTGTATTTGTATTTTTATTCGCTTAACAGTTCACACTCTACAAATAATATAGCAAAAACATACCGATTGAAAGTCAATAGTCCATGACTATTTTCTTTTTGAGATTAATAGAACTTGAGCCCCCAACTACAAAAGAAGTAGTAGTAGTGCCACATAGACCGCACACTCACTATTTCTAATCCAAAGCATTCGTGCAATCTAGACAGAAATACTATTAAAATCTGAAATAATTATGAGTTAATAAGACAATGATTATTTGTTTGATTATTTTCGAATTTGATCAAAATTTTTGACAGATGATACTATTAATATGCTCTAACAACACGAGCCTCCGGCGGACCGGAGGGGAGTAGCCACACGCAGGCGTTCCCCTCTGTCAAAGTACAAGTCCACGCGGACCTATGCGTACAATAAAACTAGTTGCAGCCGCACTGCTCACTAGACTGAATCTAGTTGCGCGGTTAAAACGACGTCCTAGAAAAATGCCGAATTGTTTAGTTTTTTGCTGCAAAAAGAGATCTGCCACGTCAAATCTTTGTTTGAGAGAGCACGCGGCATCTGTGACACCAAACACCTGGCTGCTGAGCTTCAGCATGTCAAGCTCGTACTACAGGATAATAAACTGAAAGTACCACGGCTTTGTTACAGAAAACGCAATAAACCAACCACAGTCGAGCGCCAACCTGCTGTACTTCCATATATGAAAGGTGTCACTGACAAGATTGGACACATCTTAAAGCGAGCTTCAATCATCACTTACTTCAAGCCGCCGAAGAAGATCAACCATTTTTACGACCTGTCAAGTGCAACATACCCCTTCAAGATGCAGGCGTGTACAAATTGGACTGCGACTCTGAGCTTTCTTATATCGGGCAAACAAAGAGAAGGGTAGGAACCCGCGTTAAAGAACATAAAGCCGACGTCAAGCATAGGCGCAAAAATAAGTCTGACGTATGCGAACATTTCCTATAGGGGCCCAACCATTACCTCAGATTTGATAAACCACAAATACTCGCTAGAGAACAACGATTCATCCCTAGGATGATACGCGAGGCTATTGAAATTAAAAAACATCCTAATTTTAATAGAGAAGATGGTTGGAATCTACCACCAGCCTGGAATCCCATCATACAAAATATTAAATCCAAGCCCCAACACCATACTGTCAGACCAAGAGATACTGTAAGCTCTTTCTGCGTAAAACGCAACGCACCTGATTAAATTTAAATGAGGGTATACAAGCTACCAACTAATTATGAGATGACCAACACCTCAGTCTCCCTGTGACCACAGACCCTGCAAAGGGTCCGAAACGTCAGGATAAACATTAAATAAGTAATGTGTAAAATAAACGCAAGTAGATCCGTAAAAGTTGTTCCTAATTAAATATATTACTAAATGACAACCTCCGTGGCCCAGTGGTGGAATAATAATAATAATAATACATAGTGGACTACTGACCTCGGGGTTGTGGGTTCGATTCCCACAGAAGACAAACATTTATTTGATGAACTTACCTAAGTTCATCACATAAATGTTGTTTGCCTTCGGTCTAAGTGTGTTTGTTTGTATGTATTATAAGTTTGTTTACAAAAAAAGTATAAATATATGTATTTAATATCCGTCGTCTAGTATCCATAGCACAAGCTTTGCTTAGTTTGGAACTAGATGACGCTGTATGTAGTGTCTAAAGATTTTATTATATAAGTGGTTTATGTTATTATTGTTTTGATACATTATATCATTATTTCATTTTATTATAAAAAGTCAGTTTATATGAAAAATTCAGCAGAAATAAAAATCAATTAATTTGTGCATAGTTTTGTTTTATTAAAAACGGATTCTAGGTAAAACATCAACATTCGATAATCCTTTCATATTTCTTTATTTATTAACTTTTGTAACTTACCCATGTAAACTGACTTTTTGAACAGATTCTGAATGATATCGTAATAAATAAATCCTTTTTATAACATCTCACCTGTGTCCCACTTTTAAACCATTATCCTAAGCAAGTTCTCGAACTTATCGATACATGCATATCGACAATGTCGCAGCCACGGCAGTCGCAACTTGTCAATGTAGCTGCCTCACCCCCCGCAAAAAATGACAGACAAATCTGTATTGAGAATAAACGCTATGGCTACTCCCCTCCGGTCCGCCGGAGGCCCGTGTTGCTCTATGCATCTAGTGCTCTAAGCTATTAATACGCGAACAAGTCAAATAGATCGAAATGTCAGCTTTTTAATCAAAGTACTTCTAAATTTGGCCGGCAGAGAGACTCAAGATCTTATTTTTGAGAGTTCATCCTATGACTGATGATGACATAATAATATACAAAGTATAAAAACTAAGTATCAACCATTTGTTTCACTCCAACCTCCTTTTCGAGCCATAGTTTAGAACGGAACAGAACATAGTTGCACGTTTTTTATTTTAACCTTCCTTCTATAGCTTTAGTTATTGTTCTGAGGCTAGCGCTCACCATTGGACAGTTGATATGTACTTCTTACCCGTGCGCGTGCCTACTGTTCTCACTCACGCATTCGCACTCTAACATTTTTTTTATGGCTTTCCACAAGCATTTAGCCATAACTAAATTATTTCAGGTTTGTTTTGTAATTACACATTAATTAGTGTCCACTAAGGTGGCGTACACATGGTCGATTTCACGTTTGTTGTTATGCCGTCTTTTAGTGCGTAATTAATTATTGAGTAATTACTGCAAAAACAAAATAATTAGTGCCTCTTTTGTTTAAGCAATAAAGACCTTTTTTTAGTGTGTACGCTGGCATCACGATCAAGCTGGCGTACCCACGGCGTACCCATGACCGTTCTTGAAAACTACTTATATTATAGCAACGAAGTTTACACACATATTTAGTGCCCGCGCTATGCAAAATTCATATGGAATATTCTTGAAGGAACGGAGATATCGAACCTGACTTGTGAATGACACTTTGAGCTGGCGTCAAGAGATAACGTACTCAATAGTGCTTACAACAGAGAGCGAACTTTTGTTTTTGTAATTGTTTTGACTCTGTCAGTAATTAATTTATCAATTTAATATAATAGTTTATGTGAAAGCGCAATGGAACTATATAAAAAAAATATGTAAAGTTCTAGAATTAAATATGTTGTTGTCAATTTGTCATACAGTGGCACGCAAAATTAATATTATTAAGTAGTTATACATCCTATATTACATCTTAGAGCATTATGGTTTAATGCTCAAAGTATTTCAAAGAGAGATGCACAGACGTATAAAGATGTCGTAACTTTTTTTTAATAAGCTTATTTGTTCAGCCTTTTTTCCGTTCTCATTGTCGTTAAGTACATTGTCTTTTGACACCTGCTCGAAATGTCATTCACAAGTCTTGTTCGATATCTCCATTACTTTATGAGTACCTAATCCTCATGAAATTTTGCATAGGCCGGGCTATAATATTTCGTTGCTATAATATATGTACCTAGTTTTCGAGAACGACCATGGGTACGCCAGCTTGATCATGATGCCAGCGTACACACTAAAAAGTCTATAGAGTCTGACCAACGAAACGTGACTAAAAAGAATGGCGGCAAATTCAAAAATTCTTGGGGTGTCAACACTCATTATACTCTGAATAAGCGACGTTGATACTTGTATTTTTTTTATTAAACTCTAGATCAACCAAACACATAATTTGTAGTATCAATAAATAAGAATAAATCTTAAGAATAATTGAAGAGGCATTTGTGAAAATGAAAAATCAGGAACAATCAAGTAGGTTCTAATGTATATTTTACATTTACTCAAAGAAAATAATATTCATAATTTCATGAATCATAATCAAAATCTGATTCTAAAAACTCTACACCTGATATTGAGTCAGAAACATGAAAATCTTCACTGGTGCTGCTGTCTTCACCAACATTTATTATAAATCTTTCGAGTTCATTTTTCAAAATGCCATCTTTTTCTTTGTATTTATTTTCAATGTTAATTATGTGATCAGTATATTTTTTCCAATCAGCTGGTGCGCAGTCAAAAAAAACTTTTATTATGTTTTCCATTTCTGTTGCTGGTATGGCAATGTTTCTACTGGCAATCCGAATTGCTGAAATATCAAAGCTATCCAAAGATATCTTTTTGGATGTGGTCGCTTTTTTCCAGGTGTGTTCCATTTTCCTTGATTTAATGAACCTTCTTTTTTTATTCTTCTTAGAGTTGAAACACTTATTTCTAAACGAAAAATACCACAATTAATATTAACCAACTTACAAAGTAGAATAGAACGATGTTATTTGTTGGAAAATGGGTTTTTACTTGTCATTGACGATATTGTTTCCAAATATTGCGTTTCACCAGATAAAACTTCCTTTTGTTCAAGTGATGTAATATTCTTGACAATCTCTTTAATTTTTAGTTTTGTCTCACTATTACTTGAAGTTTCTGTAAGATAAACAAAAATTGGTTGGAGAGTCACCTTAGGTTCGTAATTAATTTTGAATGAAAGGAAAAAGTAAGTATACAGAATTAACCTACAATTGTTTACGATTGTAGTAGTTTTTCAGAGTAAATGTAAAATAATAGACGAGAACAATAAAAGAAGGTTTGCTAAAGTATCTAAATGATAAATTCAACTACACAAAACCAACCTATAAGCGACGTGATTGCGTTCAGTTGTCGTTGTTTTTCAGCAAGTTTATCTTCCATTTTGCTATTAACTTCGCTAAACTTGTTTATCATAGTAAACAATAGCCTCCTTACATTGTTTTAAACCGGTTTCGCCATGATTGCAAGCAAAATCAACAAAAAACCATACCAGAACTCACAGATGCTATATACTTTTGACAATCGTTTGACAGCTTAAAATTGTTGCCATAATAAAACTTTTGAAAATAGATCGCGTCACGTTTCGTTGGTCAGACTCTATTTCTTAAACTAAAGAGGTGCTAATTATTTTATGTTTGCAGTAATAACGCAGTAATTACGCTCTAAAGGTAAGTAAGTAAGTAAGTAAGTAAGTAAGTAAGTAAGTAAGTAATAAAGTGGACATAACAACAAACGTGAATTAAACCATGTGTACGCCAACATAACTTACACAAAAAGCCTGTTGCCCAGTGTTGCCCAATATACACGCCCAGTTTATGTAGAGTTACCAGAAAAAATAAAATTAAAACATGTTCGGATTTGTATGTATAGAAAATATAGGCAACTCTTTGCAACTTAAAAATGTGTCACCAATACATTTTAGTAGTTTTCTTTGCCAGATCTTGTAACTAATACTCTTGGTTATTGGAAACAAAGAATGTTGGTAATTTGTAAAAATAATCAATGTCATACTTTTGAGATCAAAAATAGTTCTTCTTCTTCTTATAGTTGAAGCATTACACTTCCGGAAACGGTAGTAAACCAACGCACGTCAATCAATCGTTAGCAACTTTTATACCTACTAGGTACCTATCTACCTAGCAATACTTATTCATCTGTGTACCTACCTATCTAAAAACGTCAATCTATCAAATGGTGTGAGCGTAGTTTTATTTTTGGTTTCTTCCTTAATATAACAATCATTTACGCACTGCTTTCTTAAAACCGACATGTTAGCAATACTAATTTCGTGAAGTCGCCTTAGACAATCGATCGCACCATCATCGTACGACGAACACACAAAACGGCTAATCATGTTTTCGCGTAAAATCCATTAGACGTTCTTGCGAGAGGGGAAACATAATTTTATTTCCTAGTGCGTATTCTTTAGCTACAACCCAATCATGAATTTCGACGAGACTGCCAGTAGTGGCTATGTCACGACGGAGACGATATATGGGACTCATGAAGATTCCCATGTAGTCATGTCAGAGAAGGTCCAGTCCTTGGCAGGTAGTATTTATCAAGAGTTCGAGCGTATGATAGCGCGGTACGACGAAGATGTGGTGAAAACATTGATGCCTCTACTGGTGAATGTGTTGGAATGTTTGGATTCAGCATACCAGACGAACCAGGAGCACGAAGTGGAGTTGGAGTTGCTGCGGGAAGATAACGAACAGCTAGTGACGCAGTATGAACGCGAGAAGGCGGCGAGGAAGCACTCTGAACAAAAGGTGAGCTGCCGCTCATTACATGAACAGGCCTTGGTACAGATTTCTTTGTTTTGCTGCACAAGGCTACCTTGTTTGGTTGCATTCACAGTTGTTTCCTTAGTTTCTATTGATGCACACCTGTGTGTTAATCTTAATTTTCGGTAATTATCATCATAGTTGTTTTGTTGAAATTGTGTTATATTTATGCAAATGTGTCATCCTTTCTGTTATCTCAACCCCAAGGTAAACATGTTAGTTGGATACCATGACTACATATTTCTAATTTAGGGCAATGCCTGTCTTCACTGATCAAGGTCTTTACACTTATCAAAATGCGTTTGTGTATGTATACACATGCAACATATAAGCATTGAGTGAGCTGAATTGATTTATGCCATTTTGCTTATAATGGATTGTTATTTGTATTGTTCAGTGCACTGCTATAAATAAACAAATAAGTCTCTGTTTACTATGGATAAGTAAAAATGTTACATAAAACAGACTATTGCATTTTATGAGTTCCTATTATACGACATTTAATTATGATATGCTCAACATTCCAGGTGGATTTTAGATTTTGTTATAAATTAAAAAGATTGCAGCACAGAATCAGCTTGCCTCATGTTTGGTTTTCTGATGACGTGTCCTAGTTTAGTAATGCAACAGGATCCGGAGGGGGTTTGTGTAAAGTCCCGATAATAAAGTTTGGTTGAACTAACAGTTACATGTTAAGTTTGATTTTGGGTCCAAACACAATTTGCTGTAGACAAACCTAAGGTACAGGAAGTATTATATTGAGAGAAACAGTAAGTTAAAAAACAATTAATATAGTTCTCTCAATATCTTTTAAAATATAGGTTGTTTATGAATAAAACACATATAGGATCTGTTTGACCCAATATGCAGTGCTTGCATGCAGTTCACTTGCAAAATTCATTAAGTTCATCTTAAAGCTTTGTAAAAGTACTGAATATAAAGCAATCTAGCAGAATGTCGCTGATGGCAAAAGGAATACTAGAGAAGGTATTGGAAATTCGCTTCAAAAGTCTATTTCAAGATTTTTTTTTCATCGCAATGACTATTGTTCAAGTCTTACTATCTACATTAGTCTTACACCAGTGGTGTATAAAATCTTAGTTCTAATACCCCACTAAGTCAGGAGAAGCAAATTCTAGGTAGTTGTAAATCCTGGTTGCAGTTATACCCAAATCTAAGAAAATGATACTATTTAGACTTACAAATAAATATTTTTGTCGATAAGTTTTTAATTTCACATCACTAAAGTTTTTTAATTAATTTTTTTTTCGGAACAACTGTCCGGGTTTCCGGACATCATTTGAGAACATTAAAAATTCATATTATCAATACAGTAATTGATTTTATTACTTGTTTTGTATCCAGGAATTGCCGAATATAAGTAAACATGTTGTTTATTATTTTCCAAAATGAAAGACAATCTCGTCGTTAATATTGGATTAAACTTATTTTTAAAATTATTATTTAGAAAAACTCGGGTGCATGTATAATTTATTAAATATACCAGCTTTAATAAATATAAAATAACTAACGAGGAAAAGGTGAAGAAAACAAGTTTATATTTTTTATAGCTTTCACACCGTTTATTCATTTTATATAATTATTGTAAATGCGAAAAACAAAACGTAAACAGAAATCAAACTCAATTACTTAGAAACTCACTACTCTAAGTATGAATATTTTTTCCGTTGATGTTAAGCGACAAATGCTAATTCTAGAAAGAAAATGTAAACCAAAGCTATATGTGGGAAAGGCATCGTTGTTATAGAGTTCTCGCTCGCACTTATTACAAATATTACAATAAGCCAATACACAAACTTTTTCATCTAGGTTCGCTCGCTGCTCTTGCATGGGTTGTGCTACAGAGATACCAGACAAACTTTCATTCATTTCTGTCACACTTACACAGCTATTCGCGGCGCGTGTCTAAATATATTCTTGTCTCGCTCATGTCTCGCTAAACTTGGGCAGCCTTGAATTTCTCGGAAGTGGAAAAATGCCGTTCGTTTACCAGTAATCTATAATAGCAAGATTGTCCTTCATTTTTGAAAACAATAAAAAATGCGTCTACTAATTTTCGGCAATTCCAGGATACGAAATAAGTAATAAAATCAATTACTGTATTAATAATATTATTTTTTAATGTTCTTATGCGATGTCCGGAAACTCGGACATTTGTTCCGTAAAAAAATATTGTTATACGGAAGTCTCCATTATTTTTATCTGTTCTTCAAACTTTAGCTGAATTAGCCCTACCTATTCCGATCACTGCTGATAAGTGATAACACTTGTAGAAGAAGTTGAGGTTCATGTCAAACATATCTTATACAGTTTTACCTAAATGTTACTTAAAATACACAACACAGTCAGCTTTTGGCTTTAGGTAAAAGTGCCTAAATGAGATATTGTCCTAAATTCCATGGGATTTAAACCTTTGTGTTTTAATACGAAGTCATTGATAGATTTTACAGACAGATAAGTGCGATGATACAAATGCTTTGATTGTAAAAACTATAAACGGTAGCACAGTGGTAATTTATTGCGGCATTGCATAATTATAATAGCATGTGTGGATACTTTCATTGAACCTGTTATTACATAAATTCAATCATTATTAGTTTAAGTGCTGCATGAACTGCTTATTATTTCACTTGTGAATAACAATTATTAATGCAAGTTCTTTCTAAGTCAGAAGCGTAGTAAACTGGTGTTATAGCAACAGTACATGAAATAAAACGATTATTGTCTTACTATAATAATGAACAACTTGATTTGTTTAATTGTTGTATAATGTGTGTTTAGTAATACGCTTTATGTGAGTGCAGTGATGTGTTCTGGACAAAATCGCGTCAAGCGAAATTCGCGTATAACGTGGTATAATGTTTTACGAATTAACTGACCAAAGTACAGCGATGTAAGTAACCTTTAAAATCGCTATTGCCCCTTGTGTGTCGTAGTTGTTAAATTCATGTTGTATTTGATTGCAAATACATGACCTCCACTTTCAAATGGCGAGGTGAATCTGATGTAGGTAGATTCATCAGAGCATTATCCAAGAGCAATTACTTGTAGTAAGGGAGGAGCAGAAGATCAGTCGACATCCTGTTGTTTGAGGCTCTCATATAAAGAACATGCTTTCATAGATACAATATCTTGACTCAAAGGCATAGTTTTTTTGTTCTTCAACCCAGACAAGCAAACATCTTCTCAATGTTTTTGTAAAACTACAGGTCTCGTTCGAGTAACTTTTTTTCACTAGAACATATTATCTTCACATGGTTTTTTCATAATTATCTGGAAAGTAGATGCTGAGAGACCAAACCCCCTACCTGCCTCCCTACTTCCATAGCTTTGCCTCTGTTCTCCATTTTTACAAGCTTTTATTTAGTTTCACCTGTCCCAATGCTTGTCTGTAATCAAATCTTGCAAGTTAAATTTGATCCACTTCCCGTTACCGAATGAGCTGAAATTTTGCATGCATGTGTAAATTGGATGACAATGCAAAATTATTATCATTATTAGTATTTTCTTCTTATTATCAGGTTTAGATTATTTTTACCTTTTTAGTTCTTTTTTATTAACAAGTAGTATAAGCTTGTTTTTATAAAGTTTCTTTTTTCTTTTAATATTTTTTAATAACTTTTATCTTTGTCTTCAAACTTGAGCTCTTATGATATTTTTCTTAAACGTCTGTCGGCGCTATTTTAGTTCGTTATAAATAGCTTTCTGCAATTTACTGATAAACAAACTTTTTGTAAATTTAGATATAATTTTCAAAATAAATCAAATTAAGAAATTATTTTAACTGTTAAGTCAACAACAATAATTGAACTGGGAAGAATCGTTATTGGCTAGCGCAACCCACAAAGGACGACAATATCAACGCTAATTGACCAATCAATCCTACCACATAAGGTGATAATAAATATATTTTAACACTAGAAAGTCGGGCGGAGGTCTTTTAACCCATTTTGAAGTTTAACGTTCGATAATTTCGAAACTATTATTTTTTTTACTAAATCTTTCCGTGACTTTTAACAATATGATTTATATTTGAATATTCTATTAACCTTTTTACCGCCAACAACTTCTATAGAAGTTCGAGATTTTCGTGCCGTCCACGCCAGCACTTCTATAGAAGTTCTTCTTTGTACCTACTTTATTAAATACATTTAAACGTTGGCGTACAGCGGGACATCGCGTGCAGGATAGTTGGGCGGTGAAAAGGTTAATGTGTTTGCCACATCATTATCTTATAATAAATAAACACAACATTTACCTAGAAAGACGGCGCTGGGTGATTTGACCCCTGGTCATCACAAAAATCGGCTCACCTACATTTTACACGAAAACTCATGTTTTAATATTTTGAATGAAACAAATTGTATTATATTCGTATTGTTTACTAAACAACGTAATTTTTTTACAAATTATGACTAATTTTATATAAATTGAGTGACCTCAATTGTTATTCGTAATGATCAAATTTTAACATTTTAACAAAAAAAAAAACCAACATTTTACCCCTATTTTTAGGTTCGTGTTGAACACGCTGTAATTTTTTAGTCTTACACGTTATTGGAACAAAACTTCCACGTCAATATTCGGTGTTCCCCCCTCTTGCTCTAATCACTGCCTGCATACGCCGTTTCATTGTCCTTATTAAAATTGTGATGCTTCCTTGAGGAATTCGGTCTCATTCTTCTCCAATGGCGGTTTCCAAAGTTTCCAAGGTTGGAGGGACGGGTTCTCGAGCTCTAACCTTCTGTTTTAGCGTGTCCCACATGTGCTCTATAGGATTTAAATCCGGACTTCTTGCTGGCCACTGCATAACCCGAATGCCGACCTCTTCCAAGTACTGAGTGACAATGCGCGCTACGTATGGTCGTGCTATCATGCATTAACTCGAAGTTTTCTCCGATATAACCCGCATACGGCACGACATGATCTTCTTGGATCTCCGTTATGTAACGTGGAGCAGTTAGAAAACCCCTTCTGACAAACACCAACTCTGTACGTGCTGTCAAAGATATCCCGCCCCAAAACATTAGAGAGCCTCCACCGTAACTGACAGTTTCGTTTATTCAGCACTGAGCGTAACGTTCTCCTGGCCTTCTCATGACATTACAGCGCCCATCAGAGCCATATAAAGTCATTCGACTCTCATCACAGAATAGAAATGAAGCCCATTGGTCTATAGTGCATTAAGATGTTCCCTCGCGAATTGAAGTCTGGCTTGGCGATGAGCTACGGTCAGTTGTGGTCCTGTTGCTGGCTTGTGAGGTCTTAAGTTCTGTTCACGAAGTCTTCTTCTCACCGTACTGTCACTTATAGCCACACCCCGCACTTCACGCAGCCGTCGCTGGAGATCTACACCAGAAAGATGCCAATTTCTTAAAGATGGTGTCACAATAAAGCGGTCATCTCTTTGAGTGGTGACCCTCTGTCTTCCAGATCCTATTCTTATACGGTACTGCCCAGTCTCTTGAAACCTCTGGTAAACTCTCCGAACCGCAGATCGACTGAGATGTAATCTTCGAGCGACAACACGTTGACTAAAACCCTCTCGCAGCAAAGCCACAACTTGGGCCGATTCAGCTTCAGTAGTATCCATTATTCCAGGCTAATTTAATCCGATGTTGGAATGTACAAAAATAAATACGTCTCTCTCTAACCACAGTTAATTCATTCATAACTCATTCGCTTCCATAATCCTAATATCCGAATTACAGTGATAATCAATAAAGTAAGAATCGTCAATAACCATTACTTTGTTGGAAACACCTGGTTGCGAATTAAACAGGGCCAAAGTGAATATTGACGCATTCATCAAACCAGCACAGAGCAGTGTTTACTTTAAAAAAAATTAAGTACCCTCATGTGCGTTAAGATTTATGGGAATCAAATGTCAAACATCTTATCCGACCCTAGATATAAACAAAACGTACATCTAAATGTTTATCTTTGAAATTATAATGAGCAATAGTGCAAAAACAGGGTGGGTCGATTTTTGAGATGACCAGTGTATTTATGTGCATTGATTACTAGAATAACCGGCGTAAATGATTTAATAGAGTATACAATTACTTTTACATATTTTTCATTATCTGTTCAACTACTGTACAACGGCAACAACCATATTACAGTGGAAGAGGGCTAAGGCGGCAAGTGCGTGGGATTCGCGCAATGCCAAGCTACGGGTAATGTGGATGAAAACGTGTCGTCGTAAATAAATTGATATAAAATTAAAAAATGTGATTACAAATCAAATTAATGTTTTAGTGTTAATCTCGACTTTTCTAAGGATCACAAATAAATCAAATGTTCACTGCATAATAGTAAATAAAATTATATTACGACGAGGGGTCATTCAACCCCTAGCCGTCTTTCTTGGTAAGATTATTTTTCCGTCTTTCTAGTGTTTTTATATTAGCGCGAATTTTAATAATCGCGATAAAATAACGAATTTGCGCTGAGCGTGGTCGCGTAAAGTAGGGTATTACAGTATTGTGTATTTTGATTTTCAATTGACATATTACAATATCATGTTGTAAGTGGCTGCTAAAATAATATATCGTCTCGATTGGTGTTGTTTAAATTTATTAAGTTATCGTTTTCTTTATGCCATTTTTTTTAAATAAAAGTAATTGTTTTTGTGCAGTTATTGGAAGCTGAAGACCACTATGAAGGAGAAAGAAAAGATCTGAGCGGCAGAATGGAGGCACTCGATAGCATTGTGAGAATGCTAGAACTGAAACACAAGAACTCATTAGACCACGCTAGCAGATTAGAAGAACGGGAAAATGAACTCAAAAAGGTACCTACGCATTCTTTTTTACTCATAAAGTACTCCTGCTGAGACTATTACTCATACAACATATGATTTTTATTCTCATATGAGATCTAAATGAGATTAAATCTGCATTATTTTTATTTAAAGCCTTTCTTTTTTTTATTTAAATTCTCTAACCTTTTCCATTTTTTCCTATCTCTTGAGTGGATTCCCTTTTGTACCCGAAGTAAGTTAACAAACTGGTTCTGTTTCTCATCTCCTTGTATTATACCGCCTGCCCATTTCAATTTGAGACATCTCAGTTTTAAAACCACATGTTGAATTTTTGTAGCTTTCCTGGTGGTGGTGTGTCTGGTCCTCTATCCTTCCCTAGCCTAACATGCTTCATTCCATGGCGCGTTTGACATGTTTGTAGTTTAGTTTGCTGGGATTTACTAAGCGCCCATATCCGGCACCAATATTTTAGTATAGGAAGGATGCTAGTGTTGTAAACCTTACCCTTGACAGATGTTTATTTTTTTGTCTTTCATTAATTCTTTGTAGGACCAGTATCTCTTTGCTGGATACTCTGGAAAATCTGCATAAACTAGTAATAATGGTTGTTGTTTTTATTTCATGATCCGAACATGTGATATTTGCAGATATATATAACTAAAATCATGCACCAATTTTGATGTCAACAGGAATATGCGAAGCTTCATGAACGCTATACCGAGCTATTCAAGACACATATGGATTATATGGAGCGCACGAAACTTCTACTCAGCACCGCAACCGAACGCAATGAAGTCCGGGGGAGGCTGGGACTCAATCCTGTTGGTAGATCAAGTGGTGAGAGCTACACATAACTTAGGGATATTTGCTGCGATAGTGGTGTTTAAAGACATTACTACACTTTTAATGATAAGTATCTCTTTCCCACCTGCTTTCTTTCTGCCTCCTCACTTGCCTCACTTTATTACAGCCACACATTATGAAATTTCATACTTTTTATTAGCTCTTTACAGTATTTTATTGTTTGTCGCCTTTACTCAAACACTGACCAATAAAATTAGTGTTAGGTATGCAAAAAACTGAAACTGTTGCTTTTATAATCGTTATATGCGGTATTTGTATTCTCAAGTATGAAAATTATTATAGTGTGTGCAGAGCTAGAAATTCTATAAGTTTAAATCCTCTTAAAAAAAGCTGGCTTAACTTGCGTAATGATTAAAAAAGCCTAACTTATTCTTGGTAATTAGTATACTTAAAAGTGAGAGCATTCATAAGTACTGCTATCTAATACTTTGGATTTGAGACAAAATCAGAAAGTAGGTGAGTGACGATCAGATTGTTATATGTCATCTTTTTTATGGTGAATGACCATCACAATTGAAGCTACTTACCGGTTACTTACTAGGATAAAAACTTTGTGGATGACCACTGATGTTATTGTTATAAACAAAAGTTTACCTTCCAATGCCCTCGTCCATAATTGTCAGGTCCCATATCGTTCGGGTTCGCGTCTCTCGAGGGCTCTGTGAATGTGGTGGAGCATTCAGAGAGCATGCCCGGTAGCCCTGTCAGCTTGTCGTCGTCGCCGCCCACACCACCCCTCGGGGCCGAGTTAGCAGCCGTGCGGACCGTCGAACGCGCCCACCAGACCGACCTCATCACACAACAGAGTCAGGTACCGTGTTTATACTGATAATTCATTCATATGTTATGCTTATACAAATTAATCACATCAACGTTTCTGATTAGGTATCTCATTCATTATATATGTTAGATATAGTTGTTAAAAGTTCTACATTTTTTTTGTCATTAAATTGAATAGATATGATTATAGTGATTTTTTAAAATTAAGTTCTAAAGATATATACCAATTATTTACCAAAATCAACTGTGCAAGTGACTTTAAACGCAATAACTATATCTTTGTCCTTACATTTTATATGGCGTATAATGTAATCCTTTATTGTACATAGAAATTACAGTTTAAACTGCACATTACAAAATATATATATATACAAGGGCTTATCTCTAAAAGAGATTTCTTCCAGCCAACTCTAGATGTAGTGGGAAAAGAAAGTCTGCGGGACCAATTAACGACCATAACATAAATACTTAAATACTATGTACGTATAGTAAAATTTTTATTCGCAAATATATGTATACATACAGGGTATGAAAAGAAGCTTAACGAAAACGAAAAATACAGATTGTTCCCATCATTAATATTACTTTCTTGTATGGAGCCATACCTGGGAACCTGATAGTTAAAGAGTTATTGAGGAACTAAGTCAAAACTTTTTTTTAACGGTTTTAAAAGGTGTTTAAAGGAATCTGTTTAAAAAGGTTATTAGTAAATTTTCTTCTAAAGGAAGATTAGTATTTTTCTTCCATTTTCAATTAAAAAGAGACGTTTAAAGTTACAAACCTCAATGAATGTCGAAGGCACACAATGATGCGGCGGCTCGCGGCCGGCCGCCTCGTATCGTACGCTACATGCACACTAAGTTGCACGCGATCCATTGCGTGTCATAAATAACACCTGTTTTTGATACCCAAAAATAAAAGTCGTTTCCCAGCATTTATTTTTACTTAATGTTTCTTAGTTTGATGTACACTATGCGTATATTACGGCTTCGGTAAGGGTTTTTTCATACCCTGTATATGTATAGTAAATCCATGCACAATTTTATCCTCACAACTCAAGTCGATCATATCACATTTGTTTTAATCCTGATAATTATAGTGTATTTATTGCTAACTCTGCGTTTTTATTGTTTTGATAGTCTTGGTTATTTCCAAATTGACAGTTCAACAACAACCATCAATACGATAGAGAACATTTCAAGAAATGCTAACGAGAAATATATCATCCGTTATACTCGTAGAAGTAACCGCGCGCAAGGTGAACACTTACGAAATGTACCCACTGGCAAATTGAATAATTGTTTTTATATTAATTGCTTTTTAAGTGTTGTATGTAATGTTTGACTATATTATATCTTTTTATTGTTTTTTTTGTATAAGATTATTGTTTTAAAAATAAAATGTTGTTGTTGTTTCCGAGTGTAATTAGTTTAGTAGTAAGTAGTTGGAATATTCTTTACGGAATCGCTTACCAAACGTTTATTTCAACATAATCAGCTGAATCCAAGCGATGTTTCAGAACTCTTTTCTTTCATTTAAAATGGCGAACTTATTTTCGTATTATTTTACCTATGGCGTAGTAAGATTTCGAGGATTCACTAGAGGGGGTCCGTGAGTTCAAAAGTAAAATATGCTACAAACACCAAGATACTACAAAATAAATGTGTTTATATATTTATTCTTGAGATACAACACAACAAACAACAGCGTACAACATGAATATAAATATACTGATAACGCGACATCAGCAAAGTTAAAATTCCACCATCAAGATGAAATTAGGGTCACGTTAAATGTCTAAAACACGCCACGCACGAAAACCGCAAAATGCTATGACAATCGTCTTCGTACGAGTCATACAAAACTATTGCGTAACATTTGTGCCTTATAATCATTAAGCGAAGTCCGTGAATCAGATGATGATATAACAACGAAAGATGTGCGATATAGGTAACAAGCAAGCATGCGTTCTCAACGCATTACTCAATAAAGTAGGTAGGTACCTAATGCGTATTATAAACCATACAATAATATTTTGGTGGTAATTACCCAATAAAGTAATTACTTAGTAATGTAATAAGTTATGAGCCTGCGATAGATTAGATACTCATTGTTATTTGTAACAAATATAGATCCAACACGAAGACATGATAGTAAATATTTTATTTTACTACTTGTTCTATCTTATGAGATTTCATTAAATAACCGTAAAGCCTGCTTTAAGTGTTTTGGATATCTTAGGGAAATAGCTATTGTCGAACACAAGAAATATAACAGCTTTAATAATAATAAATAGAAATAACATATATATTACAAATTCGGATTAAAAAGAAACGAAGATTTCAAAATAAATGTTCTCAAATATACAGTTTAAACTATTTTTATCTACACTAATGTTGTAACATTCTACTTATGTTTCCAATACTTGACTTATAATTACTACAATTTCACATGATGGTATAATATCCACATCGATATCGTAAAATCTCATTATAACATCAATAAAACGCGACCAATTAACCTGGCGAGCCTTATGTCAAAATCCTCATACATGTTGTATAACATTTTGATATTAGGCTGGCTTTTGAAAACAGTTGGGTTATACGTGAAAACTTCGTCGAAACTACTAAACTTACATACACAAAACTCTTTGGTAAGATCTTGTGCCAATTAAATAAAAAAAGAACAGCGCGCGCTCGCTCCTGATTGGCCCTGCGCGCGCAGCTGCGCTCTCATTGGTTAGATTTTAATGGTGGCAAGTTCACTGTGACAATACACGTGCGTGAATTTAATGTTTCGCAATGTGTTTTGTTTTTAAAATACAAATTAAAAGTTAAAAATGGACAGCGACGATGATATTTGTAAAGTAACTCACAATCTTTTGCCAGATAAATCTAGAAAATTATATAAAAAAGAATATAATAACTTTTTGGCATGGAAGATCGAAAAGAAAACTACATCATTTTCTGAAAATGTCATTCTTGTGTATCTCAAAGACCTCTCCGACAAATTCAAGCCATCTTCTATGTGGGCTAAATATTCTATGCTCAAGTCCACACTGAGTATCTACAACAATATTGATATCACGAAGTATTCAAAAGTCATAGCGTTCCTGAAACGCAGTTCAGAAGGACACAAGGAAAAAAAGTCCTTGACGTTTACATCAGGTCAAATAAGGTCAGGTCAAATGAAGTAATTATAAATATTCCAACTCCGTCTACGAGCTCTACTGCTTGCCCCGCGACCGCTACAGCTGCTGGATCAATAATTAACATTAACTTTCAAAATTGTACCATCCAAAGTTTGAACAATTATTATAAATAAACTATTGTCAGCTTTTACTCTTGTTGTTTGACTAATTGCATTAGTGAAGATAAAGTAGTGTATGCAACTGCATATAACACGGGTATTAAAACACTCGTTACTATTATGAAACTCGCTGCGCTCGTTTCATAAACTCACACTCGTGTTTTAATACCCTTCATTATATGACAGTTGCATAAACTACTATTATACTCCACTATTGATATAAGTAAGATAATTGACACCTAAAGTCTTTTTTCTTTCTGTAAACGATCTAGTTATCTGAGAAATCTCTCTATCTGCAAAGCCAAGTAGTCAATTTGCCGTTTGAGTGCAATTTATATCAGCTGTGGCTCGGACATCGGAAAGCTTAAGTCAATTGGCTTATCTAGGGGGAAAGGAGCCGGATATAATTGGAGGCAGACAAGTGAGTGTTTGCGCTTCTTATAGGTTTTTATTCAGTTGGTACAGTACATTCGACAGTTTGGTATTATGATGAAGTAGCACATGGAACGAATAAAATTGGACTAAATAGTAAATGAACTGAAGGTAAACCACTGTATCTTATCTTAGCTTAGTGAGGCCTGCTGAGGTTTGTCTCTCCCTTAACATACTCTCACGTACTCCGTAAAAGTACTCTCACGTAAAAGGGGTAGACATAGCATAACACAAATTTTGAATAAACTCGCCGTAAGTGATCTCGACACCACATTCAGCATAATCAAAGTAGAGCTCCGAAGTGGAATGGATAACATCATCTTGGAAACCTTATCCCTAAGTCGGCTCTTACGACATGCACAGGAAGTTAGGCAGCTAATATTAGGTCTTTACCTATGAAATTGGAGATTTGTATAAAGATTTTTTATAAAAAAATATTTTTCATACTAACGTTTTTTTTTCTAAGCATAACACTACAAAAATTGTAGAGTGTAGTGTGTTTGTTTCACTAGCTAAATATAGCAGACATTAAAAATAAAAAAATCAAGTCCCTTTAAAGCTACAATGAAACAAAAGGACAATTCCGCGTAAAAAAAGTAAAATCAATTTAAAAAAAAAATGGGCGATAAAAAACACAAAATTAATAATCATTGTTATTACTGAAGCCTAAGTAACATAGTCCATATTAAAGGTGTATGATAATATTAACAACCGGTATTGACTTTTAGAAGTAATACACCTATTAATAAGTAAGAAAAAACCCCTATTTCATAGGTACCTATTACATTATTTTTACATCCTAGACAATTTACTTTTTTCCAGTCAAGATACGACAATTTTTAGAGATACGAATGCATGTACAAATAGCCAAGTTCATACCAATAACTGCACATGAATGTACATTTTATATTCATTTTCAATGGATATCTAACACCAAGTTAGTTTGCCGACATCGTTTAGTTGGCTTCCTATTCGTATAACCTTTCAAGTGACCTCTTGATACATATGATATCTGCCTGCACCCAACTGCTTTAACAATGTAAAAGGATAAGTTAACTTACAAGTAAAGAGGAACTTGCTTTTAAATTAAGTTAAGTTTAAGGAATTTATTGAAAATATTATTAAATGCCTTTGTGGCAGAGTGGCAAAGCGCTCGGCCCGATACCCGAAGGTCCCGGGTACATATCCAAGGTCGGGCAAAGCATCTTTCGGATCTTTTTCGATGCATAGCCCGGGTTTGTGATCACCAATAAAGCCAGTACTCATCGTTTGTAGTGCTGATTTGATGCACGTTGAATGTCCAATTTCGGTTATATTGAGAATCTGCTATTTTGATAATCTAATATTTTAAGAATCTCATATATTGAGAATCTAATATTATGTGAATAAGGCATGCCTTTGCCCAGAAGTGGGACAGTAATCGGCTATTTACTTAATGAAATGAAAATACATTGCTAAGATTCATCCATCTTTATAAAACTCTACAGTGAATTACTTATAATAATGCAGATACGATTTAATAATTACACTTGCTATCGCTAAAGCAATCGTACCGCTATTCGGTATACCGTGCAACGCTCTGTTGCAACCGTCTTCATTACACTCGCACGATAACGAGTAATGCAAGTAACTGAACTTGGACACGAGACATATTAAAGGATTTTCATATACATAAGCACATTCTCTGATCACTGTTACGTCTTGCCTTGGCGTGAATAACTGCAATTGCGATAGCACACGGCACACGGGCGCCAAGTCTTCCTTTCTTGCGCATTCTTTCAAATGATGACTCTCTAGGTTATAGTTGTAACAGTTTTGGTCGTTTATCGAGGAGCACTGATAACATTTGATGCAGTCAACGCATTCAATGGCTGCTGCTAATAACAAAATAATCGGTGTCACAAGAAACTGTTTACATCGCATTTTTATGAAATTCCAATAAGACATAAGCAGTCACATTAGTGACAACAATTGACAATAGTTGTGACAACCAACGGCATGGAAGCAATTTATTTTGTTTTTCCTAATGCATTAGGAGTTTGATTTTTTATTTCAAAAAGTTTTCTATCAAGTGCGTGTTTGATTCGTTGAAATTTTAATTAATTTCGACGCATCAATTTAGAAATTACAATAATTTTCTTTATTTTCATTTATTGTACAGTTTTCAATTAAACTAGCATACAACCAACAGTATGAGTCTGATTATACGATCATATCAATTTCCTGCGCGATCATTTATGGCAAAAATCATAATTATAGTTATAACCTTAATTATTAAAGATCTATATCATTGTTTTATATTAAAGTAAGTTCAATATAACATATTAGCAAGGAAGCGGCAGATTGAGCAAAATATACAAAGTTTTCGGTTTCTATTTATTTAATTACCTACTAATAAAAATGTTCTTCTGTATCCGGTTAATATAATTCCTGCTCATCAAAAAGGTCTCTTTTCCAAACATTTAAATAATTTTTGGTAGTTTGGTTAAAACCAATTTATTTTAATGTCATTTCGCCACTTTTATATTGCAGCTTTTAAGGTTAAATATATTTTTGTTTCTCAGGCTACTTCGCCTGTGTCACCGCCTAACATCAACACCGGCAAGTCACAGACGAAGAGCGAGAAGCGTAGCGGGAACACTCTGTACCAAGAGCTGTCCTTCCACGACACAGAAGCGAACATTGCAGAGGGTGACGACGGCGCCGATATTACAGGTAAATGCCGTTCACTCAGGGTGGCCGTCCTGTACAACTGTACTGTACTGTGGTTATTTTATTGTACCCCATATTGAAACGACCATGTACAACTTACTTCTCGTTAATTTATATGCAATTTTATCTTACAGGTAGCTGGGTGCATCCTGGTGAATATGCGTCTTCTGGTAAGTATACAATACAATTTTATTTGCTAAATGTATATATAATACACACAAATTAATTACACTAACACTTCACACACGTGATGATACCAATTTGCATTAAAAAAAGCTAGAGTATTTTTTTTAGATTGCTCGGCAAATGACTCCATCCCACCTGATGTTAAGTGGAAATGGAGTCCAGACGCGAAGATAACTAGTGCAGCGTGAAAACAAACGTAGCATCAGTTAACCTCACTCTGCCGGCCCACAAGGTCAAAGGCCGGTCACAAGGCTTCACGCGTCTTTTGAAGGACCCCATATCATAGGAAGGAGGGAAAACGTGTGCTTGTAGACTATTCCATCTTTTGAAGGTGCGACAAAGAAACGAGTCACCAATTTCTTTGTGCGCGATGGGATATTTGATACAGTGAAACGGTGACTCCGAAGAGCAGCACGTTTACTCATATGAAGGAAGGAAGAAGGTGGGATGAGTTCAAAGAGCTCTTCAGAGCACTCGCCATGGTATAAGCGGTAAAACACGCTGAGTGACGCAACATCTCTACGCAATTGCAGAGATTCGAGAGTATTTGCGACTTCTGCATAGCCGATAATGCGTTCAGCGCGACGCTGCAATCTGTCCAAGGCATCGAGAAGGTACTTTGCGGAACCGTCCCAGATGTGCGTACAATAAATACTTCACGCAAGACCGTACCTGTGTCTTGTACAAAAGACGTAAAGAATCGCCGCACTCTTCAGAATACCGAGTTTTCGTGAGGCTGTTTTGATCACGGCTTCGATATAGTCCCTTTGGTTCAGATCGCAGCGTATCGTCATGCCGAGCATGTTGATACTGCTCTGCAGGCGTAGAGATGTAACCTGAAGAGTTGGAAGGGGAAGGAATGGTGACTTTTTTGCCGTGAACGCACATTAACTGTGTTTTCTTGGCATTGAACTCAACCAGATTATTGGAGCCCCAATTAGATATGAGGTCCAATACCCGATTGAGCTCAATGACAAGATTCACTCGAATCACTTCGGTTTCGACCCGCCCTGCCGCTGGGTGACCGTTATATCCCCCATGCATCGTGCTATCGTCTGCATGGCAATGAATATTTCCAAGTGGAAGCATATCATTAATATGCAGAAGGCGTGGGGGACAGAACGGAGCCTTGAGGAACCCCAACGTTCACTAAATGAGCCGCGAAGCGCATCATCATGGAACACGGATTCTGCGCTCATGCAGGAAGCCAGCGACCTAGTTGCAGAACTGAGCAGGCAGACCATATACCGGGAGCTTGGAGAGAAGAGCTTTGTGCCAGACTGTTTGTGCTTTGTGTTCTTCTAGGTACAAGTTGTTTATTTAAAATGCGCTCCATTACTTTGCACGAAACTGAAGTTACGGCTATGGGGTGATCTGACCGATCTACTTTTTTGGGGACCGATTGCACATTAGCCTCTCTCCAAGATTCCGGCACACAATCGGAAGAGAGCGAGAGACGGTAATGGCGCGTTAACACGGGGGACAACTCCGCTGCACACATTTTTAGGACTATTGGAGAGATGCCATCAGGGCCATTAGATTTCCGGACATTGATTGACTGCAGCTCCGCACGGACATCACACTGCCTGATTTTAATCGGGCATTGTTTGACCACAATGAGAAATTGTAGGTGGCTGTGCATTGCAGTCATCGACTCGGGAGTTAGCCGCAAACAGTTTGGCCAGAAGATCGATCTTCTCCTGCTACTTGTGAGCTAAAGTTCCGTCAGGACATCTCAGCGGTGGCAGCGAGGGTTGGCAGAAATTCGATTGCAGGGCTTTGGCCAGACGCCAGTAGCTACGGCTGCCCGTAGGATGCGTCAGTAGTTATTGGCCGATACTACGAGCTGGGCATCCGCTCTAATGTAAGCTCTTTTGCAGGACTTGTGGCATTATTATAAGCTGCTTTCAGCGAGCGGGTTTCGAAGATCCTAAAGGAGCTCAAACCTCCACTCGGTAACCAGCTGGGCGACTCGTCAGCAGAAGGTCCAACAAAGAAAGCGCGTGACCGACTATATCTGGGATCCTGGTGGGCTGGTTCACCAGTTGAGTTAGGTCGTACGTGAGAGCGAATGCGTGTGCAGTTCTACCAGCATGGTCAGTTTTGGAGGAACTCGTAGTGAGCATTGAAGTCCCCCAAAAACACCAATTCCGCCGACAGAAGCCGCTCCTGCGCATCATCTGCTACCCGACTAAGATGTTGTCGAGTTGTCTCCATTGCGCCATTATGGGATCGGTAGACGCAGACGTAGACACGGCTATGAGAGCCCAAATCGACGTGTACCGCAAGGGGGGAAACGGAAGGGTCCTCCAGACAGCGCAGACGGCGACAGCAAACATCCGTCCGAACGAATAAGCAAACTCCGGCTTTGGCTTTGAAGGATTCTTCAAGCACAAAGAAAATAACCCTTATCTTAAATTTTAATAAGGATCGAGTTTCATAATGAATAATAATAATAAGAAAAAATATAAAAAATAATAATAAAATAATAATAATGATAATTATTATTATTGCAACATGATTTTAAATTCTTTTTAGTATTATAATAATAAAAGATTTAATTTCTTTACAATACCTTATATTTTAGATACGGAATATATGAAAACTATCTAAGAATATACCCTACTTGGTTCCAAAGAGAGCAAACTTTAACAAGCTGTAGGTGAAGCTCAGAACTGATGACAATAGAATTTCAATTGTAATGAGTCATGCTCATGGAACTGAAAACGTGTTGAAACTATTAAGTATCTAAAATAAAATAAACACAAACAGTCGAACAACTATATAAAACATCTTATCAGTTTCAATCCGTTAAAGTGTAAATTAATAGCTAAATAAATTTAGCAATGTCAAATACAGAGTCGTTAGCGTTTATACATGTAACAAGTTGTTGACTTTTTAAGGACGGGGAATGATGTTCTAAGTAAGCATAGTAAAAATATTAATAACACGAAAAGTACATACACCAAACTAACTGTTTCTAACGACTACTATTTGCACTGTGTAGTTTAATATACTAATAAGTAGAGAATGTTCCAAGTATGATATGAATTCCTGTGGCGCTGGTATAAAGTATTATATACTCTCTGTTTAAAGTTATTGAGATTACTAACTAGATATCTTTTTTGTAGAAAACATGGTCATCCATTATGAAATAAATGTCTAGCTAGTAATCATTTAATAAAAAATATTTAATGGCAACATAGGAAGGCCACTCATATGCCGAATGAGTTCCATTCAAAGACTAAATGTAATAATAATGAACCTGGTTCTATCGATGATATTATGCTTTGCTTGACGAACCCAAAGTTGTATAATATTAAGAATAAGGTAATAGTTTCATCAAAGTCTTCATACAGTCAGCCTCAAAGTGATCTGAGTGTTCAGACCTATCAAAATACCTGAAATTTTGACAAAAATCAACCTTATGTCAATGATATGAGCTCGATGGTGCAGTGTTCAACGCGCCCGGTCTGCTATTGCTAAGGTTAATCAATTTCGCTATGGCTATCGGGTAGTAGGTTACCAAAAATCTATCATCTTGAGCTTTTCTGTGTTTCGAAAGGCACGTAAAGCCGTTGGTCCCGGCTGCATAAGCAGTCATTAACAACCGCCAATCCGCACTAGGCCCGCGTGGTGGTTTATGGCCCGTTCTTCTTGTCCATCCTTAGGGAAGGCTAGTGCTCCAACAGTGGGGACATAAAAAGAGCTGACGATTGTGATGATCATGTCAATGACAGATGGGTACACTTTTGATTGACTTCAAAAACAAAAGAAAATGCATCTTAATGTCTTGTATTAAATTTGATTTTGGTTCGAATTGTTCAGATATTTTGGTAGGTTTCAACGCTCAGGTCATTTAGACTGTACGTCCGTTGTATATTTGGTTCGATTGTATGTAGCATGCTACTAGTAGATAATTTTTTAATTCGAATAACAGATGCCTTTACTCTTTACTTCAAACTAATACCATGTTCGTTCTGTTTCCATGCGCTCTAACAAAATGTGCGTCACCCTATTGCAGTTAACGATAACTACTTTGGTAAGTAATTTTCTTTGTGATGATGTATAGAAGCAAGATGTCTACAAGCACTCACAGTCATTTTTAATTCTTTAAATTGGGATATTTTTTCCCTATTTTAAATCTAACGTCATATAGATAATAATATTATATGTAAAAGTTATTTTAAACAGTTCACGATTCAGATAAAATGACTGTTGTATTATCTGCAATCTTTTAAATTTAAAGATATCGTAAAACAAATCTTTAGAAGCTAATTGATAGAAATTACAGACTTGTTTTAAAAGCGTAAAAAGCATAAAATATGAGCTTCACATCTTGCTTCTATAATAAATAAACATTTATGTTATAAAGTCTTAATTTGTTTTACATTTGTATGCAATGCACATAATGGTAAAAAGGCGCTCCTGCGTAACAGTTAGGGCCAGTTTCATCACTTTTAATGACGTCTTAGATAGCCCATGTATTGCTAGCTTTACTACAAAGCAACAACGTACGTGAAGATGCAGTGTAGTCCGATAACAAAGTGGTTCCACTTTGTACAGACGTCTGCACATCAACCTATCCAAAACTGACAAATTCCTTCAATAAATGTTCAACCATATGCGGTAGACATACAGTTTAAAGTCTAATGAGGAAATTTTACAGTTTGTCGTAGTCTGATGTGCGGGGCGTACATACGCTGCTTTTACAAAGATCGAAATCCGTTCTGGATGAAGGCAGCTAAGTCTGTCGTTGTGTAAATCCTTGGAGGAGAGTTTTTGATTGTCAGCAGTGAACATTTTCGGCTGAAACAATGATGATTCAAAAATGTAAACCATTTATTCAGTTTATCCTCGTGGCGCCCAGAGACATTTTGACGCATCCTTGACTATGGCCCAACTGTCCTTCTCATAGGACATAATTGTTATAGTCATATCCGCCCAAAGTTTTGAGTTGAAAATTGTATGTGTTAGAGTTACTGGTTTGAAGTGAAACTTTCGGGGTATAGTAATGCTTATATTAGCTTAAGTTTTTAATTTCAATTATTTATCTACCTTTTGTTCTTTTCAAAGGCCATTGGGCCACAGTGGCTAGACTAAGAGGAATTATATTGATGTAAAATATACAAAATGTGTAAGATTTATATGTTTATTTCAGTTCTTTTTTAATGAAATGACACCCATTCCTTTACCTATAATACAGGTAATATAATCGACTATAAAATTTGTATCCACTTCTCCTTCGTCTTCAAACTCGGAATTGTCTAGACTCTAGAGTACCATCGTCTACAATGGGTTGATTCCGCAAACCTGTGAACAAAACACTATATTGTGTAGATTAGAACAGTGTTAGATATGTGTAGGTACCTATACAGACTAGACACGAAAAGCTAGTAGTGTATACTATATTAAATTGTTAGTAAAAGTTAAGAAGCGTTATTTATGTTAGTAATATTTTAAATATTTTACAAAACAACATAACATAAATTTAAAAAAACCATACATAAACAAAATCATTAAGATTTTTATCATACTAACTTCGACCCAATAGACTTCACAAAGGTCATATTATTGCAGCCCAAGATTTCGCAGAATTTTATCTCTAAAAATGCATAATAATTGACTCCATTTATGTGGTAACTAATAATTAGCAACTTTTTGCATAAAAACTTACTCGACAGTCACGGATTATCATAAAAAAATACGATTTACTTACCACGTCTTCGCGAGCCAGTCATACCGCCGTCCATTTTCTTAAAAATTAGGTCTGTCAATTGTTATAGCCAATGGTAGCATACCGGAAACTGTGCCGTAATATTTTGTTCAAAAATTAAATTAAATTATTTCTATAACCCGCAATATTTAAAAAATCTATACAGACTTTTTTAATATGGGCTTCTGAAAGGCGCGTGAGCGGTAATTGAAAGTTAGTTGAAGAAAGTTCTGGGCTGGAGTCGCCATGTTTATTTTGGGTTATACAAAGTCGCATGGGCGCCACGAGGATATACTACAAATAGCTCTTATGAATGTCACTGCCAACGGTTCAAAGTCAAAGTCAAATATTCTTTATTCAAATAAACTTTAAAAAAGTGCTTTTGGATCGTCCATAATTTTTTTTACCTACACCCATTCAGGACGTCTATTTTTTAGCTGTTCTTAAGTCTACACAGGGCGGTAGACCTTCTACTGAGAAGAACCGACAAAAAACTCAGCAGGGGCGTTTTTTTTTCTCCCTTACAGCGTCAAATATTTGAAAATACCCTCCCTATCCATAGCATTTTTCATCAAAAAATAAAATCACAAAAATAAACAATAACATTACAAATTTTGAGAATGATGATGACGATGAAGATGAATGATGAGCCCATACATACGTTTGTGCTATGATTTTTCATATTTGTAGTTTATGACAGATAAACAAATTATAAATATACTATCTGACACATACTAGAAAGTGATGAAACTGCTTTATGTTTATATTTGAAACAGTTAATTAGCTGTAACTCATTTTAATAAATTATTGTAATAATCTTATAGTTCAATGGGCCGCATTTGGAGTTAGGCATTTTAACATACAAAATAAAACTATATTAGAAAATAATTTAACTTCGAATTACTGTTATATAATTTTATATTTTTGACAGGTATGGGCAAAGAAGTTGAGAACCTCATATTGGAAAACAACGAGTTATTAGCGACAAAGTGAGTCTGAATTACTTATCATGTTTTGTTTTTTTTTTACCTTTTTTATCGCATGTAGCTGAGCTATGGTAGTGTTGAACAATGCTTTTCATTCTGCATAATGAATCAGACAATCTACGCCATGCTGGTTAACTTTTTCTAAGTAGAATCGCCCTGTATGTATACATAAACATATCACATTTTCAGCAAGTAGAAACGTGGCGCGTAAAGTTGCATTAAACTCTTTATTATTAATTGCTTTTCCTTAAAAAGGCAAACAAAACGTCCTATAACGTCCTAAACGTCCTATAAGACATAATACATAATAATATTTTTAATAATCTTTACTATTCATTTCGCTTACCTTCATGTTAATGTCCACCTTATATAAATATGTTTTTGTGGTACCCAGGAATGCTTTGAACGTGGTGAAGGACGACCTAATAGTGAAAGTTGACGAGCTAACAGCTGAGCAAGAGATCCTGAGGGAAGAGGTATCCAATCTGAGCGCTGCAAGGGAGAAGCTGCGGGAGAGAGTCACGCAGCTCGAGGACGAGTTAAGGACTCTAAAGGTCAGCACTTTTTAGATTTTTTGTAACATCATATCAGCATCCTGATGTGATGTTAGGCATGTTATGTCTGCATATGACGACCATGAACTGGACGTAGAAAAGCAGAGTCTTCAAAACTAGCGTGCGACGCCATGGCGCAGCGGACACATTTAACTCGCTCAACCTGCTCCACCTACTCGTTCGCAGTGGAAGCATTTCTTATAAATTTTGCGTTGCGAGTTGAGCTAAGTCATTACGGAGTCCGCTCAATTCTGTGATCACTTTTGTAATTCATTGTACTCTTTTGATCCGCTCCGTCCGTTCATTTACATTGAAAGCACTTCTACGAAAATTGCCGTTGCGAGTTAAATGAAGTCCGTACGGAGCCCGCTCCGCTCTTAGTGGAAGGCGGGTATTAATCTGGCAGTCTATATCACACCCATTTTAGGTGCTCCAACGCTCACTTTTTTTTTCTTGTACATACGTCTCTGCACATCAGACTATACAAAACGGTCAAAATTCTTTAATAAATGTTCAACCATATATATACTCCCTGGCCGATTTCGGCTACGGTGTCTGCTAGAAGAAAAAAGAAAAAGAAAGTTCCGTTAATCCGCAGTATTAGGGCTACGTTGAGCTGCCTTACATGTGTTCTCTGATGACTACAGTAGCCAATCTTATTAGAGAACGTGCGCAAACACTGGCGGCACGTTAGGACACCGTCGATATGATTATAAAAGATGGCTCGAGGTGGTCTGGCCTTCAGAGCATCGCGTTTTGCATCTAATTCGGCTTGTCTTTGCTCTTCAAAGTTATTTATTTAAAATTTCAACCATATGCGTATGATATAAAGTTCAAAATCTATTGAGGAAATTTGACAGTTTGTTTGGCAGTCTGAGGCGTGTGTACGAATTTTTGCCGTGTAAGCTTTTAGTAGTTTGCTGATCGAAAAACTGTCATTCTAGGAGACTATCAGCAACAGCGCTGGCGGCGGCGAGAACGAGGACGAAGCGGACGTGCCGATGGCGCAGCGCCGCCGGTTCACCAGGGTCGAGATGGCGAGGGTGCTCATGGAGAGGAACCAGTACAAGGTAGCTTACACTTTTATCTATACAATAGGAGGCTTATTAATAAACCAAGTGTAAGCTTGGAGTAGTTACTCCGTGTTTTGTCTCTTTTACTCTAATGTGATATGAAGTTTACATGACGGGAACAAAACACGGAGTAACTACTCCCACTTTGTTTATTAATACGGGGGTATCACTGTACCCGTGACTTTGTCTGCGTAGATTTGAGATTTAAAACAAAAGCTCTTTTTTTCTTTTCGAAATAAAATATAGCCTATGTTACAAGGAGTGTAGCATTCTATCAGTGAAATAATTTCTGGAATCGGACCAGGAGTTTCAGAGATTACCCTCTTCAAACAAACAAAGTTACAATCTTTACCTCTTTACTAGTAGTGTAAAAACGTGAAGAAAACGTTATATGTTCCATTTTATGAGTGTGAAATTTGGCATAGCTAAAGTTTATATGCAGAAGGAATGCAAAAAGATAAAATAAAGATTAAAAAGCGTTCGAATTTCGACTACTGGGTGACCACCGGTATAACTTTAACACTTCCGAATCTTTAATGCCATGAGTTGACAAACGAGCTAACGTTCCGATGGATTTCTATGACGACCACGTCATATAATTGAATTCTTGGCAGAATCGGACTAACCACGCATATGCTTAACGTTGATGGTTTTCCTTACGTGCTTCTGTTATTAGCGTTAAATAATAGCCCTCAAAGCAGCTACATATGAAATATCATATCAAATATGTTGATAAATGAATTGTGGTTAAATAAACTTTATTTCTCAAAAGAATTACATAAAACATTCACATTCATTCATTCATTCATTTAAATTTGTTTTGCTTACAGGAACGTTTCATGGAGTTGCAAGACGCGGTGCGTTGGACCGAGATGGTGCGCGCCAGCCGTGTCGACTCCACAATGGACAAGAAGAACAAACAGAGCATATGGAAGTTTTTTAGCAATCTCTTCAGGTAATACTAACGTTCAGGTAACAATGCAGTTACGTTTTGAATATTTGACAAAACTGCAAAGTTTTGTTGATAGTTCCAAAGTAAACGTTACTACATTTGCGTGTTTTAATGAAACTATGACACCGCCGCGCCGCTTGGGAAGTATTCGCGATACGTTAGTTTTCATACAAAGTGTTATTATAATACATTGACTACAACAAGAGGCATAGTGGGCCTCCAGTTTACATGTAGTTTTATTTAATTAGTCTGAAATGTTCGCTAGATTTGTTTTTCTCGTTATTGCGTTATTTTCACTATAGCTGACTCCTAATTCCACAGAGAATCTAGTGAGCTATTAGAATATGCTTGCGTGTTGTCAATGTTTGATGTTTTGTTGAGTTTGATATTTTTCCATACCCACGGCTTGAGGAGCAACCGAGTTTTTGGCCGCTTATGAGCGTGGTTGCGCTGTAAAGGTCGTTGATTTTTACATAAGTGGTAATAGCTTTGCCTTCATTTAACCTGAAGGTAAGTGACGATAACGCCAAATATGAGAGCGCACTACACCCGGAAACCGTTACCACAGGGAATCTTATCTGGAATACAACAAATCTGCGAATGTTGTTGTGTCACGACAGACAAGATAAGATGGTGGTAGTTAATCAGGCGGACTTAGATCCTACCAACATCTTGTATATGTAACAAGCTACAACAATAGAATTATTCAATGCTACAGCGATTTTATTTTGTGTCAAATACTGTTTGTTTACATTGACATTGTATGAATTTCTTTGCTAACAATATGGAACTATGACAAAGCAAAGGCAAAAAAAATAATATCAACTTATATCAACATTTTTTTAACTATGTGTGTGGGTTCAGCTTTTTTTTCATTCTTTTCAGGCGAAATGATATTGACATGCCTGGCATATCGTGATACATTCACTAAGTTACTATAAATGCAAATTGCGATTTTTTTTGGTTAGTTGTAACGGATTTTTAGTTGTTTAGTTATATAGTTAGTAAATCTAGCGCTACGAACTTGTAGTTACTGAGTAATATAGATTTTGTACATAATCATCCATCATCATCATCATCATAATCAGATGATGATGATATAAATGCCCCACTGCTTGGCTTAAGCTTTACCACCCTAACAATATGTGATGGAAAGATCATGATCAAATCGCCCATAATGCAACACGCTAGCCCAATGCTGGTTGGTGGGTTTTAGTCACTGCTTTATTACGATAACAACCGGAACTTATGGCTTAATGTGTCTTCCAATGTAGGTTTGGTTTGTTTTTCAATACTATGGTGGGTACAACTGCTATGTCACGATAGGTAGAAGGAGGGAGGGGAGGCCTTTGCCTTGCAGTGGGTTAGTAATGGCTGATAATAATAATAACAATAATAATAATGTCAAGTTAACAATCGGAACTTATGGCTTTGTGTCTTACAATGTCGGCTGGTGACTTTAAACAACTGCTATCTTACAATAACAACCTGGACTTATGGCTTAGCGGGTCTTTCAATGCGGGTTGGTGGGTTTTAACGGCTGCTATGTTACAATGACAACCGGGACTAGCTGAACGGACCTTCCGAAGCATGAAAGAATTTGAAATATTGTGGTTTGGTCACCTGCCCAGTGATAAAAAAGCATTGCAAATGTAGATTGATTTGTAAGATTGCAGCCTAAATGCTTTCGCTGCTGTGCTTAGATATCTGTATCCATACTATGTTTTTAAAATTTTGTATGGTTTTTTCGATAAAAATCTGTGTTATTAATAACAATGCAAAAAATGAGCTTATGTTCTTACATCATAATGGACTATAGTCTATTTCGCCGGTCTTAAGCAAATTCTTGATGGATTCTAAGCCACCCATATATTGAGATAGGATGCTAAGGTTTATTCATAACGTGCGCGTTGCTAAAGCTTTAGTTCTTATCTATGCTCTGTAATTTACTATATCTAATCTGGATTTAGACATTTCCAACCGAAACACCACAATGCTACTTGGCAGCATTAATAAGAGTTCCGCAGGTAGTCGCTATCCCAACAGATTCTGGGCAGCATAAAAAAATTGATTTTAATTTCGAATTGTTGACGAGTGCCTTTTAGCCAGGACAGTTGGACAGTCCAGACTCCAGACTAAATACTTTTGCGTTTCGAATCATAGAGTAGGTTGAAACAGTAACTATTTGGTTACATATATTATTGAGAGAGGTTAATATTGTAATAATAGATGCGTATGAAGAATGGTTCGTTGATTCTTAGTTCTAATATGTTGCTTGCTGTTGCTTAGTTAAATAACCGAAGGCTTAGCAGCTAAGCTAACGTAATATCTTATGTGCACTTAGAAAATAAGATAAATACTGTCTAGTAAGAATAATTCCTCTTGTACTATTCTAATTGAGATGTGCAAAATCTTAACTGCATCTGTGTTTAGTTGTGCATATTTATAAGCTACTGATAGAGGGTCTGCGAGTGCTGAGGTTAAGCAACTTTCGCAAAGGCCGGTCATCGGATAAGTGACCAAAAATGTATCATCTCGACCTCCTCCGTGCTTCGGAAGGCACGTTAAGCCGTTGGTCCCGGCTGCATTAGCAGTCGCTAACAATTACCTATCGGCACTGGGCCCGCGTGGTGGTTTATGGCCCGTTCTCCCTATCCATCCATAGGGACGGCTCATGCCCCAGCAGTAGGGACATACAAATAAGCTGATGATGATGAATTTAATAATATAATGCTGAGCCATGCTGTGCTGATCGTTGTTCAATTCAACAATTCCAATTAAGTACTAGAAGTATTATTTGTAGTTTTAATAGCATGTAGTTAGTCTTGTTTTATGCTGTTGCGACTACAGTTATTTTTAATATTGTAAGTTGTTCGTAAGGTATCAGTCGATAACACTTACCAACCAGCATCGAATTAGCGTAGTCTTGTCCCTCTCTGCTAAAGTGCTACTTTTCATGTGGAAAGCATTGAGCCCAGCTGTGAGACATTGTAGGGTGATAATTGTTTAAACCAGTATGGCGATTGTGTAACATTTAAAAACGCAACTGAATATAAGTAATGAATCTGAATGTAAGTTCTGCTTCTGTAATAACCTTCTGTAATATTGTGTACACTTAAAGCTTAGGGACATAGTCTAGAACGCTACTGTAACCTTAATTTTTTTTGTTTAAAATTACTGTCTTCTGTTTTGTGTATCAAATTCATATTCAAATTCAAAATTATTTATTGCATGCCACATTGGTGTACATAGTAATAAAACCCTTTGCATCCTGCAAAGGGTTCGAAACGAAATCCTTCGAAACGTCAGGATAAACATTAAATAAGTAATGTGTAAAATAAACGCGAGTAGATCCGTAAAAGTTGTTTCATTTCAATGTGTAGTGTTCGCGTAAACTTTAGAAAACAATATGTCAAACTACAAATATATATTTAAAGACAACATTTAAAAAATAAGCTGAATGTTTAAAACTAAATGAAACTTGATGATGATAAACGCTTTTAAATGTGTAATATTATTCTATAGTCTTTTGTTGTATGTACCATGAAAAATTAAAAATTAAATTCTTGTTATCTACACGCGGATTGGTGACCTTAGCCATTGTATTCCAGTACCGGCGAGAGGCCTCAGCGGCCGCTGTCGACGCCCCACTTACGGGCTGTGGCCGCCCCACAGCCGGCGATGCGCCACTCGCGAACCCAAGCCGACTTCCTGGAAACCCAAGTGTCTGATCACCACCACCAGAGAAGGCATGAGCGCAGCGAGCAGTTCCGACAGGTAGGTGGTTGCTGATAGAAGACGGACCCTTGCATTACAAAATTGCGTTTAAAGTTAAACAATGGCTAAATACGAGTTTAATATATTGTGTCTCTGTCTAAAAATATTTGCTTAAAAGTGACAGCATCTGTTTTAAGCGTTGTCTAACTTTAGGAATCGTTTTGTGGTAAAGCAGTGAAAGTTTAACACTTTAGGAATTTACTCGCGTTTAATTTGGGGGAGAGTACGACAAATTGTATCAGCTGTTAAATCGAAGCACATAGAAAAATCCAGTGATGGGCCGATTAAGGGTTTATAAATCGTACCGGTACATAAAGCAACCTAGATTTGTATGTTTTTTCTACATGATTTTTTTATCTTGTCATTTGAAACCCTTTACAGTAGGGTTTCTTAAAGTGGGGTCCAGCGTGTGTATCAGGGGTCCGCAGTAGCTCAGTAAACTCTTAACACATTAAATTGTGCAGTTAACTCCGCATTTCTCGGCTAACCCACGAACTCGGGGTGGCGATGACGCATCATCGTCGTCACGCACGTCACAAGCAGCATCCTTCTCATTAACTTTGTAGTATATGAAACTACCAATAAATGTGATTTTTTAAATATATATATAAGGTTTTTTTTTTCATTTCCTAAAATAAACTTTGACAGCGGTCCGAGGAATTGTTTATGTTGTGAATGTGGCCTGTGACTGCAAAAAGTTTAAGAAAACCCTTTACAGGGTCCGTGGTCATAAGGAGACTGTATAATAATAATATTTCTCTATTCAGAAAAAGTTTACATCTACATTAGATACTTATGTTATGAACATACATATGACAACTTTTGTCTAAGCTGGTTGTGCAATATTAATAAATTAGAAAATAGACAGTGGAGATCTGTCTCCACTGTCTATTTTCTAATTTATGTGTCTTGGGAAAGTAATATGTAAATTATACGCGAGTAAATTCGTAAAACGTGTTATAGTCCAGGATATATGAATTGGTAACTTATTATCTACTTTACGATCTTATGGTCTGCGTAAACACTTACCGGTCAATGAGTAGTCGAGCACGCCTATCTGTTGTTAATAACAACACTAATATTTAGCTGAGAGTTAATTTTGCTACACGAGATTAAACTGCTTATTATCTTGCACGTATAGCCTAGAATGGTGTAAAAATATGCCAACTTATGAGTCACTTCGGCACTCGGGTGCAGAAATGGCTACTACATTGAAATACATTAATACTTTTGTTTTTTTTCTAAATAAATGTATTAAAATTATTATAAACAAACCTATCAGTAAAACATTTAAAATTTATTTGTGGTATTATGTGGGTAGTTTAGTTCTTAGATTACCGCCATAGTATTGCGTGTTGCACCCAATCGAACTGATGTGGGCCAATTTAAAGCATTGCGTCAGAAAGCACAACACTCAACCAAAGTTTAGTCAGGGTATCTTGAATATAATTAGAGAAGACGTAGTTGCTACAAATGGATATTGGAATAACTGCTGTAGTCGTATAAAAACAAAAGACAAATGGGCAGAGCCGCGAAAACACCCAAGCTTAATAATCGAAGTAGGGCAAGAAAATGACGATAACTCCACAAGTCCAAGTATTAATGAATCGGATGAATGAAATTTTATCCTATGAATTCCTATTAATGAAAAAAATATTCAATATCTTTATTTTTTGGATACATAGCTGTACTTAACTCATGAGACGGAGGCCCCGGTAGGTATCTAGAGCGACCGGTCATCGAAACATTTTATACAATTATTATTATTATTACAAGAGACTGCGCTTTCAAAAGCTTAAAAACTGCTGCTCAATGCTGCTAAAATGTGTTTTACGTGTCTCCAGAAACATACCATAGGTTAACATATGGAAAAGAACTTCTATGAATAGAAGCTGTGATAGCTTTATAGTCCGGGAGGTAGCGTTGCATTTTAGGTAGTATTTTTACGCCGATCAATTGCCATCTTTTTCAACAGATCTCGTATTACTAATAAGTGAACCAAGCGTCAGCTGGCGCACCCGCGGTGAGTGTGGATATGGAAGGTTCCGAAAGTGGTTAAAAAAAAAAATAGTAATAGTACGCCGGCTGAAACTTTTTTCATAAATAGTTGAAATCACACTAAGCTGAAAAAAAATCTTCAGCTGCATCGTGGAGGGGGGACTATGCGTCAGCTGCTCACATGAACTTGTAAAAAAATACCTACGTAAAATAAAGTTATAAGTACGCCGGATGAAATCGAACTAAACGATTGTTTAAATCTTTAAAAGTACGAAAACAACAATCAGGCGTGTGTAGCGGTAGAAAGGCCGTCAGCTGACGCAGTAAAGATTAAAAATATTGGAGCATTGCTACTACGCTGTTTCCTTTTAAACACATATTTCGAGCTGCTTCTGGAGCTGCTTGAGCCCATATAACGCGACCTTCGGACTACCTAAGCTGTCCCCCTAAAATTTCAAAACAGCATCTGCGTGTGCATGCTAGTGGTGGCTCGTCGACGCTTTTTCGATGAACTAAACGAGACTGTTTATCGTTTACCATAAACTGGTTGAAAAAACAGTTTTTTTGACTAGTTTACGTCTTAAAAGAATACTCAGTATTCTCAGCAGTTTTGTTGTCGTGGTTTATTTAAATATGTTCATTAAACAACTTTTAGAATAAACTGTTTAGACAACGTTCTTGTCGCTTGCTAATCGACGCGACGACGACGTATCAGTTTGTTAGCGGTGGAAATGAACTTCCCTTCATACTTTTCCCAGGCTTAGGACTGGCAGGCAGGCTCATTAATTAAATTTTACATTTACTTTATTTAAAATTATATGAACTTATACCTACATAATTACATTTTATTATGCCTGAGTCCAATTAATACATATTAATATTTAACATAATCAAAAGAAATAAGGAAATTCACAAGTAAGATGGAGATTGCAGATAAATTCACCAACCAACATTTATGAAAAAACCTTTAATATTATTTATTTATTATTATTATTTATTAAATTTTTATACGCTAGTTTTCAAGAAAAACGCCAAAAGACATTTCGATTAAAAAGTAAAATAAAGCACTTTCGGTAGTTTCAATTCAAAGGAGCCGAAACAGAGAGGCCGCAATGCCTTCACTGCTTACACGTGCCCGTTGTTTCATTCAAAGGAGCCGACAGAGAGGCCGCTCTTAAAATATTACAATTTTGTTTGTTTTGTGTCAGGAAAAGTAAAAAAAAAAACTAGCCTGAATTTTTTTTAAATGCTAGAGCCTTATTTCTCTGATATAATTAAATGTTTTGTCAAAATAGTTGCAGTTGATAAAATGTGACCTTATATACTTCCCGTGATTATTATCATTTAGTTGTCACTATTCCGGTTGAAATTTGACGATATGATATTTTAATAGTTACGTCTGCGAAAACTATCAGTAAGCTGGGTGCGAGCAGGGGTGTTCTGTCAGCTGGGCCGTGAAAGATACTGTGCATTGCTCGAATAATCTGTATCTTTACTGCGTCAGCTGACGGTCTTTCCACCGCTGCACATGCAGCTGATTGTTGTTTTCGTACTTTTAATAATTTAAACAACCGTCTAGTTAAATTTCATCCGGCGTACTATAACTTTATTTTACGTATTTATTTTACAAGTTCGTGCGAGCAGCTGACGGATAGTCCCCCCTCCAAGATGCAGATGACGATTTTTTTTCAGCTCAGTACGATATCTACTATTTATGGAAAAGTTTCAGCCGGCGTACTATTACTTAATTTTTTTATTTTTTTACCACTTTCGGAACCTCCCACACCCACACCCACCGCTACTTGAGCAGCTGAATGACGGTCGGTTCACTCATCTCATCAGTCATATAAGATCAACTATCGATGTTAACATCAGCCGGCTTACTATGACTTTTGTATTTGCAACGCTACCTCCCGGACTATTAAGTTTATTAACAACTAAAACTGAGAATAAAGATTATATTATATTAATGTTACATTTAATTCAAAATTCTATTTTATTACGAATAAATGCAATGGACAATAACGGTATTCGCTTACAGCAAAAAGAATCTTATAAAATAATTTCTAAGCATGTTCAAGATACGTGCCGGGGCCTATGACTATACACTATATGTGACACTATTATTAATGTTAGTATGTTTTGTTATTCAGCTTTTTAGTTTAATACAGCACAGGACTCATCACTGTTTTATCCAATCCTACCATTTTATGCACCTCCATCCGCTTTTTATTTTAATCCAATATACTTACTAATATTTTTTATTTAATTTATGCTTGTGTAATAAATATAAATCTTGATGATTTGTTTTACTGTAACATCACGATTTTTTTCTATTTTATCCTCAATAAATAACGCTGAAGTCTACATAAGACTTTTTATTTCAAATTTAATTAAATTAACCTTTTGATTACTATTTTTAAAAGTTTGACAAAATAATTTTGCGCACAGAATTTACTCGAGTTTTATAGCTTTAAGTGTCATGACGATCACGGTGACCGACATAAAATTAAATATCTATTGTATCTGGCTTTAATGCTGCTAATGTAATGAAATGATTATTGTGTTTTTGTGTTTAATATGTATGTGTTAGTACTGCTTTATTTATATAGCAATCCTCATCTTCATTTGTTATCATCATATGCCGTGACGTTTGTGTGTGTTGTGTGATAATTATATTTTTTTTTATCTCGTTTTTATTTTCTACCCTTTCCTTAAACCTAATTCCTTGTCCTTTCTTTGTTTTCAGTTGAAACAGTGATGTCATCCTTGAAAGGGATTTAAATCAATTTATTTTGTAATAATTCTTGTACAGTGTTCCGTTACAATAATGTGTGACGTTTTAAGTGATATTATATTTTAGGCAAAATATTTAGTGTTAATGTATTTTTTAAAGCAATTTGTGATGTTCTGTAAATAAATGTTATTTTTTGTTTCTGGCTTTTTGTTTTGGCTTAGTCCTTGCCTTATTGTAGAAGATGCTATTATTTTTACTTTCCTGTATGTTCTTTTTTAGCCATTATGCAACTGACTGGTGAAATAAATTGTTATCGAACTTGCTAGATATTTCTAGCAATCAATCAATGTTTCAATTATTATCAATTATACGTACAGTACTTCTAGGGCCAGGGGGTGGGGGGGGGGGGGGGGTAATACAAAGTATTGAGGGGAGGATAAAATACACATCTATACTAATATTATAAAGAGGAAACCTTTGTATCTTTGTATGTATGTATGTTTACAACAAATAAACTCAAAACTACTGGAGCGATTTTAAAAATTCTTTCACCATTAGTATGCTACATTAGCGTTGAGTAACATAGGCTACGTTAACCTTTAAGTATGGACGTGTAGTCTCACAGGCTGCGCGATACTTCCGAAAAACTCGGTGTGTGCCTTTCCCCCCCACTACCGCAACTAAGCGGCTCAGTAGCTTCAGGATTAGTACCAAAACGACAGGTGAGACGGGAGGTTACGTCGCTGACTGCACGCCACGTGAGTAATTACGATTCAAAAATGTCGTGGAGCCTGAGAGACTTCATGTCCATTGTTGGCCTATAAAAATATTGTGTTACGTTTTTTGCTCTAGGTTTTATTTGTGAAAGAAAATGGCAGAAACTAATAACCCTGGTTGTTCTAATGTAAAGCGTCGCATCTCAAAGTGATTAAACGCGGCTTTCAAAAAAAATATGTGTCAATGACCCATCGTTTGAACAAGAATTTCATCACTTACTGTTAGCTTCGGAAGATTCGGATAATGAGGACGACATTGAACAGTATTTAGTTTCGGAGACAGATCTGATGCAGCATCATAAAAGTGACGCTGCCGTTCTCTTGTGGTACCTCACATGCAAAGACGTGTTGCTAACACTAATTTGCCTAGAAAGCTGAACTGACAATGACCCGAGTTTAAGGTTTTGGCATGGTTGCAGAGGAAGTCCAGGCACAAGAAAATAATAAGACGACTAGGGGAGCATGTAGAGTTTCTTCTTCTAAGAAACATAGGCTGACGTCATATACTTGTGTCGGATACAGCAAGCATACCTGTTAGGTACCTACTTAACCGCAATATGACATATTTTTACTAATATTTAACTAATTAAATATATATTACAACATACTATTTTAACTAGTAAAATTTAATACAAAATATTTTTTTTAGTTCTATGGAGAGATGATTAAATATTTTATACCCGTCAAAATATTATTTTGTAGTATATATATATTTAATTAACTAACCAATAGTCGTTCTATAGCTTGAAAAATATTTTAGCCAGTGTAAGTAGATAAAATTATTATATACATTTTGTACACCCCATGTTTTTGATTGCACGTTTGATATAAGTAGAGTACATCGTTAAAACTAGTTTAAGAAATGGTAACGCAATGTGTCCACAGTTCTGTTTACTTAGTTTAAAGTTTTGAGCAAAAAATATATTTCGAGGTAATATCATTATATCCTATATCAAAAGGCAAATGGCTCCCTAAACCCGTCTAATTTTCTCGATCTCTGGCGGTTTGTATCGTCTGTGAAGGCATCGAGAACATTAGTTTTTAGTTATTCTTTTGTAAGCTTATTAGATCATTTTTCAATAAGATACTAGTACAAAACTGTATTGTATTAACCCACATTTTTAGTTTTTACTAAGATCTATTGTACCTACACTAAGAGTTAGTCTGGTTTGATTGAACAATGTATTACAAATTATGTGCATGCTAAGACTTACTTGTTTTGTAAGCCTAAAAGAAAAATGGTGTTGATGGCAAGGTCCCTGGAATTGTATGTAGCGATACCCGCAGGTGCGGGCGCACGTACGCAAGGAGGACGGGCGCATGCAGGCCTACGGGTGGAGTCTGCCCGGCAAGAGTGGGCAGAGCCAGAAGGGGCCTAGCCCTTGCGCCTCCTTGTCGTCAGCGGGCGTGCCGGTTCCAGTACCGGTGTTCTGCAGGTCAGTGTTTATTATTAAACTACATGGCATGTTTTCGCGTTGAGAGGGTTTACGCTTCACGCTGTGTCATAGAAATAGCAAATTTGATGTTTTTTATTCAAAAACGCAATTCCAATGGTAACATTATAAAACTATATGAGTGAGTTACATATCGACAATATTAAAAAAAAAGTTTTTTGGGTTCCGTACCCAAAGGGTAAAACGGAACCCTATTACTATGACTCCGCTGTCCGTTCGTCCGTAAGTCCGTCTGTCCGTCTGTCCGTCCGTCTGTCACCAGGCTGTATCTCATGAACCGTGATAGTAAGACAGTTTAAATTATCACAGATGATTTATTTCTGTTGCCGCTATAACATCAAATAAAATAAATATTTAACCCCTTAAATATTTATTTTATTCTGTTTTTAGTATTCCCATACAACAGACATGATATTTTTGCCGTTTTAATAGATAATGGTACAGAAGCCTTCGTGTGCGAGTCCGCCTCGCACTTGACCGGTTTTTTTAATATCTACTCCCGTAAAAGTTGAATAAATGTTTTCTGTAAATATTACTTTCTAAGTTTTGGAGTTTGCTTAAGGCATTAACCGCTCTTCAGAATTCGCGTTTGGTGTTCTTATTTGGGGTGACCTAACAGAGATAGTCTCGCCTACGCGAGTTAGGTTCTCGGTACTTCTCGTATGACCTTAATTTGAATCGTGGGCTACACGACTTCGTGTAGCCTACGATTATAGTTTTTAATAAAAGCTAAACTTAATAAAGGTCAGTATCAGTGGATCCTGAAACACTTCATCATTTCTTACCAGACCAAATACCGAAACTCATAGATTAATCTTTAAAAATGACAGACTTCCGTACAAACTTTCCTTCCCTATTTCACCTTTTTAGGGGATGTTTTTCGAAAAATGCTAAAACACGACATTCTTTATTTTTTATTAAATAATCTTAATATCGATTTAAATAATACATTTTGATAGTTCTTACCTTAATGATAACGATTTCTCCAAAAAAACATTCATTCCTTTTTTACTCCTTTAAAGAAAAAAAATATCCTGACACACGTTATTCTTTATTTCTTTTTATAAAGCCAAATACCAATTTTCCTGTATTTTACTACAAAACTTCTGACGGACTTTCATACAAACTTACACTCTCTTTTTGACAGCTTTGGGGGATGATTTCCGTAAAATCCTTTCTTAGTGACTGGTTACGTCACTCAATTAACCTACAGTCCTCATCTAATTAGCTTCAGCGGTTTTGGCTCGGCAATGATAAATCAGTCAGTCAGGATAAGTCATTATATGTATATAGATTAAGTACAAGTTAAAACTGCTCTGCACTCATTATACGCCTTTACTATGAGTAGTAAAAGCGTATAATGATAGATATGAGTATCTTTAGCATAACTTAACTTACTTTAAGCGCAATTCAGACAAATCGTCGGGTACGTTTTGTCCGATTTGCATCGACGTGGTCACAGACTGTCTGTACTGACATGGTGTCGTTAGGCATTATCGTGTATGTATAAGAGATCTTTTGGCATAGAGTCGTTGTACAAAGCTTTGTACTCCTTATGCTCTGTGGTTAAGTTCCATTTTCGTCTGATCGCAGGCCAATAGCAGAGAGTGAGCCCCGCATGACGTTGCTGTGCGCCGCCGGGGTGAATCTAAATGGCGGCATCACGCCAGATGGAGGCTGCATGGTCGGCGAGAGCGTGTTTTACGACGACAAGCCGGAGAACACCATGTGCTTAGGTAAGTGGGCTCTTTGAGGGCCAGCGTGTGATATAGATCCGATCCGAACCCCTCGGAGAATCTAGTAGGCCACGGGGAGACGCACAAGTGACGCGTGATGCCTTTCTCTCCAGAAAACCTCTGACGGTGATTTGTTTCACACGGCTTGAAGAACCCTTTAAGTTTCTCGCCGCCCCCAAAAAAGCCCGGAAAAAAGTATTTGGCGTACTCTTTTGGTCTGTCTCCCATGCTGCGCTGGTCTGAGACGTGAAAATAATGTATCAGCGGTTGAACTTCTTCGTAAGAGCCGACTACAGTACAAGGATTCCAAGATACTCACACATAAGGCGATCGGTTAGCAACCCATCACTGATTATCTATTCCACATCGGAACCCTTCTTTGTTTATGCTAAATGTGGCTTCGAGACACTAATGGCGAGTTCAGTCAAAATTGGTGATTTCGATGCTTTGTCTACCCCTTTTTGGAAGTAGGACGTGAAAGTGTAGTGTAAGTGTGTGCATTTGCCCGTCATCATAATTTAAAAAAAAAAAACTTTCCTACTACACTCACACCAATTATCTAGCCCAAGAGAAGCTTCGTTATGAAACTCGTTAAATGGTTACTAGACAACGGATAAACATACTTAAAATACTTAAATACATACTTATTATACATAGAAAACACCCAGACCCGAGACAATTTAGAAAAACAATAATTCCTAAAAATTGACCCGACTGGGGATTGAACCCGGGATCTCAGAGATGGCGACACCATAAATACCGGTTTACAAACCACTCGACCAAGGAGGTCGTCAAATAATAGATCACTTGAAACTCCTACATTAAGTACCGCTTCTAACTCTCACCGCTCAGCCACGCCCTCTGGCGCCTAGCAACGCGGCAAGTGGATTTCTAGTTCATTGCATTACTGACGCTAACTTTGAACGCCGTAGTATACGCAACGAACTAGGTATCCGCTCGTGCTCATGGCTGAAACATAAGGTGCATTTCCACCAAAGCTGTGCGATCAAAACCAACCAAGAAATCCACCAATAAGATGACTTGAGCGAGGTAATTAAATAAGTAATCGTATTGGTGGTTTTTTTAGTCGTGCATTTCTTAGCTACCTCGCTCTGGTGTACTCTTTTATCCTCATAAAATATTACTTAGAACTCGAGCACTAGCATAGTATTGTATAAATTGCATAGTCTGTCGCCGTGACAACGATGTAACTTGCATTGTCAAGTTTTGACAGGTAAAGATAAGATAGCCATTTTGTTGATAGTTAGGGACCTTTGTGTAATGTTTTGAGTAAATATTTGGATTACATATGGAACTACTAATACAAGGTTGTTGACATTTTTGTTGTATTAACAACAAACGATTTGTTTCTAGCGTACGAGATGAGCAAAGCCCAGTCGGTCCACTCGGCCGAGGTGGAGCAGATCAACCGGCAACTGCAGTCCACGCTCAGCGTAAAGCGCGCCGAGAAGAATCTCTCCTCTCTCGTTTGGATCTGCTCGTGCACGCAAACTAAGGGCGTCGTCATGGTAACTAACTCTTAATATCAGTCAATTTGTTTTTAAAACAATGGCCTAGTGGGTTTTGCACATTTAGCCAGTGTTATGGTGTTAAATTTTACAATAATTTCTTTTGTAATAAAAGGTGACATTGAGTGGTAAGATAAATAATAAATAAATGACATTCCTTCCAAATCCCTTGAGTGATACTCTGCCGCCATACCATACTAAAGATGTGGGACTTTACTGAGATCTCACGCGTACTTATGAGTAGAATTTGAAAAGTGTCATTGCACTGGGCGATGATCCACCACGCTAGCCCAATGCGGATTGGTGGGTATTACCAACTGCCATCGTACGACAACCGTAACCAACAGCTTAACGTTCGAAGTTACGTTAACCGAAGTTATGCAGCCTGCGACGCCTGCCGGTGCTACTCAGTTGGAACGTCGGGTATAAAAAGTGATTGCTTATGACACCTATATTAATTAGTTTGTGTTAATCCCCAGTAGGAAAAGCTCGATGGCATAGTGGTTAACGAGCCCCGTCTGCGATTGCTGCTGTTAAGCAACATTCGTAAAAGCCGGTCATCGGATGAGTGACTAAAAATGTATCATCTCGAGCTCCTCCGTGCTTCGGAAGGCACGTATAGCTGCTGGTCTTGGCTGCATTAGCAGTCGTTTACAACCACCAATCCTTATTGGGCCTGCGTGGTGGTTTATGGCGCGTTCTTTCTGTGATGTTTTTATACACAGGGAAGGCTCGTGCCCTGTGTGTGTGGACATTGAATGATAGATACATTATGTGGCATGTGCTGCAGCTGTGCAAAAAGGTCGTAGCTCAGCGATACGTTTGCCCGGGAGCAAAACGCTGACTTTCAGCTTTTACTTCTCAGCACCAATTGCTAATACATAATATCCTAAATCAATTACTCTTTGCACCATTGATTCACTATCGATTTGCGATTGTGTATTGAATGATGCCCAAGACCGGACAAGATGGCGTGCATATGAGGAGGCCTACACAGCAGTGGATGACTATAGGCTGAAGAAGAAGAATAATAAGAAGAAGAAGATTGAATGAGTTGGTAATGATGATTTTATTAACAGATAATAGACGCGAACAATCCCGCGGTGGTGTTAGAGTCGTTCCCGGTGAGCGACAAGCATATATTGTGCGTGGCATCCGTCCCCGGCGCAGTGGCTGAAGACTACAGGGAGTATGAGGAGAGGATGTCTGGTGGGGACACTGAAACGAAACGCCAGTCTGTAAGTAATTTTGATCTGTATTTTGATCTAAGCTTTATAGGGTAGCGGCACCACTGTTCGACATGTGTGTTCGACTGATTTTTCATCGCATCAAAATATAACATTGGTCGTCATTGAAATTTTAGCGGGACAGCTAGTGGGTGGTTGGTATTGAATAGGGTATTTTGCACCATGTAAGAAAAAATCTAAAAAATACGTATTTACGATACATTTTTGTAAGAAACAAACGAGACTTGTTGATTTCTATTCATAAAAATGAAATATAAATTTTATAATTCAATTTGAAAATTATTTATTTTAATCTGTTCTTCAAATGTCTAAAACGCTATTCTCTTTATTGGATTCCAACGTGACGTCACTTCGATAGTAAACAAACTAGATTTTTGGTGCGCTGCGTATTTTTTTCAAGTTATTATCACGTTTGTAGAATTTTATTGAAATCGTATCATGGAAGAATGTTTTGTAAAAGCAGATAGTACTAATCTGCCTAACCATTGGTATTAGTTTTGTGGTATTGGATTGGAATAGATCGAATAAATACTTTGATGGTGGCGAAATTTTTTGCATGCAATCCCGATTTCTGTTCTGCCGAGTAGAGGAATGTTAAAACTTCAATGTAAGTACCTATTGTACCAACTTTTGTTTAACAATAAGCACAACAACAAACCTGGATGGTGTGCAGTTTGGCTTCATTCGAATCCGTTAAACAGATCCCATTATCTTATATTTTGTATAGTTCTCCATGTCATTTTCCAGCTAAAACACCTAATAAATAACAAATTTTGACTTTTGCACTATCAGTTTTCTTCTATATAAATAAACAATAGTTATTTATAATAACACTTACTTACATCAAAATGATCTTCACAGAAATACAGTCTAGTATTTGTGGATAATGACTTTGGATCTCTTCTTGCCAATTTTAACCAAGTATTTCTCATATTTATATTAGTTGGCACTTGAATCCACAACTTTCCCGGCGTTTTTATGCTCGTATTCTTGCATTCAGGCACAATACGCCAAAGTTATGGGTTATAACTCATTATTAATTTCGAAAAATAGTCTATTGTATTTTATTTGCAAGTCAATGTTCGTAAGCGATATTTACTTACTGACACAGTGACGTCACGAGCCGAAACAGCATGGCGGCTAGCGTTTTCGCGCGAAAATTTAAAATGATAAATTAAAAGTAGTTTTTATGTCATTATTCGGTTTAAAAAAATATATATAAAAATTATAGTGGTTTATTATCTATCACTCTAGGAGTAATTTAAAACACTTTTCGAAAAAGGGTGTAATACCCTATTGTTGCTAAAGACTGAAACCAGTTGCTAACCCCTATTTTAATGATTAAAGGAAAAGAATGTCGTTCACTGGGTCCTGTCGAACACAGGTGCCACTACCCTAGTCTATTTTGTTTTTGCATTGTGGAGGTGGCCAGGCACGGCTGTTCGTCGTGCTCCGTGGTAGGGGACACCCTACCACGGTGTACTATGTTACTGATTAATATATCGATTTAGCTTTATATAAGAAAATACAGTTATTTGAATTTACTATACTTTCATCTTACGTTGTAACACAGAATTGAAGAAAGAAATAGCTCACTGTCATTTTCTTGTAACTTCTTAACTTCGTCTTCGACTTTACCGAAGGGCTTACGGAGCAATGTCTTAGAATTTGACGTTAAATAAGTATTTTTAAATTGATTTATTTATTTGGCAAGTAAAATGTTAACAATCAACAGTCGTTGTTCTGCATTGGTGAGTCGGCGGAGAGTCCAAGCAACGGCTTACAAGGATCAGACAGCGAAGGAGGCGAGAAGGAATTCGTCATTGGAAGCACCAGACTGGTAAGTTCATTATTAAGTACACAAACTATATAAATTGAGGAACTATTTTGTCTTAGTATCAGAAATACAAACAACTTGTACTCTTCAGATTATGTTCTTTTGAAACGACCACGAGGACCGATGGTGGACGTACATATACGTGTATATATAGTAATTGTATACCTTCTTAACAAACGTGCTACATTTTTGACCGCATCGCGTCTTGCAACTCTAACCCTCAAGTGAAATGGTAGTCAAATGCAAAGCATCAAAGTATTTCATGTCAGGTAAAATAAGTTACTACTTATGTCTTTCACTGAAACTTATTAATATACCCCCTTACAAATAAACACTATTTAAGCATTTACTTAGTTAATCATTGTTTTGTCAACGTCACACAAACGTCGTTCTCAATTTGAGAAAAAGAGACAAAACAATGATTAACTAAATAAATGCTTAAATAGTGTTTATTTGTAAGAGGGTTAGGTACTAATTAAGTTTTGTTTAAATTCATAGAAGAAGTGCAAAGCTTAATAATGACGAATAAAGTGTGTCAATAAGAATTGGAACGTCAATCAATCAAATATCATTAAGAGAGTCGTGTCGTATTCGTATTGTAGTCGTATAATTCACAGTTTTCACTTTACTAGCGACGTTTTAGTTGAAACTTGTTGGAACTTCATCAAGTTTTCCTTTCTAAATTAGGTTCAAGCAACACTACTAACGCCCCCAAGCACGCCGGTCAAGGAACCGGAGCCGCCAGCGTCGGATGCTGAAGTCCCTAAGGAGGCGACGGTCAAGGAAGTGGAAGAAGTAGACCCCGTTCCACCAGGCAGCCCGCCTCTTAGCTCAACGCCTATCAACGGTAATACCATACGAGAAATCTAAAGATGCTCCCTTTGTTGTGGGCTGTATGTAGAAAATAAAATGAGGTAGTTTCTTCTTAATTGCTCAGAATTTTCTAAACTGAACTGACATGCTTTGCATACAAACTTTGCCGCTTAAAACTATTTGGACATATAGCAACTAGCGGGGTGACAAACAAGTTACTAGCTGTGAGCGAGACAGCAGTATTATGTCCTACTCTAACTTATGTCCAACGATACTACACGCATTTCTTTATCGATTTACAAACTTAACATAATTACAAATAACCTTATTCTACGTGTTAATGGTGGTAGTTGTTGACATTGAATGGGCGCCTTTGGTTTCCAAAGTAAAAAATTAAATAGTGTTGAATTATTTCGGCGGGCTGGTTAGAACCACGATAGCAGAAGGGTGCAGGTTCAAACCCTGCTCGTGGAAATTTTTTCAACATTGTGTTTTTTTATTTTTATTCTGTGTCCTTAAAATAACTCAATGTCCTCAACACCCGCATCAGGAGCATTCACCTGTAATTAAACATTTTAAATTCGATATTGAGCAGGTATTACCTTACAATACTGCTGCTATAAATTTAAAAGCTAGCGGCAATTTGTACAGGAAAGCTACAGGAAGAAGGAAAGTGAATCGTCATATTAAAAGAGTCAAATCCTATATTAAACCTATGCATAAATTAATTATTATGTACCTACCTATTTTAGATATTCAGCCATTGTTTAGTTTATTGTCGGTTCTCCAGTCTCCTCAACACAAGGCCATCCAGCATAACAGAAACTAACAAATGGTGTAGTGACTTTCATTAATTCAAAATATACATCAGGGATAGCGTAGCTCTCTATAAGATAAGATTTTGTTGAATTGGTTCCTTAGTTCCAGAAATTACAGCTTGCATTAAAGCAACCAAGGTTAACTTATTTTTCTCAGAAGGAAGGGTAAGACATTATAGATTACAAATATAAACTACACTTTGCTAAACCTTTGGTATGCGGGAGCACTGGTCAGTGCGCCAAACAACAAAATTTCTATTGTGTCTGTATTTGCCGCAGACGACGAATTAATGGATCAACTGCATTTTTAACAGTGGCTGAACACCCCGGCTCGCCAGAACCTGGGCTAGACGCGTTCGCACAGGAGGAGTCGAACGCGGAAAGCCGCGCCGACGTAGCTCAAGACAGGAAGATGTCAACCGTCATGGCGACCATGTGGCTCGGCACTAAGAGCGGCAACCTCTACGTGCATTCGGCTTGCGGCAACTACAGCAAGTGCTTAGCGAGGTCAGTGACCCTTTATAAACTTAGGAGCATGGCTGTCATCAGGGACCTGTCTAACGGTTTTAATCATAAAAAGCGTTTAAAAGGCTTACCTGCAGACTTAGATAACCCTTAAATTTGTTTAATCCTTTCAGTGGTAACCCCTTCAACTTGACCTTTTTAGAAGGTTAACCAAAAGGTAACCCAAGAGTTTAATCCGTCTCACTTCGTTGTCACTTGCCTAGTTAATTTAGAACGTATGCTCATAACATTAAGCACCATACAACTGTAAAACTGCCCGGTGGGTTCGCGGCAATTCGGCAAAAATCCGGCAATCCGCCGGCCGCCGCCGCAGCAATCGACATAACGTCAAACTATAATAGCTCTTATGTACTAAGCAAAAATATCACATCTGCACTAAGGCTGTATTCAGCATATGAAAGGGTAACTAAAATGTTTACCCGTTCAATTGCTATCCTTTAGATTATTCTTTCAAATTGAACGGCTTCTAATGCGCAACGGGTTTGGAAAGCAAACCTCTTCTCCAAACCCCTTCAAAAACCCCTGAATGATTACGAGACCTGTCCCTGTTTGTCATTTTCATCGATAGACTGTAACGATCTCACTGCTGGCATATCTGTGTGAGATAGAGTTATTAAAGATATCCATCGTCATGGCGACTATGTGGCTTGAAACTAAGAGCGACAGCCTCTACGTGCACTCCGCTTGCGGCAACTACAGCAAGTGCTTGGCGAGGTCAGTGACCCTTTGTGTACTTAGCTAGGCACATATATTGACGGTGTACTTCGGTACTAAGCGCGGCAACCTCTATGTGCAATCCGCTATGGCAACTACAGCAAGTGCTTGGCGAGGTTAGTGACCCTTTGTGTACTTAGCTAGGCACATATATTGACGGTGTACTTCGGTACTAAGCGCGGCAACCTCTATGTGCACTCCGCTATGGCAACTACAGCAAGTGCTTGGCGAGGTCAGTGACCTTTCGTGTACTTAGCTATGAACATATTTGGATCATGTGACTGCAAAAGAGCGGCAACCTTAACGTGCACTCCGCTTGCGGCAACTTTAGCAAGTGCTTAGCGATTTCAGTGACCCTTTCATTGATTTCGGCACTAGAGTCTAAGCAGGCAATTGATGTAAAACCAAGCGGTGTAAAGATTGATAGGTAATACTCAATTATTAATTGCATTCTACAATGGTAACAAGATGGTAGGTAATTGCCGCAATTCGGGATGTCACCTACTTTAACTTGGAGATAATAGGTAAAATTCCCTAAGACCCTGAAAAGGGCACAATAATTATATTATTTTGAGAGGAATACTTACTCTAACTAACATGTTATTATATTAACGAATAATACGCCTTCCACAGGGTGAAATTGAACGATGCGATCCTGTCGATCGTGGCTTGCGCGTCCCGCTGTATGGTCGCACTCGCCGACGGCACAGTGGCGATATTCGCACGGCAAGCAGACGGCCAGTGGGACTTCACGCAGTACTGGTCGCTGACGCTGGGGGACCCCAAGTGCTCCGGTGAGTGTGCCTTAGATGTTCAGCGTCCGTGTAAATATGAATTAACCTTTTATCATCATCATCATCATTTTCGGCCCGTATCTATTCATTGCTGAGCAGGCCTCCTCCATGTTACGCCATTTTTTGCTGTTTTGAACGTATCCAGGTTTTCCAGAGGCCAGCTCTATATCTCTGGCCCATCTAGCAGTGGTGGCCGGCCAGCGCTCCGCTTGTCTGTCCTCGGCAGCCATTCCATGAGGGCTTTTTGAACCTTTATTTTAATTAAAATAAGTACAAATAAATATACCATAACAGCAATGTTTGTAGCTTTGTTGCGTTCCGGCAGCTAGAGATAAGATAGCCAGAACCTCAGTAGTTAAGGATTCCGGGTGAGGTGCGCTTACACCTTCGGCCTTATCATCACTTAACATCAGGCAAATTACACTTGTATTCTGGGTTCAGTAAGTTGCAACAACTGTATTGGGCGGAAGGGACATTCAATATGTGCAAGTGGGTAAGAGCTAACTTCTTGAAAAATCCCCCCCCCCCCTCTTGGGCGGGAGGGACATTCAATATGTGCAAGTGGGTAAGAGCTAACTTCTTGAAAGATCCCCCCCCCCCCCCCCTCGCTACGCCACTGCATTTCAGTGAATTGAACGAAATATCCTCCCGACCAAGACGGTTAAATTTGATGCCGTAACGTCTCATTTTTGAAAATATCCATTTAATAATTATTATGTGAAAATTGATTTTCTATTTATTTCCGAGAAGCTTTTACGTTTCATTTGGTACTTTCATCATTTACCCAAACGGACCCCCTCGACAAAAATCCTGGGTACGTGCTTGCATCAGGTGAAAGAAATGCCAAGTGTTAACCTGTAACGTATAAAAAAATGTATAGCCCTTTACTTCGGTGCTTCGTGTTCAAATTCCGCCATAATAGACATTTGTCGCACACAATAGACTTTAAACTTGCCCGCCATACCATTAAGGTTGCGCTTACCCCACAGTGCGTTGCCTCAGCGCGGTGGGATGCACCGTTTGGTGCGGCTACCGCAACAAAGTGCACGTGGTGGAGCCGCGGTCGCGCACTTTACTGCATTCGCTGGAGGCGCACCCGCGGCAGGAGAGCCAAGTGCGCCAGATGGCATGCGACGGAGACGGCGTCTGGGTAAGTTCAATGTGACATATTTATATAAAACACTTAATAAATAGAAAAAAAGAAAGAACATTTATTTCAACACACCCCCTACCACACCTAGACGAAATAGGTAGACACCCTCCATCATTGAAATTAGGCCATTGCAACAATTTATGGGTACTCGCTTTATCACCTTGTTTGCCAAATGCGGGTTGGTGATCACAAACCTGGGCTATGCATCTGCACCTGGGAATTAAACTCGGGACCTTCGGGTATCAGGACGAACACTTATAAACAAATATCGATCTACTGTTTATTGATTTATCGGTAAAACTTTTTACAAAGTACCAACTTGTTTAGCATCAATAAATAAAACCCGTAACATTTCTGTTAGATTTTTATACTAGCAAGTATCGTTAACAACACAAATGCCATCACTTTACATCACTCTAGAACAGGGATGGGCAAACTTTTTCATTCGCGTGACAATATTTACTAACAAAATCTATGGCGGGCCAGACTATTGAGTTTTTTGCTATATTTTTTTTGTGAAATAAAAAATATTGACAGTTATGCATTTTCTGAAACACACACGCACTTGAATTTTTGTTTGATGGTCGCGGGCCGGACTTCAATCATTCACGGGCCGGAAATGGCCCGCGGGCCGTAGTTTGCCCATCCCTGCTCTAGAACAATACAAATATTTAGATTAGACCTAAATACAAATTTCTGTATCATAACAAATAGTAAGATAGGCACTCAATTGGTAAGCATAATAGTAACGTCAGACTTCGCTATTCCCATACAATTTCTGCAAAAAAAATTGCTTTGGCTGAATTAAAAAAAGTTGGTGAACTAGAATGCAATACGAATATGTGAATATGAATCAATGACAATAGTTTATTTGCAACACACAAGCACATACATAACACAGAATTGTGCAAATACACAAAATATGTCCTAAAACGGACTTCATTAGGCAATTCATGTTTATCAGGTGTCAATAAAGATGGATTCCACGTTGCGACTTTACCACGCGCACACATACCAACATCTGATAGACGTGGACATCGAGCCATACGTCAGCAAGATGCTCGGCACCGGCAAGCTCGGCTTCTCCCTGGTCCGCATCACGGCGTTGCTCATCAGCTCTGGGAGGCTGTGGATCGGCACCAGCAATGGCGTGGTGATATCGGTGCCTCTCAGCGAAGGGTGCAGTAGGGACAATACGGGCGGGCCTGCGCCTTCCGCTCGGAATGTTCCGGGTAAGTCGTAAAAACTAAGCTGTCATAATAAGCCTATACACGTCCCACTGCTCATAGTATATTCACACATACACACATGCCAACAACAGCTGATAGTATAGGTGATATCTGTGCCTCTCAGCGAAAGATGCAGTAGAAACACTACGGGCCGGCCAGCGCCATCTACACAAAAAGTTCCTGGTAAGTCGTGTGAACTAAGCCGTCACCATTTACCTGCACTCTACCTTCACTGCTGGGATTAAGCCTTCGGGATTAGGATGCTCGGCACCGGCAAGCTGGGTTTACTTCCTGGTCCGCATCAACGCGTTGCTCATCAGCTCAGGGAGGCTGTGGATCGGCACCAGCAACGAGGTGGTGATATCGGTGCTTCTCAACGAAGGGTGCAGTAGGGACATTACGGGCGGGCCTGCGCCATCCGCATGAAATGTATCAAGTGAGTCGTATGAACTAACCGTCGTCATTACAGGTCCCTCTGCTTATAGTATACACGCAAACATATCTTACACCTGATAGTAAAGGTGATATCTGAACCTCTCAGCGTAGGATGCAGTAGAAACACAACGGGCCGACCAGCGCCATCCACACGGAACCTTCCTGTAATTCGTATAAACTAAGTCGTCATCATTTGTACTCACGTTTGTCTTGAATGAGTTAAAATAGCAACATTGCCTGCTCCCATGTGCCTTTGTCGAATGAGAATTCGAAGGTTCCTCTAGCCAACATCGTCAGAAGGTTTATAAAGAGGATGTCTTCACGCAAGTCCCCTACTAGATTCTCCAAGAAGTTCGGATTTGATCAAAAATAAACTAATACAATCACCGTACGCACACAGGGCACGCGACACTAGTCCGCGCGCGCTCCGACAGCCCTAACGGCACCATACCGTGGTGTTCCATGGCGCACGCTCAGCTCAGCTTCCACGGTCACCGGGACGCGGTCACCTTCTTCGTGGCGGTGCCAGGGGCGCCTGAATCGCCAGGCTCTCCCCGATCGCCCCGCACCCCTGAAACACCGGGCGCAGCGAGCGTACCGCCCATGCTGGTCATATCGGGCGGCGAGGGATACATTGACTTTAGAATAGGTGAGTACTTGTGATCTAAGGGATTAACACACATTTTTAGTACCTAATTATCTCTGCCCCGACTCAGACTCAGAAACATAAAAAGAGATGGAAGCACAGTCTGTGCTATATGTATATCAATCCAAATCCAAATAGTTTGAGAATACTTTTGATAATTATTGAATGCAATAATGCAAGCTAACGCGCGATATACGAAACAGTTGTTACCGCTCATAAATGTTTTTATTTCTTCCCTTCTTTTATTTATTTGATATTTCTACACTTATCTTTTCTTTATTATTTTATGTTAATTGTTTTACGCAGTTTTGATTTAGATTGATATTGTTAAAATTATTTATTTTAAGAATTCTAACAATATATGATACGAATTTGAAATTTTGTTACAACAAATTGAAACAGGTTAACTAGAACCAGAACTAGATGTGTACCATCAGTAATTATAATAGAAACTTTTTCAAAGCAAGCAATATGCACGTTAGTATAATACAAATAAAGTTCCTTCTATATTGGCTTGTGCTTAGTAAACTTTAGGTATTTTTATTGGCTTTTCATGCTTACCGTTTAGTATACCGTTGAGCTTATTAGGAATGGTGTCCGTATCCGCTTAGTGAGTGTCAAGACAAGGTATCAGGATCGAAATCACCATTACTGTTTGTGCCTATTGTTTGGTTTGAATTCCAGGTGCTGATTTTATTTTAAGATGTGTCTAAACATTGCGCAGGGAACATTTACATGGCTGCAATCGCTTACTTACATTAAGTTACTCAACTCCGCTATTTGATGATTCGACAGTGTTAAACAGTCTGTTGCTTTTAAAATGTAAATTTTTAACCAGACGTCAGCTCCTAACTGATATGCCAGTATTTTTATTAAATAAAAGAAAATCTCTTTTCTAAATTTAATTGTTGGAATATCTGAAGTTTCAGTAAAGTTTATTATTAAAACCTAAATAAATCGATGGTAGCATCGGGCCAAGCCATGTCAAGCCATAGTCATGGAAAAGGTTAAAAGGAACAACTGGCTAAATATGAACCAGTACAAAGCCATTAACTTTAAAAATTAAATTATCTTCTTTGGTTTTATAAATCTAACTAAATGTATCTTTAATTAACGATAATGTATGAGTATATGTAATGTACTATGTAATAATATTTAGCTACCTATCTACCTTTTGACGGTATTTTGCTAATATGTTTGCATATAAACTAATACAGATAGGTCTGAGAATCACTAAATAGCGGTAGCTTAAACTAAATATCATTTGTTTCACTCTACCACCTAACTCACATTTTAGACGAAACGTTGTGGCGTTCGTTATTATTTGGAGCGTTTTGTTTTGTTTGTTAGAAGAGCATGCGGACGACCGTGACTCCGCTTCTCACCTCATGGTATGGAGGATAGTCCCCAACACTGAGCGTACCTGATAGAATTAAGCCCTTAGTATGTTTTCTATATAGCGGACGGTACGTCAATTTTTATAATCACATTGGAGGGCATGTATGTACGCTTGGACACGTTTAACATAACTAATTGTATTAATCGATACTAACAGTTCAGTAACATAATCATACTAACGAAACGTTCTGATTAAAAATATTTTTCGTTTTATTGCTGATAAGGGCGCGATCCCATTGAAAGCTTTTTGCTAGTAGCTAGGAGCTATTTTGTTATTTTGTTTGTTAAGAACTAAACTGCAATTTTATCAACAAGGTTAGACAGAAATGGCAATGTTTAGCTGAGCTAGAATTTTTAGTAGCTAATAATGTGACTGCCATTTTTTGCATAAGGCGCTGAACACTCTGAAATGAGTTTCTTTATGCATATTTTGTATAAGAAGTATACAACATAGGTACAACGCCAAGAAAATATATGTTATAATAGACTACAAAATAGCTCTAAATGGGACAGCGCCCCAGTGAAGATATATTGCAATGTTATCATTTCAATAACTACGAAACATTATGTCATACAATAGATAAAAAGTAATATAAAACAGCTTTATTTTTAATCAGAATCAAAGCTTTTTGATTTAATTTAACCATAACGAAGGAAGTACCAAAATATCATAAAACATTTTAATTTGCTCACATGATTTTTAAATCATTATCGTTCAATGGCATCGTTCATATATTCGAATTTTTACGAGTATTATCTGTTTAAAGTGGTCAGTTTAAATCTTTGAATACTCGTATACTTTAAGCAGTATCTTTATGCACTAGGTCTGAAAGGTAAGCACGGTGTAAAATGTTAATAAATGTATTGCTAACGTGTATATTGCTAATACATTAACTGTGAATAATATATTAACGGTTGTCTAAATATTGTAATTAGTTTTAATACTATTATCTGTTAAGTAATTAGTGATAGAGATTTTTATATGACACATTGCTAATGTTATGTCAATATTGGTTTTCATAACGTATTCAAAATACTTTAATGTAGATTTTGCACATTTTTAATAAAATAAAGTAATTTTAAATAATTACTGCTATTATTGACTAATTAACTAAACGAATTATTAGAAAGTAGTATTATATATGAAGGACGTATAATTCTTTACTCTTTTAGGCTTCTGTATAGTACCTCTATTCGCCATAGTGCTCTTGTTTTATCGCTAGATATACTGACTTACATATTGTTATAAAAATTATAGACTTTTTAAAGTTTAATTTTCATCGTTTTTACTATGAATTAATAAATTTCATCAAGCACTTGTTTAGAAATAAATGTCAATTACTACAAAGCGCTAGTCACTACATAGGTAATGACTGTGTTTCGCTATAGTAGAAGAAGTTTTTAGCAATCACAGAGATTTCGGTCTAACGTTTGTTCTTTGTTTTTGTTCAGTCAGAGCAAAATTTGAGCATTCAAACCTATCAAAATATCAGAACATTTTACAAAAATCAACCTTATGTTAATGAGTTAATGACAGGCGAGTAAACTTTTCATTGACATCTGAAAATAAAAGAAAGTGCATCTTAACTTAGGTAGATTTTCGCTAAACGTTTAGAAATTTTGTTACGTTTAAATGCTCAGTTTGCTTTGACGCTTACTGTAATAGGATTAGGAATGTACAGGGGCGTAACCACGAGCTCTTATAGCAGTATTATTGCAGTTGTGAGAACGAGACGCGTGTAGCCGCTAATATACACGCGTCTGTTTTCCACAACTGCAATAATACTGCTATAAAGAGCTCATAGTCAGGGGGCAGGTTTGGTCTTTCTACATCCCTCTTTGTTATCTAACGCTAACTGATGATACGTAACCTCCACAGCCGACTCTGAGATGGAAGACAGCGTGGTGATAGCCGAAGACGGTTCGAGCGGCGCCAGCTCGCTGGCAGAACGCGCCTCCAAGAGCCACCTCATAGTGTGGCAGGTGGCGACCGCCTAACGCAGGGCCAGCCGCGCGCGCACCGTCTCCGACGACTTCGTACACATATGCACGTCGACCAAGCCCGCGGTTCCGTACGACCATTGAACCGCATGTGAATAGGCTGTTTGGTTGTGTGCTCATATCAAATGTTTTCTAACCGTTAGCCGTATTGATCTTATAGTGCGATACTATTTGTCTTGAATTGAATTATCTTTGAAGTTGAAAGATTTGTATGTCTCAGGCGGAATTTGAAACTTTCGCATTTACTAATACTCGAATATATTATAATTCTCAACAATATTTCAGGTTCATGTAAAGACACAATATTTATATAGAAATGCATTTGACTATGACCACAGATCCAGAACAGCAGCGAATAAGGATGTCATCGGGGAATAAGGTCGGATATTGACAAGCATTTTTCAAAATTAGAGTTTGGTTGCTTTAGAAAAGCTAGGAATTGAATTGAGAAGTCGGTCCTTCGTACTCCATTACTCGCCTATTCACCTCACCGGTACAGTCTCTGAGGCGCACATGTTCTACGCCTAGTGCTTGCCGCAGAGGCTGTCGCTCATCAAAATCGACCAACTGTGTGTTTTCTTATCACTGTTACGTCATACGTTTTCGAAGTTAGACGCCGTGCTCGGCCTTGTGGACTCATTAAGTGTTAACACGTTGTATCGCTAGTATGTTCTTACCGCTCGACCACAACCGCTGGCGTTGAGCGGCGCGGCGCGCGATTTCTTTGTCCGTCGCGTTCTTTCTATTACGGTTCCCTAATACTTCCGTGGTATAACGCGCAATGAACTAGAAATACGGTGTATGCGTTGCAAGACGCTGGTCGTGGCTGAGGCCATATACGCGCTTATTTGCTCGCTCGGTCGCTCCTTGGCGCTTTGTTCGACGGAGCGATTGCTCACTTGCCTCGACTGATTTTAGAGATGCACTCCGTACATCGATGTTTCGCACAGCTGTCATCAATATACATGATGACAACGCTCGTATATGTCTAAAACATTAACCATCGAATGAGGTTACTTTTGAATAGAGTGGAACATTGAACATAGGTTTTTGAAGTTGTGTACCATTTGTAAAACTACAGCATTATTCTGGAGTCACACTACATGAGCTAATGCTATGGACTTACCATCTTAAGTAGGCACTTGAAATTTATAGCTGTGATCTATTACTCTTGATTCAAAGTAACACCGTTTCATGGTAACGAGATCGACACGGCTTTTGATAATTGAAATTTCGATTTACGGAATCGGTGTTCCTGTTCTCACTCGGCGTCGGTTGAAGCTTAATCTCATATAGAATTAATGTACAAGTTATAACCACCAAATAATAAATCATTTTCCTAGTGTTTGTAGTATAGATTAACATGTTTTTTTATATTAAATTAGTAATAATATAGGTATATAGTTGTAGATATATATTAGTACGTTTATCGTGTAGCGGCCTGGGCTGCATTGAACGGGCTGTGGTTGTCATCTGCATCACAATTTTATATTTTAATTTATACCATAGATTGTTGTTTTTCCACTTTAACGAGTATTTTAGCAATAATGTATAATGTTAAAGTACCTATCGAAGTTTGTGCCTACACTTAATGACTGTTGTAGACTCAAATTGAAAGGAGTTTCTAAACTTTCTTAATTTTTGATTACTCTGTTATCAAAAGATGAAGCGATGATCATTTCGTAATAGAAATAACAGCCTATCGTTTGTTCTTGTATTCATGTGTGTATATACGGAGTATAAATAGTTATCGATATATATAGTTCGAAGTGTCAGATTCAGTAAAAAAGACTTGTTTAGTACTTTTGTATCTATACATTAAAATTATGTAATTTTTATTCATATCTATGAAAATAAACAAGTGACAAGTCCGATATTAGTCGGCAGAAGAAAAATATATTATATGATATGTATAAATGAATTAATTTTAACTATGTACTTTAATTTGATAATATTATAGAAGATTCGTAGGCAGTCTTGTGTAATAACAGATTCTATAAATAGACATTATATCAAGTACTTATTCTTCCGAAAAATCAAATTAGAGATTTCTCTTGAATATATTTGTGATTTGTTTAGTTAGTAAGTGTGTATAGTTTTGTTAGCTTTGTATATTTTTATTTTATAATTGGTATTTTTTGCACCTGCTGTTTAATAAATAGATTATAAGTCAATGTTCTAAACATGAACTTTGATGATGTATAATTGCATTAATATCAATATTATATTATTTCATACATATAAGAGACCATTCGCAAAGACTTATGCATGTTTAATTTATGAAGTGATGCTATAGTATCTATGTCAATAGGTTGGTAAATAGCAGTTATAGGAAAATGATACATATTAGTTATTGTCTTTGTGTGACATCGCCTTATGATAACAAGTTCTTATTAATGTATAAAAGTCAAAAACTTTCTCAACAAGTTACATTATGATATCACACAAAGATGTCGGTGTACAGTTAGGTGCATTATGGCCATACGATATATTATTATGGTAATATAATTGATGCTTGAAGTTTATTGCATGTAATTTCGTTCTATCAATTAAAAAAAAATTACTAGGTCGTATGTTTCGCTAATGCCTTTCATAATTTAATGAATTTACAATATTTATCGTTTATGTGCTTTGATTTTGTTGTAAATAATTACCACTTTTTATATTGTTTTTTATTTTAATGTAATGTATTGTACTACCCTGTTTGGAATTTTACTACATTTTTTATACTAAATTACTACATTTTTTGTCATAATAATATTGTTTATTATACTTGTTAAAGTGTGTTTAAGAACTGAAGTATATTTTTTGTTATGTTAATGTACATTTATAAATCCACATTTAAGCTTTTAGGTGCAAACGGACTTTACTATCTGTATAGAATAAAAAAAAAACTTCTTTGAGTTATGTTTTATTGTGAAAGAAATTAAAGATATTATTTTTATTTAAATCTTTCGGTGTAAGTAGGTAGTGTTTTTCTTTTAATTTTCTTATCAAACAACTAATGGTGCAAATATTAATTTAAGTGGATGATTTTTTAAATAATTTATTTCTAATGTTCATTGTGTAACAAACGGTACATTTGAAGATTTCATAGTAATACAGAATTTCAATACTTACATAAGGCATTATAGATATAAGTAATAGTTCTTTGTTTTTCTGTGTCATGTACTTTTAAACCTTGTTTACAAATGCAGTCTATATCTAAACGTTAGCTTATTTCATTACACACGTGTAACTATACACCATTACAAATCAAAAAAATGGGACGGCAACCAGTTATGTTCAGCAAACGCCGCTGACATAACTGATGCCTGATGCTATTTAAAAATCGATTTTCTTATGAAAAAAATAACTCTTAAGGCGACGCATCGCTAAATAATTAATCTAATACGGAGCGTTTGCGCCCCGTACCATTAAAAAAAACTTTTTTTTCTTTCCAATTAAAACTACAAAAGTTTAAAAAAATGAACTAGCATATTGAAATGTGTGTTAAGAATAATCTACTAAGAAAATTTAGATGCTTAAATAGGTCTGGTTTGCCTGTAAAATGCAAATCTACGTTTTAAAAGGTTATTTTGATATTTTTTTCTCTGTTATAAAAGTTAACAAATCGTGTTTCTGCAACTAGCAAAATGAAGTCAATTAAACGAAAAATCATGTCATCAAATATCACTTTCATTTTGTAATTGTTGGGAAAAATCCCCGCCACGTAAATTGCCAATGCGTCGCCTTGCTGAATCCACTTGAAACATAATAGTCCATCAGTTTCTTATAGCAACGCTTTTGTGAACAGGGCAGGACTTTAAATGTATGAATCAGCTGTTTATCGATGAACATTACATTAATTGTGTTTAACTATACATAATAGATTCTAGTGCAATGTGTTGTGCAGACGAAGCTGGCTATAGGGTGGTGATTTTTAAATTATTTATTTAGACAATCGTCATGTATTTGTTTTACCATTTCGCACCAATAGAAGCAAGTCTTATAACCAGCGTCACCTGCATATCCTAGTCAGAAAAAAACGACGTAGCGATGTAAAGTTAGCTAGAATTACTTTGTTTTGCATATTATATATATATATAACTGTAAGTTGTGTTTGAAAGTCGCCTTGGACAAGAGCTAACCTTGACGCAGCTAATAATACCTTATTAGGATAGAGTGTGGAAAAATATATTATGAATTTAACTGTTACTTCAGCACGATTATTATGTCGTGACGAATGAAATCAAGTGCTTGGTGATCAATGTTTAAAAGTATTAATCAAATTATAGCTTTCGAAATGTGTAATGGTATTATAAAAGATTCGCAGAAACAACCAAATTTTATTATCAAACTAAATGAGTTACGATTAAAATTTTTACTTACTTATTTTTGGAGACGAAATTATGAGATTAAGAAATTATTTATTACGGGATTTTTTTAAAATCATTTGTGTTCAGATTGGTTTTTTATTGTATATTTTTACACAGCCATACTCTCACGTCCTAATTTAGTAACCATTATTGAGATTTTGCGGTTTATTTATTTTAAAATACCTATTTATAATCGTATACTTGTACTGTGAGAGGCGAAATTTTGTTTATTATTATTAATTGTAGATAAATCAGTCATTTTACGATCGACAACTATTGTTAGTAACATTTTTTTTGTCTTGTTTGTATCGCAATAAAGGAATGCTGATGATTATACTGATTTTCATTCGTTGAATTTTTCTAACAGCCCACAATACAATCACTACTTGCAGTGGTTTCCTAGGAGGCACCATGGCTTAACATAAGAAAAGTCATTTAAAATTATCCACAGTTTAGATAGAATGGGTTTGTCTGTTAAATCACAACATGCTTAACGAATTATGATAAAAACAGATAATTAGATGAATACATATTTGAACATAATATAAGTACATATACATACACATACAATACAGGTGATTTGTTAGATGGGTTCCGCGAACGCATTTTTTCAATGCAGCGTTTTCCCGAGTCGCATTTTTCCGCGATCGGTCATTTTTCTTGTCGTTTTTTTACTCGTAGCTCTATTCAGTGTCTCATTGTTCCGCAATCGCTTTATTTTCGCGTAGTTTTTTCCCGATATAGAAACATTTTTTGGTCGTCTTTTTACTCGCAGCTTTATTTAATGTTAACTTATGAATCGTTGAAAATTAACGGATGCAATTTTCAATTTAAGCAAGCAGTTTGGAAGCAAGCAGAAAAGTATGAATTATCAGACACCCGAGAAGGTAGTGTGTAGGGTCAGAAAGTGCACCTGTTTAGCTTATTTACTTTCTTTCAAAATTCTAGAAGGGTGGTGGATTGTAATTAGCAAAAGCTCCGCCTCTGAAGGATATTTTAATTACTTAACAACACAATGGTTTAATATTAAGTGTACTGACATAATATTAACCTATTACAACCAAAGACACCGGTCGACAAATATTGTGGAAAGGTGGCACAGTAAAAAAAAAGAGGAAACAATCATTAAATTATTGCATATCTGCATTAAAACACGAAGCGACTGCTCACGACTTCAATATATATCAGATGGACATTAATTCTGATGATTTTCGTAAGAGAAATGCGAAATCAGTCGAGTTGGATGCTAAGATAGGTGGTATCGTGAATCGATATTTAACGGCGGATATAAGCTTGGAAAATTGTATATACAAGCTTTCGTTTTTGAAATATCAATAATTAATAAGACTTTTTCTTGTTTTTAGATTGTTGGAGAACTATATTTAAGTCATAGTTATGTTGTTTTTATGAGTTACAAGGCAAACCACCTCAGTAATGATGTTATAAACAGTAGTGTATTCAAAATAAATGAAACAAGTTAATATTTTTATTTTTATTTTAACCTCTCCATATACGGATCGGTTACATGTAACCGCGGCAATATTCTAGACCTAGAATAAGTGGCCGGACACATTCACTGTGGCACATAATTTAAGTAAAACGCAAAATCTAGTATGAAGTAGGTACTAGCTAAAGCCCGCGACTTTGTCCGCGTAGAATTAGTTTCTAGCCTTCCCAGGGGAACCGTGACTTATTATTTACTAATCTTATTAAAGTAGGTACAATACATAAATGTATGGGTGGTATTAAAGTTGTTTCAACTCATTTTCATCATGTACTCGTATACCGTTTTTAAGGGTTAAACATAAAAGCTAAGTGTAATAAAATAAATATTAATTACCAATACAATAAAGAGGTTAACTTTGTTTGTTTGTTTGTGTGTACCTACGTAGAGAGTTATCTCTGGATCTACTGAGCCGGTTTTAAAAGTAAAAAAAAAAGCAAATGCGAAACAAGGAGACATTAAATAAAGCTGCGAGCTTAGAATAATAACGCCGCTGCGAGTAAAAAGGCGACTAAGAAATGTTTCTATTTCGGGAAAAAAACTACGCGAAAATAAAGCGATTGCGGAGCAATGAGACACTGAATAAAGCTACGAGTAAAAAAACGACAAAAATAATGGCCAATCGCGGAAAAAAGCGACTCGGGAAAACGCTGCATTGAAAAAATGCGTTGGCAGAACTCATCTAACAAATCAATTTATGTAGTTGTGTTACTAGAAAAAGTTTTTTCTATTTTGATAGGTAAATGCTGGCAATACGGTGTTCTGAGTGATGAATTATATCTACTTTTATTTTTTATCTTTATTTGTCGTAAAAAATCTAAAGTGGAAGTGTGTGCGCACGTAAGAAGCGGCGCACAGTGGTATTTTTTTAAATTTTAGCGGTAGGAAATTTAACTTTATCAATGTGAAGGTAATTCGAAAAAAATATCATATTTTGACTTGAGGGTAAGTCATTTACATTATCAAGAAATATCATTACTGTACTGTTATCGGTTCATACGAGCAAATAGGGGAGAGTCAGTTCGGTTTCGGTCGTCATCATTTGTACTCACGTTTGTCTTGAATGAGTTAAAATAGCAACATTGCCTGCTCCCATGTGCCTTTGTCGAATGAGAATTCGAAGGTTTGTCTAGCCAACATCGTCAGAAGGTTTATAAAGAGGATGTCTTCACGCAAGTCCCCTACTAGATTCTCCAAGAAGTTCGGATTTGATCAAAAATAAACTAATACAATCACCGTACGCACACAGGGCACGCGACACTAGTCCGCGCGCGCTCCGACAGCCCTAACGGCACCATACCGTGGTGTTCCATGGCGCACGCTCAGCTCAGCTTCCACGGTCACCGGGACGCGGTCACCTTCTTCGTGGCGGTGCCAGGGGCGCCTGAATCGCCAGGCTCTCCCCGATCGCCCCGCACCCCTGAAACACCGGGCGCAGCGAGCGTACCGCCCATGCTGGTCATATCGGGCGGCGAGGGATACATTGACTTTAGAATAGGTGAGTACTTGTGATCTAAGGGATTAACACACATTTTTAGTACCTAATTATCTCTGCCCCGACTCAGACTCAGAAACATAAAAAGAGATGGAAGCACAGTCTGTGCTATATGTATATCAATCCAAATCCAAATAGTTTGAGAATACTTTTGATAATTATTGAATGCAATAATGCAAGCTAACGCGCGATATACGAAACAGTTGTTACCGCTCATAAATGTTTTTATTTCTACCCTTCTTTTATTTATTTGATATTTCTACACTTATCTTTTCTTTATTATTTTATGTTAATTGTTTTACGCAGTTTTGATTTAGATTGATATTGTTAAAATTATTTATTTTAAGAATTCTAACAATATATGATACGAATTTGAAATTTTGTTACAACAAATTGAAACAGGTTAACTAGAACCAGAACTAGATGTGTACCATCAGTAATTATAATAGAAACTTTTTCAAAGCAAGCAATATGCACGTTAGTATAATACAAATAAAGTTCCTTCTATATTGGCTTGTGCTTAGTAAACTTTAGGTATTTTTATTGGCTTTTCATGCTTACCGTTTAGTATACCGTTGAGCTTATTAGGAATGGTGTCCGTATCCGCTTAGTGAGTGTCAAGACAAGGTATCAGGATCGAAATCACCATTACTGTTTGTGCCTATTGTTTGGTTTGAATTCCAGGTGCTGATTTTATTTTAAGATGTGTCTAAACATTGCGCAGGGCACATTTACATGGCTGCAATCGCTTACTTACAATAAGTTACTCAACTCCGCTATTTGATGATTCGACAGTGTTAAACAGTCTGTTGCTTTTAAAATGTCAATTTTTAACCAGACGTCAGCTCCTAACTGATATGCCAGTATTTTTATTAAATAAAAGAAAATCTCTTTTCTAAATTTAATTGTTGGAATATCTGAAGTTTCAGTAAAGTTTATTATTAAAACCTAAATAAATCGATGGTAGCATCGGGCCAAGCCATGTCAAGCCATAGTCATGGAAAAGGTTAAAAGGAACAACTGGCTAAATATGAACCAGTACAAAGCCATTAACTTTAAAAATTAAATTATCTTCTTTGGTTTTATAAATCTAACTAAATGTATCTTTAATTAACGATAATGTATGAGTATATGTAATGTACTATGTAATAATATTTAGCTACCTATCTACCTTTTGACGGTATTTTGCTAATATGTTTGCATATAAACTAATACAGATAGGTCTGAGAATCACTAAATAGCGGTAGCTTAAACTAAATATCATTTGTTTCACTCTACCACCTAACTCACATTTTAGACGAAACGTTGTGGCGTTCGTTATTATTTGGAGCGTTTTGTTTTGTTTGTTAGAAGAGCATGCGGACGACCGTGACTCCGCTTCTCACCTCATGGTATGGAGGATAGTCCCCAACACTGAGCGTACCTGATAGAATTAAGCCCTTAGTATGTTTTCTATATAGCGGACGGTACGTCAATTTTTATAATCACATTGGAGGGCATGTATGTACGCTTGGACACGTTTAACATAACTAATTGTATTAATCGATACTAACAGTTCAGTAACATAATCATACTAACGAAACGTTCTGATTAAAAATATTTTTCGTTTTATTGCTGATAAGGGCGCGATCCCATTGAAAGCTTTTTGCTAGTAGCTAGGAGCTATTTTGTTATTTTGTTTGTTAAGAACTAAACTGCAATTTTATCAACAAGGTTAGACAGAAATGGCAATGTTTAGCTGAGCTAGAATTTTTAGTAGCTAATAATGTGACTGCCATTTTTTGCATAAGGCGCTGAACACTCTGAAATGAGTTTCTTTATGCATATTTTGTATAAGAAGTATACAACATAGGTACAACGCCAAGAAAATACAATCTGTCCGGTCACCGGTGTCGGAGCTTTAAATATCATAAAATATGGTCAACTTTATTGATAAAGCACCCCTTATATGTAGGTTTTCTCTAACCATAATGAAATGGCAGACTTTTAATTATTTATTTTACCGAAAAGTAGGTGTGCGTACAAGTTTGACCATATCTACGTTTACAAACGAGGTGTCATTAGAAAGCTAAAAAGCTAGGTAAGGAACTGATGCTAAGAATGTTATCACAACAGTTCATAAAAATACAACATAAAATTTTTTATGAAAAAAAAAAGAACAAAAGAACGAGTTTTTTTTAGTTATTATGTTTTAAAAAACAAATTAGGTCATTGAACTACATTTTTTATGTTTTAAATAAGTAGTACAAGGTATGTGCTAAAGGCAGACACTAAAATATTAGACCTAACTTAGATAGTTTAGGTTTTACAACAGTCTGAATATGACCCTCTTAAAAGCGCGTCCTTCATCGCCATAGCAAACTCAACTTCCTTATCGGTGGGTCGGGGACAGGAGCAGGTAAAAAAAAAACAAAAGAATGCCAGCTGAAACGTCAGTTGTTACGGGCTTGTCAGGTCAGTCGTCCCTCGCTCCGCGTTGTGATTACACTACTTGCTGTTTTAAAATCTACCACATAGTTTTGTTGTTATTGTTGAACTTTTGTTACGTTTTTATTTTGTTGTTGAACATTTCTTGTTAGTTACAATGGAAGACGGTTACTACTCAAGTCAGCACCTCGCCGATATCCATTTCGTGTACGGATTGTGCAACGGAAATGCCAATGCTGCTGTTAGAGAATACGTAAGAAGATTTCCAAATCGACCTACACCGAATGCCCGGACTTTTATAAGAATACACATGAGACTAGCTGAAAATGGAATCAGAAGACCTGCCAATGAACGTGCTCGTCTTGTGTCTCACCAAGAGGAAGAAGAAATATTAAATTTGATTACTCAAGATCCTAGACTTAGTGTCAGACGAATTGCTAATCAACTGAATTTACCCAGATGGTCAGTGTGGAGAGTTCTTAAAAGGGAAGGATTACATCCGTGTCACTTCCGAAGGGTACAAGATATACTAGAACCGGATTTCGCGACCAGGTCAGTTTTTTGTTCGTGGGTTATTAGAAGAGTGCGACACAACCCAAATTTTTTAAAAAGTATTTTGTGGACTGACGAAGCCACTTTCACTAGATCGGGATATACGAACCACCGCAATGATCATCTGTGGCTTCATGAAAATCCCCATGCCGTGAGATCAAGTTCATTTCAGCATAAATTTTCTGTGAATGTTTGGGCTGGAATGATTGATGATCTTTTAATTGGACCGTTTATTTTACCGGCGACATTGAATGGCCCAAGATTTTTGGAATTCCTGCAAACTCAGTTCCAAGACGCACTACTGGATTTACCGTTGTCCTACAGAGCTGGTATGATATTACAATTAGACGGCGCCCCGGCACACTTTGCAGTAAATGTCCGAAATTTTTTAAACGAACAATTTACGACGTGGATTGGACGCGGTGGAACGATCGCTTGGTCACCGCGTTCACCCGACTTAACGCCACTCGATTTCTTTTTGTGGGGTACTATGAAGCAGAGAGTGTACGTAGACGTGCCAAACACACGAGAAGAGTTGGAACAGAAAATAATTGATGTCGGTAATGACTTGAGAAGAGACAGGGAGATGATACGACGCTCGACCAGTCATGTATCATTAAGAGCCACTACATGTCTTCAGTACCACGGAAATCACTTTGAGCAGTTGCTGTTATAAAAAATATTAAAATGAAAATTCTTTATGTGAATGATTAAAATGTTATTATCATTAGTTACCAGCTTTTCTTTTTATTTCTACTTTCCTACAAAATTGAACTATTTAAATGGTCATGTTCAAACTGTTGTAAATCCTAAACTATCTAAGTTAGGTCTAATATTTTAGTGTCTGCCTTTAGCACATACCTTGTACTACTTATTTAAAACATAAAAAATGTAGTTCAATGACTTAATTTGTTTTTTAAAACATAATAACTAAAAAAAAACTCGTTCTTTTGTTCTTTTTTTTTCATAAAAAAATTTATGTTGTATTTTTATGAACTGTTGTGATAACATTCTTAGCATCAGTTCCTTACCTAGCTTTTTAGCTTTCTAATGACACCTCGTTTGTAAACGTAGGACCTCTAGAAGAGTAGATATGGTCAAACCTGTACGCACACCTACTTTTCGGTAAAATAAATAATTAAAAGTCTGCCTTGTATTATAATAGACTACAAAATAGCTCTAAATGGGACAGCGCCCCAGTGAAGATATATTGCAATGTTATCATTTCAATAACTACGAAACATTATGTCATACAATAGATAAAAAGTAATATAAAACAGCTTTATTTTTAATCAGAATCAAAGCTTTTTGATTTAATTTAACCATAACGAAGGAAGTACCAAAATATCATAAAACATTTTAATTTGCTCACATGATTTTTAAATCATTATCGTTCAATGGCATCGTTCATATATTCGAATTTTTACGAGTATTATCTGTTTAAAGTGGTCAGTTTAAATCTTTGAATACTCGTATACTTTAAGCAGTATCTTTATGCACTAGGTCTGAAAGGTAAGCACGGTGTAAAATGTTAATAAATGTATTGCTAACGTGTATATTGCTAATACATTAACTGTGAATAATATATTAACGGTTGTCTAAATATTGTAATTAGTTTTAATACTATTATCTGTTAAGTAATTAGTGATAGAGATTTTTATATGACACATTGCTAATGTTATGTCAATATTGGTTTTCATAACGTATTCAAAATACTTTAATGTAGATTTTGCACATTTTTAATAAAATAAAGTAATTTTAAATAATTACTTCTATTATTGACTAATTAACTAAACGAATTATTAGAAAGTAGTATTATATATGAAGGACGTATAATTCTTTACTCTTTTAGGCTTCTGTATAGTACCTCTATTCGCCATAGTGCTCTTGTTTTATCGCTAGATATACTGACTTACATATTGTTATAAAAATTATAGACTTTTTAAAGTTTAATTTTCATCGTTTTTACTATGAATTAATAAATTTCATCAAGCACTTGTTTAGAAATAAATGTCAATTACTACAAAGCGCTAGTCACTACATAGGTAATGATTGTGTTTCGCTATAGTAGAAGAAGTTTTTAGCAATCACAGAGATTTCGGTCTAACGTTTGTTCTTTGTTTTTGTTCAGTCAGAGCAAAATTTGAGCATTCAAACCTATCAAAATATCTGAACATTTTACAAAAATCAACCTTATGTTAATGAGTTAATGACAGGCGAGTAAACTTTTCATTGACATCTGAAAATAAAAGAAAGTGCATCTTAACTTAGGTAGATTTTCGCTAAACGTTTAGAAATTTTGTTACGTTTAAATGCTCAGTTTGCTTTGACGCTTACTGTAATAGGATTAGGAATGTACAGGGGCGTAACCACGAGCTCTTATAGCAGTATTATTGCAGTTGTGAGAACGAGACGCGTGTAGCCGCTAATATACACGCGTCTGTTTTCCACAACTGCAATAATACTGCTATAAAGAGCTCATAGTCAGGGGGCAGGTTTGGTCTTTCTACATCCCTCTTTGTTATCTAACGCTAACTGATGATACGTAACCTCCACAGCCGACTCTGAGATGGAAGACAGCGTGGTGATAGCCGAAGACGGTTCGAGCGGCGCCAGCTCGCTGGCAGAACGCGCCTCCAAGAGCCACCTCATAGTGTGGCAGGTGGCGACCGCCTAACGCAGGGCCAGCCGCGCGCGCACCGTCTCCGACGACTTCGTACACATATGCACGTCGACCAAGCCCGCGGTTCCGTACGACCATTGAACCGCATGTGAATAGGCTGTTTGGTTGTGTGCTCATATCAAATGTTTTCTAACAGTTAGCCGTATTGATCTTATAGTGCGATACTATTTGTCTTGAATTGAATTATCTTTGAAGTTGAAAGATTTGTATGTCTCAGGCGGAATTTGAAACTTTCGCATTTACTAATACTCGAATATATTATAATTCTCAACAATATTTCAGGTTCATGTAAAGACACAATATTTATATAGAAATGCATTTGACTATGACCACAGATCCAGAACAGCAGCGAATAAGGATGTCATCGGGGAATAAGGTCGGATATTGACAAGCATTTTTCAAAATTAGAGTTTGGTTGCTTTAGAAAAGCTAGGAATTGAATTGAGAAGTCGGTCCTTCGTACTCCATTACTCGCCTATTCACCTCACCAGTACAGTCTCTGAGGCGCACATGTTCTACGCCTAGTGCTTGCCGCAGAGGCTGTCGCTCATCAAAATCGACCAACTGTGTGTTTTCTTATCACTGTTACGTCATACGTTTTCGAAGTTAGACGCCGTGCTCGGCCTTGTGGACTCATTAAGTGTTAACACGTTGTATCGCTAGTATGTTCTTACCGCTCGACCACAACCGCTGGCGTTGAGCGGCGCGGCGCGCGATTTCTTTGTCCGTCGCGTTCTTTCTATTACGGTTCCCTAATACTTCCGTGGTATAACGCGCAATGAACTAGAAATACGGTGTATGCGTTGCAAGACGCTGGTCGTGGCTGAGGCCATATACGCGCTTATTTGCTCGCTCGGTCGCTCCTTGGCGCTTTGTTCGACGGAGCGATTGCTCACTTGCCTCGACTGATTTTAGAGATGCACTCCGTACATGGATGTTTCGCACAGCTGTCATCAATATACATGATGACAACGCTCGTATATGTCTAAAACATTAACCATCGAATGAGGTTACTTTTGAATAGAGTGGAACATTGAACATAGGTTTTTGAAGTTGTGTACCATTTGTAAAACTACAGCATTATTCTGGAGTCACACTACATGAGCTAATGCTATGGACTTACCATCTTAAGTAGGCACTTGAAATTTATAGCTGTGATCTATTACTCTTGATTCAAAGTAACACCGTTTCATGGTAACGAGATCGACACGGCTTTTGATAATTGAAATTTCGATTTACGGAATCGGTGTTCCTGTTCTCACTCGGTGTCGGTTGAAGCTTAATCTCATATAGAATTAATGTACAAGTTATAACCACCAAATAATAAATCATTTTCCTAGTGTTTGTAGTATAGATTAACATGTTTTTTTATATTAAATTAGTAATAATATAGGTATATAGTTGTAGATATATATTAGTACGTTTATCGTGTAGCGGCCTGGGCTGCATTGAACGGGCTGTGGTTGTCATCTGCATCACAATTTTATATTTTAATTTATACCATAGATTGTTGTTTTTCCACTTTAACGAGTATTTTAGCAATAATGTATAATGTTAAAGTACCTATCGAAGTTTGTGCCTACACTTAATGACTGTTGTAGACTCAAATTGAAAGGAGTTTCTAAACTTTCTTAATTTTTGATTACTCTGTTATCAAAAGATGAAGCGATGATCATTTCGTAATAGAAATAACAGCCTATCGTTTGTTCTTGTATTCATGTGTGTATATACGGAGTATAAATAGTTATCGATATATATAGTTCGAAGTGTCAGATTCAGTAAAAAAGACTTGTTTAGTACTTTTGTATCTATACATTAAAATTATGTAATTTTTATTCATATCTATGAAAATAAACAAGTGACAAGTCCGATATTAGTCGGCAGAAGAAAAATATATTATATGATATGTATAAATGAATTAATTTTAACTATGTACTTTAATTTGATAATATTATAGAAGATTCGTAGGCAGTCTTGTGTAATAACAGATTCTATAAATAGACATTATATCAAGTACTTATTCTTCCGAAAAATCAAATTAGAGATTTCTCTTGAATATATTTGTGATTTGTTTAGTTAGTAAGTGTGTATAGTTTTGTTAGCTTTGTATATTTTTATTTTATAATTGGTATTTTTTGCACCTGCTGTTTAATAAATAGATTATAAGTCAATGTTCTAAACATGAACTTTGATGATGTATAATTGCATTAATATCAATATTATATTATTTCATACATATAAGAGACCATTCGCAAAGACTTATGCATGTTTAATTTATGAAGTGATGCTATAGTATCTATGTCAATAGGTTGGTAAATAGCAGTTATAGGAAAATGATACATATTAGTTATTGTCTTTGTGTGACATCGCCTTATGATAACAAGTTCTTATTAATGTATAAAAGTCAAAAACTTTCTCAACAAGTTACATTATGATATCACACAAAGATGTCGGTGTACAGTTAGGTGCATTATGGCCATACGATATATTATTATGGTAATATAATTGATGCTTGAAGTTTATTGCATGTAATTTCGTTCTATCAATTAAAAAAAAATTACTAGGTCGTATGTTTCGCTAATGCCTTTCATAATTTAATGAATTTACAATATTTATCGTTTATGTGCTTTGATTTTGTTGTAAATAATTACCACTTTTTATATTGTTTTTTATTTTAATGTAATGTATTGTACTACCCTGTTTGGAATTTTACTACATTTTTTATACTAAATTACTACATTTTTTGTCATAATAATATTGTTTATTATACTTGTTAAAGTGTGTTTAAGAACTGAAGTATATTTTTTGTTATGTTAATTATATTTATTTATTTATTTATTTATACATTTATAAATCCACATTTAAGCTTTTAGGTGCAAACGGACTTTACTATCTGTATAGAATAAAAAAAAAACTTCTTTGAGTTATGTTTTATTGTGAAAGAAATTAAAGATATTATTTTTATTTAAATCTTTCGGTGTAAGTAGGTAGTGTTTTTCTTTTAATTTTCTTATCAAACAACTAATGGTGCAAATATTAATTTAAGTGGATGATTTTTTAAATAATTTATTTCTAATGTTCATTGTGTAACAAACGGTACATTTGAAGATTTCATAGTAATACAGAATTTCAATACTTACATAAGGCATTATAGATATAAGTAATAGTTCTTTGTTTTTCTGTGTCGTGTACTTTTAAACCTTGTTTACAAATGCAGTCTATATCTAAACGTTAGCTTATTTCATTACACACGTGTAACTATACACCATTACAAATCAAAAAAATGGGACGGCAACCAGTTATGTTCAGCAAACGCCGTGGGTCAAACGGAGTGGTCACCGGACCGCCGAACAGTGTGGACACGTATAACTTTTTTCTAAAACATTTTCAATTAGTGCTCTTCAAATTTAATACTTATAGTTACGTTGAATAGAACTACTTTGCTATGACCTGTGTCATGTGATTTATACCGTTTTAAATGTGATAAATATAGACTGCATCGACTACAATATTGAACCAGCGAGCGGGACGGCACGGTTCACCCCCGCGGGACGAGTGCGGTTGCTATTTTTGACTCGCTCGCACACTGACCCTGCGTTTGGTGCGTTTATCGCATTTGTTTGGATCACTGCATCGATACAATATTACAGTGCAAAACAACAGAATCAATCCGAACAATGAATGTAACACATTCTCCACCTACTACCGTCACTGGAGGCGGCTCGCAACCGGACTTATCAAAAATATGCGGTGAATTAACCGAAGCGCAAATAACATTCCGAAAACGAAAACAACCTGAGCACGAGTGCCCGTGCTCAGAAGAAATTAAATTAATGCGAAATGAGCTATCGCGCGTAACGTCATTATTAGAAAATTTAGTTGGTTCAAACTCTCAGATGATTGGTCAAGTGAACGATAGCATAGTCGACATTAAAAGTGAAATTACCGAGCTAAAAGTGTCACATGAACAAACGAGAAACTTAATAACCACTAATGTAGCAGATATTTGCGCGCAGATTCAGGATATCAAATCTGAAACATCAAAAATAGCATCACAACACGGCAACATACAAATCCAGTTATCTACGTTAGAAACAAAACTATCAAGTGGTGAAAATAAATTGAACTTACTTGAAACTGATTTTAAGGAATTTAAAATTAGCCCACAATCCACTCAAACTGATCAATTGTGTTTAAGCGAACAAATAATCCGCGAAGCTCATGAGCGCAAAAAGAGAGAAAATAACATCATTATGGTTGGTATACCAGAGCAGAACCCCACTAACACCCAAGAGAGAATTCTTAAAGATGAATCTGATGTTTTAAATATAACCTCTGTTGTGAGTGGAGATATTCCTAAACCAAATAAGATCTTCCGTATCGGCAAGTTTAACCCAGGAAAAACACGTAGGGTCAAAGTCTGCTTTGATAAACCAGAACCTGCACTTCTACTACTTCGTAACAAAGATAAATTACCAGTTAATATCAAAATTTATTCTGACCAAACACCAGCCCAGCAGAAATACTTTCAGAGCGTAAAAAACGAACTGACACGACGAATAAACAACGGAGAGAGTGAAATAACTATGAAATACATCAATGGCATACCAAGTATTGTAAAATCAATTCCAAAAAACTTCAATCAACAGTTATAAATGGTACCTCACCCGACACTATTACCTATCAAATCGTTAACGATTACCAACAAATACAGACTAAAAAATCACGTCTGACATTTTTATATTTAAACGCTCGAAGTATCCGAAAGAAAGGAAAACTAGACGAACTAAAGTGTATAATAAAGTCAATACCAACAACTGTGCACTTTATTTTAGTGTCAGAAACCTGGATACGAAATGAAAATCAAATATTACAACTACAGATAACTAACTACACGCATTATTACAACTACAGGACGGATATTAGAGGTGGAGGAGTATCAGCATATGTACATAATAACCTAAAACATAATCTAACTGAATCAACATACGAAGATGGAAATAACTATCTATGGCTACACATAGAGAAATTCGCACTAGATATCGGATTAGTGTACAATCCTGGTCACACAAATTATGAAAAATTCTTAGAAGTATATGACGCACAACTACAACAACGAAAGAGAGCAATAGTTTTTGGAGACTTCAATATAGACCTGCTAACTAAGAACAAAATATTGAAAAAATACAAGCAAACACTTAATGAATCAGGACACAAATTACTGAACAAAATTAACAAAACTCACTGTACCAGAGACTCCGTCACAAAGAAATCTATTTTAGACCACGTCAGCACTAATTTAAAAGACGAGCATTTTAACTTCGCTTATATAAATTCATCAATGTCGGACCACAGACAAATTTACTTGCAATTAAATAAATATAATCCCCCTCAAAAAATACGTTCAAGCTATGAAGCAATAGACTACAAGAAACTAATCGACTCCATAGAATCACAAGGAATGGGGACAGAGTCTGATAACTACATTGATTTGGAAATCAAAATAAAACAACTTATAGAAAACAATAAAGTATTAAGAAGAAAAATATTGAATCCTCCTCAAGAAGATTGGATCAATACTAATATAATTACTGGAATCAGTCAAAGAAACTCTCTATGGATGCAGCACAAAAACAACCGAGAAGATAAAAAGTTGGAAAATGATTTTAAACACAAAAGAAATACAATAGCTAAATTAATTCAAGACACGAAAAATTCTTATTATTATAAAGTATTTACAAATTGTACTAATAACCCCAAAAAAATGTGGTCTCTTATAAACAATTTAACTTACAATAAAATAAAACAAAGTTGTGCTCCTCCAAAACTTTTAGTCAGTTCTGAATTAGTAACTAGCACAGACAAGATTTGTGGGATTTTCAATGAGTACTTTTCAACGATAGGGTCTATACTAGCAGATAAAATACCTAGAATGTATCATGATAATTCTAACAACTCTGTTATCGGAACACTAATAACAAACGGCCACGAGTTTTCTAATTTAGCTCCATGTAGCGCCGATGAAATTATGAAAATCATTTCAAAACTAGATATAAACTCAAGTAGCGGCTTAGATAAAATTAATACAAAAGTAATTAAATGCCTACAAAATGTAATTTCGGATAATTTGGCGCAGTGCTTTAATAAATTAATGAACGATGGAGAATTTCCTGATACATTAAAAGTCGCAAAAGTGACACCAATCTATAAATCGGGGCCTAAAACCGATCCAGGTAACTATCGACCAATCTCTGTGCTCCCAATCATGTCAAAAATTTTTGAAAAAATTATATATAGTCGCCTGATACACTACCTAAACTCTTTTAATTTTATAACCGAACAACAGTATGGATTTAGATCTAAAAGCAACACTACAGCAGCAACAATTGATTTGATAACAAAAATAAGAGATAACATTGACAAAAAAAAGATAGTACTGGGCGTGTTCATCGATCTAAAAAAAGCTTTTGATACCGTCTGTCACAAATTACTATTGGAAAAGCTTAAAAATATTGGCATTCAAGGCAGCGCTCTAAAGCTATTCAAATCCTACTTAACAAATAGGTCACAGGTAGTAAAAATCAATAATCTCCAAAGTAGTGCCTTACCTATTACGTATGGTGTTCCCCAGGGGTCCATACTGGGACCACTTCTGTTCTCAATCTATATTAATAACATAGCAAAATTGGGACTTCACGGTCATATAACTTTATATGCGGATGACACTTGCCTTTTTTATTTCGGAACTGATATACACGATGTCATCAAACGAGCTCAAGCAGATCTAAAAATCTTGTGTGAATGGTTCCAATATAATTTGTTGACCGTAAATATTTCAAAAACGTGCTATATCATTTTCAAGGCGAAAAATAAAAGTATTCCATTACACGAGCCACTAACAATTGACAACATCCCTTTAGAACAAAAAACATGTGAAAAATACCTTGGATTGAGAATGGATAATTATTTAACATGGAACAGGCAAATTGATTATATTAAAAATAAACTTTCTTCACTGATTGGTTCACTACGCAACATAACTCAATGTATACCAAATAAATTGCGCTTCAATATTTATAACTCTCTCGTCAAATCACATTTACTGTATCTAATTGAAGTTTGGGGCAGCGCTGCTAAGACAAAGTTGCAGGGACTTCAGAGAATGCAAAATAAAGTAATAAAAACCCTTTTTCGCTTTCCATATTTAACACCAACTTACAAAATTTTTAATGAAACAAAAATAATGAACATTAAGCAACTCTACGTTTATAACACATGTATTTTAATTAGAAAAATTATTGATAAAACCATCCATACCAACTTATCTTTTACCAAAAAGTCTCAAATAAGTAAACGCAGTCTTCGTCGGCCAAGCTTACTTGTTTTACCTAAAGCACGTACTAACTATGCAAAAAAAAGTATCACTTTTGAGGGGGCACAACTTTACAATAACCTTCCATCATGTTTAAAAGATGTCAGCTCATTTAATAGTTTCAAGTCAAAACTATCCAAATATGTCATTGAAAACTATGCTCTATTTAAGACTTAAATTTATTTGTTTAACGTACCCACATAATACATACTAATTATTTACTAAGTTGTCAAATGTACGTTCTCGGTGATCATTTTAAGATTATTCTTTTTGTTTGTGTTATTTTTGTTCTCATGTAAGTGGCATTTGTCTTTTTTGAGAATAAACTCTTTAAACCTTAAACCTTAACCTTAAACCTTAAACCTTAAACGCCGCTGACATAACTGATGCCTGATGCTATTTAAAAATCGATTTTCTTATGAAAAAAATAACTCTTAAGGCGACGCATCGCTAAATAATTAATCTAATACGGAGCGTTTGCGCCCCGTACCATTAAAAAAAACTTTTTTTTCTTTCCAATTAAAACTACAAAAGTTTAAAAAAATGAACTAGCATATTGAAATGTGTGTTAAGAATAATCTACTAAGAAAATTTAGATGCTTAAATAGGTCTGGTTTGCCTGTAAAATGCAAATCTACGTTTTAAAAGGTTATTTTGATATTTTTTTCTCTGTTATAAAAGTTAACAAATCGTCTTTCTGCAACTAGCAAAATGAAGTCAATTAAACGAAAAATCATGTCATCAAATATCACTTTCATTTTGTAATTGTTGGGAAAAATCCCCGCCACGTAAATTGCCAATGCGTCGCCTTGCTGAATCCACTTGAAACATAATAGTCCATCAGTTTCTTATAGCAACGCTTTTGTGAACAGGGCAGGACTTTAAATGTATGAATCAGCTGTTTATCGATGAACATTACATTAATTGTGTTTAACTATACATAATAGATTCTAGTGCAATGTGTTGTGCAGACGAAGCTGGCTATAGGGTGGTGATTTTTAAATTATTTATTTAGACAATCGTCATGTATTTGTTTTACCATTTCGCACCAATAGAAGCAAGTCTTATAACCAGCGTCACCTGCATATCCTAGTCAGAAAAAAACGACGTAGCGATGTAAAGTTAGCTAGAATTACTTTGTTTTGCATATTATATATATATATAACTGTAAGTTGTGTTTGAAAGTCGCCTTGGACAAGAGCTAACCTTGACGCAGCTAATAATACCTTATTAGGATAGAGTGTGGAAAAATATATTATGAATTTAACTGTTACTTCAGCACGATTATTATGTCGTGACGAATGAAATCAAGTGCTTGGTGATCAATGTTTAAAAGTATTAATCAAATTATAGCTTTCGAAATGTGTAATGGTATTGTAAAAGATTCGCAGAAACAACCAAATTTTATTATCAAACTAAATGAGTTACGATTAAAATTTTTACTTACTTATTTTTGGAGACGAAATTATGAGATTAAGAAATTATTTATTACGGGATTTTTTTAAAATCATTTGTGTTCAGATTGGTTTTTTATTGTATATTTTTACACAGCCATACTCTCACGTCCTAATTTAGTAACCATTATTGAGATTTTGCGGTTTATTTATTTTAAAATACCTATTTATAATCGTATACTTGTACTGTGAGAGGCGAAATTTTGTTTATTATTATTAATTGTAGATAAATCAGTCATTTTACGATCGACAACTATTGTTAGTAACATTTTTTTTGTCTTGTTTGTATCGCAATAAAGGAATGCTGATGATTATACTGATTTTCATTCGTTGAATTTTTCTAACAGCCCACAATACAATCACTACTTGCAGTGGTTTCCTAGGAGGCACCATGGCTTAACATAAGAAAAGTCATTTAAAATTATCCACAGTTTAGATAGAATGGGTTTGTCTGTTAAATCACAACATGCTTAACGAATTATGATAAAAACAGATAATTAGATGAATACATATTTGAACATAATATAAGTACATATACATACACATACAATACAGGATGATTTGTTAGATGGGTTCCGCGAACGCATTTTTTCAATGCAGCGTTTTCCCGAGTCGCATTTTTCCGCGATCGGTCATTTTTCTTGTCGTTTTTTTACTCGTAGCTCTATTCAGTGTCTCATTGTTCCGCAATCGCTTTATTTTCGCGTAGTTTTTTCCCGATATAGAAACAATTTTTGGTCGTCTTTTTACTCGCAGCTTTATTTAATGTTAACTTATGAATCGTTGAAAATTAACGGATGCAATTTTCAATTTAAGCAAGCAGTTTGGAAGCAAGCAGAAAAGTATGAATTATCAGACACCCGAGAAGGTAGTGTGTAGGGTCAGAAAGTGCACCTGTTTAGCTTATTTACTTTCTTTCAAAATTCTAGAAGGGTGGTGGATTGTAATTAGCAAAAGCTCCGCCTCTGAAGGATATTTTAATTACTTAACAACACAATGGTTTAATATTAAGTGTACTGACATAATATTATCCTATTACAACCAAAGACACCGGTCGACAAATATTGTGGAAAGGTGGCACAGTAAAAAAAAAGAGGAAACAATCATTAAATTATTGCATATCTGCATTAAAACACGAAGCGACTGCTCACGACTTCAATATACATCAGATGGACATTAATTCTGATGATTTTCGTAAGAGAAATGCGAAATCAGTCGAGTTGGATGCTAAGATAGGTGGTATCGTGAATCGATATTTAACGGCGGATATAAGCTTGGAAAATTGTATATACAAGCTTTCGTTTTTGAAATATCAATAATTAATAAGACTTTTTCTTGTTTTTAGATTGTTGGAGAACTATATTTGGAATGGGTACTCGAGAAGCATTGTTTCCTCTCAATGTTCTAGTACAAAAATGCAGAGATATGCAGATTGACGTTATCGTGTGTTTCATCGACTATGAAAAGGCGTTTGATCGCGTAAAACATGACATTCTTATGGAACGCCTGATTGATGTTGGTTTGGACGGCAAAGACATCAGGATTATCAAGAACATGTACTGGAGCCAGAGAGCAACTATTAGAGTCGGGCATACGGAAACTGAACAGATTGAGGTTTGCCGTGGAGTCAGACAAGGGTGTATTCTGTCACCTCTACTTTTTAACCTGTACTCGGAAGCAATTATGTCAACAGCGCTGGAGGGGCTAGAGGGGGGAGAAGTCGGAGTTAAAGTGAACGGCAAGGTCATAAATAATTTGAGATATGCCGATGATACAGTACTAATAGCTTCAACGGAGCGTGACATGCAAGATATAATAGACGGAGTGCACGAGTGCAGTTCAAGTGCGGGGCTGAATAAAATACCTCGGAGCTTGGGTGAATGAAGAATGGGATAGCGAACAAGAAATTCGATCCCGGATTGAAATTGCCCGAGCAACACTTAAGAGAATGGAGAAGGTTTTATGCAGTCGCAAACTATCGCCGAAGCTCCGTCTAAGATTGCTCCATTGTTACGTCTGGCCTGTAGTGTTGTATGGTAGCGAGGCTTGGACTCTAAAAGCAGATACACAGAGGTTCCTAGAGTCCTTTGAAATGTGGTGCTACCGAAGAATGCTACGAATTAGCTGGACGGAGAAAGTTTCCAACATCAGAGTTCTCCAGCGCGTTGGCAAGAGTCGTGAATTACTGCAGACCGTTAAGAAAAGAAAAGTTGGTCTGGAGTCTTGCGGCATGAGAGATACCAACTTCTCCAGCTGATAATGATGGGCAAAGTTGAAGGCAAACGACGAGCTGGAAGACGGAAAAAATCGTGGCTACGAAACATCCGAGAATGGACAAGCATTGCCAGGGTTGACGACCTATTTCGCTTGGCGCAGGATAGAGAGAAGTTCGCTGAGCTGACGGCCAACCTCCAGTAATGGAGAGGCACTGCTAGAAGAAGAAGATCGGTTCATAAGATTTGTTTATTTTAAAGTGATTTATCAGCGACTTGCAGTGCTATTATTTTGTGTTACACGAATTTCCGAGTGTCTTCTTTTGTTATTTACTGAATACCTATCCAAAAGTGAGTTTAGTAAAAAATGGTGTTCATAAGTGAAGGTCAGTACATTCTATTTTCATATAAATAATTGAAATTTTAGTAGATTTATATGTCACAAATAAACAGGGAACCCGACTTCTGTTTCTTAGACATATTTAATAGGTACAAAATAACATTTACGTTTCTAGGGACTGATTAGAAATACATTTTATTGTTATTTTGTTATAGGTTGAAGTGCTACCTATTTAGTAGGTAAGTTATAATAGTTTTGTTTGCGGAAAGGAGATTGGGCAAAATATATGAACTTTGGTCTACCTACTCAGAAACTCACTAACGCCATCTATGCTAATAAAAAGATTACCTACATGTTATTAAACTAATAACGATTAGCGTAAAAGTACTAGGGGCTGGCAGAAATTAGAAAAAGAGAAAACAAAAAATAAGAATTCGGTGATTTATTACATAATATTATAATTGCGGTATCACATGATGCTAGTACCCACAATAACATTATTGAGATGGGCAGCTGGCGGTGTGAAACCTTCCTGATGGCGAACGAACCCAGCACAAGTACCACAAGATTGATATGACATAATGTCCACATGAATGAAGACAAAGCAAGCGCGGCGCGGGGAGGGGAGCTAGCAGATATATGGGCTGCGCTTGCGTTGGGAATTTAAACCCTACACCACTCCTTGCCCTCTCTTTCGCAAAACCCTGTCGTAATATAGAACAGTAAATGTAAAGTCTGCTCTAAAAATATAACGAAGGAGAAACTACACTCCGCAATTATTTTTGACATTTTCATAAAGAAACCTATAAGCTACACATTTGCGGTCATACAAAAAAATTAAGTATAAGAGATGCCCGTTTCATTGATGTATGTATTTCTTGATGGTGCTGAGTAACCAACTTGCCCATTCTCCTTTGCGGTTTTATTCGATTTTGTCTGTTTTTTCAGGCAATGGTACTGCTATGAAATATAAGGAACTATTTGAATTTTTAATCTAATTTGTTAAAAAATCCACAGTTACAGCCGATGACAGAATAGTAAAAATGTATTGTTTAACTATGTATTAGACTCTATTAGAATGTCAAAATTGAACAAGGATGTGCGGTACTATAGAGAACATAACACCAAAAAAATGTCTAGGAAACTAACCGATGAAGATCTCATTAAAATATTGCTTGTATCATAAGATCACAGTATGTCTAATATGAGATCAATATCCGTTAATTATAAGAACGGCGTGCCTTCAGAAGTTCTAAATTTGTCAAAAGAACCTGATAGCCATACTAATTGAGGATTGACTTTCACATTTGCTTTCACATACCTAAATTGTATATAAAACAAGAATTTTACGTTTAAGCATGGTATTTTACATAATTTAATATTGTGCCACTAACTTTCGGAAATTGACCACTGTGCGGCGGAAGAATCCAGCAATGAATCATGAATTTTCTTTTTGAATGTTTGTTTAGGTAAATAGTAATTTTGATCTAAATAAAGGGTCGTTATGTTCAAATAACTTATATCTGCTAACAAGCCGAGTCAGTCATATTTTAGCCGTAGTTCCGGTGCAATGGGATGTGAAATAGTGAAGTTGGACGAGTGCGACGAGAGGTGTTTTAAAATAGATGCTAGATAAGGCGCTTTGCAATAAAGACCGGAGGACCGCCGAGCACCGGGGCGGCGCGGTCTTTTTTGGTCTCTGTGTGCGTTGGTAGTATAGGATTCCCTTTGCGCTATCGTTCGCGGTGAAATTGACCGGCCCGGCCCGCCCTGCCGTTTGCAAAGCGCCTAAAAGATCATGCGGTCTCCCAATAGATCGAACTGAGGAGCTCGATAGCGCAGCGGTTAACGCGCCCGGTCTGCGAGTGCTGAGGTTAAGCAACTATCGCAAAGGCCGGTCATCGGATGGGTGACCAAATTTTATCATCTCGAGCTCCTCCTTGCTTCGGAATGCACGTAAAGCCGTTGGTCCCGGCTGCATTAGCAGTCGTTAACAACCACTTATCCGCACTGGGCCCGCGTGGTGGCTTATGGCCCGTTCTCCCTATCCATCCATAGGGAAGGCTCGTGCCCCAGCAGTAGGGACATAAAAATGAGCTGATGATGATGATGATGAGTAGATCGAACAACAGACCCCTATCAAGCTCAATTCGTCCTTGACCACCAGTGATCGACACATTTTTAAATAGGCATCTGCTTTTTAAATTTTACCAACAATTGATTACAGACAACCTGCTTCTTAGCGTTATTCCAAGTTTCAATTAAATTCTACGTTCTTTTTTGGAGGCACAATGTGGTGTCGACACCACATTTAAGGGGCAAGGTATACACTATTACAATAAAATACCAAATACTGTACTAGATTTACCTTTAGATAAGTTTAAAAAACATGTAAAGTCTTCTTTATTAAAAAAAGGTTATTATACAGTCAAAGAATATTTAGAAGATAAAACAGCCTGGCTATAATAAAAAACATATACATAATACTACTTATAAATAGTGTCCTGCAGATAACAAAATAGCGTTGCATTGAACATTACAATTAGTTTTATTTTTATTATTATTAACTATATTTTTTTTTGACTTTTACTAGTACTGTATGATATTGTAAAAAATTAAACTGGTAAATTATGTTTTTGCTGACTTAAATATTTTATTTAGTTATTTTTTATTTTTTGTGTTTTTTTACATGTTGTGATTGTGTCCTTTACATTTTGTGTTTTTATTTGTGATGGAAAGTGTCCTTTATGATAGGGCTTTTTCCAATATTTATGACGCTGTAAGGGAGAAAAGAGCTGGACACTTGCTGAGTTTCTTGCCGGTTCTTCTCAGTACAAGATCTCCCGCCCAGAGTAGATAGACTTACGAACCGATGGCTTAAAATGACGTTCATAAGAGCTATTTGTAGCCTAAACTGAATAAATGATTTTGAATTTGAATTTGAATTTGAATTTATCCGTATTGATTCGATTACGTTTACGAAAACGAAAATTAGTATGGCATTGAAGCAGCGCCCCTGGCGACATACGAGAAGTGTTAAAATTTTGCCATAAAAATTCTCGTTTTCGGTAACGCGATCGAATTGCGAATGAAACTCGCATTTGGCACCCCGTAGAAAAAAAAAAATGGGCAGCTATTTTATTTATCGGCTGTTGGTAAATTAGTGCGACAGTAAAACATATACAGTAATAATAAAAACGACGGGTTGCACTCCAGGAGTGCCGGCAGAAGTGAAAACTTGAATATTAACGTTGTGCATTTTTGATATTTTGGAATGGTTAGGGAATAATTTTGCACGAATTGCTTCAATTATCAGTATAAAAGTACTATCATTTATGTGGTAGAATACAATATTTATTTATTGCTTTATCGTACACAAACATGACAATGTATATTACATTAAAAAGCACTCGAACATTCGCGCAAGCGCCCTGCGCCGCCTAAACGAAACAGCAGGCATACATTTTCGCCGCGCCGTAGAAAGAGAGGGGGATACTTCCTCTCCTACGCCGCGCCGGCTGTCTACTCTCCATCCGTCTTACGAATTTTCGATCAGGCCACGTGTCCTGACGCCTGACGCGAGTCACATGTCCTGACGCGAATTTAACATTTTTTACCCATTACAAAAAAAGTGTACAACGCCGCTAAAGAAGTTTTCACTTCAAAAAACAATTGGTCGGTTATTTCATCCTGCAATATCAGTACTAAAAATACGTAAGCAGTCTAATAAATAAATCGCCAGTAAAAATTGTGGAATGGGCAGTTAGATAAATAGTTCGTCAGTTCACAGGGAGCGGAGACACCAGCACCCGAACCGATTGAAAAGAGAGGTAAATTTTCGTTCGAAGGGGGCGTTATTTTGCGTTACAGTTATTACTTTTAGGTTGTTTTAAGCCTTATTTTTATTATTTATATTTATTATTATTTCATACTTAATACAGAAATCCTTACTGTTGGTTAGGTTAAGTTAATTTTTTTTCCCAAGTAAAGCGCAGCGTAGCGAGGGTCAGTCACGGAAGGGGGGAGCGGCATAGGATTGTGGTGGGTGGTGCTCAAAAACCATACAAAATACATTTTACAACCTCATTGTTTATAAAACTGCTTAGAATGAGATTTCTCATCGACTAATTCTGATTTATTAACTACCCACACATTTAGTTATTTTACTGCTCAATATTTATTCAATGATCCATTTCAGTATTTTTTATGAGCCATTTTTGTTTATTTTACTAATAAGTTTTAACTGCCAAACTTGTTAATAAATATGCATTTTCTAATTTTAAACTTACCAACACTACTTACAACTGCTGCTTTAAATCAGTGCCAAAAATTATACTGATTTCAGCTATTTAAATGTTAATTTATCGACTTAGTTGTTCTTAAACCAGGCACAATAGAAATTCAATTGTTCTATGCCCTATTGTTGTTCTGTTACATTGGGCGTCCAAATATGTATGGGGATTTATTGAATTATCCATTTAAATTATTTAGAGTCAACATCTTTTCCTTGGTATTTTATCACATCACATCACATCACCAGCTCATTTTAATTTTCCACTGCTGGGCCAAGAGCCTACCCTAAGGACGGATAGGGAGAACGGGCCAAACCACCACGTGGTGCTTTGGTTGTTAACAACTGCTAATGCAGCCGGGACCAACCAGCTTTTCGTGTTCTCTGAAGCAGGGAGGAGCTCAAGAAGATACATTTTTGGTCACCCATCCGATGACCGGCCTTGCGAAAATAGCTGCTCAAGCTCCTCAAGCTGCTATTTAGTATCGGGCTCTAAACTTTTTTTGGTTGAAATTAAACCCCTTTTTACCCGACTGCGTCAGAATGAGGGTTATGTTTTTCGAGTGTGTGTATGTATGTATGTATTATGTATGTATGTATGTATGTATGTATGTATGTATGTATGTATGTATGTATGTATGTATGTATGTATGTATGTATGTATGTATGTATGTATGTATGTATGTATGTATGTATGTATGTATGTATGTATGTATGTATGTATGTGTGTGTGTATGTATGTATGTATGTATGTATGTATGTATGTATGTATGTATGTATGTATGTATGTATGTATGTATGTATGTATGTATGTATGTCTATTTCTTTGGCACATTGAATATTGATAGTTGTCGCAGACGGGGACAATCATAAACCAAGCAGCCCGTGGCTAGCTCAATTAAATCCGCACTCTCTTTGGTTGGTTGGTGATTGTCCCCGCCTGCGACAACTATCAATATTCAATGTATTTAAAAATACTCATTTATTATAGACTAGCTGACCCGGCGGACTTCGTACCGCTTTGACAGTTTCCATGACAACAAAAGAAACATTTTTTAATGGAAATTAATTTTTTTTTTCACTAATTTCCGTTACAGATTATTTATGTTTCTCACCGTTTAAACTTTCCCTAAACTTCCACAAATATTTCAAAATCAAAATTAGCCAAATCGGTCCAGCCATTCTCGAGTTTTAGACACTCAAACGAACAGCAATTGATTTTTATATATATTGATGATACTAACACTTATTCTAAATAGCTGTTGCCCGCGACTTCGTCCGCGTGAGGCTGTAGTCTGTACAGTTTAATTTTTATGTAGGTATCTATTTAAGCTTATTAGGGTATAATAAAATTATATGCATCGGAAATTTAGAAAATTGACATTGTATTTACCGACATACGTACATCTACTCACTCTTAATATCCTTTCAGCTGGGAATGCTGAGATAGACAAAGACAATCGATCTCCATTTAGTGTGGTTCTAGCATACTTCCTGTGCCTCCTTTACGTTCATCATTATTTTCATACATTATCTCTTATTCTTTCGACTATTATCTCTGCCATGTACATACATATATTCAGTTTGAAGCACAGAATCGTCCCGTTCATACAGATTCTCACTCAGTTTCCCGTTTCAATTATCCCTCCACATACATTCAGTATACAACACCGTTTCTCGGTGGGTTGCCCGTATTTGCTACGTCATACAAACCTGAAATGGGTTTACTGACGCTCAATTATATGTAATAAAATTGGTATTTTACAGCTCAGGTACTCGTCCGGAGTCGTCCTAGACACTGGTGTATCTTAGCTAAAATGTGTCTACTGTTATACTGTCCAACCACGGACTTCAAAATTTTTTTTGCCTTGTCCACCGAAGCTGGATATTGTGAGCGCATCGCATCTAATAAGCGCCGCTCGCAGGCGCGACTAAATAGCCATATTATTATTGGTTATTTTGGAAAATGAAACAAAAGGTGTACCTATGTACAGCCAAGTTTAATGATGTGCGTGATTTCGAGCTTGTTTTTATTTTCCGTCGCTTTACTACTGCGGTGCTAATGTTCGCTTAGGTGCCTCACAGATTTATAAAGGGTAGGTTTTACCTTAGAAAGTAACAAAACTTTTCTAAAATAATAACTTAACGAACGTATCTAACAGTTGGTCGCGTAAATACGTATATCAAAATTTGTTTAACATTTTTCGATTTGTATGTTATTCTCCGAAATTTTCTAAGCATTTTGGTGATAACCGCATCAAAATCGGTATTCTCATGACAACAACTATCAATGACAGGCTCAAAAGGGCAAAGAACCCAGAGCCGTAAAACACGATAGCAATAGAGAGCCAGAGCCTCAAATGCCAGAGCCGTAAATTCAAATTCAAAATTCAAATTCAAAAATCATTTATTCAGTTTAGGCTACAAGTAGCTCTTATGAATGTCGCTATGCCATCGGTTCGTAAGTCTACTCTGGGCGGGAGATCTTGCACTGAGAAGAACCGGCAAGAAACTCAGCAAGTGTCCAGCTCTTTTCTCCCTTACAGCGTCAAAAAAAATAAAAATTGAAAAATGCCCTATCATAGCAGGACACTTTCCATTACAAATAAACACAAAAAAATATAGAAGACAACCACAACATGTAAAAAAAAAAACAAAAAAAATAAACAAATCTAATATATGAAATTTACATCTGGTATAAGTTTCAATTTCCACAATGTCATACAGTACCACTACAGTACTCTAATAAAAGTCAAAAATTGTTTAAGAAAAACAAAGTCAAACTATAGTAATTAATACTAACAATAAGATAAGTATGCAAGAGCAGACCAGCCTCCACAGGCGGCACCCGTTCACGAGTATGACATATGAATCAGCCATCGCTTCGCTCAACCATATTTTAGGGAACGTAACGACCCGACGCACACGCCACCACCGCAGAGACAATAAAGAGAGCATGACACACTCAAGATACTTTAAATAAAAACTTAATGATCTATTTAACGCAACGCTGTTTGTTATCTGTAGGACACTGTTCAAAACTATCATATCAGTATAAAAATTATATAAATTAATTTTACTATGTATATTGATACAAATAGAGTATAATGTGTTTTTTATTACAACCAGGCTGTTTTATCATCTAATTATTCTTTGACTTTAATAATAACCTTTTATAAAAAAGTGTAACTACTTACAATGTGAAATAACATGTGCAGGCGAGCAGACTAAGATGACCACACATTCTTATCATTAAAATAATCATCAATTTTATAGTAACCTTTTTTCATTAGACCTTGTTTTATTTCTGTCTTAAACTTGTGTAGTGGCAATTCTGTTAGAGTGAAAGGCACTTTATTGTATATTTTTATACATTTCCCAACAAATGAATTACCAACTTTATTGAGTCTAAGTTTTGGAACAGCAAGTTTGTTTTTATTTCTTGTGTTAAAATTATGGGTATTACTTTTTTTTTCGAATTTATCTAAGTTTTTATAAACATAAATGATATTTTCATAAATATACTGTGAAGCTACAGTTAAAATATTAATCTGCTTAAATAACTCTCTCAGCGTATCACAGGGCTTAAGGCTATAAATAGCTCGAATGGCTCTTTTCTGTAAAACAAAAATGGTTTCAATGTCAGCCGCTGAGCCCCACAATAAAATACCATACGACATGACGCTGTGAAAGTAACTAAAGTAAACCAATCTTGCCGTTTCTACATCAGTAAGTGACCTCATTTTTCTAACCGCATAGGCAGCTGAGCTAAGTCTTCCTGCCAGGGCAGCAATATGAGAACCCCATTGTAATTTATGATCTAAGGTAATACCCAGAAAAACTGTCGAGTTAACTATTTCAACTATTTCATCGTTCATAGTGATACTGGTATTAACCTGCTTCACATTGGGCATCGTGAATTTCACACATTTAGTTTTTTTTGCATTAAGCAGCAGGTTATTAGTGGTAAACCAATGTAATATTTGAGAGAGAGTATTACTTACGTCGTCAAATATTGCTCTATGTCTATCAACTTTAAAAATCAATGAGGTGTCATCAGCAAATAATACTATCTCACAAAGATCTTCGGTGTAGTAAGGTAGATCATTTACATAAATGAGAAATAAAAGAGGTCCTAATATTGAACCCTGGGGCACCCCCATAAGTAATGGGGCGCCAGAAGAATCAGTACCGTTAATATTAACTTTTTGAACTCTGCCAGTGAGGTATGATTTCAATAAGGTAAGTGAGTTGTCTGAGACACCATAATGTTCCATTTTTAATAATAAAGTATCGTGATCGACACAGTCGAAAGCTTTCGATAAATCACAAAAGATACCTATCGCATCCTGTTTCTGCTCCCATGCATCGAAAATATGCTTAATGAGTGCAACTCCCGCGTCGGTTGTATTTCTACTAAAAAAAAAACTCATTAAAAAAAATTCCCGTATGTTACATAATAAACAACAGTTGCCAAGCAACCAAGGATTAAATCCCGGTTTAGACCAAATCAAAATTTATCAATTTTCGTAGCCTATGTTATTCTCCGGAATTTTCTTAGCATTTCGGTAAAACCGGATCAAAATCCGTTCAGTAGTTCTCGAGTTTATCGTGTTCAAACAAACAAATAAACAAACAAACAATTTCTTTTTAAACTATTCTATCGTGTTCCGTAAGTGATTTTAAAGTATTTTTTTTTATATCTTGCAATTACAGATTTTTTATCCTTACGTTCTTATTATACAGGGTGTCTCATTTAAATCGGTCAGTATGGGAAAGTCTGAAACTATAAGACATACGAAGATCTGTTCTTAGGAACCATGCCATCGATTTTAATAAGAAGAAAAACTGCATTCATACATTTAAAAAAAACCTGTACTCAGCTCGGGAATCAAACCCGGTTGTTTTGAAAAAATAAACTTACACTATTTCTATTTAGATATCGATTGTGTAGGTCTTAAGCAGTAAATTGCTCTTTGAAACATGATGTCTAAAATGAATAAAATGCATTGTTTTCATATACTTTTATTTATTTTAGAAGGTGTTCGAAGTGACCACCGTTTTTTTCAATACAATATTCAACACGTTTAGGTAACGATCTTACAATTACAAAACAAGCAAAGAGGTACAAACAACCATAGAGACAATTTTACATGCCTGAACTTGTTGAATGTAACGGTGGTCACTTCGAACACCTACTAAAATAAATTAAAGTACGTGAAAACAATGCATTTTATTCATTTTAGACATCATGTTTCAAAGAGCCATTTACTGCTTAAGACTTACACAATCGATATCTAAATAGAAATAGTATAAGTTTATTTTTTCAAAACAACCGGGTTCGATTTCCGAGCTGAGTACAGGTTTTTTTTAAATGTATGAATGCAATTTTTCTTCTTATTAAAATCGATGACATGGTTCCTAAGGACAGATCTTCGTATGTCTTATAGTTTCAGACTTTCCCATACTGACCAATTTAAATGAGACACCCTGTATTTTCGAGTATTTATGTAGCCTATATTATTCTCCGGATTTTTCTTAGCATTTTGGTAAAAACCGGATCAAAATCCGTTCAGTAGTTCTCGAGTTTATCGACTTCAAACAAACAAACAAACAAATAGACAAACAATTTTTTTTAAAACTATTCTATCGTGTTCCGTAAGTGATTTTAAGGCAACCTGTGTAATTTTTTTTTATATCTTGCAATTACAGATGTTTTTATCCCTACGTTCTTATTATATGTATAGATTTTATTATTTAAGTATAGGTATCGGACAAGGAAATATTTCACGTTAAGCATTCAACATTGCTCAAATGGAATTCTGGGATCGTAGAGCTTGTTTTTTTCTTTTCAGTTATTTATGTTAGTCCGGTTTTTACGAGTATATTATTGTTTTTTATATAGTTGTTTTAGCAGTCGGGTTTTTTGTTTTATTTTTACCGGTCTTTTTTTATGTGTCAGAGTTTTCAGCCATTATTTTCAGCTATTTACAGCCTTTACAGCGTCACTGGACATTACTTAATCAGTAGTATTAAGGACAAGCAGGTAATTGAATTGAAACACTGACAAGTATACAATACTGTTTTATTTTTATGAATAGGAATGAAAATCATTGTAACGCGCAAATGCAAAATAATGTAACACCATCTGAATTATTCCAAACTTAATTACTTATATAAATTGTAGCCAAAAGTGTTGTTATGATATTATTTTCGTAAACATACATTTTACGTAAACACAAAATACTTTTGTGCAATAAAGGCTTGTTCTACAAAACAATTTTTAAATATTTTGATGAAACTAATAAATACGTCAAAAATAAAAAGATAATTCCATCCTTGCTTACAATGTTTTATTATCAGTTTCTTATGTAAGTACTTAAAATAAATTAATAATAATAATATATTATAACACATGTTCAGGAAAACATAAAGTAAACCTCAAAAATATGTTTGCTATATGTAAGTATGCTTATTAAAACTAAAAACTATCGTTACACATGATCAAGGTAATATTTTTACCAGAATCCAAATATAGGTTCTTTTTTCAGTTTGGCTTTTGATAAAGCTCTAATGTTTACTACTTGGTTATAAGTTGATTGTACCAAATGCGAGTGTGACTTAATGATTAAAATCAGTTATGTTAAAGTTGGGTTAAATAAATGTTGTGGAGTTAGATGTGGTTATTTTCATTAATAAAATTAATGAAGTTCTTTGACCGTATTTTTGTGTCTTAAATGGCTTTGTCTTGTGCGATTTATTTTTATATACCAGCATAAGCATCAATAAATTATTTTGTTAGTGACATAAGTTAAATCTACACAAGCTTAAAAACACAATAATTAATTTCTAAAGAAAACTGTTTTGCAACAAATCACTCCACTTAAGTTTACGTGTATTGTAAATTTATAAGAACGACGAGCATTATTATATATCATTATTGATGAAGAAAATAGAGTTCAGTTCAAAAAACATACGAAACGAAACGTTGTGCAATGTTAAACCCTATCTGATTAACATTTATTATTGCTTAACTTGAAAATATTGTGTTTAAAAAGCTATATTACATACTTTACTTTTTTTCTGTTATTTTTTTTCTCTGAGTCATTTACACTCCTAGATTTAGAACCAAATTCTGCGGCATTAATTGCACTCGATCAATCGTAATAACCATAAGGATAGACACAGAATGACAAAAAGAAGAATTTAAAAATGTTTATATGGTAGTAAATAAATAAACAAAAAACGCTAAATTGAGTTTGTTATAGTGCAAGTAGGGGTTACTTGATACTATTAGATTTGTTACTATGATGTACGTAGTTGTAATGCATCTTGAGTTTTTACGGCCAGTTAACCCCACATAAAATGTTTTAAGAATAAGTTTCAACGTGACGTGACTAAGTGTAAATAAATAAAATACACTTAAAATTCAATTGTTTCACCTTATGACATAATATATCTATACTACAGTATGTCATTAGCGTCGACTCTACGTTAAATCAAGAACGTAAGAGATTTGCTGTATCTGTTTCATATTTCTAAAAATATTCTAAGGATTACTAAGAATGAAATTGTTAATTTCGCGTTTTGGATAATTCTTCGACTAGGTACTTTGCGTAGCGAAGACTACCTATCTACTGTTAGTAGATAGTTAAAAGTATTTTTATTCAAAAGCTTATTGCAACAAAATTAATATGAAATCTACGTTACAAATGAAAAACTACATTATATATTAATGTAGTGGACCCTAGGTTTTATATTATAATCGAGCTGTTCCTATGATCAAGTGCTTTATGATTATCAAACGTTTTTAATTAAGTATTCAATATTTTTATTACGCACTGAATTATACCTTGCTGTGTAATGAATTATACGTGAAGTTTAAAACGATAACATATAAAAGAGTGGCAGCCCCAATATAGATTTAAATCCAAACATAATTGTTTTTTTTTAATATTTGTACAATCAATATTAAATTGACAATACCGTACTACTACTACTACTATTACTAGTAGTATAGTCTACACCTTATTACCTACCCATAATATCGGTGTAGACTATACAACTAGTATGATGAATGCCAAAATAAATAAGTGTAAAGGAAAACCGAAAAGCAATCTAGGTACACACGCCTGCACATCCAACCTACCACAAACTGTCAAATTTCTTCAATAGATTTTGAACTTTATGCCTGAAGCATATGGTTGAAAATGTATTGAAGAATTTGACAGTTCTAGATAGGTTGATGTGCAGGCGTCTGTACCTTCATTGCGTTGTTATTTTTTTTAATTTTAAAGTATTTTTAATGTAATCACACCTGCGTAAAAAGAACCTTTTGCCAAATTCATATAGCTCCAGTACTCGATTTGATAAAATATTAATAAATATTAACCTTTATTGAAAGAAATGAATAATAGAATAGTTAATTTTTTAATTTTTTAAGCACAAGAACGTTATGCATAAGGCTATTTCAGTATCGGTCAGATTAATATTTCACCTACAGTGACGTTACACAATATAAATATTTAATTTGCACAATATCTCAGGTATCTTGTCATCGTTAAATTGTTGGTGACCGAGAGAAAACTTATTTATTATTAATCGCTAGGACGGACGTCACAAACGTGATATATTTTATGTACCTAAGTACTTCGTATAATTACGAGTATAATTTTCTCATATGTCTTGAGTCATTGTAAAAACAAAACCCTTTTTTCGTATTCGTGGGGTATTGCCTATTAAAAAAACAGTTTGTCACTCGATAAAGGGCAAAAAAAGTCAAAGTAGGTATTCTAGGAATTTATTTTAGCTTATTTCTTAGCAAATTTATGAGTTAATGGGGAAAAAAATAAAGTTGAAAACAAATTGTCGTGTAATGCAACAGTATGAATATTAATATATTTTTAACGCTAACTTTACATTACGCTATCATTAGGTAGTAGGTACTATAATATTAATTAAGTATATAATTCATGCAATGTATTTACTTACTCTGTAGGTAGGTACTTTTGGTACACAATAATTGCTTATTAGGAAGGAATAAGTGAATTAAAAAATTGACATTCTACATCAAAAGGGTATTCATTATCATATATATTGTTATTAGTTAATTAAGTACTACAAAATATTTGGATTGTCAACCGAATTGAATATACTTACAATTAGTTTATGAGATAGTTTATTATTAATTGAATGATTATTGTTACAGAAAGTCTTCCTATTTCACGTGAATAATGGTTCCTATGAAAATGTTGAAATTACTATTTGGATTTCTTTTAATTTTAGTAAACCGTGATCTTTTATATTGATGGAATTTCAATTGTAATAGTGATAAATGAAATACCTAATTGAAATTGAAGTAAGCAACATATTGGGAGGAGTAGGTTATCTGTTTTACTTATCTATAGCTTAAAAACTCTTTGGTCTCAGTTGTTTATCGACAACTACAATAAAGTATCGTTGGTAGCTTAAACACGATCTGTAACGCTAAAACAAATACCTGCATAGGTAATATAGGTATACTAAGTTATTTAGTCAGCCACTTGCACCTCCATATCAGTTTAATACCTGGCTGCACCGCACGCGCCGCAGTCGCCGCATTCGTATTCATATATGAAGTTCTGTGCAAGTGTGCAACTGCGGCGCACCGTGCGAGAACCACCTTTAGTTCACCTTTAGTAGGTATTTAGAAAAAAAAGCGTTAACTTATAATAACAAAACAATGCACATCTAAATTCGTATCGTGTGTAGTTCAAGGGCTCAGAAAAACGCTCAAACTACGCTACAACGCTCGAGTTCTTTTGTAAAAAAAGACGTGGATTAAGCGATTGTTTTTACTGTGCTTCTCTTTGTTACTATATCCCCTTGTATCCATGTGCCCTGCGTCAAGTTGCCTTTCCATGTATTTTGTGTCGTTTGTGTCAGGGTGCTCTTCTGTGTTCTTTGCTCATTGTGCTCGATGTATTACTGTTATGTGTGTCGCTATGCCCCTCTGTACTATATACCCATCTGTGTCATTGTGCTTCTGTGTCACTGTGCACCTGTGTCACTGTGCACCTGTGTCACTGCACCTCTGTGTCTTTCTCTAACACTGTCATTTGTGATTTGTGCCACTGTTGTTTATATAAATATGCCCGACTGGAGTCATTGTGCCTTCATGTGACACTTTGTGACTATGCCCATCTGTGTCACTGTGCCCAATTAAGTCAATAAGCCTAAATTTGAAAGTTTAAATGCATTACAATACAACAATTTGAATTACAATTTGGGTAATGAGCTTTACAGTTTTTTATTTGTATATTTGGTGCAACCGGAGAGTCTTTAATTAATGTCGTTATTACAAGTAAAACTTATTTCCAATATGGGTCGTCTACGTCTTATTGCCATAAAAAATGGCGATTGATTATAAAAACGATTTGTAAGCTTAGTTTCGCGTTCTGTTACAACGTCTCACGTTCAATGTCTGTTAAACCTATGTTAATAATTAAAGTGTTTTGTCAACTTTCTTTCTGCAGCTAAAGTTGACTGGAAGAGAATAATATATCATACATCTCTTCTAGAGATGACTTTACCTATCAATTAGTTTAGTAAGTTATGTCTTATATTAGGTACTGTCGCGTCAATTGGAGTTATGAGTTCGAAGTATGTTATTTGATACTTTCCGTATGTGTACATACGTACTAACTTTAATGTAAGGCAAACTTAGTACTTAGTGAATTTCCTCATCAACCATACTCTGTTCATATTAAGAAAAAAAAAGTTTTTATGTATAAATCTAAAAAAAAGAAAAAAACATTATAACGGACTGACACAACTTATTAGATTTTTTTTCATGTGTTTTTTACTGGCAATAATTTTATGTCGCTATGTTTTTTTCTTAAGATGGTCAGAGTATTTCGGCCTAGCATCTAATCTTTTAGCTACACTATCACTCTCACGTTCTACTCGATGCATCACATATTTTAGTAATCACCCTTCTCTACTACTATTGGTATAAACATGTTTGTAAATCGTTCTATATTCTGACTAGAATTCCTACACTCTACACAATAGACGCCTAATTCTTACAGACTAGGCCTAATTCTTCATTTTCTCGGTTGGAATGCGTCAATTACATCTATGTATCAGAACTTTATAACATATTCGTAAAAATACGTAAAAACACAAATAAATAACATTCAAATTTAAATTAATGGTCACGCATATTTTCATGTACAATAACATGCATACTTTTCGTTGTCAATTAATCGCTGCATTTATTTTTGAAAACAATGAATTTCTTACCACATACAATCGCTAATGGAAAAAACTAAATAAAAGTATTTAATTACAAAATTGTATGACGTTACGATAATACAATTTATTAAAACACCTCAGTTTTGATCGAGTTATTCAGCCATATCTTGTGAACAATTCATAGCTGTTTTCTTATCTCAACACGTCTATATTCAAACTTAGGTAGATATTAGATTTTCTTCTAACATAGAAATATCTACGACACTATATGTTTCCTAATAATTCATCTAAAACTAGTGCAATCTTGATCCAAATACCGTCGTAGACAGTTCTACGGGTTTATCCCACAGTCGACACGTTACATTATATGTTTGTCTTCTCAAATAAGAAAGACAAATACCAAAAGTTAATAAAAATTAAAATTTGTAGGTTCATACCTAAATGTTTTTATGGTAACTGTATGTACACACATCTCATACATACAAAGTTAATTGGCTTACAAAAGAAGCCTAGTTTACAATGTGTATATTGTTTTATCATAATAATCTAAGTTTAATTATAAATACATAATACGTCAACGGTGACCCAAACAAGCTTAACGATTTTAACAATTCGTTGTAACTCTTCGTTTATTTTGCCATCGTTGTAAAACTTATATCCATACTAATATTGCTTTTCATTTTAAAATTTTGTTCACATTATATAACTTTACAAACTGTTCTAATAAATTTTTTTCTTCTTATCATTTCAATTTGATATTAAATAATTGGTTTTTAGCTCTATCATTCTCTATATATACCTTCGTATATATAACACAATTAAAGGGTATGTTTAAATGTATAACACCTAGGTACGTTATTATATTGCTTTCGTTCATAAATATTGCTATAAAGTTAAGGCCGAATCAATGTTTATAATATTCGAATACTTTTTAAATGAAAATGTTCAATGTAAACCAAATGTATGTTCTAATAACGTTGCAGCTAGAGTTAGAGAGAAATATGCCTAGCAATGTTGACTTTACGAATTGAATAATTAATAAAAAAAAATAAGTAAATGTATTGTCAGTAAGTAAATTTGTCAGTAGTAATGTTTTGTCACTAAGTAAGTTTGTAAGTAAAATTGTCAGTAAGTAAATGTGTTGTAAATTGGAGTTGCAGTCTACCTATTTTACTAAAATCATGTAAAAATTACAACCATTCCTGTAAATCTGTGTTGTGTCCTAAAATTAAATAAATAAATAAATATCAAAACTATACCTAAACACCAAAATCAGTTTAATTACCTTAAAATAAGTTACAAAATAAATATACGCATTGTACTGAATCAGCCAGTTTTCGTTTACAAAACATTTTAAACTATTTTACAGACACGTTTATTACGACAACACTTGCAAACTTATTGTTTATTGCTTTTAAGATTTATCACATATTATTGTATCCCATTATGTTGTTCACAACTTCGATCGTTACAAATTACGCTTGGGTAGTCATTCGCCATTGTTAAATTTCTATAGAGAGACAATCGTTTATTTCTAACCGATAATTATATTAAATAAAGAAACAATCTAAATATCACTTTGTTGCAGTCTACTTACATTAGCCGAATTGGATAATCTTACAATATTTTTCAAATGCTTCAAATCCATAACTAAATCTAATAATATAATATTGCTTCAGTATTGCTTTACTTACGTTATCAGTAGCTTTCTAAACGCTATATCATATTATAACGACTAGTATTTTTTTTTAATTAAAACTAAAGTATTTATTGCTTATGTAAGTATTGCTAATTTGGACATTTTCAAAATTTATCACTGTTTTTGCATTAACTTATCTATGTATGAAAGTATAGATTCGTGTTTTGATTCGTTCATACTCTCACAATACCATCACATACATTGAACAACTCGTAGTCGTAGACAAACGTCTTGTCATTCTAATATAATTTCTATAACTAGATTATAAGGTGCATATCGACGTTTGTCCACGAGTGGTTCAGTATATTACTATTTATAGAAAACCTGGGGGCTAATGAAAATAATCAATTGAAACTTTGTCACAGTCATATTTACACGTATATACACAGATATTGTTTTTTGTTTCATTCAAATGGAACAAGTAGTTTTGATAGTATATACGCATATCACTTCCGTGAATCGTGCGGGCGCGCACGACGTTTGTGACGTCACACTACAACGTTCCCCATTTTGCTAAAAAAGGGCAGTGTCTATGTTTTAACATATCGCAATAGAGCGTGGAACGGACTGTTTCAGCGATGTAGTATGACGTCACAAGTCGTCGCGACGCAATCAGTAAATTAATTCTTTAGAATCCATACGACATACCAGAATATTTTTTGCAGTTTTTTATTTATATTTTTAACATAAAATACGGTAAGGAAGAAAAAGAAAACTTATAGATATACTTAGGTAACGCAATACCTTTAAATTTACCATTTGAAAGATACTCACGACTAGTCACGACATTAAATATATTGACAAGTGATAGCGATAGCGTTCCTATATATACTGCATTACATAAAATTATTAGCTACAGAATTACGTAAATTATAAAACACCAAACCTTTTAGGGATAGTCAAATGGATGAGTCCACGAAATCATGGTATCTTTCATAACATTGAAGGTAAATTTATGTACATATTTTTTTTTTTATTGGATTACAGTTTAGAAAATTCCTTTCAATAATTTGAAAAACTATTGAAATCACGAGATGTTCGAAAGGTAATGCGCTTGTACTGCGTTAGTGACTAGTATCGAAGTTAGAGTTAGGGGTCTGGATTGTGCATAACATTTTATTGAAGCTGTCGTGCGTCGGTCACTGAGTGTGTTGACCTAGGTTTGTCTAAATCACCAAATTAGCACGATAATTGACTTTTGTAGAGGTAGAACAAATTTGTGCTATCATACGAATACACTTAAGATAAAAATAATTAACGAATTTGAACTACGATACGTTAATTTGTAGGCTTTTGAGGTCGATTTATTAGTTAAAGTAACCGTTTTTATGTGTGAAACATTTTTGTTTTCTTTACAAAACATGTACATTTGCAAGTATTTTTCTACACACCTAGGTCAAACACTTATCTAAGAACCTACTTTGTCTAGCAGAGGCAGCTTTTAATGTTATCAATTCCTGACAAAACCCGAAGAGTTCCTGAATTAAGTCTAAAGATGGTCTTAACTCTATCTACATAATTGTTTCTTCACTATGTATAAATATGTAATTATAAAGTTATTTATAATGTCTACGACTACAAAAATTGTAAAGAAGGGAAATTTGGTACACAGGGATATTATGTACAGTTTAAATGTATATATTTTTTTGTATATAAGTTTTTGTTAATGTTAGTTGTTAACTATAATTACCTTAATTACAATACTACAATAACGTTAATATAATAAATATTTGAATAAAATATCTCAATTTAGTTTTTTTAAAAGCCATTAATTTTGAATTTCCTAGTACGAAAAAGACGGGACAGCTAGAGGTTACAAAGAAATAGATAAAAATAATGAATCGCGAAGGAGTACGACACAAAAACTAAACCAACATACTCATAGCGGAGCTTGAAGATATCAAATCATAAATAAAAAAGTAGAGAAAAAGGGAGACGATAAATTAAGGGAAACGTATAAAATTACGCTATCAATAAATATAATTTTGACCAACAAATTAATATAGTCGCAATTTATTTAATTATTCGATGTGTGTGTTCGTTTCAAAATTCTCAATAAGTACTCCAAAGCACCAAAAACATCTAAATACTACCAAACCTTAAGCGAACGTTATCAACTAGATCCTATAGTAGTATTGCTTATAATTTACAATATTGCTTTTAACGCGCAACCATTCTCTGGTAAGCTTATTTTGTATAAATTAGAGTGAAAGGGTCTATTCAATAATTAGATAGGTTTAGTTAAAAGTGGCACTAAGTCTACTAATAGGAATATTTGGATTAGGGAATATAGTCACTAGGATCTCAAGTGCCTCTAGGCGGTTTGTTAGTAGTATTGCTAGCTTAAATAAGTATTGCTTATTGTTTCATGAAAAATATAGCATCTGAATACACCAACGTAATATTATTTAGAAACAAATGACGATTGTTCCAAGTAGTTCGATAAAATTTAATGCGAATCCGCTAGCAGTTTCTTTAATCAGTAATTCGGTATACCTGCCTATTACCCGTGTAAATATTATTTTTTCAAAGTGTAAAGAAGAGCTTTCTAGTTTCTAGTATTTTTTAAGATAAGAAAACTGATTGTTTTTATTAATTTAGTTGTAAATCAAGTAAGTACTTGATGCCAAATATATTAATAAATTTTAATGAATCTTAAAATGTAAATCCTAAACGTTTGCTTTTTCTATTTTTTATCAGTGGAATAGAAGCTACGCAATAAATGATTTGATTTGAATTGAATAGTTTTAGTATCCGTCGTAGAACACTTGGAACTTTCAAAAAGTTAAACTTAAAATTTTATACTTTTTTTGTTCGAAAAGTGTTTAAAACATAACTACTTTTAAGTAAGCATCTTTAACGTTTTCAAACGATCCGCGATAATTGACAAGGGGTAAATGAAAATTCACCGAAAATTGACTCGCGAGGCACTCACTAACACGCTAAGGGGAGAGCAGTGCCAGCCCTACTGAGAAAAGGAGATTTTTTGAGTTGCATCGATGTGACTTGTGTCGTTCAAATCGCTGCGAGCGTGCCAGTATTTTTAACAGCGTTTACAAACAATCACTTAGGAATTGTCCTAAATTCAATCGTGTTGTGGTCCATTCTAAGGCTTGTCACACTCTAAACGCTATAACGTTGACACATGCACGAACACGCTTGCGCAACCCAAGTGACGCGTTCTTTATTTTTTGTTATATTTTTTCGATTAAAATTTTTACTATAAAAGTTTCATCACAAAATAATAGTTTCATCTGGGGTTATGTCTCTCAGGCGAGCCGCCACTGCCACGGGCGATCTACTCTACTGATTTACAGTTTGATAATGCTCTCAGTCGGTCCGGCAGACGGTGCGCGACCCATTATCCTACATTATTATTGCTTTTCGAATACCCATTTCTTCGCGAGCACCCCGTGCTCGCCTCTTATCCTAGTTAGCCTAGCTTAGCCTAAGTTATTTTATTGCCAGTTACGTTTGACTTTTATACTACACACGCTTGGTGAAGGCATGCTCGGATGTATGCCGTGGCGCTCGCAAGCCTCTGCGCCTACGCATAAAAAAGACGTCTCGAAAATTACTGGTATACGCTGAGTATGAGGTTAGTACTGTTTCGTATAAAACCTTTTGTGAAACAACGCTTCAAACATCACATGTTTTAACGCATTTCTATGAGGAAAAATAGAAAAATTTACTGTTCATAACTGGAACTAGACTATTGCATTGTCATTAAATAGTAAGTCAAAATTTTTACTGCAAACTACGTTACGGTGAGTCGGCAGTCAGGAATACCGGTAATTTTCTTATATATTTTTTGTATTCATACTATGGCGCATTATCGTATCGAATGTCGTTTGTTTTACAATTATTATGAAGTAGGTACTCCGCCATAATGCTATGGTTTAGCCAAGGCCGTTTGCAGCCGCCTTGGACTATTTTAAGCACCGTTAATTTTCCCTCACAATATTTTTTGCATAATTTTTGTACGGTTTATCTAGCAACTTATTCACGATCTCTCCAGTAATAATATCGGTAGAACGAGTGACACGCCACCGCCGCTTGGGTAGAGCTGAGTGATATCGTCGTCTAACCTAATGTCACCGAAGGCATCGGTGACAGCAGCGCGGAGTAACTATCTTTATAAATTAGCTTCATGCGAACTAGCTAACCTTTTCGTCTAGAATCAAAGGCCTCCATGGTGTCTTCATTATTATGTACAAGCAATGCTCTTTTAATACTTTAAGTCAATTATTTACAACTAGTTTTTATTGATTAAATATTTAGCTGTTTTAGATAGGGTATTTAAACTAGAATTGTAATTATGAAGTCGCACTGCGTCACCGATGGTTGTGTAGCTGAGTAAATGGTCGTGAATCACCCATCGCTACCTAAGGCACTGTCGCGGGGCGGCGGCGGCGGGCGGGCGCAGCGCGGCGCGGGCGCAGCGCGTTCGCAGCGCGGGCTGCGGGCGGCGTGTGCGCGGAGCTTCGGACGGAAAGTTTTGGCAAGTTCCTCACCGAGGGCGGCGGCGCGGCCTCGACGAGCACGCCGCTCGGCTCTCGCATCTCGACGCTAACTTACTCCGTAATTTACTCTCTAACCTACATTGCGGTTGTAAAAATCTCCTACAAAAGATATTAGTTTCATTCATATTTTATTACTTCTATGTATATAAGGGTATATTTATCGATGACTATATACATTAATGCTTAACGTAACGGGACGTCTGTCGCTACGGCCTACAGCCGCGGCGCGGCGGGCGCGGCGCTACGGGGTCGTACATGATTCGTTGTTTGCGAAACGTTGCTCGATTGCGGCGCGGCGCGGCCGGCGGGGGCGCCGCCCCGGTGGCCGCGCTCGCTCCATTCAATTTGTATACTTATAATTATTACGCTAACAAGCTAAATTCATTATAATACTTTAAGTTTACGTGTAAAACCATTTGGGTTACGGTCCCTAGTTGCGGCGGCGGCTGCCCGACTACTCAGGCGCGGAGTCGGGCTCCGGCGACCCGTCATCGTCGCGGACGCACGCCGACTCCTGGTGCTTGTTGAGGTAGCTCTTCAGCGCGAACGTTTTGTGACAACGCGAGCACTCGTAGTTCTTGTCGGAGGAATGGGTTTGCATGTGTGCGCGCAAGTTGGAGCGGTCTGCGAACGCTTTCCCGCAGTGGGCGCACCCATAGGGTTTCTCGCCTGTGTGGGAGCGTAGATGGCCTTGCAGCAGCCAGGGCCGCGAGAACAACTTGCCGCACACGCCGCACACGTGTGACAGCTGGTGCGTGAGCACGTGCATGGCCAGCGCCGGCATGGACACGTAGGCCTTCCCGCACTCGCCGCAGCGCTTCGCCGCCTGCGAGTCCAGGCTGCGGTGCGTCTGCTTATGCCGCGACAGGTTGGAGGAGGTCGCGTACCGCTTGCCGCACTCGCTGCAGGTGTACTTGGACTTTGGCTCGGGTTGTTGAGCGCTCTCGACGGGCGCGTTGGCGAAGTTGCGGCGCTTGGAACGGCCATCACTGACGAAGAAGGCGTCGTAGGTGTAGGCGACGGTCTCGCGAGGCCGTTCGGGGGATTCTGCCACGGGGGGCTCGGGGGGTTCGGGGGGTGGCTCGGGGGGAGCCGGCTCGACGCGCGGGGTGGTCAGGTATACGGCGTGCTGGCTGAGGTCGAGGATGGCGTGCGCCGCATTGAGGTCTTCTTCTGATGCGCGGTTCAGATGTGCCGCGCGGTCGCCGAGACAGTACGGACGATATATGTCCTTTTTCTTCGGGGGCAGAGAGAGAACGGCGCCAGTGCTGGTGTAGCACATAGCGATCGACTTGCCGCTCGCCGGTGGCGGAGGAGGAGAAACAGGCGAAGATTGGAGCTGCACGTGCAGGAAAGGCGAATCGGTCGAGTCAGAGGACAGGTGTAGAAGGGCGTAGGAGAGAGGCTGCGGCGCCGGCGCCGGCGCCGGCTGCGGGGCGGGGGCGCCCGCGGCTGCCGGGCTCACCTCGCTCGGCAGCTGTGCCGTGAACTGCGTGGAAGGCTGTTCCTCGGTGTACCCTGAAAAAAGAGTCCAAGTAAGTACATCTAGCATGAGCACATTTTCTATTTAAATACTATACAATAAATACGTATGTATAAATGTACGTAGTAACGCCTAATAATTATTGAACAGTTGCAATAAATTGTATTTCTTCAAATTGTAATTTGTTGCAATAATATTTGCGTAAAATTATATATAAGTAGGTAATCATAAATTGTATTTGTTTTTTCGTTAATTGTATACTTCTTTTGAATAAGAATAGTTTTTAAATAGTATATTTTAGTCCACATTGCATGCCGTGGCAGCCTATAAGTAAGATGACACTTAGCTTAAGTCCTTTTTGTACAAAAACAACTTTAATTTAATTTAGTGTTAAATTTGTTGGTTGTCCTATTAAATAAAACAAAATAAATAACGTGATAATATGGGTAATAAACTAGTACTCAGGACTGAGCACTTCTAGCAATTTCAACTCGCTTTTACTAAACTAATTTCTGAATTCAATATGACCCAACCGCAGTCTCCTGGAATTGATTACATCATCGTTCTGCTAGCATTTAGATTGAAAACCACAAATGGAGAATTGTAATTTCGGATTTCACTCTATTATCAGAATCTGGATATCCAAAATAAATAAACTTGGAATTCCTTACAAGATCAGATCTTAGTTTTGAATAATATTTTTGTAGTTCTGACAGTTATTACATAAAATATTGGCAAACTACCTACTTTACAAGACTTCAAGAGTATTAAGTTTCATAATCTATTTATAAATAAAAATCAATTGCTGTCCGTTAGTCGGGCTAAAACTCGAGAATGACTAGACCGATTTGGCTAATTTTGATTTTGAAATATTTGTGGAGGTTCAGGGAAGGTTTAAGCGGTGAGAAACATAAATAATAAGTAACGGAAAATACTAAAAACAACAATTTGATTTTCCAATACAAAATTATTTGTTTATTTCGTTGTCATGGAAACTGTCAAAGCGGTAAGTACAACAAAATGTTCCTAGCTGAGAAAGATTTGATATCTTTTGTCACTTGGTTGGTTGTCAAATATTTATAGGTGTGTTTAAGGTGTGTATTGTGTATAGCTGTAGTATGAGGTCCGATCTCTTTGGTCTGTTTTGTTGAAATACAAAACATTTCTGTTTCAGAAATAAAAAAGTGTCAGTTGGTTGTCGTAAAAAGAGAATTATCATCATCATTATCATCATCATCAGCTCATAAAGTCCTATATAGTAGTATAAATATACTCAATACACCACCTGCACCTGCACCAGGGGGCTCGACACCACATTTTGCCTCCAAAAAAGAACGTAGAATTTCATTGAAATTTGGAATAACGCTAAGAAGCAGGTTGTCTGTAATCAATTGTTGGTAAATTTAAAAAGCAGATGCCTATTTAAAAATGGGTCGATCACTGGTTCCTGTCAAGGACGAATTGAGCTTGATATGGGTCTGTTGTTCGATCTATTCATCATCATCATCATCAGCTCATTTTTATGTCCCCACTGCTGGAGCACGAGCCTTTCCTATGGATGGATAGGGAGAACGGGCCATAAACCACCACGCGGGCCCAGTGCGGATAGGTGGTTGTTAACGACTGCTGATGCAGCCGAAAAAAGAAAATAAATAAATAAATTTGAAGACGATTATTAAAATCTATCATCAGTTCGTCAGTGCGCGGAAACTTTATTTACTGTATTACTGTTATTGTTTTAAAATGCCAAGGAGAAGAGGACCTGACTTATGTCGCGAAGTTAATCAAATGTGTGACGAGCTGACTCACGTGCAAACCGCACTGACGACCAGCGAGACACAGCTAATGATAACATTCGTTTGTATGGCAGAATTGCGTTCCACAGTGAATAATAATTATATATATAGATAGGCTTAGAATGGAACGAGTTCGGGCACACCAAACACAACAACAGCGAGCACGAGTGCACGACACCATGAAATTGAGCGATTCCGCAGACGCAGTATTCCTGTAAACCTGGAACGAGTAGCATTCCACTACGACCCGGAAATAGATTATTGTGCCGTAACAATTGGGGAAATGACAACCATTTGTCATTATTATAAAGCGTTAAAATACAGCGGTGAATCTACTAGATTATGTTGTGTTGGTGGTAAAGTAAATTTGCCACGATTAATAATTTATCAAAAACAATAACTATGATATACTACCTTGAAAGTGGGCATGAAATTTTCCTGTACAATATGCGTTGCTCCAAACGACGTCATTTGAAAGAAATTGATATATTCTTGGATGTTGACCAAGAAATGTTTAGAGTAATTTCCCACCCCAGCCGATAATGTTTAAGTTTTGACCATATTTTTCACCAATACATGTAGGTGATACGAAGTTCACCGGGTCATCTAGTAAACGACAAAATTAGTTCAGCGTAAATAAAATAAGGCAGGGTTCTAGTGGCAACAAAAAGTACCACGAAAATGGTTATTTGTTTATTATGTTGCGTTAGACGTCGTTTTATGTTTTTTATTAATGTAGAAGAAGGAAGAAGGTATTGGAAAGTTATTGTTACCCAAAATGCAAACCCAGTTCTTCAAGAAATATTGTTTTCCTAGTTGTATAAAAGTAAAAAGTAAGCTGCCACATTCTTTAATTTATTTAGAAAAAGCTCTCAAATTGGTTAAAAATTAAAGGTTAATTAATAATGATCTAATTTAACATCAATAATATCACAGAACAGTTAACTTATTTATCTATTCCGTGAATAATATGGTTATTAATTTTATTATTTACCATGTTGTGTACCCCACATACATGTTTGAAAATAAAAATAAAACAATCCTAAACTCACACGCCCTGCGCTAGCAAGATAGACGAACTATACCCATCCCACTTCATTCATAAGTGTGTTTTATGTGAATTAATTATATTTCATTTCATTTTATTTATAGCTTCTTTTACACGATAGGTTCCATATACAGTGGTGTAGACAACCTATTATTTATTACCCTTATAAAGTTTTTAAATGTTATGGCGGTTCACCACCATAAAATTGTCCTTGTGAATTGACATAAGATAATGATCATTATGATACTCTGGTCTAGTGGATTCTGGGCGATCTTTCTTTTACTATGCAAAATGTATTACGCACACTGGGGCAAGGCGCGACACTGGGTCATGCGGTACTCTCATCCTCTTCCCTCGTCCAGCCACGAAAACCTCGCTAAGGGGAGGTGAGGCCTACTGAATACAAACCTAGTACCATCCCATACCATCATCACGGGGATGGCTCAGACCACGAACGGCAATCTTTTTTTTTTTGAAAGAGCTAGCTGTTGGCCCCCTTTGGCCTTATCAGTATATTCTGACGTTTTTGTGAGCGGCGAGAATATTAGATTAGATTAGATTCTCAAGGAGTTTGAATCGGATCACGAACGGCAAACACCGAGTTGCCGCATAGGCCCACCGGAGAAGAGACCGCCGGCATAGTTTGGGGGGAAGGGGGCGGCGGCGCTCAGACTCCCGTGATGCTGAGCAATGCAGCTAGGGGTGCCCCCACCCTTTCACTGCTGCCTCATTGCGAGGTGCACTGCGCCTAAGGGTATGTTTAGATAGGATCTAAAATAAACCTACAAAAACACGGGTTTCGAATCGCGCTTTAGAGTATTGCCTTGAACAATCAGTGTAGGTCGGTGGAGTTGTAAAAAACAAAACGCGCTTACAAAGGGCGCTTTCAACGCTCATTAAGCTAACTCTTTAAGAGAAAGGGCTTTAGTCGCCACCGCTTATGGTCTCAATGTCAATGAGATTAAAGTCTCTGGCATTATTTTTGCGTAGAAAATGAACAACACAAATTCTGAAATACCGAGTACGGCGTGTAAGAAGAACGACGACGTGCTAAATGCATTTTCATCGGAAAAATAATGTTAAGTAAACGCTTCGTTCACGATCACGCAAAAAATACGTCATGTGTTACGCTAAAAAGGCTGGCTGAGACTGCAATGCTGAGGCAGCAATCTTTTTTTTTTAAAAGAGAAATAAATCCACCAATCGGATTACCTACGTCATTGTCCTTGCTTCACTCGGCAGTGTAAAATAAGGTAATTCTATTGGTGATTTTTTTCGTCGCGCTCCGATCAGTTACCTCACTCAGCTCCGACGGCTTCTAAATTTAAATGAGTTTTGTCGATAGAAAGGAACTGGCTTCTTTTCCACAAGTTTAGAATATACTCGTATTATGTTACTTGGTGGTTTTTTTCTCTTTAGCTGATGGCTTCGTGCGATTAGCACATTTAGCCAGTGTCAAAGTAATTTTTCTTATAAGTAATAAACAATATTGGCTTCCTGTATGATGATGATAGGTGATAATAGAAGTGAGAAGTGAGAAATGAATACCCCTTGAGTATCTCAGTAAAGATGTGGGGCGTTTACTAAGACCAGACGCGGACTTCTTGAGAGAATTTCAAAAGTGACGTTGCATTGTTTCGTTTTATTTGCCAACACTCATGCACGCTCACGAACATTAAACGGTTAATAATCCACCATTATTTCACATTCATATTTGACATGACACAAATTTTAGAAAATAAAACAAAACCACAGACATGACTCTTTATACTTTCCCGCCAAGAAGTCCAACTTGGTGGTTTGTTGCAATAAAAACATTTATTATTTTAATTTCCACAGCTCTGGTGTAAACGCAGCCTAAGACTGCGGAAACCGAGCGTTAGCGGAGCCTCCTTATAAACGAGTAGACTTAAAAACTTGCCGAGGTGAATAAAACCTTATTAAATGTGTTTTGCTTTTTAACCAAGTTGAGTGTTGTAAAAACGCTCGAGTTGGCGCTTAAATGCTTGAGTCGACGCTCGAGCAGATTGCTAACGCTCAAGTCGAGACTCGACTGAGGCGCTTGATGCTCAAGCAGTGGCTTGAGCGTTTTAGTGAAAAAGCCTATTCCCGCCGGACTCAGCGCTTGGCTCGAGCATGAGCGTGAGCATCTATATTACATAGCTAGGGGAACTGTAAAAAAAGGTGGTTATACTTGAAATTAAATGGTTTTAGTTATATTTTTTAATGATAATACAACAAAAATTACTGTACCTAAACTAAATATTATCATAATAGAAAAGATTATTTAGTATACAGCTCAATCTAAAAAGAGTTGTGTTATGTTGCACAGCCAAGTGCAGATCAACCTTTTCAGATTTTGCGTGGTTCCGGCCTAATGATCTACGCCTTAAGGCCCAAATTAAACCGAAAGTGTTATTAAAGGTTAACCTGCACTTGACTGTACAATTACTGACTACCTAATGATTCTCCTTAGCAGCTAAGTTAAATTAAATACCTTCCTAAAATCATCACATACCTTATTTTACTATTTTTTTTAAACAATAGGAAAGACATACTGTCCTGTATATTTTTGTTGCTAAGTCTGTTCCTTTTTTTAGTTATGATGAGGCCAGTTTTTGAAAATGCCACTTCGCTTTGCACACTCGTGCTCGGAACAGATAAAATTTCGAATGCCAGCTTAGTTGAGTTGGGCAATGTAGATTGTTTATTTTTCCACCACAATATCACATCTGTGTTATCAGGTTCCATGGATAACCCACTAAAACCACTGTACATCCCCTTCACGTGCCGCTAGGGTGACTAGGATCACCGGTTTGGCAATCAACAGTATTAACCCTAGCGGCTAGGCGAAAATGACTATCGATCTCATCTATAGATCTATCAGATTGTTGTTTATATATCGAAGAAAAGAAAGATTTTTTGGACCGAATTTTAGGTCCTTGATTTTCTATCTGATCTTTTCGAGAAGGCGATGAATAATATTCATTTTGATACATTTGTTTTAATTTTCTTAAAGGTTCTGCATTACTTTTATTCAAGAAATAATTATTATTCAGACGCGGATCTAATATGGTAGCTATTTCTGCAAGATCAGTTTTTATCAGTGAAGAGTATTCATTTAATTTCGAAATCATTGCGTTTACGGATTTTTTTAATGAATTTACATTTTACAATTGTTGCATGTGATCCAATAACGAGTCTATGACTGGAATAACATACTATATACTAGGATATTTATGTATAGATAACATTACTGTGGCTTCACTTAGCCAATCGGCTGTAAAAAGCAATGAATACTTTTACATCATTGAAGTCTATTTTCAGAACAAATAAAGTCCATTGAAAAAGCTCTTTCTAACATTAGAAATGTAGAATTGCAACGTGTTGGAACATCTTTTATGAGATCTATTTTCTTGACATTTTGTGAAATACAGCATTCTTCGTATGTTTGCTTTCTTTTAGGCGATAAAGTTATAAAATTTCACTAGCTTTGATACTGCAGATATGGTCGAGTCTACTTCATCTTTTCGTAACCACCAATTAGTACATGGGCCAGGCATCTTACATGTAATATACTCTTCATGAAACAGTGTTAGAAGCCGGATACATTTTGTGTTTGTTGCATTATTGTCAGTAGTAATGGAGATTATTTTGTCCTTCAGCGAATAATCAGAAAATATTTGCGTAATCTTTAACAAGACTTGTTCACTTTTATGAGGGTATGGTATAAGATCAAATTCAATCACAATAGAAATCAGCTGCCCCTCATTGGTTACAAAATGTGCAGTAACTACGTATATATAAGGCTTATTCGTAACTGACGTCCAGAAATCAACAGTTAGAAAGCTTATATTTTAAAGACTTGATCAAATGAATAGCGTATGTTTTTTCTCTTTATACTAGTTTTGAATACCTTTGGTTAATTTGTAACGACTGGGTAGGGTATAATTTCCATTTAAAGCAGATATAAGCTTCTGAAAATGTTCCTCTTCAACGATATGAAATGAATGATAACCGTGAATAGTTTTACGTGTTTCTACGCAACTGTTGTTTCGATCGCTTGGGTCTGAACCCATACTGGCGATCATGGAGCAGCGAGTGATCCTCTAGGTAGGGAATGAGCTGAGAATTAATTATCTGCTCAAACACCTTGCACAGCACAGAAGTTACAGCGATGGGTCGATAGAAGTACTCGTACTAGCAATGCTTGCATTCTGTGCTCGTATGCCGTGTTGTATGTTTTTTCAGTATGGATGTAGATGTGTTATTTGAAAATGATCCCATTTCCCATTTGAGTGTTATCACGCTGAGATAAATCCATTGACTCCGCACTTAATTCCATCGTATTTTGCTCATTTTCACTTCTACCATTAACAATATCGCAATCGTTTTCCATGTTATACTCGTAAATGTAAAACAACAAGGAAAATAATAGAAAATACACAATATATAACTGTTTCTGCTTGTTCACTCACAGGACTTGCTTATACGACCAAAGTCAACAGATAAGTAATACTCACCGTACCGCCACAACTCCTAACATTTTTATTTATCACAATTCATTCATCTACCCGCATTTAAAAATTACAACTCGGACGAACAGGTACGTAAAATCACTAAATAAATAATTTAATATTTAGTTTTCGTTCTGACTCTTTCCTCCTGAAACATTTTTTGTTTGCCACTTTTGCGCTATTGAACTACGTGTATACCCGACGATACGCTTATATGCCGACTGTACTCGGAAGAGGAAGGAGGATGAAGACCGCTGTACTTCAATTCTTTATCCTTTGGGTTTACCCACAGATTTCTTTTTTCAATAGTCAATGTTGATTGAGCTCTTCACTCGCCCGGGAAAGTATGGCCGGTAACAAACTTTCACATTCTACTACTCGTACTAAGTTTTACGGGGTCTTGGTTAACTGGAATGAAATGTCGGCAACTAAAATAAAATTAAAAGTAAAAAGCCTTTTTAAAAAACAAGCTTCAATGCGCTAAAAAGAAAAAAAAAAGCTTTTATTTTTAACTTTTTACTATCAACCTATAACGCCATTACACCATTTATCTATACTAATCTATACTAATATTATAAAGACGAAAACTTTGTATTTTTGAATTTTTGTTTGTAACGAAGAAACTCAAAAACTCCTGGACCGATTTAAAAAACTCTTTCACCATTAGAATGCTACATTAGCGCTGAGTAACATAGGCTATATTTATAACAAAAAAATGCTTAATGATAAATAAATAGAAATACGATTTGTTTGTTTTGTTGTCATAGAAACTGTCAAAGCGGTACGAAGTCCGCCGGGTCAACTAGTATGATATAAAAGCTTGTCGCGAGATTCAAGTACTCGTATTTACTTACTTAGATTGAAAGTTTTAATTGTAAAAATCAATTACATTAAGTCGTTTAACTTGTTTATCTACACAAGTAAATCTCGCGAAAGTAATCCTTATTATATTTTAAGATCAATGCTGCATAATAAATAATATACATATTCAGTGTGCGGGAATTAAAAGAATGTTATTTCCATTCCATGCATTATTGTCATCGACATAAACATTTGACGAAAAGGTGTGACTGGTTGTACACAGCCTCACATTATTTTGCGTTACATAAAATATTTAAGCAACAACAACTTCGAGATCCCTACAAAATAAGGTAGTGTATAGCCTTAACTGCCCTCCGTCCATCGCCGTGACATAATAAAATATGGGAATAACCTGTGGCATCAAAACCTGTAGAGCAAAACGTAGAGCTCCATATGATAAACAGCCTGAGCGAAACGGGTAGGTAATCCTTCATTGCGATAACTCCGTTACAACCAGTTACTAAGTAATGGGAACCACTTGTAGCGCGTAAGTCGCCTAACATAACTGCGTGCTACTTGTAGGAGGTGTGAGTAAGTACTTACTATATGCATTTTTAAGTAACCGCTTAGCCGTGGTTAACGCGCCCGGTCTGCAATTGCTGAGGTCAAGCAACTTTCGCAAAGGCCGGTCATCGGATGGGTGACCAACAATTTACTATCTCGAGCTCCTCCGTGCTCCGAAAGGCTCGTAAAGCCGTTGGGCCCGGCTGCATTAGCAGTAGTTAACAACCACAAATCCGCACTGGGCCTGCGTGGTGGTTTATGTTCCGTTCTGCCTGTAAGGCTCATGCCCCAGCAGTGGGAGCACAAAATGAGCTGGTGATAATTATTATTATTAATTATTATTAATTATTATTATTAAATTCCCCATACAAAATTAGTATTGCCGCGCGGCATCAAATAAATATGGACGACGACCTTTCAAATAAAACATATGACACTTGTCACTTACGGACGGCGCACCCTTAAGTTATAATTGCCAACTATGACGTCACTATTGTGTTCCGTCAATTAAGTGTTTATTTAAAACCTTTGTAGGTTACAGAAATGCACGCATAGGTTATATAATAGGCGAATGTTGTTACTTGATGTAGTTTGTACGTTTAACGATCTGAAATATTTTTTTGTATTTAAAACTTTTAAAAAAAAAATTGCAACAAACTTGGTTTGTCACCAGAAGGGGTTGCTTTAATGCTATACAAACAACAAATTGTTAATATACTATTTATAATCGCATATCCCAAGTATGGACTTTGTAAAGAATGGGAATATTTCACGCTTTGAGTACGGACGACGCCTATATCAACCCATCAAAACTGTCAAATTGCTTCAATACATTTTCAACCATATAACTAAGGCATAAAGTTGAAAGTCTATTGATGAAATTTGACTGTTTGTAGTAGGTTGATGTGCATGCGCGTGTACGTCACTACAGAATACCGAAGTTTCGTAGCAACCTGTAGTGCGCTATGAAAAAAGTTTTTATTAGTCCCGACTTGGTCTGCCAAGTACATGGAATAGACAAGTTTACGTTGTAATAAAAACTAGGTACCTACAGAAATCACCTGTAGCGTACCAACTTGTAGCCTAACTACTTATAATAGGTGTTGTGCTCACAGTCTGAGCAACAACAGGTGGCAAGTGCTAGTTTAGTTTGCCATTCGATTACGTTAACGAAAATTAAATTCTGTATGGCATTAATTCTCTTTGTTTGACTGGTGTCAAACTGAATTATCTAATTTGAATGAATTAATTGACTAATTGAAGCAGCGCCCTCTGGTGGAGGCGCTGCTTCAATGCTATACAAATTCTCGTTTTCGTTACAATGATCGAATAATAATTGATTTTACATTCTACAAGCAGTTTGTGGTTGGTAAAAATAATTCTATAATGCGGCGTAGCACGCTACTACGCGACTACGGTGCTGCGGCCTCTCGTAGCTGTGCTACGACAAGACAGACCGCCATCATGGAAGATAGGATTTTAAGTAGGTACAAATTCTCTAAAATCTCTTTAAAGCAGGCACACTAGTCGTGTTTTATCATCAGCGTGATAAATTATTCTAATAATCACTTTTAAAAATATAGTGATTTTGGTATTTTTTATTCCCCCCGTTGTTGCCAGGAGACGCTGTAACGTAACGAAGTGAAATTAATCAGAATATTAAATTAAACGGACTAGACACTCAGCATTCCTTTGTGGTCCTAGTCTGTTGTAGTACAATACATTTATAGCTTGCAACCTGTAGCTTGGCTTGTGTCTCCCTGTTTTAATTGTAATTGTGCCACTGCGAGCTAGGACAATGGCCTCTTGTCGCCTTGAGTCCGTCACAGTTGATTAATAGCTCGCAGCTCGGGCCTCATTTCTGCTACTTTAAAATTTCTTTATCTGTGTCTTAATAGCATGATTCTAGTCCAAATGTCAGAATAAGACAAGATTTAAAAAATAGCAGAATCGAACTCTCGAACCTGGGATTTTAAAAATTCCTCAGTTGTGTCTCAGTGGGCTGATTCACACGATTGTTCGAAGCCTTGTATTGTTACATAGCACTTAGCGCGGTACAGCTGTCCGTCTTCATTGCATGTGTAGGTGTAGGAGCGTTTTAGTTGTAATTCAATAACCTCTCGCTATACGAGTAGTGTGTCGGTAGCCTGATTTCGACATTGGGATAGTAGGAAAACTGTCAATGTAAGGCCACCGACACACGATTGGGGATTTAGAAAATAACAGAAACGAGGCCGTGATTTTAGGCCTCAAAAGAATTACTAGGTCAGGTCAAACAAAAGAAATATGTCTGTTTAAAAGTTATTTAAGTTTAAGTAGGTTTATTAATACGTTTTGGACAGTACGGTGTTCATAAGATGACAGCCATTAAAACCCACCAAACCCGCATTAGGTTAGGGTGGTGGACCTGAGCCCAGCTGTGGGACAGAAGCATCAGCTCATAAACGATCCACAGCAGGATCCTCCATTGATGACGAGAGTTCATAATCCGAATGTCTAAAAGATACGAAATACTTCAACAGATTTTAATTAAAGTTTACACACACACATGATAACGACGTGAGTGTGTGTTAATTAACATCTAGCTAGCTAGACCGTCTAGTCTGTTTTAATTGAGTTATGGGAAAGCGGGGAAGCAATTCACTTTATGTATTTTTGGCAGAGGCAGTTAAAGGTTCCGAGAAATTTGCCTACAGGCTAACTACCAATAGATAATTTTTTCAACACTTGGTCTTTTTTCAAAATGTATTTTTGTTCGCAACAAAATTTGCGTAAAATTATTTAAAAACATAATCATATCAATAGGTGTTAGCCTGTAGGCAAACTTCTCGTCCCTACGTTAATAGGGTAGGATAGTGGCACCCACAGAACACAAGATGGAGGCACTAATATTCGACACTCTAAACCCAGTTCGACACAGTTTTCGTCGGCAAGAACAAACATTGGTTTTCAATAACCGCCTCTGTGGTCTAGTGGTTATGACCACCGATTTAGACCCAGAGGTCCCGGGTTCGATTCCCAGCGGGAAGTACATGTTTGTGTACTCGTATGGTAGGGCTGGTTTGTCAGCCTGGCTAGCTACCACCATCTTATCTAAATATGTCGTTATAACATCAATGTTTGTAGCATTGTTGTGTTCCGGCAGCTAGAGATGAGATAGCCAGTGCCTCACTAGTTGAGGGTCCCGGGTGAAGTGCGCTTCCATCATTAACCTTATCATGATGATATCAAGGCATTGTGCTTACCCGTAAAATATAAAAAAATATACAAAAAAAAAATGTTTTTTTACGGAATGTTAGCTAGGAAGCAAGTGGTTTGTATTCCATTGTTGCTACAGGCTAAAATTAGTTGCTGACCCCAATTTTTAATGAACCCTTTCACAGTCAGAGAGTCAACTACTACGACTAGAAACAAAACTTATAGATAAGACTTTTATCTGACACATACAACTTAGAAGTGGAGAAACTAATGTTGCCAATTTGTTATCAGACCGAGTTTTACCGAAGTTTAATCATAATTCGTTTTTTTTTTTCTTTCCAATACACAACGGTTAAACCCCTCGACAGTTAATCGAGCTCAGGACCCTACAGTAACACTTTTTTATTCCAACAAAAGTAACATTTTAGTCAGCAATCAGTATCGAGCGAATGCTCTAAGCGAGCGACTGACCAATACAGCACCGTCACATATGTAAATATCCTACATATATCTACTCTGTGGCACCGAGTCATAATAGCGTTACTTGAAGTTGACAAGCTCAAGTTAAACTATTTAGTTGGTTTGACAAGGAGTTTCACCAAAGTTCTTCCCGTAATAACACGTGTTGTGAGACCACATGAGTAGATATATGTATTCACTATATCTATATTCCTCTCATGTGGTGATTTTTTTTAACATGTAGGTAAGTAATTATTTTTTGTTGTAGTGTGTGCCAATAAATTTATATTCTTTCTTCTTTCTGGTTAGGGTGTAGCAAAGGGGGTCCGAGACGTAGCCGATTTTTCGATCATGTTTTGTATGGAGCTAGGACTTGTAGAATTATTTATTAATATTAGACAAAAAAAAATCAAAAAAAAATAAAAACCAAAAAATTTAAATCTCTTTTCGTTAAGTAAGTATGTTTTTTGGCATTTCGTGAAAAAAACAAATTGTGTTATTTTTTGGGGCCCCCTTTTCTACACCCGGACCTTCTTTCTTTCTTTCTTTCACATACCGTAAAATGGGGTGAATAACAACATTATTTTTAATTGACTAGTTCATATTCTTGTCAATTTGTATTGAATTTTATAGATAATACAAAGACTACATGAGTTACGATCGCCTCTATCGTATTTATTCACCCCAGAAGGAGTTATATTGAAATAAAGCAACTCTTTGACTAAAATATTCCTTGTTAACTATGAACTACACCTCATACGGGGTCACTAGAAACGGTATATGGGGTGAAAAATAACACCTTTGAAATCAAAAGATAATATTTGTAGTTTGTACATTTAAAAAATAATACCTTGATAAAGATTGCATGCGAACCTAAGCTATAAAGCAATTTATGACACTTTTTGTATAGCTTTTAATAACATTAATACTGTTGTAAATAACCCCCTCTGCTGTTGCAAATAACCCCATCAGTAGCAGATAATTGCAAAGTTAATCACCACCAAATCTAGTTGAAACTGGTCAACTGACTTTGACTGAAATACCGCGAAAATGGCAACTGTCAAAGGAAAGCATTGCAAACTTTAAGAAAATGAAGTTCGTTCAAAAACATTAAAGCACGTTTTATGATTAAGCGTAATAAAAAAGGTCGTTCTAAATGTTAATTTTTTTTTCTTAAAAATGTTGTAATACATCCGCAGTTGCATTTCACCCCATTTTACAGTACTCCTAAATAAACGAGAAACATTTTATACAATTGAGTGGTCGAGCTTGATCCTCTTGGACGCAATAAACGGACCGGGAATACAGGAGCACCGTCTTCCTAATCCTGCGTGGAGCAGGCTTATCCCCATCCCACGACTAAATGAAACCCGCCAATGTTATTAACTCTTGAGCGATCCCATTACAGCGCGCCACCGAGCTGTGTTCCAATCCGGTAAAATGTCGTATTGTTGGTTGGCTACCTATGTGGTAGCGATGTTCATTTAAAAATATATCGACATTTTTCCGATATGATGTAACGATATTTTTCTTATATTATAATGATATTATGTTGAAAGGTTGTATTGATATCGATATCTTGATATATTAATTATGATATACGATTTTTTCGATATATCGTATGTAAGTTGTAGTTATTTATTCAGTACCAAAGTTTAAAAGGAAGAATAAGAATTTTTAAAAGTAGACAGTTTTGTTTCTAACGCCACTTTACTTTGTAAAGTTGATCGCTGATTGGCCATATCCCGCTTGCAACGTGAACTATTGATTAAATTTCGATACGATAATCTACGCATCAAACTAAAAACATTAATGTTTGCTATAAATCGATTGCTCATATATCGATGTTTGATTTAAAATATCGATTTGTTATATATCGTTATTTGATGATTCGATAATATCGTTTGATTGAATATATCAAAACGCCAATATCGATATTTTTAAATATCGATATATCGACCATCCCTACTACGCGGGGTGAGTTTTCATTGCGGCGAGCGGAGCGAAGAGGACACGTGCACAAACCATATTGGTGGAAATACATATTGAAGTTTTCACCTTTTTGCATCGCTACGGTACACAATTATTAATAACCAATGTTTACAATAGTCGTGTGTTTAATTGCTTTTTTAATATATATATTTTTATTTTCAGTATATTTTTTAAAATTGTATTTTATTTAAATTGTGCGCATGTTTTGTTGCAAATAAATGAATTATCTATCTATGCTTATCTGGTCTTAATGGAGTTCAGTTTTTTAAATGGATATACTGGGGTGTCCCAGAAGTAAAGAGACAAAATTATGATAACAATATTTAATATAAAATAATCTGATAGCATAAGTTTTTGGAATGCAAATAAAAGTAAAACTAATTTATTTTCAATATCTATATCAAAGGATGATGAGTCAAAATGGGCGTAAGTCCAACAGGGTTAGCTTTGCTTTCAAAAGAAAGCTTATTATTAATACATAAAATATTATTATGAAAATAAGTGTCAAAGTCACCGGAGAATTGAGATATTGGTAATCGAAAATTCTGTAATATTTCGACGATTATTCAACGTTTTTTAAGTAAAAAAAATACATACAGATACATACAATACAACAATACATGCAGATAAAATGTATGCTTTTGTTTATCGACTAATTCACGTCACGAACCATTAGCCGGGTAGTCACAAAATACGTTCAGGGTGGGGGTAGGTGTATTTTTCTCGAAACTGCGTCAGCGCCGGTACGCTTCCCTCTTTTGTTCGCTGCTCACTTGTTGTTTCGCGTAGGAAATCTTAATTTTTCGCTATCATCAGTTCTTTTTGACCCCTGCTAACGTTTATGGACTACCGTGTGCATGTCATTGGATTGGATTGCTTGTTGATTTTAATAATTGTGATGGAAGAACGTTGTTGTGTTATGTGTCCACGATCTGTCTATCGACAAAGGCGACACGCATTGGAGGAAAACATTCCTAAGTATCGACCTGAATTGGCAGCATATATTTAGACGGGAACATGCTTTGCTTTTTTTTTTGCTTTAAGTCACATTTACTGTACGTGCCTGACAGGAAGAAGGACTGTTGGAACCTGTGCTCATGTCATTTCCGTGATATGGTGCCTCGGTTTAGGACGGCATGAGCCTTTTAATGCCCACGCACATCATTTATTAGAAGTGATAATAGACGAAGAGGTCCGTTAACAATAAAACGATTTGAATTGTATTTTTTGGGTTTTATTCCACTACACTTGAAAAACACATGCCAACCCAGGGGAAATTGATAGTATTATTATTGAAAATATAATAACTATATCATGTCCTAACCACTGGCCCTAGTTACATTACTGTTGGTCTTACGCCCAAGTTTCATAGATATTTGCCCGTCATCCTTTTCTCCAGCGATTCCTTTGTATCCAATTTTTCTCAAATTAATAGCAGCACGCTTCATGACCGCTTTTCCAGATGTAGCTGCTACTTTTTTGGCCAATCTGGTCCATTTTTTAAAATACTTTGCCTTTGGTTTGATTTTTTCGTTATAATCAACAACTCAGACCGGTTGCGTGGAAATATTGTTTCCCAGGAACATCGCTTGGGTCAACCGGTACGTATGTCTCATCCATCATCAATGACAACATTTTTTTTAAAAGTTTTTTCGTTAGCTAGTTTACTAGTAGTAAAAGTTTATCCTCCGCAACTCTCACCGATGTTGAACATGCCTGTGCAAAACTTTTTTTACTCGATTTAAATTTCTACATGTAGATACAGTACGAGGTCTGCCCGGAATCTTTTTGAAATCGGTCTCTTCTGTTTCCTCATAACGTGTTATTATTCTGTACAGACTAGTTCTTCTTGCTCCCTCTTGTATAAAATGGCGTACTGTGTCCGATTTCCCATGACACAAATAGTATTGAATAACTCTCTTTGAAAACAATTCTTGTTCAGCTCGCTTCATTTAAAAAAAATGTAATCACGATTTTAAATTCCGCCTATTTCGACAGATATGTTATCTATGGTTTCCATGATAACCACTTTTTCTATGGCCAGTTTGATTTTGAGAATTGTCTCTTTACTTCTGGGACACCCTTTAGTCCCGTTTATCCACCTTGAAAGCTAAAGCTAAATAATATGCTTGTATAAAGTAGATATATTATAAGGTATGCAGTTCACGACAGTAGTCTAACGAAGCTATATCCAGAGCATCTATCCGTTCGGCTATCGACGCTTTGGTGACTTAAGAACGGGTATAGTAACGCTAGAACAGAGCGATTGTCTTTGCTGTACAGCCACCTAGATAACCGGCATATCGCATAAAGAATAGAAATAAAATATAATGATTTTCGTATGGCTTTAACATAAACAAGCTTTGTAAATGTGAATCCCATACGTTTATTAATCTATTCTATTTCTATTCTACTACCGTTATGCCACTTGTCTAGAGGGGCAGATCCACTCGTCTCCACCTCAGTGAAAACACCCACTTCTTTTCACACCTCCGCTTTACTCATCTCCACTCGTGTCCGCCTCAGTGGAAATCGTGTAATGCTCCCTGGCCGGACCACCATTAAGACTTACTTACTCAGATGCCTTATTGAGGAATAAAGGCTACCTTCAGTCTACTTTTCAATACCTACTTCAATATTTTAAGTACCTCAAAAGATTTTGAAATATTTTATAAATAAAGTGGTCCGGCCGTAGAGCAGTACTCCCTGGCCGCGCCATCTTGAGTTCAAACAATTCTTACAGATTTCCATAAAAGTCATTGACCTCATATTTAGTACCTAGTTTCTACCTTACATAAAGCACGTTAAGTCCAACAAATCTCAAAAGGTTTAGAATTTAAAAGACATCAAAATGTGGTCCGACTGGAGAGCATACTCTGCAGCCGACCAACTTATTAATTTGTTAATGCCAACTATGCATACAAGAGGTGTATTTAGAGAATGTGGTAAGTTTCTAGTGTTGATTGCGCGTATGGTATTGAACCAAAATATAAATACTTATCGCATTGCGGTACGATTTTCGAAACTCACCTGTGATTTTAAAGTTACCAATAACAACACATATAGAAATGCCAGCGTATAAATAGTCACCGAGTAGGTACTTCGGATAAAGGAGCGCTAACGTAATTGATATGCATGAAAAACCTTTTTGTCACCGCACCGACTGGTCCAAAAATCAGCCTTATGTGTTAGAAAAGCTATTCTTAAGTGAGAGTTGTTACTAAGGGAAAATAACTTTTTTATTTGTATTACCAATGTTTGAAGGAATAGCAAACATAAATGAGAGAAATACATTACTGGACTTTATTAAGCCCGGCCATTCGGTCTTAAAACGTTCAGAATTGCGTCTTAGCAGCCTGATTTCGCTAATTGGAGTATGAGGGAAATCTGAATAAGGGATACTATGACACGATTGTATAGACGTTTTAAAACCCCCCGCTGGGAATCGAACCCGGGATCTCTGGGTCTAAACCGGTGGTCTTAACCATTAGACCACAGTGGCGGTTGTTCAGGGTATTTGAATCATAATTAATAACGTTTCTATATTCATCAGTAACGTGTATTAAGGGATTCCCAAGCGAATTGGTATGCTAATGTACCAGCACGTTGCGTGAATATGTATGTACTGTAACGAACACCGAAGCTAATCTAACCTAATCAATAGTTCATTGATTGGTTATTAATATTCAAGCTAGTAAGTAAATAGTCAAGGAATAATAATAGCCGAGGACAGGGCGCTGTGGCGCTCATTAGGGGAGGCCCATGTCCAGCAGTGGACTAATATGGGCCGATGATGATGATGATGAAATAAATAGTCATATATAGTAAATAATATGCTAGAGCTCGATGGAGCAGTGGCTAACGTGCGCGGTCTGCGAGTGCTGAGGTTAAGCAGCAAACACCGGTCATCGGATTGGTGACCAAAAATTTATCATGTCGAACTCCTACGTGCTTTGGAAGGGACGTAAAGCCGTTGGTCTCGGCTGCATTAGTAGTCGTTAACAACCACCAATCCCCACTGGGCCCGCGTGGTGGTTCATGGCCCGTTCTCCTAACCATCTATAGGGAAGGCTCGTGTCCCAGCAATGTGGACATTAAATGAGCTGATGATGAAGCAACTAGCCTATATTTATATATAATATATATATTATATATATATATAAGTAGACATACAGAGTACATACAGAGAGTGTCGTTGAGTCATAAAAAGAATATTTATCCCAAAATTTGTCAGAAAAATTGCAAGTACACACAGAGCCTAAATTTATATAGTAGTATAGATTTAATAAGTCCACAACGCATGCCGTGGCTGTCTTTAATTGAAAACTATACTTAGATAAGGCTTATGTTTGTAACAGTATCCTTGTTTTTGCTAGTATATGTTTTTGTTGACTGTCCAAATCCTATTAATATTATAAACGCGAAAGTTTGCAACCTCTTTTCGAAGTTTAATATAAGCCTTACACATCCTATTATTATTATAAACGCGAAAGTTGGATGTTTGTTACTCTTTCACGTAAAAACTACTGAATGGATTTGGATGAAGTTCGGCATACAGATAGTTTATAATCGGGAATAACACATAGAGTACTTTTTATCCCGATATTCTCACGGGAACGGGAACCACGCGGGTGAAACCGGGAACCACGCGGGAAAAACCGCGAGCGGCTACTAGTAATAAATAAATAAATAAATACACACAGCTGGAAAAAGGTCTCCATCATTGAAATAAAGTCATCGCTACAATTGATGGGTAATGGCCTAATCACCACGTTTGCCAAATGCGGGTTGGTGATCACAAACCCGGGCTATGCATCGGCTTTTTTGAAACACGCTTTGCCCGACCTAGTTCCGGTTTTCATGCCGAGCGTTTCGCCACTCGACCACTTAGGCGATTAGCTTAGAGCTCACGCTAACTTCAGTCTCAATAAAAATTTTAATGAATCAATTTAAAAACATCACATGAGAATGGAACGTATAAAGTGGATATTCCTGAAGAGCTTATTTTGCCGACAAATAAAAGTGTAGGGCGATATTAACCCGTTAGCGGCGGCAAGGCGCCGTACAACGCAAGGCATGATAAATGCAGCCGCCTTTAGATTTCCTATTTGCTTTTTCCTGTTTTTATTCTACGCTCGAGCTCTCGAGCTCTGAATTCTGAAGTGAAATGCATTAATGTTAGGAATTCATTGAATTGCCAATGTGTGCTGAAAAATTCAAAAGCTAAGTAAGTGGTTTTAATTAAAAATAAACAAAGTTAGTGAATGTAACATGAAAGGAATTCGTTTGTGTGCAGTGCCGTAGATATAATGGTATAGAACATGGGACAAAGGAAAAAAACAATGGCTGTTTCGATTTAGGCAAGTGTTGAATTTACACGAGCGGGACTTGAAACCGCCGCAGAACAATTCAAACCGCCTCTTTGGTCTAGTGGCTAAGACCACCGGTTTAGACCCAGGTTCGATTCCCAGCGGGAGATACATGTTTGTGTAGTCGGTTTGGTTGGTGGTAGGACTTGTTTGTCCGCCTAGCTAGCTACCACCATCTTATCTAAATAGGTCGCCATAACATCAATGTTTGTAGCATTGTTGTTTTCCGGCAGCTATAGATAAAAAAGCCAGTGTCTCACTAGTTGAGGGTACGGATGAAGTGTGCTTCCACCAAATTGCCTTATCATCCCTTAACACCAGTTGAGATCAATTCACTGTACTTACCCAAAAATATTTAAAAAACCAAGTTAGGTGATGCGCTGTCAATTATGCTATCGTGATTTATATCCATAATTACAATTGCTTTTTCATCCCATTGTTGGTCACAGTTAGGGCCAAAGCCTTTCACCCCTCTCTATCCTATTAAACGATTAAACGGCAGAGGAATTTCAATCACATTCATTGCAATGTAATTTGATTTCCGTGCTGCCTGCAATATCGGGGATTATCTACAGCGACGCTCACGTTAAAGCTATGTAAAATGGACAAAATGGTGAAACAAATAGGAAATAGAGTAAAAAGCGGAATCGCAATCGTCCCGGGGAGGTCGCCCTAACATCAAATAAACAACTTGTTGGCTTCACATGGATGTCCGGTGAAATTGATTTGGCCGAATTCGATTTCCCCGAAGCATTCGATTAACTAAAGCCGTGCTGCAAACGTTTCTGCCGGTTTCTACAGCCGTATTGGCAGGTTTGGCCAATGTTACCAGCTCGACGAGCAGCCGACAAATTTATTGAACATTCATAGCGAGGTGTTAACTGAAAATACTCTGCATTCAATTTCGATATGAAATATCCACTGAATTTGAAATATTATTTAGAAAATTTTTAGCTGATGGAATAAAAGCGGTACTTAGTATCAATAACTGATTAGAGAACGATGGTGATTTCTTATTTATGCTAATCACAGCTATGTTTTAGACATAACTACCACAACATGCTTTTAAGAAAAACTGGCCCTGATTTTTATAGCGCAATATGTTACTCTAAATGATGTCATAAGAAGTTTAATACCACCTTTCATAAAAGTTCACAACGCCGAGTTTCATGCAATTGTTGAACCAGAAGCTCCCAAACGCGAGCTGGCATCCCCAAGATAAACACATCACACGAAATGCAGGATTGTTTTACTGGAGCAGCGCAAAGTTCCATTGTAGTTGATCCACTTTGCGCCAAACTATTCTTTGTCGGCGCCATGTCGCAGTCCCTAAGTTTGAAGGGGAACACGAAACAAATGCGAATCGTTGTCATATTTTGTGCTATCCTCTTGGGAAAAGCAGTTCAATATTACGGTACGAACAAAACTTTAAAAGGAAAGGCAAGTTAAGTTGTTTCAACATAAGATACGTTGGTAGTCATTCTTTGGAGTTAAAAACTATGCGTATGGATATGTTTGTGCAAACAAAATCAATAAAAAAAATATTATTTAAATAAATTGGGTATATATCGGGTCGCCTAATTTTTTTGTACTTCTAATTGGCGTTTGTGTCATTGCCAATTAGAAGTACAAAAAATTAGGTTAGCCTAATTTTTTTTCGCATAATTTCACTCTTCATAATCGTGTTAAATAAATAAAAAAAGCCTTACCTATATATGTAAGGCTTTTTTTTCTTTTCCTAAAATAATCTTTGACAGGGGTCCGCGGAATTGTTTAAATTGTGAAAGTGGTCCGTGACTGCAAAAAGTTTAAGAGACCCATCTCTAATCTGTCGCCGATCCCAATGTTTAAAGTTTAAAGGACAAAAAGGTCGATCACTGGTTCCTGTCGAACACAGGTGGTTATGCAACCTCTTTTCGAAGTTTAATATAAGCCTTACACATCCTATTATTATTATAAACGCGAAAGTTGGATGTTTGTTACTCTTTCACGTAAAAACTACTGAATGGATTTGGGTGAAATTCGGCATACAGATAGTTTATAACCGGGAATAACACACAGGATACTTTTTATCCCGATATTCCCACGGGAACGGGAAACACGCGGGTGAAACCGGGAAACACGCGGGTGAAACCGCTAGCGGCCACTAGTTAAAAATACATTTCAACCAAAACAAAATTTATTAGTATAGTTTGGATAAAACAGTTCATTAATTCACCACATTCATTCGTAAAGAAGTGGGTGCAGTTGTCAGTGGGGAGGCGCCGTACCAGCGGTTAGCCATTAATATTAAATGTGTCGCCTTGATAATGAAGTCAATAACAAGGCAATGCATTTAATATTCATCGATAAATCTGCAAAGGTCAGCAAAGTACTTACTTTGCTGCGGTTAGCCATTATTATTAAATGTGTTGCCTTGATATTGAAGTCAATAACAAGGCAATGCATTTCATATTAATCGATAAATCTGCAAAGGCCAGCAAAGTAAGTACTTTGCTGACCTTTGCAGACATAATCCCCAAGATAAATGAAACTAAACAAGGTTAAGAGCGTTTACGCCGCACACTAGCGTCACTATTGAAAAAAAAAATCATATCTAGTAATTAGAGATAGAAAATCAAATTATGCTCAACAAACTATTTGAATGAAGTAATTTAGCATTTTTACATCACCTATTGAACACCTCACATGCTATGGTTTAGTTAAATAAGGCGTTACGGCCACTTTTAACTATAACGTCATATTTAACTAAACCATAACAACTCAGGTGTTCATTAGGTGACGTAAAAATGCTAAATTACTTCATTCAGATAGTTTGTTGAGCATATTTGATTTTCTATCTCTAATTACTAGATATGTTTTTTTTTTCATTGGCGGCGCTAGTGTGCGGCGTAAACGCTCTTAACATAAATTCTATTTTCTTTGAAATTCAACAAACAACTTCTTATCTTACATAAAAAAACCACACCATTCCATAGCAATTTTTTACACTATGAGCAATACAATTTTTTTTTTTGAGAGATATTGCTGATTGCCTCAAACGGCAATTTCAGCGTCACCGGGATTTAATAACTGGCATCCATAGAGGTCAACAAAAAATTAAATAAATAAAATTCTTGTATGGTTGGCGACGGTTAGCCAAATCACGTTACATTTTTAATGTACTCGTAGGTATATACTACTACAAGGTCAATTCAGTGGTCACAATATTGCTTCTTGGCTGAGTCATGAGTAATGGGGTATAATTTCATAACAACCGAACGTTAGTTGCTTAAAAGTTTTCACAGAAATTGTCAGCTGCCAGACAATCACGTTATTTTGCTCAGTATAGTATGCATCAGTGGCGAAGGCTAAGTCCATACAAGCCGATTCCCTTCGGCTTCCCTTTGAGAAATCCCTAAAATACCACCCCACTGATCAGTGGATCCATTATGCAGATCATAAGATGTCATTAAATATAGAAACAAGATTGTGAGGAGAAATTCATAGACAGTATTATTGTTTCATTATTTCAAAGCGTCTACAATTATTTCCGTAGCAAACCTCGTCGAGGTAAGCTATCTATCGTCGGCTTAATGTTTTGCGTCATTGCCATTTGCGTCTGGCGTGGTTGCTATGGTAATCGGAACATTGTTATTACTCTGTCTGTCTCTTTCGCACGCACGCATGCCTTTCGCTTAAAACACACTCGCCATAAGCTATTATTTTCCGGATTGCATTTTTCTCTCTCTTTCTATTTCAAGCGATTTTAACGTTGCATTTCTTTTTCTATGACGAGTAGGCGCGAATAAAATGAAATGACATTCTAGTAATAAAATTGCGAAATTAAAAAACTTTGATACTTAGAAGAAAGTACCTACATCGCGACTTTTAATTATGTTCGGCTTGTGTCGGAAAGCATTATGTCGTAAGCGAAGCGGTTCCAAATAAATTTTTGGTACGTGTCCGCCATTATCTCGTGCGTGTTTGAAAAGTGATTAGTTTTTGCAAAATTGTGAATTAGTGAGTGAGAATCTATACTTTTCGCCGGTTTTATTTTATTTTTCTGTGTATCTTATATTTGTTCATTGCGGTAAGTTTTATTTGCCATAACGGCTTTAATTCATATCGAGTGTTGTTCAACTGACTACTTACTTAACGGAGAAACTTTGTTTTCCAAACTCAGTTCAGTTTAGAAAACAAAAGGCATGTTATTCAATTAGGCCGTGCTCTTCCAATCATGACTATTAATAATTGCAAGAGGCGAGATGTATTTTTTAAACATTTTCATACATACACATACGATAAATATACGTGGATGACAGGCACTTGCAAACTGATCAAAATGTTTTGTTTTCCATGTTTATTATTATCTGATTCCAACTCAGTATAGAGCAACACAGGATTTACAGACATTAATAATTTATGTAATTCAGCCATAAGGAAAGGTTGCCGTTTTTTTAGTGTACTATTAGAAAATGAGCGTGTCACCAAATCACATATGTCAGTTTTAAGCCGCATACCACATCTAGACTAAAATCAAAGCTAAAATCTTTGATTTCCTTTTGTAACAAAGGGGGTAAGTTCGGTCAACGACCGTCTACTATTAGCTGGCCCCAGTGAAAGTGTTGTCGTAGTACAATCAAAGGTCTCATGACGTCGGCTACCACATGGCTTGCGTGACTGTGGGCGGAATCAATAATTCATAAGTTCAAGAACATTAGGGCAGCCGCTAGCAATCGAGTTATATGACGACGATTGACGTTCTGTAATTTTTCATTATCTGTGATTGAACAGTAAATATGATTGTTCTTTTATATTGCTATTGGTAGCGGATAGCTTTTGATTGGATACTAGTGGCTCGCTCACGACTTCGTCCGCTTAAGAACACCCGTATCCCATGATGGACCTCTATTGCATCGCCATCTAACGGGTCCAATTGTAAATCTAAACCATTCTCGAATCCACTTGCACACACAAAAAATCATCAAAATCGGTTCAGCCGTTTAGAGTTCAATTACAAACACACGCACAGAAGATTTATATATATATAAAGATAATAAAAACCTCATTAGAAGCTACACACGTGCCACTAGAGATCCATGATTAAAGTTTTTAGGAAAATACAGCCAAAATTCTCTAGTCTATTTCAGTTTAACGTATGGGTAATAAGCGTGCAAAAAATATGTCAGTACTTGTAGAAGGATGGCAAAAAATTACCAATAAATTGGAAATGGGTATAATATACAATATTAAAGAATTGACTATAAGTAGCTAATAAAGAAACCACGTTTTTATTCTTCTATACCTACTACATATTTATAAATAGGTAAAGATTGTGACTTTGCTTGTATGTTTGTTTGTTTGCTGTGGGTAATCTCTAGAACTACTGGTCTAATTTCAAAAAAATATTTCTTTAATATAATGCTACGTTTCTTGCTGGTAACATAGGCTATATTTTATTAAAAAAAGGAATTTTATTTTTAAAATTCTAAATCCACAGTATGTATTATAGTCGCGATCAAAGTGCTAGTCGTATAAAAAATAATCATTTTCAAACAGCCTACGATTATTAAATTGAACATTATGAAAGTTGCTTTGCTTCTACGATCATAACCCTACGAGATAGTAACTGTTAAAAGGGTCCCCAATGTACATACCTAGTCGTATATAGAATACCGCAGTCACCGACAAACATGCGAAAACGTAGGCTTGCGTTAATTTAATCCTATAGTAAACTAAAAAAATACATATATATGTTGTATATGTTCTACATATTTATATGGTTATGTGTATGTATGTGTGTATAATTATGTGTATTTATGTTTAGGTAATAAGGTAATACTGTACACTTTTTTTTTTCTTTTTTCAACGCCTCCATCTTATTTTTTATAAATCCAAGTTGCCTGGAAGATATCGCTTTTAGTGATAAGGCCGCCCTTTGTACGACTCTAATTTTAATTTTAAATTCTTTGTCATGTATGTGTTTTTTTTATGTGTACAATAAAGTATTTTATTCTATTCTATTCTATATATTAAAACAGACGTTACACAAGATACATACAAAGGAGATGTTTAATGTGTAGTAGTATATAGTACGTAAAATAAAAATATTATTGATTCGTTTGATTGTTTAACTTCAATTCGTAGGAAGGTACTTTTCATATTAAACAGACTCCCTTCAATAAAAATCTTGTCGACCGATTTAAAGAAAAAAATCCTTTGATCGTTTTTCCAAATAGTAAAAAGCTACCTGGTCCGCCTGTTCAGGGACTCGGAAAGCTTCAACAGTCCAATTTGCATTGAGTTTAATTCATTTTCGATTGACGATCTGAATAAATTCCTCTCGATAGTGGCGGAGACTCGAGTTCCTCTTCGAATACAGATGAGGGCTGAATCATTCAGATGACTACCAATATTGTGAATGTTGGACAGTCTTCATTATAATTCGAACGTAACTAGTTTCCCTGTCTATCACATGTTTAGGGATGTAAGTAATAATTAAACACGCTGTCCCATAAAATGTTATGTGACGTGATACTGAATCATCATCATCATCAGCTCATTTTTATGTCCCCACTGCTGGGAAATAATTGATACTGAATAATTGTTTTTATTTCTTTTAATTTGAAGAAAACACAATAATATTAATATAGTTTGAGAGTAATTTAAGAGTATCCCGAGTAAGTGGCGAGTTCTAGTATCGGGGGCAAGGCCTTAGATACTTTGGATTCCTGCGCTACAATGGAGTAAATAAGTATTGTTATTATTGTAAGCCGTAATTCCCACTGCAGGGCAAAGCAAACCTCCCTCCGCTTTTGCCTGTCTGTCATATAAATAAACCATTAACTTCATAAATATTCACCCCCATTTTAATGTGGTTCAACAAAAATGGCATTTCACAAATAGGTAAAACTACCAACTACCACTACGCTCTTGACATTTGGTCCTAGTCCACATACCTATATTTGGTCTGTGGGTACACGATTATTGTTTTCTTATGGGGACGTCGCCAGCCGAACGGACGATCCATCCGCGTTGTTGACCACTTCATCCTTTTCTCCCTTTTGAGGGAGATTAGGTTCATCCAGCTTTCACGGCGCCCCGTCAAATCTTTTGGTCTCTTTGTTAAATCTCGTTATCTGCTCCACCTTCAGATCCTTTAAGTCCTCTATAATAAAATAATAATAATAATAAATTTTTCCTACACTCACACCAATTATCTAGCCCAAGAGAAGCTTCTTTATGAAACTCGTTATATGGTTGCTAGACAACGGATAAACATACTTAAAATACTTAAATACATACTAATTATACACAGAAAACACCCAGACCCGAGAAAATTTAGAATAACAATATTTCCTAAATTGACCCGACCGGGGATCGCACCCGGGACCTCAGAGATGGCGACACCATGAAAACCGGTGTACAAACCACTCGATCAAGGAGGTCGTCGTCTATGTGTAATGTGTCCGATCCCCAGAGCTCCCACCTTGTCAGTGAGTACATAGGGCACTCAGCTAGTAAGTGGAGGCTGGTTTCCTCGCTTTCCATGCACTCCGGGCATATGGGATCGGTTTTAACTCCTATCACTGTCAGATGCCTGTTCAGCCGACAGTGTCCTTTTATGATTTCTATAACTAGCCTCATTATCTCTCTAGAGAGTCCCATTAGTTTGCTAGTTCTCTTATTATCCATTCCCTTGATGAAGATCTTCGACTGTCTCATACCATTCGAGGACATCCATCTTTGGTTGGTTTCCGCTGTGATGCTTTGGCCGATTACTCCCTTGGTGATATTGTGCGCTATTGGCAGCCGGGGCTCTGGTCCCACCAAGCTTTCCTCTGCCCCCTTTCAGGGCAAGTTCATCGGCCTGTTCGTTTCCCGCGTTTCCCTCGTGTCCGGGGACCCACGCTATCGTCAGGTCCGCTTTCTCAGCCAGCCTTTGTAATGATTTTTTGCATTCTTTGACGATTGCTGATGTCATTTCTTCTCTGCTTAGTGCCTTCAGCGCCGCTGGCTATCGCTGTAGATGGCCATTTTTCCTGTAATATTGAGGTTTTCGACCATCTCGGCGCATGCCATTATTGCGTATATTTCCGCCTGAAAAACACTTGCGAATCTACCTAACGGTATCGATCTGTTTATCTCTGTCCCGTCTGCGCATTTAATATGCACGCCGGATCCAGATAGCTTTTTTGAATCCCTTCTAGAGCCGTCTGTGTAGCAGGTGACGCCTTCGGTTCCTGTACTCCAGTCGTCTCTTGTTCCTATGTGTATTCTATATTTTTTGTCAAAAATCCTTTCCTTTCGTATTAGGTCGTTGGAGAGGATCATTGACAGTTTTTCTTCGTAGTTTTTACTTATACTAGCATGACCTTCGTCCGCGAAGTTCCCGGTCCATATGCCAGTGCTTCTTAGGTTGAACCATTGTTCAGTAGCTCTTTTTTTTATTTCTAAGTCCAGGGGATTTAGCCCCAGTAGGATCTCGAGCGCGGCTGTGGGTGTTGTCCTCATCGCGCCCGTGGCTCTAGTGACCACGGGCGCGATGAGGACAACACCGCTAGCCTTTGGACCTTGTCTAGTTCTGCTTTATTTTTCCCTACTGCAGCTTTGTGCCACCATACGATGGCTCCATGTAGGATCCTTGGCAGAATTATAGCCTTGTATAGCCATAGCGCCATCGCTGGTTTCATGCCCCAGGTTCTTCCTATTGCACTCTTACACTGCATCATTGCCATCTTGGCCCTTGAGCATGTGTTGCTAAAATAAAATGCATGTGTGGGTACACGTAAAAAAGTACCTAACTTTTTCTCGCTTGCAAAAATATGCTGTAATTTCTTAGTTTGAACAGAGTATTTGTTTGCGCATGAACAGGGATTAGCAAAGCACACGGATACTCGGTTTAATAAAAGTAAAAAGTATACGAATAATTAACAGACTCATTTTATGAACCCTTAAGAGCGTTTACGCCGCACACTAGCGCCACTAATGAAAAAAAAACATATCTAGTAATTAGAGATAGAAAATCAAATTATGCTCAACAAACTATTTGAATGAAGTAATTTAGCATTTTAACGTCACCTAATAAACACCTCACATGTCATGGTTTAGTTAAATAAGACGTTACGGCCATTTTTAACTATAACACCATATTTAACTAAACCATAACATGTTAGGTGTTCATTAGGTGACGTAAAAACGCTAAATTACTTCATTGAAATAGTTTGTTGAGCATTATTTGATTTTCTATCTCTAATTACTAGATATGTTTTTTTTTTCATTAGTGGCGCTAGTGTGTGGCGTAAACGGTCTTAAAGATGAGATAGAACCTTATTACTGAACTTTTAAGGCACAAAATGGCGGCACAAACACCGAAACACTATTTCAATATTCTGAAACTACAGCGCGGGTTGTTTGCTTCGTGCATACTTAGCCCTTGTTCCTGCAATATTTTAGTTTGATTAATTCTAAATTGAAAACGGAAGACAAACAATTCAGTAAAGTTTCAATATATTCCGGGAAGATATTGTATTGTATTGCCGGCGTGGCATGGGGCTTGGTGGTACTAACTGCATAGATTTAGAGACTGTCTGCTTCCAGCTGCTGTCGCGTCTCTCCTTTAAGAGGGTTGAGGGTAACATTGCGATGGATAAGTTTTGTTCAACAGTTTGGAAACAAGATTTATAAAGAAACGTGACTAATAAATATTACAATTACCTATTTATATTATATTTCACTAATTTCTTCTTGTCTGTTATTACTTTTTTTATATATATTACGGGTAAGCATTGTGCCTTCCTCTCACCAGATGTTAAGTGATGATAAGGCCAATGGAATGGCGGAATCACACTTCACCCGGAATCCTCATTTTACTGAGGCACTGGCTATCTTATCTCTAGCTGCCGAAACACAACAATGCTACAAACATTGATGTTATGGCGATATATTTGGATAAGACGGTGGTAGCTAGCCATGCGGACAAACAAGTCCTGTCACCAATCAAACTGAGTACAAAAATATGGACCTACCCCCCGCTGGGAATCGAACCCGGGACCTCTGGGTCTAAACCGGTGGTCCTAACCATTAGACCACAGAGGCGGTAAAACTTAATTGATTAAGACTCACAATGTATACATCTATGAGATGGTCCCTTAAAAGAAGTTTCTACATATAAAAGTATGCTTCTAAGGAACTTAAAATTGACACCTTTCCGTAAACCCACGTGTTACAGGTGAGTTTATATTCTTTTATTCCGATACAATATCTGAAAAAAAAAACTTTTTACCCCCCCCCTTATTTATGCTCGGTGAAGCAAACAGATCTACATTCATAAAACCGCGATGCGTACCAATGCGATAAAAAATAAAAGTTACAGTGACATGACAGATTATATCCCGGATCAGCATATAAAATTCCACCTCGGAAAACGCACATTTCCTTAGGGAGCCAACATTGTTCGTAATCCTAATTCCAGTTGGAGGCGTTTCGGAGGAAATGTGCGAAAAGTATTTCAACCACAATTTGGTTTAACGGTCTTTCCACTTTCCATACCTGCTAAGGAATTTGTTATAATAAGTTGTACTTTCTTAGGTCGTTCAACATCGAAAGCCTTATAACTCATGTATTAAAACTGTTACTGTCATTTTCTTTTTATGTAAGAAGTGGCTGAAGAGCCAGTGGGTCTGTTAGAAAGCTATCACCGACCGTCAAGAGGAATCGCAGATGAGTCGCCAGCATTTGAGAAAAGATTCTTCCTATTTATGAAAAAGTGTTCGAAATTCGAAACTGCATCCCATGACATGCGGGTCAGGTGCAATACTAAAGCTATCTTGGTTCTGTTCAACCCGCCGAAATTTATCATTTCAGACACTTAGTGACATGTTTTTTTTTCATATACGAGTATAAGCAAGTACTTAAAACATTATATAAACTAGTGGTCGCCCAGTGGTCGAAATTCGACCGTAATTTTATTAAGGCTGCACGGATTGTATCCTAAGCAATGAAAAATTAAAAAAGATAGAACGCGGCCGCTCCTCAGCGCCATTTTTGAAAATTTTAAGAAGAGTATTATTATTAAGCGTATGTGGACTTCTTGGCGGGAAAGTGAAGAGTAATGTCTGCGGTTTTGTTTTAATTTCTAAAATTTGTGTTAAGTATGTCGAATATTAATTTGAAATAATGGTAGATTGTTAACCGTTAAATGTTCGTAAGTGCGCATGAGTGTTGGCAAATGAAACAAAACTGTGCAACTTCACTTTTCAAATTCTCTCAAGAAGTCCGCCTGAAGACTTAGTAAAGCCCCACATCTTTACTGAGATACTCGAGGGGTTGGGGGTATATCATTTCTCACTTCTCATTTCTATTATCATTCATCATCATTATGTAAAGAAAGTAAATATTGTATATTTATGTATTACTTGTAAGAAAAATTACTTTGACACTGGCTAAATGTGCTAATCGCACGAAAACATCAACTAAAGAAAAAAAAAGTGTGAGTGTCAAATACATTATATGCGTGTGTGTCAAATACATGGTAGTGTGTGTAATGATTGTTTTATTGTTTTAATGTATTTTTATGCATAATTTAAAAAAATATTAACATTCGGATAACCTTCTCTATATAAACTATAAGTGTGCGAAATTTCATACTCCTCCGTCCGCGCAATTTTCGTAAAAAAGGGGTACAAAGTTTTTGCTTCACGTATTAGCAATATATAGATAAATAAATTCAAACGTCGACTTTACATTCTAAATTAACAGAAGTAAAGAACTAAGTGAGTTTCTCCTACTCCACTTAACTTCTCTAGTAACTTCTCTGACGCAATTCACAAGTAAAATTAACCGAACTATCTACTCTCATAAAGTTTGTTGAACAATACGAGTGCAGGTAAGAAATAGCCTTTCATCATACTACTTGTTACGGCAAAGCAAAAGTAAAGGAGTTCTGAAATGCACTTCAATATGAACTGAGGAAAGCTCTCAGTTTTTATTATTATTTGTAAGCACCTTTGATTCTTTATGGATTCACTTCGTGAGGTACTTTAAAGTGTTATCGATAAGACCAAACGGGGACGATTTTGTACGTTTATCTATACTAATATTATAAAGAGGAAAGCTTTGTATTTTTGTGTGTATGTTTGTAACGAATAAATTAAAAAACCACTGGACCCATTTAAAAAACTTTCCCCATTAGAATGCTATATTAGCGCTGAGTAACATAGGCTATATTTAAAAAAATATGTCCACCCGTGTTTTCATAAGTCAAAAGGCACTTGATAAAATAGTTCACAGTACAGTGACATACACATATGATTACAACCTCAGAACAATAACTATCACAACAACGCATGTGGTTTGAAACTTCAAATGAGATAATCTATATATATAAAAATCAATTGCTGTCTGTTTGTCGGGCTAAAACTCGAGAATGGCTAAACCGATTTGGCTAATTTGGATTTTGAAATATTTGTGGAAGTTCCTTCCCTGAGAAGGTTTAAGCGGTGAGAAACTGCGCAATTTCCGCATAATATGGCGCTGGCCGCAGTGGTTGACGCGCCCGGTCGAGTGCTAAGGTACAGCAACTTTCGCAGAGGCCAATCATCGGATGGGTGACTAAAAATTTATATTCTCGAGCTCATCCGTGTTTCGGAAGGCACGTAAGCCGTTGGTCCCGGCTGCATTAGCAGTCGTTAACAACCACCAATCGCCACTGGGCCCGCGTGGTGGTTTATGGTTCATTCTCCCTATCCATCTTAGGGAAGGTTCGTGTCCCAGCAGTAGGGATATAAAAATAACCTGATGATGATGTGGCGCCGGCCTAAGAAAGTAGAAGACAGAGAGAGAGAGAGAGACATGTCGCGGTTCGTGCTAAGTGGCGTGCTCTTGTAGATGCATATTTCCAGCAGTGGACTAATATAGGGTGATGATAATGATGATGATGGTGATGATGATGATGATGATGATGATGTAACATAATTAACGCACACACTGAAAGAATTTTGTTAAGAATTGCTTCAATTAATCAAATTGACCCATTCTTATAAGATATTTATTTACACATTTTTATATCCTACTTATATTATAAATGCGAAAGTTTGTGTGTATGTATGTTTGTATATTTGTTGCTTCTTCACGTTGCAACGGATGGATGAATTTGGATGAAATTACATACAGATAGTTTATAACCTGGAATAACACATTTTTACTTTTTAATTTTTTTTTTATTTATTTGGGTCAACTAACAATATCACAATAAAATAATATGTTGTTCTTATTATCTTGGGTTGGCCGTCCCAGGTATCGCTGGGAGGACGAGGTCGCTAAGGACCTGCGCGAGCTCCGCGTTGAGAACTGGCGGGAAGTGGCGCGGGATCGGGAGAAGTGGCGGCAGTTATTATCGGAGGCCAAAACCCATTTTGGGTTCATGCGCCACCCCAGTAAGTATTATCTAAAAAGTTATTATACCCATTGCGATACCAACATCGTCAACCACAGATTACATAGGATACTTTTTATCCAGATATTCCCACGGGAACGGGAACCACGCGGGTGAAACCGCGAGCGGTCGCTAGTACATATATAAAGATGTGTATAAATAAATGTCTTCTGTGCGTGTTTATGCCACTGAACTTCTTTTAAACGGCTGGACCGATTTGGAAGAAATTTTTTGTTTGTGTTCAAGTGGATTCGAAAATGGCAGATTTACAATTGGACCCGGTAGGTGGCGCTGCTATAATATGGGTCCATCATGGGATACGGGTGTTCTTAATCGGACGAAGTCGCGAGCAGGCCACTAGTACTTAAATAAAAATTAAAACTAAGTCAATACTCCTTCGTTAAAGTCATAACAAACTACCGACGAATTATAGTAATTTTTTCAAGACATTTATTTACTCCACTTTGGTAATCAGTTTATCTGATTGTCTGTTGTTCTGTAAAAATAATATAAAAAGATGAAAAGGGTTTCCAATATCCAATAAAAGCGTACTGAGCAGCTCTCTATAAATATGGCCATCGCAACGACGACGCCGACGCGACGTTCGCTCTGTTCTTCGAACGTGGTTTGCTCAAATGAAATAAATATAAGATGTTTTCAAATATTCAACTAGTTGTTTGCGTTGAGGACAAAGGGCGTATTGTACCTACGTGAATGCGTCTCGAGAGCGCGTCCCGGGGGAAGAATCTAAGAAATGTATGCAGGGGAACTTCGACCGACAAGGTGCGCGACGACGCGGCTTCCTTTTCAAAACTTTCGCTTCGTTTATTTTAAAAGATAGCTGTTTTTCAATTGTTTTGAGTAAGTTTTCCTTTGTTCAATTTATTAAGAAGAAAAAATATTATGAATGCTCTATTAACAATAAAAGTCCTATTAACCCATTTAGAAAAGCTAATACGCTTGTTTATAGGAAAGGGCTTACGTCAGTTTAGTTAAAGGCGTTTCGACGGCACAGCAACTTTGGTTGCAGAGATTATCAAGTTTTCAAAAGTTTTCGTTACTGATTGTCAGTTACAGCAACAGTTTACGGTTGAAACAATTCTAAATAAACTTTTTAAATCCATAGTCAATAGTCAGTGTTAGCCACTTGGGGAAACAAGCAACTTGACACTACTAGTTCATTTAGACTAGTTGCGGCAATTGAAAACTGATTCTATCATCGTATGCAGAAACTGAAACTGCTATCGGTCATCAAATTCGAAACTAGAGTTAAATTGTGTATGTAGGCTCTTAAGGACATATGGAAATAGCTAGTTGCGACCTGCCTGTTGCTGCAATCGGAAACAATAATTGCTCTGTCCGCAGAGCGCCTCACAGTGCTATCGGGATTGAATCACGATTTCTCGCATTCAACCCGAGCATGTAGGTATCCGTTTGGCTACTGACGCCTTGTGCATGGGTAAATGTGCGTCTAGTGCTTTGCGTAGCTTCCTGCCCCATCAAAAATGTCAATTGACATTAAAGATTCATCATCACATCACCAGCTCATTTTATGTCCCCACTGCTGGGCACGAGCCTTCCCTACGGATGGATAGGGAGAACGGGCCATAAACCACCAAGCGAGTCTAGTTACTATTGGTGGTTGTTAACGACTGCTAGTTCAGCCGGGAATAACGGCTTTACGTGCCTCCTGATGCTCGTAGGAGTTCGAGATGATAAATTTATGATCACCCATTCGATGACCGGCCTTTGCGAAAGCTGTTTAACCTTAGCAATCGCAGACCGGGCGCGTTAACCACTTCGCCATCGATCTTCTCATTAACGGTTGCTTAGCAGTCATGATTTTAAATTGTAGAAAGCCTCTAATAATGTTGTCGTAACGGCCGGCCTGACCACGGGACGGGGCGGCCGAGGCGGCGGCCCATGAACTCTCTGTTCATTGCGTGGTCGAAACGCTCACCTCACAGAGGTTAATTGGCATCACACAGCATGTATTGGGAATTTGCTCGACGCTGGTCGCTCCGTCCCATTGCCAGCCTTTTGCGAAATTACAGACGTGACAGAATAACTCTCCAATAGAAATAAATGAAATAAAACAAAAGAGGTACATATAAATGTATGACTTTGTCATAGAACCCTCATAGAACCCAATGAAAATAGATACTTTGCTGTCTGCAGTTATTTTGTATAATTAAGATTAAAACTAATCGTAAACGGTTTTGTTTTTTAAAAGAGATCCTTACGTTAGTTTTGACAAATTTATTTTCTCGTAATCATAATTATGTAAAAACAGACGCGAGCAGAAACTTCTCACAAAGTTCTTTTAGTTAGTATTGTTGGTGTAAACTTTATAAATCCTGTTTACTCGTTAAAATCGTCCAAAAGGAATGAAACCGCTTAAATATATCGTCAATGAAAGCGTAGAGGAAGATAAAATCGATGCGATCGGATAAAACACTTTGACCTGATCCGTTCCCCAAAGAATTGTATTGGGCCGTATGCTTTTGACATTTATAAACGACCTCCCAAAGATTCTGGATTGAAGAATTGCCGGTCTTGAGTCTCGTGTACGGGTGATTTATCATCATTGCTAGAATGGGAAAACTTTGACAGCCCGTGCCACTAATTATAACAAAGCTCTCATAAGTTCATAATATGCTTACAAATCTGTACTTTCTATTATTTTATTATTTTTCTTTAAATTTGTTGTGTCCTAAAAAAACTTTTAAGTGTTGCATTTTCTATTTTATGTTTAAATACTACTTTAAATAATCTTATACCAAAACCTCATTGGGTATACCAAAACCCCATTGGGTTATTCAATTAAGCATAAATTACAATTTACCATTGTTATATTTTTTGGACAGTGAATTGGTAAAGCACTATCAGAAGATGGAAACCGCATCGAAAGTGTTTCGGACACGTTTCGCAACACATTTAATCGTTATAGTGCAACGTGTCGGTGACAGGTCATTAATTTGCAAATTTGTAAACAACTACGGGCATAAAATGTCCGGTGAATTTCGTCATGAACCCCTTTAAAACTGCTCAATTGTCCGGCAATTTGCTGAACATTATTCCAATATTGATAGTCATATTTTTATTTATTAAACCCGAGCATTTTACGTTGACGACACATACAGGTATTTTGTAACGTGAAAATGAAAAGCGCTTTTTGCAAATGACATGACAAAGCATACACCTTATTAATGTCATCGGCAGTGCTAGGGTTGTAATTTGTTTCAAATGTATTGACCAATACGTGATATACTTAACAATGTTAATGTTTCCAAATTGAAGATTAATAAAATTAAAAAAAAGTACTTCTAAGCAACATCTATTTACATGATTATCTTTTTCATATAAATTAAGTAAACTTATACGTAACACGTACTAGTTGTTTAATTTTTTATAAAACATGTAGTTTTGTATAAATAGCGTTTTTCAAGGGTTTTATTTGAATTCAGTGTACGCACTATTAGCATCCTGCTTGTATGCAGATCGACAGAGAGCGCTGTTTCATGGTAATCAGCGCCTTAATCCGACCCTTCAGTTTGTGAACCGAGCTTATTTCGCTATCTCAATCGCCATCTGAATCCAGTTACGGTTTTAAGAGAGAACTGCTAAGGTCCTTTCTCAAGGTCCTAAAGTTGGTCTGTCTCCAAACGTTCAATTTATCGATCTGCCCCCCGACCGCCTTACCGATCGCTTTGACTACGCGTATAGTTTATGACGTCATCTTGCCACCTCGCATCGCCTATGAAAGCAATATCAAAAGCTAAAGGCTATAGCTTTCGATATTGCTTTCATAGGCGGCACGAAATGACAAGATGACATCATAAACCACAGACGAAGTCAAAGCGATCGGTTAGGTGGTCGGGCCCCTGGTGTCGAAGCCAGGTCGTTAGTGTACTTTGGATTAGATAACAAGCATAGTTTCTACATCGAAAGCGTTTCAATAATGTGATAACTTTAATACACAGCCCCTAGCGGCGAAGATTTCTATTATCATCATTTCCTCATATTAGATATACAGCTGTTCTAAATTCCGTATATGGAAAGCAAATTAATTTAAAACAAAAGTACGATTCAACAATTCACACAAACATCAACTCCACTGATTGGCCGTTCCATTAGATCCAGCTGACACAGCATCAAAATGCAAACATTAAAATCCTGACATAAGCCAAACGAGCCCTACATTGTTTGCTCGTCCCGCGTCGAGCGAAAAGCCCAGAATAACCGGTGAAAGCTCGAAACTGCGGGCAAAAAAAGCCACACGAACTGAGTGCGCCGTGGAAGATAAAAATTCTACGTATGGCAAGCAAACCTTTTTTGTATCGCAAATATTCGAATTGGACGCTGTACGAGTTGATACGGCCCGCTCGCTGCATGGAACGCTTTTAGATATTAGAATGATAATTCATATCGGGATATTTAACCATACTTTTTGACACTTATATTTTTCTTAAGTTTTAAATAACCTTAAGAAAAGTGCTTTTGAACCGTCCAAACATTTTTTACTTACTACCCATTCAGGATGTCTATTTTTTAGCTGTGGCGAAGACTGGGCGCAAGTGTTAAAAGGGCGTAAAGGTTGTAAGTTACTAGTCATTCTCATGTTATTGAGCATAAAGAATGCCGCCGCATGGATAACTTCTTACTATTTGAACCCTTTATTGATTATTTGACGACCTCCTTGGTCGAGTGGTTTGTAAACCGGTTTTCATGGTGTCGCCATCTCTGAGGTCTCGGGTTCGATCCCCGGTCGGGTCAATTTAGAAATTATTCTTTTTCTAAATATTGTCTCGGGTCTGGGTGTTTTCTATGTATAATAAGTATGTATTTAAGTATGCCGTGAGTCAATCAGCAATCTCTCTCAAAAAATTACCAGCTCATTTTATGTCCCCACTGCTGGAGTACAAGCCTTCCTTCATCATCATCATCATCATCATCGGCCTATATTAGTCCACTGCTGGACATAGGCCTCCCCTAATGAGCGCCATAGCGCCCTGTCCTCGGCTTGACGCATCCAGCATCTGCCTGCAGTCTTTTGCAGGTCATCATCCCAACTGGCCGGAAGGCGTCCTACACTACGTTTACCGAGTCGTGGTCTCCACTCAAGAAGACGTTTACCCCAGCCTTCCTTAACGACTGCTAATGCAGCCGGGACCAACGGCTTTACGTGCCTTCCGAAGTACGGAGGAGCTCGAGATGAAAAGTGTGTTTCAGATTTTTCGATGCAGAGCCCGGATTTGTGATCACCAACCCGCATTTGGCAAGCGTTGTGATTAAGGCGACGCAACGCTGAACAATTAATCTAATACGGAGCGTTTGCGCCCCGTATACCATAAGAAAAAATGTTTTTTTCTTTCCAGTTAAAACTACAAAAAAGTTTTAAAAAATGAACTTGCATATTGAAGTGTGTGTGTTAAGACTAATCTACTAAGAAAATTTTGATGCTTAAATCGGTTTGGTTTGCCTGTAAAATGCAAATCTATGTTTTAAAAGAGGTTACTTTGATATTTTTTTCTCTGCTATAAAAGTTAACAAATCGTGTTTCTGCAACTAGCAAAATGAAGTCAATTAAATGAGAAATCATGTCATCAAATATCACTTTCATATGTTTTGTAATTGTTGGGAAAAATCAAGATCCCCGCCACGTAAATATTCAATGCGTCTCGCCTTAATGGTGCGCCGACCAAAAAATGCCAAAAATGCAGTTACGGTTAAGTAAATATAATTGAAAATACTATCGTATTAAATGAACAAAATATATATTTAGTATCATAGGGAACGTGTTTACAATTTGTCAGAACCATAAATTCATAATACGCTATAGTTTTTTCTACAATATCATTTAAAGTTGGGCAAAAATCATGAAGACGAGTGGCGGCGTTTAGTAGATTTCTTATAGTTTATCTAAATTATTGTACCTCTGATTTTGTCTAAACAGTCATCAATGAATAAACTACAAATTGCTAGACTACATTTTCGATTCATCATTTTTTTCATACTGACCCATTTCAATGAGACACCCTGTAGAGGCTATTTATTTACTTTACTATATAATACCATTCGATTAGATAGATATCACTTAATACAACTATGCTCAATTAACACTTGTAGTTAACTGCGCTACACATGCCCTCAATTAATATTGAATACGTACGAGAGCATGTGTTGTGTCGTAATTAGTGTGCTTAATTAAAAATCGGTAATACAGTAGGCCGCTTAATCAATTTATAAATAATTCACGTACTTTCAGAGCGGATCACGTTTACCATTTTATTACACGGTCGAATGGCACTCGGATAAAGCTGTAGAATCAAAATTTATAATGGATAATATTTCGTGTTCTTACTTAGCAATTAGTTAAGAGATAAGATAGGAATCCTCAACTACTGGGGCTGGGGCCTCAGTAGTTGAGGTTGCCTCGATTCTGTTTGAAGTGCGCTTCCTACTTCGGCCTTATCATCACTTAACATAGGGTGAGATGAAGGTCATGTGCTTTGTTCATCATAATCATCATCGGTTATCTCACTTGACTGCAACGATAAACGCTGATGTGAATGCATTTAACCCTAAATCCTCAACTATGCGGAATTGCCTACCTTATCTTGTCATGTTCGGTTGGGTGAGCAGCGGCTGGATTACGTAAGGCACGAGGCTGTTAGTTAAATTGTAATTATTATCCTAAATATCTCTTTGCCATTAATTATACTCTGAATCACTAGTTAGAATAAAATAGTTAATTATAAAATTCGAAAAGTTAACTTGTAAAATTTAATGAATTTGCTTGAATTTTTACAACCACCGATACATTTATCGCTCAGCTGGGTATTTTTATCTGTCTACTAGCACTTTACGCGCGACTTTATCCACGTGGATTTGAGATTTTAAAAAGATACTTTTTTTAATAAAATGTATCTATGTATAATCTATGTTACCCACAAGGAATGTAGCATTCTACCAGTGTAAGAATTTTTGGAATTTAACCAGTAGTTTCGGAGATTACCTCCGCAAACAAACAAACAAACAAACAACTTTACCTCTTTATTACTATCTGTCTATTAAATACGCGTGTATGTGTATTAACTTAAGGGTGCGCCGTCCATAAGTGACAAGTGTCATATGTTTTATTTGAAATGTCGTCGTCCATATTTATTTGATGCCGCGCGGCCATACTAATTTTGTATGGGGAATTTAAGGTGCTTAATAAAAAATAATTATTTAAATAACCACTTTATGAATCGAAAATGTAGTCTAGCAATTTGTAGTTTATCCATTGATGTATGTTTAGACAAAATCAGAGGTACAATAATTTAGATAAACTATAAGAAATCTACTAAACGCCGCCACTCGTTTTCATGATCTTTGCCCAACTTTAAATGATATTGTAGAAAAAACTATAGCGTGTTATGAATTTATGGTTCTGACAAATTGTAAACACGTTCCCTATGATACTAAATATATATTTTGTTCATTTAATACGATAGTATTTTCAATTATATCTACTTAACCGTAACTGCATTTTTGTCATTTTTTGGTCGGCGCACCCTTAAGTAATTGTGTATTTCAGTATTGTAGCCCTACGAATATGTCTTCGATTTGAAAACTTAGCATCTGCGTGTAAAAATTTTATTATATTTGTGTGATGATAGGGATGTTGACAAGAACAATAATTAATTCCAGTACATCAAGGGTCTTACAAATAAACAAAGAATAAGCTTCGAATAGTTATTCTGTGTTTTGTCTCTTTTACTCTAATTTGAAAGGACGGTTACGTGACAGGAACAAAACACGGAATAACTATCTGGACCTTATTCCGTGTTTATTTGTACACTTAATTTTTATTTGACTTATGCATGAATTTCTGTAACCTTTTAATAAACACTCTATTGACAGAACAAAATAGTGACGTTTTATTTTTAAATACCTACTATTGAAAAAAATCGTTTTGACTTTCTAAAAGTTTGTCTATTGACTGACCAGTCAGCTACCCAATTATTTTATTATGTTAATATTAAGCCCTTAAACATTCTACCTTTACTATTATACCTCTTTTGTTAAGTATGTCAATATAATTGTGTACTATTTTATATATATAATCTTAACTATTGTAGTTAAATAATAACTTGTGGTCTACGAGTAATAAACTATTATGAAGGAGGCCAAACGCAACGTCTGAACCGACTCTCGTTCGTTGATTGTAAATCAAATATCGAGAGCTTCAAATAGTACACCCTTTTAATTAAATCGTTGATGAGTTTGCCCTGGCTATTCAATAATTCACACCTGCGCTAATGGGAATCTTTCAAAGGCGATGACCATGACATTCAAATTATTTGCTGTTGTATCAATACGTATACATTTTTGATTCAATGATTTGATTCTATCTAAAGTGTAAGCGAGTAAATGGACAACCATTTATGAATGTCATGGTCATCGCCTTTGAAAGATTCCCATTAGCGCAAAAAAAAGGTTAAAAATAGGTAGACTGCAGGTAGAAACATTGCAATTTTAACAATAAAATTGCAATGTTTTGAAATCAAAGACGTCACGTGGATACGTAAGTTAACACACACTCATGTTTAAATTTTTTGTATGGTTGTATTAGTCTACCTATTTTTAACCTTGCTATTAACAGCGCAGTGGCGTCGTCTGGTGTCGGAGGCTAAGATTCACTTCGGGTCGCTAAGTAAATAAGTAGCCTAGCTATAATGGAATGGTACTTTATTCTACCTACACGAGTACTATCATAATTAAATCTTTGTTTCAAGAACACCGCAGCACAAACCTAGTTGAAATACAAGAGTTTTCTATTCCAATTAGGGTAGAGAATCACGACGCGAGCGCGTCAGTGAAGCTCACAGAGATTATGCACGTCCAAATTATCTAGTGCCATCATTACAAATTCAAAGCGGCGTCTCAATTAACACTGGCAATCACAATAAACTGTCGCTGCCGGGGAGAACGGGGAAAAAGTAAATGGAATAATGGCGTACCCACCCTCATTTAAGGCGCTGCTACAAAACAAACGCAACAAAATCAACGCTTAGTGTGCCAACTGCCAACTGTGCCCCGCGCCACGCGGCACAATAGCAAAAACAAACTTCGACGGTAGGATGAGCGGAGGGGCACGCCGCATTGCACCAGTTGAATTTCACCCCAACTCGCCCCCGCTCCCGCCCCCGCCCCCGCCTCCAGCCCCTGACAGCCATGGGGTACTTGTTGACACTCGTGCAGATCCCGGGATTGATTTCCAAACGTGGTGCGCGTTACGCCGTTCATTCCCCGACGCTCATAATTAGAGTGGAGAGAGAAACGACTCTCTCCAATTTGTGTGCGACGCGTTTGACGGGTTGCTCTCATATCGTACTGGTGTACGTATCGTTCTTTTTCGGAAATGTCGTATGACAATTTCGTCTTTTTATATAGTATAAATTTTGCTTTCTCAATTGTCTATCGTTCCACCGTATTTGCCAGACGCATTTTATATTTCGTTTAGAACACGATTTTTGTCTCAGCGTATTAGATGGTATTTTATGTTGATATGTTTTTGTGCTTCATTTATAAAGTATACTTTTGGTAATGTTACAATCTTATGTCTTTATAATATATATTTAGAATACAAAGTTATCAATTACAAGTATAATTCTCAGGCTGTTCGCGGAATTTGCATAAATATGCTCTGAACGACCGACAATGCGACATCTTGAAGGATGATATTTGATTAATGACATGTGAAACACATTAAATAGCCAGACAGTACGACTTAGATTAAGAATTTCGTATTTAAGTATCTATTCGGTATCTATGTATCTTCGGCAACCACACTTGCCCTACTGAGCTACGGCTGCTACGAAAACTGCGGCTACGGTTGTCTACGAGTACATCCGTAGTCGCAGTGAGCTCACTCAGACGGAACATGAAGTAAGTCCGTACTTATCGTGCAGCTAAATTCTTCATAATTTCGTTCACGATCCAAAGATGTCGGGAAGAAAAGATTAGAAAACGAATACCTTATCTTTAATTTCATTCGTACTTCTTATGGACTTTTGTTTCGAAATACCTAAGAACAGTTTAGTTCAATTTAAACTTTTGTTCGAGCTTCGATCATTGTAAGCTATGTTTCCCGAATAGATTTTGGAATCATTTGGATTGCCTTGGCATCCAGCTTTAGAATTTATTATATGGAAATAGAAGCATTAGAATTAATTGGTATAATAACTTTATGGAATTAACGGAGTAAATGTAATTATTCAAATTAAAAAGTTACATCAAACTATTTTGTGCGATATACAGTTCTCAAAGTAGGTTTTGCGTATTTAAAACTAGCGGCCGCTCGCGGTTTCACCCGCGTGGTTCCCGTTCTCGTGGGAATATCGGAATAAAAATATTCTGTTTTAATCCAGGTAATAAACTATCTGTATGCCGAATTTCATTTAAATCCATTCATCCATTGCAACGTGAAGAAGCAACAAATATACAGACAGACACACACAAACTTTCGCATTTATAATGTTAATGTGATATAAAACTGAGCTCTTTGCCACTCGGCCGAGGCGTCATCTTGTATCAAAACTCATGTCAAATATAATTTAATTTCAGGTTCAAACCTAAATCGTTTGAAATGAAAGTTAGCCGTGTCGCCGTGTCGCCGTAAATTGGAAGTTGTAGAGAAACCCATATGCGATTTAGGTGCGAACTCCACTTAGCCCGATAGTTCCATCTTGTGTACCCGCCGAATCGTGTGCAGCCGGTCCGGCCGACCTGTTCTCACGGCTATACTTTGCATGTCATGCCATTCTAGCCTTTATACCTTTGTGTTAAGGATCGTTCGTCATATGACTCGAATTTTAACGTAAACAGTCCAATGTAGATTGGGCTTTATAAAGGCGGTGTAAGGTTTAAATTGTGTTAGCAGTGTATATTGCAAATAACTTAATGTAAAAAGAGGTGAGGGTCTGGTAGTACGAACTGAAATCGTAATGCGGAGAGTGTTCATAGAAATCACTTGAGACGGCATAAAATCGAATATCTGAATTATTGTTGTTGGAACACCGCGTTGGTTTAAATGTCTATTGTAATATTTTTTTTTTTTAAACTGAATACACGTCCCAACCCTGGTCTGACCAACCAAAGTCGCCGGAAGCCGAAAGAAGTTAAAAAACATCATATAAATAAACTAAAAAAAAAATCTGTCACAGCATTTTTAATTTAAAAATCGTATACTTTTATTTGTTTATTTTCAAAAATATATGTCTTGTATTTTATGTAATATGTTAAAGGCAGAGCCCCGCTATAATGTTAGTAACCGAGTATCTAACACCCGGCGCGCAGCCGAGCGACTTATCGACTCTACTCTCCCGCGTGACCTATCAAGAGCTCTCCATGCCTCTCCATCGCGCCTGACACGACTGTTCTTATAGTACAGGGAACGTATTCCAATGGAAATAAGCATATCTAGGTCAAGACTGCCTACACATCGACTACTTTGTATAATTAAAAAAGACTTCTTTGTTATGCAAGAGAGACATGGCTCAAGACTGACTTTACTTATGGATTTTTTCGTAGTACTAATTTTTTTTTTAATGTAAGAGGCGGCAAAAAAGTACTTTAGCTTTAGATTTGATGAGAAGTGGTCACTGCAGCTTCGGCCTAGCTGTCTACGTGTTGCCAACTTTGAGAGATTTCTTTACACTAAAGAACGTCAAATAGCACACTAAAAGCAACACTTTAGAAAGTTTCGTATTCCACTAATACGATACTACAAATAATTTATGCTTAATATATGAAAAAGTGTAAAGCCGAGATCACTGATTATTTTACGTTATACTAACTTTGGATTATGGTATGACCAAGTAACTTTTACTGACACCAAAATAATAGACTGTTACTATATCGTCTAATGTTCCGACTTTTAATGTTATTGTATATTCATAATGTATGCAGTTTGATTTATACAAAGGAAGGTTTAACTGCCTACGATACAGGTCTTCTTCGTGTAGGTAGTTGATATTAATGATTGTGTAGGCAAGCTTCCTACACTCAGATGACATACAAATAATTGTCATCAATTATTTCTAAAGTACAAGTATGATAAAATAATTATTTACAAATAAAATATATATTTACACAATCACACTTACACCTAGACACTTATTATAATATTACAAATTACATTAATAACATTATCCTAATATCTAATATTTACATTATTAATATCTATTAACATTAGCACTTTTGATGCGTATCAGTTTGTCGATATCGATAACGATTATCGACACTTGGACGCACGGCGTCAGCGCAGTACATAATATACATGTACTACATGCGCGGCCGCAAGGCGCAATGCGCGTGCGCACTAGTCGAGACTCATTCACGACGCAAAGCGCACGCTTCTCTGCTTCCGCTTATATACTTGCCGCTTTTGCTCATATGTTTAGACTTTCTGGTGCCTATGTGTTTAGACTTATTTGTGCTTACTCTCGAACTATCTTTCTTCCTTCCTAAATTGTTTACTGTGCCGAACTGTGCTTTGTCGTTGCTATCTTTGTGCCTTCTGTATCGTGTGTCTGGGATTATAACATTACTTAACGTGAGTTGTTGTTTTTATTGACTGTGCCCTACACACGTAATAAGAAATCAGAACTATACGAGAATTATTTCCACACTTGATTCTACAATTGTATCTGCTGTATTATGAAAAAAAATTATTATTATTATTATTATTATTACAGAACTGCAGAATAACTACTACATACACTACGGAAGGAATGAATGTGTAGTTCTTCTGGTTTCGGAATTTCAGACATTAAAGTTGTGGGGTTGAGCACTGCTACTTTTTTGTGAGAGGTTGCCGACTGCCGCAAGTCGCATTTCTAGCGTCACTGAATTTTTTGGGGGGTGGCGAGAAACTTAAAAGGTCTCTCAAGCCGTGTGAATCGAAACACCGTCAGAATTATTCTAGAGGGAATGTTATGTCAGTCAGTTATTTTTAGTATCTACAGATTAAAAGACAAATTTCTTACATTCGATAACATTCACTCGGATGTTCACTTTTTACAGAATTATAAGACCACTATATTTCTCCGTCCGTATATATCTTAATGCAAATATGTACTTCATGTTTGATGAGATAGTGTTATCTTACCTAAACATATTGAAAAAACAACGCTTTTTGAGAACCAGTATTTTAATATTATCAGTTGTTCTAGCAAGAACTAAGGTTTCACAAGCATTTTAAAAGGCTGGTTTAACGGTAACCTCGTTCCAGGAGTCGTATAATCATAGTAGAATAGCTACCGTTATCGCTATATGACTATATGTAGAGCTATATAGAGCTGTGTGCGATGCGGTGTTGTGTTGGTACTGCAAATGACTTCGGCCTATATTGAGGTTTACTGGAATTGGGCATGTTGCTTGACGGAGCCCGCTACATCCTTGTTGAATAGTGCGGCCTTGGGATTTGAACACTGCTTTTGCGGGTGCGAAGCAGTTTCGTATTTCTTTTTAGTATCGTGAGAGGTGATTGTTATTTGTTTGTTATGAATATGATTAACAAAAACGTTGAAATGGCACAGTTTTGTTAACTAAGCTTTCATCATCATCGTCATCATCATCACCGTCATCAGCCTATACTAGTCCACTGCTGGACATAGCCAAGCGTTATTGTTTCTTTTTTAAATATTGATGTGACTACTAAGCTCTTATCAAATCAACAATAGTTTTACTTCGATTGGGTTCATAACAGTAGTCTAATATGGCTACGAGAGACGCCTTCCTTACATGAAATAAAAAACTAAAATGATAAAGTATTTTAAAATCAGTTTGTCTGAAATCTAAAGTTCAAAACCCCTTATTTTGCAGTAAGTTGAACCACAATTTTTCGCATTTAATCGGAACATCTCTCCGTTCGAGTACCGACGGCGAACTCCATCAGTTGGCGCAAATAGATTGCATTTGAGAAACGGAAAAGTGCAACAACAAAATTTGTTTTTTTGAGGAGACCGAGACTGTACCTTTTAACTTAAATTGGGCCAGAGCGTAGTGGGTTATTATGATCCGTTCTTCCTACGTACTTACATGTGGGGATCAGCCCAGTGGTGGGACCTACATGAACATGACAACGACACAATCTAGACTAGAGCTATCTCGAGAGCTACACCCATTGCACGACAGTTATACAGCTATACTACAGTTATCTAACATCGGTTCCAAAACAAGGGGCAACAACCTCTACAGTTCAATTTTCTTTTCAAACTGTGTGTCGAATACTCAAACTGCTACAAGGCTGACTTTGACAAAGCCCCACTACACCCACACAACTGAAATTCAAAGGTGTGAAGTTGAAACAATTTCGTCTGAGTGTGCGGGCTGCACTCGACTCGTTTACTTTGCCCTAATGCAGTGGACTCGTCGAGTTCTCCCGTCATAAGGTCGCCTGTGTTGATAACGCTGTGTTTATTTGTCAAAAGAATTCCATTGTTGTACGCTATTTGTTTGACTGCTTTGACAGCAATACAAATTAATTCCAAAACAATAGAATTTCAAATGACACCACTTAAAAGTTCCTCAAAATATTTTCAGATTTGACCTAACTACGCAACTTCTGAAAAGTGGTGGTTAATAAACACTGATCGATGTGGCTAGTAGGAGTTTTTTTTCACAATTCGTCACGTTAACGAAGACGAGATCAATGTCAATGTGTCTAGTAACAAACGAGATGAATTGCAGTTTTCCTAGGTACTTAGATAGAGCATAGCTCTGTATTAGTTGAAACAGTGATGATATTTAAAAACTTACCTGTAAAAGTATTAATAATTATCCTCTTTAGTCCGATGTACAAAGAAACATTTCAAGCCAAGCAATCTAGCTTTTGTTTTGGACTAAGTTTACTTAAGTGATTGACTAGTTTGACTTTAGGGAGATTTTCAGTGTCAACAGTCTTGAACACTGACGTGAAGCCAACCTTTCGGCATTTTATCGGATACACTTCGGGGAGTGTGTGATAGAACTACACGAACTGATTCCACGAATTTCTTTTTATCTCCGGGGAACTTGACGCGGGCTGAGATCAAACCCTTATGTTGTCAGTATACCGCCTATACGCACAAAGCGATTTACGTCATCATTTTTGATGCGGGCAGCTTAGGAGTGGAAATTCCTTCCTGCGGATTTGTTTCCTGACACTTACAATTTAGACATTTTCAAGGCAAGGGTGAACAAGCATTATCAAGGCAACTAGGCTACATGCAAGGCCGCATCATCACCTAAAATCGCGAGATTGCGGTCAAATACTTGCCTATAAAGAATTTAAAAAAATCAGATTCTTCGGTTTGAGACGTTGCACGTTTTGTGGTTAGGTAACTGTGACTGTACAGGGGACAGTCGAAGTTACCTTATCACAAAACTTATATAAATTATTAAACTTTCGCCATACTTATTACCGTACTTTTTTCCCGAGACCGAGTTGCACCGGACGTGCTTGCGGGGCGGGCTGACTGATTTTGTTTAAAACTAGGTAAGATGAAAAGATATACTTTTAACTTATTTGGTCAAGTTCTATTTAACATCATAAAGTTATTATTTCAAAATAATCCTCCTTTCATTTCAATGTGTACATGTTTATTAACTAACGAAAACAATAAAACTATGTTTAAACCATTAGACAATGTTTGAATAAAAATCTGCCTCTTTTTTTGCTAATTTTTTTGAGACCAGATTTTTTTAAAGGCCAGTTAATTATTAACTACTCGACATCTCAACTACTGTTTACCTTACAAATAAAGAACTTAGAACAAAAGGGTCATGTAGGAAATAATAAAAATCAAAACAGTTCCAACGTCGATTAGCTACATTTCATAGTAAGCCTGGCCGATTCCGATGAATAATTGAACTGTGGTAATTGAACACTTTGATAGTTTATGTAAAGATTCTTTGAAAGCTGTTATGGCCTTCTTTCGCTGCAAACTAAACTTAATTTTACTTGGAAAGAAGACAGTTGTTTGCATACTGAACCAGCCGCCTAAAGCAAATAGCATTTTTTCCAATGCTATTATCAGTTTTTTTTCTGTTCCCAAATGGAGTTGCTCTTTGCAGTATTATAATGGTCAGTAACGATATAACTATAGATGAAACTATTTTACACGGAAATTTCACAATAAAGTACAGTAAATATAAATATATATACCTTTATATTTCTATTTTTGCCTGAAAAACAGGATAATCCTAGTTGAGGCACATCATGGTGTTATTTTTGTCAATTCGTATGTTTAGTATTAAATTATTATATTGTAAAATGATTATTTAATAAAGATTTTATTTATTTATACAAATATGTATGTCGTAGCCGGTCATGAGTATTGACACCAAACGGAACGTAAGCGCACCCCAAGCGGCGATTCAACAGAACTACGTTTTGGCGCGCTTCGACGGAGTCGTGATGTTATCTGTGGACCCGAGCGAGCTCACTTTCGATCGAGTCGCCATGGAGTGAAGGGTCGTCACGGAACTGTCCCACGTTTCGCCTAGTGCCATACTATGTTTTCTAGTAATAACAAGTACTAAGTTGTAACTTTGGTTCCTTGTAATATAAAAACAGTGTTAAAGTAAAACGTCTTCTCATTTGCACGATTCTTACATCTACCCACGCAATGTCTGAAGAAACAGTTCACAATCTTCTTCTAATTCCCACATCAGAAGTGAGATGTAACCGACGCGAACCACTAGAAGAAAACGATGCCATGTTTTATCGTAAATGACAACGGATTTTGAAACAGCGAAATCAGAATTGTATGGCGTTACTTGAAGTTTAGAAAATACCGTGTTATTTATGAGGAGATTTATTACCGGAGTTTATACGCGTGCGTAGCTACAGTCGACGTATGGATTGCTACATTTGGCATGTGAGTGTATAGCCGAGAAAAATGTACAAAGTGCACTGCATTAGTGATTGCTTGGTGAAGCCTTGCTAGTGAAACCTTGCTTAAAAACTTTAAAAAAATGCCAAAAACAACATGGCTTTTTATGCTTCACGACCTTCAACGACAGTGATGGCTCGTTTCAAGGATGTCATTTTAGAATATAAACTTTTGCCATGGAGCCAGCACTAGCCCACGTTGCACAGTCACCGGAAGATTACAACGCACGGCTTTTACTATCGAAATCAAAACTCGTGAGCAACGGGCGTTCTTACTTCAAGGGACCTATGCCTGCTAAACCTCCTGGTCCCAGTCCTACGCGATACTTCATCTGTGGGAAACCGATACTCTGACTGAAACTGGGACATCGCAGCACCTCTTGCCTCTCCAAGGATAATAAAAGGTCATGTATTTGTTCCATTATTTTTAGTGCTAATTATTTTGTCAAACATCGACCAAACGCGCCTGGTGTTATGTTTCAGATATGGAGGCACGGATCCCTATGCAAGCAAGTGCCCACGCGCTTGTTACCATCACTGCGGGGCGCGGAGAAAAGCGCTTCTAGCAACTGCGGTGTAACCGGCAGCAGCGACACCGACACCGGCGACGTGGCGAGCAACGACAACCAGCGTCATCGGGTAGAGAGACCAGACCTGTGCTGCATCGGCAACCCTGCTGGACTGCTGAATGTTTTTGGTGATGTATTTTTGTTTCATTATGGTTATTTTTTTGATGCTTAGAAAGTTCTATGATGAAAAAGTCAAATACCTAGAGGAAAACTTTTACATAATGAAGTAACAATGAGAGTTATTGCACAATCTAATGTTATTAGTACTGTACTGTTCGTTATTATAGCTGGACAAGTTTATTATAGGTGATTTTGTCTTGGTTAAAAACAGTGAACGAAACCAAACCAAGTTAGATAATAAATTTAGAGGCAAATGAATTAATAATTTGATATCATTAATTGGTATTGGCAATAAAAATGTAAACTGTACTTTGAAAATATTATGTTAGGTAGAAATTAATAATTTTGCGACCGAGATTTTATTTCAAGTTTTACCAGATGCTTATTTAAAAAGTAACATTTTGCTAGGCCGTAAGATTTTAAATAACGGGTTTTGTGTTAGCACGAGTGTTATTGAGTTTACTTTGATATAGAGAGCCAGTAGTTTATTAAACGATGAGTATTGTGTAGGTACCTGATGGAGGTAGCTCATGATTATGATACGTTGAAAGAATTAAATTCTAAGCGAACTTACAAATACGCACGCGATAAAGAAGGATGCCAGAAGGTCATGTACCAGTCGAGGTTGAGGTGGAGGTACATGATTGTGACCCGATTGATAATGAGTAAAGTTGTTGTGTGAACTCGAGTTAGGGCTCTAATGACCGTAGTGTGTAGTCAGAGGGTGATGCACACATGCGCAGGGTTTCACTGAGATGGACGCGCGTAAGCGGCTGGGATCGCTATTCGGCTGTGAGAGCCATGGCATTAGAGGGGTAACTCGAGGTGATTTTAAAGCTGACATTGCTTGTAAATGATGAAGTTTGATTTGTGGAACGAATGGTTCATGACCCTGGCTACCTGGTTACCTAGTTATCTGGTTTGGATTGTCTGGTTACCTTTTCTTTTGTTAAGCTACAGTTGATTTGTTACCTTTCAAAGTCGCAAAAGTTCAGTTTTTAGTTATTTTATATAGAGACTATGTAGAGACTTATGTAGAGACTTATGTAGAGACTTGTGTAGAGTCTTGTGTAGAGTCTTATGTAGAGTCTTATGTAGAGTCTTATGTAGAGTCTTATGTAGAGTCTTATGTAGAGTCTTATGTAGAGTCTTATGTAGAGTCTTATGTAGAGTCTTATGTAGAGTCTTATGTAGAGTCTTATGTAGAGTCTTATGTAGAGTCTTATGTAGAGTCTTATGTGGAGTCTTATGTGGAGTCTTATGTGGAGTCTTATGTGGAGTCTTATGTGGAGTCTTATGTGGAGTCTTATGTGGAGTCTTATGTGGAGTCTTATGTGGAGTCTTATGTGGAGTCTTATGTGGAGTCTTATGTGGAGTCTTATGTGGAGTCTTATGTGGAGTCTTATGTGGAGTCTTATGTGGAGTCTTATGTGGAGGCTTATGTGGAGGCTTATGTGGAGGTTTATGTGGAGGCTTATGTGGAGGCTTATGTGGAGGCTTATGTGGAGGCTTATGTGGAGGCTTATGTGGAGGCTTATGTGGAGGCTTATGTGGAGACTTATGTGGAGACTTATGTAGGGGCTTATGTAGAGGCTTATGTAGAGGCTTATGTAGAGGCTTATGTGAAGGCTTATGTGGAGGCTTATGTGGAGGCTTATGTGGAGGCTAATGTGGAGGCTTATGTGGAGGCTTATGTGGAGGCTTATGTGGAAGCTTATGTGGAGGCTTATGTGGAGGCTTATGTGGAGGCTTATGTAGAACCTTATGTAGAGCCTATTGCAGAGCCTACTGTGGAGCCTATTGTAGTGCCTAATGTAGAGCCTACTATAGAGCCAAATGTTAGAGTCAATTGTTGTTTGGTCAGGATAGACCGAACGGAAAATAATGTGCTTGGTTATCTTTTTTTCAAACTAAATTGGATACTAAGTTCAGAAGACCATTTCAGATAATAGAGATCTTAGATGGTGACCGTTATGTTTTAAAGTCGTATCAGGAAGATGCCTGAGGGCCAGGTACCCATTGAGATCGTAGATTAAGTAGAGATAGATGACGAAGTGGCATCTAGTTAATTAGACATGCACAGGTTCTCGATTCGTTAGGTCAGAGACTGTACCAGAATGCCGTAGCCGTAGCCTAGTTGAAATCGGCGTCTGCTCTTTGAGTAGTCCGTGGGTAGGCGGTAGGCGGTAGTTCTGGGTGGTACAGTCGGATCTTGCCTTGTAGCGAAGATCATAAAGTCAAGAGTTGACTTGGGTTTCCCGTGGGGAAGACCGCAGAGCAATTGTGTTTGCTGGTGCTATTGTTAATAGCTGTGTACCGCGAATGATTACCTGGTGCTTGGTTTAATTGTTTTGATTGATGTGTAATTTGTTCTTTGTAAATAATGAATGATGCTCAATGGTGCGCGGTCTCAGTGATCTTCTGTTTTTTTATTTAAAATGGGTTGTAATTAGCTGTAATGCCCTATTAGTTTGTAAATAGCGTAGCTATTGTAGTTTTTTTATTTTTTTAGAGAATAAACATAGTTGATTAAAGTATAGCTCAGAATAAACAAACTAGAATAGACCTGTTTTGTTTATTTTTCTAAAGAACTTGATGAAAGTTGGTTGGAAATAGGATTGGCCGAACGGAAACTGTGCTGTTCTATCCTATTTCAGATTAACACACGAGGACGTGTGTCACGCAGGATGGCCGTGTCGTAGCCGGTCATGAGTATTGACACCAAACGGAACGTAAGCGCGCCCCAAGCGGCGATTCAACAGAACTACGTTTTGGCGCGCTTCGACGGAGTCGTGATGTTATCTGTGGACCCGAGCGAGCTCACTTTCGATCGAGTCGCCATGGAGTGAAGAGTCGTCACGGAACTGTCCCACGTTTCGCCTAGTGCCATACTATGTTTTCTAGTAATAACAAGTACTAAGTTGTAACTTTGGTTCCTTGTAATATAAAAACAGTGTTAAAGTAAAACGTCTTCACATTTGCACGATTCTTACATCTACCCACGCAATGTCTGAAGAAACAGTTCACAATCTTCTTCTAATTCCCACATGTAAATATTCTGTCCCAATGCTGGGCAAAGGCCTCCATCACTGACATCGAGTCATCACTATAAAAGTTATTAGTGGCAAAGGCTTCACTCTGTTTTATTTAATTGTCTCAGTAAAGTGTAAGCCTTAGTAAACAATTTACATTCACAGTCCATATTACAGAGACAATATTTTGATAACTAAAGGAGCTTTGCGGCTATAGAAACAGAAAGCTCTGCTTGCAAGTTTCTGCTCCAGCTAGCACGCGCACGGGCGATATGCACTGAAGCATTTTTGTGTGTCCTATTCGTAGAGTTCGCGGCTTCATAAAATACAGCGGCTTAAACGTAAGCTCGCTTTGAATTCCGCGAATTGTCGGCGTGGAAGGTAATTGATAGCTCGCAATACTCGACGTTGGATTCTCCTGTTCAGTTGCATTCAACCGTGAATTAATGTGATTACGAGAATTCAGTTCGCTTATGTGTTCAGTTGAATTTCTTTTTCATAATTTCTTTTTCTTTTATATCGACGAAGGAAAACTTTTTGAAGCATATAAATTTACTTTTTATGAACAGAGTGAAGGATTTTTTAGGATATGAACATACAACGGCCATCGAATAATAAGACGGAATGAAAATATTAACAATTTGAATATTCAATACTTTTGTATTATTGCTTGCTGTTCCGCTGCATAGTTTGAAGAGAAGGGAGAAAAGAAAGGACCTTTTCAGAGTTTCTGGCCGGTTCATCACAGTACAAGGTCCTCCGCTGTTTCTAACCAACAATACTGTGGCTTAAAATTAAGGCGAGGTATTTTTTTTTGCAAGAGTTTAATAAATACTTTTTAAAGTTTAGTTTTAAGTTCATTAACAGACAAGCGTCGTCATCAACATTTACGATATTACTAGCCAGTCTTATCACTACTAACAATCAGGTAGTAAGTAAGTAGGGTAGTAAACGACCGACAGGAGCCAAAGATCGAATGTCCGAGACCCCAGCGGGATAACCCCTTCAGATCGGCTTCAAATTTCGCCATGATTTAGTTGATATTATGTTTAAATTTGTTAGCAAATATCAAAATTTGTTGACCAATAGTTATCGAGATATCCCATGTTAAAGGGTATCCCGCTGGGGTCACGCTCGTCAAAACTATTTGACCTAAAACGAGCAGGAACGAGACACGCTACTGATATAGTTTTTGTGCTAAAATTTTGTTGATTCAATTATGAATCCATCAGTGAAAATTCCAGGATTCTACCTTCTGTAGTTACCGAGTAATCAAATACCTACTTTTCGTCAAAATTCCTCCGAAAAGTAAGTTCTAGTTGAGGTGTAAGACAAAAGGCTACATTCATGAAATCCAGGGAAGATTTTGTTGACTCTGAGAGAAAATTTGTAAGACAAAACCGAGAACTCTAGCTACAGTACATCCTGAGATATAACGCTAATATGGTTATCCCGCTGGGGTCACGGTGTTGATACCTAAACATGGTTTTTCCACAGGTGTACAAGTCGGTACAAATTCCCAAAAACCAGGAGTAAAATATTAGGTAATGAAATAAATATTTGACTCCAGAATGAAGATATTTATTAAATGTTTGCATAACCTATATGTAATCGTGAAAACAACGCGATAGCGCGATTCACAAATAGTGGTACAGCGCCATCTATCGGTGGCGTCGCACACCAAACTAATTTAACATTGTCGTTTGATTAGACATTCCGCCCACCAAGGACGCAGTCCTTCACCGCCCACCGTAAGACATCGCTGACAAAAATATGATGTCCTTGGTGGTTTATAATTTACAACACATAAGTCATAATTAAAATGATACAAAAGCTATATGGCAATATAGCAACAATATATAATAATAAACTAATCGAATTACAACAACTTAACTTCTAACAGTTTTGTCGAGCAAATTATTAAACCTATTCAGACTTGGGTAAGGGACAGAGTTTTGAAGTTGGACGCTTGATCAAGGAGTTCTTACAGCGCAACGTTACGACCCGGGTAATATTATCCCGGCCTGGATGCAGTTCTACAACTCGACCGTAAAGCCACTTTGTCGGAGGTAAGTTGTCTTCCTTAACTATTACTAAATCATCAACCTTCAGTTGTGATGTGTTTCTTGGCCATTTGTAACGTTGAAAGAATTGACTCAAATACTCTTGAGTCCACCGAAGCCAGAAGCTCTGCACCATTCGTTGAGTCATTTGCCAACGGCGTAAACTGCCTACCTGGACGGACTCAAAATTGTAGTCCGGTGCAATTACCAGTGGTTGCCCAACAAGAAAATGTCCTGGACATAATGGTGGCGCATCGTCTGGATCACTACTAGCCGCTGACATTGGTCTTGAATTAAGACAAGCCTCTATTTGAGCTAAAACTGTAGAGATCTCCTCAAAAGTAAGCGTCGAATCGCCAATGACCCGTTTTAGATGGTTCTTCGCGCTCTTAATTCCGGCTTCCCACAATCCACCAAAGTTTGGAGCGTGGGGAGGGATAAAGTGCCACTCTGTTCCGTTATTCGCCAACGCAGAAGCAATTTCACTGCTCATTGACGAACGCTCTTTGTCAAACAAGATCCTTAGCTCTTTGGATGCCCCAACGAAATTCGTGCCGTTGTCGCTCCAAAGATCAGAACAATGACCTCGTCTAGCGACGAAACGTTTGAAGGCCGCCAGGAAACCTTCTGAAGTCATATCTGACACAGTCTGCACTGCTCGGGTCGCCATACATACAAATAAACATATGTACCCTTTGTAAGACTTATTGCCTCTGCCCTTTGATACTCTTAAATTGATGGGTCCAGCGTAGTCTACTCCTGAATGTAAAAAAGGCTTTGATGGTGTTACCCAGCAGGACGGCAACTGGCCCATCAGTGGTTGTCGTGTCTTAGCTGCATATCTGATACATGTAACGCAATTGTGAATATGATTCCTTGCTAAATTTTTGGCTTTTAAGACCCAGTATTTTGTGCGCAAGAAATTAAGCAACAACTGCTGCCCACCATGAAATGTTTCTTTATGAGCATCTGCTATTAAAAGTTTAGCCAAATGAGCATCATGTGGGATAATAAGCGGATGCTTCATGCTTTCTGACAAAGACGATTGCCAGAGACGACCACCTACTCTTAACAACCCGTTGTCATCAACAAAAGGATTCAACGTAGCAAGACTGCTTTTTTTTGTTAACGCATTTCTTATTTTGCAGATCCCGCATTTCGTCATAGAAATATTGAGCTTGACTTTGGCGAATACAAACCTCCAAAGCGTCTTGTATCTCTGGTGCCGTTAGGTAGGGTTTTTGTTCACATCTGACATCACGAGGTTGCCTAAGTCGTAAGAACCGTCTACAAAAAGCCAGCACCCTGACCAGTTTCTGAAGACTAGAAAACTTGGTCCACAGTCTATCGATGCTGTTTTCATCAATAGCTGTTACATGAGCTTTTATAGATTTCTCCTCCAGTTTTGTAGTACTAGTTTTAGGCTTGGAATACTCTATAACCTCGTTGCGTAGCCATGAAGGCCCATTCTTGCATAGTAGATTTTCCAACAGATCCGTCGGCAATATGCCACGGGACGCACAGTCTGCTGGGTTTTCCTTCGTATTGACATGGGCCCATTGGTTAGCATCAACGGCATTGAGGATCTCAGAAGTCCGATTAGCCACGAACGTCTTCCAACGACTGGGGTGGTCACTTAACCAATCCAAAACTACTGTGGAATCCGTCCAAGCATGCACCTTGGCCTTTGGTATGTTGAATACATTCGCCACCTCCACGAGCAGTTTAGCCACCAATTGCGCTCCGCATAGTTCGAGCCTTAGAATTGAGATTTGCTTAATTGGAGCAACTTTTGTCTTAGCGGTAACCAAATGAGAATTAATTTTTCCTTCTGAATCGATGATTCGAATGTACACCGCTGCTGCATATGCAGCGTTCGAGGCATCCGAAAAGCCGTGCAATTCCACCACTGCATCATTGGCCTTCCTACCAAGCCACCTAGTGATGTGAAAATCTACCAATTTAGTTAAATCTTTGCGATATATTTCCCATTCTTTCAGAAGTTCTAACGGAAGCTCCTCATCCCATTCTAGGCCTGATAACCACAGTTTCTGGATGAAAATCTTTATGCATGGTGATAACCAACCTAACGGATCGTACAATCGCGATATATCTGATATAATTTTTCTTTTAGTTGCAGGTCCAGTCGTCGGAGGCAGGTGTATGGTGTAATCGAATTCATCGGTGTTCCCGTTCCAGGTAAGTCCCAATATTTTTGTTATTTTGTCAGTTTTTATTTCTAGGTTTCCTGCTTTTTCCTTTAGCTTTACTAACAACTCTTCTTTATTGCCAGTAGTAGTATAGTCCACTTATGCAGTATGAATCCACCTTTTGCTAATAACTCATTTATTTCATAGTATATTTGCATGGCTTCTGTGTCAGTTTGACAACCTGTCATTAAGTCGTCGACGTAAAAATCGTTCAATACCCTTTCAGCAGCCAATGGATATGCATGGCCTTCGTCGCGAGCTGTTTGTCGCAACGCTTTGACTGCCAAATAAGGAGCACTGGAGGTACCAAAAGTAACTCTCAAGAGTCTGTAATCCTTTATTTCAGTATCAACATTTTCTCTCCAAACAATTCTCTGGAAATCCACATCTTTCTCTGCGACCTTTACTTGGCGATACATTTTTATAATGTCTGCAGCCAAACATACAGGGTGTTCTCGCCACCTCATCAAAATGTGTCGCAGGTCTGATTGTAATGTGGGTCCCACCATGAGTGAATCGTTCAACGAAACTCCATTAGTGCCCTTGCATGATGCATCAAACACCACTCTCGTCTTTGTGGTGCTTTTATCCTCTCTGACAACAGCGTGGTGTGACAAATATACCGCATCAGGCTTGTTTTTTCTTTCATCCGAAATCTGTTCCATGTGACCCAGTTGTACATATTCATTTATCACATCAGTGTACTGTTTCTTAAAATCAGCATTATTCGAAAACTTACGTTCAAGACCTTGGAATCTCTTCAGGGCAATGCTCCTAGAATTTCCAAATTTACAGAGTGGATTGTCATCACGAAACGGCAAGCAGACGACGTAATTTGAAGCCGATCTGAAGGGGTTATCCCGCTGGAGTCACGGACATAAAGATCGACACTTTTTTCCTTAAATCTAAATATTAATACGTGAAACAAAACTTTGTACCCTTTTTTTACGAAAATTGCGCGGACGGAGGAGTATGAAATTTCGCACACTTATAGTTTATATAGCGAAGGAGTACAGAATGCTATTTTTTTTTAATTATGCATAAAAATTACATTAAATCAATAAAACAAACATTACACACATGCATATGTATTTGACACACACGCATATCTTTGAACTCTTTTCAAAAATTTCAAAAATTTAAGGGGAGCGGCCGAAATCTTTCAATGCCAATCCAATCCAAACTCACATTCTATCTTTTTTAATTTTTTATTGCTTAGGATACAATCCGTGCAGCCTTAATAAAATTACGGTCGAATTTCGACCACTGTGCGAACACTAGTCATTTAAAATAGAGATCAGCAACTGATTTCAATCTTAAGCAACAATTGAATAGAGCTAGCAACTGCTGCTAAGCAATGACAACCAATATTGATTTTTGGCAAAGAAAAATGTGTCGAACACTGGTGCCACGACCCTAGTAGCACTAAGAAGAAGGCCAACTTACCTGTTTTTTTTTTAATTGTTGGCTCCTTGCGATTAGCACATTTAGCCAGTGTCAAAGTAATTTTTCTTACAAGTAATACATAAATAAACAATATGTCCTTCCAGTATGATGATGATGATGAATGATAATAGAAATGGGAAGTGAAAAATGATATACCCCCCAACCCCTCGAGTATCTCAGTAAAGATGTGGGGCTTTACTAAGTCCTCGGGCGTACTTCTTGAATTTGAAAAGTGACGTGGCAGTGTTTTGTTTCATTTGCCAACACCATGAGTGTTCACACTCACGAACACTTAACGGTTAATAATACCCCGTTATTTAACATTAATATTCGACATAACACAAATTTTAGAAAATAAAACAAAACCGCAGACATGACTCTTCACTTTCCCGCCAAGAAGTCCAAACTTACCTACCTGTTGTTAAAAGAAAGAGCTTCGAGCGAGCCGTGCCAACTAAAACCTCCTTACACTGGTCCAACCAGTAAATTATGCAAATGCTGGCAAGAAGACTCGTTACTTTGTTATACTTTTTGGATCCTTCCATAATGCCGGCAGAAGCTACAAGTGGCCCTGCGGAGGTCTTAGATAGCCCGATATGTTGAAACGATGTATAATTTATTCAAAAGGTCGGGTTCATGTTCGCTTCACTTAACATTATTTTTCGGGTCTCTGGAATTGGACAGTAATTTTAAATGTGCGCTAGGGCGAGAGAGTACCTATTACGTCTAATAAAAAAAAAACATTCGAGATAGAAAGAAGAAACATCTTTATGAAGAAAAACAAATGGAAATTTATAAAAAAATAAATATATATATATTAATAGCGTAAGCCGTTTTTTTTTGTCCCAGTGATTATGGGACGATAGCTTCACATAAAAAAACGGTTATAGTCTCATTTTGAACAGCTCCAACCGTAGATGTGCAGAAAATTAAAGAAACTTGTCTCATATGTTTCGAAATTCCTAAAAAATCTGTTGAATAAACGCGAAGTTTTGCGGGCGACCCACTAGTTATATATTAATAGCGTAAGCCGATTTTTGTCCCAGTGATTATGGGACGATAGCTGCACATAAAAAATCGGTTATGCTCTCATTTTGAAGAGCTACAGCCGTAGATGTGCAGAAAAATAAAGAAACCTGTCATAAGTTTCGAAATTCCTAAAAATTCGCATTGAATAAACGCGAAGTTTTGCGGGCGACCCACTAGTATTTAATTATCGGCATTAGCTTTTTACTGCCTCGGTATTATTTTGGCTAAGACCAACAGTTTGTTGCTATATTACCAATGTCAGTAATATTAATGTGTATCAATAGTTAGATGTAAAATATCCAGTTCCTCGGTAATTGAGGATTTTAGTCAAAGTGCGTTTCCACCTTTAGCCTTACATTGCGAAATACAAAAAATACTTTTGGATCGGTAGAGATAAGATAATCTTATTCTTTAGTAGTTGAGGATTCCAACTAAATATATAAATACATTTAAAAAAACAAATTATGTGCAAATAAAAAAAAGGAACGGTTCCATAGTGTGTGTGGAAAAACTGTGACATACGGATAGATGTGATTTTTCCGATATGTTATTAACCTTATCGTTAACAAAATAAATTTAATATATTTTTTTAAGTATTTTTATTTATTTATATGTATTTACATGAGTGTGCGTTTGCACTGTGCTTCCTTTATTTTTCTAATAGTATTCCTTTTTTTTCATTCATTTAAGTAGATATATTAAAAAATGAAAATTTATGATCTTATTATTAAGTTCATAGAGCGCAAATACGGATTCACAATAATCTCATTGTGTTAATCAAAACGGTTTCTGTTATTTAAGTAGTTAGTTTTATTGGTGTAAACAGGGATCCTATGATTGGCCTTACCCTTAATTTACCTGAAATTTTTTAAGCATTTTGAAAAGCGGTTTTCTTAGAAAAATAAAAATTAATAAAAAAAAGTGCGATTCTACATTCGTTGCAATGTGAGATAGAAACAAAAACACGCTAGGTCAACCAATAATGTCAAACTGGTGTCAAATCAAAAGTGAAAACAGGTTGTTGTTTGAAGTACCGTGATTAGCAACCAACAACCCAGTAAAGAGCAGATAATCCTTTGAGTTTCCACAAGGAGGTTGTTTAAATATAAATCTTGATAAGCCGAGACCGCCGCTGGTAAGGACTCATAAATCGCGTCTGCGGCGGAGATAACGACTGTAGCTAACCTGAAATACTAAACATTGGTACATTTGTCTCTTCAAAAGTAGGATTTTCATTTAAGTATAGTCACGGTTTTATCATAAGATGTACCTACGCCAACATTTTAACAGGTCGACCGCCGCTGGGCCCAGACACAATAGAAATTCAATTATTTGTCGGTCAAATGGCGTTTAAGGCAGAGTAAACGAGAATGCGGCAACAGAGCCGTGACCTTGAATCGACGTACCGTGCTGTACCTACCGGCTAGGGTCTAGTCAATGTTAATTTATTATTCTGTGAATTTACCTATATGCGACACCCAAACCAAGAAAAATACGTGTATACTGATCGGCAGCGCTCAGTGACATACTTGTTATTATCCGTTACTACAGCAACATACGCTGCCCGATCCGCGTTTGCGGGGACAGCCCGCGTCATCGCGTACTCCTTTCCCGTGTTTTTTTCTGTGTGCTAATGTAAGTGAACTACATTAGCTTGTGTGCGTGCGTTTCGGAGCTCTTGTATGAAGTTGCCGCACTCGTTCACTCTGTTTAAGGTGTCAATAATGAAAATATTATCTACTAGAAGTTTACCTGCAACTAAGTCCGCGGGGATTTGAGATTTTAAAAAGACATCCTTTTTAATCAAAATTAAATATAAGGTTTATAGCATTCTATAGCATTAGTCCCAGACATTACTCCCGACATCCAAACAAACAAACAATGTCACAAACGTTACCGCTTCTTTAACTTTCAAATAGCCCCTTTATAAAACCTTAGATTTGTATGTTATTGAACTCCTTCTAAACGGCTGGACCGATTTGTATGAAATATTCTGTGTGTGTTCAAGCGAGAATGGTTTAGATTTACAATTGTACCTGGTAGGTGGCGCTGCTATAGGGTCCATCATGGGATACGGGTGTTCTTAAGCGGACGAATGATTTGTTTGTTTTGTTGTCATGAAAACTGTAATCGTTTTGTTTGTTTTGTTGTCATGGAAACTGTCAAAGCGGTACGAAGTCCGCCGGTCAGCTAGTATTATATAAATCTTCTGTGCGTGTGTATGAAATTGAACTCCTTCTAAACGGCTGCACTGATTTGGATGAAATTTTTTGTGTGTGTTCAAGTGGATTCGAGAATGGTTTAGATTTACAATTGGACTCGGTAGGTGGCGCTGCTATAGGGGTCCATCATGGAATACGGGTGTTCTTAAGAGGACGAATGATTTGTTTGTTTTGTTGTCATGGAGCTTGTCAACGTTTTGTTTGATTTGTTGTCATTGAAACTGTCAATGCGGTAAGAAGTCCGCCGGTCAACAAGTATCTATTAAAAGTGAAGTTCCCAAGCACTTTCTTGAGGTACGTTCGTTTAATGACTAAAAACACAGCACTAAAACTCCGATAGCGGCCGGACTGCCGACAGATCCCTTTATTAAACTACATCGAACATCGAAAAAATCAAACGACAGCCGCGGCAAAAGGATAAAGTGGCTCGTTAATTAAATCAAAACGATCGCGGCCACTTCGGTACCAGGAACTGGTCCGCCGGAGCTGTTTGCAGAAATAACTGACCGGCCGGAGCAAGTTGAACATTTTCAATTTACTGAAGAGCAATCAGGCTCGACGTCTAGCGGGGGTTCATGTTTGTATACTCGGTTTGGTTGGTGGTAGTGCTTGTTTGTCCGCCTGGCTACATCAATATTTGTAGCATGTTGTGTCCTGGCAGCAAGAGATAAGATAGCCAGTGCCGCACTAGTTGAGGATCCCGGGTGAAGAGCGCTTCCATCATTGGCCTTATCATCATTTAACATCAGGTGAGATCAAAGCATGTGCTTACCCGCAAAATATGAAAAAAGTTTCAAGTTTATGCGCTTGACTAGAAATCGAAAAACATATGTGATAATAAATAACAGCCTCTTCATCATCATCATCAGCTCATTTTTATGTCCCTACTGCTGAAGCACGAGCGTTCCCTATGCGTGGATAGGGAGAACGGGCCATAAACCACCACGCGGGCTTACTGCGGGTTGGTGGTTGTTAACGACTGCTAATGCAGCCGGGACCAACGGCTTTACGTGCCTTCCGAAGCACGGAGGAACTCGAGATGATACTTTTTTGGTCACCCATCCGATGACCGGCCTTTGCGAAAGTTGCTTAACCTCAGCACTCGCAGACGGGCGCGTTAACCACTGCGCCACCGAACTCCTCATAACAGCCTATTGCTGGTCAAAGGCCTCCATCAAGTCATCACTACAATGTTACAAACCCAGGCTATGTATCGAAAAATCCGAAACACACTTAGCCCGATCTGGGAATTGAGCCCGGGCTTTCGGATATCGGGCCGAGCGCTTTACATCTCGGCCACCGAGGCATTAATGAAATAGATAATTCTTTATTCTATGTTGAAGTTGGTTTGGAAAATACTAAAACACACGTGTGAGATGGAAAAACAAAACAAGGAGCAGTGACGTCACCTTGTGTCGGATGCCAAGACTCAGTTTGGGTCGCTGAGCCATCGGAGTAAGTGATATGGACTAAATTGATATTGAAAGTCAAGTGGGTTATTATAATACACTAAGAACAGAAAGAAAAACAGCAAAACAAATTACGAACAAAACGGAAACCTGCAGTAAGTTTATAACAGCAGCAACGTCTCATGAACAAGGAAATGAGAGAAAGTTAAGTTTCAAAGAAATGAGTTCGTGTTTAAGTAAAATGCAACTTATACCGCTAGTGTTTATTTAAGTGTTTAAAACTTTTGCAACATAATTTGCATATTTGAATATTGATATTCCAAATATTTACTTTTAATGAAGTAAATATTTGGAATATCAATGATGAATCAAGCATACCTACTACGACTTAGTAAGTAAGTAAGTGAGTATCTTAAAACAATATAAAAGGTTAGGTTACACATGTTAATCCTACCTCCTTATTTTTATCAAAAATGTTTTCAAATAAGTATCTATATCATTCAAAACAAAATCCAAAGAATCTTTTTAGAATTATTTGATAATGTCGTTTTACTCATAGCATTTAAAATTTTCATATATATTGATGGTACAACGTACTTAAAATAATGAACATCTGTACTACTAATTTGGTTTAAGCGACTCCCGTGTTGAGTTAATTAGACTCCATAAAACTAGTATAGGGCCGTTGTGATTGGAGAGGCGCTTCTGCGCATTTTGCCGCATTCAGTACGCAGATTTCAGAGTTGTTCCTACAAACTTTCCACACATAATATTATATTTTTAAATTTTTTATCTAAATTATAAACTCAACATAATTTGCAGTTGATAAAATGTGATCTTCTAAATCAATATAACTATTGAAACTAAAACTAAAAACCTTAAAAAATATAATATAATAACTAAAATATATTATTAAAAGGAGTACCTTTAGGCAAGGTTACGAAGATACTGGCAGCATTCCCCCTTTGAATAGCTAGACTAATTCTTTGTCCGAGGTAGCTGCCAGCTCTTCGGTCTCCTGTCTCCTTTTTAAAATGATTCTTTGAATTTGCCGTTGTGTTTGCGCGGTATTGAAGGGCTTGAGCTGTTTAATCGCTCCAATTAACCAATATGCATTTTTTCAGTTTCGTGTTCCTTTTTTGTTGTGATTAATAAACGATTGGGGGTTTGTGATAGATGTATTTTCAAAAGGGCTTTACAATGAAGTCTGTGTCCAGTAATTTCTTAATAATTACTAGAGGATAGTGTTACTTTAGAGTAACGAAGTATTAAGAAAAACATAAATGAAAAAAAAATATTAAATAAAAATATTTTTAACATTTAAGCGCTATTGTATAAAATAAGTAAAGTTACTTGTATGTCCAAATATTGTTGTCGTTATCGTAACCTTCACCTTTATAATATTACCTTATTCATGAGGATTTTCAGACATATTATAGTGACTATATATTTCTAAAAGGCATTTTAACAATCTGTCTTGGAAGTCTGTCCGTGGAAGGCACGGCAATTGACTTTTCTCGTTAGTGTTAAAGTTATGGACATCACATTATAAACATATTTCTCGACATAACATAAATTCATGTACTACCTATATGAGTAGATGAAGGGTTAATATTTGAATACTTATAATTGGTACTTGTGGCCAAGTTAACAGTAGAAATACTCATGAAGTACTTAAAAAGAACAAAATATAAACCCAGTTACAGACTCTTTCGTATCCAACTTATTTACTCTAACTTATTAGCTTGTGTTAGTGATGTGTTCTATGTTAGAATTAGAAGTTACCTTTCTAGTTGAATATTTAAAATTAACCGTTTTCCTACTTTTTGTCAATTTATTTTCTATGCTGGGCTATGGGCTGTTTTAGAGATGTTTTACTGTTAAAAATATGAGTTGCCTTTGTTTGTTTGTTTGCTGTTTTTTATATCTTTATGTTTGAATCTGTAAAACAAGATAAAAATAGATTTAACATAGACTGTAAAACTAACTTATGTATTCTAGGTGGTCCTATATGTAAATATATATATATATATACAGGGTGTTTGGTAGATCGTTGAACATACGAAAATGGGAGGTAGGTAGGGTCATCTCCTAACCATTCAGGCATTAAAAAAATACTGGTAATAAAAATGATTTTATAGAGTTTTTTATTTGATTTTTTGAAATTTCGCCACCTCTAAACCCCTATAACTTTTTCTTTTTTATAGCTAGACCCAATTTTTTTTCTTTATTGGAATCTTAGGGGATAGTAAGTCCTAAAAAATGTATTTGTTACAGGTAATTGCTAAAAACAAAGTTGTGGTTTCCCAAACCTAGAAAAGAAGTTGAAATAAAATTTTACGCTCGACTTTGCGTTGCATTACAAAAGAAAGTAACGGTGATGGAAGGCCTCAGATTTTTTTTGAACATACTCTAAAGTGTAGGCTTTCTAATGGTATGTTATTTGTTTCGATATCATTTTCGTAACCGGAGCTATTAATTTTTTTAAAGTAATTGGACGATTTCGATGAATTACTACTTATGCGGAAAGTTACATGTTTTGTAAAATTTATCAATGCAAAAGTAAAAATAATAAAACAAACATTTCAAAACTGTTAAAAATTAGGCCTAGCTATAAAAAAGAAAAACTTATAGGGGTTTAGAGGTACGACTGTGGCGAAATTTTAAAAAATTAAATAAATAATCCTTTAAAAAGATTTTTATGACCTGGATTTTTTTAATGCCTGAATGCTTAGGTGATGACCTCACCTACCCTCCATTTTCGTATGTTCAACGATCTGCCGAACACCCTGTATATATATATTCAATATTAGGTACAATACATATACAATAATAATAATAAACATGGATATAATATTATAGTGCCTATCATTGCGATGACATAAGTGACAAAAAGTGATCCTTGACTATCTTTTTAAAGGATATAATTGACGAACTATCCTGGATGTCCGTAGGAAGCCTGTTCCATAGCTGCGCTGCTTTGACTGTAAATGAATTTATTTAAGAGGAAGTTGGTATTGACTTTAGGAATCTCAAGCGTCTTTGTTATACAAGCACGTCTTGAGCGGCAAGGTGGGGGCAGGAGTTGGAAACGTGAACGAAGGTAAGAAGGAGAATTAGGGTCGTTAAGGATGTTATAGAGATTGGAAAGGGTGTGCACATTACGGCGATGTCTGATCGGTAGCCAATTTAATTCACTACGAAAGTGAGAAACATGGTCATACTTTTGTATGCCAAAGATAAAACGTACGGCCAGATTTTGCAGACGTTCTTGTTTCATCAGTTGCTCCTCAGTCACATCCAAGTAACATACGTCGGCGTAGTCTAGTATAGAAAGAAGAAGGGATTGCGCGAGCATAATTTTGGTTTGAAAGGGGAGAAAATATTGAAACCGCTTGAGGGAGTGGAAACTGAAATGTAGGCGTTACTAATTTCTCTGATGTGAGCTGACCAGAACATGTCGCAGTCCTACGTCAAACCAAGGTTCTTTACTCTGAGCGACTTTTAAGTTGTAACAGACTCTAAACACATGAATACACAAGCAGACGTTCCCCTAAAATTCACAGTTATATCGAAATTTAATAGCGTATCGCATCGAAGGCTCAGAAACTCTAGCAACCTCACTTAGATGTTATAACCTGAAAATGCATATTTGATGAGCCGCAGCTGAAATCCAATCGACTTTCCAAGGCTTCGGCAAACCTTTCAAGACATTAGTGGCGTTGCTCGCGAAACGGGAGCGCCTCGTCACGCCGCGCCGCCGCGCCGCCGGCCGGCGAGTGCTCTCAAAGGTCACGTCAGCCCTGTGTCACAACATAAGGAGACTGCAAAAAGTAAGCTTCATAGGTCACTCACACTCAGACACAGACACACAAACACACACACAACTCACTTTTATTAGTTTATTTATGCTATCCATAGTATCTGGTTTTAGGATTATTTATTTTTTATCTGCTTTGTTTTGTCGCTTACCGCTTGCTTTATGGCTTAGGAAGCCCACAATTCAGGATTTCCTAGTGTGGGATTCACTTTTTTTAGCTTTACTTTTGCATAGCCAAGCTACAAATTTATCTGTTTTTGTTATATAACAATGACAATGTTTTAATGTTTTACTTAAAAATAACTTTGACAATACGTCTGTGTCTGAACTAGATAATTTAATTATCTGTTTTTCAGACAAACAGCACTCTTCCAATTATTAACTGTTTATATAAAAATTCCAACATTAATTAATACATTCTCCGGCAACGTAGGCTAAAGTCTCTTATCAAAATTATAATTTACGTGTGGTATGACCTCCCTGTGTGTAGAATGAAAATGTATGAGTGTATGTGTTCAGGATGTGTGGGAAAAACTATTGAATAATATTTAATAAGTTCTCGGTTTCACCGTATGTCAGTTTCTGAATGTAATCTACTACTTTTTGTTTACACTTTCTCTTGTTTAATGCCTGGATATTGATAATTTTATTAATTTTATTATAAAGATGGGGACCTAGGAAGCAAAAATGCTTATGTACATATTTATGTTTAAACTTTGGTGTGTCAATGTAACTAATAGTTTTGCGACGTCTGGTGTTTTTAGGAATATTTTTAAATTTTATGATAGAGTGTTGTTGTTTAATGATAGTGAGCAATATGAATCCCCCGTGTGGTGCCGGGGATAAAGAATTGCATCACCCCATCTCAACCCGTGGGTGTCGTAAAAGGCGACTAAGGGACCATTCCAGAGGATGGGCAGCAGCATCTCTCTGAGGTTACCTTCAACCTACTGCGATCGCCAACCCGCCTGCCAAGCGTGGCGATTATGGCAAATACCCCCCATGACATGCACACCAGCAAAAACCGGCCCCTAGTCCCCGGCGGCCCCGCTCGCCCTAGCTACGGTAGCGGCCAAGGCAGCGACGGGGCAGGGGGTGCTAAGAATCTCCGGCAGATACCTGGCTACCGCCAACAACGAACTCTGGCCCTGGCAACATTTAACACGCGCACATTACGGACTGACGAGAAGATTTACGAACTGGAGGAAGAATTGAGCAAGATACGGTGGGACATAGTTGGATTATCTGAAGTCCGAAGAGAGGGGGAGGACTCGATAATCCTCAAGTCCGGTAACTTGCTCTATTTCCGGGAGGGCGAACAACTGTCCCAAGGTGGTGTCGGGTTCATCGTCCACAAGTCCCTCGTGAACAACGTTGTCGAGACCGGGAGTGTGTCGCCTAGGGTAGCGTACCTTATACTCAGAATAACCAAACGGTATTCGTTGAAGGTCATACAGGTTTATGCTCCTACTACGACACACCCTGACGATGAGGTGGAAGCTACGTATGAGGACATCTCTAGAGCCTCCAAAACTCATTACACCGTTGTCATGGGAGACTTTAACGCAAAACTGGGCAAACGAAGCGGCGATGAGATGAGAGTGGGACGATTTGGGGTTGGTAATCGGAACTCCCAGGGCCAACTGCTGGCGGACTTTCTTGAGAGGGAGGGCCTCTTTATGATGAACTCCTTTTTCAGGAAAGCTGAACGCCGCAAGTGGACCTGGATGAGTTCCGATGGTGCAACAAAAAACGAGATTGACTTTATCATGTCGACGAGGAAGCAAATATTCAATGATGTCACTGTGATCAATGCGTTTAAAACTGGCAGCGATCACCGGTTGGTAAGAGGCACATTGAATATCAACGTTAAGCTGGAAAGACGTCGATTGATAAGGTCTACGCTCCGTCCTGCACCCATCCAAATCCAAAACCCCGAAAGCTTTCAGCTCGAATTGCAGAATCGCTTCGAGCGCCTAAATAATTGTGAAAATGTGGACGAATACAGCAACAGGTTTGTGGAAACTGTCCAAACGGTTGGGTCCAAGTTCTTTAAAACCCACCGTGCAAAAGGAACCAAAAAGTTCTCAGACCATACCCTAAAACTAATGGAAGAGCGGCGCCCAATGGTTCTGCTTTCCTCAGGTGATGCGTCTCAGTTTCGGCGGCTAAATAGGCAGATCTCGAAGTCTATGACTCGCGACACGCGCCAATTTAATACTAACCGTATTAAAGAGGCCATTGAGCGGAACAAAGGCTCAAAAGTGTTCGCAAGAGATCTGGGTATTGGGCAGTGCCAACTGACGACGCTGAAAACCGATGACGGCAGAACTGTCACGACCAGGTCCGATGTTATGGGAGAGGTCGAGAAGTTCTATGGACAGCTTTACACATCCACACGGCCACCTGTACAAAGCTTAGCTAAAGACCCTAGAGCTAAGTTAACCCGGCACTATACCGAAGACATCCCGGACATCAGCCTATACGAGATTAGTATGGCTCTCAAACAGCTCAAAAATGGCAGGGCACCAGGTGCTGACGGAATTACGGCCGAGCTTCTGAAAGCAGGCGGAAGACCGGTACTCGTAGCTCTTCAGAAGCTATTTAATTCCGTGGTACTGGGGGGCAGAACGCCAGAGACGTGGCACGAAGGTATGGTGGTACTGTTCTTCAAAAAGGGCGACAAAACCCTGCTGAAGAACTACAGGCCCATCTCACTTCTAAGCCACGTCTACAAGCTGTTTTCGAGAGTCATAACGAATCGTCTCGCACGCAGGTTTGATGACTTCCAGCCTATCGAACAAGCTGGTTTCCGAAAAGGCTTCAGCACCATAGACCACATACATACGCTGCGGCAGGTTATACAGAAGACCGAAGAGTATAACCAGCCTCTTTGCTTAGCGTTTGTGGACTATGAAAAAGCCTTCGATTCGATTGAGACATGGGCCGTGCTACAGTCTCTCCAGCGGTGCCAAATTGACTATCGGTACATCGAAGTGTTGAGGTGTTTGTATGAAAGCGCCACTATGTCAGTCCATCTTCAGGACCAGAGCTCGAAACCTATCCAGTTGCAGCGAGGAGTGAGACAGGGAGATGTGATTTCTCCGAAACTGTTCACTGCTGCACTGGAAGATGTTTTCAAGCTTCTGGACTGGAAAGGACTCGGCATCAACGTCAACGGCGTATACATCACTCACCTTCGGTTTGCTGACGATATAGTGGTCATGGCTGAGACCCTGGAAGACCTCGGCGCAATGCTCGGTGACCTCAACAGAGTCTCTCAACAAGTGGGCCTTAAAATGAACATGGAGAAGACGAAAGTTATGTCGAACTCACGTGTCGTACCCACTCCTCTGAAGGTTGGGGACTCTGCCCTTGAAGTTGTGGACAATTATGTTTACCTGGGACAAACGGTCCAGCTAGGTAGGTCCAACTTCAGCAAAGAGGTCAATCGTCGAATCCAATTAGGCTGGGCAGCGTTCGGTAAGCTTCGAAATATCTTCTCGTCCGATATACCGCAGTGTCTCAAGACGAAAGTCTTTGACCAGTGTGTGTTGCCAGTGATGACATACGGGACTGAGACGTGGTCGCTCACTATGGGCCTCGTAAAAAGGCTCAAGGTCACTCAAAGAGCAATGGAGAGGGCTATGCTCGGGGTTTCTCTGCGTGATCGAATCAGAAATGAGGAGATCCGCAGAAGAACAAAGGTAACCGACATCGCCCGAAGAGTTGCTAAGCTCAAGTGGCAGTGGGCAGGTCACATTGCTCGCAGGACTGATGGCCGCTGGGGCGGGATAGTCCTGGAGTGGCGACCACGTACCGGGAAGCGCAGTGTGGGCAGGCCTCCAACAAGGTGGACCGACGATCTGGTGAAGGTCGCGGGAAGCCGCTGGATGCGAGCAGCACAAAACCGGTCGTTGTGGAGATCCTTGGGGGAGGCCTTTGTCCAGCAGTGGACGTCTTTTGGCTGAGATGATGATGATGATGATGATGATGAGCAATATGAATAATTTACGGACTGAAAGGACTTCGCAAGTCTGATACAGTAGGTGAGTGGGGAACAAAAAGGGGCGGAAAGTGCTTACTTTGAGGAAGGCTCGTTGTGCTATTTCTAGGGATTTTATAGAGGTCTTTGGAGCCCCAGACAGTAATGCAATATCCCAATAACGACTGACAGAATGCCAAGTACACTAATTTAATTATTTTAGATGCTGCAACATGCCTTAATTTTTTTAATTAGACTCTTTATTAAATAGACTTGGCCTAGGACACTGCCTTGCGGCACGCCATATGTGATCGGTAGGTCAGTACTAACATTATTATCTATTTTAGCCATCGATTTTTAGCACATTGAAAGCGGATTGAAAGGTAATCCTCATTTTATTATTAAATTTTAATATGGCAGCACTATTTATTTGTTCTATGATGGAAGAAAAATCTTAATAATTTTTTTGAATTGTTTTGTTTAAAGTTGATTTTACTTGAGTTAAAAATATAATTAGCTAATTACAGTGAATAATAATATTATTATATTTTCTCTTTTAGTTTTTAGTTTTAATTATTGTAATAAAGTTGATTTTTCACTGATTAAAACAAATTCCTACCGGTACCGGCGGAAACCCGTTCACATTACTCCGGTCCGGTGGTTTTACTGGCAAATCGCAGTGACAAAACGCTCGGCAAAAATGCCGGGGTATTTTTGCTGGATCCGGGATAATGTGAACAGCTTCATATAAATTGTACTGCCACTAGCCCTTCCGGCAGTTTTACCGGCCCGGCAAATGTGCCGGTCGGCTGAGTGGCTGAGTGGTTGTCTATGCGTGCGTTACTCAAGCGCGGTATGTACCTATACACGTTCGCTGACAGTACGTCAAAGGGTGGGAAATTTAAACTGATGCGTTGTGGCAGAACGTCAGAGGACGGGCTACTTTTTTTACGATTTTGGTAACTATTTCAGCTGACGACGACTTTGGTTAGAGGTATCATAGAGAGCTGTATCTACTGTCATATTGCGAGCAATCCCATGTTTCTCACTGTCGTATTACGTATTTTGTAGACAATTTTATATTGCTATCTCTTTCTCTCCACACACACACACGCATCGACGTCCTTCGACGTAGTGTCATAATCACACAGAATCAAATACTATCATTTGTGAGTAGGTACGTCAGTAGACGAGTAACCATTTAGTATGAAAAATTCTACTGCCATATTAAGGTATCTGAGCAAGTGCTTAGCTGTTGTTTACCGCCACATACATTAACCGTGTAGTGTACCGCCACATACATTAACCGTGTTGTGTACCACCACATACATTAACCGTGTTCTGTACCACCACATACATTACCCGTGTTGTGTACAGCCACATACATTAACCGTGTTGTGTACCGCCACATACATTAACCGTGTGTGTACCGCCACATACATTACCCGTGTTGTGTACCGCCACATACATTACCCGTGTTGTGTACCGCTACATACATTACCCGTGCTGTGTACCGCCATATACATTAACCGTGTTGTGTACCGCCACCTACATTCACAGTGTTGTGTACCGCCACATACATTAACCGTGTTGTGTACCGCCACATACATTACACGTGCTGTGTACCACCACATACATTAAGCGTGTTGTGTACCGCCATATACATTAACCGTGTTGTGTACCGCCACATACATTACACGTGCTGTGTACCACCACATACATTAAGCGTGTTGTGTACCGCCACATACATTAACAGTGTTGTGTACCGCCACATACGTTAACAGTGTTGTGTACCGCCAAACACATTAACCGTGTTGTGTACTGCCACATACATTAACCGTGTTGTGTACCGCCACATACATTAACCGTGTTGTGTACCGCCACATACATTACCCGTGTTGTGTACCGCCACACACATTAACCGTGTTGTGTACCGCCACATATATTACCCGTGTTGTGTACCGCCACATACATTACCCGTGTTGTGTACCGCCACACACATTAACCGTGTTGTCTACCGCCACATACATTAACCGTGTTGTGTACCGTCACATACATTAACCGTGTTGTGTACCGTCACATACATTAACCGTGTTGTGTACCGCCACATACATTAACCGTGTTGTGTACCGCCACACACATTAACCGTGTTGTATACCGCCACATATATTACCCGTGTTGTGTACCGCCACATACATTACCCGTGTTGTGTACCGCCACACACATTAACCGTGTTGTGTACCGCCACATACATTAACCGTGTTGTGTACCGTCACATACATTAACCGTGTTGTGTACCGTCACATACATTAACAAGGCATACATAAGCGTGGAATAGCTCGATGGCGCAGCAGTTCACGCGCTCGGTCTGCGATTGCTGAAGTTGAGCAACTTCGCAGAAGCCGGTCATTGGTAGATGACCAAAATCTCGAGCTCGTAAAACCGTTGGTCCCGGCTGCATTAGCGTTCGTTAATAACCACCAATCCACACTGGGCCCGCGTGGTGGTTGCTTTTGGATCATTCTCCCTTTGGTGTTTCCACCAAAATTTACGATTACGAATTCGAAGATTATGACAGGTCTGACCCAGAATTTGACAACATGCCTGACCCGGTATCTATTACCAGATCTGACCCAGAATCTGATAGCAGTTCTGATTATAATATTTTTTGAATACTTGTTTATGTTTAGTATGTAAATATTAAATTGTTGTTAGAGGGGTTCAAAAAATCAAAAAATCAAAAAATATTTATTTCAGTCTATCATATTACTTTTATAAACAGTACATGGGACCTGCCTAGTAGATATTCTAGAATATCTGTTGCAGGAGGCCCCGCTCTTCCGTATCATATTAGTAAACTTATAATATACTTACTATGACAAATTACGTAAAATTAAACTATGTATTGAAGTAATTCAATCAGTTAAAGCATTCTAAAGTAATAGTTAAAAATTATTAAAAATTATTAAAGAAAAAACTTAGCAACTATTTTTTTTTTTTTTTTTTAAATATTATATGTACCCATTTTGCATGTACAGTGTTTATGGTAACCATGTATAAATATTATTATTATATATAAATACAAATATTATATATATAATATATATATATATATATATATATATATATATATTATTATTGTGTATAAATATTATTATTATTATAGATTATTATTTTATCATATAGGTAATTAGGTATACTTAACTATAGTATAATATCAGTTATAAATTGTTACTCAAAAACGTTTCAGTATCTCTATAATTTGAAGAAAACAACCATTCTCTCAAAGCCTTTTTACAATAGTGTAACTTTATTTAGAAATTTGAATTTTTTTATCTAATTCATTATAAATGTGCGCCGAAACTGTAAAATATTGACACTCGCAAAAATAGTTTTAGTGCGATGTGTAGGAGCAATCCTGTATTTTCTCCGTTTTGGTGACACATTAGGGTGAAATTGGATTGTCTTATGAAATTTTAAAGTAACCATCAAGATGTACAACTTTCTAACTGACAGTAAATTGCACATTTCGTAAAGTTCATCTGTAGAAAATCTGTACGGTTTGAAATACATTACCTTAATCAGACATCTTTGACCCCTTTCAACTTCCAAAAACTTGGTTTTTGAAGCTCCTCCCCATATAGAAATGCAGTAGGTAATTACAGACTGTGCTAGAGCAATATATATTTGATTAATAAGTTTTTTTGTAGTCACATGTCTAAGTGCCTTAAATATCCAAATAAGTTTACGAATTCTACTGTTAACAAACTCAACATGTGGATGCCAAGAAAGTCTCTGGTCCAAAATCACTCCTAAATACTTTGTCGAATCAACTCTTTCAATGACAGTGCAACTGCAAAGTGAAGTGTCAGATTCATCACAGTGGTGAATTTTTAGTTTTAAATCACGTCTTGGTTGTGTTTTTTTTATTAATGGTAAAACATATATAATTTGTAAATGTTTATATAATTTTTAACGCAAATTTTGTTGCGAACAAATTACAAAAACACAAATGTTGAAAAAAATTCCACGAGCAGGGTTTGAACCTGCACCCTTCTGACATACCGGGTCAGGTGCTCTTCCAATTGAGCTATCGTGGTTCTAACCAGCCCGCCGAAATTATTCAACACTATTTACTTTTTTACTTTGAAAGCCAAAGGCGCCTATTCAATGTTAACAACTACCGTCATTAACATCCGATCATAATATTATTACAAATACTAAAGATCAGTTAAGAAGTAGGCAAACTATTTATAAATGTTTATATAATTTTTAACGCAAATTTTGTTGCGAACAAATTACAAAAACACAAATGTTGAAAAAAATTCCACGAGCAGGGTTTGAACCTGCACCCTTCTGACATACCGGGTCAGGTGCTCTTCCAATTGAGCTATCGTGGTTCTAACCAGCCCGCCGAAATTATTCAACACTATTTACTTTTTTACTTTGAAAGCCAAAGGCGCCTATTCAATGTTAACAACTACCGTCATTAACATCCGATCATAATATTTTTACAAATACTAAAGATCAGTTAAGAAGTAGGCAAACTATTTATAAATGTTTATATAATTTTTAACGCAAATTTTGTTGCGAACAAATTACAAAAACACAAATGTTGAAAAAAAAAATTCCACGAGCAGGGTTTGAACCTGCACCCTTCTGACATACCGGGTCAGGTGCTCTTCCAATTGAGCTATCGTGGTTCTAACCAGCCCGCCGAAATTATTCAACACTATTTACTTTTTTACTTTGAAAGCCAAAGGCGCCTATTCAATGTTAACAACTACCGTCATTAACATCCGATCATAATATTTTTACAAATACTAAAGATCAGTTAAGAAGTAGGCAAACTATTTATAAATGTTTATATAATTTTTAACGCAAATTTTGTTGCGAACAAATTACAAAAACACAAATGTTGAAAAAAATTCCACGAGCAGGGTTTGAACCTGCACCCTTCTGACATACTTATGATGATGTTAATGACGGTAGTTGTTAACATTGAATAGGCGCCTTTGGCTTTCAAAGTAAAAAAGTAAATAGTGTTGAATAATTTCGGCGGGCTGGTTAGAACCACGATAGCTCAATTGGAAGAGCACCTGACCCGGTATGTCAGAAGGGTGCAGGTTCAAACCCTGCTCGTGGAATTTTTTTTTTTCAACATTTGTGTTTTTGTAATTTGTTCGCAACAAAATTTGCGTTAAAAATTATATAAACATTTATAAATAGTTTGCCTACTTCTTAACTGATCTTTAGTATTTGTAAAAATATTATGATCGGATGTTAATGACGGTAGTTGTTAACATTGAATAGGCGCCTTTGGCTTTCAAAGTAAAAAAGTAAATAGTGTTGAATAATTTCGGCGGGCTGGTTAGAACCACGATAGCTCAATTGGAAGAGCACCTGACCCGGTATGTCAGAAGGGTGCAGGTTCAAACCCTGCTCGTGGAATTTTTTTCAACATTTGTGTTTTTATATATAATTTGTTTTAGTAGTGTTTAGTGACAATAGATTAGAATTTAACCATAGAGAAATCCTGCCAAGACCATTTCCAGCTCTATGGAAAACTGATTCCCAAGTTGACCCTTCAAAAACAATTGCAGTGTCATCAGCGTAAGAGATGACTTGACCACCCTCTAAGTTGAGACTAGTAAGCTCATTGATATATATGAGAAATAGAGTAGAACCCAAGACACTCCCCTGGGGCACCCCAAATGAGATATCCAAGTCCTGACTAACGTGCTCTCCAATACGAACTCTCTGCTTCCGTCCGTATAAGTAACTCCTGAACAAGTTCAAGAGTATTCCCCTGATTCCAATGTTTTCTAGCTTGTGTAGAAGAAAGGGCAGAGAGACGTTGTCAAAAGCTTTTTTTAGGTCCAAAAAAATAGTAAGGCATTTATTCCCCTTGTCAAGCTGTTTGGATATTAAAGTTGTTAATGATAAAATTGCGTCTTCTGTCGATTTACCCTGTCTAAAACCATATTGTGAACTAGATATAATGTTAAATTTATTAAGATAGTTGATTAAGCGAGTGTTCAGTAATTTTTCTATTATTTTGGAAATTACAGGTAAAACCGAAATTGGTCTGTAATTGTTGGCATCGTCTCTCCTACCACCCTTGTACACCGGTGTAACTAGAGATTGTTTCATCGGTTCAGGAAATACGCCAGTTCGGAAACAGAGGTTGGCAAAGTGACCAATCACAGGTGAAACAATGTCTTTGGCTATCATAAAGAATTTTGTTGGCAAGTTATCCCACCCAGGAGCACTCTTAGGTTTCAGGCCAGTGATAACGTTCATAACTTCTTGAGGATCAGTGTCCAAGAGTACAAAAGATGACAGTTGCGAAGAAGTTGTATCACTCATGTAGCTTGTAGATGAAGAGTGATTCTGTGAGAGTACAGCCTCAGCAAGGGTTTTCCCAACACTTGCGAAAAATTTGTTTACAGTGTTGACGGAGTCACTAGGAGTAGATTTAGAATGAAGTAAGTCTGTATTTGATGATTTTTTATTTTTAAAATTTGTGATTGTGTTAATTGTATTCCAGAGGGCTTTAGCGTTTTTTCCAGATGATGCTAACTGCTCTTTTTGGTATTTTCGCAGACAGGGGTTATGTTTTTGGTTAGTTTAGCTTACACGGAAATATTAAATTGGTAATTATCGATCTCTCTTTATAACTGTAGTTTGCTAAATTGCGAAGAGGCAGAAACCGGATTGCGTAAAGCCGCGATTGTAAAAAATTAGAATTGTGCAGAAGTGCGCATTGGATAAACCGAGATTGTGAGTGTACAATAGTTTATGAAACGTTTATATAAAAACACAAATGTTGAAAAAATTTCCACGAGCAGGATTTGAACCCGCACCCTTCTGACATACCGGGTCAGGTGCTCTTCCAATTGAGCTATCGTGGTTCTAACCAGCCCGCCGAAATTATTCAACACTATTTACTTTTTACTTTGAAAGCCAAAGGCGCCCATTCAATGTCAACAACTACCGTCATTAACATCTGATCATAATATTTTTACAAATACTAAAGATCAGTTAAGAGGTAGGCAAGCTATCTATAAAATGTTTATAAAATTATATAATTTGATATCCCAAACAAATTTCGAAGTCTTTGTATTCAATTCTTTTATTGTAATTAATTTTAATGCCACTTTCTAAGAATAAAAATAGCGAGTTCAAACAAATGCTCAAACCACTGCGTCGAGCACCTGATCATATCACAATAGTCAAGTAAAATCCCCTTAGTACAAAAAATATTCATTATCATTGAATGCAACCAAATCCCGATTCAAAACAGAATCCGTTTTATAAAGCTAACGCGAACACTAGTCGTTGAAATTAAATACATAGGGTACATCAAAACCAGAACTCTATTGCTCAGAGTTTAAAGTTGAAATTCGAAACGGCTGATAAATTCGAAAATGCCTTGCAAGCGCAAATGTGGCTGCGGGTTCAACACAAAAATTCATCTTTATCATAGTGCACACATACATTACGTCCTCTTTAAAACAAAGGCCTGAATTCTCCTCGGCCGAAGTAAAAAGGTAGTGCCGACCATTCCGTGAGGCATTTTAAAAAGTCCTTTATATTGTGAGGCTGCCACCTCACTACGTGTTGTGCTTTCAAACATCTTACGAGTTGTAAAAGCTTTTTATTGCCGACACCCGGGGTTGTCAGTGGCTGACATACGTGTTACAATTTTTTATAGTTTGTTTTGTGGTACATATGTTTGCTGACTGTATTATTTATTGTTAGGGTAGTGGCAGAGTGAACGAGAGTGCGGCAACAGTGCCGTGACCTTGAATCTACGTACCGAGCTGTAACTACCGGCTAGGGTTGAGTCACTCATAGTTCATTTATTATTGTGTGAATTTGGGTGTCTTTTATATTGTAAACTTACCTTGTTATATCTAGGCAAAGTAAAAAAGGGCAAACTGGGATTATGGTGGTGTGTGTTGAGACATCCTCATACACAACAGGTTTTTTTCCAGACATTTTCAATAGGCACCTACCTATACGCAACAAAACTCGCAATCGCGTCACCCAAACCCAAAAAAATACGTGTATACTGATTGGCAGCGCTCAGTGACATACTTGTTTATTCTTCGTTACTACAGCAACATACGCTGCCCGATCCGCGTTTGCGGGGACAGCCCGCGTCATCGCGTATTCTTTTCCCGTGATTTTTTCTGAGTGCTAATAGGTGAACTACGAGCTTGTGTGCGTGCGTTTCGGAGCGCTTGTATGAAGTTGCCGCACTCTCGTTCACTCTGCTAGTGGCACCAGTGATCGCCCCTTTTTTCCTATTACTATCATGAATAGGGGTCAGCTACTGATAAGTATAATATATCATCATACTAATATAATATTATAAATGCGAAAGTTTGTGTGTATGTATGTTCGTATATTTGTTGCTTCTTCACTCTGCAACGGATGAATGGATTTGGATGAAATTCGGCATACAGATAGTTTATAACCTGGATTAACACATAGGATAGTTTTTATCCCGATATTTCCACAGGAATTACACTATAAATATACTAAAAACCACAATTTCATTTTCCAATGAAAAATGATTTATTTGTTTTGTTGTCATGGAAACCAAAGAGAATTTAATCATTTGATGGAAACTGTCAAAGTGGTACGAAGTGCGCCGGGTTCACTAGTTAGAAGATAAAAACTTGATGACTTTTCTATTTGCCTAACCATACCTAACAAATAAGCATAAATGTATATATGTATTTTATGACATATTCACAAGTACATATTTTCACCTTATTTATAAATATCCAGCATCAAATTGATGGGTGCAATCAACAAACCTTAAACTTAAGTTTTCAAAATCCTATCAAAAACCGACCAAAAACTTACGCATCAAAAATTTGAAATCTAAATATGAAGATCTATTTGAACAGTCAGTAAGCTTCAATCAATCTATCTTGGACTGCAACAACCAGTTAACACCGGCATAAAGCGGCTAAAGCCTGTATAATCTCGAACTGAAACTGCAAATATTTGACGGGTACACGACTATTCTATTACGAGTAAGCTCGAGTTTGCCGGCCGCATGATACGGGCATCAGAGCCGGATTTGGTCTAAGTGACTAGCTCGCCATCTTCCGAATGGATACACCCATTCGCATTTGGTGTTGCGAGTTGCAAATAATAATTCATCTGGAAATTGCGAAAGTAGCTTACTGTGGTGTCGCTTCACACTAACTAACTCCGCAGTCACTGCCGCACTTAGAGACGTCTCAATTATCGTTATTTACACTTGAACAGGATTTCTATTGTATCAAGTTTAACATTAATCACAGCTACTGATCTTAGAAGTTATCTTCTATGTAAATTAAGTTACAAATCTGGAGTTAGTGGGACTAGGGATGCCTATAACGCTAGGATATTGATTCACAATTAACCCCGTTCCAAAGTACTTAGTATCTTCATTTCAAATAAACATTCGCACTATCAGACTTTTTATAATTAAAAATTAATGCTAAATAATCGTAAATGCTGGTCACAGCTCAGGATCTTTTCACACCAGTTCCACCTAACGCCGAGCGAAGAGAGCCTAAGTGCCTAAGAGCATTTACTGCTGTACTCAGAGAAGTCAAAGAACGTTAAGTACCTATTACTTAGATATTATCCAAAAAAATATTATTCCAAGGAAGTTACGACGTCAATAACATAGACTTTTACAACATAAAATTATTAGTGCTGCGGGCAAAGTCATCATTCAACGTAATTTTTCGTCTCAGTGTGCGGCAGTCTATGCGGATGGCAGAATCAACCACAGAAAATGAAACGTACGTGCCGTCGTCGGACATATTCCGTATTCAAATAAAATGCGCGGCAAACGCTTGTCCGCGATCACCCCGCTGTATCGTCAATTCGTCACCCGCCCCGCATCCCGTATAAACGAGCATCCCCCACTCCCTCTCGCGACCCCCGTAGTACTCTGTGCCCGTAGCAGGAAAAGTTCACTTTATATCGCATACATTTCGTAGATTTCTTTGTTTTAGAAAACAATTGAGTAACGATAAACTTTTCTTCTAAATGTGGTAGCTTGTTATAAGCTCATATGTTGTTACAGTAAATAATAAACATTGCAAATAATGCTGTAAGCTCATTGAATAAAATAACATAAAATAAAACACAAACTGAGATATAACATAACATAACGGAATAGGTAACGCGTTATCTCGCTTATAGAATTTTGGGTAAAATTATTAATGTTGTCAACCCTGTAAGGTTTAGATCCACCTTTTATTACCCGGCGTTACACCTGACAGCGGCATTAGGGCTAATGCCTTCACGAACCTCTTAAAATGGCATTAAAGTGCCTTTTGTTTGGGAAAACAACTATATAGTTTTGACTAATTTTAGGAGTAGGTAGTTAAGCGTAAATACGCGTTATGTTTGTCCGTGTTTTATTTGACTGGGCCTTATAAATATTTCTAGCAAATAATTTAACTCAACAAACTCAAAATTTCTCTATCTCGCTTAATAGTAAAAAATATATAGTAAAATAGTAAATTTATTTAAAACACTTGTTGTTAATTCCTCTTTCTTAACATACTAATATTATAAAGAGGAAAGCTTTGTATTTTTAACCGAAAAAAAGGAAAAGGTTACTCAATTCGACTCGTAAAATTTTTTTTTTTATGTGTGTTCGCGGATAACTTCGTCGTTTATGAACCGATTTTGACGATTCTTTTTTTGTTGGAAAGGAGATATCCCAAGGGGTGGATACCATGATAAGAAAACCAGGATCTGATGATGGTATCCCAGAGAAATCGAGGGGAACCTTCGAAAATCGTAGGGGCGACTAGTGCGTTTGTTAATGTTTTCATTAAGTATTTTAAAGCACTACTATTTAATGAAGGTCTGGAGTTGATCTGATGATGGAGCTGAAAAACAGTCGAGGGAACTCGTCAACGATTTACAGCAATTACATGGTGTTTGGGCTTGATTAATTTGTATTGATGAGAACTTTACACTTAGATGGGTTGTGACTGTCGTTAGGGGTCTGATGATGAAGACGAAGGACAGTCAAGGGAACTCTTCAACGTTTTACAGTAGCTACCTTGTGTTTGGTCTTAATTCATTTCTATTGATAAGAACTTTGCACCTATATGGGTTATAAGTGCCATTACAGGTCTAATGATGGAGACCATAGACAGCCAAGGGAATTCCTCAACGATTTACAGCAGTTACCTTTTGTTGGGCTTACTTCATACGGTTCAATATGCCAAAATGTTTAGTTGTACAAAAATAATACCTAATTAAGATAGAAGTTTTACATAGGAATACCACTACCTATTAGGCCGTCGTTTCCTCATCCGAGAAGCATCCTTGTTAGCTCTATGTCTACCCATCACTAAAAATCGTAAAATAAAATATTTTTTTACAAAAAAAAAACGACTTCAAAAATAAGGAAATTTCAAAAGTAAAAACAGCTCTAAAAAGCAAGAAATAATATTGAAATCATATTATTAATTACCTAGATACGCATGTCAGTTTTAAACAATGTCTACTGAAGTCGGGTGGGGCTTTTACAATAAAAAAGTGGAGATAATGGAACAACTATAAAAGTTTTAATGAAACTAAATTGTCCCCCAGCCGACCACCCGACTTCAATAGATTCTTGCTTTTAGAGCTGTTTTTACTTTTTTAAGTTTTCTGTTTTTTGAAGTCGGTTTTTTTTGTATGTTTGCAACGAATAAATTCTTAAACTACTGGACCGATTTAAAAAAATCATTTACCATTAGAATGCTACACTAGCGCTGAGTAACAGGCTATAATAAAAAATAAATGTCCACCAGTGCGAAGCCGGGACGGGCCGCTAGTAATAAAGGCCTCAAACGAACCGGAACTTTTCTCAAGTAGGTACTAACGAGACACTTTTAAAAGAGAAACAACTAAATTAATTTCTAGCCTGTTTTTAGGTAGTCACGTCTGAATTATAACTAGTTTAATCATCATCGTCATATCATTATCCTTTCAAAATAAGTTCACTCCACATCGACCGGTTTTGTGATGCTCGCCGCATCCAGCGGCTTCCCGCGACCTTTACCAGATCGTCGGTCCACCAATACAGATACGTTTTCCGGTATGCGGTCGCTACTCGAGCGGCCATCAGTCTTGGGAGCAATGTGCCCTGCCCATTGTCACTTGAGCTTAGCAACTCTTTGGGCTATGTCGGTAACCTTTGTTCTCTTGCGGATCTCCTCATTTCTGTTTCGACCACGCAGAGAAACTCCAAGCATAGCCCTCTCCATTGCACTTTAAGTCATCAATCATCATCATATCATCATCGGCTCATTTTATGTCCCCACTGCTGGGGCACGAGCTTTCCCTTTGTATGGATAGGGAGAAAAGGCCTTAAACCACCACGCGGTCCAAGCGCGGATAGGTAGTTGTTAACGACTGCTATTGCAGCCGGGATCAACAGCTTTACGTGTCCGAAGCACGGAGGAGCTCGAGATGATACATTTTTGGTCACCCATCTGATGATCGGCCTTTGCGAAAGTTGTTTAATCTTAGCAATCGAAAACCGGGCGCGTTAACCACTGCGCCATTCAGCTCCTCAGCTCGAGCTGTTTGGGTAACCTTGAGCATTTTATGTGGCCCATGGTAGCGACCACATCTCAGTCCCGTATGTCACACTGGCAACACACACTGGTTAAAAAAGACTGTGTTATATCGGACTACGATAAATTAAGGTCTACAATATTATTTTAATGAAACAATACAACAATATTTTTTTTAATATCCTTTTGTTACTTCTGCAACAGTTTGGCATTGTTCAATATGTATTAAGTATTACAAGACGTAGCGTATCCGTCATTACGGAACTATTCACCGGACGTACGCTTAACTTCATCTTAATACGCTCATTGTGATATATTAGCAAGCAATGTCAAGATACCACGTGACTAAGCCGTCATGAAATCGTCCGTAACCTGTAAGCAAATGTTAATATAGGTCTGTGTCCGTAACCGAACTGATAAGCGCTTCGGTCGAATGCGTCAAATCGATGTGCAATATCCGAGCTTTAGGCTAATGACGTAACCCCATTACTAACTAACCGGAGCGTATTAGCTCCCTGTGTGGATTAACAGGACTATAATTAATGTGTTAGAATAGTATAGATTAGCAAGCAGATTAAAGTGCTTACTTATTAAGTTGATTTGAATATCGAAATTTCGACTTTGACTTTGGTTTGGCTTATTCTGTAATCTACTCGTACTCAATAAAATGTGATTTGATATGATTTGCTGATTTATGCATTTGGTTTCTTGCGCCCGTTATTCCCGTTCGAATGGGTAGTAGCTAAAACACTTTTTTTTTGAAAAGTCATTAGTGCTAATTAATTAATTTTTATAAAGAAATGTTGAATTAATGTCAAGATACATCGCCACCAAACAGCCATGAAATCGTCCGTAACCGAACTTATTTAGGTACTTCGGTTGAATGCGTGATATCGATGTGCCATACCTAAAGCTCTGTTAGGCTAATGGCGTAAAAACTAACTAACCCGAGCGTACTCCTGGGTGGATGAATAGGACTATAAGTAGGTAATGTGTTAGAATAGAATATATTAGATTAGCAAGCAGATTGAACTGGACATTTTATAAATGTTTATATAATTTTTAACGCAAATTTTGTTGCGAACAAATTACAAAAACACAAATGTTGAAAAAATTTCCACGAGCAGGGGTTTGAACCTGCACCCTTCTGACATATTCTTTCTCTTTAGTATTTGTAAAAATATTATGATCGGATGTTAATGACGGTAGTTGTTAACATTGAATGGGCGCCTTTGGCTTTCAAAGTAAAAAGTAAATAGTGTTGAATAATTTCGGCGGGCTGGTTAGAACCACGATAGCTCGACTGGAAGAGCACCTGACCCGGTATGTCAGAAGGGTGCAGGTTCAAACCCCTGCTCGTGGAAATTTTTTCAACATTTGTGTTTTTGTAATTTGTTCGCAACAAAATTTGCGTTAAAAGTTATATAAACATTTATAAATAGCTTGCCTACTTCTTAAGTGATCTTTAGTATTTGTAAAAATATTATGATCGGATGTTAATGACGGTAGTTGTTAACATTGAATGGGCGCCTTTGGCTTTCAAAGTAAAAAGTCAATAGTGTTGAATAATTTCGGCGGGCTGGTTAGAACCACGATAGCTCGACTGGAAGAGCACCTGACCCAGTATGTCAGAAGGGTGCAGGTTCAAACCCCTGCTCGTGGAAATTTTTTCAACATTTGTGTTTTTGGACATTTTATACTTAAACCAGTGTATTCATCAGCGAATCGCATGTTGAGAGAGCTTGCACCCACCTAATATTCGTTGATATTCGATTATCGCTGCAGTAATACGAAGCCACTAATAGTTTGAGCGAAGTAAATTATGTGTTATGTATTTGTGTATTTTTAGTGTATTTTCTATCGGTGAGAACCTATTAAGTGGTTTTATGTGTTATATTTTATAACCCTATTGCTACTTTGAAAAATATGGTTTTCCTAAGATAATAAAAAAATATTATCTAATCTATCCGTTTAGTTTCTTAGACTCATTCTTGAATAGGTAGTAAGGTGAAACATTTTTTTTTTGATGATTCTTAAGTGCTTATTTATGAAGTTATTTTGAATGTATTAAAAAAAGTTAAATTTTATATGATTAATTGATTTATGCGTTGGATTTCGTGGAGAAGATGCCTCCACTCAAAAAATACGTCCTATATAGGTAGTAAAGTGAAACATTTTTCTTCGGACGATTCAAAAGTTCTTATTTAATAGGTTGATTAGTAAATTTAGTTAATTGATAGTAAATTTGAATATTGGTTTAGTTACCCTTAGTGTACGATCATTTGTGTTCATAGATAGACTAAAAATCCGACCCTAACCCTTCCCCTGCCTGGGGGTGCTCGCTTTTTGAAGTGACGCCCCTACTGTCGAGGGGGAAATTTTGTGTGTTGCGGGGTTGCTTTCCCGAAAATGTAGTTACATTTTCTAATCCCTTTGGCAATGGCTTTTAAAAGTAATTAATCACTTCAGTATGGTTTCCGCATGCGAATTGAAGTTTCAATTGCATCGAGTAATGTATGATTGGTGACTCAGTCCAGAGAGGTTTCGCTCAGAAGCTTTGCAAATCCTACCGCACAGTCTCACTGAACTCAGCTCTGGTTTTGTCGGGGTTACTTCCTCTAGACCTCCGTATACATGAGGCAGCCGCCCTGTATGCAGCGAGGAGAGGGTCAACCCCACACATACCAGAAGACAGGGAGGTTGAGCGTGCGGTGGGATTTGATAAAGTAATTCATCCCGCTTTGGATGTGGACAGAGGCTTCGTCTGTCTGGTAGACCAAGAGCTGGTAGACCGGTACAACGTGCAGACGGTGCGTATCTTCACCGACGGGAGCAAGATTGACGGTAAGGTTGGGTCTGCACTGTCCTTGTGGCACGGTGAGACCGAAACCAAAGCCGTCAAACTTGGTTTACCCGCGTACTGCACGGTGTACCAGGCGGAGCTTCTGGCCATAAACAAAGCCACAAGCGTAATTCTCGGGAGGAAGGAATCTACGTTCGGCATCTACAGCGACTCTAGGGCGGCACTTGAGACAGTCACCAACATCAAGTCTCCTCATCCCCTGGCAGTAGAGACAAGGCGGAATCTGGGCTTGGCTGCGATACAAAACAAGGAAGTTTTCTTGTTCTGGATCAAGGCACATGCGGGTCTGCCGGGGAATGAGCGCGCTGACGAACTCGCGAAAGAGGCGGCCCTAAAGTTGAGGAGAACGCCAGACTACGACCGGTGCCCAGTATCATATGTCAAGAGATGCATTCGTCAAGCATCTATTGACATATGGAACGAAAGGTACCGCACCCAAAACACTGCTGGCACCACTAAACTGTTCTTCCCAGATGCGAAAATAGCCTACAAAATTGTCAGGAAATTGAGCCTAAACGGCCTCCTCACCCAAGCGCTGACGGGGCACGGCGGGTTCTCTGACTACTTATACCGCTTCAAGTGTAAGGAGAGCCCGTTGTGCAACTGTGATACAGATGCTAACGAGACCATCTTACATCTAATAACAGAATGCCCAATAAACGCAAAGGCGAAACAAGAACTAGAGCAAAAGATAGATGGTCTCGTTAACAAAAATTCGATTCAAGCAATAATTGGGAATAAAAAACACAGAAATAGCCTAATAAAATATATGGAGGCTGTTGTCAGAGGTGCCAATATACGAAATAATAAAAACAAGTGAAAATTGTAGTGTTTGTGATGAATTAGAATTTGATATTTATTAATTAATTATTAATTAATGAGAAGTTTGCAAAAAAAATTAAAAAAAAAAAAAAAAAATGTATGATTGGTATACCTACTTAGGTAGAAATAAAAGTAAATTAAAAAAAAAAACTCTTTCTTTAGCCGAGGCTATGTTTGGCGTGGTTTGCCTGTCACCCTGTTGTTTTAGCCTGCCGTCATAATGGAACTTTTGTGACATTTTCGTGTTGTCTTTCAATAGTTTTTCTGGTTGTAGCGCTTTACGGTCACTTAACATTAGGTGAAATGGCTCGGCACTTTCACATTCTGGACTAAAAAACATTTTTTAATACTATTTAATCGTTATTACTGAATCCAATTATATTATAAAGGTTAGAACCGCAAAAAAATACTCGAAAGTTTTTCGAATTTCAAACGCAGCGTCCTGGGTTACATGCGTCTCTTTTCTACAACTTTTTTTTTGAGAGAGATTGCTGTTTACCTCAAACGGCATTTTCAGCGTCACCGGGCTTTGATTTCCACAACTGCAATAATATTGCTATAAAAGATCATAGTCAGGGGGCTGCGCACAAGTTATACCCATTCTTTTTGCAACTAATACATACATTGTTAAATTATGTAAAAGGAATAGCGTAATTAAAGCAATGAGAACGAAAAAGACAGCTAGTGTTTGTAATTTCGCATTTTTCTAATGAAACTAAATTTAAAACTATTTTCTTCGAGAGCGATTGAGGCTAAAAGGATACAATTGCCTGCTTTAGTTCGGGTCGTCTTTGAGGCTAACGTTCTACCTTTTTTTACTTATGTGGGTATAATAATATTATTGCTTGACTGCATCTCGAAGCCATAAGCCATTTAACTACCTAATCACCGTCAATCGTAATTGAATGGCAATTTACCTGTCAATTATTATCAAGAACTGACCTTCATGAAGTGGCATATGGCAGTGGCATATAGAAGAGTACTTCTGAAGGCATTTATTAACCGTTATTATTTGACAAGTTGATTGTTAAATGTAAGGTATTTATTATAAAAAAATGTTTTAATAAAAATCATCAAAATATAACGTTTAGCCCACAGAACACAAGAAAGAGGTGTTTAGCCTATATATGGAATTCTTTTTGAATTTCACAGATTATGTTTTTGATGTTTTGCTTTTCATTGTGTTTTGTGAATTGGATAAAGATTATCAAGAATTGTTTTTTACTATTCACAAGGTCGAATTTCAGTTCACCTTCTCACCAGTCTACCAGTATTTCTTCAGGTTCTGGTCTTGCTAACAGCAAATAAAGACAATCAAATTTGGTTGCTATTTTTCAGCCACTAGGGCTGAAAAATAGCAACGTTTCCTTTTTATTTTCAATTACTCTCAATTATTCGGTATTTCGCAGATGGGGAAGGGTTTCATCATCATCATCATCATCAGCTCATATTATGTCCCCACTACTGGGGCACGAGACTTCCCTATGGATGGACAGAGAGAACAGGCTATAAACCACCTCGCGGGCCCAGTGCGGATTGGAGGTTGTTAACGACTGCTAATGCAGCCGGGACCAACGGCTTTATGTGCCTTCCAAAGCACGGAGGAAGTCTTTAATTTTTCCTTTTTAGTTTTAGGGCTGACGGGGTTTGAGAGTTGTCAACCCGATATTTTGATTACACGCTTTTATTTGCGGTTGAAGCTTCGTGCATTCGTTTATACTTTTGGATCTTCGGTTTGCCGACCTTTATCTTAAGGACGGCCAGAGCTGAGATAATTTTTTTTTCTTTAGACATTTTTTTTAAAGTATCCCTATCTAATTTTGTAGTATTTTATGCTTTTAACTTTGTATTTTCATAACTAATTCCACTAAATTATAAAATTGAGCCTTAAGTTACACATTTTGCCATTTTTCCAAAGCATATTTTGGTTTTGTTTGGTGTTATTATAAGGTTTTGTGCTGCTCGCATCCAGCGGTCGTTGTGGAGATCCTTGGGGGAGGCCTTTGTCCAGCAGTGGACGTCTTTTGGCTGAGATGATGATGATGATGATGATTATAAGGTTTTGTGTTTTTTTTTACGTTAGATATTAATTAATATTTTTATAAAAATAATATCCTGTACTTGCTATCTACCGCAAGCGCGCGCGCGTCCGGTTAAATGCGTTTCCTTTTTTTTTTAAATAAATAGAGTTATTTCGGAAAATATGTCAAACTTTTAAAAAAATATGTCATTTGACTAATTTGCTGAATTGTGTTATTCTGAACTGTGTTTACGATTATTCTGTTTTTTCTAACATATTTTATTTTTTTTGTCCTTGCTAACGGGTTAGTCCGTTAGCAGGAATCACATGTATAACTTAAATTGCACGTAGTACCTAGTAGAAAAATAGGTTGAAACGTAATCATTTTATTGCGGCTTCTTCTTAATTATAATTATAATGTTTAAATTATTTATCTACCTTTACTTTTCAAAAAAAGAAAAAAAAGGTTCTAAGTTTCAAACGGTATCAATTTTATGGTCCAAATAAAGTCCGGCTATAAAGAAATATGCTTTAAACTGTATTAATTTGTTTTTGCTAGTTCAATCCAACAAAAATTGAAACTATCGAATTTTCGATCTCAAATAAAAACCATTGGTAATGGCCCTCTAGCTTTGGTGCTTTAATAATAAATACTCACGGGCAATTAGCATTATTTTATTTTAGCCGACATTTTAATACTCGGATCAAAAATGTATGAAAAAAAGTTGATGTCCTTTGCGGTGTTAACGCTATAATGCGTAACTCTACCACTGCTAGGCACACGACCACATAACTCTACAACATTTACAAAATAGCAAATAGGAAGACTGGCCCAACGCGGGTTGGTAGCCTGCCATTATTACACAACAACAACTCACGGAGGAGCTAGAGATACTTACGGCGTGCTGGCTAACCAGCACCAGTGGCAGTGGCAGTGGTTCTAAAACCACGATAGCTCAATTGGGAGAGCACCTGACCCGGTATGTCAGAAGGGTGCAGGTTCAAATCCTGCTCGTGGAAATTTTTTGAACATTTGTGATTTTGTAATTTATTAGCAACAAAATTTGCGTTAAAAATTATATAAACCAAACAAAAACGTTTTAGAGATACTTATTTTAACATCACCGTCACATCCGAAGCCCGGATAACTTCACTGCTCAACTTACGCGATCGCACCTCTTTATAAGCGAACTCTTCAAACTCGAAACTCGAAACTCGAAACTATTTATGTTTTCTATATCAGTGTTAAAACGCTGTATGTACAACACTTACTGCTTTACCACAAAACGATGGCTAAAATTAGACAATGCCTCAAACAGACGCTGTCACTTTTTAGCTCATACATTTAGGCAGAGACATAATTTTATAAACACGTATTTAGCCATTGTTAAATTTAAATACTGTTTTGTAGTACAAGTGTTCATTTTTACTTTTTATTTTCAAGTGCTAATTGCTGCACTGAAGCTAAATTAATAAGTGGAAGACCCAGGTTGGATTCCTGGCTGGGTCGGGTAGGCGTTTAATTTTTTCACTGTATTTTATAAAATTTTACAAGTGTTAATGTTTACGTGTACCATTCTTGATCATCATCAGCACATTTTATGTCCCCACTGCTGGGGCACGAGCCTTCCCTATGGATGGATAGGGAGAAGGGGCCATAAACGCCATAAACATAAACGAACTACAGTGCTGTGGAACCAGCTCTCAGCGGCGGTATTTCCGGACCATTACGACTTAGGGATCTTCAAGAAACGAGCCTATTCCTTCCTTAAAGGCTGGCAACGCATCTATTGATTCCTCTGGTTTTGCAGGTGTCCATCGGCGGCGGTGATTGCTTCCCATTAGGTGACCCACCTGCTCGTTTGCCTCCTTCTAATATATAAAAAAAAACATCACGCAGGCCCAGTGCGGATTGGTGGTTGATAACCACTGCTAATGCAGTCGGGACCAACGGCTTAACGTGCCTGAAGCACGGAGGAGCTCGAGATGATAAATTTTTGGTCACCCATCCGATGGCCGGCCTTTGACAAAGTTGCTTAACTTCAGCAATCGCAGACCGAGCGCGTTAACTACTGCATAACTACTTTTTTATAGGATAAGCTGATTCAATTTTATTTTATTTTATTTTAGAATAGAAATCATTTAATTCAGGCAACAAATTATGTACAGATGGTAAGTTACATAGAGGCTCATATTATAAATACCTTACAGACTAACGTACATACAATTTATATATAAAACTAAAACTTTACTACACGTAAGGACGGCGACATGCGACGCAGCGTGGTGTCCGGTAGCCGGCCTCGGTACCGCCGGAACATTTAACCATCACGTTGTATGTGGCATTTAATAAATTCAGAAATAAATTTCATTACATTTTCATTATCAAATTAAAATAAATGTTCACGTTTTCAATGTAAACCAATTTATTTAGTCATCGATTTCACAGCTTCACTAATAATGGAACCATATATAGCTAGCAGGCGATAGGCATACTGTACACTCATACATACTGTATAATATGCATGAAAGTGATCGCCAGTCAATGTCGCTAACAGCTTAACAAACCACTAGTTAATGGAACCGACATAAGCCTAAGCCTAATTAAAGTATGCGAAGCCTACTCGTATTTATAAATTGAAAACTGAGCGACCAAAAAGGCTGCATTGAATTCTATTAAACACTATTTATTCTCTTTTCGAACGCTGTGTAGCCTTTTGCTATTCTGCTTTTGAAGTACTTTTAAATTCAATTCAGTTTTGTTGAATTTAATTCACGAAACAGACATATCGGTAAAATATCGGATTGTTGCTTCGATTGTAGTCACTACAAAGTATAAAACAAAGTAGCTTCCCGCTGTCTGTCTGTCCCTATGTATGCTTAGATCTTTAAAACTATGCAACGGATTTTGATGCGGTTTTATTTAATTGATAGACTGATTCAAGAGGAAGGTTTATATGTATAAAACATGCATACAATTGGACCCGGTAGGTGGCGCTGCGCTGCCATAGGGTTCTATAGGATACGGGTGATCACTCAAGCGGACCAAGTCGCGAGCGGGCCGCTAGTATTAAAATAAAGTAATTACAATATAATTTTAGTATTTTATTTGTCAATAGCTGATTATTTATTTAAGATTGAAATTAATTATAATTTTAAAATCTTGACATTACAAATATGACATCCGCCGTATGCTAACCGCCTCTGTGTAGTGGTTAAGACCACCGTTCTCAGACCCAGAGGTCACGGGTTCGATTCCCAGCGGAGGGCACATGTTTGTGTACTCGGTTTGGTTGGTGGTAGGGCTTGTTTGTCCACCTGGCTAGCTACCACCGTATTTTCTAAATATGTCGCCATAACTTCAATGTTGGTAGCATTGTTGTGTTCCGGCAGCTAGAGTCGGAGCCTAAAATAGTTGTGGATTCTGGGTGAAGTGCGCTTCATCTTCGGCCTCAAAAATAACGCTCTTTGGATTCGAGTTCATTCACAGGGTTTTATCTATACCTACTTTTAATAAAGAGATACAGTTTGTTTGTTTGTTTGTTTGTTTGTTTGCAGAGGGTAATCTCCGGAATTACTGGTCCAATTCCAAAAAATCTACCACTGGTAGAATACTACATTCCCTGCGGGTAATATAGGCTAAATTTTATTTTAAGAAGACTTTATTTTTTAAATCTCAAATTCACGCGGACGTAATCGCGAGTAAAATGTTAGGTAATCAATAATTGTTTTGTTTTTTAATTTCAATAATTTACTGCACTATACACTGCTGCATTTATATTCACTTTCACGATTTATGTTATGATAATGATAAAAAGATTGAATATCACACCGCTCGCTGCCAATAGACCTCCCCCAATCCTTTCGCTTTGTACGTCTAATGCAATTTTGAGGAAAATGCTTCTCAAATGAGTCCATTTGATCTCGCCCTCTCTTTTAAGGCCTGCTGATTTTTCGTGTGTACTGTTTTTAGACTACACTCCGCTGCATCAATAATTAAAAGGTGTTGATGATTAAAAATACCAAGAGTTCCAATCAGGTATAGCAATTAATAGCGACTGCACGACATCGCCGTCGACGACGAAACCAATAGCCGAATACGGCACAGAAAAAAAAGTATCTCAAAAATATCGTTTTCGACATATTTAGTGACGCAACACCAAGTATGCCTATAGTGTAGTTTTAGTTTTAATGTTATGATTTTCTTATTGATTAAAATTTTGTGCAATACAAAAAAAAACCAAATTGTTGCGGAAACCCACAACACACACTATGCTATTGCTTAAAATTACACATTAAAAATAGAAAAAAATCCACTTACAGTTCCATGCCGCTCCCGCCGTCCTGAACGGGATCCATATGGTCCGATGGGGCCCGAATCCGGCTCCGGGTCTTCTAGGGTTCCCTAAACACACCCAAACTACCCCAAAGTGCACTTTCCCCCTGAAATACCTGTTACTCCAACAGCGGTGTGGCCGACATCCCGGCTAATTGTTTTCCCGAAACAATTCGCTTACGACGCACACTCACAAACACAGGTTGCACAATCCACTTAATTAGAATAATACGGCTCCAAATGCCCTTATTACTACATAAAATCTATTTAATTATCAACACACGATAACTATCAACCAGCCATATCGCCTTTCCAGAGACAAGAGTATAAAAAAAGAACAATTAGTGATGGGGTCATTATGCCACCAAACAAAATTGAATCTCGATAATTGATTCGTCCATAATACAAATCAAAGTTTTATTTCTAACAAAAATAAATGCCTGTTTATTTGCAACACAAATGTTATAACTAATAATTTAAAGAAGACTTAACATAGCTTTATTCACAATAACCGTGTTTTTCTTGACCACGCGATTGTATTAATACTCTTACTAACTCCGCAAAATAAACAAATAGACTCTCTCCCAGCCTGCTTCAGAAACTAGTAAGGTCACTTACAAAGTGCTCTTAAAGTGGTCAAGTATGTGACGCCGATGCTCTTACATACGAGTTTAGCTTCTCGTAACTTTTGATAAGAGTGAGTGAGTGAGTGATCGGTGGACCTTTGTGTTTTAATAAATTATGTAGGAATTTAATAGTAAACAGTTTCCAGGCATATGCCTTATTAGTAAGCTAAAAAGGGTCGTTACTCTCTTAACTACCTACTACAAACAGCCACTAGAATTAACTAACTAAGGATTAGGAAATATCATTTAAGTGGATTTTAGTTTAAATACAAATATATTTGTAATTAAGTTGTAATATTAAGAATATTTTGAAATATAAATCTTTTTGTGTTGTATTTTGAAAATTATTCTAAACGATACAAAAATATAAAACACTTGAATATCTCTCAATTTAAACCTTGTCAACGTTTTCATGTGCTTTTCGGTTAAATTAGTATTAACATTCAAATAATAATTTTAAGGATTTATCAGCATTTAATAATTTGTTATGATGACGACGACGACGGTAAGTTTATTAATTGCGTTTCGTTTTTCTGTTTACGGATACGGTGTGCGTTTCTATCGCACTGGTCCTATAGTCAATTAAAATGTATTCACTTTTTAACCGCCTCTGTGGTTTAGTGGTTAAGGCCACCTGCTTAGACCCAGAGGTCCCGGGTTCGATTACCAGCGGGGGTACATGTTTGTGTACTCGGTTTGGTCGGTGGTAGGGCTTGTTTGTCCGCCTGGGTAGCTACCATCATCTTATCTAAATATGTCGCCATAACATCAACGTTTGTGGCATTGTTGTGTTCTGGCAGCTAGAAATAAAATAGCCAGTGCCTCACCAGTTGAGGGTCCCGGGTGAAGTGCGCTTCTACCGTTGGATTTATCATCACTTAACATCAGGTGAGATCAAGGCACTGTGCTTACCCGTAAAATTTTACAGCAGCTAGTTCATTAACACATCTCAGTCTTCCAGTGACGTCATCAGACCCTGCAGAGGGTTTTCAACTGACTAACAAACAGTGCTGTTCACTTTGCCATGCAAAACATTAACAAACATCTACACAGCCAAGTGTTATCTACTTGAGTCAACGTGGTAGGCTACACGTCTCTACGGATGGCCGGTTGTTGTCACACGTTGACAATGTTTACGTACAGTGCTTCTATTTTCTTAATGTCTCTCGGTAATCATCGCATTTTCGAATATTAATTTCCATGCCCTTAATCATTAGATTTATCATGTATAATAATTTGAATTCGGAACAACGTACTATATTGTTGTTTTGTTTTGATTTTAATTAACTATATAGAGCTGTAAAACTATAAATCATAAATCAATTACGTATTACACAATAGTATTTGCCCTAAATCTGAAATAAGTTAATAGTAAGTATGAGGAGTAGTATGGTTAAATAAACTTGATTTCTCAATAGAATTACAAAACATTCGCTTACTGAGAAATTGACAATTATTATTATTATTACAGTATTGGCAAAATACCTCCCGCCTATGGCGGTTAAGTCCGGCAATAGTACACTCGGCCGGCGTCAGGGCACGACCACCACCACCGCTTTTTGCATTTTCGCTGGAAGCGAGTCGCCGCCGAATCCCAGCCGCCTTTTCAGATGTTTACCCAACATGGCTGGGATTAGCTCGTTCGCTGATATGACAATCAGGATGATTTCGGTGGACGCCACCTCCCACATTTCGGTCACCTCGTGTAATAGGTACTTCATTTCTTTCTCAGTCTCGACCTTCACGAGGTTCTCATCATGAGGGATAGTGATGTCCACCAAAAACACCTTCGATTGCGCCCGGTGAATCAGCTCTATATCGGGCTTATTGGCAAGAACAGCCCTGTCAGTTATAATGGGCCGGTCCCAGTAGAGCCAGATACTGTCATTCTCTAGTACTTGCTCCGGCGAGTATTTATAGCAGGTCGCAGGTTGCGATCGACGAGCCGGACTTCAGAGCAAGCTCTTGGTGGAGGATTTTGGCTGCTTGATTATGCCTGTGCAGATAATCGGAGTTAGCAAGAGCCGATCCACCCGAAACCACATGGCGGAGTGATTCTCCAAGACAGCGACAGGCCCGACAAATGTCCACTGTACCGTCCTTTATGATAATGTACTTTCGGTATTGTTCGTCCTGATAACCTGGTCTTTTATCGCACAGATAAAGGTCACCGAAGCGAAGCCAATACACAGAGGCTTTTCAGTCTACGTAAGGCTTGAAAAACCGTCCGTGCAGCTCTTTTCCCTTCCACACGGTCTCCCGATTGGATACGCTCAATACTGCATGTACCCAGCCGTTATAGACTTTGACCTTATTGACGCCAAACAAAGAACTGTTAAGTACCTTTGTGAGGAAAAAAGGCGTCGCCTACGGACTGTTTTACGTCCTGTTCTTTCACACCTATACTGCCATACATACGTGCCATACCTAGATACCGGTATATCATGTAGAAGAGGAGCGATATCCGGCCACTCCATTTTGACAAAATTGACATTTAATAGGTAATATAATAATAATATTGTTATTATATATAATCTAATATCAATCGAATTATGTGAATGTAATAATAATAGACATTAAATAGGTAATATGGTAATAATTATTAATGGTCTAATCTAACATCAATCAAGTTATGTCAATTTAATAATATAGTTAAATATCTATTATTTACTGTGTTGTCAACCCATATGCATGGCAAATTCACTTAACCTAAATTTCACATGCCCTGCGCTGGCAAGATAGACGAACTATACCCGTCACACTCCATCCTAATGTCTCTTCTATTTTATGTGAATAAATTATATTTCGTTTATTTCATTTAATTTCATTTCATTTCCCCGTTCGAAACTGAAATCTTATTCTGAAATATTATTATTATTATCTCTTTATTTATCTTTTTTCTTAGCCTAAGTTTGTTATAGTATTGATACAAAAGTAAAATACAAAAGCACATACAAAACATAAAGATATTATAAAAAACCTAGCCTAGGGTGCCGCCGGCAACGGGGCAGGGCTCAAGCTGCCGGTGGTTAGGGCTGCAGAGACAGGAACCTTCGGACTATCCGCGCCATGTCCAAGAGTACCTACCGCCTTCTGTATCTGACCCTTGATCCAACCATTGAGCGAGAGTTTCTTAAGGTGTTGATTGAGACTCTTCGCTACCAGACTGTTCGCAGACACGACTATCGGCACAATGATTTTCGAGTCAATATCCGACATGGCGGTTACCTCGTGAGCCAAGTGAAGGTACTTGCTGACCTTGTCTTTCTCGGCCTTTACAAGGTTCTCGTCATGAGGGATGGTGACGTCGTATTATTATTGTTATTATCAACCATTACTTTCCCACTGCGAGTAAAAGGCCTCTCCTCCCTCCTTCCACCTATCTCTATCCTGAGCTAGTTCATCCCAATTCTTCAGTTCGGAGTCCAACTCATCCCGGCATAAATTTAAAACACCTACATTACAAAATAATTTGTCACAATGAGCTTACACAATGTCAGAAGATTAAAATTTATAATATACCACAAACTACAATGATTTCGGGCGTAGAACACGGATGTACAAAGCAACTCACATCAAGCCCCGTAGTAAGTGTAGCAACGTACTTAGTAGCAACTCTATATGTTCTGTAGAAATCCAACGACCGCAGCCGAAACACCGACGTTTGCCGAGAGACATTAAGAAATTGGATGCACTGTACACAAACTGCAAAAAATGCTTCATGCGAGTTTATTTCACAATTCGATCACGTTAATGAAAACGGGATTCGTGTGGCAAAAAATCAACTCATCTCATTTGCCACTCGGAGATGTTGCTTCAACGCAATGCAAATTTTTTCGTTAACGTGGAATGGTGGATTATATTAGTATTAGTGGTCGCCCAGTGGTCGAAATTCGACCGTAATTTTTATAAAAAGCTAAACAATATTTTATTAAGGCTGCACTGATTGTATCCTAAGCAATGAAAAATTAAAAAAGATAGAATGTGATTTAAAAAAAAAACTAAACTAAACTTTTCTACACTCACACCAATTATCTAGCCCAAGAGAAGCTTCGTTATGAAACTCGTTAAATGGTTACTAGACAACGGATAAACATACTTAAAATACATACTTATATACATAGAAAACACCCAGACCCGAGACAAATTAGAAAAACAATAATTTCTAAATTGACCCGCGACCGGGGATCGAACCCGGGACCTCAGAGATGGCGACTCCACGAAAACCGGTGTACAAACCACTCGACCAAGGAGGTCGTCGGATGTTAGTTGTAGTTTGGATTGGCATTGACATTTCGGCCGCCTCTCTTCCATTTATGAATTTTTTGAAAAATGTATGAAACAATGTTTAAATAATTTAATGTATTTTTTATGCATATGTACCTGATTAAAAAAAATAGCATTCTGATAGATACACAGATACAGGAGCGATTGGATCACTGCTATTGTACTAGACGACTGTCTGTGGATAGTTATTAGAGTAACTTGTTATTGATGAAATTATGAAAATGTTTTTTGTTAAATATCACCCGCAGTAACTTCGGTACATCCGTGATTCGCAAGCAACTGGTAGGCAATTTTATTGTCCCCACTGCTAGGGAACGAGCCTTCTATAGGGCTGGATAGGAAGAACGGGCCAAAAACCACCACGCGGACCTGCGGGGCGTAATGGTGGTTGTTCACGGCTGCTAATGCAGCCGGGACTAACGGCTTAACGTGGCTTACAGGATCTCGAGATAATAAATTTTAGGTCACCCATCCGGTGACCGGCCTTTGCGAAAGTTGCTTAAGCAACCGCACGCCGGGCTCGTTAACCAATATGCCGTCGAGCTTCTTCGAGATCGAGATTGAATACCGGATATTTGAACAAATTAAAAAACATGGTAATACATATACCAGTTAATAAATCCATCGCTCCTTTTAATGACCATGTTAAAAAGTTAAAAAGTTTTAATGGTTTATTTATTACCTTCTGCGATTCTTAATTCTAAAATGGCTTTTCAGAGATTTGGTTATCTAAACTGGGATGCGTTTAGTTAAAAACACGGTGTAAGTACTTGACTGAGCACCCCCAGTAAACCGCAGTTGTGGCCCTGACTGTGACTGGCGAATCCCTGTGAGCTTCCAACTTCAGAATTGCGAAATGTTTTCTCGAAACACCGACAGACGCTCTGCTGACAATTTGATTTTGATTGAATCTGCACCACGCGTCTGATAAAGGTAGTATGTTTCAAAAGGCTTTCAATCGTTGAATGGCACCTATTCCACGAGTTTACACTACTGCAAGCTATTGGAAATTTAATAAATCGGCTATTGTTAACATTGGAGTGCAAACAGAATTAACAAACCAACTTTAGCAATTTTAAACCAAATTCAATTTTCAGTTTGTTATTGAAATATATATTGTTTTGTTATTTCAATAACAAACTGAAAATTGAATTTGGTTTAAAATTGCTATATATATATATATATATATAGTAATATATAACCTTTCAATCTAACAGGCGGGGAATAATGGTTTATAAAACATCTACGAGTATTTGATTTCTGATTCAGTTGAAGCTAGGTTACAGTAATTAAAATGAAAAATATATGTCACTAATGAAAATTTGTTTTTTTTTTTGGTGACAGACGTTCTGTAAAAAGTTTAAAAAGCCTGTGAGAAAATGTGAAAGAAAATGTGAGTAGATTTTGTTTGATTCATTTTAATGTGTTGCGTTCTCGTAAATTTAATTTCATGATCAGTCAATAAATGTCCTATTGCAAAGCTCATGCTTTTTCAAATGAACTATACCCAATTGGTAATCCAATGCGGGTTGGCATTGGTAGTGGTGTGTAACGATTATAAACGTCATGTTTTATGGTCTGTTTTTGTTGAGTTGGACTCCCATTCAAGGAATTGGGACGAACTGGCTCAGGACAGAGAAGATGGAAGGAAGGAGGGGAGGCATTTGCCCTGCAGTGGGAAAAAAGTGGCTGATAGTAATAATAATAATATTGAAAAAAGATAATTAAATTGTACACGTTATAACGACAGTGATGATAATTGAATATGGAGAGACCGTCTGCGAATCACAAACTACAGAGTGAATCACATTTCAATGTTCATTCTGAACAACTACCATTTTACGACAACCAACGGCTTAACGTACCCTCCGAAGCATTTCGTTTCGACTTCAGAAAACAATACAATATTCACCAACTCAGACAATTTTGTCGGCCATTTTAAATGGTCGATGAAATGGCCGGCCGCACCGGTTGCCGTTGTCCATTGTGACGTGTGCCGGCAGCCAGCGGCAACCCTTTGTTTTAGAGTACAATACCGGTAATTTTAAGCTAGCCAATTGGCTTTGGGCGCGCAGTGTGAAAACGGTTTTAAGTGGTCGGGAATATTGTTTTGCCGTTTATAGAGGTGAGAGTCGTGCTCGTCAAAGGAGATAATTTTGACTTGTTTTGAAGCGGATTTACAAATGAAGTGTGGTGCGTGGCTTAATGAGCTATGTAAGAGCTGACCGCATACTGACAGCTGACAGCATACTGGTAACATTGCTATGTTGAGGATAGCGATGATTATAGTGTGCAGGGCATGCTTGGGACTAAGTACTGTTTTTGTAAGATCTTTGTACAACGCGATGCAATAAATATCTATGACTATAACTATAAACAAATACTGTGGATCTCTATTGCAGTATTTCAATTACGAATACTTAAAATAAACTGTCAAACGGAACAAACGGAAAATAGTAGTAACACAGCAATGCTACCATTACGAATACAAACTCAGTGGTGGCAGCTAGCTAGTCCTTCCACCAACCAAAGCAAGTACCTACATGACAAGTAGGATCTAGATCTTATACGGTCTATAACCACTAAAACCTTAAGAGCGTTTACGCCGCCGCACACTAGAGCCGCCAATGAAAAAGAAACATATCTAGTAATTAGAGATAGAAAATCAAATTATGTTCAACAAACTATTTGAATGAAGTAATTTATCATTTTTACGTCACCTAATGAACATCTGACATGTTATGGTTTCGTTAAAAATGGCGTTATAGTTAAAAGTGGCCGTTTAAGCTGTAACGTTTTATTTAACTAAACCATTGACGTAAAAATGATAAATTACTTCATTCAAATAGTTTGTTGAGCATAATTTGATTTTCTATCTCTAATTACTAGATTTGTTTTTTTTTCATTGGCGGCGCTAGTGTGCGGCGTAAACGCTCTTAACCACTGAACTACAAAACCAGTAAAAATGTGGTAAATATAAGATGTAGACAGACAACTGCTACGAATTAGTTTTTCAACATTCCCTTTGGGGTTACGGGATACGTTGTTGTTCACGAACAAAGTAATAGTAGTACCAAGGTAGTTAGTTATAAACTAAAGTCAACAGGAAGCTTCCAAGTTGGGGCAAACAAAAGTGGTTGGAAGTTAGCGCAAGACGAGCTGCACCCCGCTGTGCCTGGCTGCCTTCTCTCGCCGTTTGTCGTTGTTAAGGCTTCATAGCTTCGCTCATGCTCCAACTTGTAATTAATGAATTCCGTCTTCAAAGCTCTCGATTCCGCTACTTCAAAACTTGCATAATTGAGTCTCAGTGGATTTTCTTTAGCATTTAGTTAGATATTGGGGAAAATAAAGCCTAAGCTTTAAGACAAAATAATCTAAAACCCGGGAATGATGCAGATAACTTAAGTATTGAAATCAGGATGATTTTATTTTGCAGTTGTATTAATTGTATTTTAATTTCAATTTTACATTTTTTTATTATCTAAAGATTGTTGATAACTTTGTTGATAACTTAAAAGATAATTTTTTACTAGAAAAAATATTTATATGGTTATACGTCTTTATCGATTGATAAATACTAGCAAAAATGTTTTTTCGACTCTGAGGGTAACTTCACAGTGACGTCATACCGCTGGCTTGCAGTACAGAGTACTTACAATAAGTCTTCTGGGGTCTCGGTAGCTCAGCGGCCAGAGCATTGGACCGATAATCTAAGGGTCGTGGGTTCGACTCCCACTCGAGCTTACTGAGACTGTTGATTTTTTCTAGCACCTTGTGACTAGATGTAGCATTGAAAATGCAAAAATTAAAATAATTAAAATACTTAACTTAGTCAATGAGTTGTTGTAAATGAAATAAGCAGACAGCACATTAAGTGTATTGTGGTGATTTTTATTTATGTAGGTAATCTTTATTGCACAACACAAACAGTGCGAAAATACAATGAAAATCATCATAGATTCACTAGACACTTTTCTTATAAGTGCAAAAGTCGAACTTAATGCCCAATCAAATTTTTTGATACACATTGAACAATCTAGCCACCAGAGATACAAGATTACGCACAGTCCGTGCCTTTAATGTAAGTTCTACAATACATCACCTATCAATAGTTTAACCGTAACACAGTATGTCAAAACACTAATAACCTGCCATAAAACTAGACTGGCTAAATCGCAGCGAGAGCCATCTTACAAGAAATTGAAAGCTAACTGTCACATACACATTTACACAGGGAATAACATGCCCCTGTGGTTGATCGGTACCATGCTCCGACGGCATATTCCCGCAGGCGCTCAGCCTAGCCGGGCGAACTTCACCGGCTCGGGTTACATAAAAGCCTCCTTTGTAACACAACACGCGCCTACAGGCAGTGTCTACTACACTACATACACATGTGCACCTTATCGCTATTGTTATAAGAGTCATGATGTGTCGTGAACTGTGAACGTGTTTGTCTTTGGTACATGCTGATGTTTCGATAGTGTTGAAAATATAGTGCAGAGGTTCGATGTTTTGTAGCTTAGTGCGGTTTGTTCTTTTGACCAATGTCAAAGTTTATTAATAGATGATAGAGAGTGATGATAGAGATGTTGAATGATAAATGATACTTATTAAGTTTCAAGCTAAACAGTACAATTTTTTAAGCAAGTATGCTACACACTAGGCCCCATCCTAACTTACCAACAAGTGAGATGGCTGTCAAATGCTGCTTATAATTAATTGAAAAATATATTTATAAGTTTTGTTTCAAATCTTCTTCTGAGGGTGCCGCTCCGACTAGAGAAAGTTGGCAGTCAGCTCTGCATGCTTGGTCCTATCCTTCAAATCTTAAAGCTACCATATCTATCAGGTAATTTCTGAGAAAATTGCTTGATACAGACAAAAAATTTGACACGTGAGTGATCTTACTAAATTTCCGGCTATCTATCGCATTTTACAGATACCGTAATAATTTTATAAAATTGATAGAATACACACGGATGCTCGTTCAAATTTTGTTTCGGACTTTTAATGCATAGCCCGGATTAGCTAGATAGATAGTCTTTATTTTTTACGTTAGTAATTACTAACCCGCATTTGGCGAATATGGTAATTAGTTCAATACACATTCATTATAGCGATAAATTGATTTCAATAATAAAAACTTGGCCCAGCTAGTGGGTCAGTGTGCATGCTATTACTTGCAGTCAATGCTCAGTTAGTTGTGATTAAGTCAATAACTATCAATCTATTGTAGTGATAACTTGATTTTAACAATGGAAACTTTGCCCAGCAGTGGGACAGATGGGTTATTACTTTATCTAACTAACTTAGCCAATCGGGAACGCAGATTCCTAATTTGTCCAAAAGGGCCGGGTGGAAAATCAATAAAACTTAAGATGACCCCAATCTGTCCTCCAAAACTATACACCCATTTATAATAGTGTGCTATAGTGCGGCCGACGGCATTGTTCCGGGAGAGGGGAACGAGCGGGTATACTGTACGAGTGTACGAAGTCTATTTTAGTGGTAGTAATTAGGCTTTATAAATAGGGTTAGGCTTTATAAATATTTCTATAGGATTAGATAAATAATATTTGGACAATTATTCACAAAATAATTATTTTTAAATTAATTTGAATATATATTTTTTTACTTTTACCCTGATTTGTATCTTGAATCTGTTCATCAAAATGATTACGGGCTGTTTAATATTATTACGAGTACAACCAATTAAAAAATCAAAAGCTAGCAAAAAACATATAAAATAAAGACATACCTTAACACTACTAGAAACAAAACAACAAGTCAAAAACGATTCTAAAAAAACGAGGTACAGTTACTGCCTAAGCGCCTAGTTGCCAATAAAGTGTTAAAAACATTTAAAGAATAGTTTAAAAACGCTATTAGTTATAAGGCCGCATTATGTAGATTTCTGAAGCTGTTTTTATTCTAATGCGTGTATATTTTCAGTACAGTAAAGTATTCTGTTCTAGAGATTGTGTAAAAGCTACAGGAGAACGTGGCGAGCACTTGGAGGGGCCCGTCCATTAGTGGACTAGACTAGGCTGATGATGATGATGATGATGATGATGATGATGATGATGATGATGATGATGATGATGATGATGTTGATGATGATGATGATGATGATGATGATGATGATAAAAAAACTATAAACTACAATCATAACTGAGAACTAACCAATTTAGTGCAAAACTTCCGCCATGTAAGACTAATACGCATTTTTTTAGATATAAATACTTGTAATGATTATATTAAATCGATTAAAATTATGTTTTTAAAACATTGCGACGAAGGCTGTTGAATTATGCTAGTTTATTTAGAGTTTTATTTTGTATTAATTGTTGGTTTGAAGTCTTTTGTATTTAAACTGAAACACTAGGTGCAAGCTATACTTATAGCTTACAACGCAGCTAATAGCTGGAAGCTATAACATTAACGGTAAGCGCGAAGATGTATTTAATTGGATAACAGCCAAAACGCTAGTCTAGTTAAACATTGTTCTTTAAACAATGCGTACTCTGGGCATTCCGGGAAAAGAGTTCCGAGATTAAGTCCATTTTTAGGGTTCCGTAGCCAAATGGCAAAAAACGGAACCCTTATGGATTCGTCATGTCTGTCTGTCTGTCCGTCCGTATGTCACAGCCACTTTTATCCGAAACTATAAGAACTACACTGTTGAAACTTGGTAAGTAGATGTATTCTGTGAACCGCATTAAGATTTACACACAGAAATAGAAAAAAAAACAATAAATTTTAAGGGCTCCCCATACTTAGAACTGAAACTCAATTTTTTTTTTATCAAACCCATTTTCATTTTTGTCTGTATCTATGGATAGGTCTTCAAAAATTATATTGAGATTTCTAATATATTTTTTTTCTAATTTGAATAGTTTGCGCGAGAGACACTTCCAAAGTGGTAAAATGTGTCCCCCCCCCTGTAATTTCTAAAATAAGAGAATGATAAAACTAAAAAAAATATATGATGCAACATTACTATGCAAACTTCCACCGAAAATTAGTTTGAACGAGATCTAGTAAGAAGTTTTTTTTAATACGTCATAAATTGTAAACCGCAAACTTTTATATTATGTTACTTGTTGCTACGGAACCCTTCAAGGGCGAGTCTGACTCGCACTTGGCCGCTTTTTATATATCAAAATCGAAACTATTCGTAGAATGTTATTTATTCATTCATCAAAGAATGTTTTTAACCGCCTCTGTAGTGTAATGGTTACGCCCACCGTTCTCAGAGGTCCCGGCTTCGATTCCCAGCAACAAAGTACATGCTTGTGTATGTACACGGTTGTTTTCCGGCTAGAGATATAAGGTAGCTAATGCCTCACTAGTTGAGGATTCCGGGTGAAGTGCGCTTCCATCTTTGGCCTTATCAACACTAACATCAGGTGAGATAGAGACAAGTGCGGTAAGCGTTTCACGATTAATTCCTGCTCTAGAAATAACAGAATATAGAAAACAGAAATATAATTTGATTTGCCCATCAAAAATTTACGTGTTAAAACAAATAAAAAACTTGAAAACAATGACAGATTTGACAGATAAGGAATCATCAAAAACATCCATTAGGCTTTGCATAAAATGTCAATATCAATAATCTACGGCCCGATACAAGTCTCATTGCCGCCGTCCAGTCCAATAAGCTTAAAAATATACAAAAAAAAAAAGGCAATTTTTCCGAACAGAATTGACACGTGTGAAACGAACGTTCCGCTGTTGTATTTCCATCGCAAAAGGTTTCACATTCATTGGGCAGTTATTTATTTAAGAGAACTCCCGTGTAACCGATCATAACTGACAGCTCACATGCGATCGGCAAGCGATTCGGCCACAAATACATGAGCATAGTAGTAGGTACGAGATACGAGTATACATACACGTCTAGCAGCGATCGCGTCTGAATTGTGAAATCGAATGGGCTTCCAACAGCGTCGACCTCGACATTGAACTCGCTCATAACTTGCAAACGAATATAGACTTTATTACTGTTACAAAGTAGGTTGAAAATCGTTTGCAAGTTTTAAGCGAGTTCAACGTCGAATTCGACGCTGTTTTGCTTAGAGAATAGCGCTGCTGTTCGTATTGCAGTCAATTTGACAAAATATACCATTGTGGCTTAGAATATGTCTGCATTATGACATGTCTAAATAGCAATAAATTAACATTTGTTTTTATTACATACTAGTTGTCGCCCGCGACTGCTTCCGCGAAGACTACACTATCCCACAGGAACCTGTTACCGGGATAAAAAAGTATCCTATATCCTATTCCGGGTCATGGTCTATACAGGGTAGAAACTTTCAGCGGGGCAGTAAGGGGAAGTACCTTATCCGTTGCAGCTACACGAAAATGGTCTTAGGAGACTATCCATAATTTTTTATGGAATTTTGATCCCTATTCAAAGATTTTCAAAAAATGTACAGTTAGCAAGAAAATAGCCATTTTACACAAAAACATTTTTTGATGCCAATCGATCCTCTTTCTAATACTGATCAAAAACTTTTATAGGACCAACCATCGTTGGAGTACTCAAAAAGTCACAAATTGCAAAAAACTTTTCCCGTACATTTTGTATGAAAATTTGTGTAACTGAAATACAAAAAATAAAAGACAAATGATCACGTAGAACATTACACATATCAAAAAGAAGGCCTATTAATTTTCTTTTTTATTAACTAACATAAAAAAAAAAAAAAAAAATGAATGGGCGCCTTTGGCTTTCAAAGTAAAAAGTAAATAGTGTTGAATGATTTCGGCGGGCTGGTTGGAGCCACGATGGCTCAATTGGAGGAGCGCCTGACCCGGTATGTCGGAGGGGTGCGGGTTCGGACCCTGCTCATGGAAATTTTTTCAGCATTTGTGTTTTTGTAATTTGTTCGCAACAAAATTTGCGTTAAAAATTATATAAACATTTATAAATAGCTTGCCTACTTCTTAACTGATCTTTAGTATTTGGAAAAATATTATGATCGGATGTTAATGACGGTAGTTGTTAACATTGAATGGGCGCCTTTGGCTTTCAAAGTAAAAAGTAAATAGTGTTGAATGATTTCGGCGGGCTGGTTGGAGCCACGATGGCTCAATTGGAGGAGCGCCTGACCCGGTATGTCGGAGGGGTGCGGGTTCGGACCCTGCTCGTGGAAATTTTTTCAGCATTTGTGTTTTTGTAATTTGTTCGCAACAAAATTTGCGTTAAAAATTATATAAACATTTATAACTAACATAACTTGATGATGTTATTCTTGAGCTTTTTTGACGCAACAAACTGACAAGATTGTTTTTTATTTAATAATAACGAGTTCCAAATTTGAATGGTTTTTAAACTTATCTTTTTATTCAGTCAACAAAAAGATCTCAACCGTAACTAAAAAAGTTTTTGCGTAAAATTTTCATACAAAACCTACGGGATTCTTTTTTGCAATTTGTGACTTTTTGAGTACTCCAACGATGGTTGGTCACATAGAAGTTTTTGATCAGTATTAGAAACAGGATCGATTGGCATCAAAAAATGTTTTTGTGTAAAATGGCTATTTTCTGGCCAACTGTACATTTTTTTGAACATCTTTGAATGGGGATCAAAATTCCATAAAAAATTATGGATAGTCTCCTAAGACCATTTTTGTGTAGCTGCAACGGATAAGGTACTTCCCCTTACTGCCCCACTGAAAGTTTCCATCCTGTATATCGGTGACGACCTCCGTAGCCGAGTGGCTTGCACGCCGGACTTAGGGCACCGCTAACTCTGAGGTCCCGGGTTCGATTCCCGGTCGGGTCAATGTCGAAAACGAACTTTTCTATATTGTGTCAGGTCTGGGTGGTTGTGGTACTGTCGTTGTTTATGATTTCCATGAAACGAGTGCTTTTGCTACTTACCTTGGGATCAGAACAATGTATGTGATTTTGTCTCATAGTTATTTATTTATTTATTATTTATTTATTTATATATGTGCAAATCCGTTCAGCCGTTCTCGAGTTTTGCGCTTAGCAACATTCATTTTATATATATAGATGTTATTTCCGTTATATATTCCGTTAATCTATATCCGTTATATATATATTCCGTTATACTATGTTTTTTAGACAGACAAATAACCTAAAACGATAAAACTGTAGACAAAATAAGCTAACAAAAAAAAATTGCATTAAAATGTACCTAATGTATATAGTCGACCATGAAATTACTTTATCACTTTTGACAAAAACTTCCATTACAATAAAATTTCACTGTCATTAATTGGTATTTTAATCAAAAATAGAACTTGTTGTTTTGTTATGCAAACAACACTTCTATGGTGGTAAAGCAATTTCATTCTCGATTAACTACGTATGTAATGTGTAAATGTATGTAAGTATAATTGAAGATAAGGTCAATGGATGAAGCGCATTTCAACTGGCATAATCAACCACTGAGGAAATGACTATTGATCCTTATAACCAAACAGTAAAGTTCAAAATTTATTGTAGAAATTTGACAGTTTTAGGTAGGTTGATCTGCCGCCGTGTGTACATAATTGAGCGAAGCATTCAGAATACAAAATTGGTACAAATCAAACTGAGGCAGCCTATCCACCCGTCCTTATACAGTATCGCCGCTGCAAACAAGAGACACATTGAACAAACGAATGTACGGGTATAGTACATACACAAAAGACCAAAGTCAGCCCAGTTTAAATAATGAGAGCATTCAATACTCCCCCGTTCCAACGTTAATTAACGCACCGGTCCCAATTATAACGGTGGAGGACTGCAGTGCTGCGTGGTCGTTAGCTCACAGGCTGTGGCTACGTAGTTCTTGTAGCAATTGTAGTTATTTTAACGATGTCCCGTTGGCATGAGCGAGCGGAATTAATTACCGAAATATCACAATGGGCACTAACAATACGAATGCAGGTAACGTTGAATTTTGGTTTTGACTGTGCTCTATTTTCGTTATAATAATAGACAAGTAAATATACTTAATGAGTGTCAATTCTTTACTTTCTATTAACACCTAAATAAAACTTTGAACCGCTTATTCGGTCACTTTTCCAATTGAAAACTGTTTATAGTATGGTGTTTAATTTAAGTTATAAATATATTTTCATAGTAAGTTTATTTTTGTTAAAACTCAATGTATTTTCGAATGCCAAACGACATTAAAGAACGTGATAGTCATAATGTGTTTAAAAGTAAGCTTAAAAAATATATTGTTTTCTAAAGTTTACGCGAACACTGCACATTGAAATGAAACAACTTTTACGCTAGAGAACAACGATTCATCCCTACGATGATACACGAGGCTATTGAAATTAAAAAACATCCTAATTTCAATAGAGAAGATGGTTGGAATCTAACACCAGCCTGGGATCCCATCATACAAAATATTAAATCGCAGCCCCAACACCATACTGCCAGACCAAAAGATACTGTAAGCTCTTTCTTCGTAAAACAGAACGCACCTGATTTAATTTAAATGAGGGTATTACTAATTATGAGATGACCATCACCTCAGTCTCCCTGTGACCACGAACCCTGCAAAGGGTTCGAAACGTCAGGATAAACATTAACTAAAAGTAATGTGTAAAATAAACGCGAGTAGATCTGTAAAAGTTGTTTCATTAAAAAATATGTATTATTACTATAACAATTGCCTGATGAGTCACTCTTTTTTCTTTTTTTTTAGTTTATGTTGTAGGAACATTTTGTTCATTTGTAAAAATAATAACACTAAGAACAAAAAAAATTAATAATATATTATAAAAAAATCCTTTCAAGTCTCATAAAAATAAAACTGGACATTTATAATCTCAATAAAAGTAAAGTGTATGTTTTATGGGAAAATTAATATTATTTAAACCTATGTGAACGGCATGAGCCAGCCCGGTAGATTGTTCTCGTGGTCCGATCACATGGAGAGCTAATTAAATACCGACACACTATTGTGGGCTTGTTTTTTTATTTTATTTTTTATAATCAGCTCGGCTCTACTCCACCCCACCTGATGTAAAATGGAATTGGAGTCCAAAAGCGACAACTGGTGCGGCGTTAAAACGACGCATTATCAGTCACCCTCACCATGCCGGCCCACGAGAAACCTCTTCACGCCTTAAGGACCCCATATAATAGGAAGGAGGGGAAACGTGTGCTGGTAAGAGTATTCCATCTTTTGAAGGTACGACAAAGAATCGAGTCACCTTTATCATTTGTTAAGAGAGCTTTGGCCCACCATGTACAATTGGTTGGCTCTTGACGCGATTGCATTCGTTTTGAATGTATCGAGCACTGTTCAAACAAGTGGGTGGGTTGCCACGCTGATTGCATACACCATTAAGTTAAACTTCACTGAACGTTGTCATTAAATGCTCACGAAAATATTTACTTTAGCTTTTTTGATGGAGACAGTTATGTCGCTAGTTTCTTTTGTTAAGTTAAAAAGACAAGCACAGTTGTTATTACATTTATAAATGTAGCTTCTAAAATTACTCATTTAAAAATAAAAGTGACCTTACTCTCCATAAATCTTTAGGCTAGTGTCGTACTAGCGGCCGCTCGCGGTCTCACCCGCGTGGTTCCCGTTCCCGTGGGAATATCGGGATAAAAATATTTATATCCTATTATTTAGTCCGGGTTATAAACTATTTGTATACCGAATTTCATCCAAATCTATCCATCCGTTACAGCCTGAAGAAGCAACACACAATATACACACATACATACACACAAAATTTTTCATTTATAATATTAGTGTGATTAACTTTTATTTCTGGTTTGTGCCTACGTGAAATAAATTATTTTCTTTTAATAGTTGTCATAATATAACACTGGCTTGAACGCGTAGCAATCACAGAAATCGACTTGTCAAATCAAAAGAGTCTAATGTAATCTCTAAATTAGCCAAGATGGGGGAGGATCGTTGTTGGTTGTAACGGCATAAAATTGTCACATAGTTAACAGTGATTAAAGTAAATACGCAGTGATTTGAAAGAGTATTATTATTCACTGCAAAGTGTCTACGCTTACAATCAGACAAAACAACAGATTCCCAAACAAATAAACTGTTGAGATTTTTTATGTTGATAATCGCCTTGTAAACTTTAAAACCTTAACTTATAAACCTTTTGTACCAGTATTAACATCGACTTGACAATTGAACATGATAATGATGATGTTCGAGACAGCTGAATACTTTATTCTATCAAAGGAATTCAAAGGCGTTGCACATTATGACCTTACTGATTGCCGGCATCCACGCCCGCTTGTGCATCATTAATTTAAAAGGGCCCATTAGCCATGAATAATTTATTCTTGATTGGCATAAAGGTAGTATTTCATTGTTTTATAAGTCAATTGAGGCAATACTTTATTTAGAAAGCCGTAATTACATGTTGAATATGACTCATTCGCGCCTACTCACAAGTAAAAGCTGTGAAACAAAAGGGAATTGTTAATGTTAATGTACGAAGCGTATCAGTGATTGCCAGGATACAATGTTAAGATATATAGTTAGGGAAATAAATTTAATTAATTAATTGTAACTTATGCAACATTATTAACATAAATTTAGTTATTAGTGGCGAGGGGTCAAAATATGGCGAAGGTAAACCGAAAAATATAGATTCTCACTCACTAGTCTATCTCAGTAAAGATGTGGGGCTTTACTAAGTCCTCACGTGGACTTCTTGAGAGAAATTGAAAAGTGAAGTTGCACTGTTTTCTTTCATCTGCCAACACTCATGCACACTCACGAACACTTAACGGTTAATAATCCACCATTATTTCACATTAATATTCGACTTATCACAAATTTTAGAAAATAAAACAAAACAGCAGACATGACTTCACTTTCCCGCCAAGAATTCCCGTTTATTCATTGAATAATTTTGACATAGTAGTTATAGTTTTTTTAATTTTGCAATGTTTCCACTCGGATTTCATTTCATTTTATTTGCGCCTACTCGTCATAGAAAGAGAAAGGCAACGTTAAAATCGCTTGAAATAGAAAGAGAGAAAAATGCAACCCGGAAAGTTCTCAGAATAATAACTAAAACTATTATATTATAGAAGGAAGGTTAAAATAAAAAACGTGCAACTATGTTTAGTTCCGTTCTATTTTATGGCTAGAAAAGTAGGTTGGAGTGCGACAAATTTTTGACACTTAGTTTTTATTTTTTGTATCGTAATGTCATCAGTTATTAGATGAACTGTCAAAATATGATCTCTGAGCTAATAATAGAGAGGTGAACGCAACTTTATTAAAAAAAAAAATAACTAAAGCAGAATGTTCTGAGGGACAATAATAACTTAGGTCGAGAAGCAAAAGGCACGCGTGCGTGAGAAAGAGACAGAGTGATAACAATGTTTCGATTACCATGGCAACCACGCCAGACGCAATGGCAATGACGTAAAACATTAAGCCGACGATAGATAGCTTACCTCGACGAGGTTTGCTATGGAAATAATTGTAGACGCTTTGAAATAATGAAACAATAATACTGTCCATGTATTTCTCCTCACAATCTTGTGACAATATTTAATGATCTGTTATGATCTGCATGGTGGATTGTGGATCGGATTTCTCAAAGGGAAGCCGATGAGAATCGGCTTGTAAGGACCCTTCGCCACTGGTAGGTACAGACTTGAATAAATCTTATCAAACAAAAACATCACCCTAATTGGTTATGTAAAAAAACTATAACTAATAAAAACTTCAGTTGCGGAAACTATCAATTTATTTGAAGAAACTATCAACTTTAAAAAAGTTTTCGTTAAATGTTGCCAGTTGCAGCAACAGTTTACGGTTGCAATCTAAATGGTCAGATGGGGAAACCAGCAATTTGCTACAACTAGTACAAATTTGACAGAGCTGCTAGTTGCGGCAATTTCAAACTGATTCAATCATCGATTAGCGAGTGCAGAAACTAAGAACGATCATCGAAACCTGTAACTAGAGTTGTCAAAGCTGCTCTGTCTGCGGAGCGCCTACGGGTCTTATTATAATGAAACTGTATACATGAGTGCAACAAATAAATAATTGAGCCGTAATTGCTCCATCGAAGCATAGAGTTGTCTCTAATTAATCCGTCTGACGTCATGGTGATATAAGACCCCTTTGCTTCCCCCTCGCGCTAGAACAAAAAAGGAAGAATGGCCATTGCAAATTAATGCGCTTTGTGTTTCACTTCTTAATTTGGCCGGTGTCACGAAACGACCAAACGAGGGATCGAGGAAAAAATAGTAACTATTAGGTCCGTGAACGAGGCTTTTATTTCCGAACTTTCAGCTTTTGAGAATTGTTGTCATTCAACTGTGCTCGACGAATTTATATTCAATATTTTTGTCTTTCTACGCGGATACGGTTTATATTCGAGTTGGGTGCAAACTTTTTGGAGTGATGCGTTGACCACGTGATACATAACGTCAGGATAAAGTTATATTGTACGAGTCTGTACGAGTACGAGTATAGTGGGCGCTAGTAGATCTGTATAATAAAATGTATGGGGTAGTGCAACTGGTCTAACATAGAAAAACTATTCAATCGTTTATATGTGCAACTCCATGTTATTTAATTCTTCTTCCTCGGTGAGATAACTGCCAAAAGTTTGGCAATGTCTTTGAGGGCAAATAGTTTAATCTATATAAAGTTATAAACTTCGGCCTACTCACTAACTCCTCATAGTTTTTCGAAATAGTAAAAGGTAAACGGTCAAAGAAAGCTCTACCTTCAACCAAACCAAGTGCACAAACATGTACCCTCGTTGGGAATCTAACTCGGGACTTCTGGGTCTAAGACCTAAGGACCTTAATCCAGTTCTGTGATCACAGAGGCGGTTAAAAGTTGGACAAGAAATATTACGGATATTGTCGTATATACAACGTCGTATCGTGATACCATCGTCATAATTTCACGCAAACAGAAGTAAACCCCTAACAACCCACTTGTTCAGACAAATACATGGATAACTTCACAGCTCATAAAGTATTAACAGCTCGTAATATAATAGATACAGACTTACGAATTTTATCGCCCTGTATACATTTATGGGGCGCCATCTTTTATTGCTGGATTGATATCGGAATTAACCGAAGTTTTTTTTGAATTTTTTAATTTATGTTGAACATACTAAAATGATATGGAAACGTTAATTATCACTTAGTCTTGTAATAAGGCGACTTGCCTAAAAATGCCTAATAGACTGACAGCCTTGCATTTTATGAACTAAGCGACTTGAGGTTTATTACAAAGTAAGGAATCTGCAAAACTCTTGGTATTCCTTATTGTAAACTAACATTTGAATACAAGTGCAGGATGAGCTGTTATTGTTTCGGTTCTGGGGCCTAGTCTCGTACTGCGCAAAACAATAATGTTAGTCCATTTTGTTGTCGTCTAGCAACTCGCACAGCAATTGGCTGGGTATTACGATTACTGCGGTTACGATTTTGACGAGGCAGTTTTGCTAACACACTCTAATTAATTATTCAACGCTACGACTGAAGCTACGGTCTTAGCAAGCGCTACGGTGGCGCTACGACCCCTGCAAGCGCTCCCCGCCCGCTCATCTTGTAAATGTGTTCATTTTGTACGAGGGCACGCGCTCTGTTGCTCACTCGCTATCTTTTGATAGATACCTATATATCGAGTTTGCGTCGTCAATCCCCTTTGTTTCGTTTCGTCCTCAAATGGAATTATCTGAGTGCGAGCTTTATTCGCCATTCGATCACATTTACGAAAACGAGTTTTGTATTGCAAACCTGCAACTCTCCTCTTTTTTAGCTAAGAAGTTTAATACCACAAAAATTCTTGAGATACATTGAGATTTTCTTTCCAGAAACATTAAATATACATGTTGGTGAATCGCTGTAGCTTTTTTCAGCTGATGCCTTGTTCTAATAATTTGAAGATATATTGAAATGCGGATCACAATTATTAAATGATTTGTTTACTAATAGCAAAGTACTTGGTCATTCAATAAGAATAGTCTTTGTGGTTAGATGGTGTAAGGAAATTAGCCTATGTTTTGACCCTTAAATTATTACTAGTGGTCGAAATTCGACCGTAATTTTATTATGGTGCACGTATTGTATCATAATCAATAAAAAATTAAAAAAGATAGAATGTCAGTTTGGATTGGCATTGACAGATTTCAGCCGCTCCGCCTGCATTTTTTTTTTGAAAAGAGTATAATATGCGTGTGTGTTAAATACATGGTAGTGTGTGTAATGTTTGTTTTATTGATTTAATGTATTTTTATGCATAATTTAAAATAAGATATTAACATCGGATAACCTTCTCTATATAAACTATAAGTGTGCGAAATTTCAATAAACTATAAGGGGTACAAAGTATTTGCTTTACGTATTATTATATAAATTGTACTTGCCATATCTGCCACATAATACAAAGTGTAAAAACGTTTTTATTTCGTTAAGCTCCCAGACACTCGTAGACGTACCGATTGCAATAGCGTAGTTGCATTCATAAAATAGCAATTATTGCAACCTAAACTGAACAAAACATTTTGAGTTTTGAATTGTAACACTCAGAACAGTTTTTAAATGCTTACGATACGTAATGTATACAAAATAAATTTAGTCAAAATTCATCGCCGAAGTGACCCCGCCAGAGAGGCTTTACTCACTAGGCCTTATGATCTGTATGTCCGTCCTACAAACTCACATGTGACAGACTATAAGCGCAGTGAGCTGTTGGCAGCCGGCCATTCAACCAATCCCTCATGCTCGGACGAGTTTAACCCGATTTAAGCCCCTCAGCTGTTGCCTCAGGATTCAGCAATCAATTCAGGGCCACAACCGCACTGTACGTAACGTGAAGTTACTTTGTGAACGTAGCGTACGTCGAAATACCGTAGGCCTGAATTTTCAGTATATTACAATTTTCTTTATGGCCTGAATGTTGTTTTGACGAGAAATCAGTAATGAAAAGTGACATATGTCATATGTCAGCTGTTTTGATGGGACTGGGTGTGATTGGTCTATAAAGTTATGATTGGTCAGAGTTTGGAGCAGAAATTATATAGACATTAATAGAGAACCATCATAGAGCTCTTATTTTCGACTTAGGACATTTTTAAATATGTATAAATTAGATAGAGAATTAAAAGCGTAAAGTAGTTATTGATTGCATCTGTTTGTTATACAGTATGATATAGTTCGTTTCGTTTAAGTAAACTCGTAAAAATTTTAGTCAGTTAAAAAAGAAGAAATAACTTTTAGGCAGAGCTGGTAATATAATGTATTAGGTACCTCTATCATTAATATTTCTATTATGATTCTCTAACATTGACGATGTCGATAGACTAGACCATATTTTATCGTACGAAAGGCTGCATGCCATAGTTCTGTGTCCTTTTCATTTAATTGTTTTCCCTTGTTAAAGAATGTTAGCATACCTACCTATTATTGTAAAATGTAGAGTGTTTTATTGCTTAGTACCCTCCACCACAGGAGGAGGAGGAATTCCACATTACAGGCCTTAAGCCCGCTTGCTTTAAACTGATTCGAAGCCTCAAAGTCATTGTGCTACAAGTAAGCGTCAAGCAGTCAAACCTAATACCCCTAAACAATTTTTAAGGGGTAAACAATAATGTTTGGTAACTTATGCCATTGTACTAGAGTTTTAGAGCATTGAAGTATGATACGATGAAATGTATTATTTTATATATTTACCATACGTAAGTGAATAAAGTGTTTAATTGCAGTCAGTATGGTTTTATTTCGTTCAACTCAGTTAAAATCTGTTTTAAAGTGTTATTACGTTTGTGATATATTATGTTTTAGAAGAAGTTACAGAAATATGAAGGATTAACGAATAGGTTTCCAATTCATGGGGTCAAAGAAAATGTGTGACAAATTAATTTATCACTTTCTTTTTAGTAGTATGTTTAAATCCGCTTGTGATATTTTAATTGTGTTTCGATTTTAGAAAAATGGTATCATTAGGTAAAAATATATGGCCTGACTCTATATATTCATAATACTTATAATACTCTAAATGTTTTTTCATATTGCATCTTATAGAAAGTGTAGCATGTATATGTTGTGTAAGTCCATAGGTAACGTTCGTGCCCCAGCAGTAGGGACATAAAGTTAGCTGTTGAATGAAAATGTTTAATTATGTTAAATTTATTGCAGTAGAGTAATAAATCTGATTACAGTAATATATGGAAGTTGTGTGCGGACATCGCGTTCGGATAAGTTTTCGATTTAATTTGTGATTATAATAAAATATTGTGAAGTAACTACTTCTTTTATTGAAGGTCGAGATTTTTTTTAGTACGACGAGCATACGATAATAAATATGTTTCGGAATAATTCTATCGAAATGTTTTTGTATTGAAGTAGGTACATTCGATTGCTGATTGTGGATTGTGAATCTAATATAATATTGTAGGTAAAGTACTTTTCTTTTATTTAAAGTGGACGTTTCCTATATTACTAAAAGCATACGATATTTGATTATGTAATACTGTTGTAGTATTTTGGTAGGTATTTAAAAGACTTTGTATTGTAGAATATGGATCAAAGTAATATCGTTTAAATACGTGATATATTTAAAAAATATAACTCGCACGTGCATAAGTATTATAAAACGTAAAGGATAATTTGGAATTCGCAAATAATTGAGCGTTCGCTAAGCTTAATAATGAAACTGTAGGCTAATGCTTAAAAACTAAAATGTGGTGAATGGTTGATGTTCTGCGGCCCTGTTTATGATAAATGGGAGAATAAATGGAGGATTAGGGGTTAAGGATAACTATGGCTGTGTTGGGGTAAAGGTTACCGTTGATGATTAGCGTTATCTTATTAAAATTAAGTATTTATTTATTGAACTTGTAGTTTACATTCAATAGTGTGTTGTTAGCAAAAAAGTTTTGTGAACCTCTCCAACAAGCTAATGCTGTAATGCGGTAGTCAAACTACGCTTTGTAGATTGAACCGAGAAGTTCTGTGTTCAACGTAAACATCTCAAGCTCGAACACCGGTACTTTGAAGATGGTTAATTTGAAGCTGAAATAGTTTTGGATACAATTTATTTGTTAGTAGTGGCGTTAGGGTAAAGATTACAGGAGGACCAGAAAAAGGGTAGGGGGTAACTGTTGCTAGGAGTGTAAAATCATGCTGGCACAAACTACTTGGTTTGTGGAAAGTTTAGAGTAGGGATGAAGGAAGATCACAAGGGGACCAGAAAGGGAGTGTAGGGTCATTGTTGCTAGGAGCGTGGTCGTGCTGGTACATACTACGAATAAGTTTGTGGAAAGTTTGTAGGTGGGGATGAAGGTCGGCGTGTACTCACCGTTGTAGAGGAGAGTGGGCTCTGGGTCCCGGGGCTGCGGTCCCGGCGCGGTGGCGGCGGGCGCGGGGCTGCGGCCGCGCCCCTCACCGACCACGTCGATCTCCTCATCCGACTCGTCCCCCAGCTCTGCCGTCGGGGCCGCCTTCCATTTCTTGGCCATGAGGCAGCGCGGCATGACGGCGCCCGCATCAGCCCCGGCGCGCCATGAAAGACAGACGAACAGAGAAAGAAGAGTAGAAAGAACGCCCCGGACGAGCGGCAGCCGAGTCGCACGCGGTCTCTTGCGGTTGTGAGTGGCAGGAGGGTTGCCCTCCGTATATATGGGATTTGGGGGTGCGCGCGCCGCGGCTTCGATCGATGGGGTGGGCGCACCACGCTACAAAGTTCGCCCGCCGACAACTTAGAGCGATACTTAGGATGCCCAACTCGATCAACCAGTGGGAAACAACCCCACATGTCCCCCGCATACCTATACTATCCTATACAAAGTGGGAATTGGGTGCGCACCGGACAAACGAGCTGTTCCCCAACTAAAGTGGAGCTTTGCAACTTCCCTCTAAAATGTTTACGATAGTTGCAAAACTTTTTGAAACTTTTTTACGCTCGTAAAGGTTGTATCGGTGAGCGAAAGTTTGTGTCAGTGCGCGAAGTTTGTATCTTGCAGGTGTTATTAACTTTATACTGATGTCAAAAGGACTTTTTCAATGACAAAACACCTATTTGAAATATAACCGAACTTTATGTAGTTTAAATTAAAACTTTTCCGCTGGAAAGTTTGATGTTGTCAGTTTCATAGTTACCCATACTTTAATTATTTACTTCAAAACAATCAAAATAGTTTAAAAGTAACTTTAAAAAGTTTTGATGTGTAGTATTACTTTTATTGCTATGCTGATAGCTAGGTTTGTTGGTTACTAAGTAACTGTTTCTTACAGTTTTAAGAAGAGACAAGAAAATTACATTATTTTATTAGAAATTGAAAAGCTTTTTTCGAAATCTTTTTAGAACTTTTATAGAAATGTTAAATTATATAAAATTATATTATTATAATTTATTATTATTATAAATAAATAATTATTATATATTTATTATTCTTTTTCCTGGAACGTCTGTAATTTTAGATTTACAGACGTTCCAGGATTTTTTTTAAAGTATATAAAAATATACTTTGCCAGTATTTATCACAATCTAAAAAGAACCGTGAAGATAAGCTGCCGGCTGGCGTTCCAAAGTATCTTAGGTTTATAATACCAAGGAAATTCGCTGCGACAACAGTTTGCCCACAAAGTTTTCAGGCATTTCTCTTTAAATGATTCTGAAGAGAAACGCCAGGAGTTTTATATTTGTAACCAGGGAAAAGTGGAAAAGTGTTATTTTGCATTCGAAATAGAAACACAGGCACTTTTAATATTGGTAAGCGAAACCATATTATTGATTGCTTAGTTGCAAAGCTGTCGCCTGGATTTCAAAAGTTCGCTGTGTTGATTGCAAAAATAGTGGGTTTGACAAGCTGAGGCAATTAAAATTTCTAGTTTATATAATTTCTAAGTAAGTAAGTAAGTTTCCAAGTTGCGTTGTCCGTGAAAACTGTTAATAGTAATATCAATAATTGTCAAAGTGCTTTCATGTGACGTCATAGGATTTTTATACAAACTTAACCTAAATGAGAATCAAATGAAACAACAAAGTTTTCGTACTACAACTTTATTTAATTGAAATGTTATATCATCAATTTATCTAATTAATATAATTACGCCGTAATTAGTTATTGCTGTGTTCGTGATTTCTCACCGTACCTTAACAATACGTGTTTATTATTATGTTTAAGCATTATATTTCTTATAATCGTTGTATAAGATTGACAATCGTGTGTACAACGCCAGGCTTCATAAAGGTAACATAAATAATTATTGTATACTCGTATAAGACAATAACGACAGCGACAAAATATCGGTATAAATTTTGCTAACGAAATGTGAGATACGAGGTTTGTGTTATAAACTTTTTAATTGGAAACAACGTCGGTATATTGTGTTAATTTTAAAACAAATAGAAGTTTTGAGCGTTATGTGTTAACAAGATATGTTTGCCTGTGTTAGTGTTCTGTCATCCGTTACGAACTTATATCACCCTTATATTTAGTATATTGTTAAGCAGTAGTGTTTTAGTTAGTTATGTTAGGGTTGAAAGGGTATAAGAAAAAAAAAATATTGAGCATTGACGACAAATTTTAACAATGGCAATGCTTTAGTTAGTTACAGTAATACGCAAACGTATATAGCTTGCATTGATGGCTTGTATCATCATCATCATCATCATCATAGTGAAGTTTGGAGTCCAGTACACAATATATATTCAGACAGAATTCAAATTACCGGATAAGAAAAACTAACATTAGAAAATGCCATATAGTCTTCCGGAATACATCTCGTATCCCACATTCACCAACTTGTATGTATACATATAAATATATATCTACTGTAAACAACACTGACGTCAAAACGATCATCTGTATTATAAATATTATTGCTAATGATTCTTCTGTACACCTTATATTTATGACATAGAATTAACATTGTAACTTAGCCTGGCGTTGGTGAAGTCCGCTCGCTTTACCATTATATAAACAATGAGGCCTTCAAAGTGAACAAAGATCTATTGCGACATGTGGCATGGTATCACAATAAGTGAAATTATATTGTGGTAAGAATAAAGTTCAATTTTAATCGGCTTAGGAATATGTTAATGTCTTCACGTTACGTAATTTTCTTAGCTGAATGAGGGACTAAGTTTTATAACGTGAACAACCTTTTATACTTAATTATTTATTGCATTTTAAAATACTAGCAACATGGTAAATAAAATTATAATGAGTACATTGTAGACCTTGAAAAGGGCATCGCGATTACATATTATTATTAATTATTATTATACTCGTGCTTCCGAAGACTAATAGTCTAGTCAAGGGATGGGCAAACTTTTCATTCGCGTGACAATATTTACTAACAAAATCTATGGCGGGCCAGGCTATTGAAATTTTCAATATTTTTTTTTTGTGAAATTAAAATAATGATAGGTATGCATTTTTTTTGTTTGATGGTCGCGGGCCGGACTTCAATCATTAACGGACCGGAGATAGCCCGCAGGCCGTAGTTTGCCCATCCTTGTCTAGTCTAAGTCAACAACCACGCATATCATCATCATCATCATCATCAGCTCATGTCCCCACTGCTGAGACACGAGCCTTCCCTATGGATGGATAGGGAGAACGGGCCATAAACCACCACGCGGGCCCAGTGCGGATTGGTGGCTGTTAACGACTGCTAATGCAGCCGGGACCAACGGCTAAACGTGCCTTCCGAAGCACGGAGGAGCTCGAGATGATAAATTTTGGTCACCCATCCGATGACCGACCTTTGCGAAAGTTGCTTCACCTCAGCACTCGCAGACGTGCGCGTTGACCACTACGAGTATTACCTACATGTGCTAACAGTGTCGATGTTGGAGCGTCATCATACTTCGCAAATTACGTAGTGTCATAACGAAAGCAAAGGCGCGCTCGTGGTTTTGGTTTCCGGATATAAACGAAGCATTTTTTTTAGAGAGTTTGTTGATTGTTTTAGGCGGCATTTGCAGCGTGTGTGAAACGAAACACCATCCGAGGTTTCGGATCGGATCGCGAGAGGGAATGGCACTTCGCACAACATTAGAGCGAATGGTAGGCCCTTGTGTGTATGTTGTATGGCTACATAAAATTACGATCGATATATAACTTTAAATGTTAACAAGGTAAACGTACCGAAACCCAATTTCCGCGATTATAACGCTTATTCCGGATTTAACGTGAAACCGAAAGTGGCTGCTATATTTGCAGTTCAAACAGCGCTGCAGCTGATACGTTGAGCTGCTCAGCTGGCCATCGCTATTAGTGCAACTGATATTGTATGTTTATTCAATGAGAATCAACGTTAAATTTATACATTGCTTATTTAGAACAAAAATAAACATAAGTACTTTAAATCTAAGTACACACGGCGGCAGATCAACCTACCCAAAACTGTCAAACTTCTACAATCGATTTTGAACTTTATTGTTCGGTGATAAGGATCAATATTCATTGGAGAAATTTGACAGATTTGGGTAGGTTGATCTGCCGCCGACTGTACATACAGGTTAACTTAACATTCGTTATAAAAGTTGATAAAATCCCGTTTTACCCGTTTTCCCGTTTACTTTTAATATAAAAATTACAAAAATTAATCTGATAACTACTAAACTAAACAGAGAACTAACAGATGGGTACCTATTTATCAAAATGCAGTAAAAAATATTTGAAATGATGCTTAAAACCATTATACAAGCCTCTTGGTGGGGAATAATTATCGCCGCCCATTGACGTCTTCAGCATCTGGGGAGCTACCTATGCGTTACCGACTTTGAGCCCTATTTACATACTGTTTAAAGAACCTGATGCTTTAAGGTACCGGGAACAGCTGCAGGAAGCCCATTCCACATCCAACAAGTCCGCAAAATGAACGTACGCGAAATCCACTTTTTTGTGTTCGAAAAGTTCATCAAATATATCCTTCATCCCTTGATGAACATAGTAGAGCAATGAACGTTGTGTGAACAGAGCGGCAAGAGCGACTTTAAGCCAATATTAGTCTTCAACAAATGCCGAAGTTTCCGAAGAGGTGTTGAGTTATCCTAACTGGCAAGCAAATTGCTGCGGTTCGAACTTTCATTGCTTGCCATCTAACTTACTAACTTGCAGTTTAACTGCAAGTTATTGACTTAGGTATGTTGGTTTTGAAATGGCACATCTTGAACACCACAGCTTTAACTTAAACATATTTATCGATTATTCTAGCACAGGCAAAATTACTTTAAAATAAAAATGGAGTTACTATTTCTAAGTATTAGTGGTACTTTTTATGATGACTTATCTCAATCTCAAAAGCTGATTCGTTTATCAATTTGACAAAACTTCCTTTTTTTTCTTCATTTATTTTGAGGTTGATGTTTAGTGAGACATGTCAGCCCTCTTTACTTAGTTTGTTCATGAAAATGAAAATCACACAAGCAAGGTTTTAAAAGATGATAAAGGAAACGATCTTGTACAGGGTGGGACATTAAAAAATTTGGCCTTTCAACCCATAACTGTGCAATTCCGCTGGTTTACTAGAAAGTAAATTCTTAAAAAAGGACATAGTAAGGTTCGCCGTAGATGGATACTTTGACAAAACAATCAAACGTTTATAGTAAACACAGGCAAAAGGATTTCAGACTATACTGTTTGGTTATAAAATAGAACGCACCAACGAGCTAAAAATCATAATCATAGTGATTGTGGAAGGTTTCTTGGAGGCTTGTGAACTTGTCAATACAAAACTAAGTATTTAAGTTAGTATCTATATAACACGCGAAGAATAAAGAAGATTCGAAGATAAGGCTCAGGGGCATGCATCAAGTGATGCATATTACTATGAACTGATACAGGTATATTATGAACTACTTGGACCTAAGATTTGACCGTCATACCTTTAAAAAGTCTTTCACATTATGTAAAAACTCATTAGTAAAATAGAAAATATAATAATTAGTAATCTACAGTTGGCTGCTACGTCGTGTTTGGGTCGGGTTATCACTCGTCAGTTTCCCTAAATAGCCAGTTTTATGAACTCGTCAGTTTACCTCATTCGTCAGTATCGCGAAATCACGTCAATAAGTCAGTTTCCTTTTTTGTCAGTTTCTATAACTCGTCACTTTACTTAACTGGTCAATTTATGAAATTCGTCAGTCTAATACAGTCATGTTAATATTGTTATAGTTCAAACACACAAGATATAGGTACATTCATTATTAAAAGTAGGTCAAAACGTAGAAAACCAATATCTACCTGGTTTAAACTAAAAAACAATTAGAAATAAAGACAATTAAAAATATTAAATAATTATACCTAAAAGTCTATAAATATGGTCACATTTTATTAACTACAAATATTTTGAGGATAAATTATATTAAATTAGGCTGAAAAAACTTAATAAATAAACATTTTTATTTTAAAATGTTAAGTATTTAATTTAATTTTAATGTCACACTAAAGTAGAGCTAAATAAATGTTGACAAGGATTGCAAGTTGTGTGCGTGTAAACTTTGGTGTAAACATCCGTTTTTCTAATTGTTTACATTCTTTTAATTATTACATAAGTACATAATTTAATTGACATCCGCCTCTTTGTCACCACCTAGAGGATTTCAGTTGCACGCTATAAGGGCGCAACTGCATAAAAATTCGTGATATCATGCTTTTTTTAAAATATAAATATATGCTAAAAGCATGTTTAGTTAATACCTTTCACCATGCCAAAATGCAAAAACATAGGTGGAAAAAAAATAAAGTTATAATTAATAAACTATTTTTATTACTTAAACCCTGCCTCCTCTAAACTTTCATTTTATGTACATACGACCCACATACCTATATATACGATGTTTTAGTTTGATGCCCTTGATATAAACTATTTTTTTTAATGAAAAAGCCTTAAATTTTTGTACGCTAGTTTTAAAGAAAGACGCCTAAAGACGTTTCGATAAAAAAGTAAAATAAAGCACTTTCGGTAGTTTCAATTCAAAGGAGGCGAAACAGAGAGGCCGCAATGCCTTCACCGCTTATCTACACGTGCCCGTAGTTTCATTTAAAGGAGCTGACAGAAGGCCGCTCTTAAAAATATTAAAAATTTGTGTCAGGAAAACTAAAAAAAACTAGCATGAATTATTTTTAAAATCTAGGGCCTTGTTTCTCTGTTTAAATTAGATGTTTTGTCAAAATACTTGCAGTTAATAAAATGTGACCTTATAGACTTTATTTTTATAAACTTTTGAGAAATCTCCATATTTGTACAAAACTGTACAATAACTGTCCAATTAACGAAACATGACGAATTGCATGAGCAGACCAAACTGGCGAATTAGGGAAAGTGACGACTTAAAAAATTTCATGGAATTGCCGAATAAGGAAACTGGTGAATTCATAAAACTGGCTATTTAGGGAAACTGACGAGTGATAACCCACCCAATGTATGATTCAACGGTCCAACAAAACCAACAAAAACAAGTGAATAACAAACAATAGCTTCAAGCTGATGCTTGAAGCTGCCGGGACGGTCCAACAAAACCAACAAAAACAAGTGAATAACAAACAATAGCTTCAAGCTGATGCTTGAAGCTGCTGGGACGGTCCAACAAAACCAACAAAAACAAGTGAATAACAAACAATAGCTTCAAGCTGATGCTTGAAGCTGCCGGGACGGTCCAATAAAACCAACAAAAACAAGTGAATAACAAACAATAGCTTCAAGCTGATGCTTGAAGCTGCCATTGATAACTGTTTTAGAAGTCGGCTTCATCTGCTACTGCTAAAGCAGGGGCGGGAGGCAGAGGTGGGACGAAGAGCGCGGACGGAGGGGATAACTGCGTGAGAGCAGTTAACAGCTTGTGAAGTCAGTGTATGCCTGGCAACTGCTTGACCGCACGATTAAAGGAGATTGCCACTTTTGTATGGGTAGTTGAGTCCCTGTGGAAAATTGTTGTGCCCTGAAGAGTTTTGCTTTATATTATAGTCAAAACATAGTATATTCATAATTAAAAACAATTTTTCATATATTCACCCTGGTTCAAGAGATATAAATTTTTTTCTGTTAAAGAAATTGAGGTTATTAACTGACATTGACATGATAGATACTACCTACAGCCCATCTATCTATTAAACATTACCATTTGGGGATTAAATTAAATATCTCTTATAGGTCCCACTTTATTTTTTTATATTTACTTTATTTATAAATCATTTATTTAGATTATTATTCAAATCAGGCACACGATACCACAAAAGGGACCTGCTCCATGGCAATCTCCTTTGAACAGCAGTCGCAACTGCTTGAGCGGTTCCATGTTTGTAATATATTATGTAAATTGAAGATTGTAGTTCACTATGCAGTCGCAGCTTAAAGCATTCGATCTGCTTCAAGCTGCTCGTGTAAGCCGTTCTAAGAGTCAAACTCTCGCCGGTGTAGCCTTTTCCATTCATCTATATCCTAAGCTCATTCTTTAACTTCTTGATAGGCCATGACAATCACCTATGTAAGCTCTTCTTGGTATTTCCCTTCGTCTCTTTCGATTGATTTTCTTTTCAATTATGTTTTAAATGAATTCGTCACGTCTTATTAAATGACTTATCATCTCTGCTCTTCTATTTTCGATAACTTACTCTTTCTAATACTTCTTTATAAGTGAACACTGTAAAATATACGAGTATTACACTATTAGTCGTTACAATTTCGTTGCCCAAAGCTTCCAATTAGTGAAGGTCAATTTAGATAGGCACTACAGCCAGCTACAGTTTGGTGATTGCAAATACATGGTCAAAACGCCTTTTCAGCTAATTCTGTTCACTGTCGGTTTTCGGTCTGTGGTATTCGGTTCACTTTCGCTTTTAACAAAATACAGACAATGCTGTGTTCAACCTTACTAATTTTCGTTCGATGAGGTTAACTTTAAATAAGTTTACATTACGATGGGACTTATATATCTCTACTAGACAAAATGCTGTAAATAAATAAAGAATTTTATTAACACTTAGAATTTTTTGTAACACCGGTTTTTCACATTGACACTAATCAAGTCGTCGTTAAGAAAGTGCTATAATTACTGGGCCCATTCTTTACATTGTTTTTAACTCACTTATGAGAATATTCATATTGAGAGAAAAATATGTTTTAATTAACGATATGGTGTACAAGAAGATGTAGTGAATGCAATCGAGAAAGTAATGTTAATGTGGTGTGGTTTTATGAAAGAAAAGGATTAGATAAAAGTGGAATGCTACGAATAGTGAAGACAGGATAGTTTTTCCTGGACAGCAGTGGTTCTCAACGCCTTGCCTAACCGCTCCGGGAGTAGAGTTGCAGCTTCTTCTTTAGTGTGGTGGATATAGTGGATGGTGTGGTTGCTGCTGAGGAGGAAGAGCTCAAAAGGTAACTGGAGAGATATCAGAACCTTCCTACTTGGAATGATGAAGACAAAAGCCCTTCGGGGTGGGAGAAGAATTGATGGGCAGTGAGTCTTTGCAAATCGGCACGGTTCTCGAGTTCTTTATGAACTGAATGAGTCCCAGCAATAGAAGTGGCGGCATAAAGCGGTGCCAGGTCGTCCATGTGTTGTCGGTATTAGGGAAGACGTTATACCTTGAGGATGTATGAAGAGGGTCTCCTTTAAACCACCAAAAGATCGGGAAATATGCATAATACTTCAAAATCATTACTCAAATGATGAAAAACGATGATACCTAGTTAATTTCAATATAACAAAACGTTTGAATCAGAAATTCCGCTTACGGTTTCCTAAATCACTTTTCACAGTTGAACGTGCAGCCTTTTAGCTATTAATACAAACTTTGCCAAATTACTGGCAACAGCGACAGTACGATGCTGAAACACAGTTTCGCTGCAACTTTCGTGTGGCGGGCCGCCCGCTCAGCGACAAAGCGCCGCCGCGCCGCCGCCGCCCGCCACAATATAAGGACACCCAGAAGGTAAGCTTAAGAGGAAACACTAAGGTCGACTGAATTAATAAATATGTATGAAAAGTAGACAAAATCAACGTTTCGTAGTCCCCTGATTCCTCCTCCAAAACTGGACCGATTTAATTACTTTTTACATTTAAAATTAAAGAAAGGCTTTAGCGGTGTCTTTATGTTTTCCTTTTTCATAAATTAATTATTAAAAAAGATATGAACCTTTACAAAAACTAAAAATTGGCCAGATTTTCCGCTGCGTGTCCCAAATTTGGCGAGATTATATAAAAAAAGCAAAACATAGGGACACAGCCAAAGCCTTTTTCTATTTTTTATTAAAAAAACAATGAAATCGGTCCAGTTTTGGAGGAGAAATCAGGGGACTACGAAACGTTGACTTTGTCTACTTTTCATACATATTTTTCAATTCAGTCGACCTTAATATTTCCTCTTAATAGCGCGCCGCGCTCGAGCAACACACACGTAGACCCTACAGACACTGATCTCGTAACAGCTCGGAACAGTCCGAGCACCAGACCTTTGACACCCCGCAGGTTCACATGTGAACCTGGTAACTTGCAGGCGAAATTTTGTGTTATTGTGATTCGTCACAATTAAGCATTAGATTTGTATGAACTAACCCAGACAATGAAATGCGTGCGGGGCTTGACAGGAGCTGCCCCCCAACCGCCTAACCGATCGCTTTGACTACGCGTATAGTTTATGACCTCATCTTGCCACCTCGCACCGCCTATGAAAGCAATATCAAAAGGTAAAGGCTATATAGCTTTCGATATTGCTTTCAAGCGGCACGAAACGACAAGATGACGTCTTAAACCATACACGAAGTCAAAGCGATCGGTTAGGCGGTCGGGCCCCATCCGAGAATCCGTGTCCGTGAGAGGTCCGTTGCTCGAGCGAGTTTGTATGGAGCTTATCTTCTGCAGTCTCCTTATGCTGTGGCGCCGGGTAGTTTCAATTATGTCCCTTCCAAATAGTTGGCATTAAATGTCAGCCGCCAGCAGCGACACCTACCGACGAATTTGTGTAGCCAACTTGTTACACTTCGATTCCACACAAATTGTAAAGCCGCACGTTTGGTCTGATTGTGGAAAAAACTTTCATTTTTTCAAAAACTTTTTATGATTAAAGTAGGTATATATTTTTTTAAATTGCGTAACACGTCCAAAGTGTTTGTAGTTATACGCTAATAATTTGACAAATAGTTGCATGATATACTCGTAAAAACTAATCACAACGAATCTTTCACAAACATTACCCACTTTCAGAATTACAAATGTGATTTTATTTTAAGACTAAGTACGCTTTACATATTTAGCAACGTGCTTAAAATATCTTTTCTCTTATTTTTTATCAACATCCGATCCTGATATATTTACAAATATTAAAGATCAGTTCAGAATTAGGCAAGCTATTGCTAATCTTATTTTTTTGTTTTATAATAGATTAATTGTACAAATGTTAACCAATTAATGTTAAAATTATATTCCTGCAAACAAAACCTTAGAGTAGGGTAATGCCACCAAAAAGCACGCACTACCAAAGAGTACCGCAGTGCTAAAATATGAATATAATTAAATCTGTTAGCAACTACTTGCCGGTGACATAACGTGTGCATGGAGTCAATATGGTACGTAGTATTTATTAATCCCATGAATGTGTGTTTTCCAATAGGTAAAATAGAATTTCATATGGGAATACTACTCTTTGGTAGTGCGCACTCTTTGGTAGTGCGTACTCTTTGGTATTGCGTACTCTTTGGTAGTGCGTACTCTTTGGTGGCTTAACCCTATCAGTAAATGTGGGACTTGAATTTTAAAAACGACTGCTAGCACTGTTTCTTCGTAAACAATCATTTACGCTCACGAACACTTAACACTTTAATAATCCAGCATTATTTCAAATTCATAGTTGACCAAAAAAAACCAAACTGCAAACACGACTTCCACTTTCCCGCCAAGCAATTCCTTGTTCTATCATACGAATATTTTATCATAACTTTCGGACAGTCTAGTCAGAGTGCTCTGCATAGTTTTCATTATGTCTCTTCCAAATAGTTGGCGTTCAATGTCAGCTGCCAAAACTATCACTATGGCGACATGTTAGCGCGAATTGAATACAGTGACGTGAAAAAAAGTTGGTATTACGATTTTTATATTTTCTTTTCTTGACTTTTTTTAAGGTGGCGAGAAACTTAAAGGGTTCCTTAAGCACCGTCATAGATTTTCTGGAGGGAATGGGATTACGCCCTAGTGCGTTTCCCCGTTCTCTACTAGGTTTTCAAATGGGTTCAGATCGGATCGGGACCGGAACAACCCGAGAGCGCCTCTGAACGCTCGGGCCACGGCTCGGGTTGACAGGGACGTGAGGGTAGTTATTGTATAAGGTTTTGTTAAATAAGACGTTACAGCTAAAAACGGCCACTTTTAACTATAAAGCCGTATTTAACTAAACCATAACATGTCAGATGTTCATTAGGTGACGTAAAAATGCTAAATTACTTCATTCAAATAGTTTGTTGAGCATAATTTGATTTTCTATCTCTAATTACTAGATATGTTTTTTTTTTCATTGGTGGCGCTAGTGTGCGGCGTAAACGCTCTTAAGGTTCTGTTACTTTAATCTTCTTCGTATAACATTTAGGTACCTAAATTTGTTTAAGTGGTTTGTTATAGGCGTATGTTGAGCAACTAGTTATTTTACAAATGCTTTTTTAAGTACGAGTAATTCGATTGTAATCCATTTGTTTGTTTTCATCTAGAGTCCCTATGTTCTAAGTAATGGAGAATTAATTTCGTACTCCTTTTAAATACAGTAAATATTGTTTTTGTATCAATCAATGAAATTGTATCAAAAATAGAAAATATAAATATTACGATTTCCCAAATAATTATGTCGGACCATGTGGCAAACACTCTGTTTATTGCATCAAATAGCTTATTGATGACTTTTAACTGTTTCATATTCCCATCAAACGACAGTGACAACATTTCATAAGCCCCTATTCTTTTTCTATTTGCTAATAGTTGAAAATGGCCGTTATTTTTCTTTGAAAGCAACCGAACAACGAACAATGCCTTTCAAACACGCCCATTCGCTGGCACAATGGGGGAATGCGTTTGATCTCCCTGTATTTCGATGACGCCAAAGCGTTGGACATAAAGCGGACTTAACATGTATTTTTATTTCGCGGGCGCCGTTGGTAACTTGCCCGAAAATTACTCAAACAGTGGACTAGGCCGGCGGGCAGCGCGTTTATGCAACAAAAATGGTTCGTAGTTTATCTAACTACATTCATTCAACTGCATCGACGCAACATTTTCATTCATTTTTGCAGTCGTTAATCTAGGTATAGTGTGTATATTGATTGTGTTTATTTAGTGTGTATATAAAGTGCATGCAGTGTTCTTGTCATATATTATCATGTTTGTTTAAGTATGTTTAAGTGTAGTGTTTAAAAAAAATCTAATGAGCCAAATACATAAAAAAAAATACAAGTTACAATTAATACACATTAGACTTATGGCTAAATATTAGATACATGGTTGTTTATAGGGCGTTAGCAAGTTTGATAGGTGACAAAGATACTCGTAGATGAAAATTAGACGAAATTGATGAAAATTACACTTTTCAAACATCGTCGAGTTAAACAAGAGCGTTTCTTTGCTACATTTTCGTTATTATAATATGTTATTATTTCCGTAATGATTTATTTTATTGTGTAGTCTTCTTCCACTCGCTTTTGATTTGCGAGCTTGCTCAGGTAGCACTTAAGTAGCAATCAGTGGTGTGAGTTTTAAAAGAGTGTTTTCTGCAAATAGGCTTAACAGCGTTCTAAAACTTTTTTGACGATCGGTCCGTAGTGTTTTTCTTTATTTTTATTTCGATGCGGCCGTAAGTCTTAATAACTTACTAAAGTTTGGCTTACAATCAGATGAGTGATAGGATAGGGGGTATAGGTTTATTTATGTACGGGACAAACTAAAAAAAAATTTAGATTCAACACGCTAAGAGAACTGAGTGCGTTAGTGCGAGCTATCAACACATATAAATTTACTGACAACTGTTTGTTCGCTAAAAGTTTTGCTCTTAATTTATATAAATATTTACGCAAAAACATTAAACATGTATTTTTAGTAACACGGCGTACATTATTAGGACTGCGAATATCTTATTATAACGAACAAACGCCAGTGGAGCGGGCGGCGCTAGCTATTATTGTGTAAATTGCACTAATTAACCTGTTCGTCTCTTATTCAATGGACGAAATGAATGATCATTAGACGGGGCCGGGCCTCACCTTAATGAACACATGTGTAGAGGGAACAGTACTGTGTTGCGTATTTTTGAGCAAACTATTAATTAATAAAGACTTCACTCGAAACACAGTAAGATGAAGCGATGTTTGTTTAATTACTTCGTACATGAAACCGACAATTAAAATGGTTTATATTTTGTAGTACCAAAAGACCCACGCCTGTACATCAGACTACTAACAACTGTCAAAGGAGATCATTCGGGCTCCATACATTTTTGGGCCATTTCTGAAAGTGCCGGCCATCAAAATAAAAAGGAACATATTGTTAAAACTAGCCATTTGGAGTAATAGTTACTATAGCACAAAAGTTGTAGGATTGCTCTGAGCCAAGTTATACAAGTTCGATGGTTTATCATTTTCATACATTTTTTTTTTCGTATCAACTTCAAATCGCTCGCTTGTCGCTTCACAATGACAATTGCTTCGGATCATTAGTTCGAACAATATCTATCATTATTTTATGTTTGCCAGCACTTTCAGGAATCAATAAGTAGGTATATGAAAATGATGAATCTTCGAACTTGTACAACTTGGCTCAGAGCAATCCTACAGCTTTTGAGCTATATTAACTATTACTCCAAATGACTAGTTTTAATAATACGTACCATTTTTTTTGTTGGCTGGCACTTTCAGAAAAAGCCTAGAAAAATGATGTCCTATCTTAATTATCCTTTGAACTTTATGTCTGTGATATATGATTTTAAAATTAATTGAAGAAATTTTTCAGTTTTTTATAGGCGTCTGTACAGTCAACAGCAAGAGTAGATGATGTTTACTAGATTTCAAAACTAAGTTTCGGTAGTGTAAGTCGGTATTTTCTGTATAACTATAGTCAATGTCTGCAAGTATTAGTAGACACTCGAAGGTTTTTTGATATGCGTTCAAAAAGTTTTAATTTTCATACTGATTTCATATTTTGAAACTTGACCAATCATCAGTTACCTTTGCTGTTGACTGTACAAGTAAGCTTGTGTCTGAAAAGAAAGAGAGAGCATGGTGTCAGGATAGTTAGACAACAGCTGCGCACAAAAGTATAAATCAAATCTAATTAGTTACATACAAAATTACTTTTTTACTCCTTATTGCGATTGCCTCTTGATGCCTAGCGTTTACACGGATTAGAAAAAGAATTGATGTCTCAAATGGGATGTTTTAACAATTAAGTACTTAAAATAAAAAAAAACTAAATAAAAATTGAAATAAAACACTTTGTTAGGATCTACATCTATTTGAAACAAAACACTCACAGACTGACTTTTAATTTAATTTAATTTCTTAATCTCAGCACTATTAATTCTACAAACTTGAAATTTACCAGATAGGTTATATGTGACACTAAGATAAGAATTCAAAATAAAACTCGGATTACTAGACGCGGGTGTAATGTTATCAATAGTCTAACAATGTATAAATATGTAGGTAAATTTAATAAATCGTAGTCGCAACTGATACTGAACTCGCCCTTTGTTTGTGTTTTGTGTCCCTGTGTTTAGAGTTCTAATTAGTCAGTTAATAACTATATTATTACGGTCTCAAAGATTTTGCACTAAATTTAATACAGTCATATCTCTGCTCTAGAACACAAACTGTCGATATAAATGGTACTAAATCACCTGGTTCTCATGTAAAAAGAGGATTTCCACAAGGGTCGGTTCTTGGTCCTTTTCTATTCCCGATTTATAATAATGACTTGCCATTCTTTGTAGAGAACTTCTGTGAAATTGTATTATTTGCAGATGATACTTCACTCATTTTTAATGTAACTAGGTGTAGGACTAATTATGAAAATGTAAATAAAGCTCTTTCAGAGGTACTCCGTTGGTTTACTATTAATAATTTACAGCTTAACGCTAAGAAAATAAAAAGTATTAAATTTATATTACCAAATGTCAGAAATGAACCAACCGAGAATAAACGGTGATTTGGTAGATTCTACAGTCTTTTTAAACTCAGTTCTGCTGCTTATGCCATTAGAAAAATTAGGCAGTTCACAGACGTTGAAACTGCTAGAAATGTTTATTTTAGTTATTTGCACAGTATCATGTCGTACGGCGTCCTACTGTGGGGAACAGCGGCTGATATTGAAACTATATTATTTATTTTACAGAAACGAGCAATCACGAACTTCCAAGAAATATTTTCAAAGAGATTGGTGTCCTGACATTTGCAAATCAATATATTTATAATTGTGTAGTTTTTGTACGTTGCAAAATCAACACCTTTACTAAACATGGTGACGTACACAATTTCAATACTAGAAATAAGACAAAACTTGTAATGCCTCTGTTCAGGTTACAGAAGGTTCTTGGTTCTTTGTTGGGGCAAGGCACACTATTGCAATAAAATACTAAGTACTATACTAGATTTACTTTTAGATAAGTTTAAAAAACATGTGAAGTCTTTATAACTTATAAAAGGTTATTATACAGCCAAATAATATTTAGATGATAAAACAGCCTGGTTATAATAAACAACACATTAGGTTTACTCTATTTGAATCAATATAATAAAATTACTTTATATAATTTTTATACTGATATGTATAAAATATACTAATATTATAATTATATATTATACTGATAGCCTTTCTAAGCAGTGTCCTACAGATAACAAACAGCGTTGCGTTAAAAGATCATAGATATTTATTTAGAGTATCTTGAGTGTGTCATGTTCTCTTTATTGTCTCTGCGGTGGTGGCATGTGCGTCGGGTCGTTATGTTCCCTAAAATATGGTTGAGCGAAGCGATGGCTCATTCATATGTCATACACGTGAACGGGTGCCGCCTGTGGAGGCTGGTCTGCTCTTGCATACTAATCTTATTTTTAGTAAAGTAATTTTTGACTTTTGCAAGAGTACTGTAGTGGTACTGTATGACATTGTGGAAATTGAAACTTTTACCTGATGTAAATTTGTTAACTTAAATTTTTTTATTTTGTTTTTTTATATGTTATGGTTGTCTTCTATATTTTTTGTGTTTGTTTGTAATGGAAAGTGTCCTGCTATGATAGGGAATTTTCCAATATTTTTGACGCTGTAAGGGAGAAAAGAGCTTGACACTTGCTGAGTTTCTTGCCGGTTCTTCTCAGTACAAGATCTCCCGCGACATTCACATTGACATTCACAAGAGTGACATTCACAAGAGCTACTTGTAGCCTTAACTGAATTAATGATTTTGAATTTTGAATTTAATTTTGAGTTACACTTATAGTGGCCTTTAAACGACAACGGAATAGAATAAAATAGAACTGAATAGAATAATAGGAAACAACGCGACGGTAAGAATGAAATTCATTTAAAATTCGTTGTTGGTAGCCAAACACAACTTACGAGTTAAGACAAACTTCCATACATCATTCTAACTGAAGATAAATTGAACCAGAACTTAAATGTTTTACTCCATATGAAAGTTCATGTCATAAAGCCCTATAGCCAGGTTTGTTAAACTATCGACGTCAAATAATTCCTGAACAAGCAGCTTCCCATAATTGAAAGTGCCAACAGAGCTGTTAATAATGTGTTACGTAACGGCACAGTAATAATGGTTTGACACGTCGCCTGGCTTATAAGCAGACGCTGTTGAAATTTAATTGTCTGTCGATCGCTGGCGACTACCGGCGTTTAATCAATTAAAATGAACTATTAAAGTTTGAAGTAAAACCAATTAAACTTCACTGCCTGATGTTTAACAGAAGTAGATTTCAGACGCGAGGACAGCTGAAGTAGGATTGTGCCGTCCGTCCGTCGTCCCCTTGCCAACCAGCAAGTTGCTTCTTCACGCCGCGTTTAAAGGACCCCATGTTGTAAGGCGGAGGAAATGTGTGCTGCGAGGGAATTCCACATTCACGGCGAAATGATGATTAGTAAGATACACCGCCATGATTTGCTATTCTAATTGTTGTCACGGAGTAGAGGGGTCCCTTTTGACAATCTCTCTCGTAAATCTCGCCGGCGGTGTTCGTGTGCCGAGATTAATAGACGTGAGAGTAATTTACAGCTGACTGCCGCCTTAAAGATCCCTACGTGAGATGGAGAATACGCTTCCGCCCCTGAGCTCGCGTCTTGCTTCGTGTATTGCAAGAAAGGTGAGCACATTTGTGAGATTGAACCGTGTATGCGAAAGAATATTCTTTTTTTAACTCAGGAGGATATTAAAGAATTTAATGGTTTTTTTTATAACTCTGAGTATTTAATATACTTAAGTCATTGCTCTCGTTTAAAAATAACTACTTTGATATTAATTAAAATGTCGAATGAAAATTAATATTGTTAAGTTTTTATTTCTTATTTAATAAAATTAATGAAATGTTGTTTCTAGTGGCCAGTTACTTAGGTTTTCCTATTAATAAATTCAACGGAACCAAAAAACTTTGAAAAGTTACTTAGAGGAGCAAAAAGGGGATTGAACGATTTATACAAATTTATTGGTAGTATATATAAACAATAAAAGAAAACGTGAGGAGACTACTTTTATTCGCAAAATGTTATAATAATAACAATATTAATATTAAAGAGAGGATTTTGTTATCTACGACTACAAGTCAGTCTACTAAATATAGAAAACATCCCACTACATAGTCACGAGCATTAAGATATATACACTTTTGACTAGTTTCTTATTCTTATATGTTAGGATTTATCTTAGAATAAGGGGAAATACTATTGTGTCATATCTGATTGATTTACTATTTATAGTTATACAGCTCTACAATAGTTCACACAAAAAATCAAAACAAAACATCAGTAAAGTACCTACGTTGTTCCTCATTCAAATTACACATGATAAATCTAATAATTGATGGACATGGGAATTCATATTCGATTGCATTCGGCAATGCGATAATTACCGAGAGACATTAAGAAAATAGAAGCACTGCACGTTAACGCATAATGTTGATCGATATCTTGTTTATTAAAAGACAAATTCATTGTTGATTATGGTACTTCATTGATTAGTGGGCTAACCTTTGTCTCTAATTCCGATCCAATAAAGGTCCACCATTAGATTGGTTCGCTTATTTGATTTGAGGCTGTCGTTTTAGCAAGCTCCATTCTGCGTTCAACGCTAAAAGGATAACTTTAATGCTATCTACTAGCTTGCGCTCGTACGTAAACCAATCGAACTCGTAGGGAGGGTCCACTGGCTAGCAAATAAAGGGTGTTTGACTTTAAACAGTAGTAGTTGTTTAAACGCCAAAAATGGCGGCAGTGGAAAATAAAAAGTATCTATAATACTACCACTAGCGACTCAAATATTAGATGGCACAACTTAATAACGAAATCTTTTTTAACTGACCACTCTAAAATTAGTGCTTAAAGTTGACTGGGACACAATATTCAAATGGGGGAAGGTCGTAAGGCGAAGAGAGCTTTAACCTGTTGTAAATACAGACACAATAGAATTTTAATTGTGTAGGGCACTGATATGTGCTCGCCGCAGATAAAAAGTTAAAAACTACGATGTCATAGGCCAAGATCCAGTTGCGGTACCTAAATAGCAATAATTTATCACGTTTAGTTCTAATTAACAACAAAAAAAGACGACGAGAAGGTCCGTCAGTTTAAAAATATCAGTGTCTCTAAAAAAATTAAAAATGTAAATAAACTTAAATACACTCTACATACACTGGCACAGCACTATTTCGAATTTATAGCCAAAGCCAGTGTCCCTACTAATCATGGCTAGGTCAGTAATTGGCATCAATTTGCTGGATAATTGTATCATGTAAAGTGATGCCGCGCTGCGGAAATCTCATCATTCTATCCGATGATGTACTACGTGTTTAGGTATTATTGATGACTTTGTCTGCCTTGATTTTTTTGCAATTGTTAGACCAATCCTTTTAGGTAAAAAGTTTATTTTAGGCGAATAAATATTTACAAATACAAAGCCACAAAAGTTGTTCCAATTTCACCAAAAACATTTCCTTTCAAACATTTTACAACACACAACAGGGACGCGAGCTCTCGCTCATCGCGAGACGTCCCGCTATTAATATTAATCACGCGACACTAATGTGTTATGGAGAGTTGTTCCGGCCGGGCGTCACCGACACTTACCACGAGCGCATTGTCACTTTCTTATCACGTTCGCAATCTCTTTTCTTTTTTAGAAAGAGATTGCTGTAGGCTTCGTATGGTCTTTAAGCTTGCCATCCCCTCCCAAACCCTCTGCGGATATTCGATCGCTACGACTTATGCTCGCTTTCCACCAGAGCTATGTAAGAAATCTAAACGGTTCGCCAGGAAATAATCCACCAATAGGATTTCTCTATTTTACACTGCAAGGAAAATTAAAGCAATCTTATTGGTGGATTTATTACGCACAGTTCTGGTGGAAAAGCAGCCTTTAGTTAAGGAACCTTTAGTTTCTCGCTAGCCTTTAGCTCCCGGTTACGCCGTTCTCTTGATCGGAACGCACAACACTGAGGTAAGTGGCTCCAACGCAGCGTAACGACTTGTCCCTCACTGCTGACGCATCATCATCATCAGCTTATACTAGTCCACTGCTGGACATAGGCCTCTCCAAGTGCACGCCACTGAGCACGATCCGCGATTACTCTCATACAGCTGACGCATACAGCGACGGAACAAAATACCGTCATTCTAGAAGATCTTGATCCGTTTACGTAGCCGGCACCGTAAACCGAATACCGCAACGTTGTGCGTCCCGATCCAGAGACTAATCTAAGCCGTAGAGATCGAAAATTCTCAAACGGTTTTTCAGATTTGAGGAATTCAAATATTTCTTACTAGTTTAAAAAAAACTTATTTGGATGTTGTTTGTGCGGCATCGCGCGGCCATTTAACTATTTAGTGAAGTAATTTGTTTGACTTTCAAGAGACAAATAATTACATTTTAGTGGTAAAAGTTTTGCTGTATTTTTTCTATCGAACATACATTTTTTATATTTCGTCGTATTCAAAGATTTGCAATCAACAGAAAGAGTTCAGCGTGTTTGCACAAACAATTTATTAAAACAAATAATCTATGTTAATTATTCTTTGTTGATTAAATATGTGAGTTTCGTATAAAAAAGTGATAAATGAAATGATTGTAATTCATGTTTTATGATTTATAGCATAAACACTTGGTGACGTTTTTGTTGTTATTTGGTGTTATTGATGAAATAATTTTGTTGCCGTCTTGATCGAACAAAGAAAATGCGATCATAGATATGACCTTTCTGGTATATAACTTAGGAATGTTTACTTCGGCTCAATGTCTAGAAGATGCTATGTAGATGATAATGAAAAACAACAATAGTAAGTGTTATAACCTCTTATTAAAAGACTCATGATTTAGTGGGTGAGTGACGTCTGCACCGTGCACCATCTTATCGCAACGGACACCCTAACACTGTGGGTAAATTCTCAAAATCAGGCCATTGACACTCGCTTGTGGACGTTTTACAATAGTGAATTGATAGAGACGTCGCACATTTCGCGTCGGCAGTTCGCCCGTGGACGCAGCGCAGCCCTAACACGGACTACTCGTACTTTGGCGACGATAACGAAGTTTATTAGACGCGACACTCCGACAAACTTTCAGCATTTTAGTAGATAGAGTTCGTATTGTAATTTTTTTAAAGTTTTAAAATTAAATCGGTTGAATTGATAAAGTTATTAAAGTAACATGTTTTTTTTTTTCAAGTTGATATTTTTCAATCGATTACTGCATATAATAAAAATCATTGTGTATTACAATAAGTATTAAGTAAAGTAAAGTAAAAAGTGTAATTATTTAAGTAAGGTCACTTTTAGATTCTCACAGTCTGACATTTTAAATATCGTTATTGTTACAATATTACGAGTATTATTTGGAACGCAATCATCTATCGAAAAGCCCAGTAACAAAGACTCATATTACAATATTAAAAAAACAAAGTCTTCTTGAATATTTTACGAAAATTTAGTAAAGTAAAACGATTCTCACACATAATCTATACTTGGGCACATCTAACGCTTAAAAATATTAATTCACTACTGCTATTAAGAGAGCGGGAGTTTAAGGAACGTCAATTCGAAATTATTATTAAAGGGAAAATATTAAACACGTAAAATTTTCCCTTTTTTAAAATAGAAACTCTAATAACTGGAGACTTTATAGGAAGACTTGGTAAGAGTCGCTTTCAATTTAGCAGCGACGTGAATACAACCTTTATGAATACTCGAGCTAAGCTGGAAACAGATTAGGCGATGGTGCAACGCTCCCGGCGGCGGCGGTAGTTTTGAAGGGTGTCGCGTAAGTCCGTTGCAAAGCTTTTATTTACCGCGGTGAGAACACCGTCGGCACTCATGTATTTAATTTTACGTTCAATTGGTGGTCCGCGATCTTTTATCAAGATTCTGTCACGTTCAAGTAACACCTCGATTGTGACCAGTGTGCTTAGAGCGGGTTTTATTCAGAACTCGATCATGTTTACGAAAACTAGAAATAGTATAGCATTTTTTGGCAGTTTGGCCTTACATATTTTCGTTTTTGTCAACGTGGTCGACCGGTAAATAAAGCTAGACGCTAGGCAATAAAATCGGTACTAAATGTATTCAGTGGTTTTGCGATTGATGTGAGATTTATTTTATAAAAAAAAGTTTAGGAAAAAATACTAAAACCCTGTAAGCATTCAGATGGCTTTCAAATTGTTCTAAATTATATTAAATAGGGAATATTTAAAAATAGGAAAAACTTATGTGTATTTTATCGTAATAATTGTATAGCGGTCACACACAATTCATAATCATAGGACTATACTATAATAAAACCCCGAATGTTATTAAAATGTTGTCAATCGACAAATCTAAATACGTTTACGTCTTATAAAAAAATAGAATAAAATACGAACTACGGTTACGCTCACGATAAAACTGTATGGAATTCACGTTGAGTTTTAAGTGAACATACTATCCAATGCCGAGTTCAACCGCACAAGCTTTGTATGATTTGAATCGTTTTATTTTATTTTTCGAGTAGAGTCGCTATCGAGTATTTTGCTATATTTTCCTCAAAGGTGGTAATTGCGATGTTGAAACATTACTGAGGTTCAGTATCAATCGTATTGATCTTGGTTTATTTCATATCAAAGGTTACATTGATCAAAGCCGCGAAGTTGTCGTCTACTTGTGAACCTACTGAATGATTCAAGTGATCACAATTTAGATGCCTATAATGCTAGGGATATTTAGCAGCTATTTAAGCATCTATCATCAATCAGTTCAACCGCCTCTGTGGTCTAGTGGCTAAGACCACCGGTTTAGACCCAGATATCCAGGGTTCGATTCCCAGCGGGGGGTACACCAACCAAACCGAGTACGGCTTGGTTGGTGGCAGAACACGTCTACCCCAGCGGTTTGCGGTTCAGCGCCTAATATGGCTAGCTCACTGCTACTTCCATGCCATGTCATTTACTTTGGCTCTCAGGCGTCTAGCAAGCAACTATGCCTTTGATCAATGTCACACTTGATTCTCAAAGTAACCCCGTTACACGGTATGTCGATACCACGGTACTATATTCGTAGAAAGGTACGTGTATGTCGTCCGATGTCGATGCTCGATAGGAAACTGCATTACGAACCGGTGAGTAGTGGTAATATAACTATCTAAAAGTACACCAGAGAGCGAATTCGCTTTAATAAAAACTTTCTACACTTTACCTATTTCAAAACTCCGTAGCATGGACGGCGCAACTTTGCTCCTTGGGCTATCAGATCTACAGGTGCTTCACAACTGGAAAACACTCAACTTTGATAGCTCGCACGATAAGTTATACCGAGGGCGGTTTTCCGAAAATTAAATTCTATTTCTGCTCTTAATAAGTTTTCAACAGCTTGCAATATCTATGCACATCGGAGTATGCAAATAAATTAATTTATGGTCTAAATAAAAAACTTACAACTTAATGAATTAAAAATACCTTTTCAACGAAAAATTTAAACTGAAACTTATTTAAGCTTAGCTATTAAATGTGAAATAAATGAGAATAAAAAAAAACAAAAGAAACAGTTCTCGGTATTTTCCTACCCGCTATAAAAACATGTAGGCGAAAAGATTTCGATCCTTAGTGCCTTCAAATTTTAGCGGCTGCCTTGTATGGAACCAACCAAATTTCAAGTTTGTATCATTAAGAGTTCCCGACATAATGATAAGTCAGTAGGTGGTTTTTCGCTTTCACACAAATTAAATAGACCCAGTGTTTTTCCATCATTGAAAACGACCAATCGCGATACTCTATCTAACAATACATGATGGATCCACATAAACAATGTGAAATTATTGTTCCATAGATGGCAGTTTTTAATCAAAGGGCCAAAGACTGGTCTTTAACTGTTCCGAGGCTCGCGATCGTTTTAATTGCGACGCAATCATTCGATATTTTTATGATTCGAAACTTTGGATCTATTCTAGTTACAGTGAAGCCTTGTATAACGAAACACCATACCCTGATAGCAATTATATGCAATATGAGTACTTCCTGGGTAGTAGATTGGTAATATTAAACTGGGAATCAGAAGCAAGGCGAGGGAATGCAATACTTTTAATTAAGTAATAAAGTCGTCGTAACTTAAAACTTGTTAACGAAACTAGCGAGAATTAGGAATTAAATTAAAGCAAAACTTTTTCTGTTTCATAGAAAACGTGTAAATGTTTGTATCCAAATGACAAACAACAAAAAATAAACAGAAAACAAAACACGAATCAAGTTAGTTACATCACAGCAAATAAAAATGCCGAATATTTAAAACTGAAACTATGAAACTGGTCCGTTTTATTTCCATTCCGTTCCGTAGATATCTATCTATTATAATTGTTTTGCGTAGCTCTTTTCATTGAAGATAGATAGATAGATAGATAGATAATACTTTTATTGCAACAATATAAAACATAAACACGAACAAAAGAAAAACAATAATAATATTACAAAGTTACAATTTGGCGGTCTTGTCGCTTTCAAGCGATTTCTTCCAGACAACCAGTCGGATGGAGAGAGCTAATTAACATTAAGATCAGAGGTGAAACTATGAAAACATACTAGAATAAAGTGTATTATAATAATATAATTATAATAATAATATTATAATTATTATTATAATTATTTTTATTTATTATTATTATAATTTTGGAAGTCCAACTTATACATTTGTTTTATATAGACATAATTTTATGTAAAGGAATGATAAAATGCACTAATGAAACAAGCTACGAAATTTTTTTTTGAGCTATCAAAAGTTAAAGTGCGTGTGTGTGTATATGTATGTGTTGCTTTATAAAAAGTAAGCGATGCGGAGAACGGTAATGAAAAAAGCGATGCACAGATCCATTTACTCGATGACTAGCGTATATATCTGAGGTTCAATTTTCATATTGAACACACACTTCTAGTTGGATTGGCGTATACGTGCACTCCGGGCTTTGTTTATAATTAGGCCTGGCATTTGCTTTGTGGAGTTTACAGATTGGCATCTGTAAACTCCACAAAGCATTGTGTCTGCCACACAATTAAGATAATTGATAATTATAAAAAAAATATAGTAAAACATACAACAATAGTAGAATGTATGGTCAGACACTGAAATAGTGATAATTGAAAGATATTGATGTGTCATTTAGGAACTTCATGGCGAAATTGAAGAAAAGTTTCTTATCATTTCTTTTTATCAATATTAATGTGACATTATCCTGGTTTACTAACCGACCGTGTTCGTGAATCGTGCATATGAGTGTTGAAATTCTTTCGAATAATCCGCGTCTGATCTGAGTAGAGTCCCACATTTTTACTGATAACTGTTACTAAAGAAAAAAAAATGTCGTCATTTTTACCGTTCTATTATTGAAATCTGAAAATGAATTTGTAATTTTATCAATGAAATTTTTTAAGCGTTATTAACAGTCTCAATCAGTAGTAGTAATCTAACCCATTCAGAAAGCTGATACGCTTGTTTTAGGATGGGTTCAGGCCAGCAGTCTAACGGAGCTGTGGGGATCAAACGACGATTTCTCGCATTCAAGATTCAACCCGCAATAGCTCAGTTTGAATATTCCGTACGGCTACGGTGGTGACGCTTAAATTTGCCGATACCGATTTGAAAATACACGCGTTGCATCAAAGAAGGCGGTACAGTCCCCTGTGTCGCTACTACGTTTTCTATTTGCCATTCGATCACGGTAACGATAACAAAAAGTTTGTATAGCAAAATGTTTACTCTCCTCGTTTGTCACTGGGACGGGAGGGAGAGGGACGGAAACGGAATTTCGCAACAACTCGCCACAACTCGCCACAGTTCGAGCGCAGTTGTTGCGAGATTCCGTGTCCGTGAGAGTTTGTCTATGTGTGCGTTGCTAGAGCGCGTCATGTACGAAGCGTACCTTCTGCAGTCTCGTTATTTCGTGCGCTAGCGCTACTTCAATGCTATACAAACTGTCGGTCTTGTTAACGTGATCGAAGGACAAATAGAGTTCGCACCATGAGATTGCTCTTCAAGCCGTGTGATAAAGACATCCTAAAAGGCTTTCTAGAGGGGATGCCCACGCAAGCGTGTCCCCGTCCCCCCTACTAGATTCTGCAAGGCGTTCAAATCGGATTGAGAACTAGCCGGTCGGTAACCGGCGATGCGGCGACGTGCGGCGGGCGGTTCGCCTGAATTATTTGGGCAGCCGGTACCTGTTGCATTTGGCGCCGAGTTATTTGCGTTGAGATTTTAATCTGAGCTATTCCTTCTGCTTTGATGTAGGTACATCGTTACTAGTTTTTTTTATGCTTGTTGTAATGTAACTTTGTTTTTCTGTTCAGGTCGTTGACTGACACTTGTAGTTAACATGTTGGATACCAATGATGAGACCATCCAATATTTGGTGTTTTATTGTTTTACTAATGTTCCGTTAAAATACGAATTGGAGCAATAAGATGATCACATCAACTAAGAAACAGTCAGTGCAAAAGTAATATTCACAGAAATAATAACAGTATTTATATTTTCAGGAATTTATAGTTACAGTGGCAAATGGTGCGAATTTTAGAAACAAAAATATATAGTGTTAAGTGTCATGTGATATTAATATATAGTTGTATTGTAAAATTGCTGTTAATAATAGATTAAGGAATGTATTGGCTCAGAACAAAATTCATTATTATTTAAAGAGAAAATGATAAGATGAGAAAATGCAAACCTATCATAAAAATAATAAAAAATTAACATTTTGGATAGAAAAATAAACATGTAAGGCTCCGCGCATAAATATAACCGTTGCACGTGATGTCGGTGATGTTCATGCTGCAACATTGTACTCTGCGGGGTACTTTTCGGTTTCCCGTCTTATATTTTATTTTTGTTTATTGTTTTCATTTTTATTTAAAACTGAATTAATATTTTTAATATGATGTGGATACACCTGATGCGACGCTGATGACGGCTGATATGACGAAAGCTTCGAACACGACTCTCGTTTATGTTACTTTTAATTTTAGTTCACTACCCCCCATCAAAAAGTTAAAAAGGTATTAGGCAAAGTTGATTACGTAATAGAAATCAGTAGGTAATCAAAATTATTAAGTTTTTTAAATTTTCATTATTTTGACTACAATCTAAGTACCATTAAATTGTCTTATGATTTAAATACAAATAAGAGCAGACACTGGTTTTGTTACTGCGCAGGTCGCTGTAAACTTAACGTACATGGTATATAAGTTTAAAAAAAACAACAGTTGACAGATGTACAGGTAGATATCAAGTCATTTCAATACCGTCTCAAGCGGTTGTCGGTAGCCCGATGTTAACATAAGAACTATGGGAATAATATCAACAATAGGGCACTGAGACACAGTAGATGGTCGTTTTAAAATAGCAGTATTAAAGTCGAGTCCCAGGTATAGAATTCCGTGTCCACAAAGTTTATAAGGAAGACTTCGCTTGATAAATTGAGCGGACGAACACGATAGTCCAATAATCACTATAACCTAACAATAAAATGGAACAAACACTCTCTTTCTATCAGTCTCATTCGGAACAACTATTCATCCACCGGAAAATTCAACAATTACTTATCATCAAGCTAATATACACGATCAGACATTCACTGACCGAATGAGAGTAATTTTTACATTCTTAAATCTAGGTTATAAACACTAATTGGAAATTGACAAAAATTAATGAATTGACAAAGGTGTCGCTATGCGGGTTAAGACAGGGTATCTATAAATACCTACATATACATAATGAATACATTACATTGTATCGTTATCGTTACTGATAAAACAGCTAAGTTTCTTTACCGTACAACCGAAAGGTATGAGCGTGACACGTAACATTACCTATATGAATTTTAAAACTAGTAGCAAAAATTAGGCCCTAATCGATATGTCTACATCTACTTATTGAGCAACACAATAATGAAGCATTATTACAAAATTTCTTATTATTATATATTCGGAAAATAACATATTATCATCATTTATTAAACATTACAAGGGCTTAACCTGAATAAATAATTTGCTTCGTTGAATCATCGTACTCTCATGTTAATGTTATTGTGCCTTACGTAAATATATTTTTTATTGACACGAGGCTGAATGAAAGATATAAAAGTGCGGCTTACAATAAGTACCTAAGTAATAGTACATAATATTTATTAACCACTTACAACGCCTAACATTATATGTATATTTTGATTCTGCCACATGTGTTTCTTTTCATAAAAGGTAACCGCATAGTTTTGTAGTAATGCCAATCTACCTCCTATCGTACTCTTAAATAAATTTACTTATAAACTATATTTAACCAACGTACAACCAGCGGTTAAATATTCATCTCTCAGATCGCAATCCTTATACTTACTATAATACTATATAATAATATATATCAGCAAAAAAGTGTCAAGTGTACATCTATTTTTAACGCAGATTGTTTTTTTTATTTTCAACGTACATTTCCGCTGGTTTATACTTAACAACACTGAGTGAGTAATTGTTTAATATAGCTATAAGAGTCTAGCAATATATTTTAATTCACAAATAAATAATATTTCTTTTCTCATGCAATACAAATATTTACATACACAAGACAAAGATTAACCAATTACCAAAATATATAAAAAACCACAAAAACGCAGCTTTAGAAAAATAGCTTTATATAGAAAAACCATCTAATTCTATTTATTTAAATAAATAACGTTATTGAACAAAATACATAAACAAAACACAAATATATTTTAAAGATAACAGAAAGTTACGATTTTTCTTACATTACAGCAGACTATGCAACTATATTGTTACAGTTATTATGCAAGTGCATTTGTGTTTAGTCAGACACATAACGTTGTAACCACGTAAAACTAAATAATCAGTAAACGTAAAAAACTTGCAATAATTACTTTATAAAATAAATACAATGTATCACTTAAAATATGAGATCAAACATGAGATCAGAAACCAACTGTAAAATGATGTAACTTTTCGCAAAACCGAAAAAAAAAATTGCACATATTTTATGTTCACAGTAAATGCGCCCATTAACTTCGCTTGGCACATTACCTTAGCATTGACTAAACTTTATAAAATTCGATAAATCCTTTGAGTGATCTAAACAACTTTAATTGATTTAAGTACTAACATTTTAACGCTTTTGTAAATTACAGGCCTAATTTAAACATTATATTAAAAGTCGACATAAATATGTAAAGCTGCTATGATAGCGTGTCCGCTATTGATATACATAACCCATCATCCTATTACAACAGTAGAAAAAGTTTCTATAGTATAAACGAGCTTTAATCAAATTTATCTATGAATTGTGTAAAGGTATATACCTTTACACAATTCATACATTGGAATATTCCAAGCTATATGTAAATTCACGAGTCAGTGTCAATTGGTGTCACTAAGGGTACGAGATCGATTTGCAGTTGCTCAGATCGCTTGGTCAATATTTACACTACATCAACGTTAACTTGTAAACAATTAACTTACCGCTTAAGTGTCTAAGTGCATCCTACATAAATATTTTACATCATTCATTTTCTGGTGCACAAAGAGTCGGCTAATATAAAAAAATAAAATGATTACTTTAACATCTAGTGTAATGAGACAAACTTACCTTTTTAAGTTGAGATTCATTAATTTTTTGCGTAAATGCAGTTACGCTTGTTGTGCGTAGTGCGAGATGTTTTCATTATTCAATCTAGTTAAAGTTAGCTACAATTTTTATAGTATTGAAGTTGTGCCACTTACTGACGAGCTTGTGTAACTCAATGACTCACAAAAATTGTCGTTAACTTTAACTTGATATAAGAGTAAAGAGAATTTGCACTCACCTGTCACACCTGTTGGCTAGGCGACGGAATTAAACACAGTTTGCTTGAAATCTTAACTGAAATAGGTACACATAAACAGTTTTCTTTGTACAATAAGTTTGGTTCAGTAAATTTTTGTAATTTTTCCGTTCAAATATGTTTCAGTTGCTCAGTTAGTCCACCACGAATCCGCTTAAGGCTTAAGGAAACCATAAGTGTGATAGACTCGAGCTGATGAAACATTACCGTAACAGGCATCAGTTAAAATCTTTTCTGATACCATAAATTGCGTCGGCAAAATCTTTTGGTACCGTGTTGTGACGCGCCGCCCGCGGCCCTTGCATAGCTGCTTGCTTTATTTCATCTTTAGCTTTGGAAAGCTATTACTTTATACATATATATTATTTTAATGGGGCCTGCCGCGATTTCCCTTTTCCATTAGCACTTCGACCCATCGAGATCTCATGTGCAACCCCATCTTTTCACTCTTCTTTCTCTGTGATGATTATACACCATAGTATGTAGGCATATCAAATTATTGCACTAGCTTGGTTAAACAAGGAAATATTTTATTGGTGGTTATGTAGATATATTGGCACTGTTGCTGTATCATTGATGATGTCCTCAAAAAGGCTCGTTATTGGCACCGAAAAGAGATGCTACGAGTATATAAGGCAAGGCCTCGTTAGATGATGACATGGTTGCCTCTAGCCGGGTAGCTACTGATATTTTTTAATACTACCCACGTCACTAGCAATCTATGACATGTCATAGATTAACCTAGCGTCGCACAGGTGGATCAATAAAATTGAGACGCTTTTGCAAATGTCCGGAATTACCAGGAAAATAATAATTGCCTTCTGTTCTGAAACTAATTTCATCTCTTTTTATATATTTATAGAAAAACAACCAAGAAGACAAACGAAACGTGTGGGTGGTCAGAGGAATTTTGGCGTCAGCATTAGCCGTAAGAATATACTTAGGTAAGCTATTGAATTAAAACAAATCAAGCTAGGTATCCATAGAACATTAATCCACTAAAGAAACTACTAATCTTTGAGCTATTTCGTTAAGGTATTGTTCATCCATCATTTATTTACTATTTATTTACCTTCTCTTTATCATTGTGCTATTTCGTGCGAGATATTAGAACAAAAGCATTTATGTTTAAAAGATGGCGTTGGGCGGCGGGCGGCGCGCGGTCGGCAGCGCCAGAGCAACAATTTGGTCCTCTCGGGCAGCTGCCTCACTTTACTTAGTCTACGCGTCGCACGCTACTCGTGCTACTATCACTGTCACTCTACCCTCGTTATTTTATTGCTCTCTTTGTACCACAGCTCGACGGTTTCATTAAATCTCTACGTATCACCGTAACTACTATCTAAAATCATCACACACCGCACGTGCGACGCTAACTTACCTAATCTTTCTAATTAAAACGTTACGCTACGCTTCAACATTGCAGGCTCTTGCCATAAATTGACTCGATTACTTCCGTTGACTCCGGATCAATAATTGAAAAAATATTATTAATATCTTTTTCCATTTTAGAATTATGGAAAGAGCCATAACTATATAATTAGGTACATTATTATTGCTTATTATTTTCGACGCTGTCGATGCTGCGAGCTTCTACGCTATAAACATTTCTCATCGAGTATAAAGGTGTAAAGAAGTTCATAGAGAAATCTTTCGTTGCATGGTTTCAGGAGCGCATTACTCGTCGTCAGAGCGCACGCACGCCGCCTCTTGGTGCTTGTTGAGGTAGCTCTTGAGCGCGAACGACTTGCGGCAGCGCAGGCACTCGAACTTCTTGTCGGAGGAGTGTGTCTGCAGATGTGCGCGCAGGTTGGAGCGGTCTGCAAAGGCTTTGCCGCAGGCGGAGCAGCTGTACGGCTTCTCGCCGGTGTGGGAGCGCAGATGTCCGCGCAGCAGCCAAGGTCGCGAGAACTGCTTGCCGCACACGCCGCACACGTGCCCCATGCGGTGCGTGAGCACGTGCATGGCTAGCGCCGGCATGGACACGTAGGCCTTTCCGCACTCGCCGCAGCGCTTCGCCGCCTGCGAGTCCAAACTGCGGTGGGTCTGCTTGTGCCGCGAAAGATTGGAAGACGTCGCGTACCGCTTGCCGCACTCGTTACAGTCGTACTTTGACGGGTTCTCCTTAGGTGTGGGTGGAGACTCCGGCTCTGACTCCTCGATGACCAGTTCCGGCTCGTCGTCTGGATCTGAGTCTGGCTCTAGCTCTGGCGCCGGCTCCGGCTGCGGCTCCGGCTCCCGGCACGCGGGTGGTTTATATTCTGTTGGTTTGTGTTCGTTCTGCGGCTGGTACGGTCCCGGTGGCAGCTGTTGGTACGCGACGTAGTTGACCTGTGGCTCGACGGTGTACTCGACTGGTTGCAATGGGGTGACTGTATGGATTGCGTGGAAGATGGGCTCCGGCGGCTCCTCGGCAATGATATAGATGTTGGTGGGTTGGATGGTGTAGGTGTAGAGGGGTACGAGGGGAGCGTGATCGGAAGGGTGGAGGACAGTGACGACGGCGGGGGGGAGGGGGGGCAGGCTGTGCGCGAGGGAGAGGAGCTCGTGCGCCGCCTCGGTGTCGGCCGCCGACCGCTCCGAGAATGGCCGGTTGCGCAGCTCGGCGTACTCGGCGCTCCGTGGTTCTGTTGGCAAACATTATTTTTTAAATTCTTTCATATTTATATATCAACTAACTGCATGCTATTTAACTATCAACAGTCGTTATTTGATTGCATCGACTTGCAACACGAGCTTAGCGTTCAACTAATTACGACGCTTAGTAACTCAGCCAGTGATGATCAGAATACGTGTCTCTAATTGTAAGATGATTGACGAGCTAATTGGTCTTTCCGTAATTCCGTGAGATACTCATAAGCGATATCTGTTCAGAGGCTTAGGCTCAGGCTTAAGCTTGTATACACGACCAATAAGACCTAGCTTTCAATCTTGTGCTTGCGGTATATAACTTCCTGAACTGAAGTGGTTTTCAAAGGGTTCACTTTTAATATTGATAATAATTAAATTTCATTATGAGGTCTCTCAATCAGTAAAAAGAATAAATTAATTTATTGGTGTCGTTTGACGTTAGTCATCACTGAGCTCATATTATTGGTACTCTATACTTTTTAATTTTTTTTAATTTTTTCCTGACGTTGCAAACTCAAGAATCGTGAAACGATTCGGAAAAGTTGTTTCATTACAATTTGTAGTACCTGCGTTAACTTTATAAAACAATACCGAAAAACGTTGTTCTACCTTACTAATAAGAAAATCTCCGATTTCTTTCTTACAATCCGGAAATCACCACGATGCTTGCCTTTGATTTTACTCTTTGATCCGTTTTGTCGAGTCTGCCCTAGAGACGTTGTATGATGTAAATCATTTTACTCTAACCTCTAAGGATAACCGCAATACCTCGTATGACTGGGGTTAAACGATATTAAACTCTATCTTTGTAACTTAAAGTTATGAACTCAAAGCTGTGACAAGGATATTAGTTTTCTATATTGGATATTCGCAAAGAGGATGTGTTTTCCATATTATTATATTTTAAATCAACTTGAAGAAAAATTGTTTGTGTCTTCTTTGTATCATGAATATTGCTAGTATTGAGCAGGCTCGATGGTGCAGTGACTTGATCGTTCGGATTGCGTTCTTGCAAGTGAAGCCACTTCCGTAATGCCGGGTCACCGGTTGATCAAATTAAAAACATCTTGTCAAATTAGGAATACCAATACGTTAAACAAATATATATAAAATAATCGTTCAAAACATTGCATTCACAAATAAAAATAAATAAATAAATAATAAACTTTCCTACACTAACACCAATTATCTAGCCCAAGAGAAGCTTCGTTATAAAACTCGTTAAAATGGTTACTAGACAACGGATAAACATACTTAAAATACTTAAATACATACTTATTATACATAGAAAACACCCAGACCCGAGACAATTTAGAAAAACAATAAAGACACCATGAAAACCGGAAAATGAAAAAGAAATAAAAAAATGATCGAACGTTCATCAGATCGAATTGTTATTATATCAAAAACCTGTTTTGAATATCTACTTTTGCTGTGGGACTATACACTAGACAACCAGCAAACCTATCGTTCCAAAAGTATCTTCATAGCTTTTCCTCCCTCGAACGGAACTCACAATATATGTTATAGTTATCAAAACAAACGCTTCGGGTGTGCCGGTGTAGAAACAATGTTATATTTATTCGGAACTTAAATTAATCTAATTTACTCTTCTAAGTCAATTATAAGAACTCTTTATTAGAAATTGACGAGTTCGGTGGCACAGGGGTAAACGCACTCAGTCTGCGATTACTGAAGTTAAACTATTTTCAGACAGGCCGGTCATCGGATGGGTAACAAAGATTATTTTATCTCAATCTTTTCCGTACTTCGGATGACTCGTAAAGCCGTTGATCCCAGTCTTTAACAACCGACAATCCGCACGTTGGCCCGCGTGGTGTGTTTTATGGCCCGTTCTCCCTATCCATCCATAGGAAAGGCTCGTGCTCCAAAAGTGGGTATGGTATCTCCCAGTAATAAAAGTCGACACGTTACACCAAGCGATCAAGCCAACTTCAAACTTTGCCTCGAAAAAGGCAAATAAATTTATTCCGGCATGACGAGCGCCGGCTTCCAATTTGCCAGCGCTGTCGACGTCATGAGAACATCGGTAAACGGTTCAAAAGGAAAATATGTCCTCTCGTGTTCATGAACGCCCGAGGGGACTATACACGTTTATACAATAAAGGTGCATACGAACGTTACAAGTAATAAAAAATGTGTATTCTTGCGAATAGCTCTTTAAGTTTGTTATGTTTCGTGTATCATCATCATCATCATCATCATCATCTCAGCCAAAAGACGTCCACTGCTGGACAAAGGCCTCCCCCAAGGAAATGTATGTATGTATGTATGTTTGTATGTATGTAAATGTTTCGTGTATGTATAAAGAAAATAGTAGTTAGTAGTCCGTCCTAAAAACATGTGTTTGCAATTACGAATTACGAATTTTAGCTCAATATCTGAAATCCCCTAAAATTTATCGACATCGTTCGTTCGTGTAGAATGTCAATCATCGAAATATCAGTAATAAAGTCGACATGTTCCATCGAGTCAACTTTCAACTTTCCCTCGAAAAAGGCAAATGAATTTATGCCAGTTTGACGGGTACCGGCTTCCAATTTGCCAGCGCTGTCGACGTTGTAGGAACATCGGTGAACGGTTCATAAGGAAAATCTGTTCTCTCGTGTCTTGAGCGCCCGAAGGGACTATACACGTTTAAGAAATAAAGGTGCATCTGAACGTTTACAAGTAATACAAATGTTTGTTCTCACGAATAGTTTTTATAATTTGTATTGTGTTTAAACAGGAGTAGTTTTAAGTAGTTGTTTTTGCTGCGGTATATGATAGTACATGAATAGGATAAACTTTTTGTACTAACCCTGATACAACTTAGTAAATAAATTAAGCATAAAGGTATTCTATTTGTAAATAAGAACTTTGTCTTACAAATTCTAGTTTTTATTAACGTGATTGAATGGCAATCAAAACTCGCACTAGGTACCCTATAATGGATTAGTTGCACTCCAAGATAATAATTAAACCTAGCAGTTTTAAAAAGCAAGTGCTGGATTGCCTTCAAAACAATGCCTTCAAAACAATGCCTTAAGCACTGTTTAGAAGGTATTCTAGTAATACCATATTTTTTATTGTTATTAATACGTGAAGAGAAAACTTCATGCCCCTTTTTGGGCACATTGCGCGCAAATAGACTACTATTTGCGCGTAATGTGCTTAAAAAGGGGAAGGGGTGAAGACTTAAACTATACTAAATCACACACTAGTGTGATTTGGTATGGTTGAAGTCTTCACGTAATATAAAATATATAATTTATGTAAGAAATTGATGTATGTGTGTTAACTGTGTTACATTACATTCCTTACACTCTTTAAATGTTGCTTAGTCTGTAAACTACGTACGGTCGACCACTGTGCGACCACTAGTAATAATAATTTCACAACTTCATTGCGGTGGCTTGTATTCTTGAAGCTAGTTTTTTTTGTAAGTTTTAGTGTTCTGTGGTAAACGGTGTTGGTGTACTTTTATAAAATTATGTAACTATTTTATTATGAATGTTCATTGTTACACTGTTTGTTTGCCCAAATTAAAAATTAAAAAAAAAAGATAGCGTCCCTTCTCGGGGTAGATCGTCAAGAAAACTTTTATTCTAAGTTTCTTTCAGAAACATAAAGAAACGCTATTATTCGACGAGCGACGGCGAAGCACATAATACTTTGAGTAAAGAACAGCAGCCGGCTGTATCTGCGCTATCAAATTGGATTGTTTTGTTACAATGAATTCTATATCCTGTAAAGCGCATCGGAGAATGTTAATGGATATTACATTTATGTGAGAAACTCGAATTTCTGAAAATAAGCCAAAAGAGTACCAAAAATGTGATCAAAAATTTATCATCTCAAGCTTCTCCGTGCTTCGGAAACCCGGCTGCGTTAGCATTCGTTAACAACCACCAATCCGCACATGGCTTGCGTGGTGGTTTAGAGCCAGTCACTACAATAAATTAAAAATCATGAAAGTAAGATTTAGGACGCCGTATTTGGAAACATAACAATCTTACTATTTCTGTAGTTAAATCTAGAGGCACAAAGTACATACCTGTAAATTTTACCTGTATAATTAAAATTGTTGGATAAAGGTACTTATACACTATTTATACAAAACAACTATATAAAAAACCATTATGTACTCGTAAAAACCGGGCTAACATAAAAAATAACTGCAAAGAGAAAAAACTGAAAAGAAAAAAAACAAGCTCTACGATCCCAGAATTCCATTTGAGCAATGTTGAATGCAACGTGAAATATTTCCTTATCCGATACCTGTACTGAAATAATAAAATCTATAATAAATAAGTAATTATAAATGCATAAAATATTGATAGGTTTCGCAGACGGGGACAATCACCAACCAACCAAAGAGAGTGCGGATTTAATAAATTGAGCTAGCCACGGCGGGCGGCCGCTTTGTGATTCAACATCGCTCAAATAGAATTCTGGGATCGTAGAGCTTGTTTTTTACCTTTTCAGTTATTTCTCTTTGCAGTTATTTTTTTATGTTAGTCCGGTTTTATTTAGTTGTTTTAGCAGTCGGGTTTTAGTTTTATTTTAATAATTTGGTTAAAAAATTATCAAACTCCACATTTAACTAAATTGGAATGACTAAAGGAAACGAATAAATCAAAGTTTATTTGGCACAATACAACACCAATATCCTATTAATATTATAAACGCGAAAGTTTGTTGGATGTTTGTTACTCTTTCGATGAAATTCGGCATACAGATAGTTTATAACCGGGAATAACACATAGGATACTTTTTATCCCAATATTCCCACGGGGACGGGAACCACGCGGGTGAAACCGGGAACCACGCGGGTGAAACCGCGAGCGGCCACTAGTTAACAATATATCGCTGTGTTACCCTATCGCTATCAGTATTGGCAATCAATATTGGAAAGTTGTAGCTTATAAGTGATAAAATCGTCGGCGCGACTTTCTCGTCTCGAGACTCTGCTTTGTACCCACAGTCAAATTATTAATATACCTAGTTTTGTTGGGCTATGTTTGTAAATGTCGTATTTCTTGAAGTTTAAATATAGAATTTCATTCATACATTTAATAACAATTACAATGCCACTTCGCCGACGGAGTAAATCACTCTATTGTTTTCTATTGTTTTAGAATAAACCTTAAGAATAAACCCGTCAATAAGTCAATTTCGATTCAAAGCGCTGTCGGCTTCCGAGCTTTGTAAATAGAGAAGCGTTGCATCGGAAATTCTTGGTTAAATCACAAAATAAGGAGGCTGTAGAAGGTTAAGAGCGTTAGAATTTACGGCGTTATAGTTAAAAGTGGCTGTTTTTAGCTTTAACGTCTTATTTAACTAAACCATAACATTTCAGATGTTCAGGTGACGTAAAAATGCTAAATTACTTCATTCAAATAGTTTGTTGAGCATAATTTGATTTTCTATCTCTAATTACTAGATATGTTTTTTTTCATTGGCGCTAGTGTGCTGCGTAAACGCTCTTACCCAAATAGTTCGGCCAGGCGTTTGTGTGTTTTTGTAAATGAAACTCTAAAGTATTATATTAGGGTATATCTATATAATACTTTACGGGCCTTTTAAAAGCCCCGTCGCAGTATCTGGGCTTCATACAAACGCGCTCGAATAACGCACACATAGACAACCTCTGGAGGAGCTCGATGGCACAGTGGTTAACGCGCTTGGTTTGTGATTGCTGAAGTTATGCAACTTTAGCAAAGGTCGGTCATCGGATGGGTGACCAAAAATTGATCATCTCGAGCTCCTCCGTGCTTCGGAAGGCACGTTAAGCTGTTGGTCTCGGCTGCATTAGCAAACGTTAACAACCACCAATCTGCACCGGGCCCGCGTGGTGGTTTATGGCCCATTCTCCCTATCCATCCATAGGGAAGGCTCGTTCCCCAACAGTGGGGACATATAATGAGTTGATGATGATGATGATGAGACAACCTCTCACGGGCACGGAATCTCGCAACAGCTGCGCTCGGACTGTTCTGAACTGTTCCGAGATGTTCGATCGCGGTATGTCTTAAGAGGGGGTATAAAGGTAAATCGCCAATCGTAGATTTGATTTTAACACTAGAAGATAAACCACGATTTACCCGAAAAAAATATCATAGATACTACAGCATACTTGAAAGGGACTGTTCTAAGTGAAAGCATAATATAATTAAATTTTATCGATTAAAAAAAATCACGTACTTACTTACTTACTTTTCAACTATATAACTATTTAAACTTTCATGGTCACTTGCAATAGAGTAATTATTATCGGGATACATGCGCCATGATCACGGAATTACTCCGTATTACAGTAATTCCGTGATCATGGCGCATGCAACTGTGCCGAAATATCGGATACTCACAAATAATAAACATGGTAAGAATCCCGTTAAAAATTACTCTATTACTTTTCAACTGTTGTCAATTTATTTTCAATTTGATGCACATTACTGAGCCAATATTTTGACACATCATATCAAATTATATTACCGAGCGACCCTATTAGCGATTTGAGAAAATAATATATATTTTACGAGTAATTAAACTAAAACTTATGCGGCGCTTGCGACATTCTTGATCCGCGCAGAACGCTCCAGTCTGTCGCGCTCGCACCTGACTGACCCGAGGCAACAGGCATGTTTTGCTTCATCGAACGTCGTGGTTTATCTTCTAGTGTTATAATCAAATCTACGATTGGATACCCCCTGCTAAGCTTATCTTCTGGGTCCTCTTTATTGTGTGACGGAACAGTTTGAGCGTAGCTATGGCGAGATCCCGTGTCTGTGAGAATTGAATCCGGTAAGTCAGTTTAAGGCGATGCATCGCTAAACAATTATTCTAATACGGAGCGTTTGCGCTCCGTACCATAAACAAAACTGTTTTTTTTCTTTCCAATTAAAACTACAGATAAGTTTTATTAAATGAACTAGCTTATTCAAGTGTGTGTTAAGACTAATCTACTAAGAAAATTTAGATGCTTAAATCGGTCTGGTTTGCCTGTAAAATGCGAATCTATGTTTTAAAAGAGGTTGCTTTGATATTTTTTTCTGTGTTATAAAAGTTGACAAATCGTGTTTCTGCAACTAACAAAATGAAGTCAATTAAATGAAAAATCATGTCATCAAATATCACTTTTATATGTTTTGTAATTGTTTGGAAAAATCAAGATCCCTGGCACGTATATTTCCAATGCGTTGCCTTAATTATTTATATTTATTTATTGTCCGGGAATCAAACCCGAGACCCCGGACCCGGGACCTCAGAGTTAGCTCCGCCCAAAGTACGGCGTGCAAGTCACTCGGCTACGGAAGTAGATATTTATATATAAGATATTTCCTCCTTCTGGGTCTTCTTATTTTGCGGCTCAGCACAGCCCAGCTTCAATGAAGTGTTACCGTTAAGAGGGAGTATTAAATCGCCAATCTAAATTTGATTTTAACACTTCTCTAGCTGACCCGGCGGACTTAGTATCGCTTTGACAGTTTCCATAACAATAAAACGGGCAACTGATTTTGTATTGGAAAATTAAATTGTCGTTTTTAGTATTTTCCGTTACACATTGTTTATGTTTCTCACCATTTAAACCTTCCTTGAACTTCCGCAAATATTTCAAAATCAAAATTAGCCAAATCGGTGGTCTAGCCATTCTTGAGTTTAAGCGAGACTAACGAACAGCAATTGATTTATATATATATATATATAGATATACCTTCAATATCGAGGTAATCCACTTTGAGCACCCGCCTAAATAGCACCTGGCATGGCCTACCACATTCAGCACCCGTCTGGGCAGAATAATTATATCGAGTAGCCTATGTGTTTCTCCAAAGTAAAATCTGCTTTTGTACAAAAAGTCACCAAAACTAGTACCGTGTGCGTGAACTTTTTTTTCTATTAACGGAATCAAAACATACATTTTATTTTATTATATGTGTACTGTTTAAGCCTCTTGGGTTTGAGTTTGTGTGTAGTACCTAAAATAATATTCTTCTACCTTTTTTTTTAGTAAAATGGTATCAAATGTTAAAAACTAAATACATTAATATTATAATTCTAAGAATCGACGATGTTCTGACAGTACGATCACATTTCCTAACAAACCAAAGAATTATTATTTTAAGCTGACAAAATATAAGTTTCTAATTTGTATTTAATACTTAACAGACAGCTCTCTGTCTATTACTTACTGCTACTTTCACATTTATAATGCTAGTTAGCTAGCTTAGCTAGTTTGGGATTAATCCAATACCCATCCAAGGTAAAAAAAAAGTAAAGGGCATATCCTATCAACTGTCCCACTGCTCAGCAAAGGCCTCCATCATTGAACTCAAGTCATCATTACAATTGAAGGGTAATGATAGTAATCATTGTAGCGATGACTTCATTTCAATAAGGGCGCCCTTTGTCCAACTGAACAAAATACATAATGAGAGCGCAGTATCCCATTACTATTCAGTGAAGTCGTTAAGTTTTTTTTATTATGCATGGCTTTACACTCGAAGCTTCTCAAGACAGGGCTATCCAACCTTAAAAGCCCACCAGGTAAGGCATCGACTTCGACAAACCGCTAGCTAAACTCCTAATCAAACATTCATGGAATTAAAGTTGTTGCTACACGCGAGCCGGCCGTGCAGCATATTTTATCATCATCATCATCATCATCATCATCATCTCAGCCAAAAGACGTCCACTGCTGGACAAAGGCCTCCCCCAACGATCTCCACCACGACCGGTTTTGTGCTGCTCGCATCTAGCGGCTTCCTGCGACCTTCACCAGATCGTCCGTCCACCTTGTTGGAGGCCTGCCCACACTGCGATTTCAGTATTTCCATATACCATATTTTATGACATAATCGAATGGTCCGGATTCGCTTTCTGTATACTTTTACAGAGTTTTGCTCATTATTATCAAACACTGTCTTCAGTATAATACGGCCTGGATTTGCTGTATCCTCGCGCAAAGGGTACTAGATCCAGTTAAATAGAAGCATTCAACTGTGTAGCTTTTAGGTAGGCAAGCCACGAGTAAAGCAAATACAAAATATGTTTAAATCTTTTAAGCTATACTCGTTTCACAGGTTTTTATCAAACGAATATAGTTTAAAAGAGGAGACGGAGCACTGGTTAACTCGCACGGTCTGTGATTGCTAAAGTTAAGCCACTATCTCAAAGGCCGGTCATCGGATGGGTGACCAAAAATTTATCATTCGAGGTCCTCCGTGCTTCGGAAGGCACGTAAAGCCGTTGATCCCGGCTGCATTAGCAGTCGCTAACAGCCACCAATCCGCACTGGGTCTGCGTGGTGGTTAATGACCGTTCTTCTTAAAAGGCTCATGCCCCAGCAGTGAGGACATACAATGAGCTGATGATGATGATGATAGCTTAAAAGCGGAAATAAACTTTTTTACTGTTTTTATTTGTTTTTTTTACAATTTTCATTAAATATTTAAATTGCCATCTGTTTCGGGCTTCGTGTCCACACCGGAATGTGGCAAACGTTAATATTAAAGCCGACACCTCGGCCCTGCCACATTCAATCGAGTGGCTCGGCTTCTCCGGAGGTGACAGGTCACTCGCCGGCTGCAAGTTACAGCGAGCTGCCAATGCAATTCGAACTTAATTTGCTGTAGCTAAGTCCCTTCCCAATTGTATGTAAAGTTATCAGTTGAGCTCAGCGATACATCTTTGTCGAGTTGCGAACTAGTTGCCGTTTTCAAAAGTAACTAACTCGATTGTAATATGCTTTGCTCGTTCGTATTGCGATCTGGGTGCCTATTAGTGTCAGTTTGTGTTTACTGTCCGTATTCATTCGATTACGTTTACGTTTACGAAAAGGGATATGTAAAAAAATGGGTTTTGTCAAATCAAGAAATATCATAAAAATATTAAGATTAGGTGTTTGATATTTGTATGTTAATTGAGGATATATTACGAATTATTGTAAAAGCCAAAATATGAATCACGACACATTTTCTCGATAGATAAATAAATCCAAAGTAGCCTCTCTGCTTTGATTTTAAAGCGCGCTTTTTATCTAAACGGTAATGAATAGAATTATGGGATTTTTTTAAAGAAAAGAAATAAATGTTTTCTGAATTTTTGTAGAACAGAATTTTAAATAATTGAATAATACTGCCACAATAAAATAATGTTTGATTTTGCGTTTGCGTTTTTGATAATGGGCGGACGCGCGCGCCGTCTCCGTCTCCGTCTCCGTCTCCGTCTCCGTCTCCGTCTCCGTCTCCGTCTCCGTCTCCGTCTCCGTCTCCGTCTCCGTCTCCGTCTCCGTCTCCGTCTCCGTCTCCGTCTCCGTCTCCGTCTCCGTCTCCGTCTCCGTCTCCGTCTCCGTCTCCGTCCTCCGTCCTCCGTCTCTTTCTTTCGCTCGAGGCAGTAATATAAACTATCACCGTCTTGCCGCCTCTCAGTTAGGCCCATAAAGAAACTTGTTCGGCCGTGGCCATTGCCCGCGCCGGACCTGTGCTCGACATTTCCAACACAGAATTTCATATTCCAGCTAAAGATTTTATGTTCCAACTCATGTGTACAAGTATTATTATATTAGGTATTGTACTAATTATAAGACCATCATGAGGTAGCGCCAGTGTACGTTATTTTGTAATTTTAAGCTAGTAGGTGAAACCAGTAACTTTATTAAAACGGGAAATTAAATAAAGTAAAGTAAAATTTTACAAAATAAAAAGGCTAACTTAAAAAAGTATGCGGGAAAATGCCAGAAAAATGAGGGAAAGAAAAAAAAAAGAAGGAAAAGAAACCTTAGCGTTTTTTTCACTTAACTTTAGTTTTTTCTTGCTAGGTTAGATATCCTGCTATGAATATAATAAAGCAATCCGTCCGCGTTTTAGTAGGTATCTATATATTTATACGTGAAGCAAAAACTTTGTAACCATTTTTACGAAAATTGCGCGGACGGAGGAGTATGAAATCTCGCACACTAGTAATTGTAATTAGGTAGTGAAGTGCCTATTTTATTTATTACGACATAAGTACAGCTTTCGAAAATAATCTATAACACCTATTTACCTTCTAATAAGGTAAAAATTGCTGTAAAATAGGTTAAGGAAAAAAACTTTATTTTTAAAAAAGTAAAAAAAATCTACGGGTGGGATTCGAACCTGCACCCCATGATATAACGTGAACTATCAACTGTTACTATGCTATCGTGTCTGTCCAACCGTATCTATCTATCTATCTATCTATTTATCTAGTTTAGTGCACTTGACCCCGTATGTATGTCACACTTTTTTAAATCGTACGTTTTTCGCAACAAAATTTACGAAAAACAAAATAAAACTATAATTTAAAAAGCCTAATGTCGCTATGAGATGTGCTGATTGTACCTATTTATAGGTACTGTCATTATCTTATCTTACTAATATTATAAATTTGAAAGTATGTATGTTCGTATATTTGTTGCTTTTTCACGCTGCAACGGATAGATGGATTTGGATGAAATTTGGCATACAGATAGTTTATAACCTGGAATAACACATAGGATACTTTTTATCCAGATATTTCCATGGGAACGGGAACCACGCGGGTGAAACCGCGAGTGGCCACTAGTATTATTATAAGAAGACCTCATGAAAATCTTATTAGTAGTACCTAAGGTAGTTTCGTCTCGTTTCGTTTCGTTGATCAACTTGTATAGTGGGTCCTACATTGTTTACAATCAGTTTTTTTGTAAGTTTTTCTTTTTAGTTTTTTTTTTACCGTTCCCTTATGCCCACAGACCACAGAACTGCCCACCACAGAGCTGCCCACCTCTTCCACCACAACTGAAGGACATTTTTTAATTATGGGTTTTATTTTGTCTTTGGTTAAGTTATTTTCTTCTTCGCTATCTTCATTTCTATGTGTAGTGTTCGCGTAAACTTTATAAAACATTAAAAGTTATCTTCGTTTTTTTTTGCTTTATTTTTTTCTTTAGTGTAGTAAATTATGTTATGTTTCAGCTGAACATAGTTTGTCAGTCATTTAATGTTTTTGGTAAATATTTCTTATTATACGGGCTGCAGCATATCACGTTATCTTCAATATGTCAAATTTTAAAAAAAATATTGAAACAATTCATGATTGATATTTTTATTCTCATCTACATAACAATCTACAAATAAGTTTGTGGCCAGAAGACTTAAAAATTCCGCCTGTCCTCATTTGGGTACTCACACACGTGGGGACATTTGGAAATAGCTTAAGGGTGCGCCGACAAAAAAATGCCAAAAACGCAGTTACGGTTAAGTAGATATAATTTAAAATACTATCGTATTAAATGAACAAAATATTTATTTAGTATCATAGGGAACGTGTTTACAGTTTGTCAGAACCATAAATTCATAACACGCTATAGTTTTTTCTACAATATCATTTAAAGTTGGGCAAAAATCATGAAAACGAGTGGCGGCGTTTAGTAGATTCCTTATAGTTTATCTAAATTATTGTACCTCTGATTTTGTCTAAACAATCATTAATGGATAAACTACAAATTGCTAGACTACATTTTCGATTCATCAAGTGGTTATTTAAATAATTTTTTTTTATTAAGCACCTTAAATTCCCTACACAAAATTAGTATGGCCGCGCGGCATCAAATAAATATGGACGACGACATTTCAAATAAAACATATGACACTTGTCACTTATGGACGGCGCACCCTTAAGTAGCACTCCGGGTTCTATAATAGATGACTAATACATTGATACTAAAAGTTTTCTTTTTTTAGTCTTTATTTATATATATGTTACCGGAAATGTATGAAATATAATAATTTTAAACAATTCCGAAGCTATTAAGGAAATGTAAAATATTGTTTTAAAAATTATTCAATACATACATATCCTGGGAAATGTATACATTTTGTGCCAATAGGTAGGTACAAGTCTTTCTAGCTGTTGTTTTTGCTGTAGAAACTTCTTCTATTAACTCTTTGTAACGTTCATTTTCAATATAAGCGGTGTTCTTAGCGTTTGTTAACATTCTTAATGATGCTAAAGCACTATAAAATCTCTCTTTCATAAGTGCGATGCGTGATTCGGCAGCCATTTTGAACAATAGCGACGTGCGTACGCACTGACTGTTTACGCGGCACTAGCGCGATCGTCTGATCAGACGATGCAATACCCTCCCCTCGTACTGGTACGCGGAGATAGCGGGCTATCCCCGCGTACCCATTGATATATTAAATGTTTTACATTTCCGATTGCTATTTAGGAAATGTGTCTAATTATTTCACACATTTGCGGCGATTTTAGGAATTACATACATTTCCTAGGAATTGTATACAATGACGGATTACATACATTTCCGTTAACATATACATAAAATACATAATGTTGAAGACGGCTGTATAAGAAGGTCATTTTGGTTTTATTGTTGTTAAATTCCCTTTTGTTTAGATACGTTTGAGTTTGATAGTTTTAGATGTCAGGTGTTTTTCAAAAATTCGTGAAGCTGGTGATAAAAAATGAGATAAAGTGCAATTCTACGGTTGATATTATTCCTTGTGAAGGACTTTAATTTGTACAAGTGTAGATCAGCGAGGGAAAGATAAATTGTTTAGTTTTTAATACCTCAAAAGTAAAAAAACGAAACCCTTATAGGATCACTTTGTTGTCCGTCTATCTGTCTGTCTGTCTGTCTGTCTGTCTCTCTGTCTGTCTGTCTGTCTGTCTGTCTGTCTATCTATCTATCTATCTATCTTTCTGTCTGTCTGTCTGTCTGTCTGTCTGTCTGTCTGTCTGTCTGTCTGTCTGTCTGTCTCTGTTTGTCTGTCTCTGTCTGTCTGTCTGTCTGTCTGTCAAGACCTTTATCTCGGGAAGGCGTGGAGGTATCGAGTCGAAATTAATACCATATACTCAGGTCTGCGGTCCCTTGAAGTTGTGAGAAAATCAAAGTTAACGAAAAAAAAGATACGGCCGTTTATGTCGCAAAAAACGTATATTTAGACACTCTCAAGGGAATCAAAATTCATAGGGTACTTGCCGTTGAACTACAACTATGAAGTTTGGCGAGTAATATCCAAGTACAGGGAAAAATCAGAAAACTATACATATTTAATTAAATCACAAAAAAACCAGGGTCTTTAAGCAAGGAACGGGGGTCCGAATTTTGAAGTAAGTTAACCGTATTATGTGGGGTATCGTATGAAAGGGCTTAATTTTTTTTACAAAAACCTACTCCAGATTTGTGTATTTCGTATACTAGTAAAAGTCATTTATAAAGGCTTTTTAATAGATCTGTGTTCAAAAGTCGTTGAATTATTGTTTCCCATTCAAAGAGATTATATGTTGTTGGTGTTGCATACTTTTTTCGAACAACAAGATGCTAAGAATAACCTCTGATTATGACGATTTAAATAATTTCACTTTGTTTGAACGATTGTTTTAGTTATCAGGTTTAATTATAAGTAGATTAGTGTGAGTATTTATATTTATTTAACAAAATTAAATAGATAAAAGCATACGCTTTTATCGCACATATATATACATACGCAACATATATACATATGTGATACATCAAAATTTGATTACGTCACAATAGCAAACAACTTAACTTTAGCAACGTTTAGTATTGTTAGCAAGATTTGGAGTTTCGGGGTTTTTTTTATCTTATCTTATTATTCAGAACTAAACGCTTCTCTACACAAGACGCGTACATGCGTCAATTTATATCTATATCATAAAGTTATTATAAGAACTTTAAATAAATCGATCAAGAAAAATAAATGTCATCTTTACTTCTTTGTCAACGTGAGTTTGTTTTGAATTTCGCGCGCGTTACAGTTCGCCGGGCGCGACAATGCGCGACCAGCTCGCATACGCTAAGTTCCACTCATTACGATTCTATTACTTTTCAATGTAGGCTGAAGCAACGCCTCAATACATACGAGATGAGTTAAAATTTTGCCATAAGTACACATTTTAATTTTCGTTAACTGATCGAATGGCGAATGAAACTCTCACTAGACACCCTGTATCGGAACTAGAGGCCACCAAATATATGGCTAAATTGAAATATCGCGAGCACCTGCGGGCTTCAGGATTATAGTTGCAAAAAAAACTGTTTTAAACAAAAATATGTGACTTAAAACTTGTTTTAAATTTGTTTAAAATAATTAAAATCATGACCTACGTTGTAGTGTAATAAATACTAACTACTACACTATGACGTGGTCGTGATTTTGGACCGTTTTATCAAATTTAAAACAAGTAAAACTCGTCACAGACTTTGGTTTAAAACGTTTTTTTTTGCAACAATACTCGGGAAGCACATTAAGCCGACGGTCCCGTTCGGTCGTGAGAACCAGCCAACCCGAACTGAGCCAGCGTGATAGTCTGATTGAATGTGGCAAAAACTCCCAATGTCCAATTGTTATTGTGGGGAGTGTAGTGCTAGCAAAACGCTCTTAAGAGCGTTTATACATTTGGAACTTTAAAATGTTCGCTCTTAATTTTCAGATCGGAAAATTCGCGTACTTTTAAATACATAAGTCGCTTGTGAAATACAACAGTACGACGTGCATCGTCTTAGAAAGTTCCATTCAAATGGGCTTTTTAGTCTAAATTTTTCAATTTTTCATGTTATCTTGATACATACATATTTTAATGGAGAAATAAGGTAAAGATAAATGCTTTTTAACTATCACTTTCTAACAGAAACTAATATAAACCTACCTCGAAACTAAAATAATGAGTATCAAATAAACTATTTATTTACATCCTTACACTTTTATCAAAAAATCTCTTAAAAAAATATCCGTACTAACATTCACCAAACGAAAAAAGGTTTCTCGTTCTACTCAACTCAAGAGTCAAACGGCAAAACAATGTTTACGTTTGAAGAAGCACAGCTTTATAGAAGTGTACACCCACCCGTTCAACGCATTCACGATGCATCTGGCTAATTAATTAATTGCAGACGACTCACTTAGATACTCGTAAATGCAAACGAATGCGTTGGGCGAGTGAAATGTGACATTGTGCAGATTTTGGTGAACTGTGATTCTTGTGGTTTTTTTGAGGAGAATTTGCTGATTGCCTCAAGGGGCATTTTTAGCTTCACTGGGCTTTTTTGGGGCGGCTAGAAACTTAAAGGGTTCCTTAAGCCGTGTTAAACGACTCCCCTTCGGATCGGATTGGGAATTCTTGTGTTGTGCTAGCGAAAAAATATAAACATTTTATTTAAGTCTGTTCTCATTATTGTTATTTGAATTTACGCAAATTGGGTTGAGAACAAATAACAATTAGATAAAGTGTTAAAAAAAAATCCACGAGCAGGATTTGAACCCGCACCCTATGATGTACCGAGTCAGGTGCATTACCTTTACGATATCGTGGTTTGTATGTGACTTAGGTCTTAATTGAGAATCTATAAATCTATAACCATAAATCGTCGCTTAAGTTCTAACACCGCTTAACTTAAAATGGTAAACTTTTCAGGAGACAAAAAACCGTTGTGTTCTAACTTACTTACTTACGTGACTTTGTTGACGAGCTAAAGCTTCGCAATTGAGTCTAAAACATCGTTTTTGATTGGTCACAAGATGAATCTTTTCTATCTAATAACATGAACAACTCAATATAACCAATTTTTAATCATCATCATCATCTGTATCACCAGCTGGTGACAGCTGTCCCCACTGCTGGGGCACAAGCCTTTCCTAACAGTGCGGATTGGTGACTGTTAATGACTGCTAATGCAGCCGGGGACAAAGGCTTTACGTGCCTCCGAAGCACGGAGGAGCTCGAGATAGAAAATAAAGTCTATGACGTATGGTTGAATATTTGTTGAAGAAATTTGTCATTTTTGGACAGTCTGGTGTACAGGCGTCTGTACATACGGTGACTGCCAAACCGGTGATCCCAGTCATCCTAGCGGCACGTGAAGGGGATGTACAATGGTTTATAGTGGGTAGGCCCCTCCTCCTCCCGAATCCCTGTCGAGACCCGAGCTGGAGGGGTAACCCAACATAACATGGCGCGGTGGTACATGGGCTACGAGTTTTCCACTGTCTAAAAAAAAGACATCCGTACATACCGGTGTGCGCCGAGTTCTCCGCCGGGCTGTAGCAAGGCGGCGCCACGCTGGCCTCGGTGGGACTGCAGGGCGGGGGGCCCTCATGCCGCTGGATGCCCTTCTTCACCATGTAGCAGCGCGGCATGGCGGCCAACGCTGGAACAGAAAACACTTTTTAAAAAAACGGCTATTACAAGGTAACACCTATCAATAATAAAAATGCATGGAATTGACATTCCTCCAATTCCCACACACAGGTTTTGTAGTTTCAAATGTAAAGCATGGTACCCAAGTAAACCCAAACTACCCAAAAAAAACCTCCCTTAGAAAAAAAACCTCCCCTTTTCATCTCTATTTCATAGAGATGAAAAGTTGTATGGAAATCTGTCATTCCTTAAATTTCGGTATTTGGCCTGGTAAGAAATTGTAAAGTGTTTCAGGATTTTTGGAAAATGATCCCTTTTTCAAAACGGAACAAAATTACTTATACAGAGTGGTTTTTATTACGTTGTTTAAATGAAAAACTTACCCCCTTATTCATAAAAACTTTTTAAGCATTATTTAGTTAAATATTGTTTTGTCAACGACACGCAAACGTCATTTTGAATTTGAGAAAAAGAGACAAAACAATGATTATTATCTCAATAATGCTTAAATAGTTTTTATGAATAAGGGGGCTAATGTTGAAATGACGTGACATGTTTAGTTGTCTAACCCTTTTTAATTATACCCTTATGATATTTACCTTTAATAAGTTTGGCTTTTATTACCCAAGTCGTGTAGCTCACGTAAGCAAAGCCGCGAACAAAAGCTAGCCATATATATGTGGGATGTATTGTACCAAATAAAGATGTTTTTCTATTTTATTTTGAAATCTAGACCCAGCGGTCCCGGGTCGATTCCCAGCGGGGGGTACGTGTTTGTGTCTTGCTGGTAGGACTTGTTTATCCGCTTGGCTAGCTACCACCATCTTATCTAAATATGTCACCATAAATAAATGTTTGTAGCATTGTTGTGTTCCGGCAGCTAGAGATAAGATAGCCAATGCCTCACTAGTTGAGGATCCCGGGTGAAGTGCGCTTCCATTATTGGCCTTATCACCACTTCATATCAGGTGACAAGGCACTGCACTTACCCGTAAAAGATTTAAAAAAAACTTTGCATTGCAAGTATGTATGCAATTTGTAATAAACTTTTACTACATTATTGATGTATATAAATTGTGTTGTAATATTTTTGTAAATGTCGTTACTTCTTTATAAGCTGTGCAGTTTCTTGCGCCCATTCCTCTCCACAGCTAAAAAATAGACGTCCTGAATGGGTAGTAAAAAAATGTTTGGACGATTCTAAAGTACTCGTTTTTAAGTTTATTAGAATTAAACATTTTGACTTTGATTAATGTCTTCTATTTATGTCAGCGTCACTAAAGTTATGGTCGCTGTGGTTATTGAACGTTAGAATAAATGAAATGTTTTTTGGTTAAAGCATTTTTAAAGTAAGGCTAAATTAATATGTGTTTATATTAATATGTGTGTTGTATTACCGACCAAAAGGATCACTCAGCGTAACGCCATGACAAACTCTATAATGAGAGAGAGAGAGAGAACATTGGTTTCCCAACATAGGTTTCGTTGCAGTTGCAACGTTCGGGCTTCCCATGTAGTAATGAGGGAACCCCAAACAGAATGTTGCGGATTTGCATTACGAGAATACAAACAACATTTCGTTAATAGAAAACTTTATGTATAGTCGACCATGAAATTGCTTTATCTTTTTGACAAAAACTTCCATTAGGTACAACAAAATTTCGCTAAGGCTCATTGTCAATAATGACAATGTATCTGTCATTTGGTCTTTTAAACAAAAATAGAACGTGTTGTTTTATTTTAAACAAACAAAATTTACTTCTAAGGTGGTAAAGCAATTTCATTGTCGACTATAAATAAACGTAATCGATTGGCAACTGCAACTCGCACTACGCATCCAGTTTCAAAGTAATCTTGCAAACTGGTCAATCAACCTGGCCCTCAAATCGAAATACGAAATAATGAGTTTAGCCTCTGCCCTAAGCGGACGTGGGCGTGCCGGGCGTCCAGCTTGATTGGGGCGCCGGCGCCGAAACGCTTTTTTGAGCCTATTATTTTTCCGATTTAATTTGTTTGATGATCCGTTTTTAATTAAATCTCTATTCTTGATTTGTTGCTTTATGTGGGAATAGTTTTTACCAAACTCTGGGTGCCCTAGTTCTTGTGTACTACTGTATCTATCTACGTATCTACTGTTCTGATAAGGATACTGAAAATATAAGTTTTATTTAGAAAGTCATTTTTCAAATTTATATTTAACTTTGAAACAGGTACAAAGACCAAAAAATGTTGTGATTTGCACTTTGTTTACGTTGCCTTCCATCTAAAAATAGTGGTAAGTATCATAATTATACCATATTTTTATACATTTTTGTATTAAACTCATATTGTATTAGCAGAGCTCACTTATATTAACTATATATAACTATCACTAAAAATATATAAATGTTTCTAACACGTCAACAATGATACTTTATTATTTATGGATTAATTTTGGATCCAAAATAAGTCATTTCATATACATTTCCGCATATTTTGTTTATTTATTTTTTATATTCTTTTACAAGTCTGTCATGTGACTTATATGTATAAGTAGTGAAAAACTATGCGGCTTATTAATAAACAAAGTGTAAGCTTAGAGTAGTAACTCCGTGTTTTGTCTCTTTTACTCTAATATGAAATGAAGTTTACATGACGGGAACAAAACACGGAGTAACTACTCCAAGCTTACACTTTGTTTATTAATGCGGGAGAATAAGTATAAATATTTAAAAAATATGATAGGGGATATTTCAATACCAGTAATTAGCCTTACTTATACTTTAAGCAGGTATATTTATTTGAAATGTAATTTTTTCTATTATTAAATAAATAAATAAAACACTAAAGGAAAGACAAATGAGCAGGAATTATCATTTGCGTCGCTAACAATCAAACCATTAATTGATCACGTCAAACAAACTATTAGCATTCCATCCAGCTTCGTGATTCAATCTGTTGCACCGGGCGTTTTCCAAATTCCAAACCGCAATGGTGCCCTATCAATAATCCGAACCCATATTAGCTGTTCATAATAGTACTAATTGTCCGTTCACGGGACTATGTTGTATCAATACTCACTTTATACAAACACCTCGCTCAAACTGAGATAGTCTATGAAATTCTCGAAAACTAAATTATTAAATAATCGGTTTATTGTACGCTGCAACAGCGTACAATAAACCGATTGTTTAATAATAACATGTTAAAATAAGCTTGGATTACTAAATTGGTTGTTCATGGGAATATTGTGAGTTCATCAGGCGGGCATGCCTTTGTGAATAACCAGCACGTCGCGTCCGGTTCACTGCTAAACTATTGATATTTGAAATTGCGTTGCAAATATTTACACTTAACACGAGAGAGAAATGCTTTCGCGGCATCGGAACGAAGATTGATCGTTTCACGGTTATCGATTTGGTGTACTTTTATTAGCTAAAGGTACTTAGAAAATCAGTAATTATAAGAAAAAATTAGGAAAGATACGACACCACCACATCGTTTAGTAAATAAAGCTATTCAAAAAAGTGGTTGAAACGGGATTTGTAACCGCATCCCCTGTCATACCGCTTTTGTTTCACTACCTATTATGCTGTCATGGGTCTTATTGACCCGTTAAAACTTATCCACAGTGTCAACTTTTACTTTGTAAGTCAATGGAGCTTTATTCAACAACTACGAATTGAGCACAACAACGACGTCATGCTCTACTACTCTACTGTCTTTAATGAAAGTAAAAAGCTTGTAAACCCAATAAATGTACCCGCACCATATTTTATGTAGCTACTTACTAAAAGCAAAATAAATCACAGTCCCGTTAGCTTCACGGTACACGTTAATGAACTACAGCCTAACAGCAGACGAACTGTGAAGTAATTCAAAATTAATTACGGCAACTCACTGTTGAGTTAGCAGCATGTCGCGACCCAAGGGAATGCGTTTGTTTCGGTAGAATTCAGAAATGCTGTCCTTGCAGCTATCTGATATATGCTTATACTAGTTTAAGCAATGAAATTATAAAGGTAGAATAGGTAACAACCAACCACCTCAAAGAATGATTCAAAGTTTGAATTGAATCATTAGAATCATTCAATCATTTGATCTGCATGAGTCATGTATTGTCAATGATCTGTTAGATAAAATTTTTAGAAAATCGAAGTTATAGTTATATTTCAATTCCAACTAAGGAATATTCAATAGTATTCCAATTTCTTGTATACAAAATGGAATTAAAATATAAAAAGTGCTGACAATAAATCTGTTGCTAAGTACAGACAGTGGTTGCGCCAGTTGGTGACTTTTAAATTTGCTGCGCAAAATTAGTTAAATGCATTGTTCGCTATCGTAATATTTCCATATTTGATAAAAGTAGTTTGATTGGCGCTGTACTATCTTCCTTTATTCATCTCCCTCCAATACATACCTTTCTCGCGCACAAGAGCGAGACCGCAATAAAGAACGCAGCACGTCAACGAGCTCGCTGCAACTGCAACAGCGAATAAGTGCAATGACAGAGTTATGAAAAAATGACCGCACGCGCTTCGAGGAGATCTCCTTCATCTGATAGCTATTACGCGTTACTATTACTATACTATTACTAGTACTATTACCGCGTTACTAGTGTTAAAATATGTGAAAGACCACGCGCGTGGTCCAGGTCCGTGCTCCAGCCAAATTCATCCACTGGCCACTAACCTGGTGCCGGTTCAGATTGCTCGCTCGCCTGCCGGACACGTGGTGCCTACTTGCTGATACCGCTTGCTGATCAAGGTATTCCCTCCTTTATTCCATCGAACTGTTTACCCATGTTTGCCCAGGTCGCCATCCCTCGCAGTTCGAAACATCGCCTACCTAGTATAAGGCCAATAAAACAAAATACAGTCCACTATAAATTACAGCATCGCCCGCGCCGCGCCACCATACAGAAATATGGATTTTATTAAACTTTACATTTAAACATTAATTTTCAAGCTAACAATTCAACATACAAATAAATAAATTAGCTGTATAATGCTCTTTACCAACACGACAATGTTTCGAACAAAGCACAAAGCACATCGCGCAAATGAACCGAATATTTGACAAGCTCCGCATTTTTGAACTTGTTCTCTCAATGTTGAAATTCCATCATTAAATATATTTTCATTTTCATTTCATTCAATTCATCAAATTTGACTAATTAAAATAATTAAAAGCTGTACCGTTAATCGAATGGTCGAAACTCGATAACTGCCATTCGCATACCTGTTAACGCGCGCATGTTAATACAAAAATAATGACTTAATCATTTTTTATCGATGTTTTTACCTTTTTGTATTTTTTTAAATTACGTTAACCGCTTCTGTGATTTAGTAGTAGGGAGTAGAAATTTAACACGGATTGGTTTGTATTCGGACTTATTGTCTACCTGAGATTGAGATGACATGAGATTTTGGGTCGTTTCCAACTTTAGCGGTATCATCACTTAACACGAGGTGAGATGCAAATCAAGTTCTAAAGTAGTGTAAGACTATAGAAGACTAAAAAAATAAGTTGAAACCTTAAGGCAGTGTTAGCTTAATAATAATTTAAAAGATTAATCAATAACTTTTCTATATGCTGAGTAAATTGTAGGCTTTAACGATCGCCAAATGGATCCCACAAGGTATGCGACGAGGTTACTCGATAGTTGCGCGAACGCATAAATAAATAAATAGTTAACATAAATATAGTTTAGCGCGACACGCAATATTACATTAAGTTACGTTCTGAAAAATTACGTTTTTCATTAGTATTTTGTTTTTTGTTCGAGTTTCGTTTTCCTTTATAGTTTTGTTGGACTTCTTGGCGGGAAAGTGAAGAGTCATGTCAGCGGTTTTATTTATTTTCTAAAATTTGTGTTATGTCGAATATTAATGTGAAATAATGGTGTAATAACCGTTAAGTGTTCGTGAGTGTGCACGAGTGTTGGCAAATGAAACAGAACAGTGCAACGGCCCTTTTCAAATTCTCTCAAGAATTCCGCGTGTGGACTTAGTAAAGCCCCGCATCTTTACTGAGATACTCGAGGAGTTGAGGGGTATATCATTTCTCACTTCTCATTTCTATTATCATTCATCTCATCCTATATAGAGTTTATTACACACAACACACACAGATAATACTAATGAAATTAAGAAACTAATGACATTGCAGCATCTATGCCGGTCCTCAGGTAACGAACTTCACTATAAAAAAATTGAGTTTTGTTACGGTAGTTCATAATTAGCATGGGAAGTTTGTATAACTTGTCAAATACTTGCAAAGTGTTTGCCGTTGACATTGGCACTACTTGTTACATTTCTTCACGAGGAACTTCACGTGTTTTAGGTTTAAACATTTTTTGTTAGTATTTTATACTTAATAATAATTTGAAAGTTACCGTCCTTGGCATGATAAGTGAAGCACTTCCGTACCACAGAATTCATAAAAACTAGAAAGTATCTCAAAATAAAATAACCTATTAAAAACTAATGCTACTATTTTTTTTTTTTAACTTTTCCTTATTCATTGTCTTTTTTCTGTTATGTCTGTGTGATCGTCAATAAATAATTACTTATTCTTATTCTTATTCCTATTCTTTAATGCAACAAGTAGAAATCGAAACCACAACCCCGTTAAGCAAAAGTTTTCCCCTCATTTTCTTCTACTCCTTAAGGTCCTTACAATTTTTCTAGTAGTCAGTAGAGTAGTTACTTTACTCAAAATTTTAGTCTACGTGATTCTATTTGTAATGTTTAAAATATGGACTGCAGTGCGATTTGCATTTCCGACTACCCATGGCTAAAAGCATTTGCTCTGTTTAAAATTCCTTTTATAGTCATAATAAATATGTATAACTGTCTGTGTCATAATAAATATGTATTGTCTGGCTAAGCCTAAATTAAACTAAGAAAGTAAAGCTCAATACGTATAAAAGCATATTTTAATCATCATCATCATCATCTCAGCCAAAAGACGTCCACTGCTAATGCCACCATACAATAGAGAATGTCAAACCGACAACGGAAAATAATAAAACAATAAAAATGGAATACAAAAACGGGTCCCAAGTTGGATGCGAGACTAACAAAGCCCCTCGCGTCGGAAACGAAACGGAGAGTTCGCTCCAAAGTATTCTGATCTTCGACCTTGTCACCTTTAGGTATTGCATTTCTTTCACAACGCCCCCAATAAATAGCATCGACAACTAGCCTGCTTTCCACGGGACATCGATTTAAATTTTAATATTGAATGTTCCACAGCGAAGACTGCATGCTTCGGGAAAGCAATACAGCGCTAAATCCTTGATTCACAGATAAGATATCTATATTTCCAGTGGGAATTATTAGGTGGGAATTAATTCCGTATTCGCCGAGTGGCATCGTATTGATATCGAGTCCGCTGTATTTGTCTATACCGGCGGACACGCTCAACTCTTTAGTCACCCTACAAGTTATAGTGTACCTGCCTCCTGACCCCGATCACTTGCCCGCGCGTCTAAGTTATGCTACCGACAATATTCAGAATTTAGTTAATACTCACCCTACAGACAATTTCATGCTTATTAGACTTTAATTTGCCATTGACATGGCACAGTGTTAATAATAACTATAGTTTTACTTACTCTCCATCACGGCCTCTCTCCGAAGCTGCAACAAATTTTCTTGATACGTTGAGTTCTCTTGGTTTGTCCCAATTTAATTTTATTTATAATAGTAATAGGAATTATTTTGATCTTTGTTTCTGCAATCTACCTAGCTCGGTCTCTCATGGTTCGGCCCCATTGCTTAAAGAGGACACTTACATTTTACATTACAGCAATTTACATCTAGTACCATTCAAAGAAAATAACTGTATGCGTTTATTTTTTTAAATGTAATTATGATGATATTAACGAATATTTAAATTCAATTAATTGGAACTATGGGTACTGGTCGTGCTCGGTGGCGTGCACTTGGAGAGGCCTATGTCCAGCAGTGGACTAGTATAGGATGATGATGATGATGATGATGATGATGCTGATGATGATGATGGGTACTGACACGCTCGATGATGCAGTCAATATCTTCTATACTAAACTGGAAGATTGTTTTTCACGTTTTGTACCCGTCATTAGTAATAGTTTTGAAAATCGGGAAGATATCCAGTGTGGTTTAGTAAATCTTTATTGAAAATTAATCGAGAAAAATCAAAGCTCATAAAAAATGGAATTTACATGGTATTTCATTATGGTCATTATGACGAGTTCGTCCTTCTTAGAAAGAGACAAAAACGCGGCCAGGAACAGTGCTTCTTAGATTTTACTCAAAGTGCTGAAAAACTGATTCGATTCTCTTCCAAGTACTTCTGGACGTACGTTTTAGCTAAAAAAGGAACCTCTGATTATCCTAAACATTTTTCACTATCGAGTGTTCAGAACTCAGAGCCTGAAGATGTGCTCTGCCTTCAATAAAAATATTTAAAGTGTTTTTATTTCGTCAATGCCTTCGAGCATTGACCATTCTTTTTCTGTTTACTCCCCTCATAATGAGAACATATTATCTAACATTGATATTACTGAAAATATTGTTAAAAAAAATACTACAATCCTTAGTGAACAAAGGCTGGTTGCAGTGGTGTACCACCTTTGTTCCTTGCTTCTTGTGCCGATAGTCTCTCTCTCCCTTTAACTATCTTGTTTCGTATATCACTCAATGACTGTATAGTCCCAACTGTTTGGAAGCAAGCCCAGATAATACCCATACGTAAAAAGGGCTTCAAGTCCGTTGTCGCAAAATTACCACCCAATATCTACTCTTAATAGGTACTATTAGTAAAATGTTTGAAAAAGCTGACAATGACAACATTTACCCCTTCATTGCTCCAGTTATTCCACGTACTCAACATGGTTTCATGCGCCGACGTTCCACAATATCGAATTTAACTTTATTCTCTAACGATATACTTTGTCAAATGAAGAATGGTGGACAGGTTGATGTGATCTACACGGACTTTGAGAAAGCTTTTGATCGTGTAGATCACGACATCCTTCTCCGCAAGCTTCAACACCTCGGAGTTAATGGGGACCTCCTTCGTTGGATTCGCTCTTACCTGACCAATCGCTCTCAAGCTGTTGTTCTCGGTGGCTATAGGTACAATTTCATCTCAATACCCTCTGTAATTCCCCAAGGATCCCATCATGGCCCTCTTCTCTACAATATTTATATTCATGATATTGGTTAGGTCATTCAACACTCCAAACATCTTCTTTATGCTGATGATACCAAGATATACCTTAAAGTGCGTTCAGCTGCTGACTGTGAACTTTTACAGAATTATCTTAATAATATTTATGAATACTATGTTCTTAATAGAATCACAGTCAGCACTGGGAAGTGTCAGTGCATCACGTTCACATGCAAACCGAAACCAATTAACAATATTGCCATTCCGCGATGCTGTCGAGATTTATTGACTAATATGTGTTGATATCATGCAGTTTTTTCTTTTTCTTTTTTACTGTGATTGTTAGTCTATTTTGGAAATAAGCTGCATTATTGAATTAACAATATTGGCATTTTTTATGTATATAATAATATGATTTTTAAATGCTTTATAAGATGTATATATATGTATTGATATGTTGTTGTTGGTATATATATATAAAGTATATAATATCTATATTTATATCTAAGAGTACGTATACTCATAGTAGGTACCTAAGCAGTTTGCATTGTAAAAAAAAATTATAAGTTAGATTTATCCAAATAAGTGTGTTATTTTTATCCGTGGATAATTATAATTGGCTTACGAACATGTAACATTATCTTTACACAATTACTACTGTAAAATGTTGTTGTTATCCCTAATAAAAAAATTAAAAAAATTAAGTGCGCTTCCACCATTGGTTTTATCGTCACTTACCATCAGATGATGCTGACCATCAGTTAAAGGGCAAGATAAAAGGGTTGTTGTACCAGTTGTCATGTAAAAAATAACAATAATAAACATAACAAGCAATAACAAGACCGTCAACGCTCAAGTTCAAACCAAGTCGACAAAATAGTCAGTAGGCATAGTGACTGCATTCCACCGATGTCCCACACAGCTCAACAGAACTAAAAAACAACAAAATTCGCTGAAAATCTCCAGTTAAGTAATTTACTGTGTATGTCATCGTATCGCTCAAAGTTAGCAATGTTAGCAAAGTCCTTGTAATCTACTGAGCCCGCGAAGTTACGACACACGCTTAATTGGCATGTTGACATACAGCAGTCGCAACGCTAAATGTTGATAGCAGAACTCCACTCGACGACCTAACACGGTCACGTTACCCCATACGTGTCCACAGATTTCTAATGAATGGTTGGAACTTCGTGTTTTAGTGGTGCATTGCCACAATTTAAGCTCTCCTAAGCACTCCTTTATTAAATGCAGCATACAACATTAGATTCAAAGTAATTTAAGCAGTTGCTCAAATTAATACATGATAGTTTAGTAACTGCCTGACTGCTTTACATGTGTAATTAGACAATTGATCTGTATCTTCACTTTACCTATTAGAAGAAGTCGTCATCATCATCATCATCATCGTCATCAGTCTATTGTCCACTGCTGGACATAGGCCAAGGTAAGTTCACGCCACTAAGCACGCATAAAAATGAGAAAAAAATAGGAAATTAAAATAGGAAGTCGCAAATTTCACTTTGCGGCCCTTAAGTATCCTTATAAGTATCCTGTATAGAACCAACTTACACCTTAATAAGTTGTGTGTCACATATAAATAATTTAATATGGTCCAACAAAACATAATAAATATGTATAAAAGTTTCAAATAAACATTTGACGACCTCCTTGGTCGAGTGGCTTGCACAGCGGTTTTCATAGTGTCGCCATCTCTGAGGTCCCGGGTTCGGTCCCCGGTCGAAATACCTGTTTTTCTAACATTTTTTTTGTTTTGTTTATTTTGTTTCCTATATATAATAAGTATGTATTTAAGTATATTAAATATGTTTATCCGTTGTCTAGTTAACCATTTCTCGAGTTTCTTAAGGAAGCTTTTGTTGGAGCTAGATAATTGGTGTGAGTGTGGGAAACATTTATTTATTTATATATTTTAAAGGATTCACTGAACAAAACCTTAAACACGATGCGAAATGGAACCTAAAAGTGAAAATGGTATTCAAAAAGCTTATCGTTTAAGCTGCCTTTATAAAGCCTTCCTCATAAAAGCCTCGTAAATAAATCACCATTTCTCTATGCAAAGTATGCACGGGATATTTAAATATAAGTTTTTTTTAAGACTGTCGAGACGGCAGCAAAAATTTTACGATGGGATCTCTATTGTTCACTGCTGTTTGAAACCCCAGTATAAATCTGGATAATGTATATTAATATAACCTATAATAACTTTGTTAACTAGTTAATAATTATTATTAAATAATTTTAAGACTCACACACACCCGTGTAACAGCATTATGAAAAAACTTATGCAAACTCGAACTCTTTAAAAGGGATTTTTCTAATTTTAAATTAACTTCGGAAAAAGCTATTTTGAATCGTTCATAAAATGTTTTACCTATTACCTATTCAGGACGTCTTTCAGCTGTGGATTTAATAGCCTGTTTATTGAGATTCCGAGCAGTTGGTTATCCAGTCATCTTCTATATTGAAATATGGAAGTTTTTAAATCTTATTTATCCCAATTTTGGAACCACTCGTCATCTGTCAAGTTTCTCATTGTAATTGAGACGAAGTTACCTTCTTCATAATAAAAACTAAGGGCCGGCCCCGATTATCACGTACGTTACGTACGTTACAACATCGACAGGTTATCTGTAATATATTATAATAACTTAATAAAAGGTATTTCTATTATTTTTATTTTCCATTCACAATGCTTTATGTGAATGTAAAATAAAAGATTTAAGTTTCTTTTAACTTGTAACTTCTATTTAAACAATTTGTGGTAGTGATTTTGTGAAATGTGACGGAAGTTGGACGTAACAGTGTGACATGAAGACGGGGAACCGCGCGAGCGCGCGCCATTTTGTAAATTTAAAAACGATATTGTGAACAAGACTTATTATCTCAGAATTATTATTCTGAGCATATTAATATTATCCTACTAATGTTATAAACGCGAAAGTTTGTAAGTATGGATGGATGTTTGTTACTCTTTCACGTAAAATCTACTGAATGGATTTGGATGAAATTCGGCATACAGATAGTTTATAACCTGGATTAACAAGTAGGATAGTTTTTATCCCGATATTCTCACGGGAACGGGAACCACGCGGGTGAAACCGCCATAAATATCAGAAAACATACATCCGAATTGAGAACCTCCTCCTCTTTTGAAGTCGGTTAAAAATAGTTTGTCACACAAAGTGAGCGGGATTTTTAGAAAAGCTGACTAGACTTTTCTTGGCTCCCTTTAACTGCAATCAATCGAAGCGTTTCCGTCGGAAAAAAGTTGTTTGCGACGAATGACAAGTGCAATTCTCAGATGTTTCAACGAACACTATTCTCAAAATATGTCTTGTTCAAATAGAATATCATTCGGAAAGTGTCATAAGATACCCTTTACTGAGATTTGAACCTGGAATGACCGCGCGCAATTTGACCGGTACTGTCCGAAAGCGCGAACTCTCGCTCATAACTTTTTTTCATTACCTTTTCTGCCCCTCTATACAAATGGCATAACGCTAATTTAATAGAAATATAATAGAAATATTATCGTATGGGATTGACTTAAGGTGATTCCATATTAAGTAACATGTTACATACCTAAGAAATATGTTAAATTACTTGTGTTGTAGTAGTATAACGTTGGTATTATACTTATCTACCACACTAATAAACATGCTAAATAACAATGTTTTATATCATGTTTTGCTATTAGTCTGGGTCTGAGATCTGGACTCAGCTATAAAGATGATCAAACGTCATTTATACGTCCCGTTGACCTATGTCAATCCCGTATTCCATTATATTTCTAATCTGAATAGATAACGCTAACGCGTTAGGCCAGGTGGGGCTGACCTGCTATTTGTTATATTTTGAGTGTTCTATAATTATTCAGTAGCCCATGCTATTTCAATAATGTATGCCATGAAATACGCTATCATTTTCATAAATGCAAATTTTCGCTAATTGTATTCAACCAGTAAGTGACTTATTAACCATTGTCCATCAACGCACGCGGTTTAACGGTATACCGTTGTCCAATAAAACAATTTTAACGCCACCACAATTTATTTAATTAATACAAAGCTTTATTAAATTAAAACTGATAAATTTCTCTTCTCTAAAGGACATACTGTACTGCATGAGAAATTTACGAATGTCAAAAATTCAATATAAACCACACTTTGTTGATATTGAATTTTCGACTTTTATATGTTGACAGCCTGTGCTTTTTTGTATACTTCATCATCAGACTTTTAGATCGGCTTTCCCACTTGAAGAAAAATAATAATTCATCATCATCATCTCAGCCAAAAGACGTCCACTGCTGGACAAAGGCCTCCCCAAAATAATCATGGAGGGTATTTGCCGTAATCGCCACGCTTGGCAGGCGGGTTGGCGATCGCAGTAGGTTGAAGGTAACCTCAGAGAGATGCTGCTGCCCATCCTCTGGAAATAATAATAATTACTAGCACTTTACTTGCGACTTCGTCCGCGTGGATTTAAGATTTATAAATAAACTCTACCTCACATCCAGCTCTTGCTAAAGATTTGCCTTTTTTTATTTGACACAAATTATTTCGCGCTTACACGAAACTTTCGCCGCGCGCTGGTCGTTGATTGCGTGGAATTTGAATACGTTGGCCTAGTAAATAGAGTTCAAACTTGGTGTTATTGAATACAAGTACAGGGATAGACCGCGAACGCTACGCGTCACCACAGGAAAGTTCTGGCGTCGTCTAACTGCAGCCTAACGACTCTTGATTAGTTTGATTAAGCATCTCTATGACGTTCAGGGCGGCCAGCACTGCGATTGCATGAAAACTGGTCTACATGATTATCTTTTAGACATTTCGCCGCAGTTCGGTCTCAGATCCAAAGGTCTCGAGCTCGATTCCCAGTGGCTGTTACGTACATGTTATAATGCTACCGACAGTGATGGTTTATATACCGTTCTTTTCATGTACTGACAACAGCACAATCATTTGAAAATCCTGAGCCCAACAGTGGGACGTCCATACGCCAATAATAAATACATACAATAAGTAGTCAATCGAACTAAATCAAGAAAAATGGAAGCGATTAAAGTTTTCAACTGAAAATGGTATTCGTATAATGACGGCAAAAAGTAATGAAAACTGAATATTGAGTGAGACTTGCTCTTGACAACTGAAATGTCGCCCGTTTATTAAATAACAACAGACAATCAAAAGACTTGTTTCACCCAAATCCAATCGTATCCTACTAATATTATAAATGCGAAAGTTTGTGTGTATGTTCGTATATTTGTTGCTTCTTCACGCTGCAACGGATGGATGGATTTGGATGAAATTCGGCATACAGATAGTTTATAACCTGGAATAACACATAGGATACTTTTTATTCAGATATTCCCATGAGAACGGGAACCACGCGGGTGAAACCGCGAGCGGCCGCTAGTACTGCTATATTTCTGTATCATTTTGCAATAAATTTACTAAGCACTACGAAGATACATTTATAGGAGTATATTATCTGGTTTTTTCGTTGTTTACTGAGATAACATTTGCAGGAACGTACCGTCTACATCGATGATCAAAATCAAAGGGAATAACGGATGGAAGTTTTATTAACTGGCGTTCGCGAATGGAGCGGACGACGACGACGACGCGGCGATGCCGATGGCGCGACGACGACGGCGCGGTGGCGGCGCGGAGGCGGCGCGGCCACGACGCGACGGCAGCGCTCCCCTCCGGTGGGGCTACACGCGCTCCTAATATTTTGTGTTCCAATTTTAAATTAATTCCTAACATATAATGTAATGCGGAAAAATTTTTTTTTTCTTTCTTGACTGGCTGGATCTCATTCAAACGGGAAATTTTAGATGCAAACCAGGCGAACTTTCGACTTTCGTATATGCTTATCATCTTTCATATTAGTTATTTTAGTTATTTAGTTTTAATTTTACGATAACGAACGACCCGTTGGCCTTGCGCACCCATGTTTTATATTTTTTTCTTTATTTTTCTTTTTGTGAGTTATTTTAAATTATTTGTATTTTTATGTGCAATTTATGTGTCCGTCAAAGTGGCGTACACATGGTCGATTTCACGTTTGTTTCGAATTTGTTGTAATTAGTGCGTAATTATTGTAAACACAAAATAATTAGTGCCTCTTTAGTTCAAGAATAAATGACCTTTTTAGTGTGTACGCTGGCATCACGATCAAGCTGGCGTACATAGGTACGCCAGCTTGATCGTGATTCCAGCGGTCATAGGACCGTTCTCAAAATTACTTTTAGTGTAGCAACAAAATTTACACACACATTTAGTGCCTAAAATTTCATAAGAATTACTCTTAAAGGAACGGAGATATCGAACCAGAGTTGTAAATGACATTTCGAGCTGGTGTCAAGAGACAACGTACTCTTAATAGTGCTTACAGAAAGCTATCTTTTATTTATTAAGAGGTTTTTATTTTTTTTTTTATTTTGGTTAAAAAGTATCCGAATTAATTACTTAAACTCGTGTAGATGTACTAAAAATGGCTAAAATTGCTAGTTTTTTTTAGTATTTTATTTGTTAGGGTTCACGTATAAATTAAAAGATTACAATTTCACTAACACATCTCTGTTGTATAACCTTTCCACCGGTACATCAAGTGTATTGCTATTGTCTTTAGAACCGAAATTATTCACGAAGTTAAAATTAATTCGGATACTATTTAACCAAAATTTAAAAAAAAACCTCTTGAACTTGAGGTCAATGCGATGTTTCTGGGGCTGGCAAGGTAGCAGAATACTCCTGCTATCCGACATTTACGTATGTCCAACCCTCTACCAAACACCCTGCATATCTTATCACACAGAGAGATGTCGTAACCTTAAGTTATATACCTTAAAGTATGCTTATTTGTTTAGCCTATTTTCCGTTCTCATTGTAGCTAAGTACGTTATCTTTTGACGCCAGCTCGATATGTCAATCACAAGTCTTATTCGATATCTCCGTTCCTTTAAGAGCAATCCTTATGAAATTTCGCATAGCGCGGGCACTAATTAGGCACTAAATATGTGTGTAAATTTCGTTGCTATAATATAAGTTTTCGAGAACGGTTTTGGTTACGCCAGCTTGATCGTGATGCCAGCGTACACACTAAAAAAGGTCTTTATTTCTTAAACTAAAGAGGCACTCATACGCACAAAAAGAGGGCATAACAACAAACGTGAAATCGACCATGTGTATGGTACCTTAACGGACCCCAATTTATTAACTTGTTTTCAAACTCGTCTGTGTATCCCTTTTGTATAACCTTATCCTTATTGTTATTTGCTATGCAGATCAATAAATATTTCTTAATTTATTCTTACATGGAGTGGTTAAAACCACCAATATTTTTTAACCGTTAGTTCACCTCAGCAATAGATTAGATTCTCTTGGCGCGGACGCCTTGAGACAAGCGGACCGTAGACGTTATAATTATACTCTACAGTGCTTCAAGCTGAATTTGTAGACGTTAATGTTGTGGCTGCACTAGCTATTCCTAATGCAGGGCTCGGACGTTCGGACTGCATTTCTAATTGACACCGAACGGAGTGGAGTACGATATTTATGGTCCGGTGGCGTTTGACACTGCACTTCATAGTAATAATAATAATAATCATCATCATCTCAGCCTATCCTATGTCCTATCCTATCTTCTCTGTGTGGTGCCAGGAATAAAGAATTGTACCACCCCATCTCGTCCCGTGGGTGTCGACTGGACCATTCTAGAGGATGGGCAGCAGCATCTCTCTGAGGTTACCCTCAACCTACTGCGATCGCCAACCCGCCTGTCAAGCGTGGCGATTACCCCTCATGAAATGCACACCAGCAATAATAATAGGCATAATTAATTAATAACGTGCATTTTAATCGGGTGCGTTCAGTTACAACCCTGTATATTTTCTCTATTTAAATTAAATACCACCTCAAACGTAAGATATTTTCTACTTTTAAGGATCAATGACACTATTTAACATGACATCTACCTATATATTATTAGATGAAGCAAAAACTTCGTGACCGTCTTAAAGCAGATTGAGGAGCTGAGGAGTGTGACATTTGGTATAGTTAAAGTGTGTATGAAAAAGGAGTCCCGAAAATATATGTATAACTAGTGGCCCGCTCGCAACTTCGTCAGCTTTAGAACACCCGTATCCCATGATGGACCCCTATTGCAGCGCCACCTACCGGGTCCAATTGTAAATCTGAACCATTCTCGAATCCACTTGAACACACACAAAAAATTTCATCAATATTAGGTTTAGCCATATAAAAGGACTTCAATTACAAACACCCGCACAGAAGATTTATTTATGTATCTGCAGCTATTTTACGTTACACAAGACCGGTTTCAGTCTGAACAGCGAGACTGGGGCTTGGGCAAATATGACTCACTTAAATAGTCTGCTGAGAAAATCTATTTATATAAAAATCAATTGCTGTTCCTTTGTCTAGCTGAAACTCGAGCATAGCTGGACCGATTTGGCTAATTTTGATTTTGAAATATTTGTGGAAGTTCAGGGAAGGTATAAGCAGTGAGAAACATAATATAAGTAACTAAAAACGACAATTTAATTTTCCAATACAAAAATAATTTTTTGTTTTGTTGTCCTGGAAACTGTTAAAGCAGTACGAAGTCCGCCGGGTCAGCTAGTACCTAAAGATATGTGTTACATCTGAGAGATGGACGTTTTGCTACATGGACCTTTTCCTAATTAGGCTTAATGCTCATTAGACGTTTCGCGCTGTTGGACGTTTTGCTGCTTAGACCTTCTGACCGTAAGGCTTACAAATAAAAAATATTAAAAAATTAAACAAACATTGTTTATTTCTTTTAGTCAATCTAAACACATATACTGTGTATTTTTATTTTTATGTTATCTGATAAAAATCTGATGAAGTCCCTGCAGCTAAATAAAACATTTCCAAAAAAATGTAAGCTGAGTAAATCTGTCGCTGCCAAACACAGTCATTATTTTTTATCTTTTTTAAATTTTTCATCGGCAATGCTCTTGACTGCCATGTTCTTTTGGCGCGAAGAGACACTCGTTCACTCTGATATTAGTTTAGGCCAATTAGTCACGCAGAGTGGAGTGTGTCTCTAGGATATTTATGTTTCGATATATTTATAATGCTACGGCCACACTATCGCGATATCGCGAACATTTTGACAAGTCGGGCCAAGCAATAGTCACATTTCAGAACACGGTCAAAAATGTAATTATTGCTTGTCGTGAAAACGGCAAATGTTCGCGATATCGCGATATCGTGGCCGTAGCATAAGTGAAGAAAACTTGTGACATAGTATCAGTTCATTTGAAGGAGTTGGTTCATCATCATCATCATCAACAACATCATCAGCTCATTTTATGTCCCCACTGTTGGGCACGAGCCTACCTTATGGATGGATAGCGAGAACGAGCTGTAAACCACCAGGCGGTCCCAGTGCGAATTGGAAGACATCGTAGTTTACGATAAATGCACTGAGACAATGTGGAGCTAGACAGGATCTCCTAATACAGGTTCGATATAGCAAAAGATAGATTATAATAATAATTATTAATCCTTTAATCCACAAAGAAATTACATATACATACACTGGAACATACGCAAGGGAAAAGGATCAGTTAGAAAATCTTCAATATATTCAAAAGTACCTGACTTATCTTTATAAAATAAAAACTAAATTTAAGAATATTTTATTGTGCTTATATGAAAACGATTACGGCAAATACCCCTCATATCCTTGGGGGAGGCCTTTGTCCAGCAGTGGACGTCTTTTGGCTGAGATGATGATGATGATGATGATATGAAAACAAAAAAAATGAATTCAAGCTTTTTATTTTTTTAATAAAGAAAAATGCGTAGTTTTTCTAGTATTTTCGTAAATGTAGATTGGTTACAGAAGTGCCGTTTTCACGCATTTTAGTACTTTGTGTTGCCTCTGCGCAAGCTCGCAATACTGCTAATATCCGATTTGGCATACTTTCTACTAGGTTTTTGAGACGATGCTGCGGAATATTCTGTCATTCCTCTATTAGAGCTTCTTTCATTTCACGTAGCGTGATTGACGGCGGATTCCGCTGACGTACACATCGTCCCAGTTCGTCCCATGCATGCTCAATGGGGTTTAAGTCGAGGCTGCGTGTTGGTCAATCCATGTGTGTGATACCGACTTCTTGAAAATAGTCAAACACTATCTGAGCTTCGGGCATTGTCTTGCATAAAAACGGCATTCTCGCCCATTTCCACTAAAATTGGACCTACTACGTTACGTAGTCATTCAGAATTTCAATGACATATCTTACTGCAGTTATAGTGCCATTTTCTATCACTACTAGCACTGCCGTGCTTATTTAAAACGCAGTAAAAAAGGTTAGACAACTTTTGAGCGGTTAATTTTTTTTTAAATACTATAGCGTTAATTTAAAGTTTTTAAAAAATGTTTTACTGTTATTGTATAGCTTGTTATGCATAGTTTCATAAAAAATATCTGAAATATCTCTAAAACTAACACAGCAATTATTATAATTTATAAAAAATATACTTTCTTAGCATGGTTTTGGTGAATAAAGCACTATACAAACTTTAAATGCAGTAAGGACGGACTTGCTGCGCTCATATTGGGAGTAATTGGGAGTTACTGCGTTTATTGTTAGTAATTTATTGTGACACTGAAAGCAGTAACACATGAAACTGCTCTTCAGAATAGTGTTACCTTCCAAATGTCAAAACGACTAGTGAATAAAGTGCAGTATTCTATATTACTGCAGTTCAAAGTTGTATTTATGATCACTTTACTATTTTGTTTCACAAATTATAATAGCAGTAGGCGAAGTTACTGCTTTTATTAATTTGTGGAATAAATCTCACCTTACAAAAGTCACATCGGCAAAAAGCAGTACTACATGCAACTGCGGTTCTCTTTAGTAATTATTTTTTACGAAGAGACATAACTGGATTTACGCCATATCAAAGTATAACATTCCGTATAGCGATAGAAATAAGAATCAAAGTGCTATAAAGAGCTCTTCGCGAGAATTCCGAATCTAAATTCCTTATTGCATTTTAATTAGCATGGCAAAGCTCAGTGCGGCTTTCGAAAGAAATCCCAGCGCACACGAGAACAAATCCTCCGCCGTATGGTACTTTTTCTTCTATACAGGCTTGGTTATAGCCTCAGAATAATAACTTTAATTATTGTTCTGAAGTTATAGCGCTCTCCCAGCCTTCTCCTTCTTCTTCTCAAGCGCTCCGAAACGCACGCACACAAGCTCGTAGTTCACCTACATAAGCACACATAAAAAAGCACGCGAAAGGAGTAGGTACGCGACGCAGGCTGTCCCCGCAAACTCAAATCGGGCAGCGTATGTTGCTGTAGTAACGGAGAATAACAAGTAGTATGTCACTGAGCGCTGATATGTAAAGATTTTACTCTCTCGCATTAAGATTGGTTTTATAGTTAATACTGCGATTCCTTTTAATCCACGTGATAGCGGCTCAGCTAAATTATTTAACCATAGAAAACTGTACTACCGGCAAAATAGCCAAAACATTTTTGAAAATATGTCCGACCTGTATGTACCTCCAAGGTACCTCCATGTACATACGTTACAATAATATATTTTAAAAAAATATACATTCGCATGCGGATATATTACGTTATTAAATTTAATAACGCAGCTTTCAAAACTGGCCGATCGTAAATATTTTGCTGTGTCCAATTTTTTTTGTAAATTTGATTACGATTTTACATTATAATTATATAAGTATTATAATTATAGTGTACACTTAAATTGTTTCATTTATAATATACTAGCGGCCGGTCCCGGCTTCGCACGGGTGGATATTTCTTTTTAAAATAGCCTATGTTACTCAGCGCTAATGTTGCATTCTAATGGTAAAGAATTTTTTTAAATCGGTCCAGTAGTTTTTGAGTTTATTCGTTGCAAACATATAAACATACAAAGCTTTCCTCTTTATAATATAAGATAAGACAAGAATAAATTCTTGTCTTATCTTATCTATAGTTATGTATATAAGATACCCAAATTCCCACAATAATAAATTAACTATGTGTGGCTCAACCCTAGCCGGTAAGTACAACTCGGTACGTCTGTCGATTCAATGTCACGACACTGTTGCCGCACTCTCGTTCACTCTGCTTCTGTACACTGTGTGTTTTCCTCCCGTTGTGCTTGTTTAAACATAATCTACGAGTCACACAGACTAAGAGGCACACCAACAGTTCTCGCTGTATTTCGCCGACTGCGCCCATCTTCAAGCATTGTCAGGATCCTGGTACATTCTTCAGGGGTTAACGACATGATGCCTTTAGAATAATAAAATTTATAAGGCAGAGACACCATATTTATAGCATTTTATATGCCAAAACTAAAATAAATGCGAAACAATTGTTTTGAATTTTTTGGTACTAAATTCAAAAACGACCATTATTTTAAATTTTCAGTTTTTTATACAATTATAAAAATAAATAAATAAAAAGGTTTGATATATTATTTATGTGGCATTACATATTGTTTAATTTAGTCTTTATTTCATAAAGCTAGGTCAGGTGCTTTTAAAGATATTAAAGATTTTCTAACTGACCCTTTTTTTTTGCGGTCCATTGTATATTATTATTACAGATATGGATAGAAAACGGATACCTTTTACGTGCAATTTGATAATGGTGGCTTAAAATAAAGTAAGATAACTATAACTCACAAGCTTTAAAAAAATGGAGACAGGATAAATTTTTTTTTGGTGTAGGTACAATTTTTACAAATTAATTTCTTTACTGCTGACCTATGTTTTAAAATATACTAGTGGGCGCCCTGTGGTCAAAATTCGTAATTTTATTAAGGCTGCACGGATTGTATCCTAAGCAATGAAAAATTAACAAAAATAAAGTGTGGGTTTGGATTGGCACTCACAAATTTCGGCCATTTTCATTTTTGAAATTTTTGAAAAGAGTATAAATGCGTGTGTGTTAAATACATGGTAGTGTATGTAATGTTTGTTTTATTGATTTAAAGTACTTTTTATGCATAATTTAAAAAAAATAATAACATTCTGTACTCCTTTTCTATATAAACTATAAGTTATCTATTATAAATATAATTAAAATAGAATCGCTTAATGTGTTGCTAATCGCAAAACTCGAGAACGGCTGAACCGATTTGGCTGATTTCTTTTTTGTTGTGTTTGATGAAGACTGAGGAAGGTTCTTATGGAGAGAAAAAACGTAAATTATACGAGCAAAATAGTAAAAACAACAATTTTCTTTTCCCATACAAACCACTCTGTCCCCAGCTGTCAAACATTTACGTCAATCAAAAAAAAACAAAGGCGCGTTAGGATTATCTTTGGTATGCCTTCAAGTTGATTAGAGGTCAGATGTATTTATTTACGCGCCAAGTAATCAAACTTAAAATATCGTGTACCTTAAGGCATTACAATAAAAATATCAACACATTAGATATTACTAAAGTCTCTCAATGTTATTTTATTTCAACATAAAAAAATCAATGTAGGTAACTTTGTTTTTGTGAAATAGGGCAGAACAAGGTCTGCCGGGACAGCTAGTACAAAAATCTCTTTATAGTTTATCATACCTGACTATTGCCTAGACATAACGATGTGACCGTACAACATCTACAGTTTAACTGCGCCACAGTCAGTCCATTGATCAAAATGAAGTGATTAGAAAATAACGTATTAAATCATACAAATAAGGTATAAGCATAAGTGATCATTGCAAATGTAATAAATAAAAATAAATAGCGCGTATAATAAGTTGTGTAAAAATAGCAGAAAGCAACAATGTTAATAATTAAAAAGTAAGAATGTAAAAGTAATAGTAATAATGAAAAAGAAGATAAAGCTTACTATTATTTCGTAAGTAGAAGGCGACAATAATAATTTTAGAAAAACGTTATTAGTAAAATAAAATAGATTTTGTTGCGGATTACACAACAGATTGATTGACAGTGTACCTGAGCGTCAATGTTCAGAGTTTCATTAGCTCTAGAAGGCAATGCCAATATTGTCAACTGACATTGAACCTTAGATCACTTGGTACAAGATTGAACCGCCATAAAACATCGCTCACGTTCCTGGTAAATTTTCAGCGGTGAGAAGTTTAACAGATTGATTAGATTTTGACCAAAATTATATTTTAGGTAAATGGGTTATATGTTAATTTGCTGCTATTTTAAACGGCGAAATATTAATATCAGGCCTTATCATAACTCGATCATGAACCATTAATATAGTAGAATTACAATATGGTAGGTTTTCTGACAATTTACCTTAAGTAAATTTATTAATTTAATTATTTACAATGGCCACTCCTCTGAAGGATAGAGACTCTGCTGTTGAAATTGTCCGTATAATATTGTTATGGAGTCAATTAAAAAAATATCATCATCATCATCATCTCAGCCAAAAAGACGTCCACTGCTGGACAAAGGCCTCCCTCAAGGATAAATCACTGAGGGGAATTTGCCATAACCGCCACGCTTGGCAGGCGGGTTGGCGATCGCAGTAGGGTGAGAATAATCACAGAGAGACGCTGCTGCCCATCCTCTGGAATGGTCCCATAGTCGCCTTCTACGACACCCACGGGAAGAGAAGGGGTGGTGCAATTCTTTATCCCCGGCACCACACCATAAAAAAAATATATTTTATTCTATTTATTTGAAAATGCCAAGCTCCAGAAACCTTTTCTACAACATGATTCGGCTGCAAGACACGTCAACGGTTTTTAATATGGCACACGCGTCCACCGCAGCACCGCACCCAATATACATGGGATTAAGACGAATACAACGCCTTTGTACGGACGCCTGCACATCTACCTGTCTAAAACTGTAAAATTTCTTCAATACATTTTCAACTATATAGCTTAGATATAAAGTTCAAAGTCTATTGAGGAAATTTGACAGTTCGTGGTAGGTTGATGTACAGGCGTGTGTAATTGTAAACCAAAATTAAACCGAAGCCTTCACTATATAATTTGGTATACAAACCATACCATACTAACTGCCGTACTCAGAGACGTCAATTAAGATTTGATGACAATTAAATGTCTTTCGTTCTCTATTTAGCACTATACTTAGGAAAGTGACAGCAAGAGACTTAATTGTCATTAAAACTTAATTAACGTCTCTGAGTACGGCAGTAACAGTCATAAATATTTATGGCCTCAGTCTTGGTGGATTTTCAGTTGAGTGATGTTTAACAGATTGATTAGATCTCCACCAAAATTTATTTTAGGTAAAATGGGTTATACTCCCATCTTATCGTTATCTTGCAGCTATTTTAAACGTTTACAATCTTGTTTCGATTATCCCTTTAAAAAGTGAAGGTTCGAGGCCCGTCTGCTAATTCAATGACCTCTCAACAAAGTGTAGGATGCTTGATTACCATAAATCTATCTATACATTTATTAAAGCCAAAGAGGGTCGAAAGTCTGTACGTGGAAGATATTCGAAAAAAGTTGACTGGAGATACTTAGAATCGATAACAGAACACGTTGTAAGTTTTTAGAATTTTTGTCTGTTTCCTAATATGATCATGCTGCCTAAATATGAAAACGTCTACGTGAATTTTGTCTATCGCACTTGGTAGAACATAGATCGAAGAAATTTCAAAAGTTTTGTATAGGTGTAGATGTGCAGGCGTCTGTACACTACCAAAATGAAGTAAAAGCTTTAAGAGCGTTTATGCATTTCGATATTCCATACAAACTTCGAAGTAAAAAAAAACAGACCGATAACTGTTATTGAAAGTCTCTATGGACAGAGATCTAAATATTTAAAGAAAAACATTTAAAGAAAAGGGCTTTATTTAAATCGCATAATTATATTCAGGTTAAAACGGTTTTTTTATATTGTATACCGACTAACTATGGAATATAAATAGTATTAATGCTCACAAATAATACTAACCAACCGATAGCTGCTTTGTAGTTACACTGCAGGTAATGACACCAGGAACCAATCATCATTTTTTTCCTTTCAGCATTAAAAATAGAGGTCAATCTTCCTAGCTTTCATCCCGTAAAATTAAAATTAAAATCTACGGTTTTTTGTTGTAGCTAAAACTGTGTCGATAGCTGTGTTTAAAGTGAGAAACACCGGTGCTACTGCGCTATGTGCAAATCGAATCAGCCACTCCGACAAGTGAAGTTAACTCACTCCTCGTAGACGATCCGTAGCTCATACTACGGTGTCTAATGATTAAGAGCGGCGAATGCTGAACGAATTAGATCTCGTAGCCGAAAGCGAGCGTCTCAACTAACTGAGTTATAGTGAATGAGCTGGTTTTAGTGAGCTGAGACTACGATTTTGACATGGCTGAGTTTCCATCTTTTACTCTCTCAACTTTAAACTGGACAGAAATAAATTTTCTTAGATTTTTTTTCATGTAGGTATCGTAGTGGCACCAATTTTCGATACTTTTTCATCGCCAATAAATAATTTAGAATTTTATAGAAATGCTGGATGATAGCTAAGAAGCAGGTGGTCTGTATTCAATTATTAATAGTCAAAATAAGTTGCTGATTTCTATTTTTATTGATTAAAAAAAAACATCGATCATTGTTTTCAGTCGAACACTGGTGCCACCACAGGAATCTAACTTCTTGTTTAATGTTTCTTTGTTTTCTATTACCACGAAAAACATTTACTTAATTGGCTCAATGTAGTTACGGTAAATCTAAAGATAGAAGCACTTAACCCGGAATGTCCTAGCTCCAATTATCTCTAACGGACGGAACACAAAAATGTCATTGAAGTTGTAGCTATGGCGACTGGTAGCGGTATGTGGACTTAAAATAAACTCAAGTACTAACCAAACCAAGCACAAAATGAGCCACGGCTTATAATCAAACTCCTGACCTCACGGTCTAAAACCGGCGGTCATGCCACTAAGCCTTGTGGCTTATGTGGTTTTACATTAGAACACTTGTCGCAATTGCTGATGAGAATTCTAATTGGAGTTTGTCAATTATGATGGATACGATTCAAGAATCTCGAACAGGGCCGTGCCCTGCGTGAGGTAGGTCGCCCGTCGGGCGGGCTGCCTATGTACAAACGCCTGCACATCAACCTATCCAAAACTGTCTAATTTCTACAATCGTATGCCATAAGCATAAAGTGAAATTTCTTCAATTGTATGCCATAAGCATAAAGTGAAATTTCTTCAATCGTATGCCATAAGCATAAAGTGAAATTTCTTCAATCGTATGCCATAAGCATAAAGTCAAATTTCTTCAATCGTATGCCATAAGCATAAAGTCAAATTTCTTCAATCTTATGCCATAAGCATAAAGTCAAATTTCTTCAATCGTATGCCATAAGCATAAAGTAAAATTTCTCCAATCGTATGCCATAAGCATAAAGTCAAATTTCTTCAATCTTATGCCATAAGCATAAAGTCAAATTTCTCCAATCGTATGCCATAAGCATAAAGTCAAATTTCTTCAATCGTATGCCATAAGCAATAACTACCTTTGTAGGAACCGCTTTTATCTTTATTTAATCCTTATCATCTACCACGATCATCATTATCATCAGCCTATAAACGTCTCCCTGCTGGCCTCAGGCCTTCCCACATGCACGTAAGGAGATCGGGCTACAACCAATGTTATAAGTAAAAAAATTAACGAGCCTTACAGTAGCTACTACTGTAAGGCTCGTTCTTGCATATGATGTGGAACATCGACATCTCACCTTTTGAAAACAATATTACAATAGAAAATAGAATATAGAATTTTATTAACAATGACGTATTTTTTTTTCTCTTTTTTTCTACCTTTTTTTTCTCTCTTTATTTTTTTTATTTTTTATTTCGCTAGCGAGCTCGCAAACGAACAACTGACTGAGATATATATTATACATATATTTCATGCACTGGCTTACTTCAAAAATAAGGAGACTGCTGAAGGCAAGCTTCAGTCTCACTGTTACTGTTACTTTTCTACGAAATCACTCCCACATGTTATTGTATATATAGAAGGCGAGCGGAAAGATGTTACATATCAATAAAGCAGAAATAATATATAAAAAAGAGCAATGAAAAAGAAAACAAAAAGTGATAAGTTAATCGGTCCTGTCTTAGCATAAGCTTCTGTGTCATTCTGAACATCCACGAATGACACCGAAGCGTTGTTATACTGACAGGGCCTGAATAATTTAGAGGTACAGTGACCAAAAATAAACAAATAACAATAACAATTAGGACACACAGTTTTACAAGTTATAAATTTACACGATACAAGCAAGTAAATAACAAAATGGATCGACAACACAATTGTTCTTTGCAGCGAGGTAGTTGAGTATTCGCCCCCCGGACAATAATGTGACTCAGCCAATGCTGATTAGTGATTACGACGGACACAGCAACCGCGCGCGTTTATCACATGGCCAATCAACACACTATTGTTGGTGCCCACATTCTGTGATATATGATTTCCAAACCGCAAATGCATGTATCGCATAACAAACCGTTTTTTAATGTTCCCGCACAATCTGTTGAGATTTACATGCCCCTTTTTTGCCGAATAATGCAAAAAAAGCTTTAAAAAAAAATGTAAAATAACCAGAAAAAAACAAAGCCATATTTTGATATTTAACTTAGATCTATTTCAATTTCAATTATTTATTGCTTTTTCATATTATGTATTACAAGGACCTTAAAATACTCGTAATGTCAAGACATGTATTTAATAAAAACCGACGAAGTAGGGAATAAAAATTGTGGACCGCTATTGTGCTATTTTAGAAAACGCTTGAAATCGCATCTCAGTAGCTTGGTTCTGACACTTCCTCAAAGTGTAATTTTTTTATGTATCTTTTTGTAATGTGTTTTGTAACTATTCTTATTTCTAGCATTCTTATCTAGCATATAAGCGTGTTAGCTAAATAGGATGTAAATTAATATTGTATTCATAAATCAATCAATTAATTAAATCATTGCAGATATTATAACAATAGCAGAATTAAGGACCTGATGTTAAGTTGTAAGTGCATACAATGGTATGTTCCATATTTGTCTAAGACTGCCTAAGCTAGGTACAAAAAAAGTTGAAATTAGAAAGTCTCAAACAAAGTGAATAATAAAGTTGATAGCACATGTAGGTACATAATTAAGCATGCACCAAATCAGAAAAAAAAATCTCTTTTTATAAAATTATTTTTTTTATTTTAAAGACAAAAGTATCTATAAAGTAAGAGAAAATGTCTCTGGGCAGATTTATACTGCAACTTTCTTTCTATAAATATCGTATCAGGTGAATGTAGCCCATTAATAATTGGCACGTTGATGGCCGCGAGCACGCATCGATCGTGTTGACACGACCCGGGTTACACACAGTTACAAATTACACAAAATACATCATCACTAAAATCAAATTACAAACCAATCCAGCCACGGAATAATTAAAAAATGAAACTATTTTAATTCGAATTGCAACTAACGTAATAATTTCTAATTTATAAGTAAATTATCGTGAAATCAGTAACTATCATTATGAATGCAACCGTGATTGCTTTCCAAAATATTGGTTTGTTTTACATCTCCTACACGATCTTCGACACTGATTATCTTCGTAAAACAATCTAAATAAAATTTTATTAACTTACCTGTAGTTTAGTTCAACTTGGAAATTACTACCGAAACGTCACAAAAGTCAACGATAAAAATTGTCCGTATTCTACGTAAGGAAATTAATTTTTAATGGAGCCTTTTAAATGAAGAGGAATTAATAACCTTATTTCCAAGACTTTGTTTTACCAGACCTCAAAAATAATTACAAACAGTCTTATTAACGAAACTACGAAACTTTGTATATACTCGTATATGTTACCCATATTCGTTTAAAGTGTTCTGTTAACATAATGATTTGTGCTTATACGTAAAGAAAAGCCTTGTGCTTTCGCGGAAAAATATCAAGAGTCTGCGATTCCAGAATGCCACCTAAAAATTCACAACGGTATAAATAAATGAGACTACAAGAAATACAATTACTGTTTTTCATCGAATTTCCTATTTAGGGAGCCAATCCAAATACTGCTGGCTCAGCGACCCGACGAAACCATTCCTGGAAACACTTCCGCCGAAAAGTCCCGGTTGTTGGTTGTTTTATTCTTTGTTTCGTTTTCAGCAAACCATTATAGAATAGGGGATGTTGAAAACAAACAATAATTATATTCCAAAAAAAAACACAATAAATGAAATCACGTTTATTTAACCTTAGCATGTTTTTTGTAACCCAAAAACTATTAATAAACACCCATAACACAATTGACGGAACAAAATAGTGACGTCATAGTTTCCATTCCCATAAAATTTCTATTGAAACAATCGTTCTTTTAGTTGCTAGATTTTAGATGAGATATTTAAATTTAAGTATAAATAAACCTAAATCATCTTACTCTAAAGTATTATAGGGTGAACGTGATCCTATTCAAACCTGTAAACATTGTCACAGTGAATGTGTGCATTGAAAATAGAAATAAGCTCTCAAAGGGCTCTAATTCCAATGGACCATTGTGATAAAACGTGTATTGTGTAGATATATCAAAGGATGGTATTAGATAAACTGTTGGACATTATTGTGTTTGCTCTTAAACACGCTGCTGTGAGTAGTTGTATTGTAAAAACCGGCCAAGTGCGAGTCGGACTCGCGCACGAAGGGTTCCGTATCATCATCTATAAAAATATTTCAAGATTCTGTTCCTGTTATCGTTATTAGAACCGAGAAAAAAATTGGAAAAAAAATCACGTTTGTATGGGATATATATAATTAATAATTAATTTTATTTTAATTTAATTATTTATTTTTAAAGTGAATAATATAACTCAATATTCTGTAAATATTTCAAGCGTCTACCTGTTGTCGTTATAAATATCGAGCAAAAACGAGGAAAAAATATCATGCTTGTCGTATGGGAGCCCCTTCAAATATTTGTTTTTTTAAATTTAATTATTTACTTTTAAAGTGATCATAATAATCTGTAAATGTAAATAATAATATGTAAATATCATAATAATCTGTAAATAATTCAAGCGTCTACCCGTTGCCGTTATCAATATCGAGCAAAAACGAGCAAAAATAATCACGTTTGTTGTATGGGAGCCCCCTTAAATATTTATTTTGTTCTGTTTTTTAGTATTTGTTATTATTGTTATAGCGGCAACTGAAATACATCATCTGTGAAAATTTCAACTGTCTAACTATCACGGTTCATGAGATACAGCCTGGTGATACAGACAGACAGACAGACAGACAGACAGACAGACAGACAGACAGACAGACAGACGGCGGAGTCTTAGTAATAGGGTCCCGTTTTGCCCTTTGGGTACGAAACCCTAAAAAAGGCGGAAAGGTAAATATGTTACGGGCTGATACACGCATGTACGTGATGCCCATGGAAGGGTACGGCTTTGTTACTACACGTGTTTATGAAATGGATAACCTTTGACAGAATACTTTTTATTTACTTAAAATAATAACATTCAATTTTTTTATCGAATCTTAAACACGGCGTAATAAACAAGTAAAAGTTACGCCTTTAAAAATATATTGCCAGTCCTTTTACACGTGCAAGAAAAATAATTCTGTTTTCGAATCAGTGCAGACATTATATGCATACAACGACAACGGCACACAACGACCTTTGTACACAATGCAATAACGCGTTCAGGATTCAAAGGCTGACTCTATTGAGGCGGAAAGAAGCTCCTCGGAGCTGTGTGCGGCGGAGTACTTATTTTATTTTCATTATTACTATACCCGTTAAGTTTACCAAAAAAATACTTTTTTATAAGCCTAATTTTTGTTTAAAATTATGTAAGTACTTAACTTACTATCTGGGTGCCTAGTGCGAGTACATAACTCACCATTCGATCACGAAAACGAGAATTTGTATGGCAAAATTTCAACTCTTCTCGTATGTTATCTGGTGGCGCTGTATCAATGCCACACTAATTTTAGTTTTCGTAAACGTAATCAACTGAAAACAGATAGTAAACACAATTCACGCTAGGCACCCTGTTTAGCAACACAGAAGGTCGCTGGTACCACAGTATAACGGGTCCCTCCCGCCCACGACCGACTTTTTGTAGGACCGTTAATAATTGGACCGATTTTTTCGCCGAGGTTTTAGTACCAATTTTGTGACCGACTTTTGTAAGACGTGTGCGTTGCAACATAGAATTCCATACGTTTAATTTTCACCGACTAAAAAGTTAGTCACCGATTATCGGACGTGGGCGAGGGCTCTAAGGATGTAATGTTCCTTCCTTAAACTGTGCTGGTACTTAAAGCGCAGGGTTTCCTAATTAGAAGAAGAGGGAAAAGGGCCGACTATTTGATTGAGCAGTGGTTGTTTTTACATATTTATGAATTACATATTATTATTATATACTGATTTGATTTGTGTTTTTATAAATTAATATAAAATAATTATAAAAGTATATCAGACAATTTAAATTAAATGTTATCAATCTTTTGTACTAGCAGCTATTGAATTATGTTTATTATCATTTTTAAATTGTATGTAAAGGTTTTATTATTTTACCGAGGACTTATATTGGTTAATTTATACACTCTCTCCCCCTCACAGCCTAACGGGTTCAGCTGCGGTTATGTGGGGCATCGTTCATGTTTGCACCCGTTACGCATTTCATTCAGCACCCTCAATTATTAGGAAACTGATTATCTCTAACTACTTGCATAGCTGCTACGGCCATAGAGTTAAATAAGATGGTGGTAACTAGTCAGGCGGTATTAAACCAAACCTTCATCATCATCATCATCATCATCAACTCATATCACTCTAGGAACCAGGGGCCCGACCGCCTAATCGATCGCTTTGACTTCGTGTGTGGTTTATGACGTCATCTTGTCGTTTCGTGCCGCCTATGAAAACAATATCGAAAGCTAGCTAGCTTTTGATATTGTTTTCATAGGCGGTGCGATGTGGCAAGATGACGTCATAAACTATACGCGTAGTCAAAGCGATCGGTTAGGCGGTCGGGGGCAGGTGGTGTTGTATTCAATTGTTGCTAAATACTAAAATCAGTTGCTGAGCCCTATTTTCAATTATTAAAGGAAAAAAATTAGGATCACTAGTCGATACCCGTCAAACACTGGCGCCACTACCCAGACTATAATGTTTTAGAAAAATACACCATGCAAGACTTCCTAAACTAATACCTGACATTTAAAGGAAAACTGCATTCAACCAATCGACCAAGCTCTTTTGTAAACTAATTGGGAGAGACAGACACACGCCTCTTACCTCAAAAGCATATTATATTCTCTTTCTCTCTCCTTTCATCGTAAGTGATGATTACGTACAAAGATAATAACTTAATTTGAAAACATAGTAACATCTCTGAATTCATACTAAATAGGTTAAATGAATACATTTTTGGTTTAATTCGTATCTTATCGCAAAAAGCAACAAGGCTCCTGTTATCTCAATAATTCGCTGAATGTACGAGTATACCAAGTGATCTCCCGTTGTTTGGATGACATAATAATATATCTCCATTCAAAGAAGCAAAAATGTAAACACTTGTGTGGCGTCCTATTCGTGATATTAGAGCCTGAACATTGAATTATAATTAGACAAATTGAAAGCAAACAACCATTATTCCATCATTACTAGATTATCGCTAAATACCTCAAGCCGATTACTATGTACAGACTATATTTTAAAACTACAACAGATGCATTGATAAAAAGGGTCCTTTCAGCAAATTGATTATGTTTTTTTCTGTGTTTATTAAAAAGCTATAGTGGAAAAGCCTTTTAACGAAATTACCATATTGAATTTATCGAACAAATATCAAATGTACAGAAAAAAAAAGCTGAAATACCAAAAATAATTGATAGGTACCGTAAAAGTCATTTCAAATTAAAATGGCGTCAATATTGTATTTTTAAAGTACGCCTCAATTCCCAGGTCGGGTAAAGTGTGTGTGGTTTTTGTATAAGCCCAGCCCGGGTTTGTGATCACCAACTCGCATTTGGCAAACGTGGTGATTAAGCCATTAAGCCACCAATACAAATACAAATATATAAGATCTTATTCTAGGTAAAATTTAGGCTTAAAAACTTAATTACCCTTTTCAGGTATTGCAATCTACTTAAATTAACATTAACAATTCAAATTTAAAAAAGTCTAATTCAAATTATAGAAAGTCTAATTGTAGTGATTCCTTGATTTCAACGATGGAGGCCTTTGCCCAGCAGTGGGATAGTTATAGGCTTTTTCCTTTTATTTTACTTTTTTTAAAGCACTAAAAATTACTAAGTTCGAACAGATCGGTTGTTTCTCTCGGACTGTACGCAACCACTAACGACGCCATGTTTACACGTAAGTCTTATTAAATCTTAACAATGCCCCCGAGTGCCATGAGCGCCGGTAACTTATCGTGCAACAAGTACGTGCCGGATTGTAATCTCCTTAATATCTGTGTCCTGGATATTTTCCAAAGCGGGCAACAGCAAGCCAATAATGTTCCCAGAGAGTACGCAGAATAGATATTTATTAAATAATTACTAACTATTGAAATGAAATGAAATGAAAATAAATTTATTTAGGACAGAACAGTTTAAACATAAAGATAAAAGTGGAAATAAAAAAAACATAGGAGTCCCAAAACGGTTCCGAATCAGCAAGATGCTAGCCTTGAGGTTAGCGCTGATCTTCCGTCGGAACCGGTTCAAGCGATGCTGCGATAGCAACATAACCGTAACACACAAAAATATAAAAATAAAAAAATATAAAAACAAAAATAGCAGCCGTACGTAGTTATTAAAAACAGAAGATTAAAAACGAAAATTTACAGAAAATTTTACTACTACTATTTACAGAAAAGAGGTAAGAACTTTTTAAGAGCTGGATGAGAGTAGTCGCGGTTCGTGATCAGTGACGTGCACTTGTAGAGGCCTATGTCCAGCAGTGGACTAGTGTAGGCTGATGATGATGGTGATGAGAGACAAATACACATCACAAGTCGATAGACCAATCGAGCAACGTTTCAACCGACTCTGTGGCCTAGAACTAGAGGTCCCGGTCATTCAATTCACTGCAGGGAGTAGATGTTTGTTCTTGGTAAGGCTTGTTTAAAGTCAGCCTGTCTAGCTACCGCTGTGTTATCTAAATATACACTATGTACGAAAAGAGCGTGACCAGCAAAATTTAATGAAAACCTTAGAAATATCAAAGGATAAATTGTAATCAATTAAGTCTTTTATTGCTGTTTAATGCTTTATAGGCGTCCAATCTCCATTATTGTCCATGATCGCTTGGCATCTTTGCGGCATACTTTCCGCTAATTTTTCAGCATAGCTGCGAGGTAAAGACCTCCACGTGGACTTCAGTTCACGAGTAAGGTCTTCACGGTTCGTACCATCAGTCTATTGTCAGCCGTAGTCCAAGCTCGAGTCGAGTGACCGGCTGCCCAAAATGAAGCTCATCAGAAAAAATGATCTTGTCCCAATCACGGTCATTGTTTTCGCACGCCCAATGCAGCCTTTTTTCAATATGCGTTTCAGAAAGGAGAGGTTTCTTCACAGTGCTTCAATATTTCACGCCATTTACAACTAAACGCCTTTTGATGGTGTTAAGTGATATAATTAAACCCTTTTTCTTCAACTGTTCTTGCTCAGAGCGAAGTGATAATAAAGGATTATTGGCAGACAGCTGCACAATCCGTTTATCTTCGGCGACAGACGTCTTTTTCGATTTGCCACGATCTGGTAAGTCATCGACGGTTTTTGTTTGTGAATATCTCTTTACCCACTTGCTCACGAAGGCCTTAGACTTTTTCATATAATGGGCGGCCTGGTCGCGGGACATTTTGGGTCCTTTCGAATGAGTACAGAGAAACACAGCTTCAAAGCGGGAAGCGTACGCAGCACTCATTGTAAAAAATAATATTTTTAACAAGAAAAACTGGAGGGAAAACTTATGTTTTTTACAATGCATTATAGGCAAAGGATTATTCTATTCTGCCTAATATTTATTTTTATAAATTCCATTCCAAAATTTAAAAATATGCCGGTCACGTTCTTGTCAAACACACTGTATAATAAAACCGAATAGAATAAGCCAACATATAGCTAAAAGACGCCACTTCTACATGTAAACACAGCCTGCTATGTAACTAACTAGTTATACGCTCTCAAATACAGTGACGTATTACATGAATTCATCATCATCATCAGCTCATTTTATGTCCCCACTGCTGGGGCACGAGTCTTCCCTATGGATGAATAAGGAGAACGGGCCATAAACCACCAGGCGGACCCATTACGGATTGGTTGTTAACAACTGCTAATGCAGCCGGGACCAACCGCTTTACGTGTACGTTCCGGAGCACGGAGGAGCTCGAGATGATCTATTTTGGTCACCCATCCGATGACCGCCCTTTGCGAACGCAGCCTAACCTCAGCAATCGCAGACCGCTGCGCCATCAAGCTCCTCATGCAGTTCCTCAATGATACGGTTACGTTAAGTTGATACGCTCCGGTCAGTCGCCACTTTAACTACTAAAGGTGCAGTTAATATCGCGGCCTTAGAACGAATAACCTCAAAACAGCCATAAACTGTGAAAGTCACAATGGCTGCGAATCCAGGACCTCTGAAACAGAGACCGGTGCGCTGGTGGTCTGAATAGACCACAAACATGTTTAATACTGAAACCGCAAAACTGTCTGTAAACTGTGTACGGACACAATGTCAACTTCCTAATGCGTGCGGTCTACACTTTCCTGTTTGTAAACTCTGTTTATACGAACTGGGACTTTGGCTTGGACTTGCGCTATTCACATTCATTACCTATTATCTAATTAGAACGAAGAAGCTATTAGCGGTTTCATTTTCAACCCATATAGTATTCCCCTCTAGTACAAAGGTATACCATTTTACAATTATTTTATTTTAAATAGGTAAAATAAATAAATAAAAATAGCAAGCAGGTTAGCTAAACGCGGCGCTTTGACTGCTTTATTTCATTTTTAATCCGTAATTAGGCAAGAAAATAATTTTTAACAAAAAAAAACCGACTTCAAAAAACAGGAAACATCTATTGAAGTCGGATGGTTGGTGGTCGGCTGGGGGACAATTCTGTTTCATTTAAACTTTTATAGTTGTTCCATTATCTCCACTTTTTTATTATAAGCCCCACCCGACTTCAGTAGGCATTTTTGTAAACTGGCATGCGTAACTAGGTAATTAATAATATGATTTCAATATTATTTCTTGCTTTTTAGAGCTGTTTTTACTTTATGTTTCCTGTTTTTTGAAGTCGGTTTATTTTGTTGAAAATTATTTTATTTTACGATTTTTAGTGATGGGTAGACCTAGATCTAACAAGGATGCTTCTCGGATGAGGAAACGACGGCCTAGTAGGTAGTGGTATTCCTTTGTAAAACTTCAATCTTAATTAGGTATTATTTTTGTACGAACTAAACATTTTGGCAAATAGAACCGTATGAAGTAAGCCTAACAACCAAATACCATGTAATTGCTGTAAATCGTTGAAGAGTTCCCTCGACTGTCTTTCGGCTCCATCATCAGATCGACTCCAGACCTTCATTAAATAGTAGTGCTTTAAAATACTTAATGAAAACATTAACAAACGCACTAGTCACCCCTACGATTTCCGAAGGTTCCCCTCGATTTCTCTAGGATGCCGTTATCAGATCCTGGTTTCCTTATCATGGTACTACCCTTGAGATATCTCCTTTCCAACAAAAAAAGAATCATCAAAATCGGTTCATAAACGACGAAGTTATCCGCGAACACACATAAATATATAAATATATATTTTTATATACGAGTCGAATTGAGTAACCTCCTCCTTTTTTGAAGTCGGTTAAAAAGTGGAAGTGTTTGGGACCAGCGGACGCTTGACACTTGGCCTTTTGTCTCACCTGATGTAAGTTCATAATAATGCTGGTAGAAGTGTAGTTCATCAGGCATCCTTAACTACTGACGAACTGGTTGTCCTATCTGTAACTGTTGCAATGCCATTTTCATTGATGTTATGGCGACATATTTAGATAAGATGATTGTAACTATACTAATATAGTAACTAGGAGCTCGATGGCGCAGTGGTTAACGCGCCCGGTCTGCGATTGATGAGGTTAAGCTACTTTCGCTTACTTTCAAAAATGTATTATCTCGAGCTCCTACGTGCTTCGAAAGACACGTAAAGCAATTGATGCCGGCTGCATTAGCAGTGATTATCAACCACCAATCCGCACTGCCGCGTGCTGGTTTATGACCCGTTCTCCCTATCCATCCACAGGGAATAAAATAGACATAAAATGAGCTGATGATGATTGTAACTTGCCATACAGGCGTAAAAAAGCCATACCTCAAATCAAACCCGAAAACTCGAGATCTGGGACCGGTAACGGTATCTAACCAGTCTCACCAGTACTTGGAGAAAGAAATATCTCTTCTCCAGCAATAATGGCAGTGACGCTGAAATCAAATTGGACAATAGATAGGTTCGCACAGTACATTCATAGTACGTAACATCTTATTTACGCAACATATGCCAACCAAAAAACCATTAACATTGTTAATAGAAAAGCTTTAATGTGATATGTATGTACCTAGATTATTTAAGTATAACAAAAAACTTAATGTGGCAAAATGTAAGTAGGAACTACTAAAGTGTGGAAGTTTGTATCTAAAATCAGCGTTTTTAATTATAGATTGCAATACAAATAAGTACTCAAGGGTTTTAAGAAAATTAAAAACATGAAGAGTAAAAATCTGAGCTAAATTTCTGAAATGTTTATATTTTTAATTTGGGAAACGAAGTATTTAATTTTGTATGGAAAAATACGAAATCCACGCTGACGAAGCCGCGGCCAAAATGCTTGTACCTAAATAAACTTGGAGTATTTACTATTATTACACTAATTTTAAAAGAATTTTTTTTATTTATTTATTTATTTACAAGTTTATGTACACACATAAAAGGGTAACAAAATAAGCTCTACGGGTGAATGTAGTACAAGGGCGCTGCTTATTCCAGTTCTGAAATATCTTCCAGCAATCCCGCAAAAGGAAACGTTCTAAATAAAAGAATTAATGTGTACCTCCTGCAAAAACTAAAATAAACATACTTAAATATGTATAATACACATACATACTAATAGTTACATAAACAATCATTACTTTTTTTAAATATACAAAAAAAAATCCACCAGCCTTAGAAAGCTCGAGTAGGAATCGAACCTACGACCTTTGGATAACCGGTTCAATGCTGTGACCGCAGAGCTACCGAGGCGCCAGAAGACTCGTTGAATTTTTCTAGAAGTTTGTAATTTACGCTTCAAACCGTTGTATTACGTCACTGTGAAGTTACTGCCCTCACAGTCGAAAGAACACATAATTGCAAGTATTTTAACAATCGATAAAGACGTAATATTATTTTGAATATTGCATTCACAGTTCTTTAAATAGTCAGAAGAAAAATGCAAAATTCTAAATATTATAAACGCAAAGGAGATCACCCAAGTTGGGCTATTTTCAAAAGTACCGGCCAACAAAAAAAACTTAATATTTTATTAAACCATAACTTAATGAACATTTTTTATTATGACACCAAAGTTGTAAGTCCAGTCTTTGAATCACTTAAAAAAAATATGTACTATTTTTTCTGTCCAGCAGCGCGTGTGACAGGCGTTCGAAAGTGACAAAACAATCATCTGAATAACGCATTTAAATATTTTTATAAACTATGTAAAAATATTATCTTTAAACCTCATTTAACAATACAAAAAATTATCCAACAGGTTGGGTTCCATAGTAACAAATGAATAGAATAATATAAGTTAATAAAATATAATAATATTTTTGATTGGCCGGCCCTTTCAGAATTAGCCCAAAAATGTATAGACGGTGAATGATGGTCCTTTTAGTCATATTTGTTACAGGTGATATAATGTTAAATTATACCTACCTAAAGTGGATCACATAAAATGTTAGAATTTTTTTTTGTACTTTTATTTTTTTACTCTTTTTCATTTACACTAGAGTTTCTATTGCCGGCTACCGGCAGCGCCCATTCAGCAGGCTTATGCTTTAGATTGGCGCATTCACCGAGCCCTTATTGCTTCAGCGTCGGACTGACTAATTGCATTTACACACACTATTTAGTTAGTTATCTCTCATCGGAACTTCGCTTAAGAAGTCAGATGCAGTATACAGAGCGCCACTATCGATAAATTGTTGGAATACCACTCTTCATTAAGGAACATACGAAGCAAGTTTATCGTCTTCACAAGTTCTGCCGGTACAACTGACTTTATATAGATTTCTGAGAGACTCTGAATTCTAGCAACCCTATGCATGTTTATCCGCGTAAACACCCGTATCCCGTAAGAGATTCAGAAAATTCCGTTTCATCTTTTGCCAACGGCAACGTTTACGTAACGTATCGTTAAAATACCCATTTCATTAAATTATATAGATTTTAGCAGCACTAACCGGTCGTTGTGGAGGTCCTTGCGGGAGGCCTTTGTCCAGCAGTGGACGTCTTTCAGCTGAGATGATGATGATGATGATGATATAGATTTTGGAGTCGTTACCAAGCTTTTGCCGAGCTAATAAACCAAAGATCCTCTCTTGATTGCTATCTTCAGCAATTTGTACAGACTAAATACGTAGGTACTTACGTAGTTATATAGGAACTAATTAATGGACAACGGAGGTAAAAGGGAGCAGATATTATTAATTATTTTTTTACCTTAAGATAAGATAAGATTTTTTTGCCATAACATTATAAAAATACGTACTTACTGTATGGAGTCGAATTCAAACAACAAAATTAGGTATTTCATTTACTAAGGGTACAAAAGTTGAAGAAAAATTTTTAATATTACAGATCTGAGATGTAGGTTAGGTTTTCTTGGCACCGGGTTCCCAAAACTGTTAATTTAATTTAAAAAGTAAATAGAAACTTTAAGACAATGCTATTGGTCTTTTCAATCACTACAAAACCTTGCGTAATATATACATTTTTGAAAGAACAATTTTTAATAATCTTTTAAAATGTCAATAGAGCATTCTGTGTATACTCGAGCAATGTCTGGCAGCCGGCTTTGCAAACCGCGCGCGAACTTTGCGTACCCCCGCCGCCGGCTTTATGTAAACTTGATTTTATAATAATAGAATTATTTTTCCCCTGGATATATCTATTATACATATTTATACAAGTTGTAAACTCGCTTTAGTTTAAGTTTAAACCCTAGTGGTTGTCGCATGACATTAATTATCTGATAATAAGACATTTATTTCAATTAAAGTAATTTAAGAGTTTTGTTTACATTAGTTTTTATTTTAGGGTAATTATTTTATAAAAGGGTTCTTTTTTGGAGTGGGTTTTATTTTTTTGGTTAAATATTATAGTTTAGTTAAATTGTATTCACAGCCTTTTCTTAAATCATTGCCCAAACCGGGATTGTAATCATAATAATTATACACCGAAAGATTAAAATCCCCATTTTTGGTTGACATGTCACACATACGCGTCTATCACGTGAACTATCAAGTAAATTTTTAATTATTATACCACTCTTAAAACGGGACACAAGTAAGTAACTCTTTAAAACCTCTTAAAACTTAAAGAGGTCGCTTGGACTGGTGGTGAAATTTCTACTGATTTGATATATTATTTTTTTCACTATGAAACAACGTATTAAAAAATCAAAAAACACTAGTTTTTTATTAATATTTTTTAGGCTCGAGCCTAAAAAATATTGATACAAAACCGTACCGTGAAATATACACGACAAATAGACACACCGTTGAAGCAATCGAGACCCGGGAACTATTTCATTTTTCCAGTGGATTTTACGCTGCATTGCTCACCAGCAAAAAAGTGATTGGTCTTCACCGAAGACCAATCACTTTTTTGTTACTTTTTCAAACCGACAGTTTTTGGACACGCATGTGATTTTAAAAGTTTGATGTTTTAAAGATTAATTACTTTACAATTAATATTGAGTCGATTGTGACTGTATTGAGACTAGCAATATTTTAGTATGTATTATACATATTGTTTTCTTTGCTTGTATTATTTCCTTTCATTTTGGCGAATTGCTTACTTATTCTTATTTCGACGTAACTATGTGTTATGTTTTCCCATTTTACGTTGGTTTCCTTCTTGCATAATATTCGTGCAAATTCTTGCATTTAATACGCAATTAGCCAGCATTTTTACATTTATACATTTTCCAAAAAGTGACTCTAACAGAAAGGGTGAAAAGAATTGCCCTTTTCTTGCCGGTTCTTTCTTCTCAATACAAAATCTTGCGCCCTGTGTCGACTTACGAACCAACGCATCGGTTTGTAATCTATGGTATAATGACATTATTAAGAGCTTATTTTGTTGCCTAAAGTAAATAAATGATTTTGAATTTTGAATATTAGTACAACTGAAACATTCTGCAGCAATATTTAACAATCGATTAAGTTGAATTCGAGGAGCTCGATGGCGGAGTGGTTCGCGCTCGATGATTTCATTTCAACAGCTTCAAGCTTTCAAGTCTCAAAGTTGCTTGGTCTCCATATTGTTGTGAGTTTCGCATTGACACTGAGATGTGTGCAATCGTCCTCGACGCTACCGCTCAACTTTTCGAGTGAAACTTGATTTTGTCAACTGTGTAAATTTTTCTGTTATATTTATTGGCTTGGTGCCGTTTGGAAATTGGTCCATGACAAGATTAGTAATGCTATACAATATAGTGGCGTGCACTTGGAGAGTAACCTATTTTATTTGTTCATTTATTATTATACTAATTATGCTATATTATGCTAATTTACAGTTTACCCAAAACGCCAGCATGCTAAAATAAGAATTAACGTCCAGCAGTGGACTATTTGTAGACTAATGATGATGATACTGTACAATTTTTTTTAATTTGATGACATCATCAAATAAAAAAAATTGTAACGTAATGGCCGGGTGTTGTCGTACTTTACGCTCTATAGCAGCCAAATCGATTAGTTTGCTAGCTTAAAATATTTTGCTATACCCACAACAAGACTATAACTAAGAAAAAAAGATTTAATTAAAGCTAGTTATTAGTGCTAGGCCCAGGGTTGTACAAAGCTGCACGTTGCTAACTATGTTAGCTGTTTCCAATATAAAATAAAATTGCGTTTGCGTATTTCTAGTTGAGTAACGGAATTTTATTGGCTGCACAAGATTACCCGACAATTTGCTCGCAGTTCACAGCGTTTACCGGTTCCGGGGCATTTGATAAGTGACGGGGACTTGTGAATTCAATATTTACTTACTCCTATTTACGAGAATTTACAATTGACTTTTTTAATATAACTATTTCAACTATCATGGTCACTTGTTTAAAGTAATTATTAATAGGATTCTAACCATGTTTATTATTTCGCCATGATCACGAATGTGCTGAAGTTAATGCAATTATCGGATCGTCATCGTCATCAGCCCATTTTATGTCCTCACTGCTGGGGCACGAGCCTTCCCTATGGGCCATAAACCACCACTCGGGCCCAGTGCGGATTGGTGGTTGTTAACGACTGCTAATGCAGCCGGGACCAACGGCTTAACGTTCCTTCCGAAGCACGGAGGAGCTCGAGATGATAAGTTTTTGGTCACCCATCTGATGACCGGCCTTTGCGAAAGTTACTTAACCTTAGCAATATCAGACCGGGCGCGTTTTCCACTGCGCCATCGAGCTCCTTGGATCATCGGATATCGGATTATCGGAATAAGGAATTATCGGATACTCACAAGTATAAACGTGGTAAGAATCCCTTTAAGATTATTCAATTATGTAATTAAGAAAAATTTCAAGTATTAGTGCTGATACAAAGTCTAAGTTAAAACAGGCAAAAATGTTCTAATAAATAAAATAAACTTTCTAATCTTTTAAAAATTCTAATAAATAAACAAACTTAACTAAATGTCAAATTCGGCCCATATATTGAGAATTGCGAGATACATTATGTGCTTCAAACTTCATAAACACATCTCAAACGGTTATTTAAATATTGTCGTCCAAAAATCTACATTTTATCACTGACTGAACTATAGATAGATCAAAACTCTAACCAATTTCCAGATGAAAGTTTAAATTTGGCATCCAGTTAGGTAGTTGGGCGAATACTAGGGAACAAATCAGAAACTAGTAATTTTTTATCAATTTATTATATTTTTCAATCAATTGATTTTATTAGAAAAACTTGCTTTTTATAAATGCCTGTAATGACAGCAATCAAAATTGATGACAGCCGGTCTTTATGTGGATTTTAAGGTCTTCACGTGAATATATAACGTGTAGAATACCATCCTTAATATTTTTTTATCCAAACATATCAGTTTTAATACCTACTTATAATTACTTATAAATAAGAGTATAGACGACTTTCGTATTTATTACGTTGTTATTAACTGGGATTTGTATTTATTGATTATTATTTCAATATCTGGCCCTTCCCCCTCGGACGTGCTTGAGAATGGACGTGTGCATTGATCGTCCTAAATAAATTATAAATTTGAAAAAGTGTTTGCCCCTTGGTGGTTTTGAACTCGGGCTGCGTGGAGTTTTGTGTCCGGAGGCCTGCGCGCTTGGCTACCGAAGCGATAACCTGGCTTGATGAAATTAACATCTACATTCCGTTTTCGTTGCTGCGACACTACTGTGCTACGAGTGCTACACGTTTTACTACGACACCAATCTCTGTGCTACGGTAGGATCGCAGTGATAGAAGATGCCGTTACGCCTTTCCCCTCCCCGTACGCCCGCAGCTACGGGTGCGACGACGGTGCTCCGACGGTGAGCCGAATATCAAGATCCCAACCGCAGCTAGCTAGTACGAGTGAATATGACTCATCAGCTACTGAAACAGTCGCCGTGCGTAAACGCAAACGTACCGAGGAAGATATTACAAAATTTAAGAAAGAAAAGATGGCTATGATTGCAAATTGGAAAATTGAACAAGATAAAAACTTTTCTACTATTCTCGGCACAATAAATGAAATTAAAGATCAAAACAAAGAAATTAGCCAGGCTATTGATTTCATGTCTAATAAATATGATGAAATGATTAAAAGAATAGAAATGTTGGAAATGGAACATATAAATATATACAAACATATAAATATATGCAAACACATACAAACACTAGAAACTAAAATTGAATTAATGGAAAGAAGTAATTGCGCTAGCAGCATTGAACTTCGTAATGTACCAGTCAAAAGCTCAGAGACAAAGCGAGAACTAACATCCTTAGCACAAAAACCCGGGAAAGCACTTAGTTTGCCAATAGATACTTCAGATATTCATGATATTTATAGAATAAACTCAGAAAAGAACAAATCTAATAATTCATTTTAATAGTGAACTAAAGAAAGAAGATTTATTGAAAGCTACTAGATCCTTTAATTGATTTTTTATTTGTAAGAACAAGAGTAAATTAAACACAACTCATTTGCAGATGGATTGCCCTTCTAATCCTGTGTATGTCTCCGAGAGATTAACATATCGTGCCAGAAGAATATACGCAGAAGCGAGGAAATTCGCAAAGGCAAACAACTACCGTTTCTGCTGGACTGCCCATGGAAAAATCTACATCCGCGAGGCTGAAGGCGGTTCTGCCATCCGAGTGGATTCAGAAGAAGATCTAGCAAGAATTCAGGCGCAATGACTATCAAATATGGTTCGTTTCCTTTTTAAGCTGTTTAGTACTTTGATATTTTACAGAGAGATTTACAAGCTCGCTTTATTTTTGCATGTAAATATATATTTTAAGTTGGCATATTATTTTAAAATGGCGTACTATATAAATACTAAAGTTATACAACACATTACATTCTTACACAAAATACAACAAAACGATTCTAACACACATAAACACACATATTAAAATTTATGGAGACTGGCATCTTATCTATCCCACACACCCCACATAGTATCACAGTTACGGTAAAAGACAGACATCTTTTTGCGTACTAAGCTCAACCGACGAGCCTTTTTATTGTGCTGATTAAAAAATGATTAAAAAGTGGCCGACATAAATGAATTAATGAACAACTTAGACAATTTTAGTGTATCTGTACCGATAAAATGTGATCCTGAGGAATGTAAAACGTATATTTTAAAACCAAAATTGTATTTAAAAATACTTCAACAAAATATTAGAAGCATCAACCGTAACTTTAGTGGTTTACAAGTATTGCTTGCCCGCATTGCCATAGATTGTGATATAATTGTGTTGTCCGAGTGCTGGTTATCGGCTGGTGCCGCTATGCCGGGTTTGGATGGTTACAGTTATTTCAAAACTAGCAAAAATTATAATAAAAGTGACGTAGTGGTTATCTACATAAGGCAACAACTCAATTGTGTTATTGATGAACCTGTTTTTTCTGAGGCAAATTATTTAGTGTTAAAGGTCGGTTTGGATACAGTGGTAATCGCTGTATATAGACCGCCGTGTTTTAGAAATTTGGAGCCATTTCTACAATCTTTACACAAAGTGTGTTGTTAGACTAGTTTTAGAAACATAATTCTTGTTGGTAACGTAAATATCAATATTCTAAACACGAATACAGATAGTTATTCATATCTTGACATCACATCTTTTCACGGATTATTACCCGCTTTGAATAGCCCTACCAGAGCAAATAGTTTTTTTTTTTTTTGTTTGGATCATGTGATTATTAAAACAAAACTGCTAAGCTACACGTTTGTTTTAGGCACTACCTTGACAGACCACGAGGCGGTTTTATTGTGCCTTCAATATAAATGTGCAAACCTGTCACCTGTGTCACACCCAAACTTTATCACAAAGATACAACTAAGAAGCCATAAGACATGATTGCTCTAAAATTAATTTTGATGCTGTGTATGCTGAAAATGATCTGAATGTAGCCATGAATGTTTATCAACTTTATCTCTGATGCCGTATTACATAACACAATCACCTTTAAGCCTAGTAGAAATAAACTTAAAAATTAAACCATGGATGACTACTGGCTTACTGCGATGTATAAAAACAAGAGATAAAATGCATTATAAACTAAAGAAACATCCCAATGACGACATATTGAGGTTAACATACACGAGGAGGAGGAAAAATCAAAAGACAATATGACAAGGAAGAGCTTAAAAAGCGAAAAATAACAATAAAAAATTATGGAAAACTATAAAGTCTATTACAAATCTAGCTAAACAAAACACCAGTCCACGTGAATTATTAAGTATTAAAAATAATATTCAGGATTCAATAGATAGCGTAAATCACTTTTTTGCCAATATATGAAACAGTCTTGCGGAGGATATTTTTAATAACGGAATGTTATTAGAACAGCTTGACAGGAGACATAGCATAACAGTATTGAACTCTTTTGTTTTAGTAGATGTAACAATAAAAAAAATAGAAACAATCATTTTGAATTTAAAAATTGATTGTGCTCCATTCCTGTAAAAGTTCTAAGAGACAACATAAAAATAATTGCTCCTCCACTCACAGACCTGATAAACCGATGTTTGAATGCTGGACTCTTCCCAAGTGCACTTAAGAGATCTACCGTACTACCAATCCATAAGACGGGCAAGAAGGATTCCATCAATAACTACCGCCCTATATCCATCCTAACGTCGTTCTCTAAGATCTTTGAACGTGTCATAAATACGCGGCTTGTAATTACCTCGAATCGATGAACATTCTTGCCGACACTCAATTTGGCTTCCGGACGGGCAGATTGACGTATGAGGCTGTTCATAATTTCGTACAGCACTTAGCGAAGGAGTTGGATAGTAATAAAAAGTGCCTGACCATATTCATAGACCTTAGAAAGGCGTTCGATACAGTGTCATCATCGGTCCTTTTAAGTAAATTAGAAAAACTTGGTATACGCGAAACCCAGCGGAGACTCTTTGAAGACTATTTATCCAACCGTACACAGCATGTGAGGATTGGTGATAGTGTTGGTAGTGAACAACCAATTAACTACGGCATTCCGCAAGGAAGTATAACTGGGCCGACTCTATTTTTATGTTACATAAACGATCTGTGTCAATTAAATATCAAGAATTGTAAAATAACTTCTTACGCAGATGACACCGCACTAACTTTCTCTGGAGCCACCTGGAAAGAAGTTTTCGCATTGGCACAAAATGGCTTTAACATTGTGTCTCAATGGCTTGCCGCTAACAATGCTGAGAAAACGGTTTATGTTTGTTTTTCCATCCGCAATTTGAATTTGTCTGAGAACTTCAAAATATACGCTCATCAATGCTCGGTTTCACCGTCAACAACATGCTTTTGTCCGGCTATTAACATAACAAATAGTGACAAATATCTTGGTATAACTATTGACCAAAATCTAGCATTTACTGAGCACATCCAAACATCTCGCAGAGACTCAGGAAGTTAGTATTCGTATTTAAACAACTGAGACATGTTGCGGATGGTAAAACTATGTAATCTGTGTATTCGGCCTTGGTTCAATCAGTTTTATCATATTGCTTAACCTCTTGGGATGGTGCGGACAAAACTAGGCTGATTGAACTGGAAAGAGCCCAGAGACTAATTTGAACTTGGCTTGAGAACCAATCACATTCACATTTATGTTTTTGATAGAATTTTTTGATAAATTATATTTTATTATAAGTACATTAACAGAAAAACAACAACAGGCATACAAGTCATGATATGAAACTTCAATTGAATTTTATTGGAAAAACAATTTATTGGATTTTTTATTTTATATTTTACATGGAGCTCGATGGCGCAGTGGTTAACGCGCCCGGTCTGCGAGTGCTGAGGTTAAGCAACTTTCGCAAAGGCCGGTCATCGAATGGGTGACCAAAAATTTATCATCTCGAGCTCCTCCGTGCTTCGGAAGGCACGTAAAGCCGTTAGTCCCGGCTGCATTAGCAGTCGTTAACAACCACCAATCCACACCGGGCCCGTGTGGTGGTTTATGGCCCGTTCTCCCTATCCATCCATAGGGAAGGCTCGTGCCCCAGCAGTGGGGACATAAAAATGAGCTGATGATGATGATGATGTGAATTGAAAAAACATTGAAATAAAATTTGGTCGGCAATCGAAAACCATCGAAAAATGTGGATTTGGTACAGACGGTAAAACCTTTTTCGGGCAAACAATACCATGCGGAGGAACAATATGTACCTAACCAAAGCCTGAGCTGCGAGTTAAAAATGTTCGTTCCATCGTACAAGAGTGCAGCTACATATTTTACAGTTATTGTAAATTTCGGAATGTTGTTGTTAAACAATTGTTCATCATCATTAGTCTACATAAATTCACTGCTGGACATAGGTCTCTTCAAGACAAGGTGCTATAACACCTATAAAAGTAGGTATATTATATAGATGTACAATAATATGATATATTATAATACTTCTAGAAATCGGAACTTCGAGGTTTGTATTGGTAATCAAAATGTATAAACGCTCTGATGTGATGTGACCAAAGTTTTTGAATCACAACATACCAAGTAGTTAATGAACCTTAACATATGCAGCTTGCACGCTCGACTGGTGATAACGCAAGCGAAGTATTTTTCCAACGAATCAGACAGATTTGTAGAAAATCAAAAGGTATTATCGTGTATTTCTTAAGTCTCTGTTTATTGTGAAACTCCGAATTCAGAATGTACCGATTTTTAGCACGTCATTGTTATGAGTATGTTATTAGTAATTTCCCTACTTATTTTTAAATAATAATAAATAATATTTTAACTTATATTATTTTAAATAATAACTACTACTTCTCTATCTGTAGGCTCAGACTACACATTAGCCATGCTATTTACACGTGGTTCTATTATATATTTTTGAAACAACTGTGCATTGTTAATCGTTAGGCAAAATAGTATATATTTTTTTTATTTAGAGTACGTAATAGCTTTAATGATGCTAATATTTAATGCATATGGCCCCAGTATTTAGAATTCGGTAGTATAATACTGTTCGCTAGTTATGTCGTATTATAAAATAAATTTGTGAAGTTGTTAGAAAGATTACCGAGTGGGCTGGGCTGGGGTGGGCTTCCTTTCAATGAAGCAAGCCTTGCCTTTGTTGCAAAATTAGTCTTCTTAAAACCTTAACGGCTCTGCCTCGACGCTGCGTTCTTACATAAAATAATTATTACCTACAAAAGTGACTGCATTCCTTTATTAGATAAAGACACTTTTAGAGTTTCAACATTTCTACTGTTCAGAACATTATTAATACATAAAGCTATCTTGCGGAAACTTACTTGATGTTGAAATAATTGTGACTATTACCACAGATTAAGTAACTTATTATACTTATTTACTCTGTGCTGTTACTGCAAGTTAACGGAAACTGACTGAGTACGTAAAATAACTTAATAGGTAAAATGATGCATTTTGTGATGTAATATTCTGTTAATGCTTGATAAAAAAAATATATTTCAGAAAGAACACATGCAACATACACTGGACCGCAAAGAACAAGGGTCGGTTAGAAAATCTTCAATATCTTCAAAAGCACCTGACCTAGCTTTATGAAATAAAGACTAAATTAAAGAATATTAATACCACATAAAATAATATATATCTATTTATTCAATTGTATAAAAAACTGAAAATTTAAAATAATGGTCGTTTTTGACTTTAGTACCAAAAAATTCAAATCAATTCTTTCGCATTTGTTTTAGTTTTGACATATAAAATGGTTGGTTTAATGCTCTAAGATAAAATGCTATAAATAAGGTGGCCTTATAAATTTTATTATTCTGAAGTCATCATGTCGTTAACCCCTGAAGAATGTACCAGGATCCTGACAATGCTTTAAGATGGGCGCAGTCAGCGAACTACAGCGAGAACTGTTGGTGTGACTCTTTCTACAGTTCAGCGAGTACTCCAGCGTTTCCATGAAATTGGATCCAATCTTTGAAGACCAGGAACAGGTCAAACAAGGTGCAAGACGGCGCGGGGGGATCACTATATGGTGTCAACAATTTTGAGAAAACGCTTCTTAAAGCTGTTGAAGTAAAGAATCATGATTTACGACTGGAGGAAACAATCTGAGTACGGATACAGTAAGGCGCCGGGCGTCTGGTTGAAGCAAATTTAAAGCCTGAAAATGGCCCAAAACTAGAAAGACACCACAGAAACTCAAGGTTGAGTTATGGTAGAGAACACGAGAATTTGGACTCTGGATGACTGGTCAAAAGTTATGTTTTCAGACGAGTCTAGATTCTGTTTATACAAGCACGACGCGACGGGAGGAATACAGTGTACAGAAGGCCGGGAAAGCGCTATAACCAAGCCTGTATAAAAAAAAAAGTACCATACGGCGGAGGCTCTGTTCACGTGTGGGCTGGGCATTCTTCCGAAAGCCGCAGTGAGCTAATGGTGATAGAAAATGGCACTTTAACTGCAGTAAGAACTGAAATTCTGAATGACTACGTAGGTCCATTTTTAGTGGACATGAGCAAGAACGCCGTTTTTATGCAAGACAATGCCCGCCGCATACAGCTTGACTATTTTCAAGAAGTCGGTATCACACACATGGATTGGCCAGCATGCAGCCTCGACTTAAACCCCATTGAGCATGCATGGGACGAACTGAGACGACTCAGTGGAATCCACTGCCAATCACAGAACAAGAAAGAAGCTCTAATAGAGGAATGGCAGAATATTTCGCAGCATCGTCTCAAAAACCTAGTAGAAAGTATGCCAAATCGCATAAAAGCAGTATTGCGAGCTCGCTGAAGCAACAAAAAGTACTAAAATGCGTGAAAACGGCACATCTGTTATAACCAATCTACGTTTACGATAATACTGGAAAAACTGCGCATTTTTATATATTTTCCATAAAAATAAAAAGCTTGAATTTATTTTTTTCATTTTCATTTAAGCACATTAAAATATTCTTAAATTTAGTTTTTACTTCATAAAGATAGTTCAGGTACTTTTGAATATCATAAAGATTTTCTAACTGACCCTTTTTCTTTGCAGTCCAGTGTATATTTAAAAAAAGAACATGCACATAATTCTATCTAATCATTAATTCACTGGAGTAATCTGACGTTTACGGTGTTCCCAGTTTCTGATGAACAGAAAATAGTGTTGTGACAAGAAGATTGACATCAATTACTCACTCATTCATTCTCATTACAGTAAATAAAATGAGTAATGTGATTTGATTCAGGATCAAATCACTTTACTCATTTTATTTACTTTATTATGAAATCTCCTAGACCAGTTTTATGTAATCGATATAAAAATATTAGCATTGGTACATTTAAAGGCCAATAAATGATAACTTTGAAATGGCGAATTACATACTCGAATTATATAAAATTAAACAAAAATGCATTGGATATATTTTTATTCGTCATCGTCAGACAGAGATGAGTCGTTCATGAATGAATCCTTCAATTGGACTAGTCCACTTAGCAAGTATATCATTTAGTTCACACTTTACTGAAGAAGAGTAAAGCGAACAAATAGATTACGAACAGCGCGTGCGAAAACGAGACAGTTGCACCGGTCGGAGTCGGAGTCTGCCCACACTCAATTTGACGTCTTAGGGTATGAAACATTATTATTTTTGAATGATTTTGTTGTCTATTATTCTACTCTACGTCAAAATAGGTATAAGCGCGATCCGTGCTGCATGCGATAATAACATTGTTTAGTTTTAATAATTGTACTGTTTGACGATGCTTTTAAAAGTAATTGTAAATAGTTGATGTTTTAGTTGTCGTAAAAGTAACCCATGTGAAAATTCACTCGGAGACAGAGAAAGTGCTATGTGAGAAAGTGATAAAAAATGGTTTTAGAACGGGTCAGATTGATTTTACAGGGATTTTGGAACAGGATCGAGTGATTGTTGACGTAAAACGGTACTATATTGTTGAGGTTATCTCCATTTCAACGTTATTAATTTATAGTATTCTGTTTTGTCTTAATTGTTATGCAGTAAATGGTACTCCTACACAGTGGTTAAATCTGTATTTTTCTTTCAAAAAGATGAATGATGTAAAAATAATGCAATAATTAAAATACTTCCAAAATTTTCGAATAATAACAGCTCCCAAAGCAAAATCAAACATTGACAACTAAACTGTCAGGTGATATTTCTCGGTACAAAAAGACATTCATATACCTACCTATATTATAATTAATTAAGTACCTTTTTATAATATACGTTCCTACTGACTTTTTGTGAGCGATCTGAATGACAATGAACGAAACGCATCACTAGTACAATAAATGTGGCAACATAATTTTACAATGTGACATTAGCATCTGTCAGTTTACTCCAGTGAATTAATGATTAGACTTTTAAAACGGTGAATCACTTGTCGATGTATAAATAGGCCTGTGGTCGAAACTCAATACTTCGATGTGTGTATAACAAGAAGTGGTGGTACACATTCATGCCTTTGATTTTATCGAGTTAAAAGAAGCTTCGTAAGCATTCTTGAGTCCAGCTCCTAAAATAACTTGAATACCTACATTTTAATCAGCTTAACTAGTTACCTTCTCGTCGGAATTTATAAATTAATTTTACTCGATATTTTAATGTTGTAAGCTGATTTTGCTCCACTCTAACGAGCTGAGAACCTCTTTTACGCAGTTTAAATCACAGAAAGCATTCCAGTGTGTACGATTATTTCTTTGGAGAATAAATCTTAGTTGTCGATTTTACATTAGAGATAAGAAAATCCGAGTCCCCTGGCTAAAATTGTTATGATTAAAGAAGGCTTCGACTATTCGGGTCAAGTATGGTGATTATGTTTTTGATGCGAAAAAGTAAACTGCATATCATCCATATTTATTAAGAGCTTTTACGCCGCACACTAGCGCCGCCAATGAAAATAAAACATATCTAGTAATTAGAGATAGAAAATCAAATTATGCTCAACAAACTATCTGAATGAAGTAATTTAGCATTTTTACGTCACCTAATGAACACCTGACATGTTATGGTTTAGTTAAATATGGCGTTATAGTTAAAAGTGGCCGTAACGTCTTATTTAACTAAACCATAACATGTGAGGTGTTTATTAGGTGACGTAAAAATGCTAAATTACAATTACTAGATATGTTTTTTTTTTTCATTGGTGGCGCTAGTGTGCGACGTAAACGCTCTTAATAGCTATGGAATAGGTATGTTCAGTTGCGATCGTTTCTTATTTGGTTCACAAAACTTGTTACACTGATCCTATAATAATTATGACATAACATTATTAAATAATAGTGTAAACTGTGCATGTAACGAGTCATTAAACACTGTTTAACTTCTAGCATAAACTAATCTACTATAATTATACGAGTTTAAATAGAAATTAAGGAGAAATAATAAAAAAATCGGATCAATCAATGAAGCGTAACAATTTCCGTAACACGTTATCCCTAGTTGAGTGACCTTATTGAATTATCTCGCGCTCTCTCCGTAGTCCTTATTGCGTTCTTCTTGTTAACGATTGCAAAATATAAAGTTGATGGCTATCGTCAAAACCTCTACCACGCATTCTCATGGTTAAATCGTTTTGTTTGCTCATAAACACCTACCCGCATTAACTTCAGTGCATCCGTGATCAGGGCGCATGCCGAATTATCGGATATTCACAAACACATTGTAATTATTACCTATTCTAATGTAAGTAAGTAACTATAATAGTTTAAAAAGTTAAATTGGTTTGAAATAAAAAAGTAATGGAAGTGTTACAAAGAAAAAGTGTTGAGTTAATCTTTGTTCGCCATTCCCGCCAATCAAAGTCAAAGATTGGATTCCGTTTCTAGAGCCAAGAAAAGAAGGTTTTCTAATTATCTACTTTTTTCCTATCCAACCCACTTATCAGTTAATAAACTTGGAGAGAAGCAGTTCTCGGAGGCATTCGCCTAATAAGCACGCTAAATATAAGTACATACTTAAATTACTAATCCATAGACAGTTTCGTTAGCCGCTCTAAGCTAATTCGCATGTGGTAAGCAGGTTCTCTCCGGTGCTCTATTATTAGCAGGTGAAGCGAAGCGGCGTTGCTTTTGATAAACCCACTAATTAAACACGCTTAAATTATTAATTGGTTCCTAAAAGTTTACGCCAACTTTTACTCAGTGTAATAAGACGATTAAAACCGCATTCAAACGGATGTTACTCTCGTCAATTTGCGCGCGTTATGATATATGCATACAAAACAACCGCAAAAACTGGTTCGTTTTTTTTGTTCTAATTTTAACGCAGCGGCTTGATCATATACACATTTTTAATTTCACTAATAATTATTTTAATTTATTTTCAAATGATGAAAAAGGGTCAAAAATGTACAATAATAACAAACACTTTTAAAGAAAACTAAAACTTTATATAAATATGCACTAATAATACTGCACGCTTTGGGTAACTGTAAGTGTAATGGGCATTTCAGATTTAAATAAATAAATAAATAAATAAATAAATATGGGATTTTGTTACCGGAACTATAAACTTACTTAGTTGTCTATCTCTTTCTTTGAAAACGACTGAGGCCAAAATTGATTTGATTGCTTCCTTTTGTTCGGCTATCTTCGGGGCGCTGGTTACGTATCTACCTTTTTGATGTGTTACATCTTTCCGCTCGCCTTCTATATATACAATTTGTGGGAGTGATTTCGTAGAAAAGGGACGGAAGTAGGGTCGTAATATTGTGATCCGTAACAGTATGTTCGGCCCGCCATCTATATATACAATAACATGTGGGAGTGATTTCGTAGAAAAAGTAACAGTAACAGTGAGACCGAAGCTTACCTTAATAAGCAGTATCCTTATTTTTGAAGTAAGCCAGTGCATGAAATATCCTGGCTCAGTCAGCAGTTCGAATGCGAATTTGCTAGCGAAATAAAAAAAAATAAAAAAGGAAAAAAAGAAAGAGAAAAGAAATTTATCCGTCATTGTTAATAAAATGTCAAATGTTACACATCATATGCCACTACTGTAAGGCTCGTTTTTACTTATAACATTGGTTGTAGCCCGATCTCCTTACGTGCATGTGGGAAGGCCTGAGGCCAGCAGGGAGACGTTTATAGGCTGATGATAATGATGATGGTGGTAGATGATAAGGATTAAATAAAGATAAAAGCGGTTCCTACAAAGGATTCTATTTAATTAATCAATATTGCTGTATTAATTGTGCTGTAACAATTATAACAGAGTGAAGTATTTTTTAAGACTGACTATGTCTATCGGATGCCAGGACCTAATCATTTGTTATTAAAGTATCATCGACGGGGTCAAATAATAAGGATCTAATATATTTAAAACAAATATCATGATAACGAACAAAAACTTAAAAATATTATGAAATATCGTAAAAAATATCTAACTGTACATTTTTATTGCGGGTGAGATGTATTTCCATTTTATGTACCTAAGTCATAGTTGGTTATTGCAAACATTAAAATGTTAAAATCGGATATAGAAACGTAGTTACTGAAACAGAATATGGCTCACGTTCGGTTTTAGTGGAAACTATTTTAGTTTGTTAAATGTACGGGTCGGATTGAACTACGATAACGTAGTTGGGACAAATAGGAGGTAACAGACCCGCAAGGTGCAGTTTCCAACTACAAATTGGTTTGATACTTGCAAAGCTTGAAATATCAATCTTTGTTAAGGAAATTCAAAATCATTTATTATTTATTTCAAGGTTTAAACGGTGAGAAACATAAATAATAAGTAACGGAAAATACTGAAACGACAATTTAATTTTCCAATACAAAATGTTTTGTTTGTTTTGTTGCCATGGAAACTGTGAAAGCGTTACGAAGTCCGCCGGGTCAGCTAGTATATCTTTATATATATAAATCTTCTGCGCGTGTGTATGAAATTGAACACCTTCTGGCTGGACCGATTTGGATGAAATTTTTTGTGTGTGTTAAAGTGGATTCGAGAATGGTTTAGATTTACAATTGGACCCGGTAGGTGGCGCTGCGGGTCCGTGTCTTACGCCCCCAGTGGTGGACGAACCCGTGGTCGACGCTCCCAGTCAGTTTAATTTACTTTGAAAAAATTATTAATCAAATGTACTGGCAGGCATAAAAGGTATAAGATAAGAGGCAGGCATAAGATTGTAATAATATTATATTATAACGATTCTTATTAGAAATGCTTTTAATTGGATGTATGTTTTAAAAATCTTTGAATTATTTCGAATCACATATTTATTTAAAATAGATGATGATATATTTATTTAAAACGATAAGTAATCTAGTAAAACTTGGTATTTAAATCACAGTTTTGATTGCCTATAACAAGAAAATTATTTTACTTAATTATTCCAATAATTAGTCTTAAAAAGTAGTGTAGAGACTTTACATGTAAAATGTTCTTTTAAACTTTGAAACAATAATAATTAAAAATAATCAACTATTGAACTTAAACAAAATTGAGAATCATTTAGGTACCTAATTGACAATCAGTCTTTAAAAGTAATAACATAGTAATTAACATAATCAGTCTTTATAAAATGACTGCAGAGTAACTAACTTTTTCCATTTTAAACGTTAATAATAATACTTAAAAATAATCAATTGTAAAAACTTAAAGTAGGTAATAAGAATAATTTAACCTACTTATAATTATTTATCACAAAAGTATAGTCATTAAAATAATCAGTCTTAGTACAATAACTATGGAATAATTATCCAACTTCTTTTAAACTTTGTAACAATAATATTACAAAGTACTCAACTATTAAAAATTAAACAAATATAAAATAATATAAATACAACTTTACGTGCAATGTCACTATCTATTTATTATTTTTATAAAATTATGATCGAATGAGATCGATTCAATGCAATACGATTTAGATCGTGGATCGATTCACGGGGTTACGATTCATTACGATTCAAAAGATCGATTCAAAGCAAAAGGTCGGGCATCCCTTTTTCTTATCAGTTGCATATTGCAATAGTAAACTGACCTTTGTGTGAAAGAGTTAGACATAATGTTGTCGCTTTCCCTTTTTGTTTTCGGTACTTCGTACCAATAACCGATTAGGCCCAGGTAAAATGTTGACGTTGTCGGGAGTGTGACGGAGTGTGACGCATGATGTAGCTAACATACCGCAAATAATTGACTGATCACTTTTTAACACGGCAAAATATTTGAAACTAGTTTATAATAACCACGCATATATTATAATATATTATATATTTGATATTTTGTTTAGGTTAAGGTACACTTTTGACATTAACTGTACTAGGTGCAAAAGCACAAAAAAAATATTCATAAAATTATTATAATCGGGGGCGTCGATCACGGGTGCGTCCACCACTGGGCGCGTAAGCCACGGACCCAGCGCTGCTATAGGGGTCCATCATGGTATACGGGTGTTCTTAAGCGGACAAACGACGTCAAAGCGGTACGAAGTCCGCCTGTCAGCTAGTAATATATATCTATATATATATAATATATATATATACATATTAGAGTACTTCGATAGCAAAAATATCCGTAACAATGTCCGCAATAAGTATAAATACGACTTATGTGTTCCAAAGTTAACGACAACAGGCTTAGACATAGACGGCGAGACAAAGAATAAAATTTCTTTGTTTTCTGAACATAACTTACTTACATCAAACTTAAAAAACAAACAAACCCAGACAAAGCCAACTAAAATGAGGAAAGGGAAGCTCTTGCATTGTTGTTGGGAAAACTGTGACTGTGACGAGTATGTAATTATAGGTTATAGAAGTATAGATTATGTCATTTACTATTTATATTTCAAGTATAAGTAAAGTAAAGTAAAGTAAACAGCCTATAACTGTCCCACTGCTGGGCAAAGGCCCCCATCATTGAAATCAAGTCATCGCTACAATTGATGGGTAATAGCTTAATCACCACGCTTGTTAATGCGTGTTGGTGATCACAAACCCAAAGACACATACAAAGTCACATTAAAAATAGCAACGTAAAAAATTTACGTTTGCGTAAATCCCCGTTATAAAACTTGGCTATGGTTGTTTTAGGACCACACATTGCTTAAAGGATCACAAACTGTTAAGCGTGCCCGTATCCATTGCTGTGTGTACCTGCTTCGTTAGTTAAATGAGTTTATGGATACTTCGTGACCTTCAAAATTGTGCCGCGAAACTATTGCTAGTGTTTGTGTTGTGAAGTAGCAGGAACTAAGTTGCGCGCTCCGGCGCGGCATGGGCGGCACGTCGCGTGACGTCACACACGACGATGTAACCCCGCAAGCTTCATCATCATCATCAGTTCACTTCCGCCCACTGCCGGGCATACTTCCCTCGCATGCCACTCTTTACGACCGTAAATGATGTTATTTACATGTGGATGGCTGACCATCCCCATCCATCCATCGTAGGTTTGTTACCGAAAAAAGCAACCAGCTGTTAATTGTTCAATTGCAACGCGACCGCTCTGTATTACGGACACAAATCACTCAAATATTATAAATGTTTACATAATTTTTAACACAATTTTGTTGCGCATAAATTCCAAACATTGAACAATTAACAGCTGGTTGCTTTTTTCGGTAATAAGCCTGCCTATCTTGCGCTGTCGCACCTCCGTTGACAACTTATTATGACTATATGCTGAGTTGGACGGCGCGGCGCCCGGCTCGTTACTGCCATTCATCTCAGAGTTGTGAGACTCGAGTAATCGTCCTCCAATAAGTACGAGTTCTTTTTTGAGATCCGAGACAGAAAAAAACTTGAGATCGTTTTGAGTTTCGAATCCTTTCCCGAAATAACTAATAATCTAATCTACCAAATCTGAGTCCATAGCAAAAGTTTTAAAAGTCGATAAAGAAAAATTAAAGTTGTGTAGAACTGTAAAATCATTCATGTATATACTAATAATATTATATTATGAAGTTATATTATTAGTTCAATTCTAAGTTGTTTCCCGAAATCATATAGTTCTAAATATGCTTTTGTAATGTTTTTTGTTACTTGTTGAAATAAATTATTCTTATTCTTATGTTAAACTAATAATAATTTAATTATCATAAAAGATTTAATTAACGCCCGGATCACTAGGAAAAACACTACCTTCTCTAAAACTACTAAAGGTTCTAGTGTCATTTCGATATCAAATTCATGTGAGTGAAGCCGCGGACGAAAGATAGTTAACAAAAATAAATTTCCAACACGTACGCCTGAACAGATTCTACTGTGTCTAAAAACTGATAACCTTAAATAAACCAATAAGTGTACAAACATCCAAGAATCCAGATAGAAAATAAAAATCGACTCCGATAAAGACTCTCATCATACAGAAGCTTAATGAAAGCGAGAGCTAAAAAATGAATTCGCTGAGAACGTAGCATTGTACACAGGACGTGAGTGCACGCTCGTAGCTTTGTGCCCGGCCGTAGAGCGCTACGAGCGGCGCCGGCGCGGCGTAGCGGTCGACTACGGCGTAGTTTCATTACTCACGTATCTTCTCGTTGTGTACGATGTAAAATTTCAGGTTTAACAAGGGCAAACATTTTCATTCGGTCAATCTTCGTTTTGCCATTCGCGAGTGCATATTTCATGATTCGTGGGTGTACAGGATGTGACTTTCGTGAGCAACGAGCCTTTTTGTCGTAGCCTTGTTTGATGGTTTGCAATACGTGGAATCTACCATTGTCCAATGAAGCAGTCTTATTATATTCAAATATACACTGAGTGTCGTACATGTTCATAAATTAATAATATCATAATCGCAGGTTGTGTTAAAGTTATTAACGCCTACTACGAACGAATTACATATCGGTGGGGTTAGTTCAAAAGCTCGTAAGTAGCATTGGTGAATACCGTACAACCTTTGTTAAAGATGGATAAAGCAAAACAGCACAAGTGCCTTTATACTGTGATTGACATACTTTTTCTAGAAAAAGAAATTCATTATTAATGCAGGTGCCAAAACAATTATTATTTTTTAATTGGTGCGTAAAACCACTAAGATAATAATTAAATATTAAGTTTTCTTTTCTCCTTTCTCCTGAAAAATTTGGTGCCGGACAATAACGCAGTATTCACCAAATGCAGCTTACGCGGTTTTAAACTTTTGAATCACGACTATTCACGACGATAATGACCTCATACAATTTCTATGTATTCGAAACACAATAAACTACATTGTTAGTAAGAGTTTCTGAGAATTTGCACAGCACAATGGACTACCTTTGTTAATACTACCTGAAGATTTTAAAGGCGACGTCAAAGGTTATGGCAAGACCGACGGAACTCGCTAACATGTATTCGGGCGAAACCATCGGCAGTATCAACAATACCGCCTCGAGCAAACACCACATACGTTTGATTTGGCTTGCCAAAAGCACACTCATGTCAACGTACGAGTACAGGCAATATTAGATCTTACAGTCTGTCCTTTCCACGATAGTATCCATGAATTGTGTTATTGTATCTGCTATATTGTATCGAGTATCGATATTGCATGGAATATGAAGTTAGCAAGAGTTAATATACAGCTATCCAATTTTCTTTTAATATTCAATGTCCTTTGATGTAACGAGAAACGATACATAAATCAATAAACTTTAATATCAAAATAAGCTTTTATTATATTTTAAGTTGTATTGTTATGGAATGGTCGACGCAGAATATTTATAAAACTATGCCTACATGAAACCTGATGGTCAAGAGGTCTGACACAACACATTCCAGCTTCTCACGCAAATCGGATTGAAAGAGGCTCTTTCTGATCTATTAAATTGAGGGTTGATTTTTTTCGTAACAAAGCTGCAAACAAGCAAACGGCCCGCCTGGTGGAAAGCGACCATCGTAGCCTATACGATCCGCGTTCATTTCTTCATAAAAACATCTCCAAATCGAAAATATATTAAGAGCGTTTACGCCGCACACTAGCGCCACTAATGAAAAAGAAAACATATCTAGTAATTAGAGATAGAAAATCAAATTATGCTCAACAAACTATCTGAATGAAGTAATTTAGCATTTTTACGTCACCTAATGAACACCTCACGTGTTATGGTTTAGTTAAATAAGACGTTACGGCCACTTTTAACTATAACGCTCTTAAGCAAAAGTAAAAATCCGCTTTTAATATGGTTGATTGAGACATCCACTGATACTCCTCACATATCACATTAATTAAATAATTTATTAATTATCTTAATTAATGGCTTCGCGTTTAGCATTTAGCCAATTTCAAGTGTTTTTTCTATTATTAGTAGTAAGGGTACAATTGTACGGTAGATAGAAATTAAAATGAAGTCTCACAACAAGTGTTAGAAGAACTCGGGTGAAACTCCCCACATATCACATTACTTTAATTACCTAACAAAATCAATATTTCAGACTGACGCATCCACTGATACTTTTCACATCTCCCGTCACAGTTAATTAACAAAACCAACAATAAACAAATAAAAGTTCTTTCGTACGAGCAAATACCAGTGTTTATTTACTCGTACGAAAGGACGTTTATTTACTTTAATTTATGTGTAACACAATATCTTGTTAATTATTATTATTATTTTATTATCTTGGATTAGCCGGGCTGGAACGATTTTGATTTTAAAAATTGTTGGTTTATTGTTCTCAGGACGATTTCGATTCACAATTGCCCCGGTAGATGGCGTTGCAATAATTTTGAAACCGCTATGGGATACGAGTGTTCACTAAAGCGGATGAAGTCGCGAACGGGCCACTAGCTATACAACGTGTGACAGAAAGGTGTGGTTAAAATGAAAAGACCCAAAGTGTATTCGATCTAGATCTTTTATGAGTTGTTACCAAGACATAATTATTAACATTAATTTGTTATGCAATTGTAAATAAAATATATATATTAGTGAAGCGTCAACAGTAATCATAAATGTAAGTACACAGAGGCTTCTAAACCACTAGTGCTGTGACTTATTTATTTTGATGTGAGAACAGAAATATTTAATTAAAAATTGCATAACAAATTAAAGTTGTTTCTTAGTAACTCAGCATACAAGATCTAGATCGGGTACACTTTGGATCTTTTAATTTTTACCACACATTTCTGTCACACGTTGTATACATACATTTTTTCTCACTTGTCCGTATGAATTTTAAATGTGCCAAATCTCACAATCCTCCGTGTGCGCAATGTGTTTAAAAAAGGGTACATACACAACTTTTGCTTCACGTATTAATATAAGTATAAGTAATGGACGAATCCCTTAAATATTTTTTGTTCTTATTTTGTTTTTCGGTTTAAGTTGTAGCAGTTCATAAATGTTAATGTCCGTTTTACACGTTTCGAAACTCAGATAATATTTAAAATAATGTCATGTTATAGTATTTATCCCAAACTTAGATAATATTTAAAATTATGTCATTTGGATTATTAGCCCAGCATCTTTATTAGAATAAATGTTTGTTTATAAACTTTTATGAAAAATACCGGAAGTATAAAAATTTCAATCGATTATATTAAAAAGAACTTACTGAAGATATTATTTAGAAAAACGACGTCCACTCCTGGACAAAGGTCTTCCTCAACCGGTCGTTATGAATAACACTTATATTTTTGTATATTGTAACTATAAATTGAATATTTCTTTATTTATTTTACCGTTATTGATTTTTCGTATCCAATCACCAACATTTAACATTTTTTTTATCTTATTTTTTTTAAATGTTTTTATGCATATTCTGTGAACGCGAGATAGGTTTTTTAAACTTACTAGCCTATACAGTCTTACAATTCTAACAATACTACGAGTACCTACATACATTTAAATTGGTTTACTATTTTAGAAGTTGCATACAATGTGAACACATAAACCCTAAAACCATTTAACACCTCTTACTCGTAGTTAGACTTTTAAATAGGCCTCTGACTCTGGCGAGAATACTAATAAAAAACTCTATAGTCTTTCCCAATCCGAGTGACTGCTCTTTCAATTGAGCTACTGAGACACTGCAATCCCATTTAATTTCTAAAGTGTATTTACTGTTATACAGCAAATGCCACAGTTTTACATCAGTCAATAATACGCACTAATGCATTGCATCAGTCATTTGGCGAACCGAAACGGAATTGGATGTATTCAAATTAACCTAATTGGAACACTTAATGCATCCTCTTTATCAATCAAAAAAATCATGACTACACTTTCATAGAGAAATCCAATTCACTTGATGTTCTTAAACTTTAAGCGTAACACACGACTTTCACAAATTAACAAAAAAGTTTACCCCAGAAATAAAAACCATTTCCATCGACTTTTTCAACTAGAACAAAAATTATAAACGCACAAAACTCCTTCTAAGCCTCGTAATAGTTCGCAAAGACATAATAAAGCGCACATAATTCGCAGTGTCAGCGGCTGAGTTGGTCAAAAACAAAATGCGTAAAAGTCAGAAAAACACGTTTTTTTTTTTGTGGATAATACGTACGTAAGTTTTCGGGTTCTCTGAGATGATTCAGTAGCGAACTAGCGAACAACAGGTAGGAAGTAAAATTCCGTAGCACTGGGTCGCGCGTTCATGCACCTGTTAAACGTAGGGCGCGAGCGTCCATCCGTTGCGGAGGTGCACTGAAAACTAGCTCCTGTATGCACACACGCCGTGAACAGACCCCGATGACTGGCGTCTGGCGCACGGGTAAGGCTGCCCTGCCCACCCAACCCTCGGCACTGGCCTATATCTCAGCCAGGAAAGCCCTTTAATTAAAAAGTACCTCCGAAAAAGATGAAGCGCTGAAAAAGTCGCGGTCTTAGAACTTTCCAAACCGATTGTTGATTGATTCATTGTTCTGTGATTGAAACAATGCTATTGCAAAGTCGGGTGACGCGTCGTTGTTTTTTTTATTATTAATCCTACTAATTATAAATGCGAAAGTTTGTGTGTATGTATGTTCGTATATTTGTTGCTTCTTCACGCTGCAACGGATGGATGGATTTGGATGAAATTCGGCATACAGATAGTTTATAACCTGGAATAACACATAGGATACTTTTTATCCAGATATCCCCACAGGAACAGGAACCACGCGGGTGAAACATACATTAAACATTAAGTAAAGTTTAATGACAAAATATTTTTCTGGAAGTTATAGTTTTTTTTTTTTTTTTTATATATTAGAAGGAGGCAAACGAGCAGGCGGGTCACCTGATGGAAAGCAATCACCGCCGCCCATGGACACCTGCAAAAGTAGTGCATAGTGCTATATGCTTTCATTATATAGGTTCTTATCGCGAAATATAATTTACTAACTAATGTAATAATAAACAAAAATTATTTTTTACTACGTAAACACGATAAATAACAACGTAAACAAACAAACATAAGCCGTGATCAGAGAGTACTTAAAATAGGAGAACTTTATAAAATACAGTGAAAAAATTAAACGCCTACCCGACCCGGCCAGAAATACTTCCCGGTAGCATAGCGGTCTGTGCAGCCGCAATAATTATTTTTTCCACTGTATTTTATAAAATTTTATAAATATTTAATTTAGCTTTAGTGCAGCAATTAGCACTTGAAAATAAAAAGTAAAAATTAGGAGAACCCTGTTTCTTAAGTACCCACTTGTTACACAGTTATAATGATTGTGACAATAAAAAGCTGGATGTTTTCTTATTTAAAAAAATATATATTATTATTATTATACTCTATATTTATTTTCTTTTTTAAAACTAGATTTTTACAATATTTTAATATAAAAACAATAAAACATTATAAAAACCTAATCCTAGAGTACCGCCAGCAGCGAGGCAGGGCCCAAGCTACCGGTGGTCAGGGCTGCAAAGTGAGGAACCTCCTGAGAATACGTGCCGTGTCAAGGAGTACTGCCTTTTGCATCTGACCCTTGACCCAACCTTTCAGCGAGAGCCTCTCAAGGTGTTGATCGAGGCTCTTAGCTAAAAGACCGTTTGCCGAAACGACTATCGGTACAATAATGGTTGAATCCACATCTCGCATGGCGGTAACCTCGTGAGCCAAGTCAAGGTACTTACTGAGCTTATCCTTCTCGGCTTTCACGAGGTTCTCATTATGAGGTATGGTGATATCAACCAGTATTGCCCGGCGCTGGGATCGGTCGACCACCACGATATCAGGCTTATTGGCGACAATAGTCCTGTCCGTAATGATAGAGCGATCCCAGTAGAGCGTTGCATGACCATTTTCGAGTACTGGCGTAGGTGCGTACTTATAGTACGGCACCTGTTAACGACGCGTGCCTATATTTTAAGTTAAAAGTGTTAATTTTGTAAGGTAGCTATCAACGAGCGGCGCGCGGGGTGCGAACCGCCGGGGGCGCGGGGGGGTCTCCTCCTCGACCAGTGCCACGATCATCAATGCGAGCAACGGACGCGCGCGCTGCTCCCAATATTCTCATTGTACCCCTACCGTCGATATAAAATAAAAGGAAAAAATTTCCGTCATTCCTTGTTTTCTTTGGCCTGGACACCAGAACCAGCTACCATCGTCTACAGCACCTATCCGATTCAACAAGGCCATATCCAAGAGCAAGTTGCTGGTGAATTATTCTGGCTACTTGGTTGATTATTACTCTTTATTTAATGTAAGTCTTAGATTAAGGTTTCTTATAAAAATTATATAAAATTAAATTAGTTATATAAAAAGTAAAATATAACAAAGTATCATACAAAAATACAACTTTATAAAAATCTAAACCTAGAACATATTACTCATACATAAAATTATTAATAAGAGTTTATTAATTAAATAGGGTGTCAATTATTTTACTTTTCAAATTATTTACTTTGTGTGTTCTTTAGTATTGTAAGAATTTAAAAGGTATTTTTGCATAATTCAACATCATTGTAACATCATTATATTTTTACTTCATTACTAAATGTGACGGATGCGATTAATTCGATGGACATGACTTGTTGGTAAGGATCAATTGTGCAATCGAAGTTTATTTTAGTTTGGTCATAATATACGGCTAGTTGGCATATAAAAGACAGATGCTTGACGAATGATTAGAAAATTGTATAAAGTTGTGTAAGGTCATATACGTTACTCAAGGTCATTGTTTGTTGGAAAGAGTTTGCTCAGACGACCTATAAGCACAGAGTGATATGTATATGTTATTTACTACTATTAGTGTCACCGGACTTTTTTAGGGGCGGCGAGAAACTTAAAGGGTTCCGCAAGCCAAGTGTGGTGTTTGCGTACTACATACACACATAGCAAGTTAAATAACAGCTTTTAAAAATATCGTGTTATTTGTCGGTATCTTCTCAATAGAAGATTTAATTCCGATTATAGTACTTGAAACAGCTGTTTAGGCTACATAGTTATTTTTGCATACACTTTATATTAAAAGTTTGGGAATGCACCACCAGCAGTGGACGTCTTTGTCGTGGACAAGCTCGTTTGTGCAGTGGCTACGGCGCCGGCGCCGGCGTCCTGCGACTGCTGAAGTTAAGCAATATTCGCAAAGGCCGATCATTGGATGGCTGACCAAAAATGTATTCAAAGTCAAAGTCAAAGTCAAATATTTGAAAGTCAAATATTTTAATTCAAATAAACTTTAGAAAAGTGCTTTTGAATCGTCCAAAATTTTTTTTACCTACTACCCATTCAGGACGTCTATTTTTTAGCTGTATCATCACGAGCCCCAGCAGTGGGCACATAAAATGAGATGGTGATGATAAGAATGATGATGCCTGATTTTTAAGGGAGTCTAGCTTAGCAAAAGAAGATTTGTCGATTGAGACACTGATTGGTCGCTAATAAAGTAGATATAATATTATGAATTCAGAGAGAAATTTAGGTATTACGGGTTTATTATTATTATTATTTATTATTTATTTGTTTATTCACCAACGTTTGTTTACACTAATAGTTACATTAAAATAAGCATAACAATTTCAACATTATGCGAATGTAACAAACATTTATAGGTAAATACAACCTGCTAGATAACTTACAAAATATTGAATAAATACGTAAACGAATTAGTTGAATTTAGTTCCATCCGAGGCAAAGGCTATGTCATGTTAGAATGCAATATCTAAAATTTTATTATAGCTGTTTCCTTCTCCATAAGAACTTACTCACGAAGTACCAAATAAGCTTAAATTTTTCAATAAAGGCAGGGCGGTGTAAGTCTTCCACTTGTGAGGGAGAGATTTGACAAAGTGCCTTCCTTCCTGCTCATCATTTCAATTACTATCTCATTTCATGTAAGTCGATTTGAAGGAACTAGTTTTTTCCTGTAAATATTTTTGCTAGTACACTTTTTGTAATGCCTCGGTGGCCGAGTGGTAAACCGACCGCAGGTCCCGGGTTCAATTCCGAGGTCAGGCAAAGTGTGTTTCGGATTTTTCGATGCAAAACTCGGGTTTGTGATCTCCTACCCGCATTTGGCAAACGTGGAGATAATGCCGTTACCCATCAATTGTTGTGATGACTTGATTTCTATGATGGAGGTCTGTGTCCAGCAGTGGGACAGTTATAGGCTTTTTACTACTTCTACTTATTTGTGTCTTTAATCTGTAACCTACTTGTTTACTTCAAACATATCCAATTACAGCGAATACACATACTTTATTATATGCCACTCACATTTATGCCCGGAAGAAAATATGAAAAAGCCTTTCCCAGTACCCATTAGAACCAACTAAGCTCTTTATTCTCTTTTAGGAATATTAAACGAATACTTTAGAATGTAAGTCCCTTTTAAGTTGATTCACATTCAAGTTTCAAGATGACATTTGCGCCATATTTCAGTCATTGCCATTGTTTGACTTTCTCTTTATCATATTGAATTCATTACTAGTTTAATATTTAGTTACTAATTATTACAAAAATACTCTTATTGAATGTTATGTTATAATGTATATGTTATCGTCCGCTTAAGAACACCCGTATCCCATGATGGACCCCTTTTGCAGCGCCACCTACCGGGTCCAATTGTAAATCTAAATCATCCTCGAATCTACTTGAACACACACACAAAAAATTTCATCCAAATCGGTCCAGCCGTTTAGGAGTTCAATTACATACACACGCACGGATGATTTATATAGTAATACTAACTGACCCGGCGGACTTCACACCGCTTTGACAGTTTCCATGAGAACAAAACAAACAAATAATTTTGTATTGGAAAATTAAATTGTCATTTTAAGTATTTTCCGTTATTTACTATTTATGTTTCTCACCGTTTAAACCTTCCCTGAACTTCTACAAATATTACAAAATCAAAATTAGCCAAATCGGTCCGGCCATTCTCGACTTTTAGCGAGACAAATGAACAGCAATTGATTTTTATATATATAGATAAAGTTAATAATATTAAAATTTCTCTATTTCTCTCTCACACGTTTCATATTCTCCTCAAATAATATGTAAAAAGTTTGATATAATGCAAGTGCTTTACGAAATATGTGGTATTATAATAGGTACGCTTCAGATCGTAGCTTCCACGATAGCGCACCCTGTACCGGCTCATTTTCTACTGTGTGAATCAGAACTGAGCGCAAGGAACCGTGAAAACTAATTATAACCGATGCTACCCTAAAAGCGGGATGAAGCTAGATTCCTCATTACTATAATTGTTCAGTTAATAAGCGAGTTTAGGACTGTCAATGATATCCTCCCACATCGATGCTTTACCTACGCGGTGGCACAATGCAAGTAGAATATAAATTTTAATAGAATTTTAACTAAATAGATTTTGAATGGGGCTGCAAGGGTTTTGATAAAATTTAGTAAGTATACGAGTATTTGTAAACATCTTGTATCCTCAGGAGTTTGTTGCTTGGTTTTTGTCATTTATTTTGGCATGAATCAGTCATTATATAAACGTCAAATATCTTTGTGTCAAACAAAATTCAATACTTGTGAAGCTAGGTAGATTCTACGACGATACTAGTTTAATAGTGTTGCAATTTGGCCTAATTATAGTGTTTACTAACACGAGTGTGGCGATAGTTATATTTTTAGTTTAACTATATTTGTTTATATGTAAAACATTTACTTTCCAACTTATGCAAATTCTAATTATTCCAAAATTAGTTTTTTTTTGCCCTAACATGCCCATAAAAGTACTTACAATTCAATTACTATTTTGAGTGCAGCAAATGTCTGAGGGCATTCGTTGTATATATTCATCATTTTAAATAACAAATAGTCTCAAACGACGTTATAAGAGTTTGACTGTGTATCTCTTATTTGTGCCACGCCATTTGGGGTCCATGGGGCCCGGGTGCCCACAATTTTTTTAAAGACATATCCATCAAACTGGCTGTGACCACCCGAGACCCCAGATCTAGCAGTAACTTGGGCCAACGTTTAAGCCTCACTAAGCAGCCAGGCAATGCTGCTAGCTTGCCGGGTACTCTGCCTGATGGGGATGATATCGGTAATTTTTTTTAAATTGTTCTTTGTAGTTTATATTCGTTGTAATGTTTTATAGTTAAGTTTTGTAATTATGATAATATTTTTGCAAATTATGTTTATGTTATTATTATTTGTCTGTGTTGTATGAGCAGTCAAAACTAAATTGTACTAAAGTGTACTAAAGTGTAGCAAAATGTACTCCACGCGATAGTGGCAAAATGTTAACTAAACCATAACATGTCAGATGTTCATTAGGTGACGTAAAAATGCTAAATTACTTCATTCAAATAGTTTGTTGAGCATAGTTTGATTTTCTATCTCTAATTACTAGATATGTTTATTTTTCATTAGCGGCACTAGTGTGCGGCGTTAACGCATAGATTAGTTGTTGATTTAAGTAATAAGAAACTGTTCGATCAAGAGTCTAATTTAAGTGTAATAACCAGTGTTGTTAGCTGTAGTGGCTCGTCGCTAAGGACATTAGACAGCATTCCATTCTTATTCTAAATAGCCATTCTTATTTTAAATTATTGTCGCGTTATCCAGACATTTTAAAAACCGACCTGTTTTAAGAACGACCCGCCGCATTCGATATTTCACCATATTGAAACGAAACATATTGGCCCCCCCGTGCACGCTCGAAGCAAGGCCTTTGCCACCTGAGCGTTACAAAAAGGTTTCGAAAAGTTCAAAGCAATGCAAGAGCTTGGCATTTGCAGGCCGTCAAAGGGAGCCTGGTTAAGCCCTTTACATGTCGGCCCCAAAATTGACGGACAGCAACGCCCATGCAGAGATTGCCGCGCTTTAAATGCAGTCACGAAACCAGATAGGTATCCATTACCTAGAGTGCAAAATTTCGCTCACATGTTACCTGATAAGCGAGTGTTTTCGAAAATAGATGTGAATCTCCTGAGGATATCGAAAAGAAAGAGTTTCGAAATTTCACCCGATGGTATTCGACCATGCAAAGAGAAGGTATGTACAAGATATTGTGAACATCTCTAAAACACAAACCGTTGACCAGCTTAGGCGTTTCTTAGGGATGCTAAATTTCTATAGATCCCACGTGCCTAAAGCAGCGCAGATGTAGGCTAAGTTTAATGTACTTAGTTTGACTGGGCTGTGTCCGCACTTAGCCATTTGATTTGGCCATTGTACGTATACCTTCCACCTACTCCAACCAACCCAGACTATCCCAGAAGGCTTGCAGCCTTTTCAGGCTACCGCAGGCTTCCGCGAGCGTCCTGGGTGCTTGGAGAAACCGTGCCCGTTCATCTGCCACACTCCTGCCTGTTTAATGTACTTATTCACAATCCTAAGAGAAAGGATAAGGCTCCTTTGGTATGGACACCGGATTCTGACCAAGCGTTTTTGCAGTGCAAATCATCTTTGCTTGAGGCTGCCACACTTGGGACCGATGCTTTCGACGAAGGCGTCGGCGCGGTTATAGAAATGAACGTCAAAGGTAGGTTGACACCGTTAGGCTACTTTTCCAAACTAAAACAACCATATAAAAAACAATTATATTTTCGTAAAAACCGGACTAACATAAAAAAATACTGCAAGGAGAAAAAACTGAAAAGAAAAAAACAAGCTCTAAGATCCCAGAATTCCATTTGAGCAATGTTGAATGCAACGTGAAATATTTACTTGTCCGATACCTGTACTTAAATAATAAAACCTATAATAAATGAGTATTTATAAATACATTGAATATTGATAGTTGTCGCAGGCGGGGACAATCACCAACCAACCAAAGAGAGTACGGATTTAATTGAGCTAGCCACGGCGCGGCGGGCGGCGGCGCCCGCTTGGGTTGATGATTATCCCCGTCTGCGACAACTATCAATATGCAATGTATTTATAAATACTTATTAATTATAGATTTTATTATTTAGGTATAGGTATCGAACAAGGAAATATTTCACGTCGTCAAAACAAATCTAACGACACCACATTTATGTTAAAATCTGCCATGCCGTAAAGCTGTAGGCTCTGTGTGTACTTGCAATTTTTCTGACAAATTTTGGGATAAATATTCGTTTTATGACTCACTGACACCAATCTATACTATACTACTACTATATAAATCTATAGGCTCTGTGTGTACTTGCAATTTTTCTGACAAATTTTGGGATAAATATTCGTTAAATGACTCACGGACACCAATTCTACGATTTTTGAAATTTTTGTCTGTCTGTCTGTCTGTATGTCCACTTTTAACTCAAGAACGGCTTGACCGATTTTGATGAAAATTTGTATGTAGTAAGAACATGCGATTGTGCAAATGATAGGCTATAAAAAAAAAGTTTACACTTTAAATTTGTATGTAGTAAGAACATGCGATTGTGCAAATGATAGGCTATATTATAATAATATGATGTTGGTAAACGTAATAATTATTTTGATTAGCATTCATTGATCCATTATTTATTTATTTAAACATCATTATATTCGCACAGCGAAGCGGGCGGGTGACGGCTAGTCTTTAATAAAGCGAAGATGTGTTTAATCTGTTTAACTCTATTTTTGCAATAATAGTCCAATGCCTTTGCTATGCAATTTACAAAGTTTGGTTCCAATGTACCTTTGTGTTCAATATTTGCCAGTATATGTTTTTTTTAAATTCGCTACTACGAATTGCGCGGTGGCGTGGGCATTTGGCCGCCCCGCTAGCAACAACATCCGATTAATATGGCATCATACTCATACATGCTTATTGTTTCGCACGATATGGAGAGATTCGTTTTCTTTTCTCATTTTGTTTCAATGTCCTCTATTCTGTTTTTATGTAACATATTAAGTTTGCTTATGTATAATAGAGTCATCTTCATTCGTAATTGGTAAAATAAAACACTGTTTTGTAATTATATTTTATTGCAAGTGACTACATGTATTGACTTACATTCAAAATTCAAAATTCAAAATCATTTATTCAGTTTGGGCTACAAGTAGCTCTTGTGTATGTCACTATGCCATCGGTTCGTAAGTCTATTCTGGGCGGGAGATCTTGTACTGAGAAGAACCGGCAAGAAACTCAGCCAGTGTCCAGCTCTTTTCTCCCTTACAGCGTCAAAAATATTGGAAAATGCTCTATCATAGCAGGACACTTTCCATTACAAATAAACACTAAAAATATATAGAAGACGGTTGTCTTCTATATATTTTTAGTGTTACAACATATAAAAAAAAACAAAATAAAAAATCTAAGTTGACAAATATCCATCAGATAATTATGTAAAAGTTTCAATTTCCACAATATCATACAGTACCACTACATTACTCTAGTAAAAGTCAAAAATTGTTTAAGTAAAACAAAGTCAAACTATAGTTAATAATAATAAAAATAAGAGAAGTATGCAAGAGCAGACCAGCCTCCACAGGCAGCACCTGTTCACGAGCATGACATATGAATCAGCCATCGCTTCCCTCAACCATATTTTAGGGAACGTAACGACCCGACGCACACGCCACCACCGCAGAGACAATAAAGAGAGCATGAAACACTCAAGATACTCTAAATAAAAACATAATGATCTATTTAACGCAACGCTGTTTGTTATCTGTAGGACACTGCTGATAAAGGCTATCATATCAGTATAAAAATTATATAAATTAATTTTATTGAATTGATTCAAATATAATATGTGATTTTTATTATAACCAGGCTGTTTTATTATCTAAATATTAAAGACTTCACATGTTTTTATAACTTATTTAAAGGTAAATCTAGTACAGTATTTGGTATTTTATTGTAGTAGTGTATACCTTGCCCCAAGAAAGAACCAAGAACCTTCTGTAACCTGGACAGTGGTATTGAAATTGTGTACGTCACCGTGTTTAGTAAAGAAGTTGATGTCACAACGTACAATAACTATACAATTATAAATATATTGAGAAGCAATACTGTAAGGACACAAATCTCCTTAAAAAGATTCCTTAAGGAAGTTCGTGATCCTAGTTTATAGATTGCTCTTATAGCTCGTTTCTGTAAAATGAATATAGTTTCAATATTAGCCGCTGTTCCCCACAGTAAGACGCCATACAACACGACACTAAACTTAACTGCCTAATTTTTCTAATGGCATAAGCAACAGAACTGTGTTTACCGGCCAATGCCGATATATGAGGATTCCATTGAAGTTTTAAGTCAAGGGTAATGCCTAAAAAGACTGTATAATCAACCAAATCTAATTGATCACCGTTTATTCTAATGTCGGTTGGTTCATTTCTGACATTTGGTAATATAAATTTAATACATTTTGTTTTCTTAGCGTTAAGATGTAAATTATTAATAGTAAACCAATGGAGTACCTCTGAAAGAGCTTTATTTACATTTTCATAATTAGTCCTACACCTAGTCACATTAAAAATGAGTGAAGTATCATCTCCAAATAATACAATTTCACAGAAGTTCTCTACAAAGAATGGCAAGTAATTATTATAATTCAAGAATAGAAAAGGACCAAGAATCGACTCTTGTGGAACTCCCATTTTTACATGAGAACCAGATGATTTAGTACCATTTATATCGACAGTTTGAGTTCTAGAGCTGAGATATGACTGTATTAAATTTAGTGACCGTAATAATGTAGCTTCAACACCAGAGTCTGGTGCTCAACGCAATCGAAAGCCTTGGACAAGTCGCAAAAAACTCCAAGAGCATTTTGAGACTTCTCCCAGGCATCAAATATATGTTTTATTAGAGTAACGCCTGCATCAGTAGTAGAACGACCCTTAGTAAAACCATATTGCTTACTATGTAAAAGGTTGTTTGTGTTAAAATATGACATCAACTCTTCGAGTATAATTTTTTCATAAATTTTACTTCATCTCAGCCAAAAGACGTCCACTGCTGGACAAAGGCCTCCCCCAAATAATCATGGGGGGTATTTGCCGTAATCGCCACGCTTGGCAGGCGGGTTGGCGATTTTACTTACCGCTGGTAATTTGGAAATGGGCCGATAGTTACAGGGGTCTTCATTGTTTCCTGATTTGAATAAAGGTATAACTTTATTAGTCTTCATAAGATCAGGAACATACATTGTAACATTACGTCATACGATCATGTATCGTGCGCAGGCGCACTCTGTGTATCGCGTCAGCGCATTCCTGTGTGCCTCTAGCGCGCCAACTTAGAAGTTTTAGTTTGATATGACTGTAGTTGGAATTGTTATTTTTAAATGTTTCCTGTTAATATAACAACACTAGTCTACTGTAATCAATCATACATAGTAATCATTCTCATTACAGCTCAGTATATATACGGTCGAATTGAGAAACCTTCTCCTTTTATGAAGTCGGTTAAAAATACTAAAAGTTAATTTACCAATTTTAAAGGATAAACTTGTGGTGTTTGAGAAGAGCTTATTTTATCTATCAGCACGAAGATGCTGTTCATCTACAAAGACTTGAGCCCTGAGATATAGGCTAATAATAATTAACAAAAATAAAATGTTAAGAAAGTATGTAATGATTTGGTATTTTGAAATTTCGTAAGCTACAAGCAAATATACTACGTCTTCAAAATATCGGTCGTAAAGACTCCATCATCTGACGAGTTGGAGCTCGTGGCCCAGTGTTTGCTCAGCACACACCTAAAGCAAACAGGCGACCAGGACGTACGCCTCTTTTCAATACAATTCTAGGAACTGCATAGTATACTACTACTGTATACATATACTACACATACCACATATAACTTATACTAATTTCATACAGTGGTTAAACTTTTTATATAGTGGTGGCTTCGAGGTACTTATATGCGTCAAGATTCGAGAGTGCTTATGCGGAAACACGGAAATTAGGAGCTCCATGGCGCAGTGGTTCACGCGCTGGGTCTGCGATAGCTGAAGTTAAGCAACTTTAGCAAAGGCCAGTCATCGGATGGGTGACCAAAAATTTAGTAGGCACGTAAAGCCGTTGGTTGCAGCTTTATTAGCTGTCCTTAAAACTCACCAATCTGCACTGGGCTCGCGTAGTATGAGTTATGGCCCGTTTTTCCTGTGATGTTCCTTTCATAAGAAAAGGCTCGCGTCCCAACAATGGCGACATAAAATTAGCTAGTAATAGTGAAACCCCTGATAGGGTGCATAATTGATTTCGAAGTTAAGTAATACCGCGTTAATCTAAGCTTTAAAACTGACCTATCTCTCATAGTTTTGGATTTCCTTGTAATAACTAATGACCCATTTATATTACTCACTCCGTATAAACCAGTTTCAACAAATCTGTCATGAAATAGCACTGAAAGAAGGTATAAAAAAAAGTTGTACTGAGTATCATGGCCGGGAAAACGAACAGCCAGAATTTTCAGTTTATTTGTTTACGAAATTCATGTTTTTCCGTAAATTCAGGAATACATGTGTTACGCAAGGCGTCTCTATGCAAACCCATGATATAGCATCGCCCTTAATTACACAATCATACGGATATTGAACATTGACCGCACGTGGAGCTGACGCAGCAACGAGCTTCGGGTTCGTCGCCGCCGCCGCGCCGCTGCGATTCCACGGACATGGAAAACGTATTATTGAACCTTGCACCGGTTGAGTGTCACCTAACTTTAATTAATATTTATTTTAAGTAATAATTTGTAATCTTTATTAAATTGTAACAACAAAATAATTATTTTTTTTGAGACTTTGGTTGCGACCACGTTTAATTGGTCGCACCATGCTACACACGACTTCAAAATTCATACTGACACCCCCCACCAACCTTACGGTTATAAAGTTAGGTGTCAGACATCCTTGCGCAAGCACAAGGGACCCTCTGCGTCAGGTCATAACGCCAGAAACGCATTCTTCATCCGGTACTTTAAGGTTAGTGTCTCGAGCTTGTTGCCTCGTGGACACGTATAGTCCACTACCTAATATCCAGATAGGTTACCGGAGCTGTAAGCTCGCTCACTTCTCGTTGCACTAAGAGTACAACTCGCAGATTTCACTGTTTAATTGGCGCAGTCGGTCCGGGTTGTCCAGAAGATTTCCGTAAACTCTAACCCCCTACAAATAAACAAAGAATAAGGTCCAAATAGTTATTCCGTGTTTTGTCTCTTTTACTCTAATTTGTAATGACGTTTACATGACATGAACAAAACACGGAATAACTATTCGGACCTTATTCTTTGTTTATTTGTAAGGCGGTAAGCCGCCCGATTGGCTATCGCGCCGCGCCGCATCACGGGTATCGCAATCTAAGTGCTCCTGCCGAGGTGAATCCAGAAATTGATTTTTCAAACCGAATCAATGTTGTAAGTACCTTGAATCTTGCAAGTATTTACTATCCTATAACTTTACTCCTCCAATAACTTTTATCCTTTATACTTTATCCTATAATTTTCTGTGTTCTTTATAAGTATATTTTAAATTACAGATACAAATACAAATACCAACATGAAAATGCACCCAATTTGAAATAACTCGCTTAAAGAACAAAATACATTTTCTTTTTTTTTTCTATACAACGCACTCTACATGCTGTGGCCTAGAAGTGGCGCAAGGACTCTAACGAATACGGTGAAATTCAATCGGTCGGCTGTGGGCCCAATTAAGCTGTGCCGCAGCATAGGGCGACCCATAGAAGGTAAGCTTCATAAAAACGCGCTTGAGGAATCTCGGAACAGCTCAGAACAGACCCATTCCCACCTGATAAGTGGAAATGGAGTCCAGACGCACTGTAGGAAATAGGCGGAAAAAAGTCTAATTTTGAAGTAGTTTATTTTACGATAAGTTTATATTTTTTTTATAAAATGGACACCTATAACAACGTAACACAACATGAACAAAACATTTAACTATTTTTGGGTGCTGAATAAATTCTACATAAAGGAATACTAAACCAAACGGGCTAAATTTCAAACGGTTTTTTATATTATTTTGAACTCGGCATTCTCAAAAGTAATGAATATCTGAATTGATCTCTATATTTATTGTAGTCATACATTCTTTTGTGAATTTAAAAACAGTATTTTTACACAATTTAATTCAGTTTTGGTATTTAATTTTAATTACTAAAATTTGAAGAGTTTTTTTTTCTCTCATTTTAGGTCCATAGGTATCGATCGGCAAGCTGCTAACGGCTATTTTATACACATGTGTATAGGGACAACCCTCACAAACAAGTAGATACCTAATTCAGCTGCCACCATCTGCCCCCTGATGATTAATCCAACATTATCTAGCTTAGAACAAAAATTATAAAAAATCTTGAAACTGAATATTAGCTATGAAATCATTATCTAATGCTACGTTTGTCATCTTAATGAATAATTTATCATTTATTTAGTCCTTACATATCATTTATATCTAGCTATATAGGGTGGAAACTTTCAGCGGGGCAGTAAGGGGAAGTACCTTATCCGTTGCAGCTACACGAAAATGGTCTTAGGAGACTATCCATAATTTTTTATGGAATTTTGATCCCCATTCAAAGATTTTCAAAAAAATGTACAGTTAGCAAGAAAATAGCCATTTTACACAAAAACATTTTTTGATGCCAATCGATCCTGTTTATATTACTGATCAAAAACTTCTATGGGAGCAACCATCGCTGGAGTACTCAAAAAGTCACAAATTGCAAAAAAACTTTTCCCGTACATTTTGTATGAAAATTTTTCGCAAAAGCTTTTTTAGTGACGGTTGACATCTTTTTGTTGACTGAATAAAAAGATAAGTTTAAAAACAATTCAAATTTGGAACAAAATGAAATTGAATTTTTCATCCAAATGGCGGTCACTTCGTGCACTTGATATCGTAGTAGGGCAAGAAACAGCAAGATTTTAAATAAGAATAACATCATCAAGTTATGTTAGTTAATAATAAAAAAATAATAATACGCCTTCTTTTTGATATCTGTAAAATTCTACGTGATCATTTGTCTTTTATTTTATTTTTTGTATTTCAGTTACACAAATTCTTTACAAAATGTAAGGGAAAAGTTTTTTGCAATTTGTGACTTTTTGAGTACTCCAACGATGGTTGGTCACATAGAAGTTTTTAATCAGTATTTGAAACAGGATCGATTGGCATCAAAAAATGTTTTTGTGTAAAATGGCTATTTTCTTGCTAACTGTAATTTTTTTTGAAAATCTTTGAATGGGGATCAAAATTCCATTAAAAATTATGGATAGTCTCCTAAGACCATTTTCGTGTAGCTGCAACGGATAAGGTACTTCCCCTTACTGCCCCGCTGAAAGTTTGGGGTTAAAGAATATTTATTTCTTATTAAAAACCATACAGTCACTTACATAAGAAATTATTAATATAATGTAGGTAGGTCTAACTGTCCAGCAGTTCGTAGATATATTGGGTTTGGGAATCGTCTCTCAAGCAGGTTCGATTCAATTTGTGTACTTACATGGAACGGTGAACCGTATCATACAAAAACACTGCCATAGTAAGAGCATTGCGATGTTACTAATGTATCCATTTGGTTAGTGGCGCATGCGTAAGCAGGCGCGTGGCTAGCGACTAGCGAGCGACTGACTACTGGCCGGCGGCGCCGGCGCTGGCGGGCGGCGGGCGCAGGTAGGATACGCGCAGCTGTCGGTCGACTAAGCTTGAGAGGCTATTCCCGCAAAAGCGCGTACATGCAATTTTCGGACAAAATATTAATTCATTATAGACTTAATGAGAATGTACCCTGAAAAATGTGCCTTTTAAGTCTACATTTAAAAATATTTATGGAGTTTGAATTTTTTATAGAATCTGGCAACTTATTAAATAGAAGTGCTCCTTCAGAGGATATAACCTTCTGACCGTATTTTGTTCTTGATTTTGGCACTAGGAAGAATTTTTTCGGTCTTCTTTGGCTATATTTTGGAGTTTCATTATTTGTATTAAATTTAATTTTTGAATGAATTTTATTATGCAGTATTTTATAGACAAGTATTAGGGTTTGGAAAATGTATAATTGGGTAATGTTCATTAATTTTGTTTCCTTGTAAACTGTTTCAGTACTGGTTCGGAAGTTATAATTAAATAAAGATTTAATGATTTTATTTTGTAATATTTGTAGTTCTTTTAATTTTGTTTTTGATGTTGTTCCCCATAATTCGATTAGATAAGTAAGATGAGATTTCACAAATGAATTGTAAAGCATAAATCGAACTTTTCGAGGAAAACAGCCAACATTGTTCCGTATACATCCAAGAAATGAGACAAGTTTTGCCTTTATGTAGTCAACTTGTGAAGTCCACATTAGGTGGCTGTCAATTCTTAGGCCGAGATACTTTTCTTCTTTTTTTTCAAATATGGTTATTCCATCTATAGTTAATTTATTGTGATTCATTATTTTTTTATTTTTAGGTTTAAAAATACAATAACAAGTTTTTGCAGTGTTTATTGTAAGTAAATTATATTGAAACCAATTGAATATAGTGTTTAGATCTTCCTGTGCCTGACTTATAATTACATCTATGGAATTACCAAAATAAAACAAACATGTGTCATCTGCATACAGAGTTAGTTTACCATGTAGGTTGACTTCACATATATTGTTGATGTATATCAAGAAAAGCAACGGCCCAAGAATCGAGCCCTGTGGAACACCACACATAATTGGTTTTACCTTACTTTGACTATCATTAATCTTTGTAATTTGGCATCTGTCACTGAGATAAGACTTGAGCATTTGTAGAGCTGTACCAGTTATGCCAGTTTTTTCAAGTTTATCGATTAATAGCTTATGGCTGATAGTGTCGAAAGCTTTTTTGAGGTCGATAAATATTCCCAAGACTATCATTTTATTATCTATACTAGTCTTTATTTCAGTAATTAAATCGCAAGTGGCTGCTAATGTGTTTGAGTGAGGTCTGAAGCCGTATTGACATTCGGAAAAGAACTTGATAGAGTAAAGGTGTTCGTCTATACGGGAATAAATAACTTTTTCTAATATTTTTGATATTACGGGCAGTACCGAGATTGGGCGATAATTATTTGGATCATTTGTAGGGCCTGACTTATGAATTGGATTAACTTTCGCTAGTTTTAAGGAAGCAGGAAAACTACCTTCTGATAGGAGTACATTAAAGCAGTTCGCGAAATTTTGAGCCATTAGATTGCCAAAACATTTAATGTGTTTGGTACTAACGCCGTCTATACCGGAGCTTGAATTTATGTCAAGGCAATGGCCTTGACATAAATTCAAGATACATAAACTCATAAGATTATTAATGAATAATCTTTATAACTTCGTCTTTATTACAGGGTGTAAATGTGTCGAGTGTTTTATCAGGATTATAGGATGACATTGCATAAACAGAACTTTGATGAAATTTTAATGGTATTTCGTTTGCAAGTTTCAGACCTACCGAGGAGAAGAAGTCATTAAAAACCTCGCATATTAGTCCCGGGTCAGTGATTATACCGGTTGGTGTTTTTAACTTTGGAGGAGCACGACTAGTTTTAGTTTTGTTATTCGATAAAGTGTTAATCAAGGACCACAGTTTTTTTGGGTTATTCTCAACGCTCTTGAACTTGTCAAGGTAGAAATTTTCTTTACTTTTTTTAATGATCCGTCGTGCTTCTTTACGCAGTGTATTGAATTCTTCTTGTTTGTGTGAATTGTCTGGTTCCTTCTTAATTTCATTCCATAGTTCATTCTTTTGATTTATAGTTCTAATAATTTCTTTATTAATCCAATCCTTTCGTGGTAGATTCTCTATTTTACTTTTGACTTGCTTGCATTGTGTAATAGAATTTAGTAAATATTTTTCTAGATTATGGTAGTTATTCGATTCAAAATTTTCACTTTGGATACAATTTAGTAGTTTTTCATAGTTTGTGGAGATATATTGTGCCTTTTTTAGTTTAGGAGGTTTGTGTTTTTTTATTTCGACGTAAATCTGCTTATGATCAGATAGACTGGAATCCACTGTTGCTAGGTGAAAGTTCGTGTTTGGTAAATTGGTCAGGACGTGGTCAATTAAGCTATTGGTTGTAGCTGTTTCTCTTGTGCAAAATTGCTTAGTAGTACGGTTTAAAACTTGGTATCCGGATTCTTGTAGTAGTGCTTTATAGCGTTTCGTTTTATTATCAGCTTTATTTAACAAGTCAGTGTTAAAATCGCCAAAGACTAGACTTCTTTTGTGATCCTGTAGCTGCTGACCAAAGACATCCAAGAAATCCGAAAAGTTTGTGTTGCCAGGGTTGTAAACCAGTCCCACGTCCAAGTTATATTTGTCAAGGTGAACCCATAGGTAATTATTTCCTCCTATATATGCTTCGTAACGACAGTTATGGTTCAGACTGTCATGCACATAGATTGAAATTCCTCCACCTTTTTTGTTGTTCCTGATGTTATAATAGTGTGTATAGTTTACCAGTTCAAATTTTTTTGTTTCTTCTTGTGTTGTAATCCATGTTTCAGCGAGAAGTATGACATGAGTATAAGTTTCCACCCTGTATAGCTAATATTCAGTACACTCAGTACTACCCCGTTAACCGTATTTAAGATAATTATTAAATCGCATGTGAGGTAGTTAGTAAAGTCTCATTACGGAAGAATGTACAAGAATATTACGAAAATATAAGCATTAGATCACTTATCGAATCAATTAACAAAAATTTTCCGCACGCTCATACAACGCAACCCACTGTGAGACGCGATGACAACTGGTACAGCGTGAATACAACGCAGCAACAGTTACCTTTACTCTGCCGGCCCACAAGTTGTCTCTTTATGAAGGCAGGTTTGAAGGACCCCATATCATAGGAAGGTGGGAAAACGTGTGCTGGTAAACTATTTCACCTTCTGGAGGTGCAACAAAGACACGAGTCACTAAATTTATTTGTGCACGATTAAATATTGTTGTTGCGCTCGCTGTTGCGAGATTTTTAGGAGGTTGCCTACGTGTATACGTTGCTCGAGCGTGTTTATATGGAGCTTATCTTCTGTGGGGCTCCTTATTTTGTGGCCGTGCGGTGATCTGCTCGTACAAATGTGACCCAACCAGGCGGCCCTGCGGTCAATGCTCATTCAGTCTTAGTTACGGCTGAATTGGTTGATTCCAGCTTTTGTGCCCTATATGTATACTTTGCCAGCATTGCTTCGTTGGCCAATAACTTAAGTAGACATCTATATATTAATACGTGAAGCACAACTTTGTACCCCTTTTTTACGAAAATTGCGCAGACGGAGGAGTATGAAATTTCGCACATTTATAGTTAGTGTAGAGAAGGTTATCCGAATTTTTTTTTAATTATGCATAAAAATACATTACATCAATAAAACAAACATTACACACACTACCAAGTATTTGACACACACTCATACGTATTTGACACACGCGCATATATACTCTTTTCAAAAGTTTCAAAAATGGAAGAGGAGCGGCCGAAATCTGTCAATGCCAATCCAAACTCACATTCTATTTTTTTAATTTTTAATTGCTTAGGATACAATCCGTGCAGCCTTAATAAAATTACGGTCGAATTTCGACCACTGGGCGACCACTAGTATTGATAGATATAGAAATAGTAGAATGATAGATGTAGAAATAGAAAAATGATAATTATAATAATAATAATGAGAATAATATATAAACTAATATTTATAAAATTTTATAAAATACAGTGAAAAAATTAAACGCTCACTCGACCCAGCCAGGAATCGAACCTGGGTCTTCCGCAATCCGGGCGGCTGCACTGACCGCTATGCTACTGGGAAGGCTGACGTAAGCGCTGAATTTTGTCACTGCTTTTTAAATTTTTGAGTGCTAATAGCGGCACAGTGCGCCATCTATGCAACGGTCATTACAACGGATGGCTATGCAGATTCATCTTTGCAGATGAAATACCACGATAACACAACGCTATAGTAAATTTTTACTTTTTATTTTCAATGCTAATTGCTGCACTGAAGCTAAATTAAATATTTATAAAATACAGTGAAAAAATTAAACGCCCACCCGACCCAGCCAGGAATCGAACCTGGGTCTTCCGCAATCCGGGCATTCCGCATTCAGTACAGCAATTAGCACTTGAAAATAAAAAGTAAAAATGTATCTATCTAATACTCAGAGCATTAAACCAATATCTATAATGAATACCTTTAAACGAGCAATTCTTAATGATCTGAATCTCGGAAACGGCTATAACTATTTTCATAAAATTTAGTATGCAGGAGGTTTCGGGGGCGATAAATCGATCTAGCTAGGTTTCATTTTTACTGATAATAATATGAGAATAATGTGATTATTGTTAAATGTAGTGTTTAAGCATCATGTGTTATTACTTTTATATAACTTTTTATTATCAATCTATAAGTAGTTGTGTACATTTATGTTGACCTTGAATATTTATGTACAGATTAAAATAAAATAAAACGAATTAAAATAAATATAGATGGATAGATAAATAGATAGATTGTTATCTGTTTATTTAACAAAAATAAGAGCTTAGAGAACATTATAAGCACACCAAAAACCATTGAGATTTCTCTGGTGTGTTATGGGAGCTATAATATATCACTAATTGCATACTTAGGCACTCATACTAATATTAATAAATTTTATATTATGTAGTTACACTATGTTGCTCTGGGAAGTGAGATGAATGTATGTAAAATGTAACTTACCGTTCATGTCATAACAGCTGACTAAGAGACTAGGGATCCAAATTCGCATATTACCGGCTATATATATATATTCGGCTATCTACTTATCACTGATTTTATATATTCCACCTCGGAGTTTAACCGCGTCTGTGGTCTAGTGGCTAAGATCACCGGTTTAAACCCAGAGGTCGCGGGTTCGATTCCCAGCGGGGGTACATGTTTGTGTACTCGGTTTGGTTGGTGGTAGGGCTTGTTTGTCCGCCTGGCTAGCTACCACCATCTTATCTAAATATGTCGCCATAACATCAATGTTTGTAGCATTGTTGTGTTCCGGCAGCTAGAGATAAGATAGCCAGTGCCTCACTGGTCGAGAATCCCGGGTGAAGTGCGCTTCCATCATTGGCCTCATCATCACTTTACATCAGGTGAGATCAAGGCACTGTGCTTAGCCGTTAATATAAATAAAATAAAAGTCATACTTTTATAAAGCTAAATGTGGCGTCGAGGGCACTAGCGGCGAAATTATTCAAAATTGGTGATTTTTGATGCTTTGTCTACCCTTCTGGGGGAGATGTACCTGAGAGTTTGTATGTATGTATGTATGTATTATACTCGTACTACATTCATATTAAAAAAAGTTACCAAAAAACAAACACAAACACGATAGATAGAATATATAATCGTTATTGAGATACTGTGCAAGAAAGAACTTTTGGAACATGGTATTGTCGACCCCGAGAAAAATGTTATCACAAATATTTGAGTATCCGTTTAATTTTCAGTCGATAGCTTAAAACCAGCTGTCCTCAGGTCTTTATATGCTCCTGAAGGAGAATTTTTTTCATTATGGGTGAGCACTTGGCTAGTTGGCCATCAACTCACTTGATGTTAAGTGATGATAAGGTCGAAGTTGGAATCACAGGAGATCGGGCAAATGACTGTCTTCTTACGACAATAACCGGGGGACTAACGACTTAACTTCCGAAGCACTGATAATCACCAGATATTTTGGTCACCCATCCGGTGACCCATCTAACGGATATGGCTTAACATCCTAGATCGCAAAAAGCGTAAGCCACTGCGCCACATTCTTAGAATGGTTTCTTTGAGCCCTTAGAGGGCTCTTTTTTGTCTATGTATAAACTGAAAATCTTTTAAGTAGTTAGGTATTTGTGGTAACTTTTACTTCCGTAACCGCTGCGCCTTCGGTCTGTCATCATCAAATTTTTTTTTTTTTTTTTTTTTTTATTGGTTATAGGCAGGCATTTGACTACACCTCACCTGATGTTAAGTGACGGTGCGGTCGAGGATGGAACATGCCTGCCTAGAAATAGCCTATTCACTCTAGCCTTGAAGAGGTCCAGATTATACCTTTCAGGGAACACATTCGCAGGCAGCGCGTTCCATTCCCTAGCTGTACGCACTAAGAAAGTTGAACCGAATCGGCTCGTGCGACAAGGTGGCATATCTACAACATAGGGATGGAACTCGCGCCTCGTGCTCCGATAGCGGAAAGTGGATGGTGGGATTAGGTCGTGCAACTCCTTCGCGCACTCCCCGAAATGAATCCTGTAGAAGACCGACAGACGAAATCATCACCAGCTCATTATATGTTCCCACTGCTGGGTCACGAGCCTTCCCTACGGATGGGTAGGGAGGGCGGGCCTTAAACCACCACGCGGGCCCAGTGCGGATTGATGCCCCTCGGACTATATATATCCTTTGAAATCACCAGGGTTTGAGTAACTAAAGTTTCTTGCTGCCCATAAATGCGGTTACATTGTAAAAGCCATAGGCTGTCAACATCATGTTCTTTCGTAAGAAAGAGATTGAGAGGTGAGAGGTTTTTTTTATATTGCTACTATAAAGTAACAATATAAAAAAACTTTTTTATATGTTACTTTATAAAAGGTTTTTAAAAGGTTTTTTCCCCTCATATCTTAATAGATATGAGGGTTCTTTTAGAAAAAACCGTTCACTTTCTGCCTAGACCTATGGTTGACTGGTAGAGACTGCCTTTAATATTAAAGGTTCTTTCTTGCAGGAAAAGCCTTTTACATTATTCAGCCTAGCCTTTTGGTTGTCTGGTAGACACTGCAATTTGGCATTAAAGGTTCTAATGTTCTATCTTAAAGGAAAAAGTCCTTTCACATTATACTGCCTAGAGACCAAAAGATTCGATGGGGCGCCGTTAAAGCTGGATCAACCTTAGCTCCCTCAAAGGGGAGAACGGGAACCGGATGAAGTGGCCCGCAAATAACGCGGGTGGATCGTCCGTTTGACTGACGATGTCCCCACAAGAAATAATAATACTGCCTAGCCCTTTGGTTATCTGGTAGTGACTGCAATTTGGCATTAAAGGTTCTAAAGAAATAGTAGATTTTACAACAAGAGCATAAAACGAGCCATTTTCCCCGATTCGTGACCTTCATTTAATTGTTATATTTTTATGAGATTTAAGTTATATCTTAATTTAATTACGATATAATTATGTATTACTATCTAAATACAAATTTACGATTAAATACGGGCGTGCATTTGCGTAAAAAAATATAACGCAAATATTTATAATAACTTGGCATTACGGCTCCTGATCATTGTCGAACGTCACATAGTTGAAAATTAAAAAAATATATTAAAAAATTGTGTGGCGGGAAGCCTTAGAGCATTAAAGTTGGTTTAATGCTCTAAGCGGTAAGCTAATTATTCGTCAAACAAAACTAGAAACTAGCTTTTGTTGTGTTGCGGTTTGTTTTATTTCCTTGCAATCGAAGTGAAAAGCAAAGTTTAAAACTCGAGTATAAAATCCATTTTACCCTCAACGTGACGTCTTGGGTAAAATGGCTCGTTTTATGCACTTGTACAATCTACAATTTCATCCCCCTATCTCGGAAAGAGTATTTTTCTTCGATATCCGAGTGCAAAACCCGTTTTTATCCGCTAGGCTAGAAGATAAAGTAAATTGAATTTAGAACATCGTGTGCGCTAAGTTTGTGAATTCAAAACATCATTAAACCTATTTACTTCTACCTCCATGCTTTGATTATATACCTGTCTAGATAGAGCCTGGCCGTCAGAAAACGTACAAAAATTAACGGGCCAGTATTGGCTTGACGCGCTCCTCCGGCGGTCAGTGTCATTTGTGCTGTCAAGCAGTGATAAACTCTCGCTTTTTGGTGAATTTGTTTGCAAAATGACCGTTTGCTCAATGAAATTTTGGCGAAACTACAAAGAAAAGATTTTTTCGAAAAGGAAAGTCACGTTCCTTCTCTACTTATAGATAAATTTTAATGATAATTATAATTTTAACAATAATCGATTTCATTACGTAAGCAAGGCGGCCATGTTGCTAGTATCGGAATGTAGAATTCCCAATCCTATTATTGGTGGCAGAATATAAAAATATAATACTGTAATATTTTATAATATTGTACACTTAATATTAACTGTTATTGTGGTATGGTATCGATATTCGAAATTAGTAAAATAATAATTTTGTTTGAATTTAATGTACGTAAGTATTTATGTAAGAAGGTATATATGTGGGCTTGGATTTAGAGTATTTATGCGCGAATGTGTATAAAACGAGGTGGCTACGTTATTGTAAAAGAATCAGAGATTCTATATTAATTTTGTGAGGAAACATACAGTTTTCTAGTCTTGTAAAAAAATATTTTTGAATAATCAGAATACATACGATTTGGACGTATTGACATTTGTAGATTACATAGATGAGACAATTCTTCGTTCAAAAACTTGTCAAAAATTTAAAACAGTTGAAATCATGTAGAAATAATTTTGATATTTTGTGCATTTAAGCGGAAAAGTGCTTTTTGACTATTTTATGACGAATTTACTATTGTAATGTAATGCAATTTTGTTGGCTGTAGGGTGACCTACTTCCAATCCCAGGTACCAGCTGATCATGAATGCGGTCTTCTACATCAAGTGTACCTAATAAGGCTGGTGGTGGAAAAATATTTATAAAATATTATGAAATTAGAGAACATGGAAAATGATGTAACGTCAAAACGAAAGTTATTTAAAAAATAAATACAAAGAGAAGGCCATTAATTGTTTTGCTCATAATTAAAAAAAACTAATTTTATAAAACGATTTTGATTATTAAATGTAAATCATCCTGCCTGTCGTTCCTCTTTCATCCCTATTATATATACTATACAAAGATATCACAAGCACGCAGGCTTCTATTAACGCATAATTTTATTGTACTCGCTCTCGCTTTCAATCATCCATCAATTCTAAACACACCAGCTACTTTGATGCGTTATACCTACAAATACCTGATTTAAAAGTTATGTTATGTTATGAATTATGATGAATAATTTGCTGAGTTGAGTTGGTACATACTTTCCTAGTAGTTGTCGGTAACAATTACCAACTCCAAACACCGTAAACACAAATAAAATCTATCAACGAAGCCATTTTAAAACTACTATTTTCATTTTAAAATTGTATTGTGGCATTAGTTGTTCTGTGATTGTGCATAAATATTTTTTCCCTACTTTATCGGGAATTACGTATTCACTGGCAACCTTTCGCGCACACTCACGCCCGTTCAGCGCTAGTGTCATACGCGGCTGTCACGCACACTTCGATACAAAAACCGGCCGCTTTGAGCGAAGCGTTTGTACCGCGACGCTCCGTCTAGACATGTATATAATCAAAGCCTCCATGGTTTATAATACAACCTTTTTTGGTTTGTTAAAAACTCAGACACGGAACCTTCTTGGTGTACTTTTTTTAATTTGCTTTGCGCGCGCCATTTTCTTTTCACGTCATATTGTAGGGTGACATGCCAGAGACATGTCAGAGTACAAAGCACAAACAAAGGCACTCGCTGTGCTCGAGACAATGTTGTCGTCGTCTGAATAAAATCAAGATGCTCTTGTATATCTACAAATTTTAAATATTCATAACTGACAAAGACGCTTCTGGGTGCATCCCATGTGGAAAAAAAGTTACAAACTCTTGGGGCATACGTTGTTATGAAAGAACTAAATAGATACCCTGATAGGTTTAAAACATTTTATAGAATGATGAAAGAAACTTATTTTATTATAGTAGAAAAATTGAGACCTCATTTACGTAAACAGTGAACCAGATTTAGGGAACCAGTAAGCCCAGAAGAACGATTGCTTGTAACGCTATGATATTATAAGCTAATATAATCATAAAGACACGGTCTTTCTTGAATTAATTGATTATTCATTAATTAATTGATTTAATTATTTTTTTAATTGATTATTAAAGTTTATACTTTATATCAAATTCTAAATCGTCCTTCATTTTAACTGACAAGTCACTTCAAGTTTGATGTTGCGCGTCACTTGATTGTGTCACTAGTAGCACGCTGAGTAGCATGTCAGATCGTATCGCGCTACGCCACGCGAATGGGCGCTAGCCCGGTTTTAAACAAGAAACTTAAAAATAAGTGAAAACCTAAAATGAGTGATTTGACTGAAACTGTTAATAATGCGCAAATGAGCTTTCTCCCTCAACAATCACGCGAGAAGTATTTGAAACAGTACGATAGATATGTTTAACACGTGGCGACTAGCTAAAGGAGCCAAAACTTTCTCAGAAAACGTTTTGCTGGCATATTTTATTGAACTATCCGAGACCAAGAAATCAAGCATTCTATGGAGTACGTATTTTTTTGCTAAAAGCAACAATAAAGAAGAAAAAAGACATACCTATCAACACCTATCCTAAATTAGTAGCATTATTAAAAAGAGCCTCATCTGCTCATCAACTAAAAAAATCGAACGTTTTCACAGCATCTGAAATTGAAAAGTTTCAAAACGAAGCACCTTATTCCGTATATTTGGCGGCAAAAGTAAGTCAGTTGCACATTCAGTATCTACTTAAGTATATTAATCAACTACTTAAGGCCCCTATTACATTTTGATTATGATTTTTGCGTAAAATGGCAATTTTTGGCGTTCTCGATCTCAGAAACGAAAATATATTAACAATTTTGACTTATTGAATAGTGTAGAATAACTATTGGCATAGTTCGTAGCGGCCTCGCTTTTTGTAAATTTTGCTTAACTTTTTAATGAAACCCAAAATAGCAGAGAAAGATTTTCATAAAATGTGCGAAGGCACTTTTTTGAGCTCCTAGATTGAACTACTGTTCTAAACAAATGAAATAAAAAAAATAGAATGTTATCTGTTATATAGTCGAATAGTTCGTAGTGGCCTCGGAATTTTTGGATATCATTGATTTTACATAGAAAAAAAATCTTATTCTAAACCAAAAAACTTCGAAAATCGCTTTAAGATCGCTGTGAATTTCTCCTATCTACGATAATTATTGAGCAAAATTTATACCAGAATAATCGTTACTTCATGAGGAATAAATATTTTATAATTAATTTATTATCCTATTTCGATAAAAACGATAAATACAACTGCAAAATTACTACAAAATGATATGTGCCGGCCGCCGAACTCAGCTTTTTCTCGCAGAGTGGAAATTTGAAATACTAAGCATAAATTTATTATCCTATTTCGATAAAAACGATAAATACAACTGGAAAATTACTACAAAATGCGAAAATGGGCATTTTACGCAAAAATCACTGTTGAGATGTAATAGGCCTCTTAACATAATCTAATACGTACTTAGTAGATGTTGATAGGCATAATTATGCATGCATATCAATTTTATTAATTTATCATCATCTTTACTTTACAGGTTGTTCTTATTATTGGTATACGGAGCATGTCGAACTAATGAACTAATACAACTTAATGTCAAAAACATTGAGAAACATTCAGATGAGTTACTATTAATTAATTTACATAATACAAAGACAAAAAGACACCACAACTTCGTTATTCGCAAGGAATACGCAACAATTGTTGAGAACTATCAAGCCTTACGCCCGCTTAACACTCCAATCAATAGATTTTTTCTACAATATCGCAACGGAAAGTGTGTCAGACAGCCTATGGGTGCTAATAAAACTAGCAGTATCCCACGAGAAATAGCAACATTTCTTGAACTTCCAGAACCCCTGTGTACAACAGGGGTTCTGGAAGTTCAAGAAATGTGTCACTGTTCATTGTTTCACACGGGTCATTGTTTTCGACGAACTTTAGCCAAACATTTGGCCGATTCAGAAGCTGATCTCCTGTCCCTTAAGCGCCATGGAGGCTGGAAGTCCAAAGCGGTCGTAGAGGGATACATAGAGGATTTCATCCAAAATAAGTTTAAAATATGTAAAGGGATCGTAGGAGCCATTACGCTGAAAGAGCCTCAGTCAGATTCTTGGACTGGCCCTTCTACATCAAAAATGAGCCGTTACGAAACACCTAACCATCGCCCTCTCTCGCCAACATTGACGCCAAGGGAATCCGATGAATCGGTACAACTATTAAGTATGACAAATAACTATCGGCAAACTTACTGAAAAATAGTACACAAGTCACTAACACCAACATTACAGTTACCTAACAATAATATTACACTGAACTTAATAGGCCTATTATATTTTGACCGTGATTTTTGCATAAAAGGCCCAACTTCGGTGTTCTTGTTCAGAGAAACTGAAACCCTTACACAATTTTGACTTATTGTATTGTGGAGAATAGTTATTAGTATAATTCGTAGCAGTCTCGCTTTCTGCAATTTTCCCTTATCTATTTATATATAGCCAAAATTCCGAAGCTAGTTTTCAATTAAAAACGTTGCGGCAATTTTCAAGCTCATGGATTGAACTACTTTAATAAAAGCAAACGAAATGAAAAATATACAGGGTTCTCATACATAAAATAACCATAATATAAACAATTTCAATTATCTCGAAAACTATTAGTTTTCAGCTGGGGGTTACATTTGTCACATTTTAGGCCGCCTATCACCTCCTGCAAAGAAGTTGTCGAGTTCTCAGTAACCCTGTATAATTATATCTCTTAAATAGTGGTTAAGTTCGTAGCGGCCTCGGAATTTCGAAATATGAATGGAATTTCTACAAAAAAAAATCCCATTTAAAGCCATAAAACGTTCAGAATTCAAAGCCATAAAACGTTCAGAATGTATTTCTTATTTTATAGGATCTCAAATTATACACTTTTTTTGAACGATAAAAATTATTAAACTTCAAATAAATGTAATTACAACTGCACAAAATGCTACTTTTGCGATGCGTCGGCCGCTCGTAGTACTGAGAAAGCGCGAGCCCGCGCATTTTGTGATAGGGCTCTTAAGTAACTGTAGCAACGTTACTTTAAAATTTTCTTAATTATACCTAACTAAGTATTATTTGTTATCTTTTGCATTTAGTCATTTCCTCGCTGAGGTGGGATGAAAAGTTACGTGTTGCACTCGAGTGCAAAGATTTTTCACCTCGTGCTCTTTTGATTCCCTCTCTAACGCTCAGGATTCTAATTTTAGAATCCTTCGCATGCTCGGTCATCAAAATTGAGCACGCGGTTAAAAAGCAACTTTGCACTCTTGAATAACAAATAATTATTTCACCTCACTTGCTCGAAAAGGCTTACTTCCTCCTTCAAAATCTGATTGATTCTTAGAGCATTAAACCAACGATTGATCAGATGGAAACACTCGCTTCGCTCGTGGTTCAATCCTAGAATCCTTCGCTTGCTCGGGTTTCAATACAAGCACTCGCGCGAAACAAGAACTTTCCAGCCTTGCAAATAACTATTACATTATACCTAGCCTAGCCCTAGCCCTCTATGGTTTATTGTCATAGAAGGCCTTTTGGCGTAAAGTCCGTCTTTTGCATCATAATATTGTGCACTAAAACAACGGGGAGCTCTTTCTTGCAGCGGTTTCCGCTTTCGATTTTGCCAGTTAAGCAAAGGAGAAGATTTTTTTACTATGGGAGCTGGGCTTAAAATAAAAACTCAGTTATCAAGCAAATGATACATCAAAGGAGATTGCCACTTTTGTATGGGAAGTTGGGTCCCTGTGGAAAATTGTTGTGCCCTGATGATTTTTGCTTTATATTATAGTCAAAAAATAGTATATTCATAATTAAAAACAATTTTTCATATATTCACCCTGGTTCAAGAGATATCAATTTTTTTCTGTTAAAGAAATTGAGGTTATTAACTGACTTTGACATGATAGATACCACCTACAGCCCATCTATCTATTAAACATCACCAATTGGGGATTAAATTAAATATCTCTTATAGGTCCCACTTTATTTATTTATATTTACTTTATTTATAAATCATTTATTTAGATTATTATTCAAATCAGGCACACGATACCACAAAAGGGACCTGCTCCATGGCAATCTCTTTTAAGAAAAAAATATTAGGATTACGTTCAAAGTATTTTATTAATAAATAGACGCGCATTTTAATTTAATTCATTTACAAAAATATTTTTTTCTGGCAAGAATAGAAGTAATGTTGCAATAATAAAAAAGACATAGACGTGACTGCGTCAGTGCGTTTTGTTATTGATTCTTTTATTACTTAAATCACAATGTTATCACAGTTAAAATAATACATTTACCTTATAAGTAACGTAGTAAAATAAATAGACCATTAATTATCAACAAATCATAAATTCTATGAACATAACGCATCGAATCACAATGTGAAACGTCAAGCATGTCTTGTCGAAATAATGGTGGATTATTTACCGGTAAGTGTTCGTGAACGTGCATGAGTGTTGGCAAATGAAACAAAACAGTGCAACATCAGTTTTCAAATTCTCTTGAAGAAGTCAGCGTGGGGTCTTAGTAAAGTCCCACATCTTTACTGGAACTCAATAGGGTTGGGGGAGTATATCATCTTTCGCTAATCATCATTATTTAACATCATGCACCAACCACCACTCATCATTATTCACCACCGTTGAGCACGAAAAAAAATACTGAAGACATGGCTGTATGAGCTAGATCCATTTGCCTTTCATTAATCTAAATAAAATAAATAATACATGTCTTGTCACTGTCATGTCATGATGTCACGTCATCATAGTAATACAATTTAGCTTTAAATTCTTAGATGACTTTTGCTTTTCGAGGTTGAGTGCGTGATACAAGTTTTCATTCTTTCGGCCTTGTTGAAGTTCTATCGATTGATTTTGTGTGTGTTTTTGTCTGCTAATTGTTTGTGGTGTCTGTAGTGTGTAAATAGTAAGTATTTAGTGCTGATTTAGGTACAAATATGGATACCGACCTTCCGGATCCCGGAGGCGGTAGGATGTCATCCCCGGACGTATTTGATTCCCAACAAAATTCTACTGGCAACAAAAAACGTGCTCAAGACAACTCCGTTGTTTCAGTCCCGGCCAAAAAAACAAATATTGCCCAAGTTGTTGGGTCAGCCCAAACAACTTATACGATACCGGAATATATGAACAACAAAATCAGTTATTCTGATGATGATGTCGCTCCTTTTATTGTCCATGTAGCCAAAAAAGAAGAAATCGCGCAGGGAACTGTGTTTCGTGCTATACAGATAGGCAAATTCTTGCATACTAATAAAATTAAGAATATAATTACAGATGGAGTTAAGAAGGTAGGACGAAATCGCATCTCGGTAGAATTTAAGTCTGCTGCGGATGCTAACTCTTTTCTATGCCACCCGGCTTTAAATGACTGCAACTTTATTGTCAACATTCCCTCGTTTAATGTGTCCCGCATGGGCATTATTAGAGAAGTTCCTGTTGATTGGTCCATGGAGGAATTGATCCAAAATATACAAGTACCCCCAGGTTATGGAAAAGTATTTCGCGCCAGACGATTACATCGTAAATCTACCACAGCTGGTTCTGCCCCTACATGGATACCTACCCAAACAGTAGTGTTAACAGTTACGGGTAAAAAGTTGCCACAACATGTATACTGCTACTTTACTTCACTACCTGTAGAAATTTATCGTTTACCTGTCATTCAGTGTAACAACTGCTGCAGATTTGGTCATGTCAAGTCTCAGTGCCGATCTAAACCTCGCTGTTTTAAATGTGGAGACTTGCATGATGGCGAATCATGCCTAAGCCAAGCTCCTCCTAAGTGTGTCCTATGCTCTGGCGATCATTTAGCAACTTACTTTTCATGCCCAGAGCATGAAAGACAAAAATCTATCAAGCTGGTAATGTCACAAGAAAGTGTCTCATACATGGAAGCTTCGGCTAGGTTCTCTCCGATAAAAAAATCTTTCACCGATACTACACGTGGCTCGCCCCCACCATCAACTCAGACTCAGTCAAACACCTTTTCTAGAACCTCAACTACATCATACCATAAATCCATAGAAATTCCATACCGCCCCAGACTCCCTGCATCAAGCCACGGTTATGATAGGAACTCCCACTTTGAAATTATCCGTTCCCCAAGTTCCTCTCTTCCAAATGGCAGTGCCTATATAAACAATCCTTCGGCTCCACCGGAGCCTAACGATAATTTGCTGGAAATGCTATTTTTACAATTATCTACTTTAATTAATTTTATTCAACGTTTTAATGATATAGAGTTACCGTACAATATTAAACAAAAACTTACTGAGCTGTCTTCCTTTCACAATAAAATTCACTCCAATACTTCAGTGGAACTGTAGGAGTATTAAACATAAAAAGCTGAATTAATTTATCTCATTAATACTCATAAGCCTGTCGTTCTTGCCATCCAGGAGATGTGGCTTAGACCTGAGTCCATTTTTAGGATACCAGGATATGCTTGTCTCCGGGATGACAGGAGTGATGGTAAAGCTGGTACTGCAATTTTCATCTCTAGATGTTATAGTTTTTCACAGTTTACCTTCCCATCCAATGATCTTTTTAACTTGGTAGCTGTCCGTGTTATGGATATAACGTTCATATCATTGTATATCCCAAAACCCAGCTTATCTATTTTAACAAATTTATCTAATATTATTTCATCCCTACCCCAGCCACTTATTATTCTAGGTGATTTTAACCTACATAATGAAATTTAGGGTTCCCATTACTCTGAATCCCTTTCGTTTAATCTTTTAGACCTGTTAGACGATTTTAATCTGTGCATACTGAATGATGGCTCCCCAACACGTCGGGTAGCTCCTTCCCAGAATTTAAAGAGTGCAGTGGACTTAACACTTAGCTCTGCTAACTTAACTTCTAGTCTCACTTGGCAAATTCTGTCTAATAGTCATGGAAGTGATCATTACCCTATTCTTACCTTTTTACCTTCTCCTAGAAGAGAACCATCTCGAAATAAATCCCGACTCTCTTACCTAGTTTCACATGCGGATTGGGACAAATTTAAGACTAATACAGATGACAAAATTCAAAACCTTCCCACATTAACCTCTGATAATGTACATGCACAATATAATTTCTTCAAAAACGCGATCCTGGCATCTGCTGATGAATCTATACCTAAAAAAAAGCAACCTCCTAAAAATATCTCTTCCCCGCCCTGGTGGGATAAAGAACGCACTGCGGCATGTAAAAAGCGTAAGGAAGCAGAGCGAACATATACTTTTTCGATGAATACCCAAAATTACCTAAACTATCAGAGGATCGCAGCCGAAACAGTATTACTTTTAAGAAGTAAAAAGAAAGCAGGATGGGGCACGTTTTGTATGTCATTATCACCAAAATCTTCTCCATCTCATATATGGAAAAACATTAAAAGATTTCGTGGGTCACTTGTAAACAATAATAACAGCTCTCTAGAGAGCTGTGATTATTGATGATGCATCTAGACGCATCATCATGGATTGAATCTTTTAGTCAAAAAATAGCCCCGCCATCCGCTCCCTCGTTGGAAGAGATTTCAGTATTTCCGTCTGTCCAAACAGCATTCCATGACAAATTGGTATCCCCTTTTTCCCTTGAAGAATTATCGTCAGCTCTATCAGGTCTTAAAGACTCCGCTCCGGGAGTTGATGGAATACCTTATTCCTTCATTGTTAAAAGTGGAGACGAAACTAAAATACACTTCCTAAATATGATTAATTTGATCTTTGAGTCTGGATGTCCTCCTGATGAATGGAAGACCCAAATCATTATCCCTATTTTAAAAACAGGCAAACCCAGTGACGATCCTTCAAGTTACCGACCTATCGCTTTATCAAATACTATGGCAAAAATTTTAGAACATTTTATCAAGAACCGTTTGGAGTGGTTTTTAGAGAACAATAATAGACTATCAAAATCTCAATTTGGTTTTCGTAAGGGATTGAGCACCGTAGACAGTCTCGGTACATTTATGACTGATGTCCGTATTGCTTTCTCAAAACGAAAATCGGTAGTTGGCGTATTTCTGGACGTGGCGTCCGCATACGACAATGTTCTTCTCCCGATGCTCAGGCAGAAAATGCTACAGCTGAACATTCCTGAGAAGATTGTTAACTTTATTTTCAACTCTCTATCAGACAGGTCGGTTCTTGTTTGTTCTCAAAATTCTACGCTCCCACCGAGAAGAGTCTGGAAGGGCCTTCCCCAGGGATCAGTCCTAAGCCCTTTACTATTCAATGTTTATACCTATGACCTAGATCAAACAGTCAATTGTTTTTGTGATGTTCTGCAGTACGCTGACGATCTCGCTCTGTATGTGGCTGCAGATAATATTTCTGTTGCTGTGAATAGACTTAACTCGGCTATTTACTATCTTAATAATTGGTTATTGGATCATGGTTTATCTCTCTCAATCTCAAAAAGTAGTGTGGTAGTTTTTTCAAGAGCTAGGTCTATTCCTGACATCGAAATAACCAGTAATGGTCAAGTTTTTCCAGTCCATGATAGAGTCAAATTCCTAGGAATGATTATTGACTCAAGATTGTCTGGAGCACATCACTTAAATTATATTGTTAAAAAATGCGAAAAAAATATTAACGTACTGAGAGCTCTCTCTGGGGTTTGGTGGGGAGCTCATCCATCTACCCAAAAATTACTCTATAATGCGCTCATACGTAGTCTACTGGACTATGGGTCTTTTCTGTTAGAGCCCTGTAATAGAACGTCGTTGGTCTATTTGGATAGAATCCAATCAAAATGTCTAAGGATTATTCTTGGTGCTATGAAGTCTACCCCTATAAACGCAATGCAGGTTGAGTGTGTCGAATCCCCTCTCGAATTTCGTAGGCAATATTTGTCAGACAGATTTACATCTAAAAGTTACCAAATGTCATCACACCCACTAATTACTAAGCTAGATATTTTAAATAAATTAATTCCTCACAATGACTATTGGTCCCACAAAAAACTACCCTGCCCTATAGTAAGTTATAGAAAACTCATCAATATGCCGTCTCCTATTTATCAGTTTAAGCTTAACCCCCTTTTTGAAACTTCATATGAAGCCATAATATTTCAACCGGAAGTAATTCTTGATATAGGCGTAGACAAATGTTCCATAAACGCACATAATCAACTCAATGTCATAGTATCAACCAAATGGCCTGACTGGCTGACCATTTACACCGATGCATCCAAATTGTCTGAAGATGGTTTTGTCGGATCGGCGGTCTGGATCCCTAAATATAAAATAATACTCAATTTTAAATGCTCTCCTTTTGCTTCAGTTTTTACGGGTGAAGCCATTGCCATTTTGGAAGCTCTTAAGTTTGTCCTGTCTCATAGTATTAGTTACGTTATTATTCTCTCAGACTCTAAAAGCTGCCTCCAAGCAATCATTGCTAATCAATTCCGGTGCAAAATTCAATTCCAGTTTATTTTAAAAATTAAGAATATCCTTTTTGAATGTCATCGTCTGGGTTTACGTATAGCCCTTGTATGGATTCCAGGCCATGCAGGCATCAAAGGCAACGAAACTGCTGACAGCTGTGCTAAGCAAGCCTCTATTAACGGATCTGCTACCCATTCTGGCGTATACGCAAGCGATATCTCGTTGTTGGCCAGGAAAGACCTCTTCTCGAACTGGACTGACTATTGGGAAAAAAGTTGCATTGTTAAGGGTTTACATTATGCCGCCATCCAACCGGACATCCCCCATATACCATGGTTTTATAAATTCGACGGTGCCGATAAGAGAGTTACCTCTGTTGTATGCAGACTTAGATTGGGACATGTGTGCACTCCTGTATTTCTAGCAAAAATTAGGGTGAAGGACAGTTCCCTGTGCGAATGTGGACTCGACGAGGGTTCGACAGAACATATATTCTTTAATTGCCCCAAAAATAACCCCTCCTTATACTCCCTCCTTCCTCCGTACATACCGCGGCCTACTAATTTTAAATCCATATTATCGTATATAAATTCTGATTTTGTGAATGTCTTGTGTTCGTACAGTCGGCAGCAGATCAACCTACCCAAATCTGTCAAATTTCTCCAATGAATATTGATCCTTATAACCAAACTTTAAAGTTCAAAATTGATTGTAGAAATTTGACAGTTTTGGGTAGGTTGATCTGCCGCCGTGTGTACATTATGTCTAATAATATTAAATTATAAATCTTATTTGCTTTACTAACACGTTTAGTTAGTTGATTGTTTGTCATTGTTCCAGGTATCTCAACAGAATCAATCAGTAACCACCTGTATCTTCAAAATTGGGTCTCAGTGTTAGATATTTTGTCTCTTGTACAAGCACAACGCCTATTAAAGTCTTAAGCAGAGTTACGGACAATGTCAAAACACTAAAAACCTGCCTCAAAACTAGACACTGGCTAAATCGTAGCGAAAGCCATTTTTCAAGAAATTGAATTGAATTGAATTCTTAGATGAATGAAGGTCTCGCTGCGCTCGACGCGAGACCTTTCATTCATCTAAGTTTAAATTATTAAAATCAGGATAAGCAAATTGGCGGGACCAGATCTGTGGCTATAACTGCTCATGTATCATAGGCAAAGGAACAGTTGTTACATGTGCTCATGTTATGACGATAGTTTTGTATCTTGGCTGGGCTCGGCATCAAGATTCTGTATCAGCACCTGCTACATTTTAGATGGAATTTTGGTGATGGAAAATGAATAAAGGAAATAATTTAAAATGACATTGTTTTATTTTCCTAGTGGTACTTATCACATTTAGATATAAATCCAACACATGCATTTTCTTCCATACTGAAAGCTTACACTTACAATCATCATAAATGGGCATCTTTTAAAATCTGCAAATAGTGTACAATAAAAGTATTAAATGTAAAGTATTAATCAACAGAAATGATCTCTGTTAAGTTTTCATTTATTTTAAGCCCAAAAACAATGCCGGGTCTACCGATGGGTGACTATGTAATTAAAAATATCTCCAGCTCCTCCGTGCTTCGGAAGGCACGTTAAGCCCGTTAGTCCCAGTTTCAGTCGTTAGATAACACTAGTGAAAACCGAAAGCGCATTGGGCTAACGTTGTGGTATATGTGGGATGGCACTATCCCAGCGGTGGGACGTATATAGGCTAATGAAGATAATGATACATACCGTTCATACTTACTAAGTATTTCATACTTACTGAGTACAGTCAACAGTAGAAATCGATGATCGAAACCTACTTTTATAAATTAAATAAAAGAGTAATGTAACTATAAATTCACTTACTTTTGATAATAACTAGGTACTTAAATAATACTTTTTGTCAAATATCGAGAAATATACTTATCTACGCACTCAGTAATGAATCTTTGGTAATTGACATTCTTATTTTAATCATCTACTTTTGATGTTGACTGTACTAGCATAGCTGTCCTCGGGCTGATTGATTCCAACTCGCAGGAGACATTAGCACTGCGATCGAATTCTGTTGTTTTAGCTTTTATTATGTTTGACTAATTCTAAAATTATTGCAGCCTTTTACCAACCACTGGTGGATGCACCGATAATGATGATAATGACTAGGTACGCTTGCGCTCGTGGCCGAGGTTGAAGACATTTGACAGTTCTGGATAGTTTGATGTGCAGACGTATGTACAATACAAAGCTTTTCTTGTATTAGCTATAAGCATAGTATAGCATATTATTATATACTCGTAGTCACCAAATGACCAAAAACAAGTGAGGTACTTGCTATATTATCTATTAACCTTTAAAACACAGCGGTACCACTTGCATTGTTGCTAAGACAACATACTTAGATAATATAGTAGTAGCTAGCGCCAGATAGATTTTAAACAAACCCTACCACTAACCAAACCGAGCACAATGATGTACCCCTGTTGAAATTGGAACCCACGACTTCTGGACGTCTTCGACAAATGTTATTAACTTGCCATAAAATAATAATTACTGTTCCTGTAACCATGTACTTAAATTGAATCATCATCATCATATAATCATCTTTATCCACCAATAAGCAATTAGCGCTCGAGGTTGTAAATTTCTCTGTCACTGTGAGTCTTAATTTTGTCGTGAGTAAAGTTAAGTAAAGCTTACTATTGTTGTACAACATTCACTTGTTCATACTTAGTATTTCTCCAAAGTGCAGTCCAGAAGTCCAGACCCGTTGACAGCTAGATAACATACAGAGGACGATGCTAGATGCAACTGGTCACTTGAAAAAAATAAAAATAACAAACAAACCTTTTTTGTATTTGTATTTTTAGGTGATCGTTTTCTGTTTCACGTTTTATTCATAGCAGAGCGTTCGAAGGTCGTACCATATAATTGTTTCATGTTCTAAATTAAATTCTCGATAATGTAAACTGAAGCGTAGTTATATAATAACAGTGCATATTTTTCTATACCGCTAAGTTAGCAATCAAGCGTGTGTTTTTTGCATGAACCTGCAACCGAGGATTAAACTACAGTCCAACCGCCAAGCTATAACGAAGACTTCTTATCTGCTATAGCTGTGCCCCGCGGTTTCACCTGCGTTCTATTAGTCATAGCGTGATGTAATATAGCCTATAGCCTTCCTTAATAAATGGACTATCAACACAAAAATATTTTTTCAATTCGAACCAGTAGTTCCAGAGATTAGCGCGTTCAACCAAACAAACTCACAAACTCTTCAGCTTTATAATATTAGTATAGATGTGAATTAATTCTTCTTTTATTTTTTCTTATAATCTTAACTAGCAGTGGATTTCGTATTGTACATACAAAATTCAATACTTTAATGCTCATATTTAAAAAAAACATTTCTTTTTTCAAAATAAAATATATTCTACGTTACCCACAAGAAATGTAGTATTTTATCAGTAAAATAATTTTTGGAATTGGACCAGTAATTCCAGGGATTAGCTCCGACAAACAAACGAACAAACATTATCACTATTTAGGTAATACGTAGTTGATGTAGATGGATGCAAATCCATCCATCGCTGCCAATCCATTCTTCCTAGCGCTATGATTGATTGGTACAGAATGCCATTTACCATTAAGTCCACCTGTTACCTTATTTACAATGTGCAATAGAGGTTTTATTAATATATATTAAAATTACGAAAAATCTTAATGCGCTACTATTAATACATTAATAACTGTCTTGTTACGCTTAAGCTCATCTTAGGCATGAGTTCACGTCAGTAGGCTTTCGGCTACCGACTTTTATATAATCACGTTTACATAATTATAAATAAACAATAGTAATAGTATACTTTATTGAAAAAAGTAGTTTAGTATTACAAAATGTATGAATTGGTGTTAATATCTATATAAACTCAACAACTTAACTTCACACTTTTATTTCTAACCGACTTCAAAAAAGGAGGTTTCTCAATTTGCCCGTTTTAAATATATATTTTTTTATGTGTTTTTGCGGATAACTTCGTCGTTTATGAACCGATTTTGATGATTCCTTTTTTGTTGGAAAGGAGATATCCCAAGGGTGGTATCATGACAAGGAAACCAGGATTTGATGATGGCATCTCAGAGAAATCGAGGGGAACCTTCGAAAATCGTAGTGGCGAATAGTGCGTTTGTTAATTTTTTCATTAGTAAGACATTACTATTCAATAAAGGTCTGGACTAGATCTGATGATGGAGGCGAAAGACAGTAGAGGGAACTCCTCAACGATTTACAGCAATTACATGGTGTTTAGGCTTGATTAATTTGTATTGATGAGAACTTACACCTAGATGGGTTGTGACTGTCATTAGGGGTCTGATGATGAAGACGAAGGACAGTCAAGGGAACTCTTCAACATTTTACAGTAGCTACCTTGTGATTGGACTTAATTCATTTCTATTGATGAGAACTTTGTACCCATATGGGTTATAAGTGCCATTACAGGTCTGATGATGAAAAACATAGACAGTCGAGAGAATTCCTCAACGATTTACAGCAGTTACCTTTGTAGGGCTTACTTCATACGGTTTAATATGCCGTATAAATGTTCAGTTCGTACAAAAATAATAACTAATTAAGATAGAAGTTTTACATAGGAATACCACTACCTACTAGGCCGTCGTTTCCTCATCCGAAAAGCATGCTTGTTAGGTCTACCCATCACTAAAAATTGTAAAATAAAATAATTTTTAACAAAAAAAACCGACTCAATAAACAGAAAACTAAAAAAAGCATTAACAGCTCTAAAAAACAAGAAATAATATTATATTACCTAGATACGCATAACAGTTTAAAGAAGGTCTATTGAAGTCGGGTGGGGCTTTTACAATTAAAAAGTGGAGATAATGGAACAACTATAAAAATTTAAAGGAAACAAAATTTTCCCCCAGCCGACCACCAACCACCCGACTTCAATAGACCTTCTTTAAAACTGTTATGCGTATCTAGGTTATTAATAATATGATTTCAATATTATTTCTTGCTTTTTAGAGCTGTTTTTTTTTAGTTTCCTGTTTATTGAAGTCGGTTTTTTTTTATTACTGTTTTGGTTCATCTTGTTCTTTCTCTTATGTGTATGTATACTGTCTGCCTCATTTATTTTTTGTATATTATGTGTTGTCAATCAATGTTTTTTTTTCTTTCTTTCTATATTATAATGTCTCACTACATATCTACCTTTTACAAGGTACACAATAATTACAAACACAGGAATATCAATAACATTAAATTATATAAAATTACAAAGTATGAGATGTAAAATTCACAATTAGACGTCCAAGTGTATTAATGGCAAAATATAAATTATTAGGTATAAATTGTAAGTCAATAAGCAATAATAATTGGATAGAAATCAAACTGTGCTATAATAAATTCAGATATACAACATATAACGCCTCGGTGGCAAAGCGCTCGGCCCGATACCCGAAGGTCCCGGGTTCAATTTCCCAGGTCGGGCAAAGTGTGTTTCGGATTTTTCGATGTATAGCCCGGGTTTGTGATCACCAACCCGTATTTGGCAAGCGTGGTGATTAAACCCATCAATTGTAGTGACGACTTGATTTTAAAGATGGAGGCCTTTGCCCAGCAGTGGGACGGTTATAGGCTATTTACTGTACAACATATAATAATTGAGATCCTTTTACTTTGAAGATAATATTATGTCATTCAGAAATTCAGTGGTCATGTAATATGACTTATCAATGATGAAGATTTAGGTTCTTAAAATTACGGATGTACGGATCGACGTCCTTATGTGCACTTGCTCATATAGGAAGTCCTGAGTTCACCAGTGGGACGTTTAAAGATGATGATGATTGTAATGGAGCGCTGTAATTCGGAGGCATAAAACACCAGGTCATGTAATAAAATTGCGTTTGTGGCCAAATTCAACTTTAATTATTATGGCTCAGAGTTGCACTAAGTTGTTACAATTGCTTTTGAAAGTAAATTAAACTGTACCGGAAGGCAAGCCTGCCTTAGTTTTGAACTGTGACTAAAGAGTTTCAACGCAGATCTTCAGTTTGACCATGAATTATTAGGCGAACAAATTTACACAAAAACAAAAAAAGATGTTATTTATTTATTAATAAAACCTTATTATTAATAAAAAGATTTTATTAATTGGGAATGTTTCTTATCGTTTATACGTTTTACTTTGCTTTTCAACGTTCTTTATTCAGTCGAATTTTATTTCTCTTACGCCCCCGTTTCTTCGTACTAAGAAGTTTACGTCAAAATCATATATAATTAATTGTGTTAGACACGAAACCAGTAATCGATTTTTTTTTCTTTAACCATTCACAATAGGGGTCAGCCTGGGTCAGCCACTGATTTTAGTCTTTAACGACAATTGAAAACTGAACACCTGCCTCCTAGTTGACATTCCGTAAAATTTCAATAAAAATCTATGATATTTTTTGACAACGAAAACTGTGTCGAAAATAATAATAATAATAAGATGCTCTTGCTTGATGGTTGGATCAAGGGTCAGATTCAGAAAGCAGTACTCCTTGACACGGCACATATTGTCAGGAGGTTCCTCACTCTGCAGCCCTGACCGCCGGTAGCTTGGGCCCTGCCCCGCTGCTGGCGGTACTCTAGGATTAGGTTTTTATAATGTTTTATTGTTTTTATATTAAAATATTGTAAAAATCTAGTTTTAAGAAAGAAAATAAATAAAGAGTATAATAATAATAGCTTGGGTCTATCCCCGCCGCCGGTGGCAACCTAGGTTAAGTTTTTTATAATATTTTATATTGTAAATATGTTTTTATATAAAATATTGTAAAAAAAAATCTTATATTTAATAAAGAGAATAATAATAATAAGCTTAATATGTCGACCACTGGTGCTATTATCTAAACATAAAATAAGGAAGAATACCCGTACTAAGAAGATTCCGTTAAAAAAATACATAACATGAAATAATAGGTCGTGTTTGATAAATCGTTTGCGTTCACCCCTCGAGCGACTGGACCGCCTCGGCCCGCCATCTATCGGCGTAAGTACTGTAGTAATCGGGATTCCTTGCTTCAGGCAGCTCTGTGGCACACGACGACGTCCGAACCGAACCCTTCGGAGAATGTAGTAGGGCACCCCCGTGCCCTACTACATTCTCCGAAGGGTCCCCACACGCACTAGTGCGTGATGCCGTTCCCTCTAAAAAAACTACGGAGGTGATTCGTTTCACACGGCTTGAGGAACCCTTTAAGTTTCTCACCGCCCCTAAACAAGCCCGGTGAAGCAAAAAATGCCGTTTGAGACAATCAGCAATCTCTCTCCAAAAAAAAACGATGAAGTGTTTAAACGTAGAGCGTGACGAAAAAATAAAAAAAACAAGAACAAGAGAAGATAGTTTGAGTTTTGTCTTGGTGACAGCAAGCTAAGGCTTGTATTGTAAGTTGTCTCTCAATAATATATAATTAAAGAGATATTGTGTTTTTATATAAACAAAGCTCCACATTTATATATTATAATATAAAATGATGTAATGTATATAAAATTGTGTGTATTAAAACATTAATTTGAGTTTCAGTAAAAGAAAACCCTAGGAATAACGTTCGACTTGTAGAATAGATACCCACTTGTCGCAGATATAGCCGATAGAAATTTAAACTTTGGCTGGTTTTCTGAGACTCACATTTGGACATAGTCAAGTGAGGTGGTCGAATCGATCACACTCAGGATACTGCTAAGCGTTTGTAATTATTTGCGGCTATGTTTACGGTTATAAGTAGAGAACGGGGTTATGTGTAGGCGTCTCATGATTATTACGTTGCGACACACAATCATATAATCCTGTTGGACATACCTAGGTGATAGGTAGGTAAAAAGGGGAATCGGGGGACAATGAACACTGTTTGCATTAATAAAATAACTTATGTAATTTTAGTTTTAAATTCAGTAAAAGGATGGAAGAAAGTTTCGGTGAGTGTTTATATCTTCCGAGCCCATACCATGAGTCCCCTGATATGATTTCATAATTTAAAAAATAAATACGCTTTACTGTATTTTAAATTTACTTCAATAACGTGATGTTGGCTGGCAGACAAGAGCTGCATCCTTATTCTAAAGGCAGGCGTATTCTCTGTATTTTTTCTTTGTTACAGGTCACGCCGTCTGCCGAAGGGGCGTAGCTCATGTAGTGATCGGGACTCCTTGCTTCGGGTAGCTCTGTGGCACACGACGTGACCTGAGTTTAAACGTAGAGCGTGACGAAAAAGGAAGAAAAAAGAACAAGAGAAGATAGTTGGAGTTTTGTCTTAGTGACAGCAAGCTAAGGCTTGTATTGTAAATTGACCTTCAATAATATACTTACAATTCAAGATATATTGTGTTTTTATTTAAACAAAGCTCCACACTACCTACTACTCAAGTATTCAGCCTACCGGTACCGAGACACGTAACATTAATGAGCCGGCGAAGCGAAAAAGCTGCTTTCAAATGGGGTTCCAGCGTTTCTAACTGGCTTTCTGCGCAGCATGCTATTCCTACACTAGAGGAGCGCGTACAAAGAAGCGTATTTAAACCTATTTCTAAAAGTTCTAAAAGTTTCTAAGAGCCCTATTTCAGAATTATATTTTTTAATTGATCTTTATAATATGTTGGGATTGGTATTAAGAATCGCTTAACCTGCGACTTTCAAATGTTTGTTTTATAGGTAGGTACATAAATATCTATTTACACAAAATTAAATTAATGTAGTAAGTATCTTATGAAATTCTTAATCAGACAGTCTTCTATATAGAAACAAACATTCAGCATGCAAAGACTCAACACATATCAAGAAGTTGCGTATAAATCTACAAAAATGCTTACAAAATGATATTTTTAAAGTAGTGCTCATAAAAGAAGATAAGCGGCAAGATAAATAACGTTTAAAAAATATTTACTAAGAGAAATTTTTAAAAACCGTGCATAATCGGTGCTGTCATCAAAGAGAAATGATAATGAGACGAGAACCGCCTTTTAACAAAACTTGCGCGGTTAACGAGAATCAGTAAAAATGCTGCAATCTCATTAAGCGGCTTTTTAATTCAACGCGCCGGCCGCCACCGAATTGCTGCAAACTTATTGTACTCGAACTAACGAACTTGAACCGTAGAGGGGAAATAAAAAATCCCTGCCCAGCAAGATCTCACATTATTCTTGTATTTACATCAATTCGATATAGTAACAACAAGGTTCACCGCAGTGAAGGCACGCACGAGACGAAAACACGCGCTAAACAAGGTCAGCAGCGGCAGGCGCGCAGTTTGAAATTTGCCCAAACTTTTTAAAGTGTTTGAAGTACGCTGAAATTGGTTTCGGCTGACAGCCTGAAGGTGCGGTGGGGTACTCACCTGAGATTCACGGCACTTCCATGAGTTAACAGGTGGCCCTTGCAACAAGTCGGCCGCGCCACAGGTCGCGGCGAGCGTGCGTCGCGCGCGGCGGTCCGGCGGAGACACGCGGGCGGCGCGCGCGGGACGCAAGCGCGGCGAACCCCCGCACCCCGCATCGATTTTCTATGTACCCACGCTGCCTAAGGCGCGGTGTTTACTAATGCAGAGAACTGCCGGGCCCTGGTTCCCCTTCATCACACTCTTCCCTAATTTGGAGAAATCCTGGCGTGTCGGAGAAAACGCGGCGCGCCGCCGATCGCGTAACGCCGATAACGCCCGCCAGGCGGCGCCGATCGGCCGGCCGGCTGAGTACGTGGCGTCCTCCTAAGCGTTAACGAACTCGAGCAATTAAAAATAAATAAACAAAACCCTTTACAGTTAAGGGCTAATATTTACAAAAATAAGTTAGACACAATGTAAAAGTCCGAATTAATAAAAAAAATATTTTAATTATTTTAAATAGGTGGTAATAATGAATAAAACTTTTTTTTTGCTTTAATAATTGTTTTAATTAGCTCTGGTTAAAATTGAATCCTAAATATAAGCAATCCTAGATATTTGACGTGATTCGAAACGAAACCTAAACAAAAATAATAAAAATAGGCACAAACTAAATTTGAACATTAACAAGACTCATTTCATTAGGTAGATTCAAAGTTTGAAGTTTATGTTCACCCTCTTCAGCTTTCCAATAACCTATTAAAGATGAAACAAAATGTAAAGGAAATTTTTATTCAATAATCTGCTATGAGAGACATGATAGAAACTTTTACTTGGGTCAAATTGTCAAGTGACTCGCTGACGGTCACCATTTCAATTGGTATGAAAAATAATTATTTTACTAAAATAATTGAATAAGAAAGAAAAAAAGTGGGTCAAAAAGTACCAACCCTGTATCCCGATGTTCTTCTAATTTGGCATAACACATTGCAGTGTTAATTAAATTTCCTTACCTACCCAAATTTAATTTCCTTACCTACCCAGACTACCCACGTTATAAGTATTTTATTGTTTGGCTATGCATTTATACTATTTATAGAATTTCTGAAAATTTCACCACATTTAGGCAGATAATATATAATGCCAATACTCTTTTCTTAGCCATCAAACGTCGCATCTACGCGCAAACTGTACAAATCGATTTAGAGCTTTAAACTTTTATAATTTCCATTTAAACTTCAAAGTTTCGTGTTTTTCAAACAATTTTGGCAATTTTAATAGAACTTTCTCTGTGTATAGAAGTCTATATAGTAAGTAAAATATTCATTCATTTGTATTAGTAGTTCATGTAAACGACGATTGTCTTAATGAGAAAAAACATTCAATAAAAGATTTTTCAACTGAATTCATAAGTCCATAGTAGAAATGCGATTTAATCGCATTAATCCAATTGAATAAACCTTTTTCTTTAATGTTTTCTACAAACTAACTATTTTAGATCTTTGTATTTCCCAAAATCATAGAATTATTTATTTAAATTGGCTAATAAGCCAATGGAGTTAAAAAAATAACTTTGAATTTTGTATGGGATATCGTAATGTTATGCAGAAATCCAAAAAAAATATTCTAATTATAATTAAATTATATTTTTTCTCCTTTCGCGGAATCAGTATTGCTAGAACACCTTTATTCCAAGCCCTGAAACGACTCATCTACCCGCAAACGGGGTTAATCCATTTAGAAAAAAAGAAGAAACTAAAACAATTGTAACACGCCAGCTTATCTCGGTGGCTCACACACCGCACCGGCACCGCTGCAATGCGGATGCCGGCCGGGGCCTTATGTCGACATTGATGGGGCGTACGCCGCGGGGAACATAAAATTTATATAACTCGCCGGCCACTAGCGAATATCGTTCTTAATTCAAAAATTGATTCTTTCTATAAAGGATACTTTTTTTGCCTAACACGTTGCATTATTCTGAGAAATACAGCCTGACCACAGAGCCTGACCGTGACTATTCGTAACGTGGACTAGACAAACTTTTTTATTTTTATTAATTGGCTAAGTGCGGTTTGCAGATGTAGCTAGTGTCAAAGTTATAATACTTTCTATGTTTCTCAATAGATGATACATATAGTATTCCGGTCGTTGTTGTGGTGATCGTTGGGGGAGGCCTTTGGCAAGCACGTCTTTTGGCTGAGATGATGATGAAATGAAATTACCCCAAACCTTTTAGAGAATTAGTAAACATGTGGGACTTCATTGAGTTCTCACGCAGACATCTAGAGAAAACGTTGCTCGGTTTTGTTTAATTTGCCAACGCTCATGCACATTCACGAAGACTAAATAGTTAATAATCCACCTGTACTTCATATTAATTTAATATTTACAAAACAAATCCTTTTAAGCATTAAACAAAACTGCGAACATGGCTGTTCACTTTCCCGTCAAGTAATCCTTAAACTTTAAAGTCCAATGTTTAATCAAATCAACCAAATCTTAAATTTATTTATTTTTTTATACACCTAATGTCCGGCTATTGATCTTTTTATTTTATTTAACATTAGAAAATTAAATTACAATCAACTAATGAATTTGAAAAACATATTGAACTTTTAAGTTTGTATAAGACACTATGAGGCGTAAACCCTCGTTCTCCATCGTGCCATAGCAATAAAGTTCCTATTTCCCCTAGTTATATTTATTGCAATTCTAGAACCTGATAATTAAACATAAAATTAAAACAGTTCCCATTTGGCGGTCTTATCGCTTTAAAGCAATTTTATTCAGACGACCCGTCGTCGGATGAAGATAACTAATACACTCTAAAAGGCGCAAATCATTTTAACATACTGAAATTATGTAAAGGCTATAAGGTGATTGCTTTTAAAAAATTGCAGTGTATTTTAAGTTTCTTAAACTCCCCGAATTTCCGATTCAGCGAATGTCGTTCTTTAAACTTGATTCTTTAGCTGACATTCAATTTAGGTATAAAGGACACGTTTCAGGGCTGGCCTGCACCTTGTACACCTAATGCAAAATTGAAGAAAAATGTAGAGATTAATAGAAAAATACCAAAATTGCAATCTGTGTAGTATTTTTTTTGTACAAAAGCATTATTTAATTACTTAAAGGGCAATACGGCAATTTTACTCCATTACGTATTCGTTCTGAAACTTAATAGAATGTAACATTAATCTTAAATAATGTACCTATCCTTAGATTTACTTACCGCATTATTAATTTAAAAAAAAGCTTACATACCTTTCGTCCTATGTTAGTTTACTTTTTAAAGTTACAAAAGCATTATTTTATTGCGAAATCACGTGTCGTCTTAGTCTTCTGATTTTCGAACGCATTTCAAACGTCAATTAGACAGATGGATGACTGACAGAAAAAACGGAGCCTAGCGTTTTGTTTTGTCGTTGATTTTTTTCTTTCATTCCGTGTTTGTTTTACCCTCAGGTTTTACCGTGAATAACGACCAATTGTTATTAGCGATGGCACATATATTTATTTGCAAAAGTCCTCATACTATATGTTTCAAAAAAAGTCTTATAGCTTGCACAAGTACCGGAATCTTGTTAAGCCTTTTTTAATTGTTGCTACAGATGGACATATTATTGATATCCGGGAACTGTGTCTGATGCGGACATCATGAAAGCCTTATTCCAAATTGATAATGAAGATTTTATAATGTTTTGAGACATGAGACGGTACTTGTGAGGGGCCGTATCAAGTCTTGCCATCAATCTGGTAGAACTTATTATACATATATATTGTTGGCGAGACATGGCACAACCTGGAATGAGAAAATAGCCGGATACTATTGCAATTGCTTATGTGGTCTCCGCACTGTTGGTTGCTGTGCTCATGTGATGACCATTGTATGGTATTTAGGTTGGGCTCGGTACCAAGAAAGCATAGAAGCACCGGCATCATTTCTGAATGGAATTTTAATAAGAGTGGATGTTGAAAATTAATAAAAATCATTAAATAGTATGAGTTGTTTTATTTATTTAATTGCACAGCTCAAAATGAATACCTGTCCTTTTTTTAAGTTTGTTGAAGGACAAACTTCGCTATTCACTAATTACATACCTATTGCAGTGAGAGGACAGATAGGTTCACATCACATTATTTTCATCAGCCAGCAATAATCACAATTGCCCTAATTCTTTGTATTGCATTGCACACTGCAGTAGGCATAGATAGGTGCCAACATATTCTCATCAGTGGTGATCACATTTTTGCCCTTGTTGCTAGATTCTTTGTACTGCATACCGAACGTAGTGAGGATAGGTAGGATCCAACACATTATTTTCATTTGTGATCATTGCAATTATCTTAGTAGATTCTTTGTTTGTACTACATACCACAGTGAGTAGGTTTCAACACATTTCATCTGCAATGATTACAATTGTTTTGCTAGATTATTTTTTCACACAGCAGCGAGGATATGTATTAGGTAAGTAGTTTTAACAGGAACTGGTTTCATTCAACATATCTATATTTTCATCAGCTGATGATCACAAATTGTCTTTTTGCTGGGTTCTTCATATACCGCACATCGCAGTGAGGATAAGTAAGGTAAGTGGTTTACAAATAAGAACTGTTTCTACTTAGTTTCATCTAATGATAACAATGTTATTTGCCAAGTACACCGCACAGTGAGGTTACACAGAGAGGAGGCACAGTGTGGGATCGGAAAGAACCCTAGAAGGAACATATTATTCCTTGATATTTCTAATAATTCCAGTGCATTAGAGTGGAAGGGTGTATTGGTACAATATTGCAATTGCTCTTTGGTGGAAGTAACGTTGAAATGAATGATTGAAACGTCAAGACAAGAGATGTCATTGAAGTGAATGACAGTCAATGACACACGCCATCTTTATTTTAGGTTAGGTATTGCCTTAACGATGAGTATTTAATATTTTTGTACAAAAAAACTAGGTCAAAAACGACAAAAATGATAGTTAGAACACTCTCAGTAATTAATGACGGTTCTAAAATACAAGTGTACAAAGTCCAGGCCATTGCTCCATACATTCCTGAAACGTGTCCTTTGCGGTGTTTTCTTATTTTGATAAATGGGATTACTTTTGAATCGAGTGTGACAATATGTGATTACAATGATCACAATTCCCGTTCTTTGAAGCTGTCTTCTATTCGTACATGTAAACTACAGGAATCGGTCACTTTTTATAACTACAACAATTTCAGTTTCCATACTATTTGCAGCTCCTTTTACTCAATGTCTTATAACTACCTACTTACTTACTACTCTAACTTTCTTACATCTAATCTAACTAACTCAATAGGTACCAAAAAATATAAAACCTAATTTCCAAATCTTGTACATTTCATCGAAGAAAGCTTAGTGTTACATCGATGTAATGTTTCCCATAATTTTGTTTTGAAAAAGTTTCAGTTCACGTTTTTGTTCACATTTTATTAAAAGTTTAATAATGTAAAAAGTAAAAATTACACCGTGATGATAATATGCAAAACCATATTTACGAGTACGTAGATATACTTTTAAGGAAAAGTAGTATTTTACATACAAATAGGTACAAGACCTATATATTTTATTACATTATTTTTGTTCAGCCCTGCCTGACATTTTTTTTACTGTTTATTATGGGCCGTAATGTCGATAACCAAGAACAATGAATTATCTGGACCTAGGGTTGTCACTTTGCAATTTTCCTTTTCAACGAACAAAGTAAATATTTCTGCCATGTTCGTTTGGTTAACAATAATCCGGGGTTCTATGCTCGGAACCCTATCTGCCATTTTCGGGATAATAAACATCCTGTATAATGGGTTTTAATAGACTCCCGCAAACTACAGTATAATTCTGGATGTAGTCACACTAGTTATTACGCCTAGAACGCTCAGAACACCCATTTTCGCAGCTACTTTTTGATCTATAGTTAGCAAAGTTGCGCTTGATTCAAAAGTAATCCCGTTCTATGAAACTCCACTAAGCGATGCTGACCCAGCGAATAATGTTAGGTATTATTTCACTTAACTCGAGTGCTTCTCAGTTTAGAAATTGCATTGCTTCTGAAGTACTAAATTGTATAGTGTATTAACAATAACGTTCTCGTCACGTCAAAGCTAACCACTTCTTTAAGCATTTAAAATATATTGTCAATTAATATTTTACTTTCTAATTAATAAAATACCTTTGAGTAGAGATTCCTTAAATAACATAACTCAATGATTTTATTTTCGTACGTCGAGGATGTCTTAAGCAAGTGAAGATACTTTTAAGATTCTATTCATGTTCTATTCCCGTAATTGGAGGACGTCTTTATTGACAGATTTCACTTTTCCCATTTTGTTTCTACTTTTTTGTTATTAGGTATCCTTTAATTCTATTCGAAGATACTTCTAAGAATCTTTAAATGCTATATCCAAAATTGTAGGACATCTTTATTTAGAGGTTTATTTTTACCTTCTTGTTTCGTATTTTTTGCTAATATTCCTAAGCTCTATTAGTAATATATTTAGTGTCTGTCTATTCGACATACCTCGTAACGCATCTCTGAAATGTACACAACCAAAATGCAATATCGTTAATAAAACACAATCGCACTCGTAAATTAGCGAGCTGCCATCCACCTACGCCGGCGGATCTGTCGGCAAACTATTATCAATTCAACCCTATCGATATAATCGCAATCAAGAGCGCTCTGATATGTACTCTGTGGCTCTGAGCCCGAACACGGCACAATAGTTAACACTATCAATAACCGATGTCTGTAACACAAAGCAAAATTTACTGCTCAATCACCTACAAACGTCATACACATAATACGAGTATGTTATTAGTTCTTACCTTAGAATTCCACAGTTGTTTAATTCAATTTAATTCTTTATTGCTATTCCACAATGCGTTATAAAGGAGTTGAATTCAGAATCGAATGACGTTATAGCAACAAACGTATGTGGCGTAAAACTGTCTAAGTTTTTCGCTACAACGTTCATCGCTGCAATCATGCAGCGATGCAATCAATCAATCATTTCTTAGCAGTATCGAGTAGAAGTTAAAGAATAATTATACATAACAGTGATAACTATTCAATACTTATTTGTCATATACTCGTACTCACAAGCTCCTTTCCCTCTTGTCACTGATGCCACACAATACTTCTTAGTTACTTAACTGTGGGAAATACGTATCTGACGTGTAGGTACCTATAGGTACCTAAAGACCTACCAAAACAAGTCGCCACACACGCTCATCTCGCATTCACCCCAAATTCTTGTGATGGCGCAAACACATCTGTTTCGGGTTTGCTTGCAAAATGTATACTAATAATTTGGGGTAATAATTTGGCCCTCCCTACCCTATGAAGAAGCAATAAGTAAAATAAAATACTCTATGTATGTTTTTATGATGATGAGAGGAACTTGATGGCATATCTCTAATCGAGCATCTCTTACCGAGTACTCTTGATGATCAGACGTGTTTAAAATTGATTAAAATATAAATCTCATAAATAAATATTGACCTAGTTGTGAGCAGGTAAGGGGCCTATTACATTTTGACCGTGATTTTTGCATAAAATGCCCAATTTCGGCGTTCTTGTTCAGAAAAACTGGAAACCTTAAACAATTTTGACTTATTGTATGGTGGAGAATAGTTATTAGTGTAATTCGTAGCGGCCTCGCTTTCTGCAATTTTCCCTTATCTATTTATATAAAGCCAACATTCCGAAGCTAGTTTCAATTAAATACGCTGACGGCAATTTAAGCTCATGGATTGAACTACTGTACTAAGCAAACGAAATGAAAACTATATTATAATATTTCTTAAATAGTGGTTAAGTTCGTAGCGGCCTCGGAATTTTGAAATATGAATGGAATTTCTACAAAAAAATCCCATTCAAAGCAATAAAACGTTCAGAATTAGCTGTAAATACCTCTTTACTCCATTAATATTATTAATTTAAATGCACACCAGAATTAACGTTGGTTTATAAGATTTCAAATTATATACTTTTTTGAAACATCAGATAAATGTAATTACAACTGCACAAAATGCCACTTTTGCGATGCGTCGACCGCTCGTAGTACTGAGAAAGCGCGAGCGCGCGTGTTTTGTGATTGGCCTCTTATGTGACACGCTGTGATTGCATAATTGAATGAACGCAACGAAGTCGCCGGCCTACAACTCGCCTAGATGAAAACATGGACGAGAATGCTTCCGAAATCGTAGCGACTTTTGAAATACAGCAATGGATGTCGACCATTGAACAGTGCCTCAAGGAAGTCTGCGCTATCTCAGCAGAAGGAAAGTTGAACTCAGACCAAAAGTTAAGAATTCATACTTATGCCGAGGAGTTGGACATGGAACTTCCCAAATGGCTGTCAAGTATCAGTCTTTAAAGCAAAATACTCTTCTTTTCCAAGCAAACCTTCAGGCTCTCAGAGAAAACCAAGACCTATCAGAACGTCTTTATGACCTAAAACGAAGCATCCAGGAGTCGATTCCGCAAAAAGGGTGGCAAATAAATTGGCCTTCTCAGTAGCGGTGTGAGCCAGCAGCCCATCTAGTTTCAGCAGTGGAGGAAGTGAGGTCCGACATTAGTTCGCTTCGTAGCCAGGGACCGGAACGCTTTGCTACCCGAGGGATATTCAGCCAGTCTGTTCCCAATTCGGCTAATATGATCGAAACGACCCTTTCTTTGCGCCTTTTTGCTTGACTTGGCGGCTCGGTTAAAGCCTTTCTTCTATTCACGGTCGTCCACGGTCTTGCGAATTCGAGCGTCAGCCCAGGCTATAAGTATATGCTTCATGCCTCAGCGCTTCCGCACTTCTACATTCGGCTCCAAAGCACGGGTGAGCTTTACTGTACAGAGAAACATCAGAGAACGGAATACAGTATTCCATTCCTTGATTCAAAACTTCTGCCACAGCTACTTCACAAGTCGAGGGATCGCTAGAAGAAAAGCTGGCCTGCCGCCAAGGGTAGGATGCAAAGATAGAACGCATCTTATCCCAATCAGCTGACCCGTATCGCCATACCCTCCTTGATTAGGTTCGGGAGGGGAGTAAGCTGATACAATTTTTACCAGATAGTGATCAGAGCTACCTAAAGGAGAAGAAACTGGCGCATGTTGTAAATAACGGGCTTAATCAACATCTGTTAACACTGAATGCTGATAAAACTAAATATATCACATTCTTGATGCGCAAATCAACTTTTACAACAAGAACACCTTTGTATGCTCATGGTTATAATTTTTACACAAAGTAGCGGCCCGTCCCTACCTCGAACGGGTGGACATATTTTTTAAAATATAGCCTATGTTACTCAACGTTAATGTAGCATTCTAATGGTGAAAGATTTTTTTAAATCGGTCCAGTAGTTTTTGAGTTTATTCGTTACAAACATAGGTACATACAAAAACCCAAAGCTTTCCTCTTTATAATATTAGTATAGACATGTCTTGCAATTGCCCTATAATTTGTAGTACTCGCAATATAAAGTATCTTGGGGTAATTATTGATGAGAATCTGTCATTCCGTTATCATATTGAAGGTTTAAGTAACAGAATGTGTAAGCTGATGTTTATATTTAAAAAACTTCGTACGATTGCAAATACCAAACTAATAATGCAAATTTACATCGCCTTGTGTCAGTCGCTACTAACTTACAGCATCACTGCATGGGGTGGTACGTATAAGCAGAGTGAGTGTAATATTTTGCTGTGTCCAATTTGTAAATTAATATTTGATTACGATTGTACTTTATAATGATGTAAGTATTTTATAGTGTACACCTAAATTGTGTGTTTTATTTATAATATATAAGACACCCAAATTCACACAATAATAAATTAACTATGTGTGGCTCACTCAACCCTAGCCGGTAGCTACAGCTCGTACGTCAATTCAAGATCACGGCACTGTTGCCGCACTCTCGTTCACTCTGGTATAAGTCCCTGTTACTAACTGTCGAAAGAGCCCAAAGAACAATTCTGAAGATGTCCACTTTCCTTCCTTAGCTATATCCTACTCATCTTTTATATGAATCCTGTAAAGTTTTAACAGTTCGGCAACTATTTATAAAAAGCACAATACTAAAACAGCTCACGGCTCTTCCTTACAGCACTGAAACTACTAATAAAAGGAGAAAGGACATTGTTTGCATCTATCTCAAATGTACAAAATGCGCTTTCTCATAAAGGGTCTTTATATTCTTAGGACCCTTTCTGTACAACAGGATAAATGCGAAGTGTTATATTTATCCCTTAAATCAACTGCAAAAAGGTTATACAGAAAGAACTACAAAAAAATGACCTACGACGATACGGAGGGGTTATTGACCGTTGTTAAGTAACTTTTTATTTATTTATTTGTGTGTGTATTAACTTATTATTATTGTATTTATGTCTTTACATTAGATTGTAATTAAGCGTGTAAACTGTTATAATCATTTAAATTTTGATTTATATTAAACTTAGACTAAGCCCACATTCGCCTGAATAACAGGGTTAACCTATTGAAATGAAACAATTTTTACGGATCTACTCGCGTTTATTTTACACATTACTTATTTAATTTGATTTGATGATTTTTCTTAGATAATCAAAAGCTGAACAAACTAGCAAATTGTTAGTTTTATTACATCTTTTCAAAATAGTGTCCATTCACATCAATACATCGCTGCATCCGATGTAACCACTGGGAAAAGCACTTTGCCCACTCGTCTTTAGGGGTCTCTTCGACGGCCTTTTGAAATGCAGCCACTGCTCCTCGGCGTCCATAAAACGTTTTCTTCGTAGCTTTTCTTTTATTTTCGGGAATAAATAAAAATCGCAAGTTGCGAGGTCGGGGCACACACACACACACACACACACACACACACACACACACACACACACACACACACACACACACACACACACACACACACACACACACACACACACACACACACACACACACACACACACACACACACACACACACACACACACACACACACACACACACACACACACACACACACACACACATATAATCATATAATATTATTGTACCAAAAATGAAACGGAGAAAATAGCAATGGAAAAGATGAATCCTATAATAATGACAATGCTCTCATAAAATGGAATGTGGGTTTATTATCTTATCTTGCAATATAAATTCTACCACCTCAAAAGACAAGCAAAACAATAATTTCATTTAATATATAGTAATAATAGAGCGGCTAATAAAGACCGTTTCATACAAAAACTTTGAGCTGGGGCGCTAGTAACGCCATCTAACGTTGAAAATCAAAACAGCGCATTAAAATAAATTAGAATGAGTTTCAGCTACCACACGGTAGGTGTCGCTCTGCACTAGGGATGTTCCGTTATGATTTCGACGTATCGATAGTTTTGATAAAGGTTAACCAAAATCGGTATAAAAAATATTGGGTCTTTACCTATGAAGTTGACGATTTTTTTTCTCACACATTAATAAGTGCATTACTTCCAAAACTCAATACCATTTGTAAATATTTTTATATACATTTAATTAATTTATTAATAGATGCTAACAATATTTAAAAAACATAATATAAAAAAACCACATACAAAACGTCAATTTCATAAGTAAGGACCTAATATATAACATTTAACCGACCCGCACTGGGCCCGCGTGGTGGTTTATGGCCCGTTCTTCCTATCTATCCATAGGGAAGGCTCGTGCCCCAGCAGTGGGTACATAAAATGAGCTGATGATATAACATTTGAATAAGCAAGTGGCAATCAAAGTAGAATAAACAAAAATTCCGGTGGTTATAATGATTCTTATTATTTATTTAGTAAGAAAGTGTTAACTGATCCAATTCAGCATACATAACTAATTTAAAACAACGTGAAATAACCTACCTACCTACTGACAATATACTGACTACTACTTATTGACAACACCCTTTTTTGAAACATTCTGGCTATCACTAGTTATAAATAAAGCTTATTATACACTCCCGTATACAGGAATCGAGCCACCCCTGCTTTTCATGCAATCGAGTCTACTTCAAAGCAATATCTAACAGAGGAATGGGTACGGTCGCCCAAAAAATTGGTTTACCACCCTAAGATTGAATATCGCTTGACAGAATCATAGGCGATAACGATTAGTTTCGCTTGCAGATCGATCTGACATCTTCTATTGCCATCTTTATTTGATTAATAAAATTACTGTTTGTTACGTGACAGCTGTTCTTAGTTTGAAATTGTTGGAAACAATGACGTCGTAAAATCAATGGCCGGGGGATGATAAATAATTATTATGGTCAAAACTGAATTGCCAATAATATTGTGTGTGTGCGGCTAGCCATGGTTTTACAACAAACAATGTTATTTAAGTATATGCTGTTGAGTAAAAAAGTTATACGGAAAATAACCCAATTTTTCTGAGGAAAATAATAGAAATTACTAAAATATATTTGTCAAAATGTCAATTGTCAGTTTTCTTGTTATCATATAGAATTTGGTTGTCTATATATAAATAATTTATATTACTTTTGTTTAGAAAATTTATATTTTCTTTACAGTAATTAATGTCGTATCGATTTGTAATAAAGGTTAAAATGACATGCACTTATAAGTGACCTACGACATATGAATACTTATCAATTAGGTTTACGTCATTATTATGCATCTCTCAGTGAGATCTAGTATGAACGTTGTTGTAATTTTCAATGACTAGAAAACTAAATCAAAACTGGTACACCACTTTCTTGGGCCACTATACGACACGTGAGTTGGACATAACTTTTGTCTTCTCCATGTTCATTTTAAGACCCATTTGTTGAGAGACTCTATTGTGGTCACCGAGCATTGTGCCGAGGTCTTCCAGGGTCCCATTCATAACCACTATATCGTCAGCAAATCGAAGGTGAGTGATGTATACGCCGTTGACGTTGATGCCGGGTCCTTTCCAGTCCAGAAGCTTGAAAACATCTTCCAATGCAGCAGTGAACAGTTTCGAAGATATCACATCTCCCTGTCTCACTCCTCGCTGCAATTGGATAGGTTTCGAGTTCTGGTCCTGAAGACGGACTGACATAGTGGCGCTTTCATACAAGCACTTCGATGTACCGGTAGTCAATTTGGCACCGCTGAAGAGACTGTAGCGCGGCCCATGTTTCAATCGAATCGAAGGCTTTTTCATAGTCCACAAACGCTAAGCAAAAAGGCTGGTTATACTCCTCGGTCTTCTGTATAACCTACCGCAGCGTATGTATGTGGTCTATGCTGCTGCTGCTGCTCTAAACCTGCGTGCGAGACGATTCGTTATGACTCTCGAAAACAGCTTGTAGACGTGGCTATAAGGAATTGATCCTTTTTTTAGAACTGCTCGACCTGTCTTTCCGAAGTATATATCTTCACTTCTAAAATGCTTAGAGCACAGTTTAGATGCAGCAGATGGTATCCAATTTTCTTCTGTTCGTTCCAATTGCACAAATCAAACCCATTTTTCGCGTGCTGTATTATTAACTGGCGGAAACCTTCAATAAAACATAATTATTGAACAATAACAATTTTTTAGATTGAAAAAAACCCCGACCAAACACTTACTGTTCTGATACTATGATCATTATCATAGTATCAGAATATTACTACTTATATTAAACTTAAACTTTCGATATAAAAATATTATCTATAACATCAATCGATAAATAAAACGACATCACTTGAACATCACTAAATCATCTACAAAGTCTAAAAGTAGTGCTTTTGCTTTTTACCACTAGAGGTCGGTATAGAGCATAGGCAAATGTTCTAGAATAATTTATTGAAAATTAATATATAGGCTGATTATTGGGTAAATATAAAAAATACTTACGAAAATAAACTGTAATCAATCACGTTCAGCCTTTTTACCATATCGAGATTTGCAATATCGCAATACGCAATTTGGCATTTTTGTGTAGTTATTGTCAAATCTATTCGCGCACAAACACGACTGCACTAGAGGGCGTGTCACATCAAACTGAGCGACTTGTTACCACTTGGTAATAAGTTGTGGATTACAGTTTCAATCTCTATGTCCTGTCTATAATAAGTAGTTAAATGTCTTTGTTTATATAAAACATCAAAGTCAAATGTGACAAATTAAAAAGAATAATATTTAAAGCTATACAAAATATCATAAAAAGGGCGGCTCAAAATGAGTCCGCAACATATTGAAATGTAAACAACACGCAGGACATTGTAGTCATAGTAACGTATAACCTACACCAATAAGCGTTGTTCCCGCATTGAAGCAGCCAATAAGCGAAGAGATCTACAGTGCTGCTGACATCTCACGCCTGCGCCGAAAGCCGTCAGCAGCAGCAGCTGTCATTTTTATTTTTATTTTTACACTAAAAACCTGCCTCAAAACTAGACACTGGCTAAATCGTAGCGAAAGCCATTTTTCAAGAAATTGAATTGAATTTTTATTTCTAATAGGTATTTTTATTGGTGTTTTTTAATGTTAATGTATATATTTGTAATTTATGCTATCTCAAAGCCAAGACGCACGGACTTCAACTGATAACGCGATCGTGTCATCGGAAAATGTACAATGTTTACAATGTCCCCAAACTCGTCTATTTAAGAATGAAAGGGGCCTCCGCATTCACATTGGCAAGTGTCACAAACAGGCTCCCGCTCCGACTACCACCCCACCATCACGGGCTTCCTCGCACAACTCCTCTGCCGCTCCTAATCAACCCTTTTGGCAAAACATTTCATCATTAAAACATTCCGTCCCAAGTTTAAAACGTGTACCGCGAGGTGCGAGAGTGGCATTGGCTCATAAGCTTGCCGAGGCTGTGCGTGGTGCTGTGCGCGAGAACTCGAGACGAGCTTGGGAACATTTGTTAACCTTTCCTTATCGCGTTCTACATGTAACTAGGGATCCACTTAATAATGCCTCCCTCACTTCACGCGTTAAACAAAATTGTATTTCGGACAGTTTTAATAACAATAGCCATATCTTTCCCACCGCTCCAAATTATAATATTTTTAAATATGTTGAAAATAAAATAAGTGAGGGAGACATTAAGGGTGCAGCGCGCTTACTTTTTTCGAATGACACGATCGCTCCGGACTGCCCAGAAACCCTCACCGCCTTGAACAGCAAACACCCCTCGTCTACTGATACCTTTAACCTTACACAGTTTCTTGCCGATATCAACACCGACGATACGACATCACCATCACCTGTGCAAGCTTCACCAGAAACAGTCCGCGGGGCTATCAACTCTTTTCTTCCGGGCTCTGCGGGAGGTCTCGACGGCCTCACCCCGCAGCATCTTAAAGATCTCACCAGCGGGTGTTGCGGTGAAGCTGCCGAGACGCTTCTTGTGGCACTCACAAGTCTGTGCAATCTGATGCTGCGTGGTGAGGTAGCACCCGATATTGTAGATATTTTATACGGGGCTAACCTCTGCGCCCTGAAGAAAAGAGATGGTGGCATTCGTCCTATTGCTGTTGGCTCTACATACCGGCGCCTCACAGCCAAAATTTGTTGCAAATTAATAGATTTTCTGAAATCGTACTTTCAGCCTAAACAGTTAGGCTTTGGCAGCAAAGGGGGCTGTGAGGCAGCAGTACACTTACTCAGTTCATTTTGGATTAATAAAGGTGGTGAAGTGTTATTAAAAGTTGATGTTAAAAATGCTTTCAACTCCGTCAACAGGGCCGCCATGTTGGCACAAACAAAATTAAAGGCCCCTGCAATATTACCATTCTTATTGCAGTGTTACAGAGAGCCATCAAAATTGTTATACAAGAACCACCTTTTTTCATCTGCCGTCGGATGCCAACAGGGCGACCCTCTGGGCCCAGCCATTTTTAGTCTCGCCATCCACCCGGTCATCGAACAGCTAAATTCAAAATTTAACGTTTGGTATCTGGATGATGGAACCCTAGGAGGTGACGCGTCAACTGTCCTTTCAGACTTAACTTTAGTTCGCGAGTTCCGAGCCATAGGCTTGGAGCTTAATTTCGGTAAGTGCGAGTTTTTTCTGTCGGACAGTTGCGTGGATAGGGACGCCATTATTTCTAGCTTCAGAGAAGTGGCGCCTCAACTTAATGTGATCGACAAAAGATCTCTTCGCCTCTTGGGGTCCCCTATTTTAGACGGAATCGTCTAAAATAGGGGACTCCCAGATTTCATAAATGGAAATTTACAAAATTTTAGTGATACATTAGATCGCCTTTTTAAAATAAATTGTCACATGGCTTTTACTTTATTACGTTATTCACTATTCGTTCCAAAGTTCACGTATGTCTTGCGGTGTTGTCAGCTCTGGAAATTTCCGGACCTTCTCAACAGTTTAGATGGCACCATAAAACATACACTTACACACATTTTGAACATCAACTTTAGTGACCGCTCTTGGACCCAAGCAACACTCCCTATTAGGTTCGGCCTGGGTATCCGAAAAACTACTGGTGTCCCTTCCGGCGTTCTTGTCTTCGGTCCATGCTACTCAACATCTTATCAACAAGATACTGGAACACACATCGTGTTCCCCTCTGGTTTCTCACTTGGACGAGGCCAAGGCCGCCTGGAGTGCAGCTTGCCCGAATTCCGAATATCCCACAAACACCTCTTCCCAAAGGCTTTGGGACGAGCCTCTCTGCGGACTGTTGCGTAATAACCTTATCAACACGTCTTCTAGCCCTGCAGAGTGCGCTCGCCTCTTAGCTGTAGGGAAATGGGAGTCAGGTCTTTGGTTGCAGGCGTTACCATCTCCTAATACGGGTACTCTGTTGGACCGCAGTACTTTTCGCCTTGCCACTGCCTTGCGTCTTGGCGCCCCCAGTATCGTCCCTCATCAATGTCGTTGCGGCGCGCCAGTGGGCAGCCTCGGTCACCACGGGCTGCCCTGTGCTAGAAGTGCTGGTCGCATTGCTCGTCATCATAGCCTGAATGACGTTATTCGACGGGCTCTTGTCACCGCTGGAGTACCAGCAGTACTCAAACCCTCTGGTCTGGCACGTGATGACGGCAAAAGACCGGACGGCATGACCCTAGTTCCTTGGAAGGTGGGACGGGCTCTGGTATGGGATGCAACTTGTGTCGATACGCTTGCACCGTCCCACATTCCAAGCACTTCTGTTAGCGCTGGCGCGGCTGCAAATCATGCAGAGAACCTCAAACGGCGAAAGTATGAGAATCTGACTGGGGATCTTATATTTGAGCCGTTTGGGGTAGACTCTTTAGGTCCATGGGGCCCGGGTGCTCACAAACTCTTTAAAGATATTTCTATTAAACTAGTAGAAGCCACCCGGGACCCCAGAGCTAGCAGCTACTTGGGCCAGCGTATTAGCATAGCTATCTAACGTGGCAATGCTGCTAGCTTACTGGGCACTCTGCCTGATGGGGATGATTTGGGGCAAATTTTTTATTTATATTTAATAGTAGATATAGTTTATAGTTTTTTGTAAGTTTAATTTTAAGTAGTTTTATTATTATCTTGTTTTTGTCTTTGTTTGTACATAGTTGTAAATTATTTAATACAAAAGTTGAAAACCTGTTTGTCAATTCATAATTTATTTTGGAACACACCATTTTACCCAGAGGTTTGGGCGTTTGTGGCTGCGCTGCAGTTTAATACTAAAGCAGACACTTACGAGCGCTATTATAAATAATGTTACCGTTTTTTATGTTCCAAATAAAAATATCCTAGGCCGCATCATCGCTTACCATCAGGCGAGATCGCGGTCAAATACTTGCCTATAAAGAATAAAAGAATTTAATTTTTTTTTATATAAAGCGGATGTAAGACGTCTTGTTTTCGCTATCGCGTTTAAGGCTCCTCGTTGTTTTTGCTAGCTGCTTGACGGATTGGGTGCTTAAGTAATCTATCAAATTTGTGCTCTGTTTTTTTATTCGCTGTATTATCTATCGGTCGTCAGCGAGGTCCACGATCACGATCCTTCATTTAAGCCTGCTAAGCTTCGTCATTGATATTACACAAGAGACACTCTTTGAATAGACAAAGACAGCTATTTAGTACCTAGGTGTGAACAAACATTCCAACTTGACTCTGTTTGTAAGAGACATTTTCAGCACCCATACAAACTTTCACGATCTAATTCTTTCAAATCAATATGCCAATTTTAATGAAACTTTTTTATACCTACTTAAACGAAAAACAACAACGTGCAACATTAAAATTAAACGTTTGTATGGATTAATAAAGAATTAATGCGATTTAAAATCCACAATGGAAAGTAAAAAAATCACATAAAATCAGTTGAACTCAAAAAGTATTCGGTCCAGAAAAACAACATGAAAAAATTACGTCTGTTTATTTTCAAACTAAACATTATGAATAATTCTGTGAAAGAGCAGATCGATTCTGAAAACGAACCGATTCAATACCAAAAACAACTATTACTGATATGTAACTGCGCTGCGGCCTTTACGAACATGACATGACAACCGCAGTGAAATTATTTAAAGTTTTTATAACGCAATTGCAATTACCTGCCACAATGTTTTATAAGGTTCTTGCTTTAACAATAGCATCAAAACATAAACATTTCAAATGGCAAGCTGTAATTTTTATCAAAACCATTTTATTTTTATTTTAAAAGATAAACTGACATGTTGACATATTTGGAAAACAAAAGGTACAACAAACAAATAATTTATTTGATCTCCTCCTCCTCCTCCTCGCATCGCATTCCTCATGTCTGAGGGTCGTGACCACCACCTCCTCCAATTTGACCAAAATACATTAAACTTACTTATTATTTTTTTAAACAATACAATAATAATCTTAAAAAGTTTGTTTCTGGCGTTTCGCACGCTCGGCTCGCGTTTCATTTTGGTCACTGATCTAACCTTTTTTTCTTTTTGTAAACACAGGGGAAACCCGATCAAACGGGTCCCCGCGGAGCTGGAGCGCTCTAGGGAGGATCTTAATCCGGGGATGGCCGAAGCCGACCCGGTAAAACCCCTGGGCCATCCGGCAACCGCTTGGCGAGACCCCGAGAACTCAGAGGAGTCTTTCACGGCCCACTGATCACTGACCTAACCTAACCTAATCAACCCTCACCTTTCTGTTTTTTGTGCCCTAGTGCGGGGCAGAGCTCCCCTGACCCCCTGATCTCCGTTCTTCCTGGCCGTGCTTACTTATCTTATTTTTTTATTATTATATTCGTATACTTTCTTAGTTTTTCTTAGACAATTTTCGACTTATATTAGTAGGTACTGTATGACATTGTGAAAATTGAAATTGGTACCTGATGTAATTTTTGCAAACTTAGATATTAAAATGTTTATATAATTTTTAACGCAAATTTTGTTGCGAACAAAATTACAAAAATACAAATGTTGAAAAAAAATTCCACGAGCAGGATTCGAACCCGCACCCTTCTGACATACCGGGTCAGGTGCTCTCCCATCCAGCCCGCCGAAATTATTCAACACTATTTACTTTTTACTTTGAAAGCCAAAGGCGTCCATTCAATTTGCGTAAAAAATTATATAAACATTTTATAAATAGCTTGCCTACTTCTTAACTGATCTTTAGTATTTGTAAAAATATTATGATCAGATGTTAATGACGGTAGTTGTTGACATTGAATGGGCGCTTTTGGCTTTCAAAGTAAAAAGTAAATAGTGTTGAATAATTTCGAAATTCAAAATCATTACTATAGCTCTTTTGAACGTCAGTTTAAAAGAGCTATTTGTAATGATTTTGAATTTGAAATTGAATTTGAAAAAAAAATTGTATGGAAATTCGTACAGCGTAGCGCCACAAATTCCATAAATTGAACTTACAAATTGACAGACATCATTAATTTATTATTATTATTTTACTCTTTATTTATTTTCCTTCTTAAAACTAGATTTTTACAATATTTTAATATAAAAACAATAAAACATTATAAAAACCTAATTCTAGAGTACCGCCAGTAGCGGGGCAGGGCCCAAACTACCGATGGTCAGGGCTGCAGAGTGAGGAACCTCCTGACAATTCGTGCCGTGTCAAGGAGTACTGCCTTTTGCATCTGACCCTTGACCCAACCTTTCAGCGAGAGCCTCTCTAGGTGTTGATCGAGGCTCTTGGCTAAAAGACCGTTTGCCGAAACGACTATTGGTACAATAATGGTTGAATCCACATCCCACATGGCGGTAACCTCGTGAGCCAAGTCAAGGTACTTACTGAGCTTTTCCTTCTCGGCTTTCACGAGGTTCTCATCATGAGGTATGATGATATCAACCAGTATTGCCTGGCGCTGGGATCGGTCGACCGCCACGATATCAGGCTTATTGGCGACAATAGTCCTGTCCGTAATGATAGAGCGATCCCAGTAAAGCGTTGCATGACCATTTTCGAGTACTGGTGCAGGTGCGTATTTATAGTACGGCACCTCCGATTCGACGAGGCTATATCCAAGAGCAAGTTGCTGGTGAATTAATCTGGCTCCTTGGTTGAATCTGTGCAAATACTCTCAGTTAGCAAGATGAGAACAACCAGAAATAATATGTCGGAGTGATTCTCCTGAACGGCAGCATGCCCGACAGATGTCGACCGTACCGTCCCTCATTATATTATTATTATTATTATAATTTCATTGACATAACATTTACGTTTTAAATGAATAAAGATTTAATTTGATGTAGTGATCGATATTTTTCTACACTGAGGAATAATACAATAAATATATTTTCTCCTCAGATTTCTCATGAATACATTTTTATAATATTCAAGAAAAATTAGGTCAGTAAGTAGTCATAATTTTGACGCGACCATAAAAGATATATTCAGTACTAAATGACCGGCGGACTTCGTACCGCTTTGACAGTTTCCATGGCAACAAAACAAACAAAACGTTGACAATTTCCATGACAACAAAACAAACAAATCATTCGTCCGCTTAAGAACACCCGTATCCCATGCATGATGGGCCCTTATAGCAGTGCCACCTACCGGGTCCAATTGTAAATCTAAACCATTCTCGAATCCACTTGAACACACAGAAAATTTCATCTAAATCGGTCCAGCCGTTTAGAAAGAGTTCAATTTCATAAACACGCACAGAAGATTTATACACGATGACTTTTTATCGGTGATCAGGACCTACTGATTCCGACTAAGTAAATGATGGCCATTGCAATAATAATAAAACTTACATGTCAGCGTTCCATTTTTTATTGTTTTGTCTGGGAAGTAAAGATAATAACTATAAATATTAAAATCATGGACATCCTACTCCTCCTTGTTACAAATAAAACCTCTTCCTACCTACGTACGGCTGCTATTTTTGTTTTTATTTTTTTATTTTTTTTTTCATTTTGTGTCTTACGGGTTTGTTGCTATCGCAGCATCATTTAAACCGGTTCCGACGGAAGATCAGCGCTAACCTCAAGGCTAGCATCTTGCTAAGTCGGAACCGTTTTGGGACTCCTATGTTTTTTTTTATTTCTACTTTTATGTATATGTTTAAACTGTTCTGTCCTAAATAAATTTATTATTTTCATTTCTTCATAAAGTACAGGTAGCTCCTTGGCGGGAAAGTGAAGAGTCATGTCTGCTGTTTTGTTTTACTTTCTAAAATTTGTGTTATGTCAAATATTAATGTGAAATAATGGTGGATTATTAACCGTTAAGTGGTCGTGAGTGTGCATGAGTTTTGGCAAATGAAACAAAACAGTGCAACGTCGCTTTTCAAATTCTCTCAAGAAGTCGGCGTGAGGACTTAGTAAAGCCCCACATCTTTACTGAGATACTCGAGGATTTGGGGAGTATATCATTTCTCACTTCCCATTTCTATTATCATTCATCATCATCATACAGGAAGGAAATATTGTTTATTTATGTATTACTTGTAAGAAAAAGTATTTCATTGGCTAAATGCTTGTGCAAAGCCATAAAAAAAAGGCTGCTTCAACTCTCTCTCTCCAGATAAATCTACATCTTCAACAGCTGCATGCATATGACCGAAAACTTATTTAGTCGACTAAACGATCAGCTGGCTTTATAATTTAGTATTCACATATTCACATAAGTGAACCAATGCGTGCATTGCCTTTTCTTTTATGTACACACATCAGACTACCACAAGCTGTCAAATTTCCTCATTAGACTTTAAACTTTATGTCTATCGCATATGGTTGAACATTAATCGAAGAAATTTTACAGTTTTGGATAGTTTGATGTGCAGGCACATGAGTTGATATATACTAGTGGACCCGGCGGACTTCGTACCGCTTTGACAGTTTCCATCAAGTGATTAAATTCTCTTTGGTTTCCATGACAACAAAACAAACAAATCATTTAGTATTGGAAAATTAAATTGTCGTTTTTAGTATATTTATAGTGTGATTCCCGTAGGAATATCTGGATAAAAAGTATCTTATGTGTTATTCCAGGTTATAAACTATCTGTATGCCGAATTTCATCCAAATCCATCCATCCGTTGCAGAGTGAAGAAGTAACAAATATACGAACATACATACACACAAACTTTCGCATTTATAATATTAATAGGATATACTGTTTGCGTATACGGTCGGGTCGTAGACATCGGCTGTTCGCGCCTCCGCCATGTCGTACGGTGGCGCGCGCGCAGTCTCCATTGTAGTACAGTGTATGCATGAAGCACTAAACCTTTAATGCTCTAAGCACTAAACGCGCTCCTGGTAACTTTACAGAAATTGATATATTTTTTGATAATCCAAAAAGGATAACTAGTCGAGTTTAGCTACCAAGTTGTATCTCTTTTTAGTTTTTATAAGTGCAAATTATGTACCTAGGCTTAAGATAATTATGTAATTGAGTTTTTACCCGTTTAATTATGTTTAATAAATAAATAAATATATAAATAAATAAATAAATACATATATCTACTCATGTGGTGCAGGGGTGCAGGCGTCTGTACCTTTCGTAAATCAAAGACCGGGTAACTAGTATAGTCTAGTCAAAAACTAACATAATCTTGCTAAACTGATGTAATCCTACTATATAATATTATAAATGGGAAAGTTTATGTGTATGTATGTTCGTATATTTGTTGCTTCTTCACGCTGCAACGGATAGATGGATTTGGATAAAATTCGGCATATAGATAGTTTATAACCTGGAATAACACATAAGATACTTTTTATCCAGATATTCCCACGGGAACGGGAACCACGCGGGTGAAACCGCGAGCGGCCGCTAGACAGGTGCCTATACTTAATGCAAAAATTACATAAGTCTTAGTTCTGAGTAGGTATATACTTTTTAATGAAACGACCAGTTTTGTGTTTCGAAGAGAACTAAACAGCTTTTATTTTAAAGAAGACAGATAACAAATAAACAGATTTTACAAAACTATGACTATGGATGTCACTACAAAGTTACCTAACTTAATTATATCTATAATTCAACATACTTACGCCCGTTTCCTATATACTATCTGTCTATTGTTTTGCTTACTGGAGTTAGAAATTTGACTTAATTTGTATGGAGCTTATGTCAAATTTGTATCTATAGTAGGCAAAACAACAGATAGATAGGTTATTGGGAACGGGCGTTAGCCTACACATAGGTACTACTTATCGACCTATAATATGATTCACAATAGCAAAGGCCTTTTTCTAATTGACAGAAGGCGACGATAAAGTGGAAGCGATTTTATCCGGCATCGTAAATAAGGAACTGGCTATTTTATCTTTAACTGTTCAAACACAACAATGCTACAATGAGCTTGATTACATTGATAGCGGCAGACTTAAATATCTGGTGGTGACTTTAACAGCTTTGCTCATTGATACTCGTAGTATAGAATAAATCTCGTAGCATTTACCTACTACGCGTCTCCATTACGTAGCACACAGAACTAAAATGGTCCTGGTTTATTTATTCAGTTAATTTGTTTCAGTTAGTCTTGGGTTATATAACTCTACCATTTCAATGAAATAAATACCATCAGCACCACTGACAATACCTGTATTTATTTACGTAAAAGTCCTCTATTTCATGGGTTAATAAGGATTACCCCATACAAAGAGAGGTAGCTATAATAGGATTTAGCTTCGACTACGTTATTTAAGTTTCCTCTCCACTTTTATCTATAATAATTTATTACAACACATAACATTCATTGCTGCGCCATATCGTCTGGTATGGCGTAGTAATCAAGTGCGGTTTAATTTGTGTCCTATTTAAAAATAAATAATATCATGTAACTAACATAGAATAAGTAAATACTAACACATTATTAGTCTTGGCCACTTTACAAAAAGTAAAAAAATTAACAGAATAAAGTCAGTACAATATTATTGGAGAAAATAGTTGGATCAGACTGTCATAAATCATAACCCATTAAAATGCGTCTGTAACATGCACTGTGGTCACAAGTAATAAATGTCACAACCCAAACAGAAATCCATAGCTTCGTGGGATCTACCCTCAGGACCATGCCAGAGTGAACGACTGCACTGGAACTACTCTAATAACACATTTGAAAGTCTGTGGAATAACTATCTCTCTCAACGTAATTTTTCGGTACTCATTGGCATTATGTCAAATTGTCCGGAAATGTCATCTTCACAGCTGTCACTGCAATTTTCAATTTGAAATACTGGTACTTACCCTTATGTTTTAATCTAAGTACCTACCTATTTTTTTATACACAATGGTCGTCTCAAATACAACGAAACCAGTTTTTGGCTCCGCTGTAAAAAGATTTGGTAAAATTACAGTACATCCTGCGTTAGACCCGAGTGGACTCTACACCGTCCGCCCTCCAGCTTGCGACCCGTGTCTGTACCACCCGCTGTCTCTCCACAAAATATTCGAAGTTAATAAAAACAGGAAATCCGAGAAGGACCCTTGGCGATACAAAAAAGAGTTAGAAGAATGGGCAAAAAATTTGGGCTACCGCAACCAAGCGATGCTCACTCAGCGGCAGTGGCAGCAATCTTTACTCGGCCCGGCTTGGACCGAACTCCATGAGCCCGCACGGTATGAGCCCGCCTGCAAAAACGTAGGTTTCGGCAGGACCTCGCGGAATAAACGCTCCAGGCACAACACGCCGGGGCCAGGCACTTACTACAAAGCTGTTCCTTTTAAAGTGGCTTACGGCCCCCATTCGAAGTTGCCCACTTTCGAACGTGAGGAGCCCTGCCGCTTCAAAGACACAAGCCCTAACTGGTCATTGGCTCCTGACCGCTACAGAATTATTGACAAAGAAAGCATCGAGCAAAAATCAAATAAATTAGTATCTCTTCGAGGTCCTTATGATCTGTTTACGGACAAACGAGATGGGACTATCAAAAACCATTTCAACACGTCACTGAGGTGCGCTGCTGCCACATGGCCTTTGGCGCTGAGGGGCTCTCTAGAGAAGTATAAAGACAGTCACTTTGGAACGATGAACAAGACCAACAGGAGTCTGCCGTTTAGGGGAAGGTCTGCTTTAGTGGACATAGCCATGTGCTACAAGCGTCCTGATGAACCTGGGCCCGCGCATTTGAACATAGACAAAGCGAAGGTTTTTAAACAAAATAAGCGAGGTTTTAATAGCTCGTATGACAGACCGCCTGGTTACCAGCGAGTGATAGTGTGGCCAGGTGTGGGGAGATACAATTCGAAACCCGTCACTTGCGGTATCCTTGGCCAAGGCCACAGACACGTCTTCCTGAGCAAACAGGGCAGAACCATAGGTTCTTATCTACCTGAGCCAATGAATTCATTCTAATCTATTGTTATCTGTGGTTTGGAATTGCCCTTACGCGAGTCACGTTGAAGATGCAGGATGTTTAATTAACTGTTAAATCATAATTAAATCGGAAATCATAACAATACCAATGTAATACTTATTAATAATTCAGAGAATACAAGTTATAGTAAATAAATAGCCTATACACTGCCCAGCTGCTGGGCAAAGACCTCCATCATTGAAATCAAGTCATCGCTAAAATTGATAAGATAAGATAAGTATTTCCTGAATAAGTACGCTTTCCAAATTGAGGTTGCTGATCACAAACGCTGGCTATGTATCGATAAATTCACCTGTCACCTGTGGGAAAGATCTTCGGATATCTGGCAGAGCGCTTTGACAATACTAGTCACCAACCGATGCAAAACTGAAAATGCTTGTAAAAAAGCGGCTTGTTTCAGGAGGGAATCGAACCCCACGATCTTCCGGACTGCTTTTCCAACTAAGCTACCGAGACATATTTTTCTTCTTTCCAGGTTCTGATATTTTTGTGCTTTTAACACGCTATTACCAACATTGATTCAACTTTTAGACTTGTTCGATTTGACACCATTTAAAAATACCTACTTTTTTCGTCGTCAACTCGGCCAAACGTACAAAGTACAGTCACTGAATACGGATTTGAACCAAATACTGAAAATAACTTGAATATGTAGCTGACTACAAAGTTTTGATACAACGAATGAATTTTCAGTGTTGAGTACATGACGAGTTCTTTAGACTGGTTTATTTTATATAGCTCATTGAATCCAGCTCATTTATTGATTTATTTACTTGGTACATATATGATAAGTTCTCAACTAGGAACAACACTAAGTAAAAAAGGAACGGTTAATGTACATAGATTTCTTTAATTTTTACGTTAAGGGAAAAATATAAAAAATAGTGCTATGAAATGGACACTTATTATCATAGTTAACTTGATTTAAGTAAAAGTCAGCTTACTAGAGTGTTGGTCAGATACCTTTTCTGAATATACATCTTGTCAAACGCTCAACACTTGTTTTTTGCGCATATATTGTTAAAAAGCCAAATAAATATAATTAAGTATGCAAATAAATAGTAACATGCCAAATGCTTTATTATTTTGATATTAGATACCTACACTATTAAGTGCAGTTTTATCTTTATATAAATTAGAGAATATTCTCTACGAATTCGAATTCGAATACTTTCTATATTCTCCAATAAGGTCTACTTGAAGCACTTTGCCACTCGGGCACCGTGGCTTATATTTTTATTTAAGAGCGTTTACGCCGCACACTAGCGCCACTAATGAAAAAAAAACATATCTAGTAATTAGAGATAGAAAATCAAATTATTCTCAACAAACTATTTGAATGAAGCAATTTAGCATTTTTACGTTACCTAATCAACCTCACATGTTATGGTTTAGTTAAATATGGCGTTATAGTTAAAAGTGGCCGTAACATAACATGTCAGGTGTTCATTAGGTGATGTAAAAATGCTAAATTACTTCATTCAGATAGTTTGTTGAGCATAATTTGATTTTCTATCTCTAATTACTAGATATGTTTTTTTTTTCATTGGCGGCGCTAGTGTGCGGCGTAAACGCTCTTAAGTATATTTTATAATAGAATTCAAAACGTTTTATTTGTTTTCTTTAACATAATATAAATGACAATAAGCTGGTCATTGCTTGCCCTATGGTCACCGAGATGCAATGAAACATTCAAAGTTTATTTAGTAAATGAAATGAAAAAAAAAAATGAAACCAATACTTTTTATAACTAAATACTAACTAACTAACTGTTAACTGTAGGTACATCAGGGTACCTAGTGTGGTATTGTTTACTATCCGTATTCATTCGATTACGTTTACGAAAACTTAAATTAGTATGGCATTGCAGCAGCGCCTCCTGGCGTCATACGAGAATAGTTAAAATTTTGCCAAACGAATTCAACTCGCACTAGGCACCCAGATTTGTTTGTCTTTTTGTATTAATTAATTTACACATTATGCTAATTTTATAGTTTAATTTATTGAAATATTTCAACTTATACTAAAGTTAGACCATTATGCAGTTTTGACGAATACGCAGAAAATAATAAGATAATAACTTGACGAGTAGACAGTAAAAATAAGAGTTTGGCAACGCTTGACCAATATACAGTTTTGAAGAGTACGCAGAAATAAGAACTTGACGAGGAGACCGCAAAAATAAGAGTTTGGCATCGCTTGACCAATATGCAGTTTTTACGAGTGTGTCGTAGATCGATTTTACTGTCGGTCGAGTTGACGAACAAGTCAATTTTTACCACTTAAACACAAGGTTCAACCACCACCTTGAGCATCTAAATTATTTTTTTAGTAAAGTATGGTAAAGTTTAACTATCGGTTAGCATGAAACGGCATTTGGTACTATTTAGCAATGATAATTATATCGAAAGTGAAAATAGCATATAACTAGATACCTAGTGACCTACCTATGATGTAAAAGGTTTTATTAAAAATAAAGATTTTAAAAAATAAAAAGAAAAAAAAATAAGGAAAATTAATTTTTAAAAAACAAGCTTTTATTGCTTGTTAAAATAAAAACTAAGTTAAAAATAATTTAAACCTGATAATAAGAAAAATTGTTTTTATAAATAACAGCTTTTTTTTAAATTTATTTTTAAGTTTTTAGTTTTTCATTTTTCATGTTATTTTCATAAAGAACTAAGTATTCTACTAATCAAGACTTTTCACTTGACACCCATATTGAAGAAGTAGCAATGTATGACATGTTTACACACCCTCATACCATTCAGCCATCAGCACGTGCTCACCTCGGCATTGGGTCATCCATCTAATCCATCTAATCAAAGGCAGAATCCACATTCATAACAAACGGAACGAACGAACAAACGAACTTATTTACCCGATCAAGTTCCTATTGCCATCTTTCAGCTCCATTATCAAACCCTGGTTACCATCTAGCACCAAAGTACTCGTCAAGACGAATCATACGAGCCCAAACTCGATGGGGTTGTGTCGTTTATTTGCCGTGTTCCTATGGTCATCTTCCAGCTTCATCGTCAGACCCTGGATACCATCTAGCACCAAAGTACTCGTCAAGACGGATCAAACGATCCCAAACTCGATGTGGTTGTGTCGTTTAACTACCGAGTTCCTATGGCCATCTTCCAGCTCCATCATCAGAACCTGGTTACCATCTAGCACCAAAGTATTCGTCAAGACGGATCAAACAAGTTCGAGCTCGATGGGGTTGTGTCGTTTTAGTGTTTAAGAAAAACTAAAGATTTTGCAATTTCGGTTGTTTTCTAGATACACCAACTAGACAATAACTTTGTAATCCCATATAAATGTATAGGATTACAAAGTTACATTTGCAGTTAATGAATCAGTGTACCAGTGTGACACTGCCGCATAATTATGTAAGTACAACTTAATGTGTTTGTGATTGTGATATTTGAAGTGCTGACATTACGATTACACCAGTGCGAGCGCAATCGCGAATACTACCCTCGATGTATCGAAAAATTATTGTGGGGCCACAAAGTCTGCGCTTATTTTAAATGACGTATCCTAGTTTGAAGATCAAGGTAAGCAGAATATCGAAGAGCTTAAAATCGTGCAGACTCCAGAGTTGCTTATGAAATCGGACAATAATTTAAATGAATGGATCACAGTAGGTAGGAATAGCGCTAAGCAGTTAAGTACAAAAACAAAGCAGGACGCCCAAAGACTAATGAGGAGTTCTACCGAAGGGGCGCCGAAGCTTGGTCAGTCGGAAATAACTTTAGGAGACAAAAATTATAAGAGAAAGCCTATGGAAATTAGGAAGGAAAAGTATCAGTCAAAGAAAGTGAAGAGAGGAAATAATTTAGAATTGACCGATATTAAGGGTTTAGAACGTAATAAACACCTTCGCGTTTGGCGTCTGTCATCATATACCACAGTAGAAAAGTTAACATCTCATGTGAAAAGGATGTGCGGTTCGGGAGTTATAGTTAAAATAGAAAAGATTAAGCATAAGACGGAAAAAAATTACTCACCCTTTATTATAACAGTTTCTGAAAAAACATACAACAAACTGTGTCAACCTGATATCTGGCCTTTGAATACAGAGTTTGCTGAATGGATCTGGTTTCGGATACCAACAAACAACTACATCGACAAAGCGTAGCATTATGGATTTTTTTATCAGAACGCCAGAGGGCTTCGTACCAAGTTGGATATATTTAGTAATAATATAGATTCATCGAGCGCCGATATATTCGCAATTACAGAAACGGGATGCAATGAATTTACTCGGTGCGGCTGTGTATTTTAATAATAAGCATCTATTTGTTTGTTGCGTAGTTTATATTCCGCCGAGTAGTTCGGAAAATGAGTACTTATATGATTTTATTTCGAATTATCGAACAATTTTCTATTAAATTTAAGACAATAATAGTTTTAGAAGATTTTAATTTGCATTCAAGCAGCGATAATTTGATCATTTATTATAATTATTTTTTAACTTTCTGTGAATTCCTTCAAATGAATAGGGTAGCGAATTTGTAACTACAGGCAGCTTGATTTAGTGTTATGCTCGGCGGGTATAACCGTTGGTGTAGTCACAGTCTATATAATTCTATTATTTAATAAGTTTGTAACACTGTGGTGTAGTCGTGTGTGAGACGGACGAGGCCCTCGTGCCGGTGGAGGCGCATCACCCGAATCTCGTGGTGATCACGCAGCTCAGGCGGCGCGCCTGCCGCGGCGGCGCCCGTTCCACCCTCTTGTGCATTCGGTAATACCTAACAGTGGAACTTTGCGAATGCTGATTATACTCGTAGTTTACTGTATATGTTACTTGCAGACATTGATTGGAGTTCGTTATATGATATGCGGGAGCCAGAGGAGGCGGTAAATTATTTTTATCTTACCATCAATAATATCATTACTGATTGCGTACCGAGCAAAAAGCCCTGTAATAAAGTAACCGGTAGGTATAAGTATCCAGAGTGGTACACGTCGGATATAATAAAAGCGATAGAACTAAAATCCAAACTTCATAAAAAGTACAAGTCTAACAAAACGATGATAGATTATGAGCGTTTTTCGATGAGTAGGGCTAAAGTTAAACAAATGATATGTTTAGCGCATGAGCATCACAAAAATAAGGTTATCCGTTGATGTATCCAACCTTGTTCGTTTTGGGCATGGTCGGATACAACAACTTGGAAGCGAGAAGGGACCTGGCTCTCGCATATTATTTAATTAGAGTGCTGAGAAGCATAGTCTGCCATCCGACTATGTTGCAGCGGCTGAGCCTGCGCGTGCCCGACGACGGGTACGCGAGCGGCGGGCGGCGGCGGCGGCCGCGGCTGCTCGCCGTGCCCCGCGCCAGAACCTGCCTGTTGGCTAACTCTCCTCTGATACGGTTTCTGCACACGCTTAACGTAGTCGCAGAACATATTGATTTATTTACCTGTTCGAGGAGCGAATTTAAGAAAGTCACTTTACAAGTGCTGTGTTATGATCCAAATTTGAATAAAATTATACATATAATGTTTAACCTGTGTAATAAAATAGAATAATACAATATAATTTATAATAAATATGAATATATTAAGTAATCAATGTAATTATAATCTAGTTAACTACACTATTGTATTAGGAAAATCCTGTAATGATAGCTGTATTTGATGATGAATAAATAAAAAAAATAATTTATTAATTTTCTCGAAACTGTTTACATGTTCTTTACTGCGTTCATAAATTTGCGCGGCAGGTCATTGTCTTGTAATAAATCTAATAAATCCGTTGTTGGTATTCAAGATGTAGAAGGTACCGGAGAAGAAAAAAGTAGGACTATTTACAAAAAGAAATGTTATGTTACTTGTGAGATACATTGTGTTTTTATGTGATGGCCAAGTCAATCTGTTTATTTAAAACATAATAGATTTTTAATATAGATATGGTCACTATAAGATGTTGTTAGGTTAGCTAATTACGTAATAACTTAAGACAGTAGGTCCCTTATGTAGGGACTGAATAAATTAACCGACTTGGTATTACATGTATCTCACAACTTTTTACGGTAGAAGAACTGAGTTGCGAGACTTGGTTTTTTTTTACAAGTAGGTATGTTTACAAAATTTCAGCTCAATCCTTCAACAGGAAGGGGTCTAATTTCAATTATTAGATTTGACCCAAATATATAATAACAGGGCAAGCTAAATAAAACCGTTTAATAACTATTAAAAACAATGTAAATACCTATGTAAGCTTTGTTTGAATTTGAAACATAATAATAACGGGTTTATACCCGTTTAATTATGTTTAATAAATAAAATAAAAAAATAAAAAATAGTGAATACATTTTGAGCATCAATCCATTTTACGTCAATCTTAGAGTGGCTATAAAAATATGAAGCTCAATAGCGCAGTGCTTACCGCGCCGGGTCTGCAAGTGCTGAGTTTAAGCAACTCTCTCAAATGCGGGTCATAGGATGGGTGAGCAAAAATTTATCATCTCGAGCTCTTCAGTGTTTCGGAAGGCACGTAAAGCCGTTGGACCCGGCTGCATTAGCTTTCGTCAACAACCACCAATCCGCACTAGGCCCACGTAGTTTTTTATGGCTCGTTCTCCCTATCCACACATAGGAAGGCTCGTGCCCCAGCAGTGGACATAAAAATGAGCTGATGATGATGATTATAAAAAAATTACAACAAATTTTTCCGCTAGCTATACACTCGCGCCAGCCAACAGAGATCATAGTCTCTTTACTCATATCGATGGCGCTGATATCAGCATATTTTTGGAATCTTTGTGCGTGCACAAACCACACTGTACGCCAGACCCTGTTTTGGACCCATTTTTATAACTGGTCAACCACGCCATACACTGTGCTATTTTCAGGAGTCATTGGCAGTAATGGTCGCTAACCTAAAAGTGACCCGGTTACCATAAACAAAAGTAGAAGTTGAAGTTGAAAAGTAGGTACCCTTTAGGGGTTTGACGTCTGGTTGCCACGACGTCTGGTTGCTGTTATGACACATTCCCAAAATGTAAACTGCCACCATGGCCTTTTCCCAATAAGCACACTGCTTAAAAACCTCCATTTACCAAAATGTCTATTTCCCATTATGTACACTTCCTAAAGGGGCCTTTTCCCATTATGCACCCTTCTCAATACCTTCATTTATCAATATGTCTATTACCTACTATAATTAAGCTAGGTACAGACGCCTTCACATCTACCTATCCAAAACTGTAATTTTTTTTTAAATAAATGTTCCACGTGTGTGACCACTGAGGGCGGTCACACGCGACGTTGGGAATTAGGTATGGGAAATAAGGGACTTACTTGGTACTTTGGGGAAACTCGAGCAGACGTTGATGGCGTTGCCACGTTACGATTGTCGTGGAGATGGGGCTGAGCTGGTAGAATCTTCTTCTAAATAATGTCTACTTACAACTATAGCACGTATCAGTTCGCGCACAAACACACGCGCACACGCACTTTATGAAGGGGTCTTCACCCACGCAGTTGGTGATTTAAGCAGAATGCACTATGAAAGCGGTTAAGTACCGGCCGGTAGGCTATCGAACGAGATAATCTAGAATAATCAAGAAGGTTTGAGCAGAGAGCTTAGCGGATCGGCTCTCACGTCGTTACACGTCATGGGTCAAGCAACACACTCGCGCAGCCGTCGTCGATTTGTGCGGCGTATCTTTGAGTTAATGAGTGAGCGGGCAAACGAGCGAATGAGACCGTCGCGTTTCTGGCGCGAACATCCTGGGGGGCCTGAGGTAGACCCTCCTCTTGAGCTGAATCCAATGGCAACCTGGCTATCTTGAGCACAGGTCTGCGTAGATGTCCATGAGCTGTGTCCAGATCCACTACTCGGATCACTCCATCCTTGCCAGGTATTGTGCGGGTAATTCGACCCAGTTTCCATTGGAGCGGTGGCAGGTCATCGTCTTTGATGAGCACGAGTTCGCAGACTTGAGGAGGTAAGGAGGGGGAGAGCCATTTGGAGCGGGTTTGAAGGGTATGGAGGTAACCAGGTTACATGCTGGTTGGCAAGTTTGTGTGTGATTGCATCATTATTTGCAGAGAGGAAGTTTTGAACTTCAATGAGATGATTTCTAGCGCCTACATAATTTGTGCCACAATCTGACCTAATTAGAACCGGAGTACCGCGCCGCGAGATGAATCGTTGTAACGCCGCAAGAAAGGCTTCCGTGGTAAGAGCAGAGACGGCCTCCAAATGGACGGCCTTCGTTGAGAAACATACAAATATGCAAAAGTACGCTTTTAAAAGTTTAGGGTTCCGTAACGTGCTAGACTTAACGAGAAACGGGCCAGCAAAGTCAGTCGTGACTTGGCTAAATACCGGTTGAGGGTTAACCCTGTCCGCTGGATGGTCACCCATGAAAGGGGCTGTAGGTTGAGCGCGGCATCGGAAACATCATACATTTAAACACCCGGCGTCGGACCGCACGGCGAGCGGATAGTATCCAGAATTGCTGGCGGAGAATAGCATGTAAAGTATCCGCACCAGGATGGCAGTGTATTGTGTGATAATGGTCAATGATGAGGTCTACGAGTGGTCTAGAGCTGGGTAGAATGAGTGGATGTTGAGCATCGTACCTAATTGACGCATGAGAGAGACGACCACCGACTCTCAAGAGACCGTCTTTCAAGAATGGTGAGAGACGCTGGGGTCTGTTGGTATAAAGTTTATCAGTTTGAAGACGATGAAGATCTCTGCAAACTCATTCTGTTGAACGGAGAGGACCCAGAATAATAGAGCGTCTCTACGCTCACTAGCTGTCAACGGGCCAGAGCGCCGTACGTCGTGCGTGTGTTTGCAATTAAAAAGAAAGCGCTTGATACAAGCCGTCACTCCAACGAGCTTGTCAAGAGAGCTGAAGCGAGTAAGCAGCTCATGGTCCAGATCAGGAACCGCTATATGAGCTGGCACCTTTTGTGGCTTAAGGCCTGGTTAAGCATGGTGACCTAAAGTGATTGGCATCTTGGGCCAGGTATAAGGAGGCTGCTTAAGCCAGCTGGGAGACCACCAGAGGTCATGAGTTGAAAGAGCGTGAGCTGATATTCCCCTGCTTGCACAGTCAGCAGGGTTGAGATTCGTGGGAACATGTCTCCACGTGGGGCTGGTCGGACTAGACTTTATGTTAGCCACTCGATTGGCCTCGAATGTTTGGAGTCGATGAGAGGGCGTGTTGAGCCACGCTAGAACTATTGTGCTATCTGACTAACAGATATGTGCGCTTATAGTAGTGTGAGCTGACAATTCAGTTGACACTCGAGTCATGAGCTGTGATAAAAGAGCTGCAGCTGATAGTTCCAGCTTGGGAATTGTGAGGCGAGCCTTAATAGGTGCAACCCTTGACTTGGCAATGACTAGATGTACATTGACCTGTCCACTGACATCGAGCTCGAGCTGAAGGTAAATTACAGCGCCAAAACCAGCTTCTGATGCGTCCACGAGCCCGTGAAGCGAGTAAGTAGACGTGGACTTATATTTGCAAATGTGCCGAGGTAAGCGAATACTTGAGAGTTGAGGAAGATCTTGTGAAATATGCAGCCACTCTGTATGAACTTCTTCGGGTGTGGGCTCATCCCATCCCAGTTTCATAAGCCATAACTTCTGTAAGAGAAGCTTTGCGCGGAAGATGACTGGGGTGACCCAGCCATTGGGGTCATAAAGCGATGCTACTGTGCTGAGAATGGAGCGCTTGGTAACTCGGGTGAGTGAGGGGAGAGAAATGCGATAAGTGAACTCATCTGATTGAGGAATCCACTGTACACCTAAAACTTTAATAGAGTTCGATTCTGGGCTGAGGTCTAAGTCCTTAGGCATGTCGCATTGGTCATCTGGGAACCGTTCAGGGAGCTGGCGAGAGTTTGAGGTCTATTTACTGAGCTGAAAGCCACCTAGGGCCAGTAAGTTAATCAACTCGGTTTGGAGTGCCTGAGCAGATTCCACAGAGTCATGACCACCGAGTATATCGTCGACGAAAATTGAATGCCGTATGATCTGAGTAGCTTGCGGGTAGCGATGACCTTCGTCATCAGCCAATTCGAGCAGAGTGCGGATGGCATGGTACGAGCTAGATCGTAAACCGTACGTGACGGTATTTAACGCATAGGTATGTGAGCAGGGGCTGGTCAGGTGACGACCGCCAGAGAATAAGTTGATATTGTCTTTGGTCTGGGTGGATTAGTATATATGTTCCTGAACATCATTCTGATGTCAGTACTGAAAACTACAGGATGTGTCCTAAAAGACATAATAATGTCAACAATATCTTGTTGGAGAGCTAGACCTGTGTGTAGGCAATAATTTAGGCTGACGCCATTTGAGCTTTTAATACTACCATCAAATACAGTGCGTAGCTTATCTGATCCCGCCTTGAAGATACCATGATGGGGGATATAGAAGTGAGGCTTATTCGCGAAAGTACTTGGGTGACAAGGTGACATGTGTCCCAGGTTAAGATAATCATTCAAAAAGTCAACATATTTAGAGCGGAAGGGCGGATTTGCTTGTAGCTTCTTTTCAAGATTAAGAAACCTACGTAACGCAATAGCATGAGTGTTGCCTAAGGTCGGCGCGTCTGGTAGAAAGGGCAAAGTTACCATATAACGGCCTGATGGTTCTCTCCACGTTCACATATAGTTATCTTCCTCCTTGTTATGTATCTTCTTTTAACCTTCTACCCTTTACAGATGTATTATATTTCTTCGCAGTTCTTGTCCAGTCTCATCATTTCTGATATTTATATCTCCTCCGTTGGCACTAATTACGGTATGTGGCGTAGGGTTGATATTTTGCGTCAATTTGTGTTCTTTAATTAAATTTTTAACATAAACCTTTTCTCCTATACTTATGTCATTATTCCTTGCTTTTCTTTTCCTGTCCTCCCTAATCTTCCCCTTTTCTTTCATCATTTTGTCTCTATCATAAACTTAATCGATGATATCGTCGTGTTTGGGCGCACCGAGGACAACATAACTTTAGATTGCAAAAGTACTGCACATTTTAAAACAATATAGTGTTACTCCTAAATTATAGTAAATACATATTTAGCCAGTCTCAAATTCAATTTTTTGGCAATGAACTATCTTAAAAAGGTATTTAACCACTAAACAAATATATAAAACTATAGCATCCTTCAGAGAGCCAAAGTTTGTGGAGGAAGTTCAAAGCTTTCTAGGACGTAAATTCATCGGAAAATGTATTCCAAATTTAGCCACTGTTACTCAACCGATTCGCAAAATTTTAAGACACAAGCTTTCCAAACACGCTGATATCACTGAATTCTGGAAGGATAAATAAACAAATGCGTTTGCTGAATTAAAAAGAGGTTTAAGTTACCTGCGCTTCCTAGGGTTCTACGACCCTCATGCAAGTGATTGCAGACGCCAGCCCTGCAGGGTTGGGGGCAGTCCTCATTCAATATTACATGCAGGGTCCTCGAGTAATCGCTTATGGCCACAAGAGTCTCAGTGATGTCGAAAAGCGATATTGCCAGACCGAAAAGAAGGCCTTGGCATTGGTTTGGGCCATAGAACATTTCAGCATGTACCTCTATGGCATAAGAATTTGAACTGGTCACCGACCACAAGCCTCTGGAGGTAATATTTGGGTCACGATGTAAACCCTGTGCGAGAAACGCTGAGTATGACGGTTACAATCCTACAATTATAAAGTTAGTATACTGTTCGGGGGAAAACAACATAGCCGACTCACTTTCTAGGTTATGTCCCAACGAAAATTTACAGCCATACGATGATGGTCATCATGTTAACCAAATCGTTCAATTTGCGAGACCCTTAGCAGTATCCATTCAGGACATCATCAGTGAGTCCATAAAAGATGTCGAAATCCAATTAGTTAAAGTCGGTCTTTCAGATAACCGCTGGGATCCAAAAGTAAATAGCTACAAACTCTTTTCTGAGTGAACTCTGGGTCCATGAAGAAATATTGTTGCGTAGAAATAAAATCGTAATTCTTAGTAACCTTCGTAAACAGGTGTTAGCATCGACTTATGAGGGCCACCCTGGCATTGTCGCCATGAAAGGCAGACTCCGAACTAAAGTGTGGTAGCCAAAGCTCGATAAAGATACCGAAAGTATGGTAAAAAGCTGTCAGAGCTGTACTTAATCAATACGTAAAAATACGTAGTGTGTTCCTACACTTATTGTTTATAGACCGATAGCGCTAGGCTATTTTGAGGGCATAAGTTTAAAAAATTCTAAATTTATTTTTTCTCTTGCTTGTGGATACAGTCGTACCTATAAAGCTTATTATTGCGTTTTGTGTCACATCTGTCACTTGCATTTTCAGCAATTCGATGATTTGTGGTTGATTTTTTTTATTCAAATTAAAAGTGGCTAAATAAATTTAAAGTTTTAAATAATGATGGTATCATATCTAGGATAGCCTGCGGAGTGTGCAAACACAGTTTGTGTCATCTTCGTCCAGTGCAAACTGACTTAAGGTCAGTATGTAAAAACAGTGCAAAGAAAAAAAATATAATTGATTAAATATCTATTTCCTATTTCAGATCACTTACATAAGCCCATTTAATAATTTTGTGCCAAATTAGGCCACGCAATTTTAAGATTTTTTATTATTTTGCTTTTTCAAGCTACAAACGCTTTAAAAAAATATTACAATGATTAGAGTTCACATATTCCATATCTTATATGCACGAAAAATCGACTTTGTAAATTTGTGCCGTTTTCATGCACGATATTTAAATGAATAAAACACAAAAACAATAGTTTCGGTAGAAGCGGGCGGACGCGGGAAGGCGACAGCGGACGGGAGGCATACGCACGCACACACGTTCGTTCGGTACGATTTCTTCAATGCAAAGTGTTCATATAGTAGTTTATGCAACTGTCATATAATGAAGGGTATTAAAACACGAGTGTGAGTTTATGAAACGAGCACAGCGAGTTTCATAATAGTAACGAGTGTTTTAATACCCGTGTTATATGCAGTTGCATACACTACTTTATCTTCACTAATGCAATTAGTCAAACAACAAGAGTAAAAGCTGACAATAGTTTATTTATAATAATTGTTCAAATTTCCGCCATTAAAATCTAACCAATGAGAGCGCAGCTGCGCGCGCAGGGCCAATCAGGAGCGAGCGCGCGCTGTTCTTTTTTTATTTAATTGGCACAAGATCTTACCAAAGAGTTTTGTGTATGTAAGTTTAGTAGTTTCGACGAAGTTTTCACGTATAACCCAACTGTTTTCAAAAGCCAGCCTAATATCAAAATTTTATACAACTTGTATGAGGATTTTGACATAAGGCTCGCCAGGTTAATTGGTCGCGTTTTATTGATGTTATAATGAGATTTTACGATATCGATGTGGATATTATACCATCATGTGAAATTGCTTAAATTGAGTGTTTTGTTGTCTGCGCTATAACAGTAGTAATTATAAGTCAAGTATTGGAAACATAAGTAGAATGTTACAACATTAGTGTAGATAAAATAAATTACATGCCTATCATATGAGTATTAATTGACTCTTATCTCCGCTAAGTAATAAACAAATGTGTACCTACCTTCGAAGGTACCTACCTAAAGAGATAACAATAATGACGTGCGAATTTTGTACGATGGACGAAGAGCTCGATGGCGCAGTTGCAACTTTCGCAAAGGCCGGTCATCGGATGGGTGACCAAAAAAATTTCATCTCGAACTCCTTCGTGCTTCGGAATATCGGCATACCTACCTACCGCTTTTTCGTTATACCTCTGCTCGCGGTATGACTCGCGCGCGCCCGGCGCGCCCCGCTTCGAGTTGGTAGTGTACAGACAACAAAACAAAATTAATACAAAGTAAAAAAATATTGTCGACATTTTTATGTGTGGTGATGATGACCACTTGACCAGTATGACGGAGTAGTTTCTGATGGTGGAACTCCTCAGATTACATGTATCTGTTGTATAGTCGACCATGAAATTGCTTTATCACTTTTCACAAAAACTTCCATTACAATAAAATTTCGCTAAGGCTCATTGTCAATGATGACAACGTATCCGTCACTTGGTATTTTAAACAAAAATAGAACTTGTTGTTTTATTATACGCAAACAAAATTCACTTCTAAGGTGGTAAAGCAATTTCATTGTCGGCTATACCTATGGGTACAATCGAGTTAGTTCGCGATAGTACATAATAATATGTATAACACAAATTACTTTAAACAGTACTCAGCAAGTACAAGCAAGCCCCACGCCCCACCCAGATCAAAGTTCCATCCGTGCGGAGACGGAGAAAGAATACTATTAGCTCCGCCCCTCTCCTCCGGTGGGTGTCGTAAGAGGCGACTAACGGATTTTCGAGCTTCCAAATGCTCCACTGTGTGGTAGGGCTTGCCCGTCTGGTTAGTGACTACTGTATTACCACAGATTACTTAATAGTTACGTACGCATGGTGTAAAACCCGTCAAGTGACCGCTTGTCGGTCGCGTTTCGGGATCAGCCAGCGTATAACCAGAGCTCGAGTGGATGGTGCTGCGATGCATTTCGTCTGTGGAGGCTTCCGTCGAACCAGTGCCAAAAGGACCTTGTTAACCCGCCGACCAGGGAGACCCGTAGAAACGGCTGTCCCGCTAACCGCCCGTGGCACAGTACAGAAAGCGAGCCTAACCAGCTCGTGAGGCTGCCCATCTGTAGGCAGATCCCTGGTGAAACAGGCCGCTGCACTTTGACTATTTGCATCGCGGTAGCATTTCCTCGATTCACGTCTCCGTCCTTCTCTCCACCATGACAGTGCCTAACATTAAAACTGGTTCTACAGCGGTGCACCTCCCCCCCCCCCACCACCACCATACCGTTTGAGGACGAGTTCACTAACATCCGCGGACTCCATGCAAACCTCAATGCCGTCCAGCAATGTTGTTTTTGACGGAGAGGCAAATAATCTGTCCGGCCGACACCAGCTACCTGCACTATCCGGGCTTTGTGCTTGAAGAATCCTTCAAAGCCAAAACCGGAGTTTGCTTGCTCGCTCGGAAAGATGTTTGCTGTCGCCGTCTGGGCTGTCTGCTGGAGGACACTTCCTTTTCCCTTTTTGTGGTACACGTCAAGTTGGGCTCTCATAGCTGTGTCAACGCCTGCGTCTACCGATCCCATAAAGGCGACATAGAGACAACTCGACTTATAGAACATCTTAGTCGGGTACTAGATGATGCGCAGGAACGGTTTCTATCAGCGGTGTTCGGATGTCACATTGAGACACGTTGAATATTGTGGCCGCGCGGTTTATTGTTGTTAATATTATTTTATAAAACCTCTATCGAGAGAGAATTTTGTAAAGTTTGCCTTAATTTTGTAATGTCCTAACGAGGGCAAATCCGGCTGCGTGGTTGAATCGAACCCCAGCTTGGAAACGCGAGTTTTGTGTCCGCGTTATAACCTCTCACGGGAGAGTGATTCGTATTGGTGTGTGGTGACATCGTGCTTGCGTGTGAAGCGGCACGATCCGGGCAATACATACTACAGCAGCGCCAGCAGGCGTGACAAGCGGAGAGGAGGCTCCGATCGAGCCCCGTGATCGCCGGATATCTAGGGAACCCGTCTTTCCCTGGCCTTCCTCGCCACCGCCCTCTTTTGTACCTTTTGATAGGGTATAGGTTCTACTGGGATAGCCCAGGTGAGTTTTTTAAGGTTTTTAATGTTTAATTTTGGCTGGCTTGGCCCGCTAGGAACCGAACTTGAAAAAGTGTAGATCGGTGAATCACCTAACTAGACGGAGATACCACATTGCCAGTTTGGTTGTCCACTCTATAAGCCCGGTGGACACGGCTCCGAACTGTTGGCTTATCTCTAACAAGCGGAATTAGTGTTTTTGGGGGACTTCAATGTTCACCACGAGTTGTGGTTAAGTTCCTCCAAAACTGACTATGCTGGTAGAACGGCCCACACATTCGCTCTCGCACACGACCTGACTCAACTGGTGAACCAGCCCACCAGGATCTCAGATATAGTCAGTCACGCGCCCTTTTTGTTGGACCTTCTGCTGACAAGTCGCCCAGCTGGTTATCGAGTGGAGGTTCGAGCTCCTTTAGGATCTTCGGATCACTGCTTGGTATTCAGTAAAGTGCCTCTGGCCCCACTAACGCCTTCAGCGGTATCGAAACGCCAGATTTGGCACTACTCGTCGGCAGATTGGGTTGGGATGGTATACGGGACTATTTCGCATCCGTTCCTTGGGTGCAGCGCTGCTTATAATATAATAATATGATTATCCGCGAATAATGCCACCAAGTCCTGCAAAAGAGCCAAGAACTACTGACGCATCCTACGGGCAGCCGTAGCTACAGTTACTGGCGTCTAGCCAAAGCCGTGCAATCGAACTTCTACCAACCTTCGCTGCCACCACTGAGATGTCCAGAGGGTACTTTAGCTCACAACCCGCAGGAGAAGGTCAATCTTCTGGCCAAACTCTTTGCGGCTAACTCCCGAGTCGATGACTGCAATGCACAGCCACCTACAATTTCTCACTGTGGCCACGCTATGCCCGATTTTAAAATCAGGCAGTATGATGTTCGTGCGGAGCTGCAGTCAATTGATGTCCGGAAAGCTAATGGCCCTGATGGCATCCCTCCCTCCAATAGTCCTAAAAATGTGTGCAGCGGAGTTGTCCCCCCTGTTAACGCACCTTTACCGTCTATCGCTCTCTTCAGGTTGTGTGCCGAAATCTTGGAGAGAGGCTAATGTGCAACCGGTCCCCAAAAAAGGAGATCGGTCAGATCCATCGAATTACCGCCCTATAGCCGTAACTTCAGTTTTGTGCATAGTAATGGAGCGCATTTTAAATAAACAACTTGTCCACTACCTAGAAGAACACTCCAAAATTCCCTTTATAGCTCTTATACTTCGCTTTTGTGCCCTAAATATTACGGTTTTATTGACTGAATTCCCCCAGAACATAATCCCATAGCGCAATACTGATTCTACATATCCATGGTAGGCCATTACAACAGCCATGGTATTTGTTACCTTAAAGTCTGTATAAGGCAAAGGAAAAACTACTCAGTCTTTTGCAGAGCGCCTCAGTATGAGATTTCCAATTGGTTTGGTAGTCAATTTGAATACCTAGGAATTTGATGTCAGAAACAGATTCAATATTATCATCATTAGCTTTCAGGGTAATATTTGGTGAATTTGTGTTTTGCCTAAAATGCATTATTTTTGTTTTACTAGTGTTAAGTTTTAAGTTGTTTTCTCTTAACCACGTAGTGAGATTCCTCATAGCTTTGTTAACTTCTTCCTCATAAGTGTGACTATTTATACATTTTATTATAGCAGTACTGTCATCAGCAAACAGTATCATGGGATGGTCAATGGCATTAGGAAGATCGTTTATGTACGCAATAAAAAATAAAGGCCCCAGTATGCTACCCTGTGGCACGCCAATCTCCGATTTTCTGCAAAGTGATAGGTAGTCCTTCCTCACCCCCGATTTAGTGCTTAATTTAGCTATTGAAGTGTACTGTTTTCTGTTGCTAAGGCAGGATTTTATAAGATCATGAGCAGTACCTCTTACACCATATGAGTAGAGTTTTGATAAAAGCAATCCATGATCAACATGATCGAAAGCGCTCGTCATGTCCATATAAACTGCACATATATGTTGTTTTCGATCAACAGAAGCAATGACCGATTGAAGTAGGTGGAAAATCGCCAAACCTGCATTTCTTTCACGTCGAAAGCCAAACTGATCTTTAGACAACAAATTGTATTTTTCGAAGAAATTGTATAGGTAAATTGTATAGAAATTGTACAAGACACAGGTACGGTCTTGCGTGGAGTTATTGCTCGCACATCTGGGAAGGTTCCGCAAAGTACCTTATCGATGCCTTGGACAGATTGCAGGTAGCGTCGCGCTGAACGCATTATCGGCAATGCAGAAGTCGCAAATACTCTCGATTCGAATCGAATCGAATCGAATCTCTGCAATTGCGTAGAGATGTTATTGTTCAAATTCGATGACGCATCCTTATCGCTAAACAAGCACTTGTATTGGAAGTCGAAGTCGCTGATTGATTCTGTCACTTTTCAGATTCTTTCTTTTTTCTCTCCTATTCCGCTTCAATACATTTCGGATTGTGTTTCGGCAGGTTTTGTGTAGTTGTATTTAAGCACGGGCCTTAAAACAGTCTGCTTTTCCGTCATCCCGTACAATGCTCGATTCTATGAACTTTATTAATCCTCTTTCTTTAACAATCACTGTATTAACGTCCAGTATGAGACCACATATAACACACTAGCTGTGCCCCGCGGTTTCACCCGCGTTCTATTAATCATAGCGTGATGTAATATATCCTATAGCCTTCCTCAATAAATAGACTATTCAACTCCAAAATTACTTTTCAATTCAAACCAGTAGTTCCTGAGATTAGCGCGTTGAACCAAACAAACCAACAAATTCAGCTTTATAATATTAGTATAGATATATTGTTTTCAACCTCCATTTTAGTCTTTCACAGCTTCATTAACTTTTAAATCAATCAAATCGAATAACAAACGCACTTGTCGCAACTTGCACCGAATACGAAGACCGAATGTATACAAACAACACGCGACGCGCCGCGCCCGCGCTCTTCCCCGCGCTCGCCCTACGTGCTTAGAAATCAGTTTTTTTTTAATAATAAGAATTCGTGGATAAAAACAACTCAAATTATGAATAGTGTTTTATTACACCATAATAATCAAAAACACGTAAACTCTAATAACTTGCACTTTCTTTTGTGGCTTTTACAGGGTTTTGTAATAAAAAATAAAATATCTATAAATATCGTGGATGAATTCGACACAAAATATTTTGAACAACAGATATCAGTACTCTAAAACGCGTAACACTTATTTAACCTATTGTAATATTCTTTCAGAGCTAGTTGGGCGACGTTTTAGGTACTGGTTAAATATCAGGATTCTCGTGGACAGAGATGACACAAATTGTCTATGTACATCAGTTACTACTTCGTTATTATTATGACAGTAAAATTTTCAACTCTAATTTTCTTTTCGTCCAAAAAAGATCGAAGCGACAAATACCTAAATTTCTACCTATGCAAGTACCTAGGATGACACAAACTAATGTATTAGGTTGGGCAAAAGGGCCGGAAACTATATGCGAAACACAGACAACTTTAATATTTTTGAAACCTCAAAACCTAGCGCTATCGGTCTATTAGCGGTGCGTCGCCCTAATAGTTATGTGTTGTAAAAACGTTCATTATTATTCAATGAGAAGTTGGCAAAATAAATAAAATAAAAAGAAACTATTTTGTCATCTTGATCTATGAAATTTTAAATTCTATTTGTGTTTCGACGTCGACTTACAACCATGTGCCTGTATGTAACCATGTACAAAAATGGGCCCTCAATCCAGATGCACATCTTACAACCGTATACAGAACAACGTGTATGCACCACTATATTCAATAGGAATCACTAAACGTAAATTCGAAAAACGTTTAAAATACGCAGTACGCGCACGTGGCTACCCTTCACAGCGCCCGCTTCCCCGCGGGTTTCCCTCCCTTGCTCTGCGCAAGTACCTTCGATGCGCAACTGTATGCTTACTAAACTGTGACATGGTTGTGGCCATACCGCCATCTAGTGACATTATATGGATAACCAGTTAGTAACATGAGGTTCCTCTTACGGAAGATGGCGCTGCCGTATATGAATTTTTTGTAATTACTCAATGTAAGGAAGATTCACCCCTCTGCGCGGAAATGTAGCCAAATGCTGTAAGAGCCAACCGCACAAACTTTGTCGCGATAAAACCCTTTGATGTGCGGCAATTTACCGACAGCGGCGCGAATAGCATTTGTATTCGCGATGATTCGCGATAGGACGAATTGTTTGGCCAGACGTGTCGCGACAACGCAAATCTTCGCGTTATCGCGATAGTGTGGCCGTAACATTAGAACAATAAGTTATTATTCTGAGGTTCCACTTTATGCCATAGGTTTAAAAGATAGTCTATCGAGGAAAATTTAGTTTTTGTCGTAGTGTGATGTGCAGGTGTTTTTATATTATTATTTAATTCAAATATGTAATTTAAAAATAATATATAAAATATTATTTAAATATAAATGCTTACCTAATTATTTTATATAATTTTAAATTTAAATAAATTTATTTTAGCAATAAATATTATAATTGACATTAATTTTTTTAATAAAAAATATTTTTTTGTGAAGAACGTTTTTTTCAGTACCGGGTTATTGTAATTTTTACTCACTTGTAACTACAAATTTCTAATAAAACACTTGTAACTAAATGTAACAGTGCGTTTCATAGTTGTACTTTAACTTTTATTAGATTATCGATTGATCAAATACCTAACTTTTATTACCTACCTAACCTAAGGTGAAACCTTAGATTATATACATACACGTCATATTCTAAGGGTGAAACTAGGTGAAACATACTAAACATCTACTATTGACGTAAAGCAACTTTTTTTCTACATTATGCAAATTTTGCGCAACGATCTGAAATTAAAGAGGGTAATATTTCTCTTCCTCAATTATAATGATATTTTTTTTAACCTTTTATTTTTGTTTGTTTAAATTTCCTTTGTTTATGCAATTATTAGTATGTATGTGTATTATAAAAATTTAAGTAAGTTTATTTTAAATTTGCAGGAGGTACACATTATTTCTACCTCTACTTATAATGTTTCCTTTTGCGGGCCTGCTGGAAGATATTTCAGAACTGAAATAAATAAAATAAAATATGAAGAAATGCTAGCTTTTATGAATACTAAGCTCGTGACAGTATGCACCTTCAACTTAAATATAAATTACAGTATCAAGGTTTTCAATAATGAAATGAAAAACAAGGATATCTTTTTTGATGGCCGCTTTTATTGAGGAACAAATCTAAAGGTATTTATATAATTCAACGATTATTAATTTCATTAATTTATCAACATCTTACATAGGTAATATCAAGAACACTGTGTGTGTATACAATTTTAGTTTTGCTCCCCAATCTTCCATCACTCGTTTATTGTAATTAATTACCAATGATAATATTATGACATCAGTACAGTTAACATATTTTTACATTACATAATGACTATGTGTAGTACACATTTGGATACATAATTCTAGTTACTCTATTTTCACTATTAAAAAAATAAATCAGTTTAATATAGTATAATAATGTCCAAATGCGACCATACATTGCGGCATAATAATATAATAATCTTGGCAGTTTGCAGCCACGTTTCGGTTGTTCCATGTCACGTTGAGTACATCGGCCAGCCTATGACGGAGCCCTATGAGGCAGAATCACGAAGGTGTGTCTAGCCGAGATCTCCAAAGGCCTCACGGCTTAGTAACAGGTTTATATTCGCTGATTACATGAAAAGTTATAGCAAGACATTATCAGACAAATTTTGATTTGACATGTTAGTTGTTGCTTAAATGTGCAATCTTATTTTCTGTGTAATAAAGTATACTTAAGTCTATAAAATGAGCCATAAGGAACATCTAAATTACGAAAATTGAACTATACGGGCACTATTGAAGAACCGCAATAATTTACAAGAAGTTTATTTTACTAATAATATTTCGTACTTTCCATACCAATATATAACAGGACTACGTTACTTTGGTCTCTGAAATGCGGGAGACACAAAATATTTTTTTAACCAAATAAATAAAACAAGACTAGTTCCAGCTAGTCATTATTAGCAAAACAAAACTTATTGAGACTTCGAACAACAGAGCCCTCAGCATCAAATTGTCGGTGGATTGCACAAAAATATCAAAATCTGCGTTTACCAATGATTTGGGCAAGTATACAATAAAATTAATATTTAACAACAGAAACGCCACCCCCTCTACCGATTATCAGTTTATCACATTATATTCTAAGTTATGGTTGCGGTGTGTCTAATAAATGTCTAATTTTCTATCCCGCTCCTATGTTAATTAACTGTTTATAAACACGCTAACTCTTATTTGTTGGAATATTAACGTGGCTGACATTGATTGTTGTTTTATTTAATATAAATTATACCTAAGTTCCATCGTTATAAACACAGGGTATTTTAAACGCCTTATTTATTATCAAAAAGTAAACAGGTAAGTTTAAATTTAAACTAAATATAATAACTATTTACAAAACCAACAATTTACCAAAAAGCCAAACACCACAGCAGTCACAAATCTGACATGCGTTTAGGGATGTTTATATTTAGTTTAAAAGTTATTTTACCCATTTTTCTAAATAAAATATTTATTTACATTTTTTGATACAAGTTCAGTTTTTTCTGAATTGGTGTTTTATGATGATTGAATAAAATAACATATTTACTTTTTGTACATAAAACTCAATAAAACTGTGCAACGACAATAATGCTTGTTATATGCTGAAATTTAATTGTCAAGAATATAAAAATAGGCTTACCGAAATCTCTAGTGAAAGTGATTTTCATATACTTAGCAAAATCTCTCAATATTTTGTTAGATCAAAGTCAGAGTTTCCTAAACAATACAAAGATTTTGATAATGCTTTACTACTTACAAATGAGTTAAATTTCGTGGTAATGTCCACAAAACTTGTGAAGAACGAGTTGAAGCTCAAGGACAATCTTCGATTTGGAAAGGTAGGGCCGACTAGTGTGATCTTTATTTATAACAATCATTTGTTACTCTATAATAAAATGTAAAATTTGTTAACATTAAGGGCTCTAGGTGAGAGGCGACTCATAGAGCGAAAAAAGTAAGAGCTTTATTCATTTTTTTCATTTGCCAACAGATTCTGGTAAGCCTGTTAGCCTATAACACTTTATTTAAGTATACATCATTTGTAGTCCTCATGCTTGATACAATATTCCGCTGAACATTGTTTTTAATTTGATAGATACATCTAAACTTATATTAATTAATAAATCATTAAACACTAACATTGAAAGACCGTCCCGCCGCCATCTCGCTTTCAGCGAATTGTATAGCATCTCATTGATAAGCCGGTAAGCGAAATGGCCACGTCAAAGTTTATTGGTTAGCTCCCCACTCGGCTGCTGGCTGGTCTTAATCAACAAATAAATATGTCTTTTTACATTTACAAAAAAATCAACATTAATTTCGACTCTAAATGGCCGCTTTTTACGGCAACTGGGTAAAGTTGGACTAAAATTCACCATTAGCAAAAACTCAGAACTAGTTCAGTCCCGCGTCGCGTATAGTAAAACCCAAAAACTTTAACAGCGCATGTGCTTCTGACAGGATGGTACAATGTCTTTTATTGGCGAAGCCATCTTTTAATACAATAATTTATGACCTAATATCGTACATTTAACAATTTATTACAATTTTCACTTTCAAACTTTAAAGTGATCGTGAATAGGTTATCGGAATGAAGACTGAAATAGGTATTCTTATTAATTATAATATGTATTTTTTTTGTCTATTTGTCTATAGCACATTGCTGTACTTTCTATAAGGACTTAAAAATATCAGGCATCAAAGCATTGTATACCTACTAAAAAATAATTTTCTATTTATTTAACGAGTTAACGAGTTAACAAAGTAATTAATAATTTCTGTAAATGTGACTACTTCAATTTATATTTCAATAAATTGTGTTACAATTTTTCACACATAAGACAATATAACTTAGATTTCAGCAAAACCATTACCTTTTTTGTAAAAAATATAACAGCAACTACGATATGAACACAGGTACTAAAAGCAGTTACGTTGAAAATTAATATGCTTAATGTTGGAAAAAATCTAATGGAAGATATTGTATAGGCTGAACGCAATTTCGCCTGCTTCGTACGTGCGATGTTTCGAGCGAGGTAGATACAATGAGTCCTATATTTTCGTTATATATATAATAATTTCGTTATATACTTAACAATAATCTAGTAATATATATTTGAACTAGGTATAAAAAAACTTGCTACGTTATTGTTTTGTATTTGATTACAAGTTTGCATATTAACTGTCACTAACATATTTATATTATTTGGAAAGACATTTGCTGGAGATTTTAGTTGCTGAAATTGCAACGATATTATTATAAATCTGAAGGTCCTGTTGCTTTGGGCACATTAAGATAAGATAATGTATGTTGGACGTTCGTAAATTACTTTAGTGTTTGCTGCCCTGTACCTCCACCGGAACTATGATTTATTTTCCTAACATAGCTGATGCTAATTTGTAAGGTTGACATATAACTGTTGATTCTGAGTAGAAAATAACGAAGAGAGAGCGAAACCATCAATTGATTGTTATTTAAAACTTAGGGGGTCGTTGGCGTAATCTTTGACAGTTACAGCAGTACGCATTGTTGCAATAAAATTCGTATCTAATTTGGACAGCTCCTCTTTTCATTTGTTTTCACTTTTAAAAATTAGATATCAATTAAATTCCAATAATTTTGTGGAGTCATAACGCCCCATGGTCACACACGCATCATAATATTATGATTTCGCTTATGGCGGTATTTTGCAAACATTTGCTATGCGACTTAATTCGGCTATATTTTTAACAAGCGAAAAATTCAAGTTAATAAGGCATTTGATGGCCATACATAACTCCCTCGGTGCACTATAGAAACGCGCGCCTAGGCGTTTAACGTTCGTGGTCCATTTCTTTACATGCCATCTTCTAGATATGATCAGTACTGAATTTCAACCACTTCTACTAGGACTATTTCTAGATTTGATCTCTTCCTCAATGTCCACTTTCTGTACGGTACGCAAAAACAATAATTCTTCAATACGGGTGTATGTCACTGAGCTCGGCTGGACCAAATATGATAGAATGTTTAAGTGGGTCTTTGGATGGTTCTCATTCATTTAGAGCCCGGTAAGTGGCGTTCTATAAACTTAATATTTTTGAAACAAGAGTAAAATCTCTTACTGGAAAATAATAAAAAATACACACCGATAAATTAAAACCTTTGTTGGAAACAAATTTGTCTAACTATCTGTCAAACTATCTATGCTAATTTAATAAAATATTCTGTCCTCCTGCATTTTTTTAAGCGAGACGAATTCACTCACTTTTCTGTATTATAATAATAATTCATACTTATAATACTACTAGTGGCCCGCTCAAGACTTCGTCCGCTGCAGTGAACACCCGTATCCCGTGATGGTTTTTTTTATACAAACCATGTCCTGACAATTACGGACAAAACAAAAAATAAATCAGCCAAATGGGTAGAGCCGTTCTCAAGTGATGCTCTGACATACATGTGGCAATTGATTTTTATTAATATAGATAGATAATAATAATAAATTAAAAAATCATAATATTTTATTAATGATCATAATACTGTAATTAAATAAATCTGAACCTAACTTTAATTTAAACAGTGGTTTAATACTAATTTATTTATATTTTATTAATTATGAATTAAACGATTTTTTTTTTTTTTTTTTTTTATATTAGGAGACAAACGAGCAGGCGGGTCACCTGATGGGAAGTAATCACCGCCGCCCATGGACACCCGCAAAACCAAAAGAATCGTAGATGCGTTGCCGGCCTTTAAGGAAGGAATAGGCTCGTTTCTTGAAGATCCCTAAGTCATAATGGTCCGGAAATACCGCCGCTGAGAGCTGGTTCCACAGTACTGTAGTTCGTGGTAAAAAATTACGTGAGAAACGAACAGTATTTTTTTTTTATTATTATTTTAAATGGAGGCAAACGTGCAGGCGGGTCACCTGATGGGAAAGTAATCACCGCCGCCCATGGACACCCGCAACACCAAAGTTATCGCAGATGCGTTGCCAACCTTAGTAGTAGATCGCCATCCATCAAGATGGTGTGGATGGAAGGACAGTCGATTACCACGTCGTCGACAACTCGAGCAGCTCTGCGTTGAATGCGGTCAAATGGGAAGAGTTGGTTCTGGGGCGCTCCAGTCCAAAGATGGGAACAGTATTCCATATGAGGCCTGACCTGTGCTTTGTAAAGCTGTAAGCGATGGGTCGGCGTGAAATACTGTCCCACTCTATTGAGCACACCCAGCTTTTTCGAAGCTAATTTAGCTTTACCTTCCAAATGACCGCGAAACTGAACGTCACTCGAAATATCGACGCCAAGGATTCCTATGGTCGGTTTGGTATCAAGGGGAGCTCCTTCAAAGTTTAGAGGTATGACGAAGGGATGTTTTTATAGGAATTGTAATTTTTATATGAATTTGAATGTTGATAATATTAATGTTTTGCAATAAAGGCATTACAAATTATTACAATTTATTAGTTGATTCTGCATAACATTCCTAGGAAGTGGTCCTATTTAGAAATAGTATTATTAATAAGTGGCGAAGTAGAACTGGTCATATCTAAAAGATGGCATTTTAAGAAATGTACGTCGTCAAAGGGGCGCACAAGGCCTTGAATGCAACAAGACATGTTAATTTTAAAAGGTATCAAATGTTGTAGGCGTGGGCTAATCAAAAGGCTCTCATGACGGTACACACAAAACATCTAAATTTGAGACCACAATACAATAATTTTTTTTTATATTTTCATACATTAATCATTGCAATTATAACAAATTTTATACAGTACTTTTTAAAGAACTTTAATGACAATACTTGAGTGACCATAATGTTTTTTTTATTTTTATAATTAAAAACATACATATACTTAAGGCTCCAGTCTTGTACGAATCAGTGTTCTTGCAGTATTATCAGAAACTAAGATCTTTTTTTAGTTATTAAAAATCTTAGAAATTAAATTTATTTCACATCACTTTACAGTGTGGGTTTTCGAGTTTCCTAAACATATTAGTTTATTTACTTTGATGTTACTTTTAATCACTTCGTACTTTTAACTTTTTTGTACTTTTAATCATTTCGTGTTTTTGCCATATTTTCTACGTAACGTGTGCATGAATCAGCTCTTCAACGCGCGAAACGAAAACAAGGGTATATTAAAAGCCTAACAAAGTGATTAAAAGTAACATCAAAGTAAAATAAACTAATATGTTTAGGAAACTCGAAACCCCACACTGTAAAGTGATGTGAAATAAATTTCATTTGTAGCTTTTTTAATAACTAAAAAATGATCTAGTTTCTGATAATACTGCAAGAACACTGATTCGTACAAGACTGGAGCCTTAAGTAAACAATATTAAATATATAAAATAAGTAATTAAAACAAAACCACAAATGCCATGTTTGATGCTAGTTACGCGTTTCTGAATTCTACCTAGTTTCATATTTAACAACTGCTTCACTGACGATTATTTGCTAAGACTTCAACTATGCTAACGACGAACATGTAAGTACTAGTAATATTATTTTAAAGTAATAGCAATTACTTTAAAATAATTTCGTTGTTTAGTATTGTTTTTACACTGTTGGCTAGATTTATCTGGAAATAGGGAAAAGTGCACTAAAGTCATAAACCTAGATTTCGATTTTAAAAAACTAAAGCCCTCCAGTATTGCAAACAATAACGTATACCAGTAGAATTGTTTTAAGAGTATCATGACCGCCTTACTTTAATTACAAAAAAATATCTTCCTGAATGCTTTTTAGTTTCCATGTAATATGTCCAATGCAAAATATACAGAACGTTGAGGAAAGGATATAATAACATCCTGAAAAAACTGAGAAGAATAAACAGGTGAAGAGACTTAACAACATAAATATTTATAATAGAAAAGGCTTACACCTGCGCACCAACCATAGCTGCGCAAAAAATCACGTCGATCCGTTGCTTCCAATCTGACGTAAACGCCTTTTTTTAAACTCTGATCTAAGAACAGTAAAACATTTTTTTTATTGTTGACGGCACCACAAACTACAATATTCCTGCACATTGTAGTGCGTTCCTATAGCAAGATGTTAAATCCATTTCCAAACCAACTGTAACACCAATCACATTTGAAAGCTTTCGAAAAGTTATTCTTTAGTAAGGTATATAAAATAATAAAGCACTTACGAAATAACTTCTTTACAAACAACGAATTCATTACAATAATAAAATATCCCACTAAGAAGTTTATTAATAATACTATTAACTCAAGCTTTAAAATTTTATAGTATTTAATTGGGCTATATTATTAATTATTGTAATAACGTCTGTATGCATAAGATGAAAATGGTTCACAAACCTTTTCTCAATAAAACAGATTAATTTGTGTAAATATGTACACAGTTTCAAAAGTATCAATCAAGGATCATTCTAAAGGCATTAAATAAGTCTATTAGAATTAGCGTCACCACTGAATCCTAAAAAGGCATCAAAACATTTACTATTAAAAAGACTACGCGCTTGATATAACTATATCCCTATGAATATGTATGTATATGTGCAATTGTAATCAACCTTCGGTTAAAATGATAAGGTGAAGACACATTTTGACAAAAATATTATTTTTGCTTGTATTGTATTATTTTTGGTGTTGACCACATAATGCAAATCTATGCTTTTTTCGGTCATAAGGTGTATTAAAGGATTGTAGACATTAAATAATAATAAAATATTAATACATTCCAGCAAAATATAAATTTCAAATTAACTTAAAAAAATAAATTACGAAATAACACAATTAAAATTATAATTTTCAATAATCAATGAAAAATGTGCGATCGATTTGAACCTGATATAGGGTACTTTTTGAAGCTGAAAGAATGGAAGGCGTGACGGTTGGAAAAGTTCCTAACTAACGTATCGTAAACCAACTTATTGTACCTACCTAACGAGATAGTTAAATAGGTCACTACATCATAAAAATCACATAAAATTTAATGTGATCGAAACAATCACCGGTACTGGACTGTATATAAAACTGGACAGAAATGTCTAACAAATTAAATCTGTCAATGATTTAAAGGAACAAATTATTTGCTAAACTTATTATAGAGCGCGGGTCTCTGGTCCTGGTCATCCTAGCCGCTCTCCCGCGGTGGCAGCGCGAGCTGAGCTCGGGCGGGCAGCGCTGTAACGACAAACTTCATTATTGGAAAATCGGACGATCCTGCCTACATAATAATAATTATACCATAACATCGAGTGCTTCTATTTTTCTAATGTCTCATCGCATTTCCAAATGCAATTCGAATATTAAAATGTCCATTGATTATTAGATTTATCACAGACCAAATATGAGATTGAGAGATGAGATTTATTTATACACTCATTTGAATTCTGAACAACATACTTTTTTTTCTTTTCGTTGATGGCTTCGTGCGGTGAGCACATTTAGCCAGTGTCAAAGTAATTTTCTTACAAGTTCTAGAAAAAATAGATAACACTTCATTTGTTAATATATGATGGGTGATGATGAATAATAATAGTAATGAGAAGTGAGAAATGATAACACCTTGAGTATCTCAACAAAGATGTGGGGCTTTACTAAGACCTCACGCGGACTTCTTGAGAGAATTAGAAAGGTGATGTTGCACTGTTTTGTTTTATTTGCTAACACTCATGCACGGTTAATCCACCATTATTTCACATTAATATTTGACATAACACACATTTTTGAAAACAAAACAAAACCGCAAACATGAATCTTTACTTTCCCGCCAAGAAGTCTCAACAACGTACTTTATTGTTGTTTTATTTTTATTTTCGTGTGAACTACATAGAGCTGTAAAACTATAAATCGTAAATCAATCACATATGACACAATAATATTTCCCTTCATTCTAAAATAAACTAATAAATAAAAATAGTAGAAGCAACTCTATAACTCATATAAAATCCGACCACAGCTGAAACACGAAGTTTGCAGAGAGACATTAAGAAAATAGATGCACTGTACATAATAACGCCCTGAAATTAGTTTGTTACGAATCCAACGAAAATGAAACAAAAAAGGCTTTTGTAAAATGAACACAGGCGCATAAGTTTTAATTACGCTTATGACGACTGTTCAACAAAGGAGAAACTGCATTTTACTTTTTTCAAACATGCTCGAAAAAGAGGTCATTATTTTGAAAATTTTCTTCGAGATAAATCAAAATTTCTGTAATGATCAAATATATTCAAACAGCGGCCAGCAAACGCTTAATCGCATAATGCCTAATTCGCAAAATGTCTACCATGTCTCAAAAGGACTAATTCGCGAAAGGACTAATTCTCAAAAGGACTAATTCGCAAAATGCCTAATTCTCAAAAGGACTAACACTTGATTATCATAGATAATAACACTAATAAACGTTAGATGATTGAAAATAAAAAAAACTTGCATTATTAAATAATTTTGGTTTAATGTCAAAAGAAATCAACTATCATAAACAAAATTTGTATCTTTTTATTCAAAGACAATAATTAAACTCTCAAAAATTACTATTAATTACTAAATCACAATCACACTTGACACGTGACTCAAAAATAAAAATCATCTACCAATCAATCAAAAAATAACAATTATGTAATTTAATATTAAAGTATCAAAATAATTTTTGAGGTATATTCCATGTTCCTTAAACATATAAATGAAAAATATAAATTATTATAATATTATGATGTCAGCCGATTGTAGTGACCAAGTGTCAATTAATATTGTGATTTCGTACTATACCTATTAGGTACCAACGCATGATAAGTAATTGCGTAATATTAAAATTTAAGTATTCTGTACATTGTATTGGATTGTGATTTAGTATATAATAAATAGTATAAATAGTATAAATAGTATATATATGTTGGAGGAAGTGATCGAGATTAATTGCAAAGCTTAAACTTGGTAGTAGTGTACATTTTAACGTTTTTGATTTGATTGTTAAAAAGGGTATGAGTAAAAAACATAACAATAATAATTAATTTACTTTTGATTGGTTTGTTTAGTTTAAAATGTCGATTAGCTTTAAAAGTTGTTGTTTCGTACTGCGTCTAATAAATCGTCCAATCAGAACAAGGCGCGTGGCTTGGAGCGTGGTCGTGACAAGCGGGGCGGGGCTCGAATGTGATATAATGGAGGTATTCATCATTCATCATCAAGGTCATTATTTTGTTAAATTTTCAGGAGCAAGGAACTCATTCTCGTTGTCACGAACTCGCTAGTTATAATTAAGTTATCTTTTTTATTTGCCAACCGTGTAATACTTTTATTATAAAAAAATATTTACAGTGTCAGTTTAAATTAGTTCTATTTTATTTTGCGCCTGCGTTCACCCATAATGGAGCCCACCCAACCCGTGAACGCTAATGAAGATATCAATGTTTCCCCGACATATATATATAATAATAGTATACAATATAGTAATTTTTGAGAGTTTAATTATTGCCTTTGAATAAAAAGATACAAATTTTGTTTATGATTCTTGATTTCTTTTGACATTAAACCAAAATTATTTAATAATGCAAGTTTTTTTTTATTTTAATGCATCTAACATTGATTATTATTATCTATCTATGATAATCAAGCGTTAGTCCTTTTGCGATTTAGTCTTTTTGAGAATTAGGCATTCTGCGAATTAGTCCTTTTGAGAATTAGTCCTTTCGCGAATTATTCCTTTTGAGACATACACATACATACAGACACATGGTAGGCATTTTGCGAATTAGGCATTATGCGACTAAACGCCAGCAAAGTTTGTATGAATATCTACACAAGAGATTATTGAAGTTATCGTGGAAGTTACCTGTGCTGCCGATTGTTATTGTTGCTGCTGCTGCTATAAGTATCAAACTTACCGGGGATGGCGGGGCCGTGTCTCATCGCTGCGGGTGGCGGCGCACTGCCTTGCGCACGCGGCGCATGCTGGTGTTGGGCGCGCTGCCCACGTTGAACTGGACCTGGGCCCCGGCTGCCGCCGCGCCGAAGCTGTATAAGCCCGCCTGTTGCGGCGGCGGCGGCTGCTGCTGCTGCTGCTGCTGGTGGTGTTGTTGTTGTTGTTGTTGTTGTTGCTGCTGCTGCTGCTGCTGGTGTTGTTGATGCTGTTGTTGATGTTGCTGCTGTTGTTGTTGCTGCTGCTGCTGCTGCTGCTTTAAGTATACACAAAGGTTTTAATCACATCTAAAATAGTGTAAATCAACAAAGTAATAATAATAAAAACTTATTGTTTCACATCTATCTATTTAAACACAATGACCGCCTAAGCTATTATTTATGTATATTATTTTGCTTATTGCTGTTAGCTTTATTTTAATTAAAATTATTTTATACTAGTTGTCGCCCGCGACTTCGTTCGCAAAGACTACAATATCCCACGGAAACCTGTTACCGGGATAAAAAAGTATCCTATGTTCTAATCCGGGTCATGGTCTGTCCATGTGTAAAGTTTCATCCAAATCCGTTCAGCCGTTCTCGAGTTTTGCGCTTAGCAACATTCATTTTTATTTATATAGATTGTATTCCTATACAATCTAAATAAACAAAAATGAATGTGACAGCTCCTTTTTTATAATCTATTGTAGCCTTTTTATTATTTCTTAGCAGCTTAGTTACTTTCGTAAGATAGCTTAGATTTGACAAAAAAAAAATATTTAAAAAGTTAACTTTGCATAAAAAAAAATCATTTAATTTGATTTGAACGAGCTGTAATCGTATATATCTTTCTTAATTTAAAGAGATAAACCACACTTACATGTCCAAATCCGAAGACGCCAGTCGCTTGTGAGGAGCCGAAGTTGAATGCAGGGGCCGGTGTGGTTGTGAGTGCAGGTCCATCAAATGTCGGCATGGCGGGGCTGGGGGCGAAGGCCGGCGCCGGGCCGGGCGAGCCGAACATGCCGAGCGCGGGCGCCGGGCTGCCCACCGCTGGCCCGCTGCCGAACAGACCCGGTTGCTGGCTCTGCACTGGCGTCGAGAACATGGGCGCAGCGCTCGGGCTCTGATTCATACTAAACACACTCTGCGTCGGCGTCGACGTATTACCGAACGCCGGCGGCGGGTTGTTCGTGTTAAACGGCGTCGTAGACCCAAACGTGAACGCTCCTGGCTTCTGCAGCTGATTGCTCGAAGAGTTCGGTGCAAACATATTGTTGGCATTGCTACTTGAGGCAGACCAAAGATTCTCCTTTTGAGCTGGCGATCCGAACAAACCGCTCCCAGCTTGTATGTCATTGTTGGTTGATATTGAATTTGTCGACAAGTCATTATTGCCGCTTCCCAGTTTGTTTGTGAGACCGTTTCCACCGCCTAGAGTGCTACCACCGGCCAGACCCTTTCCGCCAACCGTTAAACCGGTCCCGGAAATACCAAACTTATTTGCGTTGCTGTCAGGTAAAGGAGTCGCAAACGAATTGTTGAACATAGTACTGTTGTTGCCGAAAGTGAAGTTAAATTTCGGCTTTTCCTGTTGTGGTGCAACACTGGCCGCAGCATTATAACCGAAACTGAAAATAGGTGCAGTGGCAGCCAGCGACGGGGGCGACGTTGTTGTGCTAGTATCATTTTTTTGGAATAAGGACACGGTTGCGGTAGTCGCCGTATCTGGTTTTTGAAACATTGAAATTCGAGACGTCTTAGTGTTCTGAAACAGTGGCACTGTGCTCACGGCAGCCTGTGCGGGTGCTACAAATGTCGAAGTGGCACCAGGGGCAGCGAACATGTTTACTGGCGGATTTGACTGTGGTCCTGTGAATGTGAAACCAGCCAGTGATTGAATGGCTTGAGGTTTACTCACATTGGATTGAACTGTCAACATGCTACTCGTAAATTCTTTCTTTTCTGCAGTAGTCGTTGGAGTCAGCAAAGAGGCGATAGGGGCAAGACTAATTGATTTATTGGCTATGGGATTAATTTGTGATCCAAATATTACATTCAATGGCTGATTTGCCTCTTTTGGTGGTGGTAAAGTAAATTCAATCTTTGGAACTTCTTGAAGCTTCTCATCTTCAACAGTAGCTGTCTTTGCTACAGGCCCTGATAGCTTGTTTGCAAATCCAAACATAGGAGTAGTAACTGGGTCACTAGAAGCCTGCGATTTCGGTATACCAAAAGTGAAATTCAATTTCGATGCTTCACTTGTTTTAGTTACTGTAGCAGTATTTGCTTGGTCGCCAATTTTCTTAGGCGGTATACCAAACGAAAATGAAGGTGTCTTTGGAAGTGTATTGTTATTCGTTTCAGATTCTTCTGGTTTTTTCGGGACTTCAGCAGTCTTATCGTCCATTGATGAGTTGAGATTAGCTTTAACATCTATACCAAACTTGAAGCTTGTATTTGGAGTTAAACCAAATTTGAATTTTAATGCCGATTCCGGTATTGAGCCAGGTTTACTTGCTTCACAGCATATACATGCAGATCTGTTATACTCATTTTTCACAAGGCAACTCTGGCATTCCCAATCTTTTTGTGTGGAGTTAGTGGAGTTTTTCAAATTGGCATCTTTTTTCCACAGAGTCAATCCAAAATTACTTGTGGGTAAAATAGAAGAAACGGTTGTCTTTGTCCCAGGTTTAGTTCCGCCACAAGCGACACACTTATTGGCACTGCTTTTATTATTAACCCAGCAGTCGTCACACTTCCATCCACTGTCAGAAGCTGGGTTAGTACCAGTCTGCTTTGACTCAGGCTTGGAAACGCCACAAGCCACACACTTATCAGCACTGCTTTTATTTTTAACCCAGCAGTCATCACACTTCCACTCACTATCAGAAGAAGCTGGGATAGTACCAGTCTGGTTTGAGCCAGGCTTGGATCCGCCACAAGCCACACACTTATCACCACTGCTCTTATTTTTAATCCAGCAGTTGTCACACTTCCACTCATCGTCTGAAGCTGCGGTAGAGATACGTTTGACGGCAGGCGAAGAGTTAACGGCGGCACTCTTAAGTTTTTTCCCACCACAACAAACGCATGTGTCCACATTGTCTATGTTGCTAACCCAGCAATCTTCACATTTCCATTTTGATGAATCAACCTCTGTATGAACTGAAGTAAACTTGGTGTTATTGTTTAATTGTACCTTTTCACAGTTCACACATTTATCACTATGTGTCTGACTATCTGCCAACTTACATGTGGAGCATTTGGATGCTTTTGTAATGCCTTTCGTAGGTTGATTTACTTCACAGCTGTTAACCACCCAACCATCAGGACATTCTTGGTCTTTAGATTTGGGTACAGACTTTATTTCAGTCTCTTTAGGAGTACCTACAACACAAGAAGAATCGTCATCATTCTTCTCGACTACTGCGGGTTTGTCAACACCACGATCAGGACTACCAAATTTAAATTTAGGGGGAGTGGAAGAGACCTGTGAGGTCTCACTAGTTAATCTGACAGGACTTGAGAATTTATAAGAATCATTACTATTTACTTTCGCAGGTATAGTTAATGCAGGCTTACTTAATGCAGGTTCACTTAAAACTGTGTCTTCAATTATGTCAAATGCTTCTGAAACTTGCTTCGTCACTGGTATAGGAGTAAAATTAGACTTTGAAGCATTAGCTGATGTAGCATTTGTAGATGGAATTCCAAATGAAAACTTAGGCATGTTATTTTTGTCAATTTGTAAGACGGCTGTGGGCAAATTCACTGGAGCCACGATCTGACCATCCACTTCATTTTCTCCACGTTGAGGCCTTGTCAATCTAGATTTTACTTTAGTCGTAAATTTGCTGCTACTGTCTTTTTCATTTTTATCTCTGGAACAATGAATTATTAATTATATTAGATATTATATAAATGAAAATATTATACACTGATATTATACAATAATATTGAATTTTATGTAAAATAAAAAGATTTTAAATCTAAAATTGGGTTATTATCTTATTCACTGTTATTATTTTGCACATGACTGTATATAGCATACACTTTACTTTAAGTTACACTTAAACAATGCTAGACAAAAAAAGAACCTGAAAGAAAATTTTAAAGGGCTTATTTAAACATTTTACTTACTTCTGTTTATTAGTAGTTAGATAAGGTTTATAGTCTGAAGTGCTGCTATGTGATGCTATAATCTGTCTTGCTGCTTTTGTTGTATCCATTAGCCGTGATCTCTGCTTTAATCGTAGAACTTTTGCAATACTTGGCACGTGAAGCTCTTGGGTCTTGTATGCTACAAAAAATTTAAAATTAATATAAGTTCTGAGTACACTATCAAACAGATAACTGATAAATAATACAAGCTATATAATACTTACACATCAATTTTGGACTATAAGGGGATCCGCTGATAGTACTGCAAAGACTATCATTATTAGGACTCCGTATATATTGAGATATTCTCTTTGCTTCCATAAGTGGTGATGAATAGTTCTCTAATAGATCCATGACACGTCGAGCCGATTGACTCATTGTAGTATTATCACTGCTGTTAGGTTCATTAACCATAGCTACTTTTCTATGTTTTATATTTGCTTGATTAATATAAGTAGATGCAGCACCCCCATAAATTGTTCGTCCAGGATAGAAAGGAGAGCCGAATAAACTTGGCTTAAAGCATGGAGCTTTAGGATCAACCATGACATTGCTAGCTGTCTTTGCTAAAAAATTAAATTGGAACATTAATTTACACAAGAATAAATTTTAAGTTAACAATATTTTTTTTGTAATGCAGTATATATATCTTACCACAAGCTCTGAGAGAAGCTTCATCATTGAAAGTATCAAAAATTGACTTTCGTTTCGTAGCAACTGACGGGCCTGGGCCAGTACTGGATAAAGAATGTGACTTAATCACAGTGCTGTCCCTTTCACTTTTGTCAATAGTTGTTTCTGCATTGGGAGATCTAATGGGTGTTGAGACAAAGTTAGTTTCTCGCCTAAAAGTAGTACGACCTGGTGGAGACTGCACAGAGCTGGTATATGGGGCACATTTTTCTAGGTTGTCCATGTTGCTAATACAACTAACCTGTAAATATAAAAACAGATTTTAGCTCTCAAATTATTGTTAAATATTTCAAGAAGGTCCTCATAATATGATTTTAATGCTACAAGAGATTAAAAATTGTATAACCAAAAACTTCTTACGTCTGTAGGACCAAAATGATTATATTTTCCTGGTGTGCTGAATCTCATTCGCTTTGATGGTGGTTGTGTGGTAATAGGGCTTTCTGGAGCCTCATCTTCAGTAGATGAATCAGTAGCATCTGCTGCAGGCGTGGATCCATTTGCGTTTGATGATGTGCTTGGGCTACTGAACCACTTGGTAATTGTAGCAGGCAGCAGACCTGATACTCTTGATGTTACGTTCTTCACAAATGACTGCAAAATATTAGATCATATACATTTACTCCATTCCATTCCAAACACAGTAAACTTACTGTTTAATTGAAGAGGATGTGACAGTGGTTAACATACCGAGCACGCCAACAGAAGCATTGCTCAACATACTTCGAATGTCCCAAAGAAGGAGACAGATTGTAGTAAAAGAATAAACAACAAAAACAAAAATATATACATTTACTACAAAGTTGTAGTTTGTGTTATGTGTATTTTTAACATTGTATGATTTTGATTATCTTTCTAATATACAAATAAGCTTAACATTGTATAAGTTATAATTATTCATAAGAGTCAACTAAAATAACTTATATATTTAATTCCAAAAATTAAAAGAAGAATAATATTTAAGCAGATTTAAAACAATAATTTCATTGAAAAAACTTATTTTATAGGTCTATTTTTAACTATGAGTACAGTAACAATTTAAGCCTGACAACTAGTATACACTCATCCATCTATCCACCAATCCATCAGATGGTAAATATTTTCTGCTATCTAGGTATTTGAAACTCGTTATACTATATGGGTATAATTTAAGTGCTGTTGACCATGAGACTTGAGTCATCTGCCGCATAATAAAATAATTAATTGCATAATAAATTAATTTAATAATAATTAAAATAAAATAATTTATTGTTTTATTATAGAAAAGCAGCAACTCTTCGGTGCTCAAAAAATTACAGGATCTTTATTAGATCTCAAACCTTATAAACCACAAAGCGCACTGCTGCTTACAATAACATTACTTTACAAGAAGGATGATAAGAAGAATATAGAAAAATACAGGCCAATAAACCTTATTTATTTACTTTTATAAAAAGCAATATAAACTAACATATTATATATAAAACTTTTTCAAAAATATTGCTATCTAGAATCACAAATACTCTAGAAGAAACTTAACCTAAGGAACAAGCAGGATTTAGGAACAGGTTATATTGTTGTGATAAAACAAATATTTCAGATGTACAAAGAATATAAAAGAGATTACTGGATAGGCTTTGTAGATTACAACAAAGTTTTTGACTCTTTAGATCATAAAGCCTTATGGAAATCAATGGATAAACAACCAAGGAATGCACACATCCACATCCTGAAAATAAATAGCAAAGAGTTCCCAAAATAAGTTCCGATAAGGCAACCAGATTTCCATCTCTCTCTTCTCTCTTCGACTGGCAACACTGTCCGGTTAAGTTGTCAAAATAATTAGCTCCTATTAAAAATTAGATATAAATTGTTTTTATGCTTATTTATTACTAAATTTGTAATTAGTGACTAAATTAAGTGACAAATAACATCTACTAGTGTTTTCTCTGACAAATATTGTGTAGTTTTTAAATTATTTGGTAATGTAATTTTCCAACTGTCATCGCCAGCTGACTGTTAAAACAAACTTTACAAAAAGTTGTTGAAATAAATACTTTTGCCGTGGACTGCATCAACATAAACCGGGGGAGTATTGTTTTCATTCCATTTATTAAAGATACTAGTAACATAAGTGTAAATCATAACTAAACACTTCATTCAAAGAGTTATTCGTCAACTCGAGACTGTAAAACTGGAGACTGGTCGCGAGTTGGCACCTTCGTGTTTTACCTATTTTGGTCGTCGCCAACTCGCGACCAGGTGTTAAGTACAGTCAAATAAAAACGCGTAGGAATTTAAAATTAATAAAACCTGCAACTTGCCTCGCATTTACTGTTTCAATTAAGTAGTGACTATCATACTTAATACTTAGAGTTCGAATTAGTAGACCGGAAAGGCGAGCATAGCCTATAACCTAAACCATAAAGTATAATAATACTACGGAAATAGAGAGACCTCTTGCGGGATTTTTTTACCAACCGATTTGAAACAGCGCCTCTACATATTTGCACCCGAAACTAATTTTATATAGCTATAGCTGCTTTTGAATATGTAGGTAGGTACTTACTGTTTTGTTCTAGTAAACACTAAATTGTAACATTGTTATTTTATAATGATTGTTTATTGATTTCATTACAAATTAATAACAATGTTACAATTTAAGTGTTAACTAGAACAAAACAATTCATTATTATTGGTAAGCAGAAAGCAGGATTTTGTTATAATAAAAAACACAATGATTACTACGAATTTATTACACATGTAATACAAATTTTACATACTGTTGGTACATAATGTAATGTAGCCTATTTTAAACATAATCTGTTTATCAGTTTCCATATTCAAGGGATGTGATTGTAGAACTAAGACATTTTTTTTTAATTAAGCGTAACTTTTGTTTAACGTATAACTAATGATTTCTTGAATATGGAAACTGGATATACATATAATTAGTTTGATGAATATTTTAGGTTATTCATAAATATACATATTAGGTGTTAAAAGTATGAAATTGCCGTATAGTATACAATTTTTTTAGGAAATTGCCACTTGTATACTTTCAAAGATTTTCTTATTTTATTAACAACCGCGAACATTAATGTTTCTATTGACTGTTAAAGTTACTATACATTATGAATACTTGGCTAACTAATGCCACAGGTATTTAGAAAAAAAAGTTAGTCTCAGCTAAGTTACAACGAAGAAAGTGGTAATATCCGCTTACAAAAAAAGCAGTCTCTTTTCAATATTAAAGAAATAAAAATAACATTCTCATTATTATTCTATCTCATACATTATTGAACATAATGGTCATGATTCGATATAATAATAAACAATTGAAGTATTTGTTGAATCATAAGTTATAGCTTTATAAGTTTAGTGTGTAACAAAAAATAGGCAATTTTATACTAAAACCTCTATTATTTTTAAGAGTTGCTGTGAGTCAAAATTGGCTGGCATTTTATGGAACGAAATACATTTTTGACTCAAACGAAATACATTTTGACTCAAAGCTATAGAGCTTACTAGTCTGTTCACATCCAAGAACACAACGGTAACCAGGCATGGTGTCGATTTTGGTAACACAAAAGTCCAACAAAAACAACACAATATAAACTAAATAGCGTCCGTATCGCAGTCAAAGTGCACTCAACACTAGGACGGAGGAGAATGGATCTCAACTCAACGTCTACAGCAAAGAAAACACTTATTGTAGGCACAAAATTGATTGGAAAACTGTTTTTTTTTTTTTCTTGTGTTATGGCTTCTGGAGTGTCTTTCCAACACACATAATTATATTATATATAAATAGTAAACCTAAAAGTATTGCGCATTTTCTGACAGTGTTACAAGATGAGGATAATTATTATCATACTTTATATTTAAAGGGATCAAATATAACGACAAAATTAAAGGAAACCTGCGCTATTGACGAACATATTAATTTCACCATTGAGGAATTTGTCCTCGGATGTATAATCATTGATTTATGCATCGAACGTCTAATCTTGTGATCATTTGTTATATGTAGCATAGTTTTACGTAGTAATGTTTGTTTTAATAATCATTTATACCAAACCCTGATCTGTGATTCTTATAGTTTCTAGACTAAGATTTATTTATTATAAATTCAACTCACAATTAAGCATTTCTCTAATGCTATCTTGTTACTGTTTTTCAAAATTTAAATGATAATAAGCTAAATGCACCTGTTACAAACATTGATGATTTATAATTATAAGTAAAAAGCTCAATCTTGAGTCATTGTATATTGTGATTTGAGATACTATTAATGATAGTTATTAGGAAAATAAGTAATTCTTTATTTTTCATGTTGATTTATACTTTAGTTAAATTGTTGATTTGTGATATTAGATAAATAAGTAATTTTATATTTTTGTCCTGTTGATTTATCTGTAATTAATATTATAACAAATAACAAAAACTTAAATGCACCTGTTACAAACATTGATGATTTATAATTATAAGTAAAAAGCTCAATCTTGAGTCATTGTATATTGTGATTTGAGATACTATTAATGATAGTTATTAGGAAAATAAGTAATTCTTTATTTTTCATGTTGATTTATACTTTAGTTAAATTGTTGATTTGTGATATTAGATAAATAAGTAATTTCATATTTTTGTCCTGTTGATTTATCTGTAATTAATATTATAACAAATAACAAAAACTTTATTTTGTTTTATTTGACCTACACTCAGGTCGTATAGTATTTTTGTAGCTGACTGTACATAAACACGTCAGATTTACACGTGGTCGCGAGTTGACGACGATAAAAATAGGTAAAACTAGAAGGTGCCAACTCGCGACCAGTCTCCAGTTTTACAGTCTCGAGTTGACGAATAACTCCATTCAAATTGTAAGTGTCAATGTAGGTAATAAGCCAATTAATTGTTATTTTTCTACTTTGTAATTAGATCAAAGGATTTGCATCTAAACTGCAAAAGTAACTTTGGCATTTCAGTATTATAATTTAATAAAGTCCTAGGTACTGTACTGTAATAATCAGTATCAACTACATAGTAGCCTACTTATTAGTTTTAGTATTTGTTCCTTTATCCTGTGTCTGTAGTTGTACCAATAATATACAATATATACAGAATTTCAATTAGATTTATTTTAAAATAATAAGTAATTTATAGTTAAACACAGAAGTCTGCTCTTAGCACCATTTGTTTGTGTGAGACAGCTACCCCCACTAGTTAAAATTAAAATTGAAATTTATTTAAACTCTTATTAGCTGTACATTAAAAGTAAATAAACAAATACACTTGCAATAAATAAGATCTTAATCATATTTATTTACAAATTTCAGGTGTATAAATAATACCAAACTCAATATGCTGACCCGTAAGGCTGCTACACAAAGTACTGAGCTCAAGCTTAGACAGGCACTACATGAGTTAAAGGCGTCACAAGAATCATATAATCAGCTGCTACGGGAGAGAGACGAGAGTGAGATGGAAATAAAGTCCATAATTGACAGAAACTCACAGCTCAAAATTGAATTAGGCCAACTACATATTCAACACCAGGATGTGCTTCACCAGCGTGACCAACTTTAAGATGTGATCTCCACCTTTGAGCAGCAATATAACACCTATGAGAGGGCACTGGACCGCATCACTGAGTTGGAAAGAGACCTTAGTGCGGCCAATCACCAGATTTCTCAACTCATTGAGTCGCAGAAACAGCATGAAGTGGATCAGACACAATCATTATTTGATGAGCTTATAGCATCACCTGGTGGAATATCAGTACAGGAACTTCCGCAAATCAACCAAAAAACTAGTATTAGCAAAATTAAAATTAAAAAGTATGTAAAAATTAATAAATTTATAAGGAAAACTGAGAAGTTGATAAAGAAGAACAACTGCTTCTACAAGAACATTGCTCTTAGAAAGGAACGTATTAGCCTTATTGATTCTTTGGAAATATATAATAGTAAATTGTTAGAAAGTAGGCAAATGTATGACCGGGACACTAAACAATTACAAACTGATATCCAACGGTTACACGAGTCACTTGACATAATGAGCAAAAAATATTCAATTTCCCAAAAACAGATTGAGGAACATATACAATCAGCCACAGAGTTAGTTGATCTGTGCAAGTACAATGCTGATCGGTACAACTCATTAATTAGTAATGAAATTAACATAACCAAAGAGTCTTTATCGCTGAACTCTAATGTTCTGATAAAGTCACCAAACTTGTCTGTTTTGGTTCCCGGTCCTACATCAGCCGCTCCTCAAACAATACATAAACCTAATGTAACTAAATTAGTAAGAAAAACAGTTATGTACTCAGATAAACTTGGTCAGGGCTTAGGGTTGCTTATGAATGCAAATCTTAACCATTCAATGACCAATATTTGTACTCCAGGTCAATCATTTAATGCTATAGTAAATAACATATCACAGGATACACTGAATAGTTCCACTAATGTTATTATATTGTGTGGTGACGGTTCACATACGAAGAAACGCGACATTATAAATAATTTTAATATTTTGATTAAACTGCAATCAGATACGAATTGCAGGTTAATAGTTAGTGCTTTTCCCTATTGTACAAATTTAACCTGGGAACAAAATAAGCGCATTTATGACTTAAATTTATTACTTTTTAATTTAATTTGTCGTCATAGTGACACTATTTTATATTTCGATATAAATAAATTTATTAAAAACTTTAGTTTGACGTCAGATACTATGTATCTTTCTAAGAAATGTAGGACTCAGATAGCTAATTTGTTAGCTTTTAATATACATGATACAGTTATAGGTGGTATAACTAAGTCTTTTCATGATAATAACTTAATCATTAGTAGTTCTACTAATGCAACTTTTACATCTAGTAATAAGGTTACAACCTCAGGTTTAAACTGAGGTCTAAGACAAAAGCCAAGCCCACATCCATTACTATTATACATCAAAATATTCAGGGTTTGGCTGGCAAGGACTTAGAATTAGAATTATTAGCAAAAAGTCAGGTAATTCATGTATTTTGTATAACTGAGCATTGGCTAAAAAGTCATGACACATCGTTCCATGTAAATAACTTCCAACTAGCAAGCGCGGACGTGCTAAGCTCAGCTATTCACGGCGGTTCTCTAATATTAGTAAGAAGCAATATTAAATACAAAAATCGCAACGATATTGTAGACCTATCAGTGGAGCGTAACATTGAACTATCGTGTGTGTTCAATAGTTTTGTAATAGTGTGTGTATACCGACCCCCCTCGGGCAATTTCAATATTTTTGAAACAGTAATGGAAGACGTACTTAGAAAATTAAAACTAAAAAAGAAATTTGTTTTAGTATGTGGAGATTTTAATATAAATATTTTAGAAAACACTCCAACGAGTGTTCTTCTTCTTGCCTTATTTAAATGTTTTAATCTTTTGAATCTATTTCTCGAACCCACTAGAGAAACTTCACATTCGGCCACTTGTCTCGATAATATTTTTACAGACTATGACCCTGTTTCTAAGTCACTCATTAATAATCTTACGTCTGACCATTGCGGTTTGAAGGTGACCTATGATTTTGATATTAGGGATGAACCAATAATAGTGAACTGTAAACCAGTTACAAAAGAGCGAGTGGAGTGTTTCAAAAATAGTATAGCTTGTAAAATAGATGCATTGCCTTTTGTACAAGATGATCCAGATGTGCTTTATAGTAATCTTTTTAACTTAATCAAGACCGAATACAACCAGGTGTTTACACCAAAAACAATAAAAATTACTCATAAACTTAAGTTCTGTGACTGGGCCACGACTGGTATATATAAAAGTAGAAATAAATTGTATGATTTATATAGTTTAAAACAATATAACCAAAATGTTAATTTTACGGAATATGTAAAGAATTATTCGAAAATGTTTAACAAAGTGTGCATAGTAGCAAAATCTAATTACATTAAAGAAAAAATTAAAAAGTCTAACAATAAAATCAAAGCCACTTGGGACATCATAAACCGTGAAACAGGTAAATTTAAACCACGGGATAATACTTTCACTTTAAAAGTAAACGACAACTTAGTCAATTCAGATTCACAAATTGCTAATATTTTTGATGATTTTTTTGTAAATATACCTGTAATAACAACATCAAATTTAGATTCATCACCGGAAGCTGCACAAACTTTACTCCAAAAATATGTACCAAAATGTAATCTTTCCTTTCATTTTAAATACATTGATTCAATGAATATTATTAAAACATTCAAATCACTTAAAATGAAAAACACGAGTGATTTGTGGGGTATATCTATTAAAGTAATTAAGAATATTATTTATTCTATTGCACCGTATCTTGCTGAAATTTTTAATAACTGTGTCGATAAGGGAATCTTTCCTGATCTTATGAAGTTTAGTAAAGTTATACCTTTATTCAAATCAGGAAACAAAGAAGACCCCAGTAACTATCGGCCCATTTCAATATTACCAGCGCTAAGTAAAATTTATGAAAAAATTATACTCGAACAGTTGATGTCATATTTTAACACAAACAACCTTTTACATAGTAAGCAATATGGTTTTGCTAAGGGTCGTTCTACTACTGATGCAGGCGTTGCTCTAATAAAACATATATTTGATGCCTGGGAGAAGTCTCAAAATGCTCTTGGAGTTTTTTGCGACTTGTCCAAGGCTTTTGATTGCGTTGAGCACCGGACTCTGGTGTTGAAGCTACATTATTACGGTCTAGAAGATTTTGCACTAAATTTAATACAGTCATATCTCAGCTCTAGAACTCAAACTGTCGATATTAATGGTACTAAATCATCTGGTTCTCATGTAAAAATGGGAGTTCCACAAGGGTCGATTCTTGGTCCTTTTCTGTTCTTGATTTATATTAATGACTTACCATTCTTTGTAGAGAATTTCTGTGAAATTGTATTATTTGCAGATGATACTTCACTCATTTTTAATGTGACTAGGTGTAGGACTAATTATGAAAATGTAAATAAAGCTCTTTCAGAGGTACTCCATTGGTTTACTATTAATAATTTACAGCTTAACGCTAAGAAAACAAAATGTATTAAATTTATATTACCAAATGTCAGAAATGAACCAACCAATATTAGAATAAACGGTGATCAATTAGATTTGGTAGATTCTACAGTCTTTTTAGGCATTACCCTTGACTCAAAACTTCAATGGAATCCTCATATATCGAAATTGGCCGGTAAACTCAGTTCTGCTGCTTATGCCATTAGAAAAATTAGGCAGTTAACAGACGTTGAAACTGCTAGAACAGTTTATTTTAGTTATTTTCATAGTGTCATGTCGTATGGCGTCCTACTGTGGGGAACAGCGGCTGATATTGAAACTATATTCATTTTACAGAAACGAGCAATAAGAGCAATCTATAAACTAGGATCACGAACTTCCCTAAGAAATCTTTTTAAGGAGATTGATGTCCTGACAGTTGCATCTCAATATATTTATAATTGTATAGTTTTTGTATGTTGCAACATCAACTCCTTTACTAAACACGGTGACGTACACAATTTCAATACTAGAAATAAGACAAAACTTGTAATGCCACTGTTCAGGTTACAGAAGGTACTTGGTTCTTTCTTGGGGCAAGGTATACACTATTACAATAAAATACCAAATTCTGTACTAGATTTACCTTTAGATAAGTTTAAAAAACATGTGAAGTCTTTATTACTTATAAAAGGTTATTATACAGTCAAAGAATATTTAGATGATAAAACAGCCTGGTTATAATAAAAATCACATATTATATTTGAATCAATTTATTAAAATTATTTTTTATACTTTTTATACTGATATGACAGCCTTTATCAGCATTGTCCTACAGATAACAAACAGCGTTGCGTTAAATAAATCATTAAGTTTTTATTTAGAGTATCTTGAGTGTGTCATGCTCTCTTTACTGTCTCTGCGGTGGTGGCGTGTGCGTCGGGTCGTTACGTTCCCTAAAATATGGTTGAGCGAAGCGATGGCTGATTCATACGTCATGCTCGTGAACGGGTGCCGCCTGTGGAGGCTGGTCTGCTCTTGCATACTTATCTTATTTTTAGTATTATTAATTATAGTTTGACTTTGTTTTACCTAAACAATTTTTGACTTTTACTAGAGTACTGTAGTGGTGCTGTATGACATTGTGGAAATTGAAACTTTTACATAATTATCTGATGTAAATTTGTTAACTTACATTTTTTATTTTAACAGCATTGTCCTACAGATAACAAACAGCGTTGCGTTAAATACATCATTAAGTTTTTATTTAGAGTATCTTGAGTGTGTCATGCTCTCTTTACTGTCTCTGCGGTGGTGGCATGTGCGTCGGGTCGCTACGTTCCCTAAAATATGGTTGAGCGAAGCGATGGCTGATTCATATGTCATGCTCGTGAACGGGTGCCGCCTGTGGAGGCTGGTCTGCTCTTGCATACTTATCTTATTTTTAGTATTATTAATTATAGTTTGACTTTGTTTTACCTAAACAATTTTTGACTTTTACTAGAGTACTGTAGTGGTGCTGTATGACATTGTGGAAATTTAAACCTTTACATAATTATCTGATGTAAATTTGTTAACTTACATTTTTTATTTTGTTTTTTTACATGTTGTAATTGTCTTATATATATTTTTTGTGTTTATTTGTAATGGAAAGTGTTCTGCTATGATAGGGCATTTTCCAATATTTTTGACGCTGTAAGGGAGAAAAGAGCTGGACACTTGCTGAGTTTCTTGCCGGTTCTTCTCAGTACAAGATCTCCCGCCCAGAGTAGATTTACGAACCGATGGCATAATGACATTCACAAGAGCTACTTGTAGCCTAAACTGAATAAATGATTTTGAATTTTGAATTTTGAATTTTTTTTCTCCAAAAATATTCTCAGCGGTGCTAGAAATGGTCTTCCTCAAACAGGACAGGAAGGAACATGGTCTGAGAATAATTTGAGAAATTCTCGCTTTGCCAATGGCTTAGTGTTGTTTTCCGAATACAATACATGTTTGGACAATTTTGTCCAAACATGTAGTACATGTAGTACACATGGAGTATTTACTCCAACATACAGCAGAGTAAAGTTGAAATTATTATGATGATATGGGGTTCTTCAAGAGAGGTGTGAAGAAGAACCTTGTGGGCCGGCAAAGTGAGGTTAACTGATGCTACATTTGTTTCCACGCTGCACCAGTTATCTTAGCGTCTGGACTCCCATTTCCACTTAACATCAGGTGGGATGGAGTCAAATGCCGAGCTAACTATAAAAAATTTTTTTAAAAAAGAACACCAAAGTTGGAATTACAATAAACACCAAGAAAACCAAAATAATGACATAATCACAAAAGTTAAAATATGTTTTTTTACCAAGACACTATAGACTACATAGATGAATATATGAATGGGCCAAGTAATGGCTATAAAAGATAGCAAGTAAAAGGATTTCCTTTTGCTTGCTATCTTTTATAGCAAGCTTATTGTCTATTTAGACAGAAGAGTGAATATAATAAGAGAATACTAAATTAAAAGTTTGTCAAAACTCTATAGTCCAAGAGCCTAACAAATAAACAAAGAATAAGGTCCGAACAGTTATTCCGTGTTTTGTCTCTTTTACTCTAATTTGAAATAATGTTTACATGACAGGAACAAAACACGAAAAACCATTCGGACCTTATTCTTTGTTTATTTGTAAGGGGCTATATGTTGTGTGTGTGGTTATGGGAGTCAAGCTAATGGATATATAAAAATTACTAAATATTAAAGATGAAAACGAAATTTACTAATAAAGTTAAAATCTTAACAACACTTAAACGGAGATGGGCAGGACACATGATGAGATAGCAACTACAACACCAAACACTGCCAGAAAAACCACAATCAAAAACTAACACAAAGTGTTACCCCAGAGACCTAAAAAGAAACAGGCAGGTAAAACATAAGATTCCCATCTTATATTTTGTCTGCCTTTTTCTGTCTGTGATTGGATAATGAGATGAAAAGACAGCAGAAGAGCTATGAACAATAAATAGTGGCTGGAAATAAGACAGAATGGAAAGCCTAGGAGGGAGACATTTATCAAAAGACAAACTGTTGACAAGAAAATATTACAATAATATTTTATGTTATGAAAAACACTGATAACAGAAATAAAACGGCAGAACAATTAATATTAAATACTAATAACATCAACCTTCTTCTTGAATAAAAAAATCGGTTCATGAAAAGACCCTTATGCCTAATTTCACCAATGACTCTTAACATTTAGGTAACCCTTTAGCCACGTAAGGTGACCGTTTTACTCCGGCAACCGGTTTAACCGTCACCGTTAAACCTTTGGTGAAATCGGGCATTACTCTAACTTATTTGCATAACCATGTACTATATCCTTGTTCTCACCTACTGGTAGGAACCATGTACTGCATATAATACAACTTCTGAAAGTACTGTTGAACTCTTTATTGGCTTTATAATAATTGATTAATTATATTATTATAATTATATTAGCCATAGCTGTCTGTCCTACTCCTGGGAAAATGCCATTAATTATAATCATTGAATTCAATCGTTTTAGGTTATAGGTGTTGGAACTGGCAGGCTTTCGGACAATGTTGTTGAACAAAGGATAAAGGTTGGCCCAGACCCTATATTTGGTACTGAGAGAAAAAAAATATTGTAATTGAGTTAGCGAAGTGCGGAATTTCTACTAACAACTGATTTTAATGCAAATTAATCACATGTTGTGGTTAATTGTTTTATTCACATATTGATTCTGGCAGACACATTCCTAAACTGAAGTGATGGATAATGATTTCTGTATCAGAATCACTATCATCAGCCTTTTATGCTCTTTGATAAGTATCATTTTCCTCCTGTGAATTGTGTGGCCAATACATGGTGCTATATAACTTACTAGCTGTGCTCGCGACTTCGTCCGCATGGAATACCGCATGGTGACTTTCGGCAGCATTTTTAATTTTTTAGGGTCTTGTTCCCGTTTTTGCAACATTTTTCACTGATGCTTCGCTCCTATTGGTCGCAGCGTGATGTTATATAGCCTAAAGCCTTCCTCGATAAATGGACTATCCAACACAAAAATAATTTTTCAATTCGAACCAGTAGTTCCTGAGCTTAGCGCGTTCAAACAAACAAACTCTTCAGCTTTATAATATTAACTAGCTGTGCTCGCGACTTCGTCCGCGTGGAATAGTGACTTTCGGCAGCATTTTTAATTTTTTAGGCTCTTTTCCCGTTTTTGCAACATTTTTCACTGATGCTTCGCTCCTATTGGTCGCAGCGTGATGTTATATAGCCTAAAGCCTTCCTCGATAAATGGACTATCCAACACAAAAAGAATTATTCAATTCGAACCAGTAGTTCCTGAGATTAGCGCGTTCAAACAAACAAACAAACAAACTCTTCAGCTTTATAATATTAGTATAGATATAGATTAAAAAATATATTTATAGATAAATTGTTGAAAAATATATTTATTACATAAGTTAAGGATATGTCTATAAAGCCTTAGGTTTTATGCAGTTAGACTATAGTAGGAAAACATAATAACATAACATAATTTTTAAATATTTTTGGTATTTTATTATAACAAAACTTTTATATTTAAGAAGTTGCTTAAGTGGCCCCAAACCAATATGTTTACCCTACCATTCTTTTTTTGTGATACTACTCATGAGTACAATATCAATACTTTTGATTCATTGCCGTGTACCTAACTCCATGTTTCTTCAGGTGTGTACAAAACCTGATGCAACTTAAGCAACTTACAAAAAAAGTATTACTTTGAATAATATTTGTGCTTCAACACCACTTATCAGTATCAAATTCAAATTCAAATTCAAAATCATTTATTCAGTTTAGGCTACAAATAGCTCTTATGAACGTCATTTTAAGCCATCGGTTCGTAAGTCTATCTACTCTGGGCGGGAGATCTTGTACTGAGAAGAACCTGCAAGAAACTCAGCAAGTGTCCAGCTCTTTTCTCCCTTACAGCGTCATAAATATTGGAAAAAGCCCTATCATAAAGGACACTTTCCATCACAAATAAAAACACAAAATGTAAAGGACAATCACAACATGTAAAAAAACACAAAAAATAAAAAATAACTAAATAAAATATTTAAGTCAGCAAAAACATAATTTACCAGTTTAATTTTTTACAATATCATACAGTACTAGTAAAAGTCAAAAAAAACTATAGTTAATAATAATAAAAATAAAACTAATTGTAATGTTCAATGCAACGCTATTTTGTTATCTGCAGGACACTATTTATAAGTAGTATTATGTATATGTTTTTTATTACAGCCAGGCTGTTTTATCTTCTAAATATTCTTTGACTGTATAATAACCTTTTTTTAATAAAGAAGACTTTACATGTTTTTTAAACTTATCTAAAGGTAAATCTAGTACAGTATTTGGTATTTTATTGTAATAGTGTATACCTTGCCCCAAGAAAGAACCAAGCACCTTCTGTAACCTGAATAGTGGCATTGCAAGTTTTGACTTATTTCTAGTATTAAAATTGTGTACATCACTGTGTTTAGCAAATGAATTGATATTACAACGTACAAGAACTATACAATTATAAATAAATTGAGACGCCACTGTCAAGACATCAATTTCTTTAAAAAGATTTCTTAAAGAAGTTCGTGAACCTAGTCTATAGATTGCTCTTACTGCTCGTTTCTGTAAAATGAATATAGTTTCAATATCAGCCGCTGTTCCCCACAGTAAGAGGCCATACGACATGACACTATGAAAATAACTAAAGTAAACTGTTCTAGCAGTTTCAACGTCTGTTAACTGCCTTATTTTTCTAATGGCATATCATCATCATTTAAACTTTGCAAAGAAACTCAGTTTTGTTTGCACATGTCATAATGTAAGGATTAACCTCATGCAACCCATGTACCTTCTTAAAACTAAAACCCAAAATAAACATGATGATTACAGCCCAGACCTTTTTTGTCAAGGTTAAATAACCACAGCACCAACTTACTATAACAATATCCTGAAGATCATACTTTAAAATAATAATTAATACATTTATGAACTTGAAACAGGTCTGCATATAGATGTGAAGCTGGTTACTAACATTTCTAGCCTAGCCGCTAGAAACGGCTTATTTGGCTTTTTATCATTTCTAGCAATAAGCGGCTATATATATAGCGGCTGGAAACAGCTGCTTACATTTCATTGATATATTCACATGATGAGTTTTTGTTTTTGTTGTTTCTCTTGATTGATTTATTTACTACTAGCTGTGCTCGCGACTTCGTCCGCGTGGAATAGTGACTTTCGGCAGCATTTTTAATTTTTTAGGCTCTTTTCCCGTTTTTGCAACATTTTTCACTGATGCTTCGCTCCTATTGGTCGCAGCGTGATGTTATATAGCCTAAAGCCTTCCTCGATAAATGGACTATCCAACACAAAAATAATTATTCAATTCGAACCAGTAGTTCCTGAGATTAGCGCGTTCAAACAAACAAACAAACAAACAAACAAACAAACAAACAAACTCTTCAGCTTTATATATTAGTATAGATAGGATACATTTAACATAAATTAAACAATACCATTTGCATCTGTATTAAGTGTTTAAAACTCAAAATTCTCATACAAAATGTGACACAGCAGTGGAATAGGACTATTTTAATAATTTATTTCTCAGAGATGTTTTGGAAATAGGTATTTATCATTGAAATAAGTGTGGACAGATACCTAGTAATAGTAAGCATTTAGTTGTATTTCTTTGTTTGGTTTATAATGATGATGAAATCCAAAGTAAACTAATTTAGCTACCTTTATTCTTATAATTCTCATACACCTTAACACAAACATTTAGCCATCTGCATAGTTGTTTCATAGTTTCCTGTTGTCTCTGAATTAAGTAAATTATTAGGCATAAACGGTGTCTTCAGTGTTTATTTAAAAAAAAAAACAAAAATAGCAGAACATAATAAGTGCTACTGTATAACAAAAATAAGAGTTTAACAATAAAAAATTAAAGTTTTTTTTAACAATAAGTAATGTAATAAAAACCGATTTTCGGTATCTTTCCGGTATCAAGCAGCTGGTTATTCGTTTCTATGCGCTGGTTTCGGTACCTACTGGCTTACAGCTGCTGGTTTACTACTAAAGGTCTGCATCACCATATTTTTTTTCATTTGACAGAACCGTCAAATCAGTCAGTCTAATTAAAACATTAAAGCTTTAAGCCACATGAGGATACTCACAAGCAAAATTATCAGCAGCCTAAATGATAACCAAAATTATAACCACGCCCCTGACCTTTCACATCAGAAAGTACCAAAATTTCCCAAAAGACAAATACAGTACATACTGTGACTTCTCTTGCTAACTAGTTTGAATAATGTAACCAAGTATACAGTCATCTTTAAAGAACCAATGTATAGATGCATAGGAAATTTATAAGTTAACCATTTTGTTATTATCATTCAATTGACATTGATGATCCCTTGTTGCAAAATTAACACATGTTACAAGTTTCCAGCACAGTACAAGGCTGATCCATTTTATCTACCTGTAGCTATTGTGGAAATGGTACGTAATCTATGTAAATTCAAAACAACATACAGTAATTTAGCAACTCTGGTCATCAAAACGAAACAAAGAAATAACAAATGCTTGGCTTACGATACTCACTCTATTTGTCACAGTCAACATGATGCTTAGGGAGAATTTTGATGAAAAAGTTGTACTAGATTGAATTTCAGATAACTATTAATTAATTTATTTAACGAATTCCTGAAAAACTAACCTTTAAAATGTATATTAAAGGTTAATCAATTGAAATTTGTTTTCCTCCATTATTTGTCAATGATTTCAACAATACCATATTGGTTTTATTTATTTTTCACACTTAAAAATATACCTTTAAATTAATAATGTAAAGTTGACTATGTACATAACTAAATTAAGTAAACAGGGCATGATACCCACTGAGTTCATCATAAATTACCCGAGATAGCTCAATCCATACTTATCGCAATGTGAAAATGTTAATGACGGACTTTGACAAGACTATTGAGGTATTGAGGTATGCTATAACATTAGGTAAAACAGAAAAACAATATAAAAAGCTCGCTATGCTTCTGATAAAAATGCTAAAATTAAATATCATCGCGTGAGGCCAAAATGATGCATTTTGTCGCAGAAAGCGGGAATTCAGTGACAACTTACGTTATTAGCTTCGTTTGACGACGAACGGGAGCGCTTCTCCTTATTCTTTGAAAACACTGTACTCATCTTGCATGAAATAGTGAACAGCGTAAATATTACACATGCGGTGACGCTACTGCAAATTCAATTTTTGGCTAAATTAAAGATCACAACTGGCAAAAACGTGACAAACATGGCGTCTCAAGAATACGTCAAGAAGCGCTCAGAGTGACGTCTGTGTAATAAAATGTTGCAATTTACATTGATTTATCATTAGACAGAACTTACAAAAGAAATTCAATAATCAAAAAGGTTAACGAGTAAAAACACAGTACCTATTTAGGTTTTACGCTATTACAACCAAATAGTCAAATACGATTAATTTAATTTCACGTTACCGCTTTTGTGTGCGGTGTTGCTGGTGTTGCTAGAACTGAAAAACTGAATATTATGTTGCTATGTTGGTTTCAAAGACTTTGGTTGGTAATGCTATAAGTACTATGCAAGCAAACACGATTCACGAATCACGAAACGCAGCTCACGCATGGAATCAAGGTAGCTTATTTTATATAGTCAATCCCGTTCAATTATAAGCAACAAGTGAGAAGATAAGTGTCCGTTATGGTAGCGTACACATCTCGGTCTTTTATTCACGTTTGTTGTTACTTGTTATGCCCTCTTTTAGAGCGTAATTAGTGCATAATTACTGCAAACATAAAATAATTAGTGCCTCTTTAGTTAAAGAAATAAACACCGTTTTTTCGTGTGTACGTTGGCATTACGATCAAGATGTAGGCCGATTCTACCAAATAACTGCAACTACACTGCAGCGTCGCGTGAGTCAAAATCTTGAGCAAATTTTGACGTTTCGGTATTCTGTTATGCATCGCTGCTGCCGTAGTGTTGCATGGACGGAGAAATAACGCAAATAGGTATTCCACTAACAAAACTGTACTACACGGTATAGTCTACACCTGCACGTTTACTGCAAAATAAACGTATTCCATTAAAATATTTTGAATTTGTAGAATAGAATAGAATAAACGTTTATTGGGTACCAGTACAAACAAAAAAAAAACAAAACATTAAATTAAAACAATGAAATGAAACTAAAATAATAAACATCAAATGTAGGTACAACAAATAGGGCTCAGTTTGAGCCGTGGCAAATTACAGCAGTATTGGTGCAGTTTTTGTGCAGATTTATTCAAGTAGATCGTGAGCAACTTTTGCATAGCGTATTATAAGCATTTTACGTATTTAGCGTATTGTAACATTAGTTCTTTTAGTTTTATTGCAGGATTCGTGCAGCTGTAGTGTAGTAGTCGCGTAGCTGTAGTGTAGTTGTCTTGTGGTGCAGAAAATTTTAATAGAATACGTCTATTTCCACGGCACTGCTCCTACACGCGACAAATGACAGGCGTAAACGTGCAGTTGCAGTTTTTTAATAGAATTGACCTCCAGCAGATTATAAATTTTACGTATTTAGCGTATTGTAACATTTGTTCTTTTAGTTTTATTGCAGGATTCGTGCAGGTGTAGTGTAGTAGTCGCGCAGTTGTAATGTAGTTGTGGTGCAGAGCATTTTAATAGAATACGTCTATTTCCACGGCACTGCTCCTACACGCGGCAAATGACAGGCGTAAACGTGCTGTTGCAGTTTTTTAATAGAATTGACCTCCTGGCGCACACGTGATCGTTTTCGAAAACTACATAAATTAAAGCAGCGTTTACACACACATTTGTGTCCGTTAAGCTGGCGTACACATGGTCTAATTCACGTTTGTTGTTATGCCCTCTTTAAGTGCGTAATTACTGTAAACATAAAATAATTAGTGCCCCCTTAGTTGTAAGAAATAAAGAACTTTTTAGTGTTTACGCTGGCATCACGATCAAGCTGGCGTACACGTGATTGTCCCCGCCTGCGACAACTATCAATATTCAATGTATTTATAAATACTCATTTATAATCGATTTTATTATTTAAGTATAGGTATCGGACAAGGAAATATTTCACGTTACATTCAACATTGCTCAAATGGAATTCTGAGATCATTTAGAGCTTGTTTTTACACGTATATAATTGTTTTTTATATAGTTGTTTTAGCAGTCGAGTTTTTCGTTTTATTTTAATAATTTGGTTTATTTCAAACTTTTTACTTTTTTTTTATTAAGACTATTCCGGATTTTTTTATAGCCTATGTCACTCCCACAGTCAAAACAAATCTAACGACACCTTATATGTTAAAATCTACCATGCCGTTTGGGCTGTAGGGCGTGCCAAAGAAAAAGACATACATACGTACGTACATACATACATACATACATACTCTCGAAAAACATAACCCTCCTTCTGACGCAGTCGGGTAAAAATACAAGGATTCTCAGAAAAATAAAAAAAAATATTTCTCTAATCATTAATAAATTTTTTCTTCTATTTATTTTTTGATTCATTTAGCCATAAACAAACTAGGATAGGAGAGTTTGAGTTAATGAGACAAAACATGAAATTAAGCCGTGATTAGGACGTCAAAATGACATTGATTTTTTTTTTGAAGTGAAAACTTCTTTAGCGGCGTTGTACACTTTTTTTTGTAGGTAATGGGTAAAAAATGTTAAATTCGCGTCAGGACACGTGACTGGCGTCAGGCGTCAGGACACGTGGCCTGATCGAAAATTCGTAAGACGGATGGAGAGTAGACAGCCGGCGCGGCGTAGGAGAGGAAGTATCCCCCTCTCTTTCTACGGCGCGGCGAAAATGTATGCCTGCTGTTTCGTTTAGGCGGCGCAGGGCGCTTGCGCGAATGTTCGAGTGCTTTTTAATGTAATATAAATCGTCATGTTTGTGTGCGATAGCGCAATAAATAAATATTGTATTCTACCCACAGACGTATAATAAGAAGCAGACGTAACATTACAACAAAAAAGCGTGCCAATTACGCCTACAGACAAATGTCACGCACACATTTACAATAAAAGGAGCCGAACTCAGGCACGCAAGGGACCTCAAGTACCTACATCTATAGTAATGTTATGAAGAGGATAATATTAAAGAGATTTGACGATACTCATTCGATTTTGCCAGTAGAATGCTAACGTTATCTATCATTGAGTGTCAGGCTATCTCTGTATCTACCTATATCTGCCTGCGACGACGCCACATCATTAACTTTAATAAAATGTATGAACAGTAAAACAGTTTCGTAAACTAAAAAAAAAAACCCGTTTATCAAAAACGGCATAAAAATCATGTCTGTTGTATGGGAGCCCCCTTTAATATTTATTTTATTATGTTTTTTAGTATTTGTTGTTATAGCGGCAACAGAAATACATCATTGTGAAAATTAAATTTTAACTGCTGTCTAACTATCACGGTTCATGAGATACAGCCTGGTGACAGACGGACGGACGGAAGGTCAGCGGAGTCTTAGTAATAGGGTTCCCGTTTTACCCTTTGGGTACGGAACTCTAAAAATAAAATAAATAAAAACAACAACATACTCTGCTGGTATTTTTTTAAATAAAATAATAAATAATTACAATAATTAATAATGACACAATTTTTAAAACTAGTGATAAGACCGCCGCGCCGGGTGGTCGAGAAGTCAGTGACCCTGACTGCGAAACCGAAGGTTGAAGATGAAGATGACGATGAAGGTTTCTGAAAATAAATAAATTTATTACTTTCTGTATATTTCAAAGTAACGCAGTTGAGTGACTGCTCAGACCCATTTTCCTCATGCTAAACTACCATTTAATACTGTACAGCAATATTATATTTATATTAACTCACATAATGGGGTTAAAGGGGTAGGATAGGGTTTCATCATCATCATCATCATCAGCCTACACACGTCCACTGCTGGACATGGGCCTTCGATAAATTAAATAAAAAGTTAAAGTTAAGTTAAATTTAAAGTTCAATAGATTTCAATATTTCCTTTAACTCAAGATGGTTTGGATAAGTAGGTACGTAAAAAAGATATGTGGACACTTACTTCTTCTCGGTACGATGAATCAAAAATCTTGGAATCGCACTAGGAGCAAGAACTGTACGGAAGCCACTGTGATCCAGTAAATGAGTTTTAAAATGCTTTGAACACAGCACACTAGATGATTTGGGCTGCTAATGTTCTCTTTTCATATTACTCAACCAGGCATTTTTTTAAATAATCATCCTTGGAAACCTGAAAACGATTTCATTATTAAAATTTATCCATAAAGAAATAATATATTGCATACTTTAATTTAATCAATCTTCAAAAATATTCCTAATAAGGCCCTGTAAAATTGTACAAGTATATGAAACGTCAAACGAGATCGGGGTTAATAATTAATTAGCTATTGTTGCTACAATAATCTTCCAGAAACTACTTTACGTTTAGTTTTTACAAGATTTGCACTTTTAACAATTATTCACTGCTTCTACAATGCCAAAAAAATGTTAATAATCACACAGTGACGAAAAGCCCATTAGGAAATTATATGGCACAACAAAACTTACCGATGGAAAGTAATTTCAGGTGTTTTTCTACATGAGGAGTTGCCGCACAAAGGTGCACTACATTTCACCATTTTATTTTTGTATTTTTGGCTCTTAAACTTTATTAGATCGCAAAAATAAGCGAAAAGCAATCTCCTGTACGCCGCTTGATGACAAGTCTAGGATGACATTTGTCGCTTATTTGTAGCTTAACAAAATGGCGTTTTGCCTCACGCCGCATGTTGTCTATGTGTGTGGAAGTGTTGCAACAGTAAAAAGAAACGAGATAGACTTATTAATTTGTGGTTGGAGAGAATGAAGTAGAAATATTATTTTATTCTCATGTATGTAGTTGTGAAATAATGTTTGGTCTGCTTCTTATTATACGTCTGTGATTCTACCACATAAATGATAGTACTTTTATACTGATAATTGAAGCAATTCGTGCAAAATTATTCCCTAACCATTCCAAAATATCAAAAATGCACAACGTAAATATTCAAGTTTTCACTTCTGCCGGCACTCTCGGAGTGCAACCCGTCGTTTTTTTCGTTTAGTCAAATAATGCCTAATTCGCAAAATGCCTACCATGTCTCAAAAGGACTAATTCGCGAAAGGACTAATTCTCAAAAGGACTAATTCGCAGAATGCCTAATTCTCAAAAGGACTAATTCGCATAATGCCTAAATCTCAAAAGGACTAATTCGCATAATGCCTAATTCTCAAAAGGACTAACACTTAATTATCATAAATAATAATACTAATGAACGTTAGATGAATGAAAATAAAAAAACTTGCATTATTAAATAATCTTGGTATATTGTCAAAAGAAATCAACGATCATAAACAAAATTTGTATCTTTTTATTCAAAAACAATAATTAAACTCTCAAAAGTTACTATTATATACTTTTATTATATATATAATTATATACTATTTATTATATACTAAATCACAATCAAATACAATGTACAGAATACTTAAATTTTAATATTACGCAATTACTTATCATGCGTTGGTACCTAATAGCTATAGTACGAAATCACAATATGAATAGACACTATATAGGTCACTACAATCATTAAATTACAAAACTGTTATTTTTTGATTGATTTGTAGATGATTTTGATTTAGTAATTAATAGTAATTTTTGAGTTTAATTATTGTCTTTGAATAAAAAGATACAAATTTTGTTTATGATCGTTGATTTCTTTGACATTAAACCAAAATTATTTAATAATGTAAGTTTCTTTTATTTTCATGCATCTAACGTTCATTAGTATTATTATCTATGATAATCAAGTGTTAGTCCTTTTGAGAATTAGGCATTATGCGAATTAGTCCTTTTGAGAATTAGGCATTCTGCGAATTAGTCCTTTTGAGAATTAGTCCTTTCGAGAATTAGTCCTTTTGAGACATGGTAGGCATTTTGCGAATTAGTCATTACGCGACTAAACGGTTTTTTTTTTAGTTGACAGCTTCGTGCGATAAGCATATTTAGCCAGTGTCAAAGTAATTTTTCTTAAAAGTAATACATAAATAAACAATATTTCCTTATATGATGATGATGAATGATATTAGAAATGGGAAGTGAGAAATGATATACCCCCCAACCCCTCGAGTATCTCAGTAAAGATGTGGGGCTTTACTAAGTACTCACGCGAGCTTCTTGAGAGAATTTGAAAAGTAACGTTGCACTGTTTTGTTTCATTTGCCAACACTTATGGACACTCACGAACACTTAACGGTTAATAATCCACCATAATTTCACATTAATATTCGACATAACACAAATTTTAGAAAATAAAACAAAACCGCAGACATGACGCTTCACTTTCCCGCCAAGCATGACATTGATTGATTGACGTTCGCCATTGTTTTTTTTTCCTATAGTTGATGGCTTCGTGCAATTAGCACATTTAGCTAGTGTCAAAGTAATTTTTCTTACAAGTAATACATAAATATACAATTCCTTCCAGTACATAATAATGATGAATGATAATAGAAATGAGAAGTGAGAAATGGTATACCCCCAACCCCTCGAGTATCTCAGGAAAGATGTGGGGCTTTACTAAGTCCTCGGGCAGACTACTTGAGAGAATTTGAAAAGTGAAGTTGCTATGTTTTGTTTCATTTGCCAACACTCATGTGCATTTACAAACACTTAACGAATAATAATCCACCATTATTTCACATTCATATTCTACATAACTCAAATTTTAGAAAATAAAACAAAACCGCAGACACGACTCTTCACTTTCCCGCCAAGAAGTCTAACTTATCTTCGCCATTGTTGAATTTGAAAATGTTATTTTTTTTTTAGTTGATGGCTTCGTGCGATTAGCACATTTAGCCAGTGTCAAAGTAATTTTTTTTACAAATAATACATATATAAACAATATTTCCCTTCTGTATGATGATGATAAAAATAATTGCAGCAGTGCAGAAATGAGAAGTGAGAAATGATATACCCCCCAACCCCTCGAGTATCTCAGTAAAGATGTGGGGCTTTACTAAGTCCCACAGACGTTTATAGGTCTGTGACTAAGTCCTCACGCAGACTTCTTGAGAGAATTTGAAAAGTGACGTTGCACTGTTTTGTTTCATTTGCCAACACTCATGCACACTCACGAACACTTAACGGTTAATAATCCACCATTATTTCACAATAATATTCGACCTAACACAAATTTTAGAAAATGAAACAAAATCGCAGACATGTCTCTTCACTTTCCCGCCATCTCCTTTACAAAATGGCGCATGAGTAGATATCCATATATCTACTCATGTACTGTTACACCTACCACCGTCAAACACAAAATCCCTTCCACAAATTGTATAGAAACAAATGTGTGGTCATACAATTGCACACAAAACTAATAAAAATTAAATAAAAACACATTTAAATACAATTTATTGACTCAAGGAAACTTTGAAATAGAAACAAAATTCATGTATTTACTTCGATTTAATATTTATCATTTGGGAATATAAGCTCTTTCAACACGCACATCATCAACAGGACAATCATTTTTATCACACTCTACTAATCCTATTCTTTTAACAACTGACAATCCACTTTGTACTCGGCCAAATATTGTGTGCTTTCCGTCAAGCCACTGAGTAGGTGCTAATGTAATGAAGAACTGAGAACCATTAGAGTTCGGCCCTGCATTTGCCATAGATAGAATACCCGCACCAGTATGTTTCAATTCAGAAAATATTTCATCATCAAACTGTGGTCCATATATTGATTGTCCTCCTTTTCCAGTACCTGTTGGATCACCACCTTGGATCATAAAATCTCTTATAACTCTGTGGAACTTTGTATTGTTGTAGTACCCTCTTCGTACAAGCTCCATAAAATTCCTGCAAGTTATAGGTGTATGTCTCCAATACATTTCTAATATCATAGTGCCCATACTGAAATGCAAACAAAATAGTAATAATTAAAACCAAGCTAGCATTCACTCTAGTTTTTATCTAACAGCTAGGAAGATCAAAACTTTTATTAATTTGGATTACTATGTTTTCAGCTTCAACTTTTGTTTATGGCAACCGGGTCACTTTGAGATTAGCGACCCAAAGTCCCACTATCAATAAAACCAGTGGTGTGCCATGGTCACAGAACACAATTACTCCAATGGTGATAGGTAGGTCATCCAATTGACAACTCACGTAGTTTCTATTATAGCAACAGGCGGTTGCCACGATTTGTCAGGAACGCCGGCATTAGAATAACCTAACATCATTTTGTCTTTTTGATAATCTTAAATTAATTTCTTCTTTACGAGGTTTAGAAAATGCAATAAATAATGGTAATTATGATTTCAACAAAGCGATGCAAACAACAAAAGTATCTATGCTTTTTTCGTTTATTTTTCAGATTGATGCAAAAAGGCATAGGGTTAGGGATCCGGTTGATACAGCCATGTCTTCAATATTTCGTGATTAGTGGTGATGAATAATAATGATAATGAGTGGTGACTGGTGATTAATTGATTAATGCATGACAAATACAATAGATGATTAGAGATGACAAAAATCAAAGGATCCCACGTGAATTTAAGAACACTTTATTAAAAAGTGCGACGGTGGACCGTGTACTACTCAAGCACACAAGCATGATTATTGACGAAATAAATAACGGTATTATTATTTATACAAGCAGTGTCCGTTAAGGTAGCGTACACATGGTCGATTTCACGTTTGTTGCTATGCCCTCTTTTAGAGTGTAATTACTGCAGACGTTAGTGCCTCTTTAATTTATGAGCGTTTACGCCGCACACTAACGCCGCCAATAAAAATGCTCAACATACTATAAGACGTTACAGCTAAAAACGGCCACTTTTAACTATAACGCCGTATTTAACTAAACCATAACATGTCAGATGTTCATTAGGTGACGTGAAAATGCTAAATTACTTCATTCAAATAGTTTGTTGAGTATAACTCGATTTTCTATCTCTAATTACTAGATTTGTTTTTTTTTATTGTCGGCGCGGCGCGGTGCGGCGTAAATGCTCTTAAGACATTTTGCATAATATGTGCACTAAAAGTGGCATAACAACAAACGTGAATTAGACCATGTGTACTACGCTACCATAGCGGACATATACGTATATTTAATATTATCCCAACCAATCGATCAATTAAGTTGATCGAAGCCAACCCACCATTTTTTCACATCAATTAATATATAATTAATCTATATAATTTTTGAAAACAAACAAACTGTACTTACGCTTCCCCGCCGCGCCCGCTGCGTGCACTGCCCGCCCGCCGGCCATGATAAATAAAGAATTATATTCTTCAAATTTTTGAGATAATAGAATCTAATGTGTAACCAGCCAACACTCATACACACCCGATCGTTGTCGCTCTAGGCGAGCGGACCATCCCCCCAGTCGAGTTGAGTCGAGATTGTGGATGGCTAGCTAGCTAGACTAGAGCCCTTGCAGCTTTTGCTCGCGCCATCGCTGCGCCGCTTGGAGCCTAATGCTCTCCAAAGAGTTATATAATGCTCTCCACGCTAGCCACGCCGCCGCCCGCCGCCACCGCTCGAACGAGAACCTTCCTCCCACTCCCTCCGCTCGCACACACTCGCAAGAGTGTAGAGTCTTTCTCATTCTCGCTCGTATGATCTTGATCTTTCAAGATCATACGAGCGAGAACGAGAAAGATCTACACTCAGAACCATAAAGCGTAAAAATTTATGGACGATTCAAAAGCACTTTTCTAAAGTTTATTTGAATAAAGAATATTTGACTTTGACTTTGTGGATCTCAGAACAATAAATAAAAAATCCTTTTTGGGCAGCGAATCTTAAGAGCGTTTACGCCGCACACTAGCGCCGCCAATGAAAAAAAAACATATCTAGTAATTAGAGATAGAAAATCAAATTATGCTCAACAAACTATCTGAATGAAGTAATTTAGCATTTTTACGTCACCTAATGAACATCTGAAATGTTATGGTTTAGTTAAATATGGCGTTATAGTTAAAAGTGGCCGTATCGTCTTTTGTCTTTTTTTCATTAGTGGCGCTAGTGTGCGGCGTAAACGCTCTTAACTTTATATTCTCTTTTCTGGCATTGTTTTTTTAAATCGAGATCTGTTTTTTGGTCGTGTTCCTTTGCACAAAATGTTTTATCCTCTTTCCATAATTGTTCTAAAAGACATATAATTCGTTATTTCGTTGTAATATTAGCAAATTGTGATGTGAATTCCTGTTTAACTGTTTCAATGGATGGTCTGTCATAAAGATTACAATGAAATAACGACAGACTGTTTACTTTCTATTTGGAGAAGAATTGCGATTAATGTTTACCTTGATTGCTATACGGTGATGTAATAAAATCATTCAACTACTCTTCAATGTACCAATTTGTAGGGTGTCGTAATTTGTGAGGTACCTACGTAGTGTTTGATAAAGAATTGAGAGGAAGTGACATTCATTTCGTTTGGGTACATTTTAATGTAGGTAGTGAAGTTCCTTTATTTATCAGCAAGCTTAGTAAAGTGTACCCGAGTAATGGAGTCCGAGCACCACCCTAAGCTGAACCCAGTGAGAGCTTTTCAAGGTATGAAACTTACAAGCATTCTAGTACTTACTGATTATCAGTTTTTAAAACATTGTCACGTACGCAGCGCTCCACGGGAACTATGCAGATAACGAAGAGATAAACACGAGCCTGTCAGAGTACCACGATTATGAGCCATCTCTCGAATTTGATGATTCTGAACTAACACAAACAGCAGGACTTGGTAAGTTTCACAATCATTTTAATTTTAACGCGACTGTACATTACCCCATTAATACTCACCTTGGCCAAAAAAAGGATACTTCTTAAAGTATGTACTCAATAATAAAAATGATTAAATAAAAGTAAGAAGAACTTGTAAAAAATCTTGTAATTCAAAATTTTGTTATTATTGAAGTTAATTATTATACACTACACTCAGAATTTCTAGATATTCTAGATATTCTTTTTTAATGTAATGAATTTTGTTTGCTTACAATAAAACAGCAAGTTCTATTTTTGTTTAAAAGATCAAGTGACAGATACGTTGTCATTATTGACAATGAGCCTTAAAGAAGTTTTTGTTAAAAGTGATAAAGCAATTTCATGGTCGACTATACCTTCCTCATTATTTATTAATTTTATTATTTAGTGGGTAGTTACAAAACAACACTATGTGACGCTTAAAGACTTCATTGGCTCCCAGTAATCTTCTTTAATGCTCTAATTTTTAAGTCATTTAATTTTAATATTTAAGGAATTATTTCGATTATTTTTGCTGCTTATTAAAATAAATATATTTTTAGCACAATTGTGACATGCTATTGGATTAAAAATAAACTTAAATATACATACAAATGACAATAACTTAAAGTTATAATGGTAATCAAACACTACTTTTAGACATCTAAAGACGTCTAAAGATGTCTAAAGACATCATTGGCGTCACAAACAAGATTTTGAATGACGATTTAATGCGTCATTGGCGGTCAATGGGTTAAGCAGTTTGTACTAGTGTCAACATGTTTGATAATTAGGAAAAGAGGAATCAGCTTCAGCTTTACCATAGCATTTCACAAAGGGATATTAATCAGTTTTACACATTCTAACAACTTAAGCCAAGTATAAAATATGGTACTAAGTAGGTAAGGTAAGTATATACTTACCTTACCTACTTAGTACCATATAAGTATATACTTAGGCTACTTCTCTCAGGCAATGACAGAACAGCCACAATGCACCATTTACCACATCATCATCATCAGCCAGTACTTGTCCACTGCTTAACATAGGCCTCACTGAGCATGATCTGCTGCTATTCACAAGAAAGGCACATTGACTGTGCATTATTAGCATAAAGAGATAGTGTATTGAGAATACATGTTTTGATAACCTTCTATTAAAGCTGACTTTATAATTTTCTATCATAACAAATGCAAACTATTATATCGATATTTTAAGTTACCCATCAATCTAGTCAAGTTTGTTATTAATATTTTTTAGATACTTAAAATATTGCATTGAAGTCAATTGCAAATACAAAAAATTGTAGAGCAAAATTTTAACAAAAAAGAGGACTTTTGATACCAGAAGGTGTTGGTTCAATGCAATTCAAAAAGTATTTTGCGATATGTGATCAAATGGTAAATAAAACTCGCACTAGGCACTCTGTTGCACCTGTATGTATAGTCGACAATGAAATTGCTTTACCACCTTAGAAGTGAATTTTGTTTGCATTTAATAAAACAACAAGTTCAATTCAATTTCTTGAAAGATGGCTCTCTCTATTTTTGTATAAAAGACCAAGTGACAGATACGTTGTCATCATTGACAATGAGCCTTAGCAAATTTTATTGTAATGGAAGTTTTTGTCAAAAGCGATAAAGCAATTTCATGGTCGACTATACCAGGATTGTGGATATTGTAAGCCTTATTGTAATACATAATATAATGTTGAGGAAGGAAGTATTGGATTCAGAATACAGTGCGAACCACCACAGGTTTCTGATATTAAGTACCTACCTAAATGTTTATTTTTATTGCGACGGAAAAACTGTAAAAAATAAAAACTTTATGTATTAATTTCTGGAATTGAAACCTTTCATGCTTATAATATGGTTAATTATTGTCACAAGAATGTAATTGCAATATGCAATAGTAGACTTTGTTTACTTTAAATTACATATATATTATTAGTCCCTACTGCAAGTCCTATGTAGGGACATCAGGGAATGAGGGATCACAGGATTTCATCATCATCATCATCATCATATATTAATATCTGGTGAAGATCACGGGAAGCCACTGGATGCGAGCATCACAAAACCGGTTGTTGTGGAGATCCTTGGGGGAGGTCTTTGTCCTGCAGTGGACGTCTTTTGGCTGATGTAATGATGATGATGATGATGACATTTTATATTTTATTTTTTTATTATTATACCATTTGCGATCGGTCGCCAAACCATAAGCGAATTAGTTGAAGGAAAAATAATGTGTATAGTGAAGCGGTCATTACCGCCTCCTCCTAATTAAGTATGTGGCCTCTTTTCAACCTCTTCACCTCTGTCGATGGGTCTAACAACTCAGTTATGAGAGGGATAGAGTGACTGTTTAAACGTTTGATATGTCTCTTTCGATAATTTTCAATCTCAGCCGTTACCGTTGGCATGTTTAAGTATGCATGAATCTCGTCGTTTTTCGTGAACCAAGGAGCATTTACTATTGCCCTCAGAATGCCATTCTGTACTCGCTGAAGACAGAGGATATTTCATTTGCTGGCCACACTCCACAACTGGATACCGTATGTCCAAATCGGTTTAGAACTGTATTATATATTAATAATTTATTGTCGACGGACAGCACCGAGTTTCTTCCCATAAGCCAGTACAAGCTGCAATGTTTAAGGTTAATTACGTCTCTTTTGGTCTTTATATGGGACTTCCAAGTAAGGCGTCGGTCAAGGTAGAAGCCGGGGTATTTAACATTGTCAGTGTGTTAGTACATCATTACCAAGCTTGACTGAAGACAGTTCCCTTTTCTCAACTCGAACGTAATGTGATGCGATTTAGTAGCATTTGCGCGTATACGCCACTTATGGGTCTCGTCAAGGTGCATTTGCAACTTATAGCTAGCTATCTCAGGGTCAGACTAGGTGGAATGACGATCTTCGCAAGGTGGCTGGCAAGAGCTGGATGAGAGTAGCCGCGGATCGTGCTCAGTGGCGTGCACTTGGAGAGGCCTATGTCCAGCAGTGGACGTGTGTAGGCTGATGATGATGATGATCTCAGGGTCTGCGTCGGTTGATAATAACGCCGTGTCGTCAACATAAGTTGCGACAGTGGTATTTTCCATTACTGGAAGATCCTGTGTAAATATAGCACTGGTCCAAGCACCGACCCTTGGGGAACTCCAGCCCCTATGTTGTAGAGGTTTGATCTAGCTTCGCCTTGTTTTACTTGGAAAGAACGTCCAGTGAGATACGACTTGATAAGGAGGAAAATCGAGTGTGGCAACTTTTCTTTTACTTTAGCCAGCAGTCCTTTGTGCCAGACACGATCGAATGCCTGCTGTACGTCATGAAATGCAGCTGAGCAATATAGCTTGCGTTCGAAACCCTGTCGTATCGTGTGATACACTCGGTGGACTTGTTCTATCGTTGAGTGTGCCTTTCGAAAGCCAAACTGGTGAGCAGGTGTTAAATTGCATGCATTCATGGCTAGAAGAAGTCGCGACAGATATTCATTTCCATAGTTTTGAGAGCACAGGAGTCAAACCTGTTGGTCGGTATGACGAAGCTTCGTGTTCAGGCTTTCCCTGTTTGTGTATCATTATGATTTGCGAAATCTTCCAAAGAGTTGGAAAGTAGGATGTTCTGAGGATGGCATTAAACAAACCGGCCAGAAAAGTAATAGCCTTCTTGGGCAGATGCTTAAGTACCCTCGGTGTGATAAGGTCAAAACCTAGACTTGGACTGGCTTTCTTAGAGTCAAGGCGTATTTCTCGTGCAATCTCCTTTGACGAGACTGGCTTAATTGGTAGGTGCATCTGTAGATCTCTGTTAAGGATTTCATCTACTTCTGTTTCATCTGACAATTGTTCGTTGGGTTTGAAAACTCTATAAGTGGTCAGCAAACGCTTCAGCTTTTTCCAAATCTGTCCTTGCCCAAGTTGCCCTTGTCGTTGAAAGTCTTAAAGGAGGATATGATAGTTAGGGCTTTTCTATGTTTTTGGCGGTTTTCCAGAGTGAATGCTCACCGCAACCTGTCGGCGATAATCTACGAATGTTTTCTGCTATAGATTCGTTCACGGAGTTATTTATGATTTCCTTTAATTCTTTGGCAGCTTTATCTATCTGTATAAATATGAATTGCTAAATGTGTTGCTAATCGCATAACTCGAGAACGGCTGAACCGATTTAGCTGATTTCTTTTTTGTTGTGTTTGATAAAGTCTGAAGAAGGTTCCTATAGAGAGATAAACGTAAAAAAATTTCTTTTCCCACACAAACCACTCTGTCACCAGATGTAAAACATTTGACGTCAATCAAAACAAAACAAAGGCGCGTAAGGATTATCTTTGGTATGCCTTCAAGTTGATTAGAGGTTACACGTCATTAATGAAAATAATATAACGAGTTCCCTCAAATTAGTTTATAATAATTTTTAATGTATGTATTTGTCCCTGTAGACGTTTTGACAGGCTGCATTACATTTCCTGTCAATTTTTGTCAGTTTAGTAAATCAAAAACTGAGCTTATACAAAAAGTGTTCCCAAACGTCGCTCAAAATTACAGAGATCATTGTTGGTTGAGTGAACGAGCTATATTAGCTGCCAAAAACACGGATGTAAATCTGCCTAAAACACGGATGTAAATGAAATTTTCAAAATTCAAAACTAAATTGGCGGTGAATTAAGGACATACAAATGCAATTGCGCAAATAACCAAGATGATGTGGTAAACTATCCACCAACATTTTTGAACTCGCTGTATTTACCAGGATTGCCGCCCCATAATCTTCAATTAAAAGTAGGATCGGTGGTCATAATGTTGCGAAATATCAACCAACCGCGTCTTTGTAACGGCACACGGCTAGCAGTGAAAAAATTACTGAACAATGTGATCGAGGCAACCATTCTAAAAGGAAAAGATAAGGCAGAATATGTGTTGATACCCCGCATCCCAATGGTATCCCAACTGACGTACCGTTTGTATTTAAACGACTGCAATTTCCAGTGCGGCTTGCTTTTGCTATGACCATAAATAAATCTCAGGGCCAGTCATTGAATGTTTGCGGCGTTAATCTTGAAAACCCATGCTTCTCTCATAGACAGTTGTATGTTGCGTGCTCCAGCGTCGGAAATCCATCAGATTTATTTATTTACGCGCCAAGTAATCAAACAAAAAATATCGTGTACTATAAGGCATTACATAAAACATCATCACATTAGATATTACTAAAGTCTTTCAATGTTATTTTATTTCTATTAGACTGCGACAGGCTAATCATTTTTGACAGTACTAAATCTGTCAGGGCAGCTATTAACATAATAAAATCAATGTAACTTTGTTTTAGAGAAATAGGGCAGAACAACGTCTGCCGGGACAGCTAGTTAAGAATAGATTTATCCGAGGGTAAGCGCGATAAGTGCCAATTTCTTCTGAGCCGTCTTTTCTCCAGGATCAGTTGCCTTATGTCTGAAGGACAAGCAGGACGTTTCCAAGTTGAAATTGACTTTGGGGTGTTAGGCCAGGCTGCTACTTGGATGAGATTGGTTACGTATCTGCATGCCTCTTCCACCTCATCGGGGTTTTTCAGAGAGATTTTAAGATCAATGTTTTCCTCAAGATAACTCTTAAAGCTCTCCCAATCTGTTCCATGATTAGTCAGAAACTCCGTTCTGTCATGAGAAGTCGCATTAGAATTTAACGTCAGAATTACCGGTGTGTGATCCGATGATGTATAGATGTCTAGGCATGATTCCGTAACAGTATGATCGGCTATTCCATGGGTCACAAAGAAGTCTAGAAGATCAGGTAATTTTCTGTGATCGCTAGGTCAATAGGTAGGTTCACTTGTTGAGAGCATCTTAAAGTGCTTGTTGTCTGTATAGCGTTTAAGTTCGCGACCTCTCGCGTTTATGATACGGGAGCCCCAAAAGTTGTGCTTTGCGTTCCAGTCACCATCTGCTATAAATCGGGGGCCTAAGGTTTGAAAGTAGGCCGCAAACATGTCCGCTGTAATTTTATGTTTTGGAGGGCAGTAAACTGAGGAAAGCGTGATGCTGCCGCGACGTGTTTGAAGTTGGATTGTGGTATCTTGAAGATATATTATATATATATTCTTCTTGCCGTGAAGAAGGGTTCCAAAGGCGTGTGCTTAAGATATGCCCCAACAACTATAGCAGCACCAGCATGAGCCCCACGAATCCCTTGATACGAAATGAGCTTCTTACTGTGGCGTGTGCCTCCGAAGTTAAAACTATATCTAGGTTATTGGTTTTAATCAGTACCTCTAGTTCATTAATGTTAGGAGATAATCCATTAATTTTCCACGTTGCAATCCGTATTGTGTACTCTTTTACGGTGATAACTTGCTTATTACAGATGTCAGTAGGCCCAAAAGGTTACTAATTTGTTGTAGGAGGAGATCGATTTTCTCATTCTGTTTTGTTAGAAGTCTTTCAAGTAAGGTCTTAGATTGATCAATAGGGTCGTCTTGTTGTCCTGGTTGTTGGTAGATAGCTTTCTAGACCGGCCTGCAGTGGCATCTGAGATGTGTATAGCTTTGTAGGCAAAGGATTCGTGGGATTTGAAGTGACGAGGTTCGTTTTAGTTCGCTCAGCTAAATATACGTTCTTGGTCTTTTAAGATCTTTTTTGTGTTAATTTTTCTTGTGAGAATTTCTTTGTACACCACACAACCTTTTTAATTTACGGGATGATCACGAGCAGAGAGCACATTTGGCCGGTGAATTTCTATCCTTTTTGGTACAGTCTGAGGTTTTGTGACCCTCTCCACACATAACACACCTGTAAGGTCTCATGCAGTTGTTTTTACTTTGACCATATTATTGACAACGTTGGCATTGGACAATGGTTTTGCTCTTGTGCGGGTCTTCTATTTTTACATACTGATGGTAGATGTATCTAATGTCTCTGACTAGTTTATTGTTAATGCTGGGTTCCAAATTAACAAAGAATGTTGAGGTTGGCTTTTTATCTGGTCCATACCGACAGTTAATTATTTCACCTCGTACTTGGTTACCGCTTTTTTCGATTTCGGTTTAAAGAAATTTATTTCTCATAAAAACTTTACAGTTCGCTTATAATGAGATACAAACTTAAAAAATATAATATAAAAAATGTCTAAGCACTACGGTGGTTATATAAAACAATATTTATATTTATAAAAAATAAAAAAAATAAAGTACATTTAAATTATTGGAAAAAGAGAAAAAACAAAACAACAACGCACAACGCGTTATATTAAATTTAATTAAATGATCCGCTCTATTTTTGCTCCAATAAAGCTATATATTTGCGTAGCTTATTTATGAATACTTTTTTATTAGAACAATTTTTAGTATTACCATAAAAAAAAATAAAAAAAATATCATTCGGCAATTTATTGAAAAGCTGCGCTCCCCCAAATAATATAGTTTTCTTACCATAACCTGTTCGGATCTTGGGTAGCTTAATTTTAATTTTGTTTCTCAAATTGTGTGAATTTATTCTTAAATCTATTTTAGTGCTGGACTGAATGGAGCCGGTAAGTATGTTTTTAATAAGAATGCAAGTATAATATATATAAATGTTTTAGGTTAAATAATTTGGTTTTCTTATATAATTGTTTTGTAGGGGTTAGATAATGATAGTGAAATAGCACCTTGATAATTTTATTTTGAGTTCGTTGTAAAGCATTGAGTTTAGTTTTAGATGGTGAGCCCCATATCTCCACTAGATATTCAAGGTGTGATTTCACTAAGGAATTGTATATAATTTTGCGTATTTTATATGGAATGCAATGCGCAGACCTACACAATGCGCCCAGTACTTGTCTTAACTTCATACTAACGTGTTCAATATGTTGTTCCCATGTTAATTTGTCGTCTATCCAAAGGCCAAGATATTTTTCGGAGTTTGATTGTTTTTTTACGTCATTGTCAATTGTAAGTGGTGAAAAATCAGGCGCAGGTTTATTTTTAGCTTTGAAAATCATATATGATGTTTTCCAGTTGTTAATAGTAAGTAGGTTACATTTTAGCCACTCATTGAGCAAAGTAAGGTCTGTTTGAGCTTCATTAATTAGGTTATGGATTGAGTTACAAAAATAAAATAGGCATGTATCGTCAGCATATAAGGTTAGGTGTCCAGTAAGTCCTATTGTATTAATGTTATTAACATAAATCAAAAACAGCAATGGGCCAATTATTGACCCTTGAGGAATTCCGTACGTTATCTGATGAGTAAAACTAGTGGATTTATCTATTGTAAGAACTTGTTGCCTATTTTGTAAATATGATGCGAATAGTTTATGTGCTGTATATGTGATTCTTATGTTGTTTAATTTCTGTAATAGCTTCTGGTGGCTAACGGTATCGAAAGCTTTTTTTAGGTCGATAAAAAGCCTTAAAGCTATGTTCTTTTGATCTATGTTAGTTTTTATTTTAGTGATTAAATCTGTAGCAGCTATAAGTGTACTTGATTTAGAACGAAAACCTGAATTTCCTGAACGATGGCATCATGTAGTGTTGTGTGTTGAAGATCTTTTATTACTATTCGGTAGCTTTTTGTGTGAAGGTATGTCCGATTAATCCTTTTCGTCTAATCAAGTCTCTCACTAATTTATAATTTTCTGCATTATTTACAGAAACACGCATTAGGTTTTTGTTTATGATTTTGAACTTAGTCTCTTAGATGCACAACTGTGTCTATTAGTTTCGTCAGTTCATTGAGATCCTCAATTCCATATAGCACAATGGGCGGAGGTTTAGCAGGCTGCTTGGGATGAATTTCTGATTCTGAGTCTACTGGAAGAGTGGCAAACCGGTTCTCTGATTGAGGTGATTGGGAGTGCTCGCGTATCTTGCGTTTCTTAGATGCTGGAACCCGTTGCCAAGGAGGTGGCTGTTGTTCCTGGCTAACTTGGCTGGATTCAGATGACTCATCATCAAAGATCGACTATGTTTTTTCTCGGAGTTGACCAATGGAACTGAGTTGCCACATCACTTAGTGAGCTAGACCGCTGTCTATTGACGAGCCCTGGATGTAACGCCTGCTGTGTCAAAGTCTTTTTAGGGTTATTGATTTTATTTGAATTTAAATTGGTATTGTTCTTTAGATTCCCTATCTACTGACCCTGATAGGTAGGGTATGGCAGTTGGAACTACGGGTCCGGCTGTCTTTTCAAGGGTACCACGGGAGTTCCGGATTCTAGGCCCCCTGCCGGTTATGCCTTCGCGGGCGTCTCCGGCAGGCCCCGGACATGGGTTGGACTTGTGGTGGCATGTGGTTAGCTGTAGAAGTGGGAATGTTCGTCTGCCTGGTTGAGGTCTGGCCAGGCTTCCATTTCGTGCACAGCGACCGGGTCTTAGTAGCGGTCCGGTGGGGGCCCGAAGCGAAAAGAGCTGCGGGCACGTGAGTTGCCCTTAGTTGATTTTGCAGCTCGGTGGTTTTCATTGAGACTACTCAACTGTGGAGTAACTATACTCCAACATCTCCGGCACTAGTCTGAAGAACTAGTAGAGGCGCCCGCTAGATGCAAAAACCTCCGGTTCAATCAGCCGCGTAGGACTTTGGAATTGATCAGGTGCCTGGATGGGTACCGAGAAGTGAGTGTGCTTACAACTCCGCCACCAAAGAGGACATTTGGTAGTCGACTTTAGAGTTGACGGCCGAGCAGTGGTACACTGCTGGTTGTGCTCTTAGTGCAACGAGGAGTGAGCGAGCTTACAGCTCCGGTAACCTATCTGGATATTAGGTAGTGGACTATACGTGTCCACGGGGCAACTAGCTCGAGACACTAGTCTTAAAAGTACCGGATGAAGGATGCGTAACCGGCGTGTTCTGATCTGGCGTTATTTATGACCTGACGTAGATGGTCCCTTGTGCTTGCGTAAGGATGTCTGACACCTAACTTTATAACCGTGAGGTTGGTGGGGGGTGTCGGTATAAACTTTAAAGTAGTGTGTAGAGCAGGGTGTTCATTAGATTCGACGGGACGACATAAAAGGTCGCTTATAGGGTAACGCCCTTTCCTGTAAGAAGGCGCAATACAACGATATTAGCCTGTCACATCGAGGTTGGTGCTATAGACTGGACACCTTCGAGCCATGCATCCCTTCGGCACATTCCACACCGCTGAGATTAAAGTAATTTATTATTGAGGTTTTCTTCCTCTTGGTTCAAACAATCAAGCTCCAACTCTCAGCCCACGAGACAAGACATGACCGCAAAGACCGAGTTGCTGGGGTAATTTCCTACCTCCGGAAGAAACAAACATGCTAGGCTTGCCAGATCGGGTTAATTGACCGCCGCCCAAGACTCTGCGTTATTACTCTTTAGCACCACCCAGTGGGCACGTGTAGGGTGTGTCTTAGGGAAGATGGTATATCCTACGAACGCGAGTAACCTTTACCCCCCAAATGATGATGATGATGATATTAATAATAATGTATCAATTGTTTTGTTTCTATATGAAATATCAATAGGTATTATCATTATTTTTTTCATGTATGTAGTATGATGAACACAGTGTTAGTGATTTAAATTCACAAAGTTAATAACCTAATGTTTTAGTGCTTTGTATCTGTTATATTTGAATATTATTACTGGTGCTTCCTATAGTTGTTAGTTATCTTCTTCTTCTTATATATAAAAATGAATTGCTGTCCGTTAGTCGGGCTAAAACTCGAGAATGGCTGGACCGATTTGGCTAATTTTGATTTTGAAATATTTGTGGAGGTTCAGGGAAGGTTTTAAGCGGTGAGAAACATAAATAATAAGTAACGAAAAATACTAAAAACGACAATTTAATTTTCCAATACAAAATTATTTGTATATTTCGTTGTCATGGAGACTGTCAAAGCGGTACGTACAACAAAATGTTCTTAGCTGTGAAACATTTGGTGTCTTTTGTCACTTGGTTGGTTGTCAAATATTTATAGGTGTGTATTGTGTTATGTTTCATAACTGTAGTATGAGGTCCGATCTCTTTGGTCTGTTTTGTTGGAATACAAAACATTTCTGTTTCAGAAATAAAAATGTGTAAAAGTGTCAGTTGGTTGTCGTAAAAAGAAAATCATCATCATCATCATCATCATCATCATCATCATCATCATCATCATCATCATCATCATCATCATCATCATCATCATCATTATCATCAGCTCATAAAGTCTGTTTATGTGCCGTAAACACGCATTAACGGCGAACGTGCACTCTCAGCAATCATGTAATTGACTTACGGAAGTACGGATACGCAGTCTCAGCACATCACGTGGAGAAGAACTACTGCATTGTCAGCAAATAAATACAGCATCAAACCATTGTCACCCACACATCTTTGTTAATAAATTAATACACACATATGTAAATAAATAGATTTAAAATAGTATGTAAAATTAAAATAAATCACATTAGTAACCAGACTTCAGACGTGTTGTGATTCTGTTTACCTACCATCGCCTACGAATACTCTCACTGCGGCCAAGACACCTTTAGCCGTCAGATATCTGATCAGTCCTGTGAGCCTGCTTGACTGGCAGTGAGAAAATCCATCCTTATACCTTATTCCTTCCACTTTCCGCTTGTTACCTTAGGTCGACTGGTACAAGCATCCTTATTAATTTATATGTGTATTTATTAACTTTATGGGTAGGGCTAGGACTGTTAGGGCACTAGGGTATTAGCCGTTCTTCCCTTTCCAATATATATATATATATATATATATATATATATATATATATTAACTAGATAAAATAACTATTTCACTATACAAAGTCATCACTGCTGGGGCACGAGCCTTTCCTATGGATGGATAGGGAGAACGGGCCGTAAACCACCACGCGGGCCCAGTGCGGATTGGTGGTTGTTAACAACTACTAATGCAGCCGAAAAAAGAAAATGAATATATAAATAGGAAGAAGATTATTAAAATCTATCATCAGTTTGTCAGTGCGCGAAAACTTTATTTACTGTATTACTGTTATTGTTTTAAAATGCCAAGGAGAAGAGGACCTGACTTAGGTCGCGATGTCAATCAAATGTGTGACGAGCTAACTCACGTGTAAACCGCACTGACGACCAGCGAGAGACAGATAATGATAACATTCGTTTGTATGGCAGAATTGCGTTTTACAGTGAACAATAATGAAGTAGATAGGCTTAGAATGGAACGAGTTCGGGCATACCAAACACAACAACAGCGAGCACGAGTGCACGACACAATGAAATAGAGCGATCCGCAGACGCAGTGTTCCTGTAAACCTGGAACGAGTACCATTCCACTACGACCCGGAAATAGATTATTGTGCCGTAAAAATTGGGGAAATGACAATCATTTGTCAATATTGTAAAGCGTTAAAATACAGCGGTGAATCTACTAGATTATCTGGTAAAGTAAAATTGCCACAATTAATAATTTATTAAAAACAATAATTATGGATACTACCTTGAAAGTGGGCATAAAATTTTCCTGTACAATATGCGTTGCGCCAAACGACGTCATTTGAAAGCAATTGTTATATTTTTGGATGTTGGCCAAGAAATGTTTAAAGTAATTTTCCACCCCAGCCGATATTGTTTAAGTTTTGACCATATTTTTCACCAATACATGTAGGTGATACGAAGTTCACCGGGTCATCTAGTTTTAAATAAAAATAAACTTATTTTTGACCCATTTATTTATTATACACATAGTGATATTTTAACAGAACTACTATCCTTTCTATTATTTTGAAGTACCTACATATAGTAGTATTTCTTTTAACATATCTTATTAAAAGAGAAATTCACTATTAATTTAAACTGCGAAGAATTTCCTTCCCTTGAAAGACCTATTTCCCCACAGCCACAGCCTAACGTACCAGTAACGTAAAGGTACCTAGGTACTTGGGCACTTTGATTCTAAAGCCTGGTCAATATCAAAATGTCAACGCTAGTAAAATGTCACTATGTCGAAGGTTCGACCTTTAAGAAGGCAGAAAAGTGCAAAAGCATATTAGGATCAATAAAACAAAGAAAGAAGAACGACACAATAACTCTAAAATGAATGTAATACATTTTAGTACATTGGATCACAGGATACTATCAATAAAAATATTAATATGCAGTTTTATATATCTGCAAGCAAGAAATTGTCGTCTACAAATGTTTCTCGTATTTGCGTAAGATAATATCAAACCATTTCAAGCTTTGTATCATTGTAATAGAAATAAAAATAAATTGAACATACTTCTTCAATGCCATGTCTATTGGGCCGATTGGAAAATTGCAATTCAAATCGACACTTAGATGTGGGGCGGAGAGGCTATATACAAATACATTTTTTTTTGTATTCTTGTGCCAATGACAGTACCTAGTACTAGAGATATATTTCATCTCTTACAAATGTGTAATACAAATGAAAGATGTACGTACGTACCTATCATGTCACTACGAGGAGCATGCGCTTTGTTTAACGATTCAGATGAAGTGGTTGAACACAACACATATTGTAGCGTTTATTTTAAGTCAATATTTTTTTTGCCTTTTTATTAAATGTTTCATACTTATTAGTCTATCAAAGAAAACCCGCCCTTTCATTTCACAGAAATTACACAACGAAGCCCAAGGGCGGAGGCCCAGCTTAGTGAATCATAGCACTATAATGAGAGGCTAGGTAGGTTAATCAATAATCAGCCTTCTAAACATATCAAATATAAGAGTTTTCAACACTTACTAGAACTGCCATAATAATGCCTATTCTTACGCTTACGCGTTTGAAAGTCGAGGTTATAGTCAAAACACTAATTATCTGCTTAAAACTAGACACTGGCTAAATCATAGCGAGAGCCATCAAACAAGAAATTGAATTGTACAATTAATCAAAATAATCAGAATGCTCTAATAACCTTGAGAGATTGGCATACCATTGTAGGGTAGTGCAAAAATAATAAAAATAAAATTAACAATATTTTTAATAATGTGTGTAACAAAACACTTTTTCGTTGCCTTTGGCTCTAGGAGACTCTCACTAGGTATGCCTTTATATACAACTAAAGAAAGGGAGCACTGTCGAGAGTCTCTTTAATATCATGTCGTAGTTTATTTCTGGACTGCAATGAAAAATACAATCCTTTTGAATGCATTTGAGACCCAGTGTGCGGAGGTCGTGGACGTTCATCTAAGTCGTCACCATTTAGGGATACTGTAGCATACTTAGAATAGTTTTTATTACTAAAGACAAATGTAATATTTGTCCTCAGTTTGAGTTTTGCTTACAGCGCCCCTACCCCCTGAGCTACTGGACTTGCCTGACGAGTTCCTGGAGCGTTCAGCCAGCGATGGAACTATAGAAGAGAACTTCGAAGAGGAACTGGCGCGGGCGCCAGAAGTTTACGCTGAGGTAATGTCGTTAATTACAAAATTTTATTATTTTTTAGTTATATTTTGATGTGCCAATCACAACCATATTTGGTTCGGCTCTATCGATACTCAATCACGAACGATATAAATGATGGTTTTATTAACACGTTTTTATTAGGTCGACCTGTATGTAAGTAACTATGTAATGGAATCTAAGGCAACTAATTTAACCATCTTTTAAGGGTCGTAGCGTAATGAAAATTGGCAGCTGTATGTAGTTCTGATGACAATACAATAATATGGTACTGTCGAATTGATCTGATGATGGAGCCGGAAGATATGAACTGGAACTTCATGATGGAAAATCGTAACATAGCTGTTTTGGATTTCTTAGAAAAGTCTTGTAATGAACTTTGACCACATTAGGTTTCAAGGTCTGATGATGAAGCCGGAAGATAGGCACTGGCATTCCAGTCGTGTTTGCACTTGTGAGAAAGGCCACGTAATGGACTTTGAACACGATCAGGTTTCAAGGTTATAACAAACCTATTGTATATTGAATAGTGTAAATATTGACATAGGTGCCTGTATAAAATGTATATAGACCTGTACATGGAGAGTGTAAATAGAATAATATTGATATATACGATGTATATTGACGTAAATAGGGTAGTAGGTTGTTAAAGATCCCACATAAGCCAAGGTGAGAAACGATTCATCTCGGACATGTCTGGCTGCACTTTAGACGCGACCAAATGTATGAAACCAACATACCGTCCATCAAAGTTAATTTTGGAAATGACGGTGAGCACCTAATTCAGCCTATAGGCATCCAGTTCCCGGCCAAGTATAGCTACGGTACGGTGGAAAGGCGCACGCTCCCAGTGATTTTAAGTTGGGCATCTACCGTGCACAAGATGCAAGGCTGTACGGTAGACCACGCAGTGGTGTACTTAGGGTCCCGTACTTTTGCGGCTGGACAGTTGTATGTGGCCCTAAGTAGAGTAAAATCACTTAGTGGTCTCCAGATTGAAGAGTTAGATTGTTCTAAGCTGTCAGATAAAACACCATGCATACACACGCACTGGCGGAGATGGAGAGGATGCGGGCTCATTCGCCTACTTAAAATAAATATATAAATGTTAAAAATATTTCGTTATCAAAGACCAAAAAGTATAAAATAAATTAATAGTTTAAAAAACACTAGAAAAACACGTTTTTATAAATGCACGTAATAACAAAAAATAAATTGTGGATCGTTCAAGTTGTCTCTATTTCTGGGCTGAAGTGTCAACTCATCATCATCATCATCATCAGCTCATTTTTATGTCCCCACTGCTGGGGCACGAGCCTTCCCTATGGATGGATAGGGAGAACGGGCCATAAACCACCACGCGGGCCCAGTGCGGATTGGTAATGCTAATGCAGCCGGGACCAACGGCTTTACGTGCCTTCCGAAGCACGGAGGAGCTCGAGATAATAAATTTTTAACACCCATCCGATGACCGGCCTTTGCGAAAGTTGCTTAACCTCAGCACTCGCAGACCGGGCGCGTTAACCGCTGTGCCATCGAGCTCCAAGTGTAAACTATGTGCTTTTAATTATAATATTTGATTGTAAAAGCGTGGGACGCTAGAACAGAAAATACTTTTTGTATAACTTGCTGAGAAATCAAGTTAAGCGATGTTACGGGAAGCAGATTGGCGCTCTAACTGGAGTTGCAGCACGACTAGTAGGTGGCTCTACACTAAACAGTCTGTTCAAAATACCAGTTTGTCGAACTCAGACAAAACATGCGCCAGCAGCGAGGAGAGACGACATTCACGGACATTTTTAACGCCTCTTCTTTCAGGAAATTAAGTACATAAGGGTATTGCGTCAACAGTGGCAAAAATGTAGAGTTCTTGTTCGTGGACGAGATATTCAATTCAATTTCTTGAGAAATGGCTTTCGCTACGATTTTGGTTCCCTTTGGTAACCCTTTGGCGGCATAAACGTTATGCTCTTGTGCGACCTCGTGCAGCTTCCGCCAGGAAGTTAATATTAGTATTTGTTAACAAGAAAGTCTTTCCTGTTCCAGCGCTCCACGCTTTTACAATCAAATATTATAATTAAAAGCTAGTTTACACTTCAGCCCAGAAATAGAGACAACTTGAACGATCCATAATTTATTTTTGTTTTTACGTGCATTTATAAAAGCGTGTTTTTCTAGTGTTTTTTAAACTATTAATTTTTGAGTTTTGATGCCAATTAATAACAAACGATTGACCGACTGTTGTTCTCTATTAATGTTAAAATTAAGGAATTTTATACTTATACAATTAAATTTAATTAAGCTCCATATTGGAATCATTTTTAAATAGACTTATACATAGATACACACACACTTACTACTATACACTTTCCAATGTACCTATGCCGTGAGCCCGACTTCTCTCTTCTCTTCCAACTGCAGCCTACCCTACGTATCTGGACGGGGGAAGAAAAGTCCTATTAAACTCTAAACAGGATAGCATTTTAACTAATTAACAAAAAAGGGAGCTACTCGTTTTTGTTCGCCCCATTGGGGCCAGAGGTGCTGTGTATAGTTAAATAGGACTCTTCTCCCTCGTCCAGATACGAAAACTCGACGGGAAAAGGAGAGACGAGTTCTACATAACTGGGAGTCCCACAAAACAAAAACCTAGTACCATCTCTTCTCTACATCTACAAGTGAACGTTCGTTCTGTAGATATCTGGCTCGTCCCTGGAGGACGAGAACTTCGCGGAGCTGACAAGCACCGGGCTCATCGAGGTAGTCGGCGACGATGCCATCGGGCGGCGCATCGTCATCGTGTCCGCGTGCCGGCTGCCGCCCGGCAAGGACATGCACCCCGACAAACTGTTGAGGTACCTATACTCTATACTTTTTACAAATATACATAATTTAACCCTTTAAATCACCAATCCGCACTGGGCCCGCGTGGTGGTTTATGGCCTGCTCTCCTTATCTATCCTCTCGGCTCGTACCCTGCAGTGGGGACATAGAATGAGCTGGTGGTGATGATGAACCCTGAGAAAACCCGGCTTTCCACCAGAGTGTGCGAGGCAGCTACGCGGTGCGCGAGGTAAAACCCACAAATAGGATTCATTTATAGGATTAGATATTAGATTAGAATAGGACAGCATTTTATGCAGGGAAAAGGAAGTGATACTATTGGTGGATCTTTTCTCGCGCACTGCTTAGACAGTTCTGCTGGAAAGACAACCTTAGCAAGACGAATAAATAATTAAATAAATCACGAAAAGCAATAGGTTATTTTTTCTTTTGATAACTGCAATAACATTGCAGTAATAACTGCAATAACATTGCAGTAATAACTGCTCTAAGAGCTCTTGGTAAGGCCCTTATTCATTGAAGAGGTGAAATGGTCGCCAGTTTTATGCCGTCATCTGTGACGTGGTCAGTTGGTTTAGCTTAGCGTATTCGCATTTGTCTTTCTCATCAAACCAAGCAACGTGTGGAGTTTTATTCATTTATGTTTGCTATATTTGCACATAAACGTAAATAAAAACTGATGAGACCTGATTGACTGAACTGATGATTGAACTGAATTCGAATGAACTGAACTGATGAGTACCTGCTTGTCGTGTTAGCCCGGTGAAGCTGAAAATGCTGTCTGAGGATATCGACAAACTCCAAAAATAAAAATAAATTGCTTGTCGGTATTGAGTGACACTTTAAAAGATTTTATCATTTTTAACCGACTTCAAAAAAGGAGGAGGTTTCTCAATTTGACCGTAATATACTTTTTTATATCTGTTCGCATATAACATCGTCGTTTATGAACCGATTTTGATGATTCTTTTTTTGTTGGAAAGGAGATATCCCAAAGGTGGTACCATGATAAGGAAACCAGGATCTGATGATGGCATCCCAGAGAAATCTAGGGGAACCTCCGAAAATCGTAGTGGCGACTAGTGCGTTTGTTAATTTTTTTCATAAGTATTTTAAAGTACTACTATTTTATCAAGGTCTGGAGTCGATCTGATGATAGAGCCGAAAGACAGTCGAGGGAACTCCTCAACGATTTACAGCAATTACCTGGTTTTTGGGCTTGATTAATTTGTATTGATGAGAACTTTACACCTAGATGGGTTGTGACTTTAATTAGGGGTCTGATGATGAAGACGAAGGGCAGTCAAGGGAACTCCTCAACGTTTTACAGTAGCTACCTTGTATTTGGACTTAATTCATTTCTATGGATGAGAACTTTGCACCCTTATGGGTTATAAGCGTCTTTCCAGGTCTGATGATGGAGACCATAGACAGTCGAGGGAATTCCTCAACGATTTACAGCAGTTACCTTTTGTTGGGCTTACTTCATACGGTTCAATATGCCAAAATGTTCAGTACGTACAAAATAATACCTAATTAAGATTGAAGTTTTACATAGGAATACCACTACCTACTAGGCCGTCGTTTCCTCATCTGAGAAGTGTTCTTGTAATGTCTACCCATCATTAAAAATCGTAAAATAAAATATTTTTAACAATAAAAAATCGACTTCAAAAAACAGGAAACTAAAAAAAGTAAAAACAGCTCTAAAAAGCAAGAAATAAATATTGAATTGAAATCATATTATTAATAACCTAGATACGCATATCAGTCATGTCAATTGAAGTTGGGTGGGGCTTTACAATAAAAAAGTGGAGATAATGGAACAACTATAAAAGTTTAAATTAAACAAAATTGTCCCCCAGCCGACCACTAACCACCCGACTTCAATAGACTTTCTTTAAAACTGATATGCGTATCTAGGTAATTAATAATATGATTTCAATATGTATACTCTTGCTTTTTAAAGCTGTTTTTACTTTCCTGTTTTTTGAAGTAAGCTTTTTTTTGTTCCAAATATTTTTTCAGTACCTATCTATCCTCACTTGTTTTATCTATCCTCACCTATATAATGCCGTATTTGAGTTATATGCGTGTTCAGTCTATGTATAGAAGGCATGCGTGCGATATTTCGAATAGAATAAAATGGAATAGAAAATATCTTTATTTGGTTTAATCACACATACAAATACACATACACACACATAATGCATACGTCATATATTTGTTGGTACGAATACCGTTAACACTGCTACACGCATACTTACGCTATAAGGCAACTACAACATGTAACACAATGCATGCAAACCTGGTAGTGGTTTGTTATGAAAGGGCTGCTAGATCGATTTCTATCACTTTTTTATAGGTAACAATTCTTTGTTCAAATTCAAATTCAAATCATTTATTGCATGCCACATTGGTGTACAAAGTTATTAAATAAATAGGTACAAAAGGTGTTAAAATAAAAATGTAGCGCCCCGTAAGGGCATAGCAAACAGAGGGAGTATAGCTAGCTTATTAAATATTGTATTATACATTTTAACATTAAATAAATTAAAAATTAAAAATTGTAATACATTAACATTATTAGATACTATTCATTACAAAATAAAAAATAAAGAAATTAATAATAACAAAATGATAACAATAAAAATAAAAAAATAAAATAAAAATTGAAAATAAAAATAAAACTTAATGTCTTATATGTCATGCATGATAAAATAAAAATATTACTTAAATTTAAAATTATTTATCTCATATTCAATTAAATAAAATTAAATTACAGTAAAATATTACCCTTTAAAATTATTGTTAAAATTTATCATTAAAGAACTCATTTATATTATAGTAACTTTTATTAATAAGATATTTCTTCAAGTTTGTTATGAACTGTGTCATTTCTTTTATTTCTTTTATGTCATTAGGTAAATTATTGTAGATTTTTACAGCCATTGAGTGTGGACCTGATGTAACAAATTTTAATTTAGAGAACTGAGTCTTCAGCATGTTTACGCCACGATTGTTCCTTTTTGCCGCGATTTTGACTGGGGAATATAAGCTCTCGTGTTTTCTCACAAATTTACAACATTCCAAAATATATAAAGATGTTAATGTTAAAATAGCATGATTTTTAAAATGAGGTCTACAAGATTCCATCTGATGAATATTAATTAGTATTCTAAGACATTTCTTCTGTAAAATAAAAACGCTTTGAATATCAGCACAGTTTCCCCACAAAATAACTCCATATGTTAGTCTGGAATGTGCGTATGCGTAATAGGCCGATAATGCAGTTTTGAAGTCTGTTACTTTTTTAATTGATAAAGTGCATATGTAAATGAGGACAGTTTACTTTTTAGCTTTTGAATGTGAGATTGCCAATTTATGTGAGTATCTATATCGATACCTAACAATGTTGCTGATTGTACAGATTCTAGTTTTATGTTATTATATTTATAATTAATTTGCAATGGAGTTCTTTGATATGGTTTAAACTGTATTATTTTGGTTTTATTAAAATTAAGTTCCAAATTGTGCTGTACGAGCCAGTTAATAATTTTATCTAAAGTATAATTTAGTTTATTTGTTAAGTCAAATGTATTAGAGCAGGACAAAGTAACTGAGATGTCATCCGCGAATAGTATGCTTTGATCATCTATTTGATTTGGAAGATCATTTATATACACTAAGAACAGAAGACATCCCAAAACACTTCCCTGAGGGATGGAACCAGTTAAGGGGGTTTGAGCCGACCTAACTTTTCGGATTTCACCCGTATTTGAATGTTTTCAATTTCCACTAACTGAGATCGGTCGCTTAAAAATGATTGAAACCATCTGTGTGCCATTCCCCTAATTCCCGTCCCGTGTAATTTATCTAGAAGTATTTTATATCTAACTCTATCATATGCCCAAATCCTCCTTCAAAACGCAAATATCGTTGCGTTTTGAAGTTTTAAGTAAGCTAGCCTGCGTACGGGCACAGGCAGCCACGAAAGTAAATGGTGCATAGTGCGAGTTTGATTTAACATTCGATCACGTTAACGAAAACGAAAATTTGTATGGCATTAAAACGCCACCTGCTGGAACACGAGGAGAGTTTAAATGTTTGCAAATGTTCGTTTTCGTTATCGAATGGCGAATGAAACTTACACTAGACACTAAGGTCATAATAAATTACTAGAAGTCAACATTCAACAGGCGCCTGTTAGATTCTTGAGTGGCTTTGACAAAGTGCTAAAGTGCTCAGCTAGTCTCGTTGCTGACGTCAGAGTTATTTAAAGTGAATAAAAAGTCGGGAGTATATTTTGTAATTACTAAGAAAGTAAACAACAATATTTTGAACAGACATCAGTTTCTCGAAAACGCTTAATTAGCTGTTCCTTTCGCATTTGCACCTATGAGGCGTTCACGGAAAACAAGTGTCGGGGTACCGGGTACCCGGACATTATGATGAGTAGAGATTTTTGTGAACATTTCTGTATGTTAGTAGCACTTATTTGTATTTTGTGTTTTTAATCTCTTCCAGATACATAATGTTCACGCTCGACAAGTACGTGGAGCAAGATTACAGCATTGTGTACTTCCACTACGGGCAGAACAAGCCACCTCTCTCTTGGCTGTGGAAGGCGTACAAAGCCTTCGACAGGAAGTACAAAAAGAACCTAAAGGCGTTGTACCTTGTGCACCCGACCAACTTTATCAGGGTGGTGTGGCAGATGCTGAGACCCGCCATCAGCGTCAAGTTCGGCAAGAAGATGATGTACGTCAACTACTTGTATGAGCTGCAACAGCATCTGAATTTGGATAAGCTGTGCATACCACGACCTGTGCTTGAGTAAGTGTTTCCCACTTGTCTTACTATCAATAGATAAATAATTTGTTTTTGTATCGTATATCTAATATATAATTATATTACTAGAGGCCCGCTCGCGACTTCGTCAGCTTGAAAACACCCGTCACTTGAATCCCAATCCACTTGAACACACACAAAAAAATCCATCAAAATCGGTCCAGCCGTTTAGAAGGAGTTCAATTACAAATTCACGCACAGATTTGCCTGCTCGCGACTTCGTCCGCTTGAAAACACCCGTATCCCATGATTGACTATTGCAGCGCCGCCTACCGGGTCCAATTGTAAATCTAAACCATTCTCAAATCCACTTGCACACTCAAAAAATTTCATCATAATCGGTCCAGCCGTTTAGAATGAGTTCAATTACAAACTCACGCACAGAAGATATATACATATAAAGACTAGCGACCTTCCACAAATCCCTCATAATAGACCAGATCGTAAAAAATATATATATGAAGTTGTTTGATCAGTAACCACCATTCTCGCTAGCGTGTTTATTGAGCCATCCTTCCCCATCAATGGTAGTGATGTCTTGATTTCAATGATAGAGGTATTTGCCCAGTAGTGGGACATTTAAGCTATTTAGTTACTAAATTATTTAATTCCTCAATAACCCGCATTTTGCTAGCATGCTGATTAAGCTAATACACATCAAATGTAGCGATGTGATGGAGGTCTCTGTCTACGTAAAAGTAAGGATATTACTTACTAAATTAATTAACTCCACAGGTATGATCGACTGTTGCTGTCCAAAAACCCGCGTGCTGCAGAATTAGCCAGAGCTTGCAACGGCGGTTTGGAGAAACCCCTGGATCAAAATGACGCTAAGGCAGAGCCCGTGGAAAGCCTGTCCCCGCCCCTCACACAGCAGTTCGGAGTTTCCCTCCAGTTTATAAAAGAGCACAACGCAAATATGGTGGAGTCCATCCCGCCTGTCGTCAGGCAGTGCGTCGAGTTCTTGTCGAAGCCCGACGGTACGTGATAGCCCTGCCCTAATGGGTAGATAAAGATAAACAGATAACGCTTGTTAACATAACGGGATTTTGAAATTGCTCTTTTGGTTAAGTACTTGTTATGCTCTTTTTGTTCAAGTTTAAGTAAAGTATTTATACGTAAGCTGCTAACTTTAACAAGTTTTTAGAAATTGCATAGTATAATTGAGTATTAATTCCGAAGAACGAAGATTAATTTAACCTTTTCACCGCCCAACTATCCTGCACGCGATGTCCCGCTGTACACCAACGTATAAATGTATTTTAATAAAGTAGGTTGTTGCGGCTTCAAAACAAAACAAACAAAGAAGAACTTCTATAGAAGTGCTGGCGTGGACGGCACGAAAATCTCGAACTTCTATAAAAGTTGTTGGCGGTAAAAAAGTTAATCTATTATATTTTTTCTCATAAAACCATTTACAACGCTTTTAAAGTAACATTACTTATGTTTGTCAACTTAGCGTTAGAGACCGAGGGTATATTTCGCCGTTCGGCCAATATATCAGTTATAAAGGAGCTGCAGCGTGCGTGTAACCGGGGTGAGCCAATATCGTTCAAGAACGACCCGCACAACGCGGCCGTACTGCTGAAGACCTTCCTGCGGGACTTGGAGGAGCCGCTGATGACCTTCGAGCTCTACGACGAGATACTCAAGTTCCAGAGTAAGTTTTTTTTTTGTGCCATAGGTGCTAGGTAATAAGGAGAGGAGCTAAAGCCAATCATGGTTTATAAAGCTTCAGTGATCTAAAGTTTTGACAAAAAACAACCTTACCTTAAGACATTAAGGTGCACTTTCATTTGTTCTCATACGCCAATCAAAAGTCTACCTGACTCATTGATATTAGGTTGATTTATGTCAAACTTTCAGATCATTATCGTCATCAGCTTTAGATACGGAGAGTATATTTCGTCTTCCTGCGGCAGCTGGAGACCTTCGATCTATTCGACACGAGATACTCAAGTTCCAGATTGAGTTTATGTTAGTTATTGTGCAATGTGGAGGTGTTTTAAGCTATAAATGCTGGATAAATAAGATACGTGAGAGAAGACCAAGCATGGTTTGTGCTGATGCTAAATACCGAAAAGAGGAGACCTAGCATGGTAAGTACAGGCAGCGTCAAAGTGGTCGGACCTACCAAAATCAATTTTATTAGAAGGTGCACTTTCATTTGTTATCAACTGTCCTGCGGGACCTGGTAGAGCCGCTCATGACCTTCGAGCTCTAAGACGAGATACTCAAGTTCCAAAGTGGATAAACCAAGCATGGTTTGTGCCATAGCTGCTGGTTAAAGATGATAGTTTGTATAGCGTCATGGCAATTGTACAATATGGTCTTCCATATTGTACAATTGCCATGACCAAACCCTCTTGGGTCTGTGATGTAAATGTTGGAACGAGGAGAGGCGAGAGGAGAACAAGCATTGTTTGTACAGAGCGTCAGTGATCTGAGCGTTCAAACTTACCAACCTAACTAAACTTTTGACAAAAGACAACCTTATATCAAGATGTTAAGACGCACATATTTTTTAAAGTCTACCCGACTTTCATTGACATTAGGTTGATTTATGTCAATGTAAAGGCCGGCAACGCATCTGCGATTCCTTTGGTTTTGCGGGTGTCCATGGGCGGCGGTGATTGCTTCCCATCAGGTGACCCGCCTGCTTGTTTGCCTCCTTCTAATATAAAAAAAAATGTTCAGATCATCATCATTATATCATTATATCCTTAGATAAATGACAGATAAATAGATTTCTCCACTGCTTGGCTAATGGTTGATCTCGTAAATTGTCTGCACGTCCAAAATTACATTGATTTAAGAAAAACAAAATGTATTTCTCGGTTGGTTTGTTTCTAGTTTACTAAACATTGAACAATGTTTTCAGCCTGGTCACACCGGGATAAACCAAGGAAGGTCAAAATACTGATCCTGGAAGGGCTGCCTTTAGACAACTACAAGCTTCTGAAATACATATTCAAGTTTTTGTGGAAGGTTCGTATGTTCAATTTACTGTTTATTTTATGTAAGAAACTTGTAGGCTTTACAGATATAACTGCTGAAGCGTTAAATATAAATTAATTGGTGGGAAATTAATATAAAAATTTAAACTTTAGCAGTTTTCCGTTTTCACCGACAACATTGTTATTTTTCTGTGACTGAAGCTGTAGGCCCAACTGACCGGTTATTATGAATATACATATGAATTTTGATGTATAATTAATTCGATACTTTTATTCAAGATGGATTTTATTTACCCCGCGATTTTTCTTTTATTCTGATAATACATTCTGTAGTTTCGGAAGTTGGCTTCCTATCACATGCTTCTGCATCTTCTATGCAAAATATCGCATCGTTTCCGTTTTTCCTTGAAGAAGTACAAACAAACACACCCTGCTGCTACTGCATTTGTAATATAAATATAATAATAATCTTATTATTAAAGTAGACATACAAAAAAGCTTCGAATAGTTAAGGCCTACGCAGACCGGGACGGCATGGCAAAGTATTTGGCCGCCGAGGCACGCGTCACGACTCACGTCAAAGTATGCCTCGGCAACTTCTACTTAGGGATGTTCATGTAAAAAATATATCGATATTTTCGATATATCCTAAGTAATTTGTTTGTATATGACTAGTCTATAATAATAAGTATTAGATAGGGATCAGGTTAATATGAATTAAAACAGCTAGGCTGAAGAAACAAATCAACTTTATTTATTTATAAATCCCAGTATTTTTTGTAACTTTATTTACATATTTATAAATCCAGTATTTTTCGTGTAGACCTTGCAAAAACAAAATTTTATTTACTCATTTGGCTTGCAGCCTGCTTCTCTGCTGAGTTAAAACCTGTGCGGCTTTTGAGAAAAGTCGTTCTGATGGAACAGAGCTTGCTACCTTTCAAATATTTGAATACTACTTTGTATAACTTTGGGAACTTCTACCGAATACAGATTATAAAAAATTTATTACTAGTGCTGCCCTCACGGAAGACACGTTGGTTGGCTTAGAGCAGGTTGGTTGGTAGTTTTATTTCGTGTCATTGCATTTCGTTGTTGCCAAAGGTTATTGCGAAGGCTAGTTTTTCAATAATGCGGGGTTTTGCGTTTTATTTTTACTCAAGTAGCCAACCATAAAAAAGGAATCAGTATAAAAAAGGAATGGAATGTAATTTTAATTTCTCACGATACTTGATATATCGAACGAAATATATATATTTTTATATCGATACTAGATGATTCGATAATATCGGGTCGAAGCGATATATCGCAAACAAATGTCGATATTTTATGAAAAATCGATTTATATCGTGCACTAGGAGTGCACGATATAAATCGTTCTGCTGCCCGATACACATTTCAGTCATCAGTTGCGTTTGATAGAGTGTTGTTGTGTCTAAGTTTGGCACTCGAGTCTTGACTGAAAGGACTGAAGCTCGGCTTGACTAAGACTCCGAGTCTAGTTAGTTCACTGAGTCTTGTAAAATTGAGCCGAATCTATCGAATTAAGAATAAAAGACTCGAGGTCTTTACAACACTACCTTCGACACGTCACGGTGTGCGCCGGCATCCTTCAGCATGCCTTTGCCTACCGCAGTACGCCACGGCATGCCGCGGCATCCCGCCGCCGCGGGAGCCCGTGGCTTCGATGTCGCGGGATCATTTTAAAGCATGTCTGAATGTCCATTGGTAATAATTTAAATCCTTTGCCATGCCGTCCGTCCCAATCTGCGTTGCCCTTTTCTTCGTGTTTTGTCTCTTTTACTCTAATTTGAAATTAAGTTTACGTGACAGAAACAAAACACGGAATATCTATCCCATTTTTAAACTTAAACCCTGAGCAACAGTATACTCGAAGACTTTTTATCGGTGATCACGACCCACTGATTCCGACTAAATAAATGATGGTCATTGCAATATTATTAGTAGTTACATGTTTTCTTTTTATAAATTTAATTTTGTATTTTTAATTAGGTTACCAAAATTAATTAGAAAGTATGGTCTTCCTACATTTTTATGAAGTGAAGATTAAAGTGATTTTTGTAACGTGGTCTGCCATTTGACAGTTTACTACTAATAACATGAAAAACTTTAACCCACTTACAAATAACAAAGAATAAGGTCCGAATAGTTATTCCGTGTTTTGTCTCTTTAATCTAATTTGAAATGATGTTTACAGGACAGGAACAAAACACGGAATACCTATTCGGACTTTATTCTTTGTTTATTTGTAAGGCGGTTAATCTTCAATGAGGTTTGTTATCATCGTTGTACCTGTACTTATGAAGAGGTTTTATTTGTAACAAGGAGGCGTAGGATGACCATGCTTTTAATATTCATAGTTATTAACTTTACTTCCCAGACAAAAAAATAAAAAATGGAACGCTGACATGTAAGTTTTATTATTATTGCAATGGCCATTATTTATTTAGTCAGAATCAGTAGGTCCTGATCACCGATAAAAAGTCATCGTGTATATATATATAAGCTAAAGCAGTAAAGAAACTACATACAAAAGTTCGAGATGACGCACACACTTCTAAACCAGGCCCCCTAAGCGGACATCACAGTGCTGTCAGTCGCGAGTGCCGCGTCGAGACGAGTTTGTATTGCTTGCGCTGTCCGCGATCTTTTTAAAAATGCCACGAGTGTATTGCGTAGTATACGGCTGCTTGAACTCGGCTTCTTCAAAACCGGAGCTTTAATTTTTACAAACTTTTATTTAGCTTGCAATGTATGTATGTATGTATGTATGTAATTTGTTCGGGTGGAATCTTGCCACTCAATTTTGAAACAGATATATTCGACCGATTGAGCTAAAATTTTGTATACATGTTCAGTTCGGAGCACAATGCTGTGTGACGTCATTCTAAATCAAAGGACTAATTATTTTTAATGCATTTCTACAATATGGGTATCAAATGAAAGTGCTCGCTGAGAATAACTCTAAAAATAAAGGGACGTCACTCTAAATCCAATATGGCGGACTAAGTTTTGAATGCTTGCCTACACTACAATATGGGTATCAAATGAAAAGAATCAGATGAACAGACTGAGAAACGTGTCCTGCGATAACTAAAAAGAAAAAATAAACTAAAAGTAAATAACCTTTTTAACACATTCACTGCTCAATACACGGTGCCGTGGAGACAATAGAAATTCAATTGTTTGTCGTTTCAAGGCAGTAAATGTGTTAAAAAACAAGATTTTATTTAAATGCGCTAAAAAGAAAAAAATTAACTTATACTTAAGGGAGATACCCTTACAAATAAACAAAGAATAAGCTCCGAATAGTAATTCCGTGTTTTGTTCCTGTCATGTAAACGTCATTTCAAATTAGAGTAAAAGAGACAAAACACGGAATAACTATTAAGAGCTGTCTTTGTTTATTTGTAAGGCACTAAAACTTTTACTATCAACTTATAATGTCATTACCAACACAATTTATATGATATAAAAGCTTGTCGCGAGATTTACTTGTGTAGATAAACAAGTAAATTAAATAACTTGATGTGATTGATTTTAACTATTAAAATTTTAAATCTAAGTAAATCTACTTAAATCTCGCGATAAGATAAAAAAATAAGAGGACTACCCTAACGCTCAATTGGCGCGTAGGTTAGCTTTAGCTTATTTATATGCTGTGCCTGAGGCCTGAGGCCAAGGCCCGTATTGTTCAAAAACTATGCTCAAACGCAGGTACAGGATAGGAGTTGCCTTAACAAGATGACGAGCAGCAACCTAGCCGTGGTGTTCGGGCCGAACCTGGCCTGGCCGTCCAAGGGCCAGATGTCGCTGCAAGCCATCGCACCGATCAACGCATTTACAGACTTCCTGCTCGAGAACCAAGAATCTATATTCATTATCTGAACTATATAAGGACTTTAAACGCAGTAAGTAAGCGCGGTACATACATATATAAATATAACTTTGTGAAAGTTAAAAATCATTTTAGTTACGTGTAGTTTTGAAGAGTGCGTGTATATTTATGTGTATTATATAGAATGAATTTTATTTAGGCACTTCATGGTCAAATCTGAACTTACGATAGATAAAGTAAATTTGATAAAATAAATACTGCATATTCATTTTTCTCTTATCATCTTGAAGTTTTTTGAAGACAAATTTAATTAATAAAATTTAAGACGAGTGAAAATTATGTAATTAAAACAAATTACAGTTTTGTACATTTACTAACTTGCTGAAAATGGAGAGTGGTAAGTGGATCATTTAAATTTTATTATTATTATTTTTGTCTGTTCAATTGTCATAGAGCCACACTAAATAGTTTCTCGTCAAATTGTAAGTATTGAGTATACTTTATCAGCAACTCAAACAGCTGTTACGGTAATATATTATTTGAAGATATGGTTTCAGAATTTCTCCCCAAAACAGAAATTAAATTTCAATTCAAACTAAAAAAAAAATGATATTTTTAGCTTTTTAGTCGCTTCCTAGAGCTGGCTACACTTTACTCTCTACTGTAAGAGTATATGGCCATAGAGTTCCATTATATTTATTAAAAACAATAATTATTTATAACATAATGTAAAATGGTCATTTTATGCCAAAATGTCATAATTATGTGCGATGTATTTAGCATTCCTTGATTTTAATTAACCTACTTAGTAGGATAGTACGTAGATAGTTTCATTTTCATTTCATTTCATTTCATTACTTATATGATTATCATACTGTTTTAAGATGTATTAAACAAAGTACCTTAACATTTTTTCTCGTTGTTATAATCAATGTAATATGATGTAAGGATATCTGTTCTGTGCGAGGAGAAACGAGGGAGATACAATAATAACTATTATCATTGTATGTATTATCATTGATTGCCGCTTATTTTCCTCGCACAACTGTGTCTTCTCGCTCGATCACTGAATAGACCGATAGCGCTAGGCTATTTTGAGGGCATAAGTTTAAAAAATTCTAGTTATTTTTTCTCTTGCTTGTGGATACAGTCGTACCTATAAAGCTTATTATTGCGTTTTGTGTCACATCTGTCACTTGCATTTTCAGCAATTCGATGATTTGTGATTGATTTTGTTATTTAAATTAAAAGTGGCTTAATAAATTTAAAGTTTAAAATAATGATGGTATCATATCTAGGATAGCCTGCGAAGTGTGCAAACACAGTTTGTGTCATCTTCGTCCAGTGCAAACTGACTTAGGGTCAGTATGTAAAAACTGCAAAAAAAAAATTATAATTGATTAAATATCTATTTCCTATCTCAGATCACTTACATAAGCCCATTAAATAATTTTGTGCCAAATTAGGCCACGCAATTTTAAGATTTTTTATTATTTTGCTTTTTCAAGCTACAAACGCTTTAAAAAAATATTACAATGATTAGAGTTCACATATTCAATATCTTATATGCACGAAAAATCGACTTTGTAAATTTGTGCCGTTTTCATGCACGATATTTAAATGAATAAAACACAAAAACAATAGTTTCGGTAGAAGCGGGCGGACGCGGGCAGGCGACAGCGGACGGGAGGCATACGCACGCACACACGTTCGTTCGGTACGATTTCTTCAATGCAAAGTGTTCATAAATAAATTACATGCCTATCATATGAGTATTAATTGACTCTTATCTCCGCTAAGTAATAAACAAATGTGTACCTACCTTCGAAGGTACCTACCTATAGAGATAACAATATTGACGTGCGAATTTTGTACGATGGACGAAGAGCTCGATGGTGCAGTTGCAACTTTCGCAAAGGCCGGTCATCGGATGGGTGACCAAAAAATTTTAATCTCGAACTCCTTCGTGCTTCGGAATATCGGCATACCTACCTACCGCTTTTTCGTTATACCTCTGCTCGCGGTATGTCTCGCGCGCGCCCGGCGCGCCCCGCTTCGAGTTGGTAGTGTACAGACAACAAAACAAAATTAATACAAAGTAAAAAAAAATGTCGACATTTTTATGTGTGGTGATGGTGACCACTTGACAAGTATGACGGAGTAGTTTCTGATAGTTCAGAAATAGTTTATAGTTAATAGTTTTCTGTTTTTTCTAATAGTTTTTAGTTTAACTCGAGTGGATGGTGCTGCGATGCATTTCGTCTGTGGAGGCTTCCGTCGAACCAGTACCAAAAGGACCTTGTTAACCCGCCGACCAGGGAGACCCGTAGAAACAGCTGTCCCGCTAACCGCCCGTGGCACAGTACAGAAAGCGAGCCTAACCAGCTCGTGAGGCTGCCCATCTGAAGGCAGATCCCTGGTGAAACAGGCCGCTGCACTTTGACTATTTGCATCGCGGTAGCATTTCCTCGATTCACGTCTCCGTCCTTCTCTCCACCATGACAGTGCCTAACATTAAAACTGGTTCTACAGCGGTGCACCTCCCCCCCCCCACCACCACCACCATACCGTTTGAGGACGAGTTCACTAACATCCGCGGACTCCATGCAAACCTCAATGCCGTCCACCACCATCTTGAGACGGCACGGCCAGCAATGTTGTTTTTGACGGAGACGCAAATAATCTGTCCGGCAAAAAATGTGTGCAGCGAAGTTGTCCCCCCTGTTAACGCACCTTTACCGTCTATCGCTCTCTTCAGGTTGTGTGCCGGAATCTTGGAGAGAAGCTAATGTGCAACCGGTCCCCAAAAAAAGAAATCGGTCAGATCCATCGAATTACCGCCCTATAGCCGTAACTTCAGTTTTGTGCATAGTAATGGAGCGCATTTTAAATAAACAACTTGTCCACTACCTAGAAGAACACTCCAAAATTCACGATCGCCAATACGGGTTTCCGCCGAAACGGTTAACGGGTGATCTTCTAGCGTACATTGCACATCTATGGGGTGAGGCTATTGACAAGCGTGGTGAGTCGGTGGCTGTCAGCCTTGACATAGCCAAGGCTTTTGATCGGGTCTAGCACAAAGCTCTCCTCTCCAAGCTCCCGGCATATGGTCAGCCTGCTCAGTTCTGCAACTAGGTCGCTGGCTTCCTGCATGGGCGCAGAATCCGTGTTCTATCTGATGGATGCGCTTCGCGGCTCATGTCAGTGAACGCTGGGGTCCCTCAAGGCTCCGTTCTGTCCCCTACGCTGTCCCTTCTGCATATCAATGATATGCTTCCACTTGGAAATATTCATTGCTATGCAGATGATAGCACGGTGCATAGGGGATATAACGGTCATCCAGCAGCAGGGCGGGTCGAAACCGAAGTGAATCGAGTGAATCTTGTCATTGAGCTCAATCGGGTATTGGACCTCATATCTAATTGGAGCTACAATAATCTGGTTGAGTTTAATGCCTAGAAAACACAGGTATGTGTGTTCACGGCAAAAAAATCACCATTCCTTCCCCTTCCAGCTCTTCAGGGTACATCTCTAAGCCTGCAGTGCCGTATCAACATGCTCGGTATGACGATACGCTGCGATCTGAACCAAAGGGACTGCATCGAAGCCGTGATCAAAACAGCCTCACGAAAACTTGGTATTCTGAACAGAGTGCGGCGATTGTTTACGCCGGACCAGTTGTGCCTTTTGTACAAGACACAGGTACGGTCTTGCGTGGAGTTATTGCTCGCACATCTGGGAAGGTTCCGCAAAGTACCTTATCGATGCCTTGGACAGATTGCAGGCAGCGTCGCGCTGAACGCATTATCGGCAATGCAGAAGTCGCAAATACTCTCGAATCTCTGCAATTGCGTAGAGATGTTATTGTTCAAATTCGATGACGCATCCTTATCGCTAAACAAGCACTTGTATTGGAAGTCGAAGTCGCTGATTGATTCTGTCACTTTTCAGATTCTTTCTTTTTTCTCTCCTATTCCGCTTCAATACATTATGTGTTTCGGCAGGTTTTGTGTAGTTGTATTTAAGCACGGGCCTTAAAACATTCTGCTTTTCCGTCATCCCTTACAATGCTCGATTCTATGAACTTTATTAATCCTCTTTCTTTAACAATCACTGTATTAACGTCCAGTATGAGACCACATATAACACACTAGCTGTGCCCCACGGTTTCACCCGCGTTCTATTAGTCATAGCGTGATGTAATATATCCTATAGCCTTCCTCAATAAATAGACTATTCAACTCAAAAATTACTTTTCAATTCAAACCAGTAGTTCCTGAGATTAGCGCGTTGAACCAAACAAACCAACAAATTCAGCTTTATAATATTAGTATAGATATATTGTATTCAACCTCCATTTTAGTCTTTCACAGCTTCATTAACTTTTAAATCAATCAAATCGAATAACAAACGCACTTGTCGCAACTTGCACCGAATACGAAGACCGAATGTAAACAAACAGCGCCCGCGCTCTTCCCCGCGCTCGCCCTACGTGCTTAGAAATCTGTTTTTTTTTAAATAATAAGAATTCGTGGATAAAAACAACACAAATTATGAATAGTGTTTTATTACACCATAATAATCAAAAACACGTAAACTCTAATAACTTGCACTTTCTTTTGTGGCTTTTTCAGGGTTTTGTAATAAAAAATAAAATATCTATAAATATTGTGGATGAATGCGACACAAAATATTTTGAACAACAGATATCAGTACTCTAAAACGCGTAACACTTATTTAACCTATTGTAATATTCTTTCAGAGCTAGTTGGGCGACGTTTTAGGTACTGGTTAAATATCAGGATTCTCGTGGACAGAGATGACACAAATTGTCTATGTACATCAGTTACTACTTCGTTATTATCATGACAGTAAAATTTTCAACTCTAATTTTCTTTTCGTCCAAAAAAGATCGAAGCGACAAATACCTAAATTTCTACCTATGCAAGTACCTAGGATGACACAAACTAATGTATTAGGTTGGGCAAAAGGTCCGGAAACTATATGCGAAACACAGACAACTTTAATATTTTTGAAACCTCAAAACCTAGCGCTATCGGTCTATGAAGTAGTTTTTGATGAAATATGGACTGGAGAGGTAATGTTCCTACATGTGTTTGTGTATGTAGGCAGGTGACGGGGATAACTACGGCCAGCCACACTTTGGATGCAATTTCGCACGAATTTTACTCGTACGAACACGTACTATTACGGTACATACGATACAGCCCAATTCCCCTACTGCTACCTAACTAGGTGCGAGCTACCTAACTAGGTGCGTGCTGCCTACCTCTTCGGTCAAACGTCACAGTCACTGGCATTTCAACTGAGAAAAAGCAACCTGTGTGGGTGTTCAATTCATACTTTCAATATCGTATGTTTACGAGTAAAATTCGTACGAAAACGCATCCAAAGTGCAGCTGGCCTAATTATTGATTTGAGAATAATGCTCGAGTCTTCGACTGTTCCTTCGTGATATTCTTGTGAGCGTTTGCATGTATCTATGTTTCTATTGTATATATAAGATGAGAGTTGGGATAGGCAGACCTTGACCATAGTGAGTATAAGCACTCTGTCAGCATAATGACCAAAAGAGAAATGTCTCGTGTAAACATACTAATACTATGAATAGAGATTATAATGTTATTAAGAACTTTTAAATATAGTTTATTAGATTAATGTTACTTCTATAATAATATCATGGGTTATCTTATTAAAATTAGACTGTTAAGCATGTATACCAAAAATAACAAAGAGTAGATTTAAATGTATGAATATAGATTTTAGTGTTTACGTTTTATATGAATGACAACTTCTGTCAGTTGTAATTTATAGTCTTTAATATTTCTTTTCAGAAAAGGTAATATATTAATGTCGACACCTTAACATTAATGTGCGGTAGCGTTAACTCATTAACTCAACTTTTCGTATAATAATAATTTTAAAGAAAACAGATCGGGTAAAACTAACGCCCGATCTGTACAGGGTTATATGAATATACTAATAACCTCCCAAAACCAAATTACTAACATCATACCAACAGCTTCAGATCTACAACTTTAAACAAAACTGTACATGCATTTCTCAAAAAAATATAAAAGTTTCGTTATACTAACTATCAGTTTTAGCTCTGTATCGTTGCTACGGTCTCCATTTAGTTATCTACCTACTATCAATCGTATCGGAAATCAATAGTAGTATTGTGGGTTTATAACAAGAAATTAACATTATATTTCACTGTACAGAGGGCCACTAAAAGAATATTCGTCTTACAAACAAGCACATTTTTTGTTGATCGCGTAAAATAACAATACATTTATAGATACGTACTATAAAAGATAATTGTATGAAAAGAAGGAATGAATCAAAGTTGTAGATCAACAGTTGTTAAGTAGGATGTAAAAACTTACCCATTAGAAGTTATTAGCATTTGTCCATTAACCCTGTAGCTTTTTGCGTCTTCCAAAATATTTAATTGATCAAAATTTTAAATATTTGAATTAACTTATATTTTTTTTAATTATTTTATCAGATAATTGGTACTGGTAGTTGGTCGCGGTAGGTTAAGTAGTTTTTTCTGCATTTGTAATAAAATACCTTTCCTTCTTTCGTTGTTTTGTCTATACTGCACTATTTTCGATTCTGAGTCTGCTAATGTCTAACTTACTTTATGATTTGCAATTATGTTTCGAATGTTTGAGAGTATGCATATTAATTAACCTTCGAATACACGAACTGAATTTGTACGAAATAAGAGTGCCATTTGTTCATTCTAATACTTCCATGGTCACAATAATTATTATAAGTTATATGATTCTAATATGTATATTATTATTATCACAGTACCGTACCTATTTAAGCATGACGTTAGATGCGAATCTTTACAGATCATTGTGACTGTCTACTTTTACATATTTAGGTAAATTTTAAATATGGTTATAATGTTTAAAATAAAAATGCAACGAATCAATTGCACTTGTATCCAATCAGCACAATTAGGTTATTAAAGTTATTTACATAGATATTTTTTATTATGTAAAATAATATAAAGTGATCAATTATTTAAATCAATACATTTTTATAGACCAATTATTTATTATTATTACCAGTTTATTTCATGTCCCCACTGCTGGGGCACAGTCTTCTCTTTGAACGGATAGAGATCGGCCCATAAACCGCCACGCAGGCCTAGCGCGGATTGGTGGTTGTTAATGATTGCTAATGCAGCGGGGACCAACAGCTTTACGTGCCTTCCGCAGCACGGAGGAGATCGAGATAATATAATGTGAGTCACCTATCAGATGACCGGCCTTTGCGAAAGTTGCTTAACTTCAGCAATCGCAGATCGGGCGCGTTAACCGCTGCGCCATCGAGCTCCTCAAAATAAATTTAACCAAAGCAGTACCTACATAACTAAATTAATGTTTTTGGTGGCGTAAACCTCTAAAACGTACTTATTTACTTCGTCAAAATTATCATCATTTTCATTATCATTGTCATGCCAAAGTTTAGTATGGTGAGTGCTGAAGAGTATAGTGGATCTTTGTTTTTCAATTTATTTGGAAGCATTGTTATTTTTCAGAACTGAGCTGAGTGAGTAGTAACTCTATGCTTATTACAATTCCAATGCCTTTAAATAACTATCACATAAATAGTAGTAATAGTGTGCGTAATTTTTAAAACTCAACGATACTTTGGAGCTCTATATGTATAACATTATTATACTAAACTACAAAATATTATAATATAACATTCGAAATAGTTGTCGCTGTGCCAATCTTATTAAACTATCTGTATCGAATATCGATGTAAAAATATAATAAGATATGTCTTTAAAATGGAATATGGTTCTTGTACTCTTTCAAGCCTACAAGGTATAACTAACGTATAGCATAATTTGTAAATTTTACTAACATACAACATAGAACAAAGATTTTAACAGCGTTGCTGCTAATCTATTGGTTTTAAATATAACATATACGATTAGTTAAGGTTTAGATTAGATGGGTCTAGCATAAATTAAGAATTACTAAACTAAACCTGTGTATAGATTTTGTGACAAGTGCGTTTTTGTGCAGCAACATTAGCAATGGATTTTTAATAATGTTAATTGTGATTACTCGTCAATGACGTTCTGTTAATTTTTGATTGAGTTATAATTTTGCTTACACAGGCAAATAAAACTCGCACTATTCAGTCTGCTGACCTCCAATGTCGCTGTCGCCGCCCGGTAGAGCAATGGCAGACACCCCTGTTATTTATAACTTTACTGTATATTATTAAGATAAAGTGGAAAAATGAATTTACTGGTTTAGGTTTTTTATGTTTAGTACAAATAAAAAAAATCACTTGTATCACAGTTCAAACTAGTGTAAGTTTCTGTTTACACCTGAAAATGTACCTATGAATCTCTTTCCTAATATCATTCCACGTTTTATGTGCTGTATTAATTTAAACATAAATTACTATGTGGAAAATGCTTTTGTATGTTATAAAAAATGTTTTCTTTAAAATTAATTTCAGAACAATATCATTAAAATTAAAAATGTTCTATAGTGTTTTATGTAAACCAAACAAAGTTTAGGAAAACCACCAAAATTTGCTTTAAAAGCAGTATTTGAAATGAAATAAAATTAGATTTATTATTTTTATTTTTTAATTAAATACTTCTAATTGTTTAAATTTCATAAATATTATATGATCTGTTAACGGAATATAAATGTGGCGTCAATAAAATTTGATTGTCATGCAGAATAGCACTGTTTCATTCCATCAATCCATTCCACTTACAAGAAAAAAAAATCAATAATTATAAAATAAAAAAACACGATTGCTCAATATTACCACAGTATTTCGTGTGGCTCATCTTGGCGTGGCCACCATCACCAACTGGAAATCTGACTATAGATAATTTGCCAGAATTTGTCGTGAAATCTCAGAATTTGTCGGTCCACCGTTCAAAAGTTAAAAGGGGTTCTAGATGGCCCCGCCAGGATGAGGCTCATCCTGGCGTGGCCGCCTTGTATCTCTGAAACTACGGGTCGTAGCCAAGATCTGATTACACCAATAATTTGTCGGAATTTGTCGTGAAATCTCAGAATTTGTCGGTCCACCGTTCCAAATTTATAAGGGGTTCAAGGTAGCCCCGCCAGGATGAGGGCTCATCCTGGCGTGGCCACTTTGTATCTCTGAAACTACGGGTCGTAAAAAAACACGATTGCTCAACATTACTACAGTATTACGTGTGGTTCATCTTGGCGTGGCCACCATCACCAACAGGAAATCTGACTATAGATAATTTGTCGTGGAATCTCAGAATTTGTCGGTCCACCATTCAAAAGTTATAAGGGGTTCAAGGTGGCCCCGCCAGGATGAGGCTCATCCTGGCGTGGCCACCTTGTATCTCTGAAACTACGGGTCGTAGCGAAGATCTGATTACACCAATAATTTGTGGATAATTTGTCGGAATTTGTCGACAAACGCCAGAATTTGTCAATGCTTCTATGAAAAGTTATATCAACTTCTTTTTTTCATAGTAAATGTACAATCGCGTAGGTACATGAAGCTTATTGATATTGTGAACAAACTACTTGAAAGGTACAAAGAATGCAAGTAAGTATATGAGAGTGAATCCGATATGAATATGAGGGTGCGTTACCCCAGCGGAATGTTGTCGAATTTCTTGGATTCTTGATATAGAATAATTAGTGCTCCATCTCGTGTAATTAGGCGCGAAATCTTAAATTTGTGCGTCCAGTAGGTTTTGAGATATTCGCGAAAAACAGATGCCGCTAGGGTAACGTTACCCCAGCGGCACATTTTTTTTCCTGTGAACTTATCAAAAAAAAAAGTACCCAGGAAGATAGATCTTGGGGCGCTGTAAATGTGCGTGCTAGTCTTAAATTTGTGCGTCTTATAATTCCGAAGTTATTCAAAATACCGCTGGGGTAACTTTTGGGTGGTTGCTGTATCTCGCGAACGGTGAGGCGCACAAGTATGATTTTTTTTACACACAATGTAATAAATTTGTGCGTAATTTCAGCAAAAGCAGAATTTGAAAAAAATGCACCGTTCTGAAGATATATTTATTTTGAAGAAAAAGGATAATCGGTCCTAGCTCCCTAAATACTAACCCTAGAGATTAATTTCTGATGGTGATTCGTACCTTATAATACCCTACAACGTCTATTAAAATCTTAAAAGCTTACTGCAAGTCGTTAATGAGTTAGGCACTTTAAATGTCACTGGCCCGTGAGGTTATTTTGGTCGTCGCTTACATGAGTTTGGTATGGACCAGCAAATCACTTATTAAGCAAATAATTAGTGCCTTCATTCAACTAGCCATTTGAAAATTTTCAGCCCAATCCACTTATTATTTAAAGATTTATAGTAAAAATGGTAAATGAAGCGAAATACAGTTATAAACCGACCAAGTTAAGATGAATATCAAAAAGCGGCCGCGCCATACATGACGCTAACCTTCTAAAATTGATGGCATTATTTGTACAGACGTTTACACAATTCGTAAAGTAAAGATTCATTATTTTACATTTTATGACTTTTAACTTTGACTTTTAAATGTATGATCTCATGAAATGAAAAATTATAGCCCGTATGTGCGTAAATTATCGTTTATAATTGTTTTATAATGTAAAAATGTCATATTAATTTATGTTTTTATATAAGTAATAATATTAACTGTAGGATATTTTGGTGCAAACTTTAAGTCCACAAAATTAGAGGTCGTGCTTGTAAAAACAATCTGGCAAGTCAGCACTCGCGCCCCCATGCTCCTACTGAGTGACATGCACTGAATTTAAGTTCAGGCGGGTCATAAAGTTTTGCTTATTGTATTAATACTTATCGTGACAAAGATACCTCTGAACGCAGTCACCATAAACAGCACAACTGCTACAGTTTTGGAGTAACCAAGCAAGCACCAAGGTGACGTTGCAGCACTATATTATAAGATTCGTTTTCAAAATGTAGGTACTTACATCGACTTTTTCGTAAGTATAATAATAAGCTTCAGCGACCTTCGCTCTTCAACATCAACAGATCTCATTAGCCATTGGCTGGTACGGGCCTCAAGCTTGTTGCCCGAGATTATTCTCTGCTATGAAAACCCATATATAAATAATGAAAGCGAACTGTAATTAATCATTAAACGCCATCGTCAAAATTAAACCTAAATCTATGTGAAATGATAAGAAACCTATTGCTTGTCAAGGTCGTGCTTACCGCGCCTACGGGGTACAGGCGTTGGCGGGGACGAGGTAAAACGGTCCTCGGAAGGGACGCGGGCGGTTTAGTGGGAGGGCAAGCGAGCGCACCGCGTGCGGCGGACTGCGTGCTACTTCGTCCCCGCCAACCCCTGTACCCCGTGGGCACGGTAAGCACGATCTTGACAAGCTATTATAGTCTACTCATCGACGCTGTTTCACTGACACACACACATACTGTACCTACTTACTATCGCTTCGCGCTGGCAACGTTGGATAAGCAAAAAGAAAAAGAGCGCGCATACACGTGGCAAATTTTTATTTACTTTGTTATCGTGCTTCCTTATGTGGCAACACTACCCAACACTGCACAACCACAGTATAAATAAGGACCTATAAAGTTACAGTATTTTAACTGGGCCGTGTCTTTGGATTGACTACCTACGGCTGCTCGGCTCGGTACGTAAACACGCAGTAGAGCTGCCTGTTTGCCTGTGCTATACTAATTTTCATTTTCGTAAACGTAATCGAATGAATACGGATTGTGCAGTTATACTGATCTGTGATTTGTAATAATGTTTTTTATATTTGTGATTATTAATCGTAAACCATTGTTAGTAAGTAAGTACAACGTTTTTTTTATCTTTATGAAGATAAACATTTTCTCATAATTACATTTTGTTCAAATATGCAGTCGCATGACAAAAAAAACATTGCTGCTTATTACACATTACCAAAATACCTGATAGTTCATAACGAAACTGAAATAAAAAGGTAGTGATATTTTTGTGATAACTTCTTGATTTCATCAAATTATACTAACTAACTACATAATAATACAATAAACAATCAGTGATTAATAAATAATAACAAAAATGCATCAGTGTTTTATTTCTCAAGAATAGTCTATCCCTTGTGTCTGCACCTGTACCGATCATAATGCCATCAATTTTAGAAGGTTAGCGTCATGTATGGCGTGGCCGCTTTTTGATATTCATCTTAACTTGGTCGGTTTATCACTGTATTTCGCTTCATTTACCATTTTTACTATAAATCTTTAAATAATAAGTGGATTGGGCTGAAAATTTTCAAATGGCTAGTTGAATGAAGGCACTAATTATTTGCTTAATAAGTGATTTGCTGGTCCATACCAAACTCATGTAAGCGACGACCAAAATAACCTCACGGGCCAGTGACATTTAAGGTGCCTAACTCATTAACGACTTGCAGTAAGCTTTGTTTGGTATTTTGAATAACTTCGGAATTATAAGACGCACAAATTTAAGACTAACACGCACATTTACAGCGCCCCAAGATCTATCTTCCTGGGTACTTTTTTTTTGATAAGTTCACAGGAAAAAAAATGTGCCGCTGGGGTAACGTTACCCCAGCGGCATCTGTTTTTCGCGAATATCTCAAAACCTACTGGACGCACAAATTTAAGATTTCGCGCCTAATTACACGAGATGGAGCACTAATTATTCTATATCAAGAATCCAAGAAATTCGACAACATTCCGCTGGGGTAACGCACGCTGAATATGATTGAAAATGAAACGAAATCTTACTAATATTATTAATGTGAAGTTTGGATCTTTGTTACTTAATCATGCTTCAACCACTGGACGGATCAGGATGAAACTTGGTACAAAAGGTTTGAACCCAGAATAGGACATAGGACACTTTTCTCTCCACATTTCCTCGGGAACGGAAACCACACGATTGAAACCGCGGATGGAAGCCAAATTTCACCCCGATCCGTTAAGTGGTTGAAACGTGATTGATTAACAAACATCCAAACATTCGCATATTTTATAATATTAAGTAAATAGTAAGACCATAGTTAGGTAGGTACTTACCTATTTATATTTTTAAAATTATTACGTTACCTACATAATGTGACAGACAACACATAAGTGTTTGTAGGTGTTTGTGTGTTTGTTTGTAGGGGTACATAGGTACCTACATAGTTACTCATTCAAATTTGCACAATATTTTTAATAGTGTCATAGTTTATTGACTGAGCCTATGTTTTTATTTATCGTTAAGAAAAATAGGTAAGTACTTTAGTAAAAAAAAAGAAACTTTATGTAAATCGATAATAAACAACACTGCGACTATTAGAAAAATACTTTGGAGCTAACAGGGGTTCCGAGATCAATGTCCGAGAGAGAACGACATGTTTACACTAGTGTGAACGACTTTATTTCTTACACCACAATGTTCACAATACCTTATACCTACACAAAAAGTAGGCAAAACATTTCGCCGTACAATTTATGAACGCAGTAAGTACCACTTACTGTGTTTACGATTGTGATTTTTGACTAAATTAAAACCTTTCATAATCAATATCCGATCGTAGTTATTTAATAAATAACAATTAGGTAGTTACATAACTATATAAAGGTACTTCTAGTATATACTTATGTATTATATATTTAGGTTCGTGTTAATTAATTAAAAGAAATAAGAAAAACCATGTTCACTAAACAGAAGAGTAATTACAACAGAAGTTAAGAGTTAGCCCTATTTTGTTAAACCTCTCGTAACGTTCTTAACTCTCCATGCAACTATCATAGACATTGGATTACCTATATTGTCGATTATAATGTTATGGACTGATTTTTCAACAGTTAACAAAACTTATCCAGCTGATAAAATGTTACCAAATCAAATTAAAATATCACCCTATAATACAAGAAACAACGAGATGACAACACATTTTTAAAATGGCTGTACAAGAATCTATTAGCAATAAATTAACGTCATGCATTGATTATGTGCATCCGATGAAGAGTCGGACATACCTACGTACACACATATCAAAGTTCCGATCTTCATTCACCATTTAATTCGTTCATTAATTCACAATATCATTAAATGCTTATGAACGCAACTGTACATGTTGTTGTTGTATGGGAAAAAAGAAGTTGATATAACTTTTCATAGAAGCACCGACAAATTCTGGCGTTTGTCGACCAATTCCGACAAATTCTGGCGTTTGTCGACAAATTCCGACAAATTATCCACAAATTATTGGTGTAATCAGATCTTTGCTACGACCCGTAGTTTCAGAGATACAAGGTGGCCACGCCAGGATGAGCCCTCATCCTGGCGGGGCCACCTTGAACCCCTTATAAATTTGGAACGGTGGACCGACAAATTCCGAAAAATTATCGACAAATTATTGGTGTAATCAGATCTTCGCTACGACCCGTAGTTTCAGAGATACAAGGTGGCCATGCCAGGATGAGCCACACCAGTTACTATTACTATTATATTACGCATAAATCATGCATATTATACTTAACTAGCTTTTGATCGCGGCTTTGCTCACATGGGCTACACGACTTGTAATTGTTTTTAATAAAAGCTAAACTTATTGAAGGTAAGCATCTGTAAGAATAAATTCCATACAAACTTTCCACCCTTATTTCAACTTTCTAGGTGATGTATTTTGAAAAATGCTAATACCTACATGTCATTCTTTATTTTTATTGAAAAATGTAAAGATCGATTAAATTATAAATTTTTATAGTTCTTACTTTAAAATAACGATTTTCCCAAATCAACCTTCCCTTTTTACTCCTTTATAGGAAAATAAACAAAATTTCTGAGACATGCCATTCTTTATTTCTTTTTAAAAAGCTAAATACAAATTTTCATGTATTTTACTTCAAAACTGACGGACTTTCATACAAACTTTCACCCCCCTATTTGACCCCCTTTTAGGGTATGATTTCCGTAAAATCCATTCTTAGTGGCTGGTTACGTCACTCAATTATCCCACAATCCAAATTTAATCTAATTAGCTATAGCGGTTTCGGCTCGGTGATGATGAGTCAGTCAGTCAGGACAAGTCATTATAATGTTTAAAGATTTAAACATAATCATTTATAGTACCGCTACCGTGAACATAACACGAAGTTTTTGTATGTATTTCCCTTTACATAATCGGTCTTCTGTTTTGGGCAGTTGTGTAAAAGGTATAAAAAGTTTTCATTTTCGTTAGTCTTGAATCATGAATATATAGGTACAGAACGAATCTCTGACGTTAATCCTTTATATCAATATAGTCTTACATTATAAAATTGATAATATTATTAAAGTTAAGGAAGTTCTAAACTATCTGATCAATAGTACAGTACAGGGTTCATTCCATTTTCCAAGGAACTGCGGAAAAATTGCTATGAAAATATTGAAATAACTGATAAATAAATAGGTAGTTACTAAGTACACATAAACGAGTATACACTGGAACGTCCAGACCAGAGCAAGTAAAATGGAATCACTGGAGTAGCTGCAGCCAAACTTATATCTTTGTCATCTTGCCCTGGCGAAATTATTGACCGACAGCGGACCGGCAATGTTGTTGCGTGAAAAAAATCATCTAATGCACAGTGATAATGGACATTGTATAATTTATTGTAGGACTTGCTTGAGGATGGAATTACAACGCTACTTGTTAGCCTTAGAAACAGGGCTTTATATATCGTTGAAAATTTAAGGTAACGATACTTCTATCAAACGAAGATAACGGTACAATAAAAGTAACGTTAGGTATGCTTTTTATCTAAGCTTACTTATTAAATAGGCTTAGGTAATAAGCATACCTAACGCTACTTTACTTTTTTACCGGTGAAAATGCCACCCAGCCAGGTAACAATGATTGAGATCATTGTTACCTGGCTGGGTGGCATTTTCACCGGTAAATTAGTTAAACGCTTTACGCGGATTGGCATATGTGTGCAATAGGTAACGATAAAAGTAAAAAAGATACTTTTCAATATAACGTTACTTGTTAAATAACGTTACTTACCGATACTTATAGTGGAAATTTGGTAACGGTATCAAACTCTGCTTCGAAGGCTATTCTCGTGTCGTGAAAGTAACTGCCCGATTTATTTAAACAGGATAAACCATATATTGTAGCAATTGAAATGCAAGAGTTAGTTAGGTAGCGTTTGCGTAGCATTAAGCAGATCATTCATACCTATTTTATGGTATAGTCCAATCTTCGCATGTTTATATCTTCCATTATTCATGATGAGGGAAGGTCTGACAACATCAAGTGATGTTTGTAGCCTGATCTGATGATGTTTCCGGCGCCCGCCGGCTGCTAGACGGGTGGGTACCTACGAGAAGGCGAGCATTCCTACCTTCTTAATAGGTAGGTAGTTACAAACATCTGACCCGTAAGTCTAGCGTAAGGTGAAGATGGGCATCGTTCTTCGCTTCATTCCAGAGTGGTGGATATAGTCCACGCTAAGTTTAGTAGGTGGGTACTGGGTAGGCCAGGCCCTCCCATACCGTCTCGGGATGTGGGTGTCCCACATAACCTTAACCTGTCTCCCCGAACGCGGTGGTATGCAAATGCATTTCTCAGGGTAAATAAAAGGCTGATAATGTGCATTTATGAATAGGTATTTAACCTATAATATAAATATTGTTATATAAACGGAGCAGGTACCAGTAGAAGGTTGTCTCAAAATTGAACTAGCTAGGTAAGTACTTACATATCAGAAAATTATAAAAAAATAATATGTATAAAATAAAAATATAATAAGAATTTAGGAAATTGTCCCGGTTTGTTTCTTTTAGTTAGTGTATATAGTTAATGTATTTATAAAATGCATTTTTTTATCATTAGTTGCAATCGACCGAGACACGCCGCCGCCCACCACCTAGCGGGTATGGTTGCTATATGCGCAAATTACCCAGACTACCTTTTTGTTGAAGTATGTAGTTACATGGTTTACCCCTTTGAATGCTCAATCGTTTACGCTTAGGTAGGTGCATCATGTTGTTCAACTATAAACCTAGGAATAACGTTTAATAAAAACCAATATCGTAAAACTGTGGAGAGTTATGTAATCTTTCTCTCTACTGAATCGATATGTTGATCAAGCAGTGTTTAATCATTTTGATCAATAGGTAGGTACTTATTTTAGAAAAAATCATTTCACTTTCTATGTTAACAAGTTTTATAAATAGATCCAATAATATAAAAATGACTAGATAACGATCATGATAATATTGTTATCCCAAAAATAATAGTAGGTAGGTAAATACCTACGCTAAAAAGCTAATTTATTGTGATTATTACAATACAATAGGTACAATGAGCACAGATGAATTTTAGGAATGTAAGTAATAGCGATGGATGTGGATGAGTCAATGATTTTGGTGTACCGCAAAGTGAAAGGAGAATACGACGTGTTATGACAGCGTTCAAGTTAATAAATATAAATATAGTACAGCTGTTTTTAAAGTAGGACACCAATTAAAAATATTATTTTTAATTAAAGGTTAATAAATTTTGGAGCCAAATTAAAAATTTATGTAACAACAATTTTTATTGGTGAATATTTTAAGTTTGTGTATTTTGCAGTTGGTAACACATAGCTATAAATCCAAATTTTAGTGATGATTTATTTATTGCTAACCAATTACCAAAGAATTTATTTTTCTATTCTTTATTTTATGACATTTAAAGAAGGAATGTACATGTTATAAGTATAAAAAAGTAACAAATATAAAGAATTTATTGAATGTGAAATCGAATGAAAATATTTTTACTATTTGTAACATTGAGGCATTTTTTTAAAAGAACAACGCCAACTGGTGGCTGATTTCGGAAACTGCTTATTGATATCTGTCGTTTTAATGTTCATGTTGTAACTAATTCTTGATAAATTGTGTTACTTGCTGACAAAACCGATGTTTATTGAATATGTGTTCGTGTATGGTTTCTTCTTAGCTTTCATGTATTAAAAATCTTATCTAAATGTATATGTTATGCGGCAAGTTCCTTTCAAAACCTATGACATTAGATGAACTCGATGTGCGTTTTGGCCATTTTACTTGGCTTGCGTTGGTGATTCGTACATAGTCACGTGACCATAGTGGTTTTTTGGATCAATGGCGCCAAATGTCTGTTACAGAAAATGTATGTAAAATGTGAGCTTTATGAATATAATTACCATGTAGGAAGGTTTTGTGGCGTTAAAGAATATTACTTAGGTTGAAATTACGGTGCAAAAGATCTAAATGAATGATGCGTAGATCTCATGTCAATCTGGCAACAAAACAGTGCTGCTATCTATGTTGTCAATTTTGTTATGTAGTCTATAATGGAGACTACCCGTGAGATAAATATTTACGGTTAATTACAGAAGAATGGATATATTTGGCTGTAAAGTCGTGTTATGTGAGTGTATTTTGTATTTCCGTCTTACATACAAGGGAAATGCGCGATGGGCAGTGACAGCGTCCGTACTCTCGCTATTTACTCGTCTGCAGGGCTCTCGGGCCCGCCATACATTTTACCCTTGCAATAAAGTGAAACGTCAAACGGAAATTTCGATTATTCCAACAACATTCCACATTGAAATGATATAAATTAGCTTTGAATATTGTGCTCGTTGGTATGTAGAGGTAAAAGTTGGATCTCTTGTATTAAGCGTTTGTAACTTTGTCATTGTTAAATTCTGAAATGAAATTTTTGTTCCAAGTCAATTTGCCTTTTCTCGTTTTATAAGGTTAAAGTGATATAAAAAAGCTATTTGCACTCTCATTTCTAACTCTAAGGTATTGAATTATAAAACTGCCTACTGTTTTGTTGTTGAGCATTGCATGAAAGTTTTCATATGTCATAAAGGATATAGTAGGATGATCTATCTTTTGTGGTACATTTTTACAGTGATTTTATGTGCAGAGATAGGAACTTAGACAATTTTGGCTTGTCAACATGAAAGATTTTTCTTTTCAGGTTGTACCAATTGCATTGTACCATATTGAAGTGCCATCATGTAGTGAACAATGTGACATTCTACACAATGTTGCTACCGCGATCCAAGTGTAAAGCTGTAGATGGATCATGAACATGTAGGTTGTGGATATACAGAGAGAGATGTCTATGAGAGGCACCAAGCGGGCAACTGGAGTGCGTGGTGAAGAACCAAGCACATCCAAGCGTGCTACTGGAGTGCGTGGTGAAGAGCCAGGCACATCCAAGCGCCGCAGAACAGAGCCTGAGGACGCTCTCTGGCAGCTCCGACCTGACGTTAAGATGTCATCAATATATAACAGAAGTGCCTCTGAGGCACCAGCTGAACTATTCAGGTTTGTGTAAAATTTCGCGTTGTGGTGCTTCTTTTGTCAATTGTAATTATAGGTTTTTACACAATTAATTATCATAGCTTATTGGACTGTGTTAAATTCTAAGTAGCCTTAGCGAAAATTGTTTTGTGATCACTAGCTAATTTGTGCTATTTAGTATCTCTAAGCAATAACTTAGTGTTTTCATAGGATTGTATTTAAAAATAACTGTAACATTCTGCAAAGTATAAAGTATTTAGCTAGTGAAAGTAGTTATAAGTATCGATAACATCATGTTATTCCAAAACATGAGCTGAAGTTAAAGGGATAAAACATAGTGTCTGCCTTTATTAAAAAAAATAGATAATAGTTCATATCAGATCAATAATTTTAAATTAGGTTTAACTTAACGTTTTGGTTAAACTTAAAGTATAGTATTATTAGTAATTTAAAGCTTGCGATGAGATTAGATGATTAGATTGGATAAGAGTAGTTGCGGATCGTGCTCAGTGGCATGCACTTGGAGAGGCCTATGTCCAGAAGTGGTTGTCTGTAGGCTGATGATGATGATGAAAGCTTGCGAATAATTAAATGCTATGTATGACAAAGCTAACTCCTATTTACAATAGTGTTGTGTTTATAAGGTTAAGCACGTGCGACAGTGCCAGTATCAGTTATTAAAAGTCATTAAAAATTATTTTTTTTGAATCAAATCTTAAAATGTGACTGAAATACTGGCCATATTGAATTGTGAAGTGTTTTAAATCTATGGTTTCATTAATAATGACTATAATAATATAATTGTGCAATAGTTAATATAACTTAAGTAATAAGTGTTGTATAAACTTATACATCCTTAATATGCCTCAGGCATTAAGTCCGCCACGTAATATAGGTATGTTGCAAAAGTTTTAAATAAAATAAAATGAATAAAATAAAAAAAAAACATCTAAAATTCAAGTATGTATGTACTTTGCCAGTTGTATGCAGTTTTATGGTGGAGATACTTAGGGTAGGCCTTTGTTCAGCAGTGGATGTTTATTTGGCTGAGATGATGATGATGATGCAGTTTTATCACACAGATATATTTACACAGAGGCCATAAATAAGGCCTTTGTCAAATTGTTGTGAAAGATAAAACATACCTAGTAACTAAAATAAGTGCTAGGAGGTACTAGGAGCAGGTTCATGATATGACATCTTTACTTATACTGATTAAGGTAGAAATGTTCATCAAATTGAAATAAAGAAAAGAAAAACTGGTTTTTGTATCTGTAATAAATAAGTAAATTTTTTGGATTTGTACCTTTTTACTTATTTTCAGTTATATTATAATAAAACAACATTTAGTTTCCCAAATATTCTTTATGAATGTGTTTTAAAAGCGAATTATTAGAGTGATTATAATTAGCTAATAGCAATACTTTGAAAATGTATGTGCTTTTTATTACTAAATATTATTGTTAAAGTGTTTTGCCTTGTCTACAACAAAATAATTAAGATGAATATAAATAATAATTTATAATCCCAAAGAGATGTTTTAAAGCAAAGTTTCTGTAATTTATTTTTAAGTCAATGGAATTTAACTATTGAACTGACAATCAGTTAGTACCTAATTATGATGATCAAATAAGATAAGATTAACATAGAAAAACAAGATTGTAAACAAATCCCAGACTGCAAACTAGTAGTAGAGACTTACAGTAGTTAATTAATATTTGTATATGAAGAATATTTTCTAATCTCATAGCTTGCGGCACAGCAATCGATTTACTTTGTTACTTTAATTAAGATGATCATAATTAATAATTTATAATCCCAAAGAGATATTATAGAGCAATGTTTCTGTAATTTACTTTTAAGTCAATGGAATTTAACTATTGAACTGATTGTTACTGCTAGTACCTAATTATGAGGATCAAATAAGATAAGATTAACATAGTAAAACAAGATTGTAAACAAATCCCAGACTGCAAACTAGTAGTAGAGACTTACAGTAGTTAAATAAATTAATCTTTTGTCTCCCAGTGACTCCATATGGAGCCATAGAACAGTTGAATTTCTATTGTGTCTGGTTTTATGGATAACGAGAGGTTAATATTTGTATAAGAAGAATATTTTCTAATCTCATAGCTTGCGGCACAGCAATTGATTTTCTTTGTTTAGCTAAAGTTCAGAATGCGAGTTATTACTAATATTAACTAGTATTTAACCAGAAAAAGAAAACTAACTTACAAAACAAAACTAATCACCATATCCTACACAGTATCTTATGAAAAAAAACTTTGGTACAGATTTGGTACAATAACAAAGAATAATAGCTAGCACCTACAAATGTAATTTAGATCTTTTACTAACAGTTTGTTATTCAATATTCATTGGGGCAGAGTATGCAGCAAATTTTTTCAAAGTAATGTAAAGTTTATTTTGTCTTGGGATTTCCTTTACACCTTTCGGTCATTTTTGTAAGAACTAATGATTTTACTCTAGCTTCAATTCTAATAAATTAATTTAAGTAAGACAACTTGTCAATGTTATGCTTCAGATTTTTGCTCAGAGTTTTTCAGAGTTATGCTTGTCACATCACTTGAATTCTTACATACAGCTGCTCGAAAGTCACCCATGCAGCCCAGTTTTTGTTTTGTATCACTATCAATATTCCTCTCGATGTCCATGGCATGTGCTTAAGGCTAAGTACCAGCGGCGCTGCCAGCCGTTGTAAATAAGCTGTAATTTTAAATATTGAAAATGTTAAAATAAAATTACTTATAAAATTTTCGTATTACAACATTAACATCCGTTTAGACAACATGCTATGACCAACCCCTGTTGTAACATACAACAGGTATTTTAAACTTGTTTGGAGCCTTATAGTACTAATGCAAATCTTCAAAGACCTGTTGTACCAACTATTTTTGGTAATCAATCAAACTAAAAGGGGCTTCAACTGCACATGCATATTATACTTATACATATCAGGATTTGTCAAATGTATGTATATTTTTTGTTGTATTGGTGTAATATGTATCATCAATACTTTAAATAAATAAATAAACTGCAAAAGGGATATTGGAACAAAACAGAAGCATAGTGTAGCTTACCATATGTACCTAACAATTACAGGAAAGATCTCATCAGCGCCATGAAGCTACCAGACTCGGAGCCTTTGACTACAAGCGAGTACTGGATAATTACGGACACATGGAAACAAGACTGGGAACGCGGGGTCCAGGTGCCCGTCAATCCCGACTCACTGCCCGCTCCCAAAGTCAAGGTTATTGACAATCCACGGCCGCCCGATTTTCAAGAATTCAAGTTGTAAGTATCCATCCTTTTGCACTTACTTCTTGTGTATCTATTTATAAAACTAATAAATTTGTATAGATCAGTCTAACCCTTCACTTAGCACAATGGCCAGATAATGATGCCACCATGAATTTTATGTTATAAATAAGATTGTAATCATATGAAAATTATTTAACACAAATATTATTAATAGTTAGTTACTATAAATATTTAGAAAACACAAAACCTTCTCTAGTCGTAATATTTACTTAAAAAGGAGTCTCTAAACTTTTATATATTTATTATGTAAAAAACCTTTGAAAAAAGTTTAGCTTTTTATTCTTTGTGTTGACTCAATCAAACTTTGAAGGTGAATGAATATAGTAGGAAAGTTATGGGAGAATTGTTACTTTATATTTCTTCAATACTTGGAAACCATTTGATAATGACTGTCAAGGTTGTCAAGATTTACGTAATTAGTCTAATCGCTAAATATGCATCACTTTGTGTATAACAAAGTTTCAGTCTAAATTAAGGTTGCCACGAATCAACTTGTTGAACATTCAAGTTGAGCTAGTTCTTTTAAAAATACTATATAACATGTAACCAAAAATTTTGACCAGGCTTTATTATTATTAACCTGTTGCACATTCACACATTCATAGCTTACCTTTTAGTTGGTAAAATGCACCACAGCAGCAACGGCGTGAGTTACTCTCCATGGTCGCTAATTATGTGAATCCAAATGTGTCAAATGCATAGGTTTTAGGTTTATTGATTGAGTATATTGCTTGAATGATTAAAGACTGCAAGACCCAATTACTGAAAATGCATAAGGGTCGTCATAATAAATACAATGAGAATGGCTTTGAAAAGTTGCCGTCGTAAAATTTAGAGCTTTAAGTGAAGGGATTAATGTTTGTTTTTATTTCAAAGTTAAATGAAGCCAGGTGTTTACGTACATTTTATGTGTGTTTTTGTTCTGCAGACCTAAGGACAAGTACATCCATTTGAACCGCGATGCGCACTTCCAAGCTGAGAAGCACCACCTCAGCTCGACTCCTGCGCGGGCTGAGGCGGCGTGCGCGTATGACCTGGACGCCACTGACACGGCCTGGCTCACGCTGCTTAACGCTGAACGGGCGAGGGCTGGTGCTATGCCCATCAACGAGGATCAACTCGAGAAGGTCATCGAGGAGCTAGAGGTAAGTTCACCACCTTTAAATTTAAAAGTCCGCGGCTGCTGTTGTAAGTGCAGATGTGAATGCGAATATAGGTTTCGTTTATATTGCATTTGCAATGAAAATTTTAACGGGGATTAACTAATTAGTAAAAAGTTATCATACCTTCTTCATACGTGATGTTGCGGCGCCTCCGTTTGCGCGGCAGAGTCTCATCCACCGTCATAGTATTTTGCCAACTACCGCCACACACACAGACACAACACTGAAATGTTTTTAAAGACCTCAATAATTACAACATTATACTGAAATTATATTGCATAAGTGTAAATGTGTTTGAACTGCAGCCAAGGGAAACCGTTTTTGTGATACTGCAGTAAAATAGGCCATTTAAAAAAAAAGTATTTTATAAAGTTTACACATATCCCCATATTAATAAACAAAGTGTAAGCTTGGAGTAGTTACTCCGTGTTTTGTTCCCGTCATGTAAACTTCATTTCATATTAGAGTAAAAGAAACAAAACATGGAGTAACTACTACATGCCTACACTTTGTTTATTAATAAGCCCCATAGCATAGATTAAAATAGTAACAGATGCATTACTGTCATACAAAAGCGAAAAAACCTACGCTATATTACCTACAAAATTGTAATCATAATAAAAATAATAAAAAACAAAAAAAAACATATAATAACTGCAAATTGTACACAGTTTAAGCAATAAACGATATTCTATTCTATTCTATTCTAATAGCTGGCGTTAGCTGCAAGCAGAAATATAACCTTATCTACGCGTATCGAGAGTTGAAGACACTTTGCCCACCGTGCGTTCTTCGTATAGCTGCGTCATCGAGCAAACAATGATGAAATAAATAAAAGACAAGAAATAATAAACAAATATTTGTTTTATAATCATATAATGCGTTTGTCGGTGCAATTTAACCTTATTATTACCTAATTTTAACAACAAACTTTTTGTTTTCAATGTAAGTGATTGTTGTTTATGAACTTATTATATTTTTTTATTATTTTAAATATGTTTCAGTTTTACAAAATAATGAATAGCTTTTTTCCTTCTCGGAATTCTTTATTATTAATTTCATGGTTGAAAATAATCTGAATCTTGTAAATAATTTTAATAAATATTCAAATGGAAAACAAGAGTAAAGTGGAGGAAAATCAATCAGTTTTAAAATTTCGTCAATTGTACTTCCCGGCCGATTCAATTATCAAAATTATCTAAGAATTCCGTGATTTCGACATTTTTATTTAGCATAACGCAACTGTCGTGCACTCAAGAAGGCGTGGCGAGGAGAAGCGGCGCGGCGCCCATATGGTACTTGCAGGTTCGAACGTGCGCTAGCTGGCGGTAGATAACGGCTCGAGCGAGTGACGGAGGCCTGCCCATAGTGTTTTATTTCGACGAATTTGTGATACGAAATAAAAAATACAGAAAAGCCAAGGTAAAAGATTTCTTTAGTGCGCCGGCTGACAGGCTGCATATAATGCTCTTCGCGTACCCCGCCCTCAAATTCATTCAATTAATTATAAAAACGTGCTTGTGGAAGTTGTGTGCACCTACAAATTATAATTATAAATAAATGCTCGTTCATAAGCAGATATAAAGATAAAGGCAAATGCTAAAGGTCATTCATTAGTATTTTATTCTCCCTTTTAATTTAAATAATTACCTAAGAGTTTAATAATGAACTTCGAACAATGTTTTTTAACTTCAATATCGACAAGATTCTCACTCACGCTTCTGCAATCTTTCCACCCTGACCACCACGTCGGTCGTTAATCAGCGGGATGCACCACGAGCAGGTGAGGTTGAAAGTCTAAAAAATTGGTATCGATACTTCTGTCAGACGAAGATACCGGTAAAAAAAGCTTGGTGTCGTTATCTGGGTGACATTTTTACCGGTTAATTAACTAATCGCTCTATGCGGATTACGCGGAACGTTACCTGCACTATCGGTACCAAATTACCTTCATAGAAATAACGTTACTTACCGGTATCAAGCCCTGCTTAGGGCACTGAGATAAGGGGGCACCTTTACACTCCACGCCGACTTACTTACAACCGCAAGACTTATAACCGTTAGGGTAGACGTGTTCTAGAGTAAGACGCCCTCCGGCGCGGTGGAGCGACGATATAAAGCAAAGTAATTGGCAGCGGTTGGATGAGAAAAGCCGAAGATCGGGCTCAATGGCATGCATTGGGAGTGGCCTATGTCCAGCTGTGGACTGATGTGGGCTGATTATGATGATGAGGAAGTCTGCTATCCAGGCGCAAAACTAGGCTGATAAACCTTATGTCGGGAGCTAGGAGAGAAGACCTTTGTCCTTTAAAGACTGTCAAATGCCGTACTATTACGTACGCTGGAAGATCACCTGTGGATCGTTTCGAATTCGGAATTGATTTTGTGACATCGTACAATATAACAATTATCTTATAATAATAGCAGACCTTCGCTGCGACCGACGCGTATAAACTTATCAGTACATACCGCCACTGAGGCAGAGTGGCTCGGCCTGATATGCGGAACAGGGCTCGGAACTGGCTAAAACTTCAAACCGGTTTTGTTGTAAGTACATATAAACAAAATATTTCGGTTTCGTTCCCCGCAAAACGATATCTAGGGCCTCAGGCTAATTTCGCAACCCGAATGCATTGCGCCATCAATGGAGCTCAAGCTCCTCATTATCTCAGCTAAAAGACGTCCACTGCTGAACAAAGGCCTCCCCCAAGGATCTCCACATCGACCGGTTTTGTGCTGCTCGCATCCAGCGGCTTCCTGTGACCTTCACCAGATCGCCGGTTCACCTTGTTGGAGGTCTGCCCACACTGCGCCTTCCGGTACGCGTTCGCCACTCAAGGACTATCCCGCCCCAGCGGCCATCTATCCTGCTAGTAATGTGCCCTGCCCACTGCCACTAGCAACTAGCCCTAGCAACTCTTCGTGCTATATCGGTTACCTTTGTTCTTCTGCGGATCTCCTCATTTCCGATTCGATCACGCAGAAAAATCCCGAGCATAGCCCTCTCCATTGCTCTTTGAGTGACCTTGAGCCTTCTTATAAGGCCCATAGTGAGCGACCACGTCTCAGTCCCGTATGTCATCACTGGTCAAAGACTTTCGTCTTGAGACACTGCGGTATATCAGACGAAAAGATATTTAGTAGCTTACCGAACGCTGCCCAGCCTAATTGGATTCGACGATTGACCTCTTTGCTGAAGTTGGACCTACCTAGCTGGACCGTTTGTCCCAGGTAAACATAATCGTCCACAATTTCAAGGGCAGAGTCCCTAACCTTCAGAGGAGTGGGTACGACACGTGAGTTCGACATAACTTTCGTCTTCTCCATGTTCATTTTAAGACCCACTTGTTGAGAGACTGTTGAGGTCACCGAGCATTGTGGCGAGGTCTTCCAGGGTCTCAGCCATGACCACTATATCGTCAGCAAATTGAAGGTGAGTGATGTATACGCCGTTGACGTTGATGCCGAGCCCTTTCCAATCCAGAAGCTTGAAAACATCTTCCAGTGCAGCAGTGAACAGTTTCGGAGATATCACATCTCCCTGTCTCACTCCTCGCTGCAACTGGATAGGCCTCGTCCTGAAGACGGACTGACATAGCGGCGCTTTCATACAAACACTTCAACACTTCGATGTACCGGTAGTCAATTTGGCACCGCTGGAGAAACTAGCACAGCCCATGTTTCGAATCGAATCGAGGCTTTTTCATAGTCCACAAACGCTAAGCAAAGGGGCTGGTCTTCTGTATAACCTGCCGCAGCGTATGTATGTTGTCTATGGTGCTGAAACCTATTCGGAAACCGGCTTGTTCGATAGGCTGAAGGTCATCAAACCTGCGTGCGAGACGATTCGTTATGACTCTCGAAAACAGCTTGTAGACGTGGCTTAGAAGTGAGATGGGCCTGTAGTTCTTTAGCATGGTTTTGTCGCCCTTTTTGAAGAATAGTACCACCAAACCTTCGTGCCACGTCTCTGGCGTTCTGCCCCCTAGTACGACGGAATTAAATAGCGTCTGAAGAGCTACGAGTACCGGTCTTTCGCCTGCTTTCAGAAGCTAGGCCGTAATTCCGTCAGCACCTGGTGCCTTGCCGTTCTTGAGCTGTTTGAGAACCATACTAATCTCGTACAGGCTGATGTCCGGGATGTCTTCGGTATAGTGCCAGGTTAACTTAGCTCTAGGGTCTTTAGCTAAGCTTTGTACAGGTGGCTGTTTGGATATGTAAAGCTGTCCATAGAACTTCTCGACCTCTCCCATAACATCGGACCTGGTCGTGACAGTTCTGCCGTGATCGGTATTAAAATATTGTTTCAATAAATTTATTAACTCTGAAATTGTAAAACTATAATATCGAAAAATCGGTGTTATGTAATTTAAATATCGGTTTTTCAATATCGGATATTTGCTCCGATATTCTGGTTTTTTGATATTACCGAAAACCGGTATCCATGCTCTAATTATTATACACATTTAAATAAGACTTATCTTATTAAGGCTGCAGTATAATAACAATCATTGGGTAACATTCATTGCTATGTAGACGACAGTACAGTACATCGGCGTTATTTGGGTCACCCTGCGACAAAGCAAGCCGATATAGTGGAGTCGAGACGGAAGATTGTCATTAAGCTGGACGAGGAATTAGACCGCATTTATAAATGGGGCTCTGATAACCTGGTCCAGTTCAATGCCAAAAAGACACAGGTCTGCGCTGTCTCTGCCAAAAAGTTCGCATTTCTCCCCCAACCCTTATTACCCATCCAGACTGGTCTTTGTCATACGGTATGGACATACACAGCGACCTCAACCCGAAGAGCTATATTGAGAGCATCATAACCACAGCCTCACGTAAACTCGGAATCCTGAACAAAGTGAAGCAGTTCTTCACGCCTGAGCAACGTTGTCTTTTGTATAAGACTCAGGTGCGCTCCTGCGTGGACTATTGCCCTCATCTTTGGGACGGGTCCGCCAAGTACTTGTTCGAAGCTCTTGACAGGTAGCAGAGACGTGCTGTCGTATTATCGGTAACGATGACGTTACGACCAGTCTGGAGCCGTTACAGCTACGTAGGGATATTGCTTCCCTTAGTGCTTTCTACCGCCTTTACCACGGTAAATGCTTTGAGGAGCTCTTTGACCTCATTCCTCCCTCTTCATTCCTTTCCAGATCGACGCGTGCAGGTCTGAGAAGCCATCCTCATACCGTGCTGACCATCAAGACACGTACCAAAAAGTTTGGACAATCGTTCCTTTGCCGAACTGCCCGTATGTGGAATGCGCTTCCCACACACGTGTTTCCCTCCTCTTTCTCTCCCGGGTTATTTAAGCGGGGCGTGAAAAAGCATTTATGCAGGCCGCTATAGTGTGAGCGTTCGGCATAGCGTGGTAGCGCTGTGATGAACGCTTTCACTTCTTGGGCTTCACTGGCTGCTTTTCATCAGGCAGGGTGAGGCCATTTTGGCGTGCCACAATAAAAAAAAAACAATGATTTTTAATTTTGTGTCTTCATGGCCTAAATTTTTTTTATTGACTTCTTTTTTGTTAGCGAAACTTTTGTTTCATTGTTGCTTTGAAGGGACTTGTTTTTTATTCTTTTTAGGTCTGCTATGTTTAGCTAGTGAAACAAACACACTGCCCTACATTTTTTATAGTGTTAACATAAATAGATGGTAGAAAGAATATAGAAAGGAGATGTTCTTTTTTGGGCTCTTATTTTATTACAGTTTTGAAGTGATGCTTTTCTGATAGATCTGCCTTCTGAGATGATGTTTTCAACAAGAAAAAAAATATAAAAAGGCCCCAACATAATTTAAAAAATATTAAAAAACTTGAAATCTTGTTTTCTTCATCAAGCTTTTCTTATTATTTTTGGGTTTTAATTAGGGATGCAACGATACCGATGCCGATAATCGTAAACCGCAGGTTATCGTAATTTTTGACGATCATTCGTATCGTAAAACCCATAACGATTTATAACGATTCTTAAAACTAGTTTGATGTATTTTTTTACGTGAAAAGGAATGCAAGACAGCGTCGATGTTTGCGCTGGCAACACTAATGACAGCCTTCTTTCATAGTTCTTGGCGGGAAAGTGAAGAGTCATGTCTGCGGTTTTGTTTTATTTTCTAAAATTTGTGTTATGTCGAATATTAATGTGAAATAATGGTGGATTATTAACCGTTAAGTGTTTGTGAGTGTGTATGAGTGTTGGCAAATGAAACAAAACAGTGCAACGGCACTTTTCAAATTCTCTCAAGAAGTCTGCGTGAGGACTTAGGAAAAGCCCACATCTTTACTGACTACATACTCGAGGGGTTTTGGGGGGTATATCATTTCTCACTTCTCATTTGTATTATTATCATAATCATCTTATAAAGAGATTAATTTTGAGAAACGTATAAATAAAGTTTTCGACTGAAGCACTAGTAAATAAAAATGGTCATGAAAAAATTATATATAAAAAAACCTTCTTTCATATTTTTGATGTTTGCCACTGACATTAAAAATTTGTGACATTTGTTTTGTTTCACGCGCGAGTAACTGGTACTATTTATTGTTTTTGTACGTCTTGGTGTTATGGTTTATGGTTTAAGACATTTATTATATTATTTGGTGTTGTTTTTTAATAGAAAACCATGCCAAAAAGATACGAACACCGTGAGATATGGAAGTATTTTTCTAAAGGCCCACTAAATATACAGAATAAAGCTGTTTGTAATTGTAAATGTAAGTTTTGCAGTACAAAACTGAAATTTCGCGAGGTGGCCAAAATGCTTTATCCAAAGGTTTTATTGCTACAAACATGTGGACACGTTTGTTCTCGACGTTCTTATCCCAATCCATACGGTTATAAGAAATAGACTGAAACCAGATAATTTAATAATTTTATGTTATAAAGAAATTGATTTTAATTATGACATGTAAGTGGTAAGTTGTCTTTAAAATTTAAATTAATGTTGATTTAACTCAATTGTCTTGTTTTATGAACTGTAAATAAAATAATCGTAATGCATTCGTTATCGCATTCGTTATCATATTCGCTATTACGATGCATTCGTCATTCGTATCGGTATCGTAATAGACGTATCGTTGCATCCCTAGTTTTAATGAAAGTTTTAAGTGTTTATTATATATTGCTGAACTTATTTATACATTCTAAAAGGTACTTTAAGGATTCAATGCAATTTCCTGAAAACGAAACCATGCGGTTGCTGGCTGTAATGGATAGTACCATTGCATTACTAATTTAAAAAATAAGTTTGACATTTGACACTGACAGTTTACTTCACGAAGTTGTCAAGACATTGGAAAAGCGAAGTTGCGAAGGTAGAAAAAGTTTAGGGTTGCTATTTTATGAATTTTTATTATCTGACCTTTTTTATTATATAATACAAAGTTTGGGTATGTTTAAAAAATATATTAATACATGAAAAGGTTTCTTATTTTGTTCTATTTTCATAAAACATAATTTCATCACTGTAAGAATTAGGGGGCCCAGCATCCATACAAAAATGGAACATCTCCTTTAAAAAACATTAGTATAAAATATAGAATTTTATAAAAAATCTTCATACAAAACGGCAATTTCATAAGTAAGGACCTAATATACTGCTATATTTAGCTAGTGAAACAAAGTCACTGCCCTACAATTTTTATAGTGTTAACATAAATAGTTAGTATGAAATATAGAATTTTATAACAAATCTTCATACAAAACGGCAATTTCATAAGTAAGGACCTAATATACTGCTATATTTAGCTAGTGAAACAAAGTCACTGCCCTACAATTTTAATAGTGTTAACATAAATAGTTAGTATGAAATATAGAATTTTATAAAAAATCTTCATACAAAACGGCAATTTCATAAGTAAGGACCTAATATACACTACTACGAAAAAATCAATAAAATAGAATATAATGGATATATTTATTTGCAATGAATTTAGGTACAATAATCAATTATTGTATTGTGTTAGTCAAACTTTGTAAACTGCCTTCTATAGTATGATTTTTTAACTGAGAATCTACATAAATTAAACTGACTTATCGGCTAAAACATCTTATACTGAATAATGAAATTTGTGCAATGCTGTAAGAGGTTTTTCAAATATCCTCATTGTTTCTTTATGTTATCGGTTATTTTATGAAAAAATACTAGTGTCATACATTTTCTTTAATAAAAAAGATACTCAAGTGTGCAGCAAGTTTTGATATTGGGATCTCATACTTGTTGTTCGTTTCTTAAGTCCTTTAAAGTGACAAATTAATTTTGATTTGATTTGACGAATATGGCAAATTCCAGGATGTAAGCATGATAAAGTTAATATTGTTTGCAATTTAAATATTGGCAGATCAACGATTTATTATTAGTGATCAAAATTTGTGAATATCTGTTACTAATAGAACTTACTAACTTACTGACTTAAATAATTAAGTAAAATCGACAATTTTTTTCTACTTCTCTTGAGAACAAATAACGATACGACTAAAGGAAAAAAAAAACTAAAGAAGGGTTTATGAGCAAAATTTTGTAACACTGTTTTTTCTTTAATTTGGAGCCACACGTTTTTACATTCATGTTAATCTCAAGCCAATTATTCTTCAAAACATAGTAATAAGAAGTTGTAAGTTCTTTAGCTTTAACACTTTGTTTAAGCCAAAGAAAATATACTTCTTGGCAAGAAATGGAAGAGTAATGTTTGCAGTACCGCGAGCACAGATCTTTTATCGACCGATAAAGTGACATTAGACGATAAAATTTGACAGTTCAAGTCGACACATTAACATCGGCAGCATGGGACTTGCTTTATGGTCCCGTAGATATAATCGGTAAATTTTATCTATTTTGTTTGACAATAAATTTTGCCTATAAATTTATCTACAAATTATATCGATATGTAGATAAATTTATCGGCATCTAAAAGTTCGTAGATAAAGTTATCGACGCTTTCGACGCCATTGGAAAGTTACTAAATATTACACTTTTCTTGGGCGGTCGTGAAAAAATGGATTTCGGGCACCTTTTGCTGGTTGCAGAAGAGACGCAACGGCGACGTCACGAAGAAACTAACATTGTCCGGCGCCATCTGTCTCTGAAGCTATAAATTGTGCGTCGTCTTTTGCCCATCTACATTCGATTTCCCAGCACCGCTGCTGATAGGGCCCTAATTGCCGACGGCTTTTTACAAAAGCATGGAGCAAGAAATCCACTAAAAGTAATCTAACTCAAACAAATAAGTAAATACCGACATAGTAAAATAATATTAAATAAATAAATGGATAATATTAAAATTCCTTTAAAAACCCTTCACAATAAGAAATACGGTAGACGTTTGAATGGCATTAAAGTGGCTTCTACAGACACCAATCACCATTAGTATTGTGGGAACAAGAAACTTACTGTTTCGAGGGTGGAAATCGACTTTCGATTAAAGTCGATAAAAAATAATTGTATTCACATCCCGATTTTCATGGCTGATGGATTAAGAAAAACCACATCTTTGATATTCTTTTAAAAAACTCGATTTAACGCAGGCTTTCAAGGGAATATCTAGATATTTGTAAAAACGTGCGAAAAACAATAAATTCATTTGGTGTAAATAACATTAATGGGCGCTTTCAAAAAGTCCGACAATCTTTTTCCATTGTTTTTTAGGCATCATTATTGACAACACTCTTTCTTAGAAATCACAGATTAATTAAGTCAGCCGGCGCATGCATTACTCCTATCACTCTCTCAAGCGACTTCAGTTTTTCTTACCGTTCAATACCAAAATTATGCTTGCTCAGTCGCTTCTTTTTCCTCTTCTCGACTACGCCGATGTTTGTTATTTGGATGCCACGGAAGAGTTGATTAAGAAACTGGAGCGCCTGCAAAACCTGGCCATCAGGTTCATATTTGGTCTGCGCAAGTATGATCATATTTCAGGTCAAAGTTGAAATGGCTCCAAATCCGACTCCGCCGTGATATGCACATCCTGTCCCTCCTTTATAAAATCCTTCATTACCCTCGGCTTCGTCATTACCCACGTTCCCGTTTTACTCTCTTACCAGCCACTTCTCGCCCCCAAACGGTCGTGTGACACAAGAACCCTTCTCTATCCACAATCCAATTCCAAATTTTTCTACAATTCTTACATCGTATATGCAGCCAGATTGTGGAATAAACTGCCTGCCAGCATTCGTGAGAGCCCATCAGTAGCATCTTTTAAACACAAATTGAAAGAGTACTACCTCTCCAACTTGAGCAGTAATCAGCAACATCATATAGTTATACAGTCAGATGATAATATGTATATATTATATAATTATATATATTTATATTTATGTATGTGTATAGGTATGTACGTATATGCATTATAATTAGTTTAAGTACCTATTTATTTTATTTATTTATATGTAAGGTATTTATTTATGTTATGGTCGACAATTGGCCCCGCAGACTTTCTTTTCCAACTACAGCTAGGGTTGGCTGGAAGAGATCTCTTTTAGAGATAAGCTCAGCCTTGTATATGTTGTTTTTTATAATGTAATTTAGACTGTGATTTTAATGTACAATAAAGGATTCAATTAACTATTTTATTAGAAATGTTCATTGTTACACTGTTTGTTTGCCCAAATAAAAAAAAAGCGCTATTCTCCATCTCCATATTGGATTCCAACGTGACGTTACTTCGATAGTAAACAAACTAGATTTTGGTTGCGCTGCGTGTTATTTATATTTTTTTCAAGCTATTATCACGTTTGTAGAATTTTATTAAAATCGTATCATGGAAGAAGGTTTTGTAAAAGCAGAAAGTACTAATCTGCCTAGAATAAATGATTTGATGGTGGCAAATTTTTTTCATGCAATCCCGATTTCTGTTCTGCCGAGTTGAGAAATGTTAAAACTTCAATATAAGTACCTATTGTAGGTACCAACTTTTGTTTAACAATAAGCAAAACAACAAACCTGGATAGTGTGCAGTTTGGTTTCATTCGAATCCGTTTAACAGAGACCATTATCTTATATTTTGTATAGTTCTCCATGTAATTTAAATACAGTCTAGTATTTGTGGATAATGACTTTGGATCTCTTCTTGCCAATTTTAACCAAGTATTTCTCATATTTATATTAGTTGGCACTTGAATCCACAACTTTCCCGGCGTTTTTATGCTCGTATTCTTGCATTCAGGCACAATACACCAATGATGTTATAATTAAGGCTTATTATGTATTACAAGTGGTCGCCCAGTGGTCGAAATTCAACTGTAATTGACAGATTTCGGCCGCTCCTCTTCCATTTTTGAAATTTTTGAAAAGAGTTTATATGTGTGTGTGTCAAATACATGGTAGTGTGTGTAATGTTTGTTTTATTTATTTAATGTATTTTTTATGCATAATAAAAAAAAATATTAATATTGTGTACTCCTTCTCTATATAAACTATAAGTGTGCGAAATTTCATACTCCTCCGTCCGCGCAATTTTCGTAAAAAGGGGTACAGAGTTTTTGCTTCACGTATTAATATATAAATCATTATTAATTTCGAAAAATAGTCTATTGTATTTTATTTGTAAATCAATGTTCGTGGGTATGTAAGCGATATTTATTTACTGACGCAGTGATGGCGCGAGCCGAAACAGCATGGCGGCTAGCGTTCCCGCGCAAAAATTGAAAATGATAAACTAAAAGTAGTTTTTTTATGGCATTAATCGGTTTAAAAAAAATCATATAAAAATTATAGTGGGTTATTATCACTCTAGGAGTCATTTAAAACACTTTTCGAAAAAGGGTGTAATTGCCTATTGGCATTTACCGATTTCACACTGTAATTGCCATCTGTTTATTTTTATATCGCATCTCTATTGAGAAGAGGGAAGGGGGATGCACGCCCGGTCAGGTGTATTTCAATGGCCGTCATCGATTTTGCCAGTGCGACTGCCAACTGTTACATAACAGCATATAGAGCTATAGCAAGTGCGTCGCGTAGTTTACGGTTTCCTCTCTAAATATTTTATGAAGGTTGATTGTTCTTTTCAATTCCTGTATTCTTTAATGCATGCTACAAATAAAAAAGAAACGTCTCGGTTTTGTTTATTTACTCCTGTAACACCCGTAGTTTCAGCATTCGGCTGTTTGTTAGTTATTTATCTTGTTATAAGGTATGCCATTTTCATTACTAAATTAAAACATATATTCCTCTGTATATTTAGTGTTGCAGTAAGACTGTTGACATGCAACATTGCCATGGCTTACGTTATAGTTCAATGTCTTATCAATATATTTTGTTTTGTTGTGATTTGTCAATTGATGTATGTCTTAAGTAGTAGTTTAAACAGTTGTAATCTTGAGAATCGTTTGATTCACTGGTGACGTCTCAAGATAAAGAAAAAGAATTAAACCAACGTATCTTTGTATTCAGCTACTTAAAGTGATCCTGTATAATGCGAGTGATGGAAAATTTAAGCTTGTGATGAACATATGTTGATGGGATTAGGTTATTCGATTTATTTAAGACATTTGTTACATAAATTTATTTAAAATATTTTTGTTCAGTGGGTATTACTCGTAGTTGTTACCGTCTTGTTCCCATTTATTAACAAGAAATGTTTTATTACCAATTGCAACTGCGTTCAGTTTCCGCGAAAGTCAGTTCCGAGCATGCAGAACGTTTTTACGTTTTTACCACACGGTAATCGTAAATAACATGTAACAAGTTGCATCAAAATTTAATAATGTTAGGAGAATGTTATGGTTTTACATATGTATAGCGTTATAAAGCTACGGTGTGGGAGTACCAATTCTTTATTCATTCAAAATTGAAATAAAAATCTATGTTTTATATTTTATTTCTTTTTATTGCTAAAATGGAACTGGGCCGGTCATGTTTCTATTTGTGTATTGTTTATTGAATAGAAGAAAATACTTAAGATGTCCTATAATCCAATAAGAACCGAAGATTAATCGGTTTTCTTTGGTATTTATGTCGATTACTTTCGCCATAAATTCTCGCTTAAAACTCACTTCTCCAGTTTAAACCGTTAGTTCAAACTATCCTTATGTACTCTAAACTTTTGTATTTTAGAAGTTATTTATTGAATAATGTACAAGCTACAATGGTCAGAACATTCTTTCATTGGCTTAACTAGATAATATCGTAACGACATTCTGCAGTGCCAGATGCATGTGTGCAGCGAATAAAAGGCGTGATTGGCAATTGCGTAGTGCAATAGTCCACTTCACATTCAAGCACCTTGTTATCTTATATTATTTCATAAAGGATCAACTGGTGCCGCCGGCTTCCTGTTTAGCGCACGCTGGGGTCACGTGGCGTCGCTGCACATGATGGTATCACGCACTAGCTAGTACTTCTTATAGCTATTACTATATAGTGCTGTATATATGAACATTTTTGTTTTAAAATATATTTTTTCCTTATTTAATAGCTTCATGCGGTAAGCAGTTAAGCACATTTAGCCAGTGTCGAAGTAATATTTCTTAAAAGTTAAATAAATAGGTAAACTTTATTTTTAATTATGAATGATAATAGAAATGCACACTCAACATCATGCACGTTCACGAACACTTATTATTTTACATGAATATTGGACAAAACACAAATTTTTGAAAATAAAACTAAAACGCATACATATCTTTTCACTTTCCCGCCAAGAAGTCCCGTGTTTATACTTAATTAAGCAAGATCCAGTGAACACCACCCTACGCCATTTTAAAAGGCTGTTTTTTTTGCTACGTAACTTCACGGGATCTTGAACAAAATGATGCTTTTTTAAATTAAAAAAAAATGGTAGATAATAGTTTAAGCTAAACGATGATAAGATTTCAAAGACTGTGACAACAATAGAAAGTAATATTGAAATACTTTAATTAAGTACGTGATTCACAAAACCACATCGTCGTGCGTAATCATAATCAATTCCGAATTGAAATCATCCGTTTGGATATTTCGTCGATACGAGCTTTAAAAGTATATTTATAGCTTAACGCTTGCAAACATCCCATTAAGTAAAGCCATCGTGGTTTTACATGAGCCAAATTAAGTTATTTGGTTTGTTGTTGTGTCCTTACATTATTTTACGTCTAACTGATGTCTTACTATTTCTAAAAGCTAATTGACAAAATAATAGGTCAAAATAGTCTTTGTATTTTAGTAGAAACAGGAAAACATTATTTATTAACTGTTTGAATAATATGCGATAATGTAATTTTATTGAAAGTATTGGACAATAAGTAGTGAAAGAACATTTTCATTTTAAAGCAAAATTTAAACATAATTGGTATAGTGTACTATCTATCTATATAGATAAAAATGAATCACTGAAATGTATGTACGCGCATAACTTCCGATCGACTGCACGTAATTGGATAATTCTTTTTTTTTTAGTTTGTTATTGTCAGGACAATGTTTGTACAAAAGAAAAATAAAAAAAAAAATTTTTTTATTAAAATATGTTTTTTTAAAATATCATGTTAAGAAAAGTGAGTGAGTGAATGTGACAGAATGACGTACAGTTCTTCAGCCAGCTTTTGACAACTTCAAACGGACAATACGTCATATCATTCTTCGCGTAATAACACGTGTTGTGATCGTGAGACTCCATTTTAATTTCCATCTACCGTATAATAGGGTAAATAGGGTACACCTACTAGGTACAAATAATAAAAAATACTTACTTGAAATTGGCTAAATGCTAAACGCGAAGCCATTAATTAAGATACGTAAGATACTAATCAACCAAATCGAATTACCGCTTCTTTTGCAAAAGTATATCGGTGTTTTGTGTGTTTGAAAAATTATCGTAGTGATAATTATATTGAAAATACATGAGGCGTCAAAATTTCGGTAGGATATAGTTATATAAAAAACAATTGCTGAAAATACTAAAAACGACAATTTAATTTTCCCATACAAAATGTTTCACTTTATTTGTTTTGTTGTCATAGAAACTGTCAAAGTGGTACGAAGTCCGCCGGGTCAGCTAGTCTTTATACTGGTGACTTTTTTTACTGTCAGGAAAAAAGAACTGTATTTTGTATCTAAAACAAGTTCTATACGTGAGAATGTTTATAAAACACAACTGATTTTATAAATTTTGGAATTTCCAAAAAAATGCATTAATTTAGAATACATTAGTGCATGCGTATTATTGGTAGGTAGTGTAGTAAAACGGTAGCGGGGGCGCGGCGCGGGAGACGCGCGGCCGCGCCGCCCGGCGCCCGCCCTGCGTGTGACTGAATGAATTAAATGTCGGAGTAGGGTGGATATGCGTTTGAGTTTTGGTCGGTTTCGTATTTTTATTATTATTTTTTTAATATACTTTTTTTAAATGTTATGTTAATCAAAATTAACTTAGAATTAAATGGTTATGAAGATAGGTAATTTATATAAAAAAAAATTATTAAGCTTTTTTTTTTAAGTGATCATGCTATCGTCACCTATATCATTTACCTATCTCACAAGTTTATTTTCCTCACGGTAAAAAAAGTCATCCAGTATAGTATATAAATCTTCTTTGCGTGTGTATGTTATTAAACTCCTTCTAAACGGCTGAACCGATTTGGATGAAATTTTCTGTGTCTGTTCAAATGGATTCGAGAATGGTTTAGATTTACAATTGGACCCGGTAGGTGGCACTGCTATAGGGGTCCATCATGGGATACGGGTGTTCTTAAGCGGACGAATGATTTGTTTGTTTTGTTGTCATGAAAACTGTCTGTTCAATGGTTTAATTTCAAGGAGGTTTAATTTAATTCACTCGTGATTTGAAGACCCCAATATTATTTGATAGGAAACACAGACTGAGGCAAGAAGTTCCACAGCTTTGTGGTATGTAGGAAAAACGTGGATGCAAAACGCTTCGTACGCATGGGTGGAATCTCTACTGTATAAATATCCATTTAAATACAATGTTTACATCTTAATATTACGATGTGTTTGAGGTAGTTTATTCACTGCAATTTGAAATCGGAACGCGAGATAATTTTTTTAATAAAAATGGAAGGGTATTCCCTATTACAATCCTTTTATTATGCTTAAAATCGTCTAAAACAAAAGATATAATGCTAAAGAACTTAAAGCTAAAGAAAAGGTGAAGTCCCGTTTCTGCAGACTGTGTCACAGTACCCCCCGCCCAACCCGTTGATTATCTCAGTAAAGATATGGGGCTTTACTAAGACCTCACGCGGACTTCTTGAGAGAATTCGAAAAGTGACTTTGCACTGTTTTGTTTTATTTGCCAACACCTTTGCATGCACTTTCACGGACACATAATGGTTAATAATCCACCATTATTTCACATTAATAATCGTCAAACACAAATTTTAGAAAATAAAACAAAACCGCAGTCATGACGCTTTACTTTCCCGCCAAGAGGTCTCAACTACAATTGTTTCACTACAATTAGTAATTTTTTAAAATACTACTTGACATGTCGCTATGCGGCACCCCTGCGTTCTGGAAGCATGCCGGGGTATACATATATTACGCTCATCTATAGCCAAACAAGAGCTGGACAGTACTGATATTATTTGTCGAGCTCAACTGTATAGGATAGAGAAGCTAAAAGCTTAAATCGGATGCCTCGCAATTCTCAACCCTTTGGGGAGAACCATATTAATATTCTTTTGACATTCAGCTTATTTACTTATTGATTTTTATGCCTAGCGCTTTCATTTCGTCGTCAAAGAATTTTCACTGTCTCGAATATTTTCTTTAAACTATTTTCTAATTCTGATTTTCCTTCATCATCATCATCTTTACCTATAAATAACGCATAATAACTGCTCGTTTCTTAAGTAGAATTTTATTGCTAAGTATTCTCCAGTTGCTCATTTAATTTAAGATATTGTTATAGCTAACGTTTCTCCGACGTGTCAGCTTACTACAGTTATTTTTTCTAAGTAATTATTTTATATTCGTTTTCATGTACTTAGGTAAATTATAACTAATCCTTTACAAAATATGTCCTTTACTTAATATAATATAAAAATTATAATATTACGATTAATGATAAAATACTATTTCAATTGCGAAGACTGCATATATGTGTTATGTTACGCAAAATTTTATATTATGTATCATCTACTTGCCTACTTCTTGCTACCTATTTGATGTTTCGTTAAAATTGTATTTTTAGGATTCCGTACCGCAAAAGGAAAAAACTGAACCCTTATAGGATCACTGTGTTGCCCGTCTGTCTGTCTGTCAAGACCCTTTATCTCGGTAACGCGTGGAACTATGGAGTTGAAATTAAAACCATATACTCAAGTCTGCGGTCCCTTGAAGCTGTGAAAAATCAAACATCTAAGTTAACGAAAAAAAAAGATACGGCCGTTGATGTCGCAAAAAACGTATAATTTCGACACTTTCAAGGGAATTAAAATTCATAGGGTACTTGCCGTTGACTTAGAACTATAAAGTTTGGCAAGTAATATCATCTTATACTACAAGTACAGGGAAAAGTCTGAAACTATACATATTTAATTAAATCACAAAGAAAAACAGGGTCTTTATGCAAGGAATGGGGGTCCAAATTTTGAAGTAAGTTAACCGTGTCATGTGGAGTATCGTATGAAAGGGCTTCATTTGCACAAGCTTAAACAGATTTTAATTATTTTTATGATGTATAGTTTTCGATTTATGACAAAAAATGAAAAAAGAAATACCTTTTCCCTCTTTAATAAGTATAGGTACCCTATAACTTTAGTTTATGTAGTACCTAACAGTTTGCACTGTTACTACTTAGTCCTTTTTTATTTTGTAATTTTGTACGAAACCTCGGTGGACCTCCGGCTCGCACTTGTTCGGTTTTTTTAAGTTACACAAAATGTCGCGAGCTTCTTGTCGTCTACACTCAGAAGCACTACACTGTAGCCCATGTAAGCTTGCGACACCAAAGGTATTAATCGTGCGTCGCCAATCCTGAAGCTTCAGATTTTATGCATATAGATGCAAAAAATACTCCCTGTAAGGATCAGGACCCCGTACCGTTCAAACCAGAACACAGCATTGCAAACAACGCTGTTTAACATGGCTGTAAATGCTCAGATAAATATTAGCCTTCGCTTGACTAAAAGCGATGATGGTCTTGGGTGGTTCCACCTTTGCTTTGGCGAAAGTTTTACACAGTAATTATTACCTATACTTCTTTTAAATCCACGTTATTCCAATCTAACGAGCGAGTGGACGATTTGTGGTCATTAAATATGTAATATTATTTCTCATTGTTACAGGTTCGAACATGGGACAAAATTCAAGCCATCATGAAATCAGAAGAGGGCCTTGGTATCGAATATGACGAAAATGTCATCTGCGATGTTTGCCGTTCGCCTGACTCTGAAGATGGCAATGAAATGGTTTTCTGTGACTCGTGCAATATTTGCGTGCACCAAGCATGTTACGGCATAACTGTCATTCCAGACGGTACGTACGATGATTGTCAACCGACTAACGGTTGCCGAATTCGCATGTGTAATAATATCTAATCAAGAATTGATTTTGCTTACAGGACAATGGCTGTGCAGGCCATGCGGTGATGGTGTGCGGCCGACCTGTGTTCTGTGTCCCAATCTCGGTGGTGCTATGAAGTGCACTCCCTCTGGCCATAAATGGGCCCACGTCAGTTGCGTACTTTGGATTCCCGAGGTGTCTATTGGTTGTGCTGAAAAAATGGAACCTATAACTAAAATATCGTCTATACCAGCGTCGCGCTGGTCCCTAGTGTGTGTATTGTGTCGCGAACGCAAAGGAGCATGCATACAGTGCTCTGTAAAGACTTGTAAGACTGCTTATCACGTAACGTGTGCATTTAAATATGGACTCGAAATGCGTGCAATAATTGAAGATGAAAATGCTGATGACGGCGTTAAATTACGATCGTATTGTCAGAAACATAGTGTAAATTCTAAAAAGGAAAAATGTTCTGGTTCTGGTTCTGAGGAGGAAGAGGTGAAAAAGAAGCGTCGTAAAGATATGACCTCTGAAGAAAAAACACAAGCGCGTGCTGCTCGCTTGCAAGAAATTGAAAGAGAATTTGACCGACACGTCAATGTGAAAGATATAAGTACACATCTCCTTGATGTTGATCAAGATGCTATTCAGTACATCTATAACTACTGGAAATTGAAGAGACGTGCAGGGCACAATCGTCCCTTGCTGCCACCCAAATCAGACGACAGCGAACTCCTTACTCACAGGCAGGAGCAAGCTGACCTAGATAAAATGAAGATGTTTGTTCAACTTAGGCAAGACCTTGAGAGAGTGCGGAATTTGTGCTATATGGTAAGCAGGAGGGAAAAACTCTCTCGCTCATTCTTTCGGATGCGAGAACAAACATTTCACAAACAAGTGTCTGTGTTAACGGCAGATCCAACAATTACCGGCCCAGATCTTGCTGCTATCATTGAAGCTAATCACGGCCCTTCGATCTATGACAAATTATATTCTCATCCAAATGCACCTGACCATAAAAATGATTTCGATGAGTTACTAGCACGTATTGCTCCTACAGAATCTGGAGACGAAAAGAAGAAAGATCGCAATGGACTTGTAAAAACTTCGAAAACTGCAAATCCTTATAAGAAACATTATGTTAATGGTTCGCGGCGAAGTGAGAGTATGTATAGTGGACTTTCCAGTGAAGAAAGTGCACCTGAAATAAGTCGTTCCAGCAGATATCGTGGTAGAGCTATCGGCTCTAGTACCGATGATGATGTCAAGAAACCTACTTCACCAAAGAAAAAGGTATCTCCTAAAACTAAAGCAAAGAGGTCACCCAAAAAGCCTGAGAGAAAGAAGAAGAAAGTACAACAGTCTAAAGCTGTAGTTGAAAGCAGTAGTGAAGATGAAGCCATTAGTTCTAGAACTAAAAAAGATAAATCTCGTAGTAAAACACTTCAACAAATGGAGAAAGAAATGGCTGCTGGAACCTTGGGTCAATCTGGTACGGACAGTGATGAATTGATGCCAATAAGATCAACCAGAAACAGTAAATTCCCGATCGACATCTATTCGGACAGTAGTGAAGATGTGTCTAATTTGAAATCAGAAGTTAAACCTGCCAAAGACAAACATGATAAAGTAAAATCTGAAAAGGTAAAAACCGAAAAAGTCAAAACAGAAAAGTCACCAAGTGGAAATGATTCTCAACAACAACTGCCTAGGACTAAAGCAGCCATGAAAGAATTTGTACCAGATCAACCAGAGAAAAAAGTAAAAGAAGAGGACAAACCTGCCCCTAAGAAAAGGGGAAGAAAGCCTTCTAATAAGGAGAAAGATAAGAAACCACAACTACCTAAAATTAGTGAATCTGAAGATGACGCGAAGAACAAAGAGAACATAAAATCCGCTAAACAGAAAGATAATCCAACTGATTTAATAGTACCACAACGACAGGCTGCTAAGAAAGCGTCTGAAAATATGCGGTCAACAACTACCGTTAAAAAAGAAGAACCTTGTGTGGAGAAAACAAGTTCTCCTGAAGAACTAAAACCTAAACCCAAAATAAAATCTAAGGGTAAAGAGGTCAAAGAAAGAGAAAGCACTAGTACAACCCCTGCTAAAGTTGGCAGAAAGAAGTCATCCAAAGATGTGGAAAAGGAAACAATTGCTTATGTACCACAAAGACAAGCAGCTAAAAAAGCAGCTGCACACATCAAAAGTGGACTGGGAAGTAAGCCTGCTGTGGACACTCCTGAAAATGATAAGAAAAAAGATCATGACAAATCTGAAACTCCTAAACTACTATCACCTAAAAAAGAAGACATAAAAAAGATTACTGTGAAGGAAAGCCCAAAGGAAAGTTCAAGCTCCTCTTCATCAAGCAGTAGTAGTTGTTCATCCTCGTCAAGTTCCGAAGAAGAGGAAAAGCCTGATATTAAACCGACAGCCAAGGCACGCGAGATCAAACCTGCCATAATGAGACAACCGTCGATGTTCTCCCCGCCGGGTACTAGGCCGACAGTTGACTTGCCCTTTCTCGACAAGGTGTCAAGACCATTGTCATCGACTAGTGCCTCGAGTGATGGTGACAGCTCAAAAGAATCCAGAGCGTCCGGCTCCGACAGTCCATCTCCGAAACGGCCGCGTAGGCGACGCAAAGCAAAAAGCACTTCAACTGAAACGTCCCCACGCAAGGCCCCTGACAAGAAGCTTAAAACTTCCGAACGGGGGCCCGAGTGCGGGGTATCCACACCGCTTGTTAAAAGAGAGGAACCAAGTCGACCCGATGCGCGCGCTGCCACGCGTGCTCGGACCAGAAGCACTGCTACAAGCGGAAATATGCCTCATAAGTCTGACACCGGATCGAGAAAATCATCTAAAGACGAGACAAGTTATACCCCTGTGTCCATTAAAATTCCCAAAGAGAGCAGCCAGCCCAGTGAACTTCCATCTTCGGAGCGGCAAAAGGACAAGGAAGTAAAGGTGGAAGTAGAGACTCCTGAGCCCCCTCCTACCACCAACGTAAAACCGAAGAATGTTAAGCCTAGTAGAAGGCACAGCGTATATCACGATGATAAAGACAAAATCAAAATTCCTGAAATAGAACCACCACCTAAAACTAGTCCTAAAAAGACCACAGAAATACGACAAAAAGGTGTTTTAAGCAGGAGAGTGAGTGTGAAGGATCCACCTAAAGAAACAATAACTCGTTCAGAGGATCCAGAAAAACCTATCACCAAGGAAAGGAGACCAAGCAAACATGAGCCTGTGAATACTTTTAAGCCAGATAAAAAGAGTCTTTCGCCTGTCAAGAAATCTACCTACGTTGAGAAACCTCCTGTTGAAGTCGCTAAGAAGAGTCCCTTACCAATTCATGATGAATATCAAGATAATGATAAACACTGGCTACCAAAAGCTCCAAGTCCAAATATTAATCCTCCACCAGTAGAAAAGCCAGGAGGTCCTGAGAAATATATGACCGAAGATAAATCAATGGACTCAGATTCTGCTGACAAGAGCAGTGTCAAAATGATTGCCAAGATACAAGCCAATCTAAATGAAAATACAATGATTAAATCTCCTAAGACTCCAATGGATGCAAGAACGTCATTGGAGACCATTGATGTGGATAATACAATACCAAGAAATGTTAGAAAACTCTCTGTGTTAGATGCTGAAAAGAAGTTCATTACTCAAGATGCCAGTCATGTTGGCCAAGGTGTAGAAATTTCTAAGAGTGCTAAGATACCTTCAGCAGCTAATCCATTTCCAAACAGATCTATATTTTCACCTCAGTCTAAAGACAATGAGATTTTCGATATAGACATGTTAGCGGTGGATGATGGATTCAATCATGAAGATATAATGAAACCATTTACATCTTACCCTGAATTCTTTTTCAAAGAGGACTCCAAAGAACAAGGTGTGCAAGAAACACTGAATTTAGTTGATAGACTCCGGCTTCAACTTAACTCCAAGAAGGTGCCAACCGAGAATTCTGCTCAAGATGAATCTGGTCAAAATGATGAAAAAGACCAAAGAGAAGATGAAAATAATGTTCCATCCAATTCTATTGAAAATGACAACGACCGTGAATCTCCTACAAATAGGGAAGTACCACTTGATTTACATGATAAGAGAAGTTCACATGAAGACACTCATGTTTCCGTGAACCATTTACCACATACGTACCAAACATCAGATACAATACCAAGAGACACTTTGGTAGATAATAAGGATTTCCAAGATCAACCAGTTCCTCTGACTACCAATGAAAAATGGTCCGATTTACCTGTAAACCAAATAGATCGAAATATTGAACAACCTGATGACAGAAAATACGATCATATCCAATACACCGACGACGTCAAGGAACCTGTCACAGTCAAATCTGATGTTCAATCTGTTTCTGAAGTGGGAGATACAATATCGTTATCTAAGCAGAGTGATGACTCTCAGCCGTTATCTGTTGTTGATCATTCTGTTACCAGTAACGATCAGGAATCGACTCAAGATAATCAGAATTATGAAAACAACAATTCCATGATACATTCTGATTGTGCTACTATTTCATCGCCCTATGTCAGTCAAGATTCCAAGTGGAGAGAAAGCAAAATAACCACACGAAGATCGTCAGCTTCGAGTACAAATTCTGAAGGATCTGTTTGCTCGCAGAAGAATGTAATGAAATCACATATGAATTGTGATTCGCATCAAGGCAATGTGATGCCTGAGATTGATCCCTATCCACCTTTACCGGCTTATTCTTGTTCCTTAGAGCCGGCTATCCCTCTGAACCAGTACAGCGCTTATCCGCCAAACGCGTCGCCGTTTTTGAGTTCACTGCCTTTCGCGCAGATGCAGTTACCATCTCCTGCGCCAGGACTTTACTCTTCGGGCTTACCATTTACCACTACATCCCTTATTCAGGCCAAACCCTTCCAACTTTGTGCTGCCTTTACGACTTCGACGCAAAACCTTGCACTCACTGCTGCAATGATAGCTCCTTCTACACCGAAGCCAACGGATTCGCCAATCGATGATATGGACTTGTCTTGCAGTGATAAATATTCCATACATGTGGTGTCGTCTAGTCCGAGCATTAGCGTCGATTCGTACAACGACTCCAGCAGCACTAGAGCCGCCACTAAAATGTCAAACGATAGTAATGAAACAATGTCGAGTATAACTCCTCAAGACGTGAAGTCACCACCGAAACCAACGAAATTGATAACAAAGTTCCCCGGAAAATCGCCTGGCAAAAGTCCTGGAGTATCGTCGTCTCCTAAACAAACTGAAGTGCCAAAAGGTACTAAACGTCCCAGTAATAGGAGCAATCGTAGCCAGAGGGGACGAGGTCGCTCTAAGAGTAGAGGACAAGGTATTCATGGTTTCCCTGTAGACTACATGGGCAACTCGATTCAAAACAAACTGGTTGGTACCGTATATGACTTTGACGATGAAATAGCAAACGATGGGGTGGATCTCAAAGCTTTGCGAGAGAGGCGAAAGTCTGTTGATATAAGAGATGATCGAAAGTCTGAGCATTCTTATAAAGATGCTTCACCATCGCCGCGAGTCATAAGTCCTCCACAAGCGAGCAAGCGGACGCCGACTATCGAGAAAGACACGAAACCTTCGTCTCCTTCTCCTTCAGAACGAACATCTTCCCCTACAGGCAAAGGTCCTGGCTTCTCCAGCGTGCAACCAGTTCTGCCAGGGCCTGTCGACATGCGAACATACCATCCCTTTGAAAATCCTGTTCCTGTCGTAGGTGACGCTTACCATCTAATGGAGTTTGCTAGTGGCACAGCTGATCAACAATTAATAGACATTGACGAAGAAATTGAGAAACAGTTACATAGTGCTTTAATGGCAAGCAAGCCGCGGACGGGTACTCCTCCGCCCGCGACGATAACCGAACCTAAAGAACTTCCAAAAGAGACGTTTATTCCTCAGCTACCGAAAGTTTCGTTATCAGATTCACGAAATCAGTTAAAAGTGAAAATAAAGGGCCCATTCTTAGATGCAAACTATTCAGCCAGTTGCGTCCAGCCGGTAGCGCCGCAGCCGCCGGCCCCCGTGCACGATGCTAGCGTTAACATGTTCAGTTCGTCTACCGTTGCTTCATCGATGATGACTGGCTCCACGAACCTGCGACGGATGCGCAAGAAGGAGCTGTTGCGTCAATACTGGACGCAGGATATGAATATGGACGACCCGACACACGCCTCGACGGTAGGGATGGTGCCGCCGCCCGCCGTGCCGCCGCCTCTGGTGCGCGCAGTCATCACCATACCTAAGGCTGTGGCCTCCATGACCAGCATACCCACCAGAGAAGACTACAAGTTTAGCGAGACACCGATCGAAAAGAAAAAGCGCAAAACTACTAGTGGCCTCTCAAGAGAACTAAGACATCTGGAAGTCAGCATGAACGATGACGCTGACCCGGCAGACGATGTTAAGTTGTCCAGTTTTGCTAGCAGTGCCAATCAATCGTTCAAGCGACGAGGTCGCGTTTCCACAAAACCGAACAGAGCGAACGCTACCTCTCCTGTTGCTCCTAAACTGAAGATAAAGATCGGTTCTAACATCGTCCAACAGGTCAACGACGAGATGCCAGGATTCCAATTCCGACCGCCTAAGAAGCGCCTGACTAGTATACCTAAGCCTAGCTTGGAAGATCTCAAACGGGAGAGTATGAAATATAGGCGTATGGTGATGGCGGATTTCGAGGAGACTGAAAAAGCGAAGAAACATAAGCCTAGTAAAAGTGAGAAACGTAAAAAAAAGAAAGACAAGAAAGCTGAAAAGCTGCAAGTGGTTAATAGTGAAAGTGAAAGTGCTACAAAACTGATAATAAAGATAAAGCGTACTAAGGAGGAAGAAGGGACGGGGGGCGGACCCTCCGCGCCGTCCCCTAGGCGCGCGGCGTCGAGCGGGGCCGCGGTGGCAGCGGGACCCGAGCCGGCTGTGGACCCGTTCGAGTACGACCCCACGGCGCCCGACCCGCTCGCCATCGACCCGCCCTACTACTCCGAGTCCTCGACGCGCAAGATACGGACAGCCAAAGTGACGCCGATCCGGTTAAAACTGGCGCGCAGCTCCCAGGGCTCCGGCTACGTGATGAAGGAGGCGGGCAGCGAGGGCGCCCCCGCCAAGGCAGGGCCCTCTCCCCCCGCCTCCGCGCCGCTGTCCCTCGCCGTCAACAAACACTGTGAAGTGAGGTGATATAAGCTGCGCATACGCTGTTAGGCAGTACACTTAAGTTTAGTATGTGCGTAAAATCTCTTGTATCTCTATCTATAATTTATGGATAGTGTCTGTATATTTAAAAAATAATATTATCGTCGTATCTAAGTTTAATATATTATTTATTTGTATAAATGGAAAGCTCAATGATTAACTTAAAGTTATTCTAAGTATGTAATAATTATTGTGCATTGAGTGATGCACAAGTAAATCTTAATAATAGTATAGCAATATATATTTTTGTTGAATGTTACTGTTTTACTTTGTGCCTCATGTGGAATCTCATTAATTTGTCATGAATTATTTATGTATTAAAGCAATTCTATATTTTTTTGAAAGCTTGATGATCACACAATAGACATCACACTACTAAATTATTATGTATGCTTAGAGAAACTTCACTGTGCCCCATTAAATTAGATAACATGCAGTAAATCAAAATGATATGTTACATATAGTGGCTGGTTGTGATTGACTTTATTAATTATTATAGTTGCTATAATAGTATTGTTTAAATACTTTAATTCAATATAGCAATACTATAATGTAAGTGAAGCTGTGCTTCATTTACTCATCAATAAAATTTATCTGTGAAAAAAATATTATATTAATTATTTAATTAAAAACATGCCTTAAAATTATTTATTAAATATTTTTTATTATCTTTGGGTTATCACAAAAATGAAGCGATTGAATGTAAATCATTTAATCTTAAAGAAATCTCTCTAGACTGACAGGAATATTTATTTATATAATATTAATAAAATGTCGTAAATAAGAATGAAAATGTTTTAAATGGGGTGCACGGGACTATTTCTTATGATTGCATACATTTATGGTTAATGTTGCATGTAAGTGTTTAGTGTTTAGCCATTCTTAACCGTCAGCTATACATTCATCATTAATTTTGATAAAATTTCAATATTTATATTCAAAGCTTCACCAAAGTATAATAGACTCCCTGGAGTAAGCATTCAATACAGTATATTTGTCAACTAACATTGTAAAATTCTAAGCAGTAAAAATGCACTTCAGCTTGTAACTAATTAATAACTGATATTATGAATAGTATTGTCCAACTTTAAATAAGCCGTTGCTTGGTTTACAACACTTGCATTATACTGGTAAACAGAGTGGTTTTTTTAATGGAACAGTGTAGAAAAATCTGAATATAGGAGAAACAGGAAATGATTTCTAAGACAGGTCTCCGTATCTCTTATGGTTTCGGATTTCCTCATACTGACCCAGTTAAGAAATAACACTGAATAGTAGAGTCAACTCCATTAGTGTGATTTTGTAATGACAGTTTGTTGAGTTAGCGGTCAGACGATTCAATCATATCACTTACAAAGGTCTAAATAAATGTATGAAACATGAACTATAAACAGATTTGATGGCAAATTTTTTATTCTCACAACTTTTGTAGTACTAATTCATTTTCACTTACCTCTTGCATATCACTAAAACAACCCTTTGTAAAGAATTATTTAACTGATTGATGACTGATTTCGAGGTTTGTTTGATTTTAAAAATATACTTACATAATTCGTGCAATATTCGGCAATACTCATCGCATAGCCAGATCGTGTGACTGTAGGCGAGGTGTGTTAATTTTAAGTGCATGTTCGTTAAGTGTAGGTTCATAATATGTCTCACAAACTTTACTTTCCTTCATTGTAAATAGCGACCTTTCCTATCGTAGGGCCAGTGTATAGAGACGGCACATCTATGATTTGATATTCAATATATTAAATGTCTTGTAAATGTAAGCAAAATAAATTAATAAGCAAAAAAATCGATCTGGAAAGTTTTAGTACGACGAGGTAGAGGCACAAAAGCAGGCATTGTATAATTTATGGACAGGATCCTGCAAGCAGGACCAATTTCAATGTACATTCACAGTAACACGATATTAAAGCTATGGTACAACATTTATTGACTGGTACAGTTCACGCGCTGTCGCGAAAGCTAAGATTACGTGAATGAACTCTGATATGAAAATAATAAGGCATTTTAAACGTAGATACTTGCGGTACATAGTTGCATGTCAAAGTTTCTTTCACATTTAATAAACAGTACATAATAATACAATAGCCTTAAGTTCCTCCTACTGCTACCTAGGGTTATTTTATTGTGCAGTGGTTTACAAATTAATAATAATCATCGATATTTCGGGCCTAATTTGTCTTTGTGGTAGTAAATAAATCTACTGATGATGTTACTTCATTCCGTTGACGTAATCAGTGTTTTTTTCACGTCTTTTATGAAATACGCGTCTAGTGTGGCTATTTCTATATTTTAGTTAATTAACGGTTTTTTTATACTTTTGTATTTTTTTTATACGCTTAATTATTGTAGCGAGTAGCTCACGTTTCCGTAGCCGGCCCATGAGTTAGCAATACGTGAAATATTCCACACTTGTGCATTTAGTGATGATTTATATTTTCACGTTTCATCAACGTTAATACTAAACGAAGTCAAGCTAGACGCAATTTACAAATCATTTGCTTTCATTCCTTTACCAGCGGGGTATACACGGACATTAAAATTTATAAAAAATGTTATAAGTATATTTTATATTTCATAAAATTATTATTTTCGATGTCAAATATAATTTACATTTTAAGTCGTAATCTCGGTACGTCGAAATTTGACTCCATAATGTAAAGTCTATTTCTAAATAATGTTTGCTGTATAATTTTATATACTGGAATGACAATTTATGATAACATTAATAATAATAATAAAAATAATTATAGTAATAAATATGATTATAAGGCGAATATACTTTTGTTAAAACAAATTGTAAGGTTCGAGTTGATTCGTGTACATGTTTTATGCAATAAATTGATCATAATCAGTTAAAGCTGTGGTCCATTATACAATGTTTGTAAATTAAACTTGGAATTATAAATTACCACATAACTTAATTTTTAAATATGTACTATTTAATTAAGTACTTTGCTTTTCTCTATATACGATGTAAAATCATAAATTTAAACTGTTCCGATTGTTAAGTAAGTTTAGAAATAGTCATTATCATGTTAATAATATTCAATGCACTTAGACATAGCATGGCTAAGTCAATGTTTTGAAAAAACTTTTTGATCCTTCTTTACTTATTTGATACATCAAATTTTATAATTAATTCAACATTTTTATAATTAACAGTTTTAGGCGTGCATTAGGGTTTGCAACATTCGTTACCATAAATTTAAAAAAAATATTTATTTTATGATAGTATAAAATTAGGTAAGTATTTTTAGAGCAACTGTCATAGTAACTTGTGTAAATAGATAAAGCAAAATGAATCGATTATACATATTGTGAAGCGTTTTGCGAGCCTAAGCATATTTAAATTAATCGCATCTTATAACGGCCGTACATAGATCAGGTTAAACTAAACGTGTAAAAATCAACACTTTGTTCTCAATAAATGTACCTTCAGATGTTATAATTACCAGTTATCATTTATATGTAGCAATCTACGGGCACTTAAGGGTAGCTTATGGTAGAGCAAGCCTTCGACGAGGAAGCTAAATGTTATGTACTTTACATCCATTTACCCCGAACGTTGTGATTGAGCCTCGGCTCGGGCTGCGCTGCGCGTCCGAATCCTTTGATTGTTACGATGCTGTTGTAACTTCTTCTGAGTTTCTTTTCTCTGCTGCTCCTTGTTGATGGCTTCGCACTGCCCACGCATTCAGCCTTATCCGGCTGCAGTCAAACTGTTTTCCTTTTTCCAAATGAATATATACCCACGACGATATAATTCAATAATTGCGTTTCCTGTAAAAATGTGGGGCTTCTAAAACCTTTCATGGACTTTTTGGGAGAATATGATTTGTAATGTTGCAGCACTATTGTTTCATTTGCCAAATGCTGATGCTGACGCCCGCGAACAACTTTTGACTATCCACCAATGTAACACATTGGCCGATATAGGTTGTGGAAAATAAAACAAAATTGCATTGCATGCATGGCGTTTTTGATTCCCACCGAAAAATCCTTCAGTTTTTGTAATTGTTTACGTGACTAAACACCATGCTTTCATATGACCGAACTTTAAATTGTGCTTTGTCTCACTTCATCTTTGTCTGTGGTTAATGACTAGAAACCCCAAATTTAGAGCTTAATTATAATAACACTAACTTTTTGAAACGTTTTGTGAAAATATTGTAAAAATATATTAAAATACTGTATATAAAATGTCACTTCAGTGTTTAATCATAGACAATGTATGATTATTTAGGCCGTTCATTTATAGTGGATATATACATTAGTGGCTAGGGAAAATATTAATATAGTTTTCTTAAAGTTATACACGAAGACTTTTTATCGGTGATCAGGACCTACTGATTCCGACTAAGTAAATGATGGTCATTGCAATAATAATAAAACTTACATGTTCCATTTTTATTTTCTTTGTCCGGGAAGTAAAGTTAATAACTATGAATATTAAAATCATGGTCATCCTACTCCTTGTTACAAATAAAACCTCCTAATAAGTACAGGTATAACGATGATAACAGACCTCATTGAAGATATAAAGTTTTTCATGTTATTAGTAGTAAACTGTCAAATGGCAGACAACATAAAAAAAATCACTATAATCTTCACTTCATAAAAATGTAGGAAGACCATACATTCTAATTAATTTTGGTTACCTAATTAAAAATACAAAATTAAATTAAAAGAAAACATGTAACTATTAATATTATTGCAGTGACCAACATTTACTTAGTCGGAATCAGTAGGTCCTGATCACCGATAAAAAGTCTTCGTGTATATTGTCAGCTTAAAATATAACATATAAGATAATAATATTTTACATGTACTGCATGCCGCTTACCGACCAAAGAGGTGTTTAAGAAAATATGTAATTTCATAAGAATAGTACCTTGATTACAGATTTTAATACTTGGCCAATAATATTTGTTGCCTAAGCTATAACTTAAAAATAACATTGATTGAATTTATTATTTCACATAATATCACCTTCCGGCACTGCGTTTAAAAGTTATATCATCATCATCATCATCATCATTTCAGCCAAAAGTCGTCCACTGTTGGACAATGGCCTCTCCCAAGGATCTCCACAACGACCGGTTAAATGTTATTTATTAAAACATTGTAGTAAAACTGAAAACTAAGATTTAATGTTGTTCGGTACAACAGGCTGTTTACAATGACAGTTTGTTTGGCAGTACACGTGACGAAAACGTTTTACTTCATGCTTTTATCTACTTTTTATCTGTGAATTTACAAACATTTTTGGCTTGGTAATAAATACTATGTTCACTGAGTAAGAAAACATATTTTTTTAAACCTTGGGTTGGTAAGCGTGTATGGCATGAATTCGTATCTATTATAACTGTTCTATTTACTAATTATTATTTTGCAGAAGTGACTAACTATAATTTAATTATGGAATTTAAAGTAGTTGCAGAATACTATTCGTCCTGTTTTATGTAGACACCGTGTCCGGCGATTGAAATATACAATTTGAAAGAAAAATGTTGTACACAATAATCACGGTTATGTTGTTCAAGTTATTATTGTAATGTATGAATTACAAATACTGCTTTTTATCTACTTCCCAACTTTCATACATAAGTACAGTATAGTACAGTTATTACAGAAAAACGTACATGCCTGTAACACTGACCTTCTACTAAAAGAAGAGACTTCACCCGAGTGGTGCAGCCGTCTGAAAGTAATTTCAATCTTATTTTGCCGTGAGGTTCGATAGTGGTCACTAGTGCAAGTTGGGATGTAAAATGTCAAATATCATTTTTAACGCACAATAACTGTAAAACAAATTTTCGTTGGTGCATCACATTCATTTCAAAAACTTTGTCAACCTTGTTACCGTGATTTGTTTTATTGTAATATATTGTATCATTAGGAGCGTAAGGATAATTTTTGTATTGGAGATTCCGGTTGTAGGGAATTAAAAAAAGAACTGTACATAATGTTTCATAAAAAAGTTTCTTGTGTTTATAAAAATATTTTTTTATGAATTGATGTATGTACTTTTTTGATATTTGAATAAATGAGAAGTAATGATTTTCGATACTTTAAAGGATACATGTTATTTAGATTTCGTGCTTTAAGCGCATGATTTTATATTGAGTATTTTCATTTACCGAGTGTTGATTATATTATAGGAGTATTGTATGGAATTGTCATTAGTTTGTGTCGTGTAAATGGCGTTGAGAAGGGCTCATGTTATGTCCATAGAGGCAGGCGCCGAGGGGGCCTTTTCACAAGTTAGCGTTTACGTTGACCTTACGCCATACAGCCGCAACGACCATACAATTTTACTAGGTTAGTTGTAGTGAGCTTCGATAAAATATGATTGTTCTGGTAGATCAGTGTTGGTTTGTGGTCTTCATAATTCCGAGTACGCTGTATAATATGTTTATGTATGGTACTGTTATGTAAAGTGCCACGGTCGCAGATGTTATCAATGTTAGACGTAAAGCCATCTTATGGCACGGTATGGCTGAGCGACTCGTACCAGTCATTAGGTTAGAGAGAACTAAATACATAACATAATTATTTATATTGTAGCAGTTATAATCAATTAAGTATTAGCGTTAAGAGATTAACTTCTTATACCATTATCCGTATAAGTATTACGATCAATATTTCCATTGTTTTAAAATCTAGTTTGTTAGATGTTAAAGTTAAGAGTAACTTGTACAAACTACTTATGTACAGCAAATAGAAATAAGTGGACGATGCTATTTAGTGTGGGAGCGGGCGAGCCGATAGGTGTGATGTGGGTTTGTAAATACTGTACAAGTTATCTTGTAATATAACAAGTGTTTTCAATGTGCACATAGTCGCCTCATTCATTAATAAATTTTTTAGATCAATTAATCTTTCCCTTTATTTTTTTCTTTCCTACTTCGTGCCTCTATCTTTTTCATGACGTTATTATTTCTAACGTTAAGTTGATACTGTTTATGTCTAAAATGTTGTAAATTAGATAAAATAATTACAGTGTGGTTATGATTCATGCATAAGTAATTATAATTGTCTATTAAAATTTAAATATCTAAGTATTTATAGTTTTAATACTGTAGTAAAGCCTCCCTTTCCCACATATTCCGGAATCAAGTGCCCTTGCCAAACTTAAATTTACAAGAGTGAGTTGAAAATAAAATACAAACAATAGCGTTTGGAAACCACACGGAGTTAGCAATCTGAATAGAAGTATGAGAAATGTCGAACAAAACATTTTAAAATTTTCCCAACGTATCGCTAGCTGAAGACTTTCAACTTGCAAAGCTGTTCCAGTTGGAGTTAGATTAATTAATTACTTAGTAGTCCACGGCCTTAGTTCGCAGTAGAACGGCAACTCTGCATTTTAGTATCGTGCAAAGTTTCCAAAAGCCTCCTTTTTACTCGACTGCGTCAGAAGGAGAGTTATGTTTTTCGAGTGTATGTTTGTATGTATGTATATATGTATGTATGTATACAAGGTTACTGGAAACTCGACAACTTCCTTGCAGGTGATAGGCGGCCTAAAATGTGACAAATTTAACCCCGTATGGCCGAAAACTAGTGGTTTTCGAGATAATTAAATTTTTTGTGTTGTTTAAATTTTTTCCAAATTTTAGTACTTAACTTTAAATATAAAAAAAATCTCATTGATGCATGGATTAGTTTTAATTTTATTTTTGTAGCTGACATCCTAACGCAGCTGAGCTAAAACATATCAAAATACTAAACAATTTGAAATCACAACAAAAACTTTAAAAAAAATTAGTCAATTTTTTACATTTCTTTTCATAAAGTTTTGCCTAGCTCAAAAAAATACTATGCGACTAGTCGTACAAATTATTAACAAAACTTCCTCAACTAATAACGTATCCAAAAAGGTATAAAAGACAGCATAATAACTTTAACTACGAAGTGAATAAAAGAAAAACATAACAGAAAGAACACAAAAAGGTTACCTTCTAAGTAATAATAAGTTTTATCAATAAATGAAATCAAATCGTTTACATTTTTTTAAACATCTTTCTTTTTTTGGAGAGGGACTTCTGATTGCCACAGGGGGCATTTTCAGCTTCACCGGGCTTTTTCTTAAACATCTTGCTCAATGTGTCGCCCTTGATTCCGAATGCAAGTCCAGCCAGATCCTCTTCCTCATTTCGGTTTTTGTAATTCTTGATGAAAATGTTTGTTTCATCTGATCCGCTGCGTTGATGACTTGTTGTAGTTCCTCCACAGAATTTACTGGAGTCTCATAACCAATGCTATCATGTGACCCCAAATATAAAAGTCCAGGGGCGTTAGGTCAGGACTGCGCGCGGGCCAAGGAATTGACCCGCCTCTTCCGATCCATCTGGGTGTCTAGTGCGAGTTTTGTTTACTATCCGTATTGATTCGATTACGTTAACGAAAACGAAAATAAGTATGGTATTTTAGCAGCGCCTCCTGGCGACAAACGGGAAGAGTTAACATTTTGCCATACAAATTCTCGTTTTCGTTAACGTGATCGAATAGCGAATGAAACTCGCACTTGGCACCCTGTTTGAACGACGGCTGATGTTAGCGAAGAAATCGTCAACGACATGATTTTCCAGCATGATGGTTGTCCAGCGCACTACCGTCTCAGTGTTCGACAGTGGTTAGATAACACGTATCCAAACAGATGGATCTGAAGAGGCGGGTCAATTCCTTGGCCCGCGCGCAGTCCCTGACTAGAGATGGGTAAAAACCCGGGTTATTGGGTTGTAACCCGTTTCCATCCATTTCTTCCCGGGTTATCACCCACTTATGTGGGTGAAAATAAATTTATTTTTATATGTATTTTGTACAGCCAAAACATTCATGTTGTTCACACTGGTCGAAGCTTTTTCTTTAGACTTTTAGGCGGTTTTCTATCTGAAATCCACTTCAAATATGTTTAACTCTATGTCCGATTACTCCACAAAAATGGCATCTATCTGCTTTCTTCTTATTTTTACATTTAGTTGTTGAGTTCCCTCTCACTACTAGCGCTTCTTCCACTTTATCTAAAGTTTTATTAGCTAGCGCTTGAATGTATAAACCACAGGCACAAACAATCTTTTACATACATGTTGCACTAGATATATATATATAATATAATATAATATTTCCAACATAAAGTACCAGGCTACCATAACTATGCAGGAGATTGCTTATCAATATAAATAGTAGATTATTAACCAAGGGGATAAAGCAGTGTCTTCTGCCGCGGGTGACGATTTAAATCGCGAGCGTAACGAAGGACTCGAGGTTTACTCCCGAGCGTAGCAAGGGTGTTAAAAACTTAAATTACGAGCGAAGCGAGGGATTTAAGACGAGTCCTGAGTGTAGCGAGGGATTTAAGTTCACCCAAGACTAAGACACCTTTATCACCGAAGAAAATACTCTACTTTTCGTACCATTTGCGAAAAAATTAACACAATAATAATATGAGATAAGCCTTTATTAAAAATAATGACAATTAAAAGTAAAAGTTAACATTCGAAACATTGGTCCAATTATTGATAGAGTTACATTTTTGTTTGGTACATTTATTGTTGATGAGTTGATTTGAGTATTTCTCTGTTCTTGCGTCTGAGGAACTTGCGTTTCATTGTAGATAGTATACGTCGGAGATAGTGGTGGTGGTGCATCGTGAGTTACGGACGAAGATAAGATGCCGGAAGTTGATGGTTGGGGCTCTGATGGATTAAGTTTTATATTTTTGTTAATTTGACTGCTTAATATGGTTTTATTCGCCATTGAGCTTTCGATGTAACCCTAAGCTACTCTATCAGATCTCCAACCACCGTGTCTTTTTATTGACGTAATATCCGCCCCTGAATCCGCCAAGAAAGTCGCCGAAGTTCTTCTAAAGCAGTGACAGGTGTAGAGTTCAACATCTTTAAGTTTTAAATATTTAGCAATTTCCTTTGGCGTATTGCTAATTTTATTTTTGCCGATGGCTTGTCGAGTACGTTTCCCATTGCGATAGTTTATAAAAAATCTATTGTTTTTCATGTTGGTGGGACGTAATGCTTGGTATTTATGAATGGTTTTAGTATATTGTCCTTTTACAATGAATGGCCGATTTTTCTTTGTCTTAGTTTCCTTTACATTAATCAGCAGCAACTCATTGGAATGATTTTCAACGTCCTCCACCTTTATGTTTACAAGTTTACATCCGCGGCAAGTTTAGGCTAAAAAAAAAAAAGCTTTAAGGCCACCTATAACAAAGATAAAAAACAGGTAAATATATAGAATAATTACCATTACTAAGATACGAAATATTCATAGTTAATTCATGTAAAATTACTTTTGTGGCCAGAAAAATTTCGTCAAGAGCTTCATTAAGAAATTTTTCCACATTTTGAGTCGTAAAAAATTTAGACTTCTTTGCGCAATGCCCTTCTGATTTTCTTTTTAAAAAAGCCAGTAATTTCGTGAATCTATTTATTTCAATGCCATGTTTGATGCTTATTGTAGCTTTCAGTTTTGAGTATATGCACCAAAGTGTATTCGGATTCTTTGTCTTGGATAAATAATCAAAATAGACAAGAAGTTCTGATTCTGAAATTGATAGGCCTTTCGCACTTCTCCACGTTGAAAATTCTTCATAAGTTTTTAAATAATTTTCCTTGGATTTTGTTGGAAGCAAATTATTTATAATTGCGGCAGCATTTGCACTGATGGAATCCGACAATTCACTGTCACTGTCGCTTTGATTTAACATCGTAACGTATTTTTTAGAACATTAACTAATTTATAAAAATAAATTAAAATAAACTTAGCGTTTAATTCAATTCAATTTCTTGAAAAATGGCTTAAGTATTTGAAGAAAACAAAAACGCGGCAAATTCCTAGACTAATATTTTTTGTCGGAAAAGCAAAGGCATCAAGCATACGGCCTCGTCGGTTTTCGTAATTTTATTTAATAATCATAACTGCATAATAAATGCGTATTCCTTTTTCAAAAAGATGTATAATGCTTTATATACAAACTCAATGGTGTAAGTAAACACAGATGTAGTTCAGTATAAATTTCGGTAAGTATTCCAAATTTAAATCACATTCTCCCCCTAGAGGTGAATGAAATTCAGTACAATTTTCTTTCCCTGTTTTTAACAGATTAAAAATGACTATTGTTATGTTCGCTTTTTGTGGCATAGAATGTCACTTTTTTGAGCAAGTGGTACGAAAAGAATATTATTATAATCTTTGCTCTAAGTATATGTATTTACAAGACTATATTATTCTTTTATAAATTATTCTATTAATTATTTTTCTGCATAAGTATGGTAGCCTGGTACTTTTTGTTGGAAATATTAAATCTAGTGCTTTGACTATATACATGTCTAGACGGAGCGTCGCGGTACAAACGCTTCGCTCAAAGCGGTCAGTTTTTGTTTCGAAGTGTGCGTGACAGCCGCGTATGACACTAGCGCTGAACGGGTGTCAGTGTGCGCGAAAGGTTGCCAGTGAATACGTAATTCCCGATAAAGTAGGAAAAAAATATTTATGCACAATCACAGAACAACTAATGGCACAATACAATTTTAAAATGAAAATAGTTGTTTTAAAATGGCTTCGTTGATAGATTTTATTTGTGTTTACGGTGTTTGGAGTTGGTAATTGTTACCGACAACTACTAGGAAAGTATGTACCAACTCAACTCAGCAAATTATTCATCATAATTCTTATGAATATGTTATCATAACATCACATGCGCTACAGTTATTCTAAAACTTTAGTAAAACGAGTTGACTTTATGGCCTTGGACATCGCTTTTTCTAACTGCGACCTTAGCTCCATATTATCCATGACAGATGTTGATGAGGCTGTTTCTTTCCTCATCTCAAGTTTAAACAACATATTGAATAACTGCACTCAACGGGCTACTATTTCTAAGCGTAAACACACAATTAAACCTTGGATTACGAGAGGTCTTTTAAAATGCATGAGAAATCGCGATAAATTACATTTGAAGCTCAAAAAACAACCACAAAATGAAACTTTAAAAATTACTTACAAAAGGTATCGCAACTTTTGTAATTCCATAATAAAAAGAGTTAAAAGGGACTACGAAAGGTCTGAATTGAAAAATGCGCAAGGTAATAGTAAAAAGCTTTGGGAAGTAATAAAAAGAATAACTTATACAAGCAAACTAAAAAGTAACAACTCGGAATTAATAAACACAAACTCCCCTATGGAGACAATAAACGTAATTAATAGGTATTTCGTAGAAATCGGCAAAACTTTGGCTGAAAACTTAAAACATTACGGTCAGAATGCGACACTAACCTCTAACAGCTGTAACATTACACAATTTCAGAGGCTTACACCACTGAACTCGTTTGGCCTTTTCCCAACGGAAGAAGAGGAAATAAAATCTACGATAATTGGACTAAAAAATGACTGTGCTGTAGGATTTCATAATATTTCGAACAAACTGATTAAAAGGCACATAAAAATACTCACACCTATATTAACCCACATCTGTAATCTGGCCTTTTCTTTGGGAATCTTCCCAAAAGCGTTCAAAAAGGCACTTGTCCATCCCATTTATAAAAGCGGAGACAAAAATTTAGTAACAAACTATCGCCCTATCTCTATATTACCGGCCCTCTCCAAAATTCTAGAAAAAATTGCTAACAAGAGGCTTACAAGTTACCTAGAATCACAATATCTTATATCTGATGCCCAATTTGGATTCCGTAAAGGTAAATCGACCAACGGCGCTGTAAATGTTTTAATCGATTTTATAGCATCGAATCTCGATAGTAAGAAGAAGGTTATCGCAATCTTCCTCGATCTGGCCAAGGCATTCGATACAGTGTCTATTCCCCTGTTGGTGTCCAAGCTTCAATCTTTGGGAATTCGTGGTACACCACTTCAATTCTTCGAAAGCTATCTCACAGAACGTAAACAATGCGTAAAAATTAATGACCAACTTAGCAATGACCTCCCCATCTCATATGGCGTTCCTCAGGGTAGTATTTTGGGCCCAACACTATTTTTGACCTTCATCAACGATCTCTGTCGCATGAATTTAAGTCATGGAAAAATTATAACCTACGCGGATGATACGTCACTTGTCTTTCAGGGTGATACTTGGGATGATACATACCGTTATGCTCAGGAGGGCCTCAATCGAGTGATGTCTTGGCTTAATATTAATTCTCTTACCCTTAACATAGATAAGACCAAATACATCTGTTTTGCTCTGAAAAATAATAATAATAAACATCCCTGTAATTCACCTCACAGCATTAAAGCTCACTCCTGTATTGACCCCATCTCTGGCTGCCCATGTCCAACGCTCCAGTCCGTCGACACCATTAAATACCTAGGCATCACAATTGATAGAAATCTCAACTTTAAAGTTCATGTCAATCTTCTGACCACTAGAGTCCGAAAATTGATATATGTATTTAAGAACCTAAGACACGTCGCCAATAAAGACACTTTAAGAATGACTTATCTCGCCCTCTGCCAATCAATTTTAACCTATTGTATCACGGCCTGGGGGGGAGCCCCCAAATCTTATCTAATTCATTTGGAGCGCGCACAGAGAGCAGTCCTAAAGGTTTGTCATTTTCTCCCATTCTATCATCCTACGACAGAACTTTATCTGCTAAGTAAAGTGCTCACAGTCCGGCAACTCTTTATACTTCATACCGTTATATACATGCATTCAACGCTGATATATGACCCCGAACTAAACAAAAATAAACGCTGCAAATCTAAAGTTTGCCCGGTTCTAAAATTTAAAACGAAGTATTCTAAAAGACTTTCTCTGTATCAAGGCCCTCACCTTTATAATAAAATAAATGCAATTCTATCAATATACTCACTTCTAACCTCCACTTGTAAACGGAAAGTAACTACTTGGCTTTTATCATTAAATTACGAGGAAACTGAAGTCCTGATTAACCCCCTCTCATAACAAATTCCACAATCCACCCACTTACATCTATGGCTTCACTTCCCTCTTTTATTATGTACTAATCAATTTATAAAATCATTATTCCATATTTATACACACTTTACCTGACTAAGTACCTTTATACTATTCCACATGCTTACACTCCCTTGAACAAAAGATACACACAAATGAAAACTTGCACACACACACACACACACACAATAGCTTTATTATTGTTATCATTACTATTATATAAAGTTAATATAACACTCTTCTTCTATAGTCTAGTAATAAGGAACGAATTACCTGCGGGTTGGGAGCCTGGTGATCTGTAACACAGGCATACGCCTAGCTCAAACACCAGTCTCTCACAAATGAATCTAAAAATTATTGTACATTGTTTCTTTACTTTAAGAACGATCATTTGTGAAGAGAAAATAAACGTTTTATTTATTATTATTTATTTATAACATAACTTTTAAATCAGGTATTTGTAGGTATAACGCATCAAAGTAGCTGGCGTGTTTAGAATTGATGGATGATTGAAAGCGAGAGCGAGTACAATAAAATTATGCGTTAATGGAAGCCTGCGTGCTTGTGATATGTTTGTATAGTATATATAATAGGGATGAAAGAGGAACGACAGGCAGGATGATTTACATTTAATAATCAAAATCATTTTTTAAAATTAGTTTTTTTTAATTATTAGCAAAACAATTAATGGCCTTCTCTTTGTATTTGTTTTTTAAATAACTTTCGTTTTGACGTTACATCTTTTTCCATGTTCTCTAATTTCATAATATTTTATTAATATTTTTCCACCACCAGCCTTATTAGGTGCACTTGATGTAGAAGACGGCATTCATGATCAGCTGGTACCTGGGATTGGAAGTTGATCACCCTACAGCCAACAAAAAGATATTCGCGGTCTTTTGAAAAAAATTATGACTACTTCAGCGCTTCTGCAGACTGAATACACATCATGTGAGGCATAAATTAGACCTCCTTCATCCCGCAAGTCGACCAATTTGTGGAACCTTAATTATTTATTTGATTTCATGGATTCGATGCAGGCAATGCACTTTAATTCGTCTGCGTATACATCTGACTACGCAACCTGCTATGTAACCAATTATTTGTTCCTTGTATTCACACAATTCTATCTCATCCATAAGTCGACTCATATTTGATAATGGTTAGAAATATCTCTAAGTAGGTCACAAAAAATATAAATCATAAAGTACGCAACGTATTATTTGTTAATTTAAATAGTAAATTCGTCATAAAATAGTCAAAAAGCCCTTTTCCGCTTAAATGCACAAAAAATCAAAATTATTTCTACATGATTTCAACTGTCTTAAATTTTTGATAAGTTTTTGAACGAAGAATTGTCTCACTATGTAATCTATAAATGTTAATACGTCAAAATCGTATGTATTGTGATTATTCAAAAATATTTTTTGAAGACTAGAAAACTGTATGTTTCCTCACAAAATTAATATGTGCAATAGAATCTCTGATTTTTTTTACAATAACGTAGCCACCTCGTTTTATACACATTTGCGCATAAATACTCAAAATCCAAGCCCACATACATAATACCTACTTACATAAATACTTACGTAGGTAGGTACTTACATTAAATTCAAACAAAATTATTATTTTACTCATTTCGAATATGGATACCATACCACAATAACAGTTAATATTAATAGTACAATATTATAAAATATAACAGTAGGTATTATATTTTTATATTCTTTTATATTCTGCCACCAATAATGGGATTGGGAATTCTACATTCTGATACTAGCAAACATGGCGTTCCGCTTTGCTTACGTAATGAAATCAATTATTGTTAAAATTATAATTATCATTAAAATTTATCTATAAGTACAGATGGAACGTGACTTTCCTTTTCGAAAAGATCTTTTCTTTGTAGTTTCGACAAAATTTCATTGAGGAAACGGTAATTTTGTAAACAAATTCACTAAAAAGCGAGACTTTATCACTGCTTGACGGCACAAATGACACTGACCGCCGGAGGAACGCGTCAAGCCAATACTGGCCCGATAATTTTTGTACGTTTTCTGACGGCCAGGCTCTATCTAGACAGGTATTGTAATCAAAGATCTAATACACTAAAAATATTATAATTTAGTTCTTTTTTCATCTAAAAAACATTTCTATTTAGGTGTTCAAGCCGAAAGTGTATCTCTGGGGAATAAAAACTTTAATTTTGGTTAATTATGATTTATTTATTTTTCCTTTTCATCTAAAACACATTTCTATTTAAGTGTCCAAGCTGAAAGTGTATACAATTAAACGTGTATACAATTATTACAAGAATAAAAGCGCAGTTTTATTAAAAGTGCCTCTACGGGGAAAGTGTATCTCTGGGGAATAATTCGATGATTGATTGGTGTCGCTTGGTTTAATGCTCTAAGGCTGCGCTCGACTAGATACCGCGCTACATAGAAACAATAGCTCCGTGAATGCGGCAACTCAATTTTGTAGTGTGTGTAAGAACGGTGTCCTTCTTATTTCTTGTAGTATAATTTTTACAAAGTTTAACTAGGTGAGTAAGCAAACTGGCATTTTACTTCGGTTTATGACCAAAAGTTTACAAAACATTCGGTACCTACGCGCACCTCACACAGTTTGCAATGCGACTGACAGCAGGCGACTGACTTGGGTACGCCGTCTTCGGCGTAGTATTTTTGCCGCATTTGACAAGTACGCCGGCGGTATCTAGTCGAGCGCAGCGAGACCTATTATTTATCTAAGATTGACGGATTCAAATTAGATTACATGGAAGTATAAAATTATGATTGCTTTGAAAGGTTTGCGAGTTTTGGATATAGTTGAAGCAGAATATTACAGCCTGACCAATCTTCTCCAAGCGCAAAACCTGAGCAGCTTTTTCAGTATGAGACCGCACTACAGAGATACTTGATAGGTGATAGCACTGCCCTTTTAGTTATTACTGCAAATTTATCTGAAGCAAATTTAAAAAAGTGATGAGATATTCCTCTTCAAGAGAGGTATGGTTAGAGCTGCACAAAGATATTCCGGTTAGAGCTGCACAGAGATATTCCGGTTAGGGTTAACCTAACCGAAATATTATTATTAGTAACCCAATTGGAAATGGGTTAACATATATTTTGGGTTAACATAAATAGATGTTACAGAATTAAATGTGTTAACAGGAATAGCCTGTTACAGGATAATAGCGGTTAACCTTAACTGAATCGTTAATAGGTTTTTGCATGTTAGTTCGTGTTTCAATTCTCGTCACAGTCGCGGGTAGGTACCTATCCTATCAGCGCCTGCGGTGCACGGCTCAACCAATAGGCCGGGCGGGCGTCGCATTCGCCACGCATCTATATATTTCCCGTTACAAATACTTACATAGAACAAACAGAGACAAGTATACGTGTATAGAGCAGTGTCGCTCACATTGCCAGCTTGAGTTTTTCTTTAGATTGATGCGCATGCATTGCGTGTGTACGTGAGTGTCGCGTGGAAATTACTATTTATTAATATGACGCATAAAATCAAATGCCGTCCACAGACACCTGGGTTAACCTTTGCATTACAACAACAACCCTTATTGTATGGGTTACTGAAATAACATATTTAGTCTGTTAACCGAATCATTCTGTAACCGTTTCAAACGGTTACAGAATGATTCGGTAACCATTTATAAGGGTTACCGTTATGAATGGGTTTTCCGATCACTGGAGCTGCATCGCTTGTTTGATGGCGTAACAGAAGATAAAGTCTATGACCTTTGTATGAAGTTCTTCGGCTATACCATACAACCAGATACCAATATCGCTACTCATCTTAGCAAGTTGAAGAATATTTGGACGGAGTTAACACGAGAGCTTCAAAAGGAACACTCTCAGGAAGTTTTGCCAGAATTGTTCCTTATTTGTAAGATTTTGGAGACATTGCCAGAAGAATATTTTTTATTTAAGTCTAGCTGGTTGCTTATGACTAAAAAAGAAAGATCTGTTGAAAACCTTACTTGCCAGTTGTGTTCACACGAATGAGCGCTAGCTAATAAAACTTTAGATAAAGTGGAAGAAGCGCTAGTAGTGAGAGGGAACTCAACAACTAAATGTAAAAATAAGAAGAAAGCAGATAGATGCCATTTTTGTGGAGTAATCGGACATAGAGTTAAACATATTTGAAGTGGATTTCAGATAGAAAACCGCCTAAAAGTCTAAAGAAAAAGCTTCGACCAGTGTGAACAACATGAATGTTTTGGCTGTACAAAATACGAATGATACAGTTGATGGAGATAGTTGGTTTATGGATAACGGAGCTACGAGTCACGTGACAAACAGAGGAGATCTTTATCAATCTTTCGAGAATATTAATGCGCCACACACTGTGAAAGCAAATGGTGAAGTTATCAAGTCAGTGGGGAAAGGAAGCATTTTAATAGAGGCAATTGTAAAAGGAGAGTGAATCCCGACATTGTTAGGCGATGTGTGGTATGTACCAACCAACCATAAAGAAAAACCTATTTTCAGTCTTATCAGCCCAAGATGTCTATCTTGGGCTGATAAGACTATCAAACAGCCTCTTCATGTCAACCACTACAGAATGCAAACTTCAGAACGATGGAGATGTAATACTCATTGGACACAGACAGAAGCATGGAGGTCTTTATAAACTACGAGTAACTAATGTAAGTCCTGTAACGCCACATGAAATAAATTACATTTCTGAGGAGAATTTGATGCAACTATAACATGAGCGGTTGGCACACCAGAGCAAGGCTCACGTGAAGAAAGTTATAGATAGAGAACTTGGTATAAAATTAAAGCTAGCTAATGAAACATGTGAAGGTTGTGTTTATGGAAAACCACATCGATTAAATTCGGTACGCGAAAGAGAGCGAATTACTGCAGACGCGCAGGAAAAGAAAAGCTGGATATCTCGGCCATGTCTTGCGGCATGAGAGATACCAACTTCTCCAGCTGATAATGATTGGCAAAGTTGAAGGCAAACGATGAGCTGGAAGACGGAAAAAATCGTGGCTACGAAACATCCGAGAATGTCACAAGCATTGCCAGGGTGGACGACCTATTTCGCTTGGCGCAGGATAGAGATAAGTTCGCTGAGCTGACGGCCAACCTCCAGTAATGGAGAGGCACTGCAAGAAGAAGAAGAAGAAAGAGAGCGACTGATACGGCAGAACTTGTGCATGCTGATGTATGTGGGCCATTCAGAGACTCATTCGGAAGAAATAAGTATTTCTTACTCTTCAAAGACGATTTTAGCAAATTTCGGTTTGTTTATTTTCTGAAGAAGAAATCAGAAGTTCACAGGAAGCTTAAACTTATGCTTACTGAAATAAAAGCATCAGGCCATATAGTAAAAAGCTTTTAAGTGACAATGGTGGAGAATTCGACAACGAAAATGTGCGAATAATACTTCAAAATAATGTTATTAGGCAAAGATTTACAATGCCTCATACAAGACGAATAATACGAGCCCAAACTCGATAGGGTTATGTCATTTAATTATCGAGTTTTTATGGCCATCTTCCAGCTCCATTATCAGACCCTGGTTATCATCTAGCATTAAAGTACTCGTCAAGGCGGATCAAACGAGTCCAAACTTGATGGGGTTGTGTCGTGTAACTACCGTGTTCCTATGGCGACCTTCCGTTTCCATCATCAGATCAGCTCCATGTCATAATAATTTTGCATTGTCATCCGATTTACACATGCACGCAACATTTTAGCTCAATTGGTAACCGGGATGTGGGTCAAATTAGATTTGCAAGATTTGTACGCCACATACATACATACAAACTTACATACAAATAAACATGTGAAGTTAAATAAATCTTCATCTATACTAAAACTATGCCTATTAGATAGTTTAATACTGATCTAAGAGCTCATGGTAAGGCCCCAGGCTGTTGTATGACAAGTATGGTCTGTGATGACAAGTATGGTCTGTGATGACAAGGGATCTCGATTCTCGATAGCGCCAGCGTCTGGCGCGTTCATGTTCTGCGCTATCAAGATAAGCAACTTTCGCAATTTCTGTTAAGCTGGCTTGGTCCAATGATCTTATAAAGGTGGATACTTACTTGTTACTTACGTGTAACTAATAGATACTTAGATACATGTTAAGCATATAGTTACATACCATATGTTCTGGAAACATGGTTCGAACTTAGGAAGGCTAAAGCTCAACAATAGGAGGTTAATATAAGAGCAATGGACAATGTGTAAGGAAGATTATTGTCTTTTTCAAAATTATTTTGAAAATGTCGCTGTCGCTCGTCGATAATGGGCGATTTTGATTGCCTTTTTAACCGACTTCAAAAGAAAGGAGGAGGTTCTCAATTCGACTGTATTTTTTATGTTTGTTACCTCAGAACTTTCGATTGGGTGAACCGATTTTGATGATTCTTTCTATATTTGAAAGCTGGTGCATTCCGTGTGGTCTCATTTTAATTTGGTACAGTTCTGATGATGGAGTTCTTAAAGAATTGAGGGAACTCCTTAAATATTATAGGCATATTATAGCGATTTTGGTATGTTCAGCAATAAGTCAAGCATTTGCATTCAAAAAGTATAATTAGGTATTGATGAAGTGTAACTGATAAAAAGACCACAGATTGCCATCGGAACTCCTCAATGATAAGTATTTCACTGGTGGCGATAAGATATCTCGATTAAGACGTTAAGCGACTATGACGAAGCAAAAAAAAGCAGGCACCGGAACTCAGCTTTTGATTTCCTACTTTGAGATAGGCGTTTCTCGTTTTCTTCGCTTGTCTCATTTAAAGGTCGGTCGCTGTCTCATACGAGCAGCGCGTTTAGTAGGTCTATCCATATTCGCTTTTGATAAATAGACCGAAAAAATCACTTAAAAGCGAGAAATAAACAAAATTTAACAAAAAAAATACCGACTAAAGAATTAGACTGAGAAAATGACACTAAAAAGTAAAAAATAATTGCGTAGTTTAGTTTGTTCAATTTACTTGCAATTAAGAGCGTTTACGCCGCACACTAGCGCCGCCAATAAAAAAAAAACATATCTTACTAGATAATAATATGATATATATATGATATGATAATATGTATATGATCTTGAGCATAATTTGATTTTCTATCTCTAATTACTATTAGAGATAGAAAATCAAATTATGCTCAACAAACTATCTGAATGACGTAATTTAGCATTTTTACGTCACCTAATGAACACCTGACATGTTATGGTTTAGTTAAATATGGCGTTATAGTTAAAAGTGGCCGTAACGTCTTATTTACCTAAACCATAACATGTGAGGTGTTCATTAGGTGCTGTAAAAATGCTAAATTACTTCATTCAAATAGTTTGTTGAGCATAATTTTATTTTCTATCTCTAATTACTAGATATGTTTTTTTTTCATTAGTGGCGCTAGTGTGCGTGTGTGTGTGTGTAAACGCTCTTAACCTTTAAAACTCAAGCTTATATTCTTAAAAACTATGCGACTGCCATACACTTAACTTCACATTTAACAGAACGCATATTATGGCAAACAAGCAAATACCAAATATTTACTCCAAATTATTGTTAAAATTATTTATAGTAGGTACTTAATTATTATTTTTATTGTTGGAGTCGGTGCCAGCCAAGGTAACTTTAAAATAAACATTTAACGACATAAGTACTTACCTACTATTTATAACCATAATAGTAGGTACATTCAATGTTAAGCATGAAATTTTGACTGGCACCGGCTCCAAAAATAACAATAATTATACCCATATATTTTTCTAATAAAATGATTGTCTATATAAACAGTCTAGAAATATTTTTTTAATTTGTTTTGCAAGTAAATGTTTTATATTTGCTTGTTTGCCTTAGTATGTGTTCTGTTAGATGTGAAGTTATGTAGGTAGGTATATGGCAGTCGCATAGTTTTTAAGAATATAACATTGAGTATAATAAAGGTTAATTGCAAGTAATTTGAACAAACTAAACTGCGCAATTATTATTTACTTTTTAGTGCAATTTGTGTGAATGTCAAATTTTTTGGGTATTTTTAGTATTTTTTTTTTGAAAATGTTTCCGCCTGATCGAGATTTTATTATATTGTGTAAAGGTCTTTCATGCGATAATGTATGATATTTTAAGTGACAGCTAAGCCCTGAATCGTAACCATTCCAAGATAATACGAGCAATTTTATACAACTGGAGGTTTAAGTATGATTCGAATCCGAATGTCCAAAACAATGACAAATAGCGAAAAATATTCTTAGGCACGTCATTGAAAGAATTCATCATTAGAATTTAGAGAAAATACTCCTGCCCGATAATCAAATCTTATTTCAAAAAAAGTTTTGAAAAAAATCAAGCGTTTATTATTACGTTACGTCAGCTAATTGTGTTGCTTTTAAGTAATAAATTCTTGAGCAAGCCATTATGGTAAACAAAAGGAAAGTGTCAATTTTTATCTTTTTAGTCAGTAAAATCAGTTAATTAGGTACCTACCTACTCCTAATATTCCAGTAGTTATTCGTTAAGAGTGCTTCTGGGAGAGGAAAACCTTAGCAGGTCCCACTAAGATAGATTCGTGTCGTATCAGCTGTTATTGATCGTGTGGCAGATCTCTATTCATAAAACAATGTCTTGTTGGTAAGCAAGAATTTTGAAAAAAGGGACTATGCCCGTATACTAATTTCCTATTCCCTTTTTGCCATACAAATTCTCGTTTTCGTTAACGTAATGTCAAATAGAACTCGCACTAGCCACCTAGTTGTCAATACAGCCGAATACAAACAAATGAAGATCTAATTATGCTGCCACAAAAATACGGAACGATTTTCACTATCTTTTGCGCAATCACAATCATTTATCATTTTCGACGTGTAGTTTGACGGCGGTTACAGTGATAATAATCACATTAACTAGGTAAGCAAACATTGACCCATTAGAAGTAACACAAAGTACCTAACTACTAGATTAATTTATCTCAATTTTGAGTTTTAATATTGTTTTTTGGCCGTTGTTCAACAATGACCTCTCCAGCAGCAGTGGACTTACCAATCGAAAATTTTCGGCGTCAAATCAATTTTTTTATTTTTATTTAAATAAACTTTAAAATAGTGCTTATATATAGTAGTTTAAAATAGTATGAATCGTCCAAACATTTTTTTACCTACTAACTTACTTACGTAAAAAATCACGTCGTCACGTCAAAGTAAGTTATTTACTTTGTAAGAGTGCAGTCAAATCAGGCAGGGAATACTCAAACTGATTCACTTTTCCGGTGACATCCTGTAACCTATATTCCCTGGTTCCCTGGGCTGATTCCCCCATAAAGTTTTTGAGCCTCCGCAGCGGTGTGGAAGGCGCCAGAATGGCACTGAAACCGGCAACCGCAGCACTGCAGCAGGGCAGGGCATCTGTGATGTGCCTCAAAGGGCGTATGTCGGGATCCGAGAGACATAATACGGTCAGTCGCTGCATCTTGTAGGTCTAACTACTCGTAGCGAACCCCCGCTCCACTAGTAACTGGGCCTGGAAGACGAGAGAATGGGTTTGTGTATGCGAAAATGCTGTCGTGACATTTGTAAGTCTATGTTCCATTCACATACGAGAAGGCGGCGCGCGAGTTAAGGACGGTACACCCATCCAACTCAGCTTCATCAGCACTTCGAGCAACCAACGTCAGGCGTAATATCCAGGTCATACGTCAATGGCCAAAATGCAACATTAACATTAATTTTAGTATATAAATCGATTGTTTATAAGTAATATTGAATATTGTATTAGCTAAGTCTTGACTGTAACTCTGCTTGAATAAATATATTTTTTATTCGAACCAGTTGTACTAACTTAACTGGCGCAGCCGGTAGGATTCCAATAGTGGGATCCCTACGTTATTCGATAGAATTTCGATCGCGTCGTGGAATCTCGCGTCCGTTTCTACGGTTTAATTGGAATCACCAACAAACAAATTCGTTGAGGAAGCAACTGGATTATCGGGCGGAGTAAGTTAGAAGACCAGCAGTACCTGTTCCATAACATGGGAGTAGTCGCGGAACTGTGAGTAGATCTTTTTCACCTTCCTGTAACTTTCCTTTATGTGTCCTTGTAATAAATATATGTGCCGTGATTAGTAAGGATTATCCTATAGCGTAATAGATTTTAAGATATAAATTTCGCGAATATTTTTCACGTCAAGTTTTTTTTTTTATATTTTTATCAGTAAATAATTTAAAACGGATCAAATCAATAGAGTACCCCAGGAACTGGTTAAAATAATACCCGTCTTCGATGGGGACTCCAGACTGTTACCACTTTTTGTTACAAAATGTGATTATATTTTACGCTCATACCAAAGGGAGGGTCCCCAAAATGAGTATTTATTTCATGTAATAACTAGTAGATTATCGGGTGATGCTGCTAAATTAGTAGGTGAAAGAGATGCAATTACAAGCTGGGAGGAATTAAAACAATTATTGGGACACCACTTTGGTGACCCCCGTACCGAGGAATGTATCGCAATGGAATTAGAATCTTCCAAGATACAAAGAGGCGAAAGTTATTTAGATTTTTGTCACCGATTGCAACATACTAGAAGTGTTCTATTTTCTAAAAATAACGAAACCGTTACTGATAAAAGTTTGCGTCAAGCTAAACAACATATTTATGACCACTCTGCTTTAAATGTTTTCTTATACAACTTACCCACGTATTTAGTTCGACTTGTACGTATACGAAACGTTACAACTCTAGAAGATGCGTTGAAAATCGTGTTAGAAGAACAGAACTTTCAAACCGTCTATGACTTTAAAAATAATCAACGCAATAACAATTCAAACTTTAATAGGTATCAATCAAATAATTCACATAGATTTCACATGCAGAACCCTAATAATAACTCAAGACCATTAAATAATCAGAGTACACATGTACCGAGTAGTATGCCAAGTAGTTCATTTAATTCACCAAACAATTCATTTCAGATAAGAAACCAAAAACCATTTAATAACGCTAATAATTATCATAACAATAATCAGTGGCAAAATGCAAATAGGTTAACGCCACAGACATTTAATCAGCACTTAAACCAGCATCTGCAGACTCAGCGTAACGTGCCGCCATCACCAGTGGCGTCAGGTTCCAATACCGATGTCACAATGCGCACCGCGAGTTCTAGACGCGTTAATTACATTGATAATTGTGTACCACAGTCAATTGGGAACGACAGTAGGTCAAATAATAACATACAAAATTCTTTTGACAATTTAAATGAGGAAACTTTTTCAATGATGGCCTCTACCATAGGGAACGAATAAAAATAAATTGTAATAAGAGACTAAATCTCCCTCACATAGTTATTCCCGAGCTACAAGCAGTTTTTATGATCGATACAGGTAGTGTTAGGTCATTTATTAGCCCACAACTGGCAAGCAAATTTTTTTCGTCTTACCAGCAGTATGAACCGTTCGAAGTCATTAGTACTCACGCTTCGAGTCTACATAATATCACGTGTACCTTACCGTTACCTATGGTATTTAAAAGCTCAGAACCTCATAAGTTTTATGTCTATAACGTTGATGATAGATATGACGGGTTAATAGGAAGTAACTTACTGAAACAGTTAAATGCAAATATTAACATGGAAAAACAAATTCTATTTTTAAAAAATACAGAAATCCCAATCATTTACTCGCCGCCAATGAAGGAGATGTATAAATTGCCTCCCCGCAGCGAATTAAGAGTAAAAATACCAGTAAATTTAATAAATGGCACAGCAATTTTAGACTTTAAAGAATTTTCGGACGGGATTAGAATGCCTGCCGCTTTAGTTAAATGCGAAAAAGGTTATGCAACAACGGTGATTCAAAATTGCACCAATGAGCATAAGACCTTAGTGGTAACAAATCCATTTTTTGTAGAACCATACCAAGTAAGCAATACAATTAATTTAGCTTTTACAGAGAAAAGGAAAGATATAGATAGATTGTTATCGGAAAATTTAAGTAAGTTACGGTTAGACCATATGAACTTAGAAGAAAGAAAAACTATTGAGCGGCTTTGTCAGGAATACAAGGATATTTTTTATTGTGAAGAAATCCCGCTATCGTTTATGAACCAGGTTAAGCATAGAATAAGAACACAAAACGAAGATCCTATCAATATTAAAGCACATAGGCTGCCACCAGTGCAAACAGCGGAAATAAAACAGCAAGTCTCTAAAATGCTTAGGGACAATATTATCCAGGAGTCATTTTCTCCTTGGAGTGCACCAGTGCACCTCGTACAAAAAAAATTAGACGCCTCAGGCCAACAAAAGTGGCGAATAGTTATTGACTATCGCCGACTGAATGAAATAACAGTAGACGATAAGTACCCCCTTCCGAACATTAATGACTTATTTGACATGTTGGGGAACAGCTCATACTTCACCACCTTAGATTTAGCGAGTGGCTACCATCAGATCGAGGTCCAGGAGCAGGATAGAACTAAAACCGCGTTTAGTACACCATTTGGTCACTATGAGTTCAACAGAATGCCGTTTGGACTGAAAACAGCACCGGCAACCTTTCAGCGAGCAATGGACAACGTTCTGAGAGGTCTACAAGGCTTACATTGCTTGGTATACCTTGATGACGTCATAATTTTTTCCAAAAGCTTGTCTGAACACGTCCAGAAACTTAGAATTATTTTTGACAGATTTCGGGAAACAAACCTTAAAGTCCAACTAGATAAATCGCATTTTCTTAGAAAAGAGGTACTATATCTTGGGCATACCATTACTAGCGAGGGTCTGAAGCCAAATAATGACAAAATTGATGCTATATTAAAATACCCCATTCCAGAAACAACTACGCAAATTAAAAGTTTTCTAGGGCTGATAGGATATTACAGAAAATTCTTTAAAGATTTTGCTAAAATCACGAAACCATTTACAAATTGCCTCAAGAAAGGGCGTACAATAGTTTTAGATGAGGAATATAGAAACGCTTTAAGAGAGACTTGTAGACTTGTCGAGACGAGACTTGTAAGAAACTTCTGACAAATGCACCATTACTACAGTTCCCTGATTTTAGCAAACCATTTGTTTTAACTACCGACGCCTCAAATTTTGCAATAGGAGCAGTTCTTTCTCAAGGAACTATAGGGTCGGATAAGCCAGTAGCATACGCTAGCCGTACTCTGAGTGATACAGAAGTAAAGTACAGCACAATCGAAAAGGAATTGCTTGCCATCGTTTGGGCTACTAAACATTTTAGACCGTACCTATACGGTAATAAATTCATAATTTATACTGACCACAGGCCGTTAGCATGGTTATGTTCTCTAAAAGAACCAAACAGTAAACTTACCCGTTGGCGTCTTAGGCTAGAAGAATATAACTTTGAAATTCATCATAAGAAAGGGCCACAAAACACTAATGCAGATGCCTTATCACGTATTAAAATAAATACATTAGATGAAGATCTAGATTCAATTTTAGTAAATGTAGATGAAGAGGATGCACGTGTACAAGAGATAGTAGAAGAGTTAAATAATGAGATAGGAAAAAATAGTAGTCCAGAAATAGAAATAATAGAGTTATCAGATTCTGAAGTAGAAAAATCGCCTGAATTGATAGAAATCTCAGAGGACGATATAACGGCAAACTCAGTATCAAATAGGGAACACAAAGGTATCCCTATTCTCAATGAAGCAATAGACTCTAAACCGAAACAAATCCTAGTTCACACGTGGTTTAAAGATAAACTTTCAGTCAAAGATATATCAAACGATAAACAACGTATCCTAGAAGTACACTTGCCAACAAATAATGAAAGGCTTGTAAAGGATTTCTTAAAAGAATACATAGACCCTAAACATAATTATTTTATTTATTTTGAGCAGGAGGCTTTCAGAAAAACCTTTTCAAACGTCATTATTAAGTTATTTAAAAGAAATTCAGTTAAGTTAACTGAGTGTACCGAACGTACAGTAAACTTAACAGGAACAGAGTCTGATCAAAAAGAAATAATCCTGAAATATCACGAGGGCAAAACCTGTCATCGTGGTATCAGAGAAACCTTAACTAGAATCAAGAGACATTATTTTTGGCCTAACATGAAAGAAACGGTAACAGCAATCATAAATTCTTGTGAACAGTGTCGTAAAATGAAGTACGATAGGAAACCTATTAAGCCTCAAATCCAATTGACCCAAAGTCAATCCTCTCCGTTCCAGGAAACATTTATAGACTTACTTTTTATAGATGGAAAGTATTACCTGACGGTAGTAGACGCCTTCAGCAAGCTAGGTCAAGCTTTATACATTCCAAGCAGAAGCACTCCCGAAGTAGTCAGATCGTTAATAAAATATTTTAGTATGTACGGGATTCCAAAGAAAATTAGTTGTGATTCGGGTGCGGAATTCAATAACGACTTAATAAAAGAATTACTAGGACTATACAAAATAGAAATACACATAGGAACACCCAACAACCCTAACTCCATGGCAATAGTTGGGAGATTTCATTCCACAATTAACGAAATTTACCGCCTGGCTAAATATGACAGAACTGAGCAGGATGCCACTTCAGTTATGACTTACGCCATAATGGCATATAATAATACCATACACTCAGCTACGAATTTTACGCCGTTCGAAATGGTCTTAGGGCAAACAGACGCCGGGAATGTTTTCGATATAGATAGAGATAAAAACCTAGTACAAAAGTTATTATCAGATCATAGGAAGCGATTGAAAGTTTTATACGAATATGTTACAGACAAAATACAAGCAGACAAAGTAAAAGTTAGGGATAAAAAAGGGGGCGAATCACCACCTTCGATAAAAAAAGGTGACAAAATTTACATGAAAAATACCAGAACTAGGAAACCTAAACATTTACCACGATATGATAAAGCAGTAGTTATCGGGGAAACGAAACATAATATAGTACCTGTAAAAGTAAATAATCGAGAAACCAAGGTAGCAATAAAAAACGTAAAACGTCCTCCACAGATCCTGTACCATTCTACTGGTCCTAATAGCCCCAATGAGCAGCCTGGAACTTCAAAATCTCGGTCAGAATCCGGGAGTAGCTCCGATGAAGATTGGGTCTGCAGTGATGAAGAGTAGTTATTGGACTATTTTTAAAACCTTAGATCTAGAATCATTAGAGATACAAGTTAGGAATAATATGGCAGTTTTTTTTTTTAAGATAAAAGAGATAGTTACAGACAATAGGTTAGATAGGGAATTAGGAATGTTAGTTAGTCAGATAGAAAACTTTTCTGTAGTTATAAATAATAGAATAAAACAAATATTACCCTACAGTCAAAGATCAAAGCGGGCTATATTTTCACCGCTTGGATCTTTTATTAAGGCTATTTCAGGAAACTTAGACGAAGAAGATGCTCTGAAATATAACAGGCAGTTAAGCAATTTAGAAAATAGGGAACATATTACTGAACATAAAATATCATATATACAAAAAGCTTTTGATAAATTTATTAATGTATCAGAAAACATTAATTCGAACGTAAACAATTTAAATTCAAAGACGAAAGAAATAGAAACACTTCTTCGCGATGACGTAACGGTTAAAACATGATTCACGTTATGAATAGTATGCAACAAATTCTATTCAACTTTCGCAATATCTATGAAAATATTCAAGAAATTGAAACAGCTATTGCATTTAGTAAACTACAAGTATTACACCAGTCTATAGTTAATACAACCGAATTATATAGTATATTAAAAGTAGTTGAGAAACATGCAACTACTGTTTATCCCGTTAGCTTAGAAAATTTACTAAAGATAGAACGTAGTATAGTACTTAAATCATATATGGATAAGAGAAGATTAGTATTTGTATTAGAAATTCCCTTAATAACTAGAGAAACATATATTTATTACAAAATTATCCCCATCCCTATAACCAAATCCAAAGAAGTACTAACTTTGATTCCTAGATACCCCTACCTTTTGGTGAACAGATCGAAATACATGCCCGTAATGAATCCATGTGAAGAATTAGAAGACAACAAATTCCTATGCTCCGACGACAACATGCCACAATACAAAAACGAAACATGTATAGAACAAATTATGCTAATGAAGAACAACTACAACGAATGCCGTCAGTATACCATACAAATTGAAGAATTGAAGATTCAGAAGATATACGGTAACAAGTGGCTGCTCTTCTCTAAAAATACCCAAATAATTACGGAACATTGCAGAGATGAGACCCACAAGTACAGTATCAAGGGGACATACTTCTTCACACCCAGCGAAGATTGCGACATACAAGTAGCGGATGTCTATATAAGTAAACCAACAAACGCGACCGACGTCAGTCTACTGCAGGCTACAATAGTACAAGTACCAGAGCTACAACAGAACATCAGAAGAGAAGTCAAACAACTGGACCTGAGAAATGTGGACTTCACCGACATCAAGGACATTTTGAAAAGCGCCAAAGTTACTGAAGATGGTTTGGGAACATACAATGACATGTTTATTGTAACAGATAAAGCAAGTTTGTGGACTCTCCTGTTGTACATCCTGATTATCATAATAATTGCCATATTCCTGTCTTCAAGTTCAAGAACCGCTGCTGCAAACGAAATTCTCCGAAACCGCCTACAGCACCTTCGGATAATTTCTCTCTTGGGGAGGGAGGAGTTAAGGACGGTACACCCATCCAACTCAGCTTCATCAGCACTTCGAGCAACCAACGTCAGGCGTAATATCCAGGTCATACGTCAATGGCCAAAATGCAACATTAACATTAATTTTAGTATATAAATCGATTGTTTATAAGTAATATTGAATATTGTATTAGCTAAGTCTTGACTGTAACTCTGCTTGAATAAATATATTTTTTATTCGAACCAGTTGTACTAACTTAACTCGCGCGACGCTCGCGTCACATGAGTAAAATATATTTACTCATGTGCTCGCGATGCGATGCGCACAGAGATAAGAACATTCAGACGTAAAATTAAATTTATTTTTGTATGAAAGTAAAATGTGTCAAATTATCAAATATCGTAGAACAAATGTTGTTGTTTATGATGTTAGCTACTAAAAAGACTGCCCCAGTTTATTCGCGAGACAAATCCCGGAGATTGACAGATCCGAAAGAGGTTCTTTTGCGTTGGGCTGAACACATCAACGAAGTGCTGAATCCCGATAATCAAGCCGCAGATCTAGCCTATATCAACTCGCTTGAGAACTTGCCATCAGCATCGATTCTAGATGAACCAGCGTCTCTCGCGGAGTTCAATGCTGCATTACACTGTTTAAAAAACGGCTTACCGTTTTCCTTCAGACTTACGGAGACCGTCCGAGCCTGGTGACTTATCACCAGGCTCGGACGGTCTCCCATCTGAAGTTTTCAAATACGGAGGGCCGAGTATCAGGTCCAGACTGTTTGACCTTATTAAAATGATTTGGGACGTTGAGACTGCTCCGCAAGACTGGAGGGACGCTTCTATAAGCAAGTTGTATAAGGGCAAATGAGACCTCTCTGATTGCGGATCCTTTAGAGGCATTGCCTTGCTGTCCTCGGCTGGTAAAATACTGGCGCATATCATCAACGAAGTGAAGTGTCTTCGAGCAATTCTTCGGCTGAGCTGGCAGGATCGTGTTCCAAATTCGGAGGTTCTACGTCGAATAAAGATGTCCGGAATGGAGGGCCAACTTCGCTGGTGTGGGCACCTTGTTCGCATGGAATCTACCCGGTCGCCAAAACCACTTGTTTTGGCATTTGTTTTTTTTACTCTGAGCTTAGCTCAGGTAAACGCAAACCTGGAGGACAGTATCTGCGTTACAGGGACATCTTGAAACGACACCTGACTGCTATTGGCACGCCTGGTGAGTTGTGGGAGAAACTTGCCACTCAGAGATCGAACTAGCGGTCTGCTGTCAAACTGGGTCTACAAAACTTGGAACGTGCCTGTCTTGAAGATCTTGACGACAAAACCAGATTCGAAGAACTTGACCCAAGCCCTCTTACAACTATACATATGAATGGGTCTCTCTATTGTACTTCCTGTAACAGGACTTTCAAAACCAAATTTGGTTTTGCTAGTCACGCTCGCGCCCATGCAAGGGTCGACGGATACGTCTGGGAGGACATCATCATCATCATAAGAGTGACAAGGAGCAATCGTAATCGATATCATAACGTGAGAATTAGTCACTGGCTCCCCTGAAAGACAGAGCACTTCTGTGATTTTCTTACCTGATAAAGTACCTACCTAGCAATACTATACCTAGATACATTCGTTATGTTAAAAGGGTGTCCATGTGTTACCTAGCTATCAACGTTCAACAATGGCCCCTTATCGCTGATAATGAGTCTACGCTCGATTTCAATTTTATCGAACGTAAGAAATTATAACACTTTAGTTATCTCACCGCCTCGTGTAATGAGCAAGACAAAACTTTTTTATTTAACGGCATAGTAAGAAACGTGTTTTCAAATTAAATTATTTATTTCCTGTGTGTGTGTCTGTGTATCTATCGTGATATGAAGAATAAGTGTCGTTATTTTATTTCCTATGAAGTGTTGGTGTATGAAGTTTGTAAACAAGCAGGCCCATTCGATATTTTGATTGGTTACCAAAACAGTTTAATCTAAATGGAATCGAACGGAAGCTACAACGAGCGCAGATTTGGAACTACAAGAAAATATCGTAGAGTTATACTCGTAAGTACCTATATTCTATGATATTTGTTTGGTAAACCATTAGACTATGTGCAAATTTAAAAATACCGGTAATTGTAAGGTATTAGTGTAAGGCTGCCTTTCCACCAGAGATATGCTAAGCTGCGAGGCGACTGGTGTGTATAGAAATAGAAATAATCTTTATTTGGAACAATACATCACACATAAATAAATATGTATTTGAAGTGCATGAGATTATATCGACTAATGGGATCGTTTGATTTTCATAGCTTAGCTCTGGCGGATATGGGTTAAGCCAAGCTAAGTTTTTTACATACTTTTGGTGCGTGTTAAGGATGCAAGCTAAAATGTGTTCTGAAGGTGCGTCCAGACTATTATGACAAAACATTTTATATACCATAGTTCTTTATATAATCAAATACCATAGTTATGTAGTATGTTTTATTATTGTGGACGATAAGTCTCAATAAAACAAACTTATAATTGTTTTGTAACATCATTTTCAACACACTTGTTCGTAAAGTGAATAGAATAGAATAGAATAGAATAGAATAGAATAGAATAGAATATAATAGAATAGAATAGAATAGAATAGAATTTTTATTTGCTTTATACCATGTATAGTCGACCATGAAATTGCTTTATCACTTTTGACAAAAACTTCCATTACAATAAAATTTCGCTAAGGCTCATTGTCAATAATGACAACGTATCTGTCACTTGCTCTTTTAAACAAAAATAGAACTTGTTGTTTTATTATATATGCAAACAAAATTCGCTTCTAAGATGGTATAGCAATTCCATTGTCGACTATACATAGATTGTGGATAATAAACCAATTAAATGGAATCAATAGTATTATACCTTTTAAATGTAGGCATGCAAATATTATATTTTATAAAATTAGTCTTAACAATAACAAATCATTAGCACAATAAACTAGAAACATTAATAACATCATTTTAAAATTGTGGTCAATTTGAATTAATTCATTATTTATGTAATTCAAAAAAAAATATATATCAATAAATTCTATACAAATATTCACTTCTGCAATGTCAAGAACCTTAAAGTCTAAGTATTCTATAACTGAATAAAAATTTCTTTCATTAAGCCAACGTAATAAATTGTTTTTAAATTTATTATTAGCCATTGGAAGATCTCTTAGCCTTGGTAGCAATTTATTAAATAGTGTGATTGCCATAATACATCGTTCTTAGGGCCATAAACCGAACTATAACACACACGTGCATAATAATATTACACACTAGTGCATAATAGAATTATCCCTACAAAGTTAAGTTAGTACCCTACTTGCAAAATATATACGAGTAAACAGAGCATTTTCAATTTAACCGGGTAATACAGTTTTTTTTGTAACAACAAAGAGGTTTTATGCCGCTGAAAATCCATTTACATTTTTGGAATAAATAAATGTGTCCCAAGACGAAAAAACAATTTATTGTTATGAAATTATTCATAATTCTCCATAATTTGTCATAAAATATTTGTATTTTATCACTAAAATTATTTGAAGTAGGCTGTATAACTAATATGTAATCAATCACCTTTACATTTGGTCTCAGAACAATAATTTAGTTATCGTTCTGAGCATTTGGCGCGTGCAAAAAAAAAAACTTGCGCGCCATTTTCCATATTTTGACACTTTTCAGGGAGCCGTAAATTAAACTGGCTATATTTATACAGTCTGATTTGGATCTTTATCTTGAGGACTAACTAATAACGAAAAATAATTAAAAACAACTGTGTATATACGTCACGAGCAGGGTTTGGAATATCGGTATTTTCAGATACCGGTAATACAGACCGTGATATAGTACCGGTGCTTTAGTTGGTACCGGTATTAATATACCGGTACTTTACAGATACCGGTTCCAATTAACTTGATATAGTACTGATACTCGAGTTGGTACCGATATCGATTATACAGTATTGACCCTTAGAGCATTATTAACCATATGAAATCGGTATAATGTGGGTGCTCTAATACCGAGAACAAATAGGCGTTTACATAAGTGCGAGCGAAAGAGCATAGTAATCGAGACCGGGGTGGCGCCAGAGCTTGATACCGGTACCAAAAATACCGGTAAATACCGGTAAACACCGTTATTTTTCATTACGATACATTGGTACTGGTACTGTAGTTGGTACCGCTATTAATTTACCGGTACTATATCAAGGTCTGTATTAGCGGTATTCTTTAAGGTACCGATACCGAGGTATCGTAATAAAAAATACCGGTATTTACCGGTATTTTTGGTACCGGTATTAAGCCCTGGTCACGAGCATTGACATGTATCTAAGTATACACTTTTGGCTAATTTTGACTCTTATACCATTGTATTATGAGAATAGAGTAGAATAATAGTAGTTTATGCAACTGTCATATAATGAAGGGTATTAAAACACGAGTGTGAGTTTATGAAACGAGCGCAGCGAGTTTCATAATAGTAACGAGTGTTTTAATACCCGTGTTATATGCAGTTGCATACACTACTTTATCTTCACTAATGCAATTAGTCAAACAACAAGAGTAAAAGCTGACAATAGTTTATTTATAATAATTGTTCAAATTTTGGATGGTACAATTTTGAAAGTTAATGTTAATTATTGATCCAGCAGCTGTAGCGGTCGCGGGGCAAGCAGTAGAGTTCAAGATCGTATTTGAGACTTGAATTTTATTCATTAAAGACTCATCAATGTAGCTTTCAGCCACAGTAGAAGACTTCCACCCCCCGTGTCGTTTCAGTGCGGTCAAATCACCACCGCTATCTATGAGAAGGGTCGCCGAGGTGCGCCGGAAGCAATGCCCCGTGTACAACGCTGGGTTAGGCAGATTCAAAAAACTTGCGATAGTTTTTCCCAGAGCACCAAATTTATTAATACCAGTTCTTTGATCGACGCACTTCCCCGATCTATAGCTCAAGAAAAAGGCAGGGTTTCGACAGGGGGTGGGTCGAAGTTCCATGTATTTTTTACATACGGCATAGCAGTTGCCCGTCACAACGAAAGAACGATCTATTTTCGTTTTTGTTTTCGAAACTTTCACCATGATTGTACTGTCGTCTATGTTAGAGACTTCATCGAACTGGATGTTGTATAGCTCTTGCCTTCGGCATGCCCCCATTATGCCGAAGATTAGTGCAACCTGTAACAATAAACGATATAATAAGCTTGAGGTACATAGCCAAGGCAAAAACTACGATTTATGAAGTAGTAAAGTGTAGGTACCTACTACCTAATTTATACACAAAGCGCTTAAACGGAGTGTCTAGATAACTTGCGTGTGTAGTACGTAAGTACTAAGTAGATTAAATAACAGAACTAAAATACACTTACCTTTTCAAAAAGATACAAAATATCTGGTGAATCTTTCAGGAACATCTTTATTTGACCTGATGTAAACGTCAAGGACTTTTTTTCCTTGTGTCCTTCTGAACTGCGTTTCAGGAACGCTATGACTTTTGAATACTTCGTGATATCAATATTGTTGTAGATACTCAGTGTGGACTTGAGCATAGAATATTTAGCCTACATAGAAGATAGCTTGAATTTGTCGGAGAGGTCTTTGAGATACACAAGAATGACATTTTCAGAAAATGATGTAGTTTTCTTTTCGATCTTCCATGCCAAAAAGTTATTATATTCTTTTTCATATAATTTTCTAGATTTTTCTGGCAAAAGATTGTGTCACTTTTGTTGCCAATTCTAGAATATCCGGAGGCGTACAAATATCATCGTCGCTGTCCATTTTTAACTTTTAATTTGTATTTTAAAAACAAAACACATTGCGAAACATTAAATTCACGCGTACGTGTATTGTCACAGTGAACTTGCCGCCATTAAATTCTAACCAATGAGAGCGCAGCTGCGCGCGCAGGGCCAATCAGGAGCGAGCGCGCGCTGTTCTTTTTTTATTTAATTGGCACAAGATCTTACCAAAGAGTTTTGTGTATGTAAGTTTAGTAGTTTCGACGAAGTTTTCACGTATAACCCAACTGTTTTCAATAGCCAGCCTAATATCAAAATTTTATACAACTTGAATGAGGATTTTGACATAAGGCTCGCCAGGTTAATTGGTCGCGTTTTATTGATGTTATAATGAGATTTTACGATATCATGTGAAATTGTTTAAATTGAGTGTTTTGTTGTCTGCGCTATAACAGTAGTAATTATAAGTCAAGTATTGGAAACATAAGTAGAATGTTACAACATAAGTGTAGATAAAATACTTTATTATACACATAAAAAAACACATACTTTGTTAAAAAAGAAAAAAAAATGAGTTACATTGTTTACATTCATTTGTTTGGTCGTGACTACTTTACATGAGAGAACGCATGATGCGTGTAGTAACGAACCCAAAGACGATAACCAAATGGAGGGTTGTAGCCCTTTTCAAAATTCTTGCGCACGGCCTGGGGCCTTACCATCACCTTTAACAAAACTATCATGTTTCAAGAACGTTTTATTTCAAGCGTAAAGTAATAACTCAAATCCGTACCATGACCTCCGCATAACAAAATTGTTTAATTGCTAATAACGAATGAATAATAATAATAATAATAATAATACGGCGGTACCCTAGGCTAGGTTTTTTATAATATTTTTATGTTTTGTATGTGCTTTTGTATTTTACTTTTATTTTAATATTATAACAAACCTAGGCTAAGAAAAAAAGAAATAAAGAGATAATAATAATAATAATAATATAATCATAATAATAATAATAATTTATTAAATATCTTTTACAAAATAAAACAAAAGGTATAACGTCGAGGTTTTTCCAGCGGGGTTTTTAGAAAGATTGACGTCAGCATCGCTGACGTCACTATCTCTATCACCAGGTTCGCTCATTGCAAATAATAACACTCAATATTAAAGTACACTCGTTTTATTTATTACAAGCTTAAATCCTAGTCGATTACAAATCAAAATAATAGTAATTTCAAGTACTCACAAGATTTCAACTGCAAGCCAGCACTACACCGTCTTACCTCTCCCAAGGCTCGACAAATAATGCGCACAGAACACAAATGCAGCACCCGCCATGCCAATCGTTCTAACTCACTCCGAACACCAATGAAACATGGCGTCCGGCGCTAGTTTAGTCAATACATGATTGTTAATTCTAATAATTTTAACGCATCAACTTTACACATTAACAAAATAAATTAAATCCATCAATAATTTTTAAGAGTTAATTTTAGCTTTCAGTTTATTTTTTAATCGGGTTTAATTTTAAATTAGAGTCCAAACATCCGCCGACAGTCGCTGTTAAAATGGCGGCCGATGTTTCGACTCGGAAACAAGTTCAAATTAGTTTATCAATTATTGATTTACTGTAGGACATTACCCTAAACTTATTACCAATTATTTATAAATCAAGATAAGATTTTATGACTAATCATTTGAATACAAATTAGTAATTACAAGTAATTTCTTAATTAAGCGTTATAGTCTTGCGTCGACACGGCCATTCTGCGAGACGGTGCGTGCTCTGCACCAGTCGCGGTACTGGAAAATAAAGTTTTTCTTTTTGAGCTAGATATCCGTAGACAGGTACACTAGCTGATAACTTGGTTGCAGTAGCTTGTCAAGTAGGGATGTTGAGAAATTATAATTGTTTGAAATGAAAGCTTCATGATAACGATTCCAACCATCAAGTTATCAACTATATTTTGCACACACAAAATACATTAGAAAGCATGATATAGGTTGTTGATGGGTTAGCAGTTAGCACATTATCTCAAAGTTTGTCAAAATAGTTGAGAGATCATAATAATAATAATAATTGGTTAATAAAATTGAAGACGAAAGTAGAGGCCTATGCCTAGCAGTGGGTTGATGTGGCCTGATGATGATGAATAGGATGTAGATGCTGTACAGGAAAATGAGCAAAGTAAGTGCTTATGATACTTGCACAATATATTTAGTTGTTGTGTCAATGCAAATGCTCCACGCATACTTGCATGACTATAATATTTCTCGTAGACAGGGATGATGCTGTGGCGCTGAGCGGTCCTGTACGCCGTGATCCACAGGGGCTCTAGTGGATATGGGAAGGACGGTGCTGGGGTCTAGGCCTTAGTTTTATGACCGTGGTCCCCAGAGGCTCTGAAAAACTTGTGGTTATTTTTGTTGATTAAAGCTCACGGGATATTGATGCTGTGGCGCTGAGCGGTCCTGTACGCCGTGATCCACAGGGGCTCTAAAGGATATGGGAAGGACGGTGCTGGGGTCTAGGCCTTAGTTTTATGACCGTGGTCCCCAGAGGTTCTGAAAACAATTTGTACATAGGAAAGGAACAGAGGAACCAATGACATGTAGAGTCTATAAATAAATAAAATATTAATCATTGACTGATATGCTAATTCATTCAGTTATAGCCAACAAGTATTCTTGTTATTATTTCGTTTATCTGGCATTATCTGTCAATGAAAAACAGATGAATAAAAGGACACTAACCCGATTATTTAGGCATCCAATAGCTGGGCAGCTTGTGACGTGGACGGCAATGGTACAATTGGTGTATTGACAAGCTGGGCTCGCTGCTCCGCTGTTGCTGAGCGAGTCTGCCGTTGGGTGTCATCGTTGACGCTCGTCGACACGGTTTCTTGCTCACCGGGTTGAGGAGCTCGACGTAGTTGATCATGAGCGACCTTGCGTGGCCGCCCTCTGCCTGTCACACGTTTCACCATGTATCTATCATTGTCCAATATTCTGTAGATCTCGTAGGGCTCGCTGTATTTCAGATCCAGAGATGTTTGATTTCTGGGGTTGTTTTTGATAAGTACATAGTCACCTCTCTGGAATGGGCGCAGTTTGGCTTTGTTCCTATCAAAGCGCTGTTTGTCATACTGACCTGCAGCTGCCATTTTCTGTTGCACGTGCTGGTCTAGCATATCGAAATCAATTAATTCACTATCGATGCTTACCAGTCTTAGAAGTTACGGTGGTACACAATGTTGAAGGCGTGTCAGGAGAGTAAGTGGTGCAACCCCTGTTATTTTGTGTGGGGTGCAGTTGAATGCAAGTTGAAGGGCTTCTAAAGCCGTTTGCCAGTGTTCGGTGTCATAGTTTTTAATCATTGTTAGCGCGTTTTTCAATGTACTCATTACTCTTTCGACTTGCCCGTTCGCTCGGCTTACTCCTGGCGCAATAGCATGTAAATTGATACCGAAACAATCGCAGTATGCTTTGAACTCACCGAGAAATTCCCGACCGCCATCGACTACGATCTGTACTGGAGTTGCGAATAAGTGCACGACTCGTTTCAGTGCTGCGAGGCTGCTGCTTTGGCTCTTGTCATTGGAGTAACTAAGTAGTATGTACTTAGTGAATGCGTCGACGGTGACTATCATATACTCGTCTTGACCTTCGGCGTTTCTCGTACCAAGCTTACCGGTAATGTCCATATGGATAACTTGGAATGCTGCGGTTGGTTTCTGAATCGGGTGAAGCTGCGCTTGAATCGCACCCGAAGGCCTTTTTGAAGTTCTGCATATTACGCAATTGTCAACAAACCTCCTGACGACAGTGCTCATGTTAGCAAACCAGTAAGTTTCTTTCAGCTTTTGCAGAGTTTTCTCCCATCCTGGGTGTTGTAGCGATGTGTGGAAAGAGTTTATTAAACTCCACTGGAATGACTTTGGAGCTACTATTAGTTTGTACGTACCCAGTGTTGAATCCGTAAGCGTTTTCTTAAGCACGCCTTCTTCTAAGACATAGCCCTCAGCCGAGTTGTCGGTGGACATGCTGTCAATCAGTGGACGCAAGACATCATCCCGTCGTTGTTCAATTTGAAGCCACTCAGTGTCTCGGGTCATGATGTTGACAGACATTTCACCTGTAGGGTTTCTACTGAAAAAATCTGCGTGCTGTAATCGCTCACCTTTTTTAAACTCCACCTCGAAATCGTAATTCTGCAGAAAGGCCCACCATCGATGGATTCGCGGAAGTAAGTCCTTCTTATGTTTGGATGCCTTCAAAGCGTTACAATCTGTTATTACCTTAAATTTTCGGCCGTATAAGTAGTGCCGAAAATGTTTGATGGCCCTCACCACCGCCAAGGTCTCGAGCTCGTACGAGTGATAGCGGCTCTCGGCGTCTGTGGTGCGCTGACTCATGTATGCGACTGGATGCTGGCGGTCCCCGATGGTTTGGACCAGTACCGCTCCGTAACCGAGGCTGCTTGCATCCGTGTAGAGCTCGATTGGTGCGTTTTCCTGGAATAGTGCAAGGGTAGGCGCAGTAGACAAGTGTTGTATAATTTGGTTACGAGCCTCGTCGTGTCTGTCGTTCCATTCCCATTTGGCGTCTTTTTTTGTCAGCTCATAAAGCGGTACCATTACACGCGAGAAATTGGGAATAAAACGTCTAAAGTACCCGGCAAGGCCATTGAATTGTCTAACTTGTTTAGCCGTTTGTGGAATGGGTGCCTTCGTTAAAGCCTCTACCTTTCTTGGGCTAGGGCTGACTTGTCCGTCAGCCACGATATTGCCCAAGTACTCAATAGAGCGTTTAAAGAAGGCAGTTTTGTCTATATTAATTGAGAAACCGGCTTCCTGTAAAGCGATCAGTATTCGTTCAATATGGGCTAGACCCTCAGCGAATTCTCTACATTTCGACAGGACATCATCAACATATACTTGGCAAACTTGGTCAGGCGAATTGAGAAGAGCCGCCAGAGCCCTATTCATGCATCACTGGTACACAGAACAAGCGTTACTGAGCCCAAACGGCTTAGCCAGATACTCGTACATGCCGTCTGGGGTCACAAAAGCAGTTTTTTCAATGGAGCCCTCAGATATGGGTATCTGGTGGAATCCAGCAGCCATGTCAAATGTAGAGAAGTAGATACCCCCCGCTAACTGGTCTATTTGATCGGAAATTATCGGCAGTGGGTAGTGATCCCTCAGAATGTTTCTGTTTAGCTCTCGATAGTCCACACACATACGATCCTTGCCATTTTTCTTTTTGACTAGTATAATCGGACTAGAGAACGGTGATTTGCTTTCGCGAATGATATTGTGCTCAAGTAACTCGTTCACAATATCACGCACCTTTTCCCGTTCGATAGGGCTTAATCTGTACGGCCTACGTTCTACACACTTGTTTGGGTCTTTCAAACGTATTTCTAGTTCGCCAGTATTGACGCGTGTGTGAGGGTAACCGCGGATAAACAGATGCTCGAACTTGTTCAGCAATATTTTAAGTTCGCTAATCCGACCACCATCAGTTAAGTCACAATCTAAACTGTCAAACTTTTCACTGTGCGATTGCATGTGGTATACCACCGGTTGATGAACCAATGTTGCACCCCGAGAATTCACCACCACACTCAAATTCATGTTTTCAATAAGATTCATACCTATCAGAATATCAGAACACACTTCGTAGTCCGGGACCACATGGAACTGCAGTTCTACTCGCAAATTATTTATTACGCAAACAGTTACTAATGTTGATAGTGATACTACCGTAAATTGCCCTATACCTTTCAAATAATTTACGACACTAAATCTTTTCCCGGATAATTTTGATGCTAATGATTCGCGTATTAAAGAACATTCCGCCCCGCTATCGAAAACCGCGAACAATTTCAAATTGCCAATTAAAAGTGGCATAGAATTCAATTTCGGTGTACCGACACAATTTACGTTTGAAACCACCGCGCGTTCACGTTTGTAACATGTCTCGTATGTGTGGCCCACCTTTGAGCAAAAAGTACACGTTGGTCTGTTATCCTTTTGTGACATACTTTTATTATCCGGATGACGCGGTTGAAAGTTTTCGTTTTTATTACGGTAACGGCAATCTTGCGTATCATGACCGGGCTTTTTACAAAATTGGCAGAATAACGATGGCTTGTCTGAGAATCGCTGCCGCTTGGCAGAGCCCTGTTGTACGTTTGATGTACTCTGGAAAGCACGCTTAATGCGTCGTATGGATGAAGCTACAGAAATCAACTCGGGTACCGAAGTGGCTCTGGCATTCAACAGCTCGATTCTCAATCGCTCATCCGCAATGCAACCAATTACAGCCTCAACTGCGTCATCATTGGATAATTTATCTTTGGTAATACGTCGCCATAATACCCAAGCTTATGATAAAAACTGCGCAATGTCCTTTGAATTGTCATAGCTATGTTCTCGAAACCGAACAACATCGCGAGAATACCTATTCTCAGGTTCAAATGTTGTAATTAAAACGTCGCGCAATTCCTGCCACGTGGTGGTGGAAACAAGCCAATTATCGACCCACAACCTTGCGCGACCTTTAACTAAACTGCCCACTTTCATTCTCACATCGTAGTCGCTCAGGTTATAGGCTTCCATGGCAGTGGTCACATGCTGACACCACTCGCGTACTCCAAAATTCATATCCGGATCGTATGATGGCAAAAATATGTCATTAATTTTCACTTTAGAATCAGGTAGTGTAGCCATACGATCGGACACATGCTTTATCATTTGCAACATTTGCGAGAAAAACTCCACTGGAACCCCTTTAACAGAAGTGTTACTATTTTCATTGTTTAAATCAGATGGACGAGTAGAAGTGGGTGGTAATCCCACTTCTGATAACGTCGAGGTTTTTCCAGCGGGGTTTTTAGAAAGAGTGACGTCAGCATCGCTAACGTCACTATCTCTATCACCAGGTTCGCTCATTGCAAATAATAACACTTGTTGCGGAAACCCACAACACAAACTATGCTACTGTTTAAAATTAGGTTACACCTTAAAATCTACAAAATCCACTCACAGTTCCATGCCGCTCCCGCCGTCCAGAACGGGATCCATATGGTCTGATGGGGCCGGAATCCGAGTCCGGGTCTTCTCGGGTTCCCTAATCACACCCAACGACTATCCCAAGTGCACTTTTCCCCCGAGGAAATACCTGCTTTCTCCAGCAGCGGTGACGCCGACATCCAAACACGATGGCGAATTGTACTCCCGATGCGATTCGCTTACGACGTACACACACACAAAACACAGGTTGCACAATACACTTAATCAGAGTAATACGGCTCCAAATGCCCTTCATCATCTCAGCCAAAAGACGTCCACTGATGGACAAAGGCCTTCCCCAAATAATCATGGGGGGTATTTGCCGTAATCGCCACGCTTGCCAAATGCCCTTATTACTGCTTAAAATCTATTTAATTATCAACACACGATAACCTATAAACCAGCCATTGTTGCCTTCCCGAGACAAGTGTACCAACAAAAAAAGAACAATTAGTGAGGGGGCCATTATGCCACTAAATAAATTGATTATCGATAATCGATTATCAATTTATCCGTCCCCGTCCCAAATCGATCCGTCCATAATACAAATCAAAGTTTTATTTCCAACAAAAATAAATGCCTGTTTATTTGCAAAAACACTCAATACTAAAGTACACTCGTTTTATTTATTACAAGCTTAAATCCTAGTCGATTACAAATCAAAATAATAGTAATTTCAAGTACTCACAAGATTTCAACTGCAAGCCAGCACTACACCGTCTTACCTCTCCCAAGGCTCGACAAATAATGCGCACAGAACACAAATGCGGCACCCGCCATGCCAATCGTTCTAACTCACTCCGAACACCAATGAAACATGGCGTCCGGCGCTAGTTTAGTCAAAACATGATTGTTAATTCTAATAATTTTAACGCATCAACTTTACACATTAACAAAATAAATTAAATCCATCAATAATTTTTAAGAGTTAATTTTAGCTTTCAGTTTATTTTTTAATCGGGTTTAATTTTAAATTAGAGTCCAAACATCCGCCGACAGTCGCTGTTAAAATGGCGGCCGATGTTTCGACTCGGAAACAAGTTCAAATTAGTTTATCAATTATTGATTTACTGTGTCCTTATTACCCTAAACTTATTACCAATTATTTATAAATCAAGATAAGATTTTATGACTAATCATTTGAATACAAATTAGTAATTACAAGTAATTTCTTAATTAAGCGTTATGGTCTTGCGTCGACAGGTACATACAAATTCTTACTAACTAGGAAAAAATACAAATTGTCATGCCTGAACTAGGAAATCCTGTTTTTCAGGCGAGAATGGAGAATGGAGAATGGTTGTCAACTTGAATGGTTTTTTTGTTGTTGTTAGATTGGCACAACTGTTTTCCATTTTGGCGCGGAGTTTGAGTTGCATCTGTTATTTATATTAAATACAGTGCTGTTTTTAGTTATATCATATCTAATGTGTATTGCGAATTTCATAATGGACAAAAACATCGAACAAAGAGTTTGTCTTAAATTTTGCATCGCCAATGGAATTTCGTGTTCGGAGTCACTGAAAATGTTACAGAAGGCTTACGGTGAATCGACTTTATCAAAAACACGTGCTTATGAGTGGTACAAAGCGTTCAAAAGCAGTCGAGATGTGATAGAAGATTTGCCTCGCTCTGGTAGGCCATCAACGTCTGCAACTGAAGTTAACATTGCAAAAGTGAAGGAAATAGTGACTGAAAATCCTCATTCAACTTTGAGAGAGATAGCCGCCGAACTTTCTGTGTCTCACGATTCGATCCGTACCATTTTAAATAATCACTTGGGTATGAAACATGTTTCCGCTCGGCTAGTCCCAAAAGACCTGAATTTTCTCCAAAACCTCAATCGCATGAGAGTCGCTGAGGACATGCTAGAACGAGTCAATTCCGACCCAACATTCATGAAACGCATTGTTACTGGTGACGAGACGTGGGTTTACGAGTTTGACATGCAAACTAGTCAACAAGCTTTGGAGTGGCGCCTTCCAACTGAACCGAAACCGAAAAAACCACGCCAAAGTCGATCAAAAGTCAAAGTCATGTTGACTGTTTTCTTTGACTGTCGCGGTGTTGTGCACTTGGAATTCTTGCCGGAAGGTCAAACGGTAAATCTATATATATAAAAATCAATTGCTGTCCGTTAGTCGGGCTAAAACTCGAGAATGGCTGGACCGATTTGGCTAATTTTGATTTTGAAATATTTGTGGAGGTTTAGGGAAGGTTTAAGCGGTGAGAAACATAAATAATAAGTAACGGAAAATACTAAAAACGACAATTTAATTTTCCAATACAAAATTATTTGTTTATTTCGTTGTCATGGAAACTGTCAAAGCGGTACGTACAACAAAATGTTCCTAGCTGAGAAAGATTTGATGTCTTTTGTCACTTGGTTGGTTGTCAAATATTTATAGGTGTGTTTAAGGTGTGTATTGTGTATGTTTCATAGCTGTAGCATGAGGTCCGATCTCTTTGGTCTGTTTTGTTGGAATACTAAACGTTTCTGTTTCAGAAATAAAAATGTGTAAAAGTGTCAGTTGGTTGTCGTAAAAAGAAAATCATCATCATCATCATCATCAGCTCATAAAGTCCCCACTGCTGGGGCACGAGCCTTCCCTATGGATGGATAGGGAGAACGGGCCATAAACCACCACGCGGGCTCAGTGCGGATTGGTGGTTGTTAACAACTACTAATGCAGCCGAAAAAAGAAAATAAATAAATAAATTTGAAGACGATTATTAAAATCTATCATCAGTTTGTCAGTGTGCGAAAACTTTATTTACTGTATACCAGTGACCTGACTTAGGTCGCGATGTCAATCAAATGTGTGGCGAGCTAACTCACGTGCAAACCGCACCAACGACCAGCGAGAGACAGATAATGATAACATTCGTATGGCAGAATTGCGTTCCACAGTGAATAATAATGAAGTAGATAGGCTTAGGATGGAACGAGTTCGGGCACACCAAACACAACAACAGCGAGCACGAGTGCACGACACAATGAAATAGAGAGATTCCGCAGACGCAGTGTTCCTGTAAACCTGGAACGAGTAGCATTCCACTACGACCCGGAAATAGATTATTGTGCTGTAACAATTGGGGAAATGACAACCATTTGTCAATATTGTAAAGCGTTAAAATACAGCGGTGAATCTACTAGATTATGTTGTGTTGGTGGTAAAGTAAAATTGCCACAATTAATAATTTATCAAAAACAATAATTATGGTATACTTTATATATATATACCTTGAAAGTGGGCATGAAATTTTCCTGTACAATATGCGTTGCGCCAAATGACGTCATTTGAAAGCATTTGTTATATTTTTGGATGTTGGCCAAGAAATGTTTAGAGTAATTTCCCACCCCAGCCCATAATGTTTAAGTTTTGACCATATTTTTCACCAATACATGTAGGTGATACGAAGTTCAGTAAAGAATATTATTTGAGCGTTATGCGGCGTTTAAGAGAGCAAATTCGACGAAAAAGGTTAGATTTGTGGAAAGAAATTTCTTGGATTTTGCACCACGATAATGCGCCTTCGCACAAGGCCATCATTGTGAACGAATTTTTATCAACACTTAACAAATACCATCGAGCAACCACCATATTCACCAGATATGGCTCCAGCCGACTTCTTTCTTTTTCCTAAACTCAAATTACCACTTCGTGGCACCCGCTTTCAATTGGTAGAAGACATAAAGGAGAATTCGCGGCGAGAACTGAACTCAATTCCGGAAACAGCGTTTAAAAAAATTTTCATGATTGGATTATTCGTTGGCGTAAGTCTATCGTTTCTAAAGGAGCATAATTTGAAGGTGATAAAATAAATTTGGATGAATAACAAACATTTTGTGTATTATTGATTTTTTCCTGGTACTTTCTTGACAGAGTAGTATGTATGTATGTATGTATGTTTGTATGTCTATTTCTTTGGCACGCCCTACACATTATTCTTTGGCATGCCCTATTTCACGTTTCATTCAAATTTGCTCAAATGGAATTTTTGGATCGTAGAGCTTGTTTTTTTTCTTTTCAGTTTTATCACGATGTGTAGGTAAGTGTGTTGAGGCACCCTTTAGACACGTTATTTTGGTATTTAACATGTCAGGAATTACAAACGCTGCTAGAGTTATGTAAATTTTATCTTTTCGTTGCTTTAAGACGTATTTTCATAAAATTATACTGTTTCGTAAACTGTATGTAATCTTCAATATAATACAAAATTAGGGACTTCGCCATTATGTGGGCATACTGGCCGCTACTGACATAAATATATTTTTTATGTCATAATGATGCCTGTTGTCTTTCTTACCCTTTATATTTATTATTAATATCACTATAGAACACCTTAAACGCCATTTAACCGACAAACAATTGATTTTCTATTATGTCTGGGCCCGGCGGTGTTCATACTGTTAATATATACTTTAAGTAATTTAAAAAAAGGTTCATTATTTTATTTTAATTAAAAAATAAAATAAAGAACCTTTTTTTAAAAAAAACACAAATGTTGAAAAAATTTCCACGAGCAGGGTTTGAACCTGCACCCTTCTGACATACCGGGTCAGGTGCTCTTCCAATTGAGCTATCGTGGTGTTAATGACGGTAGTTGTTAACATTGAATGGGCGCCTTTGGCTTTCAAAGTAAAAAGTAAGTAGTGTTGAATAATTTCGGCGGGCTGGTTGGAACCACGATAGCTCAATTAGAAGAGCACCTGACCCGGTATGTCAGAAGGGTGCAGGTTCAAACCCTGCTCGTGGAAATTTTTTCAACATTTGTGTTTTTTGTAATTTGTTCGCAACAAAATTTGCGTTAAAAATTATATAAACATTTAACCTTTTTTTTACGATTACATCATCGTAATTTACTACCTATAGTGTCTGGCAAGATTGTGAAAATTTGTAGTCATAAGCACTACCAATAGCATACATACAGTCAAAGAATATTACTTATTATTATTTTAGTTTTTTTTTTATTTCTTTTGTTTTCTTTCTTAAGTTTACTTTTAGATCATGTTAATTCTTGAAATATCTTTTTGATATCTTTTTGAGTACCTATGTCAAAAACTGCTTCTGGTATTCTTGCGTGTACTGTGTTGTCTTCGCTACCCAGCACTGGTCAACGCATCTTTTATGCGTTGCATTTTTCTTGGATATAATCATTATTGAACCTTATGCCCAATGCGCAAAGATTGATATTATTTTGAGTGAGAATCTTACTTTGCCATCACCAAGTCTTGACTTGCATGCCGGGAGGTAATGAACACTTTTCTCAATATACCACCATTATTAAAATATCTACATAAAATGACATTCATCTGATACACAGTAATTTTTTAACATTTTTTTTGTATAGCTTGTCCCCCGACGTGGGTCAATGTCAGAGACTTTTTATATTTAATTCTAGATCTATTTCTTTGTGACAATTTTGATTACACTACATACATTCACAATTTTTATACATCTGAATAAATATTATTAACGGGATTATTACCATGTTTATTGTAGTGTTTGATTTTATCGGATACTCAAACACTACAATAAACATGGTAATAATCCCGATAATAATATTTATTCTAATGTAAGTGACCATGATAGGTAAAAAAGTTATATTTTATACATCTATTTTATTAAGGTTTTTTTTCATTAAAATATTCTTACCTATGAAATCGGTTACCGCATCCGGAAAGAATAGCTTCGTCACAGAGGCCGTCGTTCCCGCCTCGTATCTTCGGGCCCATTCGCCAATCGACTCATCGCGGATGAATCGCTTGGCCAGCAATAGGGCCGAATTAAGGGAGACTGTGCGGTACGCGCCACAGAGCTTCTGCATGAACCCTCGCTGCACTTTATTTATATATATTATATATTTTTATCTATGTACCGTTTGTAAAACCTAGGGGTTACCGGTGCTGTGCTCAGGGCCCTCTCCTCGAAGTCTTTCTCAATATGGAAGACTTCGAGGAGAGGGCCCTGGGCGCATATCAATGCGCGATGACAGGTGAAACAGGGGAACCCATGGCAACACCCTCTACTTGCAGGTAGTAAATGCCACTCCACAAAAGGTAGCCAGATGTTAGATAATGCTCTAATAGTACTCACACTTCATCAGGCATATCTTGTTCTGCTAGGAGTTAGACCAATATGCAGTTTCATGACGAGTACGCAGAAAATAATAAGAACTTGACGAGTAGACAGTAAAAATAACAGTTTGGCAACGCTTGACTAATATACGGTTTTGACGACGATGTCTTGGATAGATTGCAGCTCGCGTTATACGTATTATCGAACTTTTTGACTTCATCTCACCTTCTCCCTTCGTCCATATTAGTAAGCGTGCTGCTCTCCGGAGTCACTGCTGTACTGCCTCGAACATACCATCGCGCACCAAGAGGTTAGGTGCCTTCTTTCTTTGTCGCTTAAGGGATGGAATAGTCTACCAGCACACGTTTTCCCTCCTTCATTGCCCTTCTCATAATATGGGCCGCGAATATTAAGATCGGATGTTGATGACGGAGTTGTCGACAATGAATAGGGCTCCTTTGGCTTACAGAGTAAGAGGCACCTTGTGGGCCGGTATAAAGTGAGGGTGACTAATGCTGCGTTGTTTTCACGCTCAACCCGTTGTCTTTGCACCTGTATTCCATTTCCACTTAGCATCACGTGGAATGAACACATTTACCGCGCGATCCATAAATAGTGCTGTTTCAATGACTTTACACACAGATAATTATATGTATACTTAACTTATTTTCCTAGTACAAAAAAGAGGGTACCTACTTAAAACAAAACCATACAAATTCTTGAATTAAATAGCAAATATAAGTCGCACATGGCAGTCCGACCTAGCTACTATAAGTACCTACTCGTAGTCAATATTGTAGAGATGCAAACGAGCGGAACAAAATAAAAGAAGAGCTTAACCATGTAGTTGAGTTTTTGCGCAAATTTTTAGAGAAGCGAATCTTTTTTTTCCAACAGTTTCTTTTCACTTAACCACTCTACTGTTAAGTATAACAATAAATTGCTTTTAACAGCGCTCTTTGAAATACTATTGTTTGATTCAATCGAAAGGATTTCTACATTTTGCATTTATTGTAGGGACTATTTCCGTGTAGGAAATACAACTTTGCTCATATTAACACAGCACACTTAAACACATATACACCCAAGCTTGCACGCGCATACAGAAACACACACACGCATGCACATCTAGACTTTGGCCCTGTACGAGTTGATAGGTGTTAATAACAGCTATCGAGCATCCGGGGCTAAAGATAATTAAGTTAAGTTCTCATCCAGGGGCCAGACAGTTTTAGCTTTAAAGTGTTCAGAACACGTTACCTCTCAAAGCTACTCAAAGGGAAGGCTTCAAAGCAGTTTAAACGAATTAACTGACATTTGAATGCAAGTCGCGTTTGGTTTTTTTAGTGGCACCAGTGTTCGACCCTTTAAGCCCATCGTGTGATACCGGCTTTCGACGCCAAAAACTAATACTGAATTTCATTGAAATTTTACTAGATGACGGCTAACAAGCAGGCAGTCTATATTCAATTGTCGCTAAACTCACAAATCAATCGCTGACCCCTATTTTATCATGACCTTCTGAACCCTTTACAGGGTACGTGGCTACAGGGGGAGTGTTCATAAGCTTATTCAAAATATTTAAGTGTTTTTCTAAAACGACGAGATGTTTGCCATTTTGTTTTATTATCTAAAATTCGAGTTTTGTCGAATACTATTGTGAAATAATGGTGGATTATTAAAGTGTTCGTTAACATGTAAGGTTGCAAATGAAATAAAACAGTGCATTGCACTTTTCAAATTTTCTCAAGAAGTCCGCGTGAGAGCTTAGTTAGGTCTCACGTCTTTATTGATGGCTGATGATTTTTGAGGGAATATCGTTTATAATCATCAGAAGAAGAAGAAGCTTTTGACGAGCTTGGCCACCACGGCTTATCATGTGCTCGCAGTGCTGGGCTTATGCTGCGTCACTCCACTATAAACAGCATCATCCGCAGTGCTTTTGCCACCGTTGGTATACCGGCTGTCTTAGAGCCAGCTGGTATATCTCGCAGCGATGGCAAGAGACCTGACGGGATGACCATTGGGCCCTGGAAGCTCGGCAGGCCGTTGGTGTGGGATGCAACCTGTGCTGACACCGTGGCTCCCTCACATGTACGCGCCACCTCTCTTCATGTAGGGACTGCTGCGGTATGTGCTGAAAATCGCAAACGGCACAAATACGCAAACCTGGGTTCTAATTATTTATTTGTTCCGTTTGCGGTGGAGACATTGGGTCCATGGGGGCCGGAGGCCAAGCAGCTTGTTAAAGAGTTCAGTGCTCGCCTTATTGAAGCCTCCGGTGACAAGAAGGCTGGTAGCTACCTCTGCCAACGTATTAGCTTGGCAATCCAAAGAGGTAATGTTGCCAGCATTCTTGGAACCGTTCCCATGAGCCCACAGCTGGAGGACATTTTTTATTTATAGGTTTTTTTGTGTTTAGTTATCTTAATTTTTTTTCTTTAATATAGTTAGTTATGTTATAATAATATCGCACGTTTGTTTATTAGATGTTTTGTCATAAACATAAATAACATATAATAATCATCATCTATTATATAAAAAAAAAAACATTTTACAATATCTTTAACTTACGAGTTTAAGTTAAAGATGTCTAGCCAATGTCTATAAAAGATAAAAGAAAAAGAGATAATAAAAGTCTAAAGTAATCTGTGGCTAAAACTCTTGAGAACAATGAGGTCAGTGTGGAGTGCATCCTACTTGGTGAGAATTGCTAATGAAGCTCAAGGATACGCGTTGCACATCAATGCCTTCAATAAACTCGCTCCAGAAGGCCATTAATCCGGCAGAGAGCAAAGGTGGTAAATTAAACCTTTGTAAAAAAACAGCAATCACATTACAATTTAAGTAAGTAAGTGGTACAATATGACCATCAAGAAACTTAGTAGGTTAGGAGTACCTACTAAGCAAACAAACAAACATTGCAAAAGTTTATATTTTTATTGTTTACCTTACATATACAAGTAATTAAAGATAGAGCTACATCAACCCACCCGATGCGACGCGGTCAACCCGAGCCGTGGTTTTAGCCTTAGCCAAAGTCAAGTCATTTATTCAATACTAGTGGACCCGGCGGACTTCGTACCTGTTTTGACAGTTTCCATCAAGTGATTTTTTTTTTCTTACAAGTATTACATAAATAATAGTAGATTGTACACCAAGGGGATAAAGCACTGTATTTATGTCACGGGCGCGATATTTGAATCCTGAGCGTAACGAAGGACTCCAGATTTAACTCCCGAGCGTAGCGAGGGGGTTCTGAGTTGATTCCCGAGCGAAGCGAGGGAATTAAAAATGGAGTCCTGAGAGCAGTGAAGGATTTAAGGCGCGCCCAAGGCAAAATCAGTTTTATCCCTGAGGAGTATACTCTACTTTTCTCACCTTTTGCGAGACAATAAAAACCAAGGCTACTAGAAAAAGTATTTTTATTTATTAAAATACTATTTTCATTACTAATTATATATAATTGGCACAGTAAATAACAATAAAAAAGTAAATTAAAAATTAAAATTGATGTTTGATACATTAGTCCAGTTATGTAAAGATATGGTTATATTTTTTGGTACGCTTATGTTAGTTGAGGTGGAATTTATTTGAGTAGCAGCACCCAATACATCAGAACCTTGCGTGTGAGGGTCGTTTGGCACAGTAAAGGTTGGGGAAGGTGGTACTTGAGGCAGTGGGCTGACGGCTGTGGTGGCAAAGGTTTCCAAGGATCATCAATAATGGACGTAGTTTTCAGATGAATGTTGTCACCAATACGACAGCTTATCTTGTTTTGTTTTGTATGGAATTCTCTATGTAGCCCTCCGCTACTGCTATGCATCGGATTTCCAGCCACCATGGACGTTTTATCTGGGCCATATCTGCTCCTGAATCTGCCAACAGACTGCCGATGTTCTCCTCAAACAATGACCCGTATAGAGCTCGGGATTTTGTATAGAGCTCGGGATTTTGCAATTTGAGGTATTTTGCAATTTCTTTTGGCATGGCGCTGATTTTATTTTTGCCAATGACTTGCCTGGTGCATTTGCCATTACTGTAACCGATAAAAAATCTGTTGGTGTTTATATTAGAGGGACGCAGAGCTTGGTACTTTTCAACAATTCTTGCATAATCTTCACGAACTATGAACGAACGTTCTCTATTTGTTTAGGTATCTGGTAAGTTAATCAGCAATAAATCTGCATGTTTTTTGATATCATTGACTTTTATGTTTACGAGTTTATTTCCACGACATGCGCCATTCACTCCAAAAATCAAGGCTACCTGTAACAAAAAATAGGATTGTGAGTAAATAGATAGATACACTACTACATTTTTTGACCTTTATATTATAAAAAAAGCTTGCGACAAAACCTTAGAATGTGTATTTTTTAAATGTGTGCCATTTAAATACCCTTTTATTCATTAACTATTTTATAGAGCTATTATAGGTAGGTACTAGAAACGTAACTAAAAAGTAGGCAGTACTCATACTTACTTTCATGGCCAGAAAGCTGTGATCAGGAGCCTCATTCAGAAAAGTTTCCACATCTTGCGCTGTCAATACTTTTGACTTCTTTGCTCGATGACCATCTGATTTCCTCTTTAAAAATGCCAATAACTTGCTATATGTATTTATCTTAATGTCGTGTTTGATGCTTATTGTTAACCTGAGCATCGAATAGATACACCACAGGCTGCTGGACTTCTTTGTACACGATAAATACTCGAAATAAACAAGAAGCTTTGACTCCGACACAGACTTTGCGCCTTTTGCAGTTGTCCATTTGTGGAAATCGTCGTAAGCTTTCAAGTATTTTTCCTTCGACTTCTCTGGTAGTAGGTTATTAACAATACCTAAGGCGTCTAATTTAATGGACTCCGGAGTTAAATCACTTTCGTCACTCGACATTTTCTTAATGTTTTATTCTATCTTCTTTTGCAGTTTTGTCTGATACTGATTGCACCGTATTGAAATACTCGCGGCTTTTGTTTTAAGTATTGATTTTTTTTCGTTCGGCTTGCCGTGGCGTGGCCAGCTCGATTTTCGAATAAGTTCGATTTTCAAATAAATGAGGCGCGGCGCGCGCCGCCGTCCACTTCCTCGCCGTCGGCCACCAGCAGCTGCAGCAGCCGCGCGCCGCGCGATTTTGACGAAATTAGACTTTAAATGCATAACAATAAGAACTAAGAGAAGTGAGAATCACATTACTGCCCGGCGGGTTATAATGAAATTCAGTACAACATTACACCCCGGCAAAAGACAAGGGCTATAATGATTTACTTTGAGTAAGGTTTGCATGATATATAATGAGGCATTGTCGAGCAGGTGGTGTGAAAACAATATTTCCTTCTTGTATGATGATGATAATCAATCCAATCCCTAGAGTATCTTAGTAAAGATGTGGGGCTTTACTAAGTCCTCGGGCGTACATCTTGAGAGAATATGAAAAGTGACGTTGCACGGTTTGTTTCATTTGCCAACACTCATGCACACTCACGAACACTTAACGGTTAATAATCCACCATTATTTCACATTAACATTCGACTTAATACAAATTTTGGAAAATAAAACAAAACCGCAGACATGACGCTTCACTTTCCCGCCAAGAAGTCCCATCAAGTGATTAAATTCTCTTTTGTTTTTTTTTTGTTTTTTTTTAAATCCATGACAACAAATCAAACAAATCATTTTGTATTGGAAGATTAATATGTCGTTTTTAGCATATTTATACACGGGAATATCGGGATAAAAAATATCCAGTTTCAATCCATCCATCCGTTGCAGCGTGAAGAAGGAACAAATATACAGACATACACACAAACCTTCGCATTTATAATATTAGTGTGATAAGCTTTCACAGGCACTTATTGATGTCAAAACTATAAAATCCAAATTATAATAATTTCATTAATTTAGAGGCACCCTCAGATTGATACGCCCCCGATCTGACCCGGACCCCTCGGAGAATCTAGTATAGGGAACGGGGATACGCACTAGCGCGTGATGCCATTTCCTCTAGGAACCTTTGTCGGTACTTCGTTTCACACGGCTTAACACTACCCTTTAAGTTTCTCGCCGCCCCCGAAAAAGTCCGGTGACGCTGAAAATGCCGTTCGAAGCCAATTCCAAATAAAATCACAATTACTTAAGAGTATGCATGTATGCGGTGTACCGCATGCTTCAAAATAACAAAGAACTTACTTAGTTTTGCTTTTCGCGGCTGGACGAGGAAAGGAGAGGAAAGTCCCATAAAACCCACGGGAGCCTCTGGCCTCGGTGTAGGCGTAAAAGAAGAAAAAACGTGTGTTCTATGTAAGGTTAAACAACATTCGCTATAGCTGTTTATTGGACAGGTGACCAAAAAGTTTTCATCTCGAGCTCCTCCTTGCTTCGGAAGGCACGTAAGTCGTAAAGCCGTTGATCCTGGCTGCATTAGCAACCACTGCAGCCACAACTGCGTTAGCAACCACCAATAGTTTAATATAGTTTTATTTTTCCTCAAGAACAGCACTGAACTTCGAAGACGAACGACGAAAGACATGTGGGCGAGCGTGGTTTTTTCTGGCCCGTTCTTCCATTTCATGCATAGGAACAGCTCGTGCTTCAGTGGTGGGGACATAATATGAGCTGGTGATGATGATGAACATGAGCTAGGGATGGTGAGTTATCCTTCCGGTGATCAGACATTGCGAAAGTAACTTAACTTGCACGATTGCAACCCTGCGCGCAAGCGACTTGTTCGTCAGCTCGGCCGAAAAAAACTCGGCCAAACGGCCGAGTTGGCACCATTTAAAAAATACCTACTTTTTTCGTCGACAACCTGACCGATAGTGTTTGAGGTAATTATTTTCAGTTGACTATAAAAGTATTTGTTTAATTTACTAAACTATAACTCCCTTATTCATAAAAAAATATTTAAGACTTTTTTAGTTTAATATTGTTTTGTCAACGTCACGCAAACGTCATTTTGAATTGAAGAAAAAGAGACAAAACAATGATTAACTAAATAATGCTTAAATAGTTTTTTCACACCACCTGCTCGACAATGCCTCATTATATATCATGCAAACCTTACTCAAAGTAAATCATTATAGCCCTTGTCTTTTGCCGGGGTGTAATGTTGTACTGAATTTCATTATAACCCGCCGGGCAGTAATGTGATTCTCACTTCTCTTAGTTCTTATTGTTATGCATTTAAAGTCTAATTTCGTCAAAACAGCGCGGCGCGCGGCTGCTGCAGCTGCTGGTGGCCGACGGCGAGGAGGTGGACGGCAGCGCGCGCCGCGCCTCATTTATTTAAAAATCGAACTTATTCGAAAATCGAGCTGGCCACGCCACGGCAAGCCGAACGAAAAAAAATCAATACTTAAAACAAAAGCCGCGAGTATTTCAATACGGTGCAATCAGTATCAGACAAAACTGCAAAAGAAGATAGAATAAAACATTAAGAAAATGTCGAGTGACGAAAGTGATTTAACTCCGGAGTCCATTAAATTAGACGCCTTAGGTATTGTTAATAACTTACTACCAGAGAAGTCGAAGGAAAAATACTTGAAAGCTTACGACGATTTCCACAAATGGAAAACTGCAAAAGGCGCAAAGTCTGTGTCGGAGTCAGTGCTTCTTGTTTATTTCGAGTATTTATCGTGTACAAAGAAGTCCAGCAGTCTGTGGTGTATCTATTCGATGCTCAGGTTAACAATAAGCATCAAACACGACATTAAGATAAATACATATAGCAAGTTATTGGCATTTTTAAAGAGGAAATCAGATGGTCATCGAGCAAAGAAGTCAAAAGTATTGACAGCGCAAGATGTGGAAACTTTTCTGAATGAGGCTCCTGATCACAGCTTTCTGGCCATGAAAGTAAGTATGAGTACTGCCTACTTTTTAGTTACGTTTCTAGTACCTACCTATAATAGCTCTATAAAATAGTTAATGAATAAAAGGGTATTTAAATGGCACACATTTAATAAATACACATTCTAAGGTTTTGTCGCAAGCTTTTTTTATAATATAAAGGTCAAAAAATGTAGTAGTGTATCTATCTATTTACTCACAATCCTATTTTTTGTTACAGGTAGCCTTGATTTTTGGAGTGAATGGCGCATGTCGTGGAAATGAACTCGTAAACATAAAAGTCAATGATATCAAAAAACATGCAGATTTATTGCTGATTAACTTACCAGATACCAAAACAAATAGAGAACGTTCGTTCATAGTTCGTGAAGAAGAATTGTTGAAAAGTACCAAGCTCTGCGCCCCTCTAATATAAACACCAACAGATTTTTATCGGTTACAGTAATGGCAAATGCACCAGGCAAGTCATTGGCAAGAATAAAATCAGCGCCATGCCAAAAGAAATTGCAAAATACCTCAAATTGCAAAATCCCAAGCTCTATACGGGTCATTGTTTGAGGAGAACATCGGCAAGTCTGTTGGCAGATTCAAGAGCAGATATGGCCCAGATAAAACGTTATGGTGGCTGGAAATCCGATGCAGTAGCGGAGGGCTACATAGAGAATTCCATACAAAACAAAAACAAGATAAGCTGTCGTATTGGTGACAACATTCATCTGAAAACTACGTCCATTATTGATGATCCTTGGAAACCTTTGCCACCACAGCCATCAGCCCACTGCCTCAAGTACCACCTTCCCCAACCTTTACTGTGCCAAACGACCCTCACACGCAAGGTTCTGATGTATTGGGTGCTGCTACTCAAATAAATTCCACCTCAACTAACATAAGCGTACCAAAAAATATAACCATATCTTTACATAACTGGACTAATGTATCAAACATCAATTTTAATTTTTAATTTACTTTTTATTGTTATTTACTATGCCAATTATATATAATTAGTAATGAAAATAGTATTTTAATAAATAAAATACTTTTTCTAGTAGCCTTGGTTTTTATTGTCTCGCAAAAGGTGAGAAAAGTAGAGTATACTCCTCAGGGATAAAACTGATTTTGCCTTGGGCGCGCTTAAATCCTTCACTGCTCTCAGGACTCCATTTTAATTCCCTCGCTTCGCTCGGGAATCAACTCAAAACCCCCTCGCTACGCTCGGGAGTTAAATCTGGAGTCCTTCGTTACGCTCAGGATTCAAATATCGCGCCCGTGACATAATACAGTGCTTTATCCCCTTGGTGTACAATCTACTATTATAAATAAGGGGGTTAATAATGTTTCATTGCATCAGTGACCGAATGGCAAGCATAAGGCTTAATATGTATAAAAAAAACAAACAAAACGTTTTGATTTCTCGGTGGCCATGTGGCAAACCGCTCAAGTAGGACTTATATTTTCATAATTATATAAAGATAGAACTGTATCTAATAGTGATCAATATAATCAAGCATTTAGCTTATTACTATTTATAATTATATTTATTTGGCTTTTTAACAACATGTGCGCAAAAATTTGCGCAAAACACTTTTTATTAATTTGATTTATCAGCGTGTATTGTGACACATAAGATCTCTTCGGGATTTCTCTACTGCTTTCTGTCATTCGCAAAACACTTATAACCATGTTATAAATGTCATAAAACTCCAAAAAAATATCTATATGTTACGTTGTTATTACACTATTTTACATTTATTTAAGTATTTTACATTACATCATACCACTATTGTTATTATTTTAATTTATTTGCGACATTTTAATATAATTTTACATAAACGTAATAAGTGTTTTAATTTAATTTTTATCTTTATATAAATTTTCTGTGCGTGTGTATGATATTAAACTCCTTCTGAACGGCTGGACCGATTTGGATAAAATTTTCTGTGTGTGTTGAAGTGGATTCGAGAATGGTTTAGATTTACAATGGGACCCGGTAGGTGGCGCAGCAATAGGGGTCCATCATGGGATACGGGTGTTCTAAAGCTGACGAAGTCGCGAGCGGGCCACTCACGACACGCGACAAATACTCTCGTAAGCTGGCTTTTAATTAAATCATCAAGTTAACTATGATAATAAGTCCATTTCATTTAAGCACATTGTATTATTTTTTTATTTTGCCCTCAATGTAAAAAATAAAGAAGTCCACTGATCGCTGATCGTTCCTTCTTATTATTCTGTGCTTATTATTATTCTGTATTGAGAACTCAAAACACATCAAATGATGATGAGAGACAGATCCCCGTTTCCTAATACTAGATTCTCCGAGGGGTTCGGGTCAAATCGGGGGCGTATCAACCTGAGGGTGCCTCTAAATTAATGAAATTATTTATTTATGAAATTATTATTTTATAGTTTTGACATCAATAAGTGCCTGTGAAAGCTTATCACACTATAATAATAATCCTACTAATATTATAAATGCGAAAGTTTGTGTGTAAGTATGTTCGTATATTTGTTGCTTCTTCACGCTGCAACGGATGGATGGAATTGGATGAAATTTGACATACAGATAGTTTATAAACTGGATTAACACATAGGATAATTTTATCCCGATATTCCCACGTGTATAAATATGCTAAAAACGACATATTAATTTTCCAATACAAAATGATTTGTTGTCCATATCCAGGAATAACACATAGGATAGTTTTTATCCCGATATTCCCACGGGAATCACACTATAAATATACTAAAAACGACAATTTAATTTTCTAATACAAAATGTTATGTTTGTGTTCAACACATCTGGAAATACACCCTGTGCTAAGCAGTCATTAAAAACCAGCAAGCTAATCTCAAAAAACATCTCATTAGAATTAACCAAAATTAACCTCTTAATTAATTTGTTATCCATTTCGTAAACATCTTTGGACACTTTATTTTTAAGATTTTTAATAATATTTCTTAGTTACCAGTGAGTTAAATGCGTAAAATCAATACACTCAGTAGGTTTTTTGATCATCATATTCGTACTAAGTGAATAAATAAATAAATGAGTTGAGCTGTTGATACAATGAGCTATATAAAATAAACCAGTTTAAAGAACTCGTCATGATCTCAACATTGTATTTTGTTGTATTAAAACTTTGTAGTAAGCTTTTTATTCAATATTTAAATCCGTTTTCACTGACTGTACTTTGTACGAGTGGCCGAGTTGACGACGAAAAAAGTAGGTATTTTCAAATGGTGCCTGCCTATTCGGCCGTTCGGTCGAGTTTTTTTCGGCCGAGTTGACGAACAAGTCGTGCAAGTATATAAGCGTATCAAGAGCTCCTCAGAATCGACTTTACCATAGAACCAAATTTATTATTAATTTTGGTAAATAAAATGTATATATTTAGTAACCGAACTCATTACTTACTAACTGACAATAATTATACTTCCTAACTATTTGAATTTAATTGTTGGTCAACGTATTTTGTAAATTTGTGCATTAAAATAGATTAAAAAAACATACCCATATTTCGTCAGTAAAGTGTAATTTCAAATACTTGATCGAACTTAAAACAACAACAATTTTATTCGATGAAAAGGTCACAATGTCCAATTGTGACCTTTTGTAATTTAATAAACACTTATTTCTTATGTAAGTAATTAACGAACGAAAATGAAAATGTTAATAAATGTAATATAATAATAATAATGTAATAAATGAAAATGTTACATTAATTCGCATGTCATTATATATATATGACTAAATAGGTTATAAGCTACTTTACATAATATATTGATAACATCCACTTTGTAACCACCCTATTTAATAGCAAATAAAGTATTTGTATTTGTATTGCTAATTATTTAATTTCACTTTGTCATCCATTGAGGATTAATCAAATATTTAAATTATAGCCTAGCAGGCAGACATCAAATGCAGGACAATTAGGAGTTCACTGCTGCTATTATTTTATCAAAGAGTAACACATGAGTTTAGAATGTAAAAGCTGTACAAATATTTTTTTATTATTATCAATAAAAACAAATTTTCATTTCGTTTTGAAAAGAAAACTGTTAAATACTTTAATAGCTACAACAAAAGTTGTTCAAAAACTACATAAAACTACTCTGTAGTAAGCAAAATAAATATTTATATGTTATACCAGTACAGATAAGTAAAGATGCGACTGTAAGAGAAGCGTCGCTAGAAGGTTCACCCTTTGCAATAGGCCGCTGGAAGCGTCACCCGTCGCGTAGGCCTAAATTTTTTCATTAGGCAAGGATCACATATTAGCGCTCTTGATATTCTGTGGGCCACAAAAATGTGAAACGTCAGTTACTCTATGGTAGGGGGAGGGGTGCGTTGGGCGCATGCGCCGAGTCTAACTTGGGCGAGCTGGAGATTGCAGCACGGCAGAGGGCAGTCACGCTTGCGTGCGGTGCCATCGATCCCCTAGTTCGGTCGCCGCGAACCACTCGAACTCACTGAAGCCAATCGGTCGCTACGGCGACCTGACGCACCATGCAGCCTCCGCCGAGGAAGGTGAGTGCCTCGACCGCGCGCCACGCCGCCCGGCGTCTGCCCGCGCCCGCCGGCCCCAACCACCGCGGACCGACACACGTCTCAAACATCAACACTTCCATCCGCAGGAATGTGCTGTGCTCGCGTAAAGCTTGAATGAAATATCACAAACATAACTTTTACATGCACCCCTGCCGTACTAACGCGTCTTGTGTCCCGAATTATATAACTTTAAAAGGGGAATACAACGCGTAATGTGTATACGTTCGGGACGGGGCCGTGGTTTATTCGGGCATTGTCAAAAATCGAATTGAGTAACGCTTGTACTTCGATAGAAGCGTGTCAAACGCGATGTTACTTCTAATACAGTTATGATCAGAAAGCCTATTATGTTTGCGGTGCTACGGTGACGTTTTGGGACCATTGAAATCTTACTACTTTAATGCTAGCCAAAAGTTATGTTAATATTATAATTATATATAAAATGTTGGGAGTGTTGAGGTTCTATCTAAAAGTATTTGGGTTATGGCAATGTGATTCGTCGTGTGACAGGACACTCGTAACATAATTTAACTGTCTTTGTAACAACAAATCTATGCAGCAAAAGTTGTCTTTCATTAAAGTCATTTAATGACTAGAAATACAATGAAGGTAGCACAGCATATTTAGATTTTTATTCAGAAATAAATAACGCATTACTCGTGTACCTAAATATTGAGTTAAAAGAATAGGAAGTTTTAAAGAAACTTATCACTGATTTGAATAGAAGCACAGATAGAAGTATGTGTCAGCCTAAAATCCGATTGGATATTAATATCTATTGTTGCGCAGACCAGCATTGTTTTGTATTGCCACGTTCTGGTTTGACGGGTTCATAATCCAGCGAAATTACAGGGCTAACGCATACAAAATAAAATCTGAGGTCTAAGAGTCAAAAACCTTTGGTATAGCAAGTGTCCTTGGGCTACGGTGACCGATTTCCATCCTTTCATCTTTCCGTCCAGCCCGCCGTCCGTCGCGTCGTTGGCTGTATATTCGTTGGCCTTCATTATTATATATATATTATATATTATAATTATATTCTTCATTATCCTTAAAACACATGATATTAATTCCAAAAGTAATTAACTTACCCTATGACGGAACATGCAAATAAAATTGGGCATAATTATAATAATCCAAAAACAAACATTATTATCGTCGTCGTAACAATGTTAAATAAAAAAATATATATATCAATCACTATGAGTTAGCGAGCTAAACATTATTATCACACATCTTATATCGTTTCAAGTTTCAATAGTATCAAGTAGTAACAAAAAAATTATTCGGTCAGCAAAAATTATTTTAATATTTGGTACTATATTATATGGAAATGACTAAACTGAGAACGAACTTAAGAATTTATTTTTTTCTAATGTTTTACGGTGATATATTTTAAATTACTATATATTTATTTATTTACAAACGAACTAGAGTTAATAAATCTGAAAGGACAGTTGACGCAATGACGCGTCACCTCCTAGGGTTCCTTCATCCAGATACCAAACGTTAAATTTTGAATTTAGCTGTTCGATGACCGGGTAGATGGCGAGACTAAAAACGGCTGGGCCCAGAGGGTCGCCCTGTTGGCATCCGACGACAGATAATAGGAGGTGGTTCTTATATAACAGTTTTGATGACTCTCTGTAACACTGCAATAAGAATGGTAATATTGCAGGGGCCTTTAATTTTGTTTGTGCTAACATGGCGGCCCTGTCGACGGAGTTAAAGGCATTTTTAACATCAACCCAACCACCTCACCAACTTTATTAAATCCAAAATGATCTGAGTGAGTGTACTGCCGCCTCACAGGCCCCTTTGCTGCCAAAGCCTAACTGTTTAGGCTGAAAGTACGATTTCAGAAAATCAATTGATTTGCAACAAATTTTGGCTGTGAGGCGCCGGTATGTAGAGCCAACAGCAATAGGACGAATGCCACCATCTCTTTTCGATGATATTATAATTATTTAACAATTGAAAAAATCAGTGTTTCCAATTTACTTTGTTACCGTAACAAAATAATGTGTATACACTACATACCGACATCTGATGATGTCTAACTTTAACTTTTAAGCTGATGCTTAAAAGTTAAAAGTCCTACTGCTGGATTCAGCAGCCGTTCCTTTCCTTTTCACGACTATAGTGTGGGGATATCGAGTTTTAATCCGCCGTGCTGACTATCCGTGTTGATATGCGAAACAACCGGGACCTTACGGTTAAGCGTGCCCTCCGAAGCACTAAGGTGATCAAGATAATTTAATTTAACTATCTGCGGTGACCCGGAATATTCACGAAATAGCTGCAAACTACTGCGCTGACGTGCGCTCCTCTTGCATTCTATTAGAACAGCGTCTAAATGTGTATCAAACCTGAAACTTGTGGTTTGTTTCTCTGGTACGACTACTGCTCGTTTTGCAACAAATGCACCTATTAAATTAAATATATCGTCAATACTTTACTGGCGTGGTATTTGCTAATATATAAAAAAAATGTTTAAAATATTAAAGTTCTAAATCAGATAAAGTCTAGATAATGCAATCAGCCGTCGGAAATCTTTCAGCGGCCTGAGACCGTATCGCGGGAAATTAAAGTACGAATACGGGCCGCATAGCTACCGCTTGCCGCCTGGCTGGATTTCAGTCTGTCGCAAAAGCACTTATATCTTTCCCTCGGGATACAATTGTTTTAGTTTTGCAACACGTAAAACGGACTATCACAAATTTAACACATCGAAACTTATTTGTGAAACTAGCGAAAATTTAGAGAGATTTTTAAGATATCAAACACGCTAACAAACAACCTTTTTTAAATAGATAATACTTTAATTGCTACATCAGTAAAAATAATTTTAATAAATTACTTGGAACTTTTAAATAAACATATCAATTCTAATAATAATATAGGCCAATGATGATGATGATGATGATATCAATTCTGTCCCACTAGCTGTATTCGCATCTGGACTCCGCTTTTGCGGTCACGCCAGGTCATGGACTAATACGAGTATTAAATTATTAGTCCATGTTCAGGTTTTTTTTTTGGAGAGGGACTGCTGATTGCCTTAGACGGCATTTTCAGCTTCACCGGGCTTGTTTGGGGTGGCGAGGTACGTAAAGGGTACCTCAAGCCGTGTTGAAACGAATCACCTTCGGAGGATTTCTAGAGGGTACGGCATCGCACACTTAAAAATGCGCGTCCCCGTGCCCTCCGAAGGGCTCGGATCGGATCGGGGGGCCATGTTCAGGTGTGAGGTAGAGCGGAAATATTTACCCACTAAAGTTCTCTCTAACGATTTTTACCGTATTTTTTTCCCCACCACTTCTACAACCAGCCCCCCGACCGCCTAACCGATCGCTTTAACTACGCGTATAGTTTATGACGTCATCTTGCCACCTCGCACCGCCTATGAAAGTAATATCGAAGCTAAAGGCTATAGCTTTCGATGTTGCTTTCATAGGCGGCACGAAACGACAAGATGATGTCATAAACCACACACGAAGTCAAAGCGATCGGTTAGGCGGTCGCGCCCCAGGCGTACGGCCCACGATGGTAAAGCGTTACCGTAGCCTATGGAAGTTTGCAACACCGTAGGTATTAACACTTATCTATCACCCACGCGTTTTAAACTGACCCAAATTATAAATATAATAATAATAATTCATGCGGGTCACACGAGAAATGTCCGGGGCCCGATCGGCTGGTTTATTTGAAAGCTATTAAACTAATTAACATCATTAACAAGAGGATATCGTTCGTCGTCAATATTCAAAAGTGTAAGTCTTTTTGGAGCCAAAAGTTGGGCGTTTATTGATACTCAATATAATTAATTAAAACGACATAACTTAACTCAGGAAACTTATTGATGACCTATCTGGGAAGTATAGATATATTTTAGCGGATTTAGCTAGAAATAAGACATAAATGCATTTGAGTCTACTTAATTGCATCAGGCTACGGACCGAGCTAAGCTGTGATCAGATTATTCTCCGATAATTTAACCGAGCTAATAGCCGCTGACCCTTTGATCTATTAGCACAGCAAATAGGTTTACAATTATAGGACTAGACCGGGGCGCCGCGCCGCCCGCCGCCGGCGACAAGCTTGATGCGATGCGAATAGGTATAACATTTTTAACATGTTCTAATCCAGATGCTGTTTTAGACATGCTGTTAAAGGTACTTACGATTACAGTTTGTGACATGCAAGTCCTGAAATTGACACAATGTTTGAAAAATTAGACCTCTTAGATTCTAGATTCCTAGATTCTCCCTTACCCTTTTCTTACTCTATAATGTACTCAAAAATCAATACGCGTATTAAATTAAAATGTATATTTATAACATATTATTATTAAATATGTCGTTTAATTTAGTTGTTGATACCCAATCAAAACGTCAGTAATTACTTTATTAATCAATTACCACGACTGAATACATTAACTCGTTCCATTGAACACTATCAATATCGGTAATCCAATTGCGTGAGAATCGTGAAATGCCGATAAAACAAATATGGAAGTTCAAAATTCACTGTGAATTTAAACATAACTTTTCCAACTATGCAGTGAAAACCTGCAATACAAGTAAATATCCTTTGGATTAAATACTTCGCAAGACGCCACACATAGAATGTAATTTTAAAATTAATTGTTCACCTTAATTGTTATTTATTTTTCTCGTTTAAAGTAATAGATCTCTCGTCGGGTGGTTTAATTAAATTCAGACAAATAAAATGCTAATAAAGTCTGATCAACACTGTTTGGCGATTATAATCACAAATTATTTTTCCTTTTGCCCGTATTAGAATTGTTGATACCGTATGACTTCTTTATAATAAAAACACAATATAACATGAATTATGTATATTATTATCGAGAGACCATTTACAATATCCTAGCTCGCTGTCTACAATAATAATCAACCTCTGATCCCTTACACTACGTACGACTACCTAAATACGTCACTAAGGAAACTTCAATAAAAATGAAATAAAACAAAAATATATACAAATAAACATAATTAAAAAGAATTGTTAAATCTTCAAATATAAGTTTACCTATTCAGGACGTCTTTAAGCATTAAGCTTGGAGAAGAATGGAAGAAATTGCTCGCAAATTACATTAGAAAGCTCCGTCTCTACACCACCTTTTTACTTGCCGACAAAGCTTGCCGAGGTGTTCAGCCAGATGCCGCCACCGCTGTGCGTTAAATGCACTGACAGCCACGAGTAGGGCTGCCAGGGGAAATGAAACTGAACAGCTTTAAGAAAATAATGAAGAACTAAGTTAAGATACAAAAAAAAAGTAAAGAAAAACTATGTGTGGGTGGGTGACCACATTAAATTGTCTCGAGCTCCTCCGTGCTTTGGATGACACATTGGCCGAAGCTGCCGGTTGCTGACGTAAGATACATTCTTTAGAACCTTCCAAGAAGTATATGCTTGGTGGATTATAATATGATGACGATAAAAAGGACATGACGACTTATTCGCCCTTGGTCTACCGATCGCCTGGCGCGCAGCCACACAGAACCGAACAGCAAGCAATATTCAGGGGACTTGGTGAGTGCTGATAGAATTGTTGTGTAGTGGTTGAATTAATGAATATTCAGCACCTTTGTATACAATAATTGCCACGACTAAGAAGCGTCGACCTGATAATCCCTAAGAATAGGCCGGGTACATATTTGATTAACAAAAATTAAAATACCTACGAGTAAAATGTCAATGTTCAAAATATCGAAAATTTAAATAACGAAAGTTTATAAAGTCGCATGGTTAAATAACCTACGTCCAATAAGTCTAAAATCTAATTATCTACAGAAGTGACATCGAAAGACCCAAATATCGAAGTACAGAGTATCGAACGTACTTAATATCGATATTTATTTATTGTGAAGGTATGTACAAGTCATTTAATGGGACTCCCTTAGATAAAAGTAGAACGCCTTGAAATATAATTTTACATGGGGAAAACCTTTGCAAAGGTTAGCATAACTATCTTTTGGTCTAATTTGGTTGTTTTGGCATAATTTGTATATTATATAACTGTCAATGTCCATGTGAAAATGTTAGGTTAGATTAGGTTAGAGCTGTGAACAAAACAACGCTAGAATTGACTAAATTATATTTTAAAAAATGTTCGATATTTTAACTAGTAGGTATATTAAAATTTTGATATTTTGAACATAGGTATAATGACTACCGATATTTTAATCACTCGGCATTTCAATCTTAAACCTTTTAAGCTTAGGTATAACAATTTTCGATATTTTGGTGCAATCGATATTTAAATTTTCGATGTTTTAAAAATTGATATTTTACCCGTAGGTATTTTAATTTTCGTTATTCAAATATGAACCCAATCACTTTAGACAGGCTACATACTCGTAGTTAGCATCCGGAAACCTGCCAACACAGCTTCGAAAACCCGTTTAAGCGTTTACTTATTTATAAAAGAAATCGGCAACACATTTATAAAAGCTAGCGAATAGATCGATATACCGTTTATAGCATCTCAGGATATTGGTACATAGACTTCATTTTGTTTTCCTCCCTTCTTTTCCGTTGCACAGAAAATTCTATATATGACATGTCATGAGCGTAGGAACTGGGCGGGTGCAGGCATGCTCTTTTATTGTCTTTTATTTTACGACACAGCATATCAGTCGTTGCAGCAAACGTGCAAGATGCAATATAACAAGCAACAATTGCAAAAGTTACGAGCACAACCCTTTTATATGTATAAGATAGTTGGTTTGTAATTTCACGTTGGACCACATCTCACAGTCTGAGCGTTCAAATTAAAACCGAGATGCATGACGGGACACTATAATGAGATGTGAAAACTAGACGGGCCTGACATGGAAATAAAATAAGGAAACAAACACAGGAAACTAATACATTTTTTGGATATCAACAACAAATAATAATAATTCCTATACATTAAAAGCATAATTTTTCTATACTATCATGGGTAACATTAGTGTAATAATTAATGTACAGTCCATGCAACTATGCAGAAATGTATCGTATACTTGAAAACAACAAGTCACATTTCTAATAAATAAATGACATTACCATACAGTTCTTCAAAATATTAATACTCTTTTCATTTGACTTTAAACAATGTTTAATAAACACTCAATTGATGAACCAAAGTGTAACGACATACCTAGTTCAATAATCAAAGAGTTAAATATTCCAATACTACAAATTCTACAAAACAATTTCATTTTTACAGAGGTGCTCAACATTTTCTCTATTGACTGACCAGCCAACTGGCCGTACTGAATGAAGTGGCGAAATATGATATCGAAATATCAACGCAATAAAACTGTGCCGTGTTCCGTTTAATAAATACGTTTTCAATCTGATGAAATTTCATGAACATTTTAAAGTGTTAAGCGAGTGTCGAATATAGTTAATTAAACGGATTGGTAGCAAATGCTGAATGCTAATCGAAGAGCGAACTCATTAAAATACGTTTTCCCATACATACGTGGCACCTGCAAACTTTAAGTGCATTACACACACTGAGGTTTCTAATCGTCGCTAATGTCTCAGTGGTATTTACATAGGAGTGGGGATTTGTATTTTTCCGCAATGGCAGCTTACGATACGTATCGGGCAAAAGCAGGATAAAGCTTTTAAGCACATTGATGGATTAAAGTTGGTAATGCGGTTCGTTTGTTTCACGTAGCAGACTGAATACTATTGTGTAATGGGATTACGCAAATATTTCTAATTTATAATGTCATTAAATACTGGCTCTCATTAAATGAAAATTATTAACTTCATCTACGTCCATAGAAATAGCCAAATCCTTTAAATTTCGTAGACGTTGTAGTTCGTTTAAAGAATTTTGATCGTGTGGTCGATCTAACAGTTTTTTGGGGTCAAACCAAGACTACTAAATAGCTATACCGGCCAATGATTTTACTTTTTTTTTATAGCCTATGTCACTCCCACAGCCAAAACAAATGTTACGACACCTCAAATGTTAAAATCCACTTAGCCGTGCCAAAGAAACAGACAGACATACATACATACATACATACATACATACATACATACATACATACATACATACATACATACATACATACATACATACATACATACATACATACATATATACATACATACATACATATATACATACATATATACATACATACATACACTCGAAAAACATAACCCTCCTTCTGACGCAGTCGGGTAATAAAGCAATTGGTTTAATCCTGAAGTTTAGTCGTAAAGTGCTTCTTTTTTCTTAATGACTCTGTGCTCGGTAATCATCACATTTCCGAATGCAATCGAGTATTTTTTTTTATTTTCATTAATTAAAGATTAATCATGCATAATATTTTAATTCAATTCAAAGTTTTCCGTATGAGCTATATACAATAGTCTTTTCCCCATTTTTAATAAATTAATAATGACTAAAAAGAGTAGTAGCCACTTTATACGAGTACTTATACTTCCAAGTCAATTGTGAGCGTCCAAAAAATCTGACGACAGCCGAACGAAACACGAAGCTTGTCGAGAGACATTAAGAAAAAAGATGCACTGTACTAGATAATAGTATACATATAACAAACGCAATAGAACAATATACAAAGATGGATTTAGAAAATCTGTAAACAAGCTGTCTTATTTCATCTCATCATCTCAGCCAAAAGACGTAATCGCCACGCTTAGCAGGCGGGTTGGCGATCGCAGTAGGTTGAGGGTAACCTCAGAGAGATGCTGCTGCCCATCCTCTGGAATGGTCCCTTAGTCGGCTTTTACGACACCCACGGGAAGAGATGGGGTGGTGCAATTCTTTATCCCCGGCACCACACAGGGTGCAGGGTGCACGTATTGTACTACTTTGACTTAAAATCCGCCTGACTATCTCTCTCATTTTTATCTAATAGTACTTTAACAATGATGCTAGTTAGCGTTATCGTAGTGTGTGTGACAGAGACTTCGAGTCATGGAACATAGCATTAAAATGGCAAACAATTTTGCCGTCGTTCATTGTTCGCATGTTAACGTTGATTATACGAGAGTGAATCAAAAAGACCTTGGAATCTATATTAAAAATGCAAAAATTTTTACAAAAATATTTTGTTTTTCTACATAATCTCCCTCCAATGCAATGCATTTAGAATAACGCGTTTCTAACCTTATTCCTTGAGAAAAAAAATGTTTTTCTTGACTCTCGAAAAACTCCTCTACGGTAGCCATTACCCGCTCCATTATCGTGAAATTTAGTTCCACAAATTTCCTCTTTTAATTTTGGGAATAAATGAAAATCACTTTGGGCTAAGTCCGGACAATATGGTGAGTGGTCAAGGAGATTGAAGCCATCACAGCGAACTGCGTTGACTTTCGATCGATGAGCAGGAGCGTTATCATGAAGAAACAACATGCCCAATGACAGTACGACGTTTAAGTGATATCTATAGGATCTCAGCTATATGTTTCATAGTTATTCTTCTGTCTGCCAAAACCAGATTCTCAACCTTTTTGACATTTTCTTCCGTAACGGAGGTTGAAGTCCGCCCAGAACGCGGGTCATCTTTACAGCTTGATCTACCTCTTTTAAATTCAGCCACCCAGTACCCAACCGTAGAATAGAGTACAGGGACATTCAGCAGACATAGGGCAACATCCCCTATTGTCTACTGAATGTCCGAAAAAATTTCCTTCGTAGTAATTTTTTTCAAGCTGAGATATTTTATTACCGCACGTAACTCACTCTCCTTAATTTTGCGTTTTTAGCAACTCGTCGCAACACAAAACAATTTATTACGGTGCGATCGAACTGACAAAAACAAGTGACTGCTTGCATAAATATTGTGTGATTAACACTCTTTAATTTGAATATCAAACTTCTCCCAAAAGGTTTTTTATATATGCTCTTCTAAGAACTTTTTGATTCACTCTCGTAAGTTAAACTTTTAAGAAATAGTTTGATTATGATCACTAAAGTCGTAAATAAATGATTGTATCTGTTATTTCAACAATCAATTTTATTAAGTGCCTTTCACTGGTAAGTGCATAATTCCAGAATAAATTGAACTGGTGAAATCAGATCAAGTTATTACCAATCAGTATTTTAACAGTAAGAGATTTATTCCACAGACATGACAAAGTGATTGATCTCACAATACCTTCAATACCAATAAAGCATATTCATGACATATCGGCAATATATCGGTAAATAAATAAATAAATAAGTGGTGACACCAACTCAACTTGACGGTTCATAATGATATTTCAAAAATTTATAAAATTTTATTAAAGTACGATCGAGTCTCATAGTCAATATTATTAAATTAAGTATAAACCGAATATACTTGTTTTTGTACAAAAGGTTCCGTAATAGTTAACCTTCAACAAATAAGTGCTAGTAGGGACATAAAATGAGCTGGTGGTGATGATGATGATTATGAAAAAACTGCTACCAGGCTAAGCTATGAAAGACTTCACGGAGTTTAATATATTAGTACCTGGATGACCGAGCTTTGCTCGGTATTTTTTTTTGTAATTTTATAAAAATAAAACCTTGCTAGATCGATTTTTCGCCCCCGAAACTACATACTGCATACTAAATTTCATGAAAATCGTTGGAGCCGTTTCCGAGATTCAGATTATATATATACATATAATATGAATTGCTCGTTTAAAGGTATTAGATAATATACCTACCTAACTGCCGCACTCATAGACGTCAATTATCATTAATGATTACTTAGCACCTACAACTGTTCACTCGAAAATGTGCATAAAACGTCACTGTTGAGACTAATTAGCAATACACAATTTTAGGTGCTAAGTAATCATTAATGGTAATTGACGTCTATGGGTGCGGCAGCTAGGTATTTCAGCGCGGGCTTTGTTTCAGTGACAGACAACTTGTAATGAAATCTAAACGGACTGGTAGTAGATAGATTAATCAGTGTTTATAGAGCTTATAGGGTTTCTTAGCAGCCTTTCATATTCATTTATTAAAATCGCATTACGTAAACTATAAGTTCGTGCAAATTAATTAAAAAATTCCGCTTTTGCTTAAAATCTGACGCAGTGGACATTTGCCTACACATTTAAACAAAATTAAAATGGTATATCAGGTATTTAAAAAGAACTATTAATTTCAAGCTATAATGGAGGACTTACGTTAAGATAGCTCAATTTTAAATACCAATAACAACAAACCATTAGAAGACCTTCATATAAAGGTTATAATAATAAATTTCTACTAATGTTAAATTTCTTTATAGCAGATACAATCATTAATATAAACATACACGAGTAAAACCTGTTAAAAGGTTTAGATTTGGACAAACACAAATACCCTAAAGATATTTTTGAGAGTACATGAACCGTCGCCTACGCGCGTAATGATTGTATTGTCCCTTTTAATCTGAATCCAAGAATTGTTGCAGAGTAACTACGCTAAGTTCCTGAAAAATCTGCACACGGAGCAGATCGCCAAGCTCCACGCGAAGAACCAGCACGAGTGCGACCTGCTGGAAGACCTGCGCACCTACACCATCAAGCGCTCCGCCATCGAGAAGTCCTACTCCGAGGTATGCATATTACTACTGCTGATTGCCAAACCGGTGGTCCTAGCTACCCTAGTGGCACGTGAAGGGGATGTTCTTCTCACGAATCCCTGTCAAGGATCTTGGGTCTGGCTAGGGAGGCGGGAGCGGGAGTGGAGAACACTACATAACCAACCGCGCCTCTCCGGGTGCTGTGGTACTCGAATTTATTAAGTAGGCCCCTCCATCTCCCGAATCCCTGTTGAGGTCCTCGGGCCTGGCTAGGGAGGCGCAAGCTGGAGGGGAGAACACCACATAGCTAACCGCGTCTCCCCGGGCGATATGGTACTCGAACGAAGAGTTTTCCACTCTATAAAAATATATGCAAATTATGTAGATTTTATAACTCTGAATCCGTGCTCTGAATAATATAGTCGTTGCGATTTTAAAATCCATGAGATTTTTACATTGACATGGACATAGACATAAAATCAATAAGACATTTCAACGTAAACTCCTTTTACATATTATATTTTTTTGCAAAGTGTGGAGGTTTATCGTTTGTAAAAACACCCATGTGCATAACATTAAAGTATCGTGAAGATCTTAATTTCAATAAAAAAAACTGCTTATAAAAAGAGTATGATATTACATAATCTAACTATGTCAATGCAGCCACTATCAACAATAAACATGTTTCCGTCATTGTGTTACCGGTCATGGTGCATTATTTTAGTATACTCGTAGTTAGAAAGCTATAATAGATTTTATCAAAAAACAGAATTTTGCACTCCCGATATTTTAGATTCGCAACGACGACATATTGTACTCGATTCGAGCCTTAACTCGCCTAGGGGACGCTGCATCCGCGCTTTTAGATGGAGTGTTATAGCAGTTTCTTTTTTCTCACAACCTTGAAGCGCTTATCTTTCGCCTCACCTCGGTAAGTGAGAGAGACACTGCAACAGAAATTCTCAACCATTTTGCAGTTTTCCGCGAGATTATAGTTAGAAAATTTGGAAACGCAAAGGACAAACATATAAGTATTAAACTATCAATATAGGACTTTTAAAATACTGTGTAAATATAATTTAACTATTTAAATATCTATATTGTAGAAAATTTTTCTTTATGCGAGCTGTGTTCGCCTTGAAAGATTGTTACATTTAGTTAAAATTCTTAATTGTAGATTTAATGTAAACAAAGACTTATCATTGACTAATCTCGTCCTATACTTGTTTTTTTAAAGAGAGTTTGATGCTTGAGGGAATGGCATCACGCACTACTGCGGGTCCCTGTGCTCTATTAGATTCTCCGGGGCTTCAGATCGGATCGGGGACCGTCCTATACGCGACAGTGTTCCACAAGGGTCGGTTAGAATAGAATAGATTTGAATAACCTTTATTGCGAGTATACTCTCTCCAATTTCGTTTGCCCTTTAACTGTCCGGGAAAGATACCAGTACCAAGCCAACGTTTGAGTTTCATGAATTTGCGAGTTAGTTTTGTATATGTATATGACATTAGTGACAGATAAGCAACTGGCACCCGGCCGTTTCCCGCTGTGTAGCTGCATGTGTTTGACCAATAAGTTTACAGGCTTAAGGCTGCTTTCCACCAGAACTGTGCGAAGTAACTAAGCGGTGCGCGTATAAAAAACAACCAATAGAATTACTTATTTTTCATGCAATTTAAAATAAAGTAACAGCCGGTTGCACCAAAACTTTCATTTTACGAATTCGTAAAAAGTAACGTAAAAAGTAAACGTATAATGTAAAACGTTGTTGTACCACGCTTTGCGATACGTTTTACGGATACATTATACGGTTACTTTTTACGTAGCTCAAACCTTGCTCATAACGTAAAAGTATAAGATTATGACAGTTCGTTCGTGTTTGCAATTCGTGTTGGAGGTTAGAAAAAGCTCTATTTATTTAAAGAAACGTGCTCTGAGAGAATAAATCACTATAATATCTTCTACAAGTTCTGACCACCAACCACCCGACTTCAGTAGATATTTTTTTAAACTGATATGCGTATCTAGGTAATTAATAATATGATTTCAATATTATTTCTTGCTTTTTAGAGCTGTTTTCACTTTTTTTAGTTTCCTGTTTTTGAAGTCTGTTTTTTTTAAATTAAAAATTTTTTTTTTTACGATTTTTAGTGATGTGTAGACGTAGACCTAATAAGGATGCTTCTCGGATGAGAAAACGACCGCCTAGTAGGTAGTGGTATTTCTATGAAAAACTTCAATCTTAATTAGGTATTATTTTTGTACGAACTAAACATTTTGGCATATTGAACCGTATGAAGTTAGCCCAACAAAAGGTAACTGCTGTAAATCGTTGAGGAATTTCCTCGACAGTCTATGGCCTCCATCTTCAAACCTGTAATGGCACTTATAACCCATATGGGGGTGCAAAGTTCTTTTCATTAGAAATGAATTAAGACCAAACACAAGGTAGCTACTGTAAAACGTTGAGGAGTTCCCTTGACTGACCTTCGTCTTCATCATCAGACCCCTAATGACAGTCACAACGCATCTAGGTAAAGTTCTCATCAATACAAATTCATCAAGTTCAAACACCATGTGATTGCTGTAAATCGTTGAGGAGTTCCCTCGACTGTCTTTCGGCTCCATCATTAGATCGACTCCAGACCTTCATTAAATAGTAGTGCTTTAAAATACTTAATGAAAACATTAGCTCACTAGTCGCTACTACGATTTTCAAAGGTTCCCCTCGATTTCTCTGGGATGCCATCATCAGATCCTGGTTTCCTTATTATGGTACCACCCTTGGGATATCTCTTTTGCAACAAAAAAATCATCGGTTCATAAACGACGAAGTTATTCGAGTAGTTTATACGAGTCGTGTTGAGAAACCTCCTCCTTTTTTGAAGTCGGTTAAAAACCTACCATGGTAGTAAAAAACTACTGAGGTAAACTGGTAAAATTAACGCTCTATTTGTGTAGCAATTGATGTACATTTACAAATTCATTTTTACGTTGTACTTATACTATTCGGTTACTTTCCCGAATTCGTAAATGTACGTTACACCAACAAAATACGAGTAAAATTATCAGTAAAATTACTTGCTACACAAATAGAGCGTTAATTTTACCAGTTTACCTCAGTAGTTTTTTACTACCATGGTAGTTTTTAACCGACTTCAAAAAAGGAGGAGGTTTCTCAATACGACTCGCATATATATATTTTTTTTAAGTGTTCGCGGATAGCTTCGTCGTTTATGAACCGATTTTGATGATTTTTTTTTTGGAAAGGAGATATCTCATCGGTGGTACCATTTTAAGGAAACCAGGATCTGATGATGGCATCCCAGAGAAATCGAGGGGAACCTTCGAAAATCGTAGTAGCGACTAATGCGCTTGTTTTCATTAAGTATTTTAAAGCACTACTAATGAAGGTCTGGAGTCGATCTAATGATGGAGCCGAAAGACAGTCGAGAGAACTCCTCAACGATTTACAGCAATTACATGGTGTTTGGGCTTGATTAGTTTGTATTGATGAGAACTTTACACCTAGATGGGTTGTGACTGTCATTAGAAGTCTGATGATGAAGACGAAGGTCATTCAAGGGAACTCCTCAACGTTTTACAGTAGCTACCTTGTGTTTGGTCTTAATTCATTTCTATTGATAAGAACTTTGCACTCCCATATGGGTTATAAGTGCCATTACAGGTCTGATGATGGAGACCACAAACTGTCGAGGAGGAAATTCCTCAATGATTTACAGTAGTTACCATTTGTTGGGCTTACTTCATACGGTTCAATATGCCAAAATGTTTAGTTCGTACAAAAATAATACCTAATTAAGATTGAAGTTTTTCATAGGAATACAACTACCTACTAGGCGGTCGTTTCCTCATCCGAGAAGAATCCTTGTTAGGTCTACGTCTACCCATCACTAAAAATCGTAAAATAAAATAATTTTTAACAAAAAAAAACCGACTTCAAAAACAGGAAACTTAAAAAAGTAAAAACAACTCTAAAAAGCAAGAAATAATATTGAAATCATATTATTAATTAACTAGATACGAATATCAGTTTAAAAAAATGTCTACTGAAGTCGGGTGGTTGGTGGTCAGAAATTGTAGAAGATATTATAGTGATTTATTCTCTCAGAGCACGTATCTTTAAATAAATAGAGCGTTTTCTAACCTCCAACACGAATTGCAAACACGAACGAACTGTCATAATCTTATACTTTTACGTTATGAGCAAGGTTTGAGCTACGTAAAAAGTAACCGTATAATGTAACCGTAAAACGTATCGCAAAGCTTGGTACAACAACGTTTTACATTATACGTTTACTTTTTACGTTACTTTTTACAAATTCGTAAAATGAAAGTTTTGGTGCAACCGGCTGTAAGTATGTACCGTTGTCGTTGTAATTTACTCCACGTTATATTTTTGCTATACATCTTATAGCCTCCTTGGTAGCTTTAAAAACTATCTGTCAAATTTATATGTACGGTTCTGAAAAAGAATACTTTGAATAATTTTAATGGCCTTCAGGCTACAAGTAAAAGGTTGTTTTATTGACACTTATCGTCCACACTAAGAAAACCTGCTACATAAACATGCTATAACATATCTGTACTAATATTATAAAGAGGAAAGCTTTGTATTTTTGTTTGTAATGAATAAACTCAAAAACTACTGGACCGATTTTAAAAAAATCTTTCACCATTAGAATGCTACATTAGCGCTGAGTAACATAGGCTATATCAAAAAAAATGTCCACCCGTGCGAAGCATGGACGGGCCGCTGGTGATAAATAAAATTCTTTTAAGTGTTGGTATAACAAATGATTATTACGTAAAATTAACGTTATTATACATCATCATCATCATCATCATCTCAGCCAAAAGACGTCCACTGCTGGACAAAGGCCTCCCCCAAGATGGGGGGTATTTGCCATAATCGCCACGCTTGGCAGGCGGGTTGGCGATCGCAGTAGGTTGAAAGTAACCTCAGAGAGATGCTGCTGCCCATCCTCTGGAATGGTCCCTTAGTCGCCTTTTACGACGCCCACGGGTTGAGATGGGGTGGTGCAATTCTTTATCCCCGGCACCACACAGGGAGTTATTATACACTGGCCTGCAAAATTAAGTATCACACTTTTAAAATTGCAATAACTTTTTAAGTACACAAGATATACTTTCGAAACAAAAAAGAAAATAATACTAATGTTTAATTTACTTTAGTTTTAAAGAAAGCTGATAAAAATTGCTGCAAAACGTTTTTTATTTAAAAATCTCTAACTTCTATAGTTTAGAAAATAAATAAATATTAAAAGTGTAGTACTTATTTTTGCAGGCCAGTGTAGTTCAATTATATCAAATGTTTGTAAGTATATCAAGTGAAGCGTACCGCAAATTATGAGTAGTCGAATCTAATTTATGAATTAGACAACACAAAGCAAGTTACTTAAGTGATGTTCCTGTGTTTTGAATTTATAGGTTTTCGATTTTTTCTATTTCGATTCTCAATATTACTTTATCATGCATTTGTATTTAGTAGTATCTATAATAACTTTACAAGCTACACTTACACTTGTCTAATGGAATTGGTACGGGAGTTGAAAAACATAAAAAAGTGGCATCATTCCATTACTACGACTGCAGCAAAAAATAAAATAAAAAAGCATCTTCACGATCTAAATATGCCGTGCAAATCGGATTGAGAGCTCGGGATGCAGCGTTGATATTTTTCACATCACAGAAAAGTTATCGACAAAACGCCAGGAAATTCAATATAATGTGAAGGCTGGCAAGCCGACGACGACGCCTCCAAACGGACGGAAATTATGTGGCGCGAAAGGTTGCAGCAACCTGATTCACTTTCATTACCGCCTCTACATCCTGAGTGCCTCGTGCCAGTTCTATTTACCATTCGAATGCAGATTGCACTGTAAAACGATTATCGATTATCGATCTCGTTAAAAAACGTTAGCTGTACATGGCATTGGAGAAGCGCCTCATGGTGAAAAAGGAGTTGCTATGTATTTAAACTTGTTTTAAATTTCTGACGTGTCAGCTCTGCCTTCATCCCACTTAATGATTTGTGATGTTAAGGTCGGTGGTGGCAGCGCACTTCACCCGGAATCCTCAACAACTGATGAAGTGGCTATCTTATCTCTAACTGTTGGAACCCAACAATGCTACTAACATTGATGTGTTATGGCGACATTAAAACAAGCCTGGCCGGGCTTGTTTCGATATGTCGCCTCGTATTCGTTAACGCGAACAACTTGCACTAGGCGCCATCACAAAAACACGACCACGGTCTTGATTCTGTTACTTTAAAATACAACAATTTTATTTCTGGCCTGATTTTGACATTTGAACTTTGGGAAAAATGTCAGAAAGCACCCAGACCGTGCCCAGACCTAATGGACCGAAAGGCCCAGACCGGACCAATTAGACTCGATCGTGGAGGTAAATATAACTGAAATAGGAGGTTACAGTGGGCATGCGCACACATATTATACTAAGAGCATTAAGGTCATTGTCTATAATGAGTTTTGTTCGGAAATAGAAAGGAAAATTAAAACAGGAGTGTTCTATTAGTGCTCTTGCTTGCTTATTCTTGTACGTAATGTAGCTATTTCCAATGTAAAGTTATTTTTTGTGGATAATAATAATAACAAAATTTACACATAATTTATAAGTTTAAAAGATATTTATATATATGTCGGCGTCGAGGCTGGTTTATAGTAGGTAGGACGGTCGAGCAAACTTGGATTCGTCTTTAACACAGTTCATCTTGGATCTTCAAAATAAAGACGCAGTCGTATTCCTTACAGTCACTTTAATGTTATTTTAATATCACAATTACAATATTTAGTAACAGTTGCCCGATGCAAATGGATTTTAGAAACGAAGTGAGTTCTGCGCGTGCGTACTCTCCGGCCGCTCCCGTTCCAATGTGTCCAGTCCGTTGTCGCGCCAAGCCAACTGACGTTGACGTTTCGCGCACCATACAGCATAGGCTGCGCAGACCACACTAAGTATAGACTATACTTGTCGTTTCTAAGCGATGCTAGCGCCACGTCTCCGACATATATTTATTTTTTATCCAACATTCGTGGTAGAAACCAACCAGCCTCAGAACGCTCGAGTGGGAATTTCTATTCCCACTCGAGCGTTCTGAGGCTGGTTGGTTTTTTCTAGTAAAATTTTATGTTGTAATTATGTTGTTGAAATGTGTGCTCAAAATGAAAAGATCCACAGTGTATCCGATCTAGATCTTGTATGCAGTTACTAAGGCATAATTATTAACCTTAACTTGATATACAATTTTTAATTAAATAGGTCTATTGTGACGTCACATCAAAATAAACAAGTTACAGCCCTAGTGGTTAAGTAATCTTTGTGTTCTTACATTTATGATTGCTGCTGCTTGCTTATGCGCGCCTGACCGTGCACTAATATGAATATTTAATTTAAAATTGCATGACGAATTAAAGTTAATAATTATGTCTCAGTAACAACACGTACAAGATCTAGTTCGGATAGACTTTGGATCTTTTTATTTTGACCACACCTTTATGTTACGTTGTAATGCAAAATTCAAAAATATAATGGGCCTTACAAATAAACAAAGAATAAGGTCCGAATAGTTATTCCGTGTTTTGTCTCTTTTACTTTAATTTGAAATGACGTTTACATGACAGAAACAAACACGGAATAACTATTCGGACCTTATTCTTTGTTTATTTGTAAGGGGGTAAGAAAATTAACGCAACAACATGCTTCTAAAGGTATCTCAATTTAAAATAAAATGAAAATTTGTATATATGTATTTTCTACTCGTCAAATTGATACTCAAGCATCTTCAAGTTTCGTCAAACTTGAATGTCCTGTCTGTATAAAATTAAAAGGTCTCATCTAAAAAGGGTATTCTTTTTATAGTGAAAGATTAACCCTATAACTTGGTCTCTAGCATCACTAATTACTGGATCTAGGTTAATGCTAGCCTGTTGTTTGCCCGCTCTGAAGTCTCTATACAGACAGGAGCCGATATCGTGTAAGCGTAATTGCATACGGAGACAATATGTCGTCCAACCTATGTACACGAGTATAGAAACTCAATTATTTACGCCTCACGTACAGGCGATATCTCATAGTCAAAGACATATAGTTTCATAACCCTTTTACAGGCACTTTGTTGACGTCAAAAACTAGGAAAAATCCAAATAATACAGTTTACAGTTGTTACCCTATTGTTGTAAAAAATATCTACCACCAAAGTCATGATTCTGATTTTGCCAATGATTATCCCATAATGTCTTATGTCTAAACAGGCTACCGACACAATATTGAGACGTTATTAAATTACCAGATTTGAGACCCAGTTTGGATTACACTCAGGTACTATCGTACTACAAAGCCTAACTTGAAAGGCAGATACGTTTTGCAGACATCCGATACGCTATTTTTAAAAATACTGTCTCTGGCTAGTGTTATAGTAACGAAGGTTCAAGTTGCAAGCTGACGTGGCCGCGGCCGCTCGCTTGCTAAGTGCAAGTATTTTTACTTTTCACGGCCGCGACTTTGTCAACATTTCGAAGTTTTCTATCTATAGTAAATGAAAGTGACTTTAAAATAGGCATACTTACATTGAATTGTTGCTTGGACGTACTTTGCTTCGCGCTTGTGTTTGCGGGCGAAGTACTCATGTCAATGTAGGGTTCCACTTTACAAGTTGTTTTTGATAAAGCACTTATTAATCTATCTGTAGTCGCTTCTAAGTAATTCGATAATTAAAATTTCATTTATAAAATTTATTTTAGTAAAAATAATATTGCGGGTTGATAGACAACAATTTTAGTGTTATTTTTTTGATTATCGACCCTTGTGTGACAAGACAATACTAAGAGTTGTTAAAACCACCAATATTTTTTTATCAAATCCCGGATTCCTTGAATAGTTTTGCTTCTTCGTATAGACATAGTACACATATTCTGCTGCGTAATTTTATGAACGCAGTAAAGAACATGTGAACAGTTTCGAGAAAAACGCGGTCAAAGTTGAAATTTTATTTGCCTACAATAAGTTACGCAAAATTTGTAAAAAAGTCCCTTCTGAGCAAGATAGAAAAAAAACCGGTCTTTGATTCTCATAGATCGTAATGTCAGCACCTCAAATATCTAAAACAATCATAAACACAGTAAGTGGTACTTACTTACTGCGTTCGGTTTGTTGTTTAATACTATTTAAAAATAATAAAATTTTGCGGTTAATACTATTTAAAAAATATATTTTTTACTATTATATGCTGAAAGATTTACGTTTTCAATTCAAAATATTATTATTTTTTATGCGGACGTTGTAATTGCTATAAAATACAGCATTACGAGTAATTTCATGTTAGTACAGAGTACAGACTACTAAGAAGTAAAACTATTACCGGGATCCGGGATTCGATTAAACATTTGGTGGTTTTAGCCACTTTTAGTCATGTCTTGTCGGCAGCTTTAGGTAAATTAGCCCCCTTCATTTCGATCACTGGTGATAAAAATAACAAAAATGACGAGACGTTGTAGATAGTTGCAATCTCTACTCCTTTTACTGGCGGGCTATTCACTAAACATGTGTGTCTTTTCCCAGGCGCTGCTCAAGATATCCTCGGCGTATCTCAACAAGAAGATACCGAACATCCCTGACATAAAAGTGGACGGTGCCGAGGAGAAATGGTACGTATTAAATTATTAGCAGAGAGCTCAATCATGCTTTGCGCTGTGCTCAGATCCCTATTAATATTGTAATTATTTAAGGCTGGTGAAAGCGATGTTATAACGGCAGCTTCGTTTTGCGGGAATTTGTGTTTGAGTATTTTTATGACGTAGAACTCGATGCAAAGCTGTAGCTGACAGTTGAATGTCAATGATAGGTACATGTATGTATGTTGTTTGTATATCACTAACATCTCATATGATATAAACAACGAGTGTTAATGTGTGAGCTACGAGGGTAGGTATACCATACAGCGACTAGTCACTCATACCACGTCATCGTTACCCTAGTTTACTAAAAATTTTAACAAAAAAAAACCGACTCCAAAAAATTTCACTGATAAAATTGCACTAAAAAGTAAAAAATAAGCGTTAGACTTATACAGACAATAACTTTATTAAGAAAAAATATAGGTACAATTATTGTTATTTTTGAGGCCGGTGCCAGCCAACGAAGTTTTTGAAGCCGGTGCCAGTCCGCGTTTGTAGTTAAAATTTCATGCATAAGATTGAATGTACTATTATGATTATAATATAGTATGTCGTTAAATGTTTATGTTAAAGTTACCTTGGCTGGCACCGACTCCAAAAGTAACAATAATTGTACCTATATTTTTTCTTAATAAAGTTATTGTCTGTATAAGTCTAACGCTTATTTTTTACTTTTTAGTGCAATTTTATCAGTGAAATTTTTTGGAGTCGGTTTTTTTTTTGTTAAAATTTTTGTTTATTTTTCGCTTTTTAGTGATTCGTTTCGATCTATTTATCAAAAGCGAATATGGGTAGACCTACTAAACACGCTGCTCGTATGAGACAGCGCCGTTTAAATGAGACAAGCGAAGAAAACGAGAAACGCCTATCTCAAAGTAAGAAATCAAAAACAGAGTTCCGGTGCCTGTCTTCTTTTGCTTCGTCATAGTCGCTTAACTATCTTAATCGAGATATTTTATCGCCATCCGTGAAATACTTATCATTGAGGAGTTCCGATGGCAAACTGTGGTCTTTTTCATCAGTTACACTTCATCAAATGATACTTTCTGAATGCAAATGCTGGACTTATTTCTGAAAATATCAAAATCGCGATAGGTATGCCTACAATATTCGAGGAGTTCCCTCAATCCCTCGAGGATCCCATCATCAGAACTGGACCAAATTAAAATGGGACCACACGGAAAGCACCAGCTTTCAAATAAAGAAAGAATCATCAAAATCGGTTCACTCAGTCGAAAGTTCTGAGGTAACAAACATAAAAAAAAAAAAATACAGTCGAATTGATAACCTCTTCCTTTTTTTGAAGTCGGTTAAAAATATATATTTAGGATAGTGGCACGGCAGGGATCGTGATCAATATTTTTTTCCTTTAATCATTATAAATAGGGATCAGCACTGATGTCTTTAGCAACAATTAAATACAGACCATCTGCTAACCAGCTGTCATCCCGTAAAGCTCCAATGAAAATCTCTGTTATATTGTTTTCTTAAGTGTACGCGAACACTCCACATTTAAATCAAACTACTTTTACGGAAAATTTGTAAATATAATGTTTTTAAAACAATAAAAATTATATTATATGTACACAACAAAAAGAAACTTAACTTGAAAAAGAAACAGAAAAATAATAAGAAAATTAAAAACTAAAGATCTACAAATAAAAGATGTCCTCCAACTGTGGGCTCATGGGAACGTTCCCAAGAATGCTGGCAACATTGCTCTTTGGATTGCCAAACTAATACGCTGGCAGAGGTAGCTACCAGCCTTCTTGTCACCGGAGGCCTCGATAAGGCGAGCACTTAACTCTTTAACAGGCTGCTTTGCCTCCGGCCCCCATGGACCCATTGTTTCCACCGCAAACGGAACAAATAAATAATTTCGACCTAGGACCTACGTATTTGTGCCGTTTGCGATTTTCAGCGCTTACCGCAGCAGCCCCCACATGAAGTGAAGTGACGCGAACAGAACTTGAACTCAACTTTTACGGATCTACTCGCGTTTATTTTGTACATTAGGTTTAATTAATGTTTATCCTGACGTTTCGAACCCTTTGCAGGATCTGTGGTCAAAGGGAGAATGAATCTATTTAAGTGAATCTATGTTATTTTTTGGTGACGAATTGAAATTGTGCCACTATCGTTGAATGAAAGCCTATTTAACATTTTAGGTAAACATTTGTTAAGGACGAGGAATCAATATAAAAGTATGTAGAAATGCTAGCTGTAAGTGATTTTCTTTGCTAACGAACTCCTATCAAGCGCATTACTTTTGATTAAATAATAAACTGAGCATTACTTTTTAATTTGTTTCAACAACTACAATTAATAATAAACTGTAAAAAAATACCAATACAAAGAAACTAAAATATTTATAACTGATTCACTTTTGTTATTAAAAAAGGAAATACAATTCTAGAAATCGGTGAAATTTTAACTAGTGTGGCGTAGAAAATGAAAAGTGTACAAACAAACAACAGTGTCACTTCTTGAGAAATGGCATGTTGTGCTGTTAGGAAAGCTTGTCCACACAGCGGCGCATTGGACATTTATTTCCCTGGTGATCGCCGGCAAACTTCACAGCGGCCGGCGCGTGGTACACGATATGTACTCTAGTATAGAGATCTTTATATTTGAAACAATCGGACGAATGTGACCGCTTCTTGATTACTTCTACGGGTATTAGGTACCTACCTACTACAAGAATTCTTTCTTGTAGTAGGTAGGTACCTAATACTATATTTACTTACTTTTATAACTAACTTTTGTAATAGCAATTTAGTATTCTTTCTACTGCTTCTGCTAACACTTATTTGCTAAAACTAACTTCTTTTTTTTAAATTTTTCATGACCGTGGATACTAGTCCTTCAGTCGAAAACTTAATTCATACGTTTCTCAAAATTACTCTTTACAGGATGATGATGAATGATAATAGAAATGAGAAGTGAGAAATGATATATCCCCCAACCCCTCGAGTATCTCAGTAAAGATGTGGGGCTTTACTAAGTCCTCACGCGACTTCTTGAGAGAATTTGAAAAGTGCCGTTGCACTGTTTTGTTTCATTTGCCAACACTCATGCTTACTCACGAACACTTAACGGTTAATAATCCACTATTATTTCACTTCACATTAATATTCGACATAACACAAATTTTAGAAAATAAAACAAAACCGCAGACATGACTCTTTACTTTTCCGCCAAGAAGTCTCAAAACTAACTTCAATTATGTTTTGTTGCCATATACATTGAATTGAAATGAAACAACTTTTATGTACTTATCTACTTTGTCATGGAACCACTTTTACGGATCTACTCGCCTTTATTTCACTGTATTGGCCGCCTATCCTGACATTTCGAACCCTTTGCAGGGTCCGTGGTCACTGAGTGAAGTGTTGGGTTGGCATAGGTACTCTAATTTTATTTAACAACTATATATTTTCAATAAACTTTATTTAGCATTTCAATGTTCATAAGTACTACACAATTTTTGTTCGTGTGAACCTAATACAAAAATACTTCGTACACAATTAAAATAACTTGTCAATTTGTTTTTTTTATTGTACATAATTGTATTAGATAACTTGCTTACAATTTTCCGTAAACTAAGTAATTACATAGTCGCGTGGTCTCTTTTGTCGTATCCCATAAATAAATCGTTGCTTGTAGGTACTGGGATAAAGTGTATTGCATGAATTCATTAAAAATATCAAAGGGATATGAACTGTATTCGGTTTCCGTATTCCATCTTCAAATAGGAAATGTGAAACGACTCGATGTCCACCGGCATCAGCTATAAGACATTCAAACGTATTCGGAATATTTTGAAAAATATAATTACTATAACTTGAACGACACATTCTCCACACAAGTGTTGCACGAGGGGTAACCTTCTTGAGGAGTTTTTCTATAAAATATTCGTCTCGGCTCGCTGCACGCTGACTGAAGCTATGCGATCCAGAATAAGACGGACGGAAAACGTTATAGTCCCTATAATTCTCGTATAATAGTATATTATGATACAAGTGAGCTAAGTTACTCATTATACACGAGGCTGTGGCTGTGTAGGTTGCAGCCCGAGCCGTAGACGAGGGCGTAAATCAACCGAGTGTCTAGTGAGCAAGTTGCTCACGAGTTTCATGTACTTTTTCAACACACTTGCGAGGAAAAAACAAACATGTATTGCTTAAATCGTTTAATTATTAAAACAATTGGTGAATGTACAATTTCCAAAACGATATTGGATTGTTTTTGATGGCAATTTCAGTTTGTGTTACATTGGTACTTGCCACTTCTTTAGTACCTTCATTTACTTCTAGACGTACGTGGTTGTGGAACTCTTCTTTAATCTGTGGTTATGGTTCGGGCCAAAACTTATTTGCCTTTGGCTCCAAATGAATGGCTTGCGTAATTTTGTCACTGATTTTCGCTTTGTTATGAATTGGATCTTCTATGTACGATTCAGCGACTACGTCAAAACGCCATCCGCCATGTCGCTTTAAAGTTAGTATATCAGCCCCCGAATCAGCCAACATTGTAGCCGACGACGTTGTTCTGAAACTGTGTCCAGTGTAAAAATCGGCTTCAGGCAAACCTAAATACTTCGCTATTTCTTTTGGCATATTACCAAATTTGTTAATACCGATTGTTTGTGCAGTACATTTTCCTTTCTGAAAGTTTTGGAAAAAGCGGTCATTCTTTGTTTTTGTTGAACGGAAATCTTGGTATTTTTGATTGTAAAAGATCGTGGAATCTTGGTTTTAGTCTGGGTAAATTTGAAAGCATATCTACGTGGGTTTCTACATTTTTTGTTGTAATATTATACAGATCTTGTCCTCTACAAGCACCGGTAACACCGAATATTAAGGCAACCTCCAAAGAAATCAATTAATTAGGTATAAGAAGTTATGCTAAGGTTCCGCACTTACTTATATATTAGATTTCGATCAAAAATATTAAACGTACCTTTGTTGCTAGATACTGACTATCCGGAGCCTCATTCAAAAACTTTTCAACGTCGGCTGGTGACAAAACTTTAGAATTCCGACTAATATATCCACGGAATAGATAAATAACTGTTCTGTGAATATATCCATCCGAGCGTCTCTTCAAAATGCCATCAGGTTTTAGCAGAGGCGGATTAAACGTTGAGAGCGCCGCCGCCGTAGGCAAGCATCTCATCGGCGCCTCTATATTAAAAATAACTCTTACCATAGTTTGACCTAATCCGATGTACCGCCAAGGAAAGAAGAGCATGAGTTTACATGAGATCGATATTGTCGGACAAATCTTACGATTTCGGTTTACAATTTTTTAAAGTATTTAAGGTACGACTGGCATGTAAAATTATGAAATTCCCTATATAACAATATCTGGCTTTACACGCCAGTCGTATGAATTAAATTATTGAACATGATAAAGAATTAATTAAATCAGTGTACCTGTCTAATATTTCATGTATATAATTAAATTTTAATGGAAATTTCGCTCACTGGGCCTTAGGCAGTAGCCAGTTCGCGCTAATTGTGTGTTTGATTGCCAATTCCCATAACCGTTTGACCAATTTTACGTTAACCTGCAAATGTGACATATCGCAGGTTATACAGCCTACGTAAATATGGCGTTGTTAAATAATAATATTTTTTTATAATATTTTGTTTTCTGAATTTTACGATTAGGTGACCACTTAGATTAATGTGTAGTTTTCGAGTGATCGGACATAAATTCTTGATTTTAACCTTAGCTGACAATCTTTGTGATTTATATGGACTAGTATAATTATATTTTCACCATGAATAAGTAAAATGAAATATTATACGGTCATTGACTGTATACAAGACGACATAAAAACTATTTTTAATTAAACTCGTATTTACATTTTATTGTAATAAAAAAGTTTATCTACACTAATGTTGTAACATTCTACTTATGTTTCCAATACTTGACTTATAATTACTACTGTTATAGCGCAGACAACAAAACACTCAATTTAAGCAATTTCACATGATGATGGTATAATATCCACATCGATATCGTAAAATCTCATTATAACATCAATAAAACGCGACCAATTAACCTGGCGAGCCTTATGTCAAAATCCTCATACAAGTTGTATAAAATTTTGATATTAGGCTGGCTTTTGAAAACAGTTGGGTTATACGTGAAAACTTCGTCGAAACTACTAAACTTACATACACAAAACTCTTTGGTAAGATCTTGTGCCAATTAAATAAAAAAAGAACAGCGCGCGCTCGCTCCTGACTGGCCCTACGCGCGCAGCTGCGCTCTCATTGGTTAGATTTTAATGGCGGCAAGTTCACTGTGACAATACACGTACGCGTGAATTTAATGTTTCGCAATGTGTTTTGTTTTTAAAATACAAATTAAAAGTTAAAAATGGACAGCGACGATGATATTTGTACGCCTCCGGATATTCTAGAATTGGCAACAAAAGTAACTCACAATCTTTTGCCAGAAAAATCTAGAAAATTATATGAAAAAGAATATAATAACTTTTTGGCATGGAAGATCGAAAAGAAAACTACATCATTTTCTGAAAATGTCATTCTTGTGTATCTCAAAGACCTCTCCGACAAATTCAAGCCATCTTCTATGTGGGCTAAATATTCTATGCTCAAGTCCACACTGAGTATCTACAACAATATTGATATCACGAAGTATTCAAAAGTCATAGCGTTCCTGAAACGCAGTTCAAAAGGACACAAGGAAAAAAAGTCCTTGACGTTTACATCAGGTCAAATAAAGATGTTCCTGAAAGATTCACCAGATATTTTGTATCTTTTTGAAAAGGTAAGTGTATTTTAGTTCTGTTATTTAATCTACCTAGTACTTACGTACTACACACGCAAGTTATCTAGACACTCCGTTTAAGCGCTTTGTGTATAAATTAGGTAGTAGGTACCTACACTTTACTACTTCATAAATCATAGTTTTTGCCTTGGCTATGTACCTCAAGCTTATTATATCGTTTATTGTTACAGGTTGCACTAATCTTCGGCATAATGGGGGCATGCCGAAGGCAAGAGCTATACAACATCCAGTTCGATGAAGTCTCTAACATAGACGACAGTACAATCATGGTGAAAGTTTCGAAAACAAAAACGAAAATAGATCGTTCTTTCGTTGTGACGGGCAACTGCTATGCCGTATGTAAAAAAAACATGGAACTTCGACCCACCCCCTGTCGAAACCCTGCCTTTTTCTTGAGCTATAGATCGGGGAAGTGCGTCGATCAAAGAACTGGTATTAATAAATTTGGTGCTCTGGGAAAAACTATCGCAAGTTTTTTGAATCTGCCTAACCCAGCGTTGTACACGGGGCATTGCTTCCGGCGCACCTCGGCGACCCTTCTCATAGATAGCGGTGGTGATTTGACCGCACTGAAACGACACGGGGGGTGGAAGTCTTCTACTGTGGCTGAAAGCTACATTGATGAGTCTTTAATGAATAAAATTCAAGTCTCAAATACGATCTTGAACAGTATAGAAAACAAGACGAATGAAGTAATTATAAATATTCCAACTCCGTCTACGAGCTCTACTGCTTGCCCCGCGACCGCTACAGCTGCTGGATCAATAATTAACATTAACTTTCAAAATTGTACCATCCAAAATTTGAACAATTATTATAAGTAAACTATTGTCAGCTTTTACTCTTGTTGTTTGACTAATTGCATTAGTAAAGATAAAGTAGTGTATGCAACTGCATATAACACGGGTATTAAAACACTCGTTACTATTATGAAACTCGCTGCGCTCGTTTCATAAACTCACACTCGTGTTTTAATACCCTTCATTATATGACAGTTGCATAAACTACTATTAAAAAACTTTCAAATTGTATTAGGAAGTGGTTAAAACTTTATGTGTGCCTTCAGTATTCGTATGCAACCAGAATTAACACTTTTGACTAGTTTTGACGCTTAATTCATTGTATTAAGAGTTACATTGTTTACTCGTTAATGCTCGTGATTGTACAACGAAGCTCGTATTTCAACGCAAAGTTGGTCAACAATCAGAATGGAAACCATCTCTACTATCGGATCTAAACATTATCCGGCGCGTGTAAGCTGCTTACCGCACTGGACCGCACGCTTGCATCATGAGAAGCGCTTCAACTGTCAACAAACGTCAACAGCTGATTCAACAGTGGGCCCATAGCGTAGGCTAGCCGCATTTTGGATGCAAATTTGCATCATACGTAAACATACGTTATTGGACGCGCACACTGGTTGCATTTTCCTCAGTTGAAATGCCAGCAGTGACTGTAATGCGAGACCGGTGTCATAAATTTTTCTATATCCACATTGTGTATTCGTATGAACGTATAAAAATCCGAACAAGTTGGGGTTGATTTCGGACGTCGGAATTAGGGGTATACGCGCGTACACGCACGTGTTGCGCGCTCCTATTGTGCAAGTACATATAGCATTTTAACAGCCTCTGTGGTCTAGTGGTTAAGACCGCCTGTTTAGATCCAGAGGTCCCGGGTTCGATTCCCAGCGGGGAGTACATGTTTGTGTGTTCGGTTTGGTTGGTGGTAGGGCGTGTGTCCGCCTGGCTAGCTACCACCATCTTATCTAAATATGTCGCCATAACAGCAATATTTGTAGCATTGTTAAGTTGTGTTCCGAAAGCTAGAGATAAGATAGCCAGTGCCTCACTAGTTGAGGATTCCGGGTGAAGTACGCTTCCACCAATTGGCCTTATCAGCACTTAACATCAGGTGAGATCAAGGCACTGCGCTTACACGTAAAATATAAAAAAAAGTCGGGGGCGATTCATCATATCATCATCATCATCATCATACAAGACGCATATAAAGTGAGGCAATTGTTCTAAGGCCTCAATAAATTTTCGAATTCTAGTCATGGTGTAAAAAAGGACTATTGTACGGAAATAGGTACAGCACCACAACATCATTTCATAGATTTTATGACCTTCGGCTGGCCCACAGAATCAGCTCCAGGAGTAAATCCATACTCGGTTATGTGAAAACGAAATAAATAAATGGACAAAATTTAATTAAATAGGCTTTTCAATACTTGTCTTTCGTTATAAATATTAAGAATGTTGAACAGGGTTTAATATATTAGGTGTCCTTTTTTAGATTTATCGAATTGGACTGGCCGTGGTCACGGGCTGACTCTTCAGTCATACATTTTATTACGTTCCCTCCACCTGTGGGCTCTTGGGAACGGTACCGACACTGGTAACATTACCGTTAGATTTAAATCCCTTAAGAGTAATAACGGGATTCTTAACATGTTATTTTGCTATTGAGTAGGTATACGATAGTATCTAATATTTCGACACAGTTGTATACGCCGTGATCACGGATATATTGATCCTGATGCTGTATGCAACTTTGTCGAAATATTAGTCCCCATGATAGTTTTAAAAGTTTCACTATATTTATGCAAAATCCAAATCCAATACCTACTCAGTAATAGCATGATGGAGTTTTCAAATAGTTTATGCAAAAGCCTTTTAACTTGCAAAAAATATCTATTTAGAGCGAATAATTTGTGACAAAGAAAGCTTTTAAATGATAGTAGAGTGCTGCACGAGAGAATATTACGGTGAGCAAAAACATAAGCGGCTGCCCGAAACAAATAAACAGTCCATGCTGAATTTGAAAAACTTATTAATATTTGCGTGCACTTTGCATTTTTAAAAGAATAAGCTTATAGAAAACAGAATCTCGTTAAATAATTTTAACGAAATATAATTTTGTAAACGTACAGATGCCGTCACATCAGACCATTCAAACCGATAAATTTCTTCTATAAATAAAATGTTTTTGTTTTTATAATTTTTAACGCAAAAACACAAATGTTGAAAACAATTCCACAAGCAGCATTTGAACCTGCACCCTTCTGACATACCGGGTCAGGTGCTCTTCCAATTGAGCTATCGTGGTTCTAGCCAGCCCAGGTTCAAATCCTGCTCGTGGAAATTTTTTCAACATTTGTGTGTGTGAACCGATTCATAAGTCAGGTGAAAAGGATTGTGTTAACAATTTTAGGCCAATCTCAGTTCTAACAGCATTGTCTAAAGTTCTCGAACGTCTCATGAACAAGCGCTTAACATCTTTCCTGGAAACAAATAATCTTCTTTCGACGTCACAGTACGGATTCCGAGCTGGCAAGTCGACTAGTGATGCTGTGCACGAATTGACAAACTCTATTATAGCTAGCTTAGATAAAAAAAGAAGTGTCTCACTATATTCCTTGATCTAGCCAAGGCCTTTGACACCGTTTCCATTCCACATCTGTTAAAGAAGCTAGAGGAACTGGGTGTGAGAGGCCTCCCCTTGAGTTTGTATGAGGATTATTTGACCAATCGTAAACACCGCGTCAAAATTGATCATTGGATCAGTGAGGAGCAAACGGTGGACTTTGGCTTGCCGCAGGGAAGTATAAATGGTCCCACTCTGTTCCTTGCTTACGTGAATGGCCTCTGTAATATGCAACTCCACAAAGGCAAATTGCTTGCATTCGCTGACGATACAGCTTTCTTTTTCAGTGGCGATAGCTGGGAGGAAGTGTTCAGCAATGCTCAGACCGGCTTTAGTAAAGTATGTGCTTGGCTACATAACAATGTATTGACCCTTAACATATCGAAGACCAAATACATTGCATTCGCGCATAGATCCAATCAGCTCCCCTTATCATCCCTTTCAATCACGGCCCACTCATGTCGTTCGGGTACCGTTTGTTGTAACTGTCCATCCCTCCAAAGAACTGACGCTGTAAAATACCTTGGCATTACCATAGACCAAACACTCTCATTTAAACCGCATATGTCCTTGTGAATCGGTTGCGGAAGTTAATTTATATATTTAAAACCTTAAGATACGTAGCTGACCGCAAGACAATAAAAATGGTCTACTACGCGCTCTGCCAATCTTTGGTTCAGTACTGCATCACGTCTTGGGGTGGTGCACCAAAAACTCATCTCCTCCTCCTTGAGAGAGCTCAGAGAGCTGTACTAAAGGTGGGAGCTGGTCTTCCATATCGCTTCCCTACAACAGCGCTTTATAAGGACTGGGAAGTGCTGACTGTAAGGCAAATTTTTATACTGCAGACTGCCATGAAAAAGCACTCTCAATTGTCGTACGATCCCAAACTAATGGATGACAAGCGAAGGAAGGCTAATGTCTGTCCTACACCACTATTCCACACAAGCCACTCTCATCATTTCTTTTGCTTCTTCGGCTCCTTCATATATAATAAAATATATAATCTATTAACTGTCTATCCCCTTCATAAACTTAACTGTAAACGCACAATCGCAAACTGGCTCTTGACATTAACTTATGAGGAAACCGAAGACTTAATTAAAGCAAAGGTGTAACTGCTTCTATAATCATACCCCTTCTCTCTCTAAGGTTTTATTGGATTATAATAATATGTGCCCCATCTCAACCCGTGGGTGTCGTAAAAGGCGACTAAGGGACCATTCCAGAGGATGGGCAGCAGCATCTCTCTGAGGTTACCTTCAACCTACTGCGATCGCCAACCCGCCTGCCAAGCGTGGCGATTATGGCAAATACCCCCCATAATATGCACACCAGCAAAAACCAGCCCCTAGTCCCCGGCGGCCCCGCTCGCCCTAGTTACGGTAGCGGCCAAGGCAGCGACGGGGCAGGGGTTGCTAAGAATCTCCGGCAGAGACCTGGCTACCGCCAACAACGAACTCTGGCCCTGGCAACATTTAACACGCGCACATTACGGACTGACGAGAAGATTTACGAACTGGAGGAAGAATTGAGCAAGATACGGTGGGACATAGTTGGATTATCTGAAGTCCGAAGAGAGGGGGAGGACTCGATAATCCTCAAGTCCGGTTACTTGCTCTATTTCCGGGAGGGTGAACAACTGTCCCAAGGTGGTGTCGGGTTCATCGTCCACAAGTCCCTCGTGAACAACGTTGTCGAGACCGGAAGTGTGTCGCCTAGGGTAGCGTACCTTATACTCAGAATAACCAAACGGTATTCGTTGAAGGTCATACAGGATTATGCTCCTACTACGACACACCCTGAAGATGAGGTGGAAGCTACGTATGAGGACATCTCTAGAGCCATACAAGCCTCCAAAACTCATTACACCGTTGTCATGGGAGACTTTAACGCAAAACTGGGCAAACGAAGCGGCGATGAGATGAGAGTGGGACGATTTGGGGTTGGTAATTGGAACTCCCGGGGCCAACTGCTGGCGGACTTTCTTGAGAGGGAGGGCCTCTTTATGATGAACTCCTTTTTCAGGAAAGCTGAACACCGCAAGTGGACCTGGATGAGTCCCGATGGTGCAACAAAAAACGAGATTGACTTTATCATGTCGACGAGGAAGCAAATATTCAATGATGTCACTGTGATCAATGCGTTTAAAACTGGCAGCGATCACCGGTTGGTAAGAGGCACATTGAGTATCAACGTTAAGCTGGAAAGACGTCGATTGGTAAGGTCTACGTTCCGTCCTGCACCCATCCAAATCCAAAACCCCAAAAGCTTTCAGCTCGAATTGCAGAATCGCTTCGAGCGCCTAAATGATTGCGAAAATGTGGACGAATACAGCAACAGGTTTGTGGAAACTGTCCAAACGGTGAGGTCCAAGTTCTTTAAAACCCACCGTGCAAAAGGAACCAAAAAGTTCTCGGCGGCTAAATAGGCAGATCTCGAAGTCTATGACTCGTGACACGCGCCAATTTAATACTAACCGTATTAAAGAGGCCATCGAGCGGAACAAAGGCTCAAAAGTGTTCGCAAGAGATCTGGGTATTGGGCAGTGCCAACTGACGACGCTGAAAACCGATGACGGCAGAACTGTCACGACCAGGTCCGATGGTATGGGAGAGGTCAAGAAGTTCTATGGACAGCTTTATATATCCACACGGCCACCTGTACAAAGCTTAGCTAAAGACCCTAGAGCTAAGTTAACCCGGCACTATACCGAAGACATCCCGGACTTCTTCTTCCCGCTCTCAAACAGCTCAAAAACGGCAGGGCACCAGGTGCTGACGGAATTACGGCCAAGCTTCTGAAAGCAGGCGGAAGACCGGTACTCGTAGCTCATCAGAAGCTATTTAATTCCGTCGTACTAAGGGGCAGAATGCCAGAGACGTGGCACGAAGGTATGGTGGTACTGTTCTTCAAAAAGGGCGACAAAACCCTGCTGAAGAACTACAGGCCCATCCCACTTCTAAGCCACGTCTACAAGCTGTTTTCGAGAGTCATAACGAATCGTCTCGCACGCAGGTTTGATGACTTTCAGCCTATCGAACAAGCCGGTTTCCGAAAAGGCTTCAGCACCATAGACCACATACATACGCTGCGGCAGGTTATACAGAAGACCGAAGAGTATAACCAGCCTCTTTGCTTAGCGTTTGTGGACTATGAAAAAGCCTTCGATTCGATTGAGACATGGGCCGTGCTACAGTCTCTCCAGCGGTGCCAAATTGACTATCGGTACATCGAAGTGTTGTGGTGTTTGTATGAAAGCTCCACTATGTCAGTCTGTCTTCAGGACCAGAGCTCGAAACCTATCCAGTTGCAGCGAGGAGTGAGACAGGGAGATGTGATTTCTCCGAAACTGTTCACTGCTGCACTGGAAGATGTTTTCAAGCTTCTGGACTAGAAAGGACTCGGCATCAACATCAACGGCGTATACATCACTTACCTTCGGTTTGCTGACGATATAGTGGTCATGGCTGAAACCCTGGAAGACCTCGGCGCAATGCTCGGTGACCTCAACAGAGTCTCTCAACTCCTCTGAAGGTTGGGGACTCTGCCCTTGAAGTTGTGGACAATTATGTTTACCTGGGACAAACGGTCCAGCTAGGTAGGTCCAAATTCAGCAAAGACTGGACGGGACTGAGACGTGGTCGCTCACTATCGGCCTCATAAAAAGGCTCAAGGTCACTCAAAGAGCAATGGAGAGGGCTATGCTCTGGGTTTCTCTGCGTGGTCGAATCAGAAATGAGGAGATCCGCAGAAGAACAAAGGTAACCGACATCGCCCGAAGAGTTGCTAAGCTCAAGTGGCAGTGGGCAGGTCACATTGCTCGCAGGACTGATGGCCGCTGGGGCGGGATAGTCCTGGAGTGGCGACCGCGTACCGGAAAGCGCAGTGTGGGCAGGCCTCCAACAAGGTGGACCGACGATCTGGTGAAGGTCGCGGGAAGCCGCTGGATGCGAGCAGCACAAAACCGGTCGTTGTGGAGGTCCTTGGGGGAGGCCTTTGTCCAGCAGTGGACGTCTTTTGGTTGAGATGATGATGAATATGTGCACTGCACTAAGTATTAACACACGAACACATGCATTCATTCATTCACTCTTACACACTCACTCTTTTACACAATATACAATATCTCTCACTCAGGGGCTTGCAACATCATTTATTTCATTTATTTGTTTATTTGTTATTGTATTAATAAGTTAGCTCATATAGTTATAGTTAACTCGAAGTCCGTGGAATAGGGCCTGGTGACCTGTGGCCTACGGGTTTTTTTTCAAACCTATCGCAAGCACCAGTCTCTCACAAGGGATACTTATGGGTTCTATTTCCTTGGTATGTGTCATTTTTATTTTAATTTCTTTATCTTTTACCTTTATTCCTTCGTATTTTTTATACCTATACCTTGTGATGAGAAATAAATAAATTTTGATTGATGTGATTTGATTGATTCTTTATATGTTCAAAGTTTTTTGAGTAAATTCGATTTGTGGTACCTACATAAGTGGTAGTACGCTGTGTAGGCGTGTGTACCACTTGCTAAGCTTTCCTTTCCGCATAGGAAGATAGTTTTATTTGGCATTGTGTAATATCCGCTAAATTTTTAAATAAAACATTTATATATAAATAAATAAAACATTTAACAAACTAAGCTGTGGAATGAGCACGAACAATCACCGAACTTGTTGGATTACAAAACAGTTCTGTTTCAGAAATAAAAAAAGTGTAAAAAAGTCAGTTGGTTGTCGAAAAAAAAAATTTTCAAGACAATTATTAAAATCTATCATCAGTTTTTAGACAGGACAACGTCTGACGGGTCATCTAGTTTCTATAAATAAAAAAAACGTTTTGACAGTTGCTAAAATGTTTCTTTATTGACAAACCAGTCCACTACCCAATCGAAATACGCCATTCCATAGATTTGTCGACATAGGCATGACTTTACGTTTACGTCTCGATATCTGCGACATTATCAGGTGTGAACAGCATTTTAAATGGACACGTTTAAAAAATCAACTTTAAGAAATTCTTTGTCGTATACCTACATAACGAAAAACAGTTACACATAACATAACCTAAATGCTAATGTAGACAAAGGCGATGGGGTGATAACCCATCAGTGTGGCTCAATGCGGGTCGGTAAATGTTATCGTCGGCAATATGACAACAAGAAATAATTCAATTTTTTACCCATTTCGGCGAATGGGTGACTAACAATATAAAAGACTATCATAAAGCAAAAATAATTTAAATGCTTTTAATTTATAGAAATAGAAAAAAAATATTGATATATCACAATGTAGGTACAGTAAATTGATACATGAACAAACTATAAGTTAAAATAAAGGATATTAAAAAACAAGTACATAACAACCAACAAATAAGAATATACATACACACATAACAACTAACAAATAGAAATAGTTTTTGTCGTCACCGGTATGACAAAAGGCTATCGCTCAGTACAGTGAGTACAGTAGGCAACTTCACTGTAGACTGCTTATCACGTAGAGCTGTGCGAGTTAGCAAACCCAGGGCTTTGAATAATGTTTAAAAATAGATAACGTTACCTCTAGCATACGAAGATAATAACGTTAATATCAAAGTTAACGTAATGCTTGGTATTGTTACTTGGGTTACTGCATTACCGCTACCAATTTAACTTTATAGAAATAATGTTAATTAACGATATTTATAGTGTAAATTTGGTAACGTTATACAACCTTATTTTTAGTTTATACGAAAACCGAAACACGAGTCAAATATTTTCATTTAAAGAATCAGTACAAAAAAAATTAAAATAATATCTTGAAAACTCACGAAGTTACAAACTTTTTGTGCTGCTCCGTTGTGTGTTTTTAGGTGGGTATAATTTATTTTAGATTTTGTAAATATTATTTGGTCAAAATGTAATATGGTATAAAAAATATTGAAATCGATTCTATTACTGATTCTGAACAAACAGTTTTCAGGTTTCGTATAAACTAAAAATAACATTGTAAAGCCCTGTGCTAGGCGGTGCGCGAGGCAAACGGTGGATAAATTGGTGGATCCAATAGGATAGCGTCCATTTCCTTGCGGTGCAAAATGGAGTAATACTATCGGTGATTTTTTCCTTACGTACCGCTTAGCTACCTCGCACAGCTTAGGTGGTAACGCTTCCTACCTAATACAGCCTAATTCAGCGCAGCGCAGCAAGTGCTGCTATTCTGTGAAAGCCTAATTAATTACGAAGGAGCGCTGCGTATCAAATTACAACAATACAACACATATATTATAGTTATTATTCTCGTTAACAATTACTCAATTAATTATTGATTTACTATTTTTACTCTTATAAATTAATACTTTTGTAAAATACATTTTTACCCTTGAAATTATTTTAGAATGCCTAAATCGTTTGCACCTCCGATTTTAAAATGTTTAAATTATTTCCATTTGATTGGTTTTCTGGAAGAAATTTTCTAGCTATATAACCGCCTAACTGCTTAAACTATTTCATATTCGATCTAAGACGGCGTTGCAATAAAAGTCTTATTTCTATCTATCTATATTCTCTAATTACGAGGTTGAATTAAATACCATATTCAATGCAAAGGGCTTAAAGTTAGAAAGCCCTAAAGAGAATCGTAAATGGTAGCTAATTGGTTCGAAGTGGGTGATTAAATAGTTTACCTATTGTATTAACAATCGATAGTTGGCCAGTGGACTGGTTGGCCGATAGAAAAACTTTCTTTGGTAACTGCCACAACGATTTGTTTAGTAGAAATTTGATGGGAATGGCCAACTATGACGTCACAGTTGTGTTTCTTCAATTGTGTGTTTATTAGTGAATTTTTATGTTACAGAAATTCATGCTTAATGGAATAATGTAACAAATATAAAAAAATAGGTTAATACTTCAAAGAACTGTTCCGGGATGTCGTTTATATGTTTAATGTTAACAAATTACAAAAACACAAATGTTGAAAAAATTTCCACGAGCAGGATTCGAACCCGCACCCTTCTGACATACCGGGTCAGGTGCTCTCACAATTAAGCTATCGTGGTTCTAACCAGCCCGCCGAAATTATTCATACTATTTACTTTTTACTTTGAAAGCCAAAGGCGCCCATTCAATGTCAACAACTACCGTCATTAACATCTGATCATAATATTTTTACAATTATACTAATTTTAAAAAGAATAAAATAATATATAAACATTTTATAAATATAGCTTGCCTACTTCGTAACTGGTCTTTATTTAGTATTTGTAAAAATATTATGAAAAGTAAAAAGTAAATAGTGTTGAATAATTTCGGCGGGCTGGTTAGAACCACGATAGCTCAATTGGGAGAGCACCTGACCCGGTATGTCAGAAGGGTGCGGGTTCAAATCCTGCTCGTGGATTTTTTTTAACATCTGTGTTTTTGTTTTTATCTTTACTAATCAATACATAATTTCTTTAGTTTCCAAGCCGCCGCACACAGCGCTGTCGTAACAAAATTTTATGTAGGACCGCTTCGGCAGAAAAATCGGCCCGATTTTTCCGCCGAGGTTTTAGTGCCGATTTTGTCATCGACTTTTGTAGGACGTGTGCATTGCAACATAGTATTTCATAAGTTTCATTTTCACCGAGTAAAAAATCGGTCACCGATTATCGGACGTGGGCGGGCGGGCTTAGGAATATTTTATATCACACAATACTGTCGTAATTTATGTCACACTTTTGTGCACATCCTCAACTAATTACGAGGTTATTATGGTATAATGCAATCTGCAATGCAAGATGAAATGCTACAATATTATTGCGAATGTTGCGCACGGTAGCCCGGCGAGACATCGTCGCAAAAAATAGCCGCCCACGGGAAACTCGCAAATTGAATTTTAAATTACCTTCTTGACGAGATACGGCCGAGAAAACCATTGAGCGTAAAAATCTTACATGGAAAGATGGGCATTGCAAGTCGAATATATTTGTTGTAAAGTAATATACTTACCAGGAGTTTTTTTAGAGGCCCCTGCCTTTAAAAAAAGATTCGATCGAGAATCAAAACTGTTATTTAATATATGAATCTAGAAGTCGTCAGTTTTAATCACGATATCAATAAATTCTGTAACTAATTTATGAACTTGATATATCTTACCTACCATAAGGAAGTGCTTCGGAAGGCACGTAAAGCCATTGGTCCCGGCTGCATTAGCAGTCGTTAACAACCACCAACCAACCTGCACTGAACCCGCGTGGTGGTTTAGGACCCGTTCTCCCTATCCAGCCATAGGGAAGACTCGTGCCCCAGCATTGGGGGCATAAAAATGAGCTGATGACTATAATGATTAATCAACGATGATTGACGTCTCTAAGTACGTTAGTTAGTGTCTTTCCGGAAAGACAATAGGTACTTTTAAAAATTGCAACAAACATTTAAAGGCTGGTGCTCACTATTTATAAAACCTATCATTGATAATGTTTCGTAGTGAACAGGCGGAGACTCTTCTATCTCATGTTCCACTTGGGATACTTGGCGCCAGATAAGAGATGTATGCATGCCGCAATCGTATCGTCCCCGTTTAACCGTCGTCCATTAATATAAATGAGATTGATTAGATTAGTTAGAAGAAGGAGAAATAAGACGTTGTGAGTATTTCTTGTGTAAAAGTTTTTTATAAAAAGTGATAAAAAGTATTAAGTACCTAATTAACGATAGTTGAAGTCTCTATGTCCTTTCTGAAGGACATAATGTCTTTTTAAATTACGACAACAGTTTAATGGCAGGTGCATACTTAAATTTTTTATCCAATCGGCCACTTCTTGACTGACATTCCAAATTTGAATATCTTTGATTCAAATGTAGCTTTATTTATTAAATCCGTATCTAACTTCTGATTTGAGTCGGTTCCATTAAAGTGAATTACTGCAATTCTAATATTACTAAACTAATTTTAGTTTCCTTTTTTCCTTTATTTTTTATGTATCCTATATAATTATATCCTTTTTTATGCTATGTAATGTGAAAACATTTAACTGGTGTTAAGTTATATTGAGAGTTTTAAGTTTTAGTAATAATATCCCTTTATTTTTCGAATAAAATAAAATAAAAATATACATGACATATTAGTGGATTTCAACGCCTCGGTGGCCGAGTGGCAGAGCGCTCGGCCCGATACCCGAAGGTCCCGGGTTCAATTCCTAGGACGGGCAAAATGTATTTCGGTTTTTTTGACGCATAGCCCGGTTTGTGATCACCAACCCGCATTAGCCGAGCGTGGTGATTAAGCTTTTCCCCATCACTTGTAGCGATGACTTGATTTCAATGATGGAGGCCTTTACCCAGCAGTGGCTGTTGACTTACTATAGTGGATTGGCGGAGTTACTCCTATCTCATGTTCCACTTGGGTTACCTAGCGCCAGATAAGGCGATGTAAAATGCATGCCTCAGTCGTGTTGTCTCTGCTATCCAATATTAATCTGACTGATACAGTGCTTGTACCAAAATCCAGCCCACACACGCCGCCTTCTTTTTTGTAATCTTAAAGTTTTATTGAGGTGTGGTTCGGGTTACGTTACGATCGTGAAAGATTTAGAGCTTTCACCGAGCCCGGTTACTAGGATTTGTTGGAAGCTAATTGTCTGGTTACGTTTTTAAGCGGCTAGTTACAAGTGGGCTACCGCTCTCAGACTTCGGATCTTGGGTGCGATTCTCAGCGCGGAGTGTTTTTTGTATTGGTTAGTTTATTTATTTACTTATGGACCATCAACAGAGTTACAAGAAAATATGCAAACTATTATTACAAAGTTATTAGATACATACTCGTACAACTCTAGTTATATACGGCCTCACATGCACATAATACTTATTTAATAACATTATAATACCAACCTTTTTTTTATTAATTTAATTATATAACAATGAAATTAAACTATAGAGCAAACCTTAAATCTATGCAGGCATAGGTATGCTACAAATAAATTGAGCTCAACATCTGCACATAACAAAACGATCAACAAAATGCAAAAACAATAAAGTAAACATAGGTTAGGTAGGTACTTTAAATTAACACACTTAATAAATAAAATGCGATACAAATGAACCGCGTTAGCAGGCCACCTGCACTCTTAACCTACATTTATACTTGCACAAATAAAACAGCTGTTTCTATGCTTTGTATTGAACTTAAATTACCTTACTTGAAATAATTAACACACTTAATAAATAAAATGCGATACAAATGAATCGCGTCAGCCGGCCACCTGCACTCTTAACCTACATTTATACCTGCACGAATAAAACAGCTGTTTCTATGCTTTGTATTGAACTTAAATTACTAAATAATAGGTTGGGGAAAAAGTTTCTTCGCATATTTTTAAAGAAAATTTTTTTTTTTTTAAAATATACTTTATTTATATTTAACTAAAGTATGTAGATGCCATTTTGTTTGATAACTTTTTGCCATCTTGTAGGTAGGGACATGATCCCATTGCTATAGAAATTTTGGGGCTACTGATCAAAATACCGCGACAAGTGGTTTTGGCAGTCCTCTCGTGATGTTAACCTGACACTGCCTAAAGAATTCTGAAGAGACCGAAACAAGTGGAAATCTAAAGGTGCAAGGTCAGGACTATGCATTAACACCTCCCAGCCAAACTCTCTTAATTTTTGCTGAGTGGCTAAAGATGTGTGAGGTCTAGGGTTATCATGATGAAAACCACACCCCTTCTGTTGATTAATTCCGGCCGCTTTTTCAACTTCTTGCTTTAATCTCATCAGTTGTTCGCAGTATAGTTCAGAATCGATGGTCCTGCCTGGTGGTAACAGCTCATAATGAATAATGCCCTTCTAATCCCACCACACACACAGCATCACCTTGTTGCGAGTTAACCCGGATTTCGCCACAGTCTGTGAAGCCTGACCGGCCTTTGACCACGACCTTTTTCGCACGTGATCCACTTTTCATCACCGGTTATCAGCTTCTTCAAAAATGGTTCGGTTTTATTACGTCGTAATAAAGAATCCCCCGTGTGGTGCCGGGGATAAAGAATTGCATCACCCCATCTCAACCCGTGGGTGTCGTAAAAGGCGACTAAGGGACCATTCCAGAGGATGGGCAGCAGCATCTCTCTGAGGTTACCTTCAACCTACTGCGATCGCCAACCCGCCTGCCAAGCGTGGCGATTATGGCAAATACCCCCCATGACATGCACACCAGCAAAAACCGGCCCCTAGTCCCCGGCGGCCCCGCTCGCCCTAGCTACGGTAGCGGCCAAGGCAGCGACGGGGCAGGGGGTGCTAAAAATCTCCGGCAGAGACCTGGCTACCGCCAACAACGAACTCTGGCCCTGGCAACATTTAACACGCGCACATTGCGGACTGACGAGAAGATTTACGAACTGGAGGAAGAATTGAGCAAGATACGGTGGGACATAGTTGGATTATCTGAAGTCCGAAGAGAGGGGGAGGACTCGATAATCCTCAAGTCCGGTAACTTGCTCTATTTCCGGGAGGGCGAACAACTGTCCCAAGGTGGTGTCGGGTTCATCGTCCACAAGTCCCTCGTGAACAACGTTGTCGAGACCGGGAGTGTGTCGCCTAGGGTAGCGTACCTTATACTCAGAATAACCAAACGGTATTCGTTGAAGGTCATACAGGTTTATGCTCCTACTACGACACACCCTGACGATGAGGTGGAAGCTACGTATGAGGACATCTCTAGAGCCATACAAGCCTCCAAAACTCATTACACCGTTGTCATGGGAGACTTTAACGCAAAACTGGGCAAACGAAGCGGCGATGAGATGAGAGTGGGACGATTTGGGGTTGGTAATCGGAACTCCCGGGGCCAACTGCTGGCGGACTTTCTTGAGAGGGAGGGCCTCTTTATGATGAACTCCTTTTTCAGGAAAGCTGAACACCGCAAGTGGACCTGGATGAGTCCCGATGGTGCAACAAAAAACGAGATTGACTTTATCATGTCGACGAGGAAGCAAATATTCAATGATGTCACTGTGATCAATGCGTTTAAAACTGGCAGCGATCACCGGTTGGTAAGAGGCACATTGAATATCAACGTTAAGCTGGAAAGACGTCGATTGATAAGGTCTACGCTCCGTCCTGCACCCATCCAAATCCAAAACCCTGAAAGCTTTCAGCTCGAATTGCAGAATCGCTTCGAGCGCCTAAATAATTGTGAAAATGTGGACGAATACAGCAACAGGTTTGTGGAAACTGTCCAAACGGTTGGGTCCAAGTTCTTTAAAACCCACCGTGCAAAAGGAACCAAAAAGTTCTCAGACCATACCCTAAAACTAATGGAAGAGCGGCGCGTAATGGTTCTGCTTTCCTCAGGTGATGCGTCTCAGTTTCGGCGGCTAAATAGGCAGATCTCGAAGTCTATGACTCGCGACACGCGCCATATTAATACTAACCGTATTAAAGAGGCCATTGAGCGGAACAAAGGCTCAAAAGTGTTCGCAAGAGATCTGGGTATTGGGCAGTGCCAACTGACGACGCTGAAAACCGATGACGGCAGAACTGTCACGACCAGGTCCGATGTTATGGGAGAGGTCGAGAAGTTCTATGGACAGCTTTACACATCCACACGGCCACCTGTACAAAGCTTAGCTAAAGACCCTAGAGCTAAGTTAACCCGGCACTATACCGAAGACATCCCGGACATCAGCCTATACGAGATTAGTATGGCTCTCAAACAGCTCAAAAATGGCAGGGCACCAGGTGCTGACGGAATTACGGCCGAGCTTCTGAAAGCAGGCGGAAGACCGGTACTCGTAGCTCTTCAGAAGCTATTTAATTCCGTGGTACTGGGGGGCAGAACGCCAGAGACGCGGCACGAAGGTATGGTGATACTGTTCTTCAAAAAGGGCGACAAAACACTGCTGAAGAACTACAGGCCCATCTCACTTCTAAGCCACGTCTACAAGCTGTTTTCGAGAGTCATAACGAATCGTCTCGTACGCAGGTTTGATGACTTCCAGCCTATCGAACAAGCCGGTTTCCGAAAAGGCTTCAGCACCATAGACCACATACATACGCTGCGGCAGGTTATACAGAAGACCGAAGAGTATAACCAGCCTCTTTGCTTAGCGTTTGTGGACTTTGAAAAAAGCCTTCGATTCGATTGAGACATGGGCCGTGCTACAGTCTCTCCAGCGGTGCCAAATTGACTATCGGTACATTGAAGTGTTGAGGTGTTTATATGAAAGCGCCACTATGTCAGTCCGTCTTCAGGACCAGAGCTCGAAACCTATCCAGTTGCAGCGAGGAGTGAGACAGGGAGATGTGATTTCTCCGAAACTGTTCACTGCTGCACTGGAAGATGTTTTCAAGCTTCTGGACTGGAAAGGACTCGGCATCAACGTCAACGGCGTATACATCACTCACCTTTGGTTTGCTGACGATATAGTGGTCATGGCTGAGACCCTGGAAGACCTCGGCGCAATGCTCGGTGACCTTAACAGAGTCTCTCAACAAGTGGGCCTTAAAATGAACATGGAGAAGACGAAAGTTATGTCGAACTCACGTGTCGTACCCACTCCTCTGAAGGTTGGGGACTCTGCCCTTGAAGTTGTGGACAATTATGTTTACCTGGGACAAACGGTCCAGCTAGGTAGGTCCAACTTCAGCAAAGAGGTCAATCGTCGAATCCAATTAGGCTGGGCAGCGTTCGGTAAGCTTCGAAATATCTTCTCGTCCGATATACCGCAGTGTCTCAAGACGAAAGTCTTTGACCAGTGTGTGTTGCCAGTGATGACATACGGGACTGAGACGTGGTCGCTCACTATGGGCCTCGTAAAAAGGCTCAAGGTCACTCAAAGAGCAATGGAGAGGGCTATGCTCGGGGTTTCTCTGCGTGATCGAATCAGAAATGAGGAGATCCGCAGAAGAACAAAGGTAACCGACATCGCCCGAAGAGTTGCTAAGCTCAAGTGGCAGTGGGCAGGTCACATTGCTCGCAGGACTGATGGCCGCTGGGGCGGGATAGTCCTGGAGTGGCGACCACGTACCGGAAAGCGCAGTGTGGGCAGGCCTCCAACAAGGTGGACCGACGATCTGGTGAAGGTCGCGGGAAGCCGCTGGATGCGAGCAGCACAAAACCGGTCGTTGTGGAGATCCTTGGGGGAGGCCTTTGTCCAGCAGTGGACGTCTTTTGGCTGAGATGATGAATAAAGAATCACAAATGAGTACACGGTTCATTAGGTTTCTTTCAGTGAGCTCGTGAGGTACCCAAATATCAAGCTTTTTTGTGTACCCATTTTTTTCACATGCGCCAAAACTGTTTTGTGGTCAATTCCCAGTTCTTCAGCTACGTCGTAACTACTGATATGCCGATCTTGCTCCACTTTTTCAAAAATGGTATCCAATTTATCCGTAATAGGGCGACCAGAGCGACGTGCATTTTTGACATCAAAATTTCCGGATTGAAAACGCTTAAACCAAATTTGTACTACTGTCACAGACACTGCACTAGGTCCATAAACATCGCAAATTTTTGTCGCGGCTGGCGTTGCATTTTTACCTTTTTTGTAGTAAGATTTTAAAATGTGTCGAATTTCTTCATTAGATTCACTCATCTTGACAGTAAGAAAATCAAATGAAAATCACACATTTTCCTAATTTGAATTTGGAATTATCTTCTTTAAAATTTAAACTTTTAATTCAAATTCAATAATCATTTATTCAGTTTAGGCTACAAGTAGCTCTTGTGAATGTCGCTATGCCATCGCTTCGTAAGTCTTCTCTGGGCGGGAGATCTTGTACTAAGAAGAACCGTAATGATATCAAAACCAGCCAGATACAAATAGTATAGCCAAAGAGATTTTATTACAAATTCATACATAGGTACTATAAGCGAAAAGACCTTTTTCCCAACCTAATATAATAAAATTACAAAATAAAATATATTAGATTTTTTTATATACAGGGCGTCCCACGGCCATGCCACATGGAGGGAAAGTACCTTAATTATTATAGATGGAACATTTTACTGAAAGATGACTTTATTTTAATTTTAAAAACAATTTAAACTGCATTCTTACATTTTTAAATAATTGCGTGGTTGAACCGGGAATCGAACTCGCTACACGAGAAAAAAATCATCCTGCAGTTTTATCATACAGATCGGAAGGCTTCATCATAAGGATTATTTTTCGCTAAATAACATAGCATCAGAAATAAAAGGAAGACCATGAATTTTAACATTTAATGTAAAATTATGTTCAGAAAAATGAAAAGCTGGCATTGCCTTAAGGATGGACAAAACTGTTGCATACAACCAGGTACCTACTAATCTTTTTATTATTTTATTTCAAGTGGGTACTCATTAGTAATAGGTACTTTAAAATTAATCTTAGTTTATGTCCTTACAACAATGTCAGCTTTTCATTTTTCTGAACATAATTTTACATTAAATGTTTAAATTCATGGTCTTCCTTTTATTTCTGATGCTATGTTATGTAGCAAAAAATAATCCTTATGATGAAGCCTTCCGATCGGTATGATAAAACTACGGGTTGATTTTTTTCTCGTGTACCGGGTTCGATTCCCGGTTCAACCAGGCAATTATTTAAAAATGTATAAATGCAGTTTAAATTGTTTTTAAAATTAAAATAAAGTCTTCTTTCAGTAAAATGTTTCATCTACAATAATTAAGGTACTTTCCCTCCATGTGGCATGGCCGTGGGACGCCCTGTATAGTTAGCTCGGCAAATGACTTCATCCCACCTGATGTTAAGTGGAAATGGAGTCCAGACGCGAAGACAACTCGTGCAGCGCGGAAACAAACGTAGCATTAGTTAACTTCACTCAGCCGGCCTACAAGGTGCTTCTTCACGCCTCTCTTGGAGGACCCCATATCATAGGAAGGAGGTAAAACGTGTGCTGGTAAACTATTCCATCTTTTGGAGGTGCGACAAAGAAACGAGTCACTAAATTTCTTTGTGCGCGATGGGATACTTGAGACAGTGAAGCGGTGACTCCGAAGAGCAGTACGTGTACTCCTATGAAGAAAGGGAGAAGGTGGGATAAGGTCAAAGAGCTCTTCAGAGCACTCACTATGGTATAAGCGGTAAAACACGCTGAGTGACGCAACATCTCTTCAAGAGTATTTGCCACTTCTGCATTGCCGATAATGCGTTCAGCGCGACGCTGCAAACTGTCCAAGGCATCGAGAAGGTACTTTGCGGAACCGTCCCAGATGTGCGAGCAATACTCCACGCAAGACCGTACCTGAGTCTTGTACAAAAGACACAACTGGTCAGGCATAAAGAATCGCCGCACTCTGTTCAGGACATCGAGTTTTCGTGAGGCTGTTTTGATCACGGCTTCGATGTAGTCCTTTTGATTCAGATCACAGCGAATCGTCATACCGAGCATGTTGATATTGCTCTGCAGGCTTAAAAATGTGCCCTGAAGAGTTGGAAGGGAATGGAATGGTGACTTTTTGGCCGTAAACTCACATACCTGTGTTTTCTTGGCATTGAACTCAACAAGATTATTGGAGCCCCAATTAGATATGAGGTCCAATACCCAATTAAGCTCAATGACAAGATTCACTCGTTTCTCTTCAGTCTCGACTCGCCCAGCCGCAGGGTGACCGTTTTACCCACCGTGCACTGTACTATCATCTGCATAGCAATGAATATTTCCAAGTGGAAGCATATCACTGATGTGCAGAAGAAACAACGTGGGGTACAGAACGGAACCTTGAAGGACACCAGCGTTCACTGACATGAGCCGCGAAGCGCATCCATCAGACAGGACACGGATTCTACGCTCGTGCAGGAAGCCAGCGACCCAGTTGCAGAACTGTGCAGGCAGACCGTATGCCGGGAGCTTGGAGAGAAGAGCTTTGTGCCAGACCCGATCAAATACCTTGGCTACGTCGAGGCTAACAGCCACCGACTCACCACGCTTGTCAATAGCCTCACCCCAGAGAAGTGCGACGTACGCTAGAAGATCACCCGTCGTCCGCTTCGGCCGAAACCCGTATTGGCGATCGTGAATTATGGAGTGTTCTTCTAGGTAATGAACCAGTTGTTTATTTAAAATGCGGTCCATTACTTTGCACAAAACTAAAGTTACGGTTATGGGGCGGTAATTCGATGGATCTGACCGATCTCGTTTTTTAGGGACCAGTTGCACATTAACCTCTCTCCAAGATTCTGGTACACAACCTGAAGAGAGCAAGAAATGGTAAAGGCGCGTTAACACGGGGGACAACTCCGCTGCACAGATTTTTAGGACTATTGGAGGGATGCCATCAGGGCCATTAGCTTTCCGGACATCGATTGACTGCAGCTCCGCACGGACGTCATACACTGCCTGATTTTAAAATCGGGCATTGTGTGGCCACAGTGAGAAATTGTAGGTGGCTGTGCATTGCAGTCATCGACTCGGGAGGTAGCCGCAAAGAGTTTGGCTACTCCTGCGGCTTGTGAGCTAAAGTTCCGTCAGGACATCTCAAAGGTGGCAGCGAGGGTTGGCAGAAGTTCGATTGCACGGCTTTGGCCAGACGCCAGTAGCTACGGCTACCCGTAGGGTGCATCAGTAGTTCTTGGCCGACTAGTGGCCGACTCGTGAATAAAAATACTTTACGCTTTAACATTTATACATTTTTAAAATTTGGTGGTGGTAGGGTAGGGCTTGTTCTGCCTGCCTATGGCTAACTTACACCGTCTTTTCTAAGTCTGTCACTTTAAAAGCTATGTTAGTAGCATAGTTGTGTTTCGATAGCGATAGTAGTTATTGTCACTTAATGTTAGCTGAGATCGCCACGCTGTAATCTCATAATGTAATTATTACCTAAAACCCGTTTTGTAGTTTACAAAAAGTACTTTGTATGTCTAGTGTAGGTTGGGTAGGTGAAAACAAGTAAAACCGGTATCCGGAGCTAAATATTCTAAGCACAGGCCCTTCGCAAATGTAGAAATCTTTCAATGCAACTCATCAAAGGTTGCATTAGATAGAGCCCTGACGTTGCCACTAATTGATTCATGTCTGCGACCGGCGAATCTCCCACTGAGCGGCGATTGCTCTTTTGTTTATCCGCAACGAAGCAAGGCTGGCTCCACATCGTTAGAGTTGAGCGAGTTAGATACGGAAACAAAACTGCGTTGTCGAAGTCGTAACCTCAGCGCACTTTATCTAGCCACCCAATACGTTGTAATCGTCTTTCGAATACAGTTAACATTAGCAAAGGCATGTTTTTGATATTATCAATTATTATTATCCGACTGCTGATATTATGATAATTATAATGATAACTATCATTAATTTTAATTTTTTATTTTATTTATCTATTCATTAATTAATTAAATTATCATTTCGACCCCTGTGCTACAATAAAATTGTTTGCCTAGCACGAACTTTTATTGAAATCATATCGTCAAGTCGTGGTAGCGTCATGGTTAACAGCTCTCTCTCGCCCACGACCAAATTTTTGTAGGTCCGCTAATCGGACCGATTTTGTCGCCGAGGTTTGTGACCGACTTTTTCTAGGACGTGTGCGTTGCAACATAGAACTCCATACGTTTCATTTTCACCTACAAAAAATTCAGTCACCGATTGTGACAATCGGCACTAGCCTATATTGTCAAATAGCTGAGCAAAGGCCTTCATCGTTGTATATATATTTATAAAATATAGTGAAAAAATTAAATGCCTACCTGACCCAGCCAGGAATCGAAGCTGGATCTTCCGCAATCCGGAAAGCTGACGTAAGCGCAGACACTTTTTACTGCTTTTTGATTTTTGACTGCTTTTTAGCGGCAGAGTGCCATCTATCGAACGGTTATTGCAACCGATGGCAATGCAGATTCATCTTTACAGATGAAATACCACAAATTTGATAACACAACGCTATAGTAAATTTTTATTTTTTTATTTTTAAGTGCTAATTGCTGCACTGAAGCTGTATTAAATACTTATAAAAAAACCAACACTCACTTGTCCGACCTGGGAATTAGGCCGAGGACGCCGAAGGCAAGGAAAACGTTATAAATTCTTTAAATTGACGCCTGTCAATTTGTTAGACCATTCTTAACATCCGTAATTGGCACAAAGTAACTTGTTTGTACGGAAAATTACGGACGTTGTGACGCTCGCTGTATCAATATCCATATTGTATTCTAGTGCTAGCATTTCTCCCGCGACTTCGTCCACGTAGCTTTGCAATTTTCAAAATAAACTCTTTTTTAATCAATATCAAACATAGCTTATGTTACCCGCAAAGAAAGTAGCATTCAATCTGTGAACGAATTTTTGGAATTGGACCAGTAGTTCTAGTGTTTAACCTCCTCAAACAAACAAAAAAAGTGACGAACTGTAATGTAACCAATGGTATAATATCATTGACTGGTACCTCTTTATTCAAGGTATAGATATAGGCATAAATATAGATAATATTACGCTTTCACGCTAACGACATACTACATGAACTCGATAGTTATTCGTGCAAAATTTTAAGTCTCCAAATGAAACTCGCAATATAAGCACCCAACAAATATCCTTTTTACAATGCGTAGGTGGCAAACAAGCGGACAGCTCTCCCACGCCATCATTTTGTAACGCAATATTGGACAGAGTTTTATTCCAGGAAGCTTCCTACAACGTAGACCGCATTAATGCTTAAAGGTTATATGAACTGTTACTATTCCGTGGTTATATGTTATTGTCGAATCTTAAAATAGTAATAAGTATATAGAATATTTAGTTCGTAACATTTAGTCCCATTTATTGTTAACGTTGATGAGCGAAGTTGTTAGGTACTACACAAAATTCGAAGAGTAGTAATATGAATATTTTGCTTGTTAAGTTAGGTTTACTATAAAGTCTAGAACAAATTATTCTTAAAAATTGACTTCAACCGTTGTCTTTAGCCAACGATGTACTTTTGTATTACGAACTTCAAAATTAGTATCCAGTTACCATCTAGCAATCCTTTCTGAGGGTATGTTTAAAAATCCCTTTTACGGATATCCACTCCAACCTAACCACATAATTCAAGGAGATAATTATCAAGCAAACGTTTATGTTAGTGCTACACGCACCAGAGTATTAGTCTAGATTTAGCTAAATCCAGCTTGTAACCTTACTCTATCTCTAACATTTGCGCACCTTTGTTTGAGTACAATGATATTTTAAGCAGGATTTTCGCTAAATCTATCTAGGTTTAGGATTTTTAGGTCCAAACTATTACAACATTCAAAGTAACACAATTTTCATTTTTAATTTAGTTTACTTTCTTTTCTCGATTTAATCTCTTGTCCACTCAACTTCACTTCAATCTTTCTTTTCTCGATTTAATCTCCTGTAAGCTTATTGTTTTATTACTAAAGGGAACTAGGGGCAAAACGAAGGCCGGTGCAAAACGGGAAATAAGGCAGTTATGTGGTATTGTGTGAGTCTTATGCGTTATACATGCCAAACCATTGGAACTGACAAAGCATCCCCGCACGTGTCCAAGGAAGCAGACGCGCTGTTTGGCGCCACTGAGACGTCTGCCGTGAATTGACCTGAACAAAAATTTCTGTAACCAGAAAAGTGGTTATTAAACTCTCAACTTGATGGAGCATGTTCTATCGCTGTTTATAAGCAAAGTTAAATGAATCATCTTTGTATTAACAGTCACTGAAAAGTTTAGCTATTAATCTGTCAAGTATTCTCATGTTCGTTACAAGCTATTTACTGCGATCCAATATGAGATTTATTTATTAAACATACCTAATCAAAGCTTAATAAGCATCGAGGCATTATTATTTAAACCAAACATCTGAGGTCCCTGAACGCATCGATGATCATAAGGTACACTTTCACTATATCTTTGAGTTTCAGTGAAAATGTGCTGTTGTTAGAACTCGAAAAGTGATTGTACGGTTTTGTTTCATTTGTCCAAAAGTACACCACTGTTTCACGTCAATATTAGGCAATTCTCCAGAGAATAAAAATACTGCCAGCTAACTTTAATCTTCACTTTCACACCAAGAAGTCAATGGCAATTACCAGGTCCTGCACAACTAAAAAAAACGCTAAAGCTAAGAAATCAGTTCGACAACAAACCGTTCAAATTAAAAGTGTAGTTGCTCTCGTGAGGTATAAATGTAGACGAAGCAGCTCGTCCAGACTTAGCACAGTTTGTCTCTGAAACTGTTCGCCGGCGCGGTACTGGAGAAAGGTGGAGGAGGCTTTCGCCACAGGTGGCCCTCGCTCAAAAGTGTGACTCAAATAGAAAAACACGATTCACCATAAACTTATGTATTGAAGTATTCATGGACAAGCTTATAAGGTTGGCTGTGGGAAGACGAACGATAATCTTTGTATTCAAATATTAAGGACAACTTATTCAAATTAATTATTGAGCATATTACTATAATATGGTTAAAGAAACTTTATTTCTCATAAGAATACATAAGATTCACTTACTGAGAAAGATACATTTTGTTTTATCACTCTTAATTTTTAGCACAATGAACGCACGCACCGAGAAGAAAACAATATTGACAATATTTAAGGTAGGTAGTTTGCATTTCTGTGCGATTGCGGCTGTACCACCAACTACAGTGTGAGGCAGGTATCTATAGCGCGGGCGCAGAACATGGATGTACAAAGCAACTTAAATGTAGATGTGGCATTGACAGCGTACTAATATAATATAGGTTTTTTTTTAAATGTATGAATAAAGTAATATAATTTGTTTGATTTTTTGTTTTATTTCATTAGTTTGTGTTAATTTCTTTGATTTTTACTATTATTATTATTTTCTTTTTAAGTATTAATGAACCTTAATCCTAGCTTAGTAATATTTGTATATAGATATGTTTACTAACTTTTTGAATATTTAGCTTAGTTTCAGTTATGTACTATTTTTACAGTTATTATTATTAAATATATAATGTAGATATTATATACATTACTTACATAATAAATAGTATTCAGTTTTATTTTGTTTTTTGTATATTATGTTATAGTTTACGTTTATGGTTTATGATAAATGGTTTTAGCATTTTCTTGAAACTAGTAAAATTTTTTATATTTTTAATATGGTTAGGTAATTTATTATATAGTTTAGCACCTTCGTATTCTAAGTTATTTTTACCATAGTTTGTTCTAGGAGGTTTAAGAACTAAATTATTAGCACTGCGTAATCGAATTTTTTGTATTTGTGATTTTCGTTTAAAACTTATACCAGTGTTAATATCCTTATTTAGGATTTTTCTTATAAGTATGCACGTAAAGTATACATAAGTTTGTCTTATATCCATTATCTTGGTTTCTTGGTAAATTTTATCGGTAGATGTGAGAAAGTTATAATTGAATAGTATTTTAATTTATTTATTTTGTTTTGTTTGGATAGTTTTTAAATTACTTTTAGCAGCAGTTCCCCATAATTCAATTAAGTAATCTATGTGCTGTTTTACGAGTGAATTGTAGATCAGATAACGTATTTGTTTAGGAAAGCATTTTACATTATTAAATAGTACACCAGAGAGCGATATTAATTTCGATTTAATTTTTCCTATGTGTGGCTTCCAAGTGAGATGACTGTCCAGTATAACGCCTAGGTATTTTTCTTTGTAAATTCTATTAATTTCTTGGTTGTTAATTTTCAGTTCAATAGGATTGTTAGTATTTTTATTTTTAGCGGAAAAAATTATATAGTTAGTTTTAGCAATATTAATGGTCAATAAGTTAGATTGAAACCAATTGTTCAAGACGTTAAGGTCACTTTGAACTTGGGGCAGAATGGTATCAACTGAACGATCAAAGTAAAATATACACGTGTCATCGGCATATAGCATTATATCTCCTTTGAGGTTAATGTCGGATATGTCATTAACATAAATTAAAAAAAGTAGTGGTCCCAAAATCGACCCTTGAGGAATACCACACGTTATTTGTAGGGTGTCACTTTGATGGTCACCCAATTTTACCAATTGTTTGCGATTTTGTAGGTAAGAATGTAAAATTTTATATGCATTACCTTCGATACCGATGTTAAATAACTTTTGCAGCAATATTTTATGGCTAACTGTATCGAAGGCTTTTTATAAGTCAATAAAGACACCTAGGGCTATATGTTTTTGATCTATCTTGTTTTTTAATTTCGTTACGAGGTCAATAGTTGCTGCAAGAGTGTTTGATTTTGGACGAAAACCGTATTGTTTTTGGTAAAAGTAGTTTTTTGAATTTAAATATGTTTCAAGACGAGAGTGGAGCACCTTTTCAAAAATCTTTGAGATTACTGGAAGAACAGATATTGGTCTGTAGTTACAGGGATCCGACTTGGAGCCCGACTTATATATAGGTGTCACTTTGGCAATTTTTAAACTGTCCGGAAAGATGCCCTGCTCAAAGCAGTTGTTGATACAATTGGTAAGTGAATTAGCAATTATGGTTTTTATGCATTTTACTGCTTTTGTACTGATTTCGTCAACGCCACAACTAGTGTTAGGATCAAGATTATTTATTATTTTCATGACTTCATCTGTAGTTGTCGGTACCATTTCAATCAGTTTATTTTCTTGTGATATTACTGGTTTTGTATTCTGATGTAGACTCTTATGATAATTTTCTGGGATCTCTTTTGCTAACATCGTACCAATTGTTGAAAAGTAGGTGTTGAATTGCTTGCATATCTCTTCCTGATTCAGTATATTTCTTGAATCAACTACAAGTTTTTCCGGGCCAGATGCTTCCTTTGTTTTGTTGTTGGACAACTCATTTATAAGCTTCCACAGTTTTCGGGGTTTTTTCATATTGTCGTTAAAACGTTTCTTGTAATGGGTAGCTTTTGTTATTTGGATAGTTTTAGCTACCTTATGTTTTTCGTGCATGAATTGTTGTTCAAGTTCTTTGTTTAATTTGTCTTGTTTGTAATTTTGCCATATTTTATTCCTTTCTTCCAAATCTTTGATTATATTCTTGTTTATCCAATCATGTCTGGGTGAATTCAAAATTTTTTTCTTGATAGTTTTACTTATAGATGTTGCGTTTGTTATCTTTGCTTTAAGATCATCATAAGTATTAACGTTTTCCAAGTCTTCGGATTCTAAATTTTGAAATAATTTACTATAATCTATAGCAGTATACATAATTTTCTGTAATGGAGGGGGCTCGTATTTTTTGATTTCAAAATATATATGTTTATGATCTGACATGGATGAGTCAACAATTGCTAAATGGAAGCTATTACTTTTTAAATTAGAGCAGACATGGTCTAAAATAGTTTTAGTTGTTGCAGTTTCACGAGTACAGTATTGTGGATCAATTTTGTTTAATATCCTGAAGTTATTTTCTTTATATGTATTTTTATATTCTCGAGTAGCATGTGCACGTTCCAGCAAATCAAAGTTAAAGTCACCAAATATAATTGCTCTTTTTATCTTTTGTAGCTGAAGGGAGTACGTGTCCAAGAAATTGTTTAAATTTGTTCTCTCAGGCTTATATATGGCACCCACGTTTAATGAGTATTTGGAAATTATTACTCAAAAAGAAAAACATTATCCACCTTATTCTAAGTATAGAAATACGAGTATTTCGGTAAGGTTGGCAGTGGAGAGACGAATGATTACTGGAGATATTTGTATTCATATGTTAAACTTATTCAAATGAATTCTCTCCTTCGACTAAAAAAGAACTACTTTATTTAAGAGTGCTTACCCTAGGGAGTATTTTTAAATAGTCTCGTGATTCTAATATTCTTTAAGAACGGAGTATACTATCGGGACGAAACTGAGGGGAAACTAGTTAGAAGCTTTTAAAAATACATAGTTATCTTCCATTATTCAAAGGCTCACACTAAAAGCAGGTCAGAAGCATTTCTGCCTGAACGCGGGCCCGCGCCACTTGCAATACAAGTCTTAATGATGATGATACCCTAACCCTGTCCTATAAATGGTTCATTTCTAAAGTTATAATTAAGTTTATTATTAATACGACTTTAAAGTCCAAAGAGGTTGCACTAAATTGTGAAAATGTACCCCAAGAACCTTCCATACCGACGTTTCTCACAATTGAGGTCCACTAAACAAGTGAATAAGTGCACGTATAATTACAAAGGGCTAACAAGTTCACTGCGAAACGGGGACAATTCCACACTTAAAAAGTCGCTACCTGCTGCAGCATGCGCGGCGATTAATACCGTTCCCTGCGTTATTGCTAGGGATGTGACTATAAGGCCGGCACTTTGGAAGCGCTTACGTACCAACACGTATCAAATATTCACGATAGATCCCGATCCTCCGAGTACTATGGTACGTCGCACACTAGTCGTACGTGTACAGCGTGCCAGTCTAAAAGTTGCTTTATCCTGAAAATGTGGAATACACCGCTTCTTATTGCATACAAAGGCATACAAAGCCGTATCTACTCGCCGAGAGGCTCAAAACTCTGGGCCCCGACCGCAATCCGATTTCGCACACCACCAGCACCGGTAAGAACTTTCAACTGTCGCGATTCAGTCCCTATTTTTGTCCCTATCTACTGACCCTGATCGATAGGGTATGTATGGAACTACAGGTCCAGCTGTCTTCTTTAAAGGGTACCACGGGAGTTCGGATATGCCTTTGCGGGTGTCTGGCAGGGCCCGGAGATGGGTTGGACTCGTGCTGGATATGTGGTTAGCTGTAGAGGTGGGTATGTTCGTTTGTCTGGTTTAGGTCTGGCCAGGCTTCCATCTCGTACGCAGCGAGCGGGCACGAGTAGCAGTCTCGGTGGGGCCCGAAGCAAAAGGATTTGCGGGGCACGTGAGTTGTCCATAGTTGGTTGTTGTGCTCGGTGGTTTTCATTGAGTAGGCTTCCAACATCTCCGGCACTAGCCAGGATAACTAGTAGAGGCACCTGCTATATGCAATGTCTCCGGCTAAGCTAGCCGCGTAGGATTGTGGAATTGGCGAGGTACCTGGATGGGTACTGAGAAGCGAGTGCTTACAACTTCGCCACCAAAGAGGACATAAATTGGTAGTCGACTTTGACAACCCGAGCAGTGGAAACTGCGAGTTTGTACTCTTACTGCTACGAGAAGTGAGCGAGCTAACCCGGTAACCTATCTGGATATTAGGTAGTGGACTATACGTGTCCGCGGGGCAACTCGCTCGAAATACTAGTCTTAAAAGTTCCGGATGAAGAATGCGCTTCCTACGGCGCGTCCTGATCTGGCGTTATGACCTGACGCAGATGGTCCTTTGTGTTTGCGCAAGGTTATCTGACACCTACTTATGTCAGTATAAATTTTAAAGTCGTGTGTAGCGGGGGTATAGTTGTAAACCAGCGGCTTGTAAGCCGGTAGTGACCGAAACCAGCGGCTAGAAACGAATAACCAGCCGCTTGATACCCGACTTGAGCATCGAAAAAAAGAAGAATTTTTATTACATTTTTATTTGTTAAACTCTTATTTTTGTTATACAGTAGCACTTATTATGTTCTGCTATTTTTGTTTTTTAAACACCGAAGACACCGTTTATACCTACTATTCAGAGACGAACAGGAAACTATGAAACAACGTTTGTGGGTGGTGGCGTATGAAAATTATAAGAATAAAGTGTAAAGGTGCGGTGTTAGGAGTTGATTGAAAGACAGACGTTGGTAATAGACTGTTTACTGAATAGCAACACACAGTTATATATTAGGATAACATGGTACATAATATTAGGTAAACATATATGTTTAGGTGTATATTCTCCCTTACACCTTCCCTCTTTTTTTATTATTTTTTATTTTTTTGTTTATTTAATTAAACAAAAATGTTAAAGACGTCATTTAACATAATCAATGCATTTTACGATACATGATGTACTAAGCTTACTACTATACTATATATTTACTTTATAATAATAAAATGTTAATTTAACACAAATAGTACATACAATAAATTCTTACACTTGTATACATTTAACTATCAACATGGTACAGTTTAGTACGATTTTTATGTACTACATCTTCTTTCCGTGTTTAGAAATTTTTACATTATAGTTTAAATCTTCCAAAACTAAATATGGTCCTAAGTATATTGGATCCTAGCATCATAGCTAAATTAGTTTACTTTGGATTTAATCATCATTATAAACCAAACAAAAAAATACAACTAAATGCTTACTATTACTAGGTAAGTATCTGTCCACACTTATTTCATGGATAAATACCTATTTCCAAACATCTCTGACAAATAAATTATTATAATAGTCCTATTCCACGGCTGTGTCACATTTTGTATGAGAATTTTTAATTTTTACCATTAATACAGATACAAATGGCATTGTTTATGTCTATTTGTGTTAAATGTATCCTATAGTAAACAAATCAGAAGAGAAGCAACAAAAACAAAAAACTAATCATATGAATATATCAATGAAATGTAAGCAGCCGTTTTCAGCCGCTAGTTATCGCTAGAAAAGACAATAAGCCAAATAAGCCGTTTCTAGCCGCTAGGCTAGAAATGTTAGTAACCAGCTTTCACATCTATAAGCGGGGATTGTCGCGAATCAGATTTTAACTTAAGAGACGCAGGCATCGCGCTAGACGTTAGAACATACAATTTAAAAATATATTCTTGAATTAATCGATAAAAAAGCGTTTTTGGGAATTTTATAGTGAGTTGGTAGGTTTAAGTGATATAAAGTAGCAGTGGCGCGGCCTTCTTTTAGGCACCGCTCCCAGCATTGCTGCCATTAAAATTAGCCCAACCAAAATCACAAATTATGGAACTTCATATTAAAACGAACTTAAAAGTATTTATTGAATATCAACTTTAAATGGCTCCGCACACTGGATGACTTGTCGCTGCGTCTAGTCGCCGCGTCTTAGGTACAAAAAAGAAACTGCAAGATACACAAATCTGACCTATGCTCTAGGTGGTGGGGTAACGAAACACTGGTCAAATTCGTTGTTGTTTGTTGGCAACCCACATTAGAATAAAAGCAGCATCATATTGTAATAACTAACCACTAACTTCAAAAATAATACTTATTAATTAATTCGTACACAACGCAACGTTTATAAGGTGCATGGTTTCAGCTTAAAATGTGATTTAAAAAAGTAGTCACACAGCTCGCCTGTATTTTGAGCCATTTACAACCGGGTTTCAACGTAGAGAATTTAAAAGTTTTAATTAATTTTAAAATTTTCATCTCAATTTCATTTTCATTCAATTAAAAAATTGGTAATTTCCCGCACAAACCGTTTTGGGAGACGACATGAGGTATTCCGCTTAGATCACCTTTGCTAAAGTATCTACTAGTGATGTAGTGTATTTCGTACGTATAATGATATACTCGTATATATAGATTATAATGTACCGCCAAATGTTATTGAAAGAAAAAAGGAAATCTAATTTTTAGTGAGTTGCGTGATTGAAAGCTCCCCGTATGTAATTCTGATAATATCTATAAATAGTATAGTATATCGATACCGGAAGTATCAATTAATGTAAGGGACAAATCACAATTTTACAGAAGAGCCAAAAATCGTTTCTTTTTTCGATATCTGTCTGTAACTTTTTAGCCTTTTATCCGATTTTATTGACGCACAGGACAAAGTTTCTTAGATTTATCTTCTCTTTCTTATCATTGTAGTTAAGTTTCATAAAACTTAGTAGTTTCAAAGATAGCATGTCCCTTACATTAAAAATAAATGTTAACATGCTTCTTAAAGATAATTAATGATAAATAAATGATAATTTTAGTGGTGAAATTTATTGTAAGTTATTAATAATCAAATATTTGGCGAAAATCGTTCTAGATTGCCTGAACATGGTTAACGTTATGGACATTTTTTGAATTTTCGATAGAGAATGTCTAAGTATACCGATCGATAGAGCGGAAAATTCTGAATCCTAATATTATAAAACTAATTTTGGCCAAAATGTCCTTTACGTTACGTTAAGTAGCTACTTGTTGATAAAAAGCTATTTCAAAATAACATTTTATGTTATCGTAGCCTGGCTAACTTTAAATGTACCAGCACAAGGCAAAATGGACCTCGTTATATCGCACGGCCAGAAGTATTTGTAGTGTCAACAATGTCCATTTTGCACGAGTATTTGGTACAGGACAACTGTAGCCGTTGGAAACGTGTTTACAATAACGTTTTGTAGCGGGGAACGTATAAAATCCTGTACACTTCCATGTATTTCGCTTTACAATAGAATATATTTATTGTGAAAAATGTGTAGTTATACATTAAAGTGTTATAAACACTTTGTTGTATTTCGTACACGTTTGGAAAAAGTATTAAAAAATTATTTGATATTCACAACACAATTTCTGTAATACTTTTTAATATCCATGATGAGGTATAACTTTTATAATTTCTGTAACTATGGTTATTTAAAATATTATTCTCGTATATAACTATTAGTCTTCCTAAAAATTATTAAAGAAATAGTTATTAAAGTTCAATTCGCCGCGCTACATCAACTGCAAAACTGTAAAATTCCCCGTACAGTTTACACAGTATGCAGTGTGTGAAGTGATGACTATTATATTGTTTAAGAATAGTTATAAGTTCTCATGTAAGTGATAATTTGTCTTAATGAGAATAAATCTTTGAACTGAAAATTCGTGCTCCAATCCCTGTAGTTCCGTTACACTATACTGACGTGATTCTATAACTAAAAGCGTTATAATACTATCCGGACTTGTTAACATAATAATCTTTAGGTATTCTACTAATCACACAAATATTACTTATAAATGCGAAAGTTTGTGTGTATGTTCGTATATTTGTTGCTTCTTCACGCTGCAACGGATGGATGGACTTGGATGAAATTCGGCATACAGATAGTTTATAACCTGGAATAACACATAGGATACTTTTTATCCAGACATTCCCATGGGAACCACGTGGGTGAAACCGTGAGCGGCCGCTAGTATTAAAATAAAATCTTACTTACTTACTCAACAGGATCAGCCACCCGGGAATAAGTAATCTCCAAGACGAGATGACTCAACTGCTAAAAAAATGTCTAACATTTATTAATTCCATGCAAATATGAACTTTAGATGTCAAGAAGACATTTCAATTTCCCTTGAGGTCTCCACGCCGGCGGGGCGCCCGCTGCGTCCCGTCAAGCGGCAGATTCTCATGCTGTGATGCCAACGAGCGGGTGTTGGTACTGAAGGGTACTGCCAGTTCAAAGTCAAGCATTAAGTTCAAGTGGATTTGAGAATGGTTTAGATTTACAATTGCACCCGGTAGGTGGCGCTGCTATAGGGGTCAATCATAGGATACGGGTGTTCTTAAGCGGACGAATGATTTGTTTGTTTTGTTGTCATGAAAACTGTCAACTTTTTGTTTATCTTGTTGTCATGGAAACTGTTAAAGCGGTACGAAGTCCGCAGGTCAGCTAGTATTACATAAGTAGTGGGTAGTAGTAGTGCTAGTATTGCTAGTATTACCTAAAGGAGTTTGGGTAATTTTGCCGTCATTGTCAAATTTAGCGGCCACTCATAAAACTAATAATTTTTGAAAGAACACATCAAGGGGATTATACTTTATTATGGGACACATATAGCTAAACTATATCGGGGCTGAGATAATAGGCATTTTGTATTTTTATTTTTTACCATAAATATCGTCGATATAAACAAAAATACTAAGCAAAAATTTTTAAAGCGGCATTGTTTATGCTAAAAAAACCCCGTTTACAAACATGCGACGCGACTAAGATAAAAATAAGTCTAGTTTCCATAATCTTAGCAATCAAAAAAGTTCCATACGTCAGTCGCATAAGGGTTATTTTGCATTGAGTTTTTTAGTCGGAGCCTTTTGTTTATTGACATAAAGGAACCGTTCAGCCAATCACAGTAAGAATTCATAGGATTCATTAGCCATATATATATTATATTTATTTTTCATTTATTTATATGCACTTGGTACATACCAAAAGAACAAGCTCGTAGCTACTACGAAGAGCATATCAAAAATGGTTCTAATGTCACAGAGGTATGCAAAGGAACATTCAAGCGTTTCAAAGCCGCCTGATATCATTGAGCCATGGCTTTTGAGAGGCCGAATTCAGTCGCGGCATACATCGAGCAGAATTTATTATATTTATATACTATTAGATAGTAGATAGGTCTGATTCGATATTAGGCCATTATTGTTCGTGTTGTGGGAAAAAGAACTTTAGGTTGCTGCTCCCATAATATAATGTCCATTAATTATGGTCTAAGAGTTGGGGCAGATAGGTACCAAAGACAACTCGCCCCGCCGGATCAGTTCCTGGATACGATTATTCGTCAAGATATGAAAATGAAGTATATGACGAACCTGACATTTAATAAGTTTTCTGTTGTTTTCTACTACAACTTGACTGATAGTGACAAAATGATGTTTTAATTATCTCTTAGGCTAGGTTAGGGTTCAGTAGATTAAAGAAAGTGTGCAACTCTACCAAAGTGATTTCAAACTGTATAAAAATGTATAAAACATCATAATAAAAAGATATTTAAAAATTAAAGTCACATTATTTAGAGATTTAAAAAACAATTACAGTAGACAACACATACATCAAGTCACCCATATTGTTCACTGTCATCATTCACTCACTGTTCCCAATGTTTAACTATTGAGTCAGAAGACTATAGTAATTTTATGAGAAAAATGTTCACAACAGTTAAGCATATTTAAAGAAATCCTACTTCTCGTATTTCTGCACACTCTCTACATCTCTAACCTCATAACAAATATTTATTGGGATCATTAAAGTACAAAAATAATTATATTAAAAAATTCATATCTCAGCTTCGATATTACTTAGAGCAAAGCTAATCACTTTGATACGTTTCTTTTTAAGGGTATTACAAAATAGAAAAAAAAAATCACTGGCCGCGAAAAAAAAAAAATGACGCCACTGAACCCCTTTAGCGATAATCTCCTCTGAGATATACACAGACCTAATTTTTTTGTTTTGCACATAATTGAGCAGATCGTAATTTCCATGTTTTATGTTTTAATCTTAGTAATTACAACTCTCTTAAACTGTGATATACAATTGATCTCCACTATACCTTATGAGAGGCCTATGTCCAGCAGTGGACTTGTGTAGGGTGATGATGATGATGATGATACCTTATAACGTAATGTACTAAATTACATCCCTAAAGCTCTACTAAAACAATAGTAATTACTTAGACGATATGAAATGAAATGAAATGAAAGATCTTTCTTCAATTTAGGCATATAAATTGCACTTATGAACGACAAGTAGATAGTTACAAAAAAAAACACAAAAGTATATTAAAAAATAACAAGTACACATAATAATACTTAAAATATATAATTTAATAAACAATACATATATGTAATGCGATTCTACTGCTGGTATCTAGATCATTTGCTAATAACTTAATTCTTCACAATATATTTGAACAATTGTGATGGCAAGTTGGCAAATAATTTATTACCTTCAAATAGTAAGTTACATAATTAAGCTTTATTAAACCATTTTACCGCTCAGCCAACCCCATTACATTTAAAGCTTTGCGAAATGATTGGGCACCATAACAGCTCATTATCCATTCATTAAATGACATGCCACTCGAGCGTTCACCGAGCGACGAATAGCCTGTATCCCGGATTAAAGTTGTGGCGGATACATGTGGCTTGGCTTGTGTGCGAACTCAGTTTTGAATTATTATTTTCATAACAGATTTTCATCACTAAGCGAACGAATATTATGTGAGACACTGTTTGTGGTTTGATCTCGTGACGATTCGCTCATGAATGCTTCAATCAACCGATTGGAAATTAGTATTTAATTTTACACTTTTAAGCTTTTGCGTTCCACATAGTTATCAAAGAATTTAAACGGGGATTAACGCAAACTAACTAGTAAACGTACTTTTTACTTTGAAAGCCAAAGGCGCCCATTCAATGTAATAGCTTGCCTACTTCTTAACTGATCTTTAGTATTTGTAAAAATATTATGATCGGATGTTAATGACGGTAGTTTAAAAAGTAAATAGTGTTGAATAATTTCGGCGGGCTGGTTAGAACCACGATGGCTCAATTGGAAGAGCACCTGACCCGGTATGTCAGAAGGGTGCAGGTTCAAACCCTGCTCGTGGAAATTTTTTCAACATTTGTGTTTTTGTAATTTGTTCGCAACAAAATTTGCGTTAAAAATTATATAAACATTTACAATGTACCTACTTTTTTCTACCTTTTAATAACCAATGCACTTTATATACACATAAAAGGGTGGCAACCCTAGCCGTGAGGCCTACCCATTAAAAAGCTAGTACCATCCCTACTTTAGCACAGGGACGGCTCGGGGCCACGCACGACAAGCACCGACTTGTCTCGTGTAAACCCTAGTTTCTGCTAATTTGCTTTAAACAGTAATACGTTACCGGGGCAAGAGGGTACTTAAGATAGTATCTAGATAATAGATTTGCTGCTCTTCCTAGCTGAGTTTTTATGTCGATTTTTAACCGAATACAGTCTTCCGCCATAGACTTGCGAACGGATAGAGTACTGACTTTCACAAAAGCCCCAATGTAGCCTGAAATTAATATATATTAGCCTTGATCAAAGTCAAAGTAATTGTTTTTATTCATTATTTTGAAGAGTTGTGCTTTTGGAGCGTCCAAACATTATTGTTAGCTGCTTCCCTTTTAGGAAGTCTTTTGGCTACGGCGAAGAATAGGCGTAAGAAACTGCACACCAATAAAAAAGTATCCGTTACGAAATCATGCAATATAGCACATTTACAAATAAAACTTTATTCTCCGGACATAGTTTCCGATAAGCGGTTTTGTTCAATTGAAAGTTGGAGTCTCTTATACCCGAAGCTGGGCGTAGTCTGTTGTTGACATTTACGTAAGTTGGCAATCCGAAGGTCCTCATAAAATATTGCCAATAACGTATCTCAGTTGAGTCAAAGGTAGTTGTACTCTAGAAAAAATAAATTGGTATGGAAAGCGGATTTACGTGTTCTGTTCATAGTGTTTTTCTAGCTTTGCGATGTGATGCGTTATTATTGTCTAAGCGAGGAACGAACAGCAAACGCATTAACCTATGCAACTATTTAGTACCTTTAAATAGATATACAGTTCACTATGTCTAAACGCTATATTTAGCTATTGACAGCTGATGAAAAGTTCTAGTGACAAATAAAACCTTAAACAGTACGCACGCCTATTAATTCAGAAAATCGATACAAGCAGTAAACGACCTTATCACCATCAACATTATAGTGTTCTATTAAGTTATGCTTTATAGGCGTTGCTCAAGCTTTTGTGTTCTTTTTTCTTCATTCCGTACCAGCAACATCGACATCATAAACTACATAATTATCATATATCATAGATAGATATATGTCCTATAGCTTAAATGTGTTAATCCTGAGGTAATGTTAATTAACTACTTTTTATCATCATCAAGCTATAAACGTCCCACTGCTCGGTACGGGTATTCCCACATGAATAATGACACATAAGGAGATTGACCATAACCCCCCACCTAAGTGCCTTTTGAAATACTAAGGAGTTTATGTACTATAATTTCAGCCATCTGATGATCTGAAAGTTGCCTAACTTGCATGATCACAACTCGAACGCGTAAGCCACTGCGCTATCACGCTCCTATAAATAATACACTATTAAGGCGACGCATCGCTAAACAGTAAATCTCATACGTTTTGATGCGCCCCGTACCATAAGAAAAACTGTTTTTTTTCCTTCTAATTAAAACTACAAATTATTTAAAAAAAGTGAACTACAATTTTGAAGTATGTGTTAAGACTAATCTACTAAAAAAATTAAGATGCTTAAATCGGTCTGGTTAGCCTGTAAAATGCAAATCTATGTTTTAAAAGAGGTTACTTTGATATTTTTTTCTCTATTATAAAAGTTGACAAATCGTGTTTCTGCAACTAGCAAAATGAAGTCAATTAAATGAAAAATCATGTCATCAAATCTCACTTTCATATGTTTTGTAATTGTTGGGAAAAATCAAGATCCCCGCAATGCGTCGCCTTAATAATTATACAGGAACTAACTAACTTACTATGCACCCAAGTCATGGTTGAAAAAACAACTCTTAACTACTACCTGATTCCCCGTTAATTAATCAAAAGCTTTACCATGCTCCAAGCAGCATTAAAGTTCCTAGCGTTAACTTTACAGCACTAACAGTATTGGTTTTACAAAGTAGCTCTCTATTTAGTTTGTAGCCACCGCCTTGTATGCACTACTTGCTAAGTACATGTGCATTTTGTCAAGGATGTCATGGGATCAGTGAGCTGTAGATATGCCTTTTGGTAGATTAGTCTCTTTATTTTTGTGGTGTCTTGGCATGGTTTTCTTAATACGGCGAATGAGCATAAAGTTGAAAATTAAAGTGCTTTTCACCCCGAATCCTTAACAATTGGGGAGAGGATATACCTCGAAGTCTCTGTCACACACACTACGATAACGCTAACTAGCATCATTGTTAAAGTACTATTAGATAAAAATGAGAGAGATAGTCAGGCGGATTTTAAGTCAAAGTAGTACAATACGTGCACCCTGCACCCTGTGTGGTGCCGGGGATAAAGAATTGCACCACCCCATCTCTTCCTGTAAGTGTCGTAAAAGCCGACTAAGGGACCATTCCAGAGGATGGGCAGCAGCATCTCTCTGAGGTTACCCTCTACCTACTGCGATCGCCAACCCGCCTGCCAAGCGTGGCGATTACGGCAAATACCCCTCATATCCTTGAGGGAGGCCTTTGTCCAGCAGTGGACGTCTTTGGCTGAGATGATGATGATGAGTACAATACGGGTTCAATGTGTTTTTTGGTAAATTCTTCTTAAAGCAACTGCTTTTGTTGTCTATCCTTGGTAACCCTTTTTTAGTTTATTCCCGCCTTAGGCCTAAGCCCGTTATCCCATCCCTTCACTGCCTACCTCTTACAGTAATATCCATAGTCATATCTCCCATTAAAAATATATGTTGGATACCGATTAATGTTGACCCTCGTCGCCAGGAACATGTGGAACGTGTGGCGGACCGTGCTAGAGGAGAACGAGAAGCTGGCGCGTGCGCGGCTGGCGGCCGTCGAGGTGTTCCAGCAGCAGATCGCCGACGAAGCCAAGTTCCTGCGCCAGCATAAGCTCAACGTCGCTAAGAAGGTGAGTCGCTAGGTACTGCCAGAACAAGCTTAACGTCGCCCTCGCCAAGACAGTGAGGCGATACTGCCAAAACAAACTCAGCCTCGCTAAATAGGTGTGTCACTATGTCAACATAAGCTATACGGTGCCAAGAAGGTGAGTTACTAGCCAGTGCAAACTTAACTTCGCCAAGAACAATTGACGTGACAAAAGCTACACTCGTGTGTCTATCAATGTCACTCAGGAAGAAACTCGAACGCTAGCTAAACGTCTAGTAAGAAATCAAGTGCGTCACTCTTTTCTGCCTATTAAACTCTTCGTAGTGTTAACGAAAATTGCTACAGAACATAAGGCTGCGCCGTAGAGCAGATGTAGGTAGCCCCTAGCAGTAAGGTGTTGATTGGCTAATCGGCAGAAGAGGTGGCTTGGCGTAAGCTTTACGTTTCCATGAAGAAGAGTCGCTGCCCCAAGTCTGGGCCAAACAAACAAATGAATCACAAAGTGTTTACAGTAAGCTCATGTTTCGTTCGACTTTCTAGTGAATAAAGGATAAACATTACTATGGTAAACGTAGAAACGTAAAATACACATACATATTCACTCTTTGAGACCAGAGACAGCACTATTTGCCTGTGGGCAAGGCAGACAGTGAAGCGCTTTTAATCAGCAAACAGTGCTGGCCCAACGAAATGAATAATATAAGCACAGTCCTCTCGTCAAGTGCCATTATAATAGTGCACACACGAAATTTTGTTGGTTTTACTTTCAAAGAGAGCTGAGATAGGAAAGTATATTTTCCTATTTGCAGTAATAACCACATGAGTAAATACTCGAACAGAGTCCAAGCTTCCTTATAGCGCGCAAAATTTATACATGCTTCGGTAGGGTTGTCACAATATGACGATAAGATTAATGAAACAAAATATTTTATTTGATTTTCCATAATTTTATAAATTACTTATCTACTCTAAATATTTTCTTTTTATTATTTTTGTTTTTCTATAACGTGTTTTTTTTTTCAGATTTAGATAGATTCTAATCTGACAAAAAGTATTTTTAAATACTGAATTGGAAAACATTCACATGGCAGATCAAATGTACAGTCATTATACACGTTCTAAGATTTCAGTGCCAATATTTATAATGTTTGCTTTAAGATCGAAGTGTTCGCAAAACTACGTTAAATAGGCAATATTTTTATATTTCTGGCATTGTTCATACACACTGTACAGTAATTAACCATATTTTACAGTAAACCACCCTAATTTAAATCAAACATAACAAACCTCAAATAATTACAATAATTTACGAGCGATGACAGTTGAATTGGTTATTTGAGAAAGAACATGAGTCCATGTCATCTAATTGTTCAGGAGACAAAAAAAACTGTCTACTGAAAATAAAGTACACCAAACAGTCAAAATATTTGATGCAGTTTTAAAAAGTATGTTATAATAGACTATTTACATAAATTTGAGATGATCAATTATTATTGTTTATATTTTAAACATTCATTTAAAGTCCCTGGACTTATGTTTTTTCTCAATTACATGAAAAAAAAATAGATATTTAATTTAAAAAGTAAGTTTTTATTATAAATTCAGACAATGTGTATTAACTCAGTCTTCATCTTGGACTTCTACATTATCCCTGTCAGTCACAGGCCACTCGAAAATGGTTTTGAAGAATTTTTCTATTATTTTTTTGTGGCAGGCATCGTTATAATTTTTTCATATCCATTTTTAGCAAATCCAGGTGATTTCTGTGGCAATAAAAAGAGATGTGATACAAGGTTTCTAAATTCTTTTGCTAGCACAACACCTTTCTTATCATAGGAATGAAGATAGTAATTAAATTTGCTAATATTTAATGAAATTTTGTTGACCCTTGGTACTCCTCTTCCCATAGATTCTTTATACAGCATCTTTTTTTTTAAAGTCCTTGGGCCACCAGCTTTGATAGTCAATTATGTTTTTATAAGTCGGCAAGATCACCAAACACTTAGTCTTGTTTTTCTCTCCAGCAGTCAAAATCAATTCTACTACATCTTTGACAGTATAATATATAAAAAAATATAAATATATAGGTAAATAAAATATATCTTAAAACGTTATTAATGTTGACAACAATACTGTCTTGATATTAACCTCAATCAACCTAACAGCAAAAAATGAATTTGACAGCCGTTTTTTTTTCGAACAATGTTTCCAGGTAATGTAGCGGAGAAACAACATTAGTCCGGGACTGATGTTGTTTCTCAACTACATGTCAACTTTGACAGTTTTTATTTCAACGTAGTTATGTGGACTGGTGCTGTTTCTCCGCGACATAGTGTATTTACATAGAGAAAGCAATTTGGCATCAATAACTCGATTTCGTCAAAATTGTCGCTTATGTTCTTTCTCAAATAACCAATTCAGTTCACAACACAAAACAACGCGTGTGACACTAGATTGTCTGCTGGCTGTGCCGGTGTAAACCGGTTTGTCCTCTCGCGGCGCGTACGTGAACCTGTCGTCGTCGGTGAGAAATCACGCACACATAAGCCGTACTATGAAGTAGTGTACCTATGACAGCGCGCTCTAAGGAAGCTTTGACTGTGTTCGGGTTTACTCATGTGGCAATAACCCTCTGCTCAGAATTTGATATAGAATGTGGTTGATTTGCTTTTCACTATGAACCCCTTTGTTATATGTGAAATCGAAAAGGGTGAGCTGCGAAATTGCTTTTTACATGCAAGGTAATATTTTAAAACCGACTTAAAAAGGAGGGCTTCTCAATTCGTCTGTATTATATTGTTGTGTTTTTTTTATGTATATGCTCGCGCATATTTCCGCCTGTACCGATTTTGATTAATCTGTTTTGGTATATTGAAAACTGGGTAGTAAAATTTTATTTGTCATTAGGACCACAAGTAGTTCTATTAACAATAATTAAGGACATTAGGTACCTATTATATGTTAGAGCTTGGAGATGACACACTAATAAAATAAATGTCAATACTTAGTTTTACTTTTAAGATGTAAAATTATGTTAAAGTTTTTACAAACAGAGCAAATATTTAACAGAATATTTTTTATACTTATTCATAGCTAAAAAACTATTTGCTTGTTTGTTTAAAAATTTGTGTAACCATTTTATATTTTGCTGCCACAGTTAGTAGAGTTTTAAATAACCATGTTTTAACTTACAATTAAGGCTTCACTCAACAGAGTGCAATAGCCAAAACTTGAAACTCGATATAAAAAGTGCAAGCAGCTACAAAAGTGCACTGAGGTTAGTTCGGATATCGGAGCTACCGGAAAATCGGGCTGGAAATATTCAAACTCATTTACATTATGAAAACTTAGAAAGAACTAAAACTTTTACAATTACTTGTTCTTTCAATTCAATCGTGATTTAAAGTTATATCCTTTTAAGCGTACGAATAAATAGCAATTGACAAATAGCGAATTCAAATATAGACTTGAGAAATACATTTAATATGTTCGGGTACCTTGCACAAATTAAAACATTTAATGGCATTTTGTTTGTTGCAATTTAATATATTTTATTCTCACAAAAAAACACAATTTCGTTGCCAAATACCCACATGATTATATTTCAATCCAATCTTATCTAAAAAACATTTATTTATGACATAGTATAGTCCATAAAGTTACATAAGAGGTGGGACAACTCTTCTACCCAACCGTAAGGCTTTAACGAGAGACGCCGGATGGCACAAGAGACTATCTGCGTCAGGTCATAACGCCAGACTAAAACTCGTCGAAGCGCATTCTTTTTCCACTACTCTTTTGAGTAGTGGACCAGTGTCTCAAGAGACTCTCCCCATGGGCATGTAATATCCACTTCCTATTTTCCAGATAGGTAACCAAAGCAGTCCCAGACGGGAGGTGGAACACTATGACGTCTATGTTAATATATTTGTAAGTTAACATTTGCATTGAAGCTTAGCACACTAAGTCGACTGACTATATGCACACATAAACTTCCATCCCGACGACCGGCGGCGCCGGCGGAGATGAGCTCCGATTCAAAGTGCAAGAAGGGTTTGAAAAGTCATATAGTTTTAGTTATGGTACTATTATTAATTTGAGACAAAGTTTCATTAAATAATATGGTTAAGTTGGTTTACCAGCGAGAAATGGTTATTTGAGTAAAATAATGTAAGAAAAAGGGTAAAAGGTATGAATGCTAGAGTTAGGCGTGTAAGCATACCTACGTAAAGAAGCATGGTGGTCCAGGGTGTCTCTGAAAGTATAAGTTAGATATAATTTTACCGTTACAGTTATGGTCAGCCCGTATTATCCCATTCCCGCCATTTCTTACGATTTTGCGCCACCGTTAGAGCAATTATTTTTGAATATTTTACACTAAGCCGTCCATATCACTAAGAGCGATGCCGTGCAGCTTAGTATAGGACAAGAACTGTATGCAATAAAGAATAAGTGCTGTCAATGGGGCTGTGATTGATGATGATGATGATGATAATGATGTAACTACATATAGATCTACAAATTGATTATAAACTTATATAAATAGCCCTTCGTACTTTAGAAGGCACGTAAAGCCGTTGGTCCCAGCTGCATTAATAGTCATTATCAACCACCTATGTTCAGCAGTGGACGTGTATGTATAGGCTGATGATGATGATGATGATGATGATGATGATGATGATGATGATGATGATGATGATGATGATGATGATGATGATGATGATGATGATGATGATGATTATGATAATGATGTTGAGGTTCGTTCTCCCTATCCATCCATAAGGAAGGCTCGTGCCCCAGCAGGGAGGACATAGAATGAGCTAAATGATGAAATCTAATTATTTTAAAGTGGAAGCGAGGGTACACTAGTTGACAGATGAACAATGTTATTATTGTAACGAGAAGCAGTTTTCCTTGAATATCTCCCCGTTACCACAGATCAGGTAATAGTTCCGCAACTAACTTCAAGACTTACACGCAGCAGGGCATTCCGCAGGCGAGCTAAGTGCACCGTTAACAATTTATCGTAGAATTTACAAGCAAAATTAATATCTGCAAGCGTAGGTAAATAAGTCGATCAAACCAGGGACATAATACTAAATACTATCTTATCTTAGTACGTACGGCCTGCACAGTAGTTGTGTCTCTTTCAGATCGGAAAAGACTAAAAACCTTTTTGTTTAAAGAAGGTCGTCTAGTTTTGAATAGGTCGATACCTACCAGAAACATTTTCCTAGCCAAAGAGTCACTATTAACAGTTTTTTAGACTCCGTTCCGTGTCCGCATAAGCTGAACGTTGATAGTTTCTTTTTGTAAAATAAGGGACATCGGGAATGCTCTCTATTTTATCCGCTTATGATCTTACTCAATGGCGTTGGGTGTTTTAGCCTGAAAAAGGCTCTTTCATAATAAATACTAAAGAAAAGCTAAAAAAAATACATTACCTCGTTGACCTTTTTATTTTTATTTATTCCTTTTACATTGGCTTCTTTCAATGCATGCAACTAAGCACATTTTCATATTTTCTCATTCAGCTGCCATCTACTTTGAATTACACTGAGCCCGACCTTTAAATTCAAATTTATTTATTGAATACTCTCATATTATAACAAAAGATGTCAATAATACATATTATCTTCGGCATTTCTCACCCAATTGCAGTTACATTTAAATAGAGTGCCTGAAGAAAGTTATTTTTAACTCTAGAAAACCATTTAACGTGTTGACTGAGCTTTGGATACTGTAGGTACTTCGGGCGCTCGTTGGGTGGGAGTTGTTTGTCGCCGTGATATACCGGAGTTTGTGGACAGAGAAGTTTTCGGCCAATTGCTGGCTGCCGTCGGAGCTTCTCACACACTTTTGGAATCACTGTGTTTAGTGCGAGTGCATTTGACATTCGACCACGTTAACGATAACGAGTTTTTGAATGGCAATTATTTTACTCTCCTCGTTTGTCACAAGAAGGCGTCATTTCAATTCCATAGAAAGTTCGTTTTTGAATTCGAGTAAAATTTTCGTACACGAAACCTTGAAACTGCGTTAGTTTGTGAAAGCTTCGTTGGAACAACCTGATTATTGTTTTGGTTTTTCACTTGTATTAATTAATGTGAAATTGAGATGCTGTTTGGCATTGAGATGAAAACCGGTTTTTCACAAGACTTTTCAAGTGTACTTTTGTCCAAACCTATCATCATCATCTCAGCCAAAAGACGTCCACTGCTGGACAAAGGCCTCCCCCAAGGATCTCCAAAACGACCGGTTTTGTGCTGCTTGCATCCAGCGGCTTCCCGCGACCTTTACCAGATCGTCGGTCCACCTTACTGGAGGCCTGCCCACACTGCGCTTTCCGGTACGCGGTCGCCACTCCAGGACTATCCCGCCCCAGCAGCCATCAGTCCTGCGAGCAATGTGCCCTACCCACTGCCACTTGAGCTTAGCAACTCTTCGGGCTATGTCGGTTACCTTTGTTCTAACCCCGAGCATAGCCCTCTCCATTGATCTTTGAGTGACCTTGAGCCTTTTTATGAGGCCCATAGTGAGCGACCACGTCTCAGTCCCGTATGTCATCACTGGCAACACACACTGGTCCAAGACTTTCGTCTTGAGACGCTGCGGTATATCGGACGAGAAGATATTTCGTAGCTTACCGAAAGCTGCCCAGCCTAATTGGATTCGACGATTGACCTCTTCGCTGAAGTTGGACTAGGTAGCTAGCTGGACCGTTTGTCCCAGGTAAACATAATCGTCCACAACTTCAAGGGCAGAGTCCCCAACCTTCAGAGGAGTGGGTACGACACGTGAGTTTGACATAACTTTCGTCTTCTCCATGTTCATTTTAAGACCCACTTGTTGAGAGACTCTGTTGAGGTCACCGAGCATTGCGCCGAGGTCTTCCAGGGTCTCAGCCATGACCACTATATCGATAGTAAATCGAAGGTGAGTGATGTATACGCCGTTGACGTTGATGCCGAGTCCTTTCCAGTCCAGAAGCTTGAAAACATCTTCTAGTGCAGCTGTGAACAGTTTCGGAGATATCACATCTCCCTGTCTCACTCCAAGCTGCAACTGGATAGGTTTCTAGCTCTAGTCCTGAAGACGGACTGACATAATGGCGCTTTCATATAAACACCTCTACACTTCGATGTACCGATAGTCAAATTGGCACCGCTGGAGAGACTGTAGCACGGCCCATGTTTCAATCGAATCGAAGGCTATTTCATAGTCCACAAACCCTAAGCAAAGAGGCTGGTTATACTCTTCGGTCTTCTGTATAACCTGCCGCAGCGTATGATGTGGTCTATGGTGCTGAAGCCTTTTCGGAAACCGGCTTGTTCGATAGGTTGGAAGTCATCAAACCTGCGTGCGAGACGATTCGTTATGACTCTCGAAAACAGCTTGTAGACGTGGCTTAGAAGTGAAATGGGCCTGTAGTTCTTCAGCAGGGTTTTGTCGCCCTTTTTGAAGAACAGTACCACCATACCTTCGTGCCACGTCTCTGGCGTTCTGCCCCCTAGTACGACGGAATTAAATAGCTTCTGAAGAGCTACGAGTACCGGTCTTCCGCCTGCTTTCAGAAGCTCGGCCGTAATTCCGTCAGCACCTGGTGCCCTGCCGTTTTTGAGCTGTTTGAGAGCCATATTAATCTCGTACAGGCTGATGTCCGGGATGTCTTCGGTATAATGCCGGGTTAACTTAGCTCTAGGGTCTTTAGCTAAGCTTTGTACAGGTGGCCGTGTGGATGTGTAAAGCTATCCATAGAACTTCTCGACCTCTCCCATAACATTGGACCTGGTCGTGACAGTTCTGCCGTCATCGGCTTCCAGCATCGTTAGTTGGCACTGCCCAATACCCAGATCTCTTGCGAACACTTTTGAGCCTCTGTTCCGCTCAATGGCCTCTTTAATACGGTTAGTATTAAATCGGCGCGTGTCGCGAGTCATAGACTTCGAGATATGCCTATTTAGCCGTCAAAACTGAGACGCATCACCTGAGGATAGCAGAACCATTGCGCGCCGCTCTTCCATTGCGTCCAAACTTAACGGATATAATAAATATAAATTTGAGTTTAAGAATTTCTTTTTAGTTTTTATATAATAACAATGTTTCGTTTAAGCCAAACAAAACATAAAAACAATAAATACTACTTACATAGATTTCTTTCTTTATTTAAAATCGTAAGTAATGAATCAAATAAATTGAGCGATCTCGCACAGAGACAACGACAAAAACATACATACAGAGGAATAAGAACCTCCTCCTATTGGAAGTCGGTTAAAAATGAAATCCGAATATCTGTGCACGCGCTAGCGTATTTAGGCTAGATAATAGGCTGAGGAGCTTGATGGCGCGTTGGTTAACGCGGCTGGGTAACTTTCGCATATGGCGGTCATCGGATGGGTACCTAACCCATAATTTATCATCTCGAGCTCCTCCGTGCTTCGGATGGAACGTATAACCGTTGGTCCTGGCTATTTTATTAGCAGTTGTTTATAACCACCAATCCGCACTGGGCCCAAGTGGTGGCTTTGGTACAAACCTTTCCTATGGATGAATAGGAAAGCAGTTGGGATTTAAATAGAGCTTGGTAGTTGAGTGACAAAGTTGGGATCACCCAAGCGTTGAAGGCGCGCACCTTAGTGCCCTCCGACAAAATGCTTTTAAGTACTTTTGTCAGACGACAGAGAAGCGCTCCTTCACCGCCTGCTGTAAGTCCCCATCCGTAATACTCAGAGACTATGTCATACCAAGATATTTGTAAGTTTCCGCCTCCGAGAGATACCTGAGAGCCATTGTCTCAGATAGTTGTAAATTTGTTGAGTTTACAACTTTCCCCCGACATACATGCATAACCGCACATTTGTCTACACCAAACTCCATCCTGATAGAACTACTGAAATCTTCTGTGATACTTAGTAGCTTCACCAGGTCAGGGCGTTTCGGTGCAAATAATTTCAGGTCATCCATGTATAACAGATGAGAAATGATTTCTCCATCACCACGAAGGCGGTAGCCCAGCCCTGAATCCTTCAGTAAGTTGTTGAGAGGATTCAGGGCTAGGCAAAACCACAATGGACTCAAACTGTCGCCCTGGAAAATGCCTCGCTCAATCCTTATCAAGCCCATCGGATCCGTGGGGCTATCTTCTCCACCCGGTTGACGAACGACTGTTGTCAACTGCCTCATACACCCACCGAGAAAGGATCTCAAAGTTGATTGACTTTATATAACTCTAATGTCCTTTCCAGCCATGAGTGAGGCACCGAATCATAGGCCTTCTTGTAGTCAATCCAGGCAGTAGAGAGGGTTGCCTTATTCCGTTAGACTTGCTTGCCATGGTCATGTCCATGAGGAGGAGCTCTTTAGTACCACGGGACCCAACCCTACATTCATTTTGAGAAGGAGCTAAAATGTTATTTGCAACAATGTGCATATAATATATATATATATATAATATATATAATAATATAATGTGATTTTCTCTCTCAAAATTGATGTAACGAGCTTGTAAAGTGTTAGTAAGCATGTTATGGGTCTATAATTTTTAGGATCCGTGGTACTACCGGACTTGTAGAGAAGGAAGGTGACACCTGTAGTGAGGAAAGATGGAAGAGAACCAAGTTCGAGGGCTTGTTGAAAATTTGTTGCCAAGCGTTCGTGTGAGCTTCGAATTCACTTTATCCAAAAGTTGTGCAATCCATCCGGCCCAGGACTTTTCCAGTCCTGTGCCGTACGGATCGCACAACTTATGACATCGGGGCTGATTGTTACAGCCTCCACAGATTCGATGGTCTCACACTCACGCTCAATCACACTCATCCAACCACTATGGTGTGTTCGACTGGCACCGACCAAACGGTCGGTGCCAGTCGAACTTCACCAGAAATTAATCGTAGCAGCAGAATCTGGCAGTTGCCCGTCGGACACACGTTGGTCAGTTCCCTCCCACTTTCTATACACCTTCCTATGGTCTCTTTGCAAGAAGCGATTCTGCTGGAATTGATCCACACGCTCTCTGTAGCAACGAATACGTCCCGCCCACGCATAGACTTTCTGCATCAGGAAATCAATACGTTCCGTGACTGAGGCCATGTAATCGCGGGGCCTTATGCCAGAACCTGCGAATGCCTGGGTCACGATACGCATGACACGAGGGCGGTTGTTACCACCTCTGAAGCAGATTAGCTTTGCAATGAGAGTCCTGGTCAGTGTCCGGGAACTTGAAACGAGCAACACGGCATGCCGCGATGGCACCACAGTACATGATTAAATGCGTATCGATCAGACCTTCACTAGCCTAAAAGTACGGGGCTATTATTATCATTATTATAATCGTTATTTCAGATACCAAAGATCCATGGGTAAGTAACATTAAGCCATTAAGATTAAGCCATTTTATAGTAGCTATGACTTAGTTTCAATGATGGAGGCCTTTACCTAGCAGTGGATTAGTTATAAGTTATTTACTTACTTACTTATTGTAAAGGGAAAACATCACACCACCCCAGCTGATTATACCACTACCGTTTGTGTCTGATTATTCGTTAGCACGAGTTTCGCAATAAATGTGCGTATGTGAATGAGCTCTTTGAGTCGTCCACAGTATAAGTCTGACATTTGATAGAATATTGAGTTTTATTCTAAAAAATATAATCGAAGCTACAGGCCAGCTTTTAATGTTTGCAAAACAGTAGCAATTAAAAACAACATTAACTTAATTGAAGTAAAACACTTTTACGAATGTAGTCGCGTGTATTTTACTTATACGAGTATTTGATTTTATCCGCTTTTTTGTAACTGTTGTAGTTCAACTTGTACAGTTCGTGCCAACTTTTGAAAACAATTTAACTCCATTATCACGTTAACTGCACATCAATATCGCACCGATGCAAACGAGAAAGTTCGGGATTAATAGGGACTTGGAGTTAAGACTTTGAGCAGCGACGTTAAGCAGCGGCTAGTGAAGCGATCTCGTATTTTTAGTTACATTCAAGTTCAGGGCAACGCGCACCTTATTGCCCTCCGACAAAAGGCTTTTAAGTACTTTTACCAAAGGACCAAAGGAGTTTTTACCAAAGGAGTGCGTTAGTAGGGGCATCAGCCCCTACTAACGTACTCCTTTGGTATACTAAGATAAACTCAGACTGAGTTAGACGCTCTGGACAGGAGAGTCCGTCAACAGCTCACAACGCATTGCATGCTTCACCCACGCTCATCTGTTATGAGACTGTACATCCCGCGTCGAGCTTTATATTTTACTTAGGTAAAGCGATAAAAAAATATTGAAACGCAAAATATATTTGTTTTTTTACAAATTGGTTCAAAGTTTATTTTTAACGTCAAAAGCTTAGTAAGCCAACGCTACAGTAGAGCAGTTGTGGCAAGAAGAAGTCGCAAATAACACGGCAAGGACTGTTGCGCGCTCCGGTTTTCTGCCCAAAACCCGACTGGGTGGCTAACACCCCTACCTATTTTTATTTTAATCTACTTTACATACATTGTTTTACATGGTTTTACACTGTTTTACACTGCTGTGTTCCGATTTGAAGAGTAGGATGAGGTGTCCAAAATTATTCATAGCTAAGCTGTTTTCAATATGATAAAGCATTTATTGACTAGAGGATTACTGTTGATCTTAAGGGGATCTTAGAGTGAAAAGAATAGGTACAAAAAAACGATATGACACAGATAAACTGTACGTAGCAGAAATAAGCAGAAGAAATATACCTTTTTTTTTTGTTTTCTTGTCGATAATAGTAAACTCTTTTCGGTACACTCACGCAAGCGTGTTTCCGTCCCATGCTTGATTCTCCAAAGCGTTCGGATCGAAATCGAGAGAGAGAGAAGGATCGAACCTTGGCTTGGGTTGGCCGAGTCGTAGGGGTGTTGCGCCTACGTACATGTCTGTAGGTACGTAGCTGGAACAGCGCCAGTAAGAATCGGGCCTTTGTTCTCATGTTCTAAGAATACGGGATCTAAGGCATATGCTAGTGGTGTATCTGAGTGTGAATGCTGTGTGCTGATTGGTGTTCTGTTGCCAGGCCACCGACTGTTTGGCGCAGGCGCACAAGGAGCTGCAGCTGACCGTGTCAGACGTGGACAAGACCAAGAAGCTGTACTTCGACGAGGAGCATACCGCCCACGACGTGCGCGACAAGGCCAAGGACATTGAGGAGAAGTAAGTGGCGTGTGTAGAATATAATAGAATATAATACCATAACCAATACGGTGTACAAATCTATTTGTAATCGCCATCATTGATGGTCTTATGGTTAAACTGTCTTTGATCCAGGAATCTCCTGTTCGATACCCAGTGATAAACGGTAAGAATGTGTGCTAGATGCGGTATTGCCTTAATCAAAGACTACGACGAAACTACAACCCCCTCTTAGAACTAAAATGCGTGTACAGCGTATGGCTGGTTCTAACTCCGCGTGTGTTGGTAGCTACATAGGCGGAATTAAATCTTATCTAAAGATATCGAGCGCCAAAAAACGATTAAGGAAGAGGGTAGATAGTCTTGTCTGCTCATAACCATCCACGCGCAATAACTTCAGTACCGGGGCCATGGCGCATGCAACTGTGCCGAAATATTGGATACCTACTCATACACAACTTAAAAGTTTTAATACATGGTAATAACCCTGTTACCCTGACACCACGGCATCATTGTTGTGGTCCGTCAGTAAGAGATAAAAAAACGAGCGAGCCTTACAGTAGTCGCATATGATGTGTTACATAAAATACGGAATCTTTTCCATTAGGCAGTGACAGATATTAACCTCAAAATTTAGAGAAGCTATATACTGAAATATTTTATTCCAATAATTATTCATAATTATCAAATCAAAAAATCAAAATATTTATTCAGTTTCAAATTAAATAAAAAACAAAAAAATAAAAAAATAAAAATTACTAAATTACTTAAGTACTTGGATTTTTTATGAATGATCTGCACTTTATTAAGACTTATTATCATCAGTAATGGCCTGCAAAAATACTTTTAATATTTATTTATTTTCTAAACTATAGAAGTTAGAGATTTTTAAATAAAAAACGTTTTGCAGCAATTTTTATCAGCTTTCTTTAAAACTAAAGTAAATTATACATTAGTAACATTTTCCTTTTTGTTTCGAAAGTATATCTTGTGTACTTAAAAAGTTATTGCAATTTGAAAAGTGTGATACTTAATTTTGCAGGCCAGTGTATATTAAAAGCCTATTACACACGAAATGGTTGAAATCAATATAACAATAGAAAATAGAATATAGAATTAACAATTACGTATATTTTTTTACAAATCATAAAGAGAATGCAGTAAATACTCATTAGAAGACATTTGACAAATGACATAATATGTCACATATAATTATCATAATGTCTTCTTCATAGTATCGATTTTAAATTTACAAAATGGCGCGCGCTTGCACTATTCCCCGACTTCCTGTCACACTGTTACGTCCAACTTCCGTCACATTTCACGAAATCACTCCCACAAATAGTATATATAAAAGGTGAGCGGAAAGATGTTACACATCAAAAAGCCATTTCCTCAGTAGTTGAGTATTGGAGCGAAACACAAACGCAGGTGAAGTGCGCAACTTCCATTTTCGGGGTAATCGTCGTCGTCATCGTTAGGAGAGATGAAGGCCCAACGCTCACCAGTTGTGGAATAAAAATAAAAGCTTAAAAAATTAAGTATCAATATTGTATCAATACACTTTGCGATCCACCAACGAACTGGCTGTTTTTTAAATATCACCTCTCCTTGTTTACAAAATAAACATTTTGTTTTTTATTAAGAGGAAATATTTTTCAGATAGGTTTTTGTTTCATGTTTTTTTCCATCTTTCGCGAGTCGTTTATTTATATATTTGTCTTTTTATAATTTCACTGGTTGTTTATAGGTATCTCCCGAGGTCAGGGTTGCAAATTGCTCACCCAACAAAAAATAAGAATAGATTACATTGTCCGACAATAGGATTAAATTGAACAATACGATGCTCTAGGAGAGACAGCTAATTGTTATTAACACAAAGCCGGGCTTCCAATCCGTAGCGAGCTGTGATGCCACAGAATACTGAATAGAACAGGTAACTTAAAGCCTGTGATGCAAGCGACATAATGCAACAAAATAGCTACTAGTACTTACAAGTATAATGTTCTTAAACGAGCAATTTACGAGTAAGTGTACAGATTGATATTAAAGTAGACGATGTAAACAGAATAAAAATACAAATTATGTTTACCTTCATTTTTCAATGGTTTCTTATGCATAGATATTTGATTTTTCTTTTTGTGTTGTTGTACAAATGAAACGTAATGAGGACGGGCAGAAACGTAAACTCGATATAAAGGTCCAAGAGCTTCCGCGGTCTCAATGTCGTGTTACCAGATAGGTGACCAAATTGAACATATCGAGCTAAGCCAAGGAGCTCGATGACGCAGTGGTTAACGCGCTCGGTCTACGATTGCTAAGGGTCAGCACCTTTCGCAGTCAGTTCAGGTCAGCGGATGGGTGACCGAAAATTAATTATCTCGACATCCTCCATGCTTCGAAAGGCACGTAAAGCCATTGGTCCCGTCTGCATTAGCAGTCGTTAACAACCTATCTGCATTCGGCCTGCGTGGTGTAGTATCCAGTATGTAGGGAAGGCTCATACCTCAACAGTGGGAACTAAAATGAGCTGGCGATGCCAAGGAGTTAGACCGTTTTGACTCCGGCTGATTTCATAAGACCGTAGTCGGCGAAACCCAGTCGTGGCTAGTCTAGTGGTATAGCCTGATTCCCCTGATCTCATGAAGGCCCGTGCCCAGCAGTGGTCCGTTCATAGAAATGTACCATTGCATTGTAATTTTATTATTACTTATACATAATTTAGTAATAACATTTATCATTTACATTTCAAAACAATTTTCTTAATTAATAAAGCAACTTTCATATGTAACACAAACAAAATATATTAATTTGAATAACGCATTTCGAAGTAAGTAATAACTGAACAACATCAGTCCACTGGCTTTAAATGGACATGTTATAAAACTCGAGCTCTTCATTAGAGCTTTCATGCGCACATTCCAGAGCGCGGATGGCTCCGAACGAATTCATTATTGAAATGAGTCGTTGTTGCTTCGGATAATCTTTGAAAATAGACTTTTGCATCGGCAAATACGAGTATAGCTCATTGCTAATGGAATGCTAGAGCTTTTCCCTCTTATTCATTTACTTTTTAATATTTGTTATGTTTGCATTTTACAAACATATACTTAAAGTAAAATATCAATGGGAAAACATTATTATTGGTAACATATTACCTACTTATACCGACTTACAATGTACTTACCTTTTGGTCATGTTTTTTCTTAATTTTAATTTTGTACTTATTCCGTGCTTCGGAAGGCACATAAAGCCGTTGGTCACGGCTGCAATAGCAGTGATTACCAACCACCGCAACGCATTGACCCCACACGTGTTGGTTTATGGGCCGTTGTCCCTGTGGCATTTCCATCTAGGTATAGTGAAGGCTCGTGCCCCAGCAGTGTAGATATAAATAGACCTGGTGATGGATGATGGATCATATTCTAAAATTGTTATAAAACTAGTTCAATTCAGAAATCCAATGTTACCATACTCTACATTTTTAACTGAATGTTATGACACTAGATACCTGTAGTAAACAATAAACATGATAACTTAAGAAAAATAACATATCTTAAAAAATATGTTCTGCCTAAATATAATAATGTACATGGAAGTAGAAAATTAAGTAACTTGATACCAGCTTATCTAAATGACTTACCTAATGACCTTCGAAAATTGTAATCGGACACGGTCATTGCTAAGTACAAATCAAAATTTAAGAAATATTTCTTACAAAATTTGTCATCTTCATAATCTACAGGATACTAGTTTTTTGTAAAAAAATCATACCTACTCTTGTTTGCATCTAACTTAATTTATAAGTATTAAGAGTGGCTCTCCTACACAGATATAAACCTTGTAAGGTTTCCGTGTTAGGATTATTGTAATGTATGTTGTTTTTTGTAAAATTATTTAAAATGATAAAAAAAAATCTTTAGTGAGTGAGTTTGACACTTTTCAGCAACGGATTTGTGACTGTAGCGAAAATTATATACAGGCTACCTGCTTTCCTAGCTGTCCATCCAGGAAAATTTCAATGAAATACTACATGTTGATGGCGACGAAAACTTTATCGAAGACTGCCACTATAAGATACTACATATATATATTTTTATTTGTTAGTAGAATAGAATGGAAATCATTTAATTCAGGCAATTAATCAAATTTAATATAGGCTCATATTATAAATGCCTTATAGACTAACATGCATACAATTTATATGTAAAAATAAAACTATGCTACACGTAAGGACGGCGACGTGTGACGCGACGTAGCGTGGTGTCCGGTAGCCGGAACCGCCGGAACATGACAACTTTAGGCCAAAACTCTTCTTTTATGACAGTCGACAGATAATAAGAATATAATTTAATAAGAGCTGAATCTACAATGTCGGCCGCGCGATAGCCTTCGGCTTACGGTGGTCACTTTCCATCAGGCAGGCCGTATGCTCGTTTGCCGACTCGGTGTCATAATTAAAAAGATATAGGTATACCTACAGTGTGTGGCCTAGAACCGGGGATAATATTGAAAACAGAGATTCTAATGGTCACTAGTAATTGAATCATTATGATCTCAACTAATTAAAATAAAACTTTACTTTTTGATTTTTTCTAACAAACAATCATACATTCAATGTAATGCAAACAATGCAATAATTCCGCTCAACTCGATCGATTGAGTTCATTCTGACGTCTCTTCGAGAATTGATGGGTTGTGTGATTGTGTGACACAACTTAGCGATAATATCGTTTTGCAATAATACACTGATTATGAATCGTAACTTTAAATTCTTATTGTATGTAATGCATGGGTTTTGGTTATCTAGAATCTTTTCAAAAAAAATACTAATACACTAGAGTCTCTGTTTTCAATATTATCCCCGGTTCTAGGCCACATACTGTATATATTTCATTTGCTATATTCGCACTTCAAGTCTTTAATCGTTACACCCGCATTGTATAATTAAGACATAATGTTAAATTACATACAAATAATCTCAAACAAACCAGCTAGCGACATGAAACTGCGGCGTCCGGACTATTCCGAGCTGTTCCGAGATTCCGTGTCCGTGACAGGGTCTATGTGTGCGTTGCTCACGCGCGGTATGTATGAAGCTTACATTTTGTAGTCTCCTTATTTTGGATTGAACTCAAATTCACGAATATGAAAAATTATACGTAAAATTAACTAAATCCAATTAGGCAGTCGAGATTTGTATTAAAATGCATCATATCGAAATGACCTTTCCATTCCTTTCTATTAAATTCATACTGCGAACCGCCATTGTCGAATTGAAACTAATTTGAAATATGAACTCTATTTCAAAGTAACGATCCCAGGCATTCTCATTCCTCATTCAGGTATAAAGACTTTTCAAAAAAAAATCTGTAAGCTCTCTCTCTATAATACTCTGTCAAGCTGGAAAATGTGGAAAAAACGATCATTCTAGGACAGTGACATCATAGGAAACTATTTGTTTACATTACAGGAAAGAGTCATTTCTTGGAAGAACACCTGTTTGAGAAGCAGACATGTTAGGAAACGGCCTGAACGAGCCTGAGCCAAATATCGCTGTACAAGCAATATTCAGCGCTATTCAATATGCATTGTTAAGCACATTTAGAAAACTTAATTGCCAACCAAGCAGACGTTTTCAAATGAATACATGTATAATTTTAAAATAGCTTTAGGTTGTTGTTGAAACATTTTACTAATTTTCCGGGCTTCTGTATTTCCGCGAACGCTCTACCGGTATTCAGAATAATTTAGATTTTCCATTTTAATTTAATACGGCAGATATATTCATTAACTTTGTAGACTTCGTAGAAACGGAGAGCATATGTTTCTATAACATAATACTAAGTAAGTCTATATAAGGCTTGCACGTGTTCGGATCGTCGAACGAAAAGATCCAATTTATTACACTTTTATTTAACAACAGATGTTAAATTTTTAACATTCTATTTAAATTTTATGATTTGCGACAATATTTGTTTCGCTACTATTAGGTGCGATAAGTTACTCGTACGTGGCCTGATAACGTTGGTACTAGTATGGTTACTCTGCTAATAACGTAATTGCTTTTACATGCATACGTATAAACAGAAAAGCTATAAGTATGAAATACTACCTGCAACTACCATGATATACTGTGTAACTGTTGGTTATAACAAACAAAAAACGTAAGACGACACTTTCGAAATAAAATTTAATTTATTTTTAATTTTTTTCTTAGTAAAAATTTCTTATATACGCTCTTGTATTCGTTAAAACAGGTCTTTAATATTCCTAACTTCGCTATTAACCTGTAACATTGTAGTTAGTAACATTTTTTTTGTGCAGGCTGAAGAAGAAGAAGGGCTCCTTCTTCCAGTCGATCACGTCGCTCCAGAAGAACAGCGCCAAGGTGTCCTCCCGCCGCGACCAGTTGGAGGAGAAGTCCACTGGAGCCAGGAACGACTATTTGCTGAGCCTCGCCGCTGCGAATGCCCACCAGGTAAAAATAATAATAACCACACCATTTACTGACATCACACCACACCCTGTAACTACTTGGTTTAAACCCATAATTACAGAGAAAACCAGCTTATAGTTGACAAAAAAAACACACCAATAATAGTAATAATAATAACTTCAATAACGCTGCAAGACAAAACAAACAAACCAACTTTCCTAATAGATATTATATACCTACTTATCGCAGTCCCCAACACCTATAACACCCAAGAACCAAGACATTCTACTATATTATGCATGCAATGCAACATGTATTTATACACATAAACCTTCCTCTTGAATCACTCTATCTATTAACCGCATCAAAATCCGTTGCGTAGTTTTAAAGATCTAAGCCAGGGATGCACAGACTACGGCCCGCGGGCCGCATGCGGCCCGCCGGTCGAATACTGGTGGCCCGCCGACAGCAAAAATAATACTCTCGTACATTCGAAAATATTGAGTTCTATTCCAGAATAAAACCAATAACAAATGTTCGAAAAGTAATTTGAATCTCGCGCGCGCGCTCTATCAATCTTATCGGTGCGCCGTGCATGCGTCGGTAACAGCGGTCGGTAATGTTCGTGCTGATCTCGGTTAAATTCGTTTTCTTGAGGAAGCGCGCCGCGTTATACTGTTCGAGCGAGCGAGATAGCAATAGTCCCAAATTCCCGATAGCTCGCGTAGGTAGATACACGAAGCTTCCAGAGTCGGTTTCGAGATTTCTCCAGACAGTTTTCGACTCTATGCGCGTGGTATAAAAGCCACGCTAACCGCAGCGACCGACAGTTCGGTTTTAATTTGAGTAAAGTGTCGTTAGTTCTAGTGTAGATTTTAACTCGACTAGCCGGTGTCATAATTATAATATATTTTGATCCACATTCAACGTAGATTTCCCGTCAAATGCCGTGTATAATTGTGTTGTGAAATCGTAAGTAAAACTGTTATTAATTTTATCTACATATTTTATCAATTATTTTTGGTAATTAATTAGGAACTGTAATTGGTTTTAGGTGCTGTGGTAATCCTAGTCAGGATTAAAACGCAACATGGACATGCCAGGAACTAGTAAAAAACGTAAGGTTAAAGATGAAAATCGGCAGTTTCAAGAAATTTGGACTGAGAAATACTTTTTTGTATGGTCGCATAACAAAGTCGTTTGTTTAATTTGCAAGAATTCTGTTGCGATTGCAAAGGAATATAATGTAAAAAGGCACTATGAAACGCAGCATCCTACTTTTACGAAGTTTACAGGCGAATTAAGAAAGCAAAAAGTTTTGTCTTTAAAACGGGAGCTTATTGGTCAACAAGCTATGTTTACAAAACCCATTCAAGATACAGAAACAGCTACAGAAGTTAGTTATGAAATTTCTCGAATGATAGCAAAGCGGAGTCGCCCCTTCAATGATGGGGATTTTGTAAAAGAATGCATAGAAATTGCCGCTAAGAAAATGTGTCCAGAAGCAGCAAAAAAGTTTGAGAAAATTCAACTGAATCGTATGACCATCCAAAGACGAATTATGTCTTTGTCAGATAATATTGCGGAACAATTAAATGAAAAAACTAAGATAATTGATTTTTTTTCATTAGCACTCGACGAATCCACTGATATTAGTTCCACAGCTCAACTTCTTATATTCATACGAGGTGTTACTCAAGATTTTGAAGTCTTCGAAGAGTTATTAGGAATGTGTTCATTGAAAGGTCAAACCAGAGGAGTTGATATACTCAATGTACTTTTGGACGAGTGTTCAAAAACTGATTTGGACTTATCGAAATTATCGGGAGTTTCGACTGACGGTGCTCCTTCGATGATTGGTGTCAATTCTGGGCTAGTTACTTTGTTGAAAAAGCATTTGCAAGAAAAAAACTTAAACGCTGAAGATCTCATGCAGTTTCACTGCATTATACACCAAGAAGCCCTCTGTTCTAAAAAAATTGAATTTGAAAATGTCATGAAAGTGGTAGTTTCGACTGTGAATTTCATAAAATCACGAGGACTCAATCACAGGCAATTCAAACAATTCCTTGATGACATTGAATGCGAACATGGAGATTTACTGTATTATACAGAAGTAAGGTGGCTAAGTCGTGGATTGACACTGGAACGATTTTTAAATTTAATAGAAGAAATTGATATTTTTCTGGCGGAAAAGCAAAGGGACGTCCCTGAACTTAAAAGTCCTGATTGGTTGTGTGATTTGGCTTTTTTAGTTGACATTACAAATCATTTGAATGTCTTGAACACACGGCTTCAAGGCAAAAATCAACTGATATCCCAGCTCTACGCACATGTATCATCCTTTCAATGCAAGCTGACACTTTTCAGATCGCAATTGAATTCTGGAAATTACAATCATTTTCCGAATTATAAGAAAATGGCTGAAAAATTCAAAAAAACTGCTATTAATTTCAGTTATGTAAAAAAGCTAGATATTTTGATTCAATCTTTTCAAGACAGATTTTCGGAGTTTAAAACAGTGAAACCTCTGTTGGACATATTTAGCAATCCTTTCACGATTTCAGTTGAAAATGCGCCAGAGTTAATGCAGTTAGAAATTATCGACATTCAGAACGACCAAGATTTACGCAACAAATTCAACGAAGGAGACTTGCTGAACTTTTACCTCTGCATTGATAAAAATACGTACAAAGAGTTGCGCATAAACGCTCTGAAATGTGCAAGCTTATTTGGTTCTACCTATATATGTGAACAAACCTTTTCAATCCTAAATAATAATAAAACAAAAAATCGAAACCGCCTTGCAAATGAAAGTTTGGAAGCAGTTTTACGTGTTGCTACAAGTAAATTTGAGCCAAATATAAAAAAGATTGTAAGCACTATGCAGTGCCACGCTTCAAATTAATAAATTCTTTTTCAATTTGAATACATTATTATCAATTTTTCATTGTCTTTAATTACCTATACTTCTGGTGGCCTACCATCAGTTCATAATTTGCCCGAGTGGCCCCTAGTCTTAATAAGTCTGTGCATCCATGATCTAAGCATACATACAAATACATAGGGACAGCGGGAAACGACTTTGTTTTATACTATGTAGTGATGCTGATGCTGATACGCGCAACCGCTATGCCCCTGCATTTTAAATCTGTAACATCTTCGAAAATATTTATTTAAATTACATGCTGTAAAGAGCCATATTGATCTATATTAAATGCACAATGTATTTAAGGTACTTAATTGGATAAGGATTAATGCTGTATTGCTTAAAATTGCTTCGTAAATAAGCCATTATTTTTCGTAAAAAGTAAAGGATAAAAAATGATTATTGTGGGTTATCCCTAAGAGATAGACATATACCACCGCGGACTTTTTTGTATACCTTTTTAAGGTGTATAGTCGACTATGAAATTGCTTTATCACTTTTGACAAAAACTTCCATTACAATAAAATTTCGCTATATTGTCAATGATGACAACGTATCTGTCACTTGGTCTTTTAAACAAAAATAGAACTTGTTGTTTTATTAAATGCAAACAAAATTCACTTCTAAGGTGGGAAAGAAATTTCATTGTCGACTATACAATACTGTAGTACATTATTTTGATCTACTTCGTAGGGTTCAGCCAGCGTTTGTATTGTAAGCGCAAAAAATGCGAAACCTCTTAAGTTATCAGTGTTTCTCTACTATATTATGCATGCAATGCAACATTTTTTTATACACACAAACCTTCCTCTTGAATCACTCTATCTATTAAAAAAAACCGCATCAAAATCCGTTGCGTAGTTTTAAAGATCTAAGCATACATACATACATAGGGACAGCGGGAAGCGACTTTGTTTTATACTATGTAGTGAAGATTTGCTTAGTTATCGATTTCATTTCAAACAGTAATTTTCCAGTTTCTTTGCCATTTAAGTTACGTTACGATGGTCGCTTCCTAACACACGGATCGAATGCTTGTTTGCTAACTCAGTCGAATACACAAGACTAATACCGTGGAATAAGCGCTATGAATACAAACGCTTCAGACTTCGACAGACGATTCAGATAAGCTGAATAGCTTCACGCAGGGTGATATTTTATTAGAGAGCCAGGGAGTAACCGACGCGACGTTTCTTTGCTACTGATATTTTATTTCTTGGTGAGTGATTTTTGCATTTTAATTGCACATCCGTAGTAGTCCACAGTAGGTACTCTTTGGATATCGGAGTTTCTTTTCTTTTTTTATCATTTCCCGTGTCGACTATTGGTTATTTTAACTGATCTTCTTGCGTGTGTTGTGTGTGTAGTTGTTATATTTGATTTTTGTTAACTTTACATTTTGCCAAATAGTGTTTTTTTAAATCGTGGAGAACAACCCTAATCATTTCCGAACACCGTAAATATGTTTTTTTTTCAATTGCCATATCGGAATGTGAACGCCGTTTAATCATATTTTTTTATATATTAGGTCCTTACCTATGAAATTGACGTTTTGTATAAAGATTTTTTATAAAATTATGTTTTTCATACAAACGTTTATTTTTATTTTTCTTAGCATCTATTTATCTTAACACTATAAACAATGTAGAGCAGTGTATTTGTTTTACTAGCTAAATATAGCACACATTAAAAAAAAATCAAGACCCTTCAAAGCTACAATGAAACAAAAGGTCAATTCCACGACCAAAAAAAGAAGTCAATTTAAAAAAATTGTGCGATAAAAAAAGCCTAAAAAACATAGTCCTAATTAAAGGTGTATAATAATATTAACAACCGGTATTGACTTTTAGAAGTAAGTACTACACCTATTAATATGTGAGAAAAAACGTCAATTTCATAAGTAAGGACCTATTATTTTGATTTACTCATCAAATAGTTGTGCTTCGGAAGGCACGTAAAGCCGTTGGTCCCGGCTGCATTAACAGTCATTAGCAACCACTAATCCGTACTGGGCCCGCGTGGTTGTTTATGGCCCGTTCTCCCAGTGGTCTAAACAACCATAAGTAAGGCTTGTGCCCCAACAGTGGGGTAATAAAATGAGCTGCTGATGATGATGATCATTATATTCGTCATCGGTTAACCGCGCTGTAGGGTATCCTACACTACGCTCGTCTAGACGTGTTTGTCAATCTAGCTCAAGTCTACGTACGTAGACTTCCACTTCCACTTCAGGGTGCTATTTCATCGAACAATGTCAGTGACCTTAACTTTGACGATCGTTGTCACAGAAACCCCAAGCGTTGCTCGCTCCATCGCACCAACCAACTAGGTTTAGGCCAAAGAACTACGAAACATAACGTGCTTACAAGCCATATTTCCTTACAGAACCGCTACTTCCTAGTGGAGCTGCAGTCCTGCTTGCAAAACATGGAGTCGTCGGTGTACGAGAAGGTGTCGGAGTTCCTGACGCTTATGGGGCGCACCGAGCTGCTGACCTGCTCCGCCACCCAGCACTCTTTCGGCAAGATCCGCGACCAGGCGCAGCAGCTGACGCGCGAGTATAACCTGCAGTGCGTCTACTTGTACTACCCGGTGCTCAAGCAGCATATCCAGGTGAGCTTCTTGCAACGTGAAACTCCTTACAGAAGTGAGTTCCTGTACTTAAATGTTGTCTATTAGTTTAAATAAGTAAGTAAGTGTGTTTTGCAAGAGTACAGCATATCTAGGAGTCAGCTACTGCAACGTGAAACTCCTTACACAATTACTCATTTCAATATAACTTTTGAATCGTCCAAAACATTTTTTTAAATACTTTCTAGTTACCCATTCAGGGCGTCTTTTAGCTGTGGAGAATGGCGCAAGAAATTGCAAAGTTTTAAAAGGAAGTAACGACATTCACAAAAAAAAATGTCCTTATCAGAACGTGCAAAAATACATAATAAAACTATTCTAAAAAATAAACAATTTACGATTAAATAAGTCTCTCTTAAAAGCATTACCGTCGCAGGTTCTACCTCACTGGTTCGAAATACATACATCTACGAGAGCTACTTATCAATTAAGTCGATAATGACTACATACAAACAGAAAGCAAAAAATAACTTACTAAAACTCCTTACAAAAAGTTCCTGTCGTAATTGTTTTTATGTCTAAGTATTACAATATTATTTTAATGTTATGCAAGAGCGCGTGGCAATCTAGAAAGCCTACTAGTGTAAATATATACCAGTTGGTAACATAATTATTAAGAAATAAGTATTATCACACTTGTGTAGGAACCATTCGAGTCTCAAGTCTGCTAATAGTGTGTCTCAATACTTTTCCTACAAGCCCAATGTCAAAATCAAGCGTTTTAAAATAGCAGAAACGAGGCTCGACACGGTGCTTAGACAGAGAATACGCCACACCAATTAGAAGCCGCATGATCCCCACATCGGATCCATGTAAACAGCGTTCTTGGACGTGACATTGACACAGATGTCCCACCGCCGCGCCGGCCGCCGCCGCTGCCGCGCCGCCTACCCCAGCGCTCGGCCTGACGTATTACGTATTAAAGTTTCATTGGCACAATGATGCGATGATGCGATGACACAGTGACTCATTGTATCGCAGTACACATAAAAGGAATACATCAAAGAAAAATAGCACGTCACTGTATTTCAGCGCTGACCCGCCATTAAATGGTAACTCGTTAACTGAGTCTATAGTGCACCTATTATGATGATACGGCATTTACGTTGGTAGTTAATTCCTTTTAAAGTATCGACTATAATGGAGCTTAGTTGATGCACAAAATGAATTTATAATGTTATAATACTTTGAAATGCTTTAAGAATATTTTATTTTCAGTTTAGACAATTAATTGCATTTTGTTAGTAACAGTTATTTTAAAAACCTGTAAAAATAAAACAAAAGAGGAGAAAACATAAACTTGTCATCCCGCGTTGACTTTATGATGATGTTGATGATGATGATGATGATGATGATGATGATGATAACTATCTCTAGAAATATGGAGACTAGTATCTAAGAACAATGACGCAAAATAGGCTAGTTGTATCTTCTCGCTATATTGTCACACGAAGGAATATTGCATCTAACAGTATTTTAGGAACATAGAAAAAACAACGGTATTCCACAATCTTTGCTTAACTATAAATCACACAAACACAGATTCATGAACCACGGTTCCCGTGATATTTAAACGAAGTAGTTATTATCGTCGTGCTATAAATAAAAATGGTGCTTCCTTGTACACAGTACGAGTTCGAGCCGTGCGACAGCGACCCCGTGGACACGGTGACCATCGAGCACGACTCGGTGGCGCTGACGCTGGCGCAGGAGGCGCGCCGCTGGGCCACGCGCGTCGTGCGCGAGACTGCGCTCGTGCGCGACGCCACTCGCAAGCTGCACCTCTACCAGGCCATGCGCGAGGCGGGACAGAAGGTACGTGATGAAGGTCGTCTGTAGACCAGGAGCTGGTGCAGAAGGCCCGGCGTAAAGCTACACGCGTCGTGCGCGAGACTACGCTCGAGCTTGCGAACGGTGGGCGATTAGTTTAGACCAATAGCTGGCTCTGGAGACCCTGCAAAAGCTTACGCGTTGTCCGCGAGACTGCGCACGAGCGCGACGCCAGGGGCAAGCTGTTCCTCTACCACGCTATGCGTGCGACGGACTAAAAAGTAAGGTAAAATGTAGCTCGTCAATTGATTATGACATCGTGAAGTCATATCTTAATCGTTCTCGAATCGTTCTCGAACAATTTTAGGCCTTAGCCCAAACAGTTAAACACTAACCATTGATTGAATGAGTGTTGTGACTTACGATAACAATCGGTAAAAGGATGAACAAAATAATCTATGGCTCCACTCAAACCATAATATCCATTTACATTATCTAATGTAGAAAAAACCCGTGATAATTACTATTTATTTCTTTTATAAAAAGATTATTTAGTTTAATTAATATTAATAAGTTTAAATATTCGTGAATCCATAGATTCAGATATAATTACAGTACCCTCATATGAAATATAAATTTACAAAAACGTTGAGGGTACATAATTGTTTATAGCTGTCAGTGCATTTATCTATCACACTAGTTTTGCCTTGTTTGTAATGTATTTGTTTAATGGATTTGATTATATATATTTATTTTGTTTAGTTATTCATTAAAGCTATGATTAAAGTGTATGACAATCAGTAAGTACTAAGGATTTTACAAAATTTACGCCGTTCATTTAGGTTGAAGCGGAGACATTGTTACATTATAAATACTATAATACAGAGATCTAAGTTAAAACATCTACGTTTAGTAAGTTGAATTTGACTGAACGTGCGACTAAACTTTCCATTGTGGAATTCAAATCGTATAAATTCAGTTGAAACTATTTACGTACTGTTTCATAAAATAGATATTATATCTGTAATACGTCTTTAATACATAAGATAAGATAAATGTATTGCTGTATAAAAACTTAGCCTAGATACAAAAGACTTATGTAAAGTAATTGGGGTTAGTGTATATAATATTATGTATTACGTAATACCTATGCTAAGCAATCAATATTGTCGGTATCTATCTAGAACAGAACGTTAGTGCTTATTCTACAATAAAACATTTACACAATAATAATGACTAACTATTTTAAATGCGGAACTGGAAAGTACTTGAATGATATTATTAATTGCTCTACTTAATTAGAATTTTCTAGATGGTCTTAAAAATTATGTAATTACTAATAATAATTTCTCTGTGTCATCATATGTTTTCCCCTTTAGCCAATCTTGTACGGTTTTTTTACATGGTTCTTTGTTCATGGGGTAAATACATATTAAAGTATTTTATTGTTTTCAATGTCGGTCGTTGCCACGTTACTGACGATCTTAGCCACCTCGTAGCAGCAACCTCTCCGGAACGTCATCGTCAGTGGTTTCGCTACCAAATTATTTCCCAGGATGTACATACGTCGTTGGTCGTAGCGAAACTAGGCACCGGTCCAAGGAGGTCGCGAGCCCATGACCCACTGATATGTTAGTGCTTGCCGACCTCTTTGTGACAAGCTGCACAAACAAATTAAAGCATAGAATAATAAATTCAACGGTTTTCTACTGAACTGAGGGTTTAAGGTTTTATTCGATTTCATTGACTTTTTTTTCATTAAGTGTTTTTTTTTTTGTTTCACTTTTATTGACTTTTGTTTTTGTGAAAATCAATGTTCTCATATACCTACTTACTTACTCATCAGATCAGATCTGTATCATAATCGGCCTATAACTGTGTCGCTGCTGCAAGGCACATGAATAGCGATAAAAACAAAATTTCATAGCAATTTTTACGAATCGTAATAAAATATCGTGAAGTGATTTTCAGAAAAAATACCATATCGACCCTCATTGCAAGTTTATTTTAATTTGGCTAGACCTCCCAGTCGTCTAGATACGGGTGAGGTGCGCTTACAGCGTGATTGTGTATTTTACGGACCCTGTATTTTATGGATCAAACTCAGGAGTCAGGATACAGTTAAACTAAAATTAAATTTAGAAAACTTAGGTTATAGTCATCGCTCCGTAAAAAACCCTTTCTTTAAAAAGTCATTCATAGTCGTAAGCCGTCAAAATAAAATCCCAATGAAAAGGTTGCACATGCACGTACACAGTGTTGAAAGGAAAGACGTATAAATTGTCAACTCTATAAAACATGAAACTATTTTGACTTGAGGCATAAATATGCGATTAGGTAAGGTATTTTTTGATACCAGTACGTACCTTCTTTGTCATGTATTTGTTTTTATGTGTGCTATAAAGTATTTTATTCTATTCTATTCTATTCTATTCTAATCCACGCCATCGAGCATTAGGTATTCGTATTCCACGATCGTTTTGCATACAATATCTACTGTTGTAACATAACTACACATAATGTAAGTTTCAAATTAATTTGCGAGTCCCCCATACGCCATCTAGATAGAATATCTTAACTAATAAGCATGGAAATCAAGTAAATCTTTATGTGCTTTATGCCATGCTAAACGACGTAATTGGAAGTTTTCTTTGTCTAATTTTAGATGACGTTGAATTAAATTAAAAAGTTTAGTATAAGTAAGTAGTAATTAAATTTATTAGTTTAAGTATTGTTTTTACAAAACTCTTTGAAAAAGATTAAAAGTAATTCAAAATAATAATTCAATTAAAACGAGTCATATTTAAGAGCGTTTACGCCGCACACTAGCGCCACTAATGAAAAATAAACATATCTAGTAATTAGAGATAGAAAATCAAATTATGCTCAACAAACTATTTGAATGAAGTAATTTAGCATTTTTACGGCACCTAATGAACACCTCACATGTTATGGTTTAGTTAAATAAGACGTTACGGCCACTTTCAACTATAACGCCATATTTAACTAAACCATAACATGTCAGGTGTTCATTAGGTGACGTAAAAATACTAAATTACTTCATTCAGATAGTTTGTTGAGCATAATTTGATTTTCTATCTCTAATGACTAGATATGTTTTTTTTTTCATTGGCGGCGCTAGTGTGCGGCGTAAACGCTCTTAAGCTATGAACTTTGAATAGTTTTGGTTGAGTCTAGGTAGGTTGTTGGTATGGTATCCATCCTCGTATTCCATCTTGATTGTATTCCATTTATCTCTATCCCAAATGTAAAAATATAAATACAACATTTTGAACGGTATCCTTGATTTAATAAATAAAACTGTCTTTTGGTTTTTTTGGCATTTAATTAGACTCAGAGAAAAATAGGCCTAATTATGAATATCGTAGAATATGATTTTGTATGAAGATTTCAATAAACACCTAAAATAAATAATAATAGGTTGGGGAAAAAGTTTCTTCGCATTTTCTTAAGAAAATTCAAAACATTTTTAATATAGTTTATTTACATTTAACTATAGTATGCCATTTTGTTCGATAACTTTTTACCATCTTGTAGGTAGGGACAAAATCCCATTGCTATAGAGTTTTGGGGCTTCTGATCAAAATACCGCGACAAGTGGTTTTGGGCCGTCCTCTCGTGATGTTAACCTGACACTGCCTAAAGAATTCTGAAGAGACCGAAACAGGTGGAAATCTGAAGGTGCAAGGTCAGGACTATACGGCGGATGCATTAACACCTCCCAGCCAAACTCTCTTAATTTTTGCTGAGTGGCTAATAATGTGTGAGGTCTAGCGTTATCATGATGAAAAACCACACCCCTTCTGTTGATTAATTCCAGCCGCTTTCTCTCAACTTCTTGCTTTAACCTCATCAGTTGTTCGCAGTAGAGCTCATAATAAATAATGCCCTTCCAATCCCACCACACACATAGAATCACCTTGTTGCGAGTTAATCCGAGTTTCGCCACAGTTTGTGAAATCTGACCGGCCTTTGACCACGACCTTTTTCGCACGTTCTTGTCGTACGTGATCCACTTTTCATCACCAGTTATCAGCTTCTTCAAAAGTGGTTTGGTTTCATTACGTCGTAATAAAGAATCACAAATGAGTACACGGTTCATTAGGTTTCTTTCAGTGAGCTCGTGAGGTACCCAAATATCGAACTTTTTTGTGTACCCAGTTCTTTTCGCGCCAAAACTGTTTTGTGGTCAATTTTCAGTTCTTCAGCTACGTCGTTACTACTGATATGCCGATCTTGCACCAGTTTTTCAAAAATGGCATCCATTTTATCCGTAATACCAGACCGACGTGCATCTTTGATATCACAATTTCCGGATTGAAAACGCTTAAACCAAATTTGTGCTACTCTCACAGACACTGCACTAGATCCATAAACATCGCAAATTTCTTTCGCGGCTTTCGTTGCATTTTTTTCTTTTTTGTAGTAAAAATTTAAAACGTATCGAATTTCTTCATTAGATTTACTCATCTTGACAGTAAGAAAACCAAATGAAAATCACAGATCATTTTCCTAATTTGAATTTGGAATTATCTTCTTTAAAATTTAAACTTTTAATGATACCGAAACCAGCCAGATACAAATAGTATAGTCAAAGAGATTTTATTACAAGTTCATACTATATGCGAAAATACTTTTTCCCCAACCTAATAACGGGTTAATACAAAGGAATAAGAGTCAAAATAAGTCAAAAGTGTATACATGTGCTTGTGACTGTACCATACAATCGAAGAATCGGGATGTATCGTACGTATGGTACATGTTCGTACAAGTTAAATTCGTACGAAAACGCATCCAAAGTGCGGCTGGCCTAAAGTATGAAGGGTAGTTTTGATTGCATATGAAACTAATAATGTATATTCCTAACTATCTGTGTTCATGGCTAACTGTCATGTTAACTTGGTGCTATTAAGTAAAAAACGTTACATAAAATTATGGTATTGGTATTCATATTGTTCCCAAAAATATATTGTGATTGTGACTCAACAATTAACTTTTTAGCTATCCCTAGAACTGAGGATGTATAAGGCGCGAGCTAAATATCACCAGTATTATTTTTTAGATAAATTCGTGTTTTGGTGAAATCAAAAAATGTTCCATAATTTTGGAGAACTGATAGTCGTATTTCATATTTGATCCGTTTAAGCGACAGTGCAAAAACCAGCTTACACGTGTCGGAAATGCACCAGTAAATCGAGTTAGGGTATATCACACACGTGTAGCAAACAGTTAAGGCGCTGACTGACAATTAGTAAGTGAGTTTATGTAATATATTATTACTTACTTACTACTTACTGCACTGATGCTGGAACCCCAAGTGAGCTTTGGGAAAATTATTTATTCAGTTATGAATGCTATCTCTTATGAATGCTATTATGCCATGGGTTCGTGTCTACACAAGGCGGAATAAGTACTACTTATATATTTCAACGACGAAAAAGATAATATTTTAATAAATACTGTTTGGATGTGGCTTTGATTTTTTTTTATTGAAGAAATTTAATAATTTTGCATTTTGGAAACAATAGCATTGTTGCAAGTTAATATAGTCTATATATAACATATAATATATAATATTTTTAACCCTATTCTTGGCATAGTGGATTATTTGAGACACTTCATCATCATCATCATCATCGGCCTATACTAGTCCACTGCTGGACATAGACCTCTCCAAGTGCACGACACCGAGCACGATCCGAGACACTTAACTTACAAAAATTTCGAGTATTGATAAACGAACACGTTTTATACAAAAAAATATATAATTCCACAAAAAATTCTGCCAAGTATAGGGTTAAACGTTGTATACTTTTTATAAACCATTCATAAGTGAAGGCCATTTCACAGTTGGCAGCGCCTTAACCACTTTGAGCTCAAAATGACTCCCACTCTGTCACCTTCATATTAAGGCAGTGGCTGGGACCAGTGTTAAACAGGAACCGGTGTTTAACAATTTATTTCTTTATTAATTAAAAACAGGGATGATCAATTGAATACAAATCACATTCTTCCTAGCTGCAGTGTTTACCAATAATTTATTAATGAAATTCTTTGGTGATTTTTTTCTTTTGTGACGGAAAGCAAGTGTCGATCTCTGGTTCCTGTGTCAAACACTGGTACCACTAAGTCACGTGTTTTACTCATCTCGATGTTCGAGGAGCATTGTTTCTGTATAAAATTATTATACTTATTAATTTTTTACATTCTATTTTCAACAGGCTTTCATGAAAATATGTAGGGTGTGCATAACACCAATTGTTTTAACAAAAATTGAAGTAGCTGTACCATAATAAGTTTTCCGCGTATCTAAAAATTTTGTGCAAAAATGAAATAAGCGTATTTTCTGTAAACATTGTTACAATAACTTACCACAATCATCGCGTGTACGCGGTAACTGCGTTCGCAAGACAAGAGCATTTTTTTTGCGGAAAAATAAAATAGAAATATATTTTTTTATACAGATTCACGAACTATAATACTCGTTTATACATGCATTCAATTTGTGACGTTTTAGCAGGAATTTTTGAAAAATTAAACATTGGTTTGAAGGTTGCGCCGCGCTGCTACCTACCGCCTTGCTACGAGCACAAATGTGAGGCAACTACTTATTGCAATGGTGGGTTGTCTTATTGATGATTGGTGATCTTATTTTTTAACCAGAGCTCGTCTATTCATTTTAGGATCGTTGAACTGCTTTTAGAGCGCTTCCAAAAGGTTTTGGTCTCTGCTTTATATTCAAAGTCGTTACCACCTTGATCTTAACCCCATTATAGTCAAAAAAATTGCCAGCATTGTTTTATCCCTGTATACCTTGACTTCCTAATTAATAATATAGTACCTGGATGACCGAGCTTTGCTCGTTACTTTTTTTTATAACGTTTTCTAAAAATGAAACCTAGCTTGATCAATTTATGTTCCCCGAAACCCCCTGCATACTAAATTTCATGAAAATCGTTGGAGCCGTTTCCGAGATTCAGATTATTTATAAGGTCACACTTAGATAAATGATCATTCATTGAAGAGGTCACATTTTATCAACTGCAAATATTTTGAGGATAAATTCAACAACATAATATAAACTATTTTTAATAAAAGCCTTAAATTTTTATATGCTAGTTTTCAAGAAAAACGCCAAAAGACATTTCGATTAAAAAGTAAAATAAAGCACTTTCGGTAGTTTCAATTCAAAGGAGCCGAAACAGAGAGGCTGTAATGCCTTCACCGCTTACACGTGCCCGTAGTTTCATTCAAAGAAGCCGACAGAGAGGCCGCTCTTAAAAATATTACAATTGTTGTTTCAGGAAAAGTAAAAAAACTAGCCTGAATTTTTTTTTAATGCTAGGGCTTTATTTCTCTGATATAATTAGATGTTTTGTCAAAATATATGCAGTTGATAAAATGTGACCTTATAATATACAAGAATTGTTGGTTTAAAAGGTATTAGATAGATAGATACATTACTCGAAAGCAATATAAAACATAGTACGTCCATAAGTACGTATCTCTAAAATATGTATTTTTTGTTTGTTAATTGTGTTGTTCTCATGTAAGTGAATTAATGTATAATTCTTAATGAGAATAAATGTCTTAAACCATAAACCATACAGTTATTTATATCGAACGTAAATACCAACAGCATAGTAAACATTTTATAAAAGTTTTAAATATATCGTTCTCCTCTTCAATATAAAAATATTTTATAGGACGAAGCTATTAATAGAGAATGTAACCAAATATTCTGACATGGAGTGTGATTTTATAACCGTTCATTGCACAATAATTTTCACCGTTAAATAATAACAATTTAAGAGGAGCTCGATGGCAAAGTGGTGAGCGCGAACGGTTTGCGATGGTTAAGGCTAAGCAATTTTCGCAAAGGCCGGTCATCAGATGGGTGACTAAATACTTGTCATCTCGTGCTCCTCCGTAGTTCCGTGGCTACATACAAACTCTAAATCGCTTCTCTCAATAGTGCAAGACCCTTCAGCACCGCGTCGTCACAGCAGCACTCAGTCTGACCAAACCATAATGTTTGATAATAAAATTATTTAATGTTGGTTAACAGAATTTGATCGAACCCCTATTGCTCAGGTGGATCCAAACGAACCCAACGGTCCTGAACTCGAAGTGCGTATGGACGAGCTCCGCGCCAACATCCGCCGCTCCGAGACATCCAAGGCCAAGTACGAGGCCCGTTTGGAGTGCCTGCGTACCAGCGGAGCCCCAGTGGACGAGTGGCTGAAAGAAGTGGACTTGCTAGCTGTGCAGGACACTCTGCCGCGCAGCAGCAGCCTGCTCAGCGTGCGCACTGACGCCTCGGGAACAGCTGTGAGTTAGCTTTCTTAAACTCAGGAATTGGACTCCAGTACCAACATCCAACTCGATTTCTGTACCGACCTTACGCACCGAGGCTTTCAAGGTTAAATTAAGAGGCTCGTCTGGAGTGCCTGCGCACCAGCGGAGCCCCGTTTGAAAGCTCTCGTAATTGATATTATAACGTGAAAGTTATTGTTCATCAATACCATCATCAGCAGCTTCTTAAAGTTAAAGGAAACGTTTTAGAAGTTTGGTTGTTCGTTTGGAGCGAAGTCTCTTTACGAGCGAAGAGAATTCTTCTTTTATTGTGACGTTATCCTCGTCGCAGGACCAGCCGAGCTCCGACTCTTTCTACGACAGCGACAACACGGAGGGCGAGGCTGGCCCCTCCGCCGCGCCATCTGGAGGCCACCAGCGCACCACCTCCGACTCCCAGCACGAGGAAGACCACGACGAGGATGTTGACAGTAAGTACGAGTGTGTGTGAGGGTATGTGTGAGGGAGGGTGTGGAGGGTATGTGTGTGTGTGTGTGTGTGTGTGTGTGTGTGTGTGTGTGTGTGTGTGTTGTGTGTGTGTGTGTGTGTGTGTGTGTGTCTGTGTGTGTGTGTTTACAGGATGCTCATTCATACAAACTAATAAGCCGATTGAAAAAAACATTTGTTTATCTGAATTTATACGACTTAATCGATTATCGATCGATTAATCCAAATCAAACGCATCAATATGCGCAACGGTGACAGACAATTCAGTATAAAGTAGGATAAAATTATTGTTTCATTAATTCCTTCTTGTTATTAATAAGACATTATTCGTATTTTTATTTATGTTGCCAACACAATATAGCTTTTAGCCGCTCCACAGACAGAGCAACTTTGATCTTCGTATTGCGGCAACAGGCAACTCGTAACTATCTGCTTCCAAATAACCTAAAGACACTGCGCAGACATAGCAACTTTAGTTGCGAGTTTCGATGATTGACATAAATTTTCAGTTGCTGCACTCAATGATAGAACCATAGTTTCAAATTGCTGCAACTAGCAACTGTCAAATTTGTACTAGTAGTGTCGATTTGCTCGTTTAGCCAACTAGCAAATACTGACTGTTGACCGACCATGGATTTGAAAAATTTATTTAAAATCGCTGCAACCGCAAACTGGGACATTTTATTGCTGCAACTGGCAACCTTAAAGGATATTTTTAAAAAGTTGATAGTTTTCATGTGGCCTTTAACACGCAAAAATTTACAGCCGTGCTCGAAGAGGAGCGCAAGCGCATCGAGCAGCTGGCGGTGGGGTGGGACGACCCCACGCAGGTCAACTGGGACGAGCCGGAGGCCGAAGCCGCGCCACCCAGCGAGGCCGAGCCGCCCGCCGCGCCGCTCTACAAGTGCACAGCGCTGTACTCTTACACGGTTAGTCTCTATGAAGCTATGGAGTATTTAAATGTCGATCATTCCTGAATAACGTCACCGACGCTTACGCAGCTGGGGTATAATGGCACCAGTGTTCGCTAGAATAACTGATTCTAGTTTTCAGCAACAATCGAATACAGACCATTTACTTGCTAGCCTTTATCCCGTAAAATTTCAATGGAAATCTATGTTATTTTTGGCGACGAAGACTGTGTCGAACACTGGGCTAAAAGTGTGTTAACTCTGGTGCCACTAGCCTACGGCCCTGAGCGAGGCTTGCTCTACAGATGCACTACACTCTGCGCTATACTCTTGCAGAGTGTTTATCTTTCCATACTCAATGGAAAGTGGTCGACCTTTCTCGAATTGCGTCACCAAGGTCGTCTCTACAGGTGCACCACGCTTTATTTTACATGGTCAGTCACTGACTCATGGAGTATTGATGCTTTTCACAGACACACATGGCACCGACGACCGTCATTTACAATTATGTTATTAGCTAAATTGAGCTTCCCTTCCATATTTAATGGGAGGGCGTTGCACTTCGCGTGGGACCGAACCGCCCGCCGATTTCATTCTCGGACAAGTTCAACGTGCTTTGTGCGGTCATTTTGTCACAGTAATATTTTATAAGGACATTCACAGGCCACGGTCGCTGAACAATGTTGTGCTTTGATGTGCTTTGGTGTAACAGGTGACAAGTTTGAATAAAGTTATTATCACATGGTAAGTACTAAAGTGTTAAGCTGTAATATAATATTGGCATACTAATCACTACCCAATGCGGGTTGGTGAAAGTCGAAATACAATTTGCCCATCCTGGAAATTGAGACCACGACCTCTGGATCTCAGACCGAGCGCATTACCACGAACCCTGGCCAACTGAAACTCTTCGATAAAAAACAAAACCTTTCCCTCGCTTCTCCCAGGCCCAGAATCCGGATGAGCTGTCCATAATCGAGAGCGAACAGCTAGAGGTGGTGGGTGAGGGAGACGGCGATGGCTGGCTGCGCGCGCGCAACTACCGCGGCGAGGAGGGCTACGTGCCCCATAACTACCTGGACGTCGACCGCGAACAGGTAACTCAATTTCCACAGGAATTCGCGAAATGACACACGACTTTTCAGAAAAAAGCATACTGATCTCGTGCTTTAAAGTCCTAGCCATTTTAGACACCCCCGTTTTCAGCTTTTATCATTCGATTGGAACGCCTTGGGAATTCTAGTGCGATACGGGTACACGCTTGCGTGATGCCAGCCCTTAAAAAACCTCCAGGGATTGTTCTGTCTGCTGGCGAAACCCTCACATTCTCAAAGGAAAGGCCAGAGGCGGTCAGCAGCAAATTCTTTCTAAAACAAAGGGATTCGTTATCACAAAGTCCAATCAAAATATTAAATGATTTGCTATAGGATTCGCTCTCACATTCTGACAGGTGTCAAGCGCACCTGGGCTGGTGACTCAGATATCCTTCTCCTCCGTCGACTACACCGTCGAAGGTGAGGATGCTGACATAGTACAGTCACCTGACCAGATCTCCGTGATCTCAGCACCGACAGTCAAGCCGGAGGAGCCGAAGGCTGAGGAATTGAAACAAGAACCAGTAAAGGTTGAGCAGCTCCCTACGCTGGGGTACTGCTTCGCCTTGTACGACTACGACGCTGAAGGCAATGATGAACTCAACCTTGAGGAAGGACAGGTTAGTGATGCACTTACCTCGCCAAAATAAATACCAGATATTCCTTGTCTTAGATTCATCTATAGCTGGCAATAGGCCAGTAAAGGATACCCTTAACTTTTGCCGCAAATATTGTTGCAGTAAAAGTTATCCTTAAATATATGCGACTTTTCGGCTAATTTGTACCGGACGTAGACACTGGCTGGTCAAGATATGCCTATAGAACCTTATATCTCCAGAAAGTGTTTTATTATAATGAGACACAACAGTTTTAAAGTGTATACTAAAAATGGTGGTATTAAACATGATTTCCATTTGTTAAAAATTTAGTGTAAGTACTTAACTGATAATATTTTAGTAGCGTAATATTTTTTGTTGCATATAAATAATTGTGAGTTGTTTCCCTTAGATAATCCGCATCACATCCCGGGATGCACATGGCGTGGACGACGGCTGGTGGCGCGGAGATGCCAACGGGCTGATAGGCAACTTCCCCTCGCTCATCGTCGAGGAGTGTGACGAGGTAAGCATTGTCACTACCACTCAACATTGCATGTGGTATGCATTGCTTTTATACAGGATAACATTCATGAGGATTGTACGACTAGTGCCCAGGGAGACGCAGATGGTTATGTGGGAGTCTCTTTCCGACCCCAAAGGTGAAAGAAGCAGCATACGCTACAATACAAAAACTCCTGTATAGCCTCTCACGTGGACACAGGGATAGCGATAGGGTGATGAACCCGGTGGGAACTCCTCGACTCTTCAATGTGTCTTATAAAGTGAATATTTATTCATTTATTAATATAGAGAAAGATAATTAGAGGTGTTGAGCCGTTCTCCGCCCGTCGATCAGGAAGAGAGTCAAGAGAAGCCCCAATAACAAGAATAAAAAAGGAGAAATTTAAGACGTCTTGCAAAAAACTGCCCAGTTGAAATAGAATTGGACCGTCCACGTACAACGCAGTTAAGCATTTGGTCAGACTAATTGTTTTTTTATGTAATAAGTATACATGCGTGTCACGTGGTACAGTCAGTCTGATGGAGGCACCACAAATGGTAAAAATTGTCTTGGCATTAAGAAACATACCTGTCGGTTTCAAGAATAAGAGTCAAGAGGATGTCAATGTCATGTCTTTGTGACAAAGGAGGTAAGCTATTCTACCATGCATATTCTCATATTCGTTAACGTGTTCGAATGACAAATAATTTTCGCGGTACCCACAAAGACTTAATAGGGATGTACCCAGCACTCGAGAATCATGTGCCGTGTATTTCCGATCCCACACTCCACAGTGCACCGAGTAAGTTATCAATTCACCGAGTGTACAACTATCAATATCACAGAGTAAGCATCAATTACAGAGAGTGCACCGAGCGGTCTCGGTCTTCACTCGATAGGACTTGGAAAGTCAAACATAGTCACTATACAATGGAATAGTGACTTTGTTTGCGGCGTGCTCCCCCTTAACGACCGCTGCGGCCATTCATTACCTTGTCATTAATAGAAGACTAAGCTAGCATCTGTCTACTTTAATTCAATTAGGTTTTATTAAATGTGCTGTGCGAAATTGCTGTGCTCTATGTGGAAAATAATGAAGCAAGCAGTTTAAATATCTTTCTAACTATTTTATTTATCTATCGTGTAAGCTCTTTGGCATTATCGTCACTTAACATCAGGTGTAATGAAGGCCAAGAGCTTACACGATAGATGAATAAAAAGTATAGCACTTTACCCGTAATTATCAGCGACTGAGAAACAGACTATCTTATCTGCAACTATTGGAATACAACGATGCTGCTAATAAGGAGGTATCTGGCCAGGCAGACCAAACAAACCAAGTACCAAGTATCTTGGGAATCGAATCAGTGAGAAGAGAGGATTTAGAGGATAGATCCCCAATAAGTCCAACATAACCGCCGCGTCTCCAAGAGAAAACGCTAAAATTGTGTCTACGCGCGTTGGAGCAAGCAAAGAAATTTGTATTGGAATAGTGAAATTTGGTATTTTATTAATAGTATTCGAAATTAATTTCTTCGTACAGTTTATATGTAGTGTATCCGAAAAATATATATAATGTGTGTATGAGTCACAAGGCCTCCTAAGTCTCTCTTGCCAGCTCTTCTCGGTCGTAGGCTCTCCTTACACACGAACTGGTGGTAGATTCAGCTGCTTAATTTAAACTTAATTTAAGTTTATTTTTATTTGGTATTTTATAAAGTTATGACGTCAATAAGTGTCTGTGTCATTATGTGCGGAGCACGATTTAGGCACAATTAGCACAATCTGTCTGCTGATTGCTGAAGTAAAGCAACTTTCACAGAGGCCGGTTGTCGGATAGGTGACCAAAAACCTCCTCTCTGCTAACAAATGATTTGACTTTGACCATGACCCTGCCTTAGAACGGCGAGCCTCTGAGCGGCGACGACGACTGGACGCCCCCTGGGTCGGCCCCGCCCGTGTTCGCTTCGCCCCCGGCCTCGCCGCCCCACGCCAGTTTCAACGAGCAACGTAAGCATTACTCCTGTTACTCCTACTAGATGTATACCTAACACCTTTCAACCTCTTCTGTGGCGCACTCGATGTCATGCGAGGATAACTTTGGTCTTTGTTGTAGACTTTTTTGAGCCTTGACCAGTCGATAATAATAGTAGTTTATTTTAGACTGCTCTGTTTATAGACGATTAATTACAAAGGCACGAAAAAAATAGAATAAAAAGAGGTAAATCTTTCAACAACTTTCTTTACGAGCCACGATTAAAAACAGCTTTTTTTTTTTAACGTACAGCATAAAGTGGCATCAGCGATATATCTTTATCTATTGTTTTTTTGCATAAAGGAACAGTTAAGTATCTTGACATGTGGCAAGGTACAAAAGTGCTTCTGTATTTTGAACTAGACTGTACCGTTCGTAATTACACTGGCAGCAGAGGAACTAAGCCACCTTATTCCTTACTGCCGCACCAAGAGACGTCAATTAACGTTAATGTTTATTTAACATGTAAGATATTTCATTTAAAAAAATAATTAGGTAAGATGACCTTAGCACTATTTTAATTACTACTTATAATCCTACTAAGTAATTGTTGATATTAATGTGATTTTAATTAACGTCTCTACGTGCGGCAGTTAACGTTGACTCTTACTAAAATAAAATTTTATAGGTTTTTAAATACTTAGGTAGGTATTCAAAAGGTGTGTCATGGTAATTCTTTTAGATTTTTCAACCTTAGATTTCTATAAGTGTAGCCAAAGTTATCCTCATTTTTGTTTTTTTGCACCTTGTAAAACCTACTTGTACCTACTTATGTTTTTGTGATACGTAGGACTGGATCGAGTCTGTTCATACGAGCGTTGGTATTTGTGTGACATGAGCTTACATTTGGATGGGACTTAACTGGTCATTGTAGCTTCTTCGTGTTCAATAATCGTAGAGTCACTACACACAAAGAGGGCTAACGAAACAAATACGTTTTCTCTTGGCTACTTGCAAGTAGGGTATCAGTAAATTAAGACAGATTGAATGTACTACCTACTAAGCTGTAGTTATAATCTAAATGTCAAAAAAACATTGAGTGTTATTTTTATTACTAGGTTTCTGTATAAGATACAAAGAGTTTCACTACTGTTTTCGGAACAAACCTTATTGTGATTACTGTTATTCGTCAAATATAAATAGGTGGTCATCATAGGTACCTATTTCTCTTGAACCGACTCAACGTGATTAAACAGAACTCTAACAATTGAATTTGACAGACGCTATACCTACCCGGTTTGAAAGCGGCGCCGGCGCCGCGCCGCCCGCCGCTGGCGAGCGGGCGGGCGACGCGTGGTCTCAGGAGAACAGCAGATACAACTACGTAATTTTCTTTCAGGTTCTCCGTGCTTTTTTTAGTATATTCCTATATATTTATAACAATGATTTGAATATATTTACTTTAGGTAAAAACAAATTGTAGGCAAAGTTAACATCTACATGTTTCGAAGTTAAATGTAACTATTCTATTTTATTTAATTTTTAAATAGTTATATATAAATATAATTACATAAATAACTTGTACATAATCATTTCTGATACCACCGAATGTAATCCGAATTGTTAGAAGTCACACAAATCTTTCAATCCGACATACATTAAGTAGGACTGTATTCTGCTTAGAGTCCCAATGTGATAACATTACATGTAATATCCTAATACTATAAATACTCTTTCTCTGTCTGTCTGTTACGTTGTCACGTCTGAACCACAGAATCAATATTGATGTTTTTTAGTGTAGAGATAGATTGAACCTTGGAGAAAGACATATGCTATTCATAATAATTATACTACGCAGAAGTCACGGGAACCAGCTACTAAGCTATAATCAGACAATCTAGCGATAAAACACACTCGTATGAACAGTCTCTGGCCGGCCACCGCGCCGCGCCTCTTAGCTAGCTTCTTGGCTGATTGGGTATTGTTGTGGTTTTTATTCCCAATTGGCATGGTACGCATCAGGGAATGGCGCTCTATCGCTAGACTTCGCGCAGGTATAGGCCCATCCCACGGTAATGCATGTACTTTGCACGATCCCTCATGATTAGGACATGGTGTTGGGTAAGCGAGGAGTCGAAAAAAATATGTCAACTCTGTCACAAAGTAAGGAGACTGCAGAAGGTAAGCTAGCACTGACACGGAATCTGGGGTCTACCTGCACATGATTCAATACGCAAACAGAGTCCAAGCGCTGCGACAGTTACACTACTACTAGCATGGTTATGTGTGCATGACCTCTCACCGACGACGGGTTCACGTACGCGCCGCGAGAGGACAAACCGGTTTACCGGCACAGCCAAAGGACAAACTCTGTGAGTGTCACACGCGTTGTTTCGTGTTGTGAACTGTCATCGCTCGTAAAATATTGTAATTATTTGAGGTTTTGTTTGTTTGATTCAAATTAGAGTGGTTTACTGTAAATTATGGATAATTACTGTACAGTGTGTATGAACAATGCTAGAAATATAATGAATATTGCATATTTCACGTAGTTTCACGAATATTTCGATAATATAGCAAACATTATAAGTATTGGCACTGAAATCTTAGAACGTGTATAGTGACTGTACATTTGATCTGTCATGTGAGTGTATTCCAATTCAGTATTTTAAAAAGACTTTATGTCAGATTACAATTTATCTTAATCTGAAAAATAAAAAACAAGTTATTAATTAATTAATAAAAAAAAAGAAAAAATATTTAAGTATAGTAAGTAATTTATAAAAATATGAAAAATAAAATGAAATATTTTGTTTCATTTATTTTATCGTCATGGGACAACCATACCAAAGTAGGTGTAAATTCTGCGCACTTTATGTAAGCTTGGACTCTGTTGGGGTATTTACTCATGTGCTACCTGTGCGTTGCTCGAGCGCGGTATGTATTACCTGGCTTACCTCCTGGATCTCTTTATTTTGCGCCTCTGTTCTGTGAATGCCACACATATAACTGTCCGACCAATACCTGTGGACGCTGTGATGTCCTCTCTACATTGGCACTAACAACTTCAATAGCAATGTGATTTAAAATATCTATAATTTGATTAGAATAATTATTAACAAGATTCTTATCACGTTTTTGTTGTATACGTAAGTATCCGATATTTCGGTACATAATCACTGATGTGCATAATCACTGATGTACAGCAATTATTATATACCTACTTATATGGTATTTATGATGCGATATGATCATAACGCATAAAACAAAAACAACTAAAATACATTATAAGAATCGAATCCCGTAAATAATTACTCTAATGTGGCCAAATGTAATTTTATGTTCTGTATTCTGGTTGTCATCGTGTTATTTGAACTGCTGGACATGTGTCATGTCAACCTGCTGGTGTTCTGTTGAAATATGTTGAATATTTGATTGGAGAAACGGCTGCACCCGTGTTTAGAACGTTCATAATGCAGAGGTAATTCCATGAAGCGGTAATACAATCCATCAATCATCCAAGAAGGTGAAACTTAATAGCTTCGTTGAAATTATACCCTGTAGACACTCTATCATGTATTATTATAGACTGTGATATTAATATCAAGTTATTATCAATTTTTTCAAACAAATTAAGAAAGTATCAGTTATTACGTAAAACGATGACGATTATATAGGTAGGTATATCGTCGGTGAACCATAAGCCCATTCGTGGGAAATAAATTTTAAAATTAAAGCCATAAAATTAATTTTCCATACCAATTTATTTTTTACATTTTTGGTGTTTAAGTTTCACTAAGATTTAAAGTGAAATTGATTGATTTTGCAACAATTTATTTTTTGTTGTTGTAATACAGTAGTGTGACCATGATAGAGTTCCTTGACTTTTTTCAACTGTATTTATTATATTGAGTTTTTCAATAATTTTTTTTCTTAATAAATGATTTTAGGTAGATTTCATATATTCTTTATTTTTTCTCTTCATATCTTCACTCACCATTTCCGTCACTTTGTTTGTGTTACTTATATCGTCTATGTATGTCTAATATAAATAAACAATAGATAAACCTCTATTATTAATTGAGGGAATCAAGCACGTAACGTGATAGTTTGAGATCGCATTACTGTTCCCGTTGATTAATTAATTCTGTAGCCTGTCAGTTAAGTTAATAAACTATCGGGGCTAATTAAATAAGTAACTGGTAAGTTACCAGTTCTGTACCCAGTTTATGATTAACTTACTTATTATTACCTTACTTATATTACCTTACTTATATTACCTTACTTATTATCATCTGCGGTAGTACTCATACTAGCAAAATTACGCGAGTTAAAGTCAATCCAAAGGGAAGTTAGGAAAACGAAATTTGTAACATATTGATAGAAATATAAAGTGATAAAGTTTCTCTCTCGCCCCGTTCATAGACTTGCAACGGATGGCGTGGTGGTGCCTTAGAGCGTTAAGGTTCAAAAGAGGTTACTTTAAACATTGATTACTCATTCATAAAGTTATTTTTTTTAATGTGCTGAGAAATCTCTGAACCGCTAACAATATAAATAACACAACGACATACGTTGACAGTCACGCGACCCCGTTTGTTGCAATAATGGCGCTGCGTCAGCGATGCTGCGGCAAAGCGACTTTGATGACTTTGACTGCCCGCGACATGCGAGTAAACGGACAGACGCACATCGATCGCTGACATACTCAGTCGTATTGGTTTTGTTATCGTGAAATGGATCTTGATCTAGAAGAATTAATTGAAGAATGCCCTAGGCTTTGGTTGACGCTAACTACAAGTTTGTAGCTGTTGACGCTGGTTCATATGAAAAAGAAGGCGACAGTAACATATTTCGAAACTCAATTATTGGGAAAAAGCATAAAGCATAAGCATAGGAAAAAGAATAGCAAGCAACCACTTTTATATTCCTGACGCAAAGGCTTTGCCAGGATCGAACATCAGTTTGCCTCATTTTTTGATAGGAGATGAGGCGTTTCCTCTGAACACGTAGGTAGATGATGAAACTCTATCCAAGAAGGACCAGACTTGATGATTCAATGCAGGTTTTTAACTATAGATTATGTCGTGCTCGCCGCGTAGCTGAAAATGCATTTGGGCTACTGAGTCAGGTTTTCAGAATATTTTATTTACCAATAGCAGTATCACCGGATACTTGTACAGGCTTGATATTAGTAGCATGTTGTTTTCACAATCTATTACGCGATGCCAATCTGGAAGACGATAGCAGGCCACACTTTATTTGCGACGAAAATTAAAACGCTACTTACTGATAACATGATAGGTTTGGCGACTACAAGAGGCACTGCGCTTAATGGTACCTAGATATTTATGTTAGAAATCAACACTTTATTTGGACTCCGCAATCAGTCAAGTATCCTGGCAAAACCACTATTGTTAATATAATGCAATAAAACTGGTTAAGAGTACACAAAAAAAACATACTCCTTTTATGTAATTGTTCCGCAATTTCAGACCATACTTGGTCTTTTTTGCAAATATTTCTGTAATCATCTCTACTTAAATCGAAGAGTATTTATTGGGTGCTGTGGCACTAAAGTTATTAGGAATTCATCATCTTCTACCGTAAACACTTCTATGGATGCCATTTTTACTTATTTTCTTCTAGAAGTTATCAAAACCGGGCGTCTGCTGTACAAGTGCGAGCGCGGCACTGACGCGAGCATCCGACGTCATTGTTACAGCGACACTGTCGCGCGCGTTAGTGCCGCGCCGCTCGAACGCCGGTCCATACATTTTCATAGCAACATAAACTGTTACTGACGCCGCGACACTGACGCTGACGCTCGGATCGAAAGTCTACCTTAGGTTAGCGGTTCCGCGTAACTTATACGATCAATGCAATTATTATTGATTTGATTTAATAACGCCTGCCTGAAAGCGACGCCTCATTTTTACATAATAATTGCAGAGCGCGTGGATATTATCATGAAGCGGCTATGAGAGCGTACCGTTATTAAATTACCCGACGTAGGTGGAGCAAATTGTGTATACAGATCATTTTCAAATGATGAGAAAGGGATAGCGTAATTAATGCAATTAAAACGAAAAAGACAACTAGTATTTGCTACTTAGCAATTCTCCCATTCTTCGAGAGTGACTGTGTGAAGCCAAAACCAAAAGGATACGGCTGTCTTCTTTTGTTCGGAACGCCGTCGGGGCGCTAGTAACGTGTCAACCTTTTATACTTATATAATGTAATTTTTTAAACTTGCTATACACAATTTGACAAATTAGGTACTTACCTAAATATACGTTTGCCAAGCAGTACGACGAAAAAAATAATAACTATATACTTTAATTGTAAACCAGCCAAGTTTAGCCTCAAACACCAACAATGTAAAAAATTATATGTCCGCGTTGGAGCATCGGCAAGCAGTAATAATAAATGGGCTGCAATAGGTACCAGTTGGTAGGCGACTCCAAGCAGCAGCAGCAGACGACGTGTCGTCGCGTCACTCACGAATTTCATAGTAATAAACCAGTAGTGTCGCAACGACACGTCGTCTGCTGCTGCTGCGTGGAGTCGGCTACCAACTCGTACCTTAGGCTGCAGTCGTCACCACCCACAGCACTCGACAGCTGTCACATCAGTATGACACCTGCTCGATGTTATTATTAGTTGTGAACATGGGTCGTAAACTCGTAAATAATAATAAAAAAATATTTCTTGACGATTAGCTATAAAATGTTACAAATACAAGTATAAAAAAACACTTTTTTAACACTGACGTCTAGAACATGTGTATTATTTATTACTTACTAGAGATGTCTCAATAACTTTTTGGAAAATTTCTTTATTTTAACATCACGGATTAAAATCGTAATCGTCATAAAAACTACTCGCTTTTTTACATAAGTATTCTTACGCTTCGAACACTTTGCGTCTGTGTTCTCCCAGATATGGATAAAGCGGTCCATTTCAATGTGAAGTGTTCGCGTCAAATGGCGTCAACAAGACTTTCACGTGTTTAACATATTGCAATAGAACACACAGCAATCCCAAGCTTATGAAAGTGGTGTTTTAATGTTGAGCAATACTGTAGCCAAAATAAAAAAAGGAAAAGATTATATTTATTAATATAAGAGTTATCTTCGTGAAGAAAACGACGTTTATCCAGGTATACGTAAGAAAATTATTAAAAATTTCGAAGGTTTCCAAAAGTGATCGTATCTGATAGGAATCGGTAACTCCATTTTTGGAATATTCAATCAGAACGTATCGTCGCAGCCCAATTTGGTACGCTGAACAGCACAAGCGCTCACTTATTTAAACGGATTATCAAATTACAACGATTGCCGATTGTTTTGCTAATACCAAAACGTGAGTTTACACTGCTGGCCGCTGGCTGTCGGGTATAATGTGTGTTGTCCGGGACGCAGCAGTGTTCGTGGGTGAAAACAACAACACGAAAAGCGCCGCGCCCCCCGCGGACCCGCCGCCGCCGCCGCCCGCCGCCGACGACGACGACGACTCCGAGTTCAGCTTCAATTTAGAGCTCACTAGGAACCAGCACGCCCAGTACGGCACCCAGTTCAGTTTCAGCGAAGCCACCATTACTATAGTCGGTAAGTATTGATGGTAACACAAAGCGAACATGTAGGACGCCTTCTAGCGTATGTAGCGACAACGACGGTATACTTGGACGGTAACAGTTAGATGAGAAGAGCCTAAGATACGGCTCGGTGACTTGCAACAACCCACTCAATTAGTGTATAGGAGAGGCTTATGTTCAGCAATGAATCGAATTGATTAAAATGATGATGAATGCTATGTAGGATCTCACCGACCTTGGCTTAGTTTAAGTTTAACAAGTTGTCAATATGAGTGCTATATGCCTATAAACGGAAAGTTTTTTACAATAGTCGTTAATTTTAAAATGGTTTCGACACCAGAGATGCTGTTCCGAAATCGTCACAAAATTGTCAAATATGCGGAAAATGGTTAATCTGAATAATACAGAACCACAGATGCTAGTGGCTCTGCAAAGGCTATCTGAAGCTAACAATAAAATCCTTAAAGTCGCTAAGTCGTTCTACAACGCTAACTATCCGGTCCGAAGGACCAACTCAATACCGTCGAACAAGGAAAGCTTTACTTATTTAATTTTGCAAGTGATTGGTTGGTTTAAGGTTTGATATTGAATTATATTATTGGAAGGCTTGGATTTGAAATCATGCTAAAGGTATTTGCGTGGAATTAGTGTGGAAGCATTAAAAATGGAGATTAATATTTGTATTCGGTAGTGGCAACTAAGAATATGACGACAACATGTTTTTTTCACATTAAACTGTCTCTATCAGAATATTAAAATTTCACGAGACCATTTACAAGAAAACAAAACATTTTTATTTCTGATAAACCGAAATGACTTTGTCCCAATTAACGGATCAATTATCTAGGGAGAAAAACTTGTAAATTATCTATATTTAAAAATTGCTTAACATTATTTACCGACAAAACGAATTGTATAATTTCTAATAGCCGATAGGCGTCTGTAACTGTTGAGTGACCTCGCCTTTTGCTGAGTTTCTACATACTAGATCAATTCCCGTAGCAATTATGTAAAAAAACTGTATGCGGAATCTGTTATTATATGACTTAGGTTTTTACAGAGTTTTCTAGATCCCGTAGTGATCTTGGATGAAAACTACTACACGCGCGCAGCATCGGAGCATTAACGCTGCTACGATTTACGATGGCTACGACGGCTACGACAGCTACGACGCGACGCTACGATCACTACGAACGATCTATCAAACTAACCAATCAAAAATGATAGGAGTAGCTTCCAACGCTAAGTTCGCTTTGTGTTTTTTTTTCAGATCAGTTATTTGATTTACCGAAAGCCGCTAAAGTGAAACGAGCTAGATTTAAGCAGTATTCTTAACACTACGAAGTTATTAATGTATACAGTCAAAATTATTTTAATAAAAACAAATTAAAATTGGTCAGTTAGTACTTACTGAAAAAAAATTGTTAACATACCAAATCATGTTGAGAATACCCTTGTAACTCCTTTGTGCCTTAGTTATAATTGAATCATAATTTTTTTCATGCGTCAGTCGATGAGGTTGTCGGCGACATGTTTGAAGACGAGGTTTGATTCTTGTTTGGACATATTCATTCAGTGTTGTTCCATTGTACAGTAGGTGTGCTTTGTTGTCGCTTCTTTGTACATAGATAAGTATATAAATATGCTTGTTGCTGTCGTTGGTTTTACTATATTTCACTTGTACTTACTACTATGTACTTTGTAGATCGACTCGTTTAACTAAATAATGAGTTATGGATTTATGTTTCTTTTAAGGTGATAGAGGAAAATGAAAACATCAATTAAAACTATTGACGCGTAGGTACTATGCAACACGTTAACCCTTCGAATGGGAACCCTCTCTGATTTAATTATTTAGCACTAGTCCACATCACTATGAGCATGTCGCTTGTTTATGCATGATAGAATATTTCCAGTTAATTAAGAAAATAAAACTTTTACATGAACCTTACACTTTCACTTAAGCCTTCTTGTAACTTAATGTTTAAATAAACGCACATCCTATCTTAAAGACCCACCCACTCCTTCAGAGTTCCTTGTCCTTCGTACGGTTAACATTATCTCTTGTGATGTAGGAAAACGATCATGCGCCGGCGCTGAGCCAGCCTGCCCCGCCGATAGTTGAGGCGTCCGCCGAAGACTGCGGGCTGGGCGTGGCGCAGATCGTGATCACCGCCGCCACGCCCATGGTGGAGGAGCCGGAGCCGTTCCCGCCACCGGAGCCCGAGCCGGAGTCCGAGCCGCGCGCGGAGGACAACGACGACGAAGAGTCGTCGCTGTCCGAGCAGACGGCGGTGTGCCTGCGCGACTCGGACGAGGGGCACGCGGACGCGGCGCCGCACCCGGCGTCCAGCTCCACGGCGTCGGAGGGCGACTCGACGGGCGCGTCGGTGGCGTCGGGTCCGCCCACGGCGCCGCAGTCGCCACCCGCGCAGCCGCAGTCACCGCCCGCGCAGCCGCAGTCGCCGCCCACGCAGGCGCACTCGCCGCCAGCCGCGCCGCGCGCCGGTCGCGCCTCCATTCCCGACGAGCTCGACTCCGCGCAGCTCGCGAGGCTTACCGACCTCAAGGAGTCCAACGCTTAGGCCTAACGCTACTCAACACTTCGTTTTCCTTCGAAAACGTCGCGTCGGGTCAACGCCAGGTGCCGTTCTGGTCGGCCGCCGGTGACCGTTTCTCTGCTCTGCGACAATTGAGTTTATTATGATCTGCAAACACATATCTTTACCACCTCGTAACTACACCGTATTGTTTGTTGTTAGTTTATTGTCAATCTACTTTTCCACGGTTTACTAAGTATGTACCTGTTTTAAATAGTACCTAATTTATATTCCTTCTACGGCACAGACACTTCAAATGCATTTTTAAATACATTACCATATTATCTAGTAAATTACCGAACCTATTTCGACCATTTAGAAAAATATTATTAAAGGAATTTTGTTAGTAGATATAATATTGATGTTAGGATTACATAATGTTAACTTTTAATACTTTGTTATCTATTGTCTAGAGTAATATGTACCTATCTATCGTCTTACACTTATAAGTGGGTACCGTAGTATTATAGCGACTGGTGCCTACCCTTGATAGTAATTCTTTGACATCGCGTCGAGGCGAGCTATTCCCGGGGGTCCCGCTGGCAGCGACGCGGCGGGCGCGCCAAACTATTTACAAACTCAATTATTCGACAATAGTGCTAAACTTAAATATGACGATAAAACAATTAGACAAACATCGATTTAAGTCCCAAGCCGCGTCGCCTAGCTGTGCGGGTGACCTAGCCTAAGTCTACGGTGTGAGAAACGGTCACAAACTATGTAGAATTGTATATAACTAGGTAATGATAATATTACTAGTGAATTATTGGCACGACCTTGTACCTGCTGGCTGATTAGGGGTATGATAGTGTCTTAGATACGCATCGCATCAGTTGGTCACCGGCAAGAAGCTCCTGATAACGCTTGGTCATTTTAACTCCGTATCATTATAATTTATACGTTCCTAGTGGAGCTTACCAACATTCGCGTATAATAATGTGTATACACTTTAACGGTATGTGTCACCTATTGAATGAAGTATGTAAAGTGTGGGTACCTGTACATTTTATTACACACGACTGTACCAAGATTGTATTTGACGCCATACCGAGCAGAGCGACAACTTAACAGCGATTTCACATGTCTAGGGCAGTGAACAGCAAAAGGCTATGATCAAACATTACTAATGAAACCAAAGGTCCATTGCTTTCATACATACTTATATTGCATATCTGAAATATAAATATTGATTTTACCTTGCTGCACTAAATTGCAATATGTTTTTCAGTTAAAGTATCATCTGTATTGTTTTTTTATATAATATGAAAGTTTAAGTTTAAATCAACTTAAAAAAAAGTAGCAAATAAACTTTTTTTAGAAAGTGACAAAATCCACTTGATTTCAACGTACTTTTTCGAAGTGATTTATGCAATAGGTCTTTAAGAAACATTCTAATGATTTTTTGTGTAAACAATAAGATAATATATAACATTTTGTTAGACCATCCTACTTTTTAAGTTACTAAATAAAAATTATGCAAATAAAACCTATCTCCTGCAATGCTCAAATAGGAGTTCGAAATATGTAAAAGTCCTTTCACAATACGTGTAATGACTCTTACAAAATCTTTATTATAGTGAAAATATTTAAAACAGTAAGCATGTTACAAAGCATTGGGTTCATTATAAATAGAATCAGTTTATAAGTCGGACGACGTGTGATGTGGGGGTGCGTGCTAATGATAATATTCTCTCTTTGGACTTTTGGGAAGGAAAATCCATTGAAAGAACGTAGGCTTAGGAAAACACAGGGTGTTACCACCTTCTCAATTCCCATTTTCAGATACTGTATTTCAACTGTACCTACGCTTAAATCCCAATTTAACGTTACCCCTATATTTGTAATAGAACAAACTCGAAGATATTATAGTAGTAGATAATTTATTAACGTATTTTAGCACGTATTCAATGTTAATGTACCCAAATTATATGTTAACGTTCATTTAGAGATCTGCATCTCTTATTTATAGATACTACATGTTAATTGATGTATTATTAATGAAAATTGTACGCAACATAATTATCTGATATTAATAATTTTAAATGTTTACACAAAATGTGTCACATGTTGTGTGCGATTATAATTAGATGTTTGATTATCTGGAGAGGTTTGTAGCACTCTGTAGCTTAGTTATATCACTGTATCAAAAATGCACAGACAAAGTTGACTGTTACTTTTCTATTATATATTATACATGCAAACTATGGTTGTTTGTGATATATATAGATACATATAATACTACATTACGACTATCTATTACAGCACCTAAGTGTTGGTTTTCTATAGAAACCGAAGTGGCAATGGATAATTAGATAAATAGCCTGTGTGCTGGGATTACGCTGAATAAATATACGTAATTGTCTCACTACGAATACCAATGTTTTATTTCGAAACTGTCTATGTTATCCACGTTTCTGTTTAGTACCTACATGTATGTTTGTATACTTAATTTTTTCATATATTTTTACTAGGAAAACATAAATTCCATTCTACTATACAGATGCCATACAGATGGTTTGGAAAACGGGATTACATCTCGAAAGGGGACGAAGAAAACCATTAATTTATGCAACTTACTGAAAATACCAACTTCCAAAAACACAAATGTTGAAAAAATTTCCACGTGCAGGATTTGAACCCGCACCCTTCTGACATACCGGGTCAGGTGCTCTCCCAATTGAGCTGATAGCTCAAACCACTGGTTCTAACCAGCCCGCCGAAATTATTCAACACTATTTACTTTTTACTTTGAAAGCCAAAGGCGCCCATTCAATGTCAACAACTAGGTACCGTCACTAACATCTGATCATAATATTTTCCTGCACTTGTTCCTTCCTTTATCCTGCATGTGGTAATTTTTTCAACATTTGTGTTTTTGTAAATTGTTCACAACGGAGTTTGCGTTAAAAACTATATAAACATTTAATACCAACTTCGTCAAAATTTAATAGCAAAACGGATTGTATGAACGAAATGGATAGTACTACAAAATAAGGAGACTGCAGCTGCAGACGGTAAGCATTCATACATAGTACTGCGCTAAAGGAACAGCTCGGAGCAGCAGCACTATTTTGCAAAACAGCGTCCAACGAATTCCAACCTACTCTTCAATAGTAATAAAGTCTACATTCGTGCGCAAGTTATGAACGAGTTCAATGTCGAGGTCGACGCTGTTTTGCTGGGAGAATAGCACTGCAGCTCGGAACAGCTCGGAACAGTCCGAGCACAGATGTTGCAAGATTCCGTGTGCGTGAGAGATTGTCAACGTGTGCGTTGCGCGAGCGCACGATGCGCACGCGATTTATGAAGCTTACCTTCTGCACTCTCTTTGTTTTGTGATAGTACCGACTGCCATACGATAACCACTGAACGCAACGGCTTAACGTATATCCCGAAGCACGGAGAAGCTTGAGACATTTAATTTTGTCCCCCATCCGATCTGATCTGGGGGGTAACCACGAGCTCTTATAGCAGTATTATTGCAGTTGTGAAAACGAGACGCGTGTAGCGGCGAATATACTCGCGTCTCTTTTCCACAACTGCAATAATACTGCTTTATGAGCTCAGACAGGGGGCTGACACGGCATTGTAAACGTTGCTTCACTAATCTGGTCGTCTGGTTGATGTATTATAATAGAACAGTTAACTTCCATTCGCGATGCAGAATATGGTCCAACAGTAATGAAAGTATAGTACCTAAACGTTGCATAAATCAATAGTTTTTAATTTTGCTTTCGTTAAGTCTTTTTCATTTTCTTTCCTACCTACATCGATTGGTACTCAATAATAGCGATACAATCTGTCTTGCTGTTAACAAAACTATTCAGATATACTCGTAATATAACTATTTTGCATAATCTCAGCAGAGATTAACCTCTGCTGACAGAATGTCTAACGAATGACTAACGAGTTATATATAAAATAGTGATGTTTATACAAATACCTAAAGTAAGGATGTAATAACGCGTTTGGGTAGATAACAGTTCCGTACACAAAAGGGTTTGTAATCTAAATCACTAATTCTTGCTCAATTATTCATTAGGAAGGAAGAAAGGAAGTTATATATAAAAAATCCATTTCTAGAAAGTCATTTTCAGATTTCGGTAACAAATAGAAACTTTAAAACTCTAATTTATTCAAACTAATTAATAAGCCAATTTTAATGATACTTTTGGAAACAAAATGTTCGTTCAACTGATTTAATGCGACTTGAATCTTTCCATAGTGGACTGAATTCAGTTATAGAAACGTTTTCTATTAACTGTTAACATTTGTGTTTGGCTTAATGGCTCCTAGCTACCCGCTTCTGCATCATCGTTTATCGTCTTTGTTATGCTTTATGAATAGTCTCGAAATCCATGCAGCCATATGCAGTCATGGATACATCTAAACAGAGCTACACGAAACACGAAGACAATACATTAGGAGTGTATAGACATACCATAACTTACATAATAATAATATTTTATTGTAAGTCGAGAGCACATCCGACTCTCCAATGTGAAGTGTGTCTAGAGATATTTGGTCTGTGGTGTCTAGCAATCTCTGCTCGCTCGCGAACGTCAAAAGGGATAGCTCACTTTAACGAACGCCGCTGATAGGTATATACGAGGACTCAGGACAGGACCCCGTAGGTATGTGATGTCGGCCCATTGAAAACTACCTGAAGAGGTTCGATTACCACGGTTTGAGGAACAACAAGTTCCTTGTCGCCTTAAGCCCGGTCAAACTGTAAGTACAAGCGCTGACAGCTAAAAGCAAATTCTCTTTCAAACAAGCTCTACCAAATTTTACTTTTTATTTTTAAGTGCTAATTGTTACACTTAAGCTGAATTAAATATTTATTTATATAAAAGCATTTCATTTTTTTACTATATTTTATAAATATTTAAACTCTACCAAGTCATATCGAGCAACAAAAATGTTCTTAAATGAGTTAGTTAACTAACAACACGGATATTGGAGTATGTATTTCACAAATTCTGACACGTAATAAAACTCTAAACTAACGTACATAAGACTCACTTTACATAAACGTGAAGATCTTTTGGACCATATAACTTCTTTTCTTTTCCTTTAGTTGACGGCTTCGTGCGATTAGCACATTTACCCAGTGTCAAAGTAATTTTTCTTACATGTAATATATAAATAAACAATATTTCCTTCTTGTATAGATGATGATGAATGATAATAGAAATGAGAAGTGAGAAATGATATCATTTAGGACATCATTTAGGACTTAGTAAAGCCCCACATCTTTACTGAGATACTCGAGGGGTTGGAGGGTATATGCCCTCCAACCCCTCTACTAAGTCCTAGGCTTTACTAAGTCCTGGAGCGGACTTCTTGAGAGAATTTGAAAAGTGAAGTTGCACTGTTTTGTTTCATTTGCCAACACTCATGCGTACTTACGAACACTTAACGGTTAATAATCCACCATTATTGCACATTAATATTCGACATAACACAAATTTTAGAAAATAAAACAAAACGGCAGACATGACTCTTCACTTTCCCGCCAAGAAGTCCCTTAAGACCTTTATATACACAGATACACGATGGTACATAACTAAAGATTGCCAGTGCTCTTAACTAACCTGTGCACTGTCTCACTCAGGAGTGAGAGTTGAACACACGCTCTGATCTGTCAAACTTTCCTCAATAGACTTTGAACTTTATGCCTTCGACACATGGTTGAACATTTATTGTAGAAATACTGATGTTGTAAAAAGTCTGATGTGCAGGCGTCGGCACCTATTCACTATGCCCTCATGTTAACAAAAAATGAGAATTCATTGCTCGTTTTTGTTAACGCTACCGAATGGTGAATAAAACTTGCAGACAGCATTCTGACCACAAAACGATTGCACAAGTTGGCCACTGGGTGGCGCTGTGCGACCTTTACAGTTTGTTATTAACTCGAATCGAACAGTAACGTAAAAATACTTTCAGTATTAAGATCTGTAACACTTAATTGCAATAAATATATTAGAAACATCGTCTCATGGACAAACAAGAATTGTTAAAAAGTTTGTATACAAATTCTCGTTTTCATGAACGTGGTCGAATGAGGCGCCCAGAGCGGCTAGTACTTTATAGTTTTTAGAATTCGGATTATGCGTTTAAATAAGCTGATTGTGTACGGAACTGTAGGTATAAGTAAGAGGTAGTTCGCGGCGACTTGTGTCGCAGGTTCGTTGTACAACCGCTTTGTTCCCCAATACCTTTTTGACCTGCAATAAATTTTTCAAAATAACTGTGTTTTAATTTGTATACAAATAGTACCCATTTCGAACGAACGAACCGTCTCTATCTATAGCTCAGCTCCGCAAATGTGCTGAGCTGTAGCGTTATACCTCAAGTGCGGAGTGAGACTGGCCTAGTGTTACGTGGTGTAGAATGCCTTCAGACTAGGTGGAGCGACGATCTTCGCAAGGTGGCAAGAGCTGGATGAGAGTAGCCGCGTGGCGTGCACTTGGACTCCAAGTGCACGCCACTGAGATATAATTTGAAATAATATAATATTTGAATAATATTTGGATCATTGAACTTTTAAAAATAAATATTTAAATGTAAATAAAAATACGTAAATAGGTTTTTAATGTTTTAATTAATAAAAAAATTATATATCAATTGGTGTACAACCTAAATCAGTTCTTTCCATCAGGTTTTTTCTTTTATTACTTGTTTTGTATATAAACCCTATTTTCTTTAATACTTTAGACAAAGATGTTATACCGTACTGAAATAAATTGGTGTCTTGATAGAGGGACACAGATAGTTTCCATAGTGTTAGAAATTCATCCGTGCATAGTGCGAATAAATATGGTTGCGTATAGCGGCAGCATCGAAATCGTCTATTTTAGTGACAGGAGACGATCTCTCGATTGGTAATTGCTCAGAACAATAACTAAAGCTATAGAAGGAAGGTTAAAATAAAAAACGTGCAACTATGTTTAGTTCCGTTCTATCTTATGGCTGGAAAAGGAGATTGGAGTGCGACAAATGGTTGACACTTAGTTTTTATTTTTTGTACTGTTATGTCATTCGGTCATCAGAAAAATAAAAACCTCGAGTCCTTTTGCCAGGCCAAAATCAGAAGTACATTGATTTAAAAGTTGACAGTTCGTTTTAGATATACAGGATGTTTGGCGCATCGTGTGCCAAAATGAATTGGCTGACAGAAAGGGTCATCTGCTATACTTTTTGCCCCCATAACACGTTCCATGCCCGACGGTTATTTTTATGTGGACTTTTTAAGTTATTTAACCAAAAAACAGAAAATACTGCATTTAAACTTAAATAACAAAAATCTATAGGAATTAGCCTCGAAATTAAAATTTTATTTTGATGTGCATTGCATTAGGATTCTATCAAATTCAAATTTGCTGTTAGTTGACATCTAGTTTTTTTTAAAATTAAATTCTAAAGTTTCAGAAATGTAAAACAAGAAAAAAAAATTGAATTTACATTGCTATAAAAAAAATTAGAAAAGATCAGGATCTTCCGACTCTCTCAAAAATTCTCTAGTTTATCCTCTTTCAAACGGTATGCTAATGACACAAAATAATAATAAAAACTTCACTAATTCGCTAAATTAGTTCTTCGACTCGCGTCAGGCTGATATTAGAAATTACAGCATTTAGCTCTAATTTTTAATATCAGTTCCGTTTTTTTTCATGAATAACACGTTCAAAGCAGGTAAAAACTTTTATCTTACTTTAGCGACATAAAATCTGTACCCATCTCCTTCTTAAATAGGTTTTATTTGAAATTAAAGAACAAAATTGTTAGGTATTTAAATGTTTTATTCGCAATTGATTATTATTCATAGACAAAACTTATTGTTGTTACAAATCTTGCTCAAAATCAAAATGTTGGCCTCTTTTACGAATGCAGGGACGATATCGTTTTTTTTTATAAGTGAATAAAAATACAAATAAAATTTGGTAGAACCATTTTGTAGTAAAATCCAGCCGATCATTCAATTTTTATAGTAGATTTAGCAATTATTCAGAAATGCGGTTCCTACATTATTTATTATGGATGGATCTGATGAAAAGGTATAATATGTATTCATTCAATTCATGTTAGCAATTAATTGCAAAGAAACCCAACTTAAACGGTGAACCGTCAAAACTTGATTTTACAGTATTACAGGAAGTGCTAATGTGCCTGTGAAGGAAATATAGCACAGGGCTGCAGATTCAAGAAACTCTTCAGAAAAACACGAAGATATGTCGTACATAAAAATAAAGAAATGATGCAATTTCAGGATATCATACCACCAGATATTTTTATCTTGCCAAACCATCTCGCACCGAAGTCCGGTTAGTAATTTAATTAGTAAAAAGTTTTTGATTTATATTTTGAACCTATTAAACATTTATTATAATAAATTATTTTCTTGCAGAAACGCTAGGCACAGATGACAGTATACTCAGACATATTCAGAACTTGATTATAAAAAATCAAATATTGAAATTAATGTTAATATTTACGAAATCATATTTTCTGATAACAAATTCTGTGTAATTGCTATGATATCTTATTGTTTTTTTAATGATGATTTAACCTTTTTCTATATACATACTGGCCCTAACCCATCTTTAAATAAATATCACTAAGATTTTATTATGGTTTAAATTAATTAATATTTTTTTAATCTTTAGTTAAATGTAAAGGCTTAAATTTCAAAATTCATTAAAACTGTTTCTTTTCAATGATTTTGCTATTAGACAGTGCAATTGATGGTTTGGGTTGTATTATTGTGTATTTATTGTCAAATTAACATATATGTTTAATAAATATAGTGACAAAAGAAATACTATATTGTTGTTTTCAATTATTTAGATCGATAATAACGTCGATAAAGTCACCACATTACCTCAAATATGACGTCACAAATCTGGTGACACCTTCGAAATAACGAAAGTAAAGGGACAATCGATCGCTTTCCAATACATCACCTAGGTTCATTAGTTAAAATAGTGCGAACTGATGAATTTGTGTTGCTATTTTAGTCCGGTTTCTATAGCTTTAGTTATTATTCTGAGGGTAATTGAATGTCAATTGAACTTCACTTGGTTTACTATCCCAACACTAGTTTTTATTTGTAATGAAATGACCTTATGAAGGGGTACGTTTTGTAAATAATATTTTATGAGATCTGTCTTAGAGCATTAAACCAATTCTATGAAAAAAAAGTCTGTCATTTTCTGCGGGGGACGAGGTAAACGCACACATATACAGTTCACACTGATGCATTTTTCAATGACGTCGCTACGCACGCAAACTACAAAATTATTAAACACTAGCATAAACTAGACGCACACTAATATATTCACACACAGGGATAGCCTGTCGCGTGCTGGTTTAGATAGTATACCAAACATATTGCTAAAAATGTATGCCGATAATCTTACGAGGCCATTACAAATATTATTATAACAAATCGTTTCAAATGGTATATTTCCATCACAGTGGAAATCGGCACGCCTGACCCCATTCACAAAGGTGGTGATACAAATGTTGTTTTCAACTATAGGCATGTATCTATTCTTCCGGCATTGGACAAAGTCTTACAATCCAAAGTGTGGCAAATGTCAAAGAAGAACTTCCTCATGAAATTACAGCTCAATCGGTTGAAGATATCTGCTTCAAAATTGAGTTGCAAGATTCCACCTGAACAAACATACATACATACATACATTGCAAGTTAAATAAAAGCTTGTAAAAATAGTTAGCTATCTAACCGACCGAGACTCTCAAACAGGAGGAACCGAAAAACTGAACAACATGTATTTTCATGGTTCCATAACGCAGATCAATCTTTTATGTGGATAACGTAGGATCTTAAAGGAAGACTATGAAAATAGAATAACAAGATGAAAAATGAACTTTCCACATTTGGCTAGGCCGAATCTTGACAATTTTAGAAAATCTCCTGCCTCGATTCAGGCAGGAGATTTTCCAAGTGTAGCTACCTACATAGCTGCACTGCAAGTCATGATACGACGCGCGCTCACACGCTCACATGTTACGTGTCCCGTCCGACGGCCGCCGCGCAAATGGCGAGCCTACAGCCGCCGCGAATATTTATATGCAGTGCGCCTCCGCAAGCCGCTGCGTCACGCCGATCGCAGAGCGCCCTAGCGTTAATATTGTGTAAACTTATTAAACTACTTGTTAGATACGCCGCTAGTTGTAAGCTGTAAAAACTGTATAATACTAGGCTAAGGTTTTTCAATAAATCATTCATTCATTCCATTCTACTCTCAACATTAGCTGATATTATTTATCTCCAAACACTCATCAGCTAAAGTGGTGACCCCGAAACAAGAAGAACATCAAGCAACCTATTTTCAAGAAAGTCACTATGGCCGAAAAAGCAGAGGAATTAAGTAGCTCAAGCTCCAGACCAACAGCAACTACGGAAGTCTCAAGCATCGCTCTTTCAATGCGTGTACCACCATTTTGGCGTGACCGACCTAGACTATGGTTTATCACGTTCGAAGCCGCAACGCACGATCTGAAGAAAGGCCAAACACAACTAGCCCAACTGGTGATAGCGCTGCTCGAGAAACAAGACATCGAGCAGATCAGCGACCTACTTTACAACCCGCCAGCTGAACAATACTACACTGCGCTAAAATCAAGATTAACTTCCGTTTATGAAGAGTCAGAAGGACGCCAGTTCCAAAAGTTGCTATCCGAAATGGAACTAGGAGAGCAACGACCATCTCAGCTTCTACGCCGTATGCGTGACCTTGCCCGTGACAAAGTCCCCGATTCAACACTGCGACTCATGTGGATGAACCACCTTCCCGCCCACGTCAGATCCGTACTCGTCGTAAACGACACCATCAGCAAGACCGCCGCACTCGACGAACTATCCCTACTCGCCGACAAAATGATGGAGCACACACAAGAAGTCAGCGTCGTATCGTCATCGTCAGCGAACCACCAACAACCTTCACCGACCCAACCGAAGTCTGAAACACAATACCTAATCGAAGAAATACGAAGATTGTCACTCGAAGTCGCATCGCTCCGCACCCGCCCGTCGCATTATCAAAATAACTACCTACGAAGCCGTTCGCCGTTCAATCGACAACATCGCACGCATCGCAATTGCTCTACAACACGTTCGCCGTCTCGCTCTCGCACTATGGAACGCACCGAGAATATACCTACATCTGATAGCGATTATTGCTACTACCACCGACGTTTTGGACAAAAAGCAAGAAGATGCCAATCGCCGTGCTCGTTCAACAAGTCGCAACAACAGCAACATAATAATGTCGACGAAGCTTCGTTAAACTATCAAGAACGTTAGACGAGGCGGGGTCGGACGTTCTAGGTAAATCTTACCGTCTCTTCGTTACCGACAAGAAAACAAAACTGAAGTTTCTCATCGACACTGGAGCAAACGTATCAGTTATTCCAAGGAAGAAAGGGACAACAATGAAAGTTTTACCATTCAATCTGTATGCTGCGAACAACACCACGATAAATACCTACGGCGAATTATCACTCGAACTCAACCTCAATTTACGAAGACCGTACAAATGGAAGTTCATCATCGCCGACGTCAGCAAGCCTATCATTGGAGCCGATTTTCTATGCTACCACGACCTGCTGGTAGACCTGAAGAACAGGAGACTAGTAGATAACGTCACTAAGTTATCAATCGCCACTCCAGGCTGCTACACCAATGTACCTACAGTTCGCAGTATCGACTTAGAACAACCATACCACGACATCCTCAACGATTTTCCCGGTATCACAAGACTCACTGCAATGAAACTTACCCCGAAGCACCACGTGGAACATTATATCGAGACCACTGGCCCGCCACTACACAGCCGAGCCCGTCCGTTACCACCACACCGCTACGAGAAAGTGAAGAAGGAATTTGAGTCTATGATCGAACAAGGCCTATGCAGACCAAGCAAGAGCCCATGTTTAAGTCCACTACACGTTGTACCTAAGAAGAATGGAGATCTCAGAATGTGTGGAGATTATCGCCGACTAAATGCAATAACGAAACCAGACCGTTATCCGATTCCACGCATCAAGGACTTTACCTACCAACTCGCCGGAAAGAAGATATTCTCAACAATTGACCTCATACGAGCATACCAACAATTACCTAACAAAGAAACTGACATAGAGAAGACAGCCATCATCACACCATTCGGGTTATTCGAATTTCCGCGAATGTGCCCAGGTTTAAAGAACGCTGGACAGACTTTCCAACGCTTCATTCATGATGTGCTACGAGGTTTAGATTTAGTTTTTCCGTTCCTCGACGATGTACTCCTGGCTTCAGAGTCTGAACAGCAAGACCGCTGTTGCAAATAAACAGGCATTTATTTTTGTTGGAAATAAAACTTTGATTTGTATTATGGACGAATCGATTATCGAGATTCAATTTTGTTTGGTGGCATAATGGCCCCATTACTAGTTGTTCTTTTTTTATACATTTGTCTCTGGAAAGACAATATGGCTGGTTGATAGTTATCGTGTGTTGATAATTAAATAGATTTTATGTAGTAATAAGGGCATTTGGAGCCGTATTATTCTAATTAAGTGGATTGTGCAACCTGTGTTTGTGAGTGTGCGTCGTAAGCGAATTGTTTCGGGAAAACAATTAGCCGGGATGTCGGCCACACCGCTGCTGGAGTAACAGGTATTTCAGGGGGAAAGTGCACTTTGGGGTAGTTTGGGTGTGTTTAGGGAACCTTCGAAGACCCGGACTCGGATTCGGGCCCCATCGGACCATATGGATCCCGTTCTGGACGGCGGGAGCGGTATTGAACTGTGAGTGGATTTTTTCTATTTTTAATGTGTAATTTTAAGCAATAGCATAGTGTGTGTTGTGGGTTTCCGCAACAACCGCGATAACCTACGTATCGTATTACAACGCCTAGAAGACGCCGGTATCACCATCAACCCATCAAAATGCAATTTCGGCAAGAAGAAAGTCAAGTTCCTTGGTTACGAAGTATCCGCTAACGGTATCATACCACCACAAGAAAAAGTCCAAGCCATCTCTGAATATCCAAGACCGAAGACAATCCAGCAACTCCGAACATTCCTTGGCATGATTAACTACTACCGCGAACATATACCTAACGTCGCATCAGTTCAAGCTCCGCTCAACCAATACCTACACAACTCAAAAAAACGCGACAAGACCGAAATTCAATGGACAGACGAGGCAATCGCATCATTCGAAAACAGCAAGAAATGCCTACAAGACGCCGCGCTTCTGGCACACCCGATTAACTCCGTCCCGCTCGCATTAATGTGCGACGCCTCCAATACGTGTGCAGGCGCCGTACTACAACAATATGTTAACAAAACATGGCAACCACTGGGATTATTATTTCTCATGGGGACGTCGCCAGCCGGACGGACGATCCGCCCGCATTGTTGCAGGCCACTTCATCCTTTTCCCCGTTTTCCCTGTATGAGGGAGTTAAGGTTCATCCAGCTTTCACGGCGCCCCGTTAAATCTTTTGGTCTCTCTGGCAAATCTTGCTATCTGCTCCACCTTCAGATCCTTTAGGTCCTCTATGTGCATTGTGTCCGACCCCCAGAGCTCCCATCTAATCTGTGAGTACATGGGGCATTCAGCTAGTAGGTGGAGGCTGGTCTCCTCGCTTTCCAAGCACTCCGGGCATAAGGGGTCGGTTTTTACTCCTATCACTGTCAGATGTCTATTCAGCCGACAGTGTCCTGTTATGATTTCTGTGACTAGCCTCGTGTTCTCTCTGGAGAGTCCCATTAGCTTGCTAGTCTTTTTCTTATCCATTCCTTTGATGAAGATCTTCGACTGTCTCATGCCTTTCGAGGACCTCCATCTTCGGTTGGTTTCTGATGTTATTCTGTGGCCGATTACCCCCTTGGTGATATTGTGCGCTATTGGCAGCCGGGGTTCCGGTCCCACCAGGTTTTCTTCTGCTCCCTTCCTGGCTAGTTCGTCGGCCTGTTCGTTTCCCGTGTTTCCCTCGTGACCGGGAACCCACGCTATCGTCAGGTCCGTCCTCTCAGCTAGTCTTTTTAATGATACCTTGCATTCTTTGACAATTGCTGATGCTGTTTCTTCCCTGCCTAGTGCCTTCAGCGCCGCCTGGCTGTCACTATAGATAGCCATCTTTCCTGTAATATTAAGGTTTTCGGCCATCTCAGCGCATGCCATTATTGCGTATATTTCCGCCTGGAAGACACTGGCGAATCTACCTAACGGTATCGACTTGTTTATCTCCGTCCCGTCTGCACATTTGATGTGCACGCCGGCCCCGGAGAGCTTTGTCGACTCTTTTCTGGAGCCGTCCGTATAGCAGGTCGTGTTACCAATTTCCATTCTCCAATTTTCTCTTGAACCTATGTGTATTCTATATTTCTTGTCAAAAATCCTTTCCTTCCGTATTAAGTCGTTGTTGGAGAGGATCATTGACAGCCTATCTTCGTATTGTTCGCCTACACTGGCGTGCCCCTTGTCTGTGAAATTCCCAGTCCAAGAGCCAGTACTTCTTAGCTTGAACCATTGTTCCATGGCTCTTTTCTTAATTTCTAGGTCCAGAGGATTCAGCCCCAGCAGGATCTCAAGCGCGGCTGTAGGTGTTGTCCTCATCGCGCCCGTAGTCACTAGGGCTGCTAGCCTTTGGACCTTGTCTAGCTCTGCTTTGTTTTTCCCTACTGCGGCTCTGTGCCACCATACGATGGCCCCATGTAGGATTCTTGGCACGATTATTGCCCTATATATCCATAGTGCCATCGCTGGTTTCATGCCCCAGGTTCTGCCGATTACACTTTTACACTGCATCATTGCCATCTTTGCCTTTGAGCAGATGTTACTAATATGGGTTCCAAAGTTAAGCTTGCTATCCAGTGTCACTCCTAGATATTTGACTTCCTTAACTGTTTCCAGCTCTTGGTCGTCCAGTGTCACTGCTGCAGCGCGCCCTATCTTTCTTTTCTTCGTAAAAAGAACTAGTTTGGTCTTTTCAGGGTTAAGGTTCAGACCTTTGCTCCTACACCACCCTAGGGCTTCCTTTAGGCCCCTGTTCATGATTTGACTCATGACGCTGAGGACTTTGCCTGAAACCAGGAGCACGCCATCATCAGAGTACACCTGTGTGTATATGTGCATCCTGTTTATCTTGTTAACTAGTTCGTCTATAAGCAGGCACCACAACAATGGCGACAGGCACCCCCCCTGGGGGAATCCTCTTTTCGCCACCACCGTGCGTGTTGTTCCTGCTATCTCTGTGCTTATCAGTCGGTGTCTCAGCATGTTTTTTACCCATTCTGATATGTCACTGTCTATTCCTTCGCGGCTGAGGGTAGCCTCTATTGAGTCCGGGGTCGCTCTGTCAAATGCACCCTCCACGTCAAAGAAGCAGCCCATTGCGTATTCTGCGTTACTAACTGATCTTTGTACTCTTATCACCAGGTTGTGGAGGGCCGTTTCGGTGGATTTGCCCTCCATGTATGCATGTTGATTCTGGTGTAGTGGAGATCCGCTTTTCTCAATTTGTTCTCTGATTATTCTGTCTAAAATTTTCTCCAGTGTCTTTAGTAGGAATGAGGAGAGGCTGATGCATCGGAAGGCTTTAGCTTCCTGATAGGATGCCCTGCCAGGTTTTGGAATGAATACTGCCTTCACCTCCCTCCATTTGCTCGGTATATGCTTAGTGCTGATGCTGCCGTTGTATAAGGCCAGCAGGTCCTTACTTATATACTTAATAGCTGTTTGTAGCATTTTCGGGAAGATTTCATCCGGACCCCCTGCCTTGTATGGCTGAAAGGATCGAATGCTCCACAGTAAAAGCTCCTCAGTGATGATTATCTTTGGTTCCCGGTCCACTTTGGGACCTGGGGGGATTAGTATATCATCATCTGTGTATTCTTCACTATCTGGGAAGTGCGTCTTCGTCATAACTTCCAATATCTTTTCCGGATCCGTTATTAGTTCTTCTCCGTTCTTAATACTTTCTAGCCTACGCGTGTTGGCCTTGGAGAACGTTTTTACCAGTCGCGCCGCTTCAGGGTATCTTTCAACTCCTGCGCAGAACGCCTTCCAGTTATTCTTGTTCTCCCTTCTACATTCTTTCTTGTATAGGTTTCTTTCTTCTCTATATATTTGCCAGCTCCCATCGTCGTCCTTCTTTAAGGCCTTGTTGAGAGCCCGCCTTGTCTTTTTCCTCTGTTTCCCCAGTGCTTTTGTCCACCAGGGTTGTCCTCTATCTGGTCTTATCTCTCTTAGGGGACATGCCTTGTGATAGGCATCCCTTAGAGCTTCGTCCAGTCTGTTGGCTTCCTTTTCTATTTCCAAAGCGTCTACTAGTGGAGTGTCTCCTCCTGGGACCCACTTCTCCAGATGGTGCTGGTACGTGTCCCAGTTTGTTTTCCTCGCATTTCTTATTAGAATCTTTTCAGTCTTGGCCTCCAGACTGAAGGTGATACGTCTATGGTCTGACATAGAGTCACTTTCGTCCGTTTTCCAGTCTCTAATATGTCGGCTTATCTTATCTGTAGCGATCGTGATGTCCAGCACTTCTCGTCTTGACCTGGTGACGAATGTGGGCGTGTTACCCACGTTCAATATCTCCAGGCCTGTTTCGCTTATGAATTCTAAAAGTAAGTCACCCTTTTTATTACAGTTAGTGCTACCCCACACCACATGATGTGCGTTGGCATCGCACCCTAAAATAATAGGAATATTCTTACCTTGGTATTTCCTTACAGTTTCTTCCATTTCTCGGGATGGCGGCTCAAAGTCCCCCTCGCTGGGCAGGTATGCGGAGACTAGGAGCACCCTTTCTTCTTTCCCTGCACCTGTCTGTATTGTTACTACAACACTTGCGAGGTCGCTGTAACAATCTGCTTTTATTAATCCTAGTGTTCTTGCTCTGCTGCTGGCATATATACATGCTCTTGGGGTTAACTCACCATCCTCATGGTATATGATGTCCTTCCCCATAGAGCCGAGCCCTGCCACACGTCCGTTTAAGACGTATGGCTCTTGCAGCAGGGCTATGTCTATTGTCTCTTCCACCACGTATCTACGAAGCTCCGTCATGGCTTCGACACAGTGGTGAAGATTCACTTGAACTATCTTTATTTTTTGTGTGTTTATTTGTGGTGTGTTACTGTTTGTGTTCATATGTAAGTGTATGAGTGTGTGTTTGTTTGTGTGTTAGTGTACCTGTCCCCTCCCTATTTGGGCTCCGCCTCCGGTATCGACCCCCCGCACCAGTGCGGCTGCAACTGTGCAACGCTCGGTGGGGGTGTCCGGTCCTTCGGCTTCGTCGTTACAGGGGGAGGGTGTGTCGTGTGATGCTGTGGGGGCGGGCCCAAAAGGCAGGGCCTCCGAGTCTCAGTGGTGCCCTCCTTCGGGGTGCCTGACTGATTGTCGCCCCCCCCGCCTATGGGCCGCTCCTTCTTTGTGTAGTGCGCCTGTTGTGTGCTGTTCAGGTGTGAGCCTCCCTGCACCGTCTTGCTCCCTTCCGCCTGGCTTCCCATAGTGGCTCCAGGCTGGTTGGTCGACCGGTTCACGGCAGGCTCCCCACCTCGCGTCTTTGAGTCGTGTACTGGGCATCCTTTGCAGGTGCACTTCCTCTCTGTCTATGCTGGGCTCTTCCCGATAGTGCGGGCGTGCACTCTTGTGGCCTGGTAGTGAAGAGCTACTCCGCCTATTGCGGCCACCTCCTGGGGGACACCCACTACCAGTCTTACCCCTAGGGGTAACACCTCCCTGCGGACGAGTGTCCACTCTGGCATCCGTAGCTCTTCCCTATACTCATTTTGGACCTTGATGAACTCCAATGGGTCCACCAGTAGGTCCTCCGTGCTGCCCGGGAGCCAGACTGACATCCGGTGTCTCTCGAGCCTCTTGACTTTTAGGGGAATGCCCTCCCGGTCGCCGAGGCCACAGTTCAGCAACCATGTCATTGACTCCTCGGTGGCCGCTGTCACGAGGAAGTACCCCTCAGCGACTAGGCCCGAGGCGTCAAATGCCAGGTTGCGGCCTCGTACGCCGCTCTTGATGGCAGCCCCTATCTCCTTCGTGAGCTTGCTCCTAATCACGGCAGCCGTAGCTTCGTCCACCGCCGCCCCGTCCACCCGCTCGATTACCACAGCGAAGTCCGGATTCTGGGCAGTTGCCAGACTCCAGCCTCCCGGCTCGTTGCGGGTGCCCGGGCTCTGACGATGTCGCTTCGGTGGACGCTGCTGCGTCCGCTCCTCCGGATCAGTGCCCTGTCTTTTTAATTTCTCAGCCCTCGGACCTGCCTTCCCCACTGGTTTCGTCGCCACACTGGTTGAGGCGCTTACGGGAACGGTCTGGTTCGTGGCTTGCTCTAACTCTCTGCGCCTTCGAGCTTGGATCCTCCTCCATCTAGATCGAGGGATCCACTCGCCATCGCAGTCCTTGTTGTCTCTTTCCCCAATGCTCATTTGTGTCAGGCCTTCCCCGAGTGTCTCCGAGAGAGACCTTCCGAGACGCACCTGTCCGCATGGGTTCTTTTTGCTACTACTACTACTACTACTTTTCTTAAAAATCGGCGCTGATTCGCCCCCCCCAGAATACGAGGGGCAGCCTGGGCCACTAGATGGCCCAGGGAGGGATTCTCCGGCATTGCCGGTACCCTCCTGGGGTAATTCTGTTTTATCCGCGCTTTCCATAGTGATGATGATTTCCGGGGCTGCCGGGTTGCTGGGTAAGGATGGTGGTATGGTGGGTTGGATGGGGAGGGGGAGAGATGGAAAAACATTTGGGGATTGGAAGGGAGGGTGTGTTGGATAGGGAGGGGAAGGGTTTGGGCGGGGGATAGAGTTTACGACTAGAGGTTTTAGTTACGTCTGCTTCTTAGGGAATCAGACCAATAACAGGCAGCAACCACGTGAAGGATAACTCTCTAGTCCTGCCATGGGGATCCACACGACTTGCGCTCTCCCCCATGACCATCCGCCAGACTCAGCACTGGACAGATGCTGAGAATAGGGGTAATTCAATCTCAGGTACAATTCCCGTAGATTGGACCGCCCCCGCCCGCCCAACTACTGGGATACTACTCGAAGAAATTCACCGCCACGCAACAAAAGTACAGTACCTACGACAGGGAATTACTTTCAATCTACATGGCAATGAAGCATTTTCGAAAAATGTTCGAAGGAAGAGAACTAATTATCTTTACCGACCACAAGCCAATTACCTACGCACTACATAAACAATCATCCGATAGCGAAACACCGCGCCGCTCAAGACAACTACTATTCATCAGCGAGTTTACAACCGACATTCGTCACATCAGTGGAAAAGACAACACAGTCGCCGATGCACTATCCCGCATCGAAACCATCACATGCCCATCAACAATAGACTACGAACAACTGGCAAGACAACAACAAAATGATCCCGAGTTACCCGCGCTACTACAACAAACCAACCTACAAGTAAAGAAAATCAAGATACCTAACACCGATTACGACATCTACTGCGAAACATCAACTTCAAACATTCGACCGTACCTACCACATGACTTTCGACGCACCGCATTCGACGCAGTGCACAGAGTCAGTCACCCCGGTACGCGAACAACAAGAAAACTTTTACAACAACGTTACTTCTGGCCCGCAATGAACTCCGACATTGGAACATGGACGAAGACGTGTGTATCTTGCCAACGCGCTAAAGTACAACGACACACGCACAGCAACATATCATCATTCCCCGTGTGCGACAGATTTCATCACCTACACATCGATATAGTTGGACCGCTAACAACGAGCGAAAACGGACATCGATACCTACTCACAATGATAGATCGCACTACGCGATGGCCCGAAGCTATACCTATTCAAGAGATAACCAGTGAAAACGTCGCAAAATATGTTTACGAAGCGTGGATAACAAGATTCGGATGTCCCCAGACAATAACCACAGATCAAGGACGTCAGTTCGAGAGTCAGCTGTTTCGCGCGCTAACCCATCTACTTGGCGCCGAAAAGACACGAACAACCGCTTACCATCCACAAAGCAACGGAATCGTCGAACGCTGGCACCGATCACTGAAAGCCGCGTTAATGTCTAGACTACACTGCAACTCTAAATGGATCGACGAAATACCTACAGTGTTAATGGGACTCCGAGCAGCAATACGAACCGACACCAACACCAGCGCAGCGCAGCTAACATATGGTCAAGCAATCCGTCTACCTGGTGACTTCATCACACCATCTGCATCACCATCATCCGCCGCTGTCAACCAAGAGTTCGTGCAGAAGCTACACAAATCAATCACCGCGTGCACACCAACATACCTACCGCATAGTAACAAGCGTAGTATGTTCGTGCATAACGACCTATCGACGTGCGAAGCTGTATTTCTACGTATCGACGCAGTACGTAAACCACTGCAATCACCATACGAAGGCCCGTATCAAGTACTGAAACGAAGCACCAAGTTCTTCGAAATACAACTTCCTGGAAGAATCGCCACCGTGTCGATAGACAGATTGAAGCCTGCCTACACTTTGAACACCGAAGAAACAACTACGCCGCAGCCGCCGTTACAAGACACACAAGCCGTCCAGCCACCAGTAACATCCGATCCAGCAGCAGCAGCACCAACGCTCAGAAGTACCCGTTCGGGCAGAAGTGTCAACATTCCCGTACGCTTCGCTTGAGGGGGAGTCCTGTAGCTACCTACAAGCACTGCCTGCCTACAAGCAAGCCAAGCACTACCTGCACTGCAAGTCATGAATACGACGCGCGCTCACACGCTCACATGTTACGTGTCCCGTCCGACGGCCGCCGCGCAAATGGCGAGCTTACAGCCGCCGCGAATATTTATATGCGGCGCGCCTCCGCAAGCCGCTGCGTCACGCCGATCGCAGAGCGCCCTAGCGTTAATATTGTGTAAACTTATTAAACTACTTGTTAGATACGCCGCTAGTTGTAAGCTGTAAAAACTGTATAATACTAGGCTAAGGTTTTTCAATAAATCATTCACTCATTCCATTCTACTCTCAACATTAGCTGATATTATTTATCTCCAAACACCCATCAGCTAAACAAGTATTTGGATAAAGGTTTTTCATGTCTGAAAAAACATTTTTTCAACCAAGATTTCGATCAACCGATACCAGCTGCTGGAGCACATGAGAGCACTTCTGGGCGCAGTGGTCGCGAGTTTTCCTCTGTGTACTTCAACAACGCGTGAAATGGCAAAAAGATTGTAAGCGAAACATACCTAAAGGTTGGAGACATGGTTGTTATTAAAGAGGAGCACCTTTCACCGATGAAATGGATCCTAGGACGCATCAACAAACTACACTATGGAACTGACGGTGTTTGCAGAGTTGTGGACATTACTACGTCCAAGGGCATCTTAAAAAGAGCATTAACTAAAGTTTGAGCTCTGCCCATAGGAGATTCTCATGAGCTCCTTGGAACTTCAGCTTCCAAGAGGGAGGAGGATGTTAAGCATACTAACGGCAATGGGGGAGGTGACGCAGTGACAACAGCGACACCGGCGACGGCTGGACAATGACATCTATCTATCAACGAGATTTCAGCTCGTACGCGCGACCTTATTTTATTTATATTATATTCCGAATAAAGGAATTTTACTGTTTCTTCGGTGTATTACTTAAACTAGGCATCGTCGTAAACAAATGGTAGCCAATAATTTTTACCTCATAATTTTATTTTCTAAACGAAAAATAATTAACTACAATTCAATAATCTTTATTTTTATTGTAAATATTTCAAAGAAGTTATGATTAGTACTTTATAATAATAAAAAGCATACATTTTTTAATAATTTCAAAGTTGCCACGACACGCTGTTGGACTGCAGTATAAAACAAAAAGTTTGAAAATGCTGTGAGCAAATTGTGTGCGTTTAGGAGTCCACGAAACATGATTTTCACAAGCTGGGATCCAAATATCTCCAATAAATGCATCTTTTGGAAATCTGAAAAATAAATAGCCAGAATAAACATTATGATGAAGTCGATATCGATGTATTGTTTTTGTACTGTCGCAGCTCTAACTTTGTTGCAGTGTGGCTAATGTAATTAAATTAAAAGGAGATGTTTAATTTTGTATGGAGAAAATGCCAACACCTTGTACATAATACCAAAATGTAGCTAATGCATGAAATAAGCTTATTCAAAATGATTTTCTTCAAATAAATGAATAGTTTTTACGTAAGAAGTATTATAGATAACCAATAATGGCAAGTTTCGTGATCGCAGGGGGTAATGGTGGTATTCTGTCAATGTCATGTCATGTCAAGTAGCTGTCATAACAAAAGTACTTACCGTATGCATGAAAATTGTTAATGTTAATAAATTAACTTACTTCTGGCTATTACTTTCATAACATGTAGGTAGAGTAGAGTTAAACTTAAGCTGTTAAGTGCCTAATTAAAATACGAAAAACTCACCTAAAAACAACGAATGTAGTAGCAACAATGCAATGGTATCAACAGTAGCAGGGTCAAATGCAAATCGAAGTCCGGGATAGCAGGTAGAAGTCAACAAGTGAGGCAGCAAACGGAAGTCCAGGATAGCAGGCAGAAGTCAACAAGTGAGGCAGTAAACGGTTAGCAGGTAATCGGTCCAAATCAGAATTTAAAAACAGCACAGCACAAAACCACAACGACTCAGAATCCATGTAAAAACGGAATGAAAACAAAACACCGGTTTTTTTTTTTAAATCATGGTGACAGTTGCACTTTTAATTACGTTCTTTACAGCTTTGGACACTTGTGTTTAATCTCAGAAAGACATCTCAAGTTGCCAGGTTATTAAAAATTATGTTTCATTTTTTTATTCTTACGCAAAAATGGTAAAGCATATCGGAATATTAAATATATCAACTAAATACATGTATTTAATACTATTTTTTGAGTAGGTGTACATGGTCTTGGCAAAAAATTAAACATCTCCTTTCCTATTTTCGGGATAAATGACGGGACGTCAATCTATTATATTAATGAAGTAGACCGATCCTAAACATACAGTTTCATAGTATTGATATTTTTTAAAGCAATTTAGTTGCAAAAAACGTTGGAAAAAGAAAATAAGTAACAATTTATAAATAGTGATTTATTATTAATTAAATAAGCATTTATATGAAAAAACAGTTTTAACGATAAAGAACGTGAAATATAAATTGTAATTCAATATTGGCTTATTAAATTTTAAAAGTTACGCAAAGTTGCAACTTGACGTTTTAGTAGCAACACTTTTTGATTGACAATATTTTTTCAGTTTTTTGCAAATTCTATGCTTTTTCAACAATAATAAGTTAAAATAATACTTACAGAAGGAAAGTAACGTTATCCTTATGTACACTCTACTTTTCTGATCGCTCTTTACACGAAAACACGCTATAATTCGAAATTTTTTGCTCACGTCCTAACGCGTGCACCGTGATTTACAAATGACGCCGGAACACGCGAGAACTAGTTTTATATAACCGAAATGACCGCCGGTCATATACTTTGGCAGAGGCGAACGCCTGTCAGTGGCGTCTCCGGTTGGTATTAAACCAAAGCTCTAAGGTTTTTTTTTTTTTTTTTTTTTTATTGGTTATAGGCAGGCATTTGACTACACCTCACCTGATGTTAAGTGACGGTGTGGTCGAGGATGGAACATGCCTGCCTAGAAATAGCCTATTCACTCTAGCCTTGAAGAGGTCCAGATTGTACTTTAGGTCACAGGTATCAAGCTATATTGAACAAACTATAGCTCGACGACATTAGGGAATTCCCCTGTTAGTTTTGCAGCGTTACCAACTTGCGTTCAGTGTGGGCTAAAAAAATTTTTTCACGCTACCATCTAAATTTATACTTTTTACGGTCTTGGTGCGCGGGGCCCTCAATTGCGCGGGGCCCATAGCATTTGCTACTCTTGCTACGTGGGTAATCCGCCATTGACTTGAAGAGGCCTATGTCTAGCAGTGAACTAACATAGGCTGATGATGGTCCTACTATTCACTGTACAGTCAGCATTAAATTGACCGTTTCAACATAAATTTACAAAAATATCTTAGCAAGTATCAATAACGGTCAACATTGTTTTTATTCACGCACAAGTATACTTCAAAAGGCATTAAAACTTATAAAAACACAAATGTTGAAAAAATTTCCACGAGCAGGATTTGAACCCTTCTGAGATACCGGACCTGACCTGACTTCTCAAATCCTGCTTGTGGAAATTTTTTCAACATTTGTGTTTTTGTTATTTGTTCGCAACAAAATTTGCGTTAAAAATTATATAAACATTTCATTAAAACTTATGTTACTTACCCTTTGAGCCCCGAGCGCTTGCCGGCAAGCTATCTAACAATAAAATTGTGTGGCTCATCTTGGCGTGGCCACCATCACCAACTGGAAATCTGACTTTATAGATAATTTGTCGATAATTTGTCGGAATTTGTCGTGAAATCTCAGAATTTGTCGGTCCACCGTTCAAAAGTTATAAGGGGTTCAAGGTGGCCCCGCCAGGATGAGGCTCATTCTGGCGTGGTCACCTTGTATCTCTGAAACTACGGGTCGTAGCGAAGATCTGATTACACCAATAATTTGTCGATAATTTGTCGGAATTTGTCGTGAAATCTCAGAATTTGTCGGTCCACCGTTCAAAAGTTATAAGGGGTTCAAGGTGGCCCCGCCAGGATGAGGCTCATTCTGGCGTGGCCACCTTGTATCTCTGAAACTACGGGTCGTAGCGAAGATCTGATTACACCAATAATTTGTCGATAATTTGTCGGAATTTGTCGACAAACGCCAGAATTTGTCGATGCTTCTACGCTACAAGATTCACAATACCTTATACCTACACAAAAAAGTAGGCAAAACATTCCGCCGCACAATTTATGAACGCAGTAAGTACCACTTACTGCGTTTACGATTGTGACATTTGATGTGCTTACATTACGATCTATTTTCTCGAAACTGTCACATGTTCTTTACTGCGTTCATAAATTGCGCAGCAGCATTGCACTTCGCTGCACTTGTAGTCTTTCAAAGAGATAACAGATGGCGCTGAATAGTAGTTTCATTATTTTCAATTGCAAAATAACCTTTATGATCTAACACAAAATGATCAACGTTCAATGATCAACGGCGATGTTTGTTATTGTTTGGCACGGACCGGGTTAAGTACAAATAGCGAGTTAGAGAACTGCCTCAGTTCGCAGTGGTGTATTTGAACTTGTTTTGTAGTTTCGTTAGTGGTATATTGTGCGCGATACCTACTTAGGTAGATAAAATACAAGTAAGTACTTTTTTCTTAAAGATGTTTTAAAGAAACTTCTTATAAATGCAATTAGTCGACATCGGTGCTTAATTGCACCTAATTAGAAATACATATCTATTAATTTTCTTTGTAACTACTTGTGCGCCGTGTGGTGGCGGCTCCTTTTAAGAATACTGTCACACCATTCCTTGTCTTGGATGTCGTAAAAGGTGACTAACAGACTGAGAACTGCACATACATACATCCAACTGCTTATAGTGGCGACAGGCTCACCACCTATCACGCGAGCACAGGTGCAGTAGTAATTTGGTGAAACACGAACTGTGGCAGCAGTAGCTTTCGCGGTGCTAACTGCCTAGTCTCTGACTAACCCCTAGGGACAATAGTCGTGAATATTATATGTAACTATTACGTACGTACGTACGTAGTACGAGCTAAAGTCTTTAGAGTGTGTTGTTTATTTTAGTTTGTTTGTAGTTTTATTACTCAAGAGACACAGCATAGTAGATAGGTTTAATGGGTATATAGATTTATGTATGAAGGCGCGTGATTGTTGAATTATTGCTCATAATAATTATTTTTAGTTTTAAGATGACAACACGTTTTTAAAATGGCTATATAATTATCTATTAGCAATAAATTAATGTCATGCATTGATTATATGCATCCGATAAAGAGTCGGACATACCTACTTACGTACACACATATCAAGGTTCCGAACTTTATTCACCATTTAATTCGTTCATTAAATCACGTTATCATTATATGCTTATGAACACGACTGTACATGTTGTTGTTTGTATGGGAAAAAGAAGTTGATATAACTTTTCATAGAAGCACCGACAAATTCTGGCGTTTGTCGACAAATTCCGACAAATTATCCACAAATTATTGGTGTAATCAGATCTTCGCTACGACCCGTAGTTTCAGAGATACAAGGTGGCCACGCCAGGATGAGGGCTCATCTTGGCGGGGCCACCTTGAACCCCTTATAACTTTTGAACGGTGGATCGACATATTCTGAGATTTCACGACAAATTCCGACAAATTATCGACAAATTATTGGTGTAATCAGATCTTCGTTACGACCCGTAGTTTCAGAGATACAAGGTGGCCACGCCAGAATGAGCCTCATCCTGGCGGGGCCACCTTGAACCCCTTATAACTTTTGAACGGTGGACCGACAAATTCTGAGATTTCACGACAAATTCCGACAAATTATCGACAAATTATCTATAAAGACAGATTTCCAGTTGGTGATGGTGGCCACGCCAAGATGAGCCACACAATAAAATTCTATTGTCTGGTACGCTCGGGGCTCAAAGGCTTAAATGTATTTTTTTTTATACTGACCAAAGCTAGGACGGTAGTTAGTTAGACGTTTTGCTTAAAAACTGCCACGTTTTGTGTTATGAACATCAAAATATGCAACCAATTCACTAACGACAGACTGTTTAAATTAAAGGAATTAGTAAATGAAATACTTTCGTAATAAACCAAAACGAACTTTATTACACAAATATTATAAACTGCCAATAAATTATTACATTAAAGTTTCATACTTAAGTTAACGCCTAGTTTTGTTACTTTGTGCCCTAAGCTTGTAACAAAATACAATTTTCAAATAAAACTAACGGCTTTACATAAGTTATTCGATAATACAATTACTAGTCATACCTACCCATTATAACCCAAATAACAAGTACAATAAAATGTTAACTGTTAAAATATATATTTTTAATGTTCCCGCGAAATAGCACATAATTACATGACGTATATAAATAATCTGTTAAGAGCGTTTACGCCGCACTAGCACCACCAATGAAAAAAAAAACATACCTAGTAATTAGAGATAGAAAATCAAATTATGCTCAACAAACTATCTGAATGAAGTAATTTAGCATTTTTACGTCAGCTAATGAACACCTGACATGTTATGGTTTAGTTAAATATGGCGTTATAGTTAAAAGTGGCCGTAACGTCCTATTTGTTCATTAGGTGACCTAAAAATGCTAAATTACTTCATCCAAATAGTTTGTTGAGCATAATTTGATTTTCTATCTCTAATTACTAGATATGTTTTTTTATCATTAGTGGCGCTAGTGTGCGGCGTAAACGCTCTTAATAAATAACAAAAAATATATTAATTATACAACTAGGACAATTATATTGCTAATATTAAGTTTAAACTACTCCGAAAAGCGTAGTTGGAAGCCATGTTGCAATATTTGCTTTGTTTGGCTTAGGAAAACAGTACAATTCACTATCATGAAAGGTAAACAACTATCGCAATGCCGGGTCATCCGATGGGTGACCTAATAAAAATATCTAGCTCCTTTTTGCTTTGGAAGGCACGTACACCCGTTGGTTGGGACCACACTGGGGTGTATGTTGCCGTCAGAGGAGATGGTAATCTCTAGAACCCACTAACCGTCATCGAACGAGAATGGTGGGTTATAGACTTATAATACTTGTATAACCCGAGCTTCTTAAAGAGATCTAGCATATTTTTATTATGCTAGCTCAACAGTGATGAATTTATAGTACGACGATGATAATTATGATTTTATAAATATTTAAAAGAAGGTCAACCTATGTAATAGTCGACAATGAAATTGCTTTACCACCTTAGAAGTGAATTTTGTTTGCATTTAATAAAACAACAAGTTCTCTTTTTGTATAAAAGACAAAGTGACAGATACGTTGTCATCATTGACAATGAACCTTAGCGAAATTTTATTGTAATGGAAGTTTTTGTCAAAAGTGATAAAGCAATTTCATGGTTGATCAATGATCGATCATACATGAGCGCTAGAGACTTTTTATACAACTTTAAATCGTTAAAATAATTTGTACGTCAAATATCACAGGACTTACTTTACAACACGAAAGATGTTTGAAAACAGCCAGGGAGGTCAAAGTAAAACTTAGAAAAATTATATTGAATGATCTTGAGTAAATTATTGATTGTGTCTATGTAAATAGACAGTTGTCTTTAGTCAGTGGCAGTGCCGCCCTTTATACAAGCCCAAGATTGCTTTGCCTTAATTGAAAGTTTGATAAAAAAGAACCAAGAGAAAAAAAAATTGTAGTCATAAAAGCTAACTCAGACAAGTTTAAAAATAAGATAAAAAATTAAACATTAGATGAGCAATAATCACTCTTACGTCATAATTCATATAACCTCTTTCGATTTAGATAGGATACAATGGTAAAAAGCCCCAAAGTTACAGATGTGTGCGCTACAAATATAGGCACTATTCACTTTCGTAAAAAAATCACAGGGACAGCACATTTACACTTTTGTATAAAATGTCACCGCTGTACCATAATGAAAGAGCGAGCGCACTGCAAAATTACTTGCAACAGCAGTTCAGTTCACAATGAACGCGCTAGCTGTGGGTCTAGCACGAACAACTATCTTATTTGTATCGTATCGTAAAATAGCGATACTGTATGGATATTGATGTAGCGCCACAACGTGGGTAAATGGAACTGACGATTGACAGATGTCATTTAATAGATTTTTAGAAGTTTTAAAGAACTGTAGAGAACAAACAAACAAAGAATAAGGTCCGAATAGTTATTCCGTGTTTTGTCTCTTTTACTCTAATTGGAAATGACGTTTACATGACAGGAATATATTCTTCTCTATTCGGAGCATATTCTTTGTTTATTGGTGAAGGCACCTAATGTTCTGGAATCAACGATTGTTGTTGTCAACACACATCAACGCAGTAGACGCCTGCACATCGAGCTATCCAAAACTGTTAAATTTCGTCAATACATTTTCAACCATATACTAATGGAATAAAGTTCAAAATCTATTGAAGAAATTTGAAAGTTTGTGGTAGGTGGATGTGCAGGCGTGTGTACGTTTTTTGTCGCGCTGCGCTGTCATCACGTACGTACACTTATCTAAAGCTGTCTCTTTCGTAGTGATCATAGATATCGTTGAATATGTCCCGGCAATTCATCTTGATTTTCATTTTGGAGCAGAGTAAGAACACTCCGGACAGTTTTCTGTGCAGCGAGTATATTTCCTCGGGCGGAGGGCATAGTCTGTGCGTGAGTATGGTCGGGACTAATGCTTGGATGCGACGGGTCGTCTTCTGGGTGCCAAAGTCGAATTCGCCGTCACCCGCGCTGGTGAACACCTCGCCCATTATCATGACTGTGTCTACGTGGGTCTCTTCCATGATCTGATAACAAACGAGTGTTGATAAGATTTAAAGGAAAAAGTAAAAAAAGTTTTTGAAGAACGTTCCTTCGTTTTTTTTATCATATCCTTTTGAATTCTGTCTAGGTTCCATAATCTTGTTGTGAAAACTGCAGTTTTTGTTTTCTTTCAGCATTAGATTACATATAAGACATCTCTTGTCTGCATATAATTGCACATTCTAACAATTTCATTCAGCATTTGACTGCAGTATTGTGAATTTTTTATTTTATTTAATTTTTGAATTTATTTAATTAATTTATTTTACGTAGTGTAGGGCGCCCTCCGGCCAGGTGGGATGATGACCTGCGAAAGACTGCAGGCAGATGCTGGATGCGTCAAGCCGAGGACAGGGCGCTATGGCGCTCATTAGGGGAGGCCTATGTCCAGCAGTGGACTAATATAGGCCGATGATGATGATGATTGTGAATTTGCAAGCAATAAACATATTTTTTTTACTAAAATAGAACCCTACATGAATATTATAATAACTAATCTCTAAAGCATCTTTGATAAAGGAGAGGGGGAAAAACATTTAATAAACAATTACTTTAAACAAACACTTTCTGTAATAAACAGATTCTAACATAAAATCTGTACAACTGTATCAAAGACACTCATATATTTTTTTCAGCATAATAAGCTTTATTAGACAAACCAGTAGAGCTCGAGGTCGCAGTGGTAAACCCGCTCGATCTGCGATTGCTAAAGTTAAGCAACTTTCGCAAAGGCTGGTCAACGGATGGGTGACCAAAAATGTATCATCTCGAGCTCCTCCGTGCTTCGGAAGGCACGTAAAGCCGTTGGTCCCGGCTGCATTAGCAATCTTTAACATCCACTGCCGCTTATTGAGCCCGCGTGGTGTTTTATGGCCCGTTCTCCCTATCCATTTATAGGGAAGGCTCGTGCTCCAGTAGTGGGGATGTAAATTGGGCTGATGACGAGACAAACCTTGGACTCGTAGCCCGTGAGGAACTTCATCTGGCGCGACTTCCTCAGAATAGATTCCCGGTCGCCCTCGGAGGCGGCCTTGATGATCTCGATGTACTGGTCCATAAACTCCTTGGAGTATTCGCGGGTCGCGCCGAAGTCCAAAAGAATCACCTGTTTAATGAAGAAAGTGGTTATTGTTTTTAGAAGTCAAAAGACCCCAAGCGCTCGGCCCAATACCCGAAAGTCCTTGGTTCGATTCCCAGGGCGGGCAAAGTGTGTTTCGGATTGTTCGATGCATAGCCCGGGTTTGTGATCACCAACCCGCATTTGGCAAGCGTGGTGATGTAGCGATGACTTGATTTCAATGATGGAGGCCTTTGCCCAGCAGTGGACCAGTTGTTATAGGCTATTATTATTATTTTAATTTCTGCATTCACAATGCCTTAAGTAGTCTTACGATTTTTTTTACTAGAAAATATCAATTTATTAAAATTTATTAAAATAAAACAAAAAACCCGACTGCTAAAACAACTATAAAAATAAGAATCAATTATATACTTGTAAAAACCGGACTAACATAAAAAATAACAGCAAAGAGAAAAAACTGAAAAGAAAAAAAACAAGCACTACGATCCCAGAATTCAATTTGAGCAATGTTAAATGCAACGTGAAATATTTCCTTGTCCGATACCTATACTTAAATAATAAAATCTATATAAATAAAAATGAATCACTAGATGTGTTGCTATTCGCAAAACTCGGGAACGGCTGAACCGATTTGGCTGATTTCTTTTTAGTTGTGTTTGATGAAGTCTGAGGTAGGTTCTTATGGAGAGAAAAAACGTAAAAAATACGAGGAAAATAGTAAAAACAACAAATTTCTTTTTCCAAGGAAATATTTCACGTTGCATTAAACATTGCTCAAATTGAATTCTGGGATCGTAGAGCTTGTTTCTTTTCTTTTCAGTTTTTTCTCTTTGCTGTTATTTTTTATGTTAGCCCGGTAATACGATTATATAATTGTTTCTTATTTATATAGTTGTTTTAGCAGTCGAGTTTTTGTTTCATATTAATAATTTTGTTAAAGTATATTCCGGAATTTTTATAGCATATGTCACTCCCACAGTCAAAACAAATCTAACGACACCTCATATGTTAAAATCCACCATGCCGTTTGGGCTGTAGGGCGTGCCAAAGAAATAGACATACATAGAAATGAAACAACTTTTACGGATCTACTCGCGTTTATTTTACACATTACTTATTTAATGTTTATCCTGACGTTTCGAACCCTTTGCAGAGTCCGTGGTCACAGGGAGACTGAGTCAGTCTCCCTGTGACGCGATAATAAACGCGAGTAGATCCGTAAAAGTTGTTTCATTTCAATGTGTAGTGTTCGCGTAAACTTTAGAAAACAATAGACATACATACACAAAAACATAACCCTCCTTCTGACGCAGTCGGGTTAAAAAAAAAGACAAAGGGTTGAAAAAATTCCACGAGCGGGAGCCACGATAGAATAGTTGGTAGTGCACCTGACCCGGTATGTCAAGGGGTGCCGGTTCGAATCCCGCTCGTGGAATATAATCAACACCTTGTCTTTTTTCAAATTGTAATTTGTTCGCAACAATATTTGCGTAAAATTATTTAAAAGCACTAGCTGACCCAGCGGACTTCGTATCGCTTTGACAGTTTCCATGACAACAATACAAACAAATCATTTTGTATTGGAAAATTTTCCAAAACCTAAAAAAATAATTGGGGTGGACCACCCTTATCATTTAGAGGTATAAAAAATAGACTACGACCGATTGTCAGACCTACCGAATATACATATAAAATTTCATAAAAATCGATCGAGCCGTTTCGGAGGAGTATGGCAACTCACAATGTGACACGAGAATTTTATATATATAGAAGACTAGCTGACCCGGCAAACGTTGTTTTGCCAATTATTTCTAGGGAATTTGTAAGGTAGAAAAATAAAACTAACTTATTGTAAGTGTGAGTGAACGATGACGGAATATAAAAATAACAAAACACTAAACATTTATTTTTTTACTTTATTATAATTTAATTATTATAACTTGAGGAGCTCGGTGGTGCAGTGGTTAACGCGCCCGGTCTGCGAGTGCTGAGGTTAAGCAACTTTCGCAAAGGCCGGTCATCGGATGGGTGACCAAAAGTGTATCATCTCGAGCTCCTCTCGTGCTTCGGAAGGCACGAAAAGCCGTTGGTCCCGGCTGCATTAGCAGTCGTTAACAACCACCGCACCGCACTGGGCCCGCGTGATGGTTTAAAAGCCCGTTCTACCTATCCATCCATAGGGAAGGCTCGTGCCCCAGCAGTGGGGACATAAAATGAGCTGATGATGATTATAATTTATTCCTTTAAATATCATTAATTACGACAATAACAATATCAATCCATTAATGCTACAGTGTGTACAATATTTTTTGTTAGCCCATCTTTAGCTAACACGTTAGCTAACACAATCAAACCGCACACCATCCATGTGCCCACCTCAAGAGCATGCCGCGTATATTTTCCGTGTGAAAAACATGGTGTGCTCAAATCTAAGCCACAAACAGACATCGTTTGGCCTTAGGACTTATTGATAGTCATTCCTACTCCGTGCTGTTTACTGAGTGAGAAGTGACACCGGTAGACGCCTGGCGAAGACAACTGATCAAGTGATTAATATCGCTACAAAAAAGGGGTTGGTGATAGAAGGGTGAAAATTTAGGGTTGAATGTATTTTTTGATGCCACATATTTTAAGCCAAAAAAATAAAAAATCCAAAATATAAAATAAAATGTTTGGGGTGGACCAACCTTATCAATCACTTAGGGGTATAAAAAATAGATTACGACCGATTGTTGGACCTACCGAATATACATAGAAAATTTCATAAAAATCGATCGAGCCGTTTCGGAGGAGTATGGCAACCCACATGTGACACGAGAATTTTATATACACTGGCCTGCAAAATGAAGTATTGTAACGTTGCAATTTTAACGTTATAGATTTATAGAATAGCAGAAAATACATTTCAAAACAATCGTTGTAGTTTTGTTGAGTTTAGTTCCGAAGTGTCTCAATAGATGGCGCGAGCAGTCTTGAAAATGTAAGGGATTCGATATGGATCGATATCTGTCGTCTTTGGTATAGATAATTTAAAAAGTAAAAAGTCGAGTGACATGACAACTGTCAGGGAGACAGCGAGCTCCGGATGGGATTTGTTACGATGGTGTGGAAAGGAGACACCGTTGATTGATAAAACGTGAAGCACTAGGGCTTAAGGGAATCCTTACACATCGGCCCTCATTTCCATCAAAATGAGCCGATAAAATATTTAAAAGTTTGGGTCAGGAGAGGGAAATTGCAGGATGTCTTAGGCTGAAATTTGAAATAGCCGCATAAGTTTGAAGGATCAAACGACGCCTGCATAATGGGATCTTTATATTCATCTTTATATTCATCTTTATATTCATCTTTATATTGTTATTTACATTTATAGTTACATCTACAATGATCTGCGTTCACTTTTACAACACTTCATTGGATCTCTGATCGTTCAGAGGTTATAAAGTAAGGAGACACTTAGTCATAAACGCTCCCTATCCACATGGGTGAGGAAGGCTGTTCTCCTCTTGGAATGCTGAGAGTCTGAAGATAGCTACCCGTGCCTCATTCGGATCCGGGGACGCTCTGCCCGTTGAGACTGAAAAGTCAGCTCGCAGAGCCGCCACGGTTCGGGATAGTCTGGCCAGGTAACAGGATGGTCTTCGTAGGATTTCACCAGGTCAGTGTTCTTCGCAATGGTCTTATTAAGTTAGTAGATTCACTTTAGATTTTGTTCCACAATTTGGGATTGGTTTAATCACAAACGCGAACTCGGTTAGCGACCCTGAGTTTAATAGTCTTTTGCATAGCATTTTTTTAATAATTTAAATTGGTACTGGTTCTCCGCTAAAGATTACTGTCTTATGACATGCTCATAATGTATTAGGATAAATCTAAATTTTAAGATACAACCAAGATTCAGTGTAAGCTATGTACCATAGAATTTAAGGGAAATAATTCCTTGTTGTACTAAAATTATAAAGGTGAGAATATTTTATATTTGAATAAAACTAAACAGGCATTGAGATCACTTCAATCTTTGATTTATTTCCTTATCAGTATCATGTAGCAGTTTGGAGTTGCTAACCAATATCATTTAACACCAGTAAGTATTTTATAACAAAAACACATGTCTCAATCTAAAAATAATAATGGAAAAAAAAGACTAGTTTTCAGTATCACACTTTTAAAATTGCAATAACTTTTTAAGTACACAAGATATACTTTCGAAACAAAAAGGAAAATGTTACTAATGTATAATTTACTTTAGTTTTGAAGAAAGCTGATAAAAATTGCTGCAAAACGTTTTTTATTTAAAAATCTCTAACTTCTATAGTTTAGAAAATAAATAAATATTAAAAGTGTAGTACTTATTTTTGCAGGCCAGTATATATGAAGACATAGAAGACTAGCTGGCCCGGCAAACGTTGTTTTGCCAATTATTTCTAGGGAGTTTGTAAGGTAGAAAAAAAAATAACTAACTTATTGTAAGTGTGAGTGAACGATGACGGAATATAAAATAAGATAAGAAGATAAATAATCATAGAAAAAATCAACATGTCTGAGGAAGCTCGAGTGGGGACCGAACACTCAAAGTCGAAAGTCGATGTCGAAGTCGAGTGTCGAAGTGACACTTGAATTACCGGTCAAAAAAAACAGTATATAATATGCTATTTACCACAGACCTATATTAACATAGATCACGCAAGTACACCTACTTCAAGTGTTTCGAATGAGCCCATCTGTGCTCAATTGACCGCTGCCTAAATTCAGTCTGCGATCGACATTTACCCAGGGAGACATTTGTCAAAAACACGAAAAATGCCTCATTGTCTGTTATAAATTGTAAAAACACTTCATCTGAAAGTAGCCAATAAGTAGAACATGATGCCTTCGGCCGGAAAGTAATTTTATGATACAAATTAATTTTAAAATGATTTATTTTGATTTTATGACTGTTTTGAGAAAATCTAGAGTATGTCGCTGTCGTATGTTCTATACATGTGGGTAGTGTATTGTGTAAACAGGCAATGAATATCAAATTATCGTTTTATACGTATATCGCGTCAGTTTTGAGGCACAGTCGCTTTTGTCATTTTTTTGTAAAATTTTCTAATGAGTTCCGTTTACTCTATAAAACGTCTATTCGATTCTAATCGCTTACGGAGTTATGATGATTAGAAAGAAATTATATTTTGAAAGTAATTCAAAATCTCTAAGAGAGGGCATTTTTAAACCTATTACCTCCACAAAATGATATCCAGTTAAATATTTAGGTAAAAAAATCGAAATAAAAATAAGGTAAATTAAAAGCACGTTCCGCATCAAAACTGTTTTATTTCCGCAAGAAATATACAGTTAAAATCGGGAAGTTATTTTGGCATCGACATTATAATTTGTCGGTCGTTGGCCTAATGGCGGTTTTGTGATTATTTTCTAATGCCGTATATATTTTCGTTGAACACGTTGTTTTCACTGAAATGTCTGTAATATTGTTATATTTAGGTACTGGGGGGCGATTTTTAATCTCACGTGTGATCTCGAATTGTGAAATGAAATACATTATGAAATATTATAATTTTTCCATTATATATAATTTGATTACTAAGATAAATCTATGATATGATCCGTTTAAGAATTTTCGGTCTCAAAGATAAGTTACCAGTGGCCTTGAATAAGAGAAGAAGGAGCACTCGTAATTGATATCATAGCGTGAGAGTTGGTCACCGGTTCAAATATCAACCGCTGGTCTTTCTTTTTATTGAACGACCTGACGCGCATATGCGCTGCAAGAATCTTGGTAGCGTTTCCATTCAACAACTCGTTCAATCACCACACATAAATTGTGCTATTAATTATTTCTTAATAAAATTTCAATAATAATATAAAACTTCTTAATAATATAATTTATATTTGCTTTGCTTACGTTATAAATCGATGACAAAATCGATGAACGAATTTATGTATTAAAATCGTTTGTAACGCGGAATTTTTAAATCGATTAGGCGCGTAAGTTGGTTTTTATCACTAAATAGTGCTTATCAAATTATAGCATGTCAAAAAAATGTGGCACGCTTGGTTTTCATACAAATCGTGACACATGCGTCATCTATCTAGATATTTGGTCTGTGCTATCTACTTTACTGCTACTTACTTCCGAGAATCCGAAAAGAATTGTCAAAAATCTTAGGAGCCATTTACGGCTTTGTTTTTGTTGGTCATAAACTCAGAAGCAAATTTTCGGCTTATTTTTGTTCATATCCGTTCCGTACCTGCTTAGTGTGCGGGTTGTAAAAGAAGTTGGCCCAGTTGGGGTCGGTCTGCATGCAGCGCAGCACGAACATCTCGCGCAGGCACAGCCGCATGATCTTGGATGCGATGTCCAAGCGGGTCTCGTACGGGGAATCGAACAGTTTGTCTAGCGGGACGCCGTCTATCAGCTCCGTTGTTATCACTTCGGATGCGCAGAGATCGTCTGTACAACAAGGTTTTACCATATGAACAAAATAATAATAATAATGATCTTTATCAATTAAACTATCACAAAATACACAAAAACTATGACCAGTTATAACGAGCAATCAGTGTAGCTACTGCTAAGCTAGATTTCCTAGTAAATCTGTAAATCATAAACTGTTTACATTATTTACGTAAATAGGGATTTATTGTATAGGGATACACTAGGAATGTACGTATTGCTAAACAGTAAAAACTAGACTGATAAGCGTACATTACATTTCATTTTATTTGCTAACGCTACTGCACGTTCACGAACATTTAATAAAAAACAATATTTTACATTAAGATACGGCAAAACTTAATGTCTACGCCAACACTGGTCATCACTAATAATTTAACTAAACGGTAGTGACGCGGCCATGTCGCTTCCGTCAACGGCCATGATAGATGTCATTGAATTTTTATAAAAGAAACCCAAAGAAACACGAAGAGAGCGTCGACATCGCTCATCGTAATATGTTTTGTTTTATTTTATCACGAAATAAATTATTTCTTATTTTGTCTCAAACAAAACAAGAAGATCGATTGTATCGATGTGTCGATAGATTACCATGTACATATCGATAAAGATGTGGTAATCTAATAATAATAATAATAATAAATAATTAGAACATTACAATGTTCTAATTATTTTCAAATGCCAACTATCTACAGTAAAATTTAATATAAACGATCGATTAATAGACAACGCTTAATTAAATAATGACAGTTTTGTAAAACTATTCTTATTATTATAAAACAATACGCTCAATAAGATTCACTTCATTCGGTTATCATATGAAATTGCAGAGGTTGTAACAGATTAGATTCATCAATGAAAAAACAGCTATATTCAATACTCAATACTGTGCCTTACAAATAAACAAAGAATAAGCTCCGAATATTTATTCCGTGTATTGTTCATGTCATGTAAACGTCATTTCAAATTAGAGTAAAAGAGACAAAACACGGAAAAACTACTCGAAGCTTATTCTTTGGTTATTTGTAAGGCACAATATATTTATTACAAAACCATAACCATATACAACCATAAGCTCTTATTGTCTATGGTGATAAACACTTACCTACAACGTCCGGGACGAAGTATTCCGGGTATGGCGCGAGGAGATGCTTAAACTTCCTTGTGCACTCTGCTTCGCGCACGTAGTCCACCTCCCACGCTAGCTCCTTCTTCGCCACCTCTACTATATTATCTATGAACATGCCTTTAGGGAACACGTTCCAAACCTGTGAATAAAACAACATTGATTTAATTTGAAGTATTCGATAATATTAGGATTCATCTATCTATCTATACAATTAAATAAGGTGGTAAAGTTTGTGTGTTTGTTTGTTTGAAGAGAATCTCTGGAACTAATGGTCCAATAATATTTTTTTTTCACTGGTAGAATGCTACATTCCGTGCGGGTAACATAGACTATATTTTATTTTGATAAAAACAGGCCTTATAATGTTCCTATATCATCAAGCGTGATCGTGCAAATGTTTTACAAATAAATTCCAAAATTAACTATGTAATTGAAAAATATTAAAACATAAATAAAATACTTTGGTTAGGTCTAGTCTAGTGAAAACTCCAGTACAAAATCTATAATATGTATCATCAAAAAGTACATTATTAAAATACAGGTGAACATAATCATTTTTTAAATTAAATGTTAACTCCTTTGTATACACTTAGCAATAAAGATTTGATTTCATTTGACATTAACTAAATATACAGAAATATTTTTGTTTTGAGACAACGAAGAAACAGCGACAACATACATTACAAAATCATATTATCAACTCGACAAACAACACAATATTAAAATTTACACAGATTGATACTGTCAGTGTGCTTAATACATTGAGTGCGTACACTCAAATAAGGGGATTCAACGTACAATCACACTTATCAAAGTGACAGCAAGGTGCATTTTAGTAAGAGTGTGTTTTAATGTCATTCCGCAGATGCATATATGATAATCTAAGGTGCTGGTGCAAACAATTTCACAAAATAAGGAGACTGCAGAAGGCAAGCTTCACACAAACGCACTCTAGCAATGCACACATAGACAACCTCTCACCGTTTCGACTGTTTGGAGCTGTTCCGAGATCTGTGTCCATGCAAGGGTGTGTGTGAGTTGGTCGAGCGCAGTATGTATTGAGCTTACCTTCTAGATCTCCTTACTTTGTGCCATTTTATTCTATAACAATACCTTTAGCACACCCACGAGGTTGTCGATATCGCTGTTGATGCCTTTGGCCACGCCCGGGTACTGAACCTTCATCGCTACCTCCTGGCCGTTGTGTAGCAGCGCTAGGTGCACCTGGCCTGTATATCAACAAATATGAAACGGCTACAACAAATATAAGGGACATTTTCTTCTTGACTTGGAATTCAGCAAGCAATGTTAAGGAACGCTTGACGGCAAGCATCTACCGCGATGGAGTCTTTCGACACAATGGGTATTTCTAGCAAGTTACTCTCTTTTGGCGCATGGATGTAGCTCATACTTACAATAGACTAGACATAACACACAAGTTACCAATCCTGAGGAGGAGGTCTTTGTTATAATTTCAAATATTTATATGAATGCCTATCATTTAAATTAGCGACGTTTTACTATTTATTTTATTTACTGTCATAAATCGACATACATACATCAATTACATTTATCATACGAATACAATTCGAAGTTAGATTAATTATTATATAGCATACTAGCTGACCGGCGGACTTCGTACCGCTTTGACAATTTCCCTGACAACAAAACAAACAAATCATTCGTCCGCTTAAGAACACCCGTATCACATGATGGACCCCTATAGCAGCGCCCCACCTACCGGGTCCAATTGTAAATCTAAACCATTCTCGAAACACACACACGAAATTTCATCCAAATCGGTCCAGCCGTTTAGATGGAGTTCAATAACATACACACGCACAGAAGATTTACATATATAAAGATTAGGTTTAAAACACGAAACTTCGTCAGCTCATGGTCTTACGGCTTAACTCTTTGTTTCTGAAATACAATGGTTTTTTTAATAGATGGGTGACCAAAATTGATCAACACCAGCCCCTCTTTTTTGACTTGGTAGTTTATGTCATTGTCCCAATCTCTCTCTCGTGGGCAGGCCATAGGCCAACAGTGGGACATTAGCTGATGATGATGAGTCAACTCACCAACCACCCGCAAGCCTTAATTACTGAGACACTGGCTATCTTTAGCTGCCGGAACACAACAATGCCACAAACATAGATGTTATGGCGACATATTTGTAGATAAGATGGTGTTAGATAACTATGCTAGCTAGGCGGAAAAATGAGCCCTACCATTACCTCTAACCTGCCAAATAGTTAGTTAGAACTTTGTCGGACCTGAGGTGTTACATGCTTATGCCTATTCACTCTTGTCTCATAGAAACCCAAGTTGTACTGATAAGAAATACCATGAGCTGGCAGCGCGTTCCTTTAATTGGCGGTTCGTATAAGAAAAGAGCAAGCAAACCACTTGGTGATTAAAATAATAAGGATAAATATATTTATTTCTCATCGCTAACTCACACAGCATAATTATGTACATTACAAATTTATACAAATTAAGTTTGTGTGAGACTGATGTCTGAGAAGGTATGAAAATACCTGTGATTACAGGTCATCTGGCTCCCTCTACCACAAACCGCTTTGACACAAAAAAGAAATACATGGTGATGAGTGAGTGACGATAACCGAATGAAAAACATTAAATAAATGTGAAAAGTAACGATGACGAATCAACTCACCAATGGAGGCAGCAGCAAACGGCTTCTCCTCGAAGTGCTGGACCCTCGCCCGCCAGTCGGGGCCCAGCTGCGAGCTCATCACCTTCTCCACCTGCCACGATGGCATGAAGTCGGCCGACTGCCGCACGCGCTCGAAGATCCGCTGCAGTTCGGGGGATATCATCGTCTCGTCCTGGATGCTGAGCAACTGGCCCAACTTTAATGCAGCTCCTGAGGATGTATTTACGTAGTTACGTATTGAAGACAGGATACAATTAATCCATTCTCATATGTTGTCCCACTGCTAGGCCAAGGCCTTTTATCCTTAAAATCAAGTCATCGCTACAGGTTTATTGATGAGTATTGGTTTAATCACCACGCTAGCCATATGCGGATTGGTGATCACAACCTGGGTTATGCATCGAATATTCCGAAACATACTTTAAAAAACAAAATAAAAATACAATTATTATCTGCAGATTTCTATTTCGAATGTTGCGGTATTGAGATTGTCAACATTAAGCTCATAGTGGTTAACATCTACAGAATTCCTGATCAAAGTAAAGCACATATAGGTATATTTCTACATAAGCTTGATAGATTACTTAACACTATAGTAATGAAACACAAATACAAAAAAATTGTAATATGTGGCAACTGGAATATTGACCTATTAAAGCAATGCGCAGCCACCAAGGATCTTTTAAGTGTTTTACATAAATTTTACGGTAATTATAATTTCGAAGCGCATATGCGCTGTATATACAGCAATCTACGAGACTCAATTCTTGTATTGATCATATAGCAAGTAATATAAAATCGGCAAAGGCAGAAATACACCATCTGGGACTTTCAGACCACGAAACTGCACAGACACTTACTGTCAAAATTAATAAGCAATCAGCTTATTCTACTTGGTTTGAATACTAAAAGATTACAGTGCTGAAAATGTGGAAAAGTTCTGTGAATGTCTGGCGTCTCTGTCTTGTTCAGAAGTAATAAGCTCTAAAAATGCTATCGATTCGTTTGAAAAGTTTTACAATCATCTTTACCTATTTTATGAACAATGCTTACCACTGAATAAAGTTAAAATAAATACCAAACCTAGAAAATTAAAGTGGCTTACAAAAGCAATAAAAGCATCATGCAAACATAAACATACACTATAAGTGAAATATGTAACTATTCCAATTAATAAAAAGCAAAATCAGATGAAATTTTAAAAATATAACTATATCTTAAAGAAATGCATAACGAAAGCGGAGCGAATTAAAAACAATATTTATATAAAAAAAAAAACAAGTGCAAAGCAACTTGGGATACAATTAATAATTCTATCTCTAGCAATTTACAAGAACATGACATTAATACAATTCGATATAATAATTATACATTTTCAAACCCTAATGACATTTGTAAAATTTTTAATAATTATTTTATAGACATGACGAATAATGATTCTAATAAAATAAATTCTGATAACGTAACTTATAAGGAATTTCTTAATTTATCTAATTTAAATACAATTTTTTTGAAACCAGTGTCACAAAAAGAAATATTTAAGATAATTATGTCATTAAATAGCAAATGTTCAGGTTATGACTTCATTACTACAAAAATGTTACAAAGGACTGCCACGCATATATGCTATCCACTTGCTCATGTTATTAATTTATCATTTTCACAAAGTATTTTTCCTGATAAATTTAAAATTTCTGTCGTGAAACCTCTGTTTAAAGTTTTTACCTCTGTTTAACTATATGAACTGTTCTTTCACACTCAACAATATGGATTTCGTAGAGGAAAATCGACAACTTTAGCCTGTTTCGATATTCTTAAATACGTAACAGAAAGCTTAAACAATAAATGTCCGGTTGTCTCTCTCTTTTTAGATATGAGTAAGGCATTTGATTTCGTAAATCACTCCAAGCTCTTGTTTATGCTTGCTGTATACGGTGTCAGCGCAAAGGGCTTGATTGGATAGAGAGTTTTAAGTAACAGAATCCAATGTATAGTCGACAATGAAATTGCTTTGAATTCAAAGAACTTTATTTAAAAAAAAAAATTGCTTTACCACCTTAGAAGTGAATTTTGTGTGCATATAATAAAACAACAAGTTCTATTTTTGTTTAAAAGAGCAAGTGACAGATACGTTGTCATTATTGACAATGAGCCTTAGCGAAATTTTATTGTAATGGAAGTTTTTGTCAAAAGTGATAAAGCAATTTCATGGTCGACTATACAGAAATCACAAAATTTATAAATACTAAAAACGTTGCTCACAAGGAAACAGTTAGTTCGGCTAACAAGAATAAGAATACTGGAGTTCCGCAAGGCAGTATACTTGGCCCACTGCTCTTCCTGGTCTATAATGATCTTCCTAATTGCATTGCTCACAGAATGGTTCTATTTGCCGATGATATCACAATTGTCGTGAAATGTGACTCCAAAGCCACATTTGAATTAAGCACAAATGAAGCACTTTCAGACGTCATAAATTGGATGTACCTTAATAACTTACAAGTAAACATAAAAAAATCTAAAGCTATACAATTCGTCTCGTATAATTCTAAGCCGATGAATATCAAGGTTCAATTTGAAAGTTCTCCTGTTTAAGTCGTGGAAACGTTTCGATTTCTTGGTTTACTTTTCGATAAAAACCTTAACTGGAAATGTCATATAGACGAAGTATGTAGTAAATTAAACCGTTTTGTCTTTGCCCTTGGCAAAATAAGACAAACTGTTTCACCAGAAGCTGCGCTGGTAGCTTATCATGGGTACGTATCGTCCGTACGTTGCGTCCGTTGCGTTATCCGTGCCGCACGCTCCGTGCTTGTACAGTCTTTTTCATAATTTGATAATAATGAGTATTATTGACACGGAACGTGTCATTTTAGAAGTCCAATGTCGCCCCGTTCTATGGGATATGTCTAATGACTTATATAAAGACCGGGATGCGCGTCAAGCTGCATGGCTTGAGATTTGCAAGGAACTATATGAAAAATTTGAGGGCTTCAGTGACGCAGAAAACGTTTGGTGATATAACTGATACACTTTTTACTTTCAGAGTACTAAAACTACGTTTCATATATGTTTCAAGTTTCCAAAATAATTCGTCAAATGTAGACGTTGACATTTTAATGTACTTAGTAAATGTCTTGTCATCTTCTCTTAATAACGTAAACTTGGATACAAATTCTCCACACAACAATCTAAACGTGACATATAAGCTGATTGGCACAGTCGCTCTTCTCTACATCGTCTTTTGGCTAGGTAAACAAATATTAACAAATAATCCATGATATCGACTGTACACCCGCGCGATCAAAATTGTACTGGCGGCGCTGCGAGAGGCGGGAGTCCGTCGCAGGCGTCCGCGACGGGTTAAATTTGTCCGCGAAGAAGCACGGCGCGAGTCCCCGCGACGGACACCCGCGACTGACGCCCGCTTAACGCAGTGGACGGCCTTAAAGTCCCATCTGCGGTATTGGAGGAGAAGGAGTGAGGTCATTCCGAGGCAAAATAGCACAAGATACATGAACTTAATATATCGGCCTCCTAGCCATAAATATATATACGACAAAAATGTTTTAAATATGTGTATTTTCATTTTTAACCTTTTTACCGCCAACATCTTCTATAGAAGTTTGAGATTTTTGTGCCGTCCACGCCAGCACTTCTATAGAAGTTCTTCTCTGTACCTACTTTATTAAAATACATCCTTGCTTTCGTACTATAGAATCTGTTATACATTTATACGTTCGCGTACAGCGGGACATCGCGTGCATGATAGTTGGGCGGTGAAAAGGTTAACAAGCTTCCTGATGATATAAAACTAATTAGTATAAATAAATTTAAAAGTGTATTACCAAATTGGCTGTAAGGACTTTTATAGTGTTAGTGAACTCTTAAACCACAAAATGTATTAATGTTGTCACAATAATTAAATATTTTGCACGCCTGCTTGCAGGTTGAATACAATTGTACTAAATTTTAAAAATGTAACATCCAAATTTACTGTTCTAGCAAATAAATTTATTATATAATAAATATCTTATCTTATCAAAAATTTCAAACACACTGCTGGACAAAGTTCCAGTTGTTTGAGTGTAATTGTTTGGCTCTACAAAGTCATTTAGGCTGTGTGAAATACAAGACAAATAAAAAGGACACTAACCTTGTTCATTTTTTTAAAATTTTGTTATAATAACACAAATACCCTCGTTTTGTTATATTAAGCTCTTAACAGGTTTTAAAAAATTCATTAGGGTGTTTGGACAATGAGAAATGGATCACAGTGATTTTAGTATCAGACACACACCCTAGTGTTTACTTTACCGCACCTTTTAAAAAGAAGATTTTATATAAAAGAGTAATTAATATTTTTAACATTAGAAACTGACCTCTGACTTTGCATAGTGTGTCAACAATCCGTTCAGCATTTGCGGGCGACAAGAAAGTGTTGGCGGTTTCGTCTACTTTCCCTGTGACTGACTGTATTGTGTTGCGAGCGTACTGAGCAACAGTGCCAACACCAAGACCAGCCGCCAGTGAACCAAATGATATCATCCGGCCTATTCGAGACGAAGGCACCACCCGCTCCTTGGAGTTCTCACTGAGCTGTAAAGTAAAAAGGTTTTACCCTAGTAAGCCCACAATTGTAGCAGTTTTAGTATGTCCTATTTCCAATATTAGCAAATAATTCAGTGTTGTCTGAGTAAAATTATAATTTTATATTAATATAACACCCAATGCAAAAAGTGCAATCCTAAGAATACCCATATTGATTGTTAAAAATACAAAATAATTTTCTATGTGGTTTTTGTAGATTTTACTAAAATTTTTTTAACAAAGTATTACTTTAGCTTAGATAGATTAATAATACTTATTTTAAAATGTTCTAGATACTAAGTATAGAAAATTCTAAAGTGCTGATATTGTTACAACAGTTTGTTGCTGTAGAGATAAAATAAATAAAGCTTTGCAGAATTATGTATGTGAACTTTCAAGAAACCATAATTATTGGCTTGGAAATATAGTTACTTACAGCAACTCTTATTTTCTTCTTAGCTACAGGTTTTGGTGGAGATTCATTAACAGTATGAGATGCCCCAGGCACTGCATGAGAAGAGGGCGGCATATAGTGCCTGGTTGCAGTTTCGTCTTGCAGTTTCTCCAGTGGTGCAACATATTCAGTATTCATTACAGTTTGATTTGTCTTTACATCTTGTGACTTTTTCAGTGTTTCAAATGTCTTATTGAACTCTTTATTCAATTCTTCAATCTCTTCCTTTAATTCTTTGTCCATTTCAACTATGTTTTCTGCTTCAGTATTAAAGTTTGGAATATGCATGACAGCATACTGCCTGAAGCCATGAGCGACAACCAAAGCACGGTCAAGCAAGTCTTTGGCATCTTCAGGCTTTGGTTTGTAAGCTGTGAGTGGGTTAGTGGTGCAGTTTTGTATTAGGGTTTTAACAGTTGAGTTATTCCATAATATTTTAGAGTTTTCTTGCTGCAGTTTCAAGCCTGCCTCAACCACTAATCGCAGACCACGCACTAAACCGATTAGATCATTAATATGTGACATTGCCTGAAAAAATATTAGTTTGTTTTAAGCAGTTATTTACAGATGTTACAAAACAATAGATGAATCATAGTCATGAATGAAGTACCCTATATATAGTAAAGCAAATTATCATTAATTTCTGAGTTATTCTTTTAAAGTGTTAAACCATTTTGATATTGGTATTAAAAATGCAAAAATAATTAGGTATAGAACTTGAAATATATATATAACCCTTAAGAAACTTGGTATGTTATATTGGTTACGTTTGGCTTACTGTATAGTTTGATTTCCTTATTAATCATCATCATTTAGTGCCATCTTCATACTGAAGTTTGGAGTTCAGTATACAAACTTTTGTATACTGATCTCCTTAGTTATGTTAGTTAATAATTAAGAATTGAGATACAAGACTACATGTAAGAGTTCGTGGGTGTCAGTGATTACGCATTCGTTTGAAATTTTAAAGTTAATGTTCATGGAATATTATTGCATAACAAGTTAAAATGATTTCACATGTATTTGTAGTATCACAGAAGAAAAATATTTAGAGCCAAATTTACAAGAACGTAGATCTTCCAATGTTAAAATCATAAGCCTAACCAGGTAAAGCTTCATAAAAAAAAATATTTACTAAACATGTGAATAAATTGTAGTTTTTGGAGGTTAACTTACCAAAATAAAAACTAAGTTAAAAGTACTAAAATTTAATTTAATAACTCATTAACACATAGTAATACTACTCAAGTTTTGATTCAGAATATTGTTATTAAAAATGAAATAGACAATTCAATTCAATTTCTTGAAAAATGGCTTTCGCTACGATTTAGCCAGTGTCTAGTTTTAGGGCAGGTTATTAGTGTTTTGACATTTTTTTTTTTTTTTTATTAGTGGCGTTCACATCTCTTGATGTTGAGATGTATTTTGCCAACTACAACTTTTATTGGTCATTTCGTTCGGAGAATGTTCGGTTAAAATAATTTAGTTTGGTTTTAAGTAAATAAATAAATAAATATGGTGGTTGGAAACTAAGCTATTAACTAACTAACATTGTCCGTAACTCTATCCGCGACAACAGATTTTCAGAATTTTCAGATGATGTAATGTCAGTCAATGTCAATGTCAAATTGTAAACTTTTAGTTTTTTCTTCTTTTTATAATATTAAGGTCAGCAATAGAAAATAGCCTATACATCCTTAAGTATTTTTCCTATGTATAAAGATAATTTAACATCATTATTTTTGTTAAAATGTTCATTCTCAACCTCTAATAATACTACAGTAATGTAAATAAATAAGTTTTCAATTTATTTATTTATTTAATTACATAGTAGTTTATTTTGTTCCTCATCAAAATAAGAACGGCGTTGAGTAGCTAGGACTGGCCCTAATCATGCGCTCTAGGGATTCTTTTTTGCTTGGACTCTGTTCGGGTATTTACTCATGTGATAAAACCTTAAAACACATGGTCAATAATATCTAATTTGTGAAATTAGTCCTATTATGATGTTTGGATAAGAGTCACATCACAAAGCTTGTTTTCAGATCCTTCGTTGGTGCTCGAGGTCTCGAGAAAAAAAATACTTCTATGATAAGTTAAAATAGGTATTTAAAAAACCGTATTAAAACAACATATTTTCCAGTATTTATATTTTTATAAGTAGAGTACAGACATAGAAACAATTTTGATGCTACGTGTACATTATACCATTTAAATTTAATTAGATTATTACTATTACATTTATGTAGCATATCTATGTAAATTATTACTAACATTTAAGTATCTTAATAACTCTATAGTCAGTACCAATAGAATTATTTTAATAGTCTTTGGGGTTTGAATTTCGTGTGCCCATATACCAACTTATTTATTTTAAAAATCAAGCATACAAAAATATTGTGTAGGTAGTTTCATAACATGGACTTAAGTTGACACTAACTTTTTTGTAAATGCTGGATCAGAAATAATAGCCTATACAATGAAATCAGTATTCGCCTTGTATGATGATAGGTAGCAACGATACAACGAAACTATTATAGGCCACCACCACTTTCGCAGCAATCAAATGGATATTTAAACAATTTAATAACTTTTTTCGGTGTTACTGAACGGAGAAGTTTTATAAATGGAGGTCTATATAAACATAAAGCAAACAGGCCAAACTATTTCTATTCCGAATTCTAAATTTGAAAATATAGGTCTGTGGACAAAACGCTACACTAGGGAGTTAGGGACATATTAATACAATTTGGATATATTCTATTGGTAGCAAACTACACCGGATTAACCTTTTGACAGAATCGTTGCTGTCCCAACCGGTTGTTTCGCAAACTTATTATTTTGGATTTTTTATCATAAATTCTTAAGCCATTCTGTAGCATTCGGTACGCCACTGAACAATTGCACATAGGTTACGTATGCCCGGTTAAAACCCTTTATGTGTGGGTATGGAGCGTCCGTCCATCTTGTCTAGATGGATACATGTTATTATTCCGGCCGGTTAAACATCAAGCTGGATACGGATGACCAACCAGCAAAGAACAGTACTCAGAGACAAAAAAAAGGGGCAAGTTCTATAAAATAGTAGACATTAAAAAAGAGAAAATTATTGCCAACCTGTATCATTCTTCAAAAAGTATCGTGAGTATACATTTTCAATATTCTTTATTTTTTCTTTTTTGATTCTGATTATTTTAACATTAACCCTGCATCAACTTTCTGTTAAACAAAATATAATAATAATACTGAAAGTATTTTTTCTGAATTCGTAGAGAACTGTCACAGGCTGGCCTGTCTTCCATTCCATGCACGGCGTGGATTTTTGGGACACCTGTATAGCTACTACATACACCACCATATAGGAGGAGTCGACCCTGGCTAAACAGTTAAACACCAATATCTGATTAAGTACATTAAATGTCTACAAACACCAGTGACGAGCAAAAACTAACATCAATTTATAAATGTGATATTGAAGTTAAACATCTTTTTAGCAATTAAAGTGTCCCATTTTCTTATACCATTGTAATTAAAACGATAAGACAAAAACACACTAATCGCTAAAATAGGTTTTTATAGACGTTACAGTTATTTTAATGAATATGAATAGGGCGGTTACATAGTTCACAAACATCAATATTTTATAAAAACGTTGTTTAAATATCTGACTGAAATAGTCGATCAGGTTGTTAAAACTGCGCGCAATGCGTGAGATTATCCATAGAATTGAAATAAAATGCCACAGTATTGTAAAAAACGATACAATCTTATTTCAACAGATAATAGTCGGTTCTGAAGTGATATAAAAATGCGCGTAAATGCAATATAATTTTCTTTAATAAATAATAAAAAACATAAACAAAAAACAATAGATATAATACTAAAAGAATATTACCAACAGTACCAATAAATTTAAGATTAAAAATTATAATTAATATGTGTAAATTATTGTAGCAGCTTAAAATAGTTCACTACTTCTTTACGTTTCAAAGTCTGCGTGTCCTATGGGCCTTGCACGAACAATGTCCAATTCGTGTCGCGAATTCGTTAGCGTGAAAATTTCATACTGTTTGTCAATTGATACAGCAGCGCCGCAACAAACGTCCGTACACGGAACTAAACATTTTACAGACGTCAACTTTCACGACTTAGCGTTTATGTTACATTTTTTTATAGAAGTTCGCGCTAGGCCCACCGGTCCCAAGGTAGACTAAACTGTGTGACGGTAAACGGAAAGTTGAAAATGGTTTGGCCAGCCGCAGCTTGCTTACTGCTTCTGCATGGTCGCCAAAGCTTCCATGGCGTTCTCGAAATGTTGCTCGGGCAGCGGCACGCAGTGGTTCGACTTGTAGTCGCGCATGTATGTGCTGATCTGTTGACGGAAATCGACTTCTCAGTTAAATTTATATATATAAAAATCAATTGCTGTCCGTTTATCTCGCTAAAACTCAAGAATGGCTGGACCGATTTGGCTAATTTTGATTTTGAAATATTTGTGGAAGTTCAGGGAAGGTTTAAGCGGTGAGAAACATAATTAATAAGTAAGGGAAATACTAAAAAAGGACAATTTTCCTATACAAAATTATTGTTTGTTCCGTTGTCATGGAAACTGTCAAAGCGGTACGTACAACAAAATGTTCCTAGCTGTGAAACATTTGATGTCTTTTGTCACTTGGTTGGTTGTCAAATATTTATAGGTGTGTATTGTGTATGTTTCCTATCTACTTAGTTGTTCTTAAACCAGACACAATAGGAATTCAATTGTTCTATGGCACTGTGGTTACATATTGGGCGTCCAAGTATATAGCTGTAGTATGAGGTCCGATCTCTTTGGTCTCTTTTGTTGGAATACAAAACAGTTCTGTTTCAGAAATAAAAAATATGTAAAAGTGTCAGTTGGTTGTCGTAAAAAGAAAATAAATAAATAAATTTCAAGACGGTTATTAAATTCTATCATCAGTTTGTCAGTGCGCGAAAACTTTATGTAGGTACTGTTATTGTTTTGAAATGCCAAGGAGAAGAGGATCTGACTTAGGTCGTCGAAGTCAATCAAATGTGCGACGAGCGTGAGTTATCACGTGAGTTATCACGTGCAACCGCACTGACGACCAGCGAGAGACAGATATAATGATAACATTCGTTTGTTGGCAGAATTGCGTTCCACAGTAAATAATTATGAAGTAGATAGGCTTAGAATGGACCGAGTTCGGGCGCTCGTGCTCGTTGATGCTGGTGTAGTTTAGCGCTCCGCTCCTGCAGCGACACTGCCTGCATGCTGTAGCTATCTGCTAGCTGTGGTAGTGAGTCGGCTAGTCCACTCACCAGACGCAGGGCGCGCTGCTCGTGCTCGTTGATGCTGGTGTAGCTGAGCGCCGCCCGCTGCGGCTCCTGCAGCGACACGACCCGACGCAGGGCCTCGCGCGTGTTCGACTGCATGCTGGGATGGCGCGTCTCAATGAGACTGATCAGGAGATGGTTGCCGCGGTTGCTGGCTAACTGTCCCTGCCTACACAAGTATAATTTAATGTAGTTAATTCTGTCTTCACTTGATAACAGCGCCAGCATCTGACAAGATGATAAATGATGTTCCTGTGTTTTGAATGTATGTGTGTAACAAATAAAGATTTTTTCTATTTCTAAATAACAATAAGGCTGAAAGTAGAAACACTCTGATACAATACAGTTTATTTTGTTTCATCCGCAACTGGTCAGATTTCCCCCCTTTGTGTGCATGGCAGCAGTACCCCTAGCTTTCATCAAATTTTTTTTTAAAACCTAAGTAGGACACTCCCCGCATCATAATTTTTTGGTTAGCATTACCCGGAGTCATCCATCACCTGGAGGAACTGGTTATTTTAACAGCTAACAACGCTACTGACATTTTTGTTATGGCGATAGACTTCGTTATGCTGGTTTTAAGTGGCCAGGTAGACTGGACCTTTGGATCTAAGACCGGTGGTTTAGATTAACCTTAACTTTTCAGTGGTTACTGGACCTTACCTTAGGCATAAGAATAAACAATAACACAGTAGAACGGAAACTCCCGCTCCGGGCGGGCTCAAGGTCGCGATATGAGAGTACCTTGTTAAACAGTATGCCAGTCGCAGTCGGGCTGTCACGGCCGGAGTCACCGTACGCGCGTTTGCCTGTTTGTACGTTCCGTACGATTTTGGAACGGCGCCGCGCCGAGCGAGCCGCGGAGGCACCCGAAAGACGACGAGCGACAGAGACACGACATGAGTTATCAATTGACGTAAAATCGAAATTGACCCCTAACTATAATTTAGTTAAGCCATATTTTTGTTTATACAACGCAACGGATCAACGCATTTTACATACATTTTTTATAATAAAACGTCGCGTTGACGCTGCGACGACGCAACGCACTAATGGGGCCTCGCCTATATCGGTCTTTCGCAAATGAATATTTTTAATTGATATTCTCATCGATATTTAGCAGTCGGTGGTTGATCGTTGCATAGATAAGATTGCGTGGCAATCGTTGTTGTTAGTTGACGTTAATTAGTTATGAAGTTCTTAGGTAATTAAGTAAGTTGGTTATTAGTAATTTTAATTAGTAATTAGTAAGTTTTCATTGAACGAAAATGCCAAGACGTCATACAGAAATTTGGAGTCATTTTGAAAAGTGTAGTTAGTGAAGAGGACAAAAACGCATGTTCATTGAATTGTTTTAAAGTAACAATTTAAAAGAATAATTCAATTTAATGTACATGTGTTTAAAACTATGTACTACTTAAGCAGTATTCAACAGTAAGCAACCCTGGCAACGCCTGGACGACAGAGGGGCGTAACGTCGTGAAGGGGGAAGTAGGTATATAAATGGCGGCGTTTGGGACTCGGTCAAAGAAGATTCCGTTCTACTGTGTTATTGTTTATTCTTATGCCTTAGGCCCAGGTACTTTAATATAAACCTGAGATCCGGGCTTACTTTCCCCGTCTCTTAGTCTACATACACGGGCAGCTCGGCCATTTCACCGAGGTGCTGACCGCCCGGAGCAGTCGCAACTGCTTGAGCAGTCGTAGTGAAGCTGCCATTTCACCGAGGTGCTGACCGCCCGGAGCAGTCGCAACTGCTTGAGCGGTTCCATGTTTGTTTGTAAATAGAATACTGTAGTTCACTATGCAGTCGCTGCTTGAAGCAATCATACCCGTGTATGGCCGCATTTAGACACTTGCCGACCGGGGTGGTATATAACTGCTGATATTCAAAACAAATGCCAGCGCTTACACTGTACTAAAAGTCCTTAAAGTCTGCCGCCACTGACCTAAGGCATATGATCTCGTCATCAGTGCGCCGTATGAGCTGCACCGGGCCGCGGTACTGCACGAGCAGTTCGGCCACGTTCAGGTTCACGTAGGAGCGGACCACCTCCCGCACGAGCAGCGACCAGGACGTAGGCATCTGGTTCTCGGCGAGCGGCAGCAGATCGTCGAAGGTGGCGTCTAGCACCTGGCGAATTTAGGGGATAGTTACCGAATGTCACACAAAGTTGCCGATGTCGGATAGGAAAATTCTTTTCCAAAAATCAAATGATGCAGTTAAAAGACTTTTCCTATGAATTTGGATTTGAGCTATCCACGCACTCTTGAAACGTTTACTAAGATGATAGTGAACGTGATCAGATAACTTTTTTTATAATATTATAGCAAAATGTTGATTAACGTTGTTCCACAAAAAGTTTATAGTTTAGCAAATGGGACATTGTTGGATTAGATAGATAATACTCGTAGAACAAAATGACCTGTGCAAGCAACGGCTTCCGCCCCATAGTGTGTTCTTGGGTTGCAAGTTTGTGTTTAATGGGTTTCATTTGATAGACGAGCAAGATATAATGCGGTACCAATTACAAGGCATCGATTTCGATCAAAAGTAGATAGCGCGATATTAATTTTTACGCGATTATCACATATTGATAATTGGCAACGATTGCCTCAACCTTTTCCACATTATGGTCCCACAACGCTTCGGTGGCCGAGTGGCACAGTGCTCGGTCCGATACCCGAAGGTCCCGGGTTCAATTTCCAGGTCGGGCAATAAACCCGCATTTGGCAAGCGTGGTGATTAAGCCATTACCCCTTAATTGTAGCGATGACTTGATTCCAATGATGGAGGCCTTTGCCCAGCTGTGGGACAGTTATAGGCTGTTTACTTTACTTTACTTTTCCACATTATTTCACCCATTTACCTCACGATGTCCAGTAGCGTAAATACGATCCTGCTGTAAACGGCCGAGTACCGGAAGATTCTTCAGCTCCATGACGTTGTTATGGACTCTAAAACCTGCTGAGCTCGTTGGTCTAGTAGGTAGGTAGTAGGTAGTATAAATCCCCTGCTATAAACTTCGTTGCTTACCGATCCTTTGATTGGGGGGGGTTGACGTCAACCCTAACAGCCGAATACCCGCCAATGTTCTAGCCATACATCACGATGTTCTTAGGCTGAAACTCGTTGACAGTGGTCTAAACGGCCAAGTACTCGGTGATGCTTTCACTATCTCAGATTTCTCACTTGCCTAAGGGTACAATCTGAGTTTGGTGGTAGAGTATAATCCTTAAGTATCGTAACTTACCAGTCCTTTGAGAGTCGGGTAGTTGACAGCTGCCCAAACGGCTGAATACCCGCCGATGCTCCAGCCATACATCACAATGTCCTCAGGCTTGAAGCCGAGCTCGTTGATCGCGTACTGGATCACAGCGTCGATGGCGTTGTGCTCTTGGTCGGGGTAGGGGCGGCCCTGCGTCAACAGTTTTATTAGGGTTGCTACCACCTTACCTACCTTTCAATTTGAGATTTATTCTAAAGATGATGTTGATGATGGCGATGATGATTACGATGATGATGATGATGATTATTGACTAAAGCTTTACGACCCGCTTTACGCTTTTACAAATGTGAAACAATAGTGAATCCTTCTATTAATTTATTTGGAATTTAATAGAGGATCACTAAAATAACCAGCTGGCCTGGTGGTCATACCCGTATGTCAAACTCTTCAGTGTCTTGCATATACCTACGCTCAAAGTCCTCATGCTTATCATATTAATACCCTATTAGAACGAGAAACGGAAGAATGTTTAAATCCAGTACAGTTACCGGGCAAGGAAAGTATCTATTATATGGGCCTCTTTGTAATTTACCATCTTGTACATTGTTTGTTGCCTGAAATAAATAAATCTGTTCATGGTAACTCAGTCAGGGCCTCAGGGTCAACAGCGCGCAAGCCCAATAAGATACGGTGATCGCATTAAATTCGGTACTACTCCTGTCTGCCAACCGTCAAAGACAACTATTCTAATTAGCAAAAGCTAAAATAAAACCAATTCTAAGCCAAGTTCTATGTTTATTTCACCATAGCATTTCCAAGTTTACCTCGCTGCGCTGTACGAAATAAGTATCAACGCGAGTATAATATATTCTTCTCAAAGACTAACAATAAACCCTACATCCAATTAATATAAGCGAAACAATACTCGATATACTTAGTTATACCTACATGGCATTTTGTGTTACACTACACCCATTCAGAACGAATATTATTTGCGACCAGGAACTGCCTCTTTGTAGTCACCGTGGTCGCAGGTATTACGGATCGCGGAAATTGGCCGGACGACGCTCGTTCAGCTCCATGCTCCACCACAGTATAATTGAATTACTCTTTCTGAGGCTCTACACTGCATAGGTACAGTCAGCGTCAAATCACATTAATACAAGCATCGGTGTAAAACTCAAAATACCGGCGCAAGTTTCCTGCCAATACCGATGTTTAAATAAAATTTTAAATCTTTAAAGGTTTCCGCATCGACATGCCTCAAGTTTATATGTAGATATTTATCGGAAAAATATTTCTAAAGAGCGTACATTCATGTCATATCGGCAGGTAAGATTAGACTAAAAGTATAATTATTAATTCACTGGTGTAATCTGACGTTTACGGTGTTACCAGTGTCTGATGAACAGAAAATAGTGTCAATCAATCACTCACTCATTCATTCTCATTACGTCCTGAATCAAATCACATTACTCATTTTATTTACTTTATTAAGAAATCTCCTAGGCTAGTTTTGTTTAATCGATATAAAAATATTAGCATTGGTACCTATAAAGGCCAATAAATGATAGATAACTTTGAAAAGACAAATTACTCGAATTATATAAAATTAAACAAAAATGCAATGGATATATTTTTTTCGTCGTCGTCAGACAGAGATGAGTCGTTCATGAATGAATCCTTCAATTGGACTAGTCCACTTAGCAAGTATATCTCCTTCACTTGTTAATTCGGCTCCCAATAACTTCAGTAGGTACTTCATTTAGTTCACACTTCACCTCATCCGATGACCCGTCAGTGTAAAGGTTGCTTAACTTACAAAATCGCAAACCGAACGTCGAGCAACTGCTCAAGCCGCTATAGGTATAACTATCAAACTCCTTATAAATAACTAGTATTTTTTCTGAGACTTCATTCGCTTTGGATATCGTATTTTTCCACAATATTTTTCGAAGTATTGTTGTCATTATTTAAAAATATAGAAATGTTACAGAAACAATGCTTCCTTTTCTGTAAAGTTTCCCTCACATCACAATAGGCAGTGGAAAATTTGAACAGAGCGTTGGAGTTATTTTTAAAATTCTTGCGCACGAAACAAGTTTTTTTTTATAAAAAGAAATCTACCGCATAAACAAGAAAACCGCAACAATTCGAATATATGAGGGACTTTATACTGGACCTGTTTGATGTAATTTACTTGACCAAAACGTAAAAAAATTGGCCGTTTTCTTTACATTACTTAGAGTATTCCCTTCGGCTGCCTATGAAACCAGGGCTACGTAACCAGTGTCGTACAAGGAATAATTCTGCTTGCTATGAAACCAGTTACGTACAAAGAATATTTTTTCTTTCCACAAAACCACCATACAAATGTTTATTTTCTTTCTTTATCGAAACCTGTTATTTTTTATGTTAGCCCGGTAATAAGAGTATATAATTGTTTTTAATATAGTTGTTTTAGCAGTCGGGTTTTATGTTTTATTTTAATAATTTGGTTTATTTCAAACTTTTTACTTTTTTTTTATTAAGTATAATTCCGGATTTTTTATAGCCTATGTCACCCCTACAGTCAAAACAAATCTAACGACACCTCATATATTAAAATCCAGCATGCCGTTTGGGCTGTAGGGCGTGCTAAAGAAATCGACATACATACATAAACTCGAAAAACATAACCCTCCTTCTGCTGACGCAGTCGGGTGAAAATATAAACGAAAATAATCACTTACAGTGCTCGAAGCGAATCCCGGATGGTTCCACCCCAGGGCGGAGTAGCCGGCTTTGGCTGGTGTGTTCATGATGCCAACCTCGTAGAAGCCTGAGTTGCCCTCGCAGCAGATGACGAGGATGTTGCCGCGCGTCGGGTGATGCGAGCGGTTGTCCACGAACATAGTGTCGATCATGTTCTGGTCGGCTGCTTGGATCTTAGCCCGTTTGCCGTCGAAATTCTCCACCAGATACGTACGTCCCTTGAAAAGCTCGCCCGCTACAAAATAATGGGATGTGCTTGAGAACTTTTTTATGCAGGAGAAAATGCATACGCATACCACTGCGCCCGGGGAGACGCAGATGGTAATGGGCCCTTCCCGTCTGGGCAACTAACCGTTTCGTAACCCTAATAAAATACATAAACAAAAGTAGTGTTTCATAAACTTTTATAATTCATACATTTAGTCGAGTTTGGACATCTTTGGTAATGTAGGAATGTTTTAGGGCTAGAAACCCTTGGCTAAGTTGGCCGCATCAACCGTAAGCTCAAATAGCGGTTTAAAAAGTTAAGTATTTTTTTGTATCTACTAAAAATGTAATAGCTTAAGTATATACTGACCTACTGATGGTACCTTGTGCTTGCGCAAGGTTATTCTGACACCTACTTTGTAACCGGAAGGTTGGTAGGGGGTGTCAGTATAAACTTTAAAGTAGTGTATAGCGGGTTGACCTACTGATGGGCAAAGGCTTGCATCATTGAATTTAAGTCATCACTACAAACTGTTGAGTTGGCTACTACGATTACCAAGTGCACCGGGTGGACAGTGATCACAAACCCGAGCTGATGATGCACGAGATGTAACTATAATACGAAAAACACTTTGACCGACCTGGGAATTGAACCCAGGGTCTCCGGATATCAAGCTGAGCGCGTTGCCACTCGGCCACCAAGGCGATATAGGTACGTGTGTCGGATAAATAACAAAAAAATTCGCACATATTGTGTCGCCGCACTCGGAACTTGTCTAGTCAGGGGATCAATAACCGATTCCCGCGTGTTACAGTAACATACAAGTATGACCGAATGAAGCAATCAAAGCGAAGCGCACGGGAATGATTAGAGGGCGGCGGCCGGCCGGCGGCCGCCGCGTCGAGTTTCGTTCAATTATTTGAGCCGTAGTGAAAGCGCGCGACAAATTCAACCAGTGCATCGTGTCACACATGTACGGAAGTTTTTGCCGTTTGGCAATTTACATTTTACCTTCAAAGCGTACGTGCTTAATTTTTTCCAACTATATACTATAAGGATTTCAAATATAAAGAGATATAATTCAGAAGTACTAAGGTACTCACACAAGAGATGATAAATGATGTCCAACGACCCTGGATAGATAAGGCGCAAGCCGAATGTGTGAGTAGATATGTAAGCTAATAGTTGTAGTGCGAAACGCTGGTAAGCCGGGAGATCGGGATTCGCACAAGACCGGAACGGATGCTTTTGATACCACGGAGCTCTAAAAATAAGTATATTGTTATTTAATTGCTTTCATTCAATCACTTAAGAAAACCGAACAGTAAGGTTGATCAGCCACATTCATTAGAATTATATCAATATATATGTAGAAGCGTAACGGTTCATAAAATTTAACTTTTTTATTAGGTTATTATTACTTATTAGTCAAGAAATTGTTAAAATTATACAGATAGTATAGATTTAAAAAAATATGTCATTCTACATTATTAGAAGACGATTTGAATTATCTTTGTAGATGTGTGTGTTTAACATATTAAGTGGCTGACAAAATTAAAAAGAAAAAAGAATTAAACCAGATTCACATTAGACGAACGCGCTGTGCCGTAACAATGACGCGCTAAGAAAGGCAATCAGAGTCATATAATTTGTTTTCCACAATAATAATATGTACTTACTTAAGTGACACGTCAGAGAGCGCGTTAGTTTAGTGTGAATAGGGCTTTACAAACGCTGGAATAAAGGCTGAAACTTACAAGGCGCATGGACTGACGCTGTAGGTGACTGGCCAAGAGCTGAAGTCGAAGTCGTACTGCCTGATGCCATCGAGGAGCGCCCGCTTCTCGTCGCCAGGCAGCCCAAGCGCGCGCACAAAAGCGACGTACTTCGGGTTGGCAGCGCGGCCTATTCCTCGCACGAAGTAGCAGAAGGCAAAGATTCCCCCTAGGCCCCAGAAGCAACGCATTAAAAATCGCGCTTCGTCAGAGGAAAGGAACCCACGGCGGTACACGTAGAGACAGATGAATGGAGACGTGTATAAGCCAATGTTGAACAGGGTGTTCGTCTGCAAATATATTGTGATATTGACTTGTAACGCCGATTGTTAAACATGTATGGATGCAGCAATCATGGCAAGCGCAGAGCACTAAGCGTACGAAGCGTTGCTAGTGTGTTTTGATAGCTGGGGTTCCCCAAACCCACTGAAGCTTCAGTTAAAGACCTGTGTGTAAGTGTGTCAAATAGTGTTACATACCTTGGTGTTACCTTGGCTAAAGTTGGGTACAGTCGACAAAAAAACTGTACTATCAGTTTTAGGAAAACTTGATGTGAATAAAAAACATTAAAGTCAAAGAACAGTTGTAAAGCTTCGGTGAAGAGGGTAGACTTGCTTTACACTTTTAGCGGTTTTGAATGATCTCCTCTTATACCACGTTTTATAGTTAATTGCTACACTGATATTGCTATTGCTATAAATTTTACGGTTGAAAATATATGTTCTATCACTTCTATCTATATTCAGTGTATACTACAAGTATAACGCCTTCATATAATCTACGAAGGCTCAATATAAACGAATATTGAGTCGATTATTCGATTTATTAATTAGAAATCGTCTGTCGTGAAATGCATATGCATGCATATTCAAGCTGTTGTTCTAAATCCACCTGTCCAAAAATTTTATTATCTAATATTTTATAAAGGTCTTGGTAAAGTATACTAAGTGGTTCTAAACTGGCATATATAATATTTCTATAAGATTTTTGTGAAAAGTATAATATTATGATGAACGAAGGGGTTGGGGAAAATGTTAAAAGAATGACATTGTATATTAAAATTTGTTTTCGATGCTATTATGATGGCATCTATCCACAGCATCTTGCCACCACCAGTGTAAAGAGTTAAAGTTTCCGTAGTAATTCCATCTTCGCTCAACGTACGCATGCATATGCTCGCATTAACTTTACAGACCTTTACAGAACTTTATAGACAAGAATATGGAATATCGTCTTCTACCTTCTTTCATTTTAATTGAAAGAGCCCAAAGATCAGTTTTAAAAACAATGTTGTATAAACCATACAGGTATCCAACAGTAGATTTGTATAGGGACAGTTCAGTCTTAACCGTTCGACAGTTATTTGTTTTAAAATCAACTATATTTACACATAAAATAACTCTCCAATCAGAAAACTACAACCAATTACTATTATGAGACTATTTAAAATTCCAGTTCTCCCAGTTAAACCTCTTTCGCCCAACGTTTTCCTCCTTTTATAAATCGTATGATATAGAACAAAGCTGTTTCTTTTTGTAATCTAAAATCTGCTACAGTATATGACGCAAAAAAAGTCGTAGCAAAATGGCTCTCAACCCTTACTTATGATTCCACAGAAAAATTACTTGTAAATTGTAATGCTGTCATAATTCCAAATTACTAAATTAAATATTCTATATTTTCATAATATATATATTTCATTTGATATATATCATTATTATTTTACAAATATATAATATATATATGTTCATATTCATCACATTCATTTTGACAAATCTGTGTTATGCCAATTACCTACATCTATTATATATATTTAAATTACTTTATTTTAGTTTATATATGTACCTATTAATTTTTCAGCAACAGACGGAACACAAACAATATAGTATAAATTAACTTAATTTTATGTAACTTTAGGATAAGATGACGCTACTTTTCTTGTTAATCGTACTGGCATCAACGAAACAAATTTTATTTAGTGTTGATGTTGTGACATCAACACTAAAAAAAATGTGGGTAAACTGTTGATATATCTTTACAACAAAGTAGGATGTAATGGTGCTTTATGGTACACTGTACAATCCTGTATTATCCTATTTTTGTTGAAATAAAAAAATTTCATTTCATTTCATTCATTTCATTTCACTTATAGCGAATCTGACCTCATAAACATTTGGTTATTTTTGTGCATGTCTTTCCGAGCTTTAAACTTTATTTATTTATTTTACTACCTACAAAGAATCTGATCTCATAAAAATGTGGTTATTTTTGTCATGTTCTACCAAAGTTTCAACTTTGCTTATCTATTTTGAGTGAACCAATTCACACTCAAAGCATCGCTTGAGACGTTGTTTGATAGCTTTTAGTTTCAAATTGCCGACCTGTGCATCACGTGCCTCCACTCCACCTACATACTATCGATACACTCAGCCTGTGAAATGTTACGTTACATCTTCAGACAAAAGATTAATAAATCTAACCCTAAATCATAACTTAACCCTAACCTACATCATTAGGAAAGGCACTTAACAAAATATATTTGATATTAATTATTACATAATATTATATCATTATTTTTTTCGTATTGAGGCTTTGCGTTACATATAATTGTAAACTATTGATTGAAATTTACAAAAAGAAAAGAAAAAAGGAAAAGAAAAGTAAGTAAGTATGTTGAAAAGTAACAATACGCATGCACCCCCTGCATTATCCCCTCCCGTGTGTCCGTCCCGCACATTGCATGAACAAAGGCAAGGTAGGTAGGTACTGTGGACACAACATTTACACTTACATCCGAGACTATTCCTTACAATGATGAAATATTATAAAAACCTGACTCGAAACATATATTTCTTTAGTATCTAAAACGGGAATTAAAGGTATCATTTCTATGCAATTTTGTCATTGACGTGAATTATTTACCGTATAATAACGATTTGATATATAAGATCCACTACGGGTCACTGAACCAGCGGAGTAAGCAAGTAAGTATAATATTTGTCCTGTCGAACCAGCATCGATATCTTCCAGTCCACCGATCAACCATATAATGCTAATCTCGCAACGATAAACTCGTCATTGCATTTTCGGATCGACCAATTATTGAATAATATATCTACATATAAAAATACATAAGTACTATCCAACACTAACGGGCAGTTTCATTGCTAACGTGTTAATAATTCGTAAAACAAATTACCATAATTTTATAACACGATACACGCCAAAAAAAATAGTTCTACAAGCATTTTGAGCAGAAGGAAACGTCATCATCGTCACCGTAAAAAAGTGGAAACGAGAAATGAATGAATGAAATGAAGAACACCACCAGCCGTTAGGTTTAAAACGAAACGTTTGGTTAAGAGATATCCGCACCACAACACTCACAACACAACGAAACAGTCGCCAATAGGGTTCGCTGTGAAAAGAAAGGTCACAAGAGCGTAGAAAAAACAATCAGTTGTTTACCAATTCGTAATAAGTGAAGTAATGGGCTCTTATCAGCACAGATCTGGAGACGTAAAATCCGTTCACAAACAGCTCAAAGGATATAAAGAACACGACCACTCGATAGGACTGCTCGTAACCAATATGAAAGAAATGGCACACTTTCACTTCGCGTGTCTCTTTTGCCGAAGCAAATTTGACGAAGCACATTTTTAGGACGTGTGCATGTCTAGCAAGGGCGTAAGCACTACGAACACAGGCAATTCCGGAGCTTGCACTAGACTGCAGGCGCATGCGTGATTTTAATGGAAACAATTAATAGGCAGAATACGAAAACCAAAACTTACCGTGGATATTATTTTATCGCTCCACTTTTCCAACCCCTGAGGTTGGTACATGCTCTGCGGAAAGAAAAGGCTTGTCTTAGTTTACAAGTTGCTCGGAGAATACACAAGAGGAGGTCAATGTTTTGCGAAAGCTCGAATAGCTCTTTTAACTCTTTTTATATGACAGGGCATTTAATGGATGACGGATTAATACTTTTTTCGTTACTAAATGCATTATAAATAATGATTGCAACAAAACTTAGCACGTAGCTTGAGGTGTAGGTACGTAGCTTTTTATTAGAAAAATAAATATTTTCAAATGTAAGTATATAATATAATGTTTGTTTTATAGTTTATTTATTAAGTTACATATAAAACATAAGTTATACAATAGGTACACTTCCTTCACACAAACTTTAAAACAACTACAATAAACAAACTTAGATGCTAACGGTTGGCCTTACCATTACCACGTTGTAGTGTGTGTTGTAACAGGACTTAGAACAACCAAACAGAGTAGGTACAATGTGTCCCTCTCTTGGAATCGAACCAGAGACCACTAATTCCGTAAGACCATCCATAAGACCGGTGATCTAATCACTAGACTATAGAAGCGGTTTAATTAAGTACATTGGAACGTACGCAGGTGTATAAGAGCACGTTCAATTTCTAACATTCAATATCCAAAGTATTGTAAATAAATTCCTCAAGCGGAAATCGAACTCGCCCTACGCGTCTATCGGCAAGCCCCGGGTAAAAATAGTCTACACTGTCAACTTGCTGCGCATGCCAAAGTGAACCTTATCCACCATGACAACGCTATCGATTTTGTTTTTGGTATTCCAGGTAGTGTATCTCTATCTAGTACGAACAATTATCTCGTACATCCCTGGCGTGGCGCACCGAGGCTGCATTGATTTTGCTAGGCGTACGGGAATATCTGAATAACTATATAGCATGCCGCTCATCAAACCAAAGTAGACGATTATTATTTTCCTATTCATTTCAGGTCTTTACAAATAAGTTTGAAGCTGATTAAAACCGAGAAAACAACATTTTTATTTTAATTATATATTCGACTAAAACTGAGTTAAGATAAATTTTGAGAGCTTATGCTCTCTCTCGTAAGTAATTTTAGTCGAGGACTTTTGTAGTGCTTTCCTCTTTACATATTATGACAACATGGCGAATGTGATCACAAACAGTATGTGACCGAATAATCTTCAGATGTATTCTAGAGAAGCTGGCTTTGTGCTATTGTATCCGCGTATCCTACTAGATTCTCCGAGGCAATTCGAGTCGGATGAGATGAGATGACCGGCCCGCGCCACTACACACTCAAATACACACTAAAAATGAACCCTGGAATAGACACCCAAAACATCGTACTCGTAGTACAAGGAGTACGTAGACTATAGGTTTTGATTTACTGTAATTAATATTAACCGTTGCAATAATAATTAATTATTATTAAGTAATAATAGTTGACGGTGTTTCGATCACACGACTTGAGGAGCCCTTTAAGGCGCCATTTGAAAAAAATACATCAACTTTCGTCGAAAGTTGTAGGAGTATGACAAGACCAACGAATCTGAAATTTTGATATAGATAACTTCATGCCTTTGTCTTTAAAAACCCTTGCTCAAAAACACGATTGTGCAATTTTGGCTCGATCGTAATTCTTTACGAAAACACCTCTAAAAATCATTAATGCTATAATTACAGTGAAATTACTTAATCTTTATGTTTTGAAATCACTCAAATATAGTGATAACATAAATATTCGTAATTTAGTTGCTGCATATTTTGATAACTAAAACCAGTAATTTTATAAAAATATTTTTTTAGATTCTGCGGTCTTTGCGGTCTCGATTGTCGCAGGCGCTATGTATAACAGAATAAAAAAAAATTATATAAAATAGTAGTAGTTTAGTTAATGCGACTTTAGGGCGACAAACTGAAAAAATGCACCAACTTACGTCGAATAGTTTAAGACTAATATGACTTACGAATCTGAAATGTTGATATAGGTAAATTCATGTCTTTATCTTGAATTTGCTTGCTCAAATACTTACACGATTGTATAATTTTGACTCGATCATAATTGTGTTCGAAAACACCACAACAAAATCACTATTGTTGAAATTACAACAAAATAACTTAATTTATATGCTTGGAAATCACTCAAATATATATCAATACTTATGCGTAATTTAGTTGCTGCATATTTTGATAACTACAACCATTTCTTTTTTTAGGTTATCTGTTAATTTGCGGTCTATATTGTCGCAGGCGCTACGTACCAACCTTTTTGAATGTTCACAAATCGAGGTTGTCGTCTTAAAGGCTTGGTTAGAGTTAATAGTGCGTACGAGGTGGCAGTGTGAGATGGGGTGTCCCTAGGCGTCATACATAAGCCTCAATTCGTCTGGAACACGCCTAAAAATCCTCAAGCATGTCTCTGGCGATGACGGGCCGCTGCTGGGGTGAACATCTGGGAGATTGTACAACCGATGGTCCCGGATCACCTTGGCGGCAAGCGAGGAGATATGCTAGGATTTTTAGTGACTATGTCCCCCTTCTCCTAGATCGCAGGAGTTGAAGAGAGAACCGCACATAATAATCCGCAGTTTTCCGGACGCGGTAATACCCGGAAAAAGTCTTCCCTAACTTAAAAAAAAGTAAAAAATGGTTGACCGTGCGTGAATAAAGGCGGTACGAAGGCGAATTCTGCTCGTTAAAAAAGCTAGCGATAGAAAATAGTTAAGACTAAACGAGATTGTCATCATCAAATAGATCGATGCAATGTGGCCGAAAAAATCTTGGGATCCAAAACGATATTTCTTTTTTTTTTCGTACCCAAGAAATTATGTGCAGTAAGTATAATTATTTATATCGAATACAATAAAAAAGATTACACAGCTCAGTCAAACAAAAATTGGGATTGAAAATGAATGACGATGGAATGCTAAAATGCTAAATGTGTGGATTTATATTCCCGGTGTTAAAAAGCTATTGCTCGTATAAAATCATCATGTTATGTAGATATTTACTGAATTTGTGTTTTCACTTCAGAAGACAGGAGTGGCTCAGTTTTCATTTTTTTCACACTTTTCATTTTTTTTCATTTTTGTGATGGTACAAAAATTTTGAATATTATGAGCCATGTGTCAAATTACACTTAACCTTATTTTATACCTTTTGAAATACACGTTTTATTAAGTACTTGTTTACATTATTTTATTTTTCCTCCATAATTTTTTTAACGTGCAGCAGGTGTCAGCCCTATCAGAATAATAATAATTTGGCGCGTTGTTAGGAAGCTTGGTCTCTGTAGGATATTTACTCATGTGGTTAAGGAGAGAGGAAAAACAGCGACTGAGAAAGAGCCGAATTAAAAATGAGACGAGTTATGAAAGTGTCAACTTTGCAAAAGACCCTAACTAAAAAGAGCCGAGTTAAAAATGAGACAAGTTAGGAAAGTGCCAACTTTAAGAAAATGACAAAGTCGTCCTGAGCGAACCTGTCCACACTGGCGCTCTGCGCACACTGCGCGCCCCTTTATGTTCGGTGAAAAAACCGACAAATGGTGGATCGCGACGCGCACGAGTTGAAATGCTCTGTTCGTGCGCGTAGTGTGCACGGTACGTGCGCGCAGGCGTCCACACTATGGGAATTCAACAATTGCAACAATGTGGACATTTCGTAAGTCTGTACCCGCTCTTTACGGGAAAGGAACCGGTGAAATAAAAATATGTATTTTTTAAGTAGAAATAATAAAATTAATTTTTTTTTTTTTTATAGTAGAGCTTTCATATTTTGTTATCCAATGTTTTTCTAACACACAGTATAAAATGTGACACCAGCAGCAGCAGGCTTTAAATGCACGTAAACACTAGGGCAATATCCTTCTTCTCTACATTAAAGTTTCTAAACTTGCCATAACATCAAAACAATTATACTTTATTCGAAATATACTCTAAGATAAATGAATTCAAAAAGATGGAAAAATATTTATGATGTTGTTTAGCAAGTATGTTAGACTTGCTTTATATTCTAGGACTTGTAACGTTTTAATGTGCCCAGAGATGTTTCTAGACATGCATGTTTGTTTATGAGGCAAGCATCCATAATAAAGTGAGCATCGTCTTTTAAAATTTAAATCGTTTCAAATAGAACGAATTTTCCATGTCATGACGCACGGCCCGAACAATGAGAGCTAGAAAAACTTGCTAATCGGATATCAGTACTTTCAGAGAGAGTTGTTTATCTTTTATTATTATATTTAAATTAATTTAAATGTTGTATCCGTTTGTTCGGAACCGAAAACTAATTTCTTAGGTACTGGTTTTTATAAACGTCCCTTTTGTTCACCTTTTTATATGTATTATCATTATCAGTAAAGGTACTAAATACTTTGTAGTACATAGTGATTTGTCATGCTTAACAAATGGCGCCATACTTACCTGCTTTCGCATCAGGATGCGCCTTTGTTAGCTGTCTCTTTACTATGATCATTTAAATTAGTTCTTCTCAACCCTTTCTCCGATGGTTTTGAAAATTCCTCTATTTTCATTATTATTTTGATTTATCCATTATATACCTTCAGTCATCATGTCCATTCATAAACTAAATACCACGCGCAAGACCAAACATTGGGAAATGTAGATTTTGAAAATACATAATTATTCTTCTTTCAATTAATTTCACAGAAATGAATATAACACTTTATTGTGGAGTAACACAATATTCCCGGGGGCACGAGATGAAGACTTTTGTGACAGACTAAGCTACATGTTGCAAGCGGGGATCAGAATTTAGTATATATGTCACAAGGAAATGAGTTACCAGGTAGGTATTTCGTGAAATCCAAATATACGACGAAATCACTGAAGATGTCGAAAGAAATTCTAATCTATTACGTCTTTTTACTGAAATCAAAATTCTGCCGTCTTGCTGTATACTGTATTTATATAAAAATTTCAAGTTAGTTCTAATAAAAAACAGAAAATTATTTTCAATTTAGTTTTATTACAGTTTAGGGTTCTTCTTGTTGGTGATTATGATTAATAATAAATACTTTGGTTAAAACTAATGTCTTTTATTTATGTTCACATATAATATCACTTAACCCTAATCATAAACTATTGGTTACGTGCTAAACAAACAATACCTTTCTCGATTTACTAGAACATTTCCTGAGCTTTGGAAAACTGCAATTGTGCGGGCCTCTTCCGAAGAAGACAAATCCTGAAACTTTCAAGGATCTCCGGCCGATCAGTATTTTGCCTTGTTTGTCCAAAGTGTCAGAGAAGGCTTTGTGTCAGCAGTTGACGGATTACTTGGAGTCCAATAATATTCTTCCACTCTCGCAATCGGGTTTTCGAATAAATCGCAGTACAGCTACGGCTCTTATTGACGTCACAAACAATATATTGGAGGCTCAGGACGAGGGTATGGGGACTATGCTGGTTCTACTGGACTTCTCTCGTGCCTTCGACACGTTGAATGTTTCGCTCTTATTATCTAAACTAGCATACTATGGTCTTGATGACCGGACGCTGAGGTGGTTTAACAGCTATCTGCGTGTTCGTTTTCAATATGTGAAGCTTACAAAAGCCGATAGTTCACAATCTTCTTCCGCATCGTCTGTCGTTAATAGAGGCGTTCCGCAGGGCTCCATTTTGGGACCTTTACTCTTCATTCTCTACAGTGCAGACATAGAACGCTACATTAAAAACTGTAAATATCACATGTATGCCATAGAGCAACACGGGCTTCCGGCGGACCGGAGTAGCCATAGCGTTTGTTCCCGATACAGATTTGTCTGTAATTTTTTGCGGGGGGTGACGCATCTACATTGACAAGTTGCGACTGCCGTGGCTGCGACATTGTCGACATGCATGTATCGATAAGTTCGAGAACTTGGTTAGGATAATGGTTTAAGAGTGGGACACAGGTGAGATGTTATGAAAAGGATTTATTTATTACGATAAAATTCAGAATCTGTTCAATAAGTCAGTTTACATGGGGAAGTTACAAAAGTTATTAAATAAAGAAATAGTTTTTTACCGTTTTAATTAATTAAATAAATAAATTAAATTAAATTAAATTAAATTAAATGAAAGGATTATCGAATGTTGATGTTTTACCTAGAATCCGATTTTAATAAAACAAAACTATGCACAAATTAATTGATTTTCATTTCTGCTGAATTTCTCATGTAAACTGACTTTTTATAATATAATGTAATAATGATATAATGTATCAAAACACTAATAACATAAACTACTTATATAATAATTTTTTTAGACACTACATATAGCGTCATCTAGTTCCAAACTAAGCAAAGCTTGTGCTATGGATACTAGACGACGGATATTAAATACATATATGTACTTATATTTTTTTTGTAAACAAACTTATAATACATACAAACAAACACACTTAGACCGAAGACAAACAACATTTATGTGATGAACTTAGGTAAGTTCATCAAATAAATGTTAGTCTTCTGTGGGAATCGAATCCACAACCCCGAGGTCAGTAGTCTACTATGTACACCACTGGGCCACGGAGGTCGTCATTTAGTAATATATTTAATTAGGAACAACTTTTACGGATCTACTCGCGTTTATTTTACACATTACTTATTTGGGTGTTTCCCACTGGTCAGATTGATAGTCAGACTACTCTGGCCAACGGGAATTTTTTTTCCCGTTGTTCAGACCAGCTCGTAATGTAGTAAAGTACTGTTGAATTCAAAACCACCAGTACAGTCATATATTTTTTAAATAGGTTTTATTAAAACTCTTCGCAAGATATTTCATGGTTGTCTAAAACAAAATTTTCCTATTTGTCATGAAATGTCAATCACATATTTCAATTTACATTTTACTAATGTGCTTTGATTTAAAAATACTATTATAAAAATAATGGATCTTAATTTTATAAATAGAAAGGGTGGAGTTGTATTATTGCATAATGGATATCAGTATCACAAAAACAAAACGTACACAAACGGAAACGAAATTTGGCTTTGCAGTCAGTTCAAAAGAATGCGGTGTGTGGGATCTGTGACTATTCAAGTAAGTAAAGTGGTTGTGACTTTTATTCCCTGTAAAGTCCCATTCACACGGGATCCGTAACTCACGATTCGTCAAAAAACATGATTCGGTACGTAGTAGGTACGTTCATGATCCTTGGTCACATATTGATCACTTAATTGACAAACAAACAACTTTACGAGTGTTTGTGTTTTTCAGAACCGCAATAGACTAATTAAGTCAAAAAACCACAGCTGCGTTCAAGATGTTGGCAAAAATGATATCGAACTTTCATTCCATAACATAAAGGAACAAGCTTGTAAAGAGTTTAAACCAGTCCCAACAATTTATAAGGAGTGTGTCACAAAATTGAAAGATTCCGGCTTGAACTTAACAAATAACATACCGTCTTTTAAATCTATTAAAAGTACGGTGTACCGGCAAAGAAATAAAGCCGCTAAAGTTTCCAAATTATTTCACGACAATCCTATTGATGTTGAAATACCTTACGAATTTCGAGATTTCATTTTGGCGGATTTTATTGACCAAGAACGTATAGTTATTTTTTGTACGCCGCAATCGAAAGAATATTTAGAAGGAGTAAAACATTTTTTTTTGCGACGGAACATTTAAGAGCATGGCCTTTACATCATTTTCACAGTTATATAGCATTCATGGTGATATTGGAAGCAGCATTGACTCCACTAATATTATACCATTAATTTATGCATTGATGTCTAAGAAATCGGAACTAAGCTATATCAGACTTTTTAGCATGCTACGATCGCAATTGCCATTTATGGAACCAAAAAAATTTACCCTGGATTTTGAGATTGCAAGTTTTAATGCATTAAAAGAAGTATACCCTGGTGTGGAAATAAAAGGTTGCTATTTCCATTTCTCCCATAACGTATGGAAGCAAGCTAGGAAATTTAAATTGACTAAATCAAAAACTACGAAACGCATAATTGCTCTTTCCGGAATTTTGCCATTACTACCACCACATTTAATAGACGAAGGTTGGCAATATATAATTAAAGATGCTCCTAATACGGCCAACATACAAAAATTTAAAAAATATTTTCATAAGCAGTGGTTGAAGAAGTCAAATTTTAAGCAAACTTGGTCTGTTTATGGCCAGAAACACAGAACTACTAACGGTATGGAAAGTTGGCATAAAGAACTAAATAAAAAAATAACAAGAACAGGGCCCGGATTAATCAACTTACTGAGAATTTTGCTGAAAAATGATTTTACTAAAATAACAAACAAAACGGGCAAACGGAAACATATCGAGAGACGAATTCATAATGAATACACAAATGTTGTTAATTTGTGGAGAATTGTCTGTTGGTCATTTTTTAGAACGCCTGAGATAAATTTTTAAGACAATAAACAGTTTTTGCTTTAATTGTACTTTTTTTCTATGTCTTTTCCAGCTGTCAAATAAGTCTGAACAACGGGAAAAAAAATTCCCGTTGGCCAGAGTAGTCTGACTATCAATCTGACCAGTGGGAAACACTGATATATTTAATGTTTATCCTGACGTTTCGGACCCTTTGCAGGGTCCGTGGTCACAGGGAGACTGAGGTATTGGTCATCTCATAATTAGTTGGTAGCTTGTATACCCTCATTTAAAGAACCCCGCACAAAATATTCGGTAAAAGCAGTTCGGGCGATTTTGCTGAAATTTTGTGGAAATATAGCCTCTAATACTCTGATGAAGTGTGTGAAGTTGCAACTTTAATTAATAACCAGTTTTTAAAATATAACTATTTTTATGTTCAGTATTTTTTATTTAAGTATTATTCTTATCAGTAAATGTACACGGTAGGAACCTGGCTTATCATTATTTCCGTGGCAATATCGGTATAAAAAACATAATTCGACAGTTTAAGCTATCTTCACGCCTTCACGATGTTTCTTTTCGTCCAGTTACATTCGAACTTGAGCGTGGAGAAGTAACAAACTCGTAGGTATGTAGGTACATTACGATGCAAAACTGTACTAGTTATAATTATTGATGTATAATTGGTTTCACCTTTGTGCATTGAATGCGTTAAGTATGGTATAAAGCGTTCTTAATGATGGATACTTACTTCACATTTTCTTCGTATCGGGCAAAACCTAAAAACCATAAGATTGCTGTAACGTGACCGCATGTACCAAGGGTTCTTGCTCCACTTTTACACGTGCAATAATAACCTAAGATGGGATCTTCATCACACCCATTATTATGTTCTTGATCAAACGCAATCCACACATAGTAAAATGTTGCGTTCCGGAATCGTGATGTAGCCCTTATTATAATAAATCCTAGCTCATTGAAGTTTTCATCTATTTCGAAAACTCGCTCGTCTTCGTCTTCCGCTGCTAAGTCGTTAATATGACGCAATGTACTGTCTTGTATATATCCGGGAGACAGTTTTACTTGATATGTTCCAAATGTGATCTAATGCAAATACCCCAGGTTTAACCGTGGAAACAATGGTATTTATGCAGCAGTTAGCGGAGTCCATCGTGCTATTCTCCGGCCAAGATTTTCAGCTTCAACTCGTGCCTGTACAACATTAAACGTCTTCAACACGATGAAGCATTTCATTTGCTAACTGGACATTACCATCCGGCATTGTAATAGGCCCATAGTATTTGTTTATTATAGCTCCAGCTATTAAAAGAAACATGTTCAAATTCGGAACATGGGATGTCGAAATGACACGGCCAAAGAATTTGAATATATTTTTTAAATGTCCATTACGTGCTTCCACTACCCATCGCGTTTTTCTCACAATCCGTGCATAATTGGCGTCTTCAGTTGTCACTTGACTTTGACCGGGTCTTAGAACAGGTGGCATTATTGTTTGTACGCCTATTTCCTGTAATCTGAGGATTGCATCTCTGTAACCACGATCTACAATGAAGATGTCCTGTGGCTGTAACCAATCACGCATTCCACGAAAATCATTATCTATCTCATTCACGAGAATTCTGGCATCATTATTGTTAGCATTGGAGAAGTAAGGTCCTTGAATATCTAAAATATATCCGTTAGGAGCAACTAACATTGAGGGCTTAACTAAATGTTTCCTTTTGTGAGTGCAAAAAGACTGTCGCAAAGTCTTGAAACAAGAACTTTTTTCTATGTCTAAATATGTACAATCGTTGTACACTAATGCTTTTGGGACGTCTAGTGTGGAGTTATTATAAATCAATAAAATCTTCTTTATTAACGGGGGACAGTGCTTTAAACTCTTCATCTGTCAATTCCTTCTCGTCTTGATACCGACGCTGGGCACTGACATTTATTTCATCACGTAACGCATTCAAAAATATTTGTAACGGATTGCCGTTTAATATAAATGGTCTGTTGATATACCTCAGATCCACTAAAATATCTTCGGTCAAAAAACCTCTTTCATCTAAGTGTGCATTGCAGCACACGTACCTAACCGGTACATAGATATTTCTTTTCACAAAAATATAAACACCGACACTCCGCTGACAATCTGTGAATGTTGTTAACACCATTGCATATAAAACAAGTACGCGAAGTCGTTTGCCGTAAAATATTTTACCGCAAACACTGAGGATCATCATTCAGTGTCTGAATATCCCGAGTTATTAAAAAGTTACAATTATTGCCAATACGAGTGTCAGCATTAATGTCGACAGGCAATCTACCAGCTTCATCCCGCCTTTCCATTGCTAATTCAAGTAACATATCACCGTCTTCTCTAAGCAATCGCACCATTGCTCGCGGCACTAAGGCAGCGTCGCATATATAGCAACGAATCCTATTCCGAAAAGCCATTTTATAGGGCGAAGTGCAATAACATATTTTATTGTATAGTCGGTAGTGAATGACAACTTGACATTGATTTATTAATTCTGACATTTCCCACGAGTTCTTTAAGCCGTTCGTCATTTGAATTGGTCTCGCTACTTCATAGATAAATAGATTAAAGCCGATATGCAACTGTTTACTTACATACCTACGTCAATACTACGTAAATAACTATGTTTTTTAAAATAGCTGTATTTTAAAAACTGGTCATTAATTAAAGTTGAAACTTCACACACTTCATCAGAGTATTAGAGGCTATATTTCCACAAAATTTCAGCAAAATCGACCGAACGGCTTTTACCGAACCTTTTGTGCGGGGTTCTTTAATCAGGTGCGTTGCGTTTTACGCAGAAAGAGCTTACAGTATCTTTTGGTCTGGCAGTATGGTGTTGGGGCTTTATATTTTGTATGATGGGATCCCAGGCTGGTGGTAGATTCCAACCATCTTCTCTATTAAAATTAGGATGTTTTTTAATTTCAATAGCCTCGCGTATCATCCTAGGGATGAATCGTTGTTCTCTAGCGAGTATTTGTGGTTTATCAAATCTGATGTAATGGTTGGGCCCCTCTGGGGAATGTTCACATACTGCAGACTTATTTTCGCGCCTGTGCTTGACGTCGGCTATATGTTCTTTAACGCGGGTTCCTACACTTCTCTTTGTTTGCCCGATATAACAGAGCCCACAGTCGCAGTCCAGTTTGTACACGCCTGCATCTTGATAGGGTATGTTGCACTTGACAGGTCGTAAAAATTGGTTGATCTTCTTCGGCGGCTTGAAGTAAGTGTTGATTGAAGCTCGCTTTAAGATATGTCCAATCTTGTCAGTGACACCTTTCATATATGGAAGTACAGCAGGTTGGCGCTCGACTGTGGTTGGTTTATTGCGTTTTCTGTGACAAAGCCGTGGTACTTTCAGTTTATTATCCTGTAGTGCGTGCTTGACATGCTGAAGCTTAGCAGCCAGGTGTTAGGTGTCACAGATGCCGCGTGCTCTCTCTAACAAAGATTTCCTTACAGTAGGCAACTGTCTAGGATGGTGGTGAGAATTAACATTGAGGTACCTATCTGTATGGGTTACTTTACAATACACAGTGTGACTCAAACTATGGTCCGGATTCCTGATGGTTAAAATATCCAAGAAAGCTAGCTTACTATCTGCCTCTAACTCCATTGTGAATTGTATTTTTGGATGTATGGAGTTAAGATGATCTAGATAAGCAGATACTTTATCAGTTGGTAGGATAGTGAAAGTGTCATCTACGTACCGCTTGTAGAACCTAGGGGTTACCGGTGCTGTGCTCAGGGCACTCTCCTCGAAGTCTTCCATAAAGATATCGGCGACGACGGGCGAAACAGGGGAACCCAGTGCAACACCCTCTAATTGCAGGTAGTAAATGTTATTCCACAAAACAAAAAAACGCGAAAAAAAAACGCGTAAAATAAACGCGAGTAGATCCGTAAAAGTTGTTTCATTTCGACGTGTAGTGTTCGCGAAAACTTTAGAAAAAAATATTTAATTAGTTTTATATTTAGCTTGAACGTGACGTGGCTGTATAGACTTTACCTTTGTCATTTTTATCGACGAAAATGATAACAACACTATAGCTTAGTGACAGCGTGAACTTGGATACAGACTCGGATCAGTCGTTTGACCGATCCACATATTGTACGAGGGCAAGCGGCCTCAGTTGGTAAACAAATCCGAAACAACGGCCGCTTATTATTGTATTTTTTGAATAAAGAGAAATACATAGTAATAATGTGATCTAAGTTAATTACATATGAAAGGTAACGCCATCTTTTTGTAAATTTGACGTGGCAGATCTCTTTTTGCAGCAAAAAACTGAACAATTCGGCATTTTTTCTAGGACGTCGTTTTAACCCATAGAGCAACACGAGCCTCCGGCGGACCGGAGGGGAGTAGCCATACGCAGGCGTTCCCCTCTGTCAAAGTACAAGTCCACGCGGACCTATGCGTACAATAAAACTAGTTGCAGCCGCACTGCTCACTAGACTGAATCTAGTTGCACGGTTAAAACGACGTCCTAGTAAAATGCCGAATTGTTCAGTTTTTTGCTGCAAAAAGAGATCTTCCACGTCAAATTTACAAAAAGATGGCGTTACCTTTCATATGTAATTAATTTAGATCACATTATTACTATGTATTTCTCTTTATTCAAAAAAATACAATAATAAGCGGCCGTGTTGTTTTGGATTTGTTTACCAACTGAGGCCGCTTGCCCTCGTACAATATGTGGATCGGTCAAACGACTGATCCGAGTCTGTATCCAAGTTCACGCTGTCACTGAGCGATAGTGTTGTTATCATTTTCATCGATAAAAATGACAAAGGTAAAGTCTATACAGCCACATCTCTCATGCATTTAATAATTTTTAGATTAGGTAATGTTTTCTAATATAGTGAAATATATTTTAATATAGTATAATAATGATACGTATCTGTTAAAATTGATTCAAGTTAAATATAAAACTAATTAAATATTTTTTTCTAAAGTTTTTGCGAACACTACACGTTGAAATGAAACAACTTTTACGGATCTACTCGCGTTTATTTTACGCGTTTTTTTTGCGTTTTTTTGTTTTGTAGAATGACATTTACTACCTGCAAGTAGAGGGTGTTGCCATTGGTTCCCCTGTTTCACCCGTCGTTGCCGATATCTTTAAGGAAGACTTCGAGGAGAGTGCCCTGAGCACAGCACCGGTAACCCCTAGGTTCTACAAGCGGTACGTAGATGACACTTTCACTATCCTACCAACTGATAAAGTATCCGCTTTTCTAGATTGTCTTAACTCCATACATCCAAAAATACAATTCACAATGGAGTTAGAGGCAGATAGTAAGCTAGCTTTCTTGGATATTTTAATCATCAGGAATCCGGACCATAGTTTGAGTCACACTGTGTATTGCAAAGTAACCCATACAGATAGGTACCTCAATGGTGATTCTTACCACCATCCTAGACAGTTGGCTACTGTAGGGAAATCTTTGTTTGAGAGAGCACGCGGCATCTGTGACACCCAACACCTGGCTGCTGAGCTTCAGCGTGTCAAGCACGTACTACAAGATAATAAACTGAAAGTACCACGGCTTTGTCACAGAAAACGTAATAAACCAACCACAGTTGAGCGCCAACCTGCTGTACTTCCATATATGAAAGGTGTCACTGTCAAGATTGGACATATCTTAAAGCGAGCTTCAATCAACACTTACTTCAAGCCGCCGAAGAAGATCAACCAATTTTTACGACCTGTCAAGTGCAACATACCCCTACAAGATGCAGGCGTGTACAAACTGGACTGCGACTGTGGGCTTTCTTATATCGGGCAAACAAAGATAAGTGTAGGAACCCGCGTTAAAGAACATATAGCCGACGTCAAGCATAGGCGCGAAAATAAGTCTGACGTATGCGAACATTCCCTAGAGGGGCCCAACCATTACATCAGATTTGATAAACCACAAATACTCGCTAGAGAACAACGATTCATCCCTAGGATGATACGCGAGGCTATTGAAATTAAAAAAACATCCTAATTTTAATAGAGAAGATGGTTGGAATCTACCACCAGCCTGGGATCCCATCATACAAAATATTAAATCCAAGCCCCAACACCATACTGCCAGACCAAAAGATACTGTAAGCTCTTTCTGCATAAAACGCAACGCATCTGATTAAATTTAAATGAGGGTATACAAGCTACCAACTAATTATGAGATGACCAACACCTCAATCTCCCTGTGACCACGGAACCTGCAAAGGGTCCGAAACGTCAGGATAAACATTAAATAAGTAATGTGTAAAATAAACGCGAGTAGATCCGTAAAAGTTATTCCTAATTAAATATATTACTAAATGACAACCTCCGTGGCCCAGTGGTGTACATAGTGGACTACTGACCTCGGGGTTGTGGGTTCGATTCCCAGAGAAGAAAAACATTTATTTGATGAACTTACCGCAGTTCATCACATAAATGTTGTTTGCCTTCGGTCTAAGTGTGTTTGTTTGTATGTATATAAGTTTGTTTACAAAAAAGTATAAGTATATGTATTTAATATCCGTCGTCTAGTACACACTTTGCTTAGTTTGGAACTAGATGACGCTGTATGTAGTGTCTAAAGATTTTATTATATAAGTAGTTTATGTTATTATTATTATTTTGATACATTATAATATCATTATTTCAATATATTATAAAAAGTCAGTTTACATGAGAAATTCAGCATTAATGAAAATCAATTAATTTGTGCATAGTTTTGTTTTATTAAAAACGGATTCTAGGTAAAACATCAACATTCGATAATCCTTTCATATTTCTTTATTTAATAACTTTTGTAACTTACCCATGTAAACTGACTTTTTGAACAGATTCTGAATGATATCGTAATAAATAAATCCTTTTTATTACATCTCACCTGTGTCCCACTTTTAAACCATTATCCTAACCGAGTTCTCGAACTTATCGATACATGCATATCGACAATGTCGCAGCCACGGCAGTCGCAACTTGTCAATGTAGCTGCCTCACCCCCCGCAAAAAATGACAGACAAATCTGTATCGGGAATAAACGCTATGGCTACTCCCCTCCGGTCCGCCGGAGGCCCGTGTTGCTCTATGTTTTAACCGCGCAACTAGATTCAGTCTAGTGAGCAGTGCGGCTGCAACTAGTTTTATTGTACTCATAGGTCCGCGTCGACTTGTACTTTGACAGAGGGGAACGCCTGCGTATGGCTACTCCCCTCCGGTCCGTGTTGTTCTATGCATGTATGCAGACGATCTGCAATTGTACTTGTCGTGTAAGCCTGGAGAAACTGAATTGGCCGTGGAGAGGTTAAATAAAGACCTAGAAAGAATAAGCCGTCGGTCGGAACGTAATTCGTTGATGCTTAATCCAACCAAGTCTAAGTTTCTAGTATTGGGCTCCAAACACCAGGTTGCTAAAATTGGCTTTAAAAGACCACAGATCGCTATCAGGGGGGCGGTTATTTCTTGTGTCTCAGAAGCTCGCAAATTAGGTCTTTTAATGAACTCTGAACTGCGTTTTGAATCCCTATATATAAAACAGATGGCCCGTAATTGTTTCTACCGCTTAAAAACCTTATTCAAAATACGTAAGTTTCTTAGCACTAGTCTCCGCATAAGCTTAACTGAATCACTTGTTCTTTCAAAATTTAATTATGCTGATACCGTATATGGTCCACGGTTACTATCGAGAACTAAAGCTTTGATACAGCGAGTTCAGAATGCTTGTACAAGTTTTTTTCAATATTCCTCCTAGAAGCCACATATCTCCGTATATAAATAAACCGCGCAAATATTTAAACATGTCTTCCCGCCGGTACATCCATCTAGCCACTCTATTATTTGGCGTCATAAGGAGCCGTAAGCCACCTTATTTGTTGGAAAAGCTCATTTGGTCATCCTGTTATCGTACTGGTCGCCTTGCCATGCAGGCTCACAAGACAAATGCTTTTCAGAGTAGTTTCAAATATACCGCTGCTAAGATTTGGAACAATCTTCCCCCACCAATTCGTCATTCACCGTCTTTTTGCACCTTCCGTAAAATTCTGAAAGAAATCACTTTAGAGCAACAACTGAGCGGCATTACAGACTACCTTTTGAAGATCCCTGGTAACATCTGAGGCTATCATTTTTTTTTTAATGAGTATCTTTGTATTTATCATATATTTACATTGCCATTTAACTGCGTTTATATTAACTATTATATTTTTTTATATCCACTACACTACCATATACATTGTACCTTCACATATATATATATATATATAGTATACTACATGTATTTCTGCACAACACACTATTTTCATCTTTGTTATTTTGAGCTCCTTCATTGTCATTGGTTTTTTTTTTATTGTGAGATGGGCTTGCTCTTGGCCTCATTCTAATCCCTAGGGCTAAGAAGAGGCCGACGATGGAACAAGCTTGCCCAGAAATAGCCTATTCACTCGGGCTTTAAAAACTTTATGGTTATATGCACTCGGAAACACAGACGCCGGTAGGGAATTCCACTCTTTGGCTGTACGCATTATAAATGTAGAAGCAAAACGCTTAGTGCGCAGAAGTGGAATATCAACCAGGTAAGGGTGGTAGCCAGCCGTACGTCTGGATTCTCGATGGTAAAATGGGGAAGGTGGAATGAGCTCATGCAGCTCAATAGCACACTCTCCGAAGACCGACAAGCAGGCAACTGTGCGGCGGTGAGCGAGACTGTGAAGCTTAGTTTTAACAAGCTTATCGTCACCTATAATTTTCCTGGCTCTGCATTCCACCGAATCAAGCGCGGCGAGCTGGTATTTTGCTGAACCGTCCCAAAGGTGTAAGCAATACTCCATGCACGATCGGACTTGCGCTTTATATAAAGTTAGAAGCTGTCTCTGCGTGAAATATCGCTTAACCTTATTTAGGACACCCAGTTTTTTTCCGCTGTTTGAGCCTTAATTTCGATGGTGTCGCCGAAGTTCAGACTGGAAGTCAACTTCATGCCTAGGAGATTAAGGTTGTCGGTAATCGGTACAGTCATACCTCGGAAAGTAGGAGTCAGGTTAAAAGGACTCCTTTTGGCAGTGAAGGGCATGCCTGCGTTTTGGTGGCGTTAAAACTAACTAAATTACTGTCACCCCATTGGGAGACACGACTTAGAGTCAAGTTTGTCCGCTCTACCATGGCCTCTGTCAAGGAACACAGGTCTTTCATGCTGACTCTAGCTCTGGATAAATATCTTTCTGTGACCGTGCTGTCATTTGCATACCCAATAATTCCGGGCATGAGCAGATCATTAATGTGAAATAATTGACTGGTGGGCCAAACGGTCATAACCTTGTGACAAGGGGCGACTGGGGATCTTGGGATCGTAATTGATTTCCTATAGGAATGGTTGGGAGAGGATGAAGGAGAAGGGATTAATGGGTTTTGAGCTAGGTTACTGCGGGCAGCATCTGAGTAGGTTCTTGAAACGGGAGGGAATCTTTCACAAGCTTGTGGGTAGGAGATGTTTTCTTGAGACATTGTGCTTTTGATGGCCTTTTGCCGGGTTTGCTTGGGGCAGGACTGACTCGTGGCAAAGTGATTACCCGAGCAAAACAGGCACAGAGCTAAAGACTCTGGGGTAGTGCAACTTTTCCCATTGTGTTCTTGGGCGCATTTAAAACATTTTGCCTTGGACCGACATTGATCTGCAACATGCCCAAATTTGCAGCAATTATGGCATTGGATTGAAGGGAGCTGATATGTCTCCACAGGCATGGCAGTGTAGCAACAAAATATTTTCTGGAGCAGTACTTCGCCACTGAATGTTAGAACCACTGTCCCCGTGGGGACCCATTCTATACCACCTTAAGTATTTCACTACAACCGGAGGGTACCTCAGCATCCTTGACGAAATCCGTCAGGCTCTCCCTAGCGGATTTCGTCAGAGGGAACTCCCCTCACAATACCCATACATGTGATATTAAATGTGGGAATCACAGCTAGTCATAGAAATCATAACCCAACACTGTCGACTGAACAGACATCTGACAGTGATAGTAGTGAAAACCGACCCCATATGCCCGGAGTGCACAGAAAGTAAGGAGACTAGCCTCCACCTAATAACTGAGTGCCCTATGTACTCACTGATAAGATGGGAGCTCTGAGGTTGGACACATTAGACAGACGACCTGAAGGATCTGAAGGTGGAGCAAATAACAAGATTTACCAAAGAGACTAAAAGATTCGACGGGGTGCCGTGAAAGCTGGATCAACCTTAGCTCCCTCAAAGGGGAGAAAAGGATGAAGTGGCCCGCAAATAACGCGGGTGGATCGTCTGATCGGCTGGCGATGTCCCCACAAGAAATAATAAGGGCTTCCAACACCTCACAAGTTCTTGGCTGCCCCAAGACTTGAAACTCAACAGCTATTGCACGAGGACGAGTTTTTACTTGTGATAGTAGGTAGTAAAATAAAAAAAGATGTTTCTTTAAAAAAATACCTGTTTTTAAGATAGATTTGTCTGCTTTGTTTTATAGTTTTAATGTGAGTTATTATCTGTCATTTATATCTCATTATTTAAATCAAAACTGTTATATCCAATAGTCTTATTTTTATTTTAGTCATATTGAACTCATATTGACCTGAGTAGGGTAGTGTTCAACACTTTATAACCAGTGTTCAACACAGTTTTCTTTGCTAAAACATAAAATAGACTTTTTTACATTTGCTGATTATAGCCCTATGTATAATAATTAACAGAAAAAAATGTGGATTATTGGTTTCAACATTTTTTTAGACTTACTGTCGAACACTGGTGTCATTACGCTGCCTTAAACAGAACAAAATTAAACTAATAAAAAGATGATAATAGTGTTCCTCACACAAAAACAGCAACAATTATTCAAGAAATAAAGACTCGGTCTTATCACTGTTATGAGAAGAACCCGGTTGGTTGGGTCTACATTTTTATGTAAAAAAAAACACTGTTCAAACTTACCTCTTTGGGGCCATCTCTATAGATCTTGTATAGTCGAGGAGTAAACATACACTGGAAAGCTAGTTTCATCATTGAATATTCCCACTAATATTTTTTCCAATATGAATATGCAAAGCTTTCGCTACCAAGATGTGCTTTTGAAAAATTAGATCTCCGTTAAATTTCTTCCCAATTTTTTTTATTAGACAGCACTTTTGTTTAACATACTTTCAATTACACATAAACAATTCGTGTCTAAATCTGCTCTTTTTAGCGTAATTTTCGAGTAAACCGTGCGCTAAATAGGTACTGATATTTACATTTTTTCCGAAAATCAAATATAAATATGCCACAAATCAGCGCGGCGGCACCACAGGACGTGACAACTGATAAGACCACAGACAGACAAGATAGAAAGACTTATTGTAGTAGTCAAGAGACAAAGACAAACAGTGCGCAGTGCGCACCGCAAAACTCAGAACATTATTCTGAGGTGTAAGCAGTCCCTCATAACTCTGTCTCTATTGACGTTTATGGTCAAGCGTGGGTCAAGCACATATAAATAACATTCAAGGACCTTAAGCAAATCAGAATAATATAAGAATCTGACTCTGATAACGAAAGTAAAAACTAAAAAAGAACGTGTCAGTTAAGTTGGCAAACACATGGTCTAATTCACGTTTGTTGTTATGTCCTCTTTTAGTGCGTAATTAGTGCGTAATTACTGCAAACATAAAATAATTAGTGCCTCCTTAGTCTAAGAAATAAAGACCTTTTTTAGTGTGTACGCTGGCATCACGATCAAGCTGGCGTATACGTGATCGTTCTCGAAAACTAATATTAGAGCAACGAAATCTAATACACATGAATAATTTGATTGTCAAAAACAAACTGTCAGTCCGTCAGATAAACTTCACTGTAGGTGCTGTTGCGGTGTGCGGTTTTTAGATTAATTTATAAGACTGATTATCAGTGATCGGAATAGGTAGGGCTAATTCACCTAAAGTTTGAAGAACGGACAAAAATAATGGAGACTTCTTTATGACAATATTTTTTTCGGACCAACTGTCCGGGTTTCTGGACATCGCATATGAACATTAAAAAATAATATTATTAATATAGTAATTGATTTTATTACTTATATTGTATCCTGGAATTGCCGAAAATCAGTAGACGCGTTTTTTATTGTTTTCAAAAATGAAAGACAATCTCGCTCTCTCGAACGGCATTGTTCCACTTCCGATAAATTCGAGGCTGCCCAAGTCTTGCCAGACATGAGCGAGACAAGAATAGATTTAGACACGCGCCGCGACTAGCTGCGTAAGTGTGACAGAGATGAATGAACGTTTGTCTGGTATCTCTGTAGCGCAACCCACGCAGGAGTAGCGGAGCGAACCTAAATAAAAAAGTTTGTGTGTTGGCTTATTGCAATATTTGTAATAAGTGTGAGCGAGAACTCTATATCATCGATGCCTTTCCCACATGTGGCTTTTGTTTACATTTTCTTTCTAGAATAAGCATTCGTTGCTTAATAACAATAACTGCCTACGATACAGGTCTTCCTCGTGTAGGAAGTTAAGATTAATTATTGTATCTGCTGTTTTATGAAAATAAAGAAATTATTATTATTATTATTCTCTTTATTTATTTTCTTTCTTAAAACTAGATTTTTACAATATTTTAATATAAAAACGATAAAACATTATATAAACCTAATCCTAGAGTACCGCCAGCAGCGGGGCAGGGCCCAAGCTACGGGTGGTCAGGGCTGCAGAGTGAGGAACCTCCTGAAAATACGTGCCGTGTCAAGGAGAACTGCCTTTTGCATCTGACCCTTGACCCAACCTTTCAGCGAGAGCCTCTCTAGGTGTTGATCGAGGCTCTTGGCTAAAAGACCGTTTGCCGAAACGACTATCGGTACAATAATGGTTGAATCCACATCCCACATGGCGGTAACCTCGTGAGCCAAGTCAAGGTACTTACTGAGCTTGTCCTTCTCGGCTTTCACGAGGTTCTCAGCATGAGGTATGATGATATCGACCAGTATTGCCCGGCGCTGGGATCGGTCGACCACCACGATATGAGGCTTATTGGCAACAATAGTCCTATCCGTAATGATAGAGCGATCCAATTAGAGCGTTGCATGACCATTTTCGAGTACTGGCGCAGGTGCGTACTTATAGTACGGCAACTCCGATTCAACAAGGTCATATCCAAGAGCAAGTTGCTGGTGAATTATTCTGGCAACTTGGTTGTGTCTTTGCAAATACTCTCCGTTAGCAAGATGCGAACAACCAGAAATAATATGTCGGAGTGATTCTCCTGGACGGCGGCATGCCCGACAGATGTCGACCGTACCGACCTTCATAATATATTTCCGGTAGTTAAGTCGTCTTGATAACTTCATCTTCAATGGCACAGAAAAAACCTTCAGTTTCCCCAAAGAGGTCACCGAAACGTAGCCAGTTCACCGTGGCAGTCAAATCTACATCAGGCCCAGTTAGAGCCCGATAGTAGCGACCGTGTAGCACCTTGCTCTTCCATAGTTCCTTGCGATCGAGAGTGCTTAGCACCACTGGTTTGCGCCAGTTTTCTGTTGCCAAGGAGAGCGGCGTAGTGTCTATCAACTGCCACGACATCCAAATGCATCCCGCACTCACTGTTAAGTAAGTAATCCCTGAGACTGCACACCTCACGGTTATGTATGATAACTATTAATTTTCTCTATCTATTAATTAAATGAAAATAAATCACGTGACGGAACTGACGACTCCGTTCCTTTGTTGTAAAAAAAATTGTCTTACAGAAGTCTCCATTAATTTTTGTCTATGTTCTTCGAACTTTAAGTGAATTAGCCATACCTATTCCGATCACTGCTGATTATGTACATCACTGCTGATTATGTACATAATAATAGATGTATGATAATTATATAAATAAAACAACTAATAAATTAAATTATAAGACCTTTTATTTTGCTTATAATGATAACTATTAATTTTCATAATCTTTTTTAAAACTTACATCAACTTTTACAGAATTCTCAGATTAATTAATTTATAATATTTTTATGAGTTGTTTGAATTAGTTTCAAATTATTTATTATTACAGAGAATTTTATAGCCATTCCAAACACAAAACTATGCAAGCTGGGGTATTCACACAAATTCAAATATAAATCGACTTTAAGGGCGTTTACGCCGCACACTAGCGCCGCCAATGAAAAAAAAACATATCTAGAAATTAGAGATAGAAAATCAAATTATGCTCAACAAACTATCTGAATGAAGTAATTTAGCATTTTTACGTCACCTAATGAACACCTGACATGTTATGGTTTAGTTAAATAAGGCGTTATAGTTAAAAGTGGCCGTAACGTCTTATTTAACTAAACCATAACATGTGAGGTGTTAATTAGGTGACGTAAAAATGCTAAATTACTTCATTCAAATAGTTTGTTGAGCATAATTTGATTTTCTATCTCTAATTACGAGATATGTTTTTTTTTCATTGGCGGCGCTAGTGTGCGGCGTAAACGCTCTTAACACACAGCACCTCAAATTAGATTCGCACAAAAAAATTGCACATGGCGCTTAACGACTTTGTCAAGTTTGACATTCGGGCGCTGGAGAGAATAAAGAGGCACTAATTATTTTATGTTTGCAGTAATTACGCACTAAAAAAGGGCATAACAACAAACGTGAATTAGAATTGTGTACGCCAGCCTAACGGACACCTACTGGCAAGGACCCTAGTTGTTTTGAGGATAACTAAATAAGTATAGTCACAGAATACATAAACTATTATGTACACTAAGGACATACAAGTATAGTGTGGAATGGATAGCTAGAGCTCTTGCAGCTTTTGCTCGTACGCGCTCTCGCGACGAGACGAGACGAGAGTGTGTAGAGCCGGCATGAGGCTTACCACAGACAAATATTTTTACACAACACAGATGATCGACAGATGAATGAAATTCAATGAACACAGCTACTTTTTTAACTGTGGAACTAAGTCGCCGTTGGAGAAATGTTTTCAGGTTTTCTTCATTTCTTTTTAGAGAACTGTTCTTTACAATATTAAATACCTACATTTTGTTTTAGTTAGTCATGAGACATGATTCATTTAATGCTAAAAGCAATATTATTATTATTTTTTACTGTTGGTGCTGTGTCGGGCAGGATACACAAATTATTGCTATCGGTAAGTACCTAGTAAAGCGAAATACTGTTACGCTTTTATTACGTTGTTGTGTGGTATGTTTGAGGTTTCAGTACTCTGAGGTTTGAGGACGTGCTCAAAATGTATGTTTATTTTTATTTACCTAACTTATGTTCTGTTAAGACTGAGAAATCGATTTGTCTATACTAATAATATTGTGCATAATAAAATAAATTAAGTTTATTATTCTGTCTTCTATTCTTATTTATTATTTCTATCTCTTTAAGTAATGTATATTTTCATATTTTAAATAATTAAATATTGTTACACATTTGCATAAAAATTAAACTTTTTGAAAATATAGAACTTTTTGTAATACATATTGATTGTCCTAACTTCATTTAATATTTAGGCCAATATTGATGTTAAACTGATGTTGTATAAGTATGATTTATATTTATTTGCTTATTGCTTTGTAACATGACTATGTTATGTCAAAAAAGCAATAATAATCAGTAGGTAAGTTTATCAATAATATTTTCTTCTTTTAAACTTTCTATTCTTTGTTTTGCACACTGATTCTCCCAATATCAGGATTGGGGAATACATTGTCTTCTGCAAAAAAGTTTGGTTGGTATTTTACTAAAATTATTGCACACATTTGCTTCGTTAATTATTATCCAAGACTGGTTTGTAGCTTATTCACTGATTTGAGTTGTCCTCTTTTGTGTCTGAACCATATTCTTATTTACTGATTTTTTAATGTCATCTGCAGGATGATGAACGACATTATGTGGAGCTCACAACATTTGGATTCTTCCAAGGAGGGGTTCTCGATGTGCGAATGGTTAACTTTATGTTGCCATCAGGACCACCACAAGGGGAGGTAAGTTATTATTATTTATATTAACTTTAATCTTAAAATTTATAACTACTATAAAAAATTTCATTTTTTGTTTCTAATTAGTGTCATCCTAATAGTACTTTTTACTGGCAATGTTCACAGTATGGCTTTACACTGGATCGAACAGTGAATGATGCTATAAACCCGTACCTGGAATCACACTCTGACACATGCTTCTTAAAGGATGTCAACAATTTTGGAATCACACCACAACACACTGCCATTGTGTTTCTTAAATTAGACTTTGTTAACATGAGGTATGATACTCTTTCTTTTTTCTTCTTTCTTTTGTTTTTTTACCTCATTTTCGATTTATTGTAATCAAAATGCTGATTGTAAGGTTATATGTTTTATTTTTCTTTCACTTTATTGTATGAATGGTTTGTTACACATAAATCAATGATTCATGATGATAATCATTACTTTATTGTTTTTATTATAATACATACTATGAAGGAGCTTGATTGCGAAGTGATTATTGCACCTGGCCTGCAATTGTTAAGGAACAACTTTCGCAAAAGCCAGTCTTTGAATGGGTGACCAAAAATTACAACCTAGAGCTCCTCCATGCTTTGGAAGGCACGTAAAGCGTTGGTCCCAGCTGCATTAGCAGTTGTTACCAACCACAGGCCCGCACTGGGCCCGCGTTGTGGTTTATGGCATGTTTTCCTTATCTATCCATATGGAAAGCCCCAGCAGTGGAGACTATAATAATAGAAAATAACTTTGTGGATAAAGTACTTATCACAATCAAAATACTGTTTCTTAAAGTTTAGGCATACAATACACTTTTATAAGGATCTAGTTAATTTCACATATTATTTAAATTACAATCCGTAAAATAATATGTAATATTTATAAGCAAGAGCTATAATGTGTCATGTGATTAGATCCCTTTTTTTATTCATAACCAAGTATTGTATTACAGATTGAATATTACATGTAATGGAGAGGTTGCCGCATTACATCTTTACCAAAACAGATCCATGATCCCAATTGACAGGATAAAGAGGCAATCACAATACATGTTCATCAACAGAAGGAGAAGAATGGGTAATTAAATTATGTTTTTTTGAGTTTTCCTTGTTGTTCAGATGATTTATATTGTACAAATATGTAGTACGTAAATGGTAGCTATTAATCTATTAAGTTCCTAAACAATTCCTACGTGACATGTAGCACATAGGATGAACTTGTGTGTGTGAAACACACCTATAAAACAAGCCTATAAATAATGATCTATTGATTTATTAACACTGTTTTTGTTATCATCTTATAATAGGCAAATAGTTAATAATAACTTTAGTAAACAGTTTGCACTTCGTAACAAATTTTAGTTTTCTTTTTAATGGTTCATGAGTAATTTTAATTTTAGTAGTTCATGACCAACATTATGAGTATTTCTATTTTCATGAGACGTTTGAAATACTTATCTAGGTACTAGCTATAAAATTGATATATGTTGTTGTCCTAAATACTCGTACAATAACTGCTTTCCATTTCAGCGTTGGCCAATACTGGCGAAAAGTTTGTCCCTCAGTGTTCCTACGCAAACCTTCCTATAACAAAAGACACCCGCAATGGCTTCGATTACTACAATACGAGCGTAAGTATCATAACCTTGATGCAGCAGTTGTGTAAACTTTGGTTATTGTTTTTGTGGATACAACCAGCAGGATATGCAATATGAATCTCATATAAAGTTGTGTAATACTATATGATGAAAAACATTACAAATTTGAATTATCTACAATTATTATGTTAAAAAGACTATTTGGAAATAATTCTCTTCTAATAAAATATATTCTCAGCCATGATTGCCATTTATTTAGAAATTTACTCTTTTGATAAATATATAGTTCTTAAAATCGAATATAATGGCTTTGAAATATTTTTGTTATAGCTGTTTGCTTTATACATTCACTAGATTTGAATTATGACATTGTATTTAGCTAAGTATAAATTAGGTATATCAAAAAATGTTTTTATTTACTCATCTACTTTTGAGCATTGTCATAGCATTGGCATTGGTCTTCTTCTTAGTCGTTTCACTCTTGCCAGAGTGGTCGTGGTTATCACGTTCCGGTAGGTTGGGCAGCAGACAGTACCCGCCGCACGACATTCCGCCACCTTTTTGCCTGCTGTTCGTTAGTCGGGCACATTCGTGCACGGGAGCGCCCACCGCAGCCTTCACTTGGTCCGTCCATCTCATTGGGGATCTCCCTCGTGGTTTTGTGCCCTCGACTTTCCCTTGCACGACCTGACGTTCTATGGAGTCGTTTCCACGCCGACTAATATGCCCAAAGAATTTCAGGATCTGATTGCGCACTTGGGTGGGTAGGCGCTCTTTTATGCCAAGCTCATCAAGGATGGAGGCATTTGTTCGGAACTCGGTCCAAGAGACCCCGAGCATCCTCCTCCAACACCACATCTCCAGAGCGTCTATTTTGTGAGTTTCAGTTTGCCGTAGGGGCCATGTTTCGGCGGCGTACAGGAATATGGGAAACACCAACGATTTTACGAGCCTAACCTTTGTGGCTTTTGTTATGTTTCTGTTCCTCCATATTTTCTTTAGCTTGTCCATTGCACTTCTGCTCATAGCCATGCGTTTCTTAACTTCATCTATGCAGCCTCCTTGATTTAGAGATAAGAGCCCCAAGGTAAATGTAGGATTGTACAACCTCACAGTTTGCTATTTTGGTGATGTTCGGCAAGTTGTTGTTAGCTCTGTCGACAATCATCCTCTTAGTTTTACCGCGATTTATCTTCAAACCAAACTCTAGGCTGACACGTTCCATTTTCAGGAGAAGTTCTTCCATGCGGCTACTACTAGAGGCAAAAAGGGCAGTGTCATCTGCATATCGTAAATTGGCAATTTTGTATCCACCTATGGTTACACCGTCCGTCCAGTCCTCAAGGGTTATACGCATAATTATCGCCGTGTACGTATTAAACAGAAGCGGTGAAATTGTGCATCCTTGTCTGACTCCAGCGCTAGGGTGAAAGCTGTCCGAGAAGATTCCACCTGTTTTCACTGACCCAGTTCCGTCTTCCTAGAGGCGTCTAAGCAAATACACTAGATGTTTTGGGGTACCCATTTGCAATAAGGTGTCCTACAGTTTAGGCCATTTCACTGAATCGAATGCTTTCGAAAAGTCAACAAAGCAGATTTAAGTTGGCTAGTTGAACTCCCGAGACTTCTCGATGATCTGGCGGACAATAAGAATCTGCTTGCGGGTTCCTTTACCTTTGACAAATCCTGCCTATTCTGGTGCTATTTCCTTTGATAGGAAGCTTTTCAGCCGTTCATTAAGGATTTGTAGCATGATCTTACTGAATCTTACTGAATGAGAAGACTCTTGAGCATTGTCATAGCATTGGCATTGGTAATTCAGTTAATTTATCATTAATATTTTTTCAAGTATGATGTGGCACTATGTTGTATGGCATGAAGCGTCCATATTTTTTTTGTTTTACAAGTTCTTTTTTATATCTACCTACTAGAATTAGCTGGCAATGTTCATTTTCTACTATAGTATTGACAGTAAGTTAAGTGTTGGTAAAGTATAATATTTTTATTTGTTGACAGTTCGCAATGCTCGTCGCCTCTGAAAAGGAAGAAGGGCTGTACAATCTGTATTTTCACAACTGTCCGCACGCGGGGCAGAGCGCGGTCATCCCCGCCAACACTATCGTGAGTTCTTACTTCAAAGCTATTTTTATTACTGTTATTATATATAGGGTTTATTTACACATTCATGGTATACTAGTGGTCGCACAGTGGTCCTAATTCGACCGTAATTTTATTAAGCACGGATTGTATCATATGCATTGAAAAATTACAAAAGATAGAATGTGAGTTTGGATCATGAAGCTGTAGATATATAACCATGTAGCTGTAAATATAACTGGAGAGGCCTGTTAGTTGAAAAAGCAAGTATTATGTAGCTATCTCACTCTTCTGGTGATACCTATATCTCTATAGGGTAATCCTTACTAATTTATAAAAATCAGGACTAGTATTACTATATATGTATATATATTATAGTACTACGAATCACTTGATAATTTTTTTTGATTAGTTTATTTAGGGGTTAGTTTTATATATGCCGGAATCATAATCCAAGATAGTAAAGTGACTGCGAATCCTGCGATTCATGCTTTTTGCGTATGGGATTGTGGGTGCCACACAAGATTCAATTATAAGTTTGCGTATTTACATTTTGTGCCATTCTGATTGGAATGAACTTTATTTAGTGTGTAAATAATATGACATGTGTTAATAAAAACAACAAGAATGGATATAAAATTAAAATTATTTATTAAAAGTGAATAAAAGTTAAAAATATTTTTTTTAAAGTCAGCTCACTCTCAGTACTATTATGTTAATAATCGTAGCTCTACCACCACACCGGTTAACGCAGTGGGTAAATTATCGGGAACTAGCAATAAAGTCAATATTTGCTTCATAAAAAATACAATATTATGCTTAACTTTTAAACCAACTAAACCTTAGTTTATTAACATTTTTGGTAAACTATAACGATACTAATATAAAATCTATACACTTGTACTTGGGCAATTGGGGTGTCGATTGAAAGGGGTTACCAACCCTTATAAAAACCAATCCCTTATCAATTCCTAATTCGTGCCGCCAATTACTAAAGCTAACCCGAGTTATGAATTTTTGAAAATTGACTAAACCTTACCTCAAAATGTATGAAAAATATCATTCTTTTCATTAGAAATTAACTAAATTAGCTTTTATTATCTATACAAGATTTGCGTTTCGTTTCCAACAGTAATTTGAAAATTATATAAAAACTATCGTCTGTGACTATTTATTTAATTTATTCCCTAGCAATGATAAATAATGTAGGTATACTTTTTAGTTAAATAATACTGAAAGTATGTTAATACTGCAAATACTACATTTAAAAAATACCACAACGCGTTAACACAACACATAACAAAACGGAATACATGTAAATACGAAACGTCAGTCGCAAAACAACAAAATTCAAAGAAATTTTTTACGATTTTCAATTAACTATTACAAAAAAAATACAAGTTATCGAGATAAGATAAGTGAATAAGTGTAAAAAAATATAATCTTTCGAATGGTAAACATCTGAAATTGAAAATCGTGGGTCCGTAATCAATAGCTGAGCCTAGTCCAATAATTTGTTGAAAATCGTTTGATATTCTTTGCTTAGTAGTTATCTAATATATAAAATTCTCGTGTCACAACAGTTTTCGTTGCCATACTCCTCCGAAACGGCTTGACCGATTTTGATGAAATTTTTTGTGCTTATCCGGTATCTATGAGAATCGGCCAACATCTATTTTTCATCCCCCTAAATGTTAGGGGTAGTACACCCCTAAATTTATTTTTATTTTTTAGACAACATTTTTAATTTCTATTTTTTTATGATCCAACATACAAAAATACATACAATCCTCAATTTTCACCCTTCTACGATCAACCCTTATTTGTGGTACGAAGTCGCCGGGTCAGCTAGTAGTTTTATAAAATTGTTATTTAAATAATATAAGAATTAATATTTTATTTCACATCCTGGATACCATGTACTTCCACAACCACGCACTACACATTTATGGATCATTTTACTTAATAAAATAATCAATTACGTGAAATTATCAATATAAAAACTTTAGTCGACAACTAAACATGAGTGACATTTAAATATTTGATTTTTCTTTTTATATTTTTTCATGACCATGGATACTAGTCCTTCAGTCGAAAACTTTATTTATACGTTTCTTAAAAATAGAGATGATTATGAATGATAATACAAATGAGAAGTGAGAAATGATATACCCCCCAACCCCTCCAGTATCTCAGTAAAGATGTGGGGCTTTACTAAGTCCTCACGCAGACTTCTTGAGAGAATTTGAAAAGTGTCGTTTCACTGTTTTGTTTCATTTGCCAACACTCATGCACACTCACGAACACTTAACGGTTAATAATCCACCATTATTTCACATTAATATTCGACAACACAAATTTTAGAAAATAAAACAAAACCGCAGACATGACTCTTCACTTTCCCGCCAAGAAGTCATTAAATATTAAAAATAAAAAAAAAACATCTTCAGTGCATCAATTAGCACTTAAAAATAAAAAAGTTAAAATTAATAATTAATTTTGATATCATTTGCTTTTGATTTGCCAATTTTGATTGCACGAATCTGTTTAAACAGATCCGTGCAATCTGGTTGCTTCATTACCGACTTTCTGTAGAGAGATTGTCATGAAGGGTAGGTAGGTAGGCTTGCACAGTGCAGTTTTTTTGTATAGAATTCAAACTATTTTTGACGACAAATAAATAAGCACCGACACGCTTCGGTTTCACCGTTAATTCGAAGGATATGTTGACATAGTTTGTTGTCAATATTTTGCAATATACATTGCCGAACGTGTTAGAAATTTGTCCAAACAACAACAGCCAATTTTAGTGCCTGAACCGTTGCAAGTAAGACAATAGTTATTTGTTATACAAGAGTGCAAAGCTTTGCTTTTTAACCGCGTGCTCAATTTTGATGACCGAGCAAGCGAGGGAATCAAAAGAGCACGATGTGAAAAATCTTTGCACTCGAGTGCAACACGTAACTTTTCATCCCACCTCAATGAGGAAATGACTAAATGCAAAAAAACATTTACAATCACAAGATACTTTTATTTCAGTTTAGGTATTAACTATTACATTATGATAGGTAAGTATTTCTGTCATACTTAATAGTTGTACCGATTCATCGGATTCCCTTGATTTTTTTGGTTGCTGAGCAGATGAGGCTCTTTTTAAAAATGCCACTGATTTGGGATAGGTCTTTATATGTATGTCTTTTTTCATCTTTATTGTTGCTTTTAGCATTAAATACATACTACATAGAGTGCTTGAATTCTGGTCTCGGATAATTCAATAAAATATGCCAGCAAAACGTTTTCGGAGAAAGTTTTGGCTCCTTTAGCTGTCGCCACGTGTTAATCATATCGTACTGTTTCAAATACTTCTCGTTGAGGGAGAAAGCTCATTTGCGCATTATTAACAGTTTCAGTCAATTCTGTTGGCGTCAAATAAACTTCCTCGTCGCTAGAATTACTCATTTAAGGTTTTTCACTTGCTTTCAAGTTTCATGTTTTTAACCTATGGTTTAAACAATATGACGTGAAAAGAAAATGGCGCGCGCAAAGCAAATTTAAAAAAAAAGTACAGCAAGAAGGTTTCGAGTCTGAGTTTTTAACAAATTAAAAAAGGTTGTATGATAAATTCGGCACCATGGAGGTAGCTTTGACTATATACATGTCTAGACGGAGCGTCGCGGTACAAACGCTTCGCTCAAAGCGGCCGATTTTTGTATCGAAGTGTGCGTGACAGCTGCGTATGACACAAGCGCTGAACGGGCGTGAGTGTGCGCGAAAGATTGCCGTGAATACGTAATTCCCGAGAAAATAGGGAAAAAGTATTTATGCACAATCACAGAACAACTAATGGCACAATACAATTTTAAAATGAAAATAGTAGTTTTAAAATGGCTTCGTTGATAGATTTTATTTGTGTTTACGGTGTTTGGAGTTGTTAATTGTTACTGACAACTACTAGGAAAGTATGTACCAACTCAACTCAGCAAATTATTCATCATAATTCATAACATAACATAACTTTTAAATCAGGTATTTGTAGGTATAACGCATCAAAGTAGCTAGTGCGTTTAGAATTGATGGATGATTGAAAGCGAAAGCGAGTACAATAAAATTATGCGTTAATAGAAGCCTGCGTGCTTGTGATATGTTTGTATAGTATATATAATAGGGATGAAAGAGGAACGACAGGCAGGATGATTTACATTTAATAATCAAAATCGTTTTTTAAAATTAGTTTTTTTTAATTATAAGCAAAACAATTAATGACCGTCTCTTTGTATTTGTTTTTTAAATAACTTTTTTGACGTTACATCATTTTCCATGTTCTCTAATTTCATAATCTTTTATAAATATTTTTCCACCACCATCCTTATTAGGTGCACTTGATGTAGAAGACCGCATTCATGATCAGCTGGTACCTGGGATTGGAAGTAGGTCACCCTACAGCCAACAAAATTGCATTACATTACAATAGTAAATTCGTCATAAAATAGTCAAAAAGCACTTTTCCGCTTAAATGCACAAAAAATCAAAACTATTTCTACATGATTTCAGCTGTCTTAAATTTTTGACAAGTTTTTGAACGAAGAATTGTCTCATCTAAAGTCGAATCATTAATTCACTGGAGTAAACTGACAGATGCTAATGTCACATTGTAAAATTATGTTGCCACATTTATTGTACTAGTGATGCCTTTCGTTCATTGTCATTCAGATCACTCACACAAAGTCAGTAGGAACGTTTATTATAAAAAGGTACTTAATTAATTATAATATAGGTAGGTATATGAATGTCTTTTTGTACCGAGAAATTTCATCTGACAGTTTAGTTGTCAGTGTTTGTTTTGCTTTGAGAGCTAGGTATATTAATATTCGAAAATTTTGGAAGTATTTTAATTATTACAATTATTACATCATTCATCTTTTTGAAAGAAAAATAAAGATTTAACCACTGTGTAGGAGTACCATTTACTGAATAACAATTAAGTCAAAACAGAATACTATAAATTAATAACGTTGAAATGGAGATAACCTCAACAATATAGTACCGTTTTACGTCAATAATCACTCGATTCCGTTCCAAAATAAAAAATCACTCTGACCCGTTCTAAAATCATTTTTTATCACTTTCTCACATAGCACTTTCTCTGTCTCCGAGTGAATTTTCACATGGGTTACTTTTACGACAACTAAGACCAACTATTTACAATTACTTTTAAAAGCATCGTCAAACAGTACAATTATTAAAACTAAATAATGTTATTATCACATGCAGCACGGATCGCGCTCATACCTATTATAACGCAGACTAGAATAATAGACAACAAAATCAAATTTCAAAACTTAAACAAATTACGCCGTCAACTAAAAATCAAGTAGAAATAAGCCGAAAAAATAATAATGTTTCATACCGTAAGACGTCAAATTGAGTGCGGGCAGACTCCGACTTCGACCGGTGCAACTGTCTCGTTTCCGCACGCGCTGTTCGTAATCTATCTGTTTGCTTTATTCTACTTCAGTGAAGTGTGAACTAAGTGATATACTTGCTAAATGGACTAGTCCAATTGAAGGATTCATTCATGAACATGAACGACTCATCTCTATGTCTGTCTGACGCCGACGAATAAAAATATATCCATTGCATTTTTGTTTAATTTTATATAATTTGAGTAATTCGCCTTTTCAAAGTTATCAACTCTTGGTCTTTAAAGGTACCAATGCTAATATTTTTATATCGATTAAACAAACCTGGCCTAGGATATTTCTTAATAAAGTAAATAAAATGAGTACCTAATGTGATTTGATTCAGAACAATATGAGAAGGAATGAGTGAGTAATTGATGTCAATCTTCTTGTCACAACACTATTTTCTGTTCATCAGAAACTGGGAACACCGTAAACGTCAGATTACTCCAGTGAATTAATGATTAGACTTTATGTAATCTATAAATGTCAATACGTCCAAATCGTATGTATTCTGATTATGAAAAAGATTTTTACAAGACTGTATGGTTCCTCACAAAATTAATATAGAATCTTTGATTTTTTTACAATAACGTAGCCACCTCGTTTTATACACATTCGCGCATAAATACTCTAAATCCAAGCCCACATACCTATATACCTTCTTACATAAATACTTACGTACATTAAATTCAAACAAAATTATTATTTTACTCATTTCGAATATCGATACCATACCACAATAACAGTTAATATTATGTCCACAATATTACAAAATATAACAGTATTCTATTTTTATATTCTGCCACCAATAATAGGATTGGGAATTCTACATTCCGATACTAGCAACATGGCCGCCTTGCTTACGTAATGAAATCGATTATTGTTAAAATTATAATTATCATTAAAATTTATCTATAAGTAGAGATGGAACGTGACTTTCCTTTTCGAAAAGATATTTTCTTTGTAGTTTCGACAAAATTTCATTGAGCAAACGGTCATTTTGCAAACAAATTTACCAAAAAGCGAGACTTTATCACTGCTTGACAGCACAAATGACACTGACTGACCGCCGGAGGAGCGCGTCAAGCCAATACTGGCCCGTTAATTTTTGTACGTTTTCTGACGGCCAGGCTCTATCTAGACAGGTATATAATCAAAGGGAGGTAGAAGTAAATAGGTTTAATGATGTTTTGAATTCACAAACTTAGTGCACACGATGTTCTAAATTCAATTTACTTTATCCTCTAGCGGATAAAAACGGCTTTTGCACTCAGATATCGAAGGGCAAAAATACTCTTTCCGAGATGGGGGGATGAAAAACATTTTTCATTATATATTCTAGTACCCACTTAGCCCGACAGGGTGTTATAACACCTCTAAAAGTATTATATAATGTGCCCTAAAATGATACTTTCAGAGTTTCATTTTCAACAACACACAAACGCTAGTCGGACTAAAAACGTGTGTGAATATGATTATAGTAATAGCACAGTATTACCTTTTCATACAGTAGGGCATCGCCTTTGACGTGGAGCGATGCCGCCGCCCGCGTAGGTATCTATGCAATCGTTCGCCGATATGCAATGGTTGTCACAAAATTCGACATCAAATAATCGTTAATATTCTTATAACATAATAATTTATTATCAAGAATAAACTATATAATACATATTTTCAAATGTTGCACTGCTAAATTAACGTGAAGGTTTATTTTTAGATTTTAATTTTATATTATCAAAACAATATATTGAATTCGCATTCGGATTGCTTAAAAAATGAAAAAAAAAACAAGCCAAAATAAGCTAAATCTTAAATAAAAACTCTAAAAAATAGGTGAATATAAAACCTCCTCTTTTTCTGTTGGTTTAAATAAATCATAACAGTTGGATATTAGACAAATACCTACTCCTTCTGTGTCCGACGTCCCAACTACTCCAATAAGTTGTAAACATAATGATTACACTTTGCGCAAGAGCTTGCGCCGTAAAGAATACATATACTTACCTACACTAGAAAAACCCGCTAGTTAACTATTTAATAAGGAGAGCCCGTTGTGAAACTGTGATACAGATACTATCGATACCATCTTACATCTAATAACAGAATGCCCAATAAACACCAAGGCGAAACAAAAACTAGAGCAAAAGATAGATAGTCTCGTTAACGAAAATTCTATTCAATTTATAATTGAGAATAAAAAACACAGAAATAGCCTAATAAAATATATGGAGGCTGTTGTAGATATACGAAATAAAAACAAGTGAAAATTGTAGTGTTTGTGATGAATTAGAATTTGATATTTGTAATTGTATTAGTTAATAGTTATGGTTGTAAAAACGTTCATTATTAATCAATGAGAAGTTGGCAAAATAAATAAAAGAAAAAAGAAACTATTTAGTCATCTAAATCTATGAAATTTTATATTCTTGTTGTGTTTCGACGTCGACTTACAACCGTATACAGAACAACGTGTATGCACCATTATATTCAATAGGAATCACTGAACGTAAATTCAAAAAACGTTTAAAATACGCAGTACGCGCACGTGGCAGCACTTCACGGTAGCTACCACAAACTGCGCTTGTTTGTGGTACACTCGCCGCAGCGCCCGCTTCCCCTCGGGTTCCCCTCCCTTGCTCTGCGAAAGTACCTTCGATGCGCAACTGTATGCTTGCTAAACTGTGGATATAGCACACGTTTAGTTGTTAAAAGTTTATGAAGTAATAAATAAAATTCTGTTATCTTGAAGTTTTGTGCCAATGAAATAGAAATAAAATATTATACAATCTAATAGCAAAGTTAAATAAATTGGTTGTTAATGTTGTTGTTACGATCTGGATAGTATATCAAAACATGACATCGCAATATGGAAAAGGTAACAGAAGTAAACATAAAACATAAGTCAATTTCTACTTCCAGAAGAATTCTTGAGATGTCCTTCTTTATTTTAGGCAATTATTGTAAATAACTTTAATTTGAAAATAACTGACAATAACATTAGCACAGAGATAAATGCCGATCGCCGTTAAAAAAATGTATGATGAAGTGTATGACAAAAATTTTGCTTTTCACAAATTTCTTTTATTAGATGTTTCTTGCAAAATTGCGTAAGCTCTAACTTTTGCCAGCGTCTCTAGCAATTCTTTGTTTTGCTGACCCATCCTAACCAGACGGTTGTAAAATGAAAGTATTGAAATACTAAAGAATAATCTAAAGCAAAAATCCTTAAATATACTTTAATTTTCCTTTTGTCTATGTATCTTTCGGTAAAAATATTAAATGGAACTACAGTATAGTTATATTAACTAATGGTAATATGATAATGGTATATGGCTTATCACATGTTTTTTATGACTATGACATTAAATCGAGTTGATATAATGTTTTTCTATACTATTAATAAAGTAACGTTTTAATTAATAAAGAGGTAAAGTTTGTTTGTTTGTTTGAGGATGGTAATCTCCAGAACTGCTGGTCTAATTCCAAAAAATCTTCATTCCTGTGGGTAACATAAGCTATATTTTATTTTTATAAAGAATTAATTAATAATGTTTGTACGACAAAATACGAAATCAACGCGGACAAAGTCGCGGGCAAAGTGCTAGTTGATAATACACAACTATTTAATAAACGTCCATTATCATGGCGCGGAATTTAAGATTATTTGTTTGTTAAAATGTAACAGATTTTGAACCTGTATTAGTCAAAAATACTTGTATCTGATGCTTACATAACTGACTGTAGGCTAATTACTTTAATACTGTTTCTTTGTATACTGGGTAGAAAATTGTACAAGTATTCAAGCGCCTTAAGAATGGTTGTTATGTTAACATTTGTATACCTTAGATTGTATCGCTTCAGTTACAGTGACTGTTACTGTACTGTTGAAAGTTTACTTTTTAAATTTTGTATGTTTTGTTTTTGAGCAACTCCATTCATTAGAACTAAAGGTGCTCTTTAACCTGTTTAAATACAATATCCATATGTCCACCATCCACCATACTTGGTAGATGGTGGACATGGTGGTGGATGGTGGTGGTGGATGGATGGTGAATGGAGGTCCATAGGTTCGAAATACAATCGTAGTTCACTAAATATTCAATGTTCATACAATGTAATGTAATATGCCTTGTTGCCGTTTTTTGTTTATCATGAATTGCTCGCTACTTGCTGAAATGACATGCGGCCTCGCTTTTGAACACAGTAACGCGTTCAGCACTGTAAATAATTTCGTCTACCTTTAGAACCGACTAGACTAGACTAGACTTTTAGACTAAATACGGGCTGAGGCGTGACTCTATCTGCTGGCAAGTCGGCCATGAGGCCATTTTGACTGGCAATAAAAAAAAGATATTACTTTCAGACTTTCTTTTTTGTACCAATTCCGGAACCAGCACTGCTGCACTGAAGCTAAATTAAATATTTATAAAATTTATAAAATACAGTGAAAAAATTAAACGCCTACCCGACCCAGCCAAAAAGCAGTGACAAAATTCAGCGCTTACGTCAGCCTTCCCGGTAACATAGCGGTCAGTGATGCCGCCCGGATTGCGGAAGACCCAGGTTCGATTCCTGGCTGGATCGGGGGTAGGTGTTTAATTTTTTCACTGTATTTTATAAATTTTATAAATATTTAATTTAGCTTCAGTGCAGCAATTAGCACTTGAAAATAAAAAGTAAAAATTTACTATAGCGTTGTGTTATCAAATTTGTGGTATTTCATCTGCAAAGATGAATATGCATAGCCATAGGTTGCAATTACCGTTTAGCCCGGTCAAAATAGACATTGACCCTTGCATTAATTCACAACAAGCTGGAAATTTACAGGCATGTAAAGGATACCACTCTAATGAAATCCTGAAAAATCACCATTGATTCCGTGTGTGCAAAAAAAATTATTAATGTTCAAAGGTCGCAAATATGGGTTTTTTGAGCTTAGACTAAAATTGTAGATCAGGTATTTATCTACTAAAATTGTCCATATGAAAGTTAGCTGGAGCTGTATTCTCCATATTCCATAATATGCATGACTACGCTGCCGCTGTCTCTGGATTGGACGCGTAATATAAGTAAAATTTTGAGCTTGTGTGACTATTACCTACATTTATATTGAGTAATTCTGTATCTTCTGTGTTCGGCTTTCCCTAAATCTAAACGCCATCTTTTATTTTGACATGCTTTCACTGGGCTGTGATTACTACATCAGCATTATTCAGGAGGGGAAAACATCAATTTGGAAATTATTTGAAAAACAGGATTTAGTGAAATGTGCCCAAGTGTTCGAAGATTTAAATTCTACGCCAGGAACTCTAATCGTTCACGGAATTCGCTTTCTTCTTTCAGTCTATGGAGCTCCAGCAAAAATCACCTGCATCGATAAGTATCGTTACTTATCCTTTGCTAAACAATCACGTAATAAAAAACGTGTGCAATTAGCTTGTCTTCCTCCAACCTCAGCTTCTGCTCAGCAACATTTCTATAAAGTGTATTACCAGGCTCAAGTGTGGCTTGGCAATGCACTGGATCCAAAAAAATGGGGTTGGAAGCTAATTAACAATGTACTTTCGCCTGCACCAGAGAATCTCCTTAACACCATTTTTTGCATTTGCAAGAAGGGGTGTAGTTCAAAATGCAGCTGCAAAAAAGTGGGCTTTGTTCAACAACATGCATCAGTTGTTAAGGCCAGTCGTGTTCAAACGTTGAACTTTCAACAGAAGAAGATACCAACATCAACGACAAAACAGATTATGTATCGCTGCTACAAGAATTTACATCGACTCAGGAGGATGCAGAGGAAAAAGAAGAAGAAGAAGATAATTATGGAAGAAATAATGAAGAAGAAGAAGAAGAAGAAGAAGCTCAATAAGAAATGAAACAACTTTTACGGATCTACTCGCGTTTATCGTTTTTTTGTTCGAGTAGATCCGTAAAAGTTGTTTCACTTCAAGCTCAATAACACCTGATTTACCACTAAAACAGACCGTGGAGTATGCCTTAACCGGGGAAACCACGTTAAAAAAAATGCGCCTCGTAAACTACCTCATAGGTGGCGTAGAAACGTGTGCATTTTATGGAAGAATACAGCTCCAGCTAACTTTCGAATGGCTTTTTCTCAGAAATGGTAAATCTTAGAGAAAAAAGTATAAAGATAATTTTAGTAGATAATTACCTGATCTACAATTTTAGTCTGAGCTATTTTTATCGTAAAACTAACCGTTTGGCCAAAAAATCCAAAAATCCCATTTTTGCGACCTTTGACCACGAATAAAAAATTTTGTACACACTAGATCAATAGGGACTTCTCAAGATTTCATTAGAGTGGTATCCCGTACGTACCTGTATATTTTCAGCTTGTTGTGAATTAATGCAAGGGTACCCCCGTTTTTTGAGCTAATTTGACATTGTAGTATAGCGGTCAGTGCAGCCGCCCGATTGCGGAAGACCCAGGTTCAATTCCTAGCTGGGTCAGGTAGACATTGAATTTTTTCACTATATTTTATAAATTTTGTAAATATTTAAAGATGTAGGACTTTACATACCTTATTCAAAATTCAAAATCATTTACTCAGTTTAGGCTACAAAATAGCTCTTATAAATGTCATTATGCCATCGGTTCGAAAACCGACAAGAAGTTTCTTGTCTCAGCAAGGGCATTTTTTTTCTCCTTTTTTTTTACAGCGTCAAAATATTGAAAAATCATGATTACTTATAGCTCACAATAGTCAGCTTGACTGGACCTGCGTTACATAAGCCCTCTTGTTCCAGATCGAAATATACGAGAGTAACAACGGTGACAATTTCCTGTCCGCTGGCGAGATGCCGTTGCCCGCTCTCTACAGTATGATGTCCATGATCTTCTTCCTGAGCGCCGGCTTCTGGACTTTCATACTGCGCACGAGCAAGCATCCTGTATACAGGTAAGTTGTAATTTCCCATTTAATCAAAATTACAAAGACTTCTTGGCGGGAAAGGAAAGAGTAATGTCTGCGGTTTTGTTTTATTTTCTAAAATTTGTGTTATATTGAATATTAATGTCAAATAATGGTGGATTATTTACCGTTAAGTGTTCATGAACGTGCATAATGATATGTGCTAACCGCACGAAGCCATAACTACGGAAAAACGAGGATGAGTCCCAGGCGTACCTGTTAGAGTCTGTCTTTTGGGGGTCGGCTGGTTCAGTGTGAAGAGTAGTTAGATGAAACAGAGGTTAACGCGCTTGGTCTACGATTGCTATTGCTAAGCAACTTTCGCAAAGGCCGGTCATTGGATGGATGATCGATAATGTATCATGTCGAGCTCCTCCGTGCGTGCTTCGGAAGGCACGTAAATCTGTTAGTCCCAGCCTTGTCTGTGAGGTTCGTGCCCAAGCAGAAGGGACATAAAGTGAGCAGATGATAATGATGATGATCTTCTTGTTCGCATAGGATCCACATAATAATGTGCGTGCTGATATACCTGAAGGCGCTCTCGCTGGCTTTCCACGGCATCAACTACCACTTCATCCAGACGCGCGGCGAGCATGTTACCGCGTGGGCCATACTCTACTACATCACGCACTTGTGAGTCGCTGTTTCAAGTTTTTAAATTTCTATGTATCCCATAGTATATAAACTTTTTTTTTAAACCAGTTAGACCAGTTTAAAATTTTATTTATATATTTCAATACACAACTATCCATAAAGACTAAATCCAATGCGATATTTGCTTACAATAATATAAATATCCTGACAAAAGGTCAAGACTCGCTCACTGACATCAGTCAGTGAGCGATGATTTCAATTTTCAATGAATCATCATTGAACATTGAAATCATAGCGAGACCCATACATTGATTTGTTCAATAAAAACTATTTTTCTATAATAGTAAAATTAATATAATAGGATATAGTTAAATAGTAGTTTTCGCGATTCTATCTATTATTATCCATTTACTATCAATATAGGAATTAAAAACAATGAATGAACCACACAATTTATGTATTTTCTGCACTATGATTCGGAAGAGATAACCTTTAGAACCTTTCTCTCTATTGTATGTGCCTTTCAAAATAAAAAGTAATGTGTACTTATTTTCGTATATGTGAGAATTATATTTTCTATGCATAATTAAGTCCTATTTTCTATATTTACTGTAATGCTATCAATGTCAAGAGATACCTTTTAAATGTAATACAAAATGCAACATTATCTCTTAGGTTGAAAGGTGCAGTGTTATTCGTGACCATTGTGCTAGTGGGCACGGGATGGAACTTTATCAAGCATATCCTCGCCGACAGAGATAAGAAGCTCTTCATGATTGTCATTCCACTTCAGGTAAATAAAAAAAAGTTTAACAGTCAAATTACAGGACTCGTCAAACCGTCGACGGTTATTCTAATCAGTCTAATATAAAATTATAAGTGTAAATATTAAGAATTTTTTTATCGAAATTTCTTTAGTTTTTAAAAAAAAAAAAGGGATTTTTTATATATAACTTATACACTAAACTATCACTTAAAAGCATTAATCCCTGACATGAGTATAATTTAATAGTTTGACATATTGGTAATTTGGTACCATAAGGCCGTGAATATTATATTATAATATTATTTTATTTTAGGTATTTTTTTCAATCAAATAGGGTCCTGATCCTGAGGCTCCAAATTCTACCAATACGGTGGTATTGGTAGAATTCCACCACAATTAAAAAATACACTTTGTAATCTAACATTTTTTTAATGGTTTACAATGAATCACAAACAGGTAGCCTATCGCAAAACATTATATAGCAATACAATATTATCAACAAGTATAGTGAGCTAAGGTTACTATTTTGACAACGCAGTGTACTTTCCATATTTTAAGTAATAAAATTGTTTTGATACTATGAATGTGTATGAAAGAGAACTGTATAAATCTCTAGTTCCTTGTTACCGTTATGTTAATAACTAAGCAGTTTTGTTTAAGGTGAAACTGGCTAACGAATATTTGTTTTAAATCTGTAATCGGCTTTCTCGCAAAGTTACTAAATTATTACCTCGGCCATTATAGGATCACTCATATTCTCTCTTTGCATATTTTCTTTTTTTATTAGAAAGAGCACAGTAGTACTTCCTCGGGCAACATTTTGATGCACACTAGCGTGTGGAGAATAAATCTAAATATGAACCCTTACTGGTCGACTGGTAGAGAATGCCTCAGAGCATAAAGGCTGCCTTTTGCTGTATTTTTGCAATTCACAATAAATAAATATAAACATAGTTTCCGGCAACTTTTTTGTTGTCAATCATTAATGGTGATCAACTGTTGCTGGATGAGAATAGCAGATCGGACTCAGTGGGGCATGCATTGGGAGAGGCCTATGTCCAGCAGTGGGCTGATGTGGGCTGATTACGATGATGATGAACTGTTGCTCAACAAATGATTACCATGAATACGTGGCTTCAGTTTGACGTTGGTGGTGATGATGATGATGATGATGTTTCTCTAGGTAGTGGCAAATGTAGCGGAGATAATAATAGCGGAGAGCGAAGAGGGGGCGGCGGAGCACAACGCGTGGCGCGGCATCTTCATACTGGTCGACCTGATCTGCTGCGGCGCCATCTTGTTTCCAGTCGTCTGGTGAGCGAAGCAAAATGGTGGTCACTGATTGATGTTGTTTTTTTTAAAGTTTTAGTCGGTAAACTTCGTACAGCGTTCGAAGCTGTAGTATTTTTCGCCTTATCAATCTTGATACTTCAGTTTTTTTACTTTTATGCCATGGAATTTCACTGGATGTCTTTAAACTAAAACATAGCACTTAAAACTGCTGCTTAAATACTTATTAGCTACAATCGCGCGTTCTAGTTCTCGCATTACTGGCAGATATGACTCCATAATAATTTATTGATCACTTTAATTCTATTTTATGCGACGCGAGTTTATTTGATTTATTTGTATTGAATTTAATTTAAATTAATTGATTGTAATTTTTTTTGTTTAATTTTATTTTATTGATTTAATTTTAATATAATTGTGTATTTTTGTATTAATTGTGTTAATGACCCAAGTTGGTTGAAATAAATTGATACTTTCATTTAATATATTACGGTGGTGTTCATATGACACACGAATTGTAATGACAGTTTTATTGAAGCTGATAGATATTGGTTTGTATGGAGATTTATATGATTACTTTCATACTCATTTCTATTCGCCTTTAGGTCGATAAGGCACCTGCAAGACGCGTCGAGCACCGACGGCAAGGCGGCCATCAACCTGCGCAAGCTCAAGCTGTTCCGCCATTTCTATATCATGGTTGTCTGCTACATATACTTCACTAGGATCATCATCTCACTACTTAAGGTGATCGCCGCTTTAATAATAAATATAATTATTTAGCTTTGTAAAAACGATTTTTTGGTAGAAGTGTTTCGCATCATCTCTTAGGCTCCATGTGCTTTCTACAGTCTATACCATGGCGAGTGCTCCGAAGAACTTTTTTCCCTTCTCCTTTCTTTCACAGAACCACGCGTGCTGGTCTTTGGTGTCATCGTTTTACTGTGGCAACTATTCCGTCACGAACCAAGAAATTTGGCGATTCATTTCTTTGTCGCACCACCAAAAAATGGAATTCCTTCCTAGCACACGTATTTTCTCCTTCCTATAATATGGGGTCCTTCAAACGAGGTGTGGAGGAGCTATTGTGGGTCGGCAAGGTGAGGACGGTTAGCGAGGCACAATCCTGCTCCACCAGCTGTGCTCGCATCTGGACTCTGCTTCTGCTTAGTATAAGGCAGAGCAAACTTTTTTCTTTTTCTTTTAGTTGATGGCTTCGTGCGATTAGCACATTTAGCCAGTGTCAAAGTAATTTTTCTTACAAGTAATACATAAATAAACAATATTTCTTTCCTGTATGATGATGATAATGATAATAGAAATGGGAAGTGAGAAATGATATACCCCCACACCCCCCTAGTCTAGTAAGTCTACTAAGTCCTCACGCGGACTTCTTAAGAGAATTTTATGACGTTGCACTGTTTTGTTTCATTTGCCAACACTCATGCACACTCACGAACACTTAACGGTTAATAATCCACCATTATTTCACATTAATATTCAACATAACACAAATTTTAGAAAATAAAACAAAACCGCAGACATGACTCTTCACTTTCCCGCCAAGAACCATTGCCAAACTTACTTAAAAAAGGTGCACTAGGTACAAGATACAATTACCCGTGACGGTATTGCTAAAGTAGGGGTAATTTATTATTACACATTTTTATTATCTCTTACTATCATCTACTATTAAACAAGAACATACATAGACTAAACGTGTAACCTGTAAATTATAACCCTGTTTAATGGAGCATCGGGAAGAGAGAGGGAGGAGAAACAATTAAAATGTACATGCCTAACTGCCACATTAAGGACTGCCATCGTGACCGACACCGGGATCTGAGTTACCTGTCGTGTGATATTGATTGATTTATTTATTTATTTTATTTTATTATTGAACATAATTAAACGGGAAAAAACCCAATTACATAATTATCTTAAACCTAGGTACCTATATAATTTGCATTTATAAAAACTAAAAATATATACAATTTGGTAGTTAAATTCGATTAGTTATCTTTTTAGATTATTTTGGATTATTTTGGATTTTGATAACTCAGCACCCCCGTTAGCTGGTGTTTGTTACATCCTCGATCTCAGCTATGACGCTGTTAAGCCCGTATGGACTACCCTCTAGATACTTTGTATACCCTAACACAGGGCTCGGCAAACTTTTCAGCTCAAAAAGCCAAATACGACAAAAAATACAACAATAATTATTAAAGAGCCACAACTTTTAAATCTATTGAAAAAAAAATTAAGAAGTCCTCCTCAGTTTTTGATTGCGCGCGAGTTGTCTCTTTAATATAGAAAAAAAAATAGTTTTATGGCGAAATTGAAAGAGCTGCAAATATTTTTCCAAGAAGCTCACTAGCCGCGGTTTGCTGACCCCTGCCCTAACATTAACCTTTTCACCGCCCAACTATCCTGCACGCGATGTCCCGCTGTACGCCAACGTATAAATGAATTTAATTAAAGTAGGTACAAAGAAGATCTTCTATAGATGTGCTGGCGTGGACGGCACGAAAATCTCGAACTTCTATATAAGTTGTTGGCGGTAAAAAGGTTAATGACTTGTTTTAACCTTTTTGTATATTGGCTTTTATAAGTTTTTTTTCTGCAATACATTATCTTACCTTATCTAATCTAATCTCACCGCTTATGATCGGCAGATCACGGTGCCGTTCCAGTACTCGTGGATCGATGAGATGTTCCGTGAGACGGCGACGTTCGTGTTCTTCGTGATGACCGGCTACAAGTTCCGCCCGGCCGCCGCCAACCCGTATTTCACAGCGAGCCACGCGGACGACGTGGAGCCCGAAGTGTATGTACACCTTTATAAAATCTTTTTTCTGCGTTAGCGGCACCAGTCACCACCATCAACAGCTCATTTTTATGTCCCCACTGCTGGGGCACGAGCCATCCCTATGGATGGATAGGAAGATGGATAGGGCCGTAAACCACCACGCAGACCCAACGCGGTGCGGTGGTTGTTAACGCCTGCTAATGCAGCCGGGACCAACGGCTTCACGTACCCTTCCGAAGCACGGAAAAAGTCGAAATGATAAATCTTTGGTCACCGGTTAGCCACGTGCTTATCTAGTTAATAGAAAATCGAATAAAAGCTGTTCGGAGATTGTAGAGATAATTTTTTTTTATATGATTATAGCACATGTATCATCGTTATATTATAAGATCACACCATAAACGAATAAATATCATACCTTCCAACCAACAACTGAAGTATCAATTCTACGTTACGCGGTCCCTCGGCATACACCCATCCGATGAAAATTGCTTAACCTTAGCAATCGCAGATCGGGCGCGTTAACCACTGCGCCATCGAGCTCCTCGCCGTTTACGTTTACTCTGTAGTCATTTGAGTAGATTAGTGACTTTATTTGGTGTTTTTCCTCACAGGTTATCAGATATCGGGGTGCTCGACGGCGTGACCAGAATATCGAATAGAGGTGATAAACGTCGGGAGGACATGCAGCCGCTAATGCAGGAGACCGGCTACAACTCGGACTAGCTCACTGAGCGATGCGGCGTGCGATCATATCATTGGTGTCAGGAGTTTGTGACGTTCAAAATTAGGTAACGTTACTTCTATCATACGTAGGTAACGTTAATAGCAAAGGTTATGCTTGGTAACGTTTACATCAAAGGCAACGTTATGTTTGGTAACGTTAAAAGTGCATTATGCAACGAGAAAAGTAACTACTTGTACACACGTTTGCACATCAAACTACCACAAACTGTCAGATTTCCTCAATAGACTTTTAACTTTATGTATATTGCATATGGTTGAAGATTAATTGAAGAAGTTTGATAGTTGTGGATAAGTTGGTGTGCAGGCGTCTGTACTACATACCTGCCCTGCAAGTTTATCTTAATAGAAATAACGTTACTTAATGATTCTTATAAGTAGTGTGAATTGTGGTAACGTCATCAAACTCGTGTAACATAGCCTTAGGCCAGCCGCACATTGTATACGAATTTCTATCGTTCGTAAATATACGTTATTAGGCGTACGAAAAGAACGCGCACACTTGCATTGTTTCTCAGTTGAAATGTTAGTTAGTGACTGTATCGCGTGACCGTTGATGTATGGTCTTCCTACATTTTTATGAAGTGAAGATTGAGGTAGTTTTTTTTACGTTGTCTACCATTTGACAGTTTACTACTAATAACATGAAAAACTTTAAATCTTCAATAAGGTTTGTTATCATCGTTGTACCTGTACTTATGAAGAGGTTTTATTGGTAACAAGGAGTAGTTGGCTTTTAATATTCATAGTTATTAACTTTACTTCCCAGACAAAAAAATAAAAATGGAACGCTGACATGTAAATTTTATTATTATTGCAATGGCCATCATTTACTTAGTCGGAATCAGTAGGTCGTGATCACCGATAAAAAGTCTTTGTGTATACAACGTGAAACAGATTAAACGCACATCCTCTTCAGTCCATGAAACTGAACAACTTTTGTTCTACGACTTATGAAAATCGCGAAAAATGTTTTTATCTTTCCATAGTTAGATCAAAACTGACCGTGTGAATTCGTTTGAAGAGACGTTTTTTTTGCGAGTTTTAAAAATCGTAGAACAAAAGTTGTTCAGTTTCATGGACTGAGTCACCACTTAAGATGGTGTGCGTTTAATCTGTTACACTTTGTATACGACAAGCTAGCACTAGTGTGCGAGGTATAGATAGCCGCCTGCACACCAGACTATCCAAAACGGTCAAATTTCCTCAATAAATGTTAACCATATGCCGTATACATAAAGTTCAAAGTCTATTGAGGAAAATTGACAGTTTGTGGTATCTGATGAGCGGGCGTATGTACCATAGTAGTCGAAGGATCGGGATGTATCGAGCGAATCAATACGTAACCAAAGTGCGGCCTGCCTAAAGCTATTGAAGAAATAAATATTTGACATTATATTGTCTCTAAAAGTAATTTCAAAAGAAGCAAAACATAAACTTTTGTTAAAATTGTCAAGTTTCGAATGTCATTTTACAACACTGTACAAATTTTTCATCACATTATTAATATAGTGTAAAAATGTAATATAAGCCAAGGATTCCGAACCTTATAATGGGAATAATGCTAGAAATCAGGATTATTTTGTGTTCTGCCAGTTTGTCTGTTTGTGTCAAGATCGTAAAATATGGGCCCTTTAAGTAGAAAGATGGATTTTTTTTGGCTTCTTACAACATGTCCGCTGTCGATTTCTTAGAGTTAAATTGAATTGACGCGGCGGGTTGTAGAGATATCAACTTAAAGTCAAAGTCAAAAGTCAATTTTTTTTATTCAAATAAACTTAAGAAAAGTGCTTTTAAATCGTCCGTACATTTTTTACCTATTACCGATTCAGGACTTCTATTTTTTAGCTGCGAAGAAGAATGGGCGCATGAAACTCCACTCGAAAGACATAGCCTTTAAAAACGTATTTTAATATTGGATGAACCGCTCACCCGACTCTTTATAAAACCTTCACGGTGAACTAAAATCTAGTTTTTTTAAAATCATCAATTTGGCGCTTTAAATGATCCTTTGGCACAGTAATAAGAAAAATAAAAATAAAGAAAAACAGATTTTTTTAAAATTAATGGATCACAAAATCTGAAACTATTTCTATGAAGAACTTTTTGTTATTAAATGAATTTTATGTAAAACATATTATTATAATGGTACGGAATGTTCTCGAGTTATTCTTGCAATTTATTCAATTATTTTTGTATAATGATTCTATGAATAATCGGAAGTGTTATTGTGAAAACTATAAGGACGATAAATAAAGCTTATTTAATCGATTAAACTTTAGAAAAATATATTGTTGGTGTTGAAAATATTTAAATTTCATGTAGAAAAAAACGGAGTTTTATCAATAATAAGTGTACCTCATCTTCGCAGTTTTTACAGCCAGTACTCATTGTGAAGAATTTGTATTCTATTTTATGGTTTAGGATGACTGGTTTACCGAATAAATTTGTTACGCGAACGGCGATGGAGGAAACTTGCATGTATGCAATTAGTGAATCTGTTTTGGTTGTATTTAAAAGTTTATACATGTCACCCTGTATATATAATTTTCATTGCCGATATGTATAGCACCAAATATTCCATTCCTACTTAACGTGATACTCTTCTAAACACTATTATTCTTGAATATTATTCTTGAATGTTATCCTTGTTACTCAACGATCTCTCATCTACGACGGCGTAGTGTCAATACTGCCTACCTACATTTTTATCACAAAATTACTTTTTGTCTTTCAGTATAAAGTTTTATAAAACCTCTGAACTGTTTATTTAAAAAAAGTATAGCCTATATATAATATACAATACAAAGTGGCAAGACCTGAAATTGAAATAAATTCAATGCTACAAAAATAATATTTTGATTATCTGCTATTGCGTAGAGATGTTGCGTCACTCAGCATGTTTTACCGTTTATACCATGTGGCAAGTGCTCTGAAGAGCTCTTCGACCTCATCCCACCTTCTCCCTTTTTTCATAGGAGTACACGTGCTGCTCTTCGGTGTCACCGTTTCACTGTCTCAAATATCCCATCGCGCACAAAGAAATTTGGTGACTCGTTTCTTTGTCGCACCTCCAAAAGATGGAATAGTCTACCATCACACGTTTTCCCTCCTGCCTATGATATGATGTCCTTCAAAAGAGGCGTGAAGAAGCACCTTGTGGGCCGGCAGAGTGAGGTTAACTGTTGCTACGTTTGTTTCCACGCTGCTCCAGTATCACTGTCTTCGCGTCGGGACTCCATTTCCACTCAACAGGTGGGATGGAGTAATTTGCCGAGTTTTTTATTGTGAGGGATTGCCTCAAACGGCTTTTTCAGCTTCACCGGGCTTTGTTGCAGAGTTAACTATAATTTTTTTTAGGGTATTGCCTTAATTACCAAGCTTGCCGAATGCGGGTTGGTGATTGCAAATCCGGGCTACATTACATTACATATGCACCGGATATTTTATAGCAACTAAAAAAACTTAAAATTTTAAAATCAAATTTAAAAAAATATAAGTTACTTAAACTGAAATAAATTATTTTTAGTGTGGATAACAGGTAGTAAGTAATGACACTTCGCCATCGAGACCACACTTAATCTTTTGCTTTTATGTAAACTGGTTTATGCCGTTATATTTCGTACAAACTATTATTTTCTGGGACGTAATTTGTGTAAAAATATAATATTATTTGACATAAATGGAGTGCTACGAAACAAATCAATAATACTATAATACGGCTAGCATAAAAATAAGAAGCAATAAAAAAAATATTTCTTGCGAAATATTTCGTTATGAACATAATAATTCCAGCTAAATGTTATTTTAAATACCCTAATGTGTTGTGACTTATATATTTATTGCACTTTATTAATATTGACTTTTTATCAATATAAATAAATTTTGTATTTTTTTTAGTCCTAGGCGTGTGTAAGTATGTACCAATTTGAAACGTTAATGTAGAAATTTGTCACTAGAAATTCCAGATAACACGATAAGTTCGCAGTTTAGGGCCGGGCTGTGATTTCGTCGTCTGTTATAATAGTTGATCTGGTCGAATAGTTGACCGGTAGAAGACTGACTTAACTGCTATAACGTTTATACATACATCGTTGATTTCTGGTTAAATTAATATGGTATGGGAATGTTGTTTACTCGTAGTTAACGTGGCAATGCACATTAAAATGAAACACGTCTACTCGCGTTTTATATACATTTTAACATTCCGGGAGACTCGCTGTGATCCTACCGTGTAAAATTATTGATGTAATGGATACTACTTTGACGAACACTGATCATACTATATTCAAAGAACGAATTCTGGATCTAGCTAGCTGGATGTAGTTATATGTCAAGAAAGATCGAATGATCAATTTAATATTGATTTACGTAATTTAAAACAGCCTTTCTGATGCCACTGTGGAAGAAATGCTTATTAACCCTTTTTGTACGGAAGACATCATATGATGCAGTAAGGAAAGTAGATATATATATACCTTAATGTGATACTTTTAGTGCCTTACAAATAAACAAAGAATAAGGTCCGAATAGTTATTCCGTGTTTTGTCCCTGTCATGTAAACGTCATTTCAAATTAGTGTAAAAGAGACAAAACACGGTATAACTATTCGAAGCTTATTCTTGGTTTTTTTTCTTCCTTTTTTTTAAAGTTTCATTGACAACCACACAAACGGCTGGTCGGTTTAAAAGGGTTAATAATTGTTGCGATATTTTTAATAGTAACTAAAGCTTCCAGCTATCAATAACAAGTTTTGGGGTGAACATAGCTATGATCAATTGTTATTGATTGCTTTAATTTGATATTTATCCCTAAATAAGCTAATTCAAACGACAAAGTATATTCGGATAAATTGGGGGTACGCTCCGTTGTACAGACGCCTGCACTTCAACTTATCCAAAACTGACAAATTTCTTCAATCAATGTTGCACCGTATGCCATATGTATATAGTTCAAAGTCTATTGAGGAAAGTGACAGTTGGCTTGCGTACTACAAAGTTATTTTACGAATGTCATGAGAGTGTTCGGCGAATGTGAACATTCGGTACTCTCATGATATTCGGCGATTGCGAATACTCGTGTCCATTGCACCTCTATGTGGAATGTTTCATTTTAATACCGAAACTCTTCTCATCTGCTAATATCTATTGGTGACAATAAACGCGGTGCCGGTATGTATGCCTCTTACAACGAACTATTTATAACTAAGTCAAGGTCCAAATTAAAAATGTGCAATAGTATATTATACTGTGATCATGATACGTCTGCGAGATTATAAAATAGCCTAAGTCGTCTTTAACCCTATTCTTGACATAGTCGATTATTTGAGACAGTTAACTTACAAAAAATTTCGAGTAGTGAAAAAAGAACACATTTTATACAAACAATAATATGTAATTCCACAAAAAAAACTCTGCCAAGTATAGGGTTAAAGCTGGAACGCAGATTTAGCATCGATAGTGTAGTTTCTGTTATATATAATATAGAAAACGAAGTATTGTCAAGCGAATGACAATATTAATTGTAGATTTATCAATAATGTGTATAGACAATGAATTCACAGCCCGGCGCCACATTTTATCATTGACTTTCTAAGGGTTAGGTAAAATTTGTCATAGTTACATTTGAAGACGAAAACTGATAGAGATTTAGACAGAATACAGCTAGGCATCGTTTTGATTAGTGATATCAATTTGTAAATACTAATATGAGTAATGAAATAATATTGTTGTGAATTCGGCAGTTCGCATCGAGCGTAACACTGCATTTTATACCGTGTACCATATTGTGATAATTTTTTGAACTGTGAAGTGCAAGTGGTACACATGACTTGTCTGTGGAATGTAGCTACCTTGTTAGCACGTTATCTGTCCGTATGCATTTTTTTCAATTACTACATAAGCACAATAGTGTTCTGTTTGACCACTTGTCTGCATACAGAAAATATTCGGCAAGTTTATTCTACAAGTGATAAGTATTTTTGTTGCATAACAAAGAAGCTATTGTCCTCCATCTCACCTAAGGGTAAATTAAGAAGAAAATAAAGTAGGAGGTTTAAAGCTTATTCATTTAACGTGCGGAAAGTTCAATGATTTTTTCACTGTTCGATCTAATTCAAGTAAACTATTTCAACGCTAAAATCTGAAATATCAGACAAGTCACTTTGGTGCCCAATCCTGCTAATAACGGATATGAGCAATTCTCCATAGCTTACAACCAATAGTGAAATCCACAAACAACTGGAAACGAAAACAATAGAATAGAATAGATTTTTTTTTATTTGTTCAAAAGAATTTACATTTTTTTCTTAAACTTTAACATCGATCTTTAGCAAAACCCCGTGGGTTTGTATGCCTTGGAGAGTTCATTTACACTCGAATCATAAACAACATCATAATAAAAAAAAAGAAAAACAAAATGAAACAAAAAACACGCACATACCCGCTCACGTCTGACGGAGCCCTCGCACCAACATCGGCGGCAGCTGAAATTAGTATTTGTATATATTATTATACTAGCTGCACGATGATAATAGTACCGATGTTAGTGCGAACACTCCCCACTAAGTAGCACTATTTAAGTGACCAAGACTCAATTTCTTAGTATTACTTAATAAATATAATTTATTGTATATTATATTGATTTTTTACAAAACAATGATAGAACTGCACATATGAGACTGCGTTGAAAGTGTTAACTAGTGAAAAGTTGGTTCGACGATTTGCTCACAAGGTGGCGCTTTTTCGATTCTAGACAATTTGTAGGTAGCTTGAACTTGATCGAGTGGTAATGAAAACTCATTTGGCATTCCGTATTTAGTGAACTGGACAGCTAACGTGTTAAATGTTAAGTGCCTAATGCGAGTTCTTATTGACTTTCGATTACGGTAACGAAAAAAAGAATTTGCCAAAATTTTTACTTTCCTCGTTTGTCGACAGGCGCTGTTTTAATGCTATACGAATTCTCTTTTTCGTTAACGTGATCAAATTGAAAACGAAACTCGCGTTAGGTACACAGGTCGTTATGTTTAGACTGAATTAGGAAATTACATTTGATTTATATTTGCATTATTTTACTTTATTGAACGCTGAGCGATTCTGCTACATTTTAATAATTATTTGTCAATGCGAATGATGCTTGTGGAAAATTATGGAACCCGTTTTGCTTCTTCGATCATGTTGACGAAAATAAGAATTTAAAAGGCAAAATTTGAACTCTCATCGTTTAGCCGCTACTTCGTTTTCGTTAACGTGATCGAATGTCAAATAATAATCGCACTAGGCACCCAGAGTGCCTCTTGCGAGCATTATTCTACATTCGATCACAATTAGGAGAGTTTTTATGGCGTTAAAGCAGCGACTTCTGGTGACAAACGACGACGTGAGTTGCCATTTTACCATATATATACTCGTTTTCATTAAAGTGATTGAACGGTAAGTAAAACTCAGCGCGCCTAAGCTTTATATGCCTTTCGAAGAAATTTGTAAGGTAATGTACAAAAACGTTTAACATTATTATTCGAATATAATAGGTTGGGGAAAAAATTTCTTCGCGTTTTTTAGGAAAATTCAAAACATTTTTAAATATAGTTTATTTACATTTAACTAAAGTATGTTCGATAACTTTTCGTCATCTTGTAAGTCGGGTGATCCCATTGCTATAGAAATGTTGGGCTTCTGATCAAAATACCGCGACAAGAGGTTTTGGCAGTCCTCTCGTGATGTTAACCTGACACTACCTAAAGAATTCTGAAGAGAACGAAACAGGTGGAAATCTGAAGGTGCAAGGTCAGGATTTTACGGCGGATGCATTAACACCTCTCAGCCAAACTCTTAATTTTTGCTGAGTGGCTTAAGATGTCTAGCGTTATCATGATGAAAATCCACACCCCTTCTGTTGATTAATTCCGGCCGCTTTCTCTCAACTTCTTGCTTTAATCTCATCAGTTGTTCGCAGTAGAGTTCAGAATAGATGGTGCTGCCTGTTGGTAACAGCTCATAATGAATAATGCCCTTCCAATCCCACCACACACACACAGCATCACCTTGTTGCGAGTTAACTCGGGTTTCGTCAGTCTGTGGAGCCTGTCATAATAAAGAATCACAAATGAGTACACACGGCGGCAGATCAACCTACCCAAATCTGTCAAATTTCTCCAATGAATATTGATCCTTATAACCAAACAATAAAGTTCAAAATTGATTGTAGAAATTTGACAGTTTTGGGTAGGTTGATCTGCCGCCGTGTGTACACGGTTCATTAGATTTCTTTCAGTGAGCTTGTGAGGTACACAAATATCGAGCTTTTTTGTGTACCCGGTGTTTTTTTTTAAATGCGCCAGAATTGTTTTGTGGTCAATTTCCAATTCTCCAGCTACGTCGTAACTACTGATATGCCGATCTTGCTCCAATTTTTCAAAAATGGCATCCATTCTATCCGTAAAGGGCGACCAGAGCGACGTGCATCTTTGACATTAAAATTTCCGGTTTAAAAACGCTCGTTTCTAGTAAAATTTTAAAATGTATCTAATTTTTTCATTAGATTCACTCATCTTGACAGTAAGAAAATCAAACGAAAACCACACATTTTCCTAATTTGAATTTAAAATTATCTTCTTTAAAATTTAAACTTTCAATAATACCAAAACAAGCCAGATACAAATTGTATAGCCAAAGAGATTTTATTACAAATATTACTCGTATATGCGAAAAGACTTTTTCCCCAACCTAATATTTATAATGAAAGCATAGATGCAACTTTCGTATTGACACAAAATTAATTAGTAGATGTAAGGAAAGCAAAATACCTACGAAATCAATAAGTTGTGAATTAGGTTTATTTCGTTATTAGAAGAGCGGAGGCCAAAATAACTCCTCTACCCGATGTTAAATGAAAATATGGCCTGCATTCGCGACGATAGCTAATGTAGCTAGGTCTGCGATATTAGACGTTTATTTACACCAATACTATTTCTAATTAACCAAATATGTCCATGAAATGTTTATGTTAAGTAGCATGTAACAGAAAGGTTTGGCAAAAATTAAAAGGTCGAAAGTGTATCCGATCTCAATCTTAAATGTGTTACGAAGACATAATTATTAACTTTAATTTGTCATGCAATTGTAAATTAAATATTTATATAAGTGAAATCATGCGGGTCAGGCGCGCATAAGCAGCAGCAGTGATCATAAATGTAAGTACACAGAGGTTACTAAACCACTAGGGCTATGACTTGTTTATTTTGATGTGATGTCACAATAGAAACTTTTAATAAAAAACTGCATAACAAATTAAAGTTAACTAGTGGTCGCCCAGTGGTAGAAATTCGACCGTAATTTTATTAAAGCTGCACGGATTGTATCCTAAGCAATGAAAAATTAAAAAAGATAGAATGTGAGTTTGGATTGGCATTGACAGATTTCGGCCGCTCCTCTTCCATTTTTGAATTTTTTGAAAAGAGTATATACGTGTGTGTCAAATACATGGTAGTGTGTGTAATGTTTGTTTTATTAATTTAATGTATTTTTATGCAAAATTTAAAAAGATTAACGAGCCTTACAGTAGTCAGATATGATGTGTAACATTTGACATCTCACCTTAGTAATTAGCAATTTTAAATTATTCTGAAAATTATCAATGATCTGCACTTTATTGAGACATATCATCAGTAAATATTTATTAAAATAGTTTAAAAGTCTATTACACACGAAAATGACGTATATATTTTTACAAATCTTAAAGAGAATGCAGTAAATACTCATTAGGAGACTTTTGCCATTATCAAAATGATGACACAATAATATGTCACTTATAATAAAAATATGTCTTGTTCTTAGTCCATTTTAAATTAGCGCGCGCTTCCGACTCCGTATATTTTTTACATCATAAAGAGAATGCAGTAAATACTCATTAGAAGATATGTCACACTGTTATTTTATCCTGCCGCGCAAGTTTCGAGAAAATAGATCGTAATGTCAGCACCTCAAATATCACAATCACAAACACAGTAAGTTGTACTTACTGCGTTCATAAATTGTGCGGCAGTATCACAATGTTACGATCACATTTCTACGAAATCGCTCCCACAAAATATTGTATATATAGAAGGCGAGCCGATCTCACAGTTACGGTACACACTGTTACGACCCTACTTCCGTCCCTTTTCTACGAAATCACTCCCACATTTGTATATATAAAAGGCGAGCGGAAAGATGTTACACATCAAACATTTAACATTCTGATAACCTTCTCTATATAAAATAGTTGCGAAATTTCATACTCCTCCGTCCGCGCAATTTTTGTAAAAAAGGGGTAAGTACAAAATTTTTGCTTTACGTATTAATATTATAGGTAGATACTTGTTTCTTAGTAACTGTGCATACAAGATCTAGAACGGATACACTTTGGATCTTTTCATTTTTACCATACCTTTCTGTTACACGTTGTATATATATATTTTCATTTCCTTATATCGGTGAATTCTACTCGATCTACGATGACGGTTTTCCTAGCAGTTTTCTTTTAAAATCCAAATCCTGGTGTTATAAGATCCAATGCACATTAGGTTTTATTGTTGTTTTTGTGATTGCGGCGAAAATAGTAGCTTTTAGGCATTGTGTCGGTACCAGAGGTTGGTTTTTATATCACGGTAATAACTCGATTAGCAATAACGTTTTGTTAACTCGAAGTTAACGGAAATATGTATAAAAGTGTACAAATAAAACGTAATAAATAAGATAAATGTGTTTTTATTTAATTCTTAAATTTAATTTCATTTAAGTTTTAATTTTTAAAAATCTACGAGCGGTGTCGGACTCTTACTTTTGACATACGTGACATATCATGGACTAGTTTATTAGGCCAGGATATTTATGGATACACGTTAAGGTCAAATCACAGTAAAATGGCAGGGCAGCGGCCGGCTGTTTTACTGTCAAACCATCTACGAGTAAGTACCTATACTAAAAATTCCTCGAAATTATTTCAACTAATATACCTACATTAGCAGATAGATAGCAGTGTTCAGACGTTGGCCCAAGGGTTGACACCAGGGCCCCGCGTCTGTATCTAGCGTGACAATAACATAATTTTTGACATTTGGTAGTCCGTGACTGACATAAGGCCCAATGGCCGACGGGTTATTCCATCTATAGCTAGACCGCTTAACTGAGTCCTCGCCTGCGGTAGGTACGCGGGGCGGGAGGTACGTAGAGCCTCTGCCACGAGTACGAGCCTTTTGCGACGCGGCGAACGGATTTCTAGTTCATTGCGCGTTACACTACGGCAGACATTAGCCAGCAGTGATAGAAAAAACGCAATGAACTAGAAATCCGTTCTCCGCGTCGCAAGTCGCTCGTGTTCGTGGCTCTGCCACTACGTACTTCCCGCCCCGCATACCTACCGCAGGCGAGGACTCAATTAAGCGGTCTTGCTATAGTTATATTATTAGATAAACAATTTTTCATTCCATCTATTCGAAAAAGACGACTTGGTTCGCCTTTAAGTGCACCCAAAGGTGGTGTTTTCTATAAGAAACTTTTAGCGGGCGGGGATTCTTTAGTAGAATCCTGAACGTAGCGAGGGATTCAAAGTACGTCGCCCGAGCCAAAAATATGTTTTGCGCCCGGCCCGAGTGATACACTTTACTTTTCATCACCCTCTATGAGAAAATAAAAGGCGCCTCATATTTTATTGTAATATTATTATTTAATAAAACATAGAGAAACAACTAAATTGAAATTAAATAGTATCTTATAATAAAACAACTAAAAACTTATATTTACAATTAAGACATTTTCGCAATTATGAAAATTTATTAGTACAGTTTTATTAGGAATAGAGATTGTTGTAGATTTTATATTCTGCGTGTTTGAAATAATGTCCGAATCTGGCTCATTTTTAAGAAAATGTGACGGTGAATCTTGTTGTTTGGATGTAGATGGGCGCGGCGACAGTGGCATGGATGGATTAACTGATGGTTGCAATTTAATGTTTTCCACGATGCGTTCACATGTTTTTGCCTTGTTCTCAATGGAATCTTCTATATACCCCTCTGCTACAGCACTCGACTTCCATCCTCCATGTCGCTTGTGAACAGTTAAATCCGCTCCGGAATCTGCCAAAAGGGTCTTGCATTTTACCATTCAATAAAATTACAATAGGCTTTCATATATTTCTCCCGCGATTTTGCAGGTAATAGATTATCCATCACATTTCTTGCGTCAGTTCAGTCGTTAATTCTATACTTTCACTGTCACTTGAAGAATTCATTTTTCAAAACAAAACCATAATTTGCTAACAATTCGTGAAAATTGACGAAAACGCTGGCTGTAGTTCGCGCGTTTTTAATTTGATTCCATTTTTAATTCAGCCGGCTCGGCGGGCGGCGCGACTATGGGCCGTCGTAGGTACCAGCCAGTCTTTATTCAAACAATATTTGCGTTCGATTTCTTTGGCGCTGAACACTAAGATGTTCCAAATTCAAAAAGTGCGCGGCAAAGATAATTGCAGCGCACTTATAAAGAGGATTAAAAACTCATTACTGCCCGCTAAAAGTTTCTTATAGAAAACACCACCTTTGGGCGCACTTAAAGGCGAACCAAGTCAACCTTTTCGAATAGATGGAATGAAAATGGTCTTTGTTATACTGCTCAATATAACTTATTGGATTCGAAAAAAATAATAGAAGTTTGTCCATGTAGTTATACCTACATATAAACAGCTATAATAGGTGTTAATAGTCCGGTCAACAAATTGAAAAACGTGAAAAATAGACACAAAGCTCCTTTAAATATGAATATGAACAGCTCACTGGATTTGGAATGACCTCTAGAAAAATGCAGTGTGAGGATTTTACATTAAATACCTTTTTTCATTTTTTTTTAAATTTTTAATGTCATTTCTTGGACTTTAAATTTTTTGTTAACTTTAAAAAATTATTATAAATAAAATAATTAACTTTAGTAAACTTAGATCGCGTGCTTTTCTTAAGTATTTAAATGTATAAGAAAGGCTCCACAGAGCCAACAATTTTTAGGTTTATTATTTAACCTTTTAAGTCGTCATTTATGAAAACGGAGATTGGAAAAAAGTTAGCAAATTAGCAATTGCATAACTTTTTGAATTTCTTTTTTTCCGGCGGGCATATAATATATTATGTTCTTTCGAGTATCTGGATGATACCATCATTATTTTATTCAAAGAACATGGCTAAATACAGTATGGACGACTGCCCTGAAATATTAAAAATGCTAAAAATATTAATAATAGAGAAAGAATGCTAAAATTATTAATAATATAGGGGTAGAGTTCCGGGAAGTGGAACTTTTTTTTCGGAAATTTCCTCCTCTTTAAAGATCTTTATTCAAAATATCGTAAATTTATATTAATAGATAGTTTTCAGAGTGGTCACACGGTTTTAAGACTACCACCTTATTTATTATTGCCAATTTAACCCCATTGAATTGGTCTGGAGTGAACTAAAACAAAGAATACGACGTAACAATATGCAACCACAGCTAAACTCGAACGTGGTCGAATTGGTTTATTTATTTATTTATTTTATTTAATAGGACAACCAACAAAATTAACACTAAATTAAATTAAAGTTGTTTTTGTACAAAAAAGGACTTAAGCTAAGTGTCATCTTACTTACTGCTTATCTTTCTGGTTCGCGAGGAGACGATGAAAATTGCAGATAATGTATGGACCGCGTGTTTTAGTCATGTTGAGGGTATCGAGAACACATCTATTACTCGAGATCAGCAACGCTTCATTATTAATGTGACAGAAAGCTCAGACAGTGAATATTATTTTTTATAAAGTAATATACAGGGCGTCCCACGGCCATGCCACATGGAGGGAAAGTACCTTAATTATTGTAGATGAAACATTTTACTGAAAGAAGACTTTATTTTAATTTTAAAAACAATTTAAACTGCATTCATACATTTTTAAATAATTGCCTGGTTGAACCGGGAATCGAACCCGGTACACGAGAAAAAAATCAACCCGTAGTTTTATCATACTGATCGGAAGGCTTTATCATAAGGATTACTTTTTGTACATAACATAGCATTAGAAATAAAAGGAAGACCATGAGTTTAAACATTTAATGTAAAATTATGTTCAGAAAAATGAAAAGCTGACATTGTTGTAAGGACTTATACTAAGATTAATTTTAAAGTACCTATTACTAATGAGTACCCCCTTGAAATAAAATAATAAAGAGATTAGTAGGTACCTGGTTGTATGCAACGGTTTTGTCCATCCTTAAGGCAATGTGAGCTTTTCATTTTTCTGAACATAATTTTACATTAAATGTTAAAATTCATGGTCTTCCTTTTATTTCTGACTAGCTGTTGCCCGCGACTTCGTCCACGTGAGCTAAAGGCTGTAGTCTGTACAGTTTAATTTTTATGTAGGTATCTATTTAAGCTTATTAGGGTATAATAAAATTATATGCATCGGAAATTTAGAAAATTGACATTGTATTTACCGACATACGTACATCTACTCACTCTTAATATCCTTTCAGCTGGGAATGCTGAGATAGACAAAGACAATTGATCTCCATTTAATGTGGTTCTGGCATACTTCCTGTGCCTCCTTTACGTTCATCATTATTTTCATACATTGTCTCTTATTCTTTCGACTATCATCTCTGCCATGTACATACATATATTCAGTTTGAAGCACAGAATCGTCCCGTTCATACAGATTCTCACTCAGTTTCCCGTTTCAATTATCCCTCCACATACATTCAGTATACTACACCGTTTCTCGGTGGGTTGCGCGTATTTGCTACGTCATACAAACCTGAAAAGGGTTTACTGACGCTTAATTATATGTAATAAAATTGGTATTTTACAGCTCAGATACTCGTCCGGAGTCGTCCTAGGCACTAGTGTATCTTAGCTAAGATGTGTCTACTGTTATACTGTCCAACCACGGACTTCAAAATATTTCTTGCCTTGTCCACCGAAGCTGGATATCGAGTAGCAGGTAGCGGTCCAGGATTATTGGTTGTCGGCCAGAAGGCACAAAAAACTATTTACCAACTATGTTCTTATTCGTAGATACAAAATATCAATAAATTGAGTACTGTAATAAATTATATTATTGTCTATTAGGTAATACAGTATAGTATTTTATGTTACATACTTGCGATAAATTTGAACTTCTTCGTGGCATCTTGTTAGGTAGGTAGCTTTTTATAGGTAGATCACAGGACACAGAAAGAAGTTACCTCTAATAAAAAAAAAATCTGAAGTCCGTGCCTCTAATACAGTTTTACCCTGCAAACTTAAACATTTTTGCAACTCTGATACCAGAGGTAGCCATCGTCTTATGCGATAGAAGTATGGAAAAACCATTTTTCTGTAAAGAAGTGTACAAAATTCATTCTTTATAGGTTTTATGATATTAAAATTGTTATGATACTTACTTATATTGTATCATTGAACACAGATTTATCCTATAAACATGTTAAGAAACCAAAGTAAGAAACCGCTTACATGTAAAATAAGTACTGAAATAAGTGTTTAACTTACCTGCACCAAATGTTTCATAAAACTTTTACATAATGAATAAATCTTATTTGAAAATTAATAAGAACTGAATAAGTACTGAAATATTTAACGTGCCTGCATAAAATGTTTTAGAAAACTTTTACACAGTGAATAATTAGTTAATATAATTTGAAAATTATTAATAAAATAAAAATAGGTACATATTGCATTGCAAAACATCAAAATTTCCTTCTGTTCGTTTCAAAATTTGAGCGCCAATTCTTTTTTATATTTACCTGTTCTCGCGTTTTTTCACCAAATAGATTTAAAAAAATAACATTAAGTATTTTGGGCAACGACCCAAAGGTTTATACAGCCAAGCTATGTGATTCAAGATATCTTCTTTAAGCAATATTTAAAAAAATAGAGACATGATTTTGGGCAATGATACAAAGTTTTATACAGCCAAATTTAATGAGTAGGTAACATTTCTATGCATAACTAAAAAAAGAGACATTATTTTCGGCAACGACACAGAGGTTTATACCGCCAAATATAGGTAAAGTTTTAACTTTTAACATTTCTGTGTATTAGAAAACTGCAATAAGCGCCGCGCGCAGGCGCGACTAAATAGCCATATTATTATTGGTTATTTTGGAAAAATTAAACAAAAGGTGTACCTATGTACAGCCAAGTTTAATGATGTGCGTGATTTCGAGCTTGTTTTTATTTTCCGTCGCTTTACTACTGCGGTGCTAATGTTCGCTTAGGTGCCTCACAGATTTATAAAGGGTAGGTAACCTTAGAGAGTAACAAAACTTTTCTAAAATAATAACTCAACGAACGTATCTAACAGTTGGTCGCATAAATACGTATATCAAAATTTGTTTAACATTTTTCGATTTGTATGTTATTCTCCGAAATTTTCTAAGCATTTTGGTGATAACCGCATCAAAATCGGTATCTCATGGCAACAACTATCAATGACAGGCTCAAAAGGGCAAAGAACCCAGAGCCGTAAAACACGATAGCAATAAAGAGCCAGAGCCTCAAATGCCAGAGCCGTAAAACTCTATAAAAAAAATTCCCCTATGTTACATAATAAACAACAGTTGCCAAGCAACCAAGGATTAAATCCCGGTTTAGACCAAATCAAAATTTAACAATTTTCGAGTATTTATGTAGCCTATGTTATTCTCCGGAATTTTCTTAGCATTTCGGTAAAACCGGATCAAAATCCGTTTAGTAGTTCTCGAGTTTATCGTGTTCAAACAAACAAATAAACAAACACACAAACAAACAATTTCTTTTTAAACTATTCTATCGTGTTCCGTAAGTGATTTTAAAGTATTTTTTTTATATCTTGCAATTACAGATTTTTTTATCCCTACGTTCTTATTATACAGGGTGTCTCATTTAAATCGGTCAGTATGGGAAAGTCTGAAACTATAAGACATACGAAGATCTGTTCTTAGGAACCATGTCATCGATTTTAATAAGAAGAAATCTGCATTCATACATTTAAAAAAAACCTGTACTCAGCTCGGGAATCGAACCCGGTTGTTTTGAAAAAAATAAACTTACACTATTTCTATTTAGATATCGATTGTGTAGGTCTTAAGCAGTAAATTGCTCTTTGAAACATGATGTCTAAAATGAATAAAATGCATTGTTTTCACATACTTTTATTTATTTTAGAAGGTGTTCAAAGTGATGAATGCAGTTTTTCTTCTTATTAAAATCGATGACATGGTTCCTAAGGACAGATCTTCGTATGTCTTATAGTTTCAGACTTTCCCATACTGACCGATTTAAATGAGACACCCTGTATTTTTCGAGTATTTATGTAGCCTATATTATTCTCCAGATTTTTCTTAGCATTTTGGTAAAAACCAGATCAAAATCCGTTCAGTAGTTTCGAGTTTATCGGGTTCAAACAAACAAACAAACAAACAATTTTTTTTAAAACTATTCTATCGTGTTCCGTTAGTGATTTTAAGGCAGCCTGTGTAATTTTTTTTTATATCTTTCAATTACAGATTTTTTATCCCTACGTTCTTATTATATGTATAGATGCTATGTTATTTAGCAAAAAATAATCCTTATGATGAGCCTTCCGATCTGTATGATAAAACTGCAGGATGATTTTTTTCTCGTGTAGCGAGTTCGATTCCCGGTTCAACCACGCAATTATTTAAAAATGTATGAATGCAGTTTAAATTGTTTTTAAAATTAAAATAAAGTCTTTTTTCAGTAAAATGTTCCATCTACAATAATTAAGGAACTTTCCCTCCATGTGGCATGGCCGTGGGACGCCCTGTATATTATCATTAAATTATTTAAGTTGTATTATTTTAACTCTTGTTACATTTTTGACAACCCTATGCAGAAGTGAGGATGTCTTTTGTTAAAGCATTTTAAGCTTTAATAGAAGGGTTTTTGGGTCGAATCTCATTTCGTCGTATTACAACTTATCACCTTTCGAAATAAAAATGCCATTGTAATAAGTTTTATGGCTCCTAGCTCTTACGCCGCCGGATAGACTATACTTACAAAATTAAATATTTATAAAATTTACAAAATACAGTGAAAAAATTAAACGCCTACCCCCGACCCAGCTAGGAATCGAACCTGGGGTCTTCCGCAATCCGGGCGGCTGCACTGACCGCTATGCTACCGGGAAGGCTGACGTAGACGCTGAATTTTGTCACTGCTTGCTGCTTGCGTTGGATAGATGGCGCGCTGTGCCGCTCTAAAATTACAAAAGCAGTGACAAAATTCAGCGTCTACGTCAGCCTTCCCGGTAGCATAGCGGTCAGTGCAGCCGCCCGGATTGCGGAAGACCCAGGTTAATGTAATAAGAAAAGAACATATTTTGACATTATCCTTAATTACTGAGAAATTGGATTTGTCGTCAGTACAAGGTCTCTCGCCGTTTGTAGACTTACGGACCGATGGTATAGTGCCATTCAGAGATGTTTGTAGCTTAAACTGACAAGTGATTTTGAATCTAACTGACAATAATTTACAACAATATTACTAATGTTGATGTTAAAACGACACACTTTAGTAAGATAATGGTGGTAAGGTAGGTAGTGTGTTTTAAGATGAAGGGAAACTTAAAAACAAACCCTACTAATAATCAAATTTAAACAGGTATATGTATCAGCCGCTGGAAATCGGACCCGAGAACTCTACGTCTGATACCGATGATCTAACCACTAAACTATTAAGGTTCGATAGTGAAACTACATTAATGAAATGGGGTTGTGTGACATAGAATGAGGTAGGGTGAGAAAATCAAATACAAATGCATATGTAGGTACAGTTCAGGTGGGTTGTAGGCCCCGCCCCCTCTTGCTATGTTAGCGTATGCAGACACGCGATATTAGAATGCACACATAAATCATGTTCGAATGCAGATCCGAACATGATATATGTGTGCATTTTAAGAGCATCTCCTGCAACATTATGTCGCCTTTGTAGAACAGTGGCAATTTGAGCCCACGCAGAGACTGCTGTTCCTTATTACGGTACTGTGTAGAGACTAAACGGCCTGCGACTGTGAAAGTCCCGGAGGCAAGGTAAAAATACGGGTAGCACCAAGTATCTGTGAAAACACAAAAAATATGCTATTTATAAAACCTAATGATGATCATAATCCTTATGATCGGTTGTCATATTTCATAATGACGCTGCCGCCCGATCAGATGCGAACCTTTTTTTTTTTTGAGAGAGATTGCTGATTGCCTCTATCGGCATTTTCAACGTCACCGGGGTTTTTTTGGGGGCGGCGAGGTACGTAAAGGATACCTCAAGCCGTGGTTAAACGAATCACCTTCGGAGGATTTCTAGAGGAAACGGCATCGCACACTTAAAAGTGCGCGTCCCCGACCCTACCAAAGTCTCTGAAGGGTTCGGATCGGATCGGGGATGCGAACCCCTCGGAGAATCTAGTAGGGAAGGAACGGGGAGCAACGCACTAGTGTATGATACCATTCCCTCTAGAAAACCCCTGATGGCGTTTAGTTTCACACGGTTTGAGAAGCCCTTTTAGGGGGGGGGCCTCGGTAGCTCAGCGGGCAGAGCATTGAACCGGTTATCCAAAGGTCGTTAAATTAAATTAAATTAAATTAAATTAAATTAAATTAAATTAAATTAAATTAAATTAAATTAAATTAAATTAAATTAAATTAAATTAAATTAAATTAAATTAAATTAAATTAAATTAAATTAAATTAAATTAAATTAAATTAAATTAAATTAAATTAAATTAAATTAAATTAAATTAAATTAAATTAAATTAAATTAAATTAAATTAAATTAAATTAAATTAAATTAAATTAAATTAAATTAAATCAAATTAAATTAAGGTAAATTAAATTAAATTAATTAAAATGAATTGAAATGAAATGGAATGAATACACATATCTCTAAGCAAGTCGTGTTGAGGGTTGTTTGCTAAACTTCACGTAAATTGTGTTGAGGATTGTCTGCTAAACTCCACGTAAATCGTGTTGAGGATTGTCTGCAGAACTCCACGTTAATCGTGTTGAGGATTGTCTGCAAAACTCCACGTTAATCGTGTTGAGGATTGTCTGCAGATCTCCACGTAAGTCGTGTTGAGAAATGTCTGCTAAACTCCACGTATATCGTGTTGAGGATTGTTTGCAGAACTCCACGTAAATCGTGTTGAGGATTTTCTGCTAAGCTCCACGTAAAACGTGTTGAGGCTTGTCTGCAGATCTCCACGTAAGTCGTGTTGAGTATTGTCTGCTAAACTCCACGTAAATCGTGTTGAGGATTGTCTGCAGAACTCCACGTTAATCGTGTTGAGGATTGTCTGCAAAACTCCACGTTAATCGTGTTGAGGATTGTCTGCAGATCTCCACGTAAGTCGTGTTGAGAAATGTCTGCTAAACTCCACGTAAATCGTGTTGAGGATTGTTTGCAGAACTCCACGTAAATCGTGTTGAGGATTTTCTGCTAAGCTCCACGTAAAACGTGTTGAGGCTTGTCTGCAGATCTCCACTTAAGTCGTGTTGAGTATTGTCTGCTAAACTCCACGTAAATCGTGTTGAGGATTATCTGCTAAGCTCCACGTAAATCGTGTTGAGAATTGTCTGCTAAGCTCCACTTAAACGTGTTGAGGATTGTCTGCAGATCTCCACGTAAGTATTGTTGAGGATTGTCTGCTAAACTCCACGTAAACCGTGTTGAGGATAATTTTGTACTTACTTCACGTATATCGTTTTGTGAACGACACAGACACTATAATGCTATGTATGTTTAATTGCCTTTTGTTTAATTTTTTGTTTCAACACTAGAATAGATGCATAATTGTTAAGTTCCGATTTTGCGGAACATTTAAAGTCATCTACTCGGCTCGACTCTAAACGTAAGGGGGGCGCCGCAAGCATCAGCCACCGAGTCACGAGCGTGCCCCATACCGAGAAGGAGCAGGCGGCTCCAGCTTTGGCGTTTTGCAACCGAAACAACTACAGCTCGAAGACCACGCAACGAAATCGTGGGAGGAGAACTTTACTTCAGAGGTACCTAGTTCCTAAATGTTAGTTAGTTAGTAACGACCCTATAATTTTATCTTGGGTCAATGGCAACAAAAATTCTTTAATAGATATCCAATAGAATACAACCTACTACAAAACAAGAGCTGTACACTAAAAGAGGCCGAAATTATTGACGGTTGCATTTCTAATCTTACTAAGTCTAGTTTTACTTCAACTTGCAGTCCGTGCGCAAAACTAATATATTTCAGCAATTTTTACTGTTTCTAAACTGAACGGCAAACACAGCTTATATTAAATCTAAAAGGTTAATCATGAACACTTTAAAATTGAAGATTTTCAATGAGTTTTATGAGCCATGAGCAATGAGTGATGAACAAGACCGTACGGTTTTGAAACTCATGGATCAAAATGACTAACATGGCAACAATAGAACAATATACTTACTTTTTAGCATGTATGATTATTGAAGATCGTTCTTTACACGAATTAATCTTACTACTTTTTTGTATTTTACTTGTTTTGTGTACTGCACCATTTTGTTTACACGAAACTTCTAACACATGAGTAAATATCCTATATCTATTCTGTGCTTCTAAGGCGTGTATTGTGTCAGATAGTGCCTAGCATATTGTGCATTTTTTTTTTTATTGAATACAACAACCATGACAAAATATTTAACAGATAAAATTAATCTTGAATAAAGGATAAGGTAATTAAGTTGCTCAATACCAACAAATTTACTTTATGATAACTTTCAGAATTTATTGAACTTCTGACCTTAGCACGCCCAGCAGTTCGTTATGGCTGGGTTTACACAAAATTGTTGAAGTGGGAAAAATATTTAGTTTTTATTATTCCAATAATAACAAGTAGAAAGTCGTTTCTTTCTGATTCGAAAAAACAAATACGATATGGTCAACTTGAATTAAAAGCTGATATCCATGCATTAGAAATATTTACTTCTCATATTTATGTCTAATATACTTATTCGGATTGATCGTGTCGATCGTGCGTCACGTCAGTTAAATGTTGATACCGAATGGCAACTTGCTAGATATGCGCTTATACCAATCATAAGAACATTTCGCTAGCCGAACTTTGACCTTTTTTACCAGCTTATAAAATGACAAATGCTAGAAATGCGCTTCATGGAACCTTCATCCTCAATCCGAATTAATGAATTTACCAGTACAGTTACAGGAAAAGAGTAAGCAATGCCAGTGCATTGCTTACTTTTTTCGCATTCCTACCGTGTCACTTCATTACCAAAAAAATATTTAAAAATTAAATTGGAAGCGGAAGGCATTGTTGTCGTGCCACACTGGTCATTTCAGAAGTGGCACCTTAAGTATCAAAAAAGGTTTGTTTCTCACGAAATTATATTTGAGCCAAATACGTCATTGCTATATCCTCCTTTTATTATCCGGCAAGCTCTTTTGAAAAGAGGAGCTCCATCTGTCTTTTTTTTTTAATATGGCTTCTTTTTCTGAAACCACGTTGAATCAATTTAACTCATCTTTAAAGACTTGGCAGGAGTTTTGCCAAGCTAATTATTACAATTATTGTGATAAGTATATTTATATATATTTTACACAACATTTAATATCAAGAGCTAGTGGATACGGCAAGATCAACTATAGTTTAAACACTTCAGTATCCTCACATGGTATGATTACTAGACTGTTAAAGGGCGTTTCCGAGTAAAGATCTCCTAAGCCAAAATATCATGATACATGGAACCCAAATCTTATGTCCTATTATTAAAGTGATGTTTACCCATTTGATAATTTAAGTTTTTGTAATTTATCACTTAAAATAATTACATTACTTGCAATTGCATCTGCTCAGCGAATGCAAAGTTTAATGAAAAATTAAAACATATGTCTTGTTAAAAAGTATTACATATCAATAAAAATCATTGATCTAATTAAAACATACAGACCCAGCGCCTACCAACCACTTGTCGACTTCCTTCAATTAAAGAAAATCCCAATATATGTCCAGCTCAGGCTTTACAGTCAAAACAAACAAAACTTTAAATATTAGAATGATGAGAGTTGAGAAAAAGTACAATTAGCATAAAAGTGGAATATATACGGTATACAGGTCTGTTTAGTGCACGCAGCACACGCGGCCACCTCGGCCGCGCGCCACTTTTGGATTAACCGTGGGTGGGACTGCGGGCAAGATTTCCCGTAAATATTATAATCGAGATATCAGTACATCTGTAGACAATAACAAATTAGCAAATCTTTTTCTTTTCTTTAATACATAAAACATAAATTTGTGTACATTTTTACAATAATAATACTAGAAAAGTTAGATGGGTATCGTTTTCTGTAAATAATGTATAAATCACTTTTTGTTATTTGCTTAAAATGTTGTTGTTAAAATGAGTGTTTTCCTATGTATTATAGGCAGTCTGCAAAGATTTCATAAGAACTCTTCATGTAACAAATCAAATTTTTCTTTTGAAGCTCTAAACATCTGCATGTTAACTGGTAATCATCTTCGAAGAGATACGAAGTATAATTAATAATTAAACGAACTTACCTTGTGAAGTTCGATTATAATTATACGAGTATCACGAAGAAGATGATTACCATACTCCCACCCAACCCAACTTCGAATACATTCTCCTTCCTTACCCCTTTGAAAAATTTGATTTCAGTTACCTCTAAAATTAATGGCGGCCATCTGGCGACCGGCTGTGTAGGGCGGCAGGGAGTGAGACAGAGATATTTTTTTTTCTTTAGTAGCTTTAAAATATGTGACAAGGACTGCATCAGACTACGTACTGCTGCATGTTAACTGGTAATCATCTTCTTCGTGATACTCGTATAATTATAATCGAACTTCACAAGGTAAGTTCGTTTAATTATTAATTATTAATATGTAAAAAAAAATCTCCGAGATCAAGAGAGTTGTTTAGTGATATAAAGAGTACTAGGGGGTCAAAATTATTTTTGAATTTGTCACAAAACAGGAATCAAACCTGTAACAAATTTCTTGTAACAATCTAGTTGTTGCAGTAGTTTTTTATATTTACGGGTAAGCATTTGCCCTTCATCTCACCTGCAACCAAACCAAGTACATAAACATGTACCCGCTGGGAATCGACCCTGGGACTTCACCAAGATCGGTGGTCTTAACCACTAGGCCATTGAGGTGGTTACAATAGTAACCTGAGCGATGGTTGATAGTGTGGGTCCTAAGAGGTTGAGGAGGACTGGATAACTGGCTGTTATGGCGATGGAGGTTAGATAGTGGTAGCTGGCTGAAGATTCAGGCAAGCCTTACCATTAATCAGATCTAGACGATAATATGTGTGTACCGCTGGAAATCGAGTCTGAGAGCTGAGTCAGAAAGGTTTGGCTTAACCTATGACCGTCCTACTGCTGGGAAAAAGCCTACATCGTTTAAATCAAGTCATCACTACCCAGTTGATGGGTATTGGCTTAATCACCTTGCCAAATGCGGGTTAATAATCACAACACAAACCCGGGCTATGAATTGAAAAACCCAAAACACACCTTGCCCTTATTGGGAATTGAACCCTGGACCTTGGTGTATTAGGCCGAGCGCGTTGCCAGTCGGCCACCGAGGCATTAAGCAATAAGCTGATAACGTTTGAAAGAGAAAACAAATCAAAGAAATGGGCTTATTTGTGTGTGTTTGGAATGGGGTAGCGGGATAAATCTTTATTCGGCAGTTCGCCCCGCCCCTTTTACTGTGATAGTGTATCTGTATCCGCCATGATCGATGTGTGCATGTTAATAACATCTTCTGCAACGTTATGTCGTCTTGGTAGCCCTGGTGTAGTTCCAACCCACGCAGTGGCTGTGTTACACCTTATTTTATTTTTCTTCCTTTTTTACCATTGAAAATGGTTATCAGATGCAAATCGCCTGAGACGTATTTATGGCCATAGCTCCGAGGATTTTGGGAGGATTTAGATGGGAATAGTACCAAGGGTTGAGGAATTTATCGAGACATGTGTGAGCGTTTGAATTTAAAAAAACGGCTGGTAACTTTTTTTGGAATTTTGAAAAATGAAAAAAAGTCGGGTATTTGGAGTGTGTTTACTCTAAATATTTCAATAAGAAAAAATGAAAAAAAGGGTCCTAGAGTATCAGTTTAGCAACAGAATGGCGAAAAAAATTTGAAAATCGGTTAATAATGAGCCTGCTCCTTTCCTCCTTTCTTTTGTAGGTGGTCCCTATTGACCTGTAGGTGGTATTTTAGAAAAACGGGTATTTCCGTTTATAAAAGTGATGTACCTTTTATGATTATTGACCGATCATCATGGCAACGGTGTCAAAAGATGCGGATGCAGGCGAGAAGTGCATTCAAGTTAGAAATCTAATTATTTAAAACATAAAATATTATTTGATATTGATATAAAATATGGTCACTATAAGATATTGTTAGGTTAGCTAATTAGCTTAATATTAATAATACGTAATTACGTAATAACTTAGGACAAAAGGTCCCTTAAGAAGGGACTGAATAAATTAACGGACTTGGTGTTACATGGATCTCACAACTTTAACCGGTAGAAGAACTGAGTTGCGAGATTTGGTTTTGATGGAATCTCATTTATTTTTGTAGGTAGTCCTACTTTTTTTCTTTTCGGTACCATCTAGGTACCTATCTACACCTATCATTTCATTATATTATAGATACATATACAGGTACACTGATTCATTAACTGCAAATGCAACTTTGTAATCCTATATATTTATAAGGGATTACAAAGGTATTTATGTAGTTGTTGTATCTAGAAAACTGAACTGAAATTGCAAAATATGTTAGTTTTCCTTGATTTATACACTAAACACTAATTGTATTCTAAATTTGAAGCTTCTATATCTGCATAGAAGTGCCTAGTTTTGATGATCAGTCAGTCAGTGAGTCAGTGAGTGAGTGGTGAGTGACAAAATTAAGAAACTTTGAATAAATATAATTTTTAACTACTGGTTCAAATTGAATGAAATTTGAAATATACCGTGTTTATAAAATGCCTTCTTCATTATCATCATCATCATCATCTCAGCCAAAAGACGTCCACTGCTGGACAAAGGCCTCCCCCTCAAGGATCTCCACAACGACCGGTTTTGTGCTGCTCGCATCCAGCGGCTTCCCGCGACCTTTACCAGATCGTCGGTTCTCCTTGTTGGAGGCCTGCCCACATTGCGCTTTCCGGTACGCGGTCGCCACTCAAGAACTATTCAACTGAAAATTCAGGCTTCTAGTTTTATCCACAACGAAGTTATAGCGGCAATGGGAAAAATGACCTGAACTGTTTCGAGAAAAGGATGTTACGGCCGTGCCGCTTTTTTGCTCAACTTAGCTTGCCCGGGGGGCACTGCCGTGCCCCCAGATTCTTTAAATTCGATCTTGCCGCTGAGGATAGTGACGATAACGACGGTGAAAGTCGAGAAAGTGAGAATGAATCCGCCAAAAGAAGGCGCCCGACGAATTTCACTTTCACAAAAGAAAAGAAAATGTTATTCTCTGTGTTGTGCAGTGTTATACATTCGTATGTTATATTCTTTTATATTATCAAAGGCTATAATTAGACTTGTGAGTAATGTAGTTGTGTCATTATTTTTTTCGTAATTTTTTGTATTTATTTTCAATGATCTCCGATTCTTGCGGGGACTGCGAAATCTGTTAATTTTTTCTCAACTACTGAGTCAATGGCTATCTTATCTCTAGCTGCCAGAACACAACAATGCTGCAAACATTGATGCTATGGTGACAAAAGATAAGATGGCGGTAGCTAACCAGGCGGCCGTTCCACCAACAAAACCGAGTACACAAACATGTACCCCCGCTGGGAATCGAACTAGTTACTGTCTCAGACCGGTGGTCTTAACTACCAGACCATTGAGGCGGTTACAATAGGAACCTGAGGGACGGTTGATAGTGTGGGTCCTATATAAGAGGTTGAGGAGGACTGAGGAACTGGCTCTTATGGCGATGGACTTAGGTTATATAGTAAAATGAAATGAAAATGAAATGAAATACATTTGGCCAGGTGATTCAGACAAGGCTTACCATTAATCAAATCTAGTACAATTAAAAAATATTTATATTTTATTGCGCCACGCCATCGAGCTCCTCAATTGAGGAGTTCGATAGCGCAGTGTTAACGCGCCCGGTCTGCGAGTGCTGAGGTTAAGCAATTTTCGCAAAGGCCGGTTATCGGATAGGTGACCAAAAATATTTCATCTCGAGCTCCTCCGTGCTTCCGAAGGCACGTAAAGCCGCTGGTCCCGGCTGCATTAGCAGTCCTTAACAACCACCAATCCGCACTGGGCCCGCGTTGTGGTATACGGCCGTTACTCTCAATCCATCCATAGAGGAGGCTCGTGCCCCAGCAGTGGTGACATAAGATGAGCTGATGATGATATATTTTATTACGGGTACACTTATTTGAATGGAATGTCTAGACCTGTGGACTGGATCCTAATAAAGGGCAACGCTGTATTTCCTCCAGGACTCATTCGAGGATCGGTTTCATTGTGTTTATTACGACTGGAAATTGAACCCGAGATAGGTGAGTCGAAAAGCAATAAGCTAATAATTGTTGAAAGAGAAAGAAAACATAGAAATGGGCTTGTTTGTGTGATGGGCAACGGGTTCGCGGATAAATCTTTTTTTTGCTAAGTTACCGATATAGGTGGGTAGTTCGCCCCGCCCCTTTTACTGTGATAGTGTATCTGCATCCGGCATGATCGATGTGTGTATGTTAAGAACATCTTCTGAAACGTTATGTCGCCTTGGTAGTCCTACCGTAGTTTCAACCCACGCAGTGACTGTTATACCTAATTTTATTTTTCTTCCTTTTTTTTCTTAACTTCTGAGGCAATCATTGTGGCTATCTTATCTCTAGCTGCCAGAACACAACAATGCTGCAAACATTGATGCTATGGTGACAAATTTAGATGAGATGGTGGTCCTTCTACCAACAAAACCAAGTACACAAACATGTACCCCCCGCTGGGAATCGAACCCGGGACTGTCTGGGACCGGTGGTCTTAACTACCAGACCATTGAGGTGGTTACAGTAGTAACCTGAGGGACGGTTATACCGTGACTATCAATTTACCACATATAAAAGAATTTTCGTGACGGCGTGTTCGCGAATCCGTCATTCGATACAGCGGTTTTCGATGCAACGGCTTTTCGAAAGGGCGTACCACTTGAATTTTTTTTTCGCAACAGCGTGCGTCGCGACGATGACTTTCCAACCTACATAATCAGACCCACGGTTGATAGTGTGGGTCCTAAGAGGTTGAGGAGAATTGAGGAACTGGCTCTCATGGCGATGGACTTCGGTTAGAGTGGTAGCTGGCTAATTGATTCCGACGAGCCCTACCACTAATCACATCTAGTGCAATAATATGTGTCTTCCGCTGGAAATCGAACCCGAGAGCTGAGTCAGAAAGCAGTGGTTTAATCCGTCGTCTGCTGTGAATACAGACACAATAGAACTTTAATTGTTTAGGGCACTGATCAGTGCTCGCCGCATATATCGGTAAAGTTGATTAATAATTGTTATTTCGTTTGTTAATTCGTTTGAAATAGAAACCAAAACATAGAAATGGGCTTGTTTGTGTGATGGGCAACGGAGTCGGGGATAAATATTTTTTGTGCTTAGTTACCGATATAGGTGGGTAGTTAGCCCCGCCTCTATTATTATGTTAGTGTATGCATGATCGATGTGTGCCTGTGAAGAATGTCTTCTGGAAGGTTATGTCGCCTTGGTAGTCTTTTTTATAGTTAAACCCACGCAGTGGCTGTTATATCTTATTTCCGAGAACCCAACGACCTGCGACAGTGATAAGGCTCGGAGATTTGCTAAAGGTGTCAGAAACGTCTACAAAGTACTTATTATCAATCGGCAATTTTGTTAAGAGTACTCGGACTCTGGTCCGACACCAGTTTTTGTCTCCAAAACTTAACATAGATTATATTATCATTGAAATTTTATAGATTTTTATTGAAATTTTATAGATTTTCATTGAAATTTTATAGATTGTCATTGAAATTTTACGTAATGACAGCTAGGAAGTATGTGCTCTGTATTTTATCATCATCATCATCATTTCAGCCCGGAGGTACTCACTGCTGAGTGTAGGCCTTTCGTTTCTGGCACTCGTCTCTGCCCCAAACCATACGCATCCACGGCTTTCCCGCTCTCATCTCACCACACTTTGCCACCGGACGACCGACGACGCGACGACGCTTGTATTTAATTACGGTCTGTATTAGGTCCTTACTTGAAATTGACGTTTTGTATGAAGATTTTTTATAAAATTATATTTTTCAAACTAACGTTTTTTTAAATTTTCTTAGCATCTATTTACTTATTTATTAATGTGAACACTATAAAAATTTTATTTTTTTATTTTATTTTATTTTATTTAGGATAACAATAGCCATCAACTTACATAGATACAATTTGTTTGTAGCATGGTTTTTTGGGCCAATAACATTTACCCACTTATTCAAATAAGAAAATAGAATCACCGAGTAAATTACAAAACTGAATGTAGTACTTACTAAAACTGAAAAACAAAAAATATAGAACCATAAAAAGAGCCATAAAGAAATTAGACTTAATAATAATTAATAAAATTGTAGAGTAGTGTGTTTGTTTCACTAGCTAAATAAATTTACCTAGTGAAATATAGCTAGCTACTAACTAGCTAGACTAGCTAGTCTGCTATAGCAGACATTAAAAAGAAAAAAACCAAGACCCTTCAAAGCTACAATGAAACAAAAGGTCAATTCCGCGAACAAAAAAGATGTCAATTAATAAAAATATATTGGGCGATAAAGACACAAAATAAATAACCATTGTTATAACTAAAGCTTATGTAACATAGTCTTAACTAAAGGTGTATTATAATATTAACAACCGGTATTTCTTTTTTTTTTTTTTAATACTTGTCCCCCGACGTGGGTCATGTCGGAGATGTTATATGCTACCTACTACCGTTCTCTTTCGGCTTCCTAAGCTAGCGGGTTAGCGCTTACATTTTTATTGCACTGTGTGTGCCCTATGTTACTATATCCTATGCTATCCTTTTACTTTCTAGAGATTTTCCATTTTTATCGCACTCTAGGTGCCCTATTCATTCTTTCTTATTCTATTTCCTACTTATTTATATACATTTTCATTGCATTTCTTATGCTCTGTCTATTTTAAACTATTCTTTTTTGCTATTTCCATTTTTATTGCATTTTACATGCCCTAACTCTTATCATATATTACTTACTTTCTATCTTATAGCTATTACAATTTAACGTCCACATTACATTAATAGATTACTTCATACATAAAATATCACAGATAATTTCCAACTTAATTAAAACACATAAATCACAATAAACTTATCACTATGCCATTTTGACTATTTTTAGACTTATTCCTTTTTGACTTTGTTAATCCTAGTATATTTAATATACAAGTGAAAACATAAGTACTTTAAGGCAGTGTATTTATCTAAGTCTTATTCCTACTAATTACTTTCGAGGCAATATTTTTACAGAATTCCAAAAATATTGGTCTAATGTGTTTGTTATTTATAAATTTGGCTACATTATCTTTATTAACATTCATGCCGATCTTTCTTTCATACTTCATTATTTCATACTCGTGGACTGGGCATTCTGCGATAATGTGAAATATAGTCTCCTCTTTCTCAGGGTCACAGATGCACAATGGGTTATCCTTGCACTTGAAGCGATTCAAGAACGAGGAGAACCCACCGTGCCCCGTCATCACCTGGGTTAATATCCCAGTCGGCTTGATCTTACGGACCAATCTGTATGCAGCTATCGGGTCTGGAAAGAACATCTTCGTCACGGAGGCCGTCGTTCCATCCTCGTATCTCCGAGCCCATTCGCCAATCGACTCATCGCGGATGAATCTCTTGGCGAATGAGATCGGACATCGATCATAGACCGGCTTCCTCCGCGACGAAGTCGCAGCCTCCTTCGCGAGCACGTCCGCGCGCTCATTCCCGGGCAACCCTGCGTGGGCTTTCACCCAGAACAAATCTACACGTTTGTTTTGCGTAGAGGCCTTCTGCAAGTTTGCCCGCGAATCGAGCGCCAAGCGGTGGAGCGAGCTACGGTTTGTTACAGTTTCCAGTGCAGACCTGGAGTCGCTGTAAATACCGTAGCTCCCTTCACCCCTCTTCAGGATCTCCGCAGTCGCCCTGGATATGGCGAGGAGTTCGGCTTGGTACACCGTGCAGTAGTCGGCAAGAGGGAGTTTAATCGCCTTGACTTCGGCTCCCCCCTTCCAAATGGATAGGGAGGCTCCGACGCCTCCGTCGATTTTACTCCCGTCTGTGTACACTTGCACCTCCTGCACAGCGTACCTATCGAGGGCCTCTTGGTCCCCGAGGGCCACGAACTCACTCCCCACATTCCGGGCGGGGTGCGGGATCTCCGCGAAGCCAACAGGCGCCTCAATCCCCCTGTCCTCCGGCAATGCCCGGGACCTGCCCCTCCTCGTGTCATACAAGGCCGAGGCCTCAAGAATGCGGAGGTCTAGGGGCAGAATCCCGGCCAGTAAAAGTGCCGAATTGAGGGAGACTGTACGGTACGCGCCGCAGAGCTTCTGGACGAACCCGCGTTGCACCGCTGCCAGCTCCTTCCGGGTACATATCTTTTGGGCCGCGGGGGCCCACGCCGCTGCTGCGTAGGTGATGATTGGCTCTACTGCCATAATGTAGATGTGCCTCGTCACCTCGGGATTCAATCCCCAACTGACCCTTGCTGCTGTCCTCAATTGTTTATAAATATTAAGGGCCTTTTTGCAGACATCCGCGACGTGTGTGTTAAAGGTGAGTTTTTCGTCTATGGTTAGACCCAGGACCTTCATCTCTCTTTGCATAACGATGTCCTGCCCCCCCATGTTTAGGATTGGTGTGTCGTACTTTAATTTTCGGGTCAATGTCATGGCAACCGTTTTATTGGTTGCGAACCTCAATTTATTTCCTACACCCCAATTCCAAACATCTGAGAGCGCCCCGTTAGCCTTCATTGAGACTTCCAGTCCCGAGTCTCCCACAAACACCATCACCACATCGTCAGCGAACGCCTGCACATGGTGTCCTTTCCTGGCCAATTGCCACAATAATGGGTCCAGCAGCAAGTTCCAGAGGATCGGTCCTCCAATCGACTCCTGCACGCATCCTTTACTCGTGACTCTGTTCGCTTTTCTCCCTCCGTACCTCACCTCTACGCTCCTATTCTCTAAATAACTATCTATAACCCTTCTCAGATTTATAGGGCAGTCTTCCTCTGCCAGCCTAGTTCTAATTTTAGGCCACCAGGCTGCATCGAAGGCTCCCTCTATGTCCAGTGATACGATCTTTTTCTTTTTTAAATTGCTTTTAATGTGTTTCATCAGGACATAGAGGGAGTCTTCAGTGCTCTTCTGGGGCACAAACCCGTATTGCCTTGGACTGAACCGTGGGACCAGGTAAAACCTCACTAACAACCGGTATTGACTTTTATAGAAGTAATACACCTATTAATAAGTGAGAAAAAAAACGTAAATTTCATAGTAAGGACCCATATTTAATTGTGGCTAAAGACTTAAATCAGTTCTTGACCCTTTTTTTAAATAAAAAAGGAAAAAAATGTCGGTCACTGGTCCCTGTCGAAAACAGGTGCCACTACCCACAGAACAGTTAAATAAGGTACACCCTATATGAGTATTGTTCTTGGAAAAGGGCGATAGCAACCATGGACTCCGGTAATCGATCGCTTTCAGGTCAGCCGTAGTCTTGATTGAATCCTAACGGAATAAAAAAAAAGAATTATTGAAGAACTGGCCATGTCATCTCTAACTGTTAGTAAAAGAAAAGAAAAATAGCCTATAACTATCCCACTGCTAAGTAAAGGCCTCTATTAGTGATCCATCCGGATTGGTGATTATAAACTCGAACTATCCATCGAACACATTTCCCGACCTGGGAACCCGGGACCTTCGGGCATCGCGCTGAGCGCTTTACCTCTCGGCCACCGAAGCGTTCTAACATCGACAGACTTTGGTAAGATAATGGTAGGTACCAAGTGGACTTAAAAAAAACCCTACCACTGACCAAAGCTCTGGACCGGATCTAAGAGCTCTAGCTCTAAAAGCAATCTAAACCTCAAACTAATACGGTTTCAAATTGAAACTAAAACTAAGAAATGGCGTTGTGTGAAATTGCCTTGATGGGGGGATGAATCTTTTTTTCTTTTTGCTAAGCTATACGAACGAGTGCAGGGGAGTTAGCCCCGCCCCCTTTAAATGTATAGTGTGTCTGCATTCAGACATGATCAATGTGTGCGTTTAAGGTCATCTCCTGCAATGCCATGTCGCCTTTGTAGGCCTGCTGGAGTTTCAGCCCACGCATTTACTGTGGTATCATATTCCGGTGCTTTGGCAGAAACACGGGCTGAAATACGGGTTGCGACTGCAAAAAAAACCCGATAAACTTAAGAAGAAAAAAAACTAATTTATATAAAAAAATCACAAATTTTGTGCCTCACACGACTATCGGAACATTGGCAATGAACCTACGGAATTCGAAAAAATATTGGTCAAAAACCCTTAACCCGATCGTCTTTGTTTTAAGCTGACTAAATTGTCCATTTTCTCAAATTTTTGATATCATTCTGCGTTTCCAAAATATCGAGCGCCAAAATCAAAAATTCGGAATAATTTTTTTTTTACTATTTCGGCCATAACTTTTTCAGTTTTTGACTGTCTCGAATAATTATTTTTGCACCTTACAGCTCCTTTTTGGATATCATATCTTCACAACTCTCCGAAATATAAGGGGATCGCACTTTTTCGTGAAATTGGAGTCTATACTGGAGCGAATGAAAAGACATTTCCTATGTCAAAATAGTGGCACCAGATTTAGACATCATCCAGGGATCGACATTTTTGTCCTTAAATCATTGCAAATAGGGGCCAGAAACTGATTTTAGTCTTTAGTAACAATTAACTGCATACCACCTGCTTCCTAATGCTGTCATCCCGTAATATTCAATGAAAATCTATGCTATTTTTGGCGACAAAACCCTGTCGATCACTACTAGTCTTAAATTGTTAAACACTGGTGCCTTTACCTAGTGCTTTCTCAAGAAATAGCCCTTAATCTTATATATTAATAGCGCAAGCCGATTTTTGTCCCAGTGATTATGGGACGATAGCTGCACAAAAAAAATCGGTTATGGTCTCATTTTGAAGAGCTCCAGCCGTAGATGTGCAGAAAAATAAAGAGGACAAAATGTTGTGGACTGAGAAAGTAAAAATATCGGAAAATACATCTAACAAATCATAAAAGCAAATGTCAAAAAGGAAAAGTCTGTCAAAATTACAATCAAAAAGTATAAAAAGTACCAAATAGGTTCTATTGCCAACATAACACAGATTTAATTTTAGAGAGCAGAAAAAGGTTACTGGCTGGTTAGAGAGCGACGCTACGGCTGTATCGCATTTGAACAGTCATCAAACGCACTCCCGCTGTGGGAAGAGTTCAAAAATGATTTATCAGAAGCTTTCGAGACCACTATTTAACTAGTCATAAGTGCGACTCTGCGCTTCATGAGCTAAAGCAGATTCTGGCCATCCACAACCTATCTTTGGCAGACGTGGGACTGCCCGTAGTAACAGCTCCTCCTCCTTCTCCTAGTGCTGACACAAGACAAGCTGCACTGATACAGGGAGAAGCCATGAAGGCTATCGCAACTCCATCGCAACGAGCAATAATCGACGAAATTCTGTTGACAATTGAGAAGCAATCAAACAGTCGCCCAAGTGCATATTTCATTGACGATCCCGAAGGTTCTGGAATAACCTTCGTATACCAATGGCTCATCAACCTTCTTACAGGATCAGGTGATACATGTGTGGCTGTTGCATGGACTGGCACCGCTGCAATACTTCTTCCTGGTGGCCGCATAGTTCACAACCGATTCCGTTTTCCATTGAACTTGACTGATGAGACATGAGACATCGTCTGGCATCACATACACCAGTGCCGATGGTAACATGTTCAGGGTCTGTAAGCTGATCATTTGGGACGAAGCGCCAAAGACATTAGGATCCTCCTAACATTACAAACTTGTACCCTCCTCCTCCGTTTTATCACCGGCAATCATCATTTGCCGTTTAGTGGCAAAGTCGTCTTACTTGGAGGTGATTTTCGTCAGGTTCTGCCCGTGGTGGCTCGCTACGGCCAAGCTGAGATGGTACTAAAATCGATCAAAATGTGCTTGTTTTGGCCTCTGATTCAAGTCCGCAGCCTAGCAGTCAACATGCGAGCCAACAATGGAGAATCTGACTTTGCTGCGTATCTTCTACGCATTGGTGATGGTCGAGAAGAAACACTGCCGAATTCTGAACGACTTATTCGTGTCCCTGAGCAGGTTATTGTTCAAGACGTTTTAGCTCCTTGCGTGGGGGAGATAAATCAAACAGACAATTATGTTGTCTAATATAGCTTCGTGAGCTGAGAGCTAAGAGATTGTTTATTTGTGTTTACATGTTATATACTAATTATGCTAATGTGCGTCAGCTGGAAACAGCGAGTGTGTGTGCTCAAAATACAAAGTCCGAGCTGATGCCACAACGTAATTGAAGCCACATTTGGTAATGACTTCTCAGCAGGCGCAATATAAAAGTCAGTGGCCGTGCCATTCTTGCACATAAGAATGATCACTGCGACCAAAATAATCAACAGATCCAAGACAAACTACCAGGTACCAGTCGCAGCTACAAAAGTATCGACTCTGCAGTTGTCACGGATGATTTTGCAGAGCAAACTCGATATCCAATTGAATTTTTGAACAGCTTCAACGTGTCAGGACTTCCACCTCACAACTTATAATTGAAATTGGTCATCCTGCTTCGTAAATTGAACGTGATGCTAGGCCTGATGAACGGAGCCCGATTGCAAGTTGTCTGGATGAGAAATATCTGTCTCGATCTTGAAGTTCTCTGGCTCAGCTAAAGGCGAACGAGTGTTTTTGCCCCGCATCAAATTCAAATTCAAATTCAAATTCAAAAATCATTTATTCAGTTTAGGCTACAAGTAGCTCTTATGAATGTCGCTATGCCATCGGTTCGTAAGTCTACTCTGGGCGGGAGATCTTGCACTGAGAAGAACCGGCAAGAAACTCAGCAAGTGTCCAGCTCTTTTCTCCCTTACAGCGTCAAAAAAAATAAAAATTGAAAAATGCCCTATCATAGCAGGACACTTTCCATTACAAATAAATACAAAAAAATATAGAAGACAACCACAACATGTAAAAAAAAAAAAAAACAAAAAAAATAAACAAATCTAATATATCAAATTTACATCTGGTATAAGTTTCAATTTCCACAATGTCATACAGTACCACTACAGTACTGTAATAAAAGTCAAAAATTGTTTAAGAAAAACAAAGTCAAACTATAGTAATTAATACTAACAATAAGATAAGTATGCAAGAGCAGACCAGCCTCCACAGGCGGCACCCGTTCACGAGTATGACATATGAATCAGCCATCGCTTCGCTCAACCATATTTTAGGGAACGTAACGACCCGACGCACACGCCACCACCGCAGAGACAATAAAGAGAGCATGACACACTCAAGATACTTTAAATAAAAACTTAATGATCTATTTAACGCAACGCTGTTTGTTATCTGTAGGACACTGTTCAAAACTATCATATCAGTATAAAAATTATATAAATTAATTTTATTATGTATATTGATACAAATAGAGTATAATGTGTTTTTTATTACAACCAGGCTGTTTTATCATCTAATTATTCTTTGACTTTAATAAAAAAGTGTAACTACTTACAATGTGAAATAACATGTGCAGGCGAGCAGACTAAGATGACCACACATTCTTATCATTAAAATAATCATCAATTTTATAGTAACCTTTTTTCATTAGACCTTGTTTTATTTCTGTCTTAAACTTGTGTAGTGGCAATTCTGTTAGAGTGAAAGGCACTTTATTGTATATTTTTATACATTTCCCAACAAATGAATTACCAACTTTATTGAGTCTAAGTTTTGGAACAGCAAGTTTGTTTTTATTTCTTGTGTTAAAATTATGGGTATTACTTTTTTTTTCGAATTTATCTAAGTTTTTATAAACATAAATGATATTTTCATAAATATATTGTGAAGCTACAGTTAAAATATTAATCTGCTTAAATAACTCTCTCAGCGTATCACAGGGCTTAAGGCTATAAATAGCTCGAATGGCTCTTTTCTGTAAAACAAAAATGGTTTCAATGTCAGTCGCTGAGCCCCACAATAAAATACCATACGACATGACGCTGTGAAAGTAACTAAAGTAAACCAATCTTGCCGTTTCTACATCAGTAAGTGACCTCATTTTTCTAACTGCATAGGCAGCTGAGCTAAGTCTTCCTGCCAGGGCAGCAATATGAGAACCCCATTGTAATTTATGATCTAAGGTAATACCCAGAAAAACTGTCGAGTTAACTATTTCAACTATTTCATCGTTCATAGTGATACTGGTATTAACCTGCTTCACATTGGGCATCGTGAATTTCACACATTTAGTTTTTTTTGCATTAAGCAGCAGGTTATTAGTGGTAAACCAATGTAATATTTGAGAGAGAGTATTACTTACGTCGTCAAATGTTGCTCTATGTCAGCGTATGTTAGCGTGAAAGGCACTTTATTGTATATTTTTATACATTGCCCAACAAATGAATTACCAACCTTATTGAGTCTAAGTTTTGGAACGGCAAGTTTGTTTTTATTTTTTTTGTTAAAATTATGGCTGTTACTTTTTTTTTTTTCGAATTTATCAATGTTTTTATAAACATAAATGATATTTTCATAAATATACTGTGAAGCTACAGTTAAAATATTAATCTGCTTGAATAACTCTCTGAGCGTATCACTTATGGCTTAAGGCTATAAATAGCTCGAATGGCTCTTTTCTGTAAAACAAAAATGGTTTCAATGTCAGCCGCTGAGCCCCACAATCATATGACATGACGCTGTGAAAGTAACTAAATTGATTTGATTTGATTGATTGATTGATATTATGAGCCTGTCGAAAACACAGCGTCGCTTATGAAGAAGCAGTATGCACTCACCTTATTTCCATCACATTACTTACGGTTTTTTAGTGTTTCTATGACTGATTTCCGAACGTAGATCCATCTGTCAAATACCTGTCACCTGAAGGCGCGAATCGCGCTAAGTTGGCATTGCGTGTGTTACTGGCCGCCATTACTGTTTGTTCGAACTTTTATTTAGCTAAATAAAAGTTATAGGCGAATGCTACACGCTCGATATTTATCACGATATTTGGATCACGATCCAGGATCACGATATCTGGATCGCAAGCAGATACTACACCGGTAAATATTCAATCAAGAAAGACGTGCTTTGGGTCCGCGATGAGTGACAATATAAAGAAAGCTTGTGTTGCTATCATAATAGCGTTAGCGTTAAAAAGGCGTGTGAAAACAAAAAATGGGCAAAATATTGGCTTCAAGACAGAGAAAACTTTTTTTAATTCTTTTGTATAATTAGATTTCAATGAGTTAATTTTTGCAATAACGTTTTTGATAGATGCAGCGGGTTTTTATCTTTTTAAAAATTTGCAGCATATTCTCATACACATTCGGTCTTTTTACTTTATTCATACTATCTTGACTTAAGCTGTCCCAAACCTCAGGTACCTAGTGTCTCCAACATAATTATAAACTCTTTTAAATATATTTGAACGTTCGTAAGGGCTGCGGCGTGTGCCGTCTCGTTCAACGCGTCCTCTTCCATCGCTGACTGGATGATACTGACACGATAAATATCGAGCAGAGACTAGACGCTCGATATTTATCGCCGGATCGTGATACGGATCGTTGGATTTCTGGATTTTTAGAAATCCAACGATCCGTATCACGATCCGGCGATACACAGTACTACACACTCGATAAATATCGTGATCCTGGATCGTGATCCAAATATCGCGATTCGTATCGAGCGTGTAGCATTCGCCATTGAGGTGTTAAATACAACGAAAAAAGTGTTCAAAGAGTGCAGTGTATCTTATACTATCGTAATATCGTAACATAATGAGTGAGGACGCCGTATTATACGCGGCTCCAAACGCCGGTGATAGTGAGGTAGGTAGTGCCGGTAAACATACCGCCGGTGCCACCGTAAACAACTCATCGAGTTCAGGCTCGTCCTCTTCGTCCTCGGAGAGTGAGCGACCGGCTCATAAGAAGAAACACTGCCGATCATCCGATCCGCGGATTGATACACTGATGACTCAGGTGAGTTATCTTTCCAATTTGTATATGCAGAGTCTCGGCGGCTCGTATCAAATCGAACGTCAATATTCAGATACACCGCAGAATATTGCAAATGATAACGCTACTACAGAATTTATCACTAACCCTAATGACAACAGAAGGGTGTTAGAGTTGAGTAAAATCGAGATAGATTATAATAAGTCAAAGGTAATCAGGGCTGCTCTAGCCGACAGAGTTTCGCAGCTTAGAGAGCTACAGCATTTTGGGAACCCACTTTGGAAGCATATAAGGTATTCCAGGGCGTTACAAACATTTGCAGCAACACCCGCTTTCGTAGAATTGAAGATAAATGATGAACTTTGTCATCTAAATAAGGACAAAGATTTTTTAGCAGGAACTGAGGCTGTAGTAGTTGCATTGTCAAATGCTGTTTTAGAACAAAGAGAGTTATTACGAGCTGGTTTACAGAACATAGTTGACTGGGCTTGTCAATCACCCCAGGAGCTCAATCCTCAGAATTTATTTGAAAAGATATCAACAAGTTTTAGCAATAGTTCCGACACATACAAAAACATTGAAGAGACACTACAGATTATTTGTGGCAAAAGGGCTGAGTGTGTTGAGATAAGACGGGAGAGAATTTTAAAAGAGGTCTCAAATAAGCCTATACAATCAGCTCTTCGTAACATTCCACCCAGTGTTGAACATCTTTTTGATAGAGAAAAGTTGTTACCTTTAATTCAGTCACTTGGTGGACCTCAGTCATGGCTCAGTCCTTCGCTACCTAGAGAACCCAGATTTTACTTAAAAAGAAAGCAGGGGGAGTCCGGCCCATCAACCTCTGCTTATCATCCAAAGAAATTTAAACATTCTTCTAGAAATCAGAAATTTAACGATAAGAAGGGAAAGGGTCAGTCGAAGAAATCTTCCTTTCTTTCCCGTCAAGAGGGCACTGCAAAGGATCAGACCAGATGACTATCAGATGAAGTTCAGGGGGGGATGCTTAGCGGACTATCAGACAATATGGAGAGAGCTCGGAGCCAACCAATTTGTTATGAAAGCTATAACAGCATCTCGAATACCATTTATAAAGAAACCTCCACTAGTGTATCCATCAATAAGTGTGATCCAGAGGTATGCCACCAGACCATCTCCCCAAATGACAAATCAGATTCTAGAATTAAAAAAACTAAAAATCTTAGAGACCCCAACAGATGCGACACCCAGCTACTTCTCGAGGATGTTTCTCGTGAGAAAGAGCGATGGAGGAGTGAGACCCATAATAGATTTAAGAGGTCTAAACAGGTTCGTAGCAAACAAACCTTTTCACCTGATCTCACAAGCATCCGTTCCAGATTTTTTACAGCGAGACGACTGGCTTATCAAGATCGACCTATCCCAGGCATATTTCCACGTCCCAGTGTCCCCTTCTCACAGGCCCTTTTTACGGGTCAGTTATTTAGGTCAGATCTTGCAGATGACTTGCCTACCTTTTGGCCTTTCATCAGCCCCGCGATTATTCGCCGCAATCACTTGCTGGGTCGCGGAGACCCTGCGCAAGCGAGGATGTCGAGTTCTATTGTACTTAGACGACTTTCTCCTAGCTCATCAGGACAGGTCTTTACTGACCCTCCAGGCCGCGGAGGCCGTGGAGCTCCTGAGAGCACTGGGCTGGCAAGTCAACTTCAAAAAATCGATACTAGTACCTACCCAGGTCATAGAGTTTTTAGGGATCGAGTGGAAGACGCACCAAAATCTCATGTGCCTACCACAGAAAAAACGTCTGGATGTGACAAAAGCCTTAGTCAAAATGACAAGCCGGGGCGCTTGCAGGCTACGTCAATTACAACAGCTTTTAGGCCTCCTAAACTATGCATGCATGGTGGTCGCCAGAGGTCGTCTTCATTGCCGCCACATTCAGATGTTAGTTCGGCAATTTCAAAATGACCCTCGGAGGGTTGTTCACTTATCCAATATGTCTCTGACAGCGATGCAATGATGGCTCGGAGCCATAGACACAGCTGCTGCTCCAATACATCTGCCCAAGGTTCGCCATTTTCTAAGCACGGATGCTTCAGACATTGGTTGGGGAGCTCAATTAGATCAAATCCCCATGGCAGGCACTTGGAAGAGACATCAACGGAGCTGGCACAGCAACAAGAAGGAGATGTTTGCAGTCCTTTATGCGATAAAGAGTCAGGCACACAGAATAAGAGACTCCCATGTCCTTCTACAGTCAGACAACCGTACCCTCATCGCGTATATACGCAAGGAGGGGGGAACTCGGTCGATAGGACTTCTGGCACTGACTTTTCAGCTCTTAGTTCTCCTAGACCAGTGGAACATAACCTTATCTGCTCAGTACCTTCCGGGAAGGTACTATTTAATCGCAGACCGGTTGTCGCGGAGACGACCGATACCAGAGTGGCATCTTTCACAAACTGCAGCCAAAAAGATCTTCTGCTTATGGGGAACTCCAAACATAGACCTGTTTGCCTCGGAGCGCTCTGCCGTGGTACCAAGGTATGTCACTTTAGACACAAGAGATCGTGGGGCAGAATTTATAGACGCCTTCAGTCGAGACTGGGACTATCACCTAGCTTGGATATTTCCACCTCCCAGTTTAATACCACGTGTCCTAGCTCATCTCAACAGGGCTCGGGGAACATATTTGCTGGTGGCGCCGGATTGGGAGCGCCCCCTCTGGAGAGCAGATCTGGAGTCCAGAGTACAGGATCCCCCACAGACAATTACAGACCTTCAGGAGGTTCTGACAGATCTCACGACCGGCCTTCCTCCACCTTGTCTAGATCAACTAACTTTACAAGTTTGGAAAGTTGGGGGTGGGGCCAACAAATAGTTGATTGGACTGAAGAACAGAAATCTCTACTGCGGGGATGTTGGAGACAGTCAACAATTAATACATATCTTCCAGCGTTAAACAGATGGGTTTTATGGTGCTCAATAAATAAATTGGACGCCAAATCCCCGAGGCCAGAGAATGTGGCAAAATTTCTTGCAAATACTTTTTTATCATCAATCATAATTTATATAAATCGGCTGTCTCGACATATTGTGGCCAGGATGACAAAGTATTTTCCCATTTTTTAGTTTTGTTTTAAGAGCTATTCAGAATGCTAAACCAGTTTCACATAAGTGCCCTATTTGGGATCCAAGACAGGTTTTTGACTGGTTAATTAATAATCCAGGTAATAATTCACTCTTTGAGGCAGCTCGTAGAACTGCTACAATACTACTGCTGGCCTCTGGTAGGAGACTACAAGATCTCACCTTGCTGGAGCTCTCAGACTCTCAATATTAGGACAGGGGTGAGAGCATCAGACTATGGCCCTCATATGGATCTAAGACTGATAGGGGGTCAAAGAGACAGTCACGATGGGAACTTAAGAAACATAAGCTTGAGGGTATTTGTCCCGTTACTTGGATTCGTCGTTATTTACTACAGAGTAACATTTGAAGAGAGGAGAACAAAGAAATTAGATCTTTATTCTTAACAGTACGTGGAGAGGTCAAAGCTGCTTCTAAAACCATAATTGGTGGTTGGATTAGATCACTACTAAGAGATGCAGGGATTGAAGCTTCTCCGGGCAGTTGCCGTCCAGCTGTTGCTTCACTTGCATGGTTAGAGAATCGCCCAATAGAGGAGATACTTGAAAGGGGCAATTGGAGATGTGAGAATACATTTAAGAAATATTACTGCCGAGAGATCGACACACAGGCATGCGACCTTAATGATTACAACTTATTTAATAATTTTTCAAGTATTTAAGATTATCTAATTATTTACAAACAATTAGTACAAAACTGTTTTATTTAGCAAGAAGATTGCTATTTTTAGTTATTTTTATTTTTTACTTGTTTTTGTTTATTAAGAGATTTAATGTCTGTTGACTTAATCATTGATTGCATTCGATTTTAATAATTTTAAGGACATATCAGATGTTACTTTCTATCACATTTTTGATGAAGACCTCAGAGGTATTACAATGATATAATCAATATTATTCTAATTCTCAACATTGCGTGTATTATTTTAGTCACCAGCAGATATCAAACACGTCTTCATAAGCGACGCTGTGTTTTCGACAGGCTCATAATATAACCGTTTTACACTACAATAAAACGATTATTATAAGCCGAGAGAAAATACAGCGTCGCCGGGAAGTTCTTCCTGGTGAAGACTGCAATGACAACTTAGCGCGATTCACGCCTTCAGGTGACAGGTATTTGACAGATGGATCTACGTTCGGAAATCAGTCATAGAAACACTAAAAAACCGTAAGTAAAGTGATGGAAATAAGGTGAGTGCATACTGCTTCTTCATAAGCGACGCTGTGTTTTCTCTCGGCTCATAATAATCGTTTTATTGTAGTGTAAAACGGTTATATTATCGATCTTGACCACAAGAGCAATGAGTTCAGAGTGCCTAGTATAAGTTTGATTAAACATTTGAATACGTTATCGATAACTCGAATTTGAATTGCATTGAAATAAACGCAAAAAAAAGACTTTGTTTGGTGACAAACGAGGCGAGTGGCTAATTTGCCTTATGAATAGGCATTGGACAACAACAATAGCCAATTTCAGAACATAAGACGAATAAATTTTCATTTATTCGTTAATTTTCAGTTATTTCTAACTTAACAGTTCTTTACAACATTAACCTGTTTCTTATTTTAATTTTGACCTAAAATGTTTTAATAAACATTCAACTGAAGGAACCCAATATTAACGTCATAGATTGTCATTCCCATACCATTTCTATTAAAAAAGAAATCATTTTGAAAATTTTTAAAAAAATAGTACATTATGGTACGGAACTTCTTGGCGGGAAAGTGAAGCGTCATGTCTGCGGTTTTGTCTTATTTTCCAAAATTTGTGTTATGTCGAATATTAATGTGAAATAATGGTGGATTATTAACCGTTAAGTGTTCGTGAGTGTGCATAAGTGTTGGCAAATGAAACAAAACAGTGCAACGTCACTTTTCAAATTCTCTCAAGAAGTTCGCGTGAGGACTTAGTAAAGCCCCGCATCTTTACTGAGATACTCGAGGGGTTGGGGGGTGTATCATTTCTCACTTCCCATTTCTAATATCGTTCATCATCATCATATAAGGAAATATTGTTTATTTATGTATTACTTGTAAGAAAATTACTTTGACACTGGCTAAATGTGCAAATCGCACGAAGCCATCAACAGAAAAAAAACATTATGGTACAAGTTTGTAATGTTAGTGATTACCGCTGAGGCGCCATTGATTGAGACCCGAGCCGTCAGGCGAGGGCAAAGAGGAAATTAATATTACGGCGAGGGTCTTAGGAGAGCCGAGGTCGGTAATTATCAATTCACATGTGTATCATACGACGTTTTTCAACACACTTGTGAAGAAAATAATACTAAAAAATCATTTTATTTAGTAGATAAAAAGTTTATTTATAGAAGCAATCAGTAAATGTGCAGTTAGTGAAATTATAATTCTTGATGTAATTATAGTTTTTGATGGCATAGCGGTCCCATCAGATAGATTATTTACTGAAATAGGTACATTCTTTATCTGCTATGACAGGGCATTTTCCAATATTTAACGCTGTAAGGGAAAAAAGAAAATATGCCCTTGCTGAGTTTCTTGCCGGTTCTTCTCAGTAAAAAGTCTTCCGCCCTGTGTAGACTTATTAATCAAATCAAATCAAATAAAAAAATGTATTCGTATTAAATGCGGTACATTATAGTGATGGTAAGTGTGAGGTTGAGAATCGCACATTTAGCTGATATGTTAGCATACAAATATTAAATTAAATTAAATATAATTAAAATTAAATGGAATTAGAATTAATTAAGTATATATGTCACAAGATTGTATATCAAGCATTAGATTTGTTATTTATAAATTCATCAACAGTATAAAATAGTAGATTGTATCATAAGGGAGCAAAATAATATTTTTACGGCGAGGGCGCTTTTTTGAATCCAGAGCTAAGTGAGGGATTCTTTAGTAGAATCTTGAACGTAGCGAGGGATTCAAAGTAAGTCGCCCGAGCCAAAAATATAATTTGCGCCCGAGTGATACACTCTACTTTTTATCACTCTCTATGAGAAATTAAAAGGCGTCTCAAATTTTATTGTAATATTATTATTAAATAAAACATAGAGAAACAACTAAGTTGAAATTAAATAGTATCTAATAATAAAACAACTAAAAACTTATGTTTACATTTGAGACATTTTCGCAATTATAAAAATTTATAGTAACAGTTTTATTAGGAATAGAGATTGCTGTAGATTTTATATTCTGCGTGTTTGAAATAATGTCTGAATCTGGCTCATTTTAAGGAAAATGTGACGGTGAATCTCGTTGTTTGGATAGAGATGGGCGCGGCGACAGTGGCATGGATGTATTAACTGATGATTGCAATTTAATGTTTTCCACGATGCGTTCACATGTTTTCGCTTTGTTCTCAAAGGAACTTTCTATATACCCCTTTGCTACAGCACTTGACTTCCATCCTCCATGTCGCTTGAGAACAGTTAAGTCCGCTCCAGAATCTACCAAAAGGGTAGCAGAAGTACGACGAAAACAATGTCCTGTATACAGTTTGATATCTGGTAACTTCACATAAGTAGCGATTTCTTAAAATTATGAGAAATAATAAAATTTCTAACATTTTTTTTTTCCTTGAGTTGATGGCTTCGCGCGATTAGAACATTTAGCCAGTGTCAAAGTAGTTTTTCTTACAAGTAATACATAAATATACAAATCCTTCCAGTACGTACATAATGATGATGAATGATAATAGAAATGAGAAGTGAGAAATGATATACCCCCCAACCCCTCGAGTATCTCAGTAAAGATGTGGGGCTTTACTAAGTCCTCGGGCAGACTTCTTGAAAGAATTTGAAAAGTGAAGTTGCACTGTTTTGTTTCATTTGCCAACACTCATGCACACTCACGAAGACTTAACAGTTAATAATCCACCATTATTTCACATTAATATTCGACATAACACAAATTTTAGAAAATAAAACAAAATTGCAGACATGGCTCTTCACTTTCCCGCCAAGAAGTCAATTTCTAACATGCTACGGCATGTTAGAAATTTTATTTTTTCCCATAACTTGTTTGAAGCACTTGCCATTTTGATAACGGATGAAAAACCGATTGGTCTTCATATCAGCAGGACGCAGGTCTAGGTATTTCTTTACAATAGTTTTGTATTCTCCACGGATTACGAAGGATCGGTCAATTTTTGTTTATGTGTCTGTCAGCTTTACTAACAGTAAATCATCCGAGTGATTTTCGACATCATCAACAGTTATTTTTAAAAGTTCATCGCCACGACAAGTTTCATGTACTCCGAAAATTAAAGCCACTTGTAACAAAACCGAATGTGAATAAGACAAGTATCTATCGATTTTTTTTTTGTTTAGCCGGCGGCGCTACTATTATATGAGCCGTCGTAACAGCCAGTCTTTATTCAAACAATATTTGCGTTCGATTTCTTTGGCGCTGAACACTAAGATGTTCCAAATTCAAAAAGTGCGCGGCAAAGATAATTGCGGCGCACTTTTAAAGAGGATAAAAAACTCATTACTGCCCGCTAAAAGTTTCTTATAGAAAACACCACCTTTGGGTGCACTTAAAGGCGAACCAAGTCGTCCTTTTCGAATAGATGGAATGAAAAGTATTTTTCGTACCACTTGCTCAAAAAAGTGACATTCTATGCCACAAAAAGCGAACATAACAATAGTCATTTTTAATCTGTTAAAAACAGGGAAAGAAACAATTCAGTACAATGAATTTCATTCATCCTCTAGGGGGAGAATGTGATTTAAATTTGGAATACTTACCGAAATTTATACTGAACTACATCTGTGTTTACACCATTGAGTTTGTATATAAAGCATTATACATCTTTTTGAAAAAGGAATACGCATTTATTATGCAGTTATGATTATTAAATAAAATTACGAAAACCGACGAGGCCGTATGAGCTTGATGCCTTTGCTTTTCCGACAAAAAAATATTAGTCTAGGAATTTGCCGCGTTTTTGTTTTCTTCAAATACCTTTAAGATAAGTTTATTTTAATTTATTTTTATAAATAAGTTAATGTTCTAAAAAATACGTTACGATGTTAAATCAAAGCGACAGTGACAGTGAATTGTCGGATTCCATCAGTGCAAATGCTGCCGCAATTATAAATAATTTGCTTCCAACAAAATCCAAGGAAAATTATTTAAAAACTATGAAGAATTTTCAACGTGGAGAAGTGCTAAAGGCCTATCAATTTTAGAATCAGTACTTCTTGTCTATTTTGATTATTTATCCAAGACAAATAATTCGAATACACTTTGGTGCATATACTCAAAACTGAAAGCTACAATAAGCATCAAACATAGCATTGAAATAAATAGATTCACGAAATTACTGGCTTTTTTAAAAGAAAATCAGAAGGGCATTGCGCAAAGAAGTCTAAAATTTTTACGACTCAAAATGTGGAAAAATTTCTTAATGAAGCTCCTGAAATTTTTTTCTGGCCACAAAAGTAAGTATACATGATTTAACTATGAATATTTCGTATCTTAGTAATGGTAATTATTCTATATATTTACCTGTTTTTTATCTTTGTTATAGGTGGCCTTAATTTTTGGACTCAATGGTGCTTGCCGCGGATGTGAACTTGTAACCTTAAAGGTGGAGGATGTTGTAAATCATTCCAATGAGTTGCTGCTGATTAATGTAAAGGAAACTAAGACAAAGAAAAATCGGTCATTCATTGTACAAGGATAATATACTTAAATCATTCATAAATACCAAGCATTACGTCCCACCAACATGGAAAACAATAGATTTTTTTATAAACTATCGCAATGGGAAATGTACTCGACAAGCCATTGGCAAAAATAAAATTTGCAATATGCCAAAGGAAATTGCTAAATATTTAAAACTTAAAGATGTTGAACTCTACACCGGTCACTGCTTTAGAAGAACTTCGACGACTTTCTTGGCGGATTCAGGGGCGGATATTATGTCAATAAAAAGACACGGTGGTTGGAGCTCTGATAGAGTAGCTGAGGGTTATACTGCCATGTGAGGCACAATTAGTGTAAGTTGAGTTACACTAATTCGGTTTAACAGGTCTTATTGAGATCCTCTGGTCCTGTTTTATATGGGGCACTTTGAAAAAAACGCATTTTGTTCCTGAAATTTTTCAAGAATTAGGCCTGGCCATATTCGTGTAACTCTGAATTTTTAGGTTCATGTAACGCGATCTCCGTGTAACTAAGTTACCGCAGATAGGCATAACTATTGCGAGTGCTGGATGATCGCACCTATCTAGTGTATTTATAGATACACGGTTTAGGCGAAACATCAAACATCAAACACAATAATAAGAAATAAAAATAAACAATCAAGAATAATAGAACCTTTAATAAAACCAAACAATAAATCTAACAGTTCACTGAATACAACTACAGATAAATCAAAAAGTCAACAAGATTCTTTAGATTCCCGACACAGTTCTCGGGAGGTAAAAAGAAAAGAAGAGTAAGAAACCCGAAGAAAAAACTAAAATTAGAAAAATGAAAATATCCCATGTTATATTGTCTTGTGGAGAAAACTGCTCTAAAGGTTGTAATAAGAAATTTACTGACAAATAACGTCGCGATATGTGGAAACATTTCAGAAATCTTGATAAACAAAATCAAAGAAATTTTATTTTCAGAAATGCTTTAAGAATACCGAAACAAGTATCTACAAAAAAGACTCTCGGCGCCATTCCACGTTATCATGGTTGTCAAAAGAAATTCCCGTTTGTAAAAAGTTATTTCTGAACACATTGGGATTCAAAAATTATCACACTGTCTTTACTATTCTTAAAGCTTATAAATGTCACAGATCCCACAGTCCAACACCGGAACAAAGAGGAAAATGCACACCTTGGAATAAGATTTTACAAGAAACGAAGGATATTATTATGAACTTCATTAAAAATCACAACCTGAAGTATCACACTATAATCTTTCCCATGCACCAAATCGCAAATATTTACTTAGCGGCATAAACCTTTTCTGACATTTTTAATAATTATTAAGAGTACTGTTATGATCAAGAAATTAAACCATGCAGCTTCATACAAAAAGGTGGTCATACTTCCACAAAATCATTAAGAAAATGAATTTATCTACTGCTAATCCACGTCAAGATCTGTGCACAGTCTGTGAAAATCATAATCAACAGCACCCCCATAATGCAGAAGAAGAGCAATCCTGTGCTACTTGTGACTGCAAAGAGTGTAAGTCGTTTGAAAGGCATGATCGTATAAGAAATTATCACGACAATGTCTGGATAAGGATACTATAAAAATAAGTGGTGAACCGGAAATCGCAAATTTTCACTGCAGATATGCAAAAAATTATATTAATGCGTGGGTTTACAGTTAAAGATTGTTTCTTTTCTAGAAAACTGCTCATAAATGAAACTTTTGCAAGCCCTGGAAAAAAAGAATAATATGTAATATGGCATGAGGGTGAAGCAGGACGTGGAGCAGCTAATGTTGCAAATATTGCACTGATTTTAAGCGCATCATGGATTACGTTGACAATTGTGCAGCACAGAACAAGAATAGAGAATTGTTTTCTGCCTTGCTAAGGCTTGTTATTTCTCCGGCTTTGACAAGTTTGGACAAAATTAAAATTACTTACTTTGAACCTAGTCATACCTATGTATATGGTTGCTGATACCGTCCACGCTAATATTTCATCAAAACTAAATCGTAGTAAGAATATTTACGATAAAGACGACTTGTTAAAATTCGCAAATCAAAAAAGAACATGGAAGTTTTTGAACTTACTCATAAAGATATGGTGGTATTAAATAATTATTTGAAGTTAAGATTTCCAAAAAACTACATTCCTGCCCTTAAAACAGTGGAGTTTAGAAGAGGGGCTACGTCGATTTTTTTGGAAAACGCTTATGATGTACAAAATTATACAGAATTTTATACCCATATTATTTTCTTTATTTCGTGTAACTTTAATTACAATTCATAGGTTTGTGTAGGTCGTCATTCTACTTATCGCGCGGTTCACGTGTAACTTAGATACACGCTCTCGCGTAACACGATTTGTATGGAAATAAAAACAAGCTAAAATTCAAAATCGCTATTACTATTACTAATTAAGTTATTAAGATATTGTAAAAAAATCACGACGGCCTTGTTTAGCTATATACACTCTATTTATTAGTTATTTTTATTATTTTAATTTAACATTTATTTAAGAATGAGAACGAAATTACAATTTTTACGTATAAACGCGAAATTACAATTCAACAACACGACATGACGCAAAATGTTACACGAAATGCGCCTCACAGGGCAGTATATCGAAAGCTCAATGGCGAATAAAACCAGTTTAAGCAGTCAAATTAACAAAAATATAAAACTTAATCCATCAGAGCCACAACCATCAACTTCCGGCATCTTATCTTCGTCCGTAACTCACGATGCACCACCACCACTATCTCCGACGTATACTATCTACAATGAAACGCAAGTTCCTCAGACGCAAGAACAGAGAAATACTCAAATCAACTCATCAACAATAAATGTACCAAACAAAAATGTAACTCTCTATATCAATAATTGGACCAATGTTTCGACTGTTAACTTTTACTTTTAATTGTCATTATTTTTAATAAAGGCTTTTCTCATATTATTATTGTGTTAATTTTTTCGCAAATGGTACGAAATGTAAGTATTTTCCTCGGTGATAAAGGTGTCTTAGTCTTGGGTGAACTTAAATCCCTCGTTACACTCAGGACTCGTCTTTAATTCCTCGCTTCGCTCGTGATTTAAGTTTTTAACACCCTCGCTACGCTCGGGAGTAAACCTCGAGTCCTTCGTTACGCTCGCGATTTAAATCGTCATCCGCGGCCGAAGACACTGCTTTATCCCCTTGGTTAATAATCTACTATTGTAATAACCATATTCGAAATGACAACTTAAATCTAGTATATGGGAGTTTTTTTATATGTACTGGTATTTTATTATAAATTTTTATGCACATTGCGTAACAATTATTCTGATAACATACGGTTCTTATTACGGCCGAATACTGAAACGTCACTTAAATACAAACAATCAGATGAAGGGCTCTTAAATCTAAGCATCTATCTAATTGAAGTGGTATACACAAAGGCTACTCAAACGATTTGAAGGCATAATTAGCTAAGCAGCCGTCAAATAATTTACGTCATGGCAACAGTCACGAACGCCTCGTTTTACGCAAAATTGTTTGAATTTAGAATATTTACTATTCTACATAATTTAGTTAAATTAATATAAATAATAAAAGTTTTATTTGGTAAGTACACAATTTAATTCATTATTACAATGTCCTGATTTAACTTAAAAAATATGATGATTTAACGAAAATGAACGTAAACAATTACGACCAAAGGCGAGCATGGAATGCCTGTAGTTTGTAACGCAAGGGAAGGGGCGAAGGAGCTGCACTTCCCGCAGCGCCGGAGACGTTCAGAAGCCATTAGTTTGTGAAATAAAAAGTTTCTAAACTCAAAACCTCAAAATTGTGACTCGGTTATGTACAATTTCACCACACAGGAAGTGGGGAAGGGGTACCAGAGGCCAAAATACCTCCCCTTCCTTCGCCCCACCTCTTCTTAGCATTCTTCTTGCAAAATTCTGACCAAATATTACTTAGAGGTTATGTTACGAATTTTTTTTTAAAAGGAGATGTTTAATTTTGTATGGAGAAAATGCCAACACCTTGTACATAATACCAAAATGTAGCTTATGCATGGAATAAGCTTATTCAAAATTATTTTCTTCAAATAAATGAATAGTTTTTACGTAAGAAGTATTTTAAATAACAAATAATGGCAAGTTTCGTGATCGCAGGGGGTAATGGTGGTATTCTGTCAATGTCATGTCATGTCAAGTAGCTGTCATAACAAAAGTACTTACCGTATGAATGAAAATTGTTAATGTTAATAAATTAACTTACTTCTGGCTATTACTTTTATAACTTGTAGTTAGAGTAGAGTTAAACTTAAGCTATTAAGTGCTAGATTTCAGCTTTTTATTACCTACTGCCATGTCGCATAGCTGTGAAAGAATACTACCACCCACTCTCCTTCCTTAGTTAGGTGTCATAAAAGGCGACTAACGGACTAAAGACTGCACATACATCCAACATCATAGAGCGGTGCACGCTGAGAACATGTGCAGTCGCTATTTGGTGAAAAGTGGACTATGGCAGAGGACTGCTTTTGATGTCCTCATTGCCTAGTGTCTGACAATGACAAACCCTTCGGGGATAATAGTCGTGATTGTATGTATGTATTACCTACTGCTGCACCTACTCATAACAGAACAGCAGCTAACCTCGATTGAACTCTATGTACTTACATCAAATCAAATCTTAATGTACATTAGAGAAAACACACAACATACTCGTCCTATTGTAGTAACATGCAGTGAATAATCAACTACCTAGTAAACACACTTAAGTAGGTAGGGAAGGTAACTGGTAGTGATGAAATAAAACAGTTTTATGAAGTTTTATATTTTTATTTATTTCAATTTGACTTCATTCTCTCGCTCCAGCAACATTTTTAGATGGCATTCACAAGAATGCCAAGAACAGTTTTTTTACCACATATGCAACTACAGTAATACCCTTTTATTACATCTTCCCATTCATTACCTTGTGTTGCTAAGAGGATATATGTGTAATATATTTTTTGACTAAAATGGCGAGATTTTATACGTCCTCTTAGCAACACAGTCTCATGTGATGACAATTCTGGTATGTTAGTAACTTCTAAATCAGTTGATATCTCCACCACGAATGATCCATGTTGTCTCAAATGTTCGCCATAATACGATCTCGCTTGTTTTATTTGGTAGATACCCAGAGCAAATAGTGTGAGATCACTCATGGTCATTCGTGGGAAGATACTTAATTGCTCATTTTCTTCATTTATTCTGTAAAAATGGGCTCGCCGACGGTTAACATTATTTAAGATTATATATTCTGCTAAATAATTAGGCAACAAAATTCTGGTTTTTGCTCTTTCCAAAATTATTTGAGCATCTGGCCGGTTCACAAGCACTTTATGGAAAGCATTTATTATTGCGGCACTAATCCTAAAGTCGTCCATTAGATGCCTTGAAGCCACATTAAAATATTCATTACGTAATAATCTAAAGTCTCGTTTAAATCTGCCATTTACCACTTCAACTACCCATCTACATAACGTCACACATCTTGATTTGTTTGCTATAAGGGTGGATAATTGGTTTTCTCCTTCTTCTAATGTTTCTGGCTTATACACTGCATAATTTAGTGATTCCAGCAGAGGCAGAGCATCACGAAAGCCCCGGTCTAAAATGAAAATATCTTGAGGTCTGAAAAAGTTTCTTAATTCCGCATTTTCATCTTGGAAAAGGGCTTTCGTGATGTCTGCATCTGATGTTGTTGCTGGATATGGCCCCAAAGCATCTATTATATATCCGTCAGTAGCAACAATTAAAAATGGTTTAAAAAGTTTCTATACTTGTGTATACTGTAAGTTTTTTTTTGAAAGAGATAATTAGACGACCTTTGGACGTATATATATGTACCATCACAGATGACAATTGGTTTTCTCTCTGCACTAGGATTTCCGAATAACCCTTCGGGTATCAAAAGATTTCGATTTATAAGGTCACCTCTACTTATGTGGTTAATACCTAAATGTAACGGTACAAAGTCATTTTTTAAAGCTTCTCTAGCTTTTTTTAATAATATTGTCACTAGAGCTTTACTTATTTGAAACAGAGAAGCTATTCTGTCGTGTGACTCCCCTGTTCGAGACTTAATTAGGTAAAGCCCTAGTGCCAAATGTGGACGCTTACATGATTCTTGTAAACTAGGTATTTGTCTTAATATTGATTCATAATTGGATTTCGTGACTCCAGTCCAAAAATGAAAAATATTGTCGTGAACCAATCTATAATTTTTAAAGTTAATTGGTATTCCACTGGCATCCTCTGCCTCTGTGGATAGTCTCAGTAAAGATTGCACTTCATTTTTAGTAAAGGAGTCACTAAATTCGAATTGGTCTAAAATGTCCCAGTCATATACTGTGCTATGCATTTGACAGATCTTTGCATTTTCTGTTACAAACACTTTTTTCGATTGGAGGATTCTCTTCTTTAAACATAGAGGCACATTCAATCGTTCTGGTTCTGTGCAACCTGGTACAAAGCAGTGTGCACTTGAATGTGTTGTATGAGTGAACTCATCTAATTGCATAGTTGTTTCTGGTACTGCGATAATATTGGGGTTCTCTCGTAACTCCTGGACCATTCTCCAGCACCCCATACAAACTAATGCATCCGCTGGAATCTGAAAACACAAAATTATTACCATATCTATCTATACTATTATAAAACACTGAAGATATTTTCGAAAAACTAATAGGGATCGACTATTTAGTGGATTCTGAGCTAAAAACGATATTTTTGTCACCCGTATATTAGAACGAAGATATGGCCCATAGTGTAACAAGGCAATTATATAAAAAGAATTTTGATAAATGAAACTACTTACTTCTCTTGAAAACATTCTTTCTGAGATTATATTTCTCTCAGGACCATCTCCCAGAATATGTGTCCGTCTGTGAAGCAAAGATGATCTGCACCACACGCAAACATTTCTATTATACGTGATTGCTTCATCCTCGCTCCTATCAACAATTCCTTCCTCTATTTGCCTCACAGCATTGTTTGCAGCTTGTCTGCGAATATTTCGCTGAGCAGCAACCCAACAAGCATAGCAAACACGTCCATTATTAGGTATCTGTTAACAAAGAAATCATAAAATGTAAAGTAATTTTTTTAAATTAGATCACTCACTTGTATTTCTTGATAATAAAACTATGAAAAGATACCTGTCTTGGACTAATTCTTCTCGCGATTTCATTTCTTTCGGGACCTTCTGACAATGCATGTGATCTTCTCTGAATTAAAGACCTTCTGCACCATACACAGGCATTTGAGTCCTGTGATGCCAAAGTTCTAGGAGGCCTGGGATTTGGACCCTCATTTTGACTAACGAGGCCACTAAAGTAGACCCAGCATGCATAACATACTAATCCTCCTTCAGGAATCTACAAAAAAGATTGTAATTCAAATCAGTAATTCATAAAAAAATCTTCACTTTAATTATTACTTCAACATGAATTTGTATTATGTATTAAAAGTTAATCAATACCTGTCTAGGATAAATTCTAGCAGCAATAAGTTCTCTCTGAGGTCCTTCTGAGATAGAACGTGTTCGTCTTTGAAACAATGCTGATCTGCACCAAACGCAAACATGTTCTCGGTGGCTAGAAGCTTCATTTTCAGTTGATGACATTCCTACTTCTAGTATTGCGAAACATGGATGACAAACTATGCCATCAGTGTCAACCTAAAATACAAAAGTTTGTTTTAAACTAATATTTATTTTGTCTTCTTGTGAAGAATGTGTTAGGTTCTAATTATTAGGAAAATAAAAATGTAACAAAAATAGTTTTACATAAATACTACATTCAATAACAACTAACCTCATGTCCAACATGTTGTTCCAAGATCATTAGTAATTCTATCCCCAGATTAGATGCGAGATAATGGTTTTCCGAACACACATCTATCTGTCCATCACACATCACACAAAAAGAAGACATTGTTTGTTGGCTGAAATAGATATTTTATTTAGTTTATTGTATTTTACTTTGATTATAGTTATTTCAATAGAGCACTGTAAATATTTGAGATCAATTCCATTACTGTCATAGATAACTGAGTTGGTTCGGAATCTATTTCCTCGAAAAGAAGTGTTTAAAGCATTTTATTAATTCTCTGGTAAATGCCTAATTAAAATACGAAAAACTCACCTGAAAACAACGAATGTAGTAGCAACAATGCAATGGTATCAACAGTAGCAGGGTCAAATGCAAATCGAAGTCCGGGATAGCAGGCAGAAGTCAACAAGTGAGGCAGCAAACGGAAGTCCAGGATAGCAGGCAGAAGTCAACAAGTGAGGCAGTAAACGGTAGCAGGTAATCGGTCCAAATCAGAATTTAAAAACAGCACAGCACAAAAACACAACGACTCAGAATCCACGTAAAAACGGAATGAAAACAAAACACCGGTTTTTTTTTAAATCATGGTGACAGTTGCACTTTTAATTACGTTCTTTACAGCTTTGGACACTTGTGTTTAATCTCAGAAAGACATCTCAAGTTGCCAGGTTATTAAAAATTATGTTTCATTTTTTTATTCTTACGCAAAAATGGTAAAGCATATCGGAATATTAAATATATCAACTAAATACATGTATTTTATACTATTTTTTGAGTAGGTGTACATGGTCCTGGCAAAAAATTAAACATCTCCTTTAAATGTACGCATCTCCGGCAGACGGGTATTGGAGGGGGGACTCTACCCCTCCCCCTCCCCTCTCAGCAAACCCCTATTGAGGCTACCGGTTTCTAAATTTTTACCTACTTTTTAATAAAGGTTTTATAAAATAATACTATGTTTAATTATAAAAATGTGTATTAATTAACATTGTCCTCACAATAAAATTTTGATTCCTATTTTGCCCTATAGGTTGTGCTATAGGCTCTTCCTCAACATTTGGTATTACAGGTTCCTTGTCGAGACTTCTAATAGTCCATCTTGTCGAGAGAGTGCAATGTTGTGTACTACTGCACATGCTACAATAACAGGTGGAATGTTATTGATTTTAAGGGCCATCCCATTATGTAGGCAAGGAATTTTTTTTTTGAATACACCAAAAAGCCTTTCCACCGTGTTTCTGGTGCTTATTTGGGAACGATTATATGCTTCTTCAGCAGGCCTCTGTGTGTGTAGCAATGGAGTTAGCAAATAGGGCCGACATGGATAGCCGCTATCTCCAAGAATTACCATATTCCCAAAATCTCCACGCTCTAATTGGGCACACAATGGCGAATCGTTAAATATGGCACTGTCATGTACAGAACCAGGCCATCTCGCAACAATGTTCCTGATGCGTAATTGTGCATCACACACCATTTGCACATTCATAGAGAAGTACCCTTTCCTGTTGCGATACAGTTCTGATTGGGCTCCTCCTGAAAATAAATAGTCATATTACTAGTTTTATAGTAAGTTAGGAATAAAATATTCGCTAAATATTTGCAATCAGGTTTTAATTAATAATTTCTAGGCAGGTACATACCTGGAGAATTAATTTTTATGTGTGCAGTCCACAGTCCCCACTACTCTTGGAAAACTTGCTAGCGAATAGAAATCATTTGCAACATCAAGAAATTCTTGAGTTGTTGGCATATTTATGTAGAGCGACTTGATATTCGCTATTTTGGCTGTAACCTTGTGCACAATTCGGTGGACAGTTGACTGTTCAACATTAAATATATTGCCTATTACGCGTTGGTAACTGTAGCGTAAAACCGTAGAGCTATGAGTATTTGGTCTACTGGCTGTATTGCTTTATTTCTTCTTGTTAGCGGTTTGATAGTGCTACCGAATAAATTGTCCAAATATAAAACTGTCTCTTTGGAGACACGGAACCGCGCACGAAATCCATATCAAAGTATTTTTCGAATGCATTTAGCTTTACTATATTTCGGCGACTCACGGTAGGCCTTTCATGATCAGAAAGAGAAGATAACGGCGATAAAGACATTATTTTAACGCTTGAATAAATACAATCACAGATTTAGGAGACCTCTCGACCACTCTCAGATTTAAGGAGCCCTCAAATTAGTTTGACAGTTCATTTGACAGCTAAATAAAATTGAGTGGCAATCCAGTATACGAATTTTAAACTGAGTGGCGTGTGAGTGCAGCTTAATTTAGGGTTCACTTAAATTTAATACATGCTTTTAATTGACGTTTGAGAATACGAATTTTGTGTTTAAGAGCTACTCAAACATTTAAGCAGCCGTTAAATATTTGAGTGACGTTTCAGTATTCGGCCGTAAGAGTACTCTCAAATATGAGTCTATGTGGGTTTCTAAATCTAATTACATTAAGATAAAATAAAAAAGTCTAACAATAAAATTAAAGCCACTTGGGACATTATACACTGTGAAACAGGTAAATTAAAACCACGGGATAATACTTTCACTATTAAAGTAAACGACAACCTTGTGAATTCAGATTTACAAATTGCAAATATTTTTGATGATTATTTTGTAAATGTACCTGTGCTGACAACCTCAAATTTAGATTCATCACAAGAAGCTGCACAAACATTACTCCAAAAATATGTACTAAAATGTAATGTTAATTTTCAATTTAAATATATTGATTCTTTGGATATTATAAAAACATTTAAGGTACTGAAAATGAAGAACACAAGTGGGGCATCTCTATAAAAGTAATTAACAATGTTATATATTCTATTGCACCTTATCTTGCTGAAATTTTTAATAACTGTGTGAATAAAGGTATCTTTCCCGATTTTATGAAGTTTAGTAAAGTCATACCTTTGTTCAAATCAGGAAACAAAGAAGACCCCAGTAAGTATCGACCCATTTCAATACTAAGCCAGTCTAAATAAAATTTATGAAAAAGTTATATTGGAACAGTTGATATTGTATTTTAACATAAACAACCTTTTCCATAGTAAACAATATGGATTTACAAAGGGTCGTTCGTCTACTGATGCAGGTGTTGCTCTAATAAAACAGTTATTTTATGCCTGGGAGAAGTCTCAAAACGCCCTATGAGTTTTTTGCGACTTGTCCAAGGCTTTCGATAGTGTTGCGTTCAAGACTCTGGTGATGAAGCTACATTACTACGGTCTTAAAGATTTCGCACATAATTTAATTCAGTCGTATCTCAGCTCTAGAACACAGACTGTCGACATTAATGGAACCTACGAGCAAGCTTCCGCCAACTTCAATAAAATTGTAAACTTAACCCAAGTCGCTTAGAAAGTTTTGTACGGAGTCAATTAACACTCGTTTTCTACTTTCCGCAAACCGTAGTTCTCTTAGAATGAAAGAGACCAATATATTGAACTTTAACCAAAGCTACTAAGGTGAATTTGGTGGTCCCGCTCAAAACTCAACATCTCCCTCGTAAAATCAATAACATTACCATGGAAACGGAGAAACCTCACCCTTCTGCTCCACCCCTTAACACATATGCAGAATACATCTGTGTGTTTAAAAACACGTTGCGTCTTGTTTTAACTCATCCGTTTAGAAAGAGACGTCATGATAGTGTCGATGTGTGGGAATTAGGGACCACTCATACTAGTACAGTGAGCACACATTTACACTTATCATGAATTTGTGCGTGAAAAGATCTCCTCCCTGGTTCTGCTATCCTAGTAGTCGACGTTGCAACGTCCCAACATTTTCCCGGTCAAAGTGTACCGGCAGGCGCTCAAACTACTAGGACCGCAGAACCAGGGAGGAGATCTGTTTACGCACACATTCATGAAAAGTGTGAATGTGTGCTCACTGCACTAGTGTGAGTGGCCCCTAATTCCCACACATCGACACCATCATGACGTCTCTTTCTAAACGGATGAGTTAAAACAAGACGCAACGTGTTTTTAAACACACAGATGTACTCTGCTTATGTGTTAAGGGGTGGAGCAGAAGGGTGTGGTTTCTCCCTGTTTCCATGGTAATGTTATTGATTTTACGAGGGAGATGTTGAGTTTTGAGCGGGACCACCAAATTCACCTTAGTAGCTTTGGTTAAAGTTCAATATATTGGTCTCTTTCATTCTAAGAGGACTACGGTTTGCGGAAAGTAGACAACAAGTGTTAATTGACTCCGTACAAAACTTTCTAAGCGACTTGGGATGAGTTAAAACAAAACGCAACGTGTTGTTAATAAACACACAGATGTATTCTGCATATGTGTTAAGGGGTGGAAACAGAATCGACCATCATTCCCACACATCGACACCATCATGACGCCTCTTTTTCCCGGTACTTACAACCGCACCGCACCACGGACCAAAGTTGGAACTATTCTTTGCTCGTGCATACGCAGCTTCATCGTGGCTCATCGTGCGGCGCGGCGGAAAATTGCAAACAGATGACTTAGTTATTTTGTATTAATCTTAATGTTGACACTTACTTTCTTTATAAAATAAATCAGTCCATTTTTATGATCACATCAGGTCCTAGGCTAGGTATTTCACAATCATACTCTGAGCAGACGAATAACAGCGCATTATTTATGTAAATAGAAAATATATTTAATGCGATTGTGCTTTTCTCCTTAGTTGATGTCTTTGTGCGGTTAGCAAATTTCACCAGTGTCAAAATATTTTTTCTTACAATATTTCCTTTTTAAATATAAGATGATGATGATGATAAATGATAATAATAGTAATGAGATATAATAACTTTAAGTACTTGTTACGATGATAAGTAGTAACGTAGACTTAAATTTAGACCTTTTTTGATACAGTAATAGTGAATTGTGTTTAACCAATAACATACAATTTTAATAAGTGATGGAAAACATATGTTTAAGACTTTTTATGTCATTAAAGGAGAAAAAACGGCCTTGGTGCTTGCCAGTTCTTCTCAATACAAGTCTACCGGTGCCCGTACGACTTGTAGAACGACGACGGCGCGGCGGCGCGGGCGTAGTAATTTCCTTTATAATTTTTGTATCTGCCATCACGAACTAAGATAACTATTAATAGAGTATGAAAATTCTTAAAACCATGAAAAATAGATTAAAACTAATCCAATAAAGGTTTCAACATCGCAACATTACCATCCAGACTCCGGCAATTAACGGTCTGTGACGTCATTGCGGATGCCTAGGACGAAGCCTATGCGGAATATCCACACCTATTACTGGGACGACATGAAATGAAAGAGTCACGAGCCAGAAATGGTCAGACAAAGACTAACAGAACAGCCCTCTCATATTGTGTATGTTTGCGTCTTGTCTGTATTACGCAATACGCACAAGGGGATTCACCACAGAACACAATATTCACACATAGCTCACACCTACACTGCTGTATGCTGAAAAGGGATAGCACACGACAAGGGTACCAATCAGCAATCATCCCTTGTCGTGTGCTGGAGGGGTGGAGCCTACATTTCCCCTTGTAATTCCCAATTGTAAACTTAACCCAAGTCGTTTAGAAAGTTTTGTACGGAGTCAATTAACACTCGTTTTCTACTTTCCGCAAACCGTAGTTCTCTTAGAATGAAAGAGACCAATATATTGAACTTTAACCAAAGCTACTGAGGTGAATTTGGTGGTCCCGCCCAAAACTCAACATCTCCCTCGTAAAATCGATAACATTACCATGGAAACAGGGAGAAACCTCAAACCCTTCTGTTTCCACCCCTTAACACATATGCAGAATACGTCTGTGTGTTTAAAAACACTCACACTAGTACAGTGAGCACACATTCACACTTTTCATGAATGTGTGCTCGAATAGACCTTCTCCCTGGTTCTGCTGACCTAGTAGTCGACGTTGCAACGTCGCATTTTCCCGGTCAAAGTGTACCGGCAGGCGCCCAAACTACTAGGATAGCAGAACCAGGGAGGAGATCTATTCACGCACACATTCACTAACAGAACAGCCCCCTCATATTGTGTATGTTTGCGTCTTGTCTGTATTACGCAATACGCACAAGGGGATTTACCACAGAACACAAGATTCACACATAGCTCACACCTACACTGCTGTATGCTGAAAAGGGACACCACACGACAAGGGTACCAATCAGCAATCATCCCTTGTCGTGTGCTGGAGAGGTGGAGTCTAAACTTTCCAAGGGGAAATGTAGGCTCCACCCCTTTCCCTACGCAAAGTTCAAGTTCAAATAAGCACGTGGTTATGGCGTTACAGCGCATGTGCAATGCATTGAAGCCGCCAAGTCAGGTTGACTGGAGTCAAACTGTACTAGGGCTGCAGGACTTTGCAGGAGGTCGTTTCGGCGAAGCGATTGGTACCGGCTCGGTACCGGTAATGGTTGTAAAAAAATTGATAGTACGGGGCCTAAGTACCGTCCGCACTCAATTTCAAGTAGGCTATGCATCGGTCTGATTATAAAAGTAGCTGATTGGCTTATTTACGCTTTACGCCAATAGACGTTTATATCAATTAGTGAATGTCTTATTGCATAATATCAATGATTATTCTTTTATCATTGTCTATTTTTTGCAAAGCTCTCTATTATTATCAGCTAATAGAGTAAGATTAAAATAATGTTTGAAATTCAGTTAATTTGTTTCGTTTTAATTGACATTCATCGAAATATTAGCAAAATAACCGAGTAATTTGGTGTAGTTAGTCGATTTTGTCTCGTCTTTATTGTTTTTACATCGGATTAGATTCGTTATGTTATAAATCGTAAATTGTTACTATTTTTTTTGTAGTTTGTAATTAATTTCATAAGTTCTGAAAGATATGCTGTCACTATAAATTAAAATGTTTTTGCTCTTATACACACTTGAATTAGTCTATACACTTACGAACCGATAATTATGACGTTGTGACATTCATATTAAGTATTTCAATTATTGTAGCTTAAACTGAAATCGGATTATACTGTCCCACTGCTGGGCAAAGGTCTCTTTTGAAATCAAGCCATTGCATCGCTACAATTGCCTAATGCGGGATTGTGATCAAAAACTGAATAAAACATTTTAAATCTATTTATATAAAATTCTCGTGTTACATATTAGTTGCCATACTCCTCCGAAACGGCTCGATCGATTTTTATGAAATTTTATATGTTTATTCGGTAGGTCTGACAATCGGTCGTAATCAATTTTTTATACCCCTAAGTGTTATGGGTGGTCCACCCTAAATAGTTTTTTTTTTACAATTTATTTTTCCAATACAAAATGATCCACGATTTGTTTGTTTTGTTAAGTGGTACGAAGTCCGCCGGGTCAGCTTGTATTTTATAAAAACAACTGAAGTTATCACTCGCCAGTTTCCTTATTCGTCAATTCCATGAAAATTTTTAAGTCGTCAGCCTACGCAACACTTCCTGCGCCATGCTGGTGCCCTAGTACCTTTTGTTAAATATACGTTGTTTTTATTAAATATTAGATGATTAAAATTTAACAGTAAATCTTTTTAGGATAATTGTGTATGTCACTGAACTGTGACTGAACTCCTTCTAAACGGCTGGACTGAAATTTTATATGTGTGTTCAAGTGGATTCGAGAATGGTTTAGATTTACAAGTGGACCTGGTAGGTGGCGCTGCTATAGGGGTCCATCATGGAATACGGGTGTTTTTAAGCGGACGGATGATTTGTTTGTTTTGTTGTCATGGAAACTTTCAACGTTTTGTTTGTTTTATTGTCATGGAAACTCTAAAAAACGGTACGAAGTCCGCCGGTCAGCTAGTGATTAACAAAATGGTGAACGATCTGTTACATCCCTTCTATGTAGGTAATATTGCTGACAGACACCTTTTGTTTCTGTATCAGCATTTTTAGGCTTGAGCCAGGCGCACCCGCTTCTTAAGCGCGCCAGCCAGTCTTCTTCCAACATCCGAGCGTGACGGCTGCCGATTTTAATTCTCTAAATTCATTGTGTGTTTAATTAATTCCTTTTTTTTTAAAACCCTAAACGGGAGGCTCGATCTAACATTTAGTGGCAGCGTAAAGGGATCCTAAAAAAGGATCCTCGGTCCGTCTCTATTCCAAAATCGTATCAAAGTGAAAGTAAAACTTTAACTTCCAAAATCGTATCAAAGTGAAAGTGAAAATTCCACTAACTTCTAAAACCGAAAGTGAAAGTAAAACTTTATCTTCCAAAATCGTATCAAAGTGAAAGTGAAAATTCCACTAACTTCTTAAACCAAAAGTGAAAGTAAAACTTTAATTTCCAAAGTCATTTCAAAGTGAAAGTGAAAATTTCCTGAAAACTTATTCTCTGTATTCTGCAAATTATAGTGTATACGTATACCTATATCTTTGCTGAAATCTATTTCCTCTGTGTCTACAAACTCATCAGCATCACTGTATCCTGTGTGGTATAGATACCTGATACAATCTACCACGTCTACGTGCTACTACTCATATATATATCGGAGCGGGCGGGCTCTAGGACGGCATCTATTGTTATATATTCTAGTACAATTGTTCATACGAACTAATTATTAGGTAGGCAGGCAATGTAGGCAGATTCTTTCCTAGATTTATGGATTTGGTACCTAAGACGTTCCAAAATACTTCCGCCCCTACCAGGATGTCTATGACCGACGGAATGTTAAAATTCGGGTCTGCTAACTGAAGGCCTGAAGGGATAGAGATGTGATTAATGTTCACAAACGAAGGTGGTAGAACTTTAGTGATCTCTGGCAATATATGACACACTATTTCGGTGTTGTAGGCACAGCATAAAGACTCTAATGTGAGATTACAAGACTGTGTACTTAAAGAAGTGTGGTTGTTGATACCTGTGACCTTAGTGCTCGTACCGCGTCGTGACAAACCCAGCGCGTCACACAGGTGCTGAGTTACGAAGTTGGCTGTACTCCCGTTATCGAGCAGTAGCCGGGCAGTGTGCTTCTCGCCCGCAGCGTTCAGCACGCTCACCAAAGCTGTGGACAGTAAAACATGTGCCAAAGTAGCAAGCTGCATAGAAGTGGCTGACAAAGTGACGTCATTAGAAGTAGAAGGCAAAGGATTCACTAAAGGTCTGGGCTCGTTTGTTTCCAAGTGCAAAAGAGTGTTGTGCTTAACTTTGCAATATTTGCAATGAGTTAATTTGCAATACTTTGCCACATGACCTGAACGCAAGCAGTTTAAACAAACTTTAAATTCCTTTACTTTCTTTATGCGGTTTTCTATAGGGAGTGTTCTGAAAGCTTCACAATTAAATAATGAATGATTTTGAGAGCAAAGCGGACATGAATAGAAATTTTTATTACGATTTATTCATTTTTGATTATTATTTGTATAATTGTTTTTAATATTATTTGTATTTTTTGTATTATTAGAATGTAAGTTTGTATTATTTAAGTGTGTATTATTTAAGGCAACTAATATATTATTATTTGATAAGTTTTGATTTGTTTCAATAGACTCCATCAAGTCCGCTTTCCTACTAACAAAAGTGCAAAATTGAGATGTAGTCGGTTCTTCTATTAAGTTGTTTCGATACTCTTCCCAATGACGACCAGTAGTCGTATCTAATTTTTTAGCCAAAATATAAATTATAAGAGTATGCCAATAATCAGTAGGCTGTTTTAATGTTTTCAGCGCCCTGATGTTTTTATTTGTTACATCGACAAGATTACGAAGAGAAGAACTGGATTCCATCAATACAGGCTCAATGTCAAATAGTGCCTGCACATGGTTATCTATAAGAAGGCGATTGTTGTTGTACCGATCGCATAATAAATCCCAAGCAACTTTGTAATTTTCCCCAATGAAATCAATATTTTTGATAATTGTTGATGCATTTCCCGTGAGTGAAGCTCTTAAATAGTGAAATTTATTTATATTATCTATTGAACTGTTGTCATGAATTAAAGAAGTGAATGTGTCTCGAAACTCTAGCCAGTATTGATAGTTTCCATCGAAGCTGGGCAAATTAATTTTTGGCAATCGAACAAAGTTGTTTTTTGTTTGTGCATCTGAGTGATCGTGTTTAGAGCTTGATACGGAACCTTTAGATGAGATCCCGAGCAGGCTGCGCGCGAGTGCCACCGAGGTGAAGTATTGACGCTCGAAGTCCTCTCGCTCAACCAACTCGGACTCGATGTCATCCACTAGCACCTCGATGTCAACCTGTAATTGATCGAATTCGGTGTACATAACTTCGATTTTTTCAAAGCGTTTCTCTAGGTCCAAACGCTGCAACTGTGAAAGGCTTGAGCCACTACTCATTAAAATAAGTTGCTTATTAAAAATTGTAAGCTTCGCTTTTATAGAACTGCGCTTCTTATATAAAATCTTAAGGTCAGCCATCGTGAATGAATGTAAGTTGAAGCGAAAAATGAAAAAGAAAGATTTCCAAAAAAAATGAATGTAGCAAAATACTATTAAATACGTGAACAAATGAGCGTGCGTCAGCTGATGACCTATATTTCTTATCTATAAACCAGCTGCAAGCAGGTGCCGGCGCACCGTAATTAGGTTACCTGACCGTGTGCGTGGCACACAGGTGCGCATGCGCATGCGACAATATGCAGCTTGCGTAGAAGAAATATAGCACACAAGTGGCTGATAAGATGCAGGGAAATGATTTTAGGATGACTAACAATTATTTTGAGCTTTAAATGCAAAAATAGGGAAGAAAGATTTTTCGGCAAAAGGTAAAAATTTAGAAAAAAAATAATTTGATGGGAAAGCGATTAATTGGAACGAACTCACGCGTTATTTGTACAATACTCCCTTAAAGGTGACGTCAACTGCTCCAAAGACGTAGGCTGTGGCGACGACGGCAGAATCCACGTTGGCTCGGTCAAAGTCCACCGAGTGGCGTAAATGCGTTTCGATGAAATAACGATCGTACTACTGCTTCATAGACGGTGAAGATGGACCAATGTTAGGGTCCTAACTTGGACTGCATAGAATAAAAGATTGACTGTATTTTATAGGTTTTACTCGATCGTAATAATAATGTAATTGACCGCAAACAAGGGAGACGCGCGCTGTGCCTACGCTGGTCTCGGCCGATCTGTAGTGGTGGCAGTACTGACTGGCAGTTGTGGATCTGCGCGGGCCTCGCCGCCGGCGCCCGCTCGCCGCTCGCGCGCTGCAGCCCGACGACCGACGACTGGAGCCGATGCCTCCCGAAGGCGCCCGTGCTCCAACACTTGTGTCCGCACTAAACACAAACAAAATCTGAATCTTACACGAATAAAATACAAGTGGGAGCGAATGACGAATTCGTGAGCCGCGCTCAGTCACCACCGTGTCCGGAATTCAAGTGCGGAGATCTGGGTTCCTCTAAATATTGTAACATAAACAATCTCTCACTGAGCGGGCTCACGAGTCACGACACCGTCCGGCGGCATGTGATGATGTCGCCGTCGTTCCCATGGTACGCATTTCATTAAACAATGAGAGCTTTGTAGCGTCTCAACACTCCATAGCGATAAGCTCGCTAACGTAAACAAACTGTACGGAGAACTATGACAATTAAATACAAGGCAAGGTAACTCGGCCGCGGACTGCGCGCCGACACGGCGATCCTGACTCTCACACGCCCTCGTGTAGACCAGGACTTCAGTTGTCATCTGCGAGAACGACAACCTCACTTGTAACCAACTTGTAACTACCGTTCGGCTATCCTAACAAAACTATTGCAAATACGTATGGGTCATTCTTCATTTTTGCCTTATTCCTCTGTCCTTTTTTATTTTTAAAATTTGACCAATAAGGACATACTCTTGTGAAAATAGATTTATTTTTAGACATAATTATGGTTTTGGCCCACATTTTTGTGAACTCATTCATAAAATAAATTCATTTTAATTTTTGGGTCCAGAGGAATAAGAAATTAAGGTCCAAAGGAATAAGAAAAGTCAGAACAGGTTAACAAAAACATTAAAATACCGTATATCTATAAAACATATATTATACTTTTGTTCACAAAATAATTAAAAAAGTATTCTAGAAACATTTTTTATATTTCGTCGTATCCTACGAATAAAGCCACTCGGGCCATAATGGCTTTTTATTTTTATTGCTTTATTGTAATCTCCCGCCCATTTTACATCACTTTTAATCGATTAATCACAAGAAAATGAACTTTAAAACCTACAAAATAAAGGTTTTAAAAAAGCCACTATTGTAATCTCTCGAATCACCCAACGAAAACAGACGTAAAAGACACAGTAACTATTTTCTTCGGGGGAGTGGGATGCACGGGGGAGTGGTCTCGTTGAAAAAAGACACGATCGCATTTGTGGCTTTATTCCACGGAATTCACTCATAGTACTAGTATGAAGAGTTGCTAACTATAATCGCATTTGTGTCCTTGTTCTACGTACCAATTTTAATATATAATTTTTTGCACATTATAAAGTTTGTTTGTATGAAATTGAACAATTGAATACATATAATAATAAATATATGGATATAGAAATATATGGTATAATACAAATTTTATGGCTCTCATATTGAACTTTTGCTAAGAGGCCCTGTGGCGGTTTTGACTTTTTAACATTAGAAATGAAGTTATTAAATTGTTCGGGCTAAAGTAAGAATTAAATGCATTTTTCTTATTCTCGGCAACAAGTGACTACATTTATTGTACCTTGAATGGTTTGATGAACAAAAGTACGGCGAAAAAAAAGCTTATTTTCGTCAATACCAAGATATTGTTAATTCTAATTTTAACATTTCTTTCTATACCCCTAAAAAAGACCAATGCGACAAGTGCCACGTTTATAAAAATATTAAAGTGCCAACAGAAGAACGAAAAACTGAACACGACAAGCAGAATATAAAACATTGGCGAGATCCCTTAAAGAAAACGATAAATCTGAAGCTGAAAAATGCGAAGACAACAATATAGTGACGGCTTTTTTTGACATGCAAAAGATTTTGAACTGTCTATTTGGAGACGTGAGCATCTTTTACTAAAAAAGAAAGTTGAACCTTGACAACTTTATGGTTTATGATATGGCACAAAAGGCCGGCTTTTGCTACATGTGGACGGAGGTAAATAGTAAAAAGGGCGCCAATTAGATATACAGTGGCCCCATGTTATTTATGCTACCGAAGATAAATGCTGGCACCAAACATTTCAGGTTTTGGTCCGATAACTGCTCTGATCAAAATCGGAACCGCATCGTCTTCGCATTGTATTTATACATTGTGGCAAAATATGACATCGGAAGCATTACCCATAGATTCTTGGAAGTTGGGCATAGTGTTCATTCCGTCATTGAAGGTGTTTCCAACAAAAGGACAATATACACTCCAGAGCAGTGGTTTTATGGGCGAAAACGACAGGAGAGGCGAACAGAGTTAAAGAAATGACACTGTGATATTCAGAATTTTCACGTTTTGCTAGAAGGGAAAAACTGGACAAAAAATGATGATGGTGAAAAAGTAGCTTGAAGTAAAGTTAAAGATGTTCAGGGCCTCAATCGCGCTATTTGCCAACATCTCAAACTGACTCAAACGTTCAAACGTTAACGATAAAGTTTTTGTTCGGTTTTGGTTTAGCCGATGTCAAAAATGGTATCGCGCAAAATTTTCCTAACGATTAAACCAATGTCGTAGTGTTAGCGTTAGTGAATTTTCCTCAAAGTTGAATCGTTTAGTGCTTGCCACGAGTATTAAAAATACTAGGTGTGATATTTGTAATCGATACTCGATTAAGAATGTTGAAAACACCGCCACATTGTTTTAAACACGCAAAATTATGGTCTTAAGCAAAATTACAAGTAGAAACTATGAAAATACTCGACAGATATTGTAAAGAGCTAGAACTTAAAATTTATTTTCATTTTAACGTTTAAGTGTCTTTAAAAAAATATTTTTTTTTACTATAACTTAAGGATTAGGGGGGAAATTACAATTTTTTATTAATTGTCTATAATTTTTCATGAAATTAATTAATTACCACTATATAAATCACCATTTACCACAAAAAAACTAAACAATTGCCTGTTTGAACAAGATCCCTTTGGTCTGATCAATAAATGAGAACCAGTGACATTATATTTTGTAGGTACATACCTACCTACTTAAGTAAAACAAAACTATAGTGAAGATAGTGAAATAAATTACACGGTTCGCATTGCTTGGCTCTCAAATACTCACTAAATCATAGCAATGTAAACTGAACAAAAAAAATTAAATTGAAAATAAACCCAAACAAAATCCTTAGACTGAAAACATCACAGCCACAGAAAGTAATGGAAGATGTAAAAGAGCAAGGACTAAGCCACCCAGTGTTTGAATCAAAGGTGTGGAATGCGAAAATGCAGTGATGAAAACAGTCTCACCCCCTTACCCCATAAGTTTGATAATGAATAAAATATTCTGATTGAACAAAGAAATGGATTATCAAAGTCGACGTGGTACCTTACTGTTGCAGGCAGAGATATTATCGTATATTTATCTACTCTCATAGTACACCACCGGGAACAGCTAAAGTTAAGTTGGTGAAATAAACATCTATTGAAGACAAGCTAGTATAATGCATAATAATTATTGATCTTACATTGGATACTCCCTAATTTCTGCAGTGCCGAAGTTTATATTGTGCATGCTGAGTTAAAGCTGGTAGGACAAGGAAGCATAAAGTGTTCTTAAATAGAAGCAGAAGGCTCAATCAGATAGCAATTTAGTTTTGAATGTAAATTGTATGCTCGGTAAATTAAATAAATATTACCTGTCATTATTTTATTTCCATTTGCTTTAGAATGTCAAATAAAAAAAATGTATTTATTAAATGTAAATGTGACTAAATTAATAATCATTCATTCATCTTATTTGTCTCTAGCTACTTCAACACCATAGTTAATTTCTGATATTTCCCAACTTAGTTGTGTGTTGTAACTAGTCGTAAGTGACCATAATATGAGATGTCATCTGACAAATATATTAAATACATAGTCTGCTGCAGAATATTAGATTCGTTGTGCCTCATAAGACAATTTAAACAATTAATTCCTTACCTTATGCTAAGTTATTATTATAGACTGTTGTTCCCACAGTCAAACTGAGAATATACCTATTGGTTTTATGGGACTTTACTTTACTTTATGGGTACAACAAACAAACATGCTTTACAAATATTATATTTCACAAATTAATAATTCTATTATATTAAATTAGTTAATTAATTATTAATTAATATTCTATTCTATGGCTTTGTAGACAGTTTGGGAAAATAGTCTGAGAAAGTGGACCATTCAGGCAAGTGGACCATTTAGGAATGTGGACCTGACTGAGGTACCTGAAGGCTGTAATAATTAATTTTAATATTGAGGCTATAAAATAATAAAACACTTTACACTTCACACTTCACAATAATATGGTATTTTTAATCCAAAAAATAATAATTTTAAAACATTGTTAAGTTTCTGACAATAGTAATGAAGCTTTTAGTATCAGAAACATAAGTAGGTGAATCTTATAAAATATTTTTATTTTTATATACCTAATTCTTTATGTTATTCAAATGAGAAAGCGCTTTGCTTTTCTCTCACTTATTGGTAAGTGATGATAATAATATGAAGTGATGGATGGTTTAAGCGCACATTGAAAGAACTAGCAGCTCTTCTTTTGTTTGGAAACGATAATGCTACCAATGTTGTTATTATGGTGACAGACAGATAAGTTGGTGGTAGTTAGCCAAGCAGACTTAAGATAGCCCTATTTCCAACCAAACTCAGCACATTAATATGTACATCTATTGGGAATCAAAACTGGGGCATATATCTTTGTCTGGCCTGTGGGATGATGCTAAAAGTTCATCCCAACACTCCTAAGGACAAACAGATGTACCTGGATATAAAAAGCAACTAGGCATTTTGCGAATTAGGGATTATGCGACTAAACAACTCCAAGCAACAAAACGAAAATTATATTCAGTAATTTGCCGACTAGTCATTAATATTGGCATAATTATCAGCTGGGGCACGAGCCTTTCCTATGAACGGATAGGGAGAACAGGGTCATAAACCACCACGCGGGCACTACTGCGGATTGGTTGTTGTTAACGACTGCTAAAGCAGCCGGGACCTACGGCTTTACGTGCCTTCTGAAGCATGGAAGAGCTTGAGATGATAAACTGTGGGTCACCCATCCGATGACCAGCCTATTTGCGAGAGTCGCTTAAATGTTTTGTTATCAAATCCATTCGTGTAGCTATTTATAACAGATTTGCTTAGTCGTAAATAACTGATTTGGTTAATAGTAGCAAAACTGATAAACCTTGGCCCTCGCAGAACGGGCGCGATAACCACTGCGCCATCGAGCTCCTGATTAATATGTACCTGCACCTTGGAATCAAATCTGGGGCATATAGGCATATAGATCTTTGGCCGACTGGTGGGTACACCCACCACAGAGGTCGTGTATAGTGGTACCATCGGATGCTAAAAGTTCATTCTAAGTCCGTACACAATATGTACCTAGATATGAAAAGCATGTGTAAACAACATATAAGTAAACATCAATTTAAAATGTGCGACACTCTGACCGTAATTGGCTTGCTAAAATTTCTAATGTTACTATAGTCCTAATATGCACACTTCAAACAAATTATCTTTAGCAATTTGCCGACTCCAGTCATTGATATGGGCATAGCAGACTACAATTTATTTATTTACCTAATTAACAACTAAAAACATCTTCACTCTGGTACCTACAATAGTTAAAAACCTCAGAACAAATTTGAAGTTTTAATAAAAACCATTCCAAGTGTCATTCGACCAAAGAGTTAGTAATAATATTTATCAATAGTGTTGAAAAGAAGACGCAACTTAGAGCATCTTTCTTTACTTTAGCCTTACGCAACGATAATGCCAATGGAAAAGTACCTCTGGAGAAACTTTTTCAAAAACGTTCATTTGACAGCGTTAGATAGGTTCCCAGCGTCACACCTATGTCACACCTTTGGTCGATACCGCTGTCAAAAACCTACCGCGATACGGATTTAAAAGGAAAACTTCGATCGCTCGTTAGCTCCAAAGATCGATCGTTGCGCCAACGTATTTACCAAATCATTGTCGTTAAAATATTTAGCGCGATACGAAATGTGTTGAACGTGACGTTTTTGGTCGAGGTTTGGTTTTGGTAATGTCGTTCCCAGATTTTGTAATTTACCGCGATCGAGGCCCAGGTCAGCAAAGAAAATATTAACATAATAAAATATAAATACCAACTAAATGAAGAGTATAAAGTAATAACCACATTGAAAAAGAAAAAGAGGGGGAAAAGGAACGATGTGGTGACAAATATTCAACAAGCCAATACATCGTCCTTGATGATCAATATCGATAAATATAAAGATCTTACATTTTTATGTGAAAACAATATAAAGAAGATAATACCTGAAGAATTTCAATCTTTTTTTGAATCTTTGCCTCACGATCACACTAAGCACACAGAATCTGGAGGGAATGGAAATAATAATAGCGACGATGATGAAGTTGATGAAAACTGATACATAAAACGATGATCTTGAAAGACTAATGTGAATGCAAATTTAGTTTTAATCTAGAATTACTTACGCAAAGATTTGATATGATACCTACTATTGACTGATAATTTTAACCAAAGTTATTTAGAATTTGTAGTACTTTTTTACTTGGTTGTTTTTAAGATTTTCTATCTGATTAGTTATAATAGCGCGCTAGCGTTTTATTCAATTTAAAAAATGTGATAGCATACTTAAAAGTTTTTGATTTTCGTTCTCAGAAGTTAAAGTTGTGATTTATTATATTCAATTGTTTTAAGTTTATAGTTTAATAGGTAGAAACAAATTTTAATAAGTTGTTTTATATTTTCTGTCACATGACAGTCATGTCATGTCGATTATTTCTATTATGAACAGTCAATAAGATTTTGACATTTAAAATAATAAGTTGGTGTTCTTTTTAATAGGTACATTAAAAAGGTTTTTTTTTATTATTGTTCTTCTTAGAGGTTGAGTAAATTTTTTTATTTTATTAAAGTGCTATTTTGCAAATACATTGTTTATTTTACTATTTCCCACATATTAAATTTTCCCATCTTTTCAAGATTACTCTTAAGTAAAAACAATAAAAAGCCCTAAATGCTTTTACGACTTAGCTTATTCCAAAGAAAAACGGCGTAATGTCACTTATTTAAAATATCACATATTTTTTTCCGGTGAATAGAGACATAAGGGACAAATTTAGTAGAAATATCGAATCAAAAATCTTATTTACAATTCTATAACAAACCCAGGATAGTCAAGCAATGTTTTAAATGTTAACATTCCAAAAATGTTTATTAATATTAAAATGAAATACAAAACTCTTTCCCCTGAAAAGTTGGCTATTTGTAGTTACGCCTTTATTCGTAGGATACGACGATTTGTTTTCATTAATAACATCCAGACTGTAAAAACACTAGGTGCTAAGAAGGTCTAAATTTAAAACGTATTGTTATTAAATTTACTCACTGTACTTACAGTTAGTGATTAGATTATATTAATCATAACGTTATCATAATCAGTTTTAGTCATTATAAGGATACATAGGAACGTCACCGGTTCGTATTAATCTGACGCTTATTAAAAATTAAATATACTTACATAGTTATGGCTCTTAAAAATAAACAAAGTACCTATTTATTCCTAGTACGATTTCAAATCGAACTGTTTTAACAAAAATATTCTAAAACTAGCTGACCCGGCGGACTTCGTAGCGCTTTGACAGTTTCCATGACAACAAAAGAAACATTTTTTATTGGATTTTTTTTTTTTCACTGATTTCCGTTACTTATTATTTATATTTCTCATCGTTTAAACCTTCCCTAAACTTCCACAAATATTTCAAAATCAAAATTAGCCAAATCGGTCCAGCCATTCTCGAGTTTTAGCCACTCAAACGAACAGCAATTGATTTTGATATATATAGATGATACTAACACTTATTCTAAATAGCTGTTGCCCGCGACTTCGTCCGCGTGAGCTAAAGGCTGTAGTCTGTACAGTTGAATTTTTATGTAGGTATCTATTTAAGCTTATTAGGGTATAATAAAATTATATGCATCGGAAATTTAGAAAATTGACATTGTATTTACCGACATACGTACATCTACTCACTCTTAATATCCTTTCAGCTGGGAATGCTGAGATAGACAAAGACAATCGATCTCCATTTAGTTTGGTTCTGGCATACTTCCTGTGCCTCCTTTACGTTCATCATTATTTTCATACATTATCTCTTATTTTTTCGACTATCATCTCTGCCATGTACATACATATATTCAGTTTGAAGCACAGAATATATGTACATACATATATTCAGTTTGAAGCACAGAATCGTCCCGTTCATACAGATTCTCACTCAGTTTCCCGTTTCAATTATCCCTCCACATACATTCAGTATACAACACCGTTTCTCGGTGGGTTGCGCGTATTTGCTACGTCATACAAACCTGAAATGGGTTTACTGACGCTCAATTATATGTAATAAAATTGGTATTTTACAGCTCAGGTACTCGTCCGGAGTCGTCCTAGGCACTGGTGTATCTTAGCTAAAATGTGTCTACTGTTATACTGTCCAACCACGGACTTCAAAATATTTTTTGCCTTGTCCACCGAAGCTGGATATCGAGTAGCAGGTAGCGGTCCAGGATTATTGGTTGTCGGCCAGAAGGCACAAAAAACTATTTACCAACTATGTTCTTATTCGTAGATACAAAATATCAATAAATTAAGAACTGTAATAAATTATATTATTGTCTATTAGGTAATACATTATAGTATTTTATGTTACATACATACTTGCGATAAATTTGAACTTCTTCGTGGCATCTTGTTAGGTAGGTAGCTTTTTAGAGGTAGATCACAGGACATAGAAAGAAGTTACCTCTAATAAAAAAAAAATCTGAAGTCCGTGCCTCTAATACAGTTGTACCCTGCAAACTTAAACATTTTTGCAACTCTGATACCAGAGGTAGCCATCGTCTTATGCGATAGAAGAATGGAAAAACCATTTTTCTGTAATCTAGAAGTATGTACAAAATTCATTATTTAAAGGTTTTATGATATTAAAATTGTTATGATACTTACTTACTTATATTGTATCATTGAACACCGATTTATCCTATAAACATGTTAAGAAACCAAAGTAAGAAACCGCTTACATGTAAAATAAGTACTGAAATATGTGTTTAACTTACCTGCATCAAATGTTTCATAAAACTTTTACACAATGAATAAATCTTATTTGAAAATTTATAAGATCTGAATAAGTACTGAAATATTTAACGTACCTGCATAAAATGTTTTAAAAAACTTTTACACAATGAATAATTAATATAATTTGAAAATTATTAACAAAATAAAAATAGGTAGATACTTATTGCATTGCAAAACATCAAAATTTCCTACTGTTCGTTTCAAAATTTGAGCGCCAATTTTTTTTTTTAATTTTCCTATTCTCGCGTTTTTTCACCAAATAGATTCAAAAAATAACATTAAGTATTTTGGGCAACGACCCAAAGGTTTATACAGCCATGCTATGTAATTCAAGATATCTTCTATGTGCAATATTTTAAAAAATAGAGACATGATTTTGGGCAATGATACAAAGTTTTATACAGCCAAATTTAATGAGTAGGTAACATTTCTATGCATAACTAAAAAAAGAGACATTATGTTGGGCAACGACACAGAGGTTTATACCGCCAAATATAGGTAATGATTTAACTTTTAACATTTCTGTGTATTAGAAAACTGCAATAAGCGCCGCGCGCAGGCGCGACTAAATAGCCATATTATTATTGGTTATTTTGGAAAAATGAAACAAAAGGTGTACCTATGTACAGCCAAGTTTAATGATGTGCGTGATTTCGAGCTTGTTTTTATTTTCCGTTGCTTTACTACTGCGGTGCTAATGTTCACTTAGGTGCCTCACAGATTTATAAAGGGTTAGGTTTTACCTTAGAAAGTAACAAAACTTTTCTAAAATAATAACTCAACGAACGTTAATCTAACAGTTGGTCGCGTAAATACGTATATCAAAATTTGTTTAACATTTTTCGATTTGTATGTTATTCTCCGAAATTTTCTAAGCATTTTGGTGATAACCGCATCAAAATCGGTATTCTCATGACAACAACTATCAATGACAGGCTCAAAAGGGCAAAGAACCCAGAGCCGTAAAACACGATAGCAATAGAGAGCCAGAGCCTCAAATGCCAAAGCCGTAAAACTCATTAAAAAAAAAATCCCCTATGTTACATAATAAACAACAGTTGCCAAGCAACCAAGGATTAAATCCCGGTTTAGACCAAATCAAAATTTAACAATTTTCGAGTATTTATGTAGCCTATGTTATTCTCCGGAATTTTCTTAGCATTTCGGTAAAACCGGATCAAAATCCGTTTAGTAGTTCTCGAGTTTATCGTGTTCAAACAAACAAATAAACAAACAAACAAACAAACAATTTCTTTTTAAACTATTCTTTCGTGTTCCGTAAGTGATTTTAAAGTATTTTTTTTATACACTAGAAAAAAAAAACAAACTAGCAGTACCTTATACTAGGCTCCACAAAGTAAATAATTCATTTAGAGGCCTGTGTGTACGTTTTTACAATAAAGTTCCAAAATATCCAAAAACTAGATATTAATAAATTTAAAATCGCTATTAAAGAAAAGCTTTATAAAAAAGCTTATTATAATGTATCTGATTACATTGAAGACAAAACAGCATGAGTTTAAAATGCTCCAATCACTCCAACAGGTATTTCTAATCCAAAATATTGTTAAGGTTTTCTAAACTTGTATAACTTGGTAACGTAACGGCATATAATTTTGTAAATGTCGTTACATATTGAATTAAAGCTGTGGAGTCTCTTGCGCCCATTCTTCTTCACAGCTAAAAAATAGACGTCCTGAATAGGTAGCAGGTAAAAAAATTATGGACGATTCAAAAGCACTTTTCTAAAGTTTATTTGAATAAAGAATATTTGACTTTGACTTTGACTTTGAACAATTTTTTACCTTTACCAGGACGACATGAACTGTAAGGGTCGATCTGGTGATTGAGTGAGATGTTAAATGAGTAAAAATTTACTCACCGCCCGTGACTCCATACAAAACTTTTACTGTAGAAAGTTAAAGTAAACTAAACCACAGATTGAGTGAAAGGTACTTACTCTTAATACGAATTGTAAATGGTACATCGTCAATGGTTTAGGAAGTGTTTTATTATCAATTTTTTTAAATATATTTTAATGGTTAATTTAATTTAAAACTAATTTACAAATACAAATACAATACAAATATACTTTATTACCAAAGCTGTGTTACAACGGGTCTCAAAACACATAGGTGTGCAACCAATAAAGCTAGGTTATTCGAGAACATTGTAAAAACACAAGATGCATTGACTATGGGTCCCACACTAGGAAAAACTGTTTCGTGTCGTGGGCACCCAATTAAGGTAAACAGGATAACGACAGATCAAACTGAATTAGGTGTGCGAACTTTAAGAGTGATGATTTATTTGTTAGTTTTAAATTAAATTACTACAAAAATAATAGTTAAAACCAAGCGGCTTCAAAACTTACACATGCTAAGCAAAACAGTGATCTTAAAGAAAATAAAAACAAAAATAATACTTATTAATTGATAGGATTGCGAATTAAAATGTTAACCCTAATCATAGTTTAAAAATACAAAACGAAAGGTACTCAATGATAAATAACACAAATCACTTGCCCGTCAAGAAGTCCAGAAGTTATGGGCCAGTTCGATTCTCAGTTAAATGTATTAATTTAATTATCCATTATTGATACAATAGTTTCCGCATTTCACTAATAGTCACGCATAAGTAAACAAATTTAATTAGCAAGACATAGCAGATAGGTTAATAAAACAACGACTATAGACGTCCTTTCCTAGCATCTGCACGTGATGTCATTCACTCCATTGGGAATGGCGTTGGCCCTAAAGAGCCTGTACGAAAAAAAGTTTACCCTTACCAGGACAACATGAACTGAAGGGGTCGATCCAGTGTTTGAGTGAGATGGTGAACGAGGCCGCGCGATTCCATTGTGATCTTCATTTTATAATTGGCGCGTTCAAAACTTTATCTTTAGTGATTTGCCAGTTCGATTCACGGTTGTGTATTAATTTAATTATCCGATATTGATTCCATCGTTTCCGCGGTACTTATATTAATACTAATACTTACAGAGGGACTTCTTGGCGGGAAAGTAAAGAGTCACGTCGGCAGTTTATTCTTTTGTAAATTTTGTGGTATGTCGAATATTAATGTGAACTAATGGTAGATTACAAATGAAACAAAACAGTGCAACGTCACTTTTCAATTTCTCTCATTTTAGTCCGTGTGAGGTCTCAGTAAAGCCCCATATCTTTACTGAGATATTCAAGGGGTTAAGAGGTGTATGTATTACTCATCACTACTGATTACTATTATCATTCATCATTAACATATTAACAAAGGAGATATTGCGTATATTATTCTTACTTTGTAAGAAAAATTACTTTGACACTGGCTAAATGTCCAAAACCGCAAAAGCCAACAAAAAAAATACTTAAGAAAGATAATGGTTACGCATATGCAAATAATTTGTAACAGCAAGACATAGCAGATTGGTTATGAAAACAAAGAATTAGTTTCTTTATCTACCAAAAAATAATCTATTAGACTTCGGTTCCTATTGTCCGCGCGTGACGTCACTGCGGATCAGAAAGAATGCCTGTACGGAATATCGGTTTCCTGTACCAGGACGGCATGAACGGTAAGGGGCGATTCGGTATGTGAGTGAGAGAGTAAAGGGTGAACCTATCGCTCACGATTTCATTCTGACGACATTTCAAATATGGCGCGTTTAAGTACAAAACCTTTATTGAAGTTAAAGTGAACTTAGCTCTGGTTACGAACTCTTTCGTTAGTACATTTATTTTTCTTTTTATTATTTTCTTTTGAAGTTTCAATTATTTTAAAGTGGCTTTGATTAGTTATTTTCGTTTGTATCATTATATTATCGTATTTTCCTGCTTTTGCTTATTATAATTAACTTTTCTGCAATATACTCGGAAACGAACTCATATTTTTTAACCTTCTTCGAGATCAATCGAAATTGCTTCATAGTTTTTCCGTAAGTCGAGGTATGGAACGGTTGTGATGATGAGGGGTTCCATGGCGATGGTAAATGACGACTGCGTCTCTTTATGTGATGTTGTATATTAACAGTGACTACATTGTGACTGACTTATTATCTAAACCTTACAAGACTATTTATACAATATAAACTGTGTAGATGTTGGAGGGAGCATGCCGTGACTTATCTTAATCAGATCTACACGCGATTAGAAATGCGTTTACAAACTCTTTAACCATACGTGAAGATAAGCAATTATGTGGCAACCGCAGGCCGCCACAATAGTCATCATCACCATCGCCATCAGTTCATTTTGAGTCCCCACTGCTGGGGCACGAGCATTCCCTTTGGCTAGATACGGAGACCGAGTCATAAGCCACCACGCGGGCCCAGTGCGGATTGGTAGTTGTTAACGACTGCTAATTCAGCCGGGACCAACGGCTTTACGTGCCTTCCGAAGCACGGAGGAGCTCTAGATGACAAATTTTGGTGTCCCATCTGATGACCGGCTTTTGCGAAGGGTGCTTAACCTTAGCAATCGCAGACCGGCACGATAACCACTGCGCCACCGAGCTTCTTAAAAATGCTATACTGGTTCTAAACACGCACGCAGCAGCAGCTGCAAAGTTTGAATGAATTTTCATTGATTTCCCTTGAAAATCCATATTGAACTAACTATCTGGCGTGTTATTTAAAAATGGAATGAACTTTATTTCCCCAAAACATGGCAACCAAAGAGGTAACTTTACCAAGGATTTTATTTAAATTTCGAACTTGCCTGCAAGTAGAATACTTTTTAAAGAAAAGAAAAAATAAGAAGCAGATGAACATTATTAATAAGTAATGGTGCATGCGTTAATATGTTCTTCTAATCGTTGTTTTCTACTTTACATAGATAGGTACCTACACTATTTAGTTTGATTTTCCGCGCATTGTTTGAGAAATGCACTATTGATTGATGCAAACAGGCATTGATGGTCAATGCCGGTCTTACCCGTAATAAGAGTTGCATTAATATTCTATTTTCCCCACTTTTTTTATTGATGTGTAACATCTTTCCGCTCGCCTTCTTTACCTAAACAATTTGTGGGTAAGGTGTAACAGTGTGACAGGAAGTCGGGGAAGCGCGCCATTTTGTAAATTTAAAATCGGTAATATGAACAATGACATATTATTATTACTTTTTTTTTTTTTAGTTGATGGCTTCGTGCGATTAGCACATTTAGCCAGTGTCAAAGTAATTTTTCTTACAAGTAATACATAAATATACAATATTTCCATATTATGATGATGATGAATAATATTAGAAATGGGAAGTGAGAAATGATATACCCCCAACCCCTCGAGTATCTCAGTAAAGATGTGGGGCTTTACTAAGTCCTCACGCGAGCTTTTTGAGAGAAATTGAAAAGTAACGTTGCACTGTTTTGTTTCATTTGCCAACACTTATGCACACTCACGAACACTTAACGGTTAATAATCCACCATTATTTCACATTAATATTCGACATAACACAAATTTTAGAAAATAAAACAAAATCGCAGACATGACTCTTCACTTTCCCGCCAAGAAGTCCTATTATTACTTATTATGTGACATATTGTGTCATTTGACTATCAAAGGTCATTTTGATATGTCAAATGTCTTCTAATGAGTATTTACTGCATTTATTTTATAGTTATAAAATGATGTAATACCTGCCCCTTTTTTTTCAGAATATAATGTTAAAATTGCTTATTACTAAGGTGAGATGTCAAATGTTACACATCATATGCGACTACTGTAAGGCTCGCTCGTTTTTTTTTTGTTTTTTCTTTATTATTGTACATCGTTCGTAACATCAAGAAATGTTACGCTAACGATACAACCGAAAAGTACTAATCAATGCAACTTAAAACAGTTAAAAGGTCAAAAGAAAAGAAGAAAGAAACAGTACAACGTCACTTTTCGAATTCTCTAAAAATAAATATATATATTCATATATTCATTTGTCTCAGTAACACACGACATCTATGCTGATACTCAAGAGATGAGGTGAAATCATTCTGTTATCACTCACTGTCATCTCTCATCTGTTATCAGACAAAGAAAAAATACTAATTTATTATATTAAACTAGTAAGAAACTAATTTGACATTAAATGTCCTGATCGCACGGAGCCGACTAAGGGAAAAATACTTAAACAAAACAACAACAAAATTAACATATTGATAAACAAATGCTGACAGATGTATACTAATAAAAAAATCAGCATAAAAGTTTAAAAAATCATATTATTTTCTTACTTTCAGCTAAGTCTGATTCTAAGTTATTTATCAACATAATTATCCATCATTGATTCTATCGCTACCGCAATTTATTCATACTTACAGAAGATAAAAAGTTAAGTCATGCAACAACCGACATGTCATGGTTATTATATTAGCAAGACATAGCAAGATTAATGTAAATTTAAAATCAACTGCGCAAGTTTCAAATCGCAACAAAAAAAATGTTCTGTATCTATTGACTCTTTGGAGGTCTGCTTTTTTATTAAAGTATAATTTGGTATATTAGTCAAGAAACTTTAAACTTTGAGGAGCTTTTTGATATTTACTTACGGATACAAATATCGACCTGCGTGTAAAGCCCTTGATAACAGAAAACTATCTAGGCTTACACTATTCGCGTCTGGTGACGTCATCGCGTAACCCGAAAGAAGCCTGTGCGGAAAATCCGCTAACGGTACCAGGACGACATAAACTGTAGAGTCGTTCAATGTTTGAGCGAGAGGGTAAACCTGCCCTCTCGCTTAGACATTGGATCGCTGCTAAAGGGGTTGGGGTGAGTCTCAGAATAATGAGGGGTGGGTGGACACAAAATAAGAGGAGACTGCAGAAGGTAAACTTTATACAATCCAGTTCGAGCCACGCACGCATAGTCAACCTATTACGGACAAGGACTGTTTTGAGTAGTGATGCATGAGACACAGTCCTTTGAAGACTTTTATAGACGACTCGACTTTATTTTACACAAGTCAAGTTAAAAAAGAATACTCCAGCCTTTAGTAATGAGACCTAGTCGTTACACAAAAAGCCATAAACCTAAAACCTAAAGCTAGCTGTTCCGTAATTCAATACAGCTTAAGCTCTTAGTTTAAAATGCGATGGACCTATGGTTAGGTGTGGTTTGTATCTTATAAATCTTGTAATTAAAACAATTCTCTTCAATCTTGTAATTGTCTGTAAATTAAAACAAGAATTACAGCTTTAACTGTTTTAATTACATTATCTGTATAATTAAAATATTATACGAGTACAACACATGCCTTACGAGACTCACGACCACAGAACAATAAAAAAGGTTAGAATGATAACGTACTGACATTAGTACCAGAACCGCGCGAGCCGGTCCTCACACACAGTCATAAAATGTCACCTATTTAGCACACAATGACAGCGATGCTATCATTGGCTAAAAAACTTCTAAAGTGGTCTATACTAACCTAATAATATGGTTAATTTTACGGTAAAGCACAAGTATGTGTTGCCAGCTGTAATGAACATTTGCACAATGAATTTTGTCAGTTCTAAATACTACATTTCAAGCGTGGAAAGTAAGTTCGTTTGTGTGCAAACATTTAAAATACATGTTTCATTATAAACATTTGATATAGCACGACGTAATTGCGTTAAAACAGTTTTTTATAATTCTGTGCACAAAAAAATTACGTTCTTGGCATCACTGAAATAGTGTCGTGTTTTGTAATTCAAAATTCGATATCGATAGTCAAATTACTTGTTTTGTACTGTTGTGATAGGATAATAAAATTATTTATTTTATTTATTTATACCATATGGAATTAAAGAGAAAGTCTTGTTAGATCTACATAAATAAAAATAAATTGCCGCACGCATGTATGATCATCACTTGAGAACGGCTCGATTAATTTGGTATTAATAAGAGAACGGAACTAAACATAGTTGGACGTTTTTTATTTTAACCGTCCTTCTATAGCTTTAGTTATTATTCTGAGGTGCAAACTCTGCGCTGGGGGTTTGAGCAATTTAATTTGACGTTCATATGCCCGTTACTCAAATGAGTGGCGCGCCGGCCCCGCCCACTTTATCATTCTAACCTTTTTTTTGTTCTGTTCTGACGACTCCCCAAAGCTACCGCCAACTTTAATTGTAAACTTAACCCAAGTCGTTTATAAAGTTTTGGACGGAGTCAACTATCACTTGTTTTCTACTTTCCGCAAACCGTAGTTCTCTTAGAATGAAAGAGACCAATATATTGAACTTTAACCAAAGCTACTAAGTGAATTTGCTGGTCCCGCTCAAAACTCAACATCTCCCTCGTAAAATCAATAACATTACCATGGAAACAGGGAGAAACCACACCCTTCTGCTCCACCCCTTAACACATAAGCAGAGTACATCTGTGTGTTTAAAAACACGTTGCGTCTTGTTTTAACTCATCCGTTTAAAAAGAGACGTCATGATGGTGTCGATGTGTGGGAATTAGGGGCCACTCACACTAGTGCAGTGAGCACACATTCACACTTTTCATGAATGTGTGCGTAAACAGATCTCCTCCCTGGTTCTGCGGTCCTAGTAGTTTGAGCGCCTGCCGGTACACTTTGACCGGGAAAATGTTGGGACGTTGCAACGTCGACTACTAGGATAACAGAACCAGGGAGGAGATCTATTCACGCACTAATACTATACGCGCATATGTGTTAAGGGGTGGAGCAGAAGGGTGAGCCTTCTGCTCCACCCCTTAACACATATGCAGAATACATCTGTGTGTTTAAAAACACTCACACTAGTGCAGTGAGCACACATTCACACTTTTCATGAATGTGTGCTCGAATAGACCTTCTCCCTGGTTCTGCTGACCTAGTAGTCGACGTTGCAACGTCGCATTTTCCCGGTCAAAGTGTACCGGCAGGCGCCCAAACTACTAGGATAGCAGAACCAAGGAGGAGATCTATTCACGCACACATTCACTAACAGAACAGCTCCCTCATATTGTGTATGTTTGCGTCTTGTCTGTATTACGCAATACGCACAAGGGGATTTACCACAGAACACAAGATTCACACATAGCTCACACCTACACTGCTGTATGCTGAAAAGGGACACCACACGACAAGGGTACCAATCAGCAATCATCCCTTGTCGTGTGCTGGAGGGGTGGAGCCTACACTTTCCAAGGGGAAATGTAGGCTCCACCCCTTTCCCTACCCCTTTCCCGTTTCTCCGTTTCCATGGTAATGTTATTGATTTTACGAGGGAGATGTTGAGTTTTGAGCGAGACCACCAAATAGAATGAATAGATCTCCTCCGTGGTTCTGCTGTCCTGGTAGTTTGAGCGCCTGCCGGTACACTTTGACCGGGAAAATGCGACGTTGCCGCACCGTTTCCGGTACTTAAAACGTTGCCAAACCTCTATTTTTCGAGCGGTTGGAACATGGTTTGGAACTCAGAATAATAACTAAAGCTATAGAAGGAAGGTTAAAATAAAAAACGTGCAACTATCTTTAGTTCCGTTCTACCTTATGGCTAGAAAAGAAGGTTGGAGTGCGACAAATGGTTGACACTTAGGGGAAGCCCGGGCAAGATGCATAGTGTGGGTAAGACGAATACTCGATTTTATTAAAAACCTACAATAGATGGCGCTACTAGACGAGCTCGGGTCTGTAAAACAGCAACTCAATCGCGCCATGACAGTTTAACCAAAACAATAGATGCCTGCACTTGTTGTAAAAATAAAAATAAAAGTATTTTGCTGTTTTGTTACGATTTTTGGCAAGGTATGTGTATTGATTTATTGTATTATGCATTAAGTTTCAACGTATAGACTCTGTTTAATCGATTGCGTGTTGTATGAAGTTTAATTTGTGTTTACAACTTTTCATTCGTCGGTAGAAATTTTACAGTAGGATAATACAACTTCTGAATATTAGTGCTTTGGGCAAAACGGATATGGGCAAAACGGATAGCTATCCTGATAAAAAGACAAAAGTAGATGAGTTAGCAGGCCCCAGCAAAACTGCACAAAAAAGACAAAAACATCTAAGTTGGCAGGTCCTGGCAAATCTAGTAAACATAAAACAACAAAGAAGTCTAACAATAAAAGGATAAATGAAACAAGTTATTTATGTTTAGTTGTGCTCAGAAGTATATTTTGACCCGGCTATCGAAGAATGCATACAGTGCAACTAATGCAAGAGGTGGGCACACAAGAACTGTACTTCTTATTTAGGGGTATGCAGCTACTACTGTGATGAGTGCGACGATTAAAACACTTATCCTTCTTGCCCTGGGGGTGTATCCGTTTTACCCGGGGGGGTCGGGCAAAACGGATAATGGAAACTTTTATGTATTAACAAAAAATTATGAAGAAGTTGTTTAAGTTTCAAAGTTTTTACTAGCATTTTCGAAAGATAATTAGGTAACTAAAGTACAAATTAGTAATAAAAAGACTGTTGTTGATTAGAAATTTGCGTGTTTTTTTAGCCTTTCCCTTAACATATTCGTCTTGCCCGGGCTTCCCTTTTTATTTTTTGTATTGTTATGTCATCGGTCATCAGAAAAATAAAATCTTGAGTCCTTTTGCCCGGCCAAGCCCCGGCCAAATTCAGAAGTACATTGATTTAATAGCTGACAGTTCGCTTTAGATATTATTTGACTTGCGCGAGCTCAACGCGGATGACTGGCACCAGGTCCAGGTGGCGCAGGACAGACCCAGATAGCGACTCTTAATAGCGGAGGCCAAAACTCACTTTGGATCGTAGCGCCATTCTAGTTAGTTTAGTTTTGACTTGTTCGCGTATTAATAGTATCATCGACTGTCAACACAAAGAAATGTCAATAACTTCGGACAATAACATTGTCTTAGGATTCCGTTTTCGCGAGTGTTGGTTAGTACACGTGTTTATGGGATTCTGATTTGTTTGGTTTGTATAGGCAATTTTATTACAGTTCTTAAGCCGATTTACTCTTGTTTGTGAATTTTGTGTTCTATTGTGTACTTTGTTAACCATGGATCGGGCCCCGCCTGATCCTCCTGATCCCCCTGATCCTCCTGAAAGAGTGTCATCTCCGATAGAAATGGAGATGTCTCCTCCGGTTTTCTCCCAACTGGGTACGAAAAGACGCATTGAAGCTCCGTCATCCCCGTTAGTACCGCAAAAAAAGACTCCTCCGAATTTTACTCAAACTTCTGAACCTACCCCCAATGAATCGCTTTTTATCCACTCGTCAATCTCAGATACTCAAAAAGCCTACTCAATCCTCGATAAGGGCCCCTTTATTGTGCATGTTTCTAGGACAGAATCTTCCCCTTCTAGTGGTACAACCATTCGTCCTATAATTTTTGGCCAGTTGCTTTCTAAAAATAAAATTAAAAATGTTGTTAATGATGGTGTTAAAAAAATTGGACGTAACCGTCTATCAGTGGAGTTCAAATCATTTAAGGACGCCAATGATTTTATAAATAACCCTCTGTTAGGACTTTATAAGTATACCCCGTCAATTCCAAACTATAATATCACCCGTATGGGTCTAGTAAGAGGTATTCCCACAGAACTCACAATGGATGAACTGGTGGAATCTTTAATCATTCCGGAGCATTGCGGCATGGTTCTGAAGGCAAGACGTCTAAATAAGAAAATTATTGTAGAAGGCAAATCTACATGGATTCCTTCACAAACAGTGGTCTTGACTTTTAAAGGGCAGTCCCTCCCAGAAAATTTTTTTTCATATTATACGTCAATACCAGTTGAAACTTACCAATTACCGACTATCCAATGTAACAATTGTTGCCGCTTTGGACATATAAAATTACAATGCCGCTCTAATCCCAGGTGCTACCGATGTGCTCAGCCTCATATGGGTGAAAGTTGTGATGTTGGTGAGGATAAATCCACCTGTCTTTATTGCTCGGGCAATCATTTTGCCATAAATAAATCTTGTCCAGAGCAATTAAGACAAAAATCAATTAAAATTAAAATGTCCCAGGATTGCATATCCTTTCAGGAAGCCTCTGCATTATTTCCAACGTCTAGAAGATCATATGCAGACTCATCGAAATCCGTTATGGCTCACCACTCTACCATACCCCAATCCTATCCTTCTGTACTCACATCATCACAATCTTATAAAAAAAACTGTTTCCCTTTCACCACGCCCTCGACCAGTCCCAGGTAAAAGCTATGATAGAGAGGCTCACCAGGCTATTTCTGGCTCTCTCCCATCTTCGCTTTCTAATGGATGTGCCTTCATCAACTCTTCGCAATCATCTGAGACTTCCCCAAATGAGGATTGCCTTGACCTCTTGTGGCTTCTTGTCATTAATATATTATCAAAGTTCAGTGATGTCCCACTACCGCCCAACGTTGCACCTAAAATTATGCCACTCCTTCACCTCCTTACTAAAAATGGCCCTGAACATTTTACAGTGGAACACTAAAAGTATTAGGCGTAAAAAACCCGAACTTTTATATTTCTTTAATAAATTTGCTCCAGCTATCCTTGCTATTTCGGAGACATGGTTAGTGCCGGGCTCGCATTTCAGCGTCCCTGGATATTCGTGTCTCCGGGATGACAGAGACGATGGCTACGCCGGTAGTGCTTTAATAGTCAGTCGCTCTGTATTTTTCACACAAATTCCCCTTCCTTCTCATAGTCAGAATATAAATGCTGTTGCAGTGAGAGTGAATAATATTTCGTTTGTTTCTATTTACATTCCACACCCCAATTTCTCAACCCTCCAAGAACTTCGCTTCATTATTATTACTCTCCCAACCCCACTTGTTATAATGGGTGACTTTAACGCTCACCATGTTTCATGGGGCTCTTACCGGTCCAACTCATTTGGGTTGCTTTTAATGGATCTCCTTGATGAATTGAATCTTTGTGTTTTAAATACTGGCAGCCCCACAAGACGTACTTCTCCATCACAAAATCCGTGTTGCGCCGTGGACTTATCCATTAGTTCATCAAACTTATCATCACTTCTATCTTGGAGTGTTCTAAACAGTTCATTTGGAAGCGATCATTTTCCGGTTCAAATGAGTCTGCCTGATAGAACTTTGATAATTCGTAACCCTGCTCCCCTTTTAAAATTTAAATTAAACAAAGCCAATTGGTCAGCTTTTTCTGACGCAGTAGACAACAAAGTGTCTTTACTCCCAATCATAACAAGTGAATCAGCCCCTTCCGCTTACGAAGATTTTGTAGACTCAATTATAAGCTCCGCTGAAGCGAATATCCCCTTGAAGCGTTCCACACGCCGAAAGGTTTCCCCTCCATGGTGGGACAGCGAATGTACTGATGCTGTAAAAAAGAGAAAAGAAGCTGAAAAACATTACAACTCCGCCATGACTAATGAGAACTTTTTATGCTACAAACAGGTGGACGCGCGAACTAAGAGGTTGCTTTCCAAAAAGAAAAAGCTTGGTTGGACAAAGTTTTGTGAAAGTTTATCTCCTGGTACACCATCTTCCATTGTATGGCGTCAAATAAAAAGATTCCGGGGGTCTCTTAGCACTCAAAACTTGTCATCCAATGATCCATCCACTTGGATATCCTCTTTCGCTGATAAATTGGCTCCATCATCCGCTCCTAACAGCGACTGTCTCCCAATTGCCCCTTCTACGTTTATGCCATCTACTGGCAATTTGGACATGGCTTTTTCTTTCCAAGAACTTCAAATGGCCCTTGGCGGTCTCGTTGATTCCTCCCCCGGTATCGATGGAATCCCATACTCTTTCCTTGTAAAAGCAACCGACAAGGTAAAGTTATATTACCTAAGCCTAGTAAATTACTTCTTTGATAAAGGTATCATTCCAGAGGATTGGCATAGACAAATTGTCATTCCATTGCTTAAACCCGGTAAAGACCCATTAGACCACAACTCGTATAGACCTATAGCCCTGTCTTCAACATTACTTAAAATTGCAGAACACATGATCAAAAATCGCCTGGAATGGCTGGTGGAAAGTCGCAACCATCTGGCAAAATCCCAGTTCGGTTTTAGAAAAGGTTTTAGTACCCTAGATAGTCTTAGTATCATGACAACAGACATTCGCCTGGCATTTAAAAACAAAAAATATGTAGTTGGGGTGTTTCTTGACATAGCGTCTGCCTATGACAATGTCCTCCTTCCGGTGCTCAGGGATAAACTTCGCCAGCTGAGTGTCCCAGAGAAGTTGGTTCGTCTCATCTTCAACTCCATATCATCCAGATCTGTTGAGATCAGATACCAAGGTGCTATCCTCTCTCCTAGGTCTATCTGGAAGGGTCTTCCCCAAGGTTCAGTCCTCAGTCCTCTTCTCTATAATATATATACCTATGACCTCGAAGCAACTGTTGATTCATTTTGTCAGGTTCTACAATTTGCAGATGATTTGGCGTTGTATGTAATGTCAGACTCCGTAACAATTGCATCCTCCCGTATCAACTCTGCTCTAGCATACTTGAGCGACTGGCTAGTAGAGCATGGTCTATCATTGTCGGTTTCCAAATGCTCCTCTGTAGTTTTTACCACCAAACGCAATATTCCAACGCCGAACATTTTATTTAATGGAGATGCTATTCCTGTTGTCAACCATGTTAAGTTTTTGGGCATTACACTTGATCCTAAATTATCTGGGATCCCTCACTTCAGTAATGTTGCAGGGAAATGTGAGAGGGGAGCTAATGTCCTTCGTGCTTTGTCAGGTGTTTGGTGGGGTTCTCATCCATTCACCCAAAAACTTCTCTATAATGCAATAGTCCGATGCCACTTTGATTATGGCTCCTTTCTTTTAGATCCTTGCAATAAATTACCACTCGACAAGTTGGTTAAAATCCAGTCAAAATGCTTGCGCATTATTTTAGGTGCAATGAAATCATCTCCTATAAATGCCCTTCAAATTGAGTGTGTTGATCCTCCCCTTTATCTCCGCAGGCAATATCTTAGTGATAGGTTCTTCCTTAAGATTATTCAAAACCCCTCACACCCTCTTCTAGGAAAATTAAAAACCTTATTTCAAATTAGTCATTCATCGCATAATACCCCCTCAAAAACCCCTTGTATCATTCATAGTTTTAGTAAATTCATCAGACCCTCCATTCCTGTAGAAAAGTTCTCTACGCACCCCCTTTTTAGTACCAATTTCGAAGCACTCTCTTTAAAGCCTAAAATAATTCTGAACTTTGGTATTGACAAAGACTCCCCTACCGCCCCCCAAATCTTTTTAATGAGACTGGCGTCAGACTTTCCTGACTGGCTTACAATTTTCACCGATGCCTCCAAATTGGAAGAGGGTGGCCATGTTGGAGCAGCCGTTTGGATTCCCGCCCATAGAATAGTCCTGAGCTATAAATTGTCTCCACTGTCATCTGTGTTTACGGGAGAGGCAGTTGCTATCCTAGAGGCTGTTTTATTTGCTGAGTCCCATAATTTGCAGCATAGCATTATTTTCACGGACTCCTTAAGCTGTTTACACGCCATCTTAGCTAACCCATTTAAAGCTAAAATTAAATTCCCAGTAATTTTAAGGATTCGGGAAACATTGCTGCGTTGTGAGTCGAAAGCGGTAACAATTGTTCTAGCCTGGATTCCGGGCCATTGCGGCATTCCCGGAAATGAAACTGCGGATTCATGTGCCAAGCAAGCTACTTCTAGCGGATCCATAGGTTACGCAAAAGCCTTTCACCACGACCTTTTTCCTCTCGCTCACATTCACCTTTTAAAATCTTGGCATTCTGATTGGCAAATCACGAGAAACCATGCGGGTAGATATTATTTTGACATCCAACAGCACATCCCCAGTAGACCATGGTTTTTTAAGCAGAAACACCACAATAAGCATACTGTTTCTACCATCTGCCGCCTAAGAATTGGGCTCGCTTGCACACCAGTCCATCTTGCGAAGATCAGGGTACGGGATAGCTCCCTTTGTGATTGTGGGTTAGATGAAGGAACAACGGACCACATATTTTTTAACTGTCCAAAATTTTCCCCCTCCCTCTACGATCTCTTACCTCAAAATATTCCCCGTCCTACAAATTTTAAATGCATTTTAAGTATGGTAAATTCTCCACCTTTTTTAAAAGTTTTAATATCATTCTTATCCGTAAACAACATCAAGCTATAAATAACTCTTGTGTGTGTGTATTATATTTATAATATTAACTAATCGCATGTTGTGTTGTCCTTGTTCTAGGTAAATTTGCTTAAAAACGCAAAATTATAATTATTTATTATTATACGAATCCTTCCGTGTATTGGCTACCTACGTGACATTGGCGGAATTGTGTTAGACACAAAACATGCCATAAACAAAAGAAGAAGAAGAAGAAGAAGAACATTGTCTTAGTAGGTATCTCATAATTATTTCAGATTATAATAGTATTTCTGTCTAGATTGCACGAATGGTTTGGATTACTAGAAATAGTGAATGTGTGGTCTATGTGGCATTATTTATTTTGTAGTTAGGGGCTACAAGTTCTATTAATCTCTAAAAGAAAATAGTCAAGGACTATTGACTTTCAATCTGTATGTTTTTGCTATATTATTTGTCGATTGTGGTCTGATTAACGAATAAAAATACAAATAAAATTTGGTAGAACCATTTTGTAGCGAAAACCAGGCGTGAATTCAATTTTAATAGCAGATTTAGCAAAAAACCAGAAACTGCATCGGGTTATGTTTATCATGTATAGTGACATAAACAATGTGCATATTTTTATACTATCGATACTTTTATTTTACAGATTTCTTAAAGATTATGCTCTAATGTAAGTGCATGATCGAAAAAGGCTAAAGGCGAAAAGTAAAAATAATAGTGGCTAAATCGTATTGAACTTCAGAAAGGCATAATCACATTTGATCTAAGTATTTTACTATGGATTCATTTGTATGTAAGGGAAATATAAAATGGAGGCGACTTAAAGAACATGCGGTTCCTACATTATATATCATGGATGGATCTGATGAAATGGTATGATATGTATTAAGATTCTGTAAAGGAAAATATAGCACAGGTCTAAAAAACTCTTTAGAAATTTAACACTATGGCATGTGTAATAAGAAAATAATTAATTAATTAATTAAGAAATTGTTGTTATTATTTACGAATTTATATTTTTTTAATAACAAATTATGATAGATTAATTGCTTTAATTTATATCTTATTGTTTTTCAATGATGATTTAACCTTTTTTCTGTATACATAGGTACTAGCCCTACCTCTTCTTTAATTTTTTTTAGGTTTAATTAAATTAAGTTAATTTGTTTGAGCGAAAATTCAATGTAAAAGTAAATATATACGAGTAATATATAATATAATATAATATAATATAATATAATATAATAATACTATAATAATAATAATAATATACGAATAATATAATATTATAAGTAAAAGTAATATACGAGTAGATTCGAGTAGATTGATTGTTTGGGTTCAATTATTGTCTTTTAAAATATATTATTAAATTATTGTCAATTTAAAATGTGTTTTTAATAAATATAGTGACAAAACAAGTACTACCTATATTGTTGTTTTCAATTATTTATACCTATACTTCTATATTAATATTAAAAAGAGGAAAGCTTTGTTTTTTTTGTATGTTTGCAATAAATACCTAAACTCAAAAACTAATGAACCGATTTTAAAAATTCTTTCACCATTAGAATGCTACATTATCCCTGAGTAACATAGGCTATATATTTATTACTAGAAAAAAAAATGTGCATAATGATAAATAAATAGAAATACGATTTGTTTGTTTTGTTGTAACCGAAACTGTCAAAGCGGTACGAAGTCCGCCGGGTCAGCTAGTCGATAATAAAGTCGATAAAGTTACCACATTACCCAAATATGGCGTCATAATTTCTGGTGACAGAATTCGAAATTATGAAAGAAAAGGGACTATCTATCTTTTTCCAATACATGACCTAGGTTCATTAGTAAAAATAGTAAGAACTGATGTATTTGTGTTGCTACTTTAGTTCGGTTTCTATAGCTTTAGTTATTGTTCTGAGGGTTGGAACCACGGACCAAAATTGGAACTATTCTTTGCTCGTGCCATCTCATACGCAGCTCCATCGTGGCTGTGCGTGCGTGCGGCGCGGCAGATAATTGCAAACAGATGACTTAGTTATTTTGTTTTAATCTTAATGTTGACACTTACTTTCTTTATAAAATAAATCAGTCCATTTTTATAATCACACCAGTGCTAGGCTAGGTATTTCACAATCATAGGTACTGTACTTTTCGCTTTATGCACGTTCCGCGTGTTTCACAATATGCGTTGGGTACATTGTGCGTATTGTAAATTTTGCTATTGGTTACATTTTGCGTTTTGTGCATTTTGCTCCAAAGCGCTCTGAGCAGACGAACGAACAAAAGACAGCGCATTATTTAAGTCAAAAGAATATAGCACAGTCACCAGTGTCAAAATATTTTTTCTTACAATATTTCCTTTTTAAATATAAGATGATGATGATAAATGATAATAGTAATGAGTAATAATAATTTTAAGTACTTGCTACGATGATAAGTAGTAACGTAGACTTAAATTTAGACCTTTTTTGATACAGTAATAGTGAATTGTGTTTCACCAATAACATACAATTTTAATATGTGATGGAAAACAAATGTTTAAGACTTTTTATGTCATTAAGGGAGAAAAAACGGCCTTGGTGCTTGCCAGTTCTTCTCAATACAAGTCTCCCGGTGCCCGTACGACTTGTAGAACGACGACCGACGGCGCGGCGGCGGGCGTAGTAAATTCCTATATATTTAATTGACCGACTGAATAAAATATAAGCGCGTAAAACATTTACCAAAATTGTCATTTGGATAAAAAGGCTGAATAGACTTTTAATATGTTACAACACAGACTTATCTGCCTGTGTAACCTAAAAACAATGTATTTCAGTTAGGTTGATGTGAATAAAGAAATCCAAAATCTTGTCATCATTATTATTAATTATAGTTTCTAAAATAAATTAGAAAATCAAAACAGAATTAGTAAGTCTATGTTCCAGAATTATATTTTTTTCTCTTAGTCCAATTGTCAAATCGAATCACTACGTTTTAGAACATCAGAATCGAGGTAGCGATCGAACTAAGATAACTATTGGTAGAGTATCTATATATATAAAAATCAATTGCTGTCCGTTCGTCGGGCTAAAACTCGAGAATGGCTGAACCGATTTGGCTAATTTTGATTTTGAAATATTTGTGGAAGTTCAGGGAAGGTTTAAGCGGTGAGAAACATAATTAATAAGTAACGGAAAATACTAAAAACGACAATTTAATTTTCCAATACAAAATCATTTGTTTATTTCGTTGTCATGGAAACTGTCAAAGCGGTACGTACAACAAAATGTTTCTAGCTGTGAAACATTTGATGTGTTTTGTAACTTGGCTGGTTGTCAATAATTTATGGGTGTGTACTGTGTATGTTTCATAGCTGTAGTATGAGGTCCGATTTCTTTGGTCTGTTTTGTTGAAATACAAAACAGTTCTGTTTCAGAAATAAAAATGTGTAAAAGTGTCAGTTGGTTGTCGTAAAAAGAAATTTATTAAATAAATTTCAAGACGATTATTAAAATCTATCATCAGTTTGTCAGTGCGCGAACACTTTATTTACTGTATTACTGTTATTGTTTTAAAATGCCAAGGAGAAGGGTACTGACTAAGGTCGTCGAAGTCAATCAAATGTGCGACGAGCTAACGCACTGACGACCAGCGAGAGACAGATAATGATAACATTCGTTTGTATGGCAGAATTGCGTTCCACAGTGAATAATAATGAAGTAGATAGGCTTAGAATGGAACGAGTTCGGGCACACCAAACACAACAACAGCGAGCACGACACAATGAAATAGAGCGATTCCGCAGACGCAGTGTTCCTGTAAACCTGGAACGAGTAGCATTCCACTACGACCCGGAAATAGATTATTGTGCCGTAACAATTGGGGAAATGACAACCATTTGTCAATATTGTTAAGCGTTAAAATACAGCGGTGAATCTACTAGATTATGTTGTGCTGGTGGTAAAGTTGCCACAATTGGTCCCACCAATTAATAATTTATCAAAAACAATAATTATGGTATACTACCTTGATAGTGGGCATGAAATTTTCCTGTACAATATGCGTTGCGTCAAACGACGTCATTTGAAAGCAATTGTTATACTTTTGGATGTTGGCCAAGAAATGTTTAGATAAGTTTTGACCATATTTTTTACCAATAAATACATGTAGGTGATACGAAGGTCACCGGGTCATCTAGTAAGTATATAAAAATAGTTAAAGCCATGAAAAATAGATTAAAACAAATCAAATAAAGGTTTCAACATCGCAACATTACCATTCAGACTCCGGCAACTAACTGTCTGTGACGTCATTGCGGATGCCTGGGACGAAGCCTGTGCGGAATATCCGCACCTATTACTGGGACGACATAAAATGAAAGAGTCACCAGCCAGAAATGGTCAGACAAAGACAAACAGAACATCCCTCTCATATTGTGTATGTTTGCGTCTTGTCTGTACTACGCAATACGCACAAAAGGGGGTTCACACATAGCTCACACCTACACTGCTGTATGCTGAAAAGGTTGAAAAGATAGCACACGACAAGGGATGATTGCTGATTGGTAAGGGGAAATGTAGGATCCACCCCTTTCCCTACGCAAAGCACGTGGTTACTTTAAATCAATTAGTGAATGTCTTATTGCAAAATATCAGTGATTATTCTTTTATCATTGTCTATTTTTTGCAAAGCTCTCTATTATTATCAGCGAATGGAGTAAGATTAAAATGTTGTTTGAAATTCAGTTAATTTGAGTTTCTTTTTAATTGACATTCATCGAAATATTAGCAAAATAACCGAGTAATTTGGTGTAGTTAGTCGATTTTGTCTCGTCTTTATTGTTTTTACATCGGATTATATTCGTTATGTTATAAATCGTAACAATTTTTGTTGTAGTTTGTAATTAATTTCATAAGTTCTGACAGATGCTGTCAATATAAATTTAAATGTTTTTGCTCTAATACACCCTGAATTAGTCTATAGACTTACGACCCGATAATTATGACGTTGTGACATTCATATTAAGTATTTCAATTATTGTAGCCTAAACTGAAATCGGACTGTTGCTGGGCAAAGGTCTCTTTTGAAATCAAGCCATCGCTACAATTTGTTTGGTATTGGCTTAATAAACACGCTTGCCTAATGCAGGATGGTGATTAAAAACTGAATAAAACATTTTAAATCTATATACTTATATAAAATTCTCGTGTCACATATTAGTTGCCATACTCCTCCGAAACGGCTCGATCGATTTTTTATGAAATTTTATATGTATATTCGATAGGTCTGACAATCGGTCGTAATCAATTTTTTATACCTCTAAGTGGGGTGTCTATTAGAATACAGATATTTTTGATATCGAATTTCATTTTACTGAAAACTTTTCCACGATTTTTAATATATATTTTTTTCAATTCATCAAATAGCTAATCATCGCTGTTTTATATCATCGAAAAACGTTTCTTAAAAAAATCTTTTAAAGTTGTTTTGATGACCAGAAAAACGGTATATCGAACTTACATTTCATAAAAGTATTAAGTTATCGATGAAACTATTCGTAAAAACATATTACAATATCTATCGGAACCCATAATACTTTTTCACTTAACAACTTTTTATCGCAGTAACGTTTCATCGAACGATGCATTCGCCTGTTGACGATAAATTGTGTTGCGGTCAGTTCTATAGGTATTAATAGTTTTAGCAAGCATGCAGAATGCAAGCAAGCATACAGCATGCAAGGAAACATGCAGCATGCAGCAGACATAAAAAAAAACGAAAAAAAAATACGATGAAGTGAGTTTAGTGATAAAAACTATTCGAGAAAATAAATTTGCGATGTAATGCGATTCGCGGAATTGTTCATTAATGAATAAATACATTGATGAATAGTGTTATGGGAAATGAAATTCGAACTAATTAATTGCGATAAAGTGACGGTTTGCCCCCTAAGTGTTATGGGTGGTCCACCCCAAAAAGTTTTTTTTTACAATTTAATTTTCCAATACAAAATGATCCACGATTTGTTTGTTTTGTTGTCATAGAATCTGTCAAAGTGGTACGAAGTCCGTCGGGTCAGCTAGTATTTTATAAAAACAACTGAAGTTATCACTCGTCAGTTTCCCTAATTAGCCAGTATCATGAACTCGCCAGTTTCCTTATTCGTCAATTCCATGAAAATTTTTAAGTCGTCAGCCTACGCAAAACCTCCTGCGCCATGCTGGTGCCCTAGTACCTTTTGTTAAATATACGATGTTTTTATTAAAATACTAGCTGTCCCGGCAGACCTTGTTTTGCCCTATTTCTCTGAAACAAAGTTACATTCACAGAAATTACATTGTTTTTTTTATGTTAATAGCTGCCCCGACAGATTTCGTTCTATCAAAAATTATTGTCCTGTCTAATAAAATAACATTGAAAGATTTTAGTATTATCTAAAATGTGATATTATTTTTATTGTAATGCCTTATGGTACACGATATTTTTTGTTTGGTTACTTGACGCGTAAATAAATAAATCTGAAGGTTTTCCGACGCGGGAGCACGCAGCATACAACTGTCCATGAGAGAAGCATGGGTTTTCAAGATTAACGCCGCAAACATTCAATGACTGGCCCTGAGATTTATTTATGGACCTAGCGAAAGCAAGCCGCACTGGAAATTGCAGTCGTTTAAATACAAACGGTACGTCAGTTGGGATACCATTGGGATGCGGGGTCAACGAATCATCTCCCTTATGTTTTCCCTTTAGAATGGTTGCCTCGATCACATTGTTCAGTAATTTTTTCACTGCTAGCCGTGTGCCGTTACAAAGACGCGGTTAGTTGATATTTCGCAACATTATGACCACCGATCCTACTTTTAATTGAGGATTATGGGGCGGCAATCCTGGTAAATACAGCCAGTTCAAAAATTCTGGTGGATAGTTTACGACATCATCTTGGTTAGTTGCGCAATCAATTGATTTGTATGTCCTTAATTCACCGCCAATTTCGTTTACAATTTTGAAATTTATTTCATTTACATCCGTGTTTTTGGCAGCTAATATAGCTCGTTCACTCAACCAACAATGATCTCTGTAATTTTGAGCGACGTTTGGGAACACCTTTTGTATAAGCTCAGTTTTTGATTCAGTAAACTGACAAAAATTTACAGGAAATGTTATGCAGCCTGTCAAAACGTCTACAGGGACACATACATATCTACATTAAAAATGATTAAAAAACAAATTTGAGGGAACTCGTTATATTATTTTCATTAATGACGTGCAACTTCTAATCAACTTGAAGGCATACCAAAGATAATCCTTACGCGCCTTTGTTTTGTTTTGATTGACGTCAAATGTTTGACATCTGGTGACAGAGTGGTTTGTATGGGAAAAGAAAATTGTTGTTTTTACCATTTTCCTCGTATTTTTTTTACGTTTTTTCTTTCCATAGAAACCTTGCTCAGACTTCATCAAACACAACAACAAAAAAAATCAGCCAAATCGGTTCAGCCGTTCTCGAGTTATGCGATTAGCAACACATTCTTCATTTTTATTTATATAGATTATTATTTTTTTTAGGATAATTGTGTATGCCACTGAACTGTGACTGAACTCCTTCTAAACGGCTGGACTGAACATTTCTGTGTGTGTTCAAATGAATTCGAGAATGGATTAGATTTACAATTTGGACCCCGGTAGGTGGCGCTGCTACAGGGGTCCATCATGGGATACGGGTGTTCTTAACTGGACGAATGATTTGTTTGTTTTGTTGTCATGAAAACTTTCAACGTTTTGTTTGTTTTGTTGTCATGGAAACTCTAAAAAACGGTACGAAGTCCGCCGGTCAGCTAGTGATTAATAAAATGGTGAACGATCATTAGTGAAGTTTCTATTAGGCGCCCGGTTCGTTAATGCGACATTCGCAGTTTCTAATGTTACATTGATTCCCGGATGCGGTCAACGCAGTGTTCAAAGCGTAATTAGTTAATTTAATTAATAATAAGGTACCTTGTAAATAAGTAGGAAAGGCCTATGCCTTGCAGTGGGCGAAAGTGGGTTGATGATGATGATGATGATGATGACGAAACAAGTTAAAAAAACTACGAACAGTATTTGAACCCCACTTTCTGACGATTCGAGTCAGGCACGATATTTATCTAATACCTATCTCATAGTAAGGCTATCCGACCCGTGAAAATTTATTGACATTACCTGCTAACTTTGTAAGTCAAAGTGAACCTTATCAATTTTAAAAAACAACGTTACTGACGAGGACTTTTTGGCGGGAGAGTGAAGTCATGTCTGCGGTTTTATTTTCATCATCATCATCATCATCATCACCCCCTCTCGACCCACTGCTGGGCATACGCCTCTCTTTGCTCATGCATTGGCTTCGATCCTGCGCTAGTCTGGGCCAAGTGTAGCCCACGGTCTTTCTAAAATTTGTGTTAAGTAGAATATTAATATATATAAAATAAATCGCTAAATGTGTTGCTAAACGCAAAACTCGAGAACGGCTGAACCAATTTGGCTGATTTCTTTTTTGTTGTGTTTGATGAAGTCTGGGGAAGGTTCTTACGGACGTAAAAAATACGAGTAAAATAGTAAATCCAACAATTCTCTTTTCCCATACAAACCACTCTGTCCCCAGCTGTCAAACATTTGACGTCAATCAAAACAAAACAAAGGCACGTTAGGATTACCTTTGGTATGCCTTCAAGTTGATTAGAGGTCAGATTTATTTATTTACGAGCCAAGTAATCAAACAAAAAATATAGTGTACCTTATGGCATTACAATAAAAATATCATCACATTAGATCTTAGCATTAGATATTACTAAAGTCTTTCAATGTTATTTTATTTCTATTAGACTGCAACAGGCCAATAACTTTTGACAGTCGAAATCTGTTGTAATCAGCTATTAACATAAAAAAATCAATAAAAATAGGGCAGATCAAGGTCTGCCGGGACAGCTGTGTGAAATAAAGGTGTATTATTTAGCGTTAAGAGTTCGATAACGTGCATGAGTGTTGGCAAATAAAATAAAACAGTCTAACGTTGCTATTCAAATTCTCTCAAGAAGTCCATGTGAGGTCTTAGTAAAGCCGCCACATCTTTAGGGTCTTTCGTCGGTTCATACCACTGATTCATACAGTGGTTCATACCACGGTATGAATCGCACAAGGACGCTTTTTGAATTGGCTGTTTCATACCATGGTATCTTTCTTCATGTTATCTTTTTTACTTGTGCGATTCATACCATAGTATGAAACACGGAAGCAAGACTCGTTTCTGTTATCATTCATTATCATCTATTAATAAAGTAAATATTGTTTATTTATACATAACTTGTAAGAAAAATTACTTTGCCACTGGTTAAATGTGCTAACCGTACTGTTACGACGAGCCTCTGAGTCGAGGTTTTAAAAAAGGAATTTATTAATTGACGAGAGATAGAATTTAAACAAGTGATTTTTATAGTAAGGCAGGCAGACAACCTTCGCGACTCGCGGATCAAATGAGACTGAAGCGTCGCTCCCGACGAGCGGCGGTTCCAACTAGAAAATGCTGAATAAGCAGCCTAGAGCTGTCAGCAATAACTCTGACATTTAAAGGGTGTAACATCTCCCCCCATTAAGACTAAACTTAGGGGTAAATCCCAGAAGTTTATGGATGAGGTTTGAAACTTTATTTAATTTTAATTACCATTTATTTATTCAAAGGTTTAATCATTTATTAATATAATATTTCAAAAAATATTTTAATTATTTATATATCTATTTATTTATGTTTATGTATGTCATATTTATTTATTTATTACTATATTTGATTTAATAATATATGACTTTTACACGTTTACTCGGATTTTAGCAGAAGGTGTTTCTTTTAATTTCAGGATTTTAGATTCAGAGTCAATCAATGAATCCTTTGTTGTTTTGGGTGATTCTATGAGATTAGTTAATGGGATGTCTGGTTGTCTGCGTTCGTGTAGGTTGCCGCTGATTTTTATTTTTAATGTTTTATATAACTTGAAGATTACAAAGAGAATTACAATTAAAATAATAACTAAAGTAAGAACGGAATAATGTGCCCCGTATTTAATGATATGCGGTTCTTGGATAATTTTATCTAGTTCTGTGATTATTGTGTTATTAATATTTTTAGTGAAATCTATTTTATCTAAATCTAAATTTTCCAATTTAATACTGGGTACATCATTCGCTATCTTGTTGAACTTATGGATATTGCAACATGAGTCATTAATTAAATTAAAGTCTAAATTGTTTGATGGTACAGTGATATTCAAAACATTATATTTTGGCAACAGTTGGGTATTTTTACAGTAAGCTTTACAATATAAGGGAATTTCTACAATCCCAGTACCTAATAAATGTATCTCAGATAGTTCAGAATTAAGGCAATCAATGGATAGTTTACTTGAAATAGATTGTACATAAATCCATCTGTTATTCAGTAATGATTTCCAGATGTCTAATTTTCCACGAATAAATTCAGTTCTACACTGGGCTGGAAGACTTGTTATCACTTTTGATAGAAGTTCACTTTCACAACTTGGATTTTCACTGGTGGGGAACACATTCAACACATTACAGATATAATTTTGGTAATTCGTATTTTTACAAGTTTCTAATGAGTCCAGGTTACTATATTGTAATTTATCCTTGGTTATCATAATATATCTATGGCTAGGTATTATAACGCTAAATGAGTCTGGTCTTGTTTGGTTATGCGGAATAGGTAGAGGTACATTATGGTACAAATAAAATTGACGAGGTTCCACTAATGGTATCCGAAGTACAAACATAATCTTATTTTTTACATAATAACTAAATAGTCTACTTACATTTATAATAATATGGATTAAATTTATATCTAATTCTACAGCAAGCTCCGAATCATCGGGTAAGTGTCTGTAGTTATCAGCAAGGTCATTGTAGAGCTGTCGAGGAGTTATAACCGAAGGGTGAAGAATATTTACGCTACTAATTAGTACTGAATCTGTAATATCATTTAGTTGAAAGGACAATGTGAGCAAAGATGATTCTAAGTTTGCAAATATTGTATTCATTTCGGAAGCAATTAATAGTTGATCTGTGGTTTCAGACAGATCTTTCAATTTCAACGGGACCTTGGTGATAGCTAAATTGAGATTTCCTTCATTAATGTTAATTTTATTAAGAGTTTCATTAAATTTGGATAATATAGATGTAGTGACCAATATATTTTCTTTCATTAGTGAACTAATCTCTTTTGACCAGTTTGTATATGTTCAACAGCACTATCATATTTAACTGCATCATCTTCGTCTAAAGTACCAAATATTTGTTTCATTGCGGTGCCTATTCCTCCAATCCATGCACCACGCTTAGCTCTGTTATCAATTAGATGGGTTATAGACGAATATTCTTTTATAATTTCCATAAACCGTACAGAATAAGGTTGAAGTATATTTTGACATTCTGAATTGTCAAGTGTTTTTATTTTTTCGCAGATGTACTTTACTTTGTCTAGTACTAATTTTAAATTTTGAATATGTGGTTTAATGTATGAAATATCCATGGGTATGAGGACACTCAGATGTCCATTTATCACTTTAGCTTTTCCAATGTAATCGAAGTAGATGCCAGAACTTGAGGGGATAGGTTTTATAAGGCCTGTCCTCGCAGAGGCCGACCCGCTGCAATAGAATAAAAATAATAATAATAATAATAAAAGAAAGTAAATAATAAAATGAAAATATATCTTAATAGACTAAATAACGGGATGATCCTCTGTGGGCTAACCCGATTAATACAAACACAAAAAAAAAAGAAAAAGGACTATACTATAACCAACTAATGTGGTTAAATTAAGGTGAGCTGGGGTACACGCCAGCTAGTTTCACTTCGTCGTAGTGATGTTTGACGTGTCGCCTGTTAATAAGGAGAGTCAAGGTATTATTTCCGTGGATTGCTATCACCTTATAGGGCCCCTTCCAAATGGGTGATAAGGCCTTTCTGAGCCTTAAGTGGTTCTTAAGGTAAACATGATCACCTACTTTATAGTGTATGGATTTGGATTTATTATCATAGTAAGCTTTAGATCTTTCTTTAGACTGTTGGATATTGTCTGATGCCTTTTCCCAGGATAATTTAAGACGATGCTGAAGCATCCTAACATAGTCAGGGTAGGTAGTGGTGTCTTGGTTATGTATAGAGTCTGGGATGAAAGCTTTGTGCCCGAATAGGAGTTCAAAAGGCGAGAATTTAGTAGTACTATGCACAGCTGTATTATAAGCAAGGATGGCGGTATAGACATACCTGGGCCAATCATCTTGGTTTTCATTTACATATGATTTCAGGTATTCTTTGAGGGTTGAGTGACTGCGCTCTAGAGTGCCCTGTGTCTGGGGATGGTAAGGAGTCGACCATAGTTGGTTTATTTTCAGGAAACTACACGTCTTCTTATCGGTTTTCATGCCTTTCCAATAGAACCGTTCTTGTATTCGAGTTAGCATTCTATTAATTCCTAGATGACCTGCAATCGGTAAGTCGTGATTCCCTGAGGATTTTCTTAATTTCTTTAAGAGTTGGATACATTACACTGTTATGGTAAATATTTATCTTTATATTGGTGTTGTGGAAGATATAGATTATCATGTTATAGATTTTGGTAAAGGATTGTCTTTCGAATGCATTTTTGAAATCGGAAATGGACAATTCATTGATTACGTTTTCTTCTCCAAGAATGTGTTTCTTTATATTCATAAGAGTTTGGAAGATCTCAGCATATGTGCAGTTTTCAAAGTGGTATACCTTAGTGAAGATGAAGTAGATGTCTTTGTTGTTACTGGGAACCTTTTGGAAAGAATGTAATTGTTTTTCTGAATACAGTGTTTCATGTTGGTCAGTTAAGGTTTCAATGATCTCAGATAAATAAGCATTGGATTCATCTAAGTCTATAGATGTAGGGACTAGAATTGTTTTACAGGAAGTTTTCATAAGAGATTCATTATGTTCGAAAATTTGAGTATCGAAAGTTTTGTTTTTGTCGTTCATTTCTTTCAGGAATTGTGAATAATTTTCAGGTTCGAGGTTGGCTTCGATGGTGATAGAAGGTGAAGGATTGGGTGATATGGTAGGTTCGAGTTCGGAGTTAGAGGGATTAATATTTTGTGTTTCAGGACTTGTTGTTATAGGACCTGTAGGTGGAGTTTGCACAGGTAAGTATTCATTTTCAGGGTTTAGGATTTCAGGATCTGGTAATTCGGGATTATTCAATATTTCAGGATTTGTAGGAGTAGGAGGTTGAGAGCTCGTAGTCTTTGAAGGATTCTGATTCGGCGGACTGTAAGAGATAGGAAAGTCATCGTCTTCTAATATGTCTATACAAGGTAAGTTACTGCTGTCGTAATCGGATTCGCCGGGAGGCTGACATCGAGGTCTTCTAGAGTTAAGGGGCTGAATGGAGATTCATTTCCTTCTTCATTTACGGTTGGTACTACTGATTCGGTTTGCTGAATGGGACTTGGTTTTGAAGATTGTTCTTCCGAGTCGGTTGGAATTACAGGGTTTACAGGGTATCGTGACAGAGCATCTGCTACGGAGTTTAGTTTACCTTTTCGGTATACTATTTCGTACTCGAACTCCTCGAGTTTGAGGCGCCACCGTTGCATTTTGCTGCTTGGATCCTTGTGGTTAAACAACCATTTTAATGGACGGTGATCTGTCACGATCTGAAATTTGTTACCGTATAAATAGGGTCGGAATGTTTTACAGCCAAATATGATGGCCAATAGCTCTTTCTCGGTGGTGCTGTAATTAGATTCACTCCTATTAAGTGTCCTTGATGCATAGGCAATTGGTTGATCCTTTCCAATAGGACCTTGGGATAGGACGGCTCCCACAGCATGGTTGGAAGCATCGCATGTGAGCACAAATGGATTGGAGAAGTCAGGGTAGGAGAGAAGTGGTGCAGAGGATAGTTTTTGTTTTAGAAGGTCAAACGCGATTTGTTGTTGATTTTCCCAGTCGAATGGGGTATCCTTTTTAAGAAGAGACGTGAGGGGTTTAGCGAGTTTTGAAAAATCAGTATGAGATAGTATGATGATCATAGTATGAGACGAGCCCTAGAAATGATTTGATGTCTTTCGGATTCCTAGGAGTAGGAATTTCGACTACTGCTTTGACTTTGTCGGGATTAGGTTTGACTCCACTTGTCGATATTAAGTGACCAAGATAGGCGACTTCTCGTCTGAGGAATTCGCATTTATCTGGCTGTAGTTTGAGGTTAGATTCTCTAAGTCTTTGGAATACGGCAATCAGGTTTTTAATCATAGAAGAAAGATCATACGAATAGGTCACAATATCATCAAGGTAAACGAAGCAGCGAAGGTTTTGTAGCCCGAATAAAATGGTATTCATCAGTCTTTGGAAGGTGGAAGGTGCGTTTTTTAGCCCAAAGGGCATACGAGTGAATTGGAAATGTCCTTGTGGTACATTGAAAGCAGTTTTTTCAGGATTATTGACTGGGATCTGATGGAAACCGGAAGCTAAGTCAAGGGTGGAAAAGTATTTGCTACTTCCTAACTGATCTAGGATTTCGGTGATGTTAGGAATGGGATAAGTATCCCCGATCGTAATGTCATTCAGTTTCCTGTAGTCGATTACGACACGCCATTTTTGTTGGCCTGATGCGTCGAGCTTTTTGGGCACCACCCATATGGGTGATGACCAAGGGGATGTAGATGGTTCTATAATTCCCTGGTCGAGCATTTGGTTAACTTGTTTGTCGACTTCTCTCTTATGGATTTCAGGGAATCTGTAGGTTTTGGAATGGACAGGGTCTTCAGAGGTAGTTTTAATGTCGTGTCTAAGGACGTTAGTACACGAAAGCTTTTCATCAGGGAGATGAAATATATCAGAGTAGTCCGAACAGACTTGAAAAAGAGCTTCCTTTTCTTCATGATTTAGATGGTCTACTCTTAATAAATTGAGTACTTGCTGGGTCCGTTCAACGGAATTTTGGGTTTTAGGCTGGTAGTTGGAGTAGTTAACTGAGGCTACGTCTACTTTTCCTTCTTGTTGAATCGAGTCAATGGGAGTGAGTGTGAGACCAAGATTGACCTTCACATTTATTGGAGTTTCGGAAAGATTTACAACTGTTAAATTTACTTTTTTATTTTCTTTTACGCGGACGAGGCAATTGGCGATTAGGAGATCTTTTGACGGACTTTGATCAAGAATTAGGCCATCTGTAACGTTAGGATTTGATACTGAGCACTCTATTACTTTTTCGGAGCGTGCTGGAATTATGAAGTAAGGATTTGTGAAGAATAGTTTGATATCAGAATTACTTAGTCTTAAGAGTTCGCGAGTGAAGTTGATTCTGCCATGAAATTTGGTTAGGAGGTCATTTCCGATAATGCCATCGTAAGGTAAGTCTACATCATCGACTACATGGAATTCGTGCTTCAAGGGATTATTAGATTTGTCATTCAGATACATTTCTAAATCGAGAGAGCCTAAAGTTTGAACAGTGTCTTCATTGGAATTAAAACCTTTTAATTTTAAGAATTCTTGACGAAGTGGTGATCTAGATTCTATTACAGAGTTTTTTAGGAGACTGATCGAGGAACCGGTGTCTACTAGGAGAGATAAAGGCAAGTTAGAGACAGTGGTTTTAATAACAACGTGGGGTAACGACTTCTTAGAGGGGTCGAATGAAACTTTGTAGATTTTAGCTTCGGTAGACTTAGGGGTTTGCGTAGTCAATGTAGATGGTTGGGATGCAGTGGATACGGTGTTTGAAGCGGTGGATTTAGATGTTGATACAGTGGATTTAGAATTTGATACAGTGGATTTAGATGTTGATACAGTGGATTTAGAATTTGATACAGTGGATTTGGGATTGGATACAGTGGATTTAGAATTTGATACAGTGGATTTGGGATTGGATACAGTGGATTTAGAATTGTTTAGTTCGGTGTGTCCGAGGGCCACGGATTTAGATACAGCGATTTTGGAGTTAGATACAGTGGATTTAGAATTGTTTGGTTCAATGCATCCGAGGGCCACGGTATTAGGGTGTCTTTCTCTTATTAGCAGGCGACTCGTGCGACACCTGGACGAGGCGCTATCTAGTTAAAATTTTCATCATTAGGCGAATCGAAGTCTGTTTCCTCATGACCTTCGTCTTCTTGGTTATGGTTGAAGTTGACTCTCCTAATGGGATTTGGGTTAGAGCCTGGATTTTGTTGACCGCGGAGCCTATTATTATACTCTCGCTTCCGGCAGTTTTCAATGGTATGGCCAGGGAATTTGCAGTATCTGCAGGAAACAGTGGAGGTTTGTGATTGATAATTAGGAGAATAATTCCTATTTGGACCCGACGTAGAAGGTTGGGGTCGATACTGCGAGTTTGAAGTATTAGGATTAGGGTTCCTTTGATTTCTATTTGGAGGTCTACTTTCCACGTTGGAATTTCTTTTATATAATGTCTGCTGAATGCGTTCTTCGGATATAGCGAAGTTAATTGCTTGGTTGAGCGTCTTCGGTGACTTGCACCTGATAATGTTAGAAATCCTTGGTTGTAAACCCATAAGGAAGTGATGCAAGGCCAATTCTTCCATGGCTGCAGTGCGGCCAGGAAGTTCTTTTAATTTAGTATTGGTTAAGGTGATCTCGGTTAAAAGCTGAGACAAATAAGTTTCGACGCGGAGAGCATATTGGCTAACGTTTTCGCTAGATGACTGCCTACTTTCTTGCAGTTCATTGAGTAAGTGTGAGTAGTGTTTCCTCTCACTAAATTGCGTTTTCAGGAAGTCTTTTAATTGCTCCCAGTTATTAAATTCTTTTATGGAGCACGCCAGCTCGGCTTTACCCTAAAGTTGGCATAATATATATTTAAATAAAATTGGTTTTTGTTGATTATTCGCAAGGTCATACGCGTTGTTACAATTTATTATAAAAGAATTCAGAGTGTCTCCTTTGCCATCATAGGGTTTTATAAATTTCAATAGTATGTTTAATTCTAAGCTAGGTACGGATTGTGGCGTAGGCACCTTTATGCCTTTAGAGCGAGTTTTCCTTTCGCTCACACATGGGCTAGGACATCTTTCGTCCTCTGTATCGACAGGTAATTCGGCGTCTAGGACATATTCTGTCTTGGCGTCTGTCATATTTAGATTAAGTTTAAATTATAAACGGAAACAAACAGCAAAAATAGAAAACAAGAAAATAAACGCCTAGTGAAACAAAGAAGGTTACGAGTCTATTTTCCTTGACTAAGTACAATAAAATAACAAAAATAGAAAATTAAAGTTTAGAATTAAGCTTAAATTAAACTTAATGAAATCAAAAGTTACGATTTGATTTCAACAAAATACAACAAAGGATTAATAGTAAAATAAACAAGACCAAACTCACAGCAACAATGTTGCACAAGCGGCGTACACGGCGACGACGGGAAGTATTGATCGCATTCCTGAGCGATAAGGGCGTCACGGGCACTATAATAGTTTATTCGAATGTTCACTGCGCGACGCACTAAAATTGTTAGTAATATGACGGACTGTTTTCTTTCAGGACACGGCGGATTCACGGACACGATGTAACGGTTTGGTTCCACAGGTCCAGAGCGGAGTGCAGTGAGATACGGCGGGGTACAGCGGGATACAGCGGGATACAGCGTGATACAGTAGGATCAGTGTTTATATGGTTGCCTTCCAGGTCTTCTTCACTGGGGTAGGGCACGGCGACTTTGGTCGGGTTTCTTTCAGGATACGGCGAGGTTATGGTCACGATTCAGCGGCTTGGTTCCACAGGTCCAGAGCGGCATACAGCGGGATACAGCGAGATACAGCGGGATACAGCGATTCACTATTGTCCACACTAGAGTCACTAGGAAACAAAACGCACTGTTGTAACGAGACGTACCGAGGATCCTTTTTGGATCCCTTCGCGCTGCCACCAAATGTTACGACGAGCCTCTGAGTCGAGGTTTTAAAAAAGGAATTTATTAATTGACGAGATATAGAATTTAAACAAGTGATTTTTATAGTAAGGCAGGCAGACAACCTTCGCGACTCGCGGATCAAATGAGACTGAAGCGTAGCTCCCGACGAGCGGCGGTTCCAACTAGAAAATGCTGAATAAGCAGCCTAGAGCTGTCAGCAATAACTCTGACATTTAAAGGGTGTAACAGTACGAAGCCATCAACTAAGGAAATTAAAAAAAACGTTCCTGACGTCTGATGTTGTTTTCTATTTACAAATAATATTTATTGCCTATGAGGAGGTTAATATATTAATGTATTGTTTCTTAAGCACTTCTTAAGAAATAAGCTCGCAATAAAATCTTTATACAACATTTTATACAAGTGTTTTATTAAGCAAATAAAAAATACAGTCACACCTTCAAACAATCGAAACAAACGATTGATAGGGAGATGTCGACAAAAACAATAAATAATTCCAGAACATTAAACGCATAAAGGAATCACGTAACTGTTCTTTAAAACATTGACCAATTTTTTATTTGATTAAGCATTATTTTTTGTAACTTAAAAAGTTAATAATAAACATTGAATTGTCAGAATAAAATAGTGGCGTCACACACAAAAGACACTTACGTACCTACATACAACGATATCGGTATAATAGAATGGAGTAAAAATCTATAAAATGTTAATAAAAACAACACAGCAAAATAAAACCAACTACTAAAAAAACAAATAATAAATATTAAATCCAACAAAATCAGAAATTCAAAAACGGTTTCTTACAGCCCGCGGCTTCCTTCATAAACATTGCGACTTTGGGCTATTCTTTTTGTTATAGATTAATATGTGTATAATAGACAGATCACTGTCGACAATCGATATCAATCGAGAAGTATATTTGAGAGAGAGACAGAGAGAGAGAGAGAGAGAGAGAGAGAGCATATTATATAATTTGAAGCGTTATTAGCAGAAGCCGAACGGACGGATACGGATGTCAACGAGTTTAGTTTGTGTTCAAAAAACATGCTCGGGCTGACTGCTAGATCGTGGTTCTCCCGTAAATTTTCTCTTCTTTTAGTTGATGGCTTCGTGCGATTAGCACATTTAGCCAGTGTCAAAGTAATTTATCTTACAAGTAATACATAAATATACAATATTTCCTTCCTGTATGATGATGATGAATGATAATAATAGAAATGAGAAGTTAGAAATGATATACCCCCCAACCCCTCGAGTATCTCAGTAAAGTGTGGGGCTTTAATAAGGCCTCGGGCGTACTTCTTTAGAGAATTTGAAAAGGGATGTTGCACTGTTTTGTTTCATTTGCCAACACTCATACACACTCACGAACGCTTAACGGTTAATAATCCACCATTATTTCACATTAATATTCGACATAACACAAATTTTAGAAAAAAAAAAAAAACCGCAGACATGACTCTTTACTTTCCTGCCAAGAACAGCTATCCCGTAGTTACTTTAAGACTTTAGAGTAACACGAAAAACAAAGCAAACAAAAACAAACCAAAAACAAAAAAAAAAGACAAAGCCAACCTTTTCATATTCTTTATTTATCTTTTGAGGAGTTCGATGGTGAATGTTAACGCACCCGCTCTGCGAATGCTGAGGTTAAGCGACTTTCGCAAAGGCCGGTCTTCGAATGGGTGACCATAAAATTTTCACCTCGAGCTCCTCCGTGCTTCAGAAGGCATGTAAAGCCGTTGGTCTCGGCTGCATTAGCAGTCGTTAACAACCACCGATCTGCAGTGGGCCCGCGTGGTGGTTTATGGCCCGTTCTCCCCATCCCTATGATAGGGAAGGCTGAAAACAAATGAAATTAAACAGTATCTTTTCTAAAACCTTAACTGAGTCTAATTTAATTCTGTACAAGTATTTAATAAAAAAGCTTTGTCGAATCCTATTTACTAATGTACGAAGAAAATGATACGTCCACTTTGTTCGGACGAGCTCCCGAAAACATCACCCAATATTTCTACTTGTTCACCTTTTTGCAAGGGTACTAAAATCTGCCTAAAAGCAACTTCCATACTACGAGTATGAGGCTAATTTTTGCCAAGATTGCCTCTGCAATCAATATGGCGCTGCACACGTGGTCTAAGCTAAGTCAATAATGAAAATTTTACTTATTCAATAATAAACTTAGAAAACTAGGTTAATTATTGAATATTTGTCCTCTTTTGTTTTTACTGGTATTTAGGCATGCTGTATGTTGCAACGACGAGCCTGCTTGATGGAAAGCGATCGCCGCAGCTCTGTGACCCTCGCAACACCAAGGGTAGTTACTGACCCTGAAGCTGTTCTTATGTCATTGTGCCCTTTATATTACCAGAAAGACAGTATCGTAGAACAAAGGTACGTAGAACCGGTTCACACGCGCTCTATACCAGGTACAGACATGTACTTGGGCGCTTCTCTCCGCCTCCACGGCCCGGTCTACCCGAGCCGAGGTCCGTGCCTGACGCTGAAAACCCGGTTGGCTCGCATGTTGACTGCTAGGCTGCGGACTTAAATCAGAGGCCAAAGCAAGCACATTTTTATCGAATTTAGTACCATCTCAGCTTGGCCGCAGCGAGCCACCACGGGCAGAACCTGACGAAAATCACCTCCAAGTAAGACGACTTTGCCACCAAACGGCAAATGATGATTGCCGGTGATAAAACGGAGAAATCGATCAACTGCCTTTAGAGAGGCCTGATGTCTTTGGCGCTTCGTCCCATATGGTCAGCTTACAGGCCCTGAACATGTTACCATCGGCACTAATGTATGTGATGCCAGACGATGTCCCATGTCTCATCAGTCAAGTTCAATGGAAAACGGAATCGGTTGTGAACTGTGCGGCCACCAGGAAGAAGTACTGCAGCGATGCCAGTCATGTATCACCTGATCCTGTAAGAAGGTTGATGAGCCATTGGTATACGAAGGTTATTCCAGAACCTTCGGGATCGTCAATGAAATATGCGCTTGGGCGACTGTTTAATTGCTTCTCAATTGTCAACAGAATTTCGTCGATTATTGCTCGTTGCGATGGAGTTGCGATAGCCTTCATGGCTTCTCCCTGTATCAGTGCAGCTTGTCTTGTGTCAGCACTAAGAGAAGGAGGAGGCCGTACAGTACAGCCGTAGCGCCGCTCTCTAACCAGCCAGTAACTTTTTCTGCTCTCAAAAATAAATCTGTGTTATGTTGGCAATAGAACCTATTTGGTAGTTTTTATACTTTTTGATTGTAATTTTGACAGACTTTTCCTTTTTGACATTTGCTTTTATGATTTGTTAGATGTATTTTCCGATATTTTTACTTTCTCAGTCCACAACATTTTGTCCTCTTTATTTTTCTGCACATCTACGGCTGGAGCTCTTCAAAATGAGACCATAACCGATTTTTTATGTGCAGCTATCCGTCCCATAATCACTGGGACAAAAATCGGCTTACACTATAAATATATAAGATTAAGGACTATTTCTTGAGAAAGCACTAGGTAAAGGCACCAGTGTTTGACAATTTAAGACTAGTAGTGATCGACAGGGTTTTGTCGCCAAAAATAGCATAGATTTTCATTGAATATTACGGGATGACAGCATTAGGAAGCAGGTGGTCTGCAGTTAGCTGTTACTAAAGACTAAAATCAGTTGCTGGCCCCTATTTGCAATGATTTAAGGACAAAAATGTCGATCACTGGTTCCTGTCTAAATCTGGTGCCACTATTTTTACATTGGAAATGTCTTTTCGTTCGCTCCAGTATAGGCTCCGATTTCACGAAAAAGTGCGATCCCCTTATATCTCGGAGAGTTGTGAAGATATGATATCCAAAAAAGAGCTGTAAGGTGCAAAAGGAATTATTCGAGACAGTCAAAAACTAAAAAGTTATGGCCGAAATAGTAAAAAAAAAAATTGATTTTGGCGCTCGATATTTTGGAAACGAAGAATGATATCAAAAATTTGAGAAAATGGACAATTTAGTCAGCTTAAAACAATGACGACCGGGCTAAGGGTTTGATGTTCTGTAGCTTAACCTTTTTGAAAAAAGTCAGAACGACATTTTTCACCATTATTTTTTCGAATTCCGTAGGATTATTTCCAAATTTTTATATAAGTTAGTTTTTTTTCTTCTTCAGATTTTGCAGTTGCAACCCGTATTTCAGCCCGTATTTCTGCCAAAGCACCGGAATATGATACCACAGTAAATGCGTGGGCTGAAACTCCAGCAGGCCTACAAAGGCGACATGGCATTGCAGGAGATGACCTTAAACGCACACATTGATCATGTCTGAATGCAGACACACTACACATTCAAAGGGGGCGGGGTTAACTCCCCTGCACTCGTTCGTATAGCTTAGCAAAGAGAAAAAAAGATTCATCCCCCTATCAAGGCAATTTCACACAACGCCATTTCTTAGTTTTAGTTTCAATTTGAAACCGTATTAGTTTGAGGTTTAGATTGCTTTTAGAGCTAGAGCTCTTGGATCCGGTCCAGAGCTTTGGTCAGTGGTAGGGTTTTTTTTAAGTCCACTTGGTACCTACCATTATCTTACCAAAGTCTGTCGATGTTAGAACGCTTCGGTGGCCGAGAGGTAAAGCGCTCAGCGCGATGCCCGAAGGTCCCGGGTTCCCAGGTCGGGAAATGTGTTCGATGGATAGTTCGAGTTTATAATCACCAATCCGGATGGATCACTAATAGAGGCCTTTACTTAGCAGTGGGATAGTTATAGGCTATTTTTCTTTTCTTTTACTAACAGTTAGAGATGACATGGCCAGTTCTTCAATAATTCTATTTTTTTATTCCTTTAGGATTCAATCAAGACTACGGCTGACCTGAAAGCGATCGATTACCGGAGTCCATGGTTGCTATCGCCCTTTTCCAAGAACAATACTCATATAGGGTGTACCTTATTTAACTGTTCTGTGGGTAGTGGCACCTGTTTTCGACAGGGACCAGTGACCGACATTTTTTTCCTTTTTTATTTAAAAAAAGGGTCAAGAACTGATTTAAGTCTTTAGCCACAATTAAATATGGGTCCTTACTATGAAATTTACGTTTTTTTTCTCACTTATTAATAGGTGTATTACTTCTATAAAAGTCAATACCGGTTGTTAATATTACATTACACCTTTAGTAGGGACTATGTTACATAAGCTTCAGTTATAACAATGGTTATTTATTTTGTGTCTTTATCGCCCAATATTTTTTTTTAATTGACTTCTTTTTTCTTTGCGGAATTGACCTTTTGTTTCATTGTAGCTTTGAAGGGTCTTGGTTTTTTTCTTTTTAATGTCTGCTATAGCAGACTAGCTAGTCTAGTCTAGCTAGCTAGTAGCTAGCTATAGTTCACTAGCTCAATATATTTAGCTAGCGAAACAAACACACTACTTTTCAATTTTTATAGTGTTAACATAAATAGATGCTAAGAAAATTAAAAAAAAACGTTAGTAGGTAAAATATAATTTCATAAAAATCTTCATACAAAACGTCAATTTCAAGTAAGGACCTAATACAGACCGTAATTAAATACAAGCGTCGTCGCGTCGTCGCCGTCGGCCGTTCGGTGGCAAGGTGTGGTGAGATAGCGGGAAAGCCGTGGATGCGTATGGCTTTGGGCAGATATGAGTGGCAGAAACGAAAGGAGGCCTACACTCAGCAGTGAGTATCTCCGGGCTGAAATGATGATGATGATGATGAAATACAGAGCACCTACTTCCTATTCGTTACGTCATTACGTAAAATTTCGATGAAAATCTATAAAATTTCAATGAAAATATAATCTGTGTTAAGTTTTGGCGTCGAAAAGCGGTGTCGGACTCCGGCCACTACTGCCATTACCCTACTCTTAACAAAATTAGAGGTTTACAACACAATCATCGCCAGCTCATTGTATGTCCCCACTGCTGGGGTACGAGCCTTTCCTTCTATGGATGGATAGGGAACGGGCCGTAAACCACCACGCGGGCCCAGTGCGAATTGGTGGTTATTTGTTAACGACTGCTAGTGCAGCCGGGATCGCCTTAAGTGCTTTTCGACACAAGGTGGAGCTCGAGATGATACATTTTGGACACCCATCCGATGACCGGCCATTACTCCTATATCATCAGCAAAGGCAGGCGCAACCGATGGTTCAATCGCGAGTGTGCCAACGCTGTTGTTAACAGGCAGACGGCATACCGCGCTTGGATCAGAGGTTCAGCCCAAGGAGATCCTGAGACCAGCACACTGAAAGCAGCCTATAACAATGCCACCAAGTCCTGCAAGAAGGTTTACATAAGAGCCGATGCCCAGCGCGTTGCACGGGTTGGCCAAGAATTACTGACGCATCCTACGGGCAGCCGTAGCTACTGGCGTCTTGCCAAAGCCGTGCAATCTAACTTCTGCCAACCCTCGCTGCCACCTCTGAGATGTCCTGACGGATCTTTAGCTCATAAGCCGCAGGAGAAGGCCGATCTCCTGGCCGGACTTTTTGCGGCTAACTCCCGAATCGATGACTGCAATGCACAGCCACTAACAATTCCTCACTGTGGCCACACAATGCCTGATATTAAAATCAGACAGTGTGATGTACGTGAGCAATAGTTTTAAAAATGTGTGCAGCGGAGTTGTCCCCCGTTTTAACTCGTCTATACCGTCTCTCGCTTTCTTCAGGTTGTGTGCCGGAATCTTGGAGAGATGCTAATGTGCAACCGGTTCCGAAAAAAGGAGATCGATCAGATCCGACTAATTACCGCCCAATAGCCGTTACTTCAGTTTTGTGTAAAGTCATGGAGCGGATTCTAAATAAACAGCTTATCCGCTACCTAGAAGAACACCCCTTAATTCACGATCGCCAATACGGGTTTCGGCCGAAACGGTCAACGGGTGATCTTCTAGCGTTCGTTACACATCTCTGGGGTGAGGCTATTGATAAGCGTGGCGAGTCGGTGGCTGTTGGCCTTGACATAGCCAAGGCTTTTGATCGGGTCTGGCACAAAGCCCTTCTGTCCAAGCTCCCGGCATACGGTCTGCCTGCTCAGTTCTGCAACTAGGTCGCTGGCTTCCTACATGAGCGTAGAATCCGAGTACTCACAGACGGATGTGCTTCGCGGTTCATGTCAGTGAACGCTGGTGTCCCTCAGGGGTCCGTTCTATCCCCCACGCTGTTCCTTCTGCATATCAATGATATGCTTCCATTTGGAAATATTCATTGCTATGCAGATGATAGTACGGTGCACGGTGGGTATAACGGTCACCCAGCGGCTGGGCAGGTCGAGACTGAAGTGAAGCGAGTAAATCTTGTCATTGAGCTCAATCGGGTATTGGACCTCATATCTAAATGGGGCTCCAATAACCTTGTTGAGTTCAATGCCAAGAAAACACAGGTATGCGCGTTCACGGCAAAAAAGTCGCCATTCCTACCCCTTCCCTCTCTTCAAGGCACATCACTCGGCCTGCAGAGCAGTATAAACATGCTTAGTATGGAGATTCACTGCGATCTGAACCAGAGGGACTATATTGAAACCGTGATAAAAACTGCTTCACGTAAACTCGGTGTCCTGAACAGGGTGCGGCGATTCTTCACGCCGGATCAATTGTGCCTTTTGTACAAGACACAGGTGCGATCTTGCGTGGAATATTGCTCGCACCTCTGGGACGGTTCCGCAAAGTACCTTCTCGATGCTTTGGACAGATTGTAGCGGCGCGCTATACGCATTATCGGCAGTGCAGAGGTCGCTAATGCTCTCGAGCCCCTGCAATTGCGTAGAGATATAGCGTCACTCAGCGTCTTCTACCGCTTATACCACGGCGAGTGCTCTGAAGAGCTTTTTGACCTCATCCCACCTTCTCCCTTTCTCCATAGGAGTACGCGTGCTGCTCTCCGGAGTCACCGCTGTACTGTCTCGAACATTCCATCGCGCACAAAGAAATTTGGTGACTCGTTTTTCTGTCGCACTTCCAAAAGATGGAATAGTCTACCAGCGCACGTTTTCCCTCCTTCCTATGACATGGGGTCCTTCAAACGAGTCGTGAAGAGGCACCTTGTGGGCCGGCAGGGTGAGGGTGACTGATGCTGCGTTGTTTTCTCGCTGCACCAGTTGTCCTTACGTCTGGACTCCATTTCCACTCATCATCAGGTGGAGTGGAGTCATTTGCTGAGCTATGTATAAAAAAAAAAAAGAAAAAAAAAAAAATTGCGAAAGTTGCTTAACCTTAGTGTGCGGGACCGAACTATTACGAATACTATATGCTATAAGTCCCTTATGCACCTATTGCTGGATTGCGCAATTATTTATTGCTATAGCCAAGTTACGAAGGTCGTGTGATGGTGACGAAATGAAACTTCCGTAGCACGAAGTAAACACTTGAGCGTTCAGCCTTTATTTTCTATTACACTATATGGGTACACTTTCACTATTACTATTTACTATTATACCCGTAGAACTATATTAATCTATACTATTGATTCGTAAGGCGATCTATTGATCACTGAATCGTAAGACGAACTATTACTGTATCCGATTGCTCCGTTTGAATCAATTGTCTGAATCAACTTGCCTGAATGCCGACCATAGAAAAGTCCCGCGTATTTATAGTCCAGCGAAATACATGCCTCTCTTTCTGACATGTTGCTGTCTCTGCCATTTAGATGTTCTATTATATTCTAGAATATTCGACGATGTTTCTAGACTTTTCTATGATCGGTTCGATACTTACTAGGAAGTTTCTAGATATTTCTATAACTTTCCATACTTTTCTGGAACACATATCTAGAAACTTCTTTAGTAGGTTTCGTTCTATTTATGATTTTAACTATCTCTAAACTATTGTTAACGAAAGATAAGCGCATAAATACAAAGCTTACGTGGTTCTAACTAATTTTAACCTAATTTGCGACGTAATAACGACGCTTTTCTAGAACTAATTTCTACATATAGCTATTAGATCTTATTACTATTTATACTATAATTGTCCGTCCGGAACACTTAGCAATCGCAGACCGGACGTGTTAACCACTGCACCATCGAGCTCCTCTACACCACAATTAGGTTTATAGGTAGTAAATTTTACAACCTAAACTTACGCAGCTGGAAGTTCCTATATACCAAAAACCACAATACGCAAAAAAATCATGTACGGATATAAATAAACTTCGCATTAGGCACTCTAAACTATTTGTTGTTGTGGCCAAGATTATAATGTTCCCAGAGGCGACGACGGGTTGAATAAACTATCGTTAGGATGGCTGATTAGCATCGATAATTTGTAGGCAGATCACTTATGCATGGATCCGGTCGCCTGCACAACAAGCTGTTCTTAGTTATCTACTAAACGCACCAATTAAGCATGTCAGTTTTTACACCGTGCATGTAGCTATTATAGTATCTATCATGTCATCCTTGAATCAGCTATCCTATATATATCTTGAATAGCTTGATCGTATATTTTAGTAATCAACGACAAAGTGTTTCAACCAATCTACTGTCCACCACACACTGAATCACGTCCGCTATTGTGGAGATTCGTATAGCTTATGTGTACAGTATTATATATCTTCCGCGAATCAGCCATCTTAACGATACTTTACTTGACTAAAGCATAACACGTGTTTCAAAGGAAAAACAAAGACCAAACGCACCAACGACGTCATGCAGGCAGACCGGCTCTATCCAATGCACTCGTACATAAGGGATCTAAATTAGCCATATTAACGATAGTATAGTCAATGCCTTGTCGCTTTTTAAATAAACCATAAGGATCAATATGTTCATTAGGTATTTTTAATAACCTCATAGGGATGTTAACTACCATGCAATAACATATCAAATCTTTAGAATATTAACCAATTTTTAATTGGGTCTAAGCATGTATATCTGTAACCTAAAAAGTTATTAATATAAACTCAATCGACGGAGCCAAATAGTGACGTCATAGTTTTCATTCCCATACAATTCCTATTGAATAAAATCGTTTTGTCAGTTGCCGATTGATACTATTTTGTAGTCGTTTATGACACCTTTACTAAATATCCGAGCCTTATCACTGTCGCAGGTCGTTGGGTTCTCGGAAATAAGGTATAACAGCCACTGCGTGGGTTAAACTAAAAAAAGGACTACCAAGGCGACATAACCTTGCAGAAGATACTCTTAACAGGCACACATCGATCATGCATACACTAACATAGTAATAGAGGCGGGGCTAACTACCCACCTATATCGGTAACTAAGCACAAAAAATATTTATCCCCGACTCCGTTGCCCATCACACAAACATGTATGTTTTGGTTTCTCTTTCAAACGAATTAGCTAGCTTATTACTTTACCGATTATATGCGGCGAGCACTGATCATTGCCCTAAACAATTAAAGTTCTATTTTGTCTGTAGTCACAGCAGACGACGGATTAAACCACTGCTTTCTGACTCAGCTCTCGGGTTCGATTTCCAGCGGAAGACACATATTATTGCACTAGATGTGATTAGTGGTAGGGCTCGTCGGAATCAATTAGCCAGCTACCACTCTAACCGAAGTCCATCGCCATGAGAGCCAGTTCCTCAATCCTCCTCAACCTCTTAGGGCTCACACTATCAACCGTGGGTCTGATATGTAGGTTCGAAAGTCGTCGTTGCGACGCACGCTGTTGCGAAAAAAAATTTAAGTGGTACGCCCTGTCGAAAAGCCGTTGCATCGAAAACCGCTGTATTGAATGACGGATTCGCGAACACGCTGTCACGAAAATTCTTTTATATTATGTGGTACGCTAAATTGATAGTCACACTATCAAACGTCCCTCAGGTTCCTACTGTAACCGCCTCAATGGTTTGGTAGTTAAGACCACACCGGCCTGAGACAGTCCCGGGTTCGATTCCCAGCGGGGGTACATGTTTGTGTACTTGGTTTTGTTGGTGGAGGGAACACCATCTTATCTAAATTTGACACCATAGCATTAATGTTTGCAGCATTGTTGTGCTCTGGCAGCTAGAGATAAGTTAGCCATAATGATTGCCTCAGTAGTTAAGAAAAAAAAAGGAAGAAAAATAAAATTGTGTAATCACTGCGTGGGTTGAAAATACGGCAGGACTACCAAGGCGACATAACGTTTCAGAAGATGTTCTTAACATGCACACATCGATCACGCAGATGCAGATACACTATCACAGTAAAAGGGGCGGGGCGAACTACCCACCTATATCACCGATATACTTAATATATTTATAAGTTACCGAACTTAGCAAAAAAAAGATTTATCCGCGAACCCGTTGCCCATCACACAAACAAGCCCATTTCTATGTTTGCTTTCTCTTTCAACAGTTATTAGATTATTGCTTTCCGACTCACCTCTCGGGTCCTATTTCCAGTGGTAATAAACACAATGTATTCGATCCTTGAGTGAGCCCTGGAGTCCTGAAATACAGGATTGCCCTTTACTAGGCTCCAGTCCACACGTCTAGACGTTACATTCAAATAAGTGTAGCTGTATTAAAATATATCATCATCAGCTCATCTTATGTCCCCCACTGCTGGGGCACGAGCCTCCCCTATGGATGGATAGAGAGTAAGGGCCGTAAACCACCACGCGGGCCCAGTGCGGATTGGTGGTTGTTAACGACTGCTAGAGAGACTGCGGACTGCGGAGGAGCTCGAGATGAAATATTTTTGGTCACCCATCCGATGACCGGCCTTTGCGAAAATTGCTTAACCTCAGCACTCGCAGACCGGGCACGTTAACCAGTGCGCCATCAAACTTCTCAATTGAGGAGCTCGATAGCGTGGCGCAATAAAATATAAATATTTCTTAATTGTTCAGATTTGATTAGTGGTAAGCCTTGTCTGAATCACCTAGCCAACTACCACTATATAACCTAAGTCCATCGCCATAAGAGCCAGCTCAGTCCTCCTCGATCTCTTATATAGGACCCACACTATCAACCGTCCCTCAGGTTCCTACTGTAACCGCCTCAATGGCCTGGTAGTTAAGACCACCGGTCTGAGACAGTCCCGGGTTCGATTCCCAGCTGGGATACATGTTTGTGTACTCGGTTTTGTTGGCCTGGTTAGCTACCGCCATCTTATCTAAATTTGTCACCATAGCATTATTGTTTGCAGTATTGTTGTGTACTGGCAGCTAGAGATAAGATAGCCATTGACTCAGTAGTTGAGAAAAAATTAACAGATTTCGCAGTCCCCGCAAGAATCTGAGCATTGAAAATAAATACAAAAACTTACGAAAAAAATAATGACACAACTACATTACTCACAAGTCTAATTATAACCTTTGATTATATAAAAGATAATAACATACGAATGTATAACACTGCACAACACAGAGAATAACATTTTCTTTTCTTTTGTGAAAGTGAAATTCGTTGGGCGCCTTCTTTTGGCGGATACATTCTCACTTTCTCGACTGGCATCATCGACGTTTTCGTCAATATCCTCAGCGGCAAGATTGAATTTAAAGAATCTGGGAGCACGGCAGGCTAACGGGCAAGCTAAGTCGAGCAAAAAAGCGGCACGGCCGTAACATCCTTTTCTCGAAACAGTTCAGGTCATTTTTCCCATTGCCCCAACTTTGTTGTGGATAAAACTAGAAGCCTGAATTTTCAGTTGAATAGATCTTGAGTGGCGACCGCGTACCGGAAAGCACAATGTGGGCAGGCCTCCAACAAGGTGGACCGACGATCTGGTGAAGGTCGCGGGAAGCCGCTGGATGCGAGCAGCACAAAATCGGTCGCTGTGGAGATCCTTGGATGGGAGACCTTTGTCCAGCAGTGGACGTCTTTTGGCTGAGATTATGATGATGATGATGAAGAAGGCATTTTATAAACACGGTATATTTCAAATTTCATTCAATTTGAACCAGTAGTTTAAGAATTATATTTATTCAAAGTTTCTTATTTTTGTCACTTGACTGGCCGATCATCAAAACTAGGCACTTCTAGCAGATATAGAAGCTTCAAATTTAGAATAAAATTAGTGTTTAGTGTATAAATCAAGGAAAACTAAAATATTTTGCAATTTCAGTTCAGTTTTCTAGATACAACAACTACATAAATACCTTTGTAATCCCTTATAAATATATAGGATTACAAAGTTGCATTTGCAGTTAATGAATCAGTGTACCTGTATATGTATCTATAATATAATGAAATGATAGGTGTAGATAGGTACCTAGATGGTACCGAAAAGAAAAAAAGTAGGACTACCTACAAAAATAAATGAGATTCCATCAAAACCAAATCTCGCAACTCAGTTCTTCTACCGGTTAAAGTTGTGAGATCCATGTAACACCAAGTCCGTTAATTTATTCAGTCCCTTCTTAAGGGTCCTTTTGTCTTAAGTTATTACGTAATTAGCTAACCTAACAATATCTTATAGTGACCATATTTTATATCAATATTAAATAATATTTTATGTTTTAAATAATTAGATTTCTAACTTGAATGCACTTCTCGCCTGCATCCGCATCTTTTGACACCGTTGCCATGACGATCGGTCAATAATCATAAAAGCTGCATCACTTTTATATACCGAAATACCCGTTTTTCTAGAATATCACCTACAGGTCAATAGGGACCACCAACAGGTCACAAAGGAGCAGGCTCATTATTAACCGATTTTCATATTTTTTTCGCCATTTTGTAGCTAAACTGATACTCTAGGACCCTATTTTTCATTTTTTCTTATTGAAATATTTACAAATTAGTAAACGAACACCCCCCAAAAACTCGACTTTTTTTTCTTTTTTCAAAATTCCAAAAAAGTTACCAGCCGATTTTTTTAATTCAAACGCTCACACATGTCTCGATAAATTCCTCAACCTTTGGTACTATTTCCATCTAAATCCTCCAAAAAACCTCGGAGCTATGTCCATAAATACGTCTCAGGCGATTTGCATCTGATAACCATTTTCAATAGTAAAAAAGGAAGAAAAATAAAATAAGGTGTAACACAGCCACTGCGTGGGTTGAAACTACACCAGGGCTACCAAGACGACATAACGTTGCAGAAGATGTTATTAACATACACACATCGATCATGCCGGATGCAGATACACTATCACAGTAAAAGGGGCGGGGCGAACTACCGAAAAAAGATTTATCCCGCTACCCCATTCCACACACACACAAATAAGCCCATTTCTTTGATTTGTTTTCTCTTTCAAACGTATGACGCTTATTGCTTAACGCCTCGGTGGCCGACTGGCAACGCGCTCGGCCTAATACACCAAGGTCCAGGGTTCAATTCCCAGTAAGGGCAAGGTGTGTTTTGGGTTTTTCAATTCATAGCCCGGGTTTGTGTTGTGATTATTAACCCGCATTTGGCAAGGTGATTAAGGTGGCAAGGTGATTAAGGTGATTGTAAAATAAACGCGAGTAGATCCGTAAAAGTTGTTTAATTTGGCAAGGTGATTAAGCCAATACCCATCAACTGAGTAGTGATGACTTGATATAAACGATGTAGGCTTTTTTCCAGCAGTAGTACGGTCATAGGTTAAGCCAAACCTTTCTGACTTAGCTCTCAGGTTCGATTTCCAGCGGTAGACACATATTATCGTCTAGATCTGATTAATGGTAAGGCTTACCTGAATCTCCAGCCAGCTACCACTATCTAACCTCCATCGCCATAACAGCCAGTTCTCCAGTCCTCCTCAACCTCTTAGGACCCACACTATCAACCATCGCTCAGGTTACTATTGTAACCACCTCAATGGCCTAGTGGTTAAGACCATCGGTCTTGGACCCTGAAGTCCCAGGGTCAATACCCAGCTGGTACATGTTTATGTACTTGGTTTGGTTGCAGGTGAGATGAAGGGCAAATGCTTACCCGTAAATATAAAAAACTACTGCAACAACTAGATTGTTACAAGAAATTTGTTACCTACAGGTTTGATTCCTGTTTTGTGTGATAAATTCAAAAATAATTTTGACCCCCTAGTACTCTTTATATCACTAAACAACTCTCTTGACCTCGGAGATACTCTTTTTACATATAAATAATAATGGTTTTATTAATAAAGCTATAAATATTAATATAGGTATGGCGCAGTGGATTACGCGCCCGGTCTGAGAGTACTGAGGTAAAGACCGGTCATCAGATGGGTGACCAAAAATGTATCGTCTCGAGCTCCTCCGTGCTTCAGGAGGCACGTAAAGCCGTTGGTCCCGGCTGCATTAACAGTCAACCACCGATTCGCACTGGGCCCGCGTGGTGGTTTATGGCCCGTTCTCCCTATCCATCCATAGGGAAGGCTCGTGTTTCAGAAGTGGGGACTTAAACATGAGCTGATGATGATGATGGTGATGATGATGAAGTGGTAGAAAGCTTAAGATTATGATCTAAGTGGTAGAAATCTTAAGTGTTTTACCACTTAGGGTGTACATACACGGGCTGCTCTAGCAGTTAGCCAGTGATCAAAACACACGGACCGAGCTTTTAGCAGCCGTAGTGAATCTGCCGATCTTAACTGCTTCAAGCTGCCCTTGTATAGCCTTTACAATCTGCGTTGTAACCGATCAGAAGATCAGAATGTCTAGTGCGACACTTATTCACCATTCGCCACTTTAACGAACACGACAATTTGTATGACAACTCACCTTGTTTTTCACCAGTAGTCGGCAGCGACAATGCTTTTTGTGTTATGCATGTTAAACTCGTTTTACAGTTATTACTCGTTAACTCTGACGTGATCGAACGGCAACAAAATGGTATTTTGGAGAGTTTTCTGAGTGGGGTAAGGAGCATTTTCAGCGTCACTTTTGTTTTGTCGTTTGGGGGCGGCGAGTAATTTTAAAGGGCTTTTTTATTATTTTTGAATTTGGCATTCACAATGCTATACAACCTTATTTTTAGTTTATACGAAAACCCAAACACGGGTAAAATATTTTCATTTAAAGAATCAGAACAAAAAAAATTAAAATAATATCTTGAAAACACACGAAGTTACAAGCTTTTTGTGCTGCCCCGTTGTGTGTTTTTAGTAGGGTATAATTTATTTGAGATTTTGTAAATATTATTTGGTCAAAATGTAACATGATATAAAAAATATTGAAATCGATTCTATCACTGATTCTGAACAAACAGTTTTCAGGTTTCGTATTAACTAAAAATAACATTGTATATTTATATTGTATTGTATACTTACAAGATATATATTTTTTTACTAGAAAGAATCGAACCCACGACCTTTGGATAACCGGTTCAATGCTCTGACCGCTGAGCTACCGAGGCCCTCTAAAAGGGCTTCTCAAACCGTGTGAAATTAAACGCCATCAGGGGTTTTCTGAGGGAATGGTATCATACACTAGTGCGTTGCCCCCCGTTCCTTCTTTACTAGATTCTCCGAGGGGTTCGCATCCCCGATCCGATCCGAACCCTTCGGAGACTCTGGTAGGGCACGGGGACGCGCACTTTTAAGTGTGCGATGCAGTTCCCTCTAGAAATCTTCCGAAGGTGATTCGTTTAACCACGGCTTGAGGTACCCTTTACGTACCTCGCCGCTCCCAAAAAAACCCCGGTGACGTTGAAAATGCCGATAGAGGCAATCAGCAACCTCTCTCAAAAAAAAAAGGTTCGCATCTGATCGGGTGGCAGCGTCAATATGAAATATGACAACCGGTCATAAGGATTATGATCAGCATTAGGTTTTATAAATAGCATAATTTTTTGTGTTTTCACAGATAGTTGGTGCTACCCGTATTTTTACCTGACCTCCGGGACTTTCACAGTCGCAGGCCGTTTAGTCTCTACATAGTACCCTAATAAGGAGCAGCAGTCACTGCGTGGGCTCAAATTGCCACTGTTCTACAAAGGCGACATAACGTTGCAGGAGATGCTCTTAGAATGCACACATATATCATGTTCGAATCTGCATTCGAACATGATTTATGTGTGCATTCTAATATCGCGTATCTGCATACGCTAACATAGCAAGAGGGGGCGGGGCCTACAACCCACCTGAACTGTACAATATGCATTTGTATTTGATTTTCTCACCCTACCTCATTCCCTGTCACACAACCCCATTTCATTAATGTAGTTTCACTATCGAACCTTAATAGTTTAGTGGTTAGATCATCGGTGTCAGATGTAGAGTTCTCGGGTCCGATTTCCAACGGCTGATACATATACTTGTTTAAATTTGATTAGTAGTAGGGTTTGTTTTTAAGTTTCCCTTCATTTTAAAACACACTACCTACCTTACCACCATTATCTTACTAAAGTGTGTCGTTTTAAAATCAACATTAGTAATATTGTTGTAAATTATTGTCAGTTAGATTTAAAATAACTTGTCAGTTTAAGCTACAAACATCTCTGAATGGCACTATACCATCGGTCCGTAAGTCTACAAAGGGCGAGAGACCTTGTACTGACGACAAATCCAATTTCTCAGTAATTAAGGATAATCTCAAAAATAATGAAAAAATATGTTCTTTTCTTATTACATTAAGGTTGCAATTGCAATCAAGCATACGGTATACTTACTGAACGTAGTCACTCAACAATGTAAACAATGTAACTCTTAATAAAATGGAATAAGAGTCTAAACTAGACAAAAGAGTATGGTACATGTTAATTAATGCTCGTGACTTAACGTGGCGAAAACTTTCTAAAAAAATTATACAACTTGTTGATTTGCATTCACGCCATATTCATAGCAGCAGTCGTATTGCTTATACTTTTTACAAATAAATTATAAAAAAAATATGAAAAAATAATAATCATATTTTCAAAATCTGTAAATACGAATCGCACGTCTGCGTAGCACTAAAAAATAAACGCTCGTTCGCGTACGCCCGCTCACCCGACCACGCGTAGGTAGCAACAAGCTCGAGCTTCGCGGCGCGCCCGCAGCTATGTCGGCGCGGCGAGCGCCGGCGGCCGGCGGGCGGCGGCGCCGCACGCCGCACGCATCAAAGCCAGTGTGCCGCGCAACCCCGAACAAGTGACACATTTCTTAGCCCTAGCGAATTTGGAGCGAAACGTGTTCTTAGGTGTGTTGTTAGTGTGTGTAAAAAAAGTAAAATGACGGAAAATTATTCTAACGTAGAACTTGTGGAGATGGTGCGATTATACGCAATTAGTGGGAACAGTCTACGTCGAGCCGTGGTCATGTTTGTGGAAATGTTTCCAAACAGACCAACTCCATCGCGCGAGGTAATGCTTGCTGCCACGCAACGACTGAGGGATCATGGCCAGTTCAACGTTCCTCGATATGCGCAGGGTCGCGGCAGTGTGGGCCTCTCAGTCGATTTGCAAGAGCAAATACTCGAATACTTCGAGAGGGAACCACGTGCCAGTACTCGTGATGCTGGCCGCCACTTCAATGTCCACCACACAACAGTCTGGCGGCTTCTTAAATCGGAGCAACAGCACCCGTTCCACTTCAGAAGAGTTCAAGAATTGAACGAGCAAGATCATGCCGCCCGAGTTACTTTTTGTCACTGGGTACTAGAACACCGAGAAGCCAGCATTCTATGGACGGACGAGTGTATGTTTACGCGCATCGGTGTTTACAACGTCCACAATGAACATTGGTGGGCTCACCGCGAACAGAACCCGCATAAGACCAAAAAAGATTCGTTCCAGCATAGGTTTAGCATCAATGTGTGGGCTGGCATTGTTGGTGGACATTTACTCGGGCCCTATTTCATCGAGGGTTATCTCAACAGCAACTCGTATTTGCAACTTTTGCAGCACGTAGTTGACGTAATGCTTGACGACGTGCCTCTAGCTCTTCACCGGAAGCTCTTTTACCACCAGGACGGGGCGCCTCCGCATTATGGACGCCAAGTGCGCGATTATTTGGACGAAGTGTTCGGAACCCAGTGGATTGGTCGAGGTGGGCCAGTGCCCTGGCCTCCGAGGTCGCCAGACTTGACTCCGTGTGACTTTTATTTGTGGGGAGACATAAAAAGAATGGTTTATAAAGACGAAATCACGAGTGTTGTGCAGTTAAAACAAAATATTTTAATGGCTTTTGAGAGTGTAAGGTCAAATCGTAGTGTGCTGCAAAAGTTACCTAGAAACTTAAGGCGCCGTGCTCATCTGTGCATAGAACGTGAAGGTGCCCACTTTGAGCAGTACCTGCGAGTATCTTAAACATGATCAGTAAGTACCTAATAATAGTTTATTGCAACAAAGTATACTTATGCGTAAGAGTAAGCCACTTTACCACAGAATACATAATAGTACCTACAAGTTTACGTAAGTTCATCGACTTAATGTCCGCCCGCTGCGCTCTTATGTACCTACTACGGTCTGCACCCCTATTCTCGTCAGTCGACGGTCGCTATTCTAATTTACACTAAGATCATTTTATTAATCAATCGGTTCCTTATTACTTTCTCCGTGTTAAAAGTATTTTTTAGTAATTACCTAAGTGTACCAATTACGATCAGCTGTAAAATTATGGCGGGAATGCAAATCTACAACCTGTATATACTATAAAACTATATAGTCATATATTAAAATCTTACTAACAAAATGGATCATGTTATATGAATTTTATAAATATTATATTATATAAGTACAAAGCTAGGTTTTAGAGTATATATTACTACCTTTCTACTGTAGTCAAAATTTTACTTTGCTGTCATCCCTAACACACGAGCCGACGGCACGTAGGTACGTTCGGTACAAAACGTATCACAAAGTAATAACTACTCCGCGTATAGCGATAAGGTGCTATTTTAAATGCACACAGTGCTTATCTAATATTGTAGGTTATTAAAACGGCGGCTTTCTTCTATTGAAGAAGGATTTCAAAGGAGTGCAACTTCTGTACGTAGTACTATTATTTATTCTGTGGCATTACGAACTAGACTCCGTTTACCTAGTGATTTCGATTTGAAACATGGATGAAAATAATGTTAGCGAGGCTATATGTATCGATTGCCGACGAAGTTTAAACCGAATTGGTGGCGCTCGGCGGAGGTCGATGTCTTTGACAGTTGACTTTATGCAAAATCACCAGTTTTTGATACCATACTGTGCTGAAGTTATTAACATACACCAAGTAAGTTATTTATTATTATTGTATACCTATGGCTAATATAATCGGTATTATACTACAGAACATCAAGCATAAATGTTGTCATTGAAACTGATTTTATTCTGTGCCAAAAAAAGCGCTTTTCATAGTGCAACTGATTATGTGATCTGTTGTCTGTACATCGGGAATTATTACATAGAATTACACACATAATTATTATTTTGAGATATCCTTCGGCATATTTGCATGACTTTTAAAGTTATTCAGCGACCTGGAGATGTTGCGCGACTTTGGTGATAATGGTGACGATTATTGTGAGTGTTACCTAAACGCTCATTACACTTTTATCTCACAAAGGTAAAAAAAGGAAATCAAAACACAATAGATATTGTATTTTGATTCCCTTTTTTTATAGTTTAATGGGGATGAACGAATATGTCGACCATGCTTTCAACGTGCTCAGCGGCGTTTCCAAAACAATGAACAAGTTACTGGACAGCAACCAACAAACACATCCTAAACAAAATCAACCAACAGATGCGAGCCGAGATGGAACAAGCCAAGACGATTCTACCAATGAATAACCTGCTCTTCTTGTGCAAGATCAAGCTGTGCAAGTTGATAGAGTGCAATTGGTAGAAATACCTGGATATACACGAGCGCCGTTTAATTGTCAATTGTGTGTTTATGCAAATTGCAATAATAGGAATCTGCAAAGAATTCACGGTGATTTGAGAGCCATAATACTTGAAGAAAAATCATTTTAAATTCCACGTGGGTCACGAGTATGCGAAGAGCATATAAACTGGGTCGGGTATAGAATCCAAGCGCAGGCTTTTCATATGTATGAGGGTTGGATTATGTAGGGGTTGGTGTAAATTCTCCAAAAACACATTTTTTTTCCACAGGAGACGCGTGTTTTTATTTAAATTTCATTTTAAAAATACGTGAAAAGAAACGCTATGTCATTCTGTTTCGTACGTGAATGCCCTCCGTTTGTGTTTTGCTGTGCTCTGTGTATTATTTCTGATGCATCTTAGGTCAAAATTAGTGACAGAATCGAATTAGTCAACCCCGACTCCACGTGGTACTAGTCTGCCCTACCCCTAGAGTGTTTATAAAGGCCCGGAGGCGCGGAGGGAGAGTAGCCCCCGCCCGCTGTAGCAAACCGCAGGCACCATGTGAGCCGAAGCGGCTGAGGCTGGTCGCCGCAGGCGACCAAAAAGCCGAGGCTGCGTAGGCGAGCATGGAGTGCCTGCGGGTTGGTACGCAAGGGCGGAGGAGCTGCACTTCCCGCAGCGCCGGAGACTTTCGGAAGTCTTTAGTTTGCTATTCATCTAGGTGCATTAGAGATTTTGACCCAAAAAACCTAATTTCACCCTAAAAGTACATAAATATACTTAATTTTTGTTCATTCCTAACCTCAAATTTTAATCTTGAATATCTCTGAAAGTATGCGTTTGGTTTGGTGGTGAGCGGGTTCGGGCGGTGGGGGCTCCCCCTCTCCCCTTCCCCCAAAAAACCCCCTAAAATCGTGGGTTTTTTTTAGTTTACATTTTACCAATTTTTAAATTAAAATTTCTCAGTAACTATGCACCTCCGGTAGGGGGGAGTAGGGGGGATAGGTAGTGCTTTCCCCTCCCCTCCCCCCTCTCAAAGCCTGCGCTTGGATTCTATACAAACCCCTATAAACTCAATATGGCACGACGTTGAGACTAATACACGCAGTGTACGAAACAGTTTTTCAGTGACAATGATAAAAGACATGACGGACATATTAAGAAAGCGTAAGGTTTTTTTAGACTTTGATAAACTATCTTTGATTCAAGATAGTGTATTTCATTATGATATTGGATTTTCGAAACATCAGTTTAACGAAATTCTTCGAAGGACGCCTAGTATTACACGACGACACACAAAAAAGGCAGGAACAGCTAGCAACGGTCTTGGCCAAGCTTCATACTGGTGAATCGAATCAGCGGCTGTCTACAATTTTCAAAATGAGCAGGAATACTTTTGAAAGGAAAATGCGTCTGGTAAGAGAAGATTTGATGGCAGAGTTTATTCCGCAGTATTTGAGTTATAACCACTTAACAAGAAATGAGGTGATATCGCGATGTCTATCGATTCCAAACGCTTTATTTGGAAATCCCGAAGCCCCATTATCAGAACGAAGGGCCATAATTATACTTGACGGGACTTACATTTATTTGCAAAAAAGCAGTAGGTACCTAACTATTATTTCCAAAGGAAATCGTATAGCCTGCACAAATTCCGACATTTATTGAAACCATTCTTAATAGTTTGCCCTGATGACGGCTATATTACATATTATAATAATGCGCAGCCAGACTGACCCGTTTCATTGGTTTTTTAATGAAGGTGACTTCCTGATTTTAGACAGGGGATTTCGAGATAGCATCGAAGAAGTACAATCCTGTGGTTACCGCACATACATGCCTGCCTCAAAAGATGAGTTGGAACATCAACTGACTTACTGCGCCACCTTCCGCCTCGCACGCAGCAAAAGTAAGCCGCTCCGCGCTCAAAAAGTTCAATAAATAAGCAAGAGTGCTCCGATTTTGCTGAAATTCACGTCAGTGTCAAGTGCAGTGCATATCTGAGTGCGCCCAAAATTTGGACCAGTTTGAGCGAAGTTTCGCGCTTCTGGGACCAATCGGTTACCATGTATTTGGATTTAGAGGTAAGAAAAAACTTTGACCTCAAATGCTGCGAGAACGAGATCAGTACCCCACCATTTTTGTGTGTGCGGCGTGAGCATATCCGCCCGGAGCAGCCCCCGACCAAGTTTGGGTATTTTCCCGTCGCGCCCTTGGGAACTACAGAGGGAAAACCAAAAACCATGTGGAGGCCAAGTTCCAAATTAAGGACCCTAGGAAACCAGCACCGTGGTTTTCGGATAGCCCCAAAACAGCAGAAAGCGAGGATATATCGCACGTGGAATATTCCCAAAGGATACGCCCAAAACAATAGCGGTGCAGTCGGCGCAAGTGGACACAGGATCTTTGAAGAGGCACCAACATCTTTTTCCAGCGACGACATACCCTGAAAAAATTAGAAGAGAGTGCTTCGTTTACCCCCCGTCGAACCATACCCGAGCGCCAAAAATCGGATAAGTACTTATCTACTTATTGATTTTAACACCGGACCCAGACTCACCGGCCGACCGCAGTACAACTTTATCTCCTAGGACTTAGTGTAATTGATGGGACGAAACTCCCGAACATCCCGGATTTGGTTGGAACAAATTGAAGCGGACTTCCCATAACCACCCAAGACGAAAACCCGGAAGAAAAATATTTTTTGGACCCGTACAATTCCGAAGATAACGTCGTGGGATTGACATCGACGGAAAAAATTTTCTTTTTATACTTTTTATTTATTTAAGTTAAGACTGGTGCGACTGTTATTAGAGTCCAAAATTTTCGATTCTCTTTTGTTTATTTAACTTTGTTTAATTTTAATTTTATCTGTCTTTTGACCGAACGTGTTGACCTTGACGGCAGAAATTTCCCAAAAGCCTATCGAGCGTCTGGTGCGACTTTATGGGATTTGCACCCCCAGCAGTAACTCCGAAAATACTGCGCCGATTTTGTCCGGACTTCGACCATAGGAGTTGGTTTTAGGAGCTCTACCCCTCCCCCCACTGGTAGAGTCGGAGCAAAAGTTGGCAGCTCGGGCCTTTTGATTAATTTTAAGTGTAGAATAAGTTAAATATAAGTACAATAGGGCAAACATAGCAGCGCAGCGACTCTACAAAGCCTCTACAAAAATTTTCTCTTACTTTTCTTTTCCAAATTTCTTTGTGCAGACCCAGGTAGAGTTACCGCCTCCTCCCCCCTCCCCCCCACATAAGTAGAGACAATTTTTTTATTTTATTCTGAAACTTATTTTAATTTAAAAAAATTATAGACCATTTACCTGCGCCCTCTGACCTGCTCTTTTAGAGTCGACGACCAGGAGCGACTCTTGGTAGAGTCTCGACGCATACTATTGTACTATGGTGACCATAGGTTGCGCTTTTTGGCCAACCTATTTAATAATAACTTGACTCTATTAGGTAGAGCCAAATTTTTTAATTTTTTTTATTCTATTTACTCCATTGGCTGGATTGAGCTTTTTGGCCAATTCACCTAGGATTAATCTGACTTTACTTTTACTCTTACTTTTGATTTATAACACGTTTTTTTACCCCCCTTTATTTTACACACCTCCCATTTTGTTCTCCTTTTAAAATTTTGACACACACCTCCAACACCCTAAAAATGCTAGCCAGAACTAGAGATGGGTAGCCACCCGGTAAAAACCCGGGTTATTGGGTTATAACCCGTGCTCACCCATTTTCACCCACTTATGTGGTTGATAACCCAGGAAAAATAAATTTATTTTTATTTAGGATTAAGGACGTAGAATGCACGAAGATAGCGTAGATTGCAAAGTAGATCAAATAAAATTTTTGAAAGTGTGTCACACGTGGTTTTCTGTGAACGTATACCTAGTCAAATGGACGGGAACGGGACGTGGACGACGAACAGGCGAACCTACCCAATGGTAGGTTGCGATCGCGACTGCTTTTCTAAGTTAAGTGACGATGATTAAAATGATTTATCTCTTAAGTTATGTAATTAGTAGGGTTGCCACCCGTACTCTAAAATAAAGTATTGTCCTCTTTTTCATGTAGGCGTACTTATCTACGACACCAATAAAGTACGCTTAAATACTCTACACTCGAGAGCAATGAATCCGGGTCACTTAAAGAAACCTATAAAGAATGCTAGCTTAATGAAGTAAATTGTGTTTAATAGACAATTAAATACTCCTTAAATGAAAGTAATAAAACTTCTTAGTTATTGTAAAGTTATGTCATACAAAAATCAAATTTGAAAAATCTCCCGACTTTCGAAGACGGAAAGCTACGAAATTACTGCATTTGTTTTTGCTTTTGTTTCTAATCTGTCATTTAAGTATGTATATAAACCATGTTGATAGTGTTTAATATTTATTATTCAAGCTATGGACAGCTTTACACATCCACACGACCACCTGTACAAAGCTTAGCTAAAGACCTTAGAGCAGACCGGTATTCGTGGCCCTTCAGAAGCTATTTAATTCCATCATACTAGGGGGCAGAACGCCAGAGACGTCGCACGAAGGTATGGTGGTACTGTTCTTTAAAAAGGGCGACAAAACCCTGCTGAAGAACTACAGGCCCATCTCACTTCTAAGCCACGTCTACAAGCTGTTTTCGAGAGTCATAACGAATCGTCTCGCACGCAGGTTTGATGACTTCCAGCCTATCGAACAAGCCGGTTTCCGAAAAGGCTTCAGCACCATAGACCACATACATACGCTGCGGCAGGTTATACAGAAGACCGAAGAGTATAACCAGCCTCTTTGCTTAGCGTTTGTGGACTATGAAAAGCCTTCGATTCGATTGAAACATGGGCCGTGCTAGTCTCTCCAGCGGTACCAAATCGACTATCGGTACGTCGAAGTGGTGAGGTGTTTGTATGAAAGCGCCACTATGTCAGTCCGTCTTCAGGACCAGAGCTGGAAACCTATCCAGTTGCAGCAATGAGTAAGACAGGGAGATGTGATATCTCCGAAACTGTTCACTGCTGCACTGGAAGATGTTTTTAAGCTTCTGGACTGGAAAGGACTCGGCATCAACGTCAACGGCGTATACATCACTCACCGTCGATTTGCTGACGAGGTATACGGTCATGGCTGAGACCCCGGAAGACCTCGGCGCAATGCTCGGTGACCTCAACAGTCTCTCAACAAGTGGGTCTTAAAATGAACATGGAGAAGACGAAAGTTATGTCGAACTCACGTGTCATACCCACTTCTCTGAAGGTTGGGGGCTCTGCCCTTGAAGTTATGGACAATTATGTTTACCTGGGACAGCGGTCCAGCTAAGTAGGTCCAACTTCACAAGGCGGTCAATCGTCGAATCCAATTAGGCTGGGCAGCGTTCGGTAAGCTACGAAATATCTTCTCGTCCGATATACCGTAGTGTCTCAAGACGAAAGACTTTGACAAGTGTGTGTTTCCAGTGATGACATACGGGACTGAGACGTGGTCGCTCACTAAGGGCCTCATAAAAAGGCTGAAGGTCACTCAAAGAGCAATGGAAAGGGCTATGCTCGGGGTTTCTCTGTGTGATCGAATCAGAAATGAGGAGATCCGCCGAAGAACAAAGGTAACCGACATAGCGCGAAGAGTTGCTAAGCTCAAGTGGCAGTGGGCAGGGCACATTGCTCGCAGAACTGATGGCCGCTGGGGCGGGATAGTCCTGGAGTGGCGACCGCGTACCGGAAAGCGCCGTGTGGGCAGGACTCCAACAAGGTAGATCGACGATCTGGTGAAGGTCGCGGGAAGCCGCTGGATGCGAGCAGCACAAAACCGGTCGTTGTGGAGATCCTTGGGGGAGGCCTTTGTCCAGCAGTGGACGTCTTTTGGCTGAGATGATGATGATGATTCAAGCTATAATCATGTCGCTTACACCTGAAAATGCACCAGAATTCTCACAATGCTGGAAACCGGCCGGAATCAGCGCGATACAGCTGGGACTGTCGGTGTGCCGCTGTCAGCAGTACAAAGAGTTCTCCAACGTTACGAGGAAACTGGCTCTAACCTACGCAGACCAGGAAAAGGCAGAACCAGGTGTACACAGCACGAGAAGATCGATACTTGGTGAACACCATGCTTCATAATCGCTTTCTCACAGGAACTGAACTTACAAATCAGTTTCGACGCCTCGGAGGAAGTAACCCAAGCGTATGGACAGTAAGACGACGACTTGCTGAAACAACTTAGACCTGCAAACGGCCCTAAACTGGAGCGTGGGCATCGTATTTCAAGACTAAGATATGCCCAGAACCACTTAAATTGGACTATTGAAGATTGGTCAAAAGTTATGTTCTTCGACGAATCAAAATTTATGCTCTACAAGCACGATGGAAGACACAGACTGTATAGAAGACCAGGGGAAAGATTCAAGCAAACATGCATCGAAGAAAAAGTAGCCTACGGTGGTGGGTCTGTACTTGTGTGGGCCGGAATTTCTTCTGGGAGTCGCACAGAACTAGTGTTCATAGAAAATGGCTCTTTAACTAGCGTGAGATATGTGGAAGAAATCCTTAATGCACACGTTGGTCCATTTATGGTCAATTTAGGTGAGGATGCTATTTTTATGCATGACAATGCCCGACCTCATACAGGTTGAATTGTTAATGACTACTTTCAAGAGATGAACATTAATCGTACGGTACGGTGGCCAGCACGCAGCCCGGATATCAACCCGATCGAGCATGCTTGGGACGAACCTCCCCAATCACGCTTCGTGAGCTTAGAATTGCTTTTACAGAGGAATGGGAGAATATTCCCCAGAATCGTATAAGGAACTTGGTGTACAGCATGCCAAACCGCGTAAACGCAGTATTGGAAGCACGAGGAAGCAATACGAAGTATTAAAATTCAAGAAAATCGTAATGTTGTTCAAAAATGTCATGTTTCCTATTATTGTTTTAAGGCGAGATCAGCAGTATTTTTTCTGTTTGTAATTTTTTGTAAATAAAATGTAGCAACACATTACTTTTATTGCTTTAATTTAAGGAGTATTTAATTGTCTATTAAACACAATTTATTTCATTAAGCTAACATTCTTAGTTTCCGAGATTTATAGGTTTCTTTAAGTGACCCGGATTCATTGCTTTCGAGTGTATTTAGTTGCGTAAAACTGATTGTTACTGGCTCGTTACTGGTTATGTTACGAGTTGGTACTTATGAGACTAAATAAACTGGTATCCACAGCCACAAAAAATTTGTTAAATGTCGCAAAGAGCAACAGAAAATACGTTTTTAAGGACAAATAAATAAATACTCTTTTTTTATGCTACTTATGTACTTTATTTTTGTTCTAACAAAATAAAAAAATACTTTATTCGTCGTGAAAAAGGATGGCAACCCTCGTAATGAGGGGCATATAAACGTTCTGCAACCATTTTTGTACCTTTAAAGTTTATTTCACTATACTTACTCCATACTTAGCATTTTCACCCACCTAAATAGGTGAAAATGGGTTAAAATCGGGTTATTACCCAAATCACCCGGTTATAACTCAAATGGGAAGAATGGGTTTTTACCCACTACCCATCCATAGCCAGAACCCCAGCTAAGCAAACCAAGGTGGTGAGCCCATAACCTTCACCGATCGACAAGACTTTCAGCGTGAGAAGAAGCATAGGAGAGCTTGAGGAGAGGATGGACAGGCAGCAAGGGACAGCAGCAGCAGCAGCAGCAGCAGTGGCGGCCCCGACGACCCTACAGAGGACGAGGTAGAAGACGGCTCCCTCAACAGAGACGAGAGCACCAATGCGTAGAGCCTCCGCGGATGCTCCGTTAACGCCAACGGGAGCTAAAACATCTAATTTTAAGTCCGCTGATAGGGTGACCCAGGCCCGAGCCTGGCTCCAAAAGGCGAAAGCTCATATGGATGACTCTCGCAATTTGAGGACAGACATAAAGGCCGGGGTCACCCAAGCAGTGGATAACCTCTACCGGTTATTAAAGGAGGCCGCGGCAGCATCAGTACCCGAAGCTCCGAAGGCCAAAGAGAGCGATGTAGTGGAAGTGCTTTCTGGGACTGACGCAAAGCACGTATTAGAGTTGCTTAAAGAGCAAAGTAGGAAATAGACTCCACCTTTCAGTAGAACGTCCTCTGCAATCAGTCTGAACCCTTCTCTATTCCCGTAGGTATCTAATATACTTACATTACTAATACTAATGCAAATCATATTTCATTTAAAAATAAATATCAGCCATTTCATTATTTAAAACAAAAAATTACTTATCAGATAGAACAAGAAGGGTGTCACCACAGGGGTCAGATCCTCAGCAGGCCCCGCACACCTCATGTAAAATTCTTAATGTATGACCAAAATAAAGAGTTTTCTAAGTACAGTGAGAAGTGCCTCAAGCACCATGGCAGCAAAGGAAAAATATAATATATTTAAATTCATCATCATCATCATCATCATCAGCCATAATAAATCCCCACTGTTGGGGCACAGGCCTTCCTTATGGATGGATAAGGAAATTGGGCCATCATGACCCACCACGCGGGCCCAATGCGGATGGGTGGGTATTAAATTAACTTTTTTACCGCCAACAACTTCTATAGAAGTTCGAGATTTTCGTGCCGTCCACGCCAGCACTTCTATAGAAGTTCTTCTTTGTACCTACTTTATTAAATAGTAGTTTATGCAACTGTCATATAATGAAGGGTATTAAAACACGAGTGTGAGTTTATGAAACGAGCGCAGCGAGTTTCATAATAGTAACGAGTGTTTTAATACCCGTGTTATATGCAGTTGCATACACTACTTTATCTTCACTAATGCAATTAGTCAAACAACAAGAGTAAAAGCTGACAATAGTTTATTTATAATAATTGTTCAAATTTTGGATGGTACAATTTTGAAAGTAAATGTTAATTATTGATCCAGCAGCTGTAGCGGTCGCGGGGCAAGCAGTAGAGCTCGTAGACGGAGTTGGAATATTTATAATTACTTCATTCGTCTTGTTTTCTATACTGTTCAAGATCGTATTTGAGACTTGAATTTTATTCATTATAGACTCATCAATGTAGCTTTCAGCCACAGTAGAAGACTTCCACCCCCCGTGTCGTTTCAGTGCGGTCAAATCACCACCGCTATCTATGAGAAGGGTCGCCGAGGTGCGCCGGAAGCAATGCCCCGTGTACAACGCTGGGTTAGGCAGATTCAAAAAACTTGCGATAGTTTTTCCCAGAGCACCAAATTTATTAATACCAGTTCTTTGATCGACGCACTTCCCCGATCTATAGCTCAAGAAAAAGGCAGGGTTTCGACAGGGGGTGGGTCGAAGTTCCATGTATTTTTTACATACGGCATAGAAGTTGCCCGTCACAACGAAAGAACGATCTATTTTCGTTTTTGTTTTCGTAACTTTCACCATGATTGTACTGTCGTCTATGTTAGAGACTTCATCGAACTGGATGTTGTATAGCTCTTGCCTTCGGCATGCCCCCATCATCCCGAAGATTAGTGCAACCTGTAACAATAAACGATATAATAAGCTTGAGGTACATAGCCAAGGCAAAAACTATGATTTATGAAGTAGTAAAGTGTAGGTACCTACTACCTAATTTATACACAAAGCACTTAAACGGAGTGTCTAGATAACTTGCGTGTGTAGTACGTAAGTACTAGGTAGATTAAATAACAGAACTAAAATACACTTACCTTTTCAAAAAGATACAAAATATCTGGTGAATCTTTCAGGAACATCTTTATTTGACCTGATGTAAACGTCAAGGACTTTTTTTCCTTGTGTCCTTCTGAACTGCGTTTCAGGAACGCTATGACTTTTGAATACTTCGTGATATCAATATTGTTGTAGATACTCAGTGTGGACTTGAGCATAGAATATTTAGCCCACATAGAAGATGGCTTGAATTTGTCGGAGAGGTCTTTGAGATACACAAGAATGACATTTTCAGAAAATGATGTAGTCTTCTTTTCGATCTTCCATGCCAAAAAGTTATTATATTCTTTTTCATATAATTTTCTAGATTTTTCTGGCAAAAGATTGGGAGTTACTTTTGTTGCCAATTCTAGAATATCCGGAGGCGTACAAATATCATCGTCGCTGTCCATTTTTAACTTTTAATTTGTATTTTTTAAACAAAACACATTGCGAAACATTAAATTCACGCGTACCTACGTATATTGTCACAGTGAACTTGCCGCCATTAAAATCTAACCAATGAGAGCGCAGCTGCGCGCGCAGGGCCAATCAGGAGCGAGCGCGCGCTGTTCTTTTTTTATTTAATTGGCACAAGATCTTACCAAAGAGTTTTGTGTATGTAAGTTTAGTAGTTTCGACGAAGTTTTCACGTATAACCCAACTGTTTTCAAAAGCCAGCCTAATATCAAAATTTTATACAACTTGTATGAGGATTTTGACATAAGGCTCGCCAGGTTAATTGGTCGCGTTTTATTGATGTTATAATGAGATTTTACGATATCGATGTGGATATTATACCATCATGTGAAATTGCTTAAATTGAGTGTTTTGTTGTCTGCGCTATAACAGTAGTAATTATAAGTCAAGTATTGGAAACATAAGTAGAATGTTACAACATTAGTGTAGATAAATACATTTATACGTTGGCGTAGGTACAGCGGGACATCGCGTGCAGGATAGTTGGGCGGTGAAAAGGTTAACGACTGCAAACGCAGCCGGGATCAACGGCATAACGTGCCTTCTGAAACACGGAGGAGCTAGAGATGAAAAGTTTTTTGGTTACCCATCCCGTGACCAACCATTGCGAAATTTGCTTAACTTCAACGATCGCAGGCCGAGCGCGCTAACTACAGCGCCACGGGCTCCTCATATTTAATATTTAAATTACCAGAAACAAATTAAATTAAATTTTTTGTTGTTCATTTTTTTTCAGCCACTAGGGTGTCTTTAGAAGAGTCGCGAGCTATGGTGCTGCGTATTGAAGAAATGAGAGCGCAAGCTGCCCTTCAAAATGCACAAACTGCAAGTCAAAATGCACAGTCATTGAATATGATATCAAGCGTTCAAATTATTAGCTGAAAGTGTAGACCGGCTGAGTCAGTTAACATTATCGGCTGTCCAAAATCAAAACCTACCAAGAGACAGTTTTTGTAAAATGCATTTTTTTCATCAAAGATCCCTAAATGTTAAAAACAACCGTATTTCTATCTCAATAACAATTAGACTTATGAACATGCGCGAACCTAGCAAGTGTCATTCGTACTCCAAAAAAACAACATCAAAAAAACCAAGCAAGTGACATTTCCAAGTAATTAATTCAAAAAATTCAATTCAAAATTCAAAATAATTTATTCAGTTTAGGCTACAATTAGCTCTTATGAACGTCATTATGCCATCGTCGGTTCGTAAGTCTACTCTGGGCGGGAGATCTTGTACTGAGAAGAACCGGCAAGAAACTCAGCAGGTGTCAAGCTCTTTTCTCCCTTACAGCGTCAAAAATATTGGAGAATGCCCTATCATAAAATACACTTTCCATCACAAATAAAAACACATAATCTAAAGGACAATCACACATGTTATAGGGTAACATTGGGGGACCTGGATCAAGGAGATCCAGGTCACCCCAATTTTACTATTCATTTTACCGTCATTCAAAAATTATTTCATACTTTATATTTATAAAACTCTGTCATTTCGAGTATCTGATTTCAAATATATCGCTTTAACAACAATCCACTTTTATTCTCTAATTAAATCTATAAGTTTATCATCAATACGCAATACTCTAGCTAGTCCATAGTTTCAACCCAACAAAGCTAATTTGGGGTTGATGATATGAGGGTATTAAAATAGCATTATAATGCTCATGATTTAAAATTCTAACTATGTGCAGTCCATACAACCTCTTCGTTATAATAATTATCTCTACCCGATCTCCAATGTTTAGAGACATGATAACTGGTTGACTGCAACAGCAGAAGTTATCTATATTCTTACAGCATATATATTTTAGTAAAAAATAAAACATATATGCTGACATGCTCAAGGGATTTTCTAAGGAGTTTTCGGCTTGGAACGCTCATTTATTTAAGCTTTAAGTAGTTCTTTTAAATAATAGGCAGAAATCAATGTGTTTTTTTATTCTTACATACATAGATAGATACATACAGAAACAAACTAGGTAGTTATTTAAAATGTACCACATTTTTAGACACATTACATTTTTTAATGCACTCATTTTTCTATGATAGGTACTCACAATTCAAGATTTTGTTATCTTCCACACGATAATCATTATATAATTTTTTTTAAAGTTAGGACAGCCTTTTTCTTCTAACTCTATTATTTCACAATCTTGATATAACTCACGAATCCACATAATCTTTTCTAATCGCTTTACTAATATTCTTTTAGCGCTTAAATATGGAACTACTATTCGTTTAAAATCATGGTAATCAATAAATCCTTCACTCCATTTGAGCCCACGATTATTTTCTAACCACCGAACTTCAACCACTTCTTTTCTTCATCTGTTAGATTTTTATAAGTATAAGGTGGCTTAACTAAGAATGTTTGCGTGTGGTTTCTGGCTGCTATTGATAACTCTTTTATAATAAAATTATTTTTTAAATCCTTGAACACTTGCACATCCACTATAATAGTATCACTATTCATAATAGTTTTTAACGATGTTACTCAGTGGCATGTATTGAAATAAGCAATCGTTCAATATAAGACAATATGCAGCGGTCTGATTAGGAACCTCTTGATCTGTCTCAATTTCAACTCGTATGTCGATTGATTCCTTCAATGATTCGTGTTAGTGAGAACAGTCAATAACGAATAAAGGAGCCGAATATGTCTTTGAACTCTTTCATACTCTGCTCGATGTCTGTGATAAGACTGATGAAACCTCGCATACTGCTGATTTATATTAAAACTTTATTTTCTAGGCACCACTTATATAAACAAGATACATTTTTTAAAGCACATACATTATTATGATAAATACATCTTTGAATATCCGAACATATTAAGTAATTGTTATGTAGAGTTTCTAAATTAGGACAGTTTAAGTCTTCTAAGTTATTTACATCTTCAACTTAAAGTAGGTATCTCTTTTAACCATAAGTAACACTTTTTCATATCCCTTAGTATATATACGCTTATTTAAAAAATCTAATAAATAATATTTATAATTAAAATAGGGTCCAAACCCTTCATTCCACAATATTTCTTTGTTTTTTTCTATCCAATTTACTTGTGAGCGTTCTTTCTTAGTTAAGTCATAAAATGGGAATGGTGATTTTATTTTACATTACATTACAAAAATTCGATTTTTGTAATTTTAATAAATTAATTTTATTTTTACAAACTATTGCTATTTATTTTGGTACAAAGCAGATTTTTTTTCATTTTTGAAACCTTGAATATCTACGATAACATTCATTACAACTTTCGAACAATGTTACTTATAGGCTTAGGTAGTTATAGGTATTTGAAAAGACGATCGTTTATGATCAGACCGTAGATGGTTGTATTTCTTAGAATATCTTCAGAACAATCGATTTCTAACCATACGTTAACAGGTCCAGTCTTCAATAAATCATTTTATCTTGAACAGTTGATAAATAACAAACATGGGAGCTTTTCAGTTATACAGATAAAGCAACGGATCACGGCCTAAGTTGTAGGTAATATGACTGTCGAAAATTCGTATACATTTCGTATAATATACCCTATTTACATTCAGCATAGATTGAGTGAGTCTTATGGAAAGTATTGTGAATTTAAAAATAACTTAATTTTTTTTGATAATTTATTCCTGGTATTACTGTTTTGGATTAGTAATACTACGAGTACACCCACGATAATTTTCTCACAATATTGCTTAAAGGTTTGTATTCGAAAAGACGATCGTTTATAATCAGACAGTAGGCGGATGTATTTTCGGGGGATATCTTCAGAACATTCTATTTTTAATCGCACATCAACTGGCCCAGTTTTAAGAGAATCGTTTTGTCTGGAGCAGTCAATTACAAAAAGTGGAGCATTTTCTTTGAATTGATTTAAGCTAATCAACGGATCAATGCCCAAGTTGTAATATGACTGACGAAAATTAGCATACATTTCATATATACTGTATATGCCTTCATTAAATTTCAGATTAAGTGAGTTGTACGGATAGTATTGTGAATTTAAAAATAATTTCATATTGCTTATATTGCAATGATCGAAATGGGAAGAACTTTGGTTTTATTAGTTTTTCGGTTAGTTTGTAAACCAAATATAACAATCCTTGGTTTCTCTAGCGGGGAAGTTGTGTTCACTGACCATGAATGCTTTGTTGTTCTAGGTAATACTGGATATTCTTACAAATCCCAATTTCTAAAAGCTATCTGTATAGAACGATCTCTTTCTAGACTTTTAAGCAATAATAATTTGTTACGATCTGAAACTTTAATATGTGGCATACGCCATTGTATTTTTTGTATATCTATTTCTAGGTTATCATCTTTTTCCATAAGTACACAGTTTAATGCAGAACTGCTTCGTTGTAAAATAAGTTCATGTTTGCAATTGATTATTATTTTGTTATAATCTTCTGCAAATCCCAGTATTCTATTCAATGGTATAATTACACTAAAATGTCCATTTTTTTTTTCGTACCATTTAAGTTCCATCTCCAAATTGCTGCAGCTCTACTTTCACCTTCATTCATGGAGACGTACGATTTTCAGGTTGTTATAATACCAACATTTTTAATGCGATCGATTTCAACACCATTAATTTCGTGCCGAATATCTTGAAACAGATACGAAATTGGGATATCCGTATTCACATGTAAATTGTCAATAATATTATGTATAGGTACCTAATGCTTTAGAAATTACGTTCGTGACTGTATAAAAATCGGCAAACAAAAACAATAATACCTAAATTTTTAAAACTTGTCAAAACGGTTAGAAATTTTTGAAATAATTATGAAGTCAGCATAAAGGAAGCAAACTCAAAAAAACTTGAAAATTCGGCATAAGGGTAATCGTTGTATGATATTTCAGTAAAGTCGACAAACAAGGAAAGTCGGCACAAGGGTCAGCACTCGTTGAGTATCAATATCTGGATGTACAGAATTCAGAATCGCTTCAGGAGTGAGGTGCTCATCATTCTGACCCGTACGTATCTGAGTATTACTCGGAATCGTCTCACAACTGAAGTGCTCATCATCCTGAGGTATACATGTCTGACTATTACTCGGGACCGCCTCATGAGTGAGGTGCTCGTCATCCTGAGCTAAGTTCAGACGAAAAGTTACTATTCTATTTTTAAATTCAGTACTCAATAAGCTATTTGTCTTGTGTATATTAGTTCTTTTATGATATGCATACTGGTTTCGTGGTATTTCAGTTTTACATTTGGTATAATTCACAATTTTACTAAATGGTCTTGAATTCTTTATAATGGTGTTTTGCAATCTCCGGACTGTACAACTGTAAATAATAAATCGGATTTAAAATAGCATATTTTATTTTATTTATTATTTAGGTACAAGTATCGAAAATTCGTATACATTTCAAAATTTTGTTTATTATAAAGATTATAATGTAAAAAACTACCTACTAAGAATACACACATTGTACGTATATTTGTACTTAATTGTCCAGTTACCCTAATAGTATGAATTTATAAGGGTAACGGGGCAATTACGAAAATCATGTTTAACTGAGGACGTAAATCCTTGTAGGTGGCGCCACGTCTGTGTCTTTTGTTTTAATCGTAACAATTGAATGGCGCCACCTATTTACTGGTGGTACGTCTGCGATTTCGCTACAATTATAAATTTTAACTTCTGCGTAATACGGTCCCTGTTTTGTCTCACTTATTTTTCGGGCATAATAATAATAATAATAAAAGCCGAGAAGGACAAGCTCAGTAAGTACCTTGACTTGGCTCACGAGGTTACCGCCATGTGGGATGTGGATTCAACCATTATTGTACCGATAGTCGTTTCGGCAAACGGTCTTTTAGCTAAGAGCCTCGATCAACACCTTGAGAGGCTCTCGCTGAAAGGTTGGGTCAAGAGTCAGATGCAAAAGGCAGTACTCCTTGACACGGCACGTATTCTCAGGAGGTTCCTCACTTTGCAGCCCTGACCACCGGTAGCTTGGGCCCTGCCTCGCTGCTGGCGGTACTCTAGGATAGGTTAGGTTTTTATAATGTTTTATTGTTTTTATATTAAAATATTGTAAAAATCTAGTTTTAAGAAAGTAAATAAATATAGAGTATAATACTAATAATAATAATAAAACATTTAATTCAGACCACTTAGTCCATACATAGTTAATTGTAATTATTATTATTATTGTTTATTTTTATTGCATAGCCTTTGTTACTCTCCTAGTAAAAGAAGAATGAAGAGGAGGCGGCATTTTACCAGTTGATGTGGATGGCTTCACAGACGAATCCTCTTCATCGCTCTCACCGAACAGGTCAAGTGCAGTTAGCTTGTTGTTGGTTAACGGCACCCGTTGTATTCTAGGCTTCTAGATCCGTGCGTCTTACAGCCATCGATTCGATCAATTTTGGGCCGCTTGCTTGCAGCCGAATTTTCGAGTCGAGTCGAAGAAGTCGATTTCTGACTCTTCATCTGATGAAAACAGTTGAGGCTTTGACTTGCACCTAAAACAATATAATTTGAAATATTATATTAACCTGATAGATATAAATTAATAGAGGATTTATATATGTCACTTCGTTAAATTCGGAATTCTAAATACAAATTGTATCAACACAGGGAGCATCTAATTTAAAAATAAAGAGATTCTCACAAAAGCCGAAAAGGATTCAAAATTAATTTTGTATCAACAATTCATTTATTTATTCAATCATTAATTTCTTCATTAATGCATTTATTCATTTATACATACATCGATCATTCATTCGTTCATACATGCAATCTATTCAATCATTCATTTATTCATAGAATAAACCTAGTGTGATGAACTGATGAGTGATGACACATATACACATCGAACAAAATAAAATATTAAGTAGGATCTACTTATATTTTGAAGATTATTCGTGTCTGTTAGAAGCGTAGAAGCGTTAAAGCGTTGAAGGTGATGAAGACCCTCGGGAGAGCAGTTTGTGATTTGGTCTGGCATCGATGGACTTTATATACCTACCTACAGCAAAATTATGATGATGCACTACCAATTATGTCATCCAGAAGATGTATGCTTATATTGCAAAAACAAGATATCATATTTACCCATCCATAAAGATTATATTGGTAACTGATTATGTTATATTATACTAGTACCAACGCCTCGTAACGCCTCGGCGACCGAGTGGCAGAGCGCTCGGCGCGATACCCGAAGGTTCCTGGTTCAATTCCCAGGTCGGGCAAAATGTATTTCGGATTTTTCCATGCATAGCCCGGGTTTGAGATCGATCACTAACCCGCACTTGGCAAGCGTGGTGATTAAGCCATTACCCATCAATTGTAGCGAAGACTTGATTTCAATGAAGGAGGCCTGTGCCCAGCAGTGGGACAACTATAGGCTGTTTACTATGCAAGTACTATGGCTTCACTCATTCTAATTTATCGTACCTGCATTTCTTTTCATACAAAAACTTCAATGAACAAACTAATCAATCGACATCATCTATCTATAAGTACATATAATAAAGCTAAAGAGGGTCGAAAGTTTGTACATGGAAGATATTCGAAAAAAAGTCGGCTGGGGATACTTAGAATCGATAACAGAACACGTTCCAACAGTTTTTAGAATTTTTGTCTGTTTATGTTTATTTGACCGCGCATCACTTGAAATGGCTGAACGGATTTGGATGAAACTTTGCATATGGACAGACCATGACCCGGACTAGGATAAAGGATACTTTTTATCCCGGTAACAGGTTCCTGTGGGATAGTGTAGTCTTCGCGAACGAAGTCGCGGGCGACAACTAGTAATCAATATAGTGACTTACTTTTACAAATAAAGACATATTAGGGTAAGGGCACACATTGTTGGCTACATTTTATCATTATCATATCTTATTGTATTCTTATTACGAGTATAATAAGTACAGCTGACTAGTGTAAATACACCCTAAATTTATGTGATACATACTAATAAACTCCTATGAATTGCTTTTCACAGTACAGACGCCTGCACATCAACCTATCCAAAACTGACTCTTCAATACATTTTCAACCATATACCTTAGCCATAAAGTTCAAAATCTATTGAGGAAATATGACAGTTTGTGGTAGTTTGATGGGCAGGCGTGTGTACCTACAGTAGATTAAATGTTTTTATGTGTTATTATATTATTAATTAGCTCAGCATTACGCTATTTTGAACTCTTTCAGCAACAAAATATTTTGTATATAAATCGGGATAAAATAAGATACAAATTCACTTCAGTTCTTCCATTTGTTTAGTGTGCTGCTATTTTTTTTATTTTTTTTGTCGGTAAGTACCTAATTTTACTTTTAATTATAATAATATGGAATTTATCATACCAGTGAAGATACTATGAAAGTAATGTATTCTGTTTCAGGTACCGAGCTGGATTTATTCACCAACTTCACCACCGTTAATGATGGAACCTGATGTGAGTGATAAAGTCGTAAATTATTTAGATGAGGAAGAACGACAACGAACCTCAATTATTCCAAATACAAATACCACTATTAATAAGGAGTTGATAAGTTTTTACAAAACGGTTTCGACCGGTGCGGTGGTGTTAAAGTTATGCGGATCGAAATTTACGATGCAAACCATTTTGAAAGTAATTCTATATGCCAGTGCAGTGCTGAAATATGTGTTCAGCATATTGTAAAGAACATTTACACTGATAACATCTACTTACGTGTTAAAGACATGCTACCATATTATTTAAACAATAATTTTGATCAATCATTGTTAAAACAAAGCGGATTACCCACAAGCATCTGTATCACCTATCTATTATATCTGTTAGTTCATAATTATATTGTTTAATTAATTGCAATTACTTTGATTATTTAATTTGTAATTACAAATCAAATAATCATATATCATATAATTATATGAACTAATAAATACTTGTTTATTCATTACAATAACGTAGTTTCATTACCTACAGTAGCTGTAAAATTAAATCATCGGTAAGAATCTATTATTCTCATTATTTTAATGTCATTCAGCAAATAGTAGTAAGTCATAAAGCAAACATTGTGTTATACATATCACGTAGCAACTATGCTCATCCATTCCTGAGATCATTGTTGCATTGAACAGATCAAGTATCTAATTTTGCTTACCAAAATATTATCAGATAGGTAGGTACTATTTGAAACTAAGCACACATGTAAATGGTTGAGTTTTATAAATATAAAGTATGAAATAATACTTGAATGACTGTGAAATGAATAGTAATTTTTTCCCTACTCACAATGTCATACAGTACTAATAAAGGTCAAAAATTACCTAAGAAAAAAGAAAAACAAAGTTAAACTACAGTTAATAATAATAAAAATAATAATATGCAAGAACAGAGTAAACAAACCTATTAAAGAAAATTACTAAAAAGTAGATGTGTTCTAAATGGCAAAAGAAAATGTTTGATGTCGTTTTATTTTTTTATTTTATTTATTTAAGTTAGATACACTTGCTAGGCTTTGCTTTTGGACAGCCGCTATGCTCAGTTATAAATGTGATGATGATGATTGTTGTGGGAAATTGGATGAAACTCCGACTGTTTTCACTAAAGAAATATACTTGTTGCTGACAGAGTGCATAAAAGATACAAACACAAAGGCCACTAAAGTTTCTACTAAAAAGTTAACAAACTGAAACTGACATTGACAATAAATTTTATGTTACACATGCAGGTAAATAAAAAAATATATTAATAATAATAATGAAAAGGGGATTAACAAAATATATCTTCATTTTGCATTAAAAACTTTAAAACACTTTAAAACTTATAATTTTGGCTATTCACAACATTGTTAAGTTTAATTAGTAAGTAGGTAAGCTTCAAGACTGAGATGGAAGAGAGCTAGAGCGAGAGAAACGTACATTTTCTAAATCAGTTTTAGCATTGCAAACAATGCTAAACAATGATAGTAATCAGCAATGGCGCCTTGTATCTACTTAGTATCCAACTATTATATTATAAAAAATTGTATAATGTAAATTTGCATAAAACATTCTCTTTTGTTACAGTACTGTGCAGCACAATGGAATCCTTAGTTAAATAGGTTTAATAGGTTAGGTAGTATAAATAGTGCAATTTGTGTTGCACACTTTCTTAAAGCATCAAAAAATTTAAATACATACCTATTGAGTATGTATTTTTGTATATAAATACTTTAATTTTGCACTGCCCTATCTTCCCACAATCGCTGCACAAGAGAGTGACGGCGTGCGCGTCCTAACTCTAGGTCGGATAGTGCCCGGCTTCACCGCGGGCGTTCTGCAGCCTCTGGGAAGCTCGCACTCTCGGTCGCAACGCGCTCTCGGTCGCTACGCACTCTTGAGCCACCTCCGCCAGTGTTAACGGGGTGTAAGGAAAATTAGCCCTGTGAGCTATGTTACGCAGTAAGAAACACGCATTTGTGATTTTGCAGCCATTTTAGGCGAATAATGTAATTTACGAACTACCAGTAAGAACCTGTGAAAAAGAATTGTTATAGAAATAGTAATAACTATAATATCTAATACCAACAGATGTGATTTATAGTTTGTTTTTACCTAAATCTAGCCTTCATAACGCCTATGCAACATTCTGCTACATTCCTGGTTGACAAATGTAACTTCTGATAATAATCTTCAGGAGTATCGGGAGCTGGGTCTGTTTGAGGTATCATGGTTGTGGTCCGAATCTCCTGCAATTGAAAATAAGAATTAATAAACTTATATTCAAAGAACTAAAAAGAAAAATCATATAATTATTAAGATTGTTTTCAACCTACCCCAAACATATACATCTTCACCAGTAACCCTATGGAATAAATATTTAAAGGGTGTTTGGCCCATGACACTATCATGAGTAGACCTGAGGTAACTAGAATCTACACTAATATATTTAGATTTGAGTCACACATCTGAAAAAATAAGCTATTTAAAATAGAAGTTTCATAATTAAATTAAAATATTTTAATGCACATATACATGATAAATAATTAATTAATAAATGTATTTAATTACAAATAAAATAGATACATAACAATTGATAATTGGTAATTATTGACTTTATAAATTAGAAAATTTGAGTAGAACATCAGTAATTAATTATGTGATTGTATCATTACTCACTATTAAAACATTTAGAGAATGGTATCCCTTTCTATTAATAAATCACTCTTCATGGTCATGGGGGCGCACTATTGCCACATGGGTACCATCCTCGCAAGCCAACAATCCGGGCATTCTATATTGCCTGTAAAACCAAAATTTAAAATTGTAGGTAACAAATTTTAATTAAGTAGAATGAATTCAATGAATAATATTTGATTTTACAATTTTAACTTACTCTTTTAATTTGTTTCCTTTCATGTTGTTGGAATGGAAAGGAAACATATTTGTTAAGAATTGATGGCCGGTTTAAGGCCATTGTGACTTGCCAGATCACTTTATAGACACTTAGATTGTGCCATAGTGTCTTCGATTGTCACCTACGCTGGTCTGATAGCAACCAGAAGCATAAAACGACAATGCAATCAACACCTAAAATAAAAAGAACCTTACTATAGTTATTATGATAATGTTAGTAGTATATTATTTTAACTACCTACTTATTAGTTCAACTTAATCAGAACTCAACATAAATAAACATTATATTTTAGTCAAGTGAAGAGTTCTACTTTTACAACTTATCTTGGGTTGTTTCTTACCTTCGTTTCCACATCCAAAGCATCAGAACGCAATTTAGGTGGTAGGTGAGGAGTTAACTCCACCATCAACTCTCGAGCTAAGTGCTTTGAAAGCCTGTATCATCCTTTCACTTCGGTTGAAAGCTGCCAGACTTCTTCTCGACATTAAGTCTCGTTAATCACTCGACATTGGCGGAATTATGTGTTGGAAAGACACTCCAGAAGCCATAACACAAGAAAAAAAAAAAAGTTTAATTGTCGACTTTCCGAGCGAGCCACGGCTAAATCGTGTGCGTACGCACATTCTAATAAGTCCAAATATATCAAATTCAACTTACAATCGTCGTAGAACGTCTATGAAAAATTTTAGCGTCTTTCGAAATAAAGCATTTATTTTTATTTTTTTTATTTTAGTTGATGGCTTTGTGCGATTAGCACATATAGCCAGTGTCAATTGAAAAGTGCCGTTGCACTGTTTTGTTTCATTTGCCAACACTCATGCACACTCACGAACACTTAACGGCTAATAATCCACCATTATTTCACATTAATATTCGACATAACTCAAATTTTAGAAAATAAAACAAAACCGCAGACATGACTCTTCACTTTCCCGCCAAGAAGTAGGGATGAGACGTATTTACTGGAATAAGTTTTTTGGAATAAGTATTTGCTTGTACGTATAAATACTCAGTATCGATTTAGCGTCCAACGCGTACCGAGTATTTACAAGTATCGACGACGCATACGTTGACAGTTACTCAAATACGCATATAAACTTCTAACGTATTATGTTCTCTGTGCTTCTAATAAGTATCGAGTCCGAAACTCAAAGACGTGTTCTCGAGACGCGTTCGATCTTAGTGTGGGTGAGTTTATTCCCATGTATTTACGATTAACCTTATTATAAGGTGTTAAAACCGCTTTTTGTATGCACCATGAGTACGCGTTCTCGAGACGCGTTCGATTTTAGTGTGAGTGAGTTTATTCCCATGTATTTACGATCAACCTTATAGTAAGGTGTTAAAACCGCTTTTTGTATGCACCATGAGTAGGTGTGAGTCTGCTGTATCTTGCTTTTTTGGGCGGTTGGACATTAAGACTGTATCACATTAGAAATAAAGTCTATATTTCTTAGGCGGTGATTATTTACTTATTCGTTGGTCTTTATGCAAATTTGAATTTCAGACAGTTATTTCGGCGTATTGTTTGTTTACGTTACGATTGTTTATCCTCGGATAAAAAAAAGTTTAGTTAGAAGGTTTAGTACTTATGTGTATTATAAATAAAGAAGATACTTTTAATTACATGTAAGTTCAGATGATTTTGGTGGTCTTGGGATTGTCGGATTAACATAACGTTAATAAGTGCTTTCGCATTCGTTTTAACGAATGGTTGTGTTAGAACTGTAAATACATTGTAAATAAATATTAAGTAGGTAGTGTATATGGTGAAAGTGGTGGTAAACATTAACTGTAAATATATGTTTTTGGTGGTGATTGTAGGTACCTATTTGATTTAGGTATTTCTTTAGGTAATTAATTTAATTTCTGTCTTTGTTTTATTATGGCTCCAAAAATTTTTTTTAAAATTTTTCAATTTAAATTAATTAACCTAGTTTGTAACTGACGACCATGACGGCCATGTGGATCGATCAGGATCGATTCCCGGTCGTGTAACTTAAGCATAATATTTTTTTGCAATTAATAACGTAACATTTTTAACGATGTTTTTATATCGGTTTGTGTTTGGGTGTTCTCAGAGACGTGAAGACGTCGTTTTAATATGACACAAACACAACACAACACAAGTCGTTTTAGTATGTCATTCCTTAGTTTGATACAAAAGATGATTGGAGTGTTTGCACATTTATTTATTTGACTTACGGGAGAATCTTGTTTTGCTATTTAGTATTAGTTCCTAATATAGCAAGTCTTTAAGCAATGTATGTTATTAATTCAGAATATTATGCTGAGTGTACTATTTAAGTGTTCACGGACTTTACCGAAAAGCTTGTATGAAAGAAACTAGTACGTAAAAACGCATACTTCTAAGTACTTGTGGAACAGGTTTCTGGAATAAGTATTTTTGTGTACTCGTACTTGCAAGACTCAGTACGCAATTCGCCTAGTACGTCTCATCTCTACCAAGAAGTCCAAAAGCATTTATTTTAATACTCATTGAAGCATTTTTTTTTCTTTTAATTGATGGCTTCGTGCGACTAGCACATTTAGCCAGTGTCAAAGTAATTTTTCGTACAAGTAATACATAAATAAACAATATTTCCATAAATGATGATGAATGATATTAGAAATGGGAAGTGAGAAATGATATACCCCCCAACCCCTTGAGTATCTCAGTAAAGATGTGGGGCTTTACTAAGTCCTCACGCGAGCTTCTTGAGAGAATTTGAAAAGTGACGTTGCATTGTTTTGTTTCATTTGCCAACACTTATGCACACTCACGAACACTTAACGGTTAATAGTCCGCCATTATTTCTCATTAATATTCAACATAACACAAATTTTGGAAAATAAGACAAAGCCGCAGACATGACGCTTCACTTTCCCGCCAAGAGGTTCTTTGAAGCATTTATACGAGACAATGATGACAGCACTTGTGTTTCATTTTTAATTTTTTTAAGTGTAGTTTGTTCCTCAGAATAATAACTAAAGCTATAGAAACCGGACTAAAATAGCAACACTCATTCATCAGTTCGTACTATTTTAACTTATGAACCTAAGTGATGTATTGGAAAGAGATCGATTGTCCCTTTTCTTTCGTTATTTCGAAGGTGTCACCAGATTTGTGACGTCATATTTGAGGTAATGTAGTGAGTGACTTAGTTATTATTCTGAACCTCTCAAGTGGCAGTGCAAAAAAATGGCGAAATTTAAAAAAAAATAAAATGGCCGTTAAGTGGCAGGCCCCTTTGTGGGTGGTCCCTACCTAAGGGTATCGGGTTACACTAACTCGAGTTCGAAACAAGGTCGAAAGATACCAAGCATGTAACATATGTCTACTTGTTCGTAATGAAATAAGCTAGCTGTTTATTAAATAATATGGTCATTCGATTTTTTATTTTTTTACCAATATTTAGTTAAATGTAAGGTTAATGTTATTTTTTCATTTTTCAAATTTAAATTCTAATAATTAAATGAAAACCATTTTTGTAATATGTATTGGTTTTACATACAACATTACACCCTATTTAACAATAATTTTATAAGAACAAGATATGTCTTCATACATTATTTTCACACATTATGCTAAACAAAACACGACTTTGATACGCTAGTACAGAGTCCCATACTGTCACCGCGCTTAGAGCGGGAATTTTGTTTACACATCAATCTGTTGGCGTTCGGTATTGCGAACCTTGTTTAACCTATAACGTTTTGTCCCTTTCTAACGGACGTTACGTAGCGATAACGCTACAAAATATTGTTTTGAAATTTGGGTTGCCGAGAAAGTCATAATATGACTGCGTGCCACTCAAGGGGGGTGTCAAAATTCAAATGTCAAAATTTTTCAAAACTCATAATATGATTTTCTGCCACTCAAGAGGAAGGACTCAAAGATTTTTTTTGATCACCGATTATCTGATGACCGTTTGACATAACAATACAAAAAATAAAAACTAAGTGTCAACCATTTGTCGCACTCCAACCTCCTTTTCTAGCCATAAGATAGAACGGAACTAAACATAGTTGCACGATTTTTATTTTAGCCATCCTTCTATAGCTTTAGTTATTGTTCTGAGGTTTGTTCCCTGACGAACCAGCTAAGGTAAGGTAAGGACCATGCTGCCATGTCATTAGTTTCTTAAATTCATTAGTAGATAAACTATATAGGATGATGATGAATGATAATAGAAATGAGAAGTGAGAATGATATACTCCCCAGCCCCTCGAGTATCTTAGTAAAGATGTGGGGCTTTAATAAGTCCTCACGCGGAATTCTTGAGAGAATTTGAAAAGTGCCGTTGCACTGTTTTGTTTGATTTGAAAACACTTTTGCACACTCACGAACACTTAACGGTTAATAATCCACCATTATTTCACATATCGCACCTCCGCTCAAATAGTGTATTAACTCACTTTTTTTGAGAAACGGGCTTATTACAGTTTTTGAACCACAATCGTCCAAACTTTAATCTCTAATAGTGTCATATTAGTAGTTTTAGATATTTAAGATAGATGGCAGCAGTGCCATTGTATTGTCTAGCGAATACGCGATTGGCCGACGCACAGACAGTGTCGTATGATAGCTTGCGTCAGGTGGCTGTGTATCCAGTGCAAAAATTTGTGTACTTTGTCGACTCATGCCACTATTTTTGAACAACTGAAGTAAGTATTTCTATTTATGTTTAAGTAATGGTGTATTTTGTAGACTTATGACACTATATTCGAACAAGGTTTGGAGAGACTGGGGGTCCGCTACTGTCGTAGATTGAGGAGACGAGGATTATATCTCAGAGTGTTTATTACTGCTCTTGGCGAAGGTACAATGCTGACTGGCTGTTCTGCCAAGTCGGAACTATTTATATTATAAACAACTGACGCGTGTCTTACGGTACAAAATCTACCGTTAACCAAAAAGGTATTGTTGACAAATAAGTTGTACAAAAATATAAACAATAGTAAAGCTAAATGGATAGTTTACAATGGGAAAGCTTGGAATACAAAGGACGACAATTGGCAATACCTTTTACGAGGTGTTTGACTATTTTGAGTTTGAGGATAATGCTTGTACAGTTATGCTAACACAATAACAAATTACTTTACTACTTAAACTAATAGAAATTGCGTAACTACTTTTGAATGGCCGGAGTCTACGTTAATTTGTTGGTAAACATCTGGCTCGGACGTTTCGTTTCTTCCTCGAAACGTTGCTTGGATTCTGTTTACTGCACGTGTTCTTTTCAGCTTTACCGTGCGGCTACAAAGGTAAGTGCAAATTCTAGTTTATTCTCTTGGTAAAGTAAAGATTTCTGACGTAAAAATAATGTTAATCTCCAAAGATACACCAACTACCTACTTTAATGTATAAAACCTCGTATACAGACACCGAATGGTCCGAGAGTAATTTATTAGCTCGAAATAAAAAGACGAATATTCCCGAAGCCAAACCAGCTTATACCAATAAATTGGCAATCAAAGAAAATAAGAAGACTGATTTAATAACTTTGTTATGAAACAATCACATTCCTAGCTTTTATTCTGATTTTTATTTTAACGTATAGACTTAGGTACCTACTTCTGATTTGGACTTAGTCTGTATTCTATTGTTGCATTTTGTGTTGATTTTTGATTTAATTTCTGCCGATGCTGTATTGTGTCATTAAAGTTATTTTAACCCTTCAAGTCCAATGCCAAAAAAATGACAGCACGGGCGCCGATGACGTAATTCGCAAAATGGCGAATACCTATCGTCGATGTTCACAAAAATAATGATTACGTTGCAACCAGATCATATAAAGGCTGCAGGTCAGGTATTTAGTCCAGGTCGATTGGAGAGGATCTTCTCGTCATGGCGATTCATTGGTCGAAGATACGAGTTCGCAGCCAGGTCTTTTGATAAAGCTTTTCGTGTTTCTTAGCATTTTCTATTATCTTTTTTTTAGTAGTTTATAATTGTATCGTAGTTATAATAATTTGTTCATTTAATTTGTTGTTGTCATTGTAGGATTGACATCGAGTTGTCATTTGTGCAGATGTCAAATGCCTTCTATAGAGGGGGATGAGAGCAAAGAGTATTGTTGATTTTTGCTCGATGACGCGTGTAAGGTGCACGATGTCATTATGAAAGAGTTTTAATGATAAATAAACTTAATGAAATTTTGAAAAAGTTGTCATGACAAGTGTCTAAGTGATGGTTGAAACTCTATTACTAATAAGTTATTATTATCATATTTACGTAGTTTAGATGTGTGCACTAACGATTTGAGTTCCAGAAAACGAAGCCCGTAGTATAGCTACTTGTCGCTAAAATATCCGTCGAAATTATGAACTTTGGTTCGTTTACTGAAACTCACCAACGGACTTATATAATCCGGTGAGGTGTTCGAGTCGAACACACTCAGGAGGCAGCTAAATGTTTATAGTTGTTTACGGTTATGTTTACGATTGAAGTATCCAGGGAACGTTAGACGTAGGTTTCATTTGATTGTTATATGGTGTAAAAACTATATTTATAATCTAATGTATATCTAGATGTTAGGCAGGTAAAAAGGGGGTGATAAATAAAATGATTTATTTGCTTTGTCTCTTATATTTGTAACTTATGTTTAGTTGGATGAGTCGACCTTTCGGTGGGGAGGTTTTGTCGACTCTAGCTCACGTCACGTGTCAACTTCAAGTACCTCTTCCAGGTACTCCTCTGGCAGAATGTGATGTTAGCTAGCAGACATGAGCTGCATCCATATTCGTCCTCCCCTGAAAGGCAGGCATACTCTCAGCTGTTTTTTACCTTTGTTACAGAACACGACGTCTGCCGAAGGGGCGTAGCTCCTGTAGTGATCGGGACTGCTTGGAGGCGCGGACCTACTGGCAGCCGTCGCGTTCTGAGTTTGAATGAAATTAAAACGAGACGCGGCGGAAGAAAAGAGAATCGAGTAGAGCATCGACGGCTGATGCGGCTTCGACGTATTAATATAATTATCATTATTGTAATTTCTTGAGATCATATAATATATAAAAGTATATGCTCTGATTCTTTTTAATTCACGCCCCCACATAAATAGCGATCATTCGGGTTGCTATAGTACTTACCTAAAGTTTTTTACTAGAAAGACAAAACTGATGTTTCCTAATATTCTTTAAGCCCTTGTCAAACAAACAGCGAACCGAAAGCGTGGCGAAGCGATATCATTTTGTAATATATGGTATCGTTTTAACCTGGTCACATAGAAAAGCGAAAGCGAACCGATCCGTGCCGATACCGTGGCGAACCGAAAGGCGCGTGACGCCATGACAAACACAAGGCGAGCACACGAAGCGAGGCGTGAGCGAGATAGTTGTATTAACTGGCTTTGTATGCACGACGTCAAACAAAAAGCGAATGCTAGACGTGAAGCGAAGGCGATGCGTGATGGTTGTGTTTATTTACAAAAAAAATCAAAGTATTTCGACACGTGGCCATGGCAGATAGTTATAGATAGATAGATAGACGAAAAGTTTATAGAATATATTAAAAAATACCCAATTATGTATTATACACGTCACAATGACTACAAAAATGCACTTAAAAAGACAAAAGTATGGGAAGTTATTGCCGGAGAAATGAATGAAACAAATAAGTATCCATTTTTTATTTATGTTTAGTTTTGATTAAAATAAGTAACCAATTTTTCAGAATCAGTTTCACTCCACAGGTTTATCAATGCTTTCGAGCGTCGATCGCGTCATGGTGAGAATGCGGACCGAAGCTTCGGTTCGCATTCTCCACGAGTTCGGTTCGCTGCGCCTGGTTTGACGTCTCCGCTTCGATTCGCATTCTCCACACTTTCGGTTCGGTTCGGTTCGCTTGTATATTTGACAAGGGCTTTAGGTAACTCAAATTGAATATTTATAAAATTTATAAAATACAGTGAAAAAATTAAACGCCTACCCGACCCAGCCAGGAATCGAATCGAATTTTTGCACTGTAATTTATTAATTTTATAAATATTTAATTTAGCTTCAGTGCAGCAATTAGCACTTGAAAATAAAAAGTAAAAATTAACTCAAATTGATTTAACTTGAACCAGAATCATAAAAACAACATTAGTCGTATGATGAAAACAATTCTAAATTTGACAGATAAAGCTGTCATTTTTGTATTTCTAATGAAAAACAGACTTTAATTGATTATAAATCTTTTATATTAATGATTGACTTTATTTGGTTAACTTATCTAAACATTTACATTATTGTTCTAAAAACTGTGATGCAGAAAGGGTATGTGTACCTGGCCTTATAGTTCCTAACTGTGACGTTTTTTCGAACGAATAATGCACAATGTTTGGATTAATAAAAAGCATTATGATTATTATGTTCTGCATACATTTTAATTGTCATAAATATTTCACAAAATGACATAATTAAGACTAAATTGTCACCATTTAGTAGCGTTGAGGAATATTTTTTTATAAAAAAGGTTTATTTCATTTAATTACCTGTGTTATGTTACGTTTTTTTGAAGACTGATTGATTTATAAGATAGTTTAATAAAAATTTAACTCAAATTGTCACTGAATTTTATTTAAATATTACCTAAACTTTGTGACGTAATGGAATTACTTATCGCCCATACATTAAAACATTAATTTCCTACTAATTAGAAGACTTTTCCTATTTAAATATACTATTTTTACGAAGTTAGATATAATAAAAAAAGCAATAAAAATTCATTTGGTAACATTTGTGGTTGAATTCCATTACGCAACGGACAAATTTTTTGATAAAGGCCCCGATACGAAATCGAAAACATCGAAAAGTTGCGTTTCGTTCGTGTTACATTTGCGCTTCATCTTAAATTATTTACCGCGATCTAGGCCCAGTTGTTTATAATAAGTTGATAGCACTGCACTAGGCTGTAGTATCTATACATATAATAAGAACGTAGGGATAAAAAAATCTGTAAATGCAATATATAAAAATAAAATTACACAGGTTGCCTTAAAATCACTAACGGAACATGATAGAATAGTTTTAAAAAAAATTGTTTGTTTGTTTGTTTGTTTGAAGTCGATAAACTCGAGAACTACTGAACGGATTTTGATCCGGTTTTACCGAAATGCTAAGAAAATTCCGGAGAATAACATTAGGCTACATAAATACTCGAAAATTGTTAAATTTTGATTTGGTCTAAACCGGGATTTAATCCTTGGTTGCTTGGCAACTGTTGTTTATTATGTCATCATCATCATCATCATCATCAGCCTATATTAGTCCACACTGTTTATTATGTAACATAGGGGAATTTTTTTTAATGAGTATTACGGCTCTGGCATTTGAGGCTCTGGCTCTCTATTGCTATCGTGTTTTACGGCTCTGGGTTTTTTGCCCTTTTGAGCCTGTCATTGATAGTTGTTGCCATGAGAATACCGATTTTGATGCGGTTATCACCAAAATGCTTAGAAAATTTCGGAGAATAACATACAAATCGAAAAATGTTAAACAAATTTTGATATACCTATTTACGCGACTAACTGTTAGATACGTTCGTTGAGTTATTATTTCAGAAAAGTTTTGTTACTCTCTAAGGTTACCTACCCTTTATAAATCTGTGAGGCACCTAAGCGAACATTAGCACCGCAATAGTAAAGCGACGGAAAATAAAAACAAGCTCGAAATCACGCACATCATTAAACTTGGCTGTACATAGGTACACCTTTTGTTTCATTTTCCAAAATAACCAATAATAATATGGCTATTTAGTCGCGCCTGCGCGCGGCGCTTATTGCAGTTTTCTAATACACAGAAATGTTAAAAGTTAAAACATTACCTATATTTGGCGGTATAAACCTCTGTGTCGTTGCCCAAAATAATGTCTCTTTTTTAGTTAAGCATAGAAATGTTACCTAGGTACTCATTAAATTTGGCTGTATAAAACTTTGTATCATTGCCCAAAATCATGTCTCTATTTTTTTAAATATTCCACATAGAAGATATCTTGAATTACATAGCTTGGCTTGGCTTTGTATAAACCTTTGGGTCGTTGCCCAAAATACTTAATATTTTTTTTTTAAATCTATTTGGTGAAAAAACGCGAGAACAGGAAAATTAAAAAAAAAATTTGCGCTCAAAATTTTGAAACGAACAGAAGGAAATTTTGATATTTTGCAATGCATTAAGTACCTATTTTTATTTTGTTAATAATTTTCAAATTATATTAATTATTCATTGTGTAAAAGTTTTTTAAAACATTTTATGCAGGTACGTTAAATATTTCAGTACTTATTCAGTTCTTATTAATTTTCAAATATGATTTATTCAATGTGTAAAAGTTTTATGAAACATTTGATGCAGGTAAGTTAAACACTTATTTCAGTACTTATTTTACATGTAAGCGGTTTCATACCGCATTAAGAGAATCAACGCGCTCCTACGCATCTATGATTTTGCACTGATATGTAGTCTCACATAAACGCGCATCGTCAGTGCCGACCAAGAGTCAGACCTGTGCGCGAGAATTTCCAGAGACACTTTTATTTATATTTTAATAGTTCTATAAGCATAAATAAACGTAAAAATGTCCTCTTGTTGCGTGAAATGGTGTGGAAAGAATTCCAGGACATCAAACTTTAAGAAAGATGGCATAACTTTTCATCGGTAAGTAAATTTAAATACTATTTTATTCGCGACGGAGCTCAGGTTACGGTGGATGTTAAAGTGGTTTTTATTTTAAAGGAGTAATAAAAATATGAGCACGCGTTGATGTCTTTTGTCAAATCCCTTTCTCTCATTACCCATTTTACTATATTTATCCCTTTCTGGCAATAGACACGTGTAACAATAGTGTTGAAACTGTATACGAGTCAGTGTGTCGAATTGTCGATAATGCAAAACGTAAAAAAAATAGTGATTGTTTCAACTTCATTTGTTTTAGATTTCCAAAGTGTCCTGAAAGAAAATCAAAATGGATCAATGCCACATATCGCGGTGATGGATGGTTCCCGAGCAATAACAGCGTTATTTGTTCGAGACATTTCACGGAGGATAGTTTTCACTATATGAAGGATAGAAGACGAGTAATGGAAACAGCTGTGCCTACTTTACATTTACCAATTTTGGTGTGTACCTGTACAATTATCGTTCTAAAAAAGGGTGTGATACATCTTGAAATACAAAACACGTTTTTGTTATGTTGCTTTCTTCATTATTTGTTTAGCTTAATTTATACTAGTTTGCCAATAAGTTAGAGGCTTGAAACTTTGAACATAGGTCAGAACTGGAAGGCAATGCCATATTATGGTGTTATAGAGCTGATCTGATGATGGAGCAAAAGTAGGCCACAGGAACTCAGTACTGAAACCATGCAACCCCATTGAGTTTGGGCTTGTTTGATTCGTCTTGACGAGTACTCTGTAGAGAAATGGTGTTCAAGCTCTTAAGATGGAGCAGGAAGAAGGCCAAAGGAACTTTATGATAATACCACACAACCTCATCGAGTTTGAGCTCATTTGATTCGTCTTGATAAGTACTCTGATAAGGAGATGGTTTTCTTTTAATTTTAGCTCGTTGAATAAAAAGCAGAAAAAAACAATTTCCTAAAAAAAAATATTTTTTTAACAGTAAAAGTATAATATAATTTCACCCGTAAAGATATATAACCCTATACGTATACAGAAGTTAATATTGTTTTATACTTTTTAGAACGTAAAACGTGATTTTTATATAAAAAATATCTTAAGTAATTTAGCTGGATTATAATTATAACTTTAAGGTTTATAGCGTTCGGGTAAAATTATAAATTATCGTTCTATGTGTAACTTTACAGTAGAGATTTAACTAAAAATTATTTTTCAGGCTCCCTCTACGAATATATCAATGGAAAAAAAGACAGCAAATCCCGAATCTGAGAGACTATTATCCCAATTGGTATGGTTTTTAACTGTTTGGTTTGGTACTTAATCACTTTTTAACTTAACAAGACTCACATTATAATAAAATTTCAGATTCCTAGTTCGTCATCATCACAATCACAACACGAAAAGGCTTCTCCTTCCAAGAATCTTTCTTTGTCCCATGCAAGAATAGAAACTCCAACGAAAAAAAGAAAAATACTTCCTCTTCCAGATACACCATCAGCTTACGATACTCCAACCAAAAAACGACTTTGTAGAAGAATTATCGAATTAAAAAATACAGTACAAAGAAAAAATAGAACTCTAAAAAATGTACGAGACTGTAATAAAAGATTGAAAAAACAAATAACATCACTAAAATCATTGTTAGCTGACTTAGAGAGAAAAAATTTAATATCGGAAGAAAATATAAATATTCTTAACTCGGTAGGAGTAAAATGCAGTGAAATTATCAAGCGTATGATAATGAATGATAAAAGGAAAATCAGGCACTGTAGTAAGAAAAAAATTTTCTCCGGAGCTTAGAGCTTTTGCTTTAACTTTAAATTTCTATTCTACCAAGGCGTACCAATATGTGCGAAAAACCTTTAACACGTGCTTGCCGTGTGTTAAAACTCTAGGAAAGTGGTATCGTTCTATAGATGGAAGTCCAGGCTTCACAAAAGAAGCTTTTACAGCTTTAAAAATGAAAGCAGAGCAGTCCAAGACGCCACTTTATTGTTGTATAATGTTCAATGAAATGAAAATAAAAGGTAAGGTGGAGAAAACATACGGGTATGTAGATTTTGGAGGAAGTATTGATTCCGACTGTAAAGAGGAATGTACAGATGCATTAGTTTATATACTTGTGCCTCTACATGGAAAATGGAAGATACCCATTGCTTATTTTTTAATTAAAAAGGTTACGGGTGAGACTAAAGCATTTTTGCTTACTAGAGCAATTGAACTCTGCAATGAAGCCAATATTAACATCAAAGCTGTAACCTTTGACGGATGTACATCTAATATAGCAATGGCAAAAATACTTGGATGCAATTTAGACCCGGATAATATAAAGTCTGTTTTTAAAGTAAATAATAACGAAATAGCAATATTTTTGGATCCAGCTCACATGGTAAAGTTAGTTCGAAATAGCTTTGAACATTATGAAAATTTTAAGGACGCTCAAGGTCATAATATCTCCTGGAACTACATTAGAGCACTACATGAGTTGCAAGAAAAGGAAATGTTTCACGCAGCTAATAAACTCCGAGCTGAACATTTGATGTTCAAGAAAAACATAATGAAAGTTAAACTCGCAACACAATTGTTTAGTAGGAGTGTGGCCCTAGCCCTTAAATTTTGTAAAAATACATTGAAATTGCCACAGTTTCAGGATGTAAAAGAAACAGTTGACTTTTTGCTTCTTATAAATGATTTATTTGATATATTAGACTCAAAAGTGCACGGATATGAATTGAAAAGGGCTATTAACAAAGAAAATGCTAAAAAAATAATACAGAAACTCAACAATAGCAAAGAAGTGCTTATGACTTTGACCGTTAATTTAAATAAGAAACAGATAAGATTAATCGATTCCCCAAGATATACAGCATATTTAGGTCTATGTGTATGTATAGAAAGTACAAAATTTTTATACCGTAACTTAATAGAAAATGATCAATGCCCATATATATCATTACATCGAATCAGTCAAGATCATATTGAACTGTTTTTTTGTAATGTAAGATCTCGAGGAGGAGCAAATGACAATCCAACAGCAAAACAGTTTCATGGAATTTATAGGAAAATTTTGGTACACGTAGAATTACAAGACACTAACACAGGCAATTGTGTTGCCCTTGAAAAACTTTCTATATTGCATTGTACATCGGCTGTTAAACGTATTAATTTAACAACGGAAAGAGCTGATACGATGGATGCTGAAGAACCTGCTCAAGATTATTTTATTGAAGCTTTACAACACATCACACTATCTCAATTTTCAGAAAGCATTATAGAATATATTTCTGGAGCCGTTGTAAACTACCTAATAAAATCTATAAAATGCAATACCTGCGTTAAAGCTTTAGTTTCACTGGATCAGAAACCAACAAGTTTAATTTATACAAGGGATACGGGTGGACTTATATACCCTTCTAATACAGTTTCTAAAATTTGTAGAAGGTGCGAACAAGTTATCCGAACTTCAATGAAAAATGATTCCCTTTCAAAACTATATTATAAGGATAAGTTACGACTCGTAACACAAACTTTAAAAACGTTTGTTAATGAAAAAATGTTTTCCGAAATATATGCACATCAATTTGATCACGAGAGCTGCAACCATTTGATCGATCTAGCTAAAAGTGTAATGGAAAAGTACATAGACATTAGATTACTTTATCTCACCAGAAAAACTGATCCTAAATCTGCGGTAAGGAGAGTATATACCAAGCTTGTGCATTTTAAAAATCAATAAATATATTATAGTTATACCGCATTTTTTATTTTTATGAGTTTTCTTGGTAGTGGGCAATGGGTATGGGGCGTGGGTCTTAAAACATTTACCCTACTCTTTGGTACCCTAGATAGGGTATTGGTATGGTAGATACTATATTCAGGATTATACAGGTATTACCTAACAGCCTCTCGAAATAACAAGTATGCATGTAAATAAAAGTTTCCGTCATGACTTTTATAATAGAAACATTTATTAACATGCATACTAATAATACTTACTAATATTACTTATAATTTAAATTCAATTTTATGACAAAATTATACTAAATTCTTAATTGTCCGTAACATAGGTAATTATTGATTTATCGATAAAACTATCGACATTGCACAATACAATTGTACTTCACCAGATGAATGAGTGACCTTGAAATAGCCAATAGCGTCGCTGCAGTTGCGTCCCCCGCAACCCGTTCCTACCTCCTAAAATTGTGACTTTAAAACTAGGACAAAATGGTTAACATGCGGTATCTATTGGGGGTTATCTGTGGCGGTTTCTTACTTTGGTTTCTTAACATGTTTATAGGATAAATCTGTGTTCAATGATACAATATAAGTAAGTAAGTATCATAACAATTTTAATATCATAAAACCTATAAAGAATGAATTTTGTACATACTTCTAGATTACAGAAAAATGGTTTTTCCATTCTTCTATCGCATAAGACGATGGCTACCTCTGTTATCAGAGTTGCAAAAATGTTTAAGTTTGCAGGGTACAACTGTATTAGAGGCACGGACTTCAGATTTTTTTTTTATTAGAGGTAACTTCTTTCTGTGTCCTGTGATCTACCTCTAAAAAGCTACCTACCTAACAAGATGCCACGAAGAAGTTCAAATTTATCGCAAGTTTGTAACATAAAATACTATACTGTATTACTTATTAGACAATAATATAATTCATTTCATTACAGTTCTCAATTTATTGATATTTTGTATCTACGAATAAGAACATAGTTGGTAAATAGTTTTTTTGTGCCTTATGGCCGACAACCAATAATCCTGGACCGCTACCTGCTAGGTACTCGATATCCAGCTTCGGTGGACAAGGCAAAAAAAATTTTGAAGTCCGTGGTTGGACAGTATAACAGTAGATACATCTTAGCTAAGATACACCAGTGCCTAGGACGACTCCGGACGAGTACCTGAGCTGTAAAATACCAATTTTATTACATATAATTGAGCGTCAGTAAACCCATTTCAGGTTTGTATGACGTAGCAAATACGCGCAACCCACCGAGAAACGGTGTTGTATACTGAATGTATGTGGAGGGATAATTGAAACGGGAAACTGAGTGAGAATCTGTATGAACGGGACGATTCTGTGCTTCAAACTGAATATATGTATGTACATGGCAGAGATGATAGTCGAAAGAATAAGATATAATGTATGAAAAATAATGATGGACGTAAAGGAGACACAGGAAGTATGCCAGAACCAAACTAAATGGAGATCGATTGTCTTTGTCTATCTCAGCATTCCCAGCTGAAAGGATATTAAGAGTGAGTAGATGTACGTATGTCGGTAAATACAATGTCAATTTTCTAAATTTCCGATGCATATAATTTTATTATACCCTAATAAGCTTAAATAGATACCTACTTAAAAATTAAACTGTACAGACTACATACAGCCTTTAGCTCACGCGGACGAAGTCGCGGGCAACAGCTAGTATAACATATCTATACTAATATTATAAAGCTGAAGAGTTTGTTTGTTTGTTTGTTTGTTTGTTTGTTTGTTTGTTTGAACGCGCTAATCTCAGGAACTACTGGTTCGAATTGAATAATTCTTTTTGTGTTGGATAGTCCATTTATCGAGGAAGGCTTTAGGCTATATAACATCACGCTGCGACCAATAGGAGCGAAGCATCAGTGAAAAATGTTGCAAAAACGGGAAAAGAGCCTAAAAAATTAAAAATGCTGCCGAAAGTCACTATTCCACGCGGACGAAGTCGCGAGCACAGCTAGTAAATATATAAGTGTACCTAACTTAATGTAGGAAGTTCCATTATCTTATAAGTAGTAGGCATAACTCATATAATAGTTACATGGTTGTTATTATCATTAGGCCGTTGCCCAACAGTGGGAGTTATTATTCTAGTTGTATATTGTATAAGTGTGCTTGTGTTAACTAGTTGCAAAATCAATATCTTGCAATATCTTGTAGGTTATTATGTAGCATAATAGTTTAGTCGTTTTGCTAAATATTTTTGGCAAGTTTAACACTTGGTATTTGCATTGTCATTATTTGTGTGTTTTTGTTTTGATATTTTAGCATTTTATTTCATTTATTTTATTGTGATTTTGGTTATTTTTAAAATTCTAGTTTGAGGTGTAAGTTTGTGTACTTACTAATAGTGTTGAAGTGCTTGGACAATAGTGAATTAGACTATTGGACCTTTAGAAAATAGTTTTTTAGGGTTTTAATTATTAATTTTGGCCCAGGTACTGGGGACCCTACCCGGTGGTATTCATTGTAATTATTTTAGTAGCATATTTTATTGGTGCCTAAAAAAATGTCTCCAATTAGATCTGCCAAGTCGGTGGCCGCCGAGATTGCGGCAATATTGAGATGGCTGACATCAGCGGTTGCTCTCGTAGGTATAACGGATAGGTCGGACGCCTTGTTGGACTGACACGCAAAATGGGAAGTTCGTAGTGAGCAGCTCCATCAATTGGTTGCCAACTATTTAGAGTTGGAACCTGACGTGGAGGGGTCCTCGGTCTTGGCTGATGTGGACTGCATGGAGTTGGCCGACACATTGGTCCAAGCCGCTCTCAACCTTCAGATGGGTTCGCACCCGAGGGCTGGGACTTCCTCGCTCGCGGGGACTCCGCCCGGATTGTTGAGCAGATTACCGACCCTAGACCTGCCCGTGTTCAATGGGGACTTGATACATTGGCTCAGTTTCTGGCACATGTTCCATAATTTGGTGAAGCGGGAGGACCTGTCATCAGGACAGAAGCTGGCGTACCTTTTGAACGGTGAGCCGTTGGACCTTATCCGGCACCTACCGGTGACCGATGATAATTATACCACGGCCACCAACCTACTGGTACGGAGGTACCATAATATCCGACGCTTGCCTGTAGACGCCTGGTCGTTCTTGCTTCTCCATATTCAGGCGCAGGGCAGGCGCGATCGCCGCCGCACATCCGCGAATTCCACGCGGTTGAGGCGCGGCTGTACTCCCCGCCGTTGATGGAGCAACCTCGGCTCCACAACCTTACGGCGAGAAACCGTTTTGTTGCCGACAGCAGTAGTAAGAACGTGGGCTCCGAATAGCCAGTACGTTGACGTAAAAGCCTTGTTGGATTCGGGGTCCCAGGGTTATATCTTGACAACCTGGTTGGTGGAAAAATTGGGCTTGGATTTGGTGCATGTTGGCACCTTTATTAGGGCCATCGGGAATACGGAAGTGACTGCCATCAGAGGACAGGCTCAAGTCACTATTTCCCCTCGAGAGCTACTTGTTCCAGTGGTATCGATTGCCGCCATTGTGTTGGATGATATTTTGAGCACGGTGCAACCGCAAGTGAAGTGGTCCTCCGGTTGCACGGCCTTGGCTAAGGGTTTAGCGCTAGCTGACCCAGCTTACCACACCCCAGGACCTATTGACCTGCTGATTGGCGCCGACGTCCTGGGACTCCTTGTCACTGGCGGTCCTGAGCCTTTGCAGCCAGATGGGCTGGTTGTTGTTCCGACCGTCTTCGGATATGTTGTTTTTCGGCCGGTCTCTTGTACGCCACCTTCTGTGGAACGTATTTTCGAGGTGGGGCTCACTCTATCGGACTCTTTGCAGAGATTTTGGGAGATGGAGGAGCCACCCACCCCTCGGATTAAAAATCCGGCTGACCAGGAGTGTGAGGTGTTTTACCAGAACAATACTGGTCGCCTCGCCTCTGGTCGTTTGATGACGCGTCTGCCGTTCACGGCCTCGCGCCCTCCTCTCGGACTGTCCAGCTCATTGGCTAAGAAATGACTGCTGGCCATGGAGCGCCGAATGAAGCGGGACGGGGACTTCCGCGAGAAGTACGTCCGTTTTATAACCTATCGCGGGAGAGTGAGTCGTGGCTGACATCGTGCTTGCGCGTGAAGCGGCACGAGCCGGGCAATACACGCAGCAGCAGCGCCTCAGCAGCACCAGCAGGCGTGACCAGCGGAGAGGAGGCTCCGATCGAGCCCCGTGATCGCCGGATACAGCAGTATAGGGAACCCGTCTTTCCCTGGCCTTCCTCGCCACCGCCCCCTTTTGTTCCTTTTAATAGGGTCTAGGTTCTTCCGGGATCGCTCTGGTGAGTTTTGTATACCTAATTTGTTATTACTAAGTCTTGATCGGTGTACCGCCTGGAAGTACCACATTGCCAGTTTGGTTGTCCTCTCTATGGGCCCGGTGGACATTGTTCCGAGCTGATGGTATATCTCTAACACAAGCTACTAACTAATTATGAGATGACCAACACCTCAGTCTCCCTGTGACCACGGACCTTGCAAAGGGTTCGAAACGTCAGGATAAACATTAATTAAAAGTACCTACCTAATGTGTAAAATAAACGCGAGTTCGTAGATCCGTAAAAGTTGTTTCATTTCAATGTGTGGTGATACTAGTGATCGCGTAAACTTTAAAAAACTACTGTAAGTCGATAATGGATTATGACACTTTTAAGGTGACCGGCCCGTGACGTTTTTTTGGTCGTCAATTACATGAGTTTGGTATGGACTAGCCTCTAAGGGACTAGCGAACGGGTACACACGCCCACATATTTCAAAACGATATGTACTTGATTATTAATCGATATTTTATTTTAAAAATCGCTTCCGCCTTTTATTAGTTGCCATAATCAGCACCCTCGAAAACCATCAAATCAAAATCATCAGTCATCAAATCAAATTAAATGATTTTCGTATATTAAAAAGCTATGCTACGTATTATATGAGCGAGTAAACAAAATGTATAGTAGATTGTTTACAAAGTTTACGCGTTCGCTACCTACTGAAACTACTGCGGTCATCAACCTTTTAGAAGGCATGAAAAATGGATTCTAAGAACCGCGCTGAACGCATAAATAGGGTTAAAAATGCAACACACAAAATCAATACCTACTTTTAATTATTGTCATCGTGCTGACTATAAGGCATAGCGCCTTTGTTACTAAATTGGCACAATTAAGTATTAAAAAATATATATAAAATGAGACCAAGTCCAGAAAAATGAGATCTTGGTAAGCTATTCATGAAAATATACTATTTAAGTAGGTACTAACTACTTAAGTCTAGTGAAACTTTTATGTGATTTAGGAGGCTGTATTTGACTGGCTTCTTGTTGAATGTTTGCTTCCATTCAATAAATAGCTAGTCGAAATACGTAATACGGAACTCAAATGCTCATTTAATTTTGTGAGATCAGATTTTTTTTTGTACTGAGAAATTATTAGTTTGCTCGCTTAGCTGCCAAAAATTGTGATTAATTAATTGGCATTGAAGCAGCGCCTCCTGACGGAAAACGAGGAGAGTAAAAATGTTGTCATACAAATAAATACTCGTTATCGTTAACGTAATCGAATTGCGAATGAAACTTGCCCTAGGCACCGTAAGTTCGGTTCGCGGACTGTAAGAAGGAGGCTTGCTGGCCGAAGGTTGACGACCGCTGCTATATGAATCTATTCACGTTTTACTTTTATTTTATCTTGACGTTACGAACTCCTTTCAAGATCCTTGGTCGAGTTGTTCAAGTTTTATTTGAAATTCGATCACGTAAACGGAAACGAGAAATCGTGTGGCATAATTTCAACTCTTCGTTGCAAAGTCAAAGTCAAATATTTTTATTCAAATAAACTTTAGAAAAGTGCCTTTGAATCATCCAATTTTTTTTTACCTACGACCCATTCAGGACGTCTATTTTTTAGCTGTGGAGAAGAATGGGCGCAAGAAACTTCACAGCTTTAATATAATATGTAACGACATAGTACAAAATTATATGCCTTTACCAAGTTATACAATTTAAAAAACCCTAACAATATTTTAGATTAGAAGTACCTGTTGGAGTGATTGGAGCATTTTAAAACCATGCTGTTTTGTCTTCAATGTATTCAGACACTGTATAATAAGCTTTTTTATAAAGCTTTTCTTTAATAGCGATTTTAAATTTATTAATATTAAGTTTTTGGATATTACTTGGAACTTTATTGTAAAAACGTACACACAGGCCTCTAAATGAATTATTTACTTTGTGGAGCCTAGTACAAGGTACTGCTAGTTTGTTTTTATTTCCGGTGTTTACATTGTGAATATAACTGTTTTTAGAAAAAAAATTAAAATTTTTATGAACATACATTGGGTTCTCGTAAATATGCCATTTCAGTGACTCTCATATTAATTTAGTTCATCTATATTAATAAAAAGAAATTGAACGAAAGAAAGAAGAAAGAAAAACATTTATTAACAACACACATAAATACAAAGAGAAAAAAGAAGAGGCAGACAGCATACACACAATACACACAATAGAAAAAAAATAAGATTAAACAAAAAGAGTAATAAAAAAATAAAAACAAACAAAGAGTGTCAAGTTCTTAGAATAATAACTAAAGCTATAGAAACCGGACTAAAATAGCAACACTTATTCGTCAGTTCGTACTATTTTAACTAATGAACCAAAGTGATGTTTTTATTGGAAAGAGATCGATTGTCCCTTTTCTTTCGTTATTTCGAAGGTGTCACCAGATTTGTGACGTCATATTTGAGGTAATGTAGTGAGTGACTTTATAAAGGACTCAAAGATTTTTTTTGATCACCGATTATCTGATGACCGTTTGACATATCAATACAAAAAATAAAAACTAAGTGTCAACCATTTGTCGCACTCCAACCTCTTTTTCTAGCCATAAGATAGAACGGAACTAAACATAGTTGCACGTTTTTTATTTCAACCTTCCTTCTATAGCTTTAGTTATTGTTCTGAGGTCAAGTTAGTGGGGCCTGTCTCAGCATCACTTGAGGACGGCTCGACTGATTTGGCTGATTTATTTTTTGTTGTATTCGTGATTGTCAGAACAAGGTTTGTGAAATATTAAATAAAAAAAATGTTTTCGAGCTGGTAAAACCATCACGGGATACTGGAGTTGACGCGGATGATATCACCAGTCGGCCGCTAGTTTACCATATTTTGCGCTTTGCGTGGCAATGGCGTTATATCAAGGAGGTCGATGGCGCAGTGTCTAATGTGCCCGTCTACGATCATCGGATGGGTGACCGAAAATTAATCATCTCGAACTCCTCCGTGCTTGGGAGGCACGTAAAGTCGTTAGTACCGGCTACATTAGCAGTCGTTAGGAGCGTGCATCCCATTTCAGACAAAATATCATTGAATATTCGTTTTTCAAAGGAGACACCTTTGGAATACAAGGAGAATCATGATGTAAATGTCGGTTTTAGAAATAAGAAGTCTTAAACAAGGAATTTATAGAGTAAAATAAAATTATTTATCAACAGTTTTTTTAAATTAAGACAATCTGTTCAAGAGGCATTTTTGACGCAGATTATAGCTGTTATACTCGTAGAATGAAAATTTACTTTATGATAATTTTAAACCTTCAGGTAACCCCAGCAATTAAAATTATAGCTATCTCTTTCATTTGCGTGCTATTTCGTATCTTTTGTTTTACTTATCAGTGAAACTTGTCAATGTGTGCAGTTTTGGATTGCTCGGAACAGATTTAAAACGCAAATTACTATGAACGTAACATATCTATAGTTTATAATATCATTGGTATTGGCACTTTTTATACGGCATTTCACGCTGGTTTACTTTAAGCAGGTGTACGTATTTCTTTTACGTAGTTGGTGGTTGGCTTACTCGGCGCCTCCACCACATATAGAGACTTAAAGTCTCTATTTAAAAAATGAAAAGCAGAAAAACTTTAGATATCTATTTTCGCGGTGGCGGCGGCGGCGGCGCGGCGGGCGGGCTGACGCTCACTCTCACGTGCCAGTAAGTTTGCTCGAGCAAGTAGTCCCGATTACCACAATACAATGTTTGTATCATTAATCAAAATGTTTTCAGACATGAGTAGGTAACAAAAGTAAGCAAATAAGCGGTACATAGGGAAAGTAATAAAAATTTACGTAAGTTGGTAAGGTTACGTTTATTTTTAGGCTTGTAAAAGGTAAGTTATGATCTGTATGATTATGATTTGATTATGATTATTATTTATTTATTAAAAGTATTGTACAAAAATTAAGAACCTACTTTTACATTGAAATGAAACAACTTTTACTTATGGGAGTACAGCAAGTTGGCGCTCGACTATGGTTCGTTTATTGCGTTTTCTGTGAGAAAGCCGTTGTAAGTACTTTCCGTTTATTATCCTAATTTCTAGAAAGTGGTTTCTACCTACTAGGTATCTACGTACGTACTACGTAAGGACCCAGTACATATGTGCTATTTTTACCATTGTTTGTGAATTTTGCAACTGTCGCCGACAATTTTAAAATATTTGCAACTGCTGTTAGAAAAATTAGAACCTTATAGGAAGCTAGCATCTCGGCAGCCATCTTTACTTCCTTCCTTGCGTTTTTATCAAGCAAAAGCGTGGTTTCACTTATAAGTACAAAAATGTGAAAGACTACATATTTTTTGTTTCAGCATACCGTGTTTGACGCATTCGGGCGCTAGAATGAATGAACGACAGGACTTTTGGATCGATTTTTTTTCTTTAAATCATTAAAAATAAGGGTCAGCTACTACTACTAACTACATATGCTTTAGGTACAGACTAGGTGAAACCATAGAAACTGTGCGTAAGAAGAACCCCAGGAACACTAACTGGGAGGGCTTCAAAATAGACCTCAGAATGGAGCTGGATGATCCTAGCTGTAAATTAAACTCAGCCTTGGACATAGAGTTTGAAGCTGATAGGATTACAGAAGCGCTGATGACGGCCTGGCAAAATAACTGTCCAGAGACGAAATCAGTGACAAGGAGGGTACTATGGTGGAACCCGGAAATGGCTCGTATTAGAAGAGCTACACGACAGGCGTTCAACGAAGCGAAAGCGAGGAACGACTTCAGCGACTACAAGGAGGCCTTAACACGATACACTAGTGCGGTACGTAAGGCAAAGAGATCTGCCTGGAGGAAACATTGTGACCAGATACAATCTGTTCCGGAAGCAATGAGACTAACCAAGGCTATCTCTACAACAAAGGCGATTCCATTAACCACGTTAAGGAAGGAAGATGGAGTACGTACAGAGACAGGGAGTAAGACATTTAAGGCCATGTTTGACACCATTTCCCTGGATCAGAAGTCATCCAGGACGATCATGATCCAATCAGCTGGAAAGAACAGCAGAGGAGAACTTCCAAATATGACTGGATAACAGCGAAAAGGGTAGTGGATGAATGTAAGGTTAAATGGGCTCTGGGGAGTTTTCAACCGTTTAAGGTGCCAGGACCTGACAACTTTTATCCCATTCTACTACAACAGGGCGCCTTCATCCTGGGACCCCATCTCTGCAGGCTGTATAAAGCATGCATAGCTTTCGAAAATATTCCCAGAACATGGAGGCGTGTTAAGGTAATCTTCATACCCAAAACGGGAAAACCAGATTACGAAGAACCCAAAGCCTTTAGGCCTATAAGTCTACAATCCTTTCTCCTGAAGACCCTGGAGAAGATGGTAGATAAATATATCAGAGCGGGACCTCTGAAAAGATTCCCACTCCATGGACTTCAATGTGCATATCAGGCGGGGAAGTCAACCGAAACTGCTCTTCATCATGTGGTGAGTCGAGCGGAATCTGCGCTGGAAAACAAGGAGATTTGCGTTTGCGAATTCGTAGATATCGAAGGTGCATTTGATCGCACTACCTTTGAATCCATCAAGGTTACAGCCAAAAACCATGGTGTGCCACAATCGATCTGTAATTGGATTGAATGCATGTTAAAGGGTAGAATTAAAAACTCTTAACTGCTAGGTGACAGTCTAATTGCACGAACAACCAGAGGATGCCCGCAAGGAGGGATTCTCTCGCCTCTTCTGTGGAGCCTTGTGGTTCATTCAATTGTAGTAAGGCTGAATAAAGAACCATTCTATACGGTTGGTTATGCGGATGATCTGGTCATCTCAGTCAGTGTGAAATTTCCCTCTACGGTATCGGGGTTAATGCAACGTGCCCTAAGTCTGCTGGAGGAATGGTGCAATGCCCATCACCTCTCTGTAAACCCGGGGAAAACAACAGCCATCCCCTTCACAAGAATGAGGAACACTACGGGACTGGATAACCTAACACTATAGCACCCGGCTCTCTTGGTCCAAAGAAGTGAAATATCTAAATAAAAATATAGGTACATGGAATTCAAGTTCGAAAAGAAATTTAAAGTTTATGTTCCAACCAGGGGCGAATGGAAACGAGGGCCACCGTCTCCGGAAAAAGACAGCCTAATCTGGTATACCGACGGGATCAAAAATGAAGTAGGGCACAAGGGCAGTCTATAATAACGACTTCAAGCATAGACAAAGTATGGGAAAATAAGCCACTGTTTACCAAGCAGAAACATTCGCAATACTCCTATTCTCAAAGCCGAATATAGAGTTAGCTATGAAAAAGTGTAATATATTCAGCCAAGCCGCGCTCAAGTCACTCATGTTGTCCCGAATCGACTCTGGCCTTGTTCTGGAAACCACAAAAGCTCTAAACAAGCTAGGTGGACATAACAAGGTGCGATTGATCTGGGTCCCAGGCCATATGGGAATCCAAGGCAACGAGATGGCGGATGCACTTGCCAGGGAGGGCTTAGAGACCCAGCTTATTGGTACTGAGCCGTTCGTGGCACCTGCACAAAGTACCATTAACAAGGCCTTAAAATACTACATCGAAAAGAGGCACGGCATCAAATGGAAAGAGCAGCCGGGTATGAAACACTCCAAATCCTTCCTAGGCGAAAACGCCTTAGGACGGAGTAAGTTCTTATGCGGAGGCAGCAGAAGGCAGGCCCGATTAACCATCGGTGCTTTGACAGGGCATTATGCCACAAAGCAAATACTTCACAGAATGCACATCTCATCAAATAGTTTGTGTAGGGCATGTGGAGACGAAACGGAGTCAATGCAGCACCTACTGTGTGACTGCGACTCTTTGGCTAGGAAAAGAATGGGACTCCTGGGGTCGGCCTATCCGAAACCGGAGGACTTAACTTATGGCATCTATCTTTACAGAGGAGGAAGAGTGAAGGGATAGGGTTGCACAAAAGATCCTGATGGGTCGAAGTGTTACTGATAGAGGAAAACCTCAGCAGGCCCCAATAAGATAAGATAAGATTATAATAATAAATATTGATGGTTCTATAACTAAACGCACTTGCCTCTAATTAAACGTTGTTATTTATTTCTCTTAAATCCGGTAAGTTTCTTGCGCTCCTTTTTCTTGTTAGCCAATTGATGTCCTAGATGGATTTGTTGATAAAACTACCAACAAAAACATTTTTATGTAAAATGTTGCCAAGTCGAGACTATATGGCTCGCACTGTCGAAAAGTTATCAGATCTCATGTAGAGCCGAGCTTTTTACTCTACATGAAGTTAGGGACTTCACAAACTCTACACCTTTATCAAAATATGTGGCTTGGCCGTTTCGCTACCGTCACATAGGTTTAAAGTGAAAAATTTATTCACTGTTTATAACTTTTCTATTAAACAATAGTTACTTTAGTAACAAATTTTGTAATTTTGTTTGAACAGTGATAGTTCAAAATAACTATCACTGTTCGTGAGATACTCAGAGCCTGGTGACAGACGGACAGACGGACAGACGGACAGACGGACAGACGGACAGACGGACAGACGGACAGACGGACAGACGGACAGACGGACAGACGGACAGACGGACAGACGGACAGACGGACAGACGGACAGACGGACAGACGGACAGACGGACAGACGGACAGACGGACCGACGGACAGACGGACGGACGGACGGACGGACAGACGGACGGACGGACAGACGGACGGACGGACGGACGGACAGCGAAGTCTTAGTAATATGGTTCCCGTTTTACCTGGGACCCTAAAAACGACGAAGCGCTTCGAGAAAAGATAGGTGCCCTTGCGCTTTGCTTGGCTCGTCTTATTGGGGGCACTCCCGTGCCCAGTGGCGTATTTTAAGATTCTGCGCCCTTGGCCTGTATGGTTAGCAGCCCCATAAATTAACGGAAAAAGCAAAAACTTTTAATTATATAATAAATCCAGCAGTATGTTGATGTGGGCTGAGAATAATCATAATGAATGAAAAACTAAAAAGGCCATACAAAGAAATAAACACCACTTATTTATTTTCATTTTTTTCGATGACACTGTCTTATTGAACGGATTTTGTCAAGTAAGCTTCTATAAAAGAATAGCTAAACGTTCTTCGCTTAAACGGGAACGTAGGTAGATATTTTTTATTCTTTTAAGTACGGGAAACGAACGTGTCGCACTGCAATTTGTCACCGCAGTGCACAGGAGTATGCGTATTGCTATTTCAGTATATGGAAATGCTTCCTTCAAATCCTTTTCTTTAATAAAAAGTTAAGTTGCCATAAACTCATTTTATTTTCATGAGACGTCAAGAATTGTTTTAAAAGAACATATTCCTATTGTAGATTATCCGCCATATCAATCGGGTATACTTTTTGGAGTTTTATGGCATTCACTCTAGCTTCTGCTTCAGACATTATATCCAATTTGAATAAAAATGCAGAATTTGCTGTTACGGCGTCATACGAAGTTTAACAATTGATCGCATATTGGGAAGAAGGTATTAACCCTGAAATGGTCACGTCCTTGTAACAACACTTCTCCCTCGTGACACTCATCGTTTCGTTTCTTTCTCTTAATAATTCTCTTGTGACTGTTTCTGTATTCTTCTGAGGATATACTTTTACCAGCCTCTTCAAAAGTATCAAAAGATTCCCGTTAATTTTCTACAAAAGTATTGAGTGACTTGTAAAGCCTGGAAACTATCTCTACGTCTGTGTCGACACCTCGTAGAATTTTGGAAGCTATATTAAAGTGTTTTAATACAGATCCCTAAATTTCCAATAATATGACGGTTTTTAGTGAATTTAGTTGTGTCAATAGCCCTGCAGCTTCATTTTTAATCAAAGCTTTTTGGTGGGCAGAGTCACTTATTATAGTTTCAAGAGCCGCTTTTATTTGGTTCCAATCTTTATTAAGGCTGGTACAAGCATCGTCACTCGCAGACCATCGCGTTTGTAACAAACTTTATTTGAGTAAAAGTAAAAAAAAAGGCGCACAAAGCTGAGCGCAGCCTGCCGCCCCGGACCATGGCTTAATTGGCCCTAGGGTAAATACGCAACTGCCATGCCCCCAGATTTGGACTATCAAAAAACAGCCTTCGAAAGTTTACTTGAAAAAAAAAATATTTTGTTTGTTTCTTTCTCCTTTGTGCAGGTTTATACATTTCATCCGATTGTGATAAATCTTTGGTGAGTTGAGCTCGAGGCCCGAACCAAATTCCAAACTAAGTAGAGTTTGTGCTATGCATAAAAAATAACGGAAATAATCTATTATGTCGCGGCTCTTGGGATGGTCGAAGTCGACATCAAAGAAGAAGACCTTTGGTGCTTTGGCACGTTTCACTTATGAACATCGAATTATAATCGAATCGTCGATCCCACCCATTAGTAAGTTATAAAATATACATATCACAACTTATTTAAACAATCGGAGATAAATACATGAACTTACAAACCTTCAGGACGACTTCGTCCACTTTCCTATCTCGTCCACTTCCTCGTCTCGTCCACTTCTTATGTTGTCCACTTCATATCTTGTCCACTTCCTATCTCGTCCACTTTCCTAAGTAGTTCACTAGAAACTAACGACTACTAGTCGCTGTCATCTGATAAAGGTAGATATCAAATATTTAGAACGAAGTCAATCGTGTAGAGGGTTTCATTTCAATCTTTAACATTAAAAGCGACTCGCTGCCTTATACGTTTCACGGCTGTGTGACCCGAAACAGCCCCACCCGATTTTTGTGTAGACTCCCGACAACAATACCAAAACTAACTACCATCTTTATAGAATATGTCTAATTCACTAAAAAGAACGAGCTGGTACAAATAATAAGTAATGAAAGTATCAAAACTTCCTACGACAGTGCACGTCCATGAATGACGTCACCGTCGTTATTGCACAAAACAAGGAGACCCAGAAGGTAAGCTTAATACAAAGGCGCTCGAGCAATGCACACATAAACAACCTACCACGGACACGAAATCTCACAACAGCTGCGCTCGCAATGTTCCGAGCCGTTCCGAGATCCGTGTTTGTGAGAGGTGGTCTATGTGTGCGTTGCTTGAGCGCGTTAAGTATTAAGGTTGCCTACTGGGTCATCTTATTTTGTGCCACTGCCAAGCTGATGTATGTGTGTACGTGCGCTCACTAGAGCATGGATACCGGTTTTCGGTAATACCGAAAAACCGGAATATCGGAGCAAATTTCTGATATTGAAAAACCGATATTTAAATTACATAATACCGGTTTTTCGATATTATAGTTTTACAATAAATTAGAGTTAATAAATTTATTGAAACAATATTTATATATTTTAATACCGATGACGGCAGAACGGTCACGACCAGGTCCGATGTTGTGGGAGAGATCGAAAAGTTCTATGGACAGCTTTACACATCCACACAGCCACCTGTACAAAGCTTAGCTAAAGACCCTAGAGCTAAGTTAACCCGGCATTACACCGAAGACATTCCGAACATCAGCCTGTACGAGATTAGTATGGATCTCAAACAGCTCAAGAACGGCAAGGCACCAGGTGCTGACGGAATTACGGCCTAGCTTCTGAAAGCAGGCGGAAGACCGGTACTCGCAGCTCTTCAGAAGCTATTTAACCTTTTTGCCGCCGACAACTTCTATAGAAGTTCGAGATTTTCGTGCCGTCCACGCCAGCACTTCTATAGAAGTTCTTCTTTGTACCTACTTTATTAAAATACATTTATACGTTCGCGTACAGCGGGACATCGCGTGCAGGATAGTTGGGCGGTGAAAAGGTTAATTCCGTCGTACTAGGGGGCAGAACGCCAGAGACGTGGCACGAAGGTATGGTGGTACTGTTCTTTAAAAAGGGCGACAAAACCTTGCTGAAGAACTACAGGCCCATCTCACTTTTAAGCCACGTCTACAAGCTGTTTTCGAGAGTCATAACGAATCGTCTCGCACGCAAGTTTGATGACTTCCAGCCTATCGCACAAGCCCGTTTCCGAAAAGGCTTCAGCACCATAGACAACATACATACGCTGTGGCAGGTTATACAGAGAAGACCAAAGAGTATAACCAGCCTCTTTGCTTAGCGTTTGTGGACTATGAAAAAGCCTTCGATTCGATTGAAACATGGGCCGTGTTACAGTCTCTCCAGCGGTGCCAAATTGACTACCGGTACATCGAAGTGTTGAAGTGTTTGTATGAAAGCGCCACTATGTCAGACCGTCTTCAGGACCGGAGCTCGAAACCTATCCAGTTGCAGTGAGGAGTGAGATAGGAGATGTGATATCTCCGAAACTGTTCACTGCTGCACTGGAAGATGTTTTCAAGCTTCTGTATTGGAAAGGACTCGACATCAACCTCAACGGCGTATACATCACTTACCTAAAGTATTAACGATATAGTGGTCATGGCTGAGACCCTGGAAGACCTCGGCACACTGCTCGGTGACCTCAACAGAGTCTCTCAACAAGTGGGTCTTAAAATGAACATGGAGTAGACGAAAGTTATGTCAAACTCACGTGTCGTACCCACTCCTCTAAAAGTTAGGGACTCTGCCCTTGAAGTTGCGGACGATTATGTTTACCTGGGACAAACGGTCCAGCTAGGTAGGTCCAACTTCAGCAAAGAGGTCAATCGTCGAATCCAGTTAGGCTGGGCAGCGTTCGGTAAGCTACGAAATATCTTCTCGTCCGATATACCGCAGTGTCTCAAGACGAAAGTCTTTGACCAGTGTGTGTTGCTATGCCAGTGATGACATACGGGACTGAGACGTGGTCACTCAAAGAGCAATGGAGAGGGCTATGCTCGGGGTTTCTCTGCGTGATCGAATCAGAAATGAGGAGATCCGCAGAAGAACAAAGGTAACCGTCATGGCTCGAAGAGTTTCTAAGCCCAAATAGCAGTGGGCAGGGCACATTGCTCGCAGGACTGATGGCCGCTGGGGCGGAATAGCTCTTGAGTGGCGACCGCGTATCGGAAAGCGCGATGTGGGCAGACCACCAACAAGGTGGACCGACGATCTGGTGAAGGTCGCGGGAAGCCACTGGATGCGAGCAGCGCAAAACCGGTTGTTGTGGAGATCCTTGGGGGATGAGGCCTTTGTCCAGCTGTGGACGTCTTTTAGCTGAGATGATGAGGAGCTCAATGGCGCAATGCATTCGGGTTGCGAAATTAGCCTAAGAAATTCTCACTTGTAGTAGATTTTATGTGTTTACTAAAGCAAAGCTTAAAATTGTAATATTTTTCATTATTTCAATTCAAGCAGATTTATATTATGCTGCCAGTGCTGTGATTTTGTGGCAATTTGATTTTGCATGTTGTGATCTTATTTTAAATGGTAAAGTTTATAAATAAAGCCTTATTTAATTATTAATTTATTCTTTTATTTAAAAAAAACACACTTTTGGAAAAATACCGAAAACATACCGAAATACCGGTTTTCCGGTATTTTTAAAACTAATACCGAAATAATACCGGTATTGAAAAAAATATCCGATAGTCCATGCTCTAGCGCTCACTACAATACGATATCGAGTTCGGTGGAGATTGGACTTACGCGAAATAGGATGCACGCTCTTAACAACCACCACTCCGCACTGGGCCCGCGTTCTCTCTGTCCATCCATAGGGAAGGCTCGTGCTGATACAAACAAGTGCTGAGTGAGGACATACAAATAAGCTGGCAAAGAAAAGTTATATCCTGCTTTATTTATATTTTATAGTCACGTCAAAGAGATACACACATTGAAATAGTCAATGTGTAGGAATTTACTTTGTTTGTGAATTCGAATTCATAGTTCTTCTTTTAATAATTGTCCAAAGTTAATTGTGTTATCCATATGATTGGTATATACTACTTTACATATTTATTTTTTTAAATTCACTTTTTTTTATTGTCTGTGACATAGTTATGTAAAATATTGTTTTAAACGTAGGGATCTGTAAGAGGATTTAGGATAAGCATACAATGTAATGGCAAAATTTATTAAGTGCTGTTGATTCCATGTTAAAAATAAAATAAAATAAATTTAATTAGACAGTTGTGGCCACCAATGAGAGTCTAATTGGCATTGTCTTGTATGTTACATGGTTTTTTTTTAAAGAGTTTGCTGACTTTGCTAATTGCCTCAAACAGTAACGGTATTTTCAGCTTCACCGGGCTTTTAATAACATGGTGCAGGTTTTAGGTTTAACACGTATTGTAGACACATACATTACAGTACAATTTATAATTTATCTGATACAGGAGTGATTCTTAATGTTGATGACGTAGTACCTAGTAGTTGATGAAATGAAATAAGGCTCTTTTGGTCTACGAAGTAATAGTAGGAATATTGACAACAACAATAATTAATTCCAGAATATTAAACGTATAAATAAAATCACGTAACAGTTACTTATTCAAAACATTAAAAAAAATTTTTTGATCTAATGTTTTTGGGTTGTTTCTAAATTTTTAACGCAAATTTTGTTGCAAACAAATTACTTAAACAGAAATGTTGAAAAAATTTCCACGAGCAGGATTTGAACCTGCACCCTTCTGAAATACCGGGTCAGGTGCTCTCCCAATTATTTATTAGACCTAAGCATGAAGTACTGTACTCTAACAAAGTTATTAATAAACACTCCATTGACGGAACAAAATATTGAAGTCATAGATCCGCTTCCCATACAATTTTATTGAAAAAAAAACCGTTTTGACTGTTGCTAAAAAGTTTCTTTATGGACATACCAGTCAACTACTAAATAGTAGTGTGGACTAATCATATTAATCCATGGTGATTGAATGATGAATTGACGAATTATGTTTGGACGGGTCGGATACAGTCACGATAGCCTATTTGGTAAGGTACCCGATTCTCTTGGTCAGAAAGTGCTGTATCAAATCCCGGTCGAGTATTTTTACAATGTTAATTACTTAAATATAACTCCGACATTGCAAGAGCTAAGATGAATAGTTCCAAAATTAAAGTTGAGCTAAGTTATTATAAATGGTTACGTTTTCAATCTAAGCTAAAACTTATGTTTAGCAAGATTATTTCTAAATGTTTGTAAATCAACTATATATTATACATTATATTACATCTACGCGTAATTATCTTACTAAGTTATTTACGAAATAATAAAATTATTTCCACAATTAAAAAGGTAGGTTTAACAAATACTAATAAGTGCGAACTAATTAGTATAATTGTTAAACCTACCTTTTTTAACTACGAGTAACTAACGATTAACTACGAGTATAATTAAACTCAATTGTGTTGTCAATACATAATAGAAATGGAATTATTGAAAAACCAATAATCACCCTGCGAGCACTAGGAAAATAGTTTTCCATTTAAAATATCAAATACACAGGTCGCACTGTGCCTGCTAAGTCTGGGGCCCGAGGGACGCCGCGATTGCCAGTACATATTAGGCTACCGAACGGGTTGAACATATTGTCCAACTGCATCGGCCCTTCGCATCCCTTCCGAAATTATTTCATCATGATCCATTTTTATCATCTGACCATTTATTGTTTAGAAAATGGCATGTCTGGTACTCATAACTATTTGTTTATATCTGATGATGGTGTGCCGGACGGCGAGCACAGGACCCACACGTTCCGTTTGCGATTCCAGTAAGTACCTGTGCTTTTTATGTGTTAAAATCAGGTAGCGAATTTATTTTATTTAGTAATGTTTTGTTTAAGTTTTTGAAATTGCTGACGCGGTGATCAGTGCATTTGTTTTCTGATAGTTTTTAGTGCTAAGCAGTGAACTGATTGATGATCAGAAAATTTTACGCAAAACCTGATAAAGAATAATTTTTTTGGTGATGTTTCGTGTAAGTTTTTGAGCTTGATTACGCGGTGATTAGTGCATTAGTTTCGTGATAATTTTAGTGAACGCCTTGGCCGCCCAAAGATCAGAATGAATGACCGATGTATTTTAGTTTAGTACGTCTAAATTCGCGATGCACTATTTATGAGTTCTTTGTGTCACAGTAAGATAACAAAGGTGAAGAATACTATGTTTGCGTAGATTTTAATAGACAATGGTGTCTTTATAAATTGTGATTTAATTCAGGTTTAGTAGGAAGCTTGCGGAATGACGGAGTACCGTATAAGTGCCTAATTATTTATGAGTATTATTCCAGTTTTTGCTTAATTAGTCTGGTGTTATTATTGTTTTCTGATGTGTTATTTTTGGTTTTGTCCTCCAGTGATATAGCGTATTGCTTTACAATGTGCAAAACGATTGACTCTACAAATATTCTTTCTCTTATTCTCTCTCTCTTTTACTCTTGAGCCTGATTTTTTTTGGGCATCACAACAGTGCACTAACGAATTAAGCCAAAATCAATAAATTTTAGCGATTACTTGATTTCACTGATGGGTAGGACAGTTTAATAGCCTACTATTACTATTTCCTTACTTTAACTCAAGAACATTCATATTCCTAACTGGCAGAACCCACAAAAATGTTATAGCGACAGATTTAGATGAAGTGGTGGTAGCTAGCCACGCGGACTTAAAACAAGCTGTCCGACCAATCGGGTAGAATTAAATAGAATTCATTATGCTGCAGTTAAAAGTTTTTTATTTTTTCTTATTACCTACCTATAGGCTTATTTATTACCGACGTAAGTTCTTCGCCGTGGTAGTAGTCAACGCATTCGTTTCGAGATTAATTTAATGCTAAGCGTTGACCGCTACGGCCGGTTTAATTCAAAATTCAAAATCATTTTTTCAGTTTAGGTTACAAATAGCTCTTAAGAACGTCATTATGCCATCGGTTCGTAAGCCTACTCCGGCCGGGAGACTTTATGCTGAGAAGAACCGGCAGTTTGTAGGTATATCAGTACAATTACTACTACCAAACTTCTAAAAAGTATTGGAAAAAATATAAAACACATTGCCAATAGTTGTAAAGTAACAATTTTCAACAATATACTAAATATTCTATGTTTATAGAAACATTTCACTAATTAAGCATTCTATGTTAGTACATTTGTCTGTATATCCCACAAAAGCCTTCCATTAGCGCTGCACAATTAGCAGAGATGGAAGCAATATAATGGTGGAGACTGACCGGAGCGAACATCGTAATATATATTAGCGGCAAGCTTGATACTTCATTGCCGACTGAACGATAACAGGGCGGAGCTTGCGGCGAGCGAGCGGCTCGACTCATGGTCCTGACCATGCGAATGCTCGCATCCAACATGTTACGTACGCTTCGGTCAGTTGCCACCATTACAGTTTGATCGGAAATATGGACATGCAACACTCCTATTGTAATTACGTTAAATCATCCTGAGCCCTTTGTACGTAGCGAGAGCAAGTTTCATTCATTAGCCATTGGTTTCACTGTGCTCTATGATTTCAATAGCTTTATTACTTTGTGACTTAACCATTGGCTTCTGCGAGAAATCTCTCTTAGATTAGACGTTAGAAATGCTGTTTGTTGGATTCGTAGCGCTGCGCCGGTAGCGATGCTTTTCTACGAACGTAGGTAGGTAGCCTCCCGTAGACGTCGGAGCCGTAGCGAGGTATTCGTGGTCGTAGCAGCCGTAGTAATATTCAAAGTAACTTCGCGTAGCAAGTTTTATTAAATTGAATGAAAACATATTATTTTGTCTCGTACGTTAAAACTGTTAAACATCGTAAAATATAAGCTAAAATGAGTGATTTAAATGTCAGGTGTACTATTTGCATTTTTAATACTTTCTGGTTTCATCTTCGTGTATTTAGTATCTATTTCTTTTGCGTGTCGCTGCGTGTAGGTGTCTGTTCCATACTTTGTAAGGTCTTAAAACAAATTCTGGTTGCAGTACTTTATAGTACCTTATATTTATTTAAACAATATCCAGACTACACAAAATATATATAGTGATGATAAATGATTATTTTCAGTTTTCAATTATAATCATTTTTAATTAACGCTTTGGTGGCGGTGAAGCAAAATGCTCTTGGGTTCAGTTTCCAGGTCGGGCAAAGAATAATTCGGATTTTTTAATGCATAGCCCGGGTTTGTCATCACTTACCTGCATTTAGCAAGCGTGCTGATTAAACCAGTACCCATCAATTGTAACAATGATTTGATTTAAATGATGGAGGCCTTTGCCCAGTAGTGGGATTTCGTGGGATTGGCATTCAAATAAAAAGCTGTCAGAAGTAAGTAACTAAAACTAAATTCAATACATATTAGGGTTTATTTATTGAAGTCAGTAACAAGTCATTGTTAAATTCAATAAATAATCAAGAAAACTCAATAGTTTTGAATAACAAACAATTTAATTTAGATAATAGTATTAAAGAGCTTGTTAGCCTTTTTTAAATGAAAAATAATATTTATTAAGTCTCTAAGTGACTAAAGTGACTCTCTATTATTAATTAAGAAGCTTAGTCTAGAATACTCCTATGTTGAAGGTGGACTATACTTTCATAATAAGGGTTCATAATAAAGGATGATAAGGTATTAATTGATAGCTATAGAACACCATAATAATTAACTAAAACATTTAAGGTATTATTATTATTATTGCCTTTATTTATTTTTTCTCATATAAATTTTCATTTTTAAATATTTTCTAAAAACAAAATATGGGTCCGCCAGCATCGGGTTCAAGCTACCGGTGGTTAGGGCTCCAGAGACAGGAACCTCCTCACAATGCGTGCCGTATCGAGGAGAACTGCCTTCTGATTCAGGCCAATTCTTAAAATTATTATTATTATATTAGGCATAAACGTCCCACTCTTGGGCAAAGGCCACCCCACACGTTTTGTCAACAATAAATGCAGAAAATCTGCATTCCACTTTGTTCCGCGTAAAAGGAACTTCATTACTAACTTCATCACTAGGCCAGCTCATTTCATATCCCCACTGCTGGAGCAAGAGCCTTCCCTATTGATGGATAATAAAAACGCCCATAAAATCACCACGCGGGCCCAGTGCTAACAGATCGATATCGATAAAAAAATGTTGAATGTGAAAAAAAAATGTGACGGGCACGTGTTCGAACGCACGACCTTTTTTATTTATCTACAGAGGCGCGCGGCACGTTGTCGGGCCAATTTTACTATCGGACTTGATACAAGGACCAAAACAAAACCGTCTGCGCGGACGAATAAGCCGGCACGGGACACGCAAAACCAAATGTAGCTCAACCAATATGGGATAATTAAAAAATGACCGACAAGGTGACATAGTGACTGATGAGTTTATAAAGCGCATCGGCATGCTGTTGGAAGCACAGACCTATATTAACATATTTGGTATGTGGTTGGAAAGGAAATATAATTTGGCAGATGTGGATTTAATTACCAGTTTTAATGCGTATGAAGTTATCTATTTTATTCTATTCCATGTTTTGTTGCACTATGTTATATAACATAAAAGTAGCATTTTGTAATTGGTTATGATACTTATAGCATTAGCAATAACTATTTTTAAATACACTTTTCGTCTCTTGTTGGGTAAGGAAAGGTCTCCTCCAAATCTTCAACGTCTTGTTCTTTGGCGGTCTTCCACTAATCTCTTTTATAGAAGTCGAGATCGTTTCAAAAAGCCAAATAGCAATCTTCATGTATTTTACTACTACTTGTTATTTGACGGACTTTCATACCAACTTTCACCCCCTATTGGACCCTATAAGGGTATGATTTTCGTAAAATCCTTTCTTAGTGACTGGTTACGTCACTCAATTAACCTACAGTCTAAATTTCATCTCATTAGCTTCAGCGGTTTCGGATAAACTTGATTATTAACGTTGTGCATTTTTGATATATTGGAATGGTTAGGGAATAATTTTGCACGAATTGCTTCAATTATCAGTATAAAAGTACTATCATTTATGTGGTAGAATACAATATTTATTTATTGCGCTATCGTACACAAACATGACAATTTATATTACATTAAAAAGCACTCGAACATTCGCGCAAGCGCCCTGCGCTGCCTAAACGAAACAGCAGGTATACATTTTCGCCGCGCCGTAGAAAGAGAGGGGGGATACTTCCTCTCCTACGCCGCGCCGGCTGTCTACTCTCCATCCGTCTTACGAATTTTCGATCAGGCCACGTGTCCTGACTAGAGATGTAAAATGACTGAATCTGACCAGTCACGATTGTCAAAAAACGGTATTTGACCGGTCATTTATTGTCAAATTCAATCAAATTGACTCAAACATATTAATATTTTTAACTGTTAAAGTGACTAAATATAACTAGTGACAACTATTAAATACGATCAATAGAATGTGTAGCACTTATAATGATTTGGTTAACGAGCCTAGGTTTGCGAACATAGACATAATTTTCGGATTTTTATTGTTATTTGTATAATTCCATTGTATACGAAAGTGGTTTACGTTTTATTTTTAGAACGTTATTTGGAATTTGTTTGGTTTTGTTTTTAGCTTCATATGTTTTTTGTAAATGCTGTGTATGCCTGTCATAAAATGTCATACATATCTTATTACTACAAACATCTAATTTTAATCAAAACTGTGTGAACATTGTTGGTGTACCTTTCAAAATAAATAAATAAATAAATAAATTTTCATTACTGCCAATTCCGCCAACATCGCGACACGATTTCAGTTTATTTAAAAAAACAAAATTGTTATTCTGTGTTCATGGAGGAGTACGTTTCTATGATGTTTATGTCACGTTTCCAAAAAAGTAGTATATTTAAGTATTTATTAGGTAAAGAAAATTCAATTTACTCTTTATTTACTCATACTGCGGTGGTGCAAGTCGTGACAAGTATCAACTGCGCGTGACGCGGCGTTATAAAAAGAATTTGAAACCTAAATCTAGCTAAACGCTTTTTTTGCATTTTTATTCAAAATAAATATTAAAAAACACTAAAGATCATATTGACCATATATGACCCTTTTTGACAGTAAATGACCGTTTTTGACCAATTTGACCGTAATTGACAGTCAGTCAAATTCAGTCACTTTGGTCATTTTCATCTCTAGTCCTGACGCCTGACGCGAGTCACGTGTCCTGACGCGAATTTAACATTTGTTACCCATTACAGAAAAAGTGTGGCGTAGTACACTTTTTCTGTAATGGGTAACAAAATGTATTGCTAAAGAAGTTTTCACTTCAAAAAACTTACTTTACGGATAATTATTTGGTCTACATGTCACCTGATGTTGAGTGATGATAAGGCCGAAGGTCGAGGCACTGGCTATCTCATCTCTAGCTGCCGTAACAACAATTCTACAAACATTGATGTTATCATAATCATAACATTTATTTGCATCATGTTGTAATACATAGTGGTCTTGCTTGAGTATAAAGTTCAGAACATGAGCCCTGCATGGCAACATATTTAGATAAGATGGTGGAAACTAGCCAGGCGGACGAACAAGCTCTACCAAGAACCAAACCGAGTACACAAATTGTACCCCCGCTGGGAATCGAACCAACGACCTCTGGGTCTACTTGTCTTAGCCACTGAACCACACAGGCGGTAAAAAATTTCTTCTCTTGTTTTGCATTTTTAGATGCAGCGTCCCCGGAACGGATTATTCCACTAACCTCTAAAAAACTTTCCACTTTTGGAGTTACAAAATAATTTTTCAGTGAATATTTTATTTATATTTAAATCATTCCACTTTGACTCCAAGATTTACAGCCAGCACGTGAATTCTCAGTATTCAGTTCATTAAGAAGTTTTAATCTGAAGCTGTAATTTTTAAGCTATCTTAGCTAAGTACGAAATTCAAATCTGAAGCAGTCCTATTGAATTTTATCTTAGAAATTAGTTCAATCAACAATTATATTACAGTTATATTAGTGAATTGATGTATAATATGGATGATTACATGCGTGGTATATACCCTAATATAGTATATCTTTTATTTCAAAAATCAAATTTTAACACACATACATTGATGTCGAATCGCAGAAAGCAAGACTTAATTTATTTGTTTATTTAACAGGATCTAGATAAACGTCCTTTCCCTCTTCAATACAGAAAAGAAAAGACAGAATCCATTAATAATGAGTCCCGTCAATTAACTTATATCATGCTGTAACCGACGCGACACAAAAATCATGCAATTTTGCTTTTGACTCTACCAAAATTATATTGGAGTCAAGTGAAATTGAAGTACAGAGAAAATGAACATAGAACATAGGAACGTAGAAATATGTACATTTCTACATGTAAATTAAATGCCTAAAATCATTTTGGAGTCGAAGTGGAAACAACGTATGTATGGACGGTGAAGTTTTGAGAACAATGGCTTTGGAGTCAAGTGGAATAACCCCCCAAACGTAGTAAAACTATTACTTTGTTTGTGCCTCGTGTGTGTGATCATCATCATCATCATCATCAGCTCATTTTTATGTCCCCACTGCTGGGGCACGAGCCTTCCCTATGGATGGATAGGGAGAACGGGCCATAAACCACCACGCGGGCCCAGTGCAGATCGGTGGTTGTTAACGACTGCTAATGCAGCGGGGACTACAGGGCTTCACGTGCCTTCCGAAACACGGAGGAGCTCGAGATGATACATTTTTGGCCTATGCGAAAGTTGCTTAACCTCAGCACTCGCAGACCGGGCGCGTTATCCACTGCGCCATCGAGCTCCTCGGTGTATGATCGCCAACCCGGATTTAGCAAGCGTGGTCGCTATTAAAGAAAAGCTTTATAAAAAAGCTTATTATAAAGTGTCTGATTACATTGTAGACAAAACAGCATGGGTTTAAAATGCTCCAATCTATTTCTAATCCAAAATACTGTTAAGATTTTTTTTTTTAAACTTGTATAACTTGGTAACGTAACGGCATATAATTTTGTAAATGTCGTTACATATTGAATTAAAGCTGTGGAGTTTCTTGCGCCCATTCTTCTCCACAGCTAAAATATAGACGTCCTGAATGGGTAGTAGGTAAAAAATTATGGACGATTCAAGCACTTTTCTAAAGTTTATTTGAATAAAGAATATTTGACTTTGACTTTGGTGATTAAGTTAACTTCCATCATTCGTAGTAATAACTTGATTTCAATGGTGGAGGCCTTTGCCCAGCGTTGGGGTAGTATGTTATAGATTCATTACTAGGACGGCTTAAGGAACCACAGGTATTCCGTCAAAGGTTTTTTTCTGGCAAAAGACCGAACAAAATAACGTACTTTAACGTCGGAGGCCAAGACCCACTTCGGGTGGCTAAGCCAGCGAAGTAAGTAAGTAAAGTTTTCCGTCGCCGTTACTCTGTAAAATCCATAGGCGGTCATTACCTAACTATTTAAAAAAAAGTGCGATCGTGTAATAAGTATTCACAATTAAATTATTTAAAAGCTAATTGTAACAAACACTTACACATACTAAATGCACCAATAAAATAAAATGAATATAGCAATACTGAAGTTACAGGCACTATACATAATAATATTATATAAAAACAGAACAGTAAAAAAAAGTATCTCAATTTATACGCTTTATGATTGAAGAACGGAAAATGTTGCATAGTAAGAAAATCATAGAAGTAGGAAATCGATAGCGCATTGAAATATAATTAGAGGGCAGGAGACATGCATATTGTAATGCACTAAGCCTAGAAGTGTCAGTCAAAGATATCTACTCAAGTGATCAAAGTGAGATATTCATTCAACAATGAGCGCCTAGCACATTGTTAGCAAATCGATAATGTGTGAGAGCGTGTGAGGGTGTGTGTGTGTGTGTGTGTGTTTATACGAGGTGTATCAGAAAGGTGTGGCCATAATAAAAAGTACAAATGATTGTTTGATTTAACGGCTCTCGCGCAATACCGACTTGTTGTAGGACCGATAATCAGACCGATTTTTCGCCGACTTTTTGTAGAACGTGTGCGTTGCAACATAGAATTCCTTTTTCACCGACTAAATAATTGGTCACCGTTTATTGGACGTAAGCGAGGGCTCTTACATATTGTATTAGAGTTATTAAGTCTTAATTATTAACTCTCTTATGCAATTGTTAATTTAATATTAATTATATTAGTGACGTTATGCGCGTCAGGCGCGCATAAGCAAGCATTAATGATCATAAATAAAAGTAAACAGAGGTTACTGAATCATTAGTGCTGAGACATGTTTATTTTGATGTGACAACACAATAGAAATACTTAATTACAAATTGCATGATGAATTAAAATTAATCATCATCATGTCTAAGAGACTCTGCATACTAGATTTAGATCGGATACATTTTGGGTCCTCGAATTATGAACACACACATATGTGCTAATGCCTATAAACGTTCCAGTACTGGGCTCAGACTGTCGCATTTGAACAATAGCATATAGATAGATCGGGCCACAACCCACAACGCTGACCGATTGTGGGCCCTCCCGTTTCAACGACTGTTATCTTACGACTACAGCCGGGATGAACAGCTTAACGCGCCTTACAAAGCACATAGTAGCTCGAGATATTTCATTGAGTCACTCCTCTGGTGACCCGGAATTGTGACAATTGCTTAACTTATTATATCTTTTTTATAAAAAAAATCATTGTGAGTTTTTCAAAAGGATCATATTATGGTAATATCATGTTAATAGTAACATCAGTGACGGAACGCCTTTGACCGTGAGGTAACAACCATTAACTGCCCATGTCTTACTATTTATGTGCAGCTCAACACATGGTTGCCTGGAAGAAATAGCTTTTTAGCGATAAGGCCGCCGTTTGTACAGTTTTTTTATTGTCCTCTTTACGTCTTACATAATAAGGTGTAAATTAAAGAATATTTTTGGATTTATTCTCATTTTTTTTTAAAGGGCTCGGCTCGATTTTTGCATAAAATGGGTAAACACTCCCAGGTTCGGGCAAATTGTGTTGTACATTTGATGTTTTGCCTAAATTACCTTAGCTTGGAATTGAAACCGGGGCTTTTGGCTACCAAGGCGTTGTAACTGATATATTAACTAAATGTCATGGGACTTAAAACCAAAAGCACAATGTTTCTTTGGAAAAAAAAGTTAAACGATAATGCCGTACGCTCACATGCCAGCGCTAAACGGTGCTAAAGCGCCAGAGCCATTAGCGAGACGTGCCTCAAACATTTCAATGTAACACGGGTTACGTCAATGCGCATCTAAAATACGCGGAAACCGCATGCGACTTGTAACGTAAAACCGAAAATAATATTGTTAAGCACTTACGGCGACTTTAATTGTGCGTCGGAATGATGGCGGCGCGCCAGGCGGCCCGCGCCCGCGCATCGCCTGTGTCGTCGCTGCATACAAGGACGTGTGCTCAAGGCGCCTACCTACGTAAATATTTCATATATTTGGAGCGGATATTTTTTTGCATATTTATTGATACTACTATTGCTTGCGACTTCGTTTCGCGAGGACTACACTATCCCACAGGAGTTTGTTACCGGAAAAAAAAGCATTCTGTGTCCTAGTCCAGGTCATGATCTGTTTATGCAAAATTTCATTGAAATCCTTTCAGCCGTTCTAAGGCACGTTAAATGCGCTTTCTTAAGGACAGCATTAAATTTCTATGGATACTATGTAGATTTGTACAGTTTAAAAACTCGTCAATATATCATCTCACGCCTTGTTGAATGGCAGTGTCTCCTAAATAACTCTTTTTTTTTGCAATTTGCAACGATACTATAATAATTTCAAAGTTTTTAAATAGGGAACAACGCAAACTACTTAGTACGTACAGTTATAAGAGGCATAGTTAGTTACTCAGTTGCCCTTATACCTGACGTTTCGACCGATCGGCACCAGGCTGTGATATGTAACACTTGGTGCAATATGAACGTTAAAATTGTAAAGTGTAGATAATTTCTATTTGTTATTTCTTCTTGATTTTGTGTGTTTTCTAAGATAGACCTCTTTATACACTGGACAGCAAAAATAACGGGTCATTTAGAAAAACTGCGATATCTCCCAAAGTTATTTATATAGATCCCTCGTATAAATAATATTTTATAGGCAGATTTCGCTCAGAACGATTTCTTGTGATTATACATATCAAAAGAGGTTGCATTTGAACAAGTTACAGCTTCAAAAAAAAAATCCGATTTTTGAAAAATATCAAAATTAAAATTTTTGGAATAGAAAATTTTCTCGCTTTTGTTTCAAACCAAGCTGTCATCATAAACAGTTTTTTTTTGGCTGGTCACAGTATTTTGTGCATCAACCATGCACCAACATGTCGTTATCTACTGAAGAATGTACACGAATTGTCATTATGGTACAAGAAGGAAGGAGTCAGCGGAGTACTGCTAGAACAGTAGGTGTATCTTTATCCACGGTCCAAAGAGTACTCCAGCGATTTCAAGAGACCGGCATAAACATCAGGAGACCAGGGAATGGCAGGCCAAGGTGTACAACTACACGAGAAGACCCATTCATCGTGAGGACTATGTTAAGAAATCGACATCTCACGGCTGTTCAGGTCTGAAATAGCCTTCAAGAAATTTACCACAACAATGTAAGCTCTGACACGATCCGGCGGCGACTTCGGGAAGCTGATATAAAGCCAGTGTATCATGCAATATTGTACGAATAACACCGTAAACGTTTTTTGAGAGTTTGCTGATTGTGTAACATGTGCAGCGTCACCGGACTTTGTTGGGGGCGGCTGGCGAGAAACATAAGGGTTTCTTAAGCCACCAAACGACACCACCACTCAAACGACGCACCGACAGAGGTTTTCTAGAGGGAATGGCATCACGCACTTTTGCGTGTCCCCGTTCCTTATACTAGATTCTCCGAGGGGTTCGGATCAGATCGGATCGTAAACGTAGAACTTTGAAGTGGCTGTTAGAAACGTAAATGAAGTAGGTCTGGAACTTTATGCAGGTTCACGTGTGAGCCATTCCAAAGTTAACGGATTACGCGTTTATTTCATTGAACCAATTTCAGATCAAATCAACACTATTTTACAAAGGAAAATCATAATTCATTTATAATTTATTATGGCATAGGTACACAACAGATTACAATGAAAAATAATGCTGAAATATATTTCGATAAGTTGGGTTCAACTAGACTGAAATCCAAAAACGTGTGTATACACAAAATGCCAATAATTTAGCAAAAGAACTATGAACATACATAAACAAACATTATATCTAAACTATACGTGTAAATGTTACTTTTTATACTTATAAAAACAAGGACAAATACTACACTATATACTCAAAAAACACACTGACAAGCACAAGCGTAGCTAACGTACGTTACGTACAGACAAGAGCATTAAATTGTAAACAATGTCACTCTTAATACAATTGAATAAGAGTCAAAACTAGACAAAGGTGAATACATGTTCTTATTCGTGACTGTACATGGGCAAATTAATTTTATACTATAAATTATGCTTATGTTTGTTGACGAATACATCCAAATCGTCGTGGTCTTGTAACAATTCAATATACAAACGGCACATGCAAACAAAAAAAATAATAATTTGGATAATCAAAAATAGGACTTTAAAAACACGACTTGCCTCAAGTGGTAAATGAATCACGATATTATATAATAGCGTTTTGGATGCAAAATTTCACCTGAAATAATCGGGTTCGCGTCACAAGAGACTGGACACACGTGTGTCCAGTTGCTGAAACTCAGAATTAGTATCATTCATTATTTCGTCATATGGATGCGCCAAAATTTTTAGCGTGTCCACATAGTGAAACTTAAATTAAAACACTTTTAATTTTTTTTGATCGTCAACCCTTCCTTGTCAGGGTTGAACAAAAATTTGTTGAGTTGATGTTGAGTTTTTTTCCATAGAAAAATAATCTACGAAAATATCATCATCATCATCATCATCATCAGCTCATAAAGTCCCCACTGATGGCGCACGAGCCTTCCCTATGGATGGATTCCCTATAATGAACGGGCCATAAACCACCAAAATTATGTTTTTTGCATATTAACGAGGTGTTCTTTTTAATTGGTAACATGGTTATATCTCGGCACAGTATAAAGAAGGAAGGAGAATAGCTTCTTACTTTGACTGTGTTCTCATGCTACGGCCACACTATCGCACGGCAAGCAATAATTACATTTAGGACAGTGTTCTGAAATGTGACTATTACTTGGCCCGACTTGTCAAAATGTTCGCAATACCGCGACAGTGTGGCCGTAGCATCAGGATGTCACGATTACGAAAACGAGAATTTATGGCACTGAAGCCTGAAACTGAACCTTCTGGTGAAAAACGAGGTTAGTTGCAATTCTGCCATTCGATTTGTAGTTGTCGTCGTCGTCGGTATAGCACGGTGAATAGAACCGCACCCGCGCCGTCCAGACAAGTTTGCGATCGCACCGCGCCACCGCAATTGCACAATCAAATTACTGACGAGCGGAAGCTGAATGCACTCAAGACGCAATCATGTTAAGGGCACATTAATTACATTTCATTTTAATAGGAAACTATATCAAAGTTCTATACGGAATGATATATATAGTTAACAGTTTTGAAAAACATTTTGCTTAATTTTTTTAAGAGAAACTTTATGGCGAGGGTTTCCAAGAAAACGGTGTTTTTAAATGAGTTTTATTCGAAATGTATAAGGATTTTAAATCCAAAAAAAAATGTTATCATTGGCCTTTTATCTAGTAATTTCGGCTGGTATTTTCACGATATTTTACAATTTCCTGCATCGATTATAATATCAAACATACGTCTTATTCATAAACTAAATATCATTTTATTCAGGCTATACACCGTTTCAGACAAAGAAAAATATACCAAGCCAATTGTCTTTGAATATGTAATAGTTGTCGGCCATTATAATTTTAATATTATGTAAACGTTCAATTAAATCCACATTATTGCCTAATTCGACGCTCGCGCCATCATTCAGTTCCGAGCGGAACGCCTTGGAAATCTCACAGTCGGAAACGCTCGCCTTAAGTATAACTGTAAGGTAAAGTGAACAAAATTGAAAGCTCTCATAAAGAAAAAAAACAGGCAAATGTATATTATGGATACAATTGAGGAGCATCAGTTAAAAGCTACCTATTTACATTAGAACGAATTTCACAGAAAACAGCAAAATTTTGTAGCTCTAAAATGTCCAACATTAGATTAACTAACTTTGTAAGTAGACAATTTTGATGTTGTACCTACTCCGTTTTTCATTTTTTTAATAACTGCTTTCGATCAATTCCATCTTTGAAAATGAACAAAATTCAGGTGTCGAAGACAATTCCAAAATAAAGACATAACTAGCCCAACATTTTATTAGATAGTTTCGGACGGACACTCAATTAAAATTGTACGCAAATTTTGTTGCGAACAAATTATCGGGTCATGTGCGCTTCCAATTAACAATGCCTCTATAACGTAATTGGCAGCGCACCTGATCCCGTGTGTCCGAGGGGTGCTTTTTTTTTAGATTAAGCTTGCCGATTGCCTCAAACGGGGCGGTGAGAAACTTAAAGCGTTCCTCAAGCCGTGTGAAACGAATCACCTTCGGAGATTATATACTAAACTATCATCCTGTCATATTAAATACCGACAACCCGCTTGCTAACTATCATCATGTAAAATTAATACCGACAACTTGCTTGCTAACTATCATCCTGTAAAATTAAATGCCGACAACCCGCTTGCTAACTATAATCCTGTAAAATTAAATACCGACAACCGCTTGCTAACTATAATCCTGTAAAATTAAATACCGACAACCCGCTTGCTATCATCCTGTAAAATAAAATACCGACAACCCGCTTGCTATCATCCTGTAAAATTAAATACCGACAACCTGCTTGCTAACTATCATCTTGTAAATTTAAATACCGACAACCCGCTTGCTAGCTATCATCCTGTAAAATTAAATACTGACAACCTGCTTGCTAACTATCATCCTGTAAAATTAAATACCGACAACCCGCTTACTAACTATCATCCTGTAAAATTAAATACCGACAACCCGCTAGCTATCATCCTGTAAAATTAAATACCAACAGCCCGTTTGCTCTCATCCTGTAAAATTAAATACCGACAACCCGCTTGCTATCATCCTGTAAAATTAAATACCGACAACCCGCTTGTCATCATTTTGTAAAATTAATTACCGACAACTTGCTTGCTAACAATCATCCTGTAAAATTAAATACCGACAACCTGCTTGCTAACTATCATCCTGTAAAATTTTATACCAACAACCTGCTTGCTAACTATCATCCTGTCAAATTGAATACCAGCAACCCGCTTGCAAACTATCATCCTGTAATATTTCAATGTAAACCAATGTCATTTTTTGAAGTGTCGAACACTGGCCTTAAAGTCGAAGACTGGTGCCACTACCCTACTAAGAAGTAAATCTATTTCAAGGATCCAGGATGCGATAACAAACTTGTTGGTTTTAGCTACTCTTATGTATTGTCGGCATCAAGTTAGCCCTTTCATTCCGACCACTGCTGATTATGTATGACTGATAATGTCCAGCGCGTCCAAAGCAGTGTATCTAGGTTTTCGCCCCGACGACGCGCGATTATTGTACCCGTAATAAGTCACAAAATAAGGAGAGACCAGAAGTTAAGCCTAAGGGTAAAACTCCATTGAAACGGAGCTAAGCAGGGCATTTTTGAACCGGTGATTAGTTATCACTTATATGAATGAGAGAGAATGAACCAACCGATATAAGAATAAACGGTGATCAATTAGATTTGGTAGACTCAACAGTTTTCTTAGGTATAACCCTTGACTCAAAACTTCAATGGAATCCTCATATATCGAAATTGGCTGGCAAACTCAGTTCTGCTGCAAATGCCATTAGAAAAATAAGGCAGTTAACAGACATTGAAACTGCTAAAACAGTTTACTTTAGTTATTTTCATAGTGTCATGTCGTATGGCCTCTTACTGTGGGGCACAGCAGCTGATATTGAAACTATACTCATTTTACAGAAACGAGCAGTAAGAACAATCTATAGACTAGGTTCACAAACTTCTTTAAGAAATCTTTTTAAAGAAATCGGTGTCCTGACAGTGGCGTCTCAATTTATTTATAATTGTATAGTTCTTGTACTTTGCGATATCAACTCATTTACTATACACGGTGACGTACACAATTTTAATACTAGAAGTAGGTACGTCAAAACTTGTAATGCCACTGTTCAGGTTTCAGAAGGTGCTTGGTTCTTTCTTGGGGCAAGGTATACACTATAACAATAAAATACCAAATACTGTACTAGATTTACCTTTAGATAAGTTTAAGAAACATGTAAAGTCTTCTTTACTTAAAAAAAGTTATTATACAGTCAAAGAATATTTAGATGATAAAACAGCCTGGCTATAATAAAAAACGCATACTTTACTACTTTTTTATAATAACAAATTATACTGATATGATAGCCTTTATAAACAATGTCCTACAGATAACAAATAGCGTTGCGTTGAACATTTCAATTAGTTTTGATTTTAGAGTAGCTTGGGTGTTTTATGCTCTCTTTATTGTCTCTGCGGTGGTGGCATGTGTGTCGGGTCGTTACATTCCCTAAAATATGGTTGAGTGAAGCGATGGCTGATTCATATGTGATATGAATATGTTCATATATTCATACTCGTGAACGGGTGCCGCCTGTGGAGTCTGGTCTGCTCTTGCGTACTTGTCTTATTTTTATTAACTATAGTTTAACTTTGTTTTTTCTTAGACAGGTTTTTGACTTTTATTAGTACTGTATGACATTGTAAAAAATTAAACTGGTAAATGATGTTTTTGCAAACTTAAATATTTAATTTATTTGTCGGAGACGTGGCGCTAGCATCGCTTAGAAACGACAAGTATAGTCTATACTTAGTGTGGTCTGCGCAGCCTATGCTCTATGGTACGCGAAACGTCAACGTCAGTTGGCTTGGCGCGACAACGAACTGGAGATTCGAACGGGAGCGGCCGGAGAGTACGCACGCGCAGAACTCACTTCGTTTCTAAAATCCATTTACAATAAATATCCATTCCATCCATTTACATTTAAAATAACATTAAAATGACTGTAAGGAATACGACTGCGTCTTTATTTTGAAGATCCAAGATGAACTGTGTTATCGACGAATCCGAGTTTGCTCGACCGTCCTACTACAAACCAGCCTCAACGCCGACATCAGAAGTGGGATGTAACCGACGCGAACCACTAGAAGAAAACGATGCCAAGTTTTATCGTAAATGGCAACGGATGTTGAACAGCAATATCAGAATTGATGGCGTGAAGTTTATAACGCACCGCGATATGAGGAGATTCATTTACTGGAGTTTATACGCGTGCGTAGCTACAGTCGACGTATGGATTGCTACATTCTACATGGACCTATGCCTGCTGGACCTTCTGGTCCCACGCGATGCTTCATGTGTGGGAAACTGGGACATCACATCACCGATTGCCTCCCCAAGGATAATAAAAGGTCATGTAATCGTTCCGTTATTTTTAGTTTTAATTATGTTGTCAAACTTCGACCAAACGCTCCTGGTGTTATGTTTCAGATATGGAGGCACGGATCCCTTTGCAAACAAGTGCCCACGTGCTCATACCATCACTGCGGGGCGCGAGGAAGGGCGCTACTAGCAACTGTGGTGCAACCGGCAGCAGCGACACCGACACCGGGGCGTGGCGAGCAACGACAACCAGCGTCATCGGAAAGAGAAACCTGTGTTGCATCGGCAACCCTGCTGGACTGCTGACTGTTTCTGGTGATGTTTTCATGTTTCATTATGATTATGATGCTTAGAAAGTTTTACGATGAAATTTGTGAAGGTAGTACTGGTTTTGTTGAAGGAGTTACTGTTTCAACATGTGCGCAGCTGTACATCGGTTGAGTGAGGGTAGGGTTCCGGTAGTCCACGGGACTAGCCGAACGCTAAGTGAAGTTGACGCATTAAGTGAAGGCCGTAATGACCGAGGATGGTGTTCCGGTAGTCCAAGGGACTAGCCGACCACCAGCTGATGTAGTTGTGGGTGAAACTGTGGTGCAGGTGCACTGTGAGGATGATAATGAAGCAGTGGTCGTGGAACCAGCTGACTCCGAGTGTGGTGTTGACTGTACATAAAGTAACATCTCGCTGCTGGCCGCAAGCCGCTGGCCTGCCGCGCGCTATATTATGCGTGTCGGTCCCCGGCACATGGTGCGGAGCTGTGGCCAGTGTTAATCGATACCTGTGTTGTTGTGTTCGTGAAAAGTAATTGAAATGAGATTTTATGATGAGAGAGCTTTAATGTGGACTTGTATACAGTGTTTGAGGTTGGTTCGTTTTATTCGTGACTGAAAGTTAAAATGAGAGAGATGATAATGTTTTTTAATAGTGAACGAAACCAAACCAAGTTAGATAATAAATTTAGAGGCAAACGAATTAATAATTTGATATTATTAATTGGTATTGGCAATGCAAATGTAAACTGTACCATGTAAATATTATGTCAGGTAGAAATTAATAATTTTGCGACCGAGATTTTATTTCAAGTTTTGCCAGATGCTTATTTAAAAAAAAAAAATTTTGCTAGGCCGTGAGATTTTAAATAACGGGTTTTGTGTTCGCACTATTGCTACTGAGTTTACTTTGATAAAGAGAGCCAGTAGTTTATTAAATGATGAGTTGTGTCATGAGAGCTCATGATTATTATACGTTGAAAGCAATAAATTCTAAGCGAACTTACAAATACGCACACGATAGATTAAGAAGGATGCCAGAAGGTCATGTACCAGTCGAGGTTGAGGTGGAGGTACATTGTGCCCCGATTGATAATGAGTAAAGTTGTTGTGTGAACTCGAGTTAGTGCTCTAATAACCGTAGTGGCGTAGTGTGTAGTCAGAGGGTGATGCCCACGTGCGCAGGGTTCCACTGGATTGGACGCGCGTTAGCGACTGGGATCGCTGTTTGGCTGTGAGAGCCGTGGCAATAGAAGACTAACTCAAGGTGATTTTAGAGCTTACATAACTTGTAAATAGTGACTTTTGATTTGTGGAGCGAATGGTTGCTGTAGGGATCTTACCTGCTTTTGTGGGTGAAGGTCTAGTCCAGCAATAGCCTGCTGTGGGGGCCACACCTACTAATGTGGGTGACGGTCTATATAGTCCAGCAAAGATCTGCTGTAGAGATCTCATTTATTTTGAAATGACGATCTAGACCAGCAAGTCAAGATAAAAACTGTACGCTCGAGGACAAGCGATTCTCAGAATGACCGTGACGACGAATGGTTCATGACCCTGGTTACCTGGTTACTTTTTTTTGTTATACTATATTTGATTTATTATCTTTCTATGTCGAAAAGGGTTCAGTTTTCAGTTTTTAGCCATCTTATGTAGTCTTATCTAGAGTCTTATGTAGAGACTTATGTAGAGTCTTATGTAGAGTCTTATGTAGAGTCTTATGTAGAGTCTTATGTAGAGTCTTATGTAGAGACTTATGTAGAGACTTATGTAGAGTCTTATGTAGAGTCTTATGTAGAGTCTTATGTAGAGTCTTATGTAGAGTCTTATGTAGAGTCTTATGTAGAGTCTTATGAAGAGTCTTATGTAGAGTCTTATGTAGAGTCTTATGTAGAGTCTTATGTAGAGTCTTATGTAGTCTTATGTAGAGTCTTATGTAGAGTCTTATGTAGAGTCTTATGTAGAGTCTTATGTAGAGTTTTATGTAGAGTCTTATGTAGAGTCTTATGTAGAGACTTATGTAGGGACTTATGTAGGGACTTATGTAGGGACTTATGTAGGGACTTATGTAGGGACTTATGTAGAGACTTATGTAGAGACTTATGTAGAGACTTATGTAGAGACTTATGTAGAGACTTATGTAGAGACTTATGTAGAGACTTATGTAGAGACTTATGTAGAGACTTATGTAGAGACTTATGTAGAGACTTATGTAGAGACTTATGTAGAGACTTATGTAGAGACTTATGTAGAGACTTATGTAGAGACTTATGTAGAGACTTATGTAGAGACTTATGTAGAGACTTATGTAGAGACTTATGTAGAGACTTATGTAGAGACTTATGTAGAGACTTATGTAGAGACTTATGTAGAGACTTATGTAGAGACTTATGTAGAGACTTATGTAGAGACTTATGTAGAGACTTATGTAGAGACTTATGTAGAGACTTATGTAGAGACTTATGTAGAGACTTATGTAGAGACTTATGTAGAGACTTATGTAGAGACTTATGTAGAGACTTATGTAGAGACTTATGTAGAGACTTATGTGAGGACTTATGTGAGGACTTATGTGAGGACTTATGTGAGGACTTATGTGAGGACTTATGTGAGGACTTATGTGAGACCTTATGTGGAGTCTTATGTGGAGTCTTATGTGGAGTCTTATGTGGAGTCTTATGTGGAGCCTTATGTGGAGCCTTATGTGGAGCCTTATGTGGAGCCTTATGTGGAGCCTTATGTGGAGCCTTATGTGGAGCCTTATGTGGAGCCTTATGTGGAGCCTTATGTGGAGCCTTATGTGGAGCCTTATGTGGAGCCTTATGTGGAGCCTTATGTGGAGCCTTATGTGGAGCCTTATGTGGAGCCTTATGTGGAGCCTTATGTGGAGCCTTATGTGGAGCCTTATGTGGAGCCTTATGTGGAGCCTTATGTGGAGCCTTATGTGGAGCCTTATGTGGAGCCTTATGTAGGGTCTTATGGAGAGCCTACTGTAGAACCTTATGTAGAGCCTATTGTAGTGCATAATGTAGAGCCAAATGCTAAGAGTCAATTGTTGTTTGGTCAGGATAGACCGAACGGGAAATACTGTGCTTGGTTATCTTTTGTTACAGAGAAAAACACGAGGACGTGTTTCCATCAGGATGGCCGTGTCGGAGACGTGGCGCTAGCATCGCTTAGAAACGACAAGTATAGTCTATACTTAGTGTGGTCTGCGCAGCCTATGCTCTATGGTACGCGAAACGTCAACGTCAGTTGGCTTGGCGCGACAACGAACTGGAGATTCGAACGGGAGCGGCCGGAGAGTACGCACGCGCAGAACTCATTTCGTTTCTAAAATCCATTTACATCGTGCAACTATTTCTAAGTTATTTAATTGTGATATTAAAATAACATTAAAGTGACTGTAAGGAATACGACTGCGTCTTTATTATGAAGATCCAAGATGAACTGTGTTATCGACGAATCCGAGTTTGCTCGACCGCCCTACTACAAACCAGCCTCAACGCCGACATATTTATTTTTTCTTTTTTTGTGTTTATTTTTTACGTGTTGTGATTGTCCTTTATATTTTGTGTTTTTATTTGTGTTGGTAAGGGAGAAAAAAGCTGGACACTTGCTGAGATTCTTGCCCTTTCTTCTCAGTACAAAATCCGCCCAGGGTAGATAGACTTACGAACCGATTGCATAAAGACGTTCTTTATGAGCTATTTGTAGCCTAAACTGAATAAATGATTTTGAATTTTGAATTTTGAATCTATTACCTACATGATATCAATTACAAATGCTCCTTATTCTCTTATTCAAAGAACACTGGGAACTTATTTTTGACTCTGAAAATTCTTGAACGATACCAAATTGTTAATTTAGCCAAACACATTATATTTCCTAGTACACCTATTTTATGTTACTTTTATTTCGACATCACCAGTGATATTCAAATATAGGCCTCCCTGTGCGGGACAAAGCAGGTTGGCGCGGAGAAGACTGGTGTGCAGCGGAGCCGTTAAAACAAAGAGACTATTGGTTGATTTCCACACTGCTCGCAGCTTCGCACAGCTCAGCTCCGCTTCAATTGAGTGTCACCCTAAAGACAGAACACAATGGCCTGCGGTGGGCCATGCTTTGCAATGCACAACTGTGGGCCACGATCACTTGGTGTTCACGCAATGGCGCATGGCTTATTGCTGCCTGGCAAAACACTTACGATGGACGTGGAAGTAATTAAGGCCGCGGCTATTTATTTATATACTGCTTACAAGTATACTTCTATACTAATATTATAAAGAGGAAAGATTTGGAGGATCAGGTCAATGATGCATGGAATCGCATTGCAGACTCCCTGCAAATTCCTGTTTCGGAACTAAAAAAAAGAAAGAGACATTAAAATTTATAAATCAATAAACTGGAAGTGGTCTCTTCATTGCTCCACGATACTGACATTTTGGGCGATCAAAAATTCAAGTACTAGCACGCAACAAAAACGTGCACTATCCCGGTCAGCGGTCGGTGACGAACTTAACAATGGGCCACTGTGTGAACACCACAGGCCACGCTACGCCACGATTCCTTTGATGTGTGCCCAAAAAACCGACAACATCCCGATTGCGCGCCATGATTGACAATTGTCCGCCACTATATACCATTACCCCCTGTACACAATGGCGATGGCCTGTAATGGGCCAGCATACGCCATTGTGTACTGGTGCCTTAATACATGCCACGCTCGAGCAACGCATTCATAGACTATCTCTCACGGCCACGGATCTCGAAACAGCTCGGAACAGTCCGGGCGCAGCTTTTGCCAGATTTCATGTACGTGAGAAGTAGTCTATGTGTGCGTTGCACATATGGTTGCCAACCATACTTTAAAATAACGTATCCTATGTTATTTTCCATCCTCATACTTTATTTTTTTATTTCCGACTAATGCGTGCGTTTGAAAGGAATATTCTTGTTGACTTAATTTCTGAACTACTGAATGATACTCAGACTCAGGTGAAGTGAAACGAAACGCATCGCTAATTTCTGAACGCGCTATAAAACAATAAAAAAATATTAGATAGTGCCAAGAGTACAAAGAAACATTTAAATAAATAAATTTAGAAAATACTTTATTTTTTCTTCTTATCCTTTTTTTTATACTAGCTAGTAATAGATTTACTTTAATTTCCTGAAAAATTGTTGGCAACCCTAATTGCACGAGCGCGTTTATATGAAGATTATCTTCTGCAGCCTCCTTATTTTGTGTATTAGTGCCAAACTGGGATTGAGATTAATTGGGTTTCTGCATCCGCGGACTCTAGATAATTTGTGGTCGCCACGACCGAAATCAGTCGGACCAATTATCATCATCGTAATTTGCCATTGGAGACATACGCCACATTTAATGACCAGATTGCCTAGTGCCTGGATTCGTAAGGTAACGAAAACGTAGCTAGCCAGTAACGGTAGCCAAAGTAACTTAAGAAAACGATAGCGAAGTTCGAAAAGAATAAAATGTATGGGATTGACATAAGATTGACCACGTGATTTAGCGCGGCTTATGCCCATACATTTTATTATTTTCGAACGTCTTCTTCACTATCGTTTTCCTAATGTTACTTTGGCTAAGCCTACAGGAGACCTTTGGCACAGAGTACATATCCTTCAGGTCTGAGACCGGTGGTACAAAATAAGGAGTCTGCAGTAGCTAAGCTTCAACAAACGCGCTTGAGGGCCGAGGCAAAGTCAAAAATGCCTAATGGCGGCCATGGCTTATATTAAAGTACAGTAAATAATGCGCGGAAATGAAAATGAAATAACAGACAACTATTAATGTTTATATAATTTTTAACGCAAATTTTATTGCGAACAAATTACAAAAACAGAAATGTTGAAAAAATTTACATTTTTTTTTTTAGACAACTATTATTTATTATGAGTACCTACTAATAGATTCTAAATAGTCGTTGATGTAGAAGAACCTTACTTTGCACGCAACAATATTCGTTCCATTAAATTGATCCTTTTTTTAATTAAAAAACAGCTGCTTGCTATTTCGAGCCAGTTCGAAATTTTAATAAAATATTTAAATTTGTGTATGGTTACCTTTTCGTTTGCCATGTTTTGAATTAAAAAGTTCGTTCTATTTTAAATACCGTGTAAAATTTATACCTGCATACTTTGGTAGAGTTTTTTTTATTTTATTTTTTTTAGTTGATGGCTTTGTGCGATTAGCACATTTAGCCAGTGTCAAAGTAATTTTTCTTACAAGTAATACATAAATAAACAATATTTCCTTATATGATGAATGATATTAGAAATGGGAAGTGAGAAATGATATACCCCCCAACCCCTCGAGTATCTCAGTAAAGATGTGGGGCTTTACTAAGTCCTCACGCGAGCTTCTTGAGAGAATTTGAAGAGTAACGTTGCACTGTTTTGTTTCATTTGCCAACACTTATGCACACTCACGAACACTTAACGGTTAATAATCCACCATTATTTCACATTAATATTCGACATAACACAAATTTTAGAAAATAAAACAAAACCGCAGACATGACGCTTCACTTTCCCGCCAAGAAGCTTTGGTAGAGTTGTCACATGAATCAAAATATTTTTTTTTTATAAAGGAGACCTTTCCTCACCCCATACAACAAGGGCCCAGAATGTACCTAAGATTCAAAGGTATCAAAATGTAGGGAAAAAATTGTAGATTCTAAAAATATATATAACATATTATTTATTCAATTTGTACCACCCAAAAACATCATTAGAAAGGTTTGATGACTTGCAACATTGAAATAATTTAACTGGCAAGCACAACTCTCTCGATGTCTGATGCGTTTCGTTAGCTTACTCTCAGGCACAACTAATTTTATGATAAAAGTCTTTTAATACAATTTTTTTACATATGCGTATCGATTTCTAGCAAGTACATGATAAATAATAACAAAAATAAGTGTTTTTAACTATTTCGAATTATTTTGTGCGTTTGATTATTTTGTCACCCAGAAGAAATTGCAAAAAAATACTATATGCCAGAGCTGTAACGAACGAATTAAAAAGGCTGAGTGACTTGTCAGTCATGACATCTTGAGATGAGATTAACCTTTCATTGTTTCATTCCGTTTCGGTGTTTACTGGCTCTGGCTGGAGTGTTTTTCGTGTGTACCTGTATTGCTTTGATTATTTGACTCGGTTATTCTCCCTGGACTTTCGTTTATCTGAATCTGAAGACTTGGCGATATCTACTAGACCTCGGTACCCCCGTAACTTGGCTGCTATTGATATATTGAAGATTCCCGACAACCTGCGCTACTATTTTGGATTCCGATTCAAAAGATCTTATTTTACTCATGAAATGAAAATGAAATTATTTTAATAATAATGCTGCTACCCATCTAATAACTGATATCCGAATAGCAGGGGCCATGACATGATAAATGCATTCCATCTACCCATCACAGATGGACCAGATGCTACTTTAATATTAGAGCGTGCCTTGAGCAGATTAGGTCAAACAAATGTTTTGGCAGAATATCTAATAGAAAATAATATTATAGAAGGAGAGCTCTTTTTGACAGTCTAAATGCTGAAGAGTTACTATTGAATGAGTTTCCAGTGATGACAGAATGGGACTTAATATTATTTGCACTGGGAACTTATCAAATTAAGCAGGCACGCTCATATTATGGTGAGCACATTAGACCAAATGGAACATTTGGAATTGAAGTATGTGGTAATATTGAGTCTCTCCATATAACACATTCTGAAAATGAAATGTATCTGTTGAGAGGTTGATTATTGTCAAGGCACCATAGTGGTCGAACATATTATACATATATATTGTAGCACAATAGTTGAGAGCACAGAATTCACAGTTATTACTGTAATTGTATAATAATAAAACATACAGTGAGTTGCTGTGCTCATGTTATGACCATTGTGTGGTATATGGGGTGGGCTCGATACCAATAAAATATAACTGCTCCAGCATCCTTCCTTGATGATATATTAGTCAGAGATGTAGAAAATGAAGAACCATAATAAAAGAAATTAACAATATACTTATTGTTTTATTCCAACAAATAACCTAATGTTTTACATTGCCATCTAATGTGCGCTCAACCATTTCTATGTCATTGTAGAACTGTGTTGCTTTTAAATCAATGCAATTGGTTATTATGACATGAAATACGTATAGTTTTGATGTAAAAGATAGACTACTACACAACTGCTTGTGCTGTTGGGAAGGACTTTGCAGAAGCAATACTGACGTGTCAGTTGGTTGACAATAAGTCTTGTTAAGAAAGACTGCATAAGAATCAAGTTGGTCAACTGTTTGTAGTAAATATATGAATTACATTCTTGTTTCTATTTGCATTTATGGTTCCGTGTAAGTGCAGACCTTTCTAAATAAATATTTTGATTTCGAGAAATATTAGATTCTATCATATCAACATTCGTTTTCATCACACAAACATGTTTTCTATCCGAATTTGAATCCGTGATCTGTAGAGCAAAATAAACAAGTTTCTATGGCTGCATAAAAGTGGCTTTGGTTCAGCAAAAAATAAGACGGTCACGCACGCACGATCTATGTTTATTATTTATGTGAGTTTGTAGAAAACCGTATAATATTAACTATGTTTTGGACCTATTTTAATAATATTCTTTGTGAGATTTAAAAAAAAAACCACAAATCGCTATGACACAAATGTCACTGTCAGTCATATTTTGCTTGCACGTTTCGTTTCATGTTTACGATTTCTAGGACCATTTTGACGATTTTTTTATTTTCCAAAAAATCTAGTTTCGGCTTGTTTTATAAAAAAATGATATCACAAGGTGTTTCTGTATAATGTAGAGAATATTTTAAAATGAAGTGTACCTCGGTACTTCGGGGGCCCATATGGAAAGGTCTCCTTTATTAGATACTTACCTACTTACCTACTTACCTACATGTATATATATATACTCTAAATATTTTCTTTTTATTTTCTTTTTTTCAATAACTTCTTTTTTTTCAGATTTAGATAAATTCTAATCTGGCATAAAGTCTATTTTAAATACAGAATTGGAAAACACTCACATTAGCAGATCAAAATGTACAGTCATTATAAACGTTCTAAGATTTCAGTGCCAATATTTATAATGTTTGCTTTAAGATCGAAGTGTTCGCTAAACTTGGTGAAATAAGCATTATTTTTATATTTCTGGCATTGTTCATACACACGTTATGGTAATTAACTATATTTTACAGTAAACCACACTAATTTAAATCAAACAACAAAACCTCAAATGATTACAATATTTTACGAGCGATGACAGTTCACAACACGAAACAATGCAACCGTGTGACACTCACTTTAATTGTCCGCTGGCTGTGCCGGTGTAAACCGGTTTGTCCCTTAGTTTGTCCTCTCGCCGCGCGTACGTGCACCCGTCGTCGGTGAGAGGCACGTGAGAGGTCACGCACACATAAAGTCGTACCGCGTATGGTACGCGAACGCGATACGACTTTGCTACGTCATTCACTGGTCACTGATACGCAAGAGGGCCAATATCTATGACGATTTGCGCTGCGTGTCGAGACGTCATTGCCGGTATGGATGCACACTAACGATGCGTCATAGAAAGTTGTAGTAAAAAGTGCCCCATCACTGAAATCCAGTTATTACTACCGATGATGGGTGATAGCTGAATCAGCACGCTTGCCGAATGCGGGTCGGCGATCACAATCCCGAGCTATGCATCGAAACTTACGTAACACATTATGCCCGAACTGGGAAATGCACCCAGGACCTCCGGGTATCGGATCGACGCGACGCCCCTCGTCCACCGACGCGTTATGGCTACAATGAGTTGGCGACTTACTTGAAAATATTTACATCCATAGTTGTTTGTTTCGTTTTTATTTTAAACTAGCGGCCGCTCGTGGTTTCACCCGCGTGGTTCCCATTCCCGTGGGAATATCGGGATAAAAAGTATGCCGAATTTCATCCAAATCCATTCAGTAGTTTTTACGTGAAAGAGTAACAAACATCCAAACAAACATTCGCGTTAATAATATTAATAGGATCTTTGTTGTGTTTTCTTTAATTAACACCAAGCCCTGTCTGTTATTATTTATAACGTACATTTTCAAGTGCTGCGCCCGCCTGTTATCGGAGACTTGTTCTGTAAAATGTCTGATTTTTTTTCTTTTTAACCGACTTCAAAAAAAGGAGGAGGTTATAATATAATATATTTATTTATTCAAGTATCAAAGACTCATAATATATAGTTAGTAACAATGGAAATTCAACTGTATTTTTTGTTTGTTTTTTTTTAAATGTTTTATTTTATTTTGGTTTGTATTCCGTTGCTGTGCCTTTAAAAAAATACCGTACTTACAGTTTATTAGCTCTCTCCATCCGACTGGTTGTCTGGGAGAAATCGTTTGAAAGCGATAAGACCGAGAAATTGTAACTTTGTAATTTTTATTACTTTTGTTCATGTTTATGTTTTATAGTGTTGCAACAATAGTTTTATCTATCTATCTATTTATCTATAATAAAATTATTCATGGCGAGAGCCGGCTCGTGCAGACGTATTGGGCCAATTAATACGAGTGTTTATCTCCAATAATAATGTTTTTGTGTTTATTTTTGGATGATGAATATTATGATTGGTAGCGCTTTTTACAAAATGTACATATTATATCTACCACAATATCTATCTAACATGTGAAGATAAAACGGTGTTCTCCTTTTTAAGAACTTTTTATTTGGAGAGAGGTTGCTATTGGCTTCCTATGCCCTTTACAGCGTCACCGGACATTTTAAGGGGCAGCGAGAAACTTAAAGGGTTCCTTAAACCGTGTGATTAAAACACATGTGTGTGTTCCTCCCCTCGGAGAATCCAGTAGTGAACAGGGGGCCGTTCTCCGAGGGGTTCAAATCAAATTACGAGCGGAACAACCCAACTGCGCCTCTTAAGGCTATGGTCCTCGGCTCGGGTTGACCGTGTCGTGCGTGGGAGTGGTCGGTTTTAAAGACACATTGCGCGCAAGGAGGAGTGTTCGACTTGTCAAAGATAGAATTTGTTTTTAGTATGTTTGACTAGGTCCCGGAGTCAATTCCCAGGTCAGGCAAAGTTTGTTTCGGATTTTTCGATGCAAAGCCTGGGTTTGTGATCACCAACCCGCATTTGGCAAGCGTGGTTATTAAGATGATTTGATTTCAATGATGGGGGCCTTTGCCCAGCAGTGGGACAGTTCTAGGCTATTTACTTTACATGTGTTACTATAAACATTGCATATTTTGTGATTTACGTAAATTGTAATTGTATTACATATTTTATTAATTATAATTATTATCAAAAAAACATTCCCGATGTTCTTATGGAAACGTTAATCAAATTATCCGTTGAGATAATAACAAATATTACGCTACGAAGCACTATGTAAAATGTTCCGGTGATATATTTTCGGAGCATCGCATGCAAACACTATTGTTTGAGACAGAACAGCAACTTATTTTATACTTGATGTGGTCTGAACGAAGTAGCTTGGCATAGAGATGAATGTATCGAAAACAGCGTGGCTCTCGGTTGAAGAGAGTGTCAGAACGAACAAATTGTCATTAACCGTCGGTTTGTAGCATCCGACAGCTGTTCGCACGTTTTCTAACGAACATTTTGTGGTTTCATGGTTTGTCAACCGCTCTCGAGTTTGATTCCAATTGAGATAACTACATATTAGAGCGATTGTTCTTTATCGCTTGTTGAAATATCGTTATTTTAAGGTTTAGATAAAACACAAAGTTTTGTCTAACTAATATCTAATTGAACTATCGTTCGTTCTATTCCATCGTGGACTATCGTCCACGATGGTTTTCGTGTTGCGATTTTGCAACTTTTTTACGTCTTTCGTAATCCAAAATTGGTTAACAAATGATATATCTCGAGCACTTTCGTGCTCCGTCCGCCGTTGTTGTAAGCAAACGGGTTTGTTGTTGTGAGATGGCAATCGTTAAACGTAATTTTCATGAGATAGATTAATTTAAAGTAATGTTCATTCTGACGAAGACGACCGTGTCACAACCGTGTCTCCGCAGACAGAGCAACTTTGATCTCCGTGTTGCGGCAACAGGCAACTTGCAACTAGCTGTTTCCATATAACCTAAAGAAACTGTGCAAACATAGCAATTTTGGTTACTAGTTTCGATTGTTGTTGTAACTAGCAATTGTTTTTGTACAGTTGCGTCAGGTTGCTAGTTTCCACAACTGGCATACACTGACTGTTGACTATGCATTTAAAAAGTTTATTTAGTCTTCGAACCAACCCTTCAACACAGGCCATAACCATAACCATTGCCGACACATCGAAAATTGCTATTTCGATTTACCTACAGAATAGAATTTTCCAATACGTGGGTGTTAAAATAACATGAATCATATTTTTATGTTGGATATTAATGGCATTCCAAATGAGAGGTGTTTATTTTTAGGCGTGGAATGGATGCCGACACAACTTTAAGCGCGCCACCGTCGTCGTCATAAGTACTGTGTTGCGGTGGCTAGCGGGTATTAGACCCATGCACTACAATATTGAAGTGTGTGTTGAGACTAATCTACTAAGAAAATTTAGATGCTTAAATCGGTCTGGTTAGCCTGTAAAGTGCAAATCTATGTTTTAAAAGAGGTTAATTTGATATTATTTTTCTCTGAGCAAAATAAAGTCAATTAAATGAAAAAATCATGTCATCAAATATCACTTTCGTATGTTTTGTAATTGTTGGGAAAAATCAAGATCCCCGCAACGTAAATTTCCAATGCGTCGCCTTCAGTGATGATAAGGCGGTCGAAGCGCACTTCACCCGGAATCCTCAACTACTACTAAGGCACTGGCTACATTATCTCTCGCTGCCGGAACACAACAATGCTAAACAATGATGTTATGGCAACATATTTAGATAAGATGGTGGTAGCTACTAGCTAGACAGGCGGACAAACAAGCCCTACCGTACCCCGCTAGGAATCGAACCCGGAACTTCTGAGTCGAAACCGGTGGACTTAACCACTAGACCACAGAGGCTGTTAAAAGCGCATCATTTGAGAACGGCTGAACGGATTTTGATATAAGTACCTACTTTCGTAAATTGACAGATATGACCCGGACTAAGTCTTAGCATACTTTTTATCCCGCGTAACATGCTCCAGTGGCATTGTGTACTCCTCGCGAACGAAGTCGCAGGCAACAGCTAGTCGTAAATATAGAACCGGAATTAGTTAGATGAGTACTCGGTGCTAAACAGGTAAATCCAAATAATTACACCAGATGTTTTTCGGTCATCGCATAACATATGGCTCGTATTTGCTTTAAAATCGTTTATTTATTTTCTTGCGCTGTTCCTCCTGTAGGGTTGCCAGTCGTCGAATTAAAAATTCACAAACTGTCTAAAAGATTTACACGTTATTTTTTGTTTTAAGTTTTTTTCACAAAATAACACAAAAAGTGTGTTATTTTATTTGTTAATTAAAAATAACTTTATTCGAACTTATTTGAAAGTATTTGTGCAGTTTAAAGTACGAATAAAATTAACCGTAACCTGTGGAAGACCAATTTCATAATTTTAATGAAATTAATTTTATCAAAAGAAGTTAACACAGCGAAAACGTGAACTATAAATAGCGTGTATTATATTTATGACTTCGCGTAATATGATGAAATTAGGCGAAGGAACAAAATATAGATAGGTTAAGCTAATTAAATTAAAAATATATAAAGATTCATAGTATGTTAGTGACATAGACACTGACATAGACACACACAATATAGAAGTATATACGTATTAAACTTAAATTAAATGAAATGAATACTTAGTTGATTTAGCTTTATTCTTTTTTAGCATTTTTTAATGCTTTTAGTGTATTTTTACATTTTGGTATATTGAAATCAATTCATCGCTACAATTAATGAGTAATGGCTTAATCACCACGCTTGCCAAGTGCGAGTTGGTGATCATAAACCCGGGCTATGCATCGAAAAATCCGAAAATACATTTAGCCCGACCTGGTAAATGAACCCGGGACCTTAAGGTATCGGGCCGAGCGCTCTGCCACTCGGCCACCAAGGCAGAAGGTAAGCTTCATACAAACGTGCTCGAAAAACACACAGACAACCTCGCACGGACACGGAACCTTGCAACGGGTACGTAGGTAATTAAATGTCTAAAATTAAAAAACCTAACGTTAAAACACCTTCGTTCAAAATACCTAAAATCAAAATACCTAATGGTTGTTTCACTTAAATTCAAAATACCTAAAGTTTAAAATGTCAAATGGTTATATTACTGAAATTCATAAAGCTAAAACTTGAAATACAAAACTTGAACAAAGTTCCTAAAATTAGTTTACCTAACAGTTATTTCACCAAAATGAAAAATACCGAACCGACGTTGATGAAAGTATGTAAATAAAAAATCCAAAACCAAATTATTATCAATTTCTAGCAATACTAGCTGCCCTACTCATGTAGGTCACGTGATAGGTTAGAAATATAAGACAATCGCAAGGCGCAGCGTAGCGATTGTCTTAAATTTCGAGGTTTATTTTCTTTTATTAGACAACAGAAAGCAAAAATTACCAAAAAGAAACTCTTTCTGTTGTCTAACGCTACGCTGCGCTTCGCGATTGTCTTAAATTTCTAACCTATCACGTGACCTACAGGAGTAGGGCAGCTAGTATCCTCAATCATTTTATTGATTTATATTATTACTAGCTGTTGCCCGCGACTTCGTCCGCGTGAGCTTAAGGCTGTAGTCTGTACAGTTTAATTTTTAAGTAGGTATCTATTTAAGCTTATTAGGGTATAATAAAATTATATGCATCGGAAATTTAGAAAATTGACATTGTATTTACCGACATACGTACATCTACTCACTCTTAATATCCTTTCAGCTGGGAATGCTGAGATAGACAAAGACAATCGATCTCCATTTAGTTTGGTTCTGGCATACTTCCTGTGTCTCCTTTACGTCCATCATTATTTTTCATACATTATATCTTATTCTTTCGACTATCATCTCTGCCATGTACATACATATATTCAGTTTGAAGCACAGAATCGTCCCGTTCATACAGATTCTCACTCAGTTTCCCGTTTCAATTATCCCTCCACATACATTCAGTATACAACACCGTTTCTCGGTGGGTTGCGCGTATTTGCTACGTCATACAAACCTGAAATGGGTTTACTGACGCTCAATTATATGTAATAAAATTGGTATTTTACAGCTCAGGTACTCGTCCGGAGTCGTCCTAGGCACTGGTGTATCTTAGCTAAGATGTGTCTACTGTTATACTGTCCAACCACGGACTTCAAAATTTTTTTGCCTTGTCCACCGAAGCTGGATATCGAGTACCTAGCAGGTAGCGGTCCTGTATTATTGGTTGTCGGCCATAAGGCACAAAAACTGTTTACCAACTATGTTCTTATTCGTAGATACAAAATATCAATAAATTGAGAACTGTAATGAATTATATTATTGTCTAATAAGTAATACAGTATAGTATTTTATGTTACAAACTTGCGATAAATTTGAACTTCTTCGTGGCATCTTGTTAGGTAGGTAGCTTTTTAGAGGTAGATCACAGGACACAGAAAGAAGTTACCTCTAATAAAAAAAAAATCTGAAGTCTGTGCCTCTAATACAGTTGTACCCTGCAAACTTAAACATTTTTGCAACTCTGATAACAGAGGTAGCCATCGTCTTATGCGATAGAAGAATGGAAAAACCATTTTTCTGTAATCTAGAAGTATGTACAAAATTCATTCTTTATAGGTTTTATGATATTAAAATTGTTATGATACTTACTTACTTATATTGTATCATTGAACACAGATTTATCCTATAAACATGTTAAAAAACCAAAGTAAGAAACTGCTTACATGTAAAATAAGTACTGAAATAAGTGTTTAACTTACCTGCATCAAATGTTTCATAAAACTTTTACACAATTAATAAATCTTATTTGAAAATTAATAAGAACTGAATAAGTACTGAAATATTTAACGTACCTGCATAAAATGTTTTAAAAAACTTTTACACAATGAATAATTAATATAATTTGAAAATTATTAACAAAATAAAAATAGGTACTTAATGCATTGCAAAATATCAAAATTTCCTTCTGTTCGCTTCAAAATTTGAGCGCCAATTTTTTTTTAAATTTTCCTGTTCTCGCGTTTTTTCACCAAATAGATTAAAAATAAATATTAAGTATTTTGGGCAACGACCCAAAGGTTTATACAAAGCCAAGCCAAGCTATGTAATTCAAGATATCTTCTATGTGCAATATTTAAAAAAATAGAGACATGATTTTGGGCAATGATACAAAGTTTTATACAGCCAAATTTAATGAGTACCTAGGTAACATTTCTATGCTTAACTAAAAAAGAGACATTATTTTGGGCAACGACACAGAGGTTTATACCGTTAAATATAGGTAATGTTTTAACTTTTAACATTTCTGTGTATTAGAAAACTGCAATAAGCGCCGCGCGCAGGCGCGACTAAATAGCCAATTATTATTATTATTGGTTATTTTGGAAAATGAAACAAAAGGTGTACCTATGTACAGCCAAGTTTAATGATGTGCGTGATTTCGAGCTTGTTTTTATTTGCCGTCGCTTTACTATTGCGGTGCTAATGTTCGCTTAGGTGCCTCACAGATTTATAAAGAGTAGGTAACCCTAGAGAGTAACAAAACTTTTCTGAAATAATAACTCAACGAACGTATCTAACAGTTAGTCGCGTAAATAGGTATATTAAAATTTGTTTAACATTTTTCGATTTGTATGTTATTCTCCGAAATTTTCTAAGCATTTTGGTGATAACCGCATCAAAATCGGTATTCTCATGGCAACAACTATCAATGACAGGCTCAAAAGGGCAAAAAACCCAGAGCCGTAAAACACGATAGCAATAGAGAGCCAGAGCCTCAAATGCCAGAGCCGTAAAACTCATTAAAAAAAATTCCCCTATGTTACATAATAAACAACAGTTGCCAAGCAACCAAGGATTAAATCCCGGTTTAGACCAAATCAAAATTTAACAATTTTCGAGTATTTATGTAGCCTATGTTATTCTCCGGTATTTTCTTAGCATTTCGGTAAAACCGGATTAAAATCCTTTCAGTAGTTCTCGAGTTTATCGTGTTCAAACAAACAAATAAACAAACAAACAAACAATTTCTTTTTAAACTATTCTATCGTGTTCCGTAAGTGATTTTAAAGTATTTTTTTTTTTATATCTTGCAATTACAGTGTTTTTTATCCCTACGTTCTTATTATACAGGGTGTCTCATTTAAATCGGTCAGTATGGGAAAGTCTGAAACTATAAGACATACGAAGATCTGTTCTTAGGAACCATGTCATCGATTTTAATAAGAAGAAAAACTGCATTCATACATTTAAAAAAAACCTGTACTCAGCCCGGGAATCGAACCCGGTTGTTTTGAAAAAAATAAACTTACACTATGTCTATTTAGATATCGATTGTGTAGGTCTTAAGCAGTAAATTGCTCCTTGAAACATAATGTCTAAAATGAATAAAATGCATTGTTTTCACATACTTTTATTTATTTTAGAAGGTGTTCGAAGTGACCACCGTTTTTTTCAATACAATATTCAACACGTTTAGGTAACGATCTTACAATTACAAAACCAGCAAAGAGGTACAAACAACTATAGAGACAATTTTACATGCCTGAACTTGTTGAATGTAACGGTGGTCAATTCGAACACCTACTAAAATAAATTAAAGTACGTGAAAACAATGCATTTTATTCATTTTAGACATCATATTTCAAAGAGCTATTTACTGCTTAAGACCTACACAATCGATATCTAAATAGAAATACTATAAGTTTATTTTTTTCAAAACAACCGGGTTCGATTCCCGAGCTGAGTACAGGTTTTCTTTAAATGTATGAACGCAGTTTTTCTTCTTATTAAAATCGATGACATGGTTCCTAAGGACAGATCTTCGTATGTCTTATAGTTTCAGACTTTCCCATACTGACCGATTTAAATGCGACACCCTGTATTTTCGAGTATTTATGTAGCCTATATTTTTCTCCGGATTTTTCTTAGCATTTTGGTGAAAACCGGATCAAAATCCGTTCAGTAGTTCTCGAGTTTATCGACTTCAAACAAACAAACAAACAAACAAACAAACAATTTTTTTTAAACTATTCTATCGTGTTCCGTAAGTGATTTTAAGGCAACCTGTGTAATTTTTTTTTTTATATATTGCAATTACAGATTTTTTTATCCCTACGTTCTTATTATATGTATAGATTCGTTCTAATTATTATATTTACTGGTTGTATACATTTTGAACTTATACATTGTAAACTTATGCCATTTAAGTTTATGTATTTGGACGATTATGGATTATGAACTTTATGGATTTGGTTATTAGTTGTTCTAACCATTTGGTAATTAAAATGTGTGAGAATCAAACTTTGGTGTTATAGCTATAGACATTTTAAACATTAGATATTTAGTCCAATATGTATATTGAACTTAGGTATTTCTTATGTAGGTGTTATTTGCTTAGTATTTTAAAATATTAGGTATTTTGATTTTAGGTATTTTTAACAGAGGTGTTATTTGCTTAGTATTTTAAAATATTAGGTTTTATAATTTTAGACATTTAAATACGTACCCCTTGAAACAGCTGCGCCCGAACTGTTCCGAGATCCGTGTCCGTGAGAGAGTCTGTATGTGTGCGTTGCTCGAGCGCAGTACGTATTAACCCTTTAATAGGCAGAGCATGTTGAAATTTTTCAATGGTTTTCGACCTTATGTAAAGGTAATAAAGTTAAAATTATGGTGTCCAATATATGGACAGAGCCCTATAAAGGGTTAAGCTTACCTCCTAGGTCTCTTTATTTCGTTTTCACCGTTTCTGCACGGCCGGCACTTGGTGTGCGTTGACACCGGCCCTGCGACCGTTGGCCTGCCGCCACGGACACGTGTCCCAGGAAGTTGGCGACGTAAACACGCTGTGATCTTGGCCAGATCTTGACCCATTAACACGGGCGGTGCGCTGTCGCTTCGTGTATTTTTAGCGGTCCGCGCGCGGGGGTTGGCCGCTGGCCGCTGATGGTGCCAGATGAAAACTATCGGCGCTAACAACCACGCAGACCGCTAGATTTTGACAAATATGTGTGAGAGAGAAGTGCATGTCAGCGCTAACTTTAATTCAAATGACTTTCCTTATACTTATACTCGTCTGTAATGAAGCTTAATTTTATAATCAGTTTAATACAAAGCAAACGAATTAAGTAGCTTGTTTTCAATTTGATTTATTTTCAAAACAAAAGCAAAGTATGTGATGTAGCATAAGAAAGAACGAATATACTTACCCCCTTATTCATAAAAATTAGGCATTATTTAGTCATTGTTTTCTCTTTTTCTCAAATTCAAAATGAGGTTTGTGTGACGTTGACAAAACAATATTTAACTAAATAATGCTCAAATAGTATGAATAAGGGGGCTAATGTTTAATTATTGTAAGGTTTCAAATCGTATCTAAATTTCATAATGTTTAAAGTACAACTGATAGTTCAAAAAAATTGTCGCCTGAAAAACTGACAGAGTATAAAAGTATTAAAAGCTCCACTACATTATCCGGCAAAGTTGTCGGATGCGCGCGGGACACACACGTGAAGCGTCATACGAGATTTAGCGCGGAAAGCGCTCGAACGGCAGCACCGCCGCCGCACTGTTGCGTCCGTCGCTCAGGCTTTCTCGCGCGCCCCGATGCGATGAACGCGTCGCAATGACCACGCGCGGTATAAGGCGTAAGAAGTCGTCGCTGTGTGAGGTGAAAGTGGCGGTGGTCGGCGCCCCCTCGGTCGGAAAGAGTGGTAAGTTCGGTTTTTTTCCTAAGAGACCTATTACATTTTGACCGTGATTTTTGCATAAAATGCCCAACTTCGGCGCTCTTGATCAGAGAATCTGAAACCCTTAGATAATTTTGATTTATTGTATGGTGGAGAATAGTTATTAGTATAATTCGTAGCGGCCTCGCTTTCTGCAATTTTCCCTTATCTATTTATATACAGCCAAAATTCCAAAGATAGTTTTCAATTAAATACTCTGACGGCAATTTTCAAGGTCATGGATTGAACTACTTTACTAAGCAAACGAAATGAAATATATACAATAACATCTCTTAAATAGTGGTTAAGTTCGTAGCGGCCTCGAAATTTTAAAATATGAATGGAATTTCTACAAAAAAAATCCCATTCAAAGCCATAAAACGTTCAGAATTAGCTGCAAATATCTCCTTACTCCATTAATATTTTAAGTAAAATGTACACTATTACGTTAGTTTATAAGATCACTAATAAACGTTAGTTTATAAGATTTCAAATTATATACTTTTATGAACGATAAAAAAATATTAAACTTCAAATAAATGTTTTTACAACTGCACAAAATGCTACTTTTGCCACATGAGTAGATATATAGTGAATACATAATATCTACTCATGTGCTTTTCCGATGCGTCGTCGGCCGCTCGTAGTACTGAAAAAGCGCGAGCGCGCGCATTTTGTGATTAGGCCTTTCCAAAAAGTTTTGTTGTCGGTGCGCCGCACCGCGCCGCTCGCCGCGTCGTCTAACTTTTAAAAATACTTTTCCGAGTTCGTTTTTTCTTTTATTTCTGTGTAAAAACTTTTTCTGTGCAGGTGCACAGGTACCTAGATAGGTAGGATGTTAGATTGTGAAGTTCTTAATCGTCTTGCATTTTTATGTACCTACGCGAATTAGATTTAAACACAAAAGCTAAGTAAAAAAAAATGCCGTGAAAAGTGTTACTGTTTTGAAGATGAATGTTTTTTTTTTCAAAAACAATACGCAAAATAGTTCGTCGTCGCGTCCGTCGCCAAACTTAAAAATACTACCTTCTCAATAAGTTTACTACGGTTTTTTCCGTTAATTATTTGTTTTGCTATGTACTGCAGACGAACTAAAAGTAAATAAATATGTAAAGGAATACGCTTCTTGTTGACTTCGTAGCTATCATTATATCATGGTGTATAATTAGAAAAACATTTAACTTAAACGTATAACTAGGAGCGAGCGCTAAAAATAGAACTTTTCTAACATAAATAACATAATTTTTGACTGGAACCGAATCATCATCATCATCAGCCTACACTAGTTCACTGTTGGACATAGGCCTCTCCAAGTGCACGGCACTGAGCGTGATGTGATGTCATGTCTTAATTGAAAGTTGCTTAACATGTAAGAGTATCTGAGCCATCGAGCTCCTCTTTTACATGGCATAGATGAAAAACCAGATAAATATTCTAAGAGTCTCAGCGAAGGCTTTGCAACTAATAGTCATTCGCCGAGCTAACTATAAAAAAAAACTCTGCAAGGCCGGCCGCAAGTTTTACTAAATAATAAAAAGGTTAATTGAACCGTATGATGCCATATTCCTAAAACTCTTTCAAGTTATCACCATTACCATCATCATCATCATCATCATAATCATCATCATCATCATCATCATCATCATCATCATCATCATCATCATCATCATCATCATCACCACCATCATCATCATCATTATCATTTAGATGACTTTTTTTTAACGCAACAGTTAATTAAACGTTTATCATACTACATATATTAAAAAGAGGAAAGCATTGTATTTTTGTGTGTTTGTAACGAATAAACTCAAAACCTACTGGACCGATTTAAAATCTTTCACCATTAGAATGCTACATTAGCGTTGAGTAACAAAGGCTATATTAAAAAAAAAGTCCATTCGTGCGAAGCCGGGACGGGCCGCTATTTGTTATATACCTACGTACATTTTTTCTGTCAGGAAACAATTTGGCTGGTACAATATTGTTATAATAAATATATTACTATAGGTACTGGTTTTTTGTCATTAGATGAAAAAGCTTAGGTCTGAATAAATAACGACCTGTTTCGATTTGTGTGACTATTGTCGCCTAACAAAAAAAAGTCCAAGTTTTCGAACGATGTTTTTAAGTTTCTTTAAGGTGTTCGTTTCTGAGAAGTTTTTAACAACTTTGCATACTCTTCCAAACATACTTAAATGTTACAAACAACTTTCATAAGTATCTATAAAAATTTGGAATCAAACACTATGTATTTTGCGTGTATTTTATATTTAAGACAAATCAAAATAAGCCGGAATATTCGAGTGGGTTCACAAAGATGCTCATTGGTCATCAAAAAACTTTTACACAGGTAATCAGATGATAATAAACTACTTTGATTATTTTTGAATTAGGTTTTAGTTTTTCTCAAAATAAGGTTTCATTTAAACAAATAACACAATTAATTATTTTATAATTATGTTCATTATCTAGGTTCCATTAAAACAATTACGATTATATTATAAATAAAATTAAATCAACCTAAAATAGAATAAGTCAAATCAATCTCTGTTACCTCCATCATTATCAAATAACAATTATTATCATTTAATTGATTGTTAGCCTTTACCCGACACCATACGAGCCTGTCTGTCATAGCTAGGGTTACCATCCGTCCAGATAAATTCGGTCACCCTGACTTCGTTTAAGACCGGATTTTTTAAAATAAATAGTAGATTTTCCGAATTGCTAAAGATTTGTCAGTACTTTTTTGATTGTGCCACACAACGCCAATGTGAAAAGTGAGTTTTTCATATTATATGACTTTGCATTACGAAGAAAATAAACTGACTGTCTGTTGGGTCAATATGAGCAATACTTATCACACAAGATTATAACTTCAAACATCTTCATGTAAAACATTTCAAAATGCTACTTTTTGTACGCTGCGCTGTTGCAAGTGGAGATATTAAAACATAACTAATATACTGAGTTTGTTTCTCAGCGAGATTGACTTGGACCGGACTTGAGTTTAATCCTGGCAACCCTGATAACTAACTATAAAACTCATTAAACACTAGCAACGAAACGAAGCTACTAGACATAGAGCATCGTCAATTATTTAATAAAGTCCTCATTTGATTTCACAATGTGATAGTGTCCTGCGTGTACGACAGTATGTTTCCACACCCGTGAGTCACCGCGAGGCCGGGCTGCCCCCCCAGATATATCCGACGATGGTCAATAAGTGTTAACTCAAGGACCTGGATATTTGGAGCGCGGCCCGCGTCTATAAACCGAACGCATTCAGGCAATAAATTCAGGAATTCATACGCACTATTCTGCAACAACGTCGATAATGCTTTTCACTGATTGCATTGTTTTGAGGGATCGGTTTTGGTCGGCGTCCGCGCCGGCGATTGTGAATAATCGAGGTTGTTCAATTCTCGCAATAGTAGATGTTGATGAAGAGGTTGATGGTACCGGTTGTGGTCTTGTAAGTTAAGGAACTTTCGTAGTGCCGGGGCACTGGTGGGTGACCAAGTTAAAATATCTCGAGCTCATCTGTGCTTCGGAGGGTATACTTTAAGGTAGATGTTGTTAGTTTTGACTCGTTAAGACCGACCAACATGCATTGCTAGCTTTTGCGGGGTAGTGGTGGTTTTGGCCCGGCCGGCACTTACGTACAGAACTTTTCAGTGAATATGCTGGAGCAGGGTCGCCCTTTCCTCTGAGGGGGGAGTGTATTGCTAAGAGAAAATATTGTCCATACATTTTCTCGTTTTCGTTAACGTGATGATCGAATAGTAAATAAACCTATCATTCAGCTTCCGTCTAAGTTGCGTATAATATAAGAACAAAAATACTTTTTTAATTCCCCTTATGAAAGTTCGCTGCAGCGGCAGAATTCCTTGGAAATGACAAAGCGCGACGTAGTCACAAAACACATTGCAAACTTACTATCTGCAAACAGATTCTACGTGGGAGGACGATAAATTCAGTTATTTGCATTTCATTGTCAACGACGACGTCAAGGGTAATTCGTGGACCATGAATTTCGCGCTAAATATAATTCGGTAGGTGATTGGTTAGACAACAGAGAAACTTTTAAGGTCAAAACCACGTCAAAACGATTTAAAAAAACTCAAATTGTATGGGAATAGCATATTATGACGTCACTATTTCGAACTGACGGATCGAGTGTTTCCATAATAACTTTTTAGGTTACAGAAATTCAAGCTTATGTAAAAAAGAAATAGGTTAATGTTTTGAAGAACTGTTACGTGGACTTCTTGGCGGGAAAGTGAAGAGACATGTCTGCGGTTTTGTTTTATTTGTGTTATGTCGAATATAACTGTGAAATAATGGTGGGTTATTAACCGTTAAGTGTTCGTAAGTGCGCATGAGTGTTGGTAAATGAAACAAAACAGTGCAATTTCACTTTTCAAATTCTCTCAAGAATTCCGCCCGAGGACTTAGTAAAGCCCATCTTTACTGAGATACTCGAGGGGTTGGAGGGTATATCATTTCTCACTTCTCATTGCTATTATCATTCATTCATCTATATAAGAAGGAAATATTGTTTTTCTGTATATTACTTGTAAGAAAAATTACTTTGACACGGGTTAAATGGGCTAATCGCACGAAGCCATCAAATAAAGGAAAAAAGGTGGTTTTAATAAAATTAATTATTGTAAAATTGTTGTTAACATCCTAACGCGCTCGGTCTGTAATTGCTGAAGTTAAGCAACTGTCGCAAAGGCCAGAAATGTATCATCTCGCTCCTCCCTGCTTTTCATCATCATCATCATCATCTCAGCCAAAAGACGTCCCCTGCTGGACAAAGGCCTCCCCCAAGGATATGAGGGGTATTTGCCGTAATCGCCACGCTTGGCAGGCGGGTTGGCGATCGCAGTAGGTTGAGGGTAACCTCACAGAGATGCTGCTGCCCATCCTCTGGAATGGTCCCTTAGTCGGCTTTTACGACACCCACGGGAAGAGATGGGGTGGTGCAATTCTTTAACCCCGGCACCACACAGGGAACACCTCCCTGCTTTTGATGACACGTAAAGCCATTGGTCCCGGCTGCATTAGCAGTTGTAAACACCACCAATTCGCACTGGGGCCGCGGAAGGCTTACAATAATTCACCAATATAACGCATCCGCGTAACAAAGGCTGGCACCTACACACAATCAATGAGTTTCGGGTGTATAGTTATTATTACTAAATGAGTCGAAAATTGTTGCGAGCGGCCACTAGCGGACACACGAGTAGGTACTTCAATGTTTTGTTGTGGTCGGCAAAATTAATTAAGTTAACTTTGACATTGAATTTGTATTAAATGAACTGATATAATTTACCATTGATAGGTACGAGACAATAGTTTATGTTTGAGGCATTTACGTAAAATAGGAGGCTCTCGATGACGCAAGGGCTTGCGAGTTGATCCCGGCGAATCTTGTTAGTTTCCGCAATGCCGGGTCAAGAGATAGTCCAAGCACCAAATAAGGAGACCCAGAAGGTAAGCTTAATACATCATCATCATTTTCATCATCATCATCATCATCATCATCATCAGCTCGTTTTATGTCCCCTTTGCAGGGGCACGTCCCTATGGATGGATAGGAAGAACGGGCCATAAACCACCACGCGGGCCAGTGCGGATCGGTTGTTGTTAACGACTGCTAATGCAGTTGCTACCAACGGCTTTACGTGCCTTTCGAAGCAAAGGAGGAGCTCGAGATGATAAATTTTTGGTCACCCATCCGATGACCGGCCTTTGCGAAAGTTGTTTAACCTCAGCACTCGCAGACCGGGCGCGTTATCCACTGCGCCATTGAGCTCCTCAGCTTAATACATACCGCCCTTAAGAGGCCTATTACATTTTGACTGTGATTTTTGCATAAAATGCCCGACTTCGGCGTTCTTGTTCAGAGAAACTGAAACCCTTAGACAATTTTGACTTATTGTATGGTGAAGAATAAGTAGTTATTAGTATAATTCGTAGCGGCCTCGCTTTCTGCAATTTTCCCTTATCTATTTAAATAGGTAAAGCGGAAATTCAAAAGCTCTGACGGTAATTATCAAGCTCATGGATTGAACTACTGTACTAAGCAAACGAAATGAAAAATATATAATAATACCTATCTCTTAAATAGTGGTTATGTTCGTAGCGGCCTTGGAATTTCGAAATATGAATGGAATTTCTACAAAAAAATCCCATTCATAGCCATAAAACGTTCAGAATTAGCTGTAAATATCTCCTTACTCCATTAATATTATTAAGTAAAATGTACACCAGAATTAACGTTAGTTTATAAGTAAGATTTCAAATTATATATTTTTTTTAACGATTAAAAATTATTAAACTTAAAATAAATGTAATTACAACTGCACAAAATGCTACTTTTGCGATGCTTCGGCTCTCGTAGTACAGAGAAAGCGCGAGCGCGCGCATTTTGTGATAGGCCTCTTGCACGGATACGGATCTTGGAACAGCTCGGTACAGTCCGAGCACCAGCTGTTGCGTGTCCGTGAGGGGTTGTCTATGTGCGCGTTGGCTCGACCGCGTTCGTATGAAGTTTACCTTTTGCAGTGTCCATTTTTGTGGTCCGGGTCTCGAGTTCCCACGTGCTTCGATAGGCACGTTTTGAAGTCGACCCCGGCTGTTATCGTAAGATGGCGGTTGGATAACCCTCCAACCCGCATCAGCTGGGTGGGTTATGGTCCAATTCCCTACGTGCTTATATTGTTCGTTGACGCGCTTGGTCTGCGATTGCAAATGTTAAGCAACTTTCGCAAAGGCCGGTCATCGGATGGGTGACCAAAAATGTATCATCTTCAGTTCCTTCGTGGTTCGGAAGGCACGTAGAGCTGTTGGTGTCGGCTGCATTAGCAGTCGTTAACAACCTCATTCACACTGGGTTTGCGTCTGGGTTAATGGCCCGTTCAAAAGTTTTATATTTCCCCTTTGTTATTCCGAACTGATGTGATTGGTTGTCATAGACTAATGCGACTTATTTAATATTTCATGGTCGGTGTTGTTATTAATTATGTAGCTTTGCTTACTCTCTGCGAAATGAAATGCGAATTGTTGCATTTTATTTATTAAGCTGTGCGAAGTTGTTGTGAATATTTTAACTGTATTTCTTTGTTTTTTTTTTGAAGTATTTACGGGTAAGCACAGTGCCTTGATCTCACCTGATGTTAAGTGATGATAAGACCAATTGGTGGAAGCGCACCTCACCCGGGATCCTCAACTAGTGAGGCACTGGCTATCTTATTTCTAGCTGCCGGAACACAACAATGCTACAAACATTGATGTTATGGACATATTAAGATAAGATGGTGGTAGCTAGCTAGGCAGACAAACAAGTCCTACCACCAACCAAACCGAGTACACAAACATGTACACCCCGCTGGGAATCGAACCCGGGACCTCTGGGTCTAAACCGCTTAACCTCTAGACCACAGAGGTGGTTAGTTTTAAATGTTGTTTCATACTATTAGCTCGAATACTTCTTCAGTGGTTGATAGAGTTTATTATGTATTTTGGGCTCAACATTGTTTTGATTACGCAATACTGTTAAAGGTAAATAGATAAAAAAATTGTACCAGTTTGATGATTTAATTAACAGCTGAACGAACGCGATACTTATCATTTCGAACTAGGCCTCTAATTCAATTCGAACTGCTAATTCAATAACGTCTCAATAGTGTGTCGATAAGTTGATTATGAGGGATGTGGGAAATAGCAAACCCAAATTGTGGTCGTTTTTAATTAATAAATAATAGTAAAATATAACCTACGAAATATATTTTTTTTTTTCATTATTTCCATATTGTTTACATAAGTTTAAGAGTACTTTACAGGTGAATGTGATAGCGAGGTTTAACTATACAACCAATTACTATCATATTAAATTTGATTATTTTAACATACATTACGTTCATAAAAGTCCAATTCATTCAAAAATACTAAATCGTAATAAACTAATTTTCAAATTAACTTAAGTATTATTCATATTTCATTCTAAACTTAATAACAAAAGATTTAAAACGAACATTAAATAAAAACAAAAAAAATTGGTTAAATAAAATTTAGGTACGTGAAACAACAGTACCGACTTATACTATAATAGTACTATAATAGTTCACCGTTATATTTCTGCAGGTAGAACTATATTTTTTTTTATACCTAGCACGGCAAAACGCCTATAACGCTAGCGATACCCATTTTAGCAGATACTTAATGATCTTTAACAGCTGTGATCAATGCTACACTTGATTCAAAAGTAATTCCCCGTTCTATGGCACAGACGCCTGCACATCAACCTATTCAAAACTGACAAATTTCTTCAATACATTTTCAACATTTTACATTTTATATATTCTGTTGCACCATATCTTGCTGAAATTTTTAATAACTGTGTGAATAAAGGTATCTTACCTTTGTTCAAATCAGGAAACAAAGAAGACCCCAGTAACTATCGACGCATTTCAATACTACCAGTTTTTAAGTAAAATTTATGAAAAAGTTATATTGGAACAATTGATATCGTATTTTAACATAAACAACCTTTTACATAGTAAACAATATGGATTTACAAAGGGTCGTTCTACTACTGATGCAGGTATTGCTCTAAAAAAACATATATTTGATGCCTGGGAGAAGTCTCAAAACGCCCTTGGAGTTTTTTGCGACTTGTTCAAGGCTTTCGGTTGCGTTGAGCACAAGACTCTGGTGATGAAGCTACATTACTACGGTCTCAAAGATTACGCACTAAATTTAATCAAGTCGTATCTCAGCTCTAGAACACAGACTGTCGATATTAATGGAACTAAATCATCTGGTTCTCATGTAAAAATGAGAGTTCCACAAGGTTCCATTCTTGGTCCTTTTCTGTTTTTGATTTATATTAATGACTTGCCATTCTTTGTAGAGAACTTCTGTGAAATCGTATTATTTACAGATGATACTTCACTCATTTTTAATGTGACTAGGTGTAAGAATAATTACGACGATGTAAACAAAGCTCTTTCAGATGTACTCAGTTGGTTTACTGTAAATAATTTGCAGCTTAGCGCTAAAAAAACAAAATGTATTAATTTTAGACTACCAAATTTCAAGAATGAACCAACCGATATAAGAATAAACGGTGATCGATTAGATTTGGTAGACTCAACAGTTTTCTTAGGTATAACCCTTGACTCAAAACTTAATGGAATCCTCATATATCGAAATTGGCCGACAAACTCAGTTCTGCTGCTTATGCCGTTAGAAAAATAAAGCAGTTAACAGACGTTGAAACTGCTAGAACAGTTTATTTTAGTTATTTCCATAGTGTTATGTCGTATGGCCTCTTACTGTGGGGAACAGCAGCTGATATTGAAACTATATTCATTTTACAAAAACGAGCAGTAAGAACAATCTATAGACTAGGTTCACGAACTTCTTTAAGAAATCTTTTTAAAGAAATTGGTGTCTTGACAGTGGCGTCTCAATTTATTTATAATTGTATAGTTCTTGTACGTTGCAATATCAACTCATTTACTAAACACAGTGACGTACACAATTTTAATACTAGAAGTAGGTAAGTCAAAACTTGTAATGCCACTGTTCAGGTTACAGAAGGTGCTTGGTTCTTTCTTGGGGCAAGGTATACACTATTACAATAAAATACCAAATACTGTACTAGATTTACCTTTAGATAAGTTTAAGAAACATGTAAAGTCTTCTTTACTTAAAAAAGGTTATTATACATTCAAAGAATATTTAGATGATAAAACAGCCTTGCTATAATAAAAAACGCATACTTTACTACTTTTTATAATAACAAATTATACTGATATGATAGCCTTTATAAACAGTGTCCTACAGATAACAAATAGCGTTGCGTTGAACATTTCAATTAGTTTTGATTTTAGAGTAGCTTGGGTGTGTCACGCTCTCTTTATTGTCTCTGCGGTGGTGGCATGTGCGTCGGGTCGTTACATTCCCTAAAATATGGTTGAGTGAAGCGATGGCTGATTCATATGTCATACTCGTGAACGGGTGCCGCCTGTGGAGGCTGGTCTGCTCTAGCATACTTGTCTTATTTTTATTATTATTAGGTTTTTGATTTTTCAGTGGTCCAACGCCTTTGAAGTTGCGCGAAATGCCGCCATCGTCTAGACCTTCGTCATTGTCTCAGGGTTGTCACATTACTTTTTTAGTCTATTTCATAGGTATTTTGCTTATTGGTAGGTAGGTTTATGTATGTCAGGATCCTTAAGTAAAAGAAATATAAGATTACAAAAAGATTTATTTTTAACAAAAAAACATTATTTTTTATTTAACACAAAAAGTTTAATTTTTCACTGTATTTTATAAGTATTTGATTCAGCTTCAGTGCAGCAATTCGCACATAAAAATAAAAAACAGTAAAAAAAAAAGTAAAAAAAATAAATAAAAAAAACAATACTAGTACAAGAATGTGTAGTAAGAATACGTTTTTGTTTTAAATCTAGGACTACATTACTTAAAATGTTAACGTTTGGGCTAGTTTGTATTTTAATTAAACGTGTGACTTTAACAGGTAAAAGTAGAACAGGAATTGCTGTTTTCTTCAATTTCTTCTTGCCATATATGCCAAATATTTTCTTCAAAATGTAGGCTACAAATATAGTTGGTTTCAAGCTATGGAAAGTTTCCCTATTAATCAGGTCTTCCACATGCCTCAATCCAAACCTTGCATCTGAAATTGGTAAATAAAAATATATATTATACTTCTAATAAGTTTTTACTATTAAATTAATATGATTTTATTTAAAACTCGCGTCCGCCATCTTGGATCTCGAAATAGATGTTGTATTCGAAATTGGCACCCCCGAAAACCATGGAAATGATACCCATATTGATTTTACATAAAAAGTCACGTCCACCATCTTGGATCTAGAAATAGATGTTGTATTCGAAATCGGCACCCCCCGACAACCATGGAAATGATACCCATATTGATTTTACATAAAAAAGTCACGTCTGCCATCTTGGATCTTGAAATAGATGTTGTATTCGAAATCGGCACCCCCGAAAACCATGGAAATGATACCCATATTGTTTTACATAAAAAAGTCACGTCCGCCATCTTGGATCTCGAAACAGATGTTGTATTCAAAATCGGCGCACCCGAAAACTATGGAAGTGATACCCATATGGATTTTGAAGTTGCGTCCACCATTTTTGATCTTGATTTTAATAGCTAATTAACTCTTGCCTAAATATTAGCGAATTCTAAAATGGCGATTATCCATAAAAAAAACATATTGAAAAAGACATTACGCATATTACATGCAAAGATCAGAAACACAAGCACATTCTAGAAACAACAAAATAAAATATTAATGTATTAATAAACTTACCTTTCTTCTGTGTTTCTAATGTTATAAAAATAAATTAAAATTGACTACACGCGTTTTTATTTATTGCGCCACTCCTGACGCCTGTGTCCCAAATGGAGTGTATGGCGAGCCCGAATCGCGCCGCGCCCCGCTCGCCCCGCACACCCCGCACGATTGCCCTGTCTAGACGTGCCCGTTGGCCGACTGTAAGAACTATATAGACCAGCCTTACTCAACCTTTTTTTTATAAGGGCCACAAATACTGTACTGTCATGGTCGCGGGCCGCAAGTAAAAATTGTTTAGGTGTAAGTAAATAAAAAACTTAGTTTTAACATTTAACCATGTATTTACTTTTTATAAACAAATATTTTAGGCTTTAACAAAGATAGTATTTTTATAAGTGTTTTAATGCGATTTTTGATACTGTGATCGATCACTTTTTCAAAACTTTATCAAGGCTTGTTGCTGCTTGCTAACCTTATCACATCATCCAGATGAGAGTCTGTAAGTTTGTTTCTGTACACATTCTTTGTGTACTTCATTTTTGAAAAAGACGATTCGCACACCTATGTCGACCCAAAGAATGTTAATAGGGTTTGAGCACTCCTTTGGACGCTTTTATATTTTTGAGGAATAATGCTCCAAAATTCCACATACTTACTCCTTTTTCCCTTTTTTCTTTAAACAAAATTTCTAGGTGGGTGTCGTTTTTAAAATCGATGAATTCATCTAACCACTCTGGGTAATTACAATTCAAAATTAAAGCCAACTCTGAGATAGTGGTTGTTTCTAAATGCCATGGGTTTGAACAACGTCGCCCGAAACTTAGTTATACAGGGTGCCTAGTGTGAGTTTTGTTTACTATCCGTATTCATTCGATTACGTTTACGAAAACGAAAATTAGTATGGCATTGAAGTAGCGCCTCCTGGCGGCATACGAAAGGGGTAAACATTTTGCCATACAAATTCTCGATTTCGTTAACGTGATCGAATGGCGAATGAAACTCGCACTTGGCACCCTGAAGTGTCTGTCTCGCTCGCGCAACCCGCACCGCTGAGTTGTGCGAGGTATTATGAGAGATTGCTATATCCCAACACTGCGCGCACCGCGGTAGGGATAGGATTTATAGTTTCTCTGATGAGCGCGCAATTTAAAATGCTTGGCAATTTGTGGTGGGCCAATCACAATAGCTCGCCGAGCTATTGTGATGGAAAGTGTCCTTTTATGATAGGGCATTTTCCAATATTTATGACGCTGTAAGGGAGAAAAGAGCTGGACACTTGCTGAGTTTCTTGCCGGTTCTTCTCAGTATAAGATCTCCCGCCCAGAGTGGATAGACTTATGAACCGATGGCATAAATGACGTTCATAAGAGCTATTTGTAGCCTAAACTGAATAAATGATTTTGAATTTTGAATTTTGAACCATATACCATATACATAAAGTTCAAAGTCTATTGAGGAAATTTGAAAGTTAATGGTAGTCCGATGTGCAGGCGTGTGTGCTGTAGTGATCGGGACTCCTTGCGTCGGGGAGCTCTGTGGCACACGACGTGGGTGGGTGGCCTGAGTTTAAACGTAGAACGTTAGAAAAAAAAACAAGTGTAGAAATTTTTGATTATTGATTTTGTGATAGCAAGCTAAAGGCGGGATTGTAAATTGTCAATCACTGAAATACACAACTTGAATTATTTGTGCGTTCATATCGAAAGCCCCTACAGTGCCAAACGTTTGCGAATATTCATTGGGATCATGATTGTCACCGGTTCCAGAATCGCACCCCTGTTTACGAAACGAACTAACAGGAGTTCTGAGAACGCTCGAACGCCTTGCTAATAGTTCCCCGCTTGTTTACCAACGCCAGAGGTGTTCAACAAACGGATTTTCTAAAATTATTTTATTCGACAACGTGTAAGCGCTTGGCTTTCGTCACTGCTGAAGGTAAGCGGTGGAAAGGCCAAAGGTGAAAGTGCACTGCGGAGTTCTCAACATTGAAGGCTGAATGCAAGTTATTATTTCTCCTTTGTGGTGTAGCGGTTAGATCACTGGTCTTAGGCTGAGTTCCCTTCGATTCCCAGCGGGGGGTACATCTATATACATACATACATACATATAATCACGCCTCTTTCCCGTAGGGGTAGGCAGAGACCACTTTTTTCCACTTGCTACGATCCATACATACTTGTTTCGCTTCGTCCACTTTCATTATTTTCTTCATACATGCTCTTCGGTTTAGGGTACTCTTGACCTGGCCTTTTTCCAAGACGTCCCCTATATATTAATAAATAAAGCAAAAACTTTGTACCCCTTTTTACGAAAATTGCGCGGATGGAGGAGTATGAAATTTCGCACACTTATAGTTTATATAGAGAAGAAATACAGAATGTTAATATTTTTTTAAAAGTTAGGCATTAAAAATACATTAAATCAATAAAACAAATATTACACACACTAAGTACCATGTCGGTATTTGACACAACGCATATTATACTCTTTTCAAAAATTTCTAAAATGGAAGAGGAGCGGCCGTAATCTGTCAATGGCAATCTAAACTCACATTCTATCTTTTTTAATTTTTCATTGCTTAGGATACTATCCATGCAGCCTTAATAAAATTACGGTTGAATTTCGACCACTGGGCGACCACTAGTTATTGTAAATAAATAATTAATAATATTTTTTTTCAATGTTCAATGTTCAATACCTAAAACTAAAATTTTATACTTGCCTTTACTAGGAGACCTGTATGAATTGTAGTCAATTAATGCTTCCGATGTAACAAATTCTTGTTCTCAATTTCAAATGTTGGTACTCGATTCGTTTGAAGTTCGACAGTCAGAGATAGTTCATCAGTTTATCAGTGGTTGAGTATTCCGGAGCGTTCCATCTTCCGTCTTATTGACTGACCCTAACTATTAGTAAGAGATAAGTCAAAAGCTAAGCGCTCCTCCAAGGCGAAGAAAAAAAACTCCAGAGGAATCGGAATTTTTCCTTACTTTTAAAGGGCTTTGTCGACTTATTGGATATCATTTTTTTTACTAACCACATCATTTTGAGGTGCGGTCCGAAACTGTTTAAATCCAAGGTAAACTTTCAACGTGCCCTACCGGTTAACGGTTTAAAATATTAGTGCAAACAGATATGATGTGATTATTCCGCTGCCTCCTCCCGGCAAGTTACACGTGGCGTAGTCGAGTGGAAACGCTTGATTTTACAAGTATAGTGGGAAATGTACAGCGCAATGTTTTTTTCCTTTAGTTGATAGCTTCGTGCGATTAGCACACACAATTTAGCCAGTGTCAAAGTAATTATTCTTTCAAGTAATACATAAAAAAACAATATTTCCTCCTGTATGATGATGATAATGAATGATAATAGAAATGAGAAGTGAGAAATGAAATACCCCCCCGGCCCCTCGAGTATCTCAGTAAAGATGTGGGGGGAGGAGGGGGGGCTTAAACTAAGTCCTCGCGCGGATTTCTCGAGAGAATTTGAAAAGACTCCTCACTTTCCCGCCAAGAAGTCTCGATTCAAACGTTCTAGGGAGTTCTTTTATTGTTTGTTTTTATGTTCGTAAATGTGCATGAGTGTTGAGAAATGAGAGAAAACAGTGCAAAGAGAAGTGGTTGAATGAAAAATTATTACCGATATTAAAATTTTCTCTAAAATTCTGCGTGAGATCTCAGTAAAGTCCATCTTTATTGATAGTCAATGGATCTGGGGAATATTTTATCAAGTCTCATCAATATACCTACTTTTCACTATAAATTATATTTATTATACTCACCGCTGTGGTAGAAAGGTTAAAAAAAATTACGAAAAACAATATTATTTAATTTGAATAACATATTACAAGTTAAATAATAAGAACTTTTTATTGAGATTTACTTCCCCTAAAATTACACAACTACATTACTCACAAGTCTAATTATAACATACGAATGCACAACACAGAGTGATGTAAGTGAAATTCATAGGGCGCCTTCTTTTGGCGGATTCATTCTCACTTTCTCGACTGGCATCATCGTCGTTACCGCCACTATCCTCGGCGGCAAAATCGAATTTAAAGAATCTCCCGGCCCCGCCAAGTCGAGCAAAAAAGCGGCACTGCCGGGCCGTACCATCCTTTTCTCGAAACAGTTCAGGCCATTTTCGATAACTTCGTTGTGGATAAAACAAGAAGTCAGAATTTTCAGTTACCAAGCAGGCATTTTATAAACACGGCATATTTCAAATTTCATTCAATTTGAACCAGTAGTTTAAGAATTATAACTAGTCAAAGTTTCTTCATCTTGTCTCTCACTCACTCACTCACTTACTCACTCACTGACTGACCGATCATCAAAACTCAGGCACTTTCTAGCAGACATAGAAGCTTCATATTTAGAATACAATTAGTGTTTAGTGCATAAATCAAGGAAAAACTAAAATATTTTGCAACTTTGGTCCAGTTTTCTAGATACAACCAACTGCATAAATAACTTTGAAATCCCATATAATTATATAGGATTACAAAGTTAAATAATTTTGTAGTTAATGAATCAGTGTACCTGAATATGTATAATATAATATAATGGAATAATAGGCGTAGATAGGTACTGGATGGTAACGGAAAGGAAAAAAGTAGGACTATCTACAAAAAGAAATGAGACGCCATGAAAACAAACTGTAACAAAAACCAAGTCTCGCAACTCAGTACTTCAACCGTAAAAAGTTGTGAGATCCATGTTATACCAAGTCGGTTAATTTATTCAGTCCCTACTTAAGAGACCTCCTGTTTTAAGTTATTACGTAATTAGCTAACCTAACAACATCTTATAGTGACCATATCAATATTAAAAATCTTTTATGTTTTAAATAAATAGATTTCTAACTCGAATGCACTTTTCGCCTGCATCCGCATCTTTTAACATACATAACATACCATGACGATTGATCAATAATAATAGAAGCTACATCACTTTTTATATAGGTACGGAAATACCCGTTTATCTACAATACCAAATCTAAAGGGACCTTATTAACCGATTTTCAATTTTTTTTTGCCATTTTGTAGCTAAACTGATACAGTACCTAGGTCCCTTTTATTAATTTTTTCTTAAGCCGGTTTTTTATAATTTAGTAAACAAACACCCCCAAAAACCCGCCTTTCTTACATTTTTCAAAATTCCAAAAAAGTTACTTGCCCATTTTTAAATTTTATACGCTCACACGTGTCTCGATAAATTCCTCGACTCTTGGTGCTATTCCCATCTCGATCCTCCCAAAATCCTCGGCGCCATGGCCAAAAATACGTCACAGGCGATTTGCATCTGATAACCATTTTCAATGGTAAAACATAAATTAATAATTTCTACGAACTGAATCGTGGTGTGTTTTGCATCAACGTGGATTAAGTTAAGGCATTACCCAGTGCCCCCTGCACTGGGTAATGCCCTAACTAAACTCGTTATTAGAAGGAGATTAATATCTAAAGATACGACTTTACTCTTCAGTATTTTATCTTAAAACTCTGAGCTTAAATTTATTTCTGTTTTTTAAAATCAGCTTACGAACGCGAACGACTATACTTTTATATTAGTGTATCTCTTCCACAAATCAATCAATCAGTCAATTACTCAGCCAAAACACGTCCACTGCTGGACAGAAGTCTACCAAGGATCTCAACAACGACCGGTTTTGTGCTGCTCGCATCCAGCGGCTTTTCCCGCGACCTATACGTCGACCTATCGTCGGTCCACCTTGTTGGCCTGCCCACATTGCGCTATCCGGTACGCAGTCACTACTCAAGGACGGTTCCGTCCCAGCGGCCATCGCTCCAGCGAGCAATGTGCTCAGCCCACTGCCACTTGAGCTTAGCAACTCTTCGGGCTATGTCGGTAACCTTTGTTCTTCTGCGGATCTCCTCATTTCTGATTCGATCACGCAGAGAAACCCCGAGCGTAGCCCTCTCCATTGCTCTTTGAGTGGCTTTTAGCCTTTTAAAAAGCCTCATAAAAAGTATGTAATTTCAATTTCCGGTTTACATTTGCACTGTTCGATAGAAATTTAATATTAATAATAATAACAAACGTTTATTTCGGACAAATATCCATACAAATTTGTTAGTAACTGACTATGCTGTTATTAAAAAGAAAATATTAAAATAAAAACTATAGGTACCCTCAGTTCATGTACTTGGTTGTCCCACCCACATGCATTCGAATCCAATGCCTCTGAATGGGACAGTCAAGTCGCTCCTAAAACACCCTCAGGATACCATTGGAGCTTCCCCGTAACCTACGTAACATTGACGCAGTTTGCTTTCGTGGGATGCTGTGAAACCCATAAACACCCGCATGCCTGATGCACTACACTACCTAGGAAGCCCCATCAGCATCCTGAAGGCATTGTTATATTGTACGCGGAGTGCATTGAGTGTCTTCTGCGTATAGTCACACCACAGGCTGCAGGTGTAGAAGGTCTGGCAGAACGCATAAATAGGGTAATTTTCACTTCACTTGTAAACCTAGCAAACCTGCGAGTTATCATATTGCATCGGACCGCCAATGCCTTCCGCTCACGCTCCATATCTCAATGTGTCCTAAGTATTTAAACTGGGACACTCTATTTAAGGGTACTCCGAGCAGATTTACCATTTTTTTTAATGCAGAAGTAAGCAGTTTTCCCCAGAAAAAAAGAACAACGATCATTTTGCATTCCTAAAACCAGTTTTGATTGATGGACTCATGTGTCTACAGTGTTTCAAATTCGTCCATCAATGTCTTTGTCGTTTTGCCTGCCGCTGCAGTCATGTCTATTTTCTCTTTACCAATGCTTTATTTGTCTTTAAATCAAATATTTAAAGGTTCCATGTTATGTTTTAAAAGTTGGTGTTTGTGGAATGGTTTAGTGTTCAATTGATTTATTTTATCTTCCATAGTGATTCTCATTTCTTTGATTACGTCGAATGTTTCATAAAACGGAATGTCTGGTTTCAGACGGTCACAATTTGTAAGCGTTGCGTTGTCTTGAGTATCTAGTTTTGTTTTAATAAAATGACATAAGTATCTTTATTTTATTTAAGCATAATTACTAACAATAAGAATTAAAAAGAAAAACAAAGGTTTTCTTTGTAATACTTGTTTGTTGTATCCTTACAAGCCGTTTCGTTAATGATTGTTTCTTTTTTATTCAAGGACGTGTATAATTGGGCTTTGAGTCTGTTTTAGACATTTAAAATCAAAAATATACCTATAAAGTACCTAAACTATGTAAAATATCACGGTTTTGGTTGTTACTCTATCATTCACAAAATATATAATATAAAAATATCTAAGCCTAGGGAACTGTTATTTTTGGAAAAACCTAAAACTCTTTATTGAGCTAAGTAAATCTGAGTTTCGTTTTTTAAGCTCAAACGTCATAATATTATCGGTCCATATAGGAGAAAGTCTAGTGGAAACGCACCGTTTGTGTGCGATCGTTCATGCTGTAATTGAACGCGACGACCGACGTGTTATGAGCGTCATGCTTCCCATTTCACGGGCAACAACAACGCCTGGCTGGCAGGCAGACTGATTGATGGACTGACTTACTGACTGCCTATTGGCTGGTTGGCTATCTTTCTAACTGGCTGGCTGCCTGGCAGGTTAGCCTACTGACCAGTTGGCTGGCTGGCTGGCCGGCTGGGTAGCTGGCTAGATGGCCCGCTGGCTGGCTTGCTAGCCGGCTGACTGGCTCGCTGGCTGGCTGACTGACTGACTGACTGACTGACTGACTGACTGACTGACTGACTGACTGACTGACTGACTGACTGACTGACTGACTGACTGACTGACTGACTGACTGACTGACTGACTGACTGACTGACTGACTGACTGACTGACTGACTGACTGACTGACTGACTGACTGACTGACTGACTGACTGACTGACTGACTGACTGACTGACTGACTGACTGACTGACTGACTGACTGACTGACTGACTGACTGACTGACTGACTGACTGACTGACTGACTGACTGACTGACTGACTGACTGACTGACTGACTAACTATCTACCTGCCTATAAGGATAAACGGCTAGCTGGTTGGCCAGCTGGCCCTGACGCAACGCCCCTGTCAACAAACTAAAATAGCATCTGAATATTAAGATTGCGAATACATTAATAGTTCTATGTACAAGTATGTACATAATTTAAATAATTTTGTTGTTAGGGTGCGTCTGAGGTCCAGACGATATGACAAAACGTGTTATATAAATATAGCACAGTAACGTAGCGTGCCTATTAGTGTGAACGATAAGTGTCAATAAAACAAATTAGTCTTATAGTTTTGTAATTCGTTACATAACATGTTAGGTACTTAATGTGGATTCACCTTTACACATTCATGCATGCACGCACGCGTGTGTTTCTAACCGCACTACACCATTTGTTTTCAAGTCCAGAGGTCCTGGTTCCGATCCCAGCGAGGGGTAGGTATGTATATTAATGTACTCGATTTGTATATAGACATTGTAAATAAATATACCTAATAAGTTCGTCAGTTGTTGAGGATTCCGAGTGAAGTGCACTTTCATCTTCATCTTTATTGGACTCACCGTCAAAGCCGATTTTCCATGTTTTCTAATAAATATATATCAAGAGCGAGGGCGGTAATCTAAATAAAGACTATTTTGTTGCGCTGTTAATTTTTCCAGCGTTAACTTTAAGCTCCTTACTTTAAGCTTCTTAATGCAGAAACAATTATTGTGAGCATCTGTAAAATATCGTGTTAGTGGAAAATATACACTAATTACGTAACATTTAGGTTTGCTATTCGCAGTGCCACGATATTTAGGAACACGATTTGCAAAAGATTTTATAAGGAGCTCGATAGCTCATTGGTAAACGCACTCGGACTGCACTTGCTGAAGTTAAGCAATTTTCGCAAAGGCTGGTCACCGGATGGGTGACCAAAACTTTATCACATCTCCAACCTTTCAGTATTTCGCAAGGCACACAAAGTCGTTGGTCCCGGCTGCATAAGCATAAGCGATTCTCCCTGTTGTGTTTCCATCCATAGGGAAGGCTCTGCGCCCCAACAGTGGGGTCATAAAATGATACAGTTTCACAATTAAATGCCCTACCAGGATTTAATTCCTTGGAGCAGTAGGCATGATCGGTAAAGTCATACAAAGCACTTGAATTCGATCCGTCTACAAAAGAAAGTAGGTACGATTAATGTATTTTTGCTTTACGCACAGACCCCATACAGGGTCTAACAAAATCGATAAGCGAATTAACGTTTAAGGCCGGTATTTATACATCATTCTGAATACAATGACAAAAGATGGGCTCCAGTTTTATAGTGATTTTTCAAAGTTATGATTTCTAACAAACTAAATCAATTATAATAATGCACATCATGAAACATGCTGTGTCTTTACTCACACGCACGTAAGCGTCAATAAAAAGATAGTGTACAGATACACGCACACAATTGAAAAACCATTGTATGACATTCATACACACACATCTTTGTGTGCGTGTAGTACAGCTGTACGGGTTTGGAAAGGGTGTAATTTTTGGTGAATTATGACAATTATAATTATTATAATGTTTTGTTGATTATCTCGGTAACGAGCCTGTAGTTTTGGACCAAATTTAATGAGCATGCTCAGTGTGACGTATAGATGCTCCCCTTAGACGTTAGCTTATTGATATTGTAAGACCCTATATATGCAATTTGTAATACTTGCGGTACGCTTGGAGTCTGATAGCGTTGAACCTGCTCTTACAGGCAATAGAACTTAGGTAAAGCAATTACAGACTACACCTTAGCCGGGCGTAACTGAAACTCCTCTAATGAAGTTACTGGAGGCGTGATTTTAGAAGGATCGGCAAATACTAACGCCTCAAATTAACCCTGAATATCAATATCTGCATCTGCATGCCTGCATTTTGCTAAACATTCAATTGACAGAACACAATAGTGACGTCATAGTTTGCAAATTGTTTACAATTTCATTAATAAATAAAAATCGTTTTGACAGTTGTTTAAAAGTATCTCTATTGACTAACCAGCCGAGCCTACCACCCAATTCAGTAACGTCTCAATACTGTTTCGGTGGTCTGATCTTTGGCATTAGTCTTTGGGGAATTATTTAAAAACAGGCCACCGACTTACGATTGAAGATGTTTCAAAATAGCAGAATTGAAGCCCAGGTGATGGTAAAACTCTAGCCAGAATCGAGTAATTGGCAAGCCAAGCAGCATAGATTGACGTTGCCAGTACGAAGGGTACTCCAGATCCAATTAAATTTCAGACAATAAAGACATAAGAAGCCATAAATTATCACCAAAAGCTTCATAGCTTAAAATTAAATGTGATTTCTTTTGTTTTTTTTTGAACGCCTCGGTGGCCGAGTGGCAGAGCGCTCGGCCCGATACCCGAAGGTCCCGGGTTCAATTCCCAGGTCGGGCAATATGTATTTTTGGATTTTTCGATGCATAGCCCGGGTTTGTGATCACCAACCCGCACTTGGCAAGCGTGGTGATTAAGCCATTACCCTTCAATTGTAGCGATGACTTGATTTCAATGATGGAGGCCTTTGCCCAACAGTGGGACAATTATAGGCTGTTTACTACTACTACTACTACTGAGAGAGTTTGCTGATTGCCTCAATCGGCATTTTCAGCTTCACCGGGCTTTTTGGGGGCGGCGAGAAACTTAAAGGGTTCCTCAAGCCGTGTGAAACGAATCACCTTCGGAGCTTTTCGTGACCTACTAGATTCTCCCTACTAGACTCTCCGGTTCCGATCGGATCGGGGAGCGGAGCAACCCGAGGGCGCCTCTAATGACTCGGACCTCGGCTCGGGTTGACACTGGGCCGTGGTGGTTAAGAGAAGCGCCCAGGTACATGTCTGTACCTGGTAGAGAGCGCGTGTGAACCGGTTCGTCGTACTCTTGTTCTACGAGTAGGTGTCTAGGGCCTAAATTAGTGTGCATGTTTAGTGTATTCTGTAAATGTGTACTGGCATTTAGAGGATCGGGCGAGGGGGCGTTCGCAACTGTTGGGATCACTTTGCTACACACTACCTACTTAAAGTTTATAATGACACCCCCCACCAACCTTACGGTTATAAAGTTAGGTGTCAGACATCCTTACGCAAGCATAAAGGGATCATCTACGTCAGGTCATAACGCCAGATCAGAATACGCCGGTGCGCATCCTTCATCCGGTACTTTTAAGACTAGTGTCTCGAGCTAGTTGCCCCGTGGACACGTATAGTCCACTACCTAATATCCAGATAGGTTACCGCAGCTGTAAGCTCGCTCACTTCTCGTTGCACTAAGAGTACAACTCGCAGATACCACTGCTCGGGTCGTCAACTCTAAGGTCGACTACCAAATGTCCTCTTTGGTGGCCGGATTGTAAGCCCACTCACTTCTCAGTACCCATCCAGGCACCTGATCAATTTCAAAATCCTACGCGGCTGATTCAACCGGAGACTTTTGCATCTAGCGGGCGCCTCTACTAGTTCTTCGGACTAATGCCGGAGATGTTGGAAGCCTACTCAATGAAAACCACCGAGCAGAACAACCAACTATGTTATGGGACGGTCGTCGGGATCGTCGATATCATCTAGGACGTGTTTAGGACGTCTAGATGTGTACCATCTTGTTGGTGGAAGGCCTCCAACATTATAGTTGGCGGCCGCCACAACAAGCGGGTAAGGGGGGGCGTTATTAAAGTACCTAACATATGGAAACGATCTTGATAAAATCTTTGATATTCGGAAGACCAAGATCACAGTGGAGATCTACATTGCGATAGTTCCACAGGCAACCCGTGGCACCACGCATGAAACGGGGCTTTGGAGAGTTTGTAAGAGATACAGATAGAAGGGCGTGGTATGCGCGAAAACTACGCTAGCATAAGTCATGACAGGGCAAATGCAAGCTTTGTAATATTGTCGTCTTATGTCTAAGAGACATTTTACTCCGCCTGCCTATAAGATGAAATAACCGACCAAATATGAAAGCGGCCCTGTTACGGACGATTTTAAGATGAGGCGGAAACGAAAACCTTCTATCGAGGGTGACACCGAGATATTTCACTTACTTTTCCCAAAGGATAGCACGGTCAAATAAACGAATGGGCGTCCGACAAATAGTCTCGTATGATGTCTGGCACACCAAATTTGTAAAGTTTATAAATTAAGCCGTTTTGTGCCAAACGTCAAATGCTTTAGCAACGTCGAAGAAAAGAGCTCCGGTTCCCTTGGGACGGCCTCTATTAAGACCGGGTAGGATATGAATGTGATTTCGTGCGTGCGGACACTGGACTCTCTCTCTACTCTACTCTCAATGCGTGTAAAACATATTTTTCGATAGCCAAATACCGGATTTGTCTGAACTCCTGTTTTTTGCGAATCCAATAAAATGTGATAGGCAATACTGCATTCTTTTTTTTAAAACACGTTTTCATTCTTTTTCGGCGCTTTGTATCATCCGTATCGGGAAACGGTTTACGAATTCATATTTTTCGTAAAAGCTCTACTTTGATGAAGTAAAATAGACTTTGTTTTAGGAAACAACGGCGAACTTTATATATAAACTACAATAGGATTCCGTAGAAGTAATATAATGTTTCTGAACGGTTTTCATTCTGCAAAGTGCAGACGGAAATACACTCGCGAGCTATTGCTCGCCGGAATCGCTTTACCGCGGGATGTTCTAGACTAATTTTTACAGTTCCTATGCAATAAACTATACGTTGTGGTTTGTGGTGGATTTCAAAGGTAATTTAATAAGTTTTCAACCTCTTTCAATGTCACAGACAAAGATTATTTCCCTTACGTCATGAAACGTAAAAACAAAAAACATAAATTTTTACAACCAAAATACCAAATACTGTTTTGTTTTGGAGTCCTGAAATAGGTACTATAAAAAGTAAGCATCCCTGAAAATTGGTCATTAGTCCAATATTTCACGTCACTGCGAACACTGATACTGAAAGAAAATGGAAACCACACCTGCAGAAGCCGCTCAAATCGTCATCTTAATCCAGCAAGGGTTGTCTCAGCGTAATATTGCTTGACAGCTTCATCTAAGCCAGTCTTGTGTCTCGAAGGTGTACAGAAGATTCAGGGAGACTGGAAACTCTGTCCGGAGACCAGGACCTGGAAAACAGCGTTGCACTTCGGTGAGAGATGACCGATTCATTGTCACCACTTCTCTCCGAAATCGACACCTAACCGGCGTGGACGTCCAATGGTAGCTCAGACAAGTTCGAGAAAGGGCTGTTAGCGGGTGGACAGTGAGGCGAAGACTTAAAGAAGCGAATTTGACCCCAAGAAGGCCAGCTACGAGGCCCAAATTGTCTCCAGCCCAGCAAGAAGCCCGGCCTCAGTTTGCTTGCGATCACTTAGATTAGGATATAGAGCAATGGAGTCGAGTCATGTTCTCGGACGAAACAAGGATGTGCCTGCATGTGGGGGGAGCGACTTGCACAATGCTGTTTTGCGGAAACAGTTGTATGAGGGACGGATCCTGTATGATATAGGCGGGGATTTCTATAGAAGCAAAAATGAAGCTGGTATTCGTACCTGGTGCTGGTCGAGGAGGAGGCCTAACTGCAGGAAGATACATCAACGACATTCTGCCATGTTCTCCCGTACGCCGGGTTTATTGGCGAACATTTCCTGCTAATGCACGATAACGCCCGCTGCCACACCGCTGCTATGACTAGACAGTACCTGGAAGAAGTCGGGATTTCCACCTTAGACTGGCCAGCCCTCAGTCCTGACTTGAATCCTATTGAACATGTGTGGGACGAGCTGAAAAGACGGATACGAGGAAGATATCCAGCTTCGGCGACGATAGAAAATCTGAAAACTGCTTTGGTCGAAGAGTGGCAGGGAATTCCACTAGATTCCGTCAGGAAACTCATTCAATGAAAAACCGTTTACAGGCAGTCATTAAGGCAGGATAAAATACACATTGTAAATAAAAACATATCTTTTCATATTACTTCGTATTCATGTAGTAGGAAATTTTCTTAATTTTAAATCTCTTTGATATCATTTGAAAGCTTATAAAATTAGCCATCAAATGATATACCACAATCTATAATTCATTGCATAAAAATGGTAAAAACTTGTCTTTAGCAATCCGCGATGAAGTGATTCCGGTTTATAGCTCGCGAGTGTATAATGATTTCAAATCATACTTGGAATATTTTTCTAGACAGTTATAGGTGCACTTGTGTGTTACTTGCACTTTAAAAAAGTAAAGCCTCAGATGGGACTGGAACTCAGGACCATTGCCTGTCGGGGCGAATACGAGTTTAATACATTTTGTCCGAGCATAAACTAGCGATATTTTAAATACCTCTTCACAGGTTCATCATCATCATCGTCAGCCATATGACGCCCATTGCTGAGCATAGGCCTCCCCCAAGGATCGCCACAACGATCCCACGACCTTGACCAGATCGTCGGTCCGCCTTGTAGGGGGCCTGCCCATGGAACATCGTCCGGTGCGTGCTTGCCAATCGAGAACCTTTTTGCCCCAGCGGCCATCGGTTCTCCGCGCTATGTGTTCCGCCCACTGCCACTTCAGCTGAGCAATTTTCCGAGCGATGTCAGTTGTTTTAGTTCTCCTGCGGATTTCATCATTTCTGATTCGATCGCGCAGGGAAATACCAAGCATCGCTCTTTCCATTGCTCGCTGGGTGACTTTGAGTCTTCTTATGAGACCCATAGTAAAGAACCACGTCTCACTCCCGTATGTTATCACTGGCAACACACACTGGTCAAAGAATTTTGTCTTGAGACATTGAGGAGTTTTTAATGCGAATACATCACGTAGCTTCCCGAATGCAGCACATCCGAGCGGGATTCGTGGAGAGATCTCTTTCTCGAAGGTGGACTTACCTAACTGGCTCGTCTGTGCCAGGTAAACGTAATGGTCAACAACATCGAGTGTACCGTTCCCAACATTAACTGGAGCGGGCGCAACATGGGCAATGTTCATCTTGAGACCCGTACAGGTTACCGACACACTAATGTAATTTTATGATCAAAGCAATTCTTATAGCGATTGACAGCCTTTTTGTACTACTTTTTGTATGTGCGTGAACAAAAAACGAAAATGTCGTTGCATTTTGATGCTTTTAAAACCGGAGCTTTATAATTGGCGACGATATTACACATTGAAAACGTATTGTTTACTATACAAAATAAAATAAGACAAGGCGTCTTGTTTTTGTAAACAAGACGTCTTGTTTTTGTAAACACACTGCCTCGGAGCTTTGCATGTCATTACCAGTATGTGATGATCTCTCACCACCTAAACAGCTCCGCCAAAATGTACCTAACCAGTTTAAATGCCAACACTTCTTTTTGCAGTAACAAATGTACTTACTAAAAAGTAGCACCGTCATATTCAGTGATGAAATTGGAAGAGAATTAGGTCATTTGATAAACACATTTAAGGAGCAAACTGTTTACAATTAATTACTGTATGCCTGGTTTGACATACCAAGACTTAATAAAAAAAAATCTTTTATAATAACTTTGAAAATATTGAAACTGTAATTATATTAATTGGAAAAAGGGAAAGTGTGAACAAAAAAGATTTAATTAACTTTTATGACTTATTGTTTCATTACAGATTGCAAAAATTATAATGTTCACTCACACTTCCTTACAGTAAAAGTTTGCCATGCGAAGAAAAATGGTATGTATGGATGGCTTCTTGAAACAGTTCGTCTATCTCCTCCGATTGCACCGGCAAGTTGCGCTATTTTGCTCTAATCGAATGAAAATCTCTATTCTACATTTCTTGCATTCATTTTATTACCTCTTTTATTACGAAACCTTACTTAAGTGTAAGGTAAACAAACACAGAAAAAAAATAACCTCCGTCGAAAATTATCCAGTTTCACTGATATTGTTGAGAACCGTGCTAGCGACTCTATCACAGCTATCCCTGGTGGTGGTGTCATTGGACGCTACCGTGCTCAGATCGAGCCGAGCGCGTTAATTTGATATTGATACTGTAATTTGATATTACTCGTTAAGTCGGAACATAGCAATGCCAAACAAAGCAGCTTGGCGGCAGAAATAGGTAAAAACGCGCTCCGCAGACATAAAAAACTTTGATTTCCGATTGCTGTTGTGCACTAGTTGCTAGTTTCGATGATCGACAGTTTTCAATTTTCAGTTGGTGCAACTGGCAACTGATAATTTGTACTAGTTGTTTCAAGTTACTGCTTTGACTACGGATTTTAAAAATGTGTAGACAATTGCTGCAACCGTAAACTGTTGCTGCAACTGGCAACCTTTAACGAAAACATTTATAAAGTCGATAGTTTTTTCAACTAAATTGATAGTTTCTTCAACTAAAGTTACACTGTTTGGGTAGCGCCTAAGAAGCATCGCATCGGTAGCCGAACGGATACTTACTACCGGTTTGAATGCGAGAAATCCTGAAGTGCACACACATCTATCACAAGCGTATTAGTATTCTAGATGGGTCAAGAGGACATTATCAAATATGCTAATAGAACATTCATAATAAACTTTAAAAAAATTGGGTGGTCGCCATCCAGACGAATTCTAGGCGTCCTACTAAGTGGTATATAAATAGATTTAATATAAAAAAACAACACGTGGCTATGTATCACTTTCATAATTTTCATTAAATAAATAAAGGCATAGCTTTTAATCTAAAAATAACGATTAAAAAGTTAACTACAAAGTTAAAGGATAGACATCGCACCTATAGAATTCTAATGACGTAAGTGGTTTTGAAAAAATGCGTTTGAAACTTTTCGTTTACTCTTTTTGCAATAACTTTTTGTAGAATGTAAATGTGTTTTTAATTTTAATTTAAAACAATCCTTGGTTATATTTACTTTCATATTAATTATTTTTTATGCTTTAGAACTTTTTTTTAATACATAGCTCGGCAAATGACTCCACTCCACATGATGGTAAGTGGAAACGGGGCCCAGACGCAGGGACAACTGGTGCAGCGTGAAAACAACGCAGTATCAGTCACCCTCACCCTGCCGGCCCACAAGGTGTCTCTTAACGCCTCGGTTGAAGGACCCCATGTCATAGGAAGGAGGGAAAAGTGAGCTGGTAGACTATTCCATCTTTTGGAAGTGCGACAAAGAAACGAGTCACCAAATTTCTTTGTGCGAGATGGAATGTTCGAGACAGTACAGCGGTGACTCCGGAGAGCAGCACGCGTACTCCTATGGAGGAAGGGAGAAGGTGGGATAACGTCAAAGAGTTCTTCAGTTCAGAGCACTTGCCGTTGTATAAGCGGTAGAACTTTGTACTTTAATTAATATAATTATTTAAAAAATGTTTATATAATTTTTAACGCAAATTTTGTTGCGAACAAATTACAAAAACACAAATGTTGAAAAAATTTCCACGAGCAGGATTTGAACCCGCACCCTTCTGACATACCGGGTCAGGTGCTCTCCCAATTGAGCTATCGTGTTTCTAAAGCCCGCCGAAATTATTCAACACTATTTACTTTTTACTTTGAAAGTCAAAGGCGCCCATTCAATGTCAACTACTACCGTCATTAACTTTTTTTTTACAATTATTTAAATTTATACTTGCGTCATTGTTATTCTATTGTAAATCGTGTATTTATTATCGAGCACCATTTAAGGCTCTTGACTGGTAAAAATCAAGTTATTTCATTGCGTCCGGTAAATCAGTGCAGTCGAAACATACTAAAGCTATTATGATCGACGTCAAATTGGTTTACTTTAGACCCTGAAATTTGCCTATAACACAATCGCTGGCCGGCCGCCTACAGTTGATTTGAATATCGTGTGTTGAATTCAAAGTTCCTTAGTGCGAGTTACGTCTCCCGTTCGATTACGTTAATGAAAACCAAAATTTGTTTGGTATTGAAGCTGCGCCTTCTGGGTGCCTAGAGGTAGTTTCATTTGACATTTGATCACGCTAACGCAAACGAAAATTAGTATGGCAGAGAAGCAGCGCCTTCTGACGACATACAAGAAGAGTTACAATTTTTCCATAAAAGAAATTGTCTTCCTAAACCTAATCGAATGAATACGGATAGTAAACATTACTCACACTAGGCACTCTTGTGAAGAACAGGGTAAGTTGCAAATTTTGTCATATGTATTAGTTTTTGCTGATGACGTCATCAAATAGTTTTTTTGGAGAGAGTTTGCTGTTGACCTCAAATGGCCTTCACAGCGACACCGGACTCTTTTAGGACCAGTGAGAAACTTAAAGACCGTGTAATCAAAAAACACCGCCAGAGGGTTTCTAGATGGAATTCAAAATTCAAAACTCAATTTTTTTATTCAATTGAACTTTTACAACGGTTGTTTTAACGTCAATTCATAGCCATGACTTTGAAAATCCTACGGTGGAGACCTTGTACCGAGAAGGAGCCTTTTAGAGACATGAGAGGTATCATCCGCAAATAGTACTATCTCACACAGGTCTTTAGTAAAGTAAGGAAGCTCATTTATGTAAATTAGAAAAAGTAATGGTTCCATTATTGACACTTGGGGCACGCCCGTAGTTATGGGTGCTCCAAAAGACTCAGCACCGTTAATCACAACTTTTTGGATTCTATCCGATAAGTATGATTGAATGAGGCTTAGCGATATTTTTGAGACACCAAATGCTCTAGTTTCTTAATTAAAGTTTTGTGACTGACACAATCAAATGCCTTTGAGAGATCACAGAAAATACCTATTGCATCCTGTTTACTTAAAAACGTGTTTAACAAGCGCAATTCCAGCATCTGCACCTTTAGTAAAACTAAACTGTTTTTCGTGAAATAGTTTATTAATTGAAAAATGAGAGAGTAATATAATAGTAGTAGGAGTAATAATTTTTTTAAAGATTTTACTAAGTTAAGTTTGGAAGGTATAGAAATTGGTCTAAAGTTAGTGGGGTTGCTTTTGTCACCAGCTTTAAACAAAGGAATTATTTTGCCATGTTTAATTTTTGGAAAAGTAACTTCTTCAAGACATCTATTAAAAATATTGGCCAATTGAGTGGCTGAGTAATTGATTATTGTCTTAATAACATTTGTAGAGATACCCCAAAGATCTTCTGTACTTTTAATAATAATGGTTAAATCTTGTCACTGTTTATATGTCTGAAACTAAAACTGGCATTGCACTCATCAACACTTGATCCTAGGAGAGCGACAGCAGTATGCGAACAAGAACATAATTATGTTTCTAGTAATATCTTTATATATCCTAGAAAAAAAATCCTCAAATACACCAGCGGCTGCGTCATCTGATTCAATTGCATTAATAATTAGAATACCTGGTAAGAAAGCGTGCTTGTACTATTTTCAGACCACAGCCCCTTTACTACACAGTCCATATTTTTTAATACTAAAGTTCTTCATTCTCCTATTATATCGGTGTGTTTTTTTTTAGAAACACCTACTTCTGTTCGTACAAACATCTTTTTATTTGTGTTGCTTATTCCCGGCTATATTTAACTAAGTTATAAATAAAGGACGGGGCTTTGTGGCGTAGTGGATTGCGCGTTCAGAAAGGCTGGTCATCGGATGGGTGACCAAAAATTTACCGTCTCGAGCTTCTCTGTACTTTGGAAGGCACATAAAGTCTTTGGTCCCGTCTGCAGTAGCAGTCGATCACAACCACCGCACCGTTTATGGCCCGTTCTCGTTGTGCTGTTTCCCTCTGTAGGGAAGGTTCATGCCCCACCAGTGGAGACAAAATGAGCTGGTGATGAATAAGCTAAGCAACTTTCGCAATATCGCGTCACTAGATCGGTGGCCAAATTAAATTCAAATTTCTTTATTCATTTTAGGCTTCATTTCAGCTTATGTTTAAATATTATATTTAATAAATTAAAATCACTATTTTTGTGCTACTCCATGCTTCATTTATATCCCAATAACCCTGCTGCCATTGTTAATTAGACTTATTCGTCAACTGACACTAATTTGTCAAATTGTCAGGTATATACAAACTTATTTTTAGTTTATACGAAAACCGAAATACGGGTCAAATATTTTCATATATCCACAAAAGATATATCGCTGAAAAAGAAAACAAATATAGGTCTCGGTAAATGCGATTTTTGAACCTGTGACCATAAATTCTCACACTATTAGATCAATTACGAGTGCTCCCTCCCACTCGTATGCGATGCGAAGTCACCGGTAGCTATTTTTACACTGAAAAATTTCAAACGGAATGTACCTACATATATTGCAAAAGTATTTGCTTGAACACGTGTAACACAGATATTGAATAAATAATGTTAGAAGCAACCTGCTATACCAAAACCAACTTAAGACAAACATCGAATATGAATCCATGACTTCCAAACAAAAGTCAAAAATGTTACATTGCATCATTTTGTAAAAAGTGGAAACTTTACTGATGTATGTTAAATTGTGTGTGACATTTTTAAACTATAATGTATTGTATGTTTCCCAAATAAAGTAAAATTAAAAAATAAAATAAATCATCAGTCTTTCGCAGTCCACTGTAGGACTCGGCCTCTCCGAAGTCATGTCATATAATTATAACTCCTACTTAAAAAAAAAGTTTCATTCAATTAAAATGGTAGCGGCACGAAGTCCGCCGGGTAAGCTAGTATTCATATAAATTAATTATGACATATTAAAATAAATACACAATACACGTCTATCTTGATTTCCTTTTTTTATATTCTAGTTTTAATATTTGCACTTATCTTTTAAACATTTCTATCTTTTCTTTCTTTCGCTTTCTTTAGCCGGTGAAATAAAGAAATCCTATCCATTCATACCAACGCGACTAAAACGTAGTAAATCCAACTTTCTTAATTAATTTTCTTTCTGTAATGCTTAACCCTGACCTTAAGGCATAGTCTTCGATTCCAATTATACTTTTCTATTATACAAGCTTCCTAAAGCTCCTAAGCAGGATATTAAAACTGTGTTCCGATTGCAGTCAGAAAAGAAAGGTGGTAGAATAAGACTCTTATTACGATGCAATATATACTTTTTTGACACAATCTTTATGTTTTTATTTTTGCTTCCAGTTGTAATGCTACGGCCACACAATCGCGGTATCGCGAACATTTGCCGTTTTCACGACAAGCAATAATCAGCTTTTTTGAAATGTGACTATTGCTTGGCCCGACTTGTCAAAATGTTCGCGATACCGTGATAGTGTGGCCGTAGCATTATGAAGAGTTATAGAAAGTAAATAGATACACTGCCCCCTGCTAGGCATAGTCCTCCATCATTGAAATCAAGTTACCGCGATGATTAATGGGTATTGGCTTAATCAAATTGGCTTATCACGTTATCAGGCCACATCAGTCCACTGACAGACATAGGCCTCTCCTAATGCATGCCACTGAGTCTTGTGATCCAATTGCATTGCCTACATTAAATATTGGCGCCTGACATTACCACAAGAATCCACTTCAGCTTTCTATTGGAAGTCTATAATTATTTAATGACTTGATTGTATGTCTGACCTATAGGCTGCTACAAAATGAAAATTGAAATTGATCTATCTACTTATCTATTTACATTGATTTGTTACTAATAGAATAAGTGCATCATACATTGTGATTTTGATTTGTGATGAAGGACGACGTACAACTTTTCTGTTTTTCTAGTAACAGCAGCTGATAATTATTATGTGACCTCTGCATTTTTTTAAAAGAGTTTGCGATGCTGCCTTTTGGCTTTAACAACATGACCGTAACTAGGAGCAGCGAGAAACTCTAGGTATCAGAAGGAGAAAAGAAAAAGAACTAGATGGCGGAATGGGAAAGGGAAGATGAACTGCCCTCAGCCCTTCCTTAGTCACAGCCCATACACAGTGTAGAAACTAAGGCGAACTAAGTAAGGCGAGCATACGCAACCCAACGCGCCTGGCGTTGGGATGCGTTGTGGCCTTAACAGCTAATCAAGGCCGGTCACAGTGTGTATGCATTTTTTTTACAAATTTAATCTGCACGGTCGAGCGAGTGCGAGGCACCATAGTAGTAATCATGTTCGTACGAAAACGCATCCATTCCCTTGCGATTGGAGGGTCCTCGTTGTTTCGTCGCAGTTTTCAATCTGATAGGCGGCGTTTGTGGCACTTGCTTGAGACGATTTTCTCTATAAAGTAAAAGTAAAATAAACAAAGTTTCCTTCATTGAACATGAAGAAATCAGCATAAAGCGAGTCCTCTGTTGGTAACGTCAACCATCATACCACCAACCAAAGCGAGTGCAAAATGTATGATGTTTTCATATTATCGGTTGTCGTAAATTTCTGGAAAACTAGAGTGTAAATAAACATTATTCTTGAACTCGTTTATTTAATTCAAACATAAATAACCTGTTATTCAAAACTTCCACACATGACTCAATGTTACCTTTTATAATTAACGTCTGTTTTAACCTTTGATATACCTGAACGAGGATCCACTTGCCAAACAATTAAAATTCTATTGTGTTTACGGCAGCCGACAAGTTAATCATCTCTATGACGTGAATCGTTTATTAATTGCAGACAGCGCTCATTACCTAGGTACGTAAAATTTTGTTAAAACTTCATTTCGGCATTACACATTACGGCAACATATTTCAATTGAAATGAAACACCTGTCCCCGTGGTTCGTAGACCGTGGTCCGAGGCCCATGATCCGTTGTCCGTGGTCTGTGGTCTATGGCCTGCATCACCCTGATCACTGGTCTGTGATCATTGGTATGTGGTCTGTGGTCCGGGGACCACGATTATTCGTGTGTAGTTTGGGGCCCGTGGTAGTGGTCCGAAAACCATGATCTGTGATCCGTAGTCAGATGATCGTGATCCGTGGTCCGTGGTGCGTGGTCCAAAACTGCGGACTCTGAACTGTCAAGGGTTATTTTACTATTTCTTGAGGTTTTGAAACCTCAAGATAAAGTAAAATAACATTCAAAGAATTTAAGCGATTAGATCCTATTAAAAGCTTGCCGTGAGTATATAGTTTGTAGAAACTTTAGAAAAAATCATAACACATTACAATTCACACCGTATAGGTACCGAATCAATGTTTATTACTTATCAATGTTTAATAACATAACTATGTATGTTCACAGCCTTCCCATATCGCTTTTACTATTATGTGTGATTTTGTGTCTGACAGAAGAGTGGAAATTTCTTGTTGCTTTGAATAATGATGTGTCAAGTTCAACATAAGTAGGTAGGTAGGTACATAACGGCACCCGCCCACGACCGACTTTTTGTAGGACCGATAATCGGACCGATTTTTCGCAGAGGTTTTTTTGCCAATTTTGTGATCGACTTTTGTAGGACGTGTGCGTTGCAGCATGGAACTCCATACGTTCCATTTTCACCGACTAAAAAATCGGTCACCAAATACGAAGTGGGGATAGAAATAGGATCCCTATCTAGTACAGAACTTTGTAATGGCATGCCTTAAATATTAATTGGTTGTTATCTGTTTTGTTGTCCGTATAAAATTAATAAATAAATGTTGAATGATGATTGACTGAGGACTCATAGATGTTTGAACCTGCATTCTATGTAATACTTTTTGCGAAGCCGTTTCATTCATTGTAAAGATTTTTTTCACGTGTTTTTTTACATGTTTTTGATGAATACTAAATACTAAAAACATTAATGTTATTTATTTATTTATTTATTATTCGGGAAACAAACTATTATAAAACTATTTTTACATTTCATTTAAAACTTTAAAGCTAATGATAGCTAGCTAGCTAGGCGGACTTACAACTATCCATTAGTTAGACAACAAAAGCGGTTGCTGTGAACTGTCGGACACATAATACGAGTTGGAACTGACCTTAGAAATCTGAAATGTGTATTCTAAAAGTGGCTGACCGCCAATACTCGTAGTATCTCCTGCTGCCGAGTTACACTGACATTGAGAAATCTTTACTAGCGACACGAAAACAAACAATCGCATCGTCTTCGTGGTACGGTCAGCAACAAAAGTCACTGAACACTTTAGTAAGTAATGTTTTTTAAAATTTCTTACGGGAATTGCTTTTTTATTTTATATTTACCATGTTTTTAAGTAACAGTGCATTACATTTTATATTTTCTGCCAAACTGTGTAACAATTTGTGTTTTTTTTTCTTTATTCTCATTTTGCCTTCACTCCATCCGAACCCTTCGGAGACTCTGGAAGGGCACGGGGACGCGCACTTTTAAGTGTGCGATGCCGTACCCCTCTAGAAATCCTCTGAAGGTGTTTCGTTTCAACACGGCTTGAGGTACCCTTTACGTACCTCGCCGCCCCTAAAAAAAAGCCCGGTGAAGCTGGAAATGCACCTCGGCAACCAGCAGTCTCTCTCCAAAAAAAAAAAAAGCCTTCACTCCCCTGATATTAAGTGATGATAAGGCCGAAGGTGGAAGTGCAGTCCACCAACTCCTCATAACTAAAGAACTGTCAGAACACAACAATGTTACTTACTTACACACTGACATTATAGCGACACATTTAGGTAACATATGGTAGCTAATTAGGCGGACTACCACCACCAAACCTATCTCTAAATCGAGGACAAACATGTACCTCGCGCTGGGAATCAAGCAAGGGACCTCTAGGTCTGTGACCAGCGTTCTTAGCTACTAGACCAAGAGCTTACCTCGGCCTCGAAACTGCTATTCTCAAACGTTTTTAAGCCGACTGTACGACTGCTTTATAATTTATTTATTTATTAGATTTACCAACGTTTGTTTACATTGTTTCCTATACTTAGAGGTTAATACTATATGCACGAATAAAATATAATAAATGTAGCAATACTACAATAGGAAGCATTTTACATTTATAAAACAAACATATTGATGAATGGTTATGGTAAAACTAACAAAGAAAAACAATCCGTGAACATTATTATAACAGCTAAAAAACAAATATAACAGGTTTCAAAGTTCAAATAAACACAACAAAACAGCAATTCCGAACTACGAGTACAACGGCGATCATTCTGTGATTGAGGTAGTACTTTAAATTCTCCCTATATTTGTTATTTGCAGCTAATTGAAGTACCTATTGAATCGTATTTAATTGGAGCATTGAGGAATATTTCATCTGCGACTGCGGGTGAAATATTCCTCAAACAGAACTCAAAACAACTTGTGAATGCGTTCTATATCTGTCCCGAAACGCAACCGAATACAGATGTCGGGAAGCAAATGTACAGTCAAGTTCTATATAATATGTATACACTTTTGACAGATGTTGATTCTTATTTCAAGGTAAATAAAGGTTACTAACTGTCAAAAGTGTATACATATTAATTGAACTCGACTGTACACTCGGGTAGCCATTGTCAGGGAGTTCATGTGCGCCACAAAATAAGGAGTCTGCAGAAGGCAAGGTTCATATAAACGCACTCGAACCACGCACACAAAGACAACGGAATCACGGAGCATTATTTTTTGAGAGAGATTGCTGATTGCCTCAAGGGCCATTTTCAACGTCACCGGGCTTTTTTGGGGGCGGTGAGTACGTACCTCAAGCCATGTGAAACGAATCACCTTCGGAGGTTTTCTAGAGGGTACGGCATCACACACTTAAAAGTGCGTGTCCCCGTGCCCTACTAGATTCTCCGAAGGGTTCGGATCGGATCGGGGAGCGGAACAACCCCGAGGGCGCCTCTAAAGGCTCGGACCTCGGCTCGGGTTGACCGGGCCGTGGTAGAGGAGAGAGGCGCCCAGGTACATGTCTGTACCTGGTATAGAGCGCGTGTGAACCGGTTCTTCGTACCCTTATTCTACGAGTACGGTGTCTTTGGCGTAAACTAGCGTGCATGTTTAGTGTATTTTGTAAATATGTAGTGGCATTTAGAGGATTGGGCGGATACGGAACCTCGGAACAGCCGAGCGCAGCTGGTCCGAGGTTCCGTATCTGCAGGAGGGTCTATGTGACCGTTGCTCGAGCATGGTATGAATGAAGTTACCTTCTGCAGACTCCTTTTTAGGGTTCCGTAGTCAACAAGGAACCCTTATAGTTTCGCCATGTCTGTCTGTCCGTCCCCAGCCTAGCTCATAGACTCTTAGTACTAGAAAGCTGCAATTCGGCATGGATATACTTATTAATCACGCCGACAAAGTGGTAAAGTGAAATATAAAAAAAAATATTTTTTTACCTTCCCTACACGTGAAGTGGGGATGTAATTTTTTTTCTTGTCTACCCCATAGCGTGGGGTGTCGTTAGATAGCAATTTCAAAAATATTGCGGGTTTGTGAAAACAAGTGTTTTGGTTGAGGCATCCGTTTGTGAACTATTAGGCTTTAAAGTGCAAAACTTTGTTTGAGTCAAGTGTCAGCCAAATGGTTGTTTTTGGATTCGTGAAAAAATTCACGGTAGTTGTTATGACGAAGTTAAAAGGAAAACTATCACTGCTAAGTACGCTTTACAAGTTTACGAGTAACAGTCGACCAACTTGTAAAATGTACTTGGCGCAGTACAAATTCCTCATTGGGAACTACTTATATAACGTTGTCAGGTGTGTGATACCGGTAGTATCTACATGTAGGTATATGAGCCATCTTTAAATAAATGTCCATAAAAGCCCTCTTCTCAGAGTCCGCATTATTGAGATGGGCTACGGATCCCTACACTGACTGCGCGTGGCCCGACACGCACTTGGTCGGTTTTTAGTGTGTGTGCGAAGGCTCGCTCGGTGTAAGCTTCGTTATGCAAAGCACGATCTAAAACTATTTATGAATGGAACCACGGATTCGTACGTGGAGCGTAAAACAATGGGTAGGGAACAACTTCACAGCGAGCGTAGTTTTGGATTTGTTGATGCTGTAGGCTGTAGTACGTAGGAGGTTGGGTCAGCTGATTACTGAAGGTACAATTTCCGGGTGCCTAGCGCGAGTTCCAATCGCCATTCAATTACGTTAAGGCGAGCGTTTCCGACTGTGAGATTTCCAAGGCGTTCCGCTTGGGACTGAATGATGGCGCGAGTGTCGAATTACGTAATAATGTGGATTCTATTGAACGTTTACTTATTAATAAAATTATAATGACCGACAACTATTACATATTTAAAGACAATTGGTTTGGTATATTTTTCTTGGTCTGAAACGGTGTATAGCCAGAATAAAATGATATTTAGTTTATTAATAAGACGTATGTTTGGATGCAGGAAATTGTAAAAAATCCTAAAAATACCAGCCGAAATTACTAGATATAAGGCCAATGAGTAACATATTTTTTTGGATTTAAAATCCTTATAAATTTCAAATAAAACTCATTTAAAAACACCGTTTTTTTGGAAACCCTAGCCTTAACGAAAACGAGAATTTGTATACCGAAATGCCGTATGCTGCTAGGAGGCGCGTACTTATTTTCGTTTTCGTAAACGTAATCGAATGAATACGGATAGTAAACAAAACTTACACACAGGCACCCAGTTCTAGCACACCTGGGTGCCAAGTGCGAGTTTCATTCGCCATTCGTTAACGTTTATCTAAACGATCATTTGTATGGCAAAATGTTAACTCTTCTCGTATGCCGCCAGGAGGCGCTGCTTCAATGCCATACTAACTTTCGTTTTCGTAAACGTATTCGGATTTTAAAAAAAAGAAAAAAATTCACAATCATTTATTCAGTTTAGGCTACAAATAGCTCGTATTAACGTCATTTTATGCCATCGGTTCGTAAGTCTATCTACTCTGGGCGGGAGATCTTGTACTGAGAAGAACCGGCAAGAAACTCAGCAAGTGTCCAGCTCTTTTCTCCCTTACAGCGTCAAAAATATTGGAAAGTGCCCTATCATAAAAGGACACTTTCCATCACAAATAAACAGACAAAAAAATAAAATAAAGGACAATCATAACACACAAAAAAAAACAACAAAATAAAAAATGTTGAATGAATACGGATAGTAAACAAAACACGCACTAGGCACCCTGTAGATCGTTTTAGTGCTGAGTTTGTATTTCGGAATAAATCTAGTTCGACAAGTATACTTACAAGTTTTGCTCCTCATTTCGGTGTGGGGAGACATTTAACATTTATGTTCCCGTTTTCTGTAATATTGTTGTTTTAAAGGTTTTGTGTATGGAAGTTGAAGGCTATGTCACAGAAGAGATCTATGTGGGGAAAAACTGACGTAAAGATGGATAGACTCTTAAATGTTAAGATACCTACTGCTGATTGAGGCGATTGGGAACAGGGTGCCAAGTGCGACTTTCATTCGCCATTCGATCACGTTAACGAAAACGAGAATTTGAATGGCAAAATGTTAACTCCAACTCTAACTCCTTTTATGATGAGGCACTTTCCAATATTTTTGACGCTGTAAGGGAGAAAAGAGCTGGACACTTGCTGAGTTTCTTGCCGGTTCTTCTCAGTACAAGATCTACCGCCCAGAGTAGACTTACGAACCGATGGCATAATGACGTTCATAAGAGCTATTTGTAGCCTAAACTGAATAAATGATTTTGAATATATATTTTTTAATTTTAACTTATTTCGTATGCCGTTAGAAGGCGTTGCTTCAATACTATACTAATTTTCGTTTTCGTAAACGTACTCGGATAGAGAACAAGACTTACACTAGGCACCCAGGGCAGGATTCCATAACGGGAGTGCATAGTGCGAGTTTTATTTGTTATTCGAATATCTTGACGAAAATAAGAATTTGTATGAAATTGAAACAGCGTCTCCTACTGACAAATAGAATTTTGCTTTTTTATTATTTATTTTTTATGGATATTAATAGCTTACAATAAATATTTTACAAAGGTACTTATAAAAAAAAAATTAAAAAACCAATTAAAATTATCCACAGTTTAGTTGTATACTGACGATGAACACTGTAAAATACGATTTTTTTATGCATGTTTCCTATAAAAAGTATACATCATACAACGCCAAGATATTATATATGTCGGCGGCGAGGTTGTTTGTAGGTAGAACAGTCGAGCAAACTCGGATTCGTTGATAACACAGTTAATCTTGGATCTTCAAAATAAAGACGCAGTCGTATTCCTTACAGTCACTTTAATGATATTTTAACATCACAATTAAATTATTTAGAAATAGTTGCCCGATCCAAATGGATTTTAGAAACGAAGTGAGTTCTGCGCGTGCGTACTCTCCGGCCGCTACCGTTCAAATGTGTCCAACTGTCCAGTCTGTTGTTGCGCCAACTGACGTTGACGTTCCACGTACCATAGAGCATAGGCTGCGCAGACCCTCAGAACAATAACTAAAGCTATAGAAGGATGGCTAAAATAAATATCGTGCAACTATGTTTTGTTCAAGGAGGCCAAGATCCACTTCGGGTCCCTGAGCCAGCGCAGTAGTAGTAGTAGTAGTATGTTTTGTTCCGTTCTATCTTATGGCTAGAAAAGGAGGTTGGAGTGCGACAAATGGTTGACACTTAGTTTTTATTTTTGTATTGTTATGTCAAACGGTCATCAGATAATCGGTGATCAAAAAAAATCTTTGAGTCCTTTATAAAGTCACTCACTACATTACCTCAAATATGACGTCACAAATCTGGTGACACCTTCGAAATAACGAAAGAAAAGGGACAATCGATCTCTTTCCAATACATCACTTAGGTTCATTAGTTAAAATAGTACGAACTGATGAATGGGTGTTGCTATTTTAGTCCGGTTTCTATAGCTTTAGTTATTATTCTGAGCGCAGACCACACTCAAGTATAGACTATACTTGTCGTTTCTAAGCGATGCTAGCCCCATGTCTCCGACATATATATGTTGTAATAGACTATATTACTAGGCACCCTGGTAGCTTTGCAGAATTTTTTGGAACTCTCCATTTGACCATGTCTCCGATTAGGCCAATTACCAATCAATTGTAGTGATGACTTAACTACAATGATGCAGGTAGGTATTTGCCCAACAGTCAGTACAGAACAGTCATAGGCTAATAACTTGCTTTTACTGGCCTCCGTTTATCGCTACGCCATTAACTGATAGCAAAATGAAATGAATGTGCTCCATAGTGATTGTACGTACACCAACAGAGACGTTGTTAGAAAAAACACAATTTTGGTAAGAACAGTAACTCATACAAATGACTTTCAATATTTATAAAATTTATAAAATATATAAAATACAGTGAAAAAATTAAACGCCTACCCGATTCAGTCAGGAATCGAACCTGGGTCTTCCGCAATCCGGGCGGCTGCACTGACCGCTATGCTACCGGGAAGGCTGACGTAAGCGCTGAATTTTGTCACAGCTCTTTTAATTTTTTGAGTGCTATAGATGGCACAGTGTGCCATCTATCCAACGGTCATTGCAACCGATGGCAATGCAGATTCATCTTTGCAGATGAAATACCACAAATTTGATAACACAACGCTATAGTAAATTCTTAATGACTTTCGTTTCACTAAAAGCGACACTTCTACACCTATTATCAATTCAATAGAAACAAACATGAGGGCGTGAATATGTGCTGGGATAATGATGTTGATACACAGACATACTTTTGGATAAAGTGAGTAGATGATACATCACAAGAAAACATTAAATCCGAGAAAATAAATATGTACAGACGCTTGCACATCAACCTATACAAAACTGTCAAATTTCTTCAATACATTTTCAACCTTAGTACTTAGCTATAAGGTTCAAAGTTAGAGTGGTAGTCTGAGGTGTAGGCGTGTGTATATAATTACGAGTAGGTATAGGATTAGATTAATGATAGCTAATTAGGCGGATTTATACAATCCCTACCACCAACATGCTTATCACTAAATCGGGGACAAGCATGAACCTCGCGCTGGGAATTAAACAAGGGACCTCTGGGTATTATACAAGGGACCTCTGGGTATACCTTGGTAAGACATTAGGCCCATCAATTGTAGCGATGATTTGATTTCAATGATTGAGGCCTTTGCCCAGCAGTGGGACAATTATAGGATGTTTACTTAATTACTAACTTACTAGGATAAAACTATACTACTGACAATTAATTTACCCATGTGTACATTTGTAATTTGTGTGTAAATTTCCTACTCACACACTAAATCTCTATATAAATATAGACAGTCAAATTAGATGGTTGGTTTGAAAAATATATGTTTTTCAATATTTAAAAGCTCTTTATGCATTTCTGACAGGGTCCATAATATTTTTTTTTATATACTAAAAGGAGGAAAACGAGCAGGCGAGTCACCTGATGGGAAGCAATCACCGCCGCCCATGGACATCCGCAAAACCAGAGGATTCGCAGATGCGTTGCCGGCCTTTAACCCCTCAGACGTCGAAGGAAGGAATAGGCTCGTTTCTTGAAGATCCCTAGTGGTAATGGTCAGGAAATACCGCCGCTGAGAGCTGGTTCCACAGCACTGTAGTTCGTGGTAAAAAATAAAATTACGTAAGAAACGCATAGTAGTTGACCGCCATCCATCATGATGGTGTGGATGGAAAGACAGTCGATTGCGTGTAGTGCGGTGAAAGAAATCAGCGGCAGGGATCAAACCGAACAATTCCTCAGAGCACTCCATGATAAAGGCTATAAAATATACAGAGAGACGCAACGTCTCTCCGAAGGGCCAGTGGATCGAGCCAACCAGAGGTACCACGTCGTCGACAACTCGAGCAGCTCTGCGTTGAATGCCGTCAAATGGGAGGAGTTGGTACTGGGGCGCTTCAGCCCAAAGATGGGAACAGTATTCCATATAAGGCCTGAACTGTGCTTAGTAAAGTTGTAAGCGATGGGTCGGCGTGAAATACTGTCCCGCTCTATTGAGCACACCCAGCTTTTTCGAAGCTAACTGAAAGTCACTCGAAATATCGACGCCAAGGATTCCAATGGTCGGTTTGTTATCAAAAGGAGCTCCTTCAAAGTTAGAGAAGTTAGTTTAGATACGAAGGGATGTTTTTTGGCGGTAAACACGCAAACTTGTGTTTTGGAAGGGTTAAAATGAACTAGGTTAAATCGGCCCCAATTTGTGACATGACTTATTATGTTCTCAGTGTCAGTCAAAAGTTTATTCCGGTTCTCGATGACGCTTTCCAGAGAAATATTAGCACGTCCAGTGTAAAGCGTATCCCTAGTATTGTCGTCGGCATAGCAATGCATGATGTTGTTATGCAACATGTCATTGATATGCAGAAGAAACAGAGTAGCCGACAGCACACACCCCTGCGGGACTCCAGCATTCACGGGCTGCAGGTCAGAGCATGATCCGTCAACCACGACTTTGGTGCTCCGAATCAGGCAATGATCTGATGAGCCTAGTGGTGCATCAACGGCCACTTGATAGCCGTCTGGGTGCGAGGTCAACAGGAGGTCCGGTAAGGAAGGTGTATAGCCCTCCACATCTGATACCCGCATAGGCTCGGCAACCAGTTGGGGCAGACTGTAGGCCAAAGCGAAGTCATGAACGGCTCTACCTGCGTGGTCAGTTGTGCGTGAAACAAACCATTCGACGTGGTTGTTACTTTCAATCTAGTAACGCTATTTGTCTTGCAACAAAAACCGCCGTATTCTTCAGCCGTCTGAAAATCCAAATTATAGTTAATATCGAATGCTGTTTGTGCTCTCCGTTTTATTGGTTTCATTCATTAGACGCTAATGCACACTGCTTCCGTAACAGAAGCATTGAGATCTAAATCCGTACCGGGTTTAACTAACAAAGTGAAGTTAGGGCTATTAGGGATGGCTGCGTTTATGGAGATTGCCAGCACGTTTGGGAAGATTTATAAACAAACGTATATGTTTTGTAACAAAATTTTGTAGGAATCGGTATGGCTCCATAGGCTTAGTAAATTTCGCCGAAAGAATAGTTCGACAACAAATTGTCGAATGCCCAAATCATCGATGGTGTTTTGCGGACAAAGTGTGTTTCATATTTTTCGATGCATAGCCCGTTTTTGCGATCACCAACCCGCATTTGGTAAGCATGGTGATTAAACCATTACCCATCAATTGTAGTGATGACCTATACATATACAGGGCGTTTGGTAATTAATATTAGGTCCTTACCTATGAAATTGACGTTTTGTATGAAGAATTTTTCTAAAATTATATTTTTCATATACTAACGTTTTTTTTTAATTTTCTTAGCATCTATTTTAAAAGTATTAAAATGTATAATGCATTGCAAGACCAAATCTTTTATAGTTTACCATTATAAATAAGTCAAATTATTATAGATGAAACAACGTTACATGAAATGAATGGAAGCTATAAATTATTGTACTTAAAAATGTACATTACATTTACATACCTATATAAGCAAAAAAAATTAATATACTTACATAGAATTAATTAGTTATATGATTGTTATCGTTTGTTGTTATGAATGGGTATCAATGTGTTTTTGAGATTTTAGTTTTTTCATGGTAAGTGTTTTGGTTTTGTTGTGTGTGACATCACCCTAATATCCCCGCTCAAACATTTTGCTAATGTGCGCGCGCAGTCGCCGCGCCGCCGCCGGCTCGCCGGTGTACTTTATTGTTAACCAAAGTACCTTTTTAAAAATGCTAGTCAGTGCATTGTAAAATCAAACTTTTATTTATTTAACATTGTATTTTTTTTACAAGTGGATTTTGTAAATTCTTTAGAGAAATAAATGTCTTTAACCGTATCTATTTATGTTAACACTATAAAAAAATTGTAGAGTAGTGTGTTTGTTTCACTAGCTAAATATAGCAGACATTAAAAAGAAAAAAATTAAGAACCTTCAAAGCTACAATGAAACAAAAGGTCAATTCCGCGGAAAAAAAAAGGAGTCAATGTAAAAAAAAATTAGGCGATAAAGACACAAAATGAATACTCATTGTTAGCCCTGAAGCCTAAGTAACATAGTCCTAGATAAAGGTGTATAATAATATTAAAAACCGGTATTGACTTTTAGAAGTATACACCTATTAATAAGTGGGAAAAAAACGTCAACTTCATAGGTAAGGACCTATTATATGTATAATCCCGAATCATAGTCATGCAACCAAGTACAAATAACATCGTGGTACCATTACTTAGTCAGTGACCATGGTAACATACAAACTCATATTTATGAAGATTTACTTTTCCATACCAAAAACTCAAAGGACATCCATACATTTCACCACTTACCATTCACCGTCCATACATTTTTGGGCTAAATATTATTATATTTTATTAACTTATATTATTCTATTCATTTGTTACTACGGAACCCAACCTGTTGGATATTTTTTTGTATTGTTATGTGAGGTTCAAAGATAATATTTTTACATAGTTTATAAAAATATTTAAATGCGTAATTCAGATGTTTGTTTTGTCACTTTCGAACGCCTGTAACACGCGCTGCTGGAAAAAGAAGTACATAATTTTTATTACACTGACAGAATATTAATTAATTTGCGGTTGAATAATAATTCAAAGACTGGACTTACAACTTTGGTGTCATAATAAAAAATTTTCATTATGTTATGGTCTAATAAAATATTAAGATTTTTTTTGTTGGCCGGTACTTTTGAAATTCAAATTCAAATTCAAAATTCAAATTCAAAATCATTTATTCAGTTTAGGCTACAAAAAGCTCTTATGAACGTCATTTTAAGCCATCGGTTCGTAAGTCTATCTACTCTGGGCGGGAGATCTTGTACTGAGAAGAACCAGCAAGAAACTCAGCAAGTGTCCAGCTCTTTTCTCCCTTACAGCGTCATAAATATTGGAAAAAGCCCTATCATAAAGGACACTTTCCATCACAAATAAAAACACAAAATGTAAAGGACAATCACAACATGTAAAAAAACACAAAAAATAATAAATAACTAAATAAAATATTTAAGTCAGCAAAAACATAATTTACCAGTTTAATTTTTTACAATATCATACAGTACTAGTAAAAGTAAAAAAAAACTATAGTTAATAATAATAAAAATAAAACTAATTGTAATGTTCAATGCAACGCTATTTTGTTATCTGCAGGACACTATTTATAAGTAGTATTATGTATATGTTTTTTATTATAGCCAGGCTGTTTTATCTTCTAAATATTCTTTGACTGTATAATAACCTTTTTTTAATAAAGAAGACTTTACATGTTTTTTAAACTTATCTAAAGGTAAATCTAGTACAGTATTTGGTATTTTATTGTAATAGTGTATACCTTGCCCCAAGAAAGAACCAAGCACCTTCTGTAACCTGAACAGTGGCATTGCAAGTTTTGACTTATTTCTAGTATTAAAATTGTGTACATCACTGTGTTTAGCAAATGAATTGATATTACAACGTACAAGAACTATACAATTATAAATAAATTGAGACGCCACTGTCAAGACATCAATTTCTTTAAAAAGATTTCTTAAAGAAGTTCGTGAACCTAGTCTATAGATTGCTCTTACTGCTCGTTTCTGTAAAATGAATATAGTTTCAATATCAGCCGCTGTTCCCCACAGTAAGAGGCCATACGACATGACACTATGAAAATAACTAAAGTAAACTGTTCTAGCAGTTTCAACGTCTGTTAACTGCCTTATTTTTCTAATGGCATAAGCAGCAGAACTGAGTTTGCCGGCCAATTTCGAAATGTGAGGATTCCATTGAAGTTTTGAGTCAAGGGTTATACCTAAGAAAACTGTTGAGTCTACCAAATCTAATCGATCACCGTTTATTCTTATATCAGTTGGTTCATTTTTGACATTTGGTAATTTAAAATTAATACATTTTGTTTTTTTAGCATTAAGCTGCAAATTATTAATAGTAAACCAACTGAGTACATCAGAGAGTGCTTTGTTTACATCGTCGTAATTATTCTTACACCTACTTACATTAAAAATGAGTGAAGTATCATCTGCAAATAATACGATTTCACAGAAGTTCTCTACAAAGAATGGCAAGTCATTAATATAAATCAAAAACAGAAAAGGACCAAGAATGGACCCTTGTGGAACTCCCATTTTTACATGAGAACCAGATGATTTAGTTCCATTAATATCGACAGTTTATGTTCGAGAGCTAAGATACGACTGAATTAAATTTAGTGCGAAATCTTTGAGACCGTAGTAATTTAGCTTCATCACCAGAGTTTTGTGCTCAACGCAATCGAAAGCCTTGGACAAGTCGCAAAACACTCCAAGGGCGTTTTGAGACTTCTCCCAGGCATCAAATATATGTTTTAATAGAGCAACACCTGCATCAGTAGTAGAACGACCCTTTGTAAATCCATATTGTTTATTATGTAAAAGGTTGTTTATGTTAAAATACGACATCAACTGTTCCAATATAACTTTATCATAAATTTTGCTTAGAGTTGGTAGTATTGAAATGGGTCGATAGTTACTGGGGTCTTCTTTGTTTCCCGATTTGAACAAAGGTATGACCTTACTAAACTTCATAAGATCGGGAAAGATACCTTTATTCACACAGTTATTAAAAATTTCAGCAAGATATGGTGCAATAGAATGTATAATATTCTTAATTACTTTTATAGAGATGCCGCACAAATCACTTGTGTTTTTCATTTTCAGTGATTTAAATGTTTTTATAATATCCATTGAATCAATATATTTAAATTGAAAAGAAACATTACATTTTGGTACATATTTTTGGAGTAATGCTTGTGCAGCTTCTAAATAGCCCTACTTGGGTGATCTTCTTTATTTTGTTACATTATTTTTGTTCAACCCTTTTAAGTTGTGACTTCTGTTTCGTTTGAAACATGAGGTTGTCGACCAAGAACAATGTCTTAGCTAAACCTATATAGGGTTGTCACTTTGCAATTTTACTAAGGAACAAACACCTTATTCAGATTCAGCCAAAACGCTCTTTTCAATATTTTATAATTACGTTAAGTTTTGTGAACAGGGTATGAATATCTCTGCCATATGGTGCTTTTCAGGTATGTTTATAATTTTCCGGGGTCCTATGCTCTGGGCTCTATTTGCTATATTCGGGACTATACAGGTATTACCAAACACCCTGTATATCCACAGGTATCTTTATATATATAACTAGCTGACCGGCGGACTTCGTACCGCTTTGACAGTTTCCATGACAACAAAACAAACAAAACATTGACAGTTTCTATGACTACAAAACAAACAAATCATTCGTCAGCTTAAGAGCACCCGTATCCCATGATGGACCCTATAGCAGCGCCACCTACCGGGACCAATTGTAAATCTAAACCATTCTCGAATCCACTTGAACACACACAGAAAATTTCATCCAAATCGGCCCAACCGTTTAGAAGTAGTTCAGTGACATACACACGCACAAAAGATTTATGTGTGCGTATGTTTTTGCCACCTATCTCCTCCTAAACGACTGGACTGATTTGGGTGAAATTTTGTGTGTATATTTCAATGGGTTCTTAGACGGTTAGAAAACACAATTGGACCTGGTAGGTGGCGCTGCAATAAGGGTCCATCATGGGTTTTACGGGTGTTTTCAAGCGGACCAAGTCGCGAGCGGGCCACTTGTAGCTTAAAAATGTAATAAATCGGTCGATAAATGATTATTAATTGTTTTCGTACTTGTGTAGTCGTAAACATAATTGCTTTGCGATAAAATGTATCTTATGTGTAGTAACAAGCCTTCAATTTCAGGCTTTTATCGAACAAAAACAAGAGGCGCGTGTTAGAATGAAAATATTTACCCAACTTCAATACACCAATATGTAAATTTCGTTTTTGAATCTGCGGTATTGCAAAGGGCGCCTTTAAAAGAGAATTTCCGTTACCGGCAATTAGAGACTTCATCTTACGGCGTTTGCATTGTTTTGGCACATAGCACATAACACATAGTAGTCTATGTGTTTTCAGAGTACTTTTTTCCACCACCTATGTAATATTGGTAGGTGAATATTGATAGTTGTCGCAGGCGAGGACAATCACCAACCAAAGGAAGTGCTGATTAAATTGAGCTAGCCACGGCCGCTTGGTTGATGATTGTCCCCGTCTGCGACAACTATTAATATTCAATGTATTTATAAATACTCATTGATTTTATTATTTAAGTATAGGTATCGGACAAGGAAATATTTCACGTTGCATTCAACATTACTCAAATTGAATTCTGGAAAATTCTAACTCAAACTAAAACTAAATTGAAACTAAAACTTGATAAATGTAATGTTATTATAACAACATGAATTCTGTCTCCCGCCGCGGGAGAGAGAATTCGTTTTTGCTGTTGAAATTATCGATCTAAGTACACACTAAGGAGGTTAGTGACAAATCGGAATGTCCGCGGATATCGGGACACGTTACAGCACTAGTAGTAGTAGATGTAGATACAGAAGGCAGACGAAATGCCCAATAGCATTCCCTACCAGTTGACTAACGGGCTAGGGCTATTATTAACTATGGCACTGCGTACTATTTAGTACCTAAAGCGTGTTCTAGGGGCATTGTCCTTTACACCGCGGTGCAATTGGCACGCTTTTGTGGTGGTCGTTGGTGGTACGATGTTTACAGACGAGTACGGTGTAGTGCCACGTAACGTCAACAAGTACACTTCATAGTACACACGCCTGCACATCAACCTATCCAAAACTGTCAAATTTCTTAAATCGATTTAGATCTCTATACCCAAACACTAAGGTTCAAAATTTATTAAAGAAATTTAACATTTTGTGGTAGGTTGATCTGGTGCCGTCTGTGCGATCCGATCCGAACCCCACGGAGAATCTAGTATCATACGCACTAGAGCATAATGCCATTCTCTCTAGGAAATCTCTGACGGTGTTTGGTTTCACACGGCTTGGAGAACCCTTTAAGTTACGCCGCCCCCAAAAAGTCGGTGTCTCTGAAAATCCGCAAAGACTATCCAACAAAACCGCTTCATAGTGAGCTGGCGAGTGGCATAGGAAGCGTATGACACAACGCAAATACGGATGGATATATTCAACGAGTTTTTAAATTTCATTTTATATTATGTTATTTTGGCAACAAAAACTCAATCACAGTGTAGTTTTGTACATACAACCACAATTTTTTTTTTTTTTGGAGTGGATTGCCGCATTTTCAGCTTCACCGAGCTTTTTTGGGGCGGCGAGGTACGTAAAGGGTACCTCAAGCCGTGTTGAAACGAATCACCTACGGAGGATCCTTTTGACCATAAATTATATTGTTTTGATCAATCTGCTAAAATAAATTTCTTTGTTACAGCGCTAACGGTACGTTTTCTTACTAAACGTTACATCGGCGAGTACGACCATCAACAAGGTAATAACTTAAAACTTATTATTATTCGTTAATGTTTTTTTTAAATTTAGAACAAATAAAACTTAAAAAAGTATCTATTTGTCAATACTATTATTTAAAAAATACTGCACAACGGGTAAGCTCTTGGCCTTACCATACTTGATGCTACGTGTCGACAAGCCCGACGAAAGCCTTCTATCTTATCAGCTATATATGAATTGTTCTTTATAATAAAATTTAAAAAAAAATACAAATCAAAGCCCGTTGTGGTAATTAAAAGTAGGAATAAAATCTTTTACGAAGTGACTAGTCAAGTAAAATAACGACTAAGTAATTATTTTTCAGATACACGATACAAACATGAAGCTTTACTGGATGGCGAACCGATACTATTTGAAATATTAGATACCTGCCCTAAGGTATGTAACAATAATTATTTTTTATTATTTCAACTTTAAATCACATGGCGGACGTTTTATGCTAGTTAGCACGCTCGGTTTGCAATTGCTTATGTTACCTAAGCAGCTTGTGCAAAGGCCGGTCATCGGATGGGTGACCAAAAATGTATCATCTCGTCCTTGCTTCGGAAGCCACGTGGGTCCCGGCTGCATAAGCAGTCGTTAACAACCACCAATCTGCACTGGGCCCGCGTGGTGGTTTATGGCCCTCCCTTCCCATATAAGGAAAGCTAGTGCCCTAGCAGCCAAGACATAGAATGAGCCGATGATGATGTTATGTGGTTTTGTATGGCTCAATCTCCTAATGATCTCTTCAGCGCAGCATTGAGCTTTGCGGTTCAAGGCACATCGTGGTTCACCAGTTTCATTTCGCCCGCTATTTACAAACACACGACTCAACGCTTAAACCGCAAGTCAATTATAACGTTAGCACTTGCGGCAGCCGCAAATAAACATTGCTTTTCTGGAGCTCGCTAAATTACCCGAAATGTGGGCCAATTGTGATTTTACGCGTTACTTACTTACGTACTTTATTGATAACGATCGATTTAATTTGGAGACCATGAGTCGCAAAGAGTTATAGTGATTACCAGAAAGATGGGTAGAAAATTGTGCGCTCAATAGGTGTAGAAGAAGAGTTTAATAGTAGAATAAAGGCACCAGTAGTGCTTTTTGTCGCCAAAAAATAACATAGATTTTCATTGAAATGTTACGGGATTACAGCTAGGACGCAGATAAGGTGCTCTGTATTAAATTGTCGCTAATAATCAGTTGCTGGCCTCTATTTTTAATGATTAAGTTTTTATTTGGCAAGTAAGTAGACTTTACAAGGCTGGCACCACCAGGCTCACAAGCCCGAACCGCAGTAACCGATGAATGATTACAAGTGATTAGATTATGCACTATTATATCATCATCATCATAATCAGCTCCTTTTTATGTCCCCGCCGCTGGGGCACGAGCCTTCCCTATGGACGGATAGGGAGAACAAGCCATAAACCACCACGCGGGCCCAGTGTGGATTGGCGGTTGTTAACGACTGCTAATGCAGCCGGTACCAACGGCTTTACGTGCCTTCCAAAGCACGGAGGAGCTCGAGATGATAAGTTTTCGGTCACCCATCCAATGGCCGGATGTCATAAATCATGTTAAAATGGCATTAACAGAAGGCAAAAGGACATTATTCATTCCGATGTCGATATTTTAATTAAAGAAATACGATTTTAGGAAAAAGGAAAAAAATCGATAACTGGTTCTTGTTGAACACTGCCACTACCCTACAGCGGCGTGTGCGTTTGGAATCGTTATACCAGGGCGCCGGGTCACCGTTTGTAATAACCAAATTAAAATATCTATCTCTTTGATGCTTCGGCAAGGCATGCCGCCATTGCCATAAGTAAGCCATTTTAGTCCCTTGTTGCCCCCCTAGTTTTTGTCGTAAGACAGCAGTTATTAAATGCCACCAGCCCGCACTCTGACTGTGTTGTGAGCTATGTCCTGATTTGCCTGTGTACAATTGCACATATGAGCAAGCCTAAGCCCAGCATTGACACATTTATAGGCTGACAATGTTGTTTGATTAAAATTCTAGCGATAACCGTTAATGCGTTACACATTGGCTTAATGAGCTCCACCGTACATTTCAGAGCGTGGATGACGTGCCTGCTAATGAGGTCACGCAGTGGGCCGACTGCATGTTCCTGGTGTACTCCATCACGGACAGAGAGTCGTTCAACTACGTGCGCCGTGCCAAGCAGGACCTGCAGCCCGACATCCCTCTCACTCTGGTCGGGAACAAAGCCGATATGGTGCACTTGAGACAGGTGATACATCAATTATATACATTAGAACTGATTCTCTCTTTCTCTCTCTACTCCATTCCTGGTCGAAAATTGTGCGACGACGTACGAATTGCCAAGCAGAACCTACAGCCTGATATACCTCTCACTCTTGTTGGGAACAAAGCCGATTTAGTATACTAGAGACGAATCCCTGTCGAGGCTCTCGGGCCTGGACAGAGAGGCAGGATCTGGGGGGGAACCCCACACAATCATCCGCGCCTCCCCGGTGCGGTGGCACTCGTACGAGCACTCGCACTCGTTCCACTGTATAAAAAAGGTGATACATGATCATACACGTCTTTGGTTTACTGTCGGTGTCTGCTCTACTCTATCAAGAACCGGTAGTGGTTCAACTATCCGGCCTGACATTCCCTCTCACTCTGGTCGAGAACAAAACATATACGGTGCACCTGAAACAGGTAGGTAATCTCTGTTTCTGATTTTGGATCAGGAGTTGTTAAATACATACATACAATACGTCACGTGAAGTTAACTTGCAGTTCTACATTATTCTTACTCTTGATGGGTGTTAAAGCCAATATGGCGCACCCAAAGCCGGTAAATCTTTAAATATACGTAATAGTAGATGGACAACTGTCCATACAGGTCTCTATGCTAGTGTGTTTGTACGAAACATTACCTGTACAAGTACAGTAGTGTTTCTGGATATAATGATATATGAATTGGGAAGAGTACTACATACACTCTATCTTCAATTAGTTGCTTTACAATTTTTAGATAGTTCAAGCCCAATCTCTCCTTGAGCAGATGTTCATGTGGGAAGACCCAGTAGTGCGACTTAGTGAGATGAAAACAGGCTGTTGATTATAATGACTGAAATACTCTCAATTCCAGGTCAGCCCTGAAGAAGGTGAGATCCTGGCCAAAGATTTCGAGTGCAGCTTCTCGGAGGTGGCTGCGGCTGAGCAGGTCAACCAGGTCGGCGAGGTGTTCCACGAGCTGTGTCGCGAAGTGCTGGCGCTGCGTCGCCGCAACAAGCACAGCCTACTCGACAGGATGCTCGGCTCAAAGACGGCCTACCGCGTCTACTCTCGCGGCAAGAGCGATAGCGCCCTGCCAAAGGAATAAAAGGAGGACCAGAGCGAAGACCAGAAGAGCTTCTGGTGGTGCTGTTAAATCGGCACCAGGATGGAGTTGTGTGTCACTCACTAGTAGTCACAACACAACTCGCCCTCTTCGCTCTGTCCAAAAAATCTAATATTACCACGGCTTTGTAAACATGTGCGTTCGTACTTTCAGCGCCAAAAGTTGGTGAGCTATTAGAACCTATTTGCTTATATAACGTTTTTGATAAATTACTAAAAAGCTGGATTATACCAGAGTGAACGAGAGTGCGGCAACTTCACATAAGCGCTCCGAAACGCACGCACACAAACTCGTAGTTCACCTACATTAGCACACGGCATAAAAGCATGGGAAAAGAGTACCCGATGACGCGGCTGTCATCGCAAACGCGGATCGGGCAGCGTATGTTGCTGTAGTAACGGAGAATAACAAGTATGTCACTGAGCGCTGCCGATCTTATTTAAACCTTGTTTCTTTATTGGAAATAGAAAAATTTATTACATAAGTATTCAAAACTAGCCAAAACTATTTTTGATAATATGTCCGACCTTAAATATGTACCTCCATGTAAATGCTTTCCAATAATATATTTAAAAAAATTATACATTGGCATGCGGATATATTACGTTGTTAAATTTAATAACGCAGCTTTCAAAACTGGCCGAGCGAGGCGTAAATATTTTGTTGTGTCCAATTTGTAAATTAATATTTGATTACGATTGTACTTTATAATGATATAAGTATTTTATAGTGTACACCTAAATTGTGTGTTTCATTTATAATATATAAGACACCCAAATTCACACAATAATAAATTAACTATGTGTGGCTCACTCAACCCTAGCCGGTAGCTACAGCTCGTACGTCAATTCAAGATCACGGCACTGTTGCCGCACTCTCGTTCACTCTGATTATACAGTCTGAAATCGCAGTCGTATAATGGTGATGTACGTCACCCTAGTTTACTAACGTGATGGGAGACTGATTCGTTAATAGTTCGGTAGACCAGTACTGCCAAGCATGAAACGTTGATAAGCCTATTTGGTTTCTAATAGCTCACCTACTTCTGTCGCTGTCTGTACGACAATAATATCGAACACCCTGATGATGACTTTAAAAGGTTGTGTTTCAATGAACTGAAATTAGCTTCATTTTTTAAAACTTTGTTTAACTATGTTAAGCGTTATAAAAACATTGTGACGAAAATTAACCCCTATCATTAATTAAAGAATAAGGATAACTAAAAGTTACCATTTATAGTATTTATACTTAACTATCTTAATTATTTTAAAATGTCTCTAAGATGCTTCTATCGACGAAAGTCTGTCTCCATCACATTTTGTAAGTGACTAAGGGCCGTGTTTCGGAAGGCATCACGTTAAGCCGTTGGTCCCGGTTGTCGTCGTGTAATACTGGTCGTTAAAACCCCACCAACCCGCATTGAATTTAAGTGGCAAGCCATCCTTGAATGGCCCTTTTCTCATTCATCAGATAGTATAAAATTCTTAATTGTCCATCCATCAGTCCAAATGCATCGTATTAAACTTTGCTTCACTTGAAATATTTTCCTTTGTTGTGTTAAAATTGTTATAAGAGTTTTAGTTTATAAGTTGTAATTATTAAGTAAATAAATGTATGTATGTATGTATAATAAATGTATAGAGAATTATTAAGATAATTTATAATAGTTAAAACCAGATTTGATTTAAATTTATGTTATTTAATTCTACAATTATTTTTATTTAGATACTTTAATTGATTAAAAAATAACAATATGGTGGTGAAGGACGTAGTATGTATACATACTTAAATATACGTTCGCCGATGGAAGCGAAATGTTTTTCAATGTAAGGAATATTTTATTTATGGGTGCTTGATGATGAATGTAAAAAAAGAAAGTACCGATCGGACAAAAGGATGTTATAACACTGGACTGGACAGCGCCTTGCGCAACAAAAAATACAACATTACCTTCTTATGCTAAAGCAGACACGATTCTATTAGCATTATCAGCAATTGGCAATCTGACTGACATTGAGTCAGTCACCGAAGTCAGTTCAAAGACAAGGCAATGCTGACTGCTATCGTATAAACTTTAAGTCAGCGCTGCGGTGTCAGTGCTGCAGTGCTGGACTTAATACTTGGCAGTGACATTAGCCAGTCCCTATGGTTTAGAAGGCCATTACCAGACTTAGATTTAGAGGTTCCGGTTTCGTTTCTTCCAGCGGGCGTCACAAGACTTTAAATAAACTCTACCACCAACTAAATCGAGGGTCCAGTTTCAAAACGTACCCGAAATCTCTGACTCTGAGACTGGCGAAGGAATATTAAACAAAAAGGCCAAATTATTTCCGATGTAAATTGTCAATGCTAAGCGAAACATGTCTGCTTTGGCAAATTTCAAATTTCTATATGATCGATCCCATAGATGTTTATTAGGTAAGTAGGTTTCGTAGGTTCTCAGTAGCGGCATGGACTAATAATATTAGACATTAGTCCGTGTTAGTGTAGTGGTTGCATTTAGGCTATACATTATGTATTGGTGTTTACAATTAGTTATGTTCGCTTACACTTTTTTCAACATAGAGTTAATTTTATCTCAATTTATTATTGTAGCTATGCATTTCTGTTTTAGCTTAAAATATCAGTAACTATTGTAAACATTACTAACCGATCTTTATATAAATATACACTTTGTTATCACAGTTATTTGAACATTTATCATGGTGAAATCGTCACCATGATAAATGTTCAAAAAATACAAATAAATTGTTAAATATTTTTGTTTTTTCCATAATATCATCTATAAATTAAAAGATATTAACAATTTTGGATGAAATGAAGTATATCTGTCTTACACTATACATATTTTTTATAAAAACAAAAACAACCATGTATAAAATGAAGTACTTACATACTTAATTACTTTACTACTTTCGAGTTTACTAAATTTAACATTATTATGAAAGGGTACTTATATATAAAATGTCAGTAAAATACTACTTTAATCGTTTTCATACTTATATGGTCATATTATATAAAAAAACGAACAATAATAATCTAAAAAACATAACTTTTCAAAAAATATAATTAACTATCTATTGTTGATTATAAACATTATCTGCCTTTTTTATTATTTCGCATTTCAAGTGATTTTGTAAGATTATCATTTGTACCTATGTTGAGTTGTGAATATTCAATTGTTGTTTTCAATCGTGCATTATAATAATAATAAATGTGTTACGTGTAAGTGCAGTTGGCATTAATTGATCGATGCATAGTAAACGGAAGTCTTTACATTTTCAAGTAATTTTAACTTTCAGTTTTATCTTTAGGTCTAATTTTGGTTAAATCAAAATTCGTCACACTTTTAGCCTAATCTAAAACATACACATATTAGAAATCTTTAAGGTTGGATTTTTTCACCTATATGCCGAGGTATTTATAACGAATCAACTTGGATGGATCTATTGCATGTTGACTGTACATTTAATAAGGTAGTTACTTATAATAGTGAATGTCTAGTCATTAACTTTATAGCAGTACTAAAATTATTTATTAATTTCCTCTCTTTTTTCTGTAAAACTTAATTATTAACATTTTTTTAACATTACGATTTTTATGTTTTTTTTTATATACTTAGTATGTTTTCTATGCCATATTTATTTATACTTACTGTATTACTATATTACTCCACTACTACTAAGTACTACTACTATATTTATCCAGTATACTAATAATCATATAATATTGAATTATAATCAAATATTACTATTAATAATAATTAATAAATGTCACTAGAGGTAAAGTTTAAGATTAAGTAATAATTATAACGTGAAGACAAAAACGCTAATAGGGAGACGCTTCTTGTGCTAGGTTGTATTAATTTAGGTTAATGTTTTTTTTATTTATTACGTTTTTTGTTTTTTTATCTATATTAAAAATCTCACATTATTTAATTATAAGTGCCAAACATGATTTTTTATGAATATAATTTATTTGATATTTTGATTATTGAGATAGATCTTTATTATATCTTTATTCCGCGCCGTCTGCAGAATAAGTTTGGTTGCCTCAGATATTTTTTTCACCGCATTTGATTAACTGAATGTATTTCAATTAAGTGTTTTATCACAATGTACTGTGTAGATTAACTTATCATTAATAAAGGTAATGTTGTACATAAAATATTTTTATTTAAAAAAAAATTAAGTTTAATATGTCCGTTCATTTGCTTGGGGCTCTGGGTGCCAAACATACGAGTCGTTGGTACTAATTAGGGCCTTTATTGATTCTTTGTGTTTTATTTATTTATTTCATTTAAAACTTTTACGACATTAAATTACATGGCCGTCCTTCAGGCATTCGGCCTTTAGTGACTCTTTGTGTTTATTTAATTGAAATTTTTACTAAATTAAATTACATGGCGGACCTAATTCCCGAGGCATTCTCTAACAGTTAATCATAGGGAGTTGCAGAAATGGTTTTCTGTGTTTAAATGTTGCTAAAAACAAAGAAGCTGACCCTTGTGTCTAATGATTAAAGAAATAAATGTCGATAACTGGCTCATGTTGAACATTGATGCCACTACCGTACCTTCTAAATATATTTTTTCTAAACGCACAGACATTGTTTTATATAAGGCGTAGCCCCAAAAGGGATGTAGCCCTTTTAGCTAACATAACAACATTCGATCCTATTAAAATGTTCAAAATTCAAAATCACTTATTCAGCTTAGGAAATAGCTCTATGAATGTCACTATGCCATCGGTTCGTTAGTCTACTCTGGGCGGGAGACCTTCTACTGAGAAGTACCGGCAGAAAACTCAGCAAGTGTTAAGCTCTTTTCTCCAATACAGCGTCAAAATATTATAAAATGCCCTATCATAAAAGGACACTTTCCATCACAAATAAACACCCAAAAAAATAAAGGATAATCACATCACACAAAAAACAACAAAAAAATCAATGTTTGCAAAAATTACATCGGGTACCAATTTAAATTATTTACGAATTAATATTAAATTTTCACAATGTCCTACAGCACTATACAACGTGTAACAAAAAGGTGTGGTCAAAATGAAAAGATCCAAAGTGTATCCCATCTAGAACTTGTATGTGTTGTTATTAAGACATAATTATTAACTTTAATTTGTCATGCAATGGTTAATAAAAATTTTTGATTTACGAAGTGATGCGCGTCAGGCGTGCATACGCAAGCAGCAATGGTCATAAATGTTATTACACAGAGATTACTAAACCACTAGGGCTGCCTGTGACTGGTTTTTTCGATGTGACGTCACAAATTCATATAAGAAATATTTCATTAAAAATGGCATAACAAATTAAAGTTAATATTTATGTCTTAGTAACTCTGCATACAAGATCTAGATCGGATACACTGTAGAACTTTTCATTTTGACCACACATTTCTGTTGCACGTTGTATAAGTCAAAAAATGTTAATAAAAAAACGACATGTTGCACTCCGGGAGTGCCGGCAGAAGTGAAAACTTGAATATTAACGTTGTTTATTTTTGATATTTTGGAATGGTTAGGGAATAATTTTGCACGAATTGCTTCAATTATCAGTATAAAAGTACTATCATTTATGTGGTAGAATCATAGATTTAGTATATAGTTATAGATTAGCAATACAAAAGAGATAGATCATAGTATACGCATGTGTTAGAGCGAGATAGATAGGCGAGACCATTCATGTACACGCTATCGGCCTGTATCGGCCTGGAGTCAGTTGCGAATAAAACAAATCCCGCTTATTTTTGTAAAATCTGAGATTTAAAGTGTAAATTAGTATATATATGAGACGTGAATGACGTGATTAATTATGGTTACGTGTGCTGTACCTGGATGTAAGTCATCTAAGAAAGAAAACCCACATAATTATACATTTTACACGTAGTACAATTTGAATTGTTTAGCAGTCTAAATGCAATGTTTTAGATATCCTACAAAAGTTTTTCTACACGCAAAACCATCGCCTTTTATCACATTAATGTTCTGATTGCATAGGATTTCATTTTAAAATAATAACAAATACGTGAATTCCTACTATTCCTAACCTCACTTTGGTAGAGATTGATACTACCGATAATCTTCTTATCGATATGTACCTAACCGGCAAAGGTGTGCTTTGAATGTAGCATATGTAGCGAATATAAAACCATGTAATAATAAAACTAATAAATAATAATCGAAACTTATTTTTTTGTTAGAATAAAATATGAAGCAAAATTGCAAAATACTACGAAAGAAAGCGTACGACATTTTTACAATAAATTAATTATTTTTGGATTAAGATAAAAATTTAATACGTTCTGTCTGTAGTTTTATTTTATTTCCTTCAAACTCAAAGATATTTACTTTATAAGTAGATCTGTGTCAGCAGACACGAGACGCTGCAGATTATGTCGATAATCGAAGTCGAAGCAGGCACGCGCAGCACTATTTGCCTCGCACACATGCGCATCACACGCACACCGAAGTATATCTTTTTTGGTCTCGCCTTAATTATTCCATTGCCAATCTATAACTATATACTAAATCTATGGGTAGAATACAATATTTAATTATTGCGCTATCGTACACAAACATGACAATTTATTCGCGCAAGCGCCCTGCGCCGCCTAAACGAAACAGCAGGCATACATTTTCGCCGCGCCGTAGAAAGAGAGGGGGATACTTCCTCTTCTACGCCGCGCCGGCTGTCTACTCTCCATCCGTCTTACGAATTTTCGATCAGGTCACGTGTCCTGACGCGAATTTAACATTTTTTACCCATTACAAAAAAAGTGTACAACGCCGCTAAAGAAGTTTTCACTTCAACAAAGTTAAAGTACGAGTATAATAATAATAAAAATAAGATAAGTAAGCAAGAGCAGACCAGCCTCCACAGGCGGCACCCGTTCACGAGTAAGTATGATAGAATCACCCATCGCTGCACTCAACCTTAACTAGGGAATGTAACGACCCGACGACGCTTTGATAAGTGAGTTGTTAAACAAGTGCTAACTACACACATAGTCTAATCAGCCAGTAGTTAGTTACTACGCAAATGAACCAACGTTACTTACGCACCGCAAAATTATTATTAAAAACACCAATTATATTAATACCCAACTCATTGCATTCATTGCAAACTATTTGACAATGCAACGTATCTCCAAGTGAATCGGCAAACAATGAAATAATGAAGCCCGATTAAAAAAGGCTATAGCAGTCACAAAGCCGACCCCAAAGTCAGCAACACAAAGCGCTATCTCACAGAATGGGCCTAATACGGCTATGAGTGGGGGCCCAATGTGCGGCCACCTCTCGCCGGCCGATAAGCGCTTTTATCATACTAATTATAAAGAGGAAAGTTTTGTATTTTGGTATGTTTGCATCGAATAAACTCAAAAACTACTGGACCGATTTAAAAATTCTTTCACCATTAAAATGCTACATTAGCGCTGAGTAACATAGGCTATATTAAAAAAGAAATGTCCACTCGTGCGCAGCCGGGACGGGCCACTAGTGTTTGATAAAAGCGCTAGATTTCGCCACAAAATTAAGAGACCCCAGAAGGTAAGCTGTATACATACCGCGCTCGAGCCACGCACACTAGACCCTTTTGTGGACGCGGAATCTGGGCCCATCTCAAACCAGTCCGGGCGCAGCTGTTGCGAGATTCCGTGTCCGTGAGAAGTTGTCTATGGGTGCGTTGCTCGCTCGACCGCGTTTGTGTGATCACAAAATAAGGCCCGATCCGATCCGAGCCCTTCGGAGAATCTAGTAGGGCACGAGGACACGCACTTTTAAGTGTGTGATGCCGTTCCATTTTAGAAAACCTCCGAAGGAGATTCGTTTCACACGGCTTGAGGTACCCTTTACGTACTTACCTCGCCGCCCCCAAAAGTTCCGTTTGGGTCAATCAGCAACCTCTCTCAAAAAAAAAGAAAAAAGAAATTAAGAAGACTGCAATAGATAAGCTTCATACCTTCTTCAGTCGTCAATTGATTGGGACAACAATATGAGATTTTCGATTAATAAAATCACATTGACAGACATAATTGGTGTAGACTTTCAAAGCTGTAGGTCTAGGTACTATAAACCGAGAAACCAGCCTAATAGGTAAAAATTTAATTTCTTTATTAAATTAAGTAGATACATCTATTGGACAATTTAACATTAATGGTTATCTCACTTTCGAGAACAAAAATAAGGAAGGAGTTTTTTTTTTGTTTTTTTTATTCTATTCTCCTATTTTCTGCTGTCAAGTTCTTTATTTTTAAATTAAGTGTAAATCTCTTGGTTGTACATAAATAAATAAATTACTGACAACTGAATAACTTTTCTCCAGTACGATAAATATAAAGTCGAAGAACCGTGTTGTCAGCTCCGATTTTACTAAACCCGCTATTTTTCGCTAGGAGTCGCTGTGACAATTAAGCGCCACGGGCTCTAAAAACAAGCGCTATATCTAACTCCGAAAGCGCAAAGCCAGCACCGGGCCCCATTCTCTATTTCAGCCAATGGGGTGATAGGGAAGAATGTGACGTCACAAATGTGATTGCGGACGCACTCGTGACACGAAATCAAAGATGGCACCGCGCTAGCTATTATTTAATGGCGATCAACCCCTCTGCTCGGCGGTTTATATCTATTGTAATTATCGGGATTAAAGCGATGATTTTGTATTGAAACACGAGGAGGAAAACAGATGTAGTGGTATAATAAATTTATTCTCGATGGCGACTGGCAATTTTGAAGGGGTTTTCTTTTCATATAGGTATATGGTACGTAACGAAAGTACTTGGACAAAATGTCCACGTGTATATATTTTAGTTGTATATTAAAAATAATTGTCAGATATTTTATATCGAAACTTATACTTTTCCTCTTATTTTGTTTTAATTTATATTTAAAAGAAAAAAATATACATTTTTATTTTGTAGGTACGTCAATATTGGTATCAGTGGTGCCCTTACCATTACCATGCCATTAGGCACTATAGGTATTTGTTTGTACCCACCGTGTAATTTATTTATATTACTATATTGTAAAAATGACTGTTTGTTGCCTTAATTATATAAATTTAAAAAAAACATCTACAGTATATGAGCACCGTTTTTTTGGAGAGATTTTGCTGATTGCCTTAGACGGCATTTTCAGCTTCACCGGGCTTTTTTGGGGGCGGCTAGAAACTTAAAGGGTTCCTCAAGCCCTGTGAAACGAATCACCTTCAGAGGTTTTCTAGAGGGACGGCATCACGCACTAGTACGTGTCCCCGTGGCCTACTAGATTCTCCGAGGGGTTAGGATAGGGATCGAAAGAGCACTATTGTCGGTTTTCGTCGCTATCATTATCTCTCTATCTGCACTACAGACGAAATAATAATGATATATGTACCATCGTAAATTTACTGGCTATCCAATCGAACAATCGACTGTCCAGATTGGTCCAGATCTGCTTTCTTTTGTCTTCAAGTACCGGGCAAAATACTACGACGCTCTGCATTAGTAGAAGCAACTGTAGACGTAACGCATTCCTGCTGCGCGCTGACAGCCGGCTTAATAGTTTAATAATAGACGTTGATCTTCTTTGTAATTCAATTAGACGGCTCTTAGCTGAGCAATACTTCAAAGAAGAAATCTTAAATTATACTACGTCGTTGCATCCTCGAGATTTATATATTATTCACTAGGTAGTACACTCTTCAATGTACCGGGCAACAAGCACAATTTTAGAGCTAAAATAAATAAAAAGACCTAAAACGATTACATAATTCCCCACCACTGTCACAGGTGGCGACCTCTCACGCCATCTTTACTCATTCGCTTTCTTTGTGCGGGCATCACAGCAAGTAATTGTAAAATATTTTTCATTTACAGAGTAAAGTTAAGGTTTTTTGTGATATCGACAGTTTTTTTTTGTTAAGTGAGTGCTATGGGAATACGAAAACATAAGGATTCCTATGAACATATCAAGAAAAAGTTTCGAAAATATGAGGAACGCCTGCGACGGTATAAAAATTCGAATAGCAGCAGCGACAGTGAGTGTTTAACATTCCTTTTTACATACGTTTTGAACAATGCTTCAAACTATTTACATGCATATTACATGTTTCTGTTTTGCAAAGTTTACACTTTTCGTTTCTTTTATAAGGAACAAGATAACAGTGTGAATAGAAATGAAAAGATTCATAACAATATGAACTAAATGTACCTAATTGTGTTAGTATAAGTCTATTGCCGACTACCCACTTTTGAAGTTGTTTTTTTTTTAAATACATACAAGAAACTAACGATGCAACAATTTTATGTGAAATGTGAATTGGAATTTATTTTAATTCTTGCTAACATTTTTTATAAAGTATCCTATATTTGGGATTATTAAACTAACTTTGCCAATACTTTCCTGGATTTCCTATTTTAATATTCCAACGTGAAACATGGGTGCCTTGGTACTATGACACGATCATAGTCGTGCACATAAGTACTACAACGCGATTGTAGTCATAGTTATTTTGTTTTATGTACCGCGATGCGATCACGGTCAAAAGTCTACATGCTCGTTCGATTCATGATGCGATCATGGCCTTTTTTATTTTATCTTTTAGCAGGCCGCAGTCTTTACGATTGGAGCTCTGAGCCAACACGTTATAGGGAAGTCGACAAGGTCTTGGAGTTGTCAGACTCTGATGCTTCCAGCTCTCACTTAGATGCCAATGTTCGTTCTTCTATACACATTGTTGATGTTCATAATGAAGCGCCAAATATAGAATGTGACGTCCCAAACGCTGCAACGTTCCCTTCTGCGACGGCTCCGTCAACATCTATTGAGGATTTGATGCCTTCTTCAAGCAGACAGAACACGAGTGTTACATTTGAAGGCAATGGCGACCCAACATTTAATAGCGTGCCTGCTGACATTCTAGACGTACTAGGGGAATCAAAGGGAAAGCAGGAGGTTTTTGGACCAAAAATTCAAGAGGAAATCTCTAAACGCTGGGGGCGTATTCTATGTGAGGGATTGAATAAAGACCAGAAAAAGGAACTGATAGGAAAGATCCTTGTACCTAGTAACTTTCAACTGGTAAAAGCACCTAAGTTGAATCCTGAAACAGCGGCTGTATTGATTGAATCGACAAAAAATCGCGACAAGCGCCTAGAAAGGGCTCAGTATCATTTTGGCCTTGGGATCTCGGCAATGACAAACTTAATATCGTCTCTTATCGACAAAGATATGGACAAGATGGACATTATTAAGAGATTATCTGAAGCAAACCAAATTTTACTAGATTTACACTATGAGAGTACAATTAATCGAAGGAAATTAATATCATATGTACTAGATAAAAAATTTCAAGACATGGTAGAGGAAGTACAAAGAGATTCTCTTCTTTTTGGAGAAAATCTTACGGATAAGATAAAGGCATCAAAATCAGCCGAGAAATCGGGTCTACAAATTAAGAGAGCTAATCCCGCAGATCATTCAGCTTCTAAGAAAACCAACATACAGCAGGGAAACTGGAAAGGCCCACCCCGTAAAACTCAGCGCGGAAGCAGACGAGGTGAGATCAAGGGTCGAACGACTTACCAACCTCCAAAGAGGACTGCCCCGCCGACCGACCGCTACCAGCCTCCGCCGAAAAACCGACCGAGGCCACATCCCAAGACTCAATAAAGGTATTTCAGCTCTTGTGCATATTAAAAAAGTTTCTCCACTGTTGGAGATTACTCACTAACGATCCGGTTATTCTGAATATTGTTAAAGGTTATAAAATTCCACTTCTTAAACCAGTTTTCCAAACAGTAGCTCCTGACAATTCAGATTTCTCTGAATTACAAACTGTCACTTTTAAATTAGAAATAGAAAAGTTACGCCGCATTGACGCGGTAATACCTTGCAAAGACGAACCGGATCAATTTTTGTCCAAGATATTTCTCATACCTAAAGCAGATGGCAAGCACAGGTTTATTTTAAACCTTAAACCATTTAACAAATTTGTCGAGACTCAACATTTTAAAATGGAGGATTATCGGACAGCTACCAAGCTAATGTCAAAATTTTGTTATATGGCTATTGTTGATTTGAAAGGCGCGTATTTTCTCGTAAACATGCACGAATCGTCTAAAAAATATCTAAGATTTAGATTTGATACGAATTTCAATGTCTTCCCTTTGGACTTTCGTTAGCACCATATATTTTCACTAAATTACTGAAACTAAAGGTAGCGTCTCTAAGAAGTAAAGGTTTCTTCATTGTAAATTATCTTGATGATTTTCTTTGTATAGGAGATTCGTACAAGAATTGTCTCAACTGCGTTACGGAAACATTTAATTTATTAACTTATCTAGGGTTCGTAATCAACTACGAAAAAAGTCAATTAGTGCCAAGTCAATGTCAAAAATTTTTAGGTTTTGAACTGAACGCGACCAATATGACAATAGGTCTTCCCCTCGAAAAACGAAATAAAATACTAGATCTCGTCAGAGACATCTATAAAAAAAGACAATTTGCTGCTTTTTTAGGTATACTTACTGCTGCTTGTCCAGCAGTAGCCTATAATTGGGGGTATACAAAGCGATTGGAAACAGCAAAGTTTCTATGAAACTATGACTAACTATGACTATGACTATAAAACTATGACTGTAAAATGACCATAGATAAAAGTTTAAAATTAGATTTCATTTGGTGGGAACAACAAATAATGACATGTAAAAATGCAATTCTTAACGGTCAATACACACTTGAGATATATTCTGATGCATCCTTAACAGGATGGGGAGTTATGTGTAATGGAGAGCGATCTAATGGCTTTTGGGATGCAAAGGATTCGCAAAATCATATTAATTTATTAGAATTAAAGGCGGCTTTTATTGGCCTTCAGTGCTTTGCTCAGGAAAAACGTCATTCTGAAATTCTATTACGTATAGATAATACAGTAGCTATTTCCTACATAAATAGAATGGGGGGTATTAAATACAATCATTTAAATGAAATCACACGGAATATTTGGATGTGGTGTGAGGATTGACAACTATATGTCTTTGCATCTTATATTAAATCTAAAGAAAATAAAGAGGCTGACGAAGAGTCTAGACGGACAAACATTGATACCGAATGGAATTTGACTTCCACGGCATTTAAAGATATTGTTGTCGAATTTGGTGAACCAGAGATTGACCTTTTCGCATCAACTGTAAATGCTAAATGCCAGAAATATGTGTCGTGGAGGAGAGATCCATCCGCTTTCAATGTAGATGCATTTACATTAGATTGGAATTCGTATTTTTTCTATGCACTTCCTCCCTTTTCACAAATTTTAAGATGCCTTCGTAAAATAATAAATGACTGAGCAACTGGTATTATCGTGGTACCTTATTGGCCAAGCCAACCGTTGTATCCGTTGTTCCAGTCTCTGTCATGTCAGAAACCAATATACTTTCAACCTGACAAACATTTATTATTGTCTCCTTTCAGACAACCTCATCCACGATGGAGAACACTTACTCTGGTATCATGTCTGTTATCAGTTCAGCCTACTCAAAACATTCACTTAATGTAGAGACTATTTATATTATGATTTCATCACTCTCAGTGAATTCATTAAAGCAGTACAATGTAGCATTAAACAAATGGCGGCTTTTTGTAATTCTAAGAACGATGACCCATTCCTGAATAACGTGCCGTTCTTACTCGAGTTTTTAAACAGCGAGTACAATCGAGGCACGAATTATTCTAGTTTAAATACATATCGTTCAGCATTAGCTTTAATGTTTGGAAAAACTTTCAGTGAAAACGACATGGTCGTCAGGTTTCTCAAAGGAGAATTCAGATCTAGACCGACTTTCCCAAGATATCAATCTACTTGGGACCCTAATATTTTTCTTGTTTTTGTTTCAAAGCTGTACCCGAATGAAGAGTTAACTTTATCTCAAGTTACTAGGAAGGTGGCAGTCTTACTCGCATTCCGTTTTTTCCGAATAAGGTATAAGTGTGCCCTGCAAAGACGCTTTTATCGTTTAAGGAGGTTACAAAGCATTTACGATCTGCAGCTAACACTGATCGTTTACTGTTAACCACTAGGAAACCGTTTCATAGTGCCAGCTCTGCGTCGATAAGTAGATGGATTAAAGAAATCATGACCGAAAGTGGAGTTAATACGGATATTTTTTCCGCACATAGTACTCGCCATGCGTCTACTTTAGCTGCTTATCGTCATGGATCATCGATCGAACTTATTAAGAAATGCGCTGGTTGGTCGGGAAACAGTTTAGTCTTCGCAAAATTCTACAACCGTTGTTTAACCTCCAACATCAATGAAAGCGCCTTCGCAGAAGCGGTATTTGATTGCACTTAATTCTTTTGTAACTAAGTTATAAATTCATAATACGATTTACTATGTTGCTAATAAATATTTGTTTACCATCTGATTCTACTTAATTTTTACACCCCTTTTTTAACAATTATTGCAAGAAACTCTAAACATCCTACCTAGTGAATAATATATAAATCTCGAGGATGCAACGGCGTAGTTTATTGAATGGTTAAACAAACTTACCTTAGTGACGTTTGACCATAATTATGCTAGCCGTTGCATCCGAAGAGATTTATATCCCGCCCACGCCCTTATTTGTCATAATGCAAATTAAACCTATTAACTGATTCTTGCGAAATTTGGCTCTAAAGTAATGAGTAAAGATGGCGTGAGAGGTCGCCACCTGTGGCAGTGGCGGGGAACTATGTAATCGTTTTAGGTCTTTTTATTTATTTTAGCTCTAAAATTGTGCTTGTTGCCCGGTACATTGAAGAGTGTACTACCTAGTGAATAATATATAAATCTCTTCGGATGCAACGGCTAGCATAATTGTGGTCAAACGTCACTAAGGTAAGTTTGTTTAAACATTAAATAGTCTTTATGTTTCTATTTGTATTTTAAATCTTAATATTTTTGTAATTTACACAGACCTATAATTTACTAGTGAAGATTTGTATGAGGCTTTCAGTCAATAAATTATAGTATTCAATCATTTCAATTATATTATAGTAATCTTCTCTAATTAAATAAATAAAACATAGGGATAAATCAGACAGGGGGCAAGTGCCGTACAATGCCTATGGGGTGTATGCTTAGGGAATTGAAGCAGTTATGCGATACCGATTCTCGGCATCGCATGACAAATGAAACTGGCGATCATTCATGGTGCATCGTACCCTGATCGCAAACTGTCTATTTCTGTATTTTTTATCGTGAGCTGTATTGTTTGGATAATTAAATTCGTTCCTTGATATTTTTTATAATTAAAATGTCTGCTAATTTACTGCTCGGGCCAAGATGCCTACGGAATAATTATATATAACACTTAAATACAAATAATAATATAATAATCATCATCATCATTTCAGCCAAAAGACCTCCACTGCTGCACAAAAGCCTTTCCCAAGGATCTCCACAACGACCGACAAATTCTAGGTGAAATTAAAACAAACCTTAAATAATAGCTAATCCAACACCAATAAAATTACAAAGTGTCAACCTAAAAGTACAAAAAAAAGCAGAAAAAAAAATGAAGGAAACGAAACTCCAACTAGCACAAGGTGACAACATCGGTAGCAGATGTACTTTATTCTAGCATACTTGATCCATTCGTCGAAGAAAACAAATTTCAAAGTACTGGTGCTTGCATTCCTATCTAAATGTCATAAAAAAATAAAAAATATGTTAAAAAAAAAAAACAAAAAAAAATTAAATAAAAATATGTTCCAGAAACTTCTTAGGACGGGGAGCGGAACGAGACGGCTCAGCACTGGCCCGAGTGACTAGTGTGACTTTTGTTTGCTATCCGAAGTAATTGAAGATGATTGTGCACAGCGTCGAACAGGAGTTCAACTTAGTGGCCAATTCAACATATTGGGATTCAACATATTGGGAATCCAACTTTTATAAGAGTCAACATAATGGGAGTACAACTTAATGGTCCTGAAGGGACGCAACGTCTCCTGACAAAAGAGGTGAGTTCAATTTTTTAACCGACGACTTCAAAAAAGGAGGAGGTTCTGTGTTTCATTGTTCGTATTTTTTTAAATAAAGAAATCGATGTATACGTTCATCCATTTCTCTATAAATTGTAAACCGATTTTCAAAATTCTTTTTTTTACATGTTTTTATTTAACTTGCAATGTATTATTATTATTAGTATTATGTATGTTAAATTCAAATCTTGCAACGAAATGTTAAAGTATATTGTCAACCGATTGAGATGAAATATTGTACGTATATATTATACACGTTTTTAACATACAAATTCCTTTAAACTTTTGCGTTCTAATTTAATCAAAGGCTTTTTATAATGGGGATTAGCGCTAACTATTTTTTATAGGTAGCATAGACAATAGACATACCTTTATACCCGACATTTCGACCGAGTAGAGTAACTCGGCATAAAGTTTGGTTTTGGTATGTCCATAATACCTAGACAAATAGTTTGCGTTATCCCCGTTATAAACCTTTGATATAAATTCTTGTTTTTGTCAATTTAATCATTAAAATGTTGAATAAAACCCGCTTTCAGCACCCTAAATATTATAGTAGTATTTGTAACACCTTCCTAGGATTCTTACCTTTACCTTTTGGCCACCTGCTTCGTAGCAGTCTTCCAGTAAAATTTAAATGAAAATATAATTTGGATTTTTTTTTTAAGTTTTTCTCAAGTATTGTCTAAAAATTCTTTTACTTACTGAATAAACGATTTCACTTTGTTTTTAAGATCTCCGGTTTCATATCCCATACCTTAGGCTAGGAGAAAATAATATTACTGTCCACCTTGTGGAACAATGAAAACGGTCACCCATCTGCGACGTGGCATTCCGTAAATTGTTAACTTGCGAGATTGCAACTTGAACCCGCAACCGCTGCTCTATCGAACCCCAAAAAGGTAACCAAGTTAGCTTTTCACAAAGATTTGTCTTCCTCTGTGCATACTAACTCTACGCTGCGAAAAAACTTTCTTACCTATAACCCTAAAATGGGTAATTCAGTTTTTTCGCGTAACTTTGCCTTCCACGGGGTATTACACCCACTCCGCTGCGCGCCATCCGCCCCTAAACAACCCCCGGCTGCGCCCGCGTCGCCACAATTACCCAGAGCACCGTACAGTGCGGGCCCCGGTGAGCAAGCAAGCCTATATGGATGTCGTGTTGACTTAACAGACTTTTCGGGAGTGTTGTGATAAAGTTTATTTTGTTTTTTTTTCTGTGAGTATTTTTGACGCTCTTTTGTTTTTCTTTAGTGTTTGTCCAGTGTGTGGGTGACTTATTAAGTTGGGATTTGCTGCGTTTTGATATAATATAACTGTTTAATGTGATATAACTTTATTTATTTAAAAAAAATGTTATTACATTTTATTATTACAACTGAATATATTTATTAATCAGGAAAAAGAAATTATAGTCAGCCATTTACAGTGTGTATTACTTTTACTGTTATGATACACTTCATCACATATAATTTAGGTTGTTGCAAACGCGAATATCATAAATGTTTTTAATTGATCAAAAGCGAATGTGCTATGTAACTTTAAGTACTATGAAAGTTTTTGTTAAAACATTATTAGACTATTAGAAAAGGATAGTGTATCTACATAAACTACGACTTGCTTGCTATTTTTGAATGATTCAAGTTTTTGTTGTTGTAAAAGAGAAAAAAAAGTATTTTTGCGTAAATTATATATATGTATCCTTTATTGCATAAAAGCACACAAACAGAAAACAATGGTGAGCAAAGATGGACTTATTGACTTTGTTTTTTGGTTAATTCGCCAACTTACTTACTACTATTTATTTTAACATTAGAATATGAAAAACATATATAAGTTTACGTAGCTCTGCATAGGTAACTACTTCCATAACATCATTATGAATAAAATCGTAGTTTTCCGTAGACGCCTCAGGTTTTCGTAGCGTTATTGCTACGACGGGAATTACATAAAGGCTTCAAACTGAGATGCAGATGACAAAGTTCAAAGATTATTTGTTTAATAATAATATATTAAAACAACAATACCAGGTTGTAACAAAACACAACCTGGTATTGTTGTTTTAATATATTATTATTATTAGTCATAGTCATAGTCATAATTAGGTGCGTTAATAACAAATTATTTATGATTCTAATAAATATCATCTGTATCTTTATTTCATTATCTGCTTCTTTGTTTTGGTGGTTAATACCACATGTCTCAAACCCAGAGGTCCCGGGTTCGATTCCCAGCGGGAGGTAATGTTTGTGTTCTCGGTTTGGTTGGTGGAAGGACTTGTTTGTCCGGCTGGCTAGCTACCACTATCTTTTTTAAATATGTCGCTATAACATCAATGTTATAGCGACATATTTATGCGAAAATAGTATTGTTGTGTTCCGGCAGCTAGGTATAAGATAGTCAGTGCTTCAGAAGTTGAGGATTGATGTATTGATTTTTCTATCATATCCTCATTAAATGAGGATGCCGATGCTTGGAAAATCTAAGAGCTGGCCACTGAACCATCAGAGCGGTTCAACCTGTCTTGGAGAGAGAGGTCGACCGTAAGGAGAGCGTACTCACGTTCTTCTTTTACAGATACTTAGTAACGATAACAATATTTAGTCGTTCAATACAAATTATGCCTTTAACCAGTCATCAATAATAATAATAATAATAATAATATTTTTTGTAAAAAAATAATACTGAGATCGTTTGAACGATGTTTGTAGAAATTGGTTTAACCTGTTAGGGAGAAACAGTAAAATATGTATGAACTATGCATAAACATAATAGCAGCATAAGGTTTTATAAATAAAAAGCAACTTTCGTGGTGTAAAATATAATTTTCGTGCACAAATTACCATGAAAGTTATGCCAGGAAAGTTGTGAAAATTTTACTTTTACATCTTTAAACATTTTATTTATCGACAAATTTAAAAATAAAATAAGTAAAAATATTCTCGAAGATCTCTCTTATTTTGAAACTTGATATGATATGATTATGATATAGGTACATTCTTTTCTAAATTTTAACCACGAAAGTTTCGTACCTAAGGGTAAAAAAACTAAGTAGTGGAATTAGATAGGTACTCTGTAGTTTTTGTTACGAAGCGATAAGCGAACTATAATAAAATAAGATAGATAATCATACATACATCCAGATAAGTTCGGTGCGGTCAAAATTTCTACCTTTTAAGTCGGTAACCTTTTGTGCGCGATCACGACTCTACCAAAAACGTGTGATCGAAACAAAATACCTACTAACTCTTTTGACTTAAGAGATACAATCACTATATTTGGCACATATGCGCATGGTTAAAATACAATAATGTTGATGTAAAATATATACATATTTAATTACAGACAAAAAAAATATTAAAGGTTGTCCAAGCGCGAGTGCCGTGTGACACGTGAAGAACACGAATTTGCTCCCGTTTCCGATACTTAAATATCATTTGAAGACTAATAATAAGTAGTTATATCAGACATTATAGATTAAAAATATATTGGCACATTAATATAGAAGCGTATGAATTTGGTCCTGAGGCACTAATATTCTAATGGTTAGAAGTAAAGATCGTGTGACCGCTTCCGAAGGGACCTCGTAGAAACACCCACCTACAGTCAGTGATTGACATTTGGGGAAACCAGCAACTTGACAAAACTAGTACAAACTACATAGTTGCGGCAATTTAAATTTGATACTATCATCGATTGCAGCAACTGAAAACTGTTGTCGATCGTTGAAACTCAACTAGAGTTGTTAAGTCTGCGCAGTTTCTTTAGGCTATGTGAAAACAGCTAGTTGCGAGTTGCCTGTTGCCGCAATAAGATTTATTTATATTTTTACTTATTTTATTTTTAAATTTGTCGATAAATAAAATGTATAAAGATTTAAAAGTAACATTTTCACAACTTTCCTGGCATAACTTTCATGGTAATTTGTACCACGCCCGCACATCAGATACCACAAACTGTCAAATGTCCTCAATAGACTTTGAACTTTATATCTATGACTTAAGGTTGATAATTTATTGGAGTTTGACAGTTATGGATGGGTTGATGTGCAGGCGTCTGTACCTTGGCAGTTCCTTTAGGTAGACCTCCTCTAGTAACTGCGGTAGGTAGCTCTCGGATGTCAAGTGCGTGGTTAATGGCTATGCGGGCCTGGAGTGGTATTGAACTCAAGATACTTCTTCCCGACTTGAAGAATAGATGTAACATATTGTGAACACGCTTATGTAAAGACACGGAGATATGTATTTCATGAAACAACCAGTTTTATTATAATATTAGCGGCCGCTCGCGGCTTCACCCGCGTGGTTCGCGTTCCCGTAGGAATATCTGGATAAAAAGTATCCTATCTGTTATTCCAGGTTATAAACTATCTGTATGCCGAATTTCATCCAAATCCATACATTCGCTGCAGCGTGAAGAAGTAACAAATATACGAACATACGCACAAACTTTCGCATTTTAAATATTAGTAGGATAAGATGTCGTGTTGTTTTCTAGTAGGTATCAGTTTACCCTGAAAAACAACAAAACACTGTATAATCAAATACCAATTAATATCTAATTATGTAGTTTTAAATAATGTCGTTCTTAATAATTCATATAATAAATAACCATTATAGCACAGAGTAGATAAAACTTGTTACCTATAGTATTTAAATAAGGGATTTTTTTTTGTCAAATTGAGTTATATGAAGGGGGTGATCGATAGCGCAGAGTTTGCGCGTTTTGGTAGCGATCGCAACTTTCGTAATGCCGGCTCACGAGATGGGTGACCCGGCATGACACTGATATTTACACATCTAATAACTTATTAGATGTGTAAATAAAATTATGCATTATTTACATAGAATTTTGCTATTTGCTCTTAAAAACTTAAAAACTTAAACTTAAACTTATAACTTAAACTTAAAAACCTAAGCGCTTATCGTCATTTTACTGTGCCTTTGTTTTAATAAATAGAAACCTACATATTATTGGTATTATTATTATTAACGCCTCGGTGTCCGAGTGGCAAAGCGCTCGGCCCGATACCCGAAGGTCCTGAGTTCAATTCCCAGGTCGGGCGAAGTGTGTTTCGGATTTCTCGATGTTGTCGATCTCCCGGGTTTGTGATCACCAACCCGCATTTGGCAAGCGTGGCGATTAAGCCATTACCCATAAATTGTAGTGATGACTTAAATTCAATAATGGAGGCCTTTGCCCAGCCGTGGGACTGATATGTGCTATTTACAGCTACAAGATACTTAGTGGCAAAGTTGTGTCACACATTATGAAGCCGTAAAAGTTTGTTTACAACCACAAATCAATTATAATCTTCCAATGAAGCTTGCGTTAAATTAACAGCGCAAATTAAAAGTAACAAATTAAAATTGCACTTACTTGTTAACTCGTAAAGTTTACCGCATTAATGTGTTTCGGACACGGCTATTGCAAGTTAATCTGTACTTGTTTATTTTTCTATGCACACGTCGTTGGGTACCTACCCGCAGTTGGAAAGTCGGTGTTATAGCCAGGGTATGTAAAACAAAAAACTAAAAATAAACACTAAACGTTTTAAGATTTATTAGGGCTCTTACAATTTAGGCGTTTTGTGACGGACCGCTCGCTGCCGCACGTTTGCACTGCGTTTCATATAAAACCGTCGTGCGGCTATCGTGTTTTATATGAAAACATGAAACGCAGTGCAAACGTGCGGCAGCGAGCGGAAAAAATTGAAGAGTTAAAGTTTCGTCTTAACGTGTCTGTCCGTGAAAGTTACGGCTAAGCATAGGTGGAGACTAGTCATATTTAGTAGCATAGTCATATTTATTACTAATTTTGTTTATTAAACTATTTTGATGTAAGACTCCCGAATACAAATAAATAAATAAATAAATAATTTGACACGCTCGATCAGTTTTAGATAGCTAAAAGTAGCCATAATTACCTATTGGAAAAAAACAACTTTTACGAATCTACTAAAATAAAGCAATATTTTACACATTTCTTGAAGCAAACTATTAATCAAAATCAATGTGTAAAATGAACGTAAGTAGACCCGTAAAAGTGGTTTTATTTAAATGTGAGTGTTCGCGTAAACTTAGGAAACAATATGTCACCATATATACTAAAGAAAATATGAAATTTTATTTAAAAAAGGTTATGGACCATTTTCCACACGGAAAGTAGAATAATTACCTTTTTTTGTATATGCTTTCTATGTATTGTTTAAAAATGGTCTTACTTCTTTTTCCATTTAGGTTAAAATTCTACACGCAAACTCAACTCATAAATCTCGCTAACTACTCCATCATGTTAACAACGTCATATCCGTGACGACATGATTTACCTCAAATATTGACGAAACCACACTCAAAAGAGGTTGGCCCTTTTTTTCCCCGTTCTCGGATAAAAATACTATACAGCAGATTTTTTGCCTGCCTCAATGCAAAAAGCAAGAAGCTACCGACTTTACGATGTTATTATTGCAGTGGCTTTTGTTGAAGCACACCGGGCCCCACCGGGTTCATCCTATCCTTTGTCCATTCGTACTTACGGGGATTATCCTATCCTAATTACCTGTTTTGCGAAACTGTAATTATATGTTAAAAAAACTTACAATTTTCAAGATCTGAGCGACCGACAGAAGGATAATGTAGGCAGAGCTGCTACCGTATAGGCGTAGTCACTTGTTCCAGTTGACGCAAACAATGTTATATTGTATTGTGCGATTGATTACGCACTGCGTCTTTGAAGTTACGTTCTATGGTTGTTTTACAATATTTTATTTTTCAACAGACATAAAAGTTTAGGTGTGGTATAAATTACAGACCTATAGTATAAATGTTAATTTAGGTTTTTTTCATACTTCACGTTAATGCTTATTGCCAATCAAATGACATCGAAAAAAGGATTTATTTCATTTTTTTATAGTTAAAAAGAAAATAATAAATTTAAAGCACATGACACTAAGTATTTGTCTTTCTTTATGTTACACAATCCTGGTTTCATAAAAATTACCTATAATGGATCGGTGGAGAAAACTGATTCCTTATTCACCAAATTTATGCTACTTTTAATCTAGGGAAAGTTTCAAATCACCTTTCTTTAAGCAAAAAAGGTTCCGTGTAATCGGCTCATTGGTTTTAATAAAATTGGAACCTCATAAATGGAATATTGAAACCTTTTAAAAAAGGCTAAACGTTTTAAATATATCACCAAATCAAGCCTAGCAACAAAGGCAATTAAACGGCATCCTAAAAAGCTTTTTGAACGAATTAAAAGTTCACCACTCGATAGTACTTCAGCCAATGGCCGTTCAGTTCAAAAGTAACTATGGAACAATGCGATTAATGAATGCGCGCGAGCAGCACTCCGCTTTGCGGCCGAAAAGATGTCAGCCATGGAACCGGGAACAAAGCCGCATTATTTTCTTACATTTGTGTTGCAATTATTCTTGATCGGTTCTTTTATTTTGCAACTATTACTTGCTTCGCCTCGAGTGCTCTCAACAAACCGCAACGAGTGTGTCTCCTGTTTTTTCGCACGATGTTGGAACTGTGTGAATTTTTTATTTTTATTTGCATGGTGTTGTTGTTAGTGTCGTTTGTAATAGTATTGTTTCGTTTCAGGCAATGGCGCTTTGATTTGGGATAACTAGTGAACATGGACGTTCCGTCGATGCCGAGCTCTTCAAGTGAGTACAGTTTGTTCTTTTGAATGACCCGAAAAGACGATGTGCTAAAGAATTTTATAGAAAGAAGACTAGTCTTATTTGGTACTTATATATTTATGTTGAGTCGTAAGTTGCGACTATCGGTAAAGTTACAACATTGAAATATCTCTTTTCAAACTATCATGATGGTTACTTATTATTACTTTTAAATATACTAAATATGTAAGTAAGTTATAAGTAATAATAATAAATCGTAAAATATCAAACCGACAAGAAAATAGTTATAGTATAAGACAGAAAAACTAACTGAATACAATAACATAAACCTATACTCATAATAAGTACTAACTATTGACTTAGAAGAAAACAAATCATGATATAATAATATAATACCGTTCGTTCATATTCACTTTAACATATAAATATGTATTTCCTTTTCTTTACCTTAAAAGTTGCTACATTACACTACACTACACTAAGTACCAAGTGCGAGATTTTTTTGAAGACATCCATGATCACGTTAACGAAATGAGAGTATTTATGGCAAAATAAATTTAAAAAAAATTACCGTGATCGTTTTGTTAAACACAAATGTTCGTGTTCGTTAACGCGTTCAAATGGCAATAAAATTAAAACTAGACACCAATACTTTGCGACCCTCATGTGCATTTCTCATCACATAATTAGTATGATGGCAATGATGCTCGAACCTGGGACTGTGAGATCGCAACACCACCGGCTAATTACCAGCGAGATGACGTGTCCGCGCTTCCCGCTATTCCCACGAGCGAGTGGTCCCATCTGCCCGCTCTCACCCCCCCCCCCCCCCCCCCAGTTGCGTCCGTTGCGTTTGTTTGTAGTTAAGCTAATTATTAAAAATGATAACCCTTGTTAGTGTGGCTGGCATTACAACGATTTGATGATTGATGTGAAGTCAGCTCGAATTTGTTAGAAAATTTTGACAATGCTTAAGTACTCCAAATGGCTCCGAATGGTTTTTCCGTCGGAGCCATTAAAGAACTACATTGTCGTTGATTCTGATTTGAACCAGTTAGTGTAGGTATTAACTGTTTTGAAATGAACTTCCCAACAAGCAAAATCAGTTTATAAAGTGTTCTTCAAGACTACTTTTTTGCATTTATAAGATACTTGCAGTTTGCTACAAAGCTGGATTTGGGCGCAGTTATAGGAGCATTATTTTCTAATAACTATCTTTTAATCAACTCCCAGAATGTCACTAAGCCCTATAGTCACTTACAGAAGCGCAATTTATTGCTTCTATAATGCTTTGAGACTACACATTTTTAAACACAAATACTCTTATTTGTATCTAACATTAGTACCTTACTAATGCAATCTTGTTTATAATGCACTACTATAATTATTAGATAAAAGTACGTTAAAAAAAACACAAATGCTGAAAAAATTTCCACGAGCAGGGTTTGAACCTGCACCCTTCTGACATATTATGATCGGATGTTAATGACGGTAGTTGTTAACATTGAATGGGCGCCTTTGACTTTCAAAGTAAAAAGTAAATAGTGTTGAATAATTTCGGCGGGCTGGTTAGAACCACGATAGCTCAATTTGGAAGAGCACCTGACCCGGTATGTCAGAAGGGTGCAGGTTCAAACCCTGCTCGTGGAATTTTTTTCAGCATTTGTGGTTTTTTAATTTGTTCGCAACAAAATTTGCGTTAAAAATTATCTAAACATTTATAAGTACGTTTTCCAAACATCTATTTGTTCTTTCGGCCGGTTGGTGCGGTTGTTTTGTGTTATAGAAATACTTATTTCCTATAAATTAAACTAAGTACTTATTATAATTTTTATTATTGTAGAACAATTGTAAAACATTGTATTTATAGTATGTGAACTCGCCGGAGAACTAATTTTTATTGTAAATAACGCCCTTTGAAAAATACCACATAGCATATTTATTATTAAAATAATATTTCGACAATTATTATGAACATTCGCCATATTTTGAAAATGATCTGCATTGAGTATGTTAACAACAATTATAGGTAAATTTGTACTTATAGCAGTTTTAATCCAGATAACTCGCCTCCATTAGGGTTCCTCGCAAAATCTGCCAACTAATCTATAAATTAAATAATCTTACCTATCTATAAATCTGGCTTCACTAATTCTTTATACCACCGCTCCTTTTAAATCGTTTTGATTCTCTTAAATCCATATTAAACAATTTTCTCAAAGCAAATATTTACTAGTAAAGGGTTACTAATCTAGTAGCTTATACGGTTAAAAAAGCTATGCATTATGCGATGATGCATTATTTGTGGTAGGACTAAAACTAAAGAGTAATTAATGCAACTATTATAATTAGTTGTATTTATTTATTTAAATAAAATTCTAATACTATATTTATTAAAACATTGTGAAACTTAATACATCGAGGCCATGCCATTTTTTTTACTTTCGTGCTTTTGGAAGCTTTTGTCCAGCAGTGGACGTCTTTTGGCTGAGATGAGATGATGACAAACGTCAATGTATGAGGAACGCGTATCGTTCTGTTTGAAATAGAACCTCACTATACTTAATTACCGTGCAAAGGTACGATGATACATGTGTCAAAAATCAAAAGCCATACACCGTTGGAGCTCACCCAATTTATTATCAATTTGAAAATACGTTATTGGTGTGGGAAGCGAAAAGAGGAGAGAGGGCAAAACGATGCGCCGATTAATAAGCCGGGTCGTGTCACGCGAGTGATGCTTCGCATGTCCCCACGCTCCCCGCAGGTGACCATTCGCACGGTCCATTTGGTAGTCTAGTTTGTAACCGGTAGTTAATTATACCAAGGGATATTTTTTTAATACTAATTATATGGCATGTTAATTATTATTTAAAAGTTTATAAAAATATTTTTGCAGCCGGCACTTTTATTGGACCGAATGTGTGAAAAAAAGATGATGTCACTAGAGCTTTTCAGGTGGTGGAAAGTCGTGGATTCGATTGGCACCCAACGCAGTCGCTTATTATTCGACTGTTTTATTATCAATAAAAATCTAAAAATTAAAAAAAACGTAGAAATCGCAATTGAAATTGAACAACTTTAACTAATGTAGTCGACAATGAAATTGCTTTACCACCTTAGAAGTGAATTTTGTTTGCATATAATAAAACAACAAGTTCTATTTTTGTTTAAAAGACCAAGTGACAGATACGTTGTCATTATTGACAATGAGCCTTAGCGAAATTTTATTGTAATGGAAGTTTTTGTCAAAAGTGATAAAGCAATTTCATGGTCGACTATACTCGCGTATTTTATTTTACATTTATTTCTTTTATAATGATGTTTCAAACCCTATTAGACAAGGTCCGTGGTCACAGGAACAAGTGCAGTGTACGCGTAAACTTTAGAAAACAATATGTAGATATAAAAATCGTTGATATTTACGCTTTATCTAATTAAAAAATCGCGCTGCCAGCCACCGGTCACCTGAACATTTGTTTAAATGAACGATAAAATCGTCACGAACGCTGGCAGCTGCAATGTTCTCATCAAAGATCAATTCACACGCCATATCAGGCGGATGAGTTTCGAGTGCAATTGCCGTGTATTCGGCTCGGGACCTGTCATTACAGGCCGTTTATTGAGACAAGACTCGCTCAGACCCACAGACCCCACTTCTTGGCTTTTATTCTACATTGTCTACGGTCCGACGCATTGTGAATCTTAATCTTTTTTTAAACTTCATTCGACACCGCGCTTCCTGTCTCGCAAGTGAATTCAATGGCTTTGTGCCTTTTTGACTATGCCCGTGTTTGGGTAGTTAATAAAGGCGGTATTATCCCGTAAGACGCTAAATGGGGCCGTGGGATTGCAGTATGATGGAGTCAGAGCAAAAAGTTTTCGCTCCTTTTGCTCTGGCGAGTTGGAATACCGATGTTTGTTTTTTTTCCTATTTGCAGCCTCTTCTCTATGGCTCTTTGTTCGGTCTTCATTATCAAATGTACTTCGGTGAATTGAATTTAGATTAGGAAATGATATACACATTTTACTAAAGGCAATTATAATTATGTGTAAGCATTTTCTTAATAACATGTACTAATACGTTCTTACTGGTACCTTAACATAGATTTTTGTTCACTTTTTATTATTTAATGCATTCAATTCTAAGCCGTATTATTAATAAAATAATGTAAAAGGAAAAAAAAATACAAACACTAATAGCTTTACCCTTCTCTATTGCTAACACCTGTCGTTAAAATTTATTAAGTTTTTTTTTTTCAATTTATTAAATAAATATCATCATCATCATCATATCAGCCTATCGTCCACTGCTGGATAAAGGCGTCCCCCAAGGACCTTGGGGGGATTTGCCGTAATCGCCACGCTTGGCAGGCAGGTTGAAATAATTATATACCTACATAATTCAAAATAAGTAAAGTAACTTCGTTAACAAACAAACATCTCCCTTTCATACTATCCAAACATACTGTATTAACGCCAAGGTAATCAATTATTATCACCTTGTGAATACGGTTCCTTTTACAATGTTTATCATAGAGAAGTAATTCCCGCAGAGAACCCCGCGATTTGGCTGTTCCGTTCGGCTTGTCCTTTTGGCAGTCCCAAGTGGTTGGTAATTGGAGGGAGGGTCGCGGGGCGGGGCTACCCTCGGTGACACTGCGCCGTTACTCTATGATTTATAACTTCTTCATTATGACACTTCGTAACCGACCAATGAGATTCTATTTGTATTAGGTATAAGTAACGGCCTGTAGGTATCGACCTTTTTGTAGTTTAGCCACCATCTGGGACAAATGACAATCTGTAAACATAATAAATTTTCCCTTAATAAAACGGCGTTAATTATTATACCTACTCTGATAACAATTATGGCTTAGGCTGTTTGCACATTTAGCCAATGCAAAAAAGATATTGTAAAATATTTTCTTTGTTGTATAATAATGATAACTAGTGGTCGCCCAGGCAGTGGTCGAAATTCGACCGTAATTTTATTAAGGCTACACGGATTGTATTATAGGCAATGAAAAATTAAAAAATATAGAATGTGAGTTTGGATTGGCATTGACAGATTTCGGCCACTTCTCTTCCATTTTTGAAATTTTTGAAAAGAGTTATTATTATATGCGTGTGTGTCAAATACTTAAGCGACATTATGCGTGTGTGTCAAATAAATGGTAGTGTGTGTAATGTTTGTTTTATTGATTTAATGTATTTTTTTATGCATAATTTATAAAAAATATTAACATTCTGTACTTCTTCACTATACAATGTTATTTTTAGTTTATACGAAACCTGAAAACTGTTTGTTCAGAATCAGTAATAGAATCGATTTCAATATTTGATTAAAGCCCTTAAGGAAAAAAATAAATACCATCGTAGATTTTGTATTTATAAAGACCCTCGAGACTACGATACTTTCTCGTTACTGAGAGCGCGGTGCAAAATATTAATCCGTGATTGCTTCCGCGAATATATCTTAAGGATTGAAAACGACCTGTCCACGAACATAAAGGCTTTCTGGAAGTATACTAAGGACAAAAAAAATACAAATGATATACCCAAGAACGTACATTATAATGGTACCAATGCTGATTCGGGAATTGATGCAGCCAATCTTTAAGCAAAATATTTCACTCCTGTGTACGGGGTTGATGATAACCACATGTATAAACCCTCATTCCCTCCATCAAATTATAGTTTAAGTAGCAGTATCAGGACCCAATGGTATACCGCCAATATTTATTCATTTATGTGCAAGTGCTTTGGCGCGGCCACTAACTATTATTTTTAATAAATCTATGCGTGAGGGTACGTTCCCTGACTTGTGGAAGCTGACAAAAGTTACCCCTATTCATAAGGCAGGAGACAAAGGAGATGTGTCGAATTACAGACCAATTAGCGTTCTTAATGGTTTTGCAAAAATAATGGAAAGTCTGATGTATGGCCACCTATATAATCACTTCCATCATATCTTAAGCTCACGTCACCACGGTTTTATTCGAGGTCGTTCTACTAATAGTAACTTACTCGTATATGTTAATTATTTATGTGACGCACTTAACAGTAAAAAGCAAGTAGATGCCATTTATGTTGACTTTGCGAAAGCTTTTGATCGCGTAAATCACAACATTTTACTAGTAAAGCTTAAACATCTTGGTGTCCATGGTGATCTGTATCGTTGGTTTAGGTTATATTTAATGAATAGGTCTCAACTAGTTGCAGTTGGTGGTTATGATTCTGTTCCATATCTTTCAACCTCGGGTGTACTACAGGGATCAAACCTCGGCCCGTTGCTCTTTTTAGTCTTCATAAATGACCTTCTATCATCCTTGTCTTGTGAAGCAGTGGCATATGCCGATGACATAAAATTTTACTCCGAAATTTCCTCACAGGATGACTGTACAAAACTCCAATATAATCTAAATTTAATAAATGACTGGTGTAAGGAAAACATCATGTCTCTTAACGTTAATAAGTGTAATACTATAACCTTTATAAAGAATAGGAATGCCATTCAGTATTCTTATATGTTAGATGGTGTTTTCTTAAGTAAAGTTAAGTCAATAAAGGAAGGTCATTTTTGATAGTGAACTCTCCTTTCGTCTCCACATAGACAATCTGGTTAACAAAGCCAACCGGGCCCTAGGTTTCATAATTCGCGTCTCTAAGCCATTCAAAATAATAGAGTCACTAAAACTACTCTACGGTGCTCTTGTGCGATCGGTGCTGTGCTGGAGTATTATTCCCCCGTATGATCTCCTTTTTATCTAGTACATATTAACCGGGTTGAATCTGTACAGAAACATTTTGTGCGGTTTCTTTGCAATAAACTAGGCCTAAGACGTTTATTACCTGCCTATGAAGACAGATTGGAAAAATTTGCAATTAAATCTTTACAACATAGGAGACAAGTTAGTGGTCTGTTACTTTTACATAAAATTGCCAATAACTTTTTTGGTGAAGATCTTCTGAGCTGCCTTAAGTTTAAAGTGAATAGTCGCTCCGCACGTAACCCACGTCTCTTTAGCATACCATCAGCAAATAATAATGTATCTCAGAATAAGCCGATAAATAGAATGTGTCATACATATCAATATCTCGGCTCCGATTTTGACCTATTCCATCAAAATTTTCAACAGTTGTATAACTGCATGTATGTTTATTTTTGGTTTCATTTAAGACCTTGAGTCTTCTTATCGTTATTATTGGGTGTCATTTTTCTAGGTTGAATAACGTAATTTTTTTTTAGATAATACTAGACTACTACTAACTGTTTGTTCTCTTTTCTTAAATCTATTTTTAGTAGTACATTTTAATGTTGTGCATATTTTTTTTAGAGTAATTGGCTAGCAAAACCTACTATGCAAATCCTTTTATAATGCAAAACAACAGTCAATTAATTGTTATTATGCCTGTACCAATAAAATAAAAAAATAAAAAAAAAATATTTTTTATACCATGTTACATTTTGACCAAATAATATTTACAAAATCTCAAATAAATTATGCTCTACTAAAAACACACAACGGGGCAGCACAAAAAGCTTGTAACTTCGTGAGTTTTTAAGATATTAATTTAATTTTTTTTGTACTGATTCTTTAAATGAAAATATTTGACCCGTGTTTCGGTTTTCGTATAAACTAAAAATAAGGTTGTATAAACTATAAGTGTGCGAAATTTCATACTCCTTCGTCTGCGCAATTTTCGTAAAAAGGGGTACAAAGTTTTTGCTTCACGTATTAATATATATATAGATAAGTGATAAAAGTTTTACAAAGATTTTTGATCAGCATAAGACCCCAATTTTACAAAACTGGGGCTGGCGACGACGTGTCGTTCTTTTAAACCTGTTAGTTTAGATTTCAGTCGTCTACAGACAATACAGACCTATTAATCAGAATTATTAGAAAACTTATGTTACATGCAATATCGGTGAGAACCTTTAACTGGTTTTTATATATTATATTTTGTTACCTATTAAAACTATATAAACCTTGGTTTTCCTAAGATAATAAATTAAAAAATAAAAATAAAATAAAACACATAGTTAACATCTGTTTATCCCATGCATGTATTTAGAGTCACAGTTCTTCTGTCTAGACCGCATTCTCTACGACGTTCCTTGCGCCGTCTGCCGGGACCACTCATCAGGCAAGCACTACGGGGTGTTCGCGTGCGACGGGTGCGCAGGATTCTTCAAGCGCTCTGTGCGGCGAGATAGGAGATACGCCTGCAAGGCGCGTGCACCGGGCGTCTGTCTGGTGGACAAGGCGCATCGGAACCAGTGCCGCGCGTGCAGGCTCGCCAAGTGCCTGGACGCTGGCATGAATAAAGACGGTAAGTAAGTCCGACCACAGATACGCCTGCAAACGCACGCGCCGGTCGCTGGTCCAGGCATGAACTAAGACGGTAACGGGTGTGCCTGCATTCGACCGATCCATTACCTACCCATTATGTAGATACTTACCTTGAATGTCAAAACAAAAACCCCCTTATTAGACGTTTAAAGTGTAAGTAACTAAAATTATTCATTTGTATGTTACAGCTGTCCAACATGAGAGAGGCCCAAGAAATTCAACAATACGACGACAAATGGCGATGTTCTTCAAGGATCCTGTACCAACGACGGACATAGGCAGGTCCGTCGCACCCATTCTCGACTTAGCTCTACCAAAACAAACGATACTGCCTTCCCCACCAGTTTCCTTATTCCAGAACCCTTATTCATATAGTAGGATAAAGTTTCCAACCACTAATTTATTGCCGCTCAACATTCCCTCCCCACCGATGTCGACATCAATGCTATCGCCATCAGAACCTGAAGCGATCTGCGAATCCGCAGCCAGGATCTTGTTTATGAACGTCAAATGGGCAAAGAACGTGCCAGCGTTTGCTACGCTTTCCCTGTCCGACAGACTGTTGCTCCTAGTAGAATCTTGGAGAGATCTCTTCGTATTGGGTACGGCACAATTCCTCTACCCTGTGGATTTAAAGATGGTGTACGATTCAAACAGCCCAAGGATAGATGTGAGGGATTTGGAAGCGTTTGAGACAGCTCTGTCGGAACTGGCGCGCGTGAGGCCTGACACGAATGAATACGCATGCTTGAGAGGCATCGTGCTGTTCAAGACCAGCTTCAGTGACAACGGCGACTCTAGCCCCACCCACGCTGACTACAAGCGGTTGCAGGACTTGCCAGCAGTCGCTGCTCTGCAGGACCATTCCAGGATTATATTAAATGAGGTAGGTTAAGTTTCTTGTAGATTGTTGAAGATGTAGTGTTGTCTTCGTCATCATCAGCCTAGAAGTTTCATATTGCATGAAATCAGTTAAACAAAATTTATTTTTATAATGTTATTTTTAACTGTCAACAGCTCTGTATTTCCCTTATGGCTCCAGCCCACGACCTACTTTTTGTATATAGGACCGGTAATCGGACCGATTGTTTCTCCGAAGTTTTAGTGCCGAGTTTTGTCACCGACTTTTTCTAGGACGTGTGCGTTGCAACATAGAACTCCAAAGGTTTCATTTTCACCGACTAAAAAACCGGTCACCGATTATTATCGGTTGTGGGCGGGGGGGCACTTAAGCTTATAGTTTTATGCCTATACCTCCTTCCTGCCACATAAACGTCATTTCAAAAAGTAGAAAAGACAAAACACGGAATAACTATTCGAAGCATGTTCTTTGTCTTATTGGTTTGAAAGAATTAGATGAGGATAACGGACCCTTAGACCCGTCAGTCTCTCTACTGACTTACTAAACTGACTTACTGAACTGACTTACTGAACTGACTTACTAAACTGACTTAATGAACCACAAAATAAGGAGGACCAAGAAGGTACCTAAGCTTAACACATACCGCGCTCGAGCAACTTACACATTCACACTCACACAAGGGGTATTAACCCTTGCACAGACACGGATCTCGGAACAGCTCGGAACAGTCCGAGCGCAGCTGTCGCGAGATTCCATGCCCGTGAGAGGTTGTCTATGTGTGCGTTGTTCGAGCGCGTTTGTATGAAGCTGGCTTTCTGCTTGCAGTCTCAATATTTTGTGAGTGATCACGCCTCTCCTCCAGCGGTATACTACATATGTTTGTTTCCACCCCTTCCAGTACATAGTCCGCACGTACCCGCTGGAGATGTCCCGCGCAGGCCGCCTGCTCCACCAGCTCCAGAACATCCGCAGGGTCCCCAGCAACGTTATTGTCGAGCTCTTCTTCCGCGCCACCATCGGGGAGATATCCATAGAGAAGATCATCAGCGACATGTACAGATCGGAGAAGGAGATACTATGATCTAAGCTGAGAGACGACGTGCTAGATTTTCTTAATGTCTCTCGGCAATCTTCGTGTTTCGGCTGTCGTCGCACTTCTATCAGTTATAGACTATATAGCTCAGGTATATAGAGTTGCTACTACTGCTTTTACTTTTAATAAATTTATTTTAGTTTGAGAGGAAAAACTATTGCATGTCACAATTGTTTTTTTTAAGACGTAATAATTGATTTTCGATTTATTAATTATTACACAATTTTAAGTACAGCTCTAGTCCACACGATAATCTAAAATAAAACACGTTGTTCTGAATTCAAAATATTCGATTGCATTCGGAATTGCAATGATTACCGAGAGACATTAAGAAAATAGGAGCACTATTTTCTTAATGTCAATAATCAACCTCTGGGGATCTATTTTGAATCGCACGTATTAGATTGTGTTGACCTCAGAACAATAACTAAAGCTATAGAAGGATGGCTAAAATAAAAATCCTGCAACTATGTTTAGTTCCGTTCTATCTTATGGCTAGAAAAGGAGGTTGGAGTGCGACAAATGGTTGACACTTAGTTTTTATTTTATGTATTGTTATGTCAAACGGTCATCAGATAATCGGTGATCGAAAAAATCTTTGAGTCCTTTATAAAGTCACTCACTACATTCACTCACTTCACTTCACTCACAAATCTGGTGACACCTTCGAAATAACGAAAGAAAAGGTACAGTCGATCTCTTTCCAATACATCACTTAGGTTCATTAGTTAAAATAGTACGAACTGATGAATGAGTGTTGCTATTTTAGTCCGGTTTCTATAGCTTTAGTTATTATTCTGAGGTGTTGACACAAGTCAAGTCACATGACGCCGATTTTCCGTATTTTTGAATCGTTCGCTTCCGGTACTTATTACGAAATGTTGGATGTTATTCATTCCACGTAGAATTTAGAGAAAACCGGTAACAACTGCAATGAAAACGGAACGTAATATCCATGTTTTTATTGGCTGTTAAGAAAAACCCTTTGCTTTTTAATAGAAAAGACTATCAATGTCACAAATAAACGAGTGACATGACATTGACACAACGCTTTGATTTTGGCGGTTATTTTATCAATCGCTTCGCTTTGTGTCGCTCGACTGCAACGAGTGCCCTCATTCAAAAAGTCTCAGATAGTGATTCAAAAATATGGAAAGTCAAATGTCGAAAGAAAATCAGTAGAAACCAAGCGCTTGACTCGAGGCGAAGGAATCAAAATAAGCCCCTGTACGAAGGTTGAAAGAATTAAATAACTCTTTGTAGTTACCAAAGTCAACGTCGAGTTTCCGTGTTAAACTTTTTTGTTATTATTACTATAGTTGTAAATAACCTATTTATTGTCTCACTGCTGGGTAAAGGCTTACATCTTTAAAATCAAGTCGTTATACTGATAAAAAAAGGTTTTTTTTAAGAAGCAGGAAAGTCTTTACTTTTCGGGACAGAGAGGTGAGATACGAAGAACTTATAATTGCTCTATTTTTGTATAAGAATATTGTATTAAAACAATATCTAGTCACGTAAAGAGCTATCGAAATGCATTGATAGAAAGTAAATGTCAAAGTCAAAAACAAATATTTCAAAAAAAAACTTCAGAAAAGTGCTTTTGAATCGTTCAAACATTTTTTTACCTACTACCCATTCAAGACGTCTATTTTTTAGCTGTGGAGAAGAATGGGCGCAAGAAACTCAAATGTACTCCAACATTACGCCAAAAGTGTCTTACGCTCAGACCAAATATAGGTCTGTGGTCTTACGATGTTTTGTTGTGTTCGGAGTATTGTTTGTATTAATGAAAAGCGGTACCTATTTTCCATAAAATTTACTTATATAAATGGAATATAATAAAATCTAGCTTACAATAAGTTACAATTTTTTTTTAATCAGCAACTACACCCAAAGGCCCAGGTATTTGTATGTAGAAAAGAAATAAAAATGTAAATTATACATAATATTTATCACAGTTAAGTAGCTATGTAAGGTCATAATTTTATTAATTGTAAATAAATAAACACACTACCAAATCTCGAAGATGTCTTTCTCTAAAAAATGTTTATATAATTTTTAACGCAAATTTTTGTTACGAACAAATGACAAAAACACAAATGTAGAAAAATTTCCACGAGCAGGATTTGAACCTGCACCTTTCTGACATACTGGGTCAGATGCTCTCCCAATTGAGCTAACGTGGTTCTAACCAGCCCGCCAAAACTATTCAACACTATTTACTTTTTACTTTGAAAGCCACCTGACCCGGTATGTCAGAAGGGTGCAGGTTCAAATCCTGCTCGTGGAATTTTTTTCAACATTTGTGTTTTTATGTCTTTCTCTGTTAAAAAGTACATATTTCTGTGTAGTCAGTCAGCGTATTCTATAAAATAAATCGTACGTGTAGGTATGTATAAAAATAATTAACCAGCGCGAGCGTAGTCAAATTTCAAAAAGTTTTGGGTTCGAATCCCACCAGAGGCAAATGGTCATTGTTCAAGTGCTATTTTCAGTTTTAAAACAACCAAAGTCTATTATAACTTTGCTTATTAAGAGCTTTGATTATATTTAGACATGAATATAATCAATGATTGAGAGTTAATAAATTAATGATGATTATAAGGCATTATGATTTTAACAAAAGTGATTTTTGTGGCGCCATTTTTCGTTTAATTTAACAGGAATATCATACGGCAGTTTTTTATAGTACCTAAAGTGAAGTTTATCTACAGCACGATAATATAATTAGGAGTAAGTAATAAATAAAATTACTATACCTAAGTCCAGCGACTTAGGTATAGTAATTTTATAGTAATAAATATAGTAATAAAGCTAGTATGAAATTGTACTAAAGAGGTCAGCACCTCGTTAGTACAATTTCATACTAGCTTTATTAGCAGTCGACAAGTCCCTGTTAAGCGTAGGCTACACTGATAGCGCTTCGCTCATGTCGCTACTGCGTCTTTTCATAAAATGAAAATTAGTATAGCTTTGAAGCAGCAGCAGCTCCTGGCGACATACGAGAAGAGTTAACATTTTGCCATACAAATTTTCGTTTTCGTAAACGAAATCGAATGAATACGGATAGTAAACAAACTTAAACTAGGCACTCAGACTAAACTGTGATGAGTATAAAAATACTGTGTAGCGACATATGCGGAGCAAAATGAACCTACTTCGTTTCGCTTTGCTCCCAGTGGGCTGCGCTTTAGACTATTTAGTTGGTTTGCCAAAGTGCTAAAGTCTGTAGCTATTTTTGCTGCTGACTGTACGCCACAAACCGACAAGATCGGCGCGTCTGCCAACATGTGCGCCCGCGTATATTGTGTCCAAATCCCCGATTAATCTCCAACTTTTATGAGCTTTTGTTCACTCCCTTTCATGATTTTTTGTATCGCCCCGATTTTACAACAATGTACCCACTCATAAACACGTTAGAAATTCAACTGTATTGCCGCCGATTAAGCCACACTTTAGTTTGATGACTGCAGAAAACAAATTCAAACCATTATAGTTCTTAAAAAGATATGCAATGAAGTTGACTATAGTTTACACGCGGGCGCGACAGAGGTTGCCGGTATTAACTTCTAGAGTTTATAGTCTTTCGGTCGCGTCAATTTGTGTATTGTCATTTTGACATAATAGCGGTGCCATCCCCACGGTTTATTGGTTGAAACCCGATGACAGTTATTTCGGCTTTTTGACGATCTGCCGTCCCTCTTTTTTTGTCACAATAACGTGAGACGGAGAAAGGATTTACGACAAATTGAAAGGCCTACTTAGCGAAATATGGCTCGGTTATTGAGTGAATTTAATGTAGTATAATGGGGTGACAGTCTATTATGTTGATGTCACATCGCAGGGCCCGTGTTCGTGATAATATTTTGTAATGTGACTTTATTATCACAGGATAGAGCGCTTTTAAATATTCCTCAACAGAGTTTGTCGTCACAAAAGAAATAAGTCACATTTTGGTAAGCCGGTAGTGTAGTTCCCCTAAAAGGTGAACGAATATGTCACCCTGTGTATTGTTTCACTGCTTCGCATAAACAGAGAAATATTACTCTTTTACATAGATAATAAAGTTTTAAAATTCAGAATTAAGTTTTTTTTTTTTTAGTAAAATGATTTATTTACTTATTACCTACTTTAGTTGTAACTAGCGGCCCGCTCGCGCCTTGGTCCGCTTAAGTGAACACCCGTATCCTATAGAACCCTATGGCAGCGCACCGCCACCTACCGGGTCCAATTGTATGCATGTTTTATACATATAATCACTCTATCTATTAAAAGCAAAGACTGCAGCAAAAAAACTGGGGGTTCTCTCTAAGGTCAGGCGGTACTTCACGCCAGAACAGCTGCTCCAACTTTATCAAGCACAAGTTCGTTCATGTATGGAGTACTGCTGCCACCTTTGGGATGGATCAGCCAAATACCATCTGGCTGCTTTGGACTCGATTGAAAAACGAGCTAAGAGACTCATTGGTGACCCTGCCCTGATAGACGCCAAGCTGCAAAATCTAGAACATCGGCGTAGGGTGGCTCGTCTGTCGGTCTTCTACAGGATTCATTTCGGGGAGTGCGCGAAGGAGTTGCACGACCTAATCCCACCATCCACTTTCCGCTATCGGAGCGCGAGGCGCGAGTTCCATCCCTATGTTGTAGATATGCCACCTTGTCGCACGAGCCGATTCGGTTCAACTTTCTTAGTGCGTACAGCTAGGGAATGGAACGCGCTGCCTGCGAATGTGTTCCCTGAAAGGTATAATCTGGACCTCTTCAAGGCTAGAGTGAATAGGCTATTTCTAGGCAGGCATGTTCCATCCTCGACCGCACCGTCACTTAACATCAGGTGAGGTGTAGTCAAATGCCTGCCTATAACCAATAAAAAAAAAAAAAAAAACACGCATCAAATTGCGTAGTTTTAAAGATCTAAGCATACATACATACAGGACAGACAGATAGCGGGAAGCGACTTTGTTTTATACGAGTACTGTCTGTGTAGTGTACTTAGACAAAAGTAGCTATTAATTTAGTTTTTTTTAACTGGGACAGTATGAGGAAGTCCTTGTAGAAGTTCCATAAAAGATACAGAGAAACTGTCTTAGGAACCATACCATGTCTTTTTTGTGAAAACAATTTTTGTGTTTCTGCCACTTAGATTTTTTTTATTATTACAAGCTTTTATTAACTTCACTTTTGTGCCACTTCCCGAGGACTTAGAAATTTAGGTGGCTGGGATCTTGATTTTTCTCAACAATTACAAGACATATGAAAGTGATATTTGATTATGATTTCAATATTATTCCTTGCTTTATAGAGTTGTTTTAAATTTTTTTAGTTTCCTGTTTTTTGTAGTCGATTTTTTTTTGTAAATGGATAGACCAGATAAATAAATATATAATTATATACGGTCGAATTGAGAAACCTCCTCCTTTTTTGAAGTCGATTAAAAAGGAGGAGGTTTCTCAATTCGACCGTTTAAGTATATATTTTTTATGTGTGCTCGCGGCTAACTTCGTCATTTATGAAGCGATTTTGATGATTCTTTTTTTGTTGGAAAGATGATATCCCAAGGGTGGTGGTACCATTATAAGGAAACCAGGATCTGATAATGGCATCCCAGCGAAATAAGGGGAAACTTCGAAAATCGTAGTGGCAACTAGTGCGTTTGTTAATTTTGTTTTGTTTTTGTTTGTTCTTTAGAACTGATATGCGTATCTAGGAAATTAATAATATGATTTCAATATTATTTCTTGCTTTTTAGAGCTGTTTTTACTTTTTCTAGTTTCCTGTTTTTTTAAGGTCGGTTGAAAATAACACGCCATTTTCATCGCTAATAATAAATGACGTGTCAATTTTAAGAATTCTCTTAATTACCTATTCAATATAGCTCACGAAGATACAGGGCCGGATCTACCATATGGCTTTTTGGGCTTCAGCCCAGGGCCCCGTGGATTCAAGGGGCCCCCAGCTAAGTCAAGTCAAAGTCAAAAATAGACGATAATCCGGAAAAAAACCATAATTTTATATACCGATGACAACAGCTTTGGTGGTAGCTACCGACAACACGGCCCGTTGTTGCTTGTTCTTGTGTTGCGGTTGCGGGCTTCTCTTCTTTTTCATAATGAAGCGACGAATGGTGTGGACGTTTGCATTGTCTCACGCCGCATGGCTTGGCGCGACAGCTGCTCCGCCGGTGCTTGTGATGAGCGCACTTGAAACATACTTGCTGTTCTTTTAAAATGTCCCATCGCTGTTCAGTCGTCATTTCTTTATACTTCGGGCATTGATGTAGTATGTGCGCTTGACCGCAGCTCAGGCACGAATCTTGCACTTCTTCCACGTTGTACACGTTGTTAGCCTTCTTCCTTGGCATTGTAATTGCTGCAGCAGGTCGAACTTCTCTTCTTATGTTCGTTGCATTCGTTGATGGAGGAGCGTATGTGTATCGTAACGCTCGGTCCGCCTCTTGCATTAAGAATCGCGAAAGCATCACGATCTCTGGTTCCGCCGTCCCTTCATTTTCGTAAGCGTAGTCACACCAACGTGATCGGATGTGCGGGCTCAGCTTATCCAGCACCTCTCTTGCCAGTAAAGGATTGTAGAGGTACCCCCGACGATCGATTGTCTTCAATACGCAGATGGTGTTTTGTAACCGCACGGCGAACTGATTGAGGTCAGTGGCTGATGATGATGGTTTCGGCGTCTTCCTTAACTCTTCCATGGCTCGATCGATGATAACTTCAGGTCATCCGAAGCATTGTTCTAATGTTCTCATAATGACGTTCGGATTGGTGGCCGTATGTAGCAGTGCCGACACGACGTCTCTAGCTTCTCCCTTAAGGCAGCTTCTCAACCGTAGTACGTTCTCAGCGTCGGATATGTTGTACATTCTTGTGCTATCTTGCATCGCCGCTTTGAATAGTAGCCACTCGTTGATAGCCCCGGAGAAAATAGGTAGGTCCATACTTCGTGTTCTAGGCCGCACCATCTTCTCTAAAGTTTCTGCCAGTCGATCGATTCCGCTCCTTGTTCGTGATGGGGTATGTGACGTTGTTTCTCTAGGCGTTTCGAAGCGTAGTTGTCGAACATCTTCTTTTTGGTTGCCTTGCACTTGTAGCCATTCATCAACTCGCTGGCGCTCTTCCTCCTTTGAGACGCGTCGAACCGGTTCATCGTGGACGCTATCGTCCTTCTCTTGAATGGCCGACACTTCGACGGCAAACCTCTTCTTTATTAAATCGGCTTCCAGTTCCAATTCCTTTCTTCTTATAGACGCTAGCTTCTCAGCGGCTTCTAATTCCGCCAGTCGCATTCTCGTAGTAGCGCTTGCCGTAGATCGATTCGAGCGCACAGAACGCGTCGGTGACGGGACGCGACGCCGTTCCTTTTCTTCCATACTGGGACCAGCCTTATGAACCATGGTGCCCCCTGGATTCGCCTTGCTTTGCCTTTGGTCTACATGTCTCGACGCAGGTGAAGTAGGTGCTTCCAATGAGAGTCGCCGTATTCGCTCAATTTCAACGCGTTACATCTTGACGCCTTTGCTCTTCCAGCTCCGGTATATCACCTTGACTTCTTGTGACAACCATTGCGATCGGCTAATGGCAACGAAGATTGTAGCTAGACGTCTTGATAACAGCTCCAAACGTTGATAAAATATTCAGTACCGTAGACGACGAAGGCTTGAATATTTTCTTTCTTCAAAATATTTCTTGAAATCCGGCTTCTCGATGGACCATAATGTGGTGGACTGTATTTTTGTTGAATTAAAAAGTCCCCTTCGATGTATTTAGTATCTTCTTTATTTCCCAAGTTGCAATTGAATACTGAACGTTGAACATGATTTGCATACAAAACTGCGCTACTTATATTCGTTTTGGACGTATGGCAACTAGCGACGCGTTGACACAGTTGATTTTGCGACCGTTACAAAATCCCATACTAACTAGACAAACAAATAAGTGGACTTTAACGTGATTGGCTAATTCATGTTAAGACGTGTTTTGACAAGATCAAACCTAACTTTAACAAATCATACTTATCGCTTTACATGTGTAGGTACTTATTCCTACATTAAGTTTACAAACAAAATAATAACAAAATAATCAGATTCCCTTATGCTACGTATGTCTTAACTAATTAAACTCGGCGTCCTCAACACAGAGGTTACTAAGCTACTAGGGCTGAGACTTGTTTATTTTGATGTGACGTCACAATAGAAATATTTAATTGAAAATTGCTCAAATTAAAGTTAATAATCATGTCTTAGTACCTAACTCTGCATTCAAGATCTAGATCGGATACACTGTGGATCTTTTCATTTTGACCACACATTTCTGTTACACGTTGTATTTATTATTCTATCTACATTTTATAGGAATTTAACCAACTACTTATATCGATTCCCAAACTCTTGAATGTTTACATAATTAGCAGGTTTATCAAATTTCTCGCATATTCAATTAAATTATAGAAAAATTAAAATAATTCCCATTTTTATGAAGGAGGGTTATGTTTTTTAGGACACTGTTTTTCCCACTGATCTGTTTTTCCATAGTAACAAGTTATTTTAGTAAAAACTTAGCTACTAAAGCACTTACAATTTTATAGTATTACAACTAGTGACCTAAATACAAATAAACAATTCATATTTACTAAAGGTTATGGTAGGAGGGCGCTGCGATCGCGGTCGGACAGTGGCAGCGAATCAGCTGTTCGCTGATTCGCTGCGTGCAGCTCGTCCAGTCGCGCCCGGTCGCACCAAGGTCGCACAGTCAGCAGCGGCGGTCGTCGGACTGCACGTATGTGCGGAGCATTGGCATATTAACTTTATGGTGAGGAGCTAGGAAATCACGCGACGTAAACATGATTATGTCTTGCAGCTACAGGACCTTCAAGGGACCGTCTTTGACCACAGCAGGAGCCAGTGGAGTGAATTGAAGTGATATTATAAATGCGAAAGTTTGTGTGTATGTATGTTCGTACCTATTTGTTGCTCCTTCACGCTGCAACGGATGGATGGATTTGGATGAAATTCGGTATACAGATAGTTTATAACCTGGAATAACACAGGACTTTTATCCAGATATTCCTACGGGAACGGGAACCACGCGGGTGAAACCGCGAGCGGCCGCTAGTCTCCCATATGTTTACATGATTACCTACAAAAATGTAAAGTACGACAACGCCATCTAAGAAAAATGGAATTTAAACTTAGTAAGTGAATATCCACGTGACGTCACTAGATGGCGGTAGTAAGTAGCATTTAAAACCTTACATCTTTGCTAACTCATTATCATCATCATCATCATCATCATCAGCCTACACACGTCCACGTCCACTGCTGGTCATAGGCCTCTCCAAGTGCATGCCACTGAGCACGATCCGCGGCTACTTTGCTAACTATTTCTTACAAATTCAAAATCAATCACAGACATCACAGTATATATCAATGGTAAGAGATGCAGAATGTGTATAAGCAAATACATCGCCATCTATAAACAATTAGCGGAACTAATGGTGGTTTAAAGAAGTTGTGTTCTTTTCTTAAACTTTCTAAATTAACTCTCTTGTGATTATGGGTCTTACAAATAAACAAAAAATAAGGTCAGAATAGTTTTTCCCTGTTTTACCCCTGTCATGTAAAAGTCATTTCAAATTGGAGTAAAAGAGACAAAATACAGAATAAGTATTCGGAGCTTTTACTTTGTTGATTTGTAAGGCACTTGAGAAGAGTTTAGTGGCCGAGTGGCTGCGATGACGCAGTAAAACGAATTTAGGTTTAGAGAGTCTCGGTTAGGAATTCCGATATTTTTATAACTTAGTTTATAGTTACTATGTTTATAGTTTGCAAATAGATCCAGTGTCTACTTTCAGTAGCCAAACTCTAGTAGGAGTCGAAGTAATTTTTTTACAAGTTTTATGTTTAATATTTCAGACGTTTTGAAAACAACAGTCGTGAACTACCTATTTAGCGTCCCGCCAAGAAGTCCTAATTTGTAAAAATATTAAAAGTTGTAACCACAGATAAAACTTATTTCCGCTTCTTGGAAATCGCAAAACAGTCGTTGTAGTACAGCGCCATCTACAATTTTATCGCCGCAGTTAAAAGTGCGCATGCACCATAGAGTACTTTTTAGCATGCACCACGCACACTCACTAGGTAGGTACTCTATAAGTAGATAATATTCTGAGCACACACACACACACACACACACTTTACAGTATTTTTTTGTACGAGGAAGTGGTGCGCAAAGTAGCTGTCAAATGTAGAGAAATATATTAAATTAATGGATCGGTTAACGAGTGCTAGTAGTGCAATAGAAAATGATTTTCAATATATAATTTTGTTATACTAGAGTTATGTTTGCCTATACGTATTCGTATACAGATATATTATCTTGTTGTTTAACAAGTAGCACTTACGCTAACGAAAGACACCATGGTTCAGTGTCATCCGCCGCTGGAGTTAGAGGAATTGCCAAAAGAAGACGAAGAAAGGCTAGAAAAACTTTTTTCTAAATTAGACAATGATGGAAATGGGAAGATTGATATTCACGACTTGTCCGTGGCGCTGAAGGAGCTGGCTCCACACATCAATCGGAGTTATGCAGAGGTTAGAACCAACACTCAGTTCATAAGCACAAGCTAACGGTGGTTTCGCCTCGAATTACGACACGTGTAGTATGATTCACCTGCAATAATTTTTATTGCGAAGCGAAAGCACCGCGCTACTATTGTGAAAAATACCTCCATTGTCAAAATCTATAATTTAGCTTAATAGGTCACTAGAGAAAGCTGTAGGAAAAGTCAATGCATGCGTTGTAGATAGATAAAACTTAAGGATACATTTTAAAGTTCAAACTGCTACAATTAAGATTATTTGGTTCCATGTAAAATTAAAAATTGTCTTTTAAATTTCTTAAAAGTTAGATTACCTAAACTACCAAGATTAATAAACTTGTAAATACCTATGTTATAATTTTTTTTTTATGAAACCATAATTTCAATACCTATGGCAAAATATGTATAAAAACTTAAAACAAATAGTTTTATAAATACAAACTCTTTGACTTGTCTGTCACATTGTTTTACCTCTGTAAGCTTTGCATCAAAGAGAAATAACAAAGTAACATACAAATAAAAAAATAATTAAGTTTATCATGGATTACTTAAATTTATGCCTTACTTGCTTTGCTATATGCATACTCTCCAACATCAACAATTAAAAAAGTATATTTTCTTGCAAATCCATGTGAAGTGACTAATATGCTGTAACTTCAATGAAAATTCTATTGTTTGCTAGTTCAATTAATTCTTAAAAATCCATACTAAGTCTATTTTAATCTCTTATTTAGCAATAGGGAACTTACACAACTTGGCTAAATGGCCCTCATGTTAAATTCTGTCACCAAACAACAGTGACCCACATTGCTCTGTTCTAGTTTGAGTCTATAAAATCCATTATCAATACTAGGAATAAAGTTAAATCCATAACATCAGTGGGTTATAGTGACATTGTTACTAAGCACTTGGAGGATTTTATTTTCATTCCGCTGTTGCTTTAATATTTATTTTTATTGTTGTCTCTGAGCTGTAGCAAGAGCTTTTGCCAGGTCAGTTAAATTATAAAGAAAATATATATAAGTTTTGATTAGTGATGGTTTCCCTAAATAATGTAAATGTAATACCTATAATGTTCTCTATAGATATTTATAATGCTCTTTTGTTTAATGCCATCAATCAATTTTAGACATCAAATAAGATAGCTGAAGATCAACAGCTGTGCTGAGATTTTTTACAGATGTTAAACAAGTGTTATCTCAAATTTATTACTGATAAAAATGTCATCATTTTATGGGTTACCCAAAAAGTACACTACTATTACTTAATAATAATAAAAAATAAGTAAAGATGCAACTTCTTGTTTCTTTGTTGTGATTCTTTAGGCTCTCCATAATTAATACATTTTAGAGTTGCATTGCAATTATTCCAGTTTTAGATACAATTTAAATTCATTACAATATAACTTAATTCATTAAATTAAATTAAATTAAAGAAAATAGTCAATTTATTTAATTATTGGAATAAGATAATAAACAAGCTTTTGCATAATATACAGTGGGTAATCAATAAATAAAAACAAAAGAAAGATCATACTAAAAAATGTAATTAAATATTTACTTGATGCACTTCCTACTAATATTATTCAAATCAAAAATTATTATAGATTATTAGTATTGTAGACCTAGGTAGTTAAATTCTAGTCGGATCAATAGTAAACATGCACCTTCCTCCATAAAGAGACCAGTGGCCCAACAACGAGCTAGCCAAATAAAGATTTGGCACGCTTCCAATTTGTGAATACACTGTGACACCAGCTAAGCCACTGCAGTAGTGTTAGGCTATATTAAGATGATATTACAATCAAGCTTCCACATGTATAGTTGACTTACGAAAACGAGAATGAGATTTTAATGTCTAACCACAGAAAAAGTAATAGTTATTACGTCTAACTTGTATGATGTTGAATGAACTTATTTGACATACAAAAGTAGATGTGAATTGAGTAAATTACTGTCAACATGTTAGCACATACTCAGCAAATGGATTATAAACTTTTTTCTCTTTTATATTATAATAGCTGTGCCCGCGACTTCCTTCACGAGGACTACACTAATATTCCACAGAAACCTGTTACCGAGATAAAAAAGTATCCTGTGTCCGGGTCATGGTCCAAATCCTCTCAGCAGTTCTCAAATAATGTGCTTACCAACAAACAGCATTTACTACATAATTAGTTATTACTATGTAATATAGTAAAATACTTGTAATAACGTTTGTGACTAATGAGTAGTATTGCAATTGTGTGTATTGCTGTTGGTTGGCCTCATAAATAAATAAATTATATAGAAATGGGTGCACAAATTGTGACATAATTTATGAATTTTATTTTAAAAAATTGAAGAGTCAATTCCACAGCATATACAGTATCCATGATACAGGATACAGTTGTCACTCAATCAGTTTGTTTTTTTAAATATTCTAATGATGAATTTGTAGGTATATTATTTAAAATGCAGTTGTTTTGTGTATTTTAATACATTATGCAGCAGTTCCCTTTTCATCTCCACTGTTCAATGATATTGGAGATGTGACGGCATGATAAAGTATAGCTTGAACAAAATATTTATTATCATTACAATATTAACACAGGCACTCCCAAACGGCGATGCATCTTGGAATATATAATATTTTATATTGTCTGCAATGCCAGCAATGAATCAGTTGAAGTTAGACAGTTTAACAAAATACAGATTTTATTTACAGAAATGAATGAATTTTTTAAAAAGAACTTATATTGATGGGTTGCGTTAGTCTTATGTTACCATGTAGCGTCAACCTAAAATACATTTTTATTTTAAACATAATAATATAGCCTACATAGTATAAAGTGATACAAAGTTCAAACTCCATTAAGTATTCGATTAGAGCTTCCTGCCTGGGCGTTTCGTCAAACGAAACTAGTTAATGCTGTCACTTGCGGGTGTTCTCCGTAAAATTATTAATAGAAGCATTAAGGTCGCTTATTTTCAATAAGTAATGTACATATCTCGAAAGTGCATACAAAAAATGAGCAAATATAATAATGATTGATTCCTTTCCGTGCTTCGGAAGGCACAAAATGTCCCTGCTGCATTAGCAGTCCTTAACAACCATCAAACCGCACAGTAGGTACCCGCGTAGTGGTTATGGCCCGTTCTCCCTATCCATCCATATGGAAGGCTCGTGGCCCAGACTTCGACTCCTAGTCAGTACCAGCGCTGGTGCGCCCGAAGATAGCCATCTTTTAGAATCTATCTATACTAATATATAAAGCTGAAGAGTTTGTTTGTTTGTTTGTTTGTTTGTTTGTTTGAACGCGCTAATCTCAGGAACTACTGGTTCGAATTGAATAATTCTTTTTGTGTTGGATAGTCCATTTATCGAGGAAGGTTTTAGGCTATATAACATCACGCTGCGACCAATAGGAGCGAAGCATCAGTGAAAAATGTTGCAAAAACGGGAAAAGAGCCTAAAAAATTAAAAATGCTGCCGAAAGTCACTATTCCACGCGGACGAAGTCGCGAGCACAGCTAGTACTAATATATAAAGCTGAAGAGTTTGTTTGTTTGTTTGTTTGTTTGAACGCGCTAATCTCAGGAACTACTGGTTCGAATTGAATAATTCTTTTTGTGTTGGATAGTCCATTTATCAAGGAAGGCTTTAGGCTATATAACATCACGCTGCGACCAATAGGAGCGAAGCATCAGTGAAAAATGTTGCAAAAACGGGAAAAGAGCCTAAAAAATTAAAAATGCTGCCGAAAGTCACTATTCCACGCGGACGAAGTCGCGAGCACAGCTAGTAAATTATATATTTGTAGGTAGTTTACTAATAAGATCTCGTAGTAGACCTACAAATATATAATTTATTCTAACGCTATTACAGCTCCTATTATTTAAATTGCTCGTTATTGCGTAATCTGAACACTCAGATCATGATCTGAGCCTGAACCCGATGAATGAATAGAATCTGCATAAAACTGCATCGTATCCTATCCACAAGGTCTACTTCATATCCATTGATGATTAAACGTTAGAATTCAGTCAGTGCATTCTTGCTATTTCTATTTGTATGTGCTTTCTTTAGAGAGATCGTTAAAATGCGATTCCGATGGCGGCTGCAAACTACTGCAGTCTATACAGCGTATTTGTATATCTGTATGACATTTATTGGATTTGATTCGGGGACAGTGACTTCGCCCTTGGAATTATTTGTAAATATTTTTCTGGAATTTGATAAATTCATAAGTGTTCACTATAAATTCCAGAAATTCTTGGCCAAGTCTGGGAAGAAGGATGCCGGTGACGTCACGCTGTCCGAGTTCATCCATTACGTCAGAGAGCACGAGAAAAACCTCAGGCTACAGTTCTCGCACCTCGACAAGAATAAAGATGGTAAATATTAATGTCACCGCTTATTTGTATGTGGTTTTTTTTATTACGCGTAAGAACTTGGTCTTCATCGCACGTGGTGTTATGTGATGGTAAGGCCGAAGGTGGAAGCGCACTTCACCCGGAATCCTCACCCACTGAGGAACTGACTTTCTTATCTACGAGTATAATTGTCGGAACACAACAATGCTGGTTAGATGTTATGCCGATATATTAGGTCCTTACTTATGAAATTGACGTTTTTTTCTCACTTAGTAAAAGGTCTAAAAGTTCTAAAAGTCAATACCGGTTGTTAATATTATTATACACCTTTAATTAGGACTATGTTACTCAGGCTTCAGTATTAACAATGATTATTAATTTTGTGTCTTTATCGCCCAATTTTTTTTTAATTGACTACTTTTTATGTTCTCGGACAATTCCGAGAACATAAAAAGTAGTCAATTAAAAAAAAATTCTTTTTGTTTCATTGTAGCTTTGAAGGGACTTGATTTTTTTTCATTTTAATGTCTGCTATATTTAGCTAGTGAAATAAATACACTACTCTACAATTTTTATAGTGTTAAAATGAATAGATCTAAGAACATTAAAAAAACGTTAGTATGAAAAATAAAAAAAATAAAAGATCTTCATACAAAACGTCAATGTCATAGGTAAGGACCTAATATTTAGGTAAGATGGTGTTGCTAGCCATGCGGCTCCAACAAAACTGAATACAAACATGTAAACTCCGCAGTTAATCGAAAGCGGGACCTCCTCGTGGTCTACTGGTTAGACTATTAATCTCAATATCGTACTCTGTTTAGTTGGTGGCAGAGCTTAGACTAAGTTTGTTTGGGTAGCTAGCCAACCATCTTCTTTAGTAGATTGGTTTTTTGGTTGTGTACCGACAGTAAGAGTCGAAAGAGCCAATGCCTATTCAAGTTGAAGGTGGTGGACACACCACAGTAAGTAATTACGCCTAGAAATAACTCACAACTTTCTACCGTATCGACATCTCGATAAGTAGCTATAGTGCTATAGGTAGCAAATAGGCTATTGATTCTTTGCTAATCTAAGCCAAGGCCCTTGCCTAGACTTGCGCGTTTATGTTATTATCGCTCGTAGATGATCGAAATCTTTAGCAGGCTGATATACTTTGAAATGCCTTGTAAAGAACTGAATTTTTTAATCTATCAAGCGATGGATCGCTCATGTCAATGAAGCACACATGTTAGCAATAACATGTTATGTTTATTCCGAAGACGAAACATGCATGTCTTGCAATTAAATGTTTAGTTAGGAATAATACTGGAACAATACATTGGCGTCACGCTCGGCTCTACATGAAAATGTTCTTGTTCATTGACGGCCGTCAACTTTGTATATTGTGTACTAGCTGTGCTCGCGACTTCGTCCGCGTGGAATAGTGACTTTCGGCAGCATTTTTAGTTTTTTAGGCTCTTGTTCCCGTTTTTGCAACATTTTTCACTGATGCTTCGCTCCTATTGGTCGCAGCGTGATGTTATATAGCCTAAAGCCTTACTCGATAACTGGACTATCCGACACAAAAATAATTTTTCAATTCGAACCAGTAGTTCCTGAGATTAGCGCGTTCAAACAAACAAACTCTTCAGCTTTATAATATAAAATATAGATTTATCGTAAGCGAGATAGATCAATTCATCAGAGTGCCCAGTGCACGTAGTGACTGTTATTTAATCTGTGCCAGTGCGACTTTATTCGCCATGTATTTTAATGTTTTATGGCATAGTAGCAGCTCCTAGTGACAGTTATTCCTATTCTAGTTATTTTGTCTATGCCATTTTGCATAGAAAAAATAACTAGGATAGGAATAACTTTTATATTGCTATTTTTTATATATCCTAGTTATTTTTTCTATGCCAGTTCTAGTTTTCGTTAACGTGTTTGATTGAAATAAGTACGCGCACCCTGTGCTCAAAGAGTATCATTAGGCTATTTATTTTAAAGAACCTTTCCTCGATCACGTTTTTCATAAGATAAGATAAAGATAAATACACTTTATATTAACACCAAAAGACATTTTGACATAAGTTGCATAAAAAATACACGTACAAAGGGTGGTCTGCTCTTATCTTATCTTAGTGGGGCCTGCCGAGGTTTCCACCTCCCAGTAACACTTCGACGGGATCTTTTGTGCAACCCCATCCTTTCACTCTTCCTCCTCTGTAAAGATAGATGCCATAAGTCCAGACTTCCTTAAGAGCGAAGAGCCTGAAGTCTTCCGGTTTCGGATAGGCCGACCCCTGGAGTCCCATTCTTTTCCTCAGGGTGGTCTGCTCACTAAGAGTGATGTCTTATACAACCTTTGGATAGGCGCTTTTATCTGATAAAGATTTCAGATAAAAGCGGGCTTGTCGTCACGTCGATGTACCATAAACATGGTCATACACACCAGTGCGAGTTTATCACTGTAAACTGCCAATTGAATGGGATCGAAACGGCGCGGTGCCATCTTCTGACAAACTTTTGAAACCAGCTGATTATTAGGCACAGCTTTGATCTTATAACAAATTGTACTAAAGTTTAACCCTTTTATGGCTCTGGCAATATATTGAACGCCAAATTTTAACTTTAACTTGCTGGACATAAAGTTTTCGACTTTACCCCTCTACCCGTTAAATGTGAAAAATGGAAAATACATTAAGAAATGTTCTAGAGTCCCTATTTTGATTAAGGATGTTTTTTTTTAATCATTAAATAAAAAGTAGCAATACTTCCACATTGGTAAGTTTATAGTTTATTTCTCTGTTTTAATAGTGTCTTCACTTTTTCTTCTCCAGGAAAGGTGGACTTGGAGGAGCTCATATCTGCGTTCGCGGATCTGGGCATCGCCATCGGTAGCAACGAAGCTACCAATCTCCTGAAACGGTAATTACGAAAGGAATACCAATATTACCAATTAAGTTTTAAAAGCTCGGCGTTTCTGTTCTTGTACCTACTCGTGTTACTGTGTTGTTCGTAATACTTATGTGCAAACGCGAAGGCTTATTGGAGTTGTTTAAAAGAGACTCGATTATGGCATTTTAAAAAGTCTACAATAGTTGAGAAGGTGACTGGTTAGTTATTAGAGAATATTTTTACTCTAGTAACTGTCAAAACTATATTTTAAAATATATTTGTATATATATATATATATTGTATCGGTATGGCAAACTATGACGTCACTATTTCGTTCCTTCAATTGAGTGTTTATTAATAACTTTAAGGTTACAAAAATTCATGCTTAAGTTAAATAAAAATAGGTTACATAATGTTTTAAATTTTTATTTATGTTTAAATGTTCTGGAATTTAATATTGTTCTTGTCAACATCCTTATTGTAGACGATGTGACGTTGTTGTTTTTTCTAGTCCTAATACCAGAATGACGCTACCGTACCTCAGAACAATAACTAAAGGTATTATTGTTCTGAGTACCGACCGAGATACTATTGAGACACTCACTGTTGATTTGTCTGACTTGAGGCCCCGGAGCACAATCCTGCTATTTGAAAACGTCAACAATTCAAACTGTAATTCAAATTATTTATTTGCTATTCATTTGCTTAATTTTGACATATTTCTCATAGCGCAAATTGCAAAATTAGGTTCTGTACTGACTGACACACATGAGGCACAGGTTGCTGGTACACCTTTTAAAAAAATAACAGAATCGAGGCCCTTATTTACTGTCCACTAAATATATAAATTGTTTGTAAATACCTTATCGAAAACCATTTTTTATATCAGTATAACTGTTACTTAGTTGTAGTATTTTGCAAAACGAATGTCCTAGTTATTTTAAAATTGATTTGTTTTACGACTTTTTTTGAGTGACTACTTTCCAAATTATTTGTGCATGTATGCTGACTAGTATGAATGCAGACGTAATCTAATGTAATGTAATCTCGATAAAAATGAACTGCATTGAGTTGAGAGTGCATGCATACGCATTGTTTTTTACAAATCCTTTGTGATGACCAGTGATCGAAAAGAAGGGGGCTATAATACCTAAAGGTGCCAACAAGACATGACATAATCTTTTATATGCGGAATTCGTAATTGCTATAAACTGTTACTACTAAGAGGTAAACTATTTCCGGGATCCGGGATTCGATAAAAATAAATTAACATTTTGGTGGTTTTAACCCTTTTACTGGTAGTGACAATATAGTTGCCACCATAATTTGAACCTTATGCGGTTGCAATATCATCAAAAACCAATAAAAAAATATTATGCTGTGCCAGTCAATGGGTTAACCACTCTTAGTCATGTCTTGTCGGCAACTTTAGGTATTTGAACCCCTATCACTTCGATCACTGGTGATGACCGCATGAAACGGTTGCAACGTAATCTTTAGCAGGTAGGCCAAATCATCAGCCTTTAGAGATTTTATTTGAATCACGGCCGCGAATGTTACGAATAAATGAAGAAAGGCGTATAATTATAGATCACAAAATTGAAACCTAGAAATGACTAATTCTAACAACAAAGTGACAGAAGTGGCACAAAATCACGACGATGCAATTTAAATATGTGATTAGTTTATTTTAAAAAATCTGTTTAAAATGTGGCTTCTTCACACTGTAAGTCCCTAACACCACCGTGACGTCACTGTACCGTTGTGACCACGTACCCTAAGGGTTTGTAACCGGGAGTTGATTCCGTAAAGATCGAATGTACTTGAGTAAACGTTTTAAGTACTTAGTCGTTTATATAATACAATGTTTCAGAAAAGCTGGTTGGCCTTTTTTCTGGTGGTGAGTACAGACAGAACAGTAGGCTTCGTCTGCTATCCGCCAATGTAATTAACGCAAGTCCAGCGAATTAACAGTACAGAGACGCCTGCACATCAACCTATCCAAAACTGTCAAATTTCTTTAATGAATGTTCAACCTTATGCCATATTTATAAAGTTCAAAGTCTATTGAGGAAACTTAATAGTTAGTGGTAGTTTGGCGTGCAGGCGTGTGTACCTAATGCGATATGGTCACCCTCATCAGGCCCACAACACATGTATGATACGCACTAGTATGTGATAGTTATTTGAGCTAGAGCAAGCAAATCCAGGGCTTAATAACGTTACCAAATTCACGCTATAAGTATCGTTAAATAACGTTATTTCTACAACGTTAAACTGGTAGCGGTAATGCAGGTAACGTTATCTAGTACAAGTATCGTTATTTTTGCGTTACTTAATACGTAAGTAGTTAATTAACAAGTAAAAATACTACCCAGGTATCGATACCAAGCATAATGTTATCTTTCTATTGTAGAGATAACGTTACGTCATTTTTAACGTAATTCAAAGCCCTGAGCAATTCTATTTATCATTACAAACCAATAACGTCATGCTGAGACGCTCTCCAGTTGGTTCGTAAACATGGAGCAGCGATTGCTATACCGCCTCTGTGGTCTATTGGTTAGACCACGCCGGTTTCAGATCCAAAGGTCTCGGGTTCGATTGCCAGCGGGGTTTGTACTTACTCGGTAGCTAGTTCCTTAGTCGACCTTATCATCACTTAACCTAAAGTTTTTTTTTTGAGAGAGAGAGAGATTGCTGATTGCCTCAGACGGCATTTTCAGTTTCACCGCGCTTTTTTGGGGGCGGCGAGGTACGTAAAGGGTACCTCAAGCCGTGTGAATCGAATCACCTTCGGAGGTTTTGTAGAGGGCACGGCATCACACACTTAAAAGTGCGTGTCCCCGTGCCCTACTAGATTCTCCGAAGGGTTCGGATCGGATCGGGGAGCGGAACAACCCGAGGGCGCCTCTAAAGGCTCGGACCTCCGCTCGGGTTGACCGGGCTGTGGGGGAGGAGAGAGGCGCTCAGGTACGTCTGTACCTGGTATAGAGCGCGAGTGAACCGGTTCTTCGTACCCTTGTTCTACGAGTACGGTGTCTTGGGCCTAAACTAGTGTGCATGTTTAGTGTATTCTGTAAATGTGTAGTGGCATTTAGAAGATCGGGCGGGCGGAGGGGAGTTCGCAACTGTTATGGTAACGAAGCTAAAGCGATGATCGTTGTTATCACAAACTAATGAGACCCACAGAAGGTAAGCTTAATACATACCGAGCTCGAGCGACGCACACATAGACACTCGCGGACAAAAAGAACAGAACAGAACAGCTCTGAACAGTCCGAGCGCGGCTTTGCGAGATTCCGTATCCGTGAGAGGGTCACACTGCATTAGCAGTCGCATTAGGAGCAAGGACCGGAACCGTTTTCCATATATAGGGTTTTTGATTGGGTAATTCATAGACTTGTTTTCACTAACCCTATCAATACTGTGAGCATTCCGTCGACTTCTGCATCGAAAAGCTAACCAAATTATACAGTTAATTAAGGTAACCACTAACCGCATCCAAAAACCCTGTTGAGGCTAACCCTATAAAAAGGGGTTTAACGCAGGGTTTTTGGATGCGGTTAGTGCTTACCCTAATTAACTGTATCAACTTGGTTATCGATGCAGTAAGTGACGAAATGCTTACCGTATTGATAGGGTTTTCCGGTCCCTGATTAATTAGGAGTCGTTAAAAGCCACGCACTGGGCCCGCGTGGTGGTTTATGCCCCGTTCTCCCTCCATCCACAGGGGTGGATCGTGCCTCAGCTGTGGGGACATACAAATGAGCTGATGATGATGATGATGATGATGAGAGGGTGAGGGGAGATGATATGTGTGCGTTGTTCGAGCGCGTCTGTACGAATCTTACTTTCTGTGGGTCTCCCTTGTGGTTGTTATGTAGCATCATAGTCGAACGTGAAACATCCCCGTTTGTACTCATTAGACGTCAAAGCTTGTGTACCAACTCCATTCTAGTAATATCATTGAGCCGTTTACGATCATTGCTTGTGTAACTATGTGCGAAGCATTGTAGTCTACTGAGTGGATCACCGGATCACAGCTGTCTCCGGAAGATTATTGCTGGAGAGTTTATGGACTACAAGAGTCATGCCATGTCTTAGAGGAAAATGTTTGAGCCAACTAAGACGTTCTAGGCAAGCATTTTCGATATTCAAACAGGTTACAACAACAAATATAGAAGTTATTATTTATACTATCTTATAGAGCCGTTTTAACATTTTACCGCCTCTGTCGGTTATAATCTCTAACGACGGCAATGATCGACAATACGTCATAAAGTGCCTTACAAATTAACAAAGAATAAGGTCCGAATAGTTATTCCGTGTTTTGTTCCTGTCATGTAAACGTCATTTCAAATTAGAGTAAAAGAGACAAAACACGGAATAACTATTCGGACCTTATTCTTTGTTTATTTATAAGACCCTTAGTTTACAACAAAACAAAATAAAGATATTTGAAAATTTTGGAACAGCAAATAGAGATATTTGTTGTTGCAAGTTTTTACTCTGAATTGAATGCTTGGCGTACACGACACGGCGCGGTGTCGCATTTATGCTGTGGCGGTAAAAGGCTAATCATAATCAGCTTATAGTGCCACTGCTGAGTTCAGGTCTTTCCACATGGTCATAACCTACCGCGCTGGTCTAATAACCAGGACAAGCTCATTAGGGGTTCCAGCATTAACATAGTAGCTTGGCTTGCACGATCGTAACCCGAACGTGCTAGCCACTGCGCCACTACGCGTATTTTTTCATTTTCTTTACGATAGTAGGAAAGCTAGATTAGAGATGGTAAGATTGTTACAGTAGCGCCCAGTATTTTACTCGCTCCTGTTTGTATGGATAGAAGCAGTGCCATTTATTGACGAACTTTGTACAATCATTAAATCATTATTGACTATGTGAGTAGAACGACAATAAACAGTTTGTATCGTTCGTAACTTGCAATCTCTCTCTGTTATTCCAAAACGTGGACCAAAAGTTTAAAACAGACTCTTTATCTCTCTTGGCAGAAATGAGACAGCATCAGATTCAAATTCAGACGTGTTGGAATGATATAGTGTAACCTTTACACTTCTATGATATAGCCGTCCCCCTCATTCTTAAGCGCTTGTCCGCAGGATGGACCAGGACGGCAGTCTGAACATAAGCTACGATGAGTGGCGTGACTACCTTCTCCTGGCGCCGGCCACCGATATCCACGCCCTCATACACTTTTGGAGACATTCGACCGTGAGTACTGCTTTTTTAATTTAACGCTTATTACATGCATTATATAATTCAATTTCACGAATCTGGTGAAGCAGGGTTCACAGAGTTTAATTTATGAGATCTGAAGATGCCGGTATCTTTTCTCACTGGACTTTTAAGTCTCCACTGTCCAATAACATAGCCTTTTTATTTTACAGAATTTATCGTGAAAGGAATTAATTCCATAACAGTGAATCTCGTTTTTATCGTGTATCGTATAGCAAATAATAGATAGGAATGAATCATTTATATGTTGACATCGTTTAGGGCCTATAGATACTAGTGTACCAGTATAAATACGATTTATACTCCGTAACTTTAAGTACCAATATGCGCTGCGATCAATGTAATACCTCGCCTCGCGAACCGCCGCCTGTGTGGTGTACTGGTAAACCAAGGGTTCGCAGTTGGTACGGCATGTTCAAAATCCAACCGGCTTATTACCGTCATTCATCTTATGAAAGCCCAGCATAAATTTGTTTCTTAATTTTTTTAGGATTCAAACAAAACTGGGTTTGGCCAGGTTTTGTCTGTTAATTAACATAATTAGGTAACTTTTTGAATATAATTTTTTTATGGGTATGGAAACTATGACGTCACTTTTTTGTTCCGTCAATTAGGTGTTTATTAATAACTAGCAGCCCGTCCTGACTTCGCACGGGTAGACGTTTCTTTTTTAATATAGCCTATGTAATGTTGCAATCTAATGGTGAAAGAATTTTTTAAATCGGTTCAGTAGTTTTGAGTTTATCCGTTGCAAACATACAAAAATACAAAGCTTTCCTCTTTATAATACTAGTATGATTTGAAAAAAAGACAAAGTTAATCAATAATATTTTAGGTTACAGAAATTCAGGCTTAGGTCAAATAAAATATAAGTTGCTGTTTTAGGCGCTGCGCCAACGAAGACACTTTTTGTTACCGACGCACGGCACACCATACTAGGAAACCGAATTGCTGTACCAGTGTCAGGTAAGTAACTGGACACAAAAAATGTTTACGTCTGCGCAGGGAGGGCTGATTTCATATTCACTGGTAGCTTTTATCCCACACAAGACACAAAAGTGTCTACGTTTGCGCAGCGCCTTAAAGAACTGTTACGTGATTTCATTTATATGTTTCATATTCTGGAATTAATTATTGTTGCTGTCAAAATTCCTATTATTGAAGACTTTCTTATATAATAATAGGAAAGCCGCTAGGGGGTTGTGTGCATTAGGACGTGGCGAGGTACCATAGTAGTCGGAGGGTCGGGATGATCGAGATTTATCGTACCTATCGTACGTGTTCGTACGAAAACACATCCGTAGTGCGGCCGGCGCTCCTAGCAAAACTTTGATAGCAGTTACGTTTCTATAATTAATTTTGTTTTTTACCTACATGTTGTAAAAACGGTGACGCCTCGGTGTCCGAATGGCAAAGCGCTCGGCCTGATGCCCGAAGGTCCCGGGTTCAATATAATTTTATGTAAACAATCATAAATAAAGCTTGCCTAACTCTTAACTGATCTTTCAATATTTGTAAAAATATTAAGATTGGATGTTGATCACGTAGTGTCGACATTGAATAGGGCTCCTTTGGCTTACAGAGTTAGAGTAGATAGTGTTGAATAATTTCGGCGAGTTGGATTGAGCCACGATAGCATAGTTGGTAGTGCACCTGACCCGGCATACCGCACGTGGAATTTTTTCAACACTGTCTTTTTTCAAAATGAATAAATGATTTTGAATTTTGAATTATATACCAGTTTTCCTTATACAAGCGTCTTTTATCGTGACGAATGCTCTTTCTTAATACACCAGTCGTCTGATAATACCATTAAAGCATTCGATGATTGATCGACGCAAACAGCTGAATGCCTACAATACGTACGTACGGCTTCGTTCACGATCAATGTCGTTCACTGCCAAGGTATCGCATGTGGCGTATACAACCTCGTGACGTCATAGCGTATTTGCTAAGGATTCTATTCGCTGTGTTGAACTAGTTTTTGTTACCAAGGGCAGTGTTGTACGATTATTGTATTTACCCTTAATATATCATGTAAATGTAAAAATATAGTAGAAAATTTAATTTAATCTATACTAATATATAAAGCTGAAGAGTTTGTTTGTTTGTTTGTTTGTTTGAACGTGCTAATCTCAGGAACTACTGGTTCGAATTGAATAATTCTTTTTGTGTTGGATAGTCCATTTATCGAGGAAGGCTTTAGGCTATATAACATCACGCTGCGACCAATAGGAGCGAAGCATCAGTGAAAAATGTTGCAAAAACGGGAAAAGAGCCTAAAAAAATAAAAATGCTGCCGAAAGTCACTATTCCACGCGGACGAAGTCGCGAGCACAGCTAGTTTAATATATTTATTAGAACACACAGGGGTGTGTACACAATAAATTAAATGAAAATACTTTTATTGGCCCCTAATAAATACAAAAAAATATAAAATGTTTTATTTTTGTTCCACAGTAGACACAAAAAGACAATGGTTGTATAAGTAGGCACATTATGGTGGAAGACTGGCGCTCAAACTAGATTACCCTGTACTTTGAGCACCAGGTCTCCCCTTACTCTTAATACAAGGATCATATTACATATCAAAATAACACTCTGATATATATATATAATAGTTTTAAATATTAACGAACGAATTTAAAATTAAACTAGAAAAATTAAACAAAATTAAATCAACTGCGTATGCGTGCGTTATGTGTGCGTGTGGGTTGTTTGTGCGTGTGAGAGACTGTCTGTGTGAGGGTGTGTGTGTGTGAGTGTGTGTGAGGGTCGTGAGGGTGTGTGTGTGTGTAAAGGACAAACCCGGTCTTCATACAAACTGGGGCCTGCATGTTATGGGCTAGAAATTAGTCACAAAATAGAACATATGAAAAGGTTACATTTGCCCAATTTCCACATCAATCGGCTTTGGCCAAATATCTTAAAATCGTGTATGAAGATATTGGAGGTTATGTCTTAATTGTTGCTATTATTACACGAAGAATGGTATTTGTATATTATTTTTTGATTTCATGCATTTATAGTAGGTACGTGTGATGTTATCGAACTTGGCGGCTGCAATGGTAGGTATGTACGTACTTGGCAGTATGAGCAATTCGCAAACTGGGTGCATAACTGCGCAGCGGTTTCATGCTCGCTAAGCAGCAGCATCGCAGCAGAGCAGGTTGCACTGCTGCTTATATTATGAGCGCGTGCGCTTGACCCGAATACGAGCATTGTTTTAAAAAGATAAGTAGCGATAATACTCATCGATGTGAATGTGTCTAAAGTGGATTATTTTTATAAGATTCAAGCAACTTGACCAGTCGTGCATGCCCTGTGAACGCGTGCACAATTATAGTCTCTATTCTCAGGCACTAAGCGGTTATATAAATGTCCAATTGTCAAAATGATATGATGAAAAATTGTCTAGGAAGGTCATCGAGGTACCTATACGTACTACATAATACCTCAATGAGATAGGTATAGGATAAGTTTGGTAAAATAAAAGAGCATTCATGATGTTTAATTAATTATTAGTAATAACATATCCTGAATATGATTTTGCTGTAAAACTGTTGATAATATTGTCAGTAGTTTCATTTAGAAAGTCTTAAGATGTACATGTTAAATGAAAATCACATAATCTATTATTTATTTGAGGTAGGTACATAATAATTGTACATGTAATAACTGACGCATTGACAGTGTGATTCGGTTTCTTTCTTGTCTTCGACATCCAACCACAACACATCTTCTTTCTGTTTCAACGGGTCTACTATAATCGGGCAAGCGGGGCAAGACTATTGTGGCTGCAGAAGGAAGAGGTACCCGTTGCACATGTTGAGGTTGTAGTGTTGGCAAAGATTCTTGAGGAGGAACACCTTGAGAAGCTGGTTCATTCAGGAAGTGAAGAAGCACCGGATGTAGAAGGGCCTGATTGAATATGGCGAGATGCCCTATTTGCTCTCATCCAGCAGGCTTCATACACAATGCTGGTAGCGCCTACCTAAAAAGAAATATACTTAAGTCAATTTTTTCTAAAAGAGTGATTGATCCATGGTAGTCACTAGACTATTATCCACTAGGATAAGGTGCGTGCTCTCATGCCTCTCATGCGTGAAGGCACGCACCTCTTGACCTTTTTAATTTTTGTGTGGTCACTAGCTCAGCGGTAAGGAAAAACATCATGAGGAAACCTGTAGTTGTTAATTCTGGATGTGTAGTTATGATCCAATCTGTCTGGTTGTCCATTCTACGGGTTACGAAGGTCAGAGGCAGTCACAGAAATGTAAAAACCAGAACAGATATACAATTTCTGTCACAACAATACATACAATCCATCACAGAATCCAAATTCAATCACCAGAACAATATCTCATGCTCATGTAAATTCCTATTTGCATCTTGTCTACCCCTGGCTTACTAGACCATGTACGTACACACACCCATATCTAACTGTGTATGTTGACATGACCGCTGCAAATAATAATCAACTCTTAGAGGCATATACTACTTTAGGAATCACACCTATACCTAAATGGTTATAATAATAATGGTAAATAATAATAATAATAAAAGGGTTGTACTTACAGTATGTGGTAAGATCCATTATCTGACAACATTGTATATTCTACGCTCTTGCTGTGATCCAGTTCTTAAAACATGGGAACAAAGTCTTCGCAGAAGCGAACATCCGCATAGAATGCATACATGACGGTGTCCCACAGGAGAAACGTCTGGTCTATTTTCAGGAAAGCCTGCACTGGCCCGATTCCAGCAAGCTTGGCAAATAGAATCATTTTCATTTACCTGCAAGTTAGAAATAATTTTAAGAATTAAATTCAACTGCAATGCATAGAGAAATATTTAACTGTATTAACAGTTCATTACAGTAAATAGTATTGATTATGAATGTTTAGCGTATTTCCTAGGGTCATTTTAAATTGTCCATCAGTTTAATGAGCCTAACATGACTATGCAGTATGCACTCTAGTTAACAAAATGTTGTACACATATTTCAAATGAAAATAGTAATAGTACGAGTACCGAATAAAGACCGCATACCTACTCTAGGTGTAATTAAATTAAAACAATGGGAAATACGAAATACATTGATAAAAATGACAACCAAGCAGGTACTTACTGCGCACAAAGGTCAATATGAGTGATGATATCCAGTATCCAGTGCAGTGTTCGTTCAAGCAAACGGTCAGCTAGGAAGCAATCAAAGTCGGAGTCAGGTATACGAGCACAATAATTGTTACTATTGTTAGTCCCAGGAGAAAACAAAAAAGAACATTAAGAAATACGAAAAGCGAATGACAATAACACAACATCACAAAAGATATAGACTAGACAAACAAATAGAAATAGACATTATCAATATGGCTGCTTCCCATTATCGATATTGATTGAACAATCGATTATTGATCGATCTTATTAGGATCTTTCTAACTGATGATGAAGTAAGATAAAGTGGATAATTATTAAGATATTTATTTCGTTTCATAAATGTTTTTAGTTTTTTAATGGATAGTTAAAAGATACTGAAGTAATGTTGCATTTCGTTTAATCTCTTCATAACGATTTTTGCTAATCGATAAACTAAATACATCATTACGAAAATAACATCTGTTGGCCATTGCCAACGTCGCTGTTATTTACAGAGGTTAATCAGGTAAAATTTACGATTTTTTTGGTATATGATTTATTCACCAACATTCAGGCCCAAAACCGGACTTCTCCTTTAAATGGTGATTACTGTAAGAATAACTACCTCATGATTATTAACAAATCTTCAGTATTCTTATAGTCAAGCGACAAGAACCAGTCAGTAACAGCCATTTTACACTGACGATAAGGCATCGGAAATAAAGTCAAAATTTTGTTCACCAGATTGTATATCCTGCTTCCTAGGAATCCAAAAAATCGATGCATAAAAGTAGTGCGAGCAGCTGTTTTTTTACAAACAACATAACCTCGTCTTTTATTTACATTGGGATGGTTACCTGTATAGTCTTCTAAACTATGTTGCCTTAAGATCGTGGAAAGAATATATAATTGTCTAACGCTTAAAACCTTAGTATCCCTGTAAAGGTTTCGAGTTGGATACAATTTAGGTTTAGAAAGACATATTTTAAGGAATAAACGTTGCGCTCTTTCAAGTACAAGCAGATGTGTTTTGGTAGTTCCGCCCAAGGAAGTTATACAATACGATAGTATTGACTGGCAGAGTGCAACATAAATGTTTTTTAAAAGTTTACCATCAACCACATATCAAATTTTTTGTTAAACGTAACTGAGCTTTCTGACTCTGGTAGTCAAACCTTTAATGTGCTCAGCAAAGCTAAGGTTTTTGTCTATCATGACACCAAGGAATTTAGTACTTCCAGTTATATCCTGGGGCAAGCATTGAGACGTACAGTACGTATCAGACATTACAATAATGAGCTGTTATTTTATATTTATGGTTCAAAATAGTTTTCGAGTCCTTGATTGAGAAGGGAATAATTTTACATTTATTAGCATTCAGAGTATAAGCGAGTTGACTGCTAACCAGTTACAAACTGTGTTGAAGCCCTCCTGAGCGTAATTAAAAACATCGGACCAACTTTCGCCATAGAAGGTAAGTGTGGTATCGACTGCGTACGATATTATCTTGCAGTTCTTTAGTTTTAGTTGACAAAGATCATTGATATAGCACAAAAATAATGTAGGTCCCAGAATACTTCCTTGTGGAACTCCGTAAATTATGTGCCTCTCTTCACTAATACAATCTTCTACCTTGACTCTTTGTGTACGATTAGACAAGTAGTCCTTAAAAAGGTGTTGCTGCAAACCTCTAATGCCGAGTTTGTCCAGTTTTTTCGTCAGAAGGGGGTGAGAGACAGTATCAAATGCCTTTGCCAGATCCAAAAAGATTGTTAAACACTTGTTCTTTCTATCAAGTTTATTACTAATAAGATCCACGAACTCTTGCACAGCATCATTAGTTGATATGCCCGATCTAAAACCAAATTGAGCATCAGAAATCAGTTTGTTAGATTCCAAATAATGTGTGAGACTCCTATTAATAACTTTTTCAAAAACTTTTGACAACGATGGTAAAATAAAGATTGGGCTATAGTTATTGACATTATTTCTCGCTCCACCCTTATGAATAGGTACAACAACAGAATTAAATGAATTAGGAAATACCCCATCTGCAATGCAACGGTTCAAAAGGTTGGTAAGTAGAGGTACTATGACATTTGTAATGAGTTTTAGTATTTTAGCAGTTATACCGTCGTATCCGGGTGAACTGTTTTTAAATTTAATATAATGTTCTCAATTTCTTTTTCGTCAGTCTCGAGTAAGGCAAAAGATTTATATGTATTGTTTGTTATTTCGATGTCAAAAGCAGGTGTCGTGTTTATCGTCGAGTCAAATAATTGCAATTAAATTAATATCTACAACTCTATTGTTTTCTCTAATAATATTAAACCTCCTGAGTTTCATGCTAGCTCTTCTTGGTCGAAGGCTCACCCAAAATCCGAACTGGTGGTAGATTCAGTAGTTTAGTCTCAACATTATTTTTAGTATTTTATCATTATTAAAGTCCGGGTCATTTTTGACTGGAAATCTTATCTCATAAAGACGTGCCCCCACGAACGAATGATTGCTATTGCGTTGGGCAGCGATTACGCACTTATCAACAAACTTATTTTAAACGATGATCTAATATGACTAATTATTATAACTATACTTAAAGTGCCTTACAAATAAACAAAGAATAAGGTCCGAATCCGAATAGTTATTCTTTGGTTGGTTGGTTGGTTGTGGTCACGATCTAAGCTGACTAAGATCTTACTGATTTAGGCTTAATGTGTCGTTGATGTAAAAATGGCACCAAACTTATCGTTGTTGCAACTTATTACCATAGTCTGTTTTCATCTACAAAGTACTGAAGAAATACAGCTCGCTTATTGGTTCATTCAAATTAACTAGGGAAAGGTGGCTTTCACAGATCTACATAACCATGAGCAATGAGCATAACCTAAAAATATGTAAAAATAATAAAAAATCTGATCTATCTATTATTTTACGATAAGAAAAGTTAGTTTTTTATGCTGTACAAAGTCCAAAAGTGGTACGTCGCAGATCGACTACAATCCTCATAATCAGGCCACTGCTGGACATACGCCTCACCCAATGCATGCCACTGAGCCCGATCATCGGCTTTTCCCTTCCCATCCAACCGCTGCCAGCCACTTTGCGTACCTATATCGTCGCTCCACCACGCCAACAATATATGGAACTTTTTATAGCAATTGTTTTCATCGATTTTTATGCCATAAGCAAATTACAAACCAGACACGCACTCTACTAATGATCACATATCACATACACTCTAAAAGTAGTATCATGATTATGTTGGCTCAAAGTCTATTTTTACATTCTGATAAGCATCTTGTAGGAAGGCCAACGATCGATATCTCATTTTCAATTCTAATTTTAGTTCTACGTTATTGTTGTTATAATTTTGCATTTCCTTATTAAGCATGAAATTTATTGTCAGTATGTAATCTCAGAATATTTTATGAAAGGATTGAATGGTGTGTCTGAATTTACACATCAATAGTAGATTGTACAACAAGAGCATAAAACGAGCCATTTTACCCGAGACGTGCATATAGCCACCCGAGCCGGTACGGCGAGGGTGGATAGTCAAGTCGAGGGTAAAATGGGTTTTATACTCAAGTTTTGCACTCTGCTTTTCACTTCGATTGCAAGGAAATAAAACAAGGATTAAGCATAACAAGAAAATTTAATTAATTTTTATAGGTAATGTAAAAATTACAAATAATTAGCTTCTCGCCACACAATTTTTCTTAATTTTTATTTTTATTTTTCAACTATGTTACGTTCGACTGTGGTCTGAGCCATGATGCCAAGTTATTATAAATATTTGCGTTATATTTTTTTTCACGTAAATGCACGCCTGTATTGATCGTAAATTTGTATTTATATAGTAATACATATGTCGTAATTAAATTAAGATATAACCTAAATCTCATAAAAATATATCAATTAATGAAGGCGTATTATGTATGTGGCTGTAAGGCCTAATTGCCTTAGTCTTAGAAGAAGAAATTACTTTATGCACAAGAGCATAAAAACTCATTTTATGCTGCCTTCTCTCGACATAAAGAACAACTTTACGAGAATGAGAAGTGGAAATAATAGATTGTACAACAAGAACATAAAACGAGCCATTTTACCCGAGACGTGCATATATAGCCACCCGAGCCGGTACGGCGAGGGTGGATAGTCACGTCTAGGGTAAAATGAGTTTTATACTGGAGTTTTACACTCTGCTTTTCACTTCGATTGCAAGGAAATAAAACAAGGATTAAAGCATATACAAGAAAACTTAATATTTTTTATAATGTAATTAAATGACGAAGAATTAGCTTCCCGCCACACAATTTTTCTTATTTTTTTTATTTTTAACTACGTGACGTTCGACTGTGGTCTGAGCCGCAATGCCAAGTTATTATAAATATTTGCGTAATATTTTTTTACGTAAATGCAAGCCCGTATTAATCGTAAATTTGTATTTAGATAGTTATACATATGCCGTAATTAAATTAAGATATAACTTAAATCTCATAAATATATATCAATTAAATGAAGGTGTATTATGTATGTGGCTGTAAGGCCTAATTGCCTTAGTCTTAGAAGAAGAAATTACTTTATGCACAAGAGCATAAAAACTCATTTTATGCTGCCTTCTCTCGACATAAAGAACAACTTTACGAGCATGAGAAGTGAAAATGTATTTTATTAATATTAATAATTGTTATTACAGTAAGTTAGTAAAGGAGGAGCTCGATGGCGCAATGGTCAATGCGCCCGGTCGGGTCTGCGATTGCTGAGGTTAGGCAACTTTCGCAAAGGCCGGTCGTCGGATGTTTGACCAAAAATTTGTCATCTCGATCTCCTCCGTGCTTTGGAAGCCACGTATAGCCTTTGGTCCTGGCTGCATTAGCAGTTGTTAACCACGACCAACCCGCACTTGGCTTGTGTGTTCACATGTTTTTATTTCGTATATCTACAACAGCCTCCATATATTTTATTAGGCTATTTCTGTGTTTTTATTCTCAATTATCAATTGAATCGAATTGTTCTTAACGAGACCATTTATCTTTTGCTCTAGTTCTTGTTTCGCCTTGGCGTTTAGTGGACATTCTGTTATTAGATGTAAGATGGTATCGTTAGCATCTGTATCACAGTTGCACAACGGGCTCTCCTTACTAAATAGTTACTTCGTAACTCTACCTAGCGGGTTTTTCTAGTGTAGGTAGGTATATGTATTCTTTACGGCGCAAGCTCTTGCGCAAAGTATAATCATTATGTTTACAACTTATTGGAGTAGTTGGGACGTCGGACACAGAAGGAGTAGGTATTTGTCTAATATCCAACTGTTATGATTTATTTAAACCAACAGAAAAAGAGGAGGTTCTATATTCACCTATTTTTTAGGGTTATATTTAAGATTTCTGGGTTGTTTCTTTTTTTTTTCATTTTTTAGGCAATCCGAATGCGAATTCAATATATTGTTTAAATAATAGAAAATTGAAATCTAAAAATAAACTTTCACGTTAATTTAGCAGTGCAACGTTTGTAAATATGTATATAGTTTATTCTTGATAATAAATGATTATTTTATAAAAATATTAACTATTATTTGATTTCAAATTTTGTGACAGCCCTTGCATATCATATCGGCGAACGATCGCGTAAATACCTACGTGGGCGGCGGCATCGCTCCACATCAAAGGCGATGCCCTACTGTATGAAATAGTTGTACTGTGGTAATACTGTGACAATATCTCATTTATCTGTACAGTAAATGTATTTAATTCAAATCGATACGCTTTTACTAACGAACTTCTGACTTATCATGTAGTCTTATTAGGCATACGAACTGAAGTACATATGCCTGCACATCGACCTATCCAGAAATTTTCAAATTGCTTTAATAAATGTTCAACTATATTATGCCATTGTATACATAATAAAGTTGAAAGTCTTTTAAGGAAATTTGACAGTTAGTGGTAGTCTGATGTGCAGGCGCGTGTGTACTATTATTGGTTATCGGCAATTATTGTAGTTACCTACTGATTCAGATTTTTTATACCTAATTTATGTGTGTTTATTGTTTTCTTTGGTTATTGTTATTGTATTGTGCCGTTTTCGTATTAGTGTTACGTAATGCTACTATTTAAGTGCTGTACGCCGGACTTTGGGCAGCGCTAAACTCTGAGTTCCCGGGTTCGATTCCCGGTCGGGTCAATTCGAAAACGAACTGTTCGATTTTGTGTCGGGTCTGGGTGATTGTGGTACCGTCGCGTCGTTAATTGTTTCTGATTTCCATAAAACGAGTGCTTTAGCTATTTACCTTGGGATTAAAACAAAACAATGAACCTAACTATGTGATGTTGTTTTAAAAAAAAAAGCTCTTTTATTTTGACCAAACATAGTACATATACATGAAAGTCAAAGTCAGTCAGTTGGAAAATGGATATATATGTATATGATTGTCAGAAATCATAGTCTGCGAAATAATGATATGTTGGTATCAGATTTGTACACTTCAACATTCTAAACCCTGTTATAATAATAAAGTACCTATCTAATATAGAAATTGTATGAATGATCTAGATCTCTTTATATTACATTTCAATTTAACAAATAGATAAGTGTAATTTCATCATCTCCCATATAATATATTGCTTCTTATTATGCAAACATAGGTTTAAGATTCCTTTTGTGCTGTCAAATATTCATTGTACTACGCGTTATCAATTCGGTTCCTGATCATTGACTCACTCGAGGATGAAAGGAAACGCAGATTCTCCAAGTGCCTATTTGCTCGCATTAGAGGTGTGGCGATGTACGCAAATACCACTTGAGGCTAACGATGATGTGACGACTGTGATTGTAGTACATAGTGCAATTTGCTAAAGTAACTTGCTGGAAACTCAACTCTATTACCTGGGAATAGGGACATGAACCCTGACCTTGCGGTCATGTCTACAGCGTAACGGGTTTAGGGTTGCAGTGTCCGTAGTTTTATGTGATTTAACTAACTTTTCTCTCGCATTCGATGTATCTTGGTGTCGCGGTAAAAGCCATAGTTGGGAAATGGACCAATAGCAAGCTATGTCCTAGAACATTCTGATGTGAGTATATCTGGTATGATTATGATTTATGGTACAGAAGATAGTGCACGCGGTATAAAATTTGTTGACGGTTGCAAGGTCCAATTACTTATGTAAAATAAAAAACAAATATAGGTATATGTAAATGAACGCAAGTAGATTAAATTGATTATGGTGTTCAATTATTATAATAATAAATGAAAATAATATCGCTTGAATGTTATTGTTTTGAAATAGATGAGGATTATATGTACGATTAATGGTGCGTTATCTGTTGCCACAGAATAAATAATGCACTCAATTACCTAAACTTATAAGTAGTTATAAGCTTTAAATTGTTTATTAAGAAAGATTTAATATTGTTAATGAATCCTGCTAATGTTATGAATTCAGAGTTGATTTACTTACACTCTTTGGTTTGTTTTCAACTACGACGAAACGGCTGACACATGTCATGCAGATTATGTCATATATACTCTTTAACCAGTATGTCTTAGTGCGTGCGTTTTATTTGCCATTAGAACTGTTAATAAAAACAAAATTTGTTGGGATAATTTGCTAGGTACCTACTTATCTTGTTTGCCACAGGAGGTGCTGCTTTAATGGCGTATAAATTTTTATGCTCGTTATCATTATCAAATGCTGAATAAATCTCGTATAGGCACCCAGTAAGCACACACATTCCATATCCACTAAATTATAGTTGGATCAGTTAAAGTGTCAACATATGATTACCAGTACATTACCGAATAAAGTAAACGGCATCGTCAATCAACATAGTACCTACCTATATAGTGATATTCGCCATCCCTGACTGGTGCCAAAGTGCGAAGGCGCGGCGGCCGGCGGCGCGTCGTGTCGCGTCTCACGCGGCTGCTACGTCACACGAACGAATCGTAATAAGAATAACCGTACAAGTCACAGAGTACATAATAGCTGGTCTGAACTCCCCTGTAGAAACTTTTGTCTTTTGTTTTCGCTTGAGATGAACATTCTTTAGAGCCCTGACCCACGTCCGATAATCGGTGACCGATTTTTTAATCGGTGAAAATAAAACGTATGGAGGGAACAGTTTGTTGCAACACACGTCCTACAAAAAGTCGGTCACAAAATACCTATCTATCTATACACATAGATATAGTGACTTGGCCTGACTGACTGATTCATCATCACCGAGCCAAAACCGCTGAAGCATTAGCTTGAAGATGAAATTTAGAATGTAGGTTAATTGAGTGACGTAACCAGCCACTAAGAAAGGATTTTACAGAAATCATCCTCTAAAGGGGTCAAGGGGTGAAAATTTGTATGAAAGTCTGTCAGTTTCGAAATAGGTACTTAAGTAAAAGAAATAAGGAATGACTTGTCTCAGGAATTTTGTATATTTTCCTTTAATGAAGTTAAAAAGGAAAAAAGGCTTTTTTGGGGAAATCGTTATTTTTAAAGTATTATCTATAAAAATGAATAATTTAATCGATACGTAAATTTTTCAATAAAAATAAAGAATGACTGGTTTTTGCATGAGTTAAATAATAATAAGGGTGCAAGGTTTGTATGGAAATCTGCCATTCCTTAAATTTCGGTATTTGGCCTGGGTAGAAATTTTGAAGTGTTTCAGGATTTTTGGAAAATGATTCCTTTAAGTAGGGGATAATACCTATTTCCATTCTGAAAAACAATAATCATTCTTGAAATGAAAAAATAGAGATATACTCAGATTTAAATGTTAATTAAAATGATATATTTTTACCTCTGATTACAGAATCAACAAAAGGCTTTTCAATAATGTCATGTAAAAAATCAAATGAAATATGAAAGTTTTGTAACAAAAAAAAGTAAAAGTATTATTTATTAAAATCAGGCAGTAAAAGTCTTCAATACTTCTTCTCTAGCATTTTGAGTCATTTGACATAACTCACATTCATATTTTGTGTTAGCTGCCTCATTGTAAGATATATCTCTTAGTTTTGTGTATTTGAGGCTCGATGCATTGGTCACAGCCAATATTTTTTCCCCTTCTTCTTCAGTATCACTAATCAGGTCAAGATTACAGGAACCACATTTAATATGTGATTGAGTTTCCTGTACTTTTCTTTTCTTCGCCTTCGCAGTTTTTTTTTTTCAATCTTTACCTTTTTTTGTAATGGTTCTTTTTTTTCCAGCTCCGCTCCCTTTCTAGTTTACGTTTCTTTATTTGGTTGTCTTTATCCTCTTTTTCTTTGTCTTTATTTATGTAATATTGTTGCCAAGCTTTAGATGATACAGCGCTTGAATATTGGTTTGAAGAACGGTGACTTTTAGTTTTTGCAACAGTATCAGGAAATTTTAGATGCTTTTGAAATAGATCCTTTGGTATTTCGTTGTTTAATGTTTTTAATACTTTATCATTGTCTGCTATTTTTATTATGTTAAATTTTTCATGGTGAGTCGTATTTAAAGAATCTACAGAAGGGATCAGTTGTTTTTCTACTAAAGCAATAGAATCATCCTCATGTCTAATTGCATTAAAATTATCAATTGTTGATGCAGCCGAAGGAAGGTCTAGATTAGATACAGTCTGTAGTGGTGTTTCTTCACTGATAATTACTGGCGAGTTGTTTTCTTTATTAGGTTCTATAGTGCATAACAGTTTTTTGTGAGATGAAATATTCAAAGACTCTTTTACGGTGTCGTGGTCAAAATCAATTTCTAAGATTGTAAAATCCATGATGATGTTTTGTTTTTTCGTCGGATTTTTATGAATTTGCAAGTGATCTTTGTGTATTTCAGCAACTGTTTCAATTTCGATTACATGTAAGACAACATCTTGGGTCAACACTACAGAGTTCTCTTGGAAGTCTGTCGCTCAATTTTCATCTTCGAAAGCACAATTGATGGGAATAGATAGCAATATCATTATTAACTTGACATATTTCTGTTGTATCATAATTTATGTCATTAAACGGTGTAACGGAGATATCATCTAGACATACAATAGAACCAACGTCGAAGATCTGAATAGAGCTGTTATAGTCGCTGTGCTTTGCAGAAGATTTTCCTAAAATTATAAGCCTAGGGCTTCCTAATGTCTTTTCAGCAGGTATGTCAAATTCGAAACAATCGGCGTGTTGGGGAGTCGAAGTGGATTTTGGAATTGGTATGCGAAGAGGCGTAACATAACTATCTAAAGATAATTCTAAAGATGTAGAGTGTCGGGATAATTGTGAGCTGCGGGGCGTTTTTGATTTTGAGCGCCGTTTCTGTAAATATTGTTCTTTAGTGCGATCAAGTTCACGATAAATTATGTTTGTTTCTAAAAGCTTCCTCGGTATAACCGAATCTTTTCAAAGGAACTTTATTTATTTTCTTTTTAGCGACAGGAGCCATCTGTAAAAATACAAGTACAATTTCAAAACCATGCACACAAGGATCAAACCATATTTTTCACAATTGACGGGTTAAAAATCGTTAGTGATTTAGCATTTGAGTGATTAGTATTATTAATACATAAGCTTTCAGCTATATTTTTTCACACGCAAATTAAGAAAAAAAATATTGAATAAAAAAACATTCGACGGCCGGAAACTAATTTAATTTCTACTAGTGATCGGCCATCTTATATTTCCTACGGCCGCAAACAGGTTTTGTTTTTACTAGTTATCGGCCGTCTTTATTACCTACGGCCGAAAAACGGTTTGAATTTGATTAGTTGTCGGCCGTCAAATATTTAGTATTTCAGGAGGTCATATCTTTAAAATTATAACACTTACTGGCGGCCGGACACTAGTAACAGTTTCATAAAAATCTAGTTCTTGATAAATACTATAACTTCTATGGTGGTAAGTTTAAGTTTATCGAAATAAACGTAATGGAAAAAGACACCCAAAAAACTAGTTTGTGGCCCCCCGGCCGATAGATGAATTTTGCAGTAAATCGTTAACGTGTTTACCGGCCACCAGTAATATCTCAAATAATTAAAGTTTGATGATTTTTAGCACTTGAATATTAAAATTTAACATGTTATTGAAACCAAACCAATCACCAGTTAATTGACAGTAACACTTGAAAAACTTACCTTAGAAATCAGTCCACTCACCATTTTTTTCGTAAAATTAAGCACACTTCCGCGCAGCAAATTTTAAAATGGAAACTGACGGCACAATTTTCAGTTGTCTAGTTATTTTTCCCAGTGGATGAATGGCGAAGTTCAGACCTATCGAATGGTGCGCAATTTGAAAAAGTAAGTTCCATAATACTGCTATTATTCAAAATAATGTGCGAAGTGGCCGGAAAGTGGTAGTGTCCGGCGAACCGGTACTTCTACCCTATTTACACTTTACCTAACTAGTCTTAAGTTATTAGCGAACAATGTTTTTCATAATCACTTAAGTGAATAACTACTTGACTAATAGACCAATATTTTGGTCGTTCAAATAATTACCTACGTATAGTTAGCTAAGTAAGCCGGCTAAAGTAATTGGCCTATTACATTAAGGCGACACACTGAAAAATTGCACCAACTTTCGTCAAATAGTTTAAGACTACGAATTATAATATGACTTACGAATCTAAAATGTTGATATAGGTAAATTCATGTCTTTATCTTGAATTTGCTTGCTCAAATACACGATTGTATAATTTTGACTCAATCATAATTATTGTCGGAAACACCACTAAAAAATAAAAAATCAGTATTGTTAATAAATTACAATAATATTATAAAATATACTTGGAAACCACTCAAATATATTTATAATATCAATATTCGTAATTTAGTTGCTGCATATTTTGATAACTAAAACCAATTTTTTTTTAAATATAATTTAGGTTAACTGTTAATTTGCGGTCTATATTGTCGCAGGCGCTACGTAGGTATCTATCGACCATATGTATGGAAGGATCAGCCTTTTTGAATGTTCACAAATCGAGGTGTATGTCGTCATGACATGTAGTTGTTAGCCGTTGTTTGTCGGAGCTTTAGCATAATGGGCAGGCCAAAAGTCAAGTATTGTGAAGACAATACTTGACTTTTGGCCTGCTCATTATGAAAAGTAACACAAACCTATACCTACTTAGTTAGATCGGGCCACAATAACCCATCACCAAAGATTTAGAGTTTCTTTCATCATCATCATCATCATCTCAGCCAAAAGACGTCCACTGCTGGACAAAGGCCTCCCCCAAGGAACTCCACAACGACCGGTTTTGTGCTGCTCGCATCCAGCCGCTTCCCACGACCTTCACCAGATCGTCGGTCCACCTTGTCGAAGGCCTGCCCACACTGCGCTTTACGGTACGCGGTCGCCACTCAAGGACTATTCCGCCCCAGCGGCCATCAGTCCTGCGAGCAATGTGCCCTGCCCACTGCCACTTGAGCTTAGCAACTCTTTGGTTACCTTAGTTCTTCTGCGGATCTCCTCATTTCTGATTCAATCACGCAGAGAAACCCCGACCATAGCCCTCTCCATTGCTCTTTGAGTGACCTTGAGCATTTTTATGAGGCCCATAGTGAGCGACCACGTCTCAGTCCCGTATGTCATCACTGGCAACACACACTGGTCAAAGACTTTCGTCTTGAGACACTGCGGTATATCGGACGAGAAGATATTTCGTAGCTTACCGAACGCTGCCCAGCCTAATTGGATTCGATGATTGACCTCTTTGCTGAAGTTGGACCTACCTAGCTGAACGGTTTGTCCCTGGTAAACATAATCGTCCACAACTTCAAGGGCAGAGTCCCCAACTTTCAGAGGAGTGGGTGATGTATACGCCGTTGACATTGATGCCGAGTCCTTTCCAGTCCAGAAGCTTGAAGACATCTTCCAGTGCAGCAGTGAACAGTTTCGGAGATATCACATCTCCCTGTCTCACTCCTCGCTGCAACTGGATAGGTTTCGAGTTCTGGTCCTGAAGACGGACTGTCATAGTGGCGCTTTCATACAAACACTTCAACACTTCGATGTACCGGTAGTCAATTTGGCACTGCTGGAGAGACTATAGCACGGCCCATGTCTCAATCGAATCAAAGGCTTTTTTATAGTCCACAAACGCTAAGCATAGAGGCTGGTTATACTCCTCGGTCTTCTGTATAACCTGCCGCAGCGTATGTATGTGGTCTATGGTGCTGAAGCCTTTTCGGAAACCGGCTTGTTCGATAGGCTGGAAGTCATCAAACCTGCGTGCGAGACGATTCGTTATAACTCTCGAAAACAGCTTGTAGACGTAGCTTAGAAGTCAGATGGGCCTGTAGTTCTTCAGCAGGGTTTTGTCGCCCTTTTTGAAGAAAAGTACCACCATACCTGCGTGCCACGTCTCTGGCGTTCTGCCCCCTAGTACGACGGAATTAAATAGCTTCTGAAGAGCTACGAGTACCGGTCTTCCGCCTGCTTTCAGAAGCTCGGCCGTAATTCCGTCAGCACCTGGCGCCCTGGCGCGTTTTGAGCTGTTTGAGAGCCATACTAATCTCGTATAGGCTGATATCCGGGATGTCTTCGGTATAGTGCCGGGTTAACTTAGCTCTAGGGTATTTAGCTAAGCTTTGTACAGGTGGCCGTGTGGATGTGTAAAGCTGTCCATAGAACTTCTCGACCTCTCCCATAACATCGGACCTGGTCGTGACAGTTCTGCCGTCATCGGTTTTCAGCGTCGTCAGTTGGCACTGCCCAATACCCAGATCTCTTGCGAACACTTTTGAGCCTTTGTTCCGCTCAATGGCCTCTTTAATACGGTTAGTATTAAATCGGCGCGTGTCGCGAGTCATAGACTTTGAGATCTGCCTATTTAGCCGCCGAAACTGAGACGCATCACCTGAGGAAAGCAAAACCATTGCGCGCCGCTCTTCCATTAGTTGTAGGGTATGGTCTGAGAACTTTGTGGTTCCTTTTGCACGTTAGGTTTTGAAGAACTTGGACCCAACCGTTTGGACAGTTTCCACAAACCTGTTGCTGTATTCGTCTACATTTTCGCAATCATTTAGGCACTCGAAGCGATTCTGCAATTCGCTGAAAGCTTTCGGGGTTTTGGATTTGGATGGGTGCAGGACGGAGCGCAGACCTTATCAATCGACGTCTTTCCAGCTTAACGTTGATATTCAACGTGCCTCTTACCAACCGGTGATCGCTGCCAGTTTTAAACGCATTGATCATAGTGACATCATTGAATATTTGCTTCCTCGTCGACATAATAAAGTCAATCTCGTTTTTTGTTGCACCATCGGGTCTCATCCAGGTCCACTTGCGGTGTTCAGCCTTCCTGAAAAAGGAATTCATCATAAAGAGTCCCTCCTTTTCCAGAAAGTCCGCCAGCAGTTGGCCCCGTGAGTTCCGATTACCAACCCCAAATCGTCCCACTCTCATCTCATCGCCGCTTCATTTGCCCAGTTTTGCGTTAAAATCTCCCATGACAACGGTGTAATGAGTTTTGGAGGCTTGTATGGCTCTAGAGATGTCCTCATACGTAGCCTCCACCTCATCGTCAGGGTGTGTCGTAGTAGGAGCATAAACCTGTATGACCTTCAACGAATACCGTTTGGTTATTCTGAGTATAAGGTACGCTACCCTAGGCGACACACTCCTGCCCCCCGACCGCCTAACCGATCGCTTTGACTATGCGTATAATTTATGACGTCATCATACCACCTCGCACCGCTTATGAAAGCAATATCAAAGCTAAAGGCTATAAGCTTTCGATATTGCTTTCATAGGCGGCATGAAACGACAAGATGACGTTATAAATCACACACGAAGTCAAAGCGATCGGTTAGGCGGTCGGGCCCCTGGTCTCGACAACGCTGTTCACGAGGGACTTGTGGACGATGAACCCGACACCTCTTTAGGACAGTTGTTCACCCTCCCGGAAATAGAGCAAGTTACCAGACTTGAGGATTATCGAGCCCTCTTCGGACTTCAGATAATCTAACTATTTCCCACCGTATCTTGCTCAATTCTTCCTCTAGTTCCAAAATCTTTTCGTCAGTCCGCAATGTGCGCGTGTTATATGTTGCCAGGGCCAGAGTTCGTCGTTGGCGGTAGCCAGATCTCTGCCGGAGATTCTTAGCACCCCATACCCCGTCGCTGCCTTGGCCGCTACCGTAGCTAGGGCGAGCGGGACCGCCGGGGACTAGGGGCCGCTGTTTCGTGGTATGCATCATGAGGGGATTTGCCATAATCGCCACGCTTGGCAGGCGGGTTGGCGATCGCAGTAGTTGAGAGTCAACCTCAGAGAGATACTGCTGCCCATCCTCTGGAATAGTCCCTTAGTCGGCTTTTACGACACCCACGGGAAGATTTGGGGTGGTGCAATTCTTTATCCCCGGCACCACACATGGGACCACACAGAGTTTCTTTGCTTTTAAAGAAAACTATCTACAACGCATCTAAAATTAATTGTGTGTTTGAAAAGAAAATCTCAATTTTTTTTTTATAAAACTTAAATAATAAATAATATTAGTTCATTGATATTATGTATTATATTTATTGTTATTAAATATATTGATAACGGCTGTCGACTGCTACAATCAAAAATAACCTTGAATAAAGTATAAATAGGCGTGTCCTTGTAAATCAGTCAGATTATGGTAAATCCACTTTCAGTTTGACGTATGGCGATAAACCTGAGACGATGGATAATACTACTATGTAGGTACAAGACACTTAAGTAGGTAGGTACCTATTTAGGATTGTGTTTAATTAAAAACGGACTAAGGTATTTACTACATACACCAAAGTTATTAGGTACCTACCCTATACATATAAAAGAGGGAAAAGGTATTTCTTTTTTCATTCTTCATCCATCATAAATACATCAAATAAATAATAAAAAATCTATTTTTAAATAAATTTGTATAGTTTTCAGATTTTTCCCTGTACTTGTAGTATAAGACGATATTACTTGCCAAACTTCATTCATAGTAGGTATGTTTTTTGCGACATAAACGACCGTATTTTATTTTTTCGTTAACTTAGAAGTTTGATTTTTTCACAGCTTCAAGGGACCGCAGACCTCTAAGTACCTAAATGGTTTTAATTTCAACTCGATACCTCCACGCGTTCCCGAGATAAAGGGTCTTGACGGACAACAAAGTGATCCTATAAGGGTTCCGTTTTTTTCCTTTTAAATAGATAGCTAATCCCAAGATAGATAGATAGATAGATCATGAACCCATTTTCACTATGACAATGCAGGAGGCACGCACCTAAGTATAAAACAATATGATCTTATTGTTATGATATTACTGTTAATGCGTCGCCGTCTCATATGAAATATTTTTAATACCTACCTAATGGCGGAAATATAAAACAAGCCAAACTGTTATACTGAGTCACTTGCCGCTGGCTTGCTGCCAGTCGTTATACACAAAAAATCCATTTTTTTATAAATATACACAGAGTGTACACGCGCCTGCACATCAGACTACCACAAACTGCCAAATTTCCTCAATAGACTTTGAACTTTATGTATATGGCATATGATTGAACATTTATTGAAGAAATTTGACAGTTTAGGATAGGCCCTGGCGTCGTAGTGGCGTGTTCCTTGAGTAGATCCCTTCGTCCTGAGAGGTGACAGACACTCCATTGAAGCTGGGCTGAGCTGAGTGGAGCCGAGCTGTGTAGAAATAAACCAATACTGGAGCAGAAATGAGAAGAGCCGTTGAAATAAAGGGACTGTATTGGTTGATTTCCACACAGCTCAGATCAGCTCAGCTTCACTGGAGTCTCACCCTAAAGATCTCGCTTCTGGTCAGACCGACTGTCAACCACAACCAGGATTAGTGTGTGGCTGTGTTACGAACTGTTAATAATCGTAATGGAAATGCGCTGGTCCTTAATGGGTTTTTATAATAATCACAAACTGTATCTAGCAGATTACTGGCTGAAGAAAATCATACATAAAGAATAAACTCAAAATCTATAAATAACAGTCTATTTGCCAATACAATTATGCTAAGGAACCCAGGCAAACTTTTTGCAGTATTTATAAGTGTCACCCTATATGTGTTGACATATTTAGAATACCTAGTTTATAATTGCTATTATTCTATGGGCTGTTTTTTACTTTTACAGCCGAACAAAGTTGACGTAGCTGACGTTCGCCCCTAAACTTGCTCGAGTTACGATGGGCACATTTCTAATTTCAAGTATGGGCATTGACGTTTCATTGACCCTCTGTGGTACAGAAAGCCACACACTAGACATAACAGTCCTAGTATAAGCGGAACATAGTTTTCCGACCGAGCTCTTAGCAGTGCTGTTTCGTCTGATGTGTGCTCGACAGTACGTACATAATATGTTCGTTTTATGATTCTGAACAAGCGTACTTTGATCGAGCCATGCTATGCTACCTATATCGAAAAATTCTACTACTATTCTACTCATGTAGTTATAGTTAGCTTGTGTCATCCCATTGTTGGGCTAAGCCCTCCCCCCATTCTACGCTTTTTTATTTTAAATTAAACTTTATATTTTGTTTTTTTAGTTATTGTACTGAGTCGAAAAAAATCTTATCAGTGTCCAAATTAATCCGCTGTACACAATTATTTTAAAACCATAACAAATTAATGTCCAAACCAGAATAGTATACAATAGTTTTTGTCCCTTTACAATTACAGCTCCTTAAATTATATAATAATTCATACTCGTAATTCTAGCGTCAAAATACCATGTCCATATGGTACCTAACAATAAACTGTGGCTCAAAGTGTTAATCCCTTGAACACGCACATTTTAGTAAGATCTATATGGGTAGATAGTAGATACATATTCAACATCTGTCGGACAGGGTGGCTAGCCGTTATATGTAGGTACACTTTAATTTGGCATCCCACAAATTGTCTAAAAATAGCAATAGACAGACAATAGTTACCGAGAATTGTTCCTCCTTTAAATATATACGTATAACTAAAGTTAGCTACGCAGCCGGCATTTTCCCGGTGCAAACAACTATTATTACGCATTCACGTTTTTATGTTTAGCATTTTGTTACGTTATGTGGGTCGCTTAGTGACGTCCATGCAAATATTTACCGGGTCATGGCAGTGTTTACTCGTGTGACGTCTCTATATCTGACTTCGATAACAATGATGACACATGTGATGTGTTGTTGACTAAGTACTCTGGCTCAGCTCACTGATTCCAATTTATCCTTTATATCAGCCCTTGGCCTTCATCTTAGTAGGTTGCGTAGTGTGACTTTTATTTGTCTACAGTCACGTCAAAAATGTTATTTTGTTTGGCAAAAACTCTCCTCGTTACAGCAGGAGGAGCTGCTTCAATGTCATGCAAATTCTTGCTATCGGTAACGAGATCGAATGAATTAGAACAATAAATAAAACTCGTGCAGCTAGAGACTTAAACGGTAAGTGACGATAAAGGCGAAGATGGAACTTCACTCGGATCCTGGCCTCAACCACTGAAGAGCTCGCAATCTTGTCTCGAAACACAACAATGCTACTTATATTGATGTTATGGCGAGACTTAGATAAGATGATGGTTGCAGCCAGCCCCCCGACCGCCTAACCGATCGCTTTGACTACGCGTATAATTTATGACGTCATCTTGCCACCTCGCACCGCCTTTGAAAGCAACATCAAAAGCTAAAGGCTATAGCTTTCGATATTGGCACGAAACGACAACATGACGTCATAAACCACACACGAAGTCAAAGCGATAGGTTAGGCGATCTTGCCCCAGGCTGATTTAATATAAACTAACCAAACAGAGTACATTAGTATAATATAGCCCCCGCTGAGAATCTAACCCGAGTTCTCTTTTTCTGCATTCTGCAACAGTGATTTATTTTTGTAACGACGCGACGACCGTTGGAATAAAATTTGGCAGCTTAATTAAATCTTAGTTACTTTCTACAGATATGACTAATTTGCGGTGTACAAATTTTAAAAATAATGAACAATGACAGCATATTATAAAAGGTGAATAACCGATACCTAGTAGTTGAGGATTTCGTTCGAGTGAGGTTTTTCCATTATCGTATCATTACGGAAGGCTAAGTGCTTCCCCGTTGTGGCATGAATAATATCTACTATTTTATTGCAATTATTCATATTGTAAATATTCAATCGGAAGAACAAGATTTATGTATACCTACTTGTATTTAAAAACGTTACACTGTATGATGTTAATGAAACTGACGTAACTTCGTTCCAACGAATAACTTAACGACTTAATTATTCTACAACTTAACTATGATTAATTATACATGAACATATTTGGAGGCGTTGAAGCACATGATGTTATGCTATTGATAAGCGAATAACTTAAGATGAGGATGACACATGAGCCCAAGTTCTAGAATAATGCGGGAAATGGCCGTATAGTTATTTTATTTTATCAGTTATACATTTGACCTGCATCCATGATGGATGATATCTCAATGTCTTCATAGATTATTATAAAAGGATATCTCAAAATTTAGCATTCATTAGTTACCTATATAATAAAAATATTTAAGAAAAAAGGTAATTATATACCTAGTTTATAAAATATCAAGAAGAATGCCAATTATCAATAAAAAATTTAAGAAGATTGTTGAAAAAATACTTTTAACAAAATATTTTTGAACATCAAATAACTAAAACATATATTTATCAATAACAAACGGTATCAAGAAAACGATTGATATATTATATATTGAGACGTAGTTGATACACAAACACATAAACAATGTTAAGTTGCACTCGTGTTTGTAGCTTTTGTTAACAATTTATAATTTTAATCGTTGTACTTTGATCGTTGGACCGGAATTGTGGGTGTAGCTCCTGCGACCGCTGCTATTGGTCGAGCACTCGAGCCGATAAATAATAATAAATTATAGCAGCGATAAGTATATCAAAGTGAATGACTAGCGTCCGGCCGCGTTTTCTCTCAAGTCCCATTTGATATGCGGGCTACCGTGAGTCCCCGAAAGAGTAAACACCAAGTCAATGCTATTATTTAATCTATACTAATATAATAAAGCTGAAGAGTTTGTTCTTTTTTAATCGCGCTAATCTCTTTTAACCTTTTTACCGCCAACAACTTCTATAGAAGTTCGAGATTTTTGTGCCGTCCGCGCCAGCACTTCTATAGAAGTTCTTCTTTGTACCTACTTTATTAAAATACATTTATACGTTGGCGTACAGCGGGACATCGCGTGCAGGATAGTTGGGCGGTGAAAAGGTTAAACGGACTACCAGTCGGATTTGAAAAAATATTATTGCATGTGATAGCCCCATTTTTGTGGAAATGCCCCTTAAAAATGTCAGAAAAACGCTAAGGCATTTTTCTGACATTTTTATCATTTTATCTGTAAATATTTAGTTTAATTAAACGCCTACCCGGCCCAGCCAGGAATTGAACCTGGGTCTTCCGCAATCCGGGCGGCTGCACTGACCGCTATGCTACCGGAAAGCCTTCCCGGTAGCATAGCGGTCAGTGCAGGTTCGATTTCTGGCTGGGAAACACTTGAAAATAAAAAGTAAAAATTCATTTTATCTGTCATTAGAAGTACTAAAGTCTAATCATTAATTCACTGGAGTAAACTGACAGATGCTAATGTCACATTGTAAAATTATGTTGCCACATTTTTTGTACTAGTGATGCGTTTCGTTCATTGTCTTCAGATCACTCAGGTCAGTAGGAACGTTTATTATAAAAAGGTACATAATTAATTATAATATAGGTAGGTACATGAATGTCTTTTTGTACCGAGAAATTTCACCTGACAGTTTAGTTGTCAGTGTTTGTTTTGCTTTGGGAGCTGTTATTATTCGAAAATTTTGGAAGTATTTTAATTATTGCAATTTATACATCATCCATCTTTTTGAAAGAAAAATACAGATTTAACCACTGTGTAGGAGTACTATTTACTGAATAACAATTAAGACAAAACAGAATACTATATTAATAACGTTGAAATGGAGATAACCTCAACAATATAGTACCGTTTTACGTTAATAAACACTCGATCCAGTTCCAAAATGAAAAATCACTCTGACCCGTTCTAAAAACATTTTTATCACTTTCTCACATAGCACTTTCTCTGTCTCCGAGTGAATTTTTGGTGTCGGTAATGAATAAGTCCCAAAGCACGAAACAACAGTTTATTGCGTTTAGCACAGAGCACACACAAATAACAAATAGAAGGTGAAGAGAGAAATAAGCGATAGTTCATTTACACAGCACGATAAGTAAAATTCAAAATTCAAAATTCAAAATCATTTATTCAGTTTAGGCTACAAGTAGCTCTTGTGAATGTCATTATGCCATCGGTTCGTAAATCTACTCTGGGCGGGAGATCTTGTACTGAGAAGAACCGGAAAGAAACTCAGCAAGTGTCCAGCTCTTTTCTCCCTTACAGCGTCAAAAATATTGGAAAATGCCCTATCATAGCAGAACACTTTCCATTACAAATAAACACAAAAAATATATATAAGACAATTACAACATGTAAAAAAACAAAATAAAAAATGTAAGTTAACAAATTTACATCAGATAATTATGTAAAGGTTTCAATTTCCACAATGTCATACAGCACCACTACAGTACTCTAGTAAAAGTCAAAAATTGTTTAGGTAAAACAAAGTCAAACTATAATTAATAATACTAAAAATAAGATAAGTATGCAAGAGCAGACCATCCTCCACAGGCGGCACCCGTTCACGAGCATGACATATGAATCAGCCATCGCTTCGCTCAACCATATTTTAGGGAACGTAACGACCCGACGCACATGCCACCACCGCAGAGACAGTAAAGAGAGCATGACACACTCAAGATACTCTAAATAAAAACTTAATGATGTATTTAACGCAACGCTGTTTGTTATCTGTAGGACAATGCTGTTAAAATAAAAAATGTAAGTTAACAAATTTACATCAGATAATTATGTAAAAGTTTCAATTTCCACAATGTCATACAGCACCACTACAGTACTCTAGTAAAAGTCAAAAATTGTTTAGGTAAAACAAAGTCAAACTATAATTAATAATACTAAAATTAAGATAAGTATGCAAGAGCAGACCAGCCTCCACAGGCGGCACCCGTTCACGAGCATGACGTATGAATCAGCCATCGCTTCGCTCAACCATATTTTAGGGAACGTAACGACCCGACGCACACGCCACCACCGCAGAGACAGTAAAGAGAGCATGACACACTCAAGATACTCTAAATAAAAACTTAATGATCTATTTAACGCAACGCTGTTTGTTATCTGTAGGACAATGCTGATAAAGGCTGTCATATCAGTATAAAAAGTATAAAAAATAATTTTAATAAATTGATTCAAATATAATATGTGATTTTTATTATAACCAGGCTGTTTTATCATCTAAATATTCTTTGACTGTATAATAACCTTTTATAAGTAATAAAGACTTCACATGTTTTTTAAACTTATCTAAAGGTAAATCTAGTACAGAATTTGGTATTTTATTGTAATAGTGTATACCTTGCCCCAAGAAAGAACCAAGTACCTTCTGTAACCTGAACAGTGGCATTACAAGTTTTGTCTTATTTCTAGTATTGAAATTGTGTACGTCACCGTGTTTAGTAAAGGAGTTGATGTTGCAACGTACAAAAACTATACAATTATAAATATATTGAGATGCAACTGTCAGGACATCAATCTCCTTAAAAAGATTTCTTAGGGAAGTTCGTGATCCTAGTTTATAGATTGCTCTTATTGCTCGTTTCTGTAAAATGAATATAGTTTCAATATCAGCCGCTGTTCCCCACAGTAGGACGCCATACGACATGACACTATGAAAATAACTAAAATAAACTGTTCTAGCAGTTTCAACGTCTGTTAACTGCCTAATTTTTCTAATGGCATAAGCAGCAGAACTGAGTTTACCGGCCAATTTCGATATATGAGGATTCCATTGAAGTTTTGAGTCAAGGGTAATGCCTAAAAAGACTGTAGAATCTACCAAATCTAATTGATCACCGTTTATTCTAATATTGGTTGGTTCATTTCTGACATTTGCTAATATAAATTTAATACATTTTGTTTTCTTAGCGTTAAGCTGTAAATTATTAATAGTAAACCAATGGAGTACCTCTGAAAGAGCTTTATTTACATTTTCATAATTAGTCCTACACCTAGTCACATTAAAAATGAGTGAAGTATCATCTGCAAATAATACAATTTCACAGAAATTCTCTACAAAGAATGGTAAGTCATTAATATAAATCAAGAACAGAAAAGGACCAAGAATCGACCCTTGTGGAACTCCCATTTTTACATGAGAACCAGATGATTTAGTACCATTTATATCGACAGTTTGAGTTCTAGAGCTGAGATATGACTGTATTAAATTTAGTGCAAAATCTTCGAGACCGTAATAATGTAGCTTCAACACCAGAGTCCGGTGCTCAACGCAATCAAAAGCCTTGGACAAGTCGCAAAAAACTCCAAGAGCATTTTGAGACTTCTCCCAGGCATCAAATATATGTTTTATTAGAGCAACGCCTGCATCAGTAGTAGAACGACCCTTAGTAAAACCATATTGCTTACTATGTAAAAGGTTGTTTGTGTTAAAATATGACATCAACTGTTCGAGTATAATTTTTTCATAAATTTTACTTAGCGCTGGTAATATTGAAATGGGCCGATAGTTACTGGGGTCTTCTTTGTTTCCTGATTTGAATAAAGGTATAACTTTACTAAACTTCATAAGATCAGGAAAGATTCCCTTATCGACACAGTTATTAAAAATTTCAGCAAGATACGGTGCAATAGAATAAATAATATTCTTAATTACTTTAATAGATATACCCCACAAATCACTCGTGTTTTTCATTTTAAGTGATTTGAATGTTTTAATAATATTCATTGAATCAATGTATTTAAAATGAAAGGAAAGATTACATTTTGGTACATATTTTTGGAGTAAAGTTTGTGCAGCTTCCGGTGATGAATCTAAATTTGATGTTGTTATTACAGGTATATTTACAAAAAAATCATCAAAAATATTAGCAATTTGTGAATCTGAATTGACCAAGTTGTCGTTTACTTTTAAAGTGAAAGTATTATCCCGTGGTTTAAATTTACCTGTTTCACGGTTTATGATGTCCCAAGTGGCTTTGATTTTATTGTTAGACTTTTTAATTTTTTCTTTAATGTAATTAGATTTTGCTACTATGCACACTTTCTTAAACATTTTCGAATAATTCTTTACATATTCCGTAAAATTAACATTTTGGTTATATTGTTTTAAACTATATAAATCATACAATTTATTTCTACTTTTATATATACCAGTCGTGGCCCAGTCACAGAACTTAAGTTTATGAGTAATTTTTATTGTTTTTGGTGTAAACACCTGGTTGTATTCGGTCTTGATTAAGTTAAAAAGATTACTATAAAGCACATCTGGATCATCTTGTACAAAAGGCAATGCATCTATTTTACAAGCTATACTATTTTTGAAACACTCCACTCGCTCTTTTGTAACTGGTTTACAGTTCACTATTTTTGGTTCATCCCTAATATCAAAATCATAGGTCACCTTCAAACTGCAATGGTCAGACGTAAGATTATTAATGAGTGACTTAGAAACAGGGTCATAGTCTGTAAAAATATTATCGAGACAAGTGGCCGAATGTGAAGTTATTCTAGTGGGTTCGAGAAATAGATTCAAAAGATTAAAACATTTAAATAAGGCAAGAAGACGAACACTCGTTGGAGTGTTTTCTAAAATATTTATATTAAAATCTCCACATACTAAAACAAATTTCTTTTTTAGTTTTAATTTTCTAAGTACGTCTTCCATTACTGTTTCAAAAATATTGAAATTGCCCGAGGGGGGTCGGTATACACACACTATTACAAAACTATTGAACTCCACACACGATAGTTCAATGTTACGCTCCACTGATAGGTCTACAATATCGTTGCGATTTTTGTATTTAATATTGCTTCTTACTAATATTAGAGAACCGCCGTGAATAGCTGAGCTTCGCACGTACGCGCTTGCTAGTTGGAAGTTATTTACATGGAACGATGTGTCATGACTTTTTAGCCTATGCTCAGTTATACAAAAGTATATAAGTTATAAAAAGTAGGCGAAGAAACAGTTCAATAGGCATACAGGCGAAGCTATAAAAACATACGAAAAACTGATAGGTAATAGCGTAAGCAATAATGATCCGTCAACAGCAGATTCCAGTGCGACTGTCGTGCGGGGGTAGACGCGCGACGGAGGGGCACTGGGGCACGGCCGGCCGAATACCAAAACCGGTTTGGCCGCTCGGCGCCGATGGTGCATCGCACAATAGACGCACCTACTTAGCCGGTCATTAGTGAAAATATTATAACAATATAAAATATGATCGTACTGTCGGAATGTTTGTTGAACGCCAAGTTACATTTATTACTTACTAGTCTATATTATTTATTCTTTACTTATTGTTTACTTATTATTATTTAATACTAATTGTGTGCATACTATCTATATAATATATTATGTATACATATATATATATATTTATAAATCTAACATTGCTATATATTTAAGTATTATATCTATTCTATTTAAAGTTAAGGTACATCAAAGAAAGAAATACAAACAATAACCATACAAACTAGTTTAAGCTATACAATACATAGTCTATGCTAAAATACTAGATACGCCACAAATTTTCACATGGGTTACTTTTACAACAACTAAAACATCAACTATTTACAATTACTTTTAAAAGCATCGTCAAACAGTACAATTATTAAAACGAAATAATGTTATTGTCGCATGCAGCACGGATCGCGCTCATACCTTTTTTGACGCCGACTAGAATAATATACAACAAAATCAAATTTCAAAACGTTAACAAATTACGCCGTCAACTAATAATCATGTAGAAATAAGCCGTAAAAATAATAATGTTTCATACCGTAAGACGTCAAATTGAGTACGGGCAGACTCCGACCGGTGCAACTGTCTCGTTTCCGCACGCGCTCTTCGTAATCTATCTGTTCGCTTTACTCTCCTTCAGTGAAGTGTGAACTAAGTGATATACTTGCTAAGTGTACTAGTCCAATTGAAGGATTCATTCATGAACGACTCATCTCTATGTCTGTCTGACGACGAATAAAAATATATCCACTGCATTTTTGTTTAATTTTATATAATTCGAGTAATTCGCCTTTTCTAAGTTATCATTTCTTGGCCTTTAATTGCTAATATTTTTATATCGATTAAACAAAACTGGCCTAGGAGATTTCTTAATAAAGTAAATAAAATGAGTAATGTGATTTGATTCAGAACGTTATGAGAATGAATGAGAGAGTAATTGATGTCAATCTTCTTGTCACAACACTATTTTCTGTTCATCAGAAATTGGGAACACCGTAAACGTCAGATTACTCCAGTGAATTAATGATTAGACTATAGCGCATTCGGGCGATGCGACGCGGTGGGCGCGTCGGGGAACAGCTAATATGTCTATTATATAGTGTCAATACATTTAAGCTTTTGTACTAGGGCACTACTCAGTAAATTGAAAGGCAGCGGCTGCTAGAATACTAGATTATATACTGGGTGACTTTTTTTACCGTCAGGAAAATAAACGTGTGAGATAGGTAAATGATATAGGTGACGATAGCATGATCAATTAAAAAAAAAGTTTAATATTTTTTTTTATATAAATTACCTATCCTCATAACCATCTAATTCTAAGGTAATTTTGATTAACATAACATTTAAAAAAAGAATATTAGAAAAATAATAATAAAAATACGAAACCGACCAAACTCAAACGCGAATCCACCCTACTCCGAATGCGCTAAACATCAATGAATTCGCCCGAGTTAATTTAATTCATTCAGTCACACGCAGGGCGGGCGGGCGCCGGGCAGCGCGGCCGCACGTCTCCCGCGCCGCGCCCCCGCTACCGTTTTACTACACTACCTACGAATAATACGCATGCACTAATGTATTCTAAATTTATGAATTTTTTGGAAATCCCAAAATTTATAAAATCAGTTGTATTTTATAAACACACTCACGTATAGAACTTGTTTTAGGTACAAAATACACAGTTCTTTTTTCCTGACGGTAAAAAAAAGTCATCCAGTATATAGACTCTGTTTCTATTAATGTCATACGAATATTTTGTGAATCTTTGGACGTGATTTGGACCGCTGTCAAAGGCTTGTCGGAAATTCCTGAAGGAACGCCATGTTTCCCAACATAAAAAGTTGTTTTAGGCATTCTTGAACTATTTTACTATAACTGTGCAAAATTCACGTCTATTCCTTGCTCTTCTTTTACGTAAAAGACGAACAAACATGCTGAAAATAAATAATCTTAAATGACGTGTCAATTTTAAGAATTCTCTCTTCAATATAGCTCACGAAGCTAGATCGCATTTTATAGGGGAAAGAAAATTTCGCTTACGATTATTCCACAACAACTACGACTAATACAATACGTATGATGGCATATTCTCTTTACATTTTATAGGAATTTTACCAATTATATCGATTCCCAAACTCGTGAATGTTTACATATTTAGCAGGTTATTACCATACTCTTGCAACAAATTTCTCGCATATTCAAATAAATTATAGAAAAATAAAAATAAATTCCTGTTTTTACCCGACTGCGGCAGACGACGGTTATGTTTTTTAGGACACTGTTTTTCCCACAGATCTGTTTTTCCATAGTAACAAGTTCTGAACTTCTGATTCCTTCTCCGTTTTTATACAAATTGGATTGAAGACACCTTTCCTTACCACTTGCATCCTTTGTTTGTGGAGTACGCCTTTTATGTTAGTGTATCTTTCTCCGAGCAGGATTTAAGTAACTAGGAGGAAAGGAAAAGTGTGCGACTTCCACGTGGACACTCAGTGTGATTGCATGGATCAATGACGTGACACTCAGATTGAGTTTACCTACAAGTTGGCATTACTTGGTTGAACAGATATAATTATATAAGATTGAGGTATTTTCATCAAATAGAGATGTTATGGACCAAGTAATAAATTGGGGCATTTTCCTTAATGCACGGGCATTATGAATAACGACAAGCTACTTAGGGCGAAGTAAATAATTATAATTTGAACTTCCTTATTTATCTATCACATTGCCTAGGCATTGTGAATATTTCCATGCGGTTTTCGGGCAATTTGATAATACCCTGTGTATTTTACATTGCACGGGGTGCGGGGAGGAGAACAAGGGGTTCTATAATGTTTACCTACCACACACATTATTAGCCCATTTTCATTCCACAAGCAACATCTGTCAACGTTTCATTTCACAAACTATTGCTTGAATAATGGCATCAAAACATAAACATTCAAATGGCACGCTGTTATTTTATAAATCAAATTTTATATTTTTTAGAAAACAAAAGATACGTTTTTCAAATAATTGATCTAACCTAACCTAGCCACTCCAAACCTAACCAACCCTCACCTTTCTGTTCTGTGAGCCCCTCTAGTGGTGGGCTGCGCCCCCCGTATCCCGCTCTCCGTTCTTCCTGACCAAACCCTGACCAAAACCTGGTTTTAATTACTCTACCCCATAGGTGATAAACATTATAAAATAATGCCCGGACAATTTGATTATTTCAATAGTTTTAGCACACTGTCCTCTCATATTGGGCATTATTCAAACGGCGCGGGCATTTTTTATAATGCCTTATTAATTACTTGGTCCATAACAGAGAGATTGCATCCAGTTCAAAGATTTGTTGCTGATAGAGGAGATTGAGTGCAAATTACTTACTTCTATTACATGAGATTAGGGCACCAAGAAGAACGGTTGTAAGTATGTAATAAAGTAAACCCAAGACATACCAGAGTTACCAGACATACAGAGCGGCAAAGCGCTCGGCCCGATGCCTGAAGTTCCCGGGTTCAATCCTAGGTCGGGCAAAGTGTGTTTTGGGTTTTTTTCGATGTAAAAGCACGGTTTTTTGGTCACCAACCCGCATTTGCAAGCGTGGTGATTATGCCATTACCCGAATCCATCAATTGTAGTGATGACTTAATTTCAATGATGGAGCATTTAAGAAAAAGAAAGGATTTCCATTACAACTTACGTGTAGTAATGGTGAAAAGAGAACGATTCAAAGCACAGCAACGTAACGAAATGTATGTTTTTCAAAGAACTGCGTCATTGCTGGCTTCATTTGTTTATTCAATTGTTAATTGAAACTTTGTCTCTACCAAAATGACATTTAAATAGTGCTGTGTGTTGAAATGATCCGTGAAATCGAACCTTTTGTTAATACTTATCAATGCCAAATGAGTTGTTTTGAAGCTGGTTCGTACTTCTTAGAATTAGCAATTGTTGAAAATAATTGTTTTTTGTTCCTTCTATCGAACGTAATGCTTAGAGTTATCCTTAGTAGTATAATCCTTATACATTGTAATTACCGGTTTTTGAGTTAAGCCAAAACCGGGTAATCTGTAGTAAATCTATCGTTTGGTGAGTAATGTCATAATATGCCTTTTAAAATCACTAGCTAAAAAGTATGTTTTCTTTACTCTTCAGAAATTCGTATATTTTCTTTAAAAATATGAAGCCTTTAAGAGTTTCCCTTAACATAGGAATTTATTAATTCACGATTAGAACACATAAATAGCAATAGCAAAACAAAAAAAGCTGAAATGAAACCACTGCTACGGATCTAGTCGCATTTCTTTAATGTTTATCGTGGCGTTTCGAACCCTTTCCAGGGTCCATGATCATAGGAAGACTAAGGTGTTGGTCGTCTCATAATTAATTGGTAACTTGCATACCCTAATTTTATTTTAATCAGGTGCGTTTTCGTTTTATGCAGAAAGAGTTTGTCCTATTTTTTCCTTAAAAGGTACCTAAGCTCAATTTAGTGATTCATCATCATCATCATCATCTCAGCCAAAGACGTCCACTGCTGGACAAAGGCCTCCCCCAAGGATATGAGGGGTATTTGCCGTAATCGCCACGCTTGGCAGGCGGGTTGGCGATCGCAGTAGGTTGAGGGTAACCTCAGAGAGATGCTGCTGCCCATCCTCTGGAATGATTTTAAGATTAGGATGGATGAATTTAGTGATTGTTCTATTCTAATAGACTAACCAGAAAGAAAACTCAAATATTCCCCTTTCAAAATCATATTATTAGTGCTTTAGGCGTTTTCCTACCCACACTTGCTCCAATTGACGAGTAAATTGTGAAGACAATGTCAATTTGGGCACCGGCTCTAACCGGTTTTTGGTACCCGGCACTTGGCGTTGTGCCGCGTGACGTCACTCGATTCACACTCGCTCGACGCGTATATGCAAATGCGTCCCGTGACTTTGCCCAACCTCAATGTTAATGACGGCTGAACGTCCGCGTCTGAATTAGAAAGTTTGCGAAACACGTGTGGTTAAGCAACTTTGGTTTATTTTTAATGTGTTCAGCTATGTAATCGCTGCCATCCATGGTAGTATCTAAATAAGTGATTAACATAGTTTTTTTTTAATTTCATACCGGTAAACCGGTAAATACCGGTCAATTGAAAGCTTTGCTATAATTCGGTATTTTCAGACGAATTAGCCCAATAATCCGAACGTACAACCTAGTAAACTGATATATTTACATACAAGTTGCAAAACGCTAATAGATTAGAAATTAAATAGAATGATTATTGTATGGGATTGACATAAACGTCATTTGTACTTTTCGTTGGTTAGTTAAAAGATTGTACTAATAAATGTATTTCTTTCTTTCTTTCTTTCTTTCTCTCTTTTTTTTTCTTTAATCGACACGATTTGAAAATATATCAGTTTATGTTGTAAGTATGTTTAGAAGGTCCGCTAGTTCCTTAAATACTATCGTCCCATTTTTATTATTAATATGGGAACCATATTTTATTCGCATATCAGATGTTGTTTGTTTTGTAACATTATTTAAATAGTTACGTGGTTATTTATGTAGTTTAATTTTTATCTTTCAAAGTCGCAGATCGGAGATATTCCAATTTTTGCATAGGAATTTGGGTTAATGGGACTTGGCGCTAGAAATTCGTAACTCATGACGCTTTGACAACTTCCATCTATATTAAGTACTTATTAGGAAATTTTAAAAGGTAGAATAAAAAATGTACTTAACCAAAAATCCACGGCCATCTTTCAGAAATCCTGTTTGAAGCTGTAAATACCTAATGGAATAACCAGTACATACTGGAATTAATTATCTTTGTTTTTACTGTTTTGTCTTTGTTATTTAATTGTCAACAAGTTTCTGAATTAATCTGTTGTTTTTGTATCACATGCTCTGTGACATTCTTATCGGGTATAAGATGATGTTTTTAATGATCATAAGTATGGATAACTTTGGTGTAGGTATTTTAACCCGTTAGTGAAAAGTTCACTCGATATACCTATGTATTCGCGTAAACTGTGATCGCAGGTGTTAACAGATGAATAAAAACTGTTAGCTTACTTGTATTATTAAGTATGCATTAATTGCTTAAGTCTTTATTGTGTAACAACGTCTTGCTAAATGTTATTGCATAGGTATTCATGTAGGTACCGTTTAGTAAACAATAGGTTGCAAAATTTTCTTGCTTAATAAATTAGTTAACGTCAAATTCGTGTTATTATATTCAGTGACGTAGGCTTATAATATACGCTAGTTTAGTTCTATAAATAGGAACAAAGAGACCTAGGTTAGGGGCAACCACAACACACCGCGCAGGCATTAATATCGTGCACGCTTTGGTTATGAAATACCCCCATCCCACTTTATTCAAAGTCACCGATGGCAAATTTTACACTAATAAGATCTAGATCTGAATCTAATTAAAATAGAAAAAATGCATTTTACAATTTCATTGTACCTACCGTTTTTGAGAGGGAGTTCAAAGATACAAAAAAATGCACGCCTGGTATGTATTGTATTGTATTAGTAAATTTATCAAAATATAGCTTTGGCACGTCTTAAGTTACAACGTTTAATATTAGTTAGTTTTATTTGTTTATTTATTATTTATTAGCTCGGTATTTTTATCTCCTGAGATTAGTTTGTCAGTAAGATAATTTTACATACTTACCTACAGCAAAGTATCATTTGCTAATCAATAGTAGTATAAAGGTCACAATTATTGTGTTTTTGAACAAAATTATCTAAATGGGGAAACAGTTTTATGGTTATGCAGAAAAGTAATCTATTCTCCATAACCATAACACGAACAATAATTTGTCATATTGTTTTGGATACGACTCATTTGCCGTTGTGTATCTGCCAAATATACAAAGTGCACAATTAGTCGCGCTTTAGAAGTTTAGAATGACTAGTAGGTACCTATTTACCAAGCGTTTGTCAAAAGGCAGGTATAGCTAGTTTGTGTTACAAAAAAAAATGTTGCAAAAATAATTGGTATAGGCTCGCGCCCCAGCAGTGGGAACTTTATGAGCTGATGATGATTATAGTCACGTCTGGAACTATGTATTCACAATCCATAGTATATGTGTGACTCTTATTGTAATGAAATACTCTCACGCGATAAAAGTGTACCTATCATCATCATCATCAGCCTACACACGTCCACTGCTGGACATAGGCCTCTCCAAGTGCACGCCACTGAGCACGATCCGCGGCTACTCTCATCCAGCTCTTGCCAGCCACCTTGCGAAGATCGTCATTCCACCTAGTCTGAGGGCGTCCCACACTACGTTTGCCGATACGCGGTCTCCACTCAAGAACACGTTTACCCCATCGGTTATCGGTTCTGCGGCTAATATGGCCGGCCCACTGCCACTTCAGCTTGCTAATCCTGTGGGCTATGTCGACGACTTTGGTTCTCTGTCGGATCACCTCGTTTCGGATCCGGTCCTTCAGAGAAACTCCAAGCATAGCCCTCTCCATAGCTCGCTGAGCGACTTTAAATTTGTGGACCAGGCCTACCGTGAGTGTCCACGTTTCGGCTCCATATGTCATGACGGGTAGGACGCACTGATTGAAGACTTTCGTCTTTAGACTCTGTGGAATAGGCGACGTAAAGACCCGACGTAATTTCCCATATGCTGCCCAGCCTAGCTGTATCCTTCTGTTGGCCTCTTTCTCGAAGTTGTTTCTACCCAACTGCAGAGTTTGCCCGAGGTAGACATACTCCTTAACAACTTCGAGAGTACTGCCTTGAACTGCAATCGGTCCCGGAATGGCATGTTCATTAAACATAATCTTGGTTTTGTCCAAGTTCATCCGGAGACCGATGCATAGAGAAGAATCAGCTAGGTCGTTCAGCAAGTACTGTAAATCCTGCAACGTTTCGGCCACGATGACGATGTCGTCCGCAAATCGCAAGTGTGAGATGCATTCACCGTTGATGTTAATCCCACGTCCTTTCCAGTCCAGCGTCTTAAACATATCTTCCAAAGCATTTGTGAACAATTTAGGGGATATAACATCCCCTTGTCTCACACCACGATGCAAGAGGATATGCTTAGTCTGCTGGTTCTGTACTTGGACGGCCATGGAGGCGGCATTATAAAGAGACCTCAACACTTGGATATATCGCCAGTCGACTTGGCATCGTTGCAGAGATTTTAGAACAGCCCAGGTTTCGATAGAGTCAAATGCCTTCTCATAGTCCACAAATGCTAAGCACAGGAGCCGATTATACTCCTCGGTCTTCTGTATAATCTGCCTCACTGTGAAGATGTGGTCTATGGTGCCATATCCTCCTCGAAACCCGGTCTGCTGCGGGGGTTGAAATTCGTCGAGCCTTCGCGCCAGACGGTTTGTGATGACTCTTGAAAAGTGTACCTATAGGTACTCGTAATATACCTATCAATAAAAAGTACTAGGTCAACTACGATACTATCTACCTACGATACTAAGATTCATTTCCGAAAACTGAATCACCAAAACGAATACCAATCGCGTAAACTAGGTTTGCCACTAGTATTAGGGTTCCGTACCCAATGGGTAAAACGGGACCCTATTACTAAGACTCCGCTGTCTGTCCGTATGTCTGTCTGTCCGTCTGTCACCAGGCTGTATCTCAAGAACCGTGATAGTTAGACAGTCGAAATTTTCACAGATGATGTATTTATTTTGCCGCTATACCAACAAATACTAAAAACATAATAAAACGGGCTATAAAACACCACGCGGGCCCAGTGCGGATTGGTGGTGGTTAACGATTGTTAATGTAGCCGAGGCTTTACGTGCCTTCCGAAGCACGAAGGATCACGGAGGAGCCAGAGATGTCAAATTTTTGGTCACCCATACGATGACCGGTCATAGCGAAAGTTGCTTAATCTCAGCACTTGCAGACGCTCGATGGCGCGTTAAGCGCTGCGCCATCGAACTCCTCGGTTTGCATTCATATGTCTTATTTGTAGTAAATTGCTAAGCACGATGATGTTACTTCTCCGTTAGTGACTTATATGTACGTGTTGTCATATATCTTACTAGCTGACACGGCGGACTTCGTACCGCTTTGACAGTTTCCATGACAACAAAACAAACAAATCATTTTGTATTGACAAAATTAAATCGTTTTTTAAGTGAGTTCAACCTTTTTTGGATAAAATCGGATTGAGTTTTTAACCATGTGTCAAAATAAAATGTAATTTAAATCGAAAGCGCTAAAGGAGTATTGATATCAACTTCGAAGCAATTCTCCGCCAAAATAACTTTCTACCCTTTTTTAACCCCGTTAGGGGATGAATTTCAATAAAATACGAAACACGTCTTCCATCAATTCTGTTAAAAACGGTTTATGCAAAATTTGAAGTAGATTGGACCAAGGAATCACGTTGTCCCATACAAACTTTGCCCCCCTTTTCACCCCCTTAGAGGTAGAATTTTGGAAAATCCTTTCTTATCAGATGCCTACGTCATACAAAAAACACACTTTCCAAGTTTCAGGTCTCTACGATCAGCGGTTTAGGCTGTGCTTTGATCCGTCAGTCAGTCATTCAGGACAAAGCCTTTTACATGTATAGATAAGGTTAGTAATAAATATCTTTAAAAGATTAGGCAGTGACGAAGAAGATAAAAATATGTATGTAAGCAAGACTTTGTATTTCCTACTCTATTAGACTGTTGTAGCTCGTGCTGTAATTACGAGGAAAAAGATTATGTTAATAATTGAGAAAAATCCCAATGACGTGGACCTAATATATAATAGGAAACAATCGATCGTTTATTTCGGTAGTGTTTATGGAACTCTTGGCGTATCGTGAAACGCTATTGACTCTTAAATTATATACAGTTATTCGACAAAGTGAAAGCGTCATTAGATTTGATTAGATTAGAATTTTACGCTAAATTTGTAATGTGAATGACTGCAAAGCATTTCTAATTCAGAAAACACTGAACCTTAATAACATTTATTTTATTTTACACTTTAGAGACTAGAATCATTTATTCAACCTATGCAACATAATAATAATTAAGGACTAAATAATAGCCTGGCAAGAGCTGGATGAGAGTAGCCGCGGATCGCGCTACGCGCGGCGTGCACTTGGAGAGGCCTATGTCCAGCAGTGGACTAGTATAAGCTGATAATGATGATGAAAAAAAATATGATGAATATCTAACTAAATACAGGTTATTGCAACGTCATAGATCACGCAGAATGTGTAAATAAATAATTATGTTGAGTTGAGCCGTTAGATGCTATAAACTATGAGCAAATAAATATTGATAAACGACATCAGTACCATATGACACCTCGTCATCGTCACTTTATCGGTACAACGCACTAGCTATTGTTGGACTTTAATAAAGTGTTGAACTAGCTAACATTAATATAGTACCTAGTTAACAAAAGTAGAAGATTAAATCCTGTCTCTTGGTGAAACCTGTTTAGAGTAACCTGCGTGGGATCTCAACTGTTCCGCTCCACATTTTATAGATTCATGTGACGCGCTTGCTTTCACCTTCGTTCACAGTGCCTGTAATTTAAATGCGTTGCTAAGTAACCACCGACCGCTTTATCACGCATCGTAACGTGTGCCGAGCCCCCAGTGAACTTGTGTTTTTACGTACTTTATCAGCTGTTGATACACCTCTACCAAGAAACCTACATTTTTTTAACGATCTGCGTGTCGCTAGACTTTGATCAGATTTTTTGCGAGATTTTGTGTTTTGGATTGAAGAAGCCATTGCTTCAAACTTCACTAGTTATCGTAGGAAACTATGAAAACCTGTACAAAAATGATATGCGTAATAAACTGCATTGATACGTTTTTAATCAGGAATGGGGAAGCTCAGCGTGGTGGTTTAAAGGACGTCGGTCCCCTCTTTTTCTTGTGCTCGACAGTCGGCGGCTAATTGATTAAAGTAGCGTAACAGTTTTTAAATATCGTAGTATTTATCAGAACTAACCCTATGGTCAATATGTATTGATTGATATTATGACTTTTGTTCATATACTTTCGGATTTGGCAATCCATGCACCCTTGAAAAATTCAAATACTTAGAAACATTATGCGCCTCCCACCGCTCATTTCGATCGCGAGTCGCGACCGCCACATTTTCGAAACCAGATTTTAAACTCAGTACGGGATGTAATTCGTAGTCGGTTACATTGAACCGGAGTTGCGCGGTTTTACGAACGCGTTATCATCATGACGAAATAGTGTGGCCCAGTCGAGTCATTCGATCAGTCAGTGTGAGAATGCTCCTCGACGCGTCAGGACGTGTTTAAAATAGCGCCTCGCCACGCGCACACTCGACTTAGTTGAAGTATTACCTGATCTGATAGTTTTTAAGTTCCAAAGAATTTTATATATCTGTGATCCTACCGTTTAGTATATAGTTTATTTTATCATATACGCAATAGTACATTTTAAAAAATGTCTCTTGAATTGGAAGACGTCGCGGGAGCGACCGGCGACGTGTTCGAGGATTTCCTGATCGTGTTTCGGCGATGTTTGGCAAAGGTAAATGCATTCTAAATTAGCGTCAGCTAGGACAGCTGCTCTAGTCTCTGCCAGTGATTAAATATCTTGCATCTGAAACGGATCTAGTGAACTGTCGAACTGTTTCGTACGTCAAACATGGACATGGACTCGTACGTAGACGTTTGGGGATGGCTACTGAAGGTATTTATATAATAAAACAATTGAAGCACGCAAGCACGCAATCAGTTTTATAAATGTCAATCAGCTTCTGTCTTAACTCAACTTTTTGCAAGGCAATCTTGAGCAGCACATTTACTTTTACACATAGTTGGAACGTATTCAAGGTGTAGCAAAAACTTTAATTATAGTAACAGCTGCATTATACCGGACGCTTGTAAAACTCTTTTGTATATCCCGCCATTTTTCACTCTGACAGTTAGTTGTTAAAAGTTCGCACTGTTTCTCTCTCTCTATCGCACGGGATAGGCATGAACGACTGGAATGCGTCTGACGGAATGCCGCGGGCAATCGCCACGTGCTTACTGTTACCAAGTGAACTGACTCTTGCGGATATTTGAACGTATGAATGACTAAACGGTTGTATAATAGACTTTATTGATGTATGAGTTGGTGCCTTTTAAGTTGTATCGAAATTAGTTATTTGTTACATTCGGTTGCTAAGGCGATCGATCTGCTATCGAAGAATGAAAGTTCGATAGTCGGAGTAGTACTCCTTGAGAACTATTAATAAATTCAATTACGTTAATTATGTGCCATTTATTGTACCTATTGTTGATAATTGTTAAAACATCGATCGAACAAGATTATTTTTACTTACTTCTTACTGAATGACTAGCAACTTATAGCTACAACTGTCATCGCTTTACCAACTAATAAGGTTTAAGTTTAAACCTAAATAGGAGTAACTTTTAAAATTAAATGTTTTAGTACCTACCATCCATGTGAGTGTAGGTATTTGAGAGTCGTTTGTTTCAGAGTTGTAATTTTTGAAAAGCTATTTTTATCATGTGTTCATTACTTTTCCTTATTTATTATTCATCATTGCTGTGTCATCTAGGTGCGCCCGCGCATTTTGCTATGCGAATACATATACTTGAGCGAACTTTGATCAACTTTCGTTGGTTTTGTCATCTTCGGATTTCCTCTTTCTCTTTACATAACATGAAAGTTTAAGATCCACAAACCCGCAATGGGCCAGCGTAGTGGACTATGACCCGATCTCACCACGTGCTACTGTTCAGATTCTAGTTCAGAAGGCCACACGTCCATAGCTGTGGGAAATGAAGAAACACACAGGTGTTTAACACAATGGGAATTTAATCCATGCTGCATCTATGTGGTTGTTAAGGGAAACTGATTATTGTGACTGAAGACTGACTTATACTGTCCATACACAAACTCACCAGAAATGTCGAAAATTCAAGACTAAGTCCAGTCCTATTATGGTAAGATTGATTGTGTTCAGGTACAAAAATAAAACTTACTGGAAACCCCACGGTGGCTGAATATTTTTTTTTTGAGAGAGATTGCTGATTGCCTTAAACGGCATTTTCAGCGTCACCGGGCTTTTTTGGGGGTGGCGAGGTACGTAAAGGGTACCTCAAGCCGTGTGAAACGAATCACCTTCGGAGGTTTTCTAGAGGGAACGGCATCACATACTTAAAAGTGCGTGTCCCCGTGCCCCACTAGATTCTCCGAAGGGTTCGGATCGGATCGGGGTGACTGAACGGCAAACTGTGTATTCCATAAAATGTTATACAGTACTATGCACAACCGATAACCGCTATCATTCGATTGATAAAGCTTTGTTAACCGATTGTCCTGCAAAACTGGCCTTTCCTGCACATGCGAATATTTTTCCCTAATATATCTGAGCATCTAGTCTGCTAATTCAGTAACGCCTCAAAAGTGTGTCGGTACTTCGGTAGCCTGATTTATACATATATAGGAAAATTTACAAAATCAGGCCACCGACTTACGACTAAGATGTTTCAAAATAGCAGAATCGCGGTCCAGGTCTGTCGCAGACGAACGGCTTGATGTGTTAGAATTTACCTGCCTTGTTTGTGACTCACTATTCTTAGAAGGACATAGTTGTTGATTAATAAACTGTGTTCAGTTTATTCGTTAGTTGCGCTTCAGCGCTTACGTCAGCCTTCCCGGTAGCATAGCGGTCAGTGCAGCCGCCCGGATTTCGGAAGACCCAGGTTCGATTCCTGGCTGGGTCGGGTAGGCGTTTAATTTTTTCACTGTATTTTATAAATTTCATAAATATTTAATTTAGCTTCAGTGCAGCAATTAGCACTTAAAAATAAAAGTAAAACTAAGTAACTAGAGTATATTCTAAGATTTCTAAGTAATGCTATAGCTGCGAAAGTGGTGATTGTTTGTTTGTCCTTAACTCACGTGCAAACGGTTCCACGTGATTACAGTCATGATGCCCGAGACTGTCATAGGCTAGTATTTACTTACTTACCAAGTAAATTGAACATTTAAATCATTGAATGTTGTTGTCAACATGCTGATGATATTCAATGACATATTAGGCGAGCTTTCCAGTACTATCGATGATTGAATTTTCTATTTAAGAAATAAAGCCCCGTAGAGTATAAGACTGATTTGATCATAATAAGACTAGTTTGATCGCATATCTACTATTTAGGTTTTGTTACTTATTATATTATTAACTAGCTTTTGCTCGCGGCTTTGCTCACATGGGCTACACGACTTGTAATTGTTAATAAAAACTTACTAAAGGTCTATAAGGATAATGAAACAAGAAAATTGAAATAAGGAAACACTTCATAATTTCTAACCAGGCGAAATACCGAAAGATTTAACTTTTATAATGACAGATTTCCATACAAATTTTATTGAAAATGTATAGATCGATTAAATTATTCCTTTTTATAGTTATTACTTACTTAAAATAACGATTTCTCCAAAAAAAACTTCTTCCCTTTTTTACACCCTTTAAAGGTAAGTAATAAACAAAATTCCTGAGACAAGTCATTCTTTATTTCTTTTTAAGAAGTCAAATTCCAATTTTCATATATTTTACTTCGAAACTGACGGACTTTCATACAAACTTTCACCCCTTTACGGTGTGATTTCCGTAAAATACTTTCTTAGTGGCTGGTTACGTCACTCAATTAACCTGCAGTCCAAATTTCATCTAATTAGCTTCAGCGGTTTAAGCTCGGCGATGATGAATCAGTCAGTCAGGAAAAATCATTATATGGTTAAAGACAAAGTTTCTTAAAAAAATGTTTCTTTTAGAACATCTATTGTGTTAATCATTTCACATGGTACTAAAACATTTAATATCACTTAGTAATAACATAATTAATTATTATATATTAGTTCCAACTAATTTATTGTAAATGGACGCTTGATATTAAGTCATTGCTTGAATGAGTCACGTGAAGTATACATCTAAACTTTTTGTAGTTAATAGTGTAGGTAGTAACATTTTAACAATATCCTCATATAGCATAATATCACTGTTCCGTGGGATAAATGTTTACTGACTTTGACTGTAAAAATTAACTTTTTATTTGAATTTAAACTTTTTACTTAAAACTAGTGGCCCCGCTCGCGACTTCGTCCGCTTAAGAACACCCGTATCCCATGATAGACCCCTATTGCAGCGCCACCTACCGGGTCCAATTGTAAATCTAAACCATTCTCGAATCCACTTGAACACACATAAAATTTCATCAAAACCGGTCCAGCCGTTTAGAAGGAGTTCAATTACAAACAGACGCACAGAAGATTTATATTACATATATAAAGATTGTCATATTTCATTGGGGATTATACATAGTATAGTACAGACGCCTGATCATCTACCTATCAAAACGGTCAAATGTCTTCAATAAATGTTCAACCATATTCCTTATACATAAAGTTCATAGTTTATGAAGGAAATTTTTACAGTTTTTGGTAGTCTGATGTGCCGGCGTGTGTACCACGTATTGAATGGCCTAAGGCCCCTTTTTCACCCGACTGCGTCAGAAGGAAGGTTATGTTTTTAAAATGGGTGATTCAATCCATGTCAAAAAATTCGTAATTTAGTCCTTATTTTGATCTTGTTATTGAAAATAACTGCTAGTTTGGATTACGCTAATTCCTGCTGAAGATTTATTACGTTTTCGCATTTGTTTTTACATATTCTATTACTTAATTGCAAAGTAGGTAGCTAAGTTACAACATGTTAATAATGACTGCAGATCATTGTAACTTTATGAATGAACCAAATTTACCTGTTTAACCAACGATAGTACAATTAGGCCAGCCTAATTGTTTGCTTTGGTGCAGCTGATAATTACTGCCAAAACACGTTTTACTTATACATGTAGTTCTACAGTTATTTCTGTTGTCATGAAACAATTATCAAAATATATGACATACTATAGACATTGTAAATCTGATAACAACATTGTGGTGATTTACGGTTCTTTGCACGTTTCTTTACTGTAGTTTTCAATTATTACTTTAACAGACATATTCGCTGTACTTGATTTGTTACATACCATATGGGTGACTTTTAGGTGGGTCACTCACACAGCCAAAATCCCTAATTGTCTCCGCGACTCGAGTGTGGTGTGACTACCTCCAAACCATGTGAAAGACATACCTATCAGGACCCGTTTTCAATGTTACACCACAGAATAACCTACACTCGATTCAAAAGTGAAACGCCATCGTCATCCAATGATAATACCTAGTCATTGTTACTACGGTGTCAGCGTAGCCAACCAATCATTAGTTGTTACCTAAATAATCTATCACCAGCCTTCCATCTTCAACGATCTACATAAGGTTTTTCTTCCTTTCATTGTCTGTAGCGACTACGCTACGTTATGATGCTACTACGAGTATAACCTTCTGCCTTACATTCAGGACATGAAAGAAGAAGTTGCTCTCCGAATGGCATTGTCAATCTGTACTAGCATTGACTACGACTTAATAACTTTATTCTATACCTCGTCTCAAGCCTACAGTAGCACTAACTCAATATCTACCGTGGACATATCTGCATGCAAGTCCGCGCATCCGGCTCCTCTGCCGGCGACCTACATTCGTAGGGAAGGGAGCGGTCCATATCAGGCTGAACGTTATAGCTCAATTATTGTCTCTTGACATGCAAAAAGGAACTGTTGAGTAACTAGTGCGAGATTGTACTGCTATAATATATAGTCAATCTTGTTTGAGAGAAAAATCTCTTTTTACCGCCAGAAGGAGGGTTATGTTTTTCAAGTGTTTTGTATGTATGTATGTATGTATGTATGTATGTATGTATGTATGTATGTATGTATGTATGTATGTATGTATGTATGTATGTATGTATATTAGTAGTCTTGCCCCAAAAAACTGTTAAACGAACTACAACGTCTACGGAATTTAAAGGATATGGCCAGTTTTTCTATGGACGTAGATGTATTTATTTATTTTATTTTATTTATTAGGAAATTCAACAGCTTTTTTACAAACACGTTTTAACTTACTTATTTTATGTTACTTAAGCCAATTAGAGAATTCCACAACTTAGAATAATTCATTAACTAGGTACATATTAAGAACAACAAAAGGCACTTGACAACATAATATGCTCGTGTTCAATAATCAGTATACAATCTGACTTAAATAACTTACATTTGCACGAATAAATTTAAGCCACAGACCAAAACCCTACAAACAAACATACAAACAAAAATACACATCTTTATACATATATATACATATATATATATTTTGGACACAATGAAACTCGCACATTCATGCTTATGTGCATACATGCACGTACGTACACACACACGTCAGCACACCAGACCACCACAAGCCGCAAAACTTCCCCAACAGATCCTGAACCTTATGCATATGACATATGTTTGAACATCCATTGAAGAAATCCGACAGCTCCAGATAGGTTGATGTGCTGGCGCCTGCACAAACATACACATAAAAAAAAAAATAAACAAACAAAAACCGCTAATATGAAACACTAATATGCTATATTTTACTAGAATCTATCACTATTCGAGATCAATATTCGAGATAAATGCTTTCCTTTTTAGGGACCGTTTGCCCGTATTAAATATATCAATATGCTGAAACTTTTTGTTGTATGTCCTGGGCAAACGGGTCATAACAGCGTAGTTAATAATTTTCATTTAGGTACAGCAATGTTTTATAGTGATTTGTTTTCGGAAATATTCGCAGATTTTATTCCCATGTTTAAAAATACTCAAAGAACTTGTTAGTCAAGAGTACTAGACGTCAAGAGTTTCGTTTTTACGCCAATTGGTGTTATGCGCACTTTGCTATTTAAAAGAGTAAGGCGTTTTAATATAATTATTTTATGTAGGATTTGAAATGCTTGGTTATTTACTTTACAATACTAAAAAGTTTGAATTAAACCAAATTAAAATGAAACATAAAACCCTACTGCTAAAACTACTCTAAATAACCTACTAAGCAGCCGTTGCTAGCTCAATTAAAACCGCACTATCTTTGGTTGGTGATTGTCCCCGCCCTGCGACAACTATCAATATTCAATGTATTTAGAAATATTTCACGTTGCATTTCAACATATTGCTCAAATTGAATTCTGGGATCGTAGAGCTTGTTTTTGTTCGTTAACGCTATCAAATGGTAAATAAAACTCGCACTAGCCCTATCCTGATGAATCGTAGTTATCGTATTAATTGAAGCATGTACAACTTCAAGTAGAAATTGTTAGTACCGTCAGTAAATAAACTTAACAATGCTAAACAAGCTCTAAATGTAAGCCTAGTCAAACAAATAAAGTTGATAAATAAATGCCTTTGTCATAGGAAATCCCTAACAGTTCCACGAAACGAATTAACACACAGTGTAACACACAGTTATATCCTCTCCTGCCTTTAAATGGATACAATCAACATTACTGTAATACGAATAAAGTTTAGAACAGTTTGACAGCGCGTGATAGGTATCGTCGTCGTCCGTCGTCGGTCCGATGACGCGGTCCGTGCTTGCGCATCATTTTGCGTCATGTCGTTGTTATCATTCCGCGGAATTTAAAATTATTTTTTGATGTCAACATTGTTTTACACAATCCTAAAAATATTGGCTATGATCAACCTACTGTTACTAGCTAATCTATTAGAAAAGATAGATAACCTTAGGTCTTTACAGATCTGACCCGCATTTATATGTCAATCAATAATTCAAAGGGTTATTATTTGTTGATCCAATACATGTATTTAATCATTAGCTATAATTGTTTGCCATCATTAGTAGCTGCAGTCTATATGTAAACAAACGAAGTTAGTTTGCGACCGTTATTGCTGAAATGATGGTACCTACTTACTATATCTAATGATAATACTTAGTACTAACGTTACAAACAAGTTTGTGATTTATTGTGTCCTGTTCGTCGGACTGCCCTATACTGAACAAATAAATAAATTCGTATTAACACCTTTGTGCATGATTGTTAAATAATAATAAAATTTCGTTGGTTCGAATCCGCGAAGTCAAAAACATACTTGGGTGGTTTGCACCGTGGTGCGAATCGCTGAAGTACGAAAAAGACATTCGCCGATTCACACCATGGTTCGAAAAAGCCAATTCAAAAAGCGTCCTTCTGCGATTCACACCATGGTGCGAACCAGTCGTGGTGTGAATCGATGAAGTACCCCCATCAAAATGTTAGTGCTGTGACATTCTAGAAAGTAATTAAAGTTTGTAACTAGTTAATTTTGTGTAGCGTCGTGTATAAGAGTTATAAACTGTAAAAATTACACTGTAAAGTGATTGTATATAGTTTTACGATATCAAACTCGTCTACATGGAAACAACTACTTCTTTATAAAACAACCTCGTTATATACCCACTCACATAGACGCGAAAAGAAAACGTCTTGTGCGATTAAAGTCTCATTGAGAAAATTGATTATGTCTGATCGAAAGCCAGACTAGTACTTGTAGTGCTTCTGATAAAGCTGGCTGATTCCACTGTGAAAATGATATCACGGCCGGGTTTATTCCACAATCTAACCGGCCAGACAGAAGTCCAATTATAGGGTTGTCAAGGTGAAGTTCTTATATTGAAATGAAAAATGTTAATGCTCTTACGTATTTCCATAAAAGTTGCGTACATTGATGTTTTTTTTATAGTTTCATCTTAGGTGAAATCCCCTTTTTTACAGATTGGTCATACAATGATGACTCTAATTAAATTTAATCGTTGAAGTCAAGTCACTATAAGCATTCACTAGCACTTATTTAAATCAAAAACTAATAACGTTTTCAAATAATAATAAACTAAATTAAACTAGTGAATCTCCCACTAGTTCGGATTTTGGGAGAACCTTCAAAGGAATGCTGGCAAGCAAAGAGGTTTTTTCTCTCCACCTTTTCATCAACAATCAACAAAGTAATTCACAAACATAAGTACTAACTAGCGAACACGATTAACACTCTCGAAATCAGTTTAAACTAAGACTATGACAATCTTTGACAATGTTACCTTATTGTAGCATCTTTTTGTTTTCTAAACCTTACGGTAGCATAGTAGGTATAAGTACACGTGTAAATGAAACAATAAAAATCATGATTACTTTAGCTTGACGCCTCAATTTTTTTTAAACTTGCATAGGTATCTTAGTGAAGTTTGATATTCAAAGTGAATCCCGCTTGATTGTGCCGCATTGCCGTCATCACCTTGCCGACCCTCAGGTTACTTCATCACTCCTAGTAAAGGACTCCATGTTGTAAGAATGAGGAAATACGAGTATGTGAGCTTGGAGAATCAGAAACTGCGGATTCGTCATTATTTTGATTGAGACTCATATTTTAAGTTTCATTACAAATTGCTTACAAATAAATATAATAAATAAATAATGAGACAATTTATATAGGGTTGATATCTAGATAAATAGTGCACTAATATATGCTCGTAGTATCGCCGTGTAACACGTGCCGATAAACAAATGCGTATTTTAGTCGCAATTAAAGTGCAAAAGTCAATAATGCGATACTTACTGCACATGGATGGGTAGGTGCAATTTATCATCAAATAAGTCGTCATGTCTTAAAGGCATCATCAGCATTTTTGTTATAAGAAGCAATTTCGATTGTATTGCCTAGATGACAGCATTCCAAATCGGGTGGTAGAACCACGATTATATGAAATGCTTCTGATCTGAGTGAGCTTTTAAGTAAGTAATAGTAAAAATATTGTTTTATTATTACTCTACTATTTTCAATATTTCGGTTTAATTGTAGTTGTTGTAGACCTTTTAGTTGTCGGCTTTCGTGATTTTACAATACCTACTTTAGTTGTTTTATTTCCATATAATTCAACAATCATTAGAAGGTAATCCAAATTAATAAAAATAAAAATAAAAAATTAATTCCATGACAGTACCCTAAAAGTTACAGTACCTACCTAACTACTACTTAATTCTATTGTATACAGCAATTTGAGCACGTTTATCTTTAATCAGTCACTCACACAATAGTTGGTCGTATCGTTCTTGACTGTAATCTAGAGTTTGTACCAATCGATTATCGCTCGATGAAGGTATGATGACTATTCATAATATTCTTAATACAAGATCCTAGGTCGCTGATTCATATGCGGCTCGAAGAACCAAAATGTTGGGGACTGTAACGCAGCGTGTAAGTAATTAGCATACCTATATTATATTATAATAAAAGCAAATGTCAAAAAAAGGCTGTCAAATAGGTTCTTACATACTTGGCTGATTTGAATGTTCTTCTCTACAATATACGTATGATAGTATGTCAGTATGATAAAATTAGCAACAGTTTAGAACTACAAATGGAACCAACCGCCCAAAACTGACTTAAGTCGCCTAGTTTTTAGTAACTAGGTCATTAGATAGTGTTACATACGTTATCACTAGGTACAGACCCAATTTCAATTTAAGAAACATGTGTTTTGGTTAGCATAGTCTCTAGTATTACATATCGCCGGCTATGTATATTTGTAGGTATATATTATTTTATAATCATGATTCTACTGTCGTTAGATTAAATTTTGCATCCTCTTCATAGTTAATAACTATCATTATTATTATGCAAAGGCAGAGGCTATTCTAGTTGATAAGGTCTATTTTCTATAATAACATTCGCTATGTAATTATCAAAGTTTGTTATTGAGGTTCGAGGACAGACCTTATTCCATCGCCACAGAAAAATGGAAGAGCGTTATTGTGTTCTAAAGTCTACGGGAATACTACATTATAATGAGACAGTACTTGCGTATTGTTTTTTAATGTAGGCTTAAATGTTTTAAGTGGACATTATATTACATTCTTAATTGTTAATAAAAATCAGTATATTTTCAGCAATAAAATTCAATAAGTCCACATGAATATTTGCCTTACCATTATGAATATAACTTTGATGTGTACTTTACATCGATTCAATGTCGTTGGTCAAATGAATAGGTAGACACTATTTTGGAGTTTGATTACTACAACATGATAGTCTGTTTGCCAACCATTTTATATGTATGTTGGCAAAGTAATGCAGTGTGCGATTGCAACTGTATAAAAATGATAGTCGTTTACGATACATAAGTGCTCGTTAAATTATAATGAAACTCGAATATCGAAATATCGGAGAAAAATTGTTAAGTACATATAAATATCGTTATAAAATTTATGGAGACACCGGGATTTTCAATATTGACTGCATTAAAGTTCTCAATTACATTTTTTTAATAATTCTATTCAATAACTGTAGAAGAAATTATGTATAAAACAATACCTTGATTCTATCACGACTTTTGTGGTCAGGGTGCCTAGTGTGAGTTTTGTTTACTATCCGTATTCATTCGATTACGTTTACAAAACGAAAATTAGTATGGCATTGAAGTAGCGCCTGGCGGCATACGAAAGGAGCTCACATTTTGCCATACAAATTGTCGTTTTCGTTAACGTGATCGAATGGCGAATGAAACTCGCACTAAGCACCCTTAGACTTATTGAAATTGCCCCCTATATCGATCGATCACATCAATATTGTGCTGCGATTCTGCGATCCTTAATGTTTCTTGCTAGAGATGGGCCGACTAGTCGGGAAAGCCGACTATTCGGCATCTTTGGTAACCGGTGATTAGTCACCAACTATTCGGCAAATTATGCCGATTAAAATCGGCACGAGATAAATGAAATAAAACAAAAAAATTACGCATGTTTCATAATTTACTTTAAGAAGATCTAAAGTTTTATTCGTAATACATTTTCAAAGTAACAATCAATAAGGTAACATGTTAAAAACTTAGGAATCAATCAAATTTGGCACATATCCAAATGACAAAAGCATAATATTAACCTTAAATCTTTTTAAAACTATCATAGAGACATATATTATCTTCAAACATAAATTATATATCCTTAAATTATTTTTGTTTATTAGTTAGATTAGTTTAAAGTAGAAAAGATTTTTTTCGTTTCAAAGTAACAATAACGTAACATATAGGAACTTTCGAATCAGTCAGTAGTCCAGTAAAAAAAATATGGAACATATCAAAATGGCAAGGCATAAATTATAATAACTTCATACGTAAGTTTTTGTCCTTAAATATTTTTTTATATATTGAAAGGACAAGGACAAAGGACTAAAAACATCAAAATATTTTGCAATGACCAAGCCAAGTGACGAAAGACCCGATGAGAAGAGCTACGAAAGACGAATATGAAAATGATCATGACTAGTCGGCTAGTCGGCAAATACCATAGTCGGCCCACCCCTAATCTCTACAGATGAAATACCACAAATTTGATAACACAACGCTATAGTAAATTTTAATTTTAATTTTTAAGTATTATTTGCTGCACTGAAGCTGAATCAAATATTTATAAAATACCCAGCCAGGAATCGAACTTGGGAACCGCTCGGATTGCTGAAGACCCGGTTCGGTTCCTGGCTGGGTCGGGTAGACATTTAATTTTTTCACTGTATTTTATAAATATTGTATTGAGGAAATTGGACAGTTTGTCCTTTGTTTGTCTGATGTGCGGGCGCGTGTATTACGTTCTTCGCATTACATTTCTTAGTATTCCATATTCATATTTAAAGATGCTGATGCTGTTCACAACTATATTAGGATTTAAAACAACAATACTGTAAATCGATAAATATTTAAATGAGAAGTGTAGGTATTTTATATTTGTCTATTTTCTTGTGACGGCGACGTTAAGACTTCGTTTAAGTAGTTACTGTTAGGCTTATATCCTGCCTGTACTGTACGGTTCGGCTTAAAACCAAACCTAAATAAACTGTGTAGTCATTATTTATGCATGCTTTATCCCTTTTAGAGAAATACATAATTAGACCGTTACTGGATGTGCTGGTTGCATCCTTAATAGGCATTTTCTAATGAAAACCTCCGAATTTTTCTATTTTAATCAAAACCAGACTCACAAGTCCATGTCAAATTTCCAATTTAAAGCATCATCATCATTACCAGCTCATTTTATGTCCCCACTGCTGGGGCACGAGCCTTCCCCATGGATGGATAAGGAGAACAGGCCGTAAACCACCGCGTATTATATTTGAAACAAACCTCATAATAATAGAAGATTGTAAACGTTTCTAAGAATATTTCTTATGCGACCAATGACCTTATCCAATTAGCTGACTCAATGTATTGGTAGATGATAGTTTGTCACCGATGACAGTTCATAAGATCGTGCTATCTGGGTGTATATTGCTAATTTTAGTCGCCATTCGATCACGTTAACCACAACAACGTTATGAATGAATGAATGAAATATCTTCATTAAACTTTATGAAGTTTTTTACATTTACATTACATTTTACTTTGTATGGCATGAAGCAGCGCCTTTTAGTGACAAGTGAAAGTTTAAATTTTGCCATATATATTCGCCTTTTCTCACAGTACCGTGATCGAAAGAATTCCAAAAGTAAATAAAACTTGTAATAGGCGCTCAGAAGCATAGATGAGGTTAAGGTTCCTTAAGATTGGTTTAGAGACAAGCGTACCATGGTTCGGCTAGTGCGATCGATCTTCAATAAAGTCAATACAATTTGAGCATGGTTGCAGTAGGTCGCCTAAGCATCGTCGCCATTGACCTCATTACCCAAAAACCTTGATTTTAATTGAGTGCGCTTCGAAGGTCACTTTTCGTAAAGGCAGTTGATCACACGGCTTTGGAGTGCTGCTCAGCTGACCCAGACGTAACGTTAGCTCGTGCTTAGATTAATTATAATAAATAAAGTATATAATACAAATTCAAGTTTAAATACTACATAATATTCCTGAGGACTAATGACATATTCTCAATACTCGGAGCTAGTATAGGTCCAGTTGTAATAATGTTACTTGCTTTTTGTCATCATAATCAGTTATCAGTTCACTGCTAGATAAGGCTTCTACTAACATGCTACTGAGCCTTTACTTCGGCTCTTGTCATCCAAACCCTACTTGCGTTATCGCTGCTCCACCTCACCCCCTTACCTCACCATAGGTATATACGAGTAGAATTTCTTACTGTTTTCGTTCAGATGTAGATCGGATATCAACTAATAAGTATCTCAAGGGTGTTCGTGGTGTAGTGTACCACTACTGAACTGCTTTCCAACGTGGCAATGCTGCTAGCTTACTGGGCACTCTGCCTGATGGGGATGATTTGGGGCAATTTTTATATTTATAGTTAGTAGGAGTTCTAGTTTATGTTTTTATAAGTTTAATTTAAAGTAGTTTAATTTACTTGTGATTTTCTTTGTTAGTAAATAATAAATATACTTGTCATAATATACTGTCTCGAACACAATTGAAGTGTTAAAGGGCCATGAATCTGTGGACGTTTCAATTCGTCAGGCCGCCGTCGCGCCGGGTTCAATCAAAGCCGTTCCGTTGACATTCCTCGCCGCACTCAATCAGATAGTCTTCAAGGCGAGCCTACCATCTGAGGTCACAGCAGCCTTTCAATTTAGTTTTAGATGCTGAACTGGCTTACAAAGTTAGACGCCCCGCACTGCTGTTTCAAAGGTCGCATTCAGACCTTGTGGTACTACGGAGTCGAAATAGTAGTACCTACCTTGTTACTTGTTAGTTTACGCAATCGTCCACGTTTTCTGAATTTCGATATTCCCAAATCGTCATAGCTGGATCGCACATTACAGTCTCCTTCCGTTCTTCAAATACAGTTAAACCTTACCTACCCATAGTTCTAGCTAATTGAGATCATCGGACAAGTTTTCAGATTGCAATGCATTCGACTTAATTCTGCGATCAATTACGTTTTGGAGAAATGTCTTGAACGGTATTACGTACTAGACATACTCGATAATTAGATTTATCCATCAGTGTACTGCCCTACTGTCCGCGATAAATAGACTCTTAATGTTGGAAGCTCACGATTACAAAATTACAATTATGTATTGTTATCATAATCGTACAATATAATAGGTCTAGCCGAATATAATAGAGCCATCAAAAACAAACTTTAAAAAAAAACCAAGTCTCGCAACTCAGTTCTTCTACCGTAAAAAGTTGTGAGATCCATATAATATCAAGTCGGTTAATCAACATCTTATAGTGACCATATCGATACGAAAAAATAAATAGATTAAACATCTTTTGTTATTTATTAATATTAACAATAAAATCATTGCTCAACTGATTTTTTTTTGTAATTTATTGTATTTCGTTTTTGTTTGTAGTTTCAAGGTGACAGACAGATAAACAATTTTGAAGGCAAACCTTAAAATTAATTTCACAGCTTAAATATCTCAAATGAAATTTCAGTACAAATCAGCATCAATTTTACAAAACATACGATTACATCGCCATTGTTTGAAACACGTGCCATTTGCAGAGCTGATAGTTGATACTACCATTGTCTTACACGCAAGCATGGCAAGCATGCAATAAACTCGCTTAGCGACAGACAGCCAAGGAGTACGCAATCATTACTTTATAGACAACCTTTGTGCTCCGTCGATAACGCAAACTGAAAAATAAACTCACTTGACGTTCTGTAGACGTGACTGCTATGTGCCTGTCGAAAGCGACGCATTGTCGTTGCGACCAAAGTTTTAAATATGTGCCGCTTTCAATCGTTATATTATTGCAATAGATATTAAAATGATTAGAGCGGCACAGTTCATGCTCAAATTTCTTGTTTACGCAGGCCTGTTTAAAGAAAACACGATGGTTTGGAAATTGTATGTCGCCTTCTTAGCTCTGGGTTTGGACTGGAGCGACAAGATACTATGCCATTTCAAGGACACCTCGGTAATTTTATTGTTATTTTATTAAAAGAATCGAACTGTAATTATTTTCTAAAAAGAAACCAAAGAGTTGAAATTTATTAGAAATGTTACAATAAATCTTATTTGCCAGAACTATTAGTAGGTACCTAACTACATAGTTTATTTTTTTCAAATTAAAGTTCTTTTCGAATTGATGAGATACTTTTTTTATTTTGTCATGTTTTAATATTTTTATAAATCAAGATTTATTTTTCGAATAGCAGGCTGACCATCTAACATATAGAACAAAAATATGGGCGTCGAAGATAAAAAAAAAGAAAAAGATTACCATCAGCGCAGACGAAGACTTGGTCGGGACTGTGTAATACCGACACTTTACTTATTTTTTCATACATACATCATGGTACTTTTACTTCATCATCATCATCATCATCATCATCATCATCATCATCATCATCATCATAACCAGCCCGCATCAGTCCACTGCTAAACATAGGTCTCTCATTCATAACGCATGCCACAGCCTGAAAACTGAAACTTGCTTTTACCTATTTAAAATTGGCTGCACCTAATTCGTTTTTAATTTAACTTGGTTGAGATGAAAGCTCTTCAATTCTCGTATATTAATATATAAATTGATTATCCGTCCATGATTTACACTCAATACGATTTATTTTTGAGAAGTTAGAGAAAAGTAAATTTCAGCTATCCATGAAGTAGAGTTATAAAGTTATAGTTTAGTTAAAACATACTATGTTAGTTTATTATGTTCTGAAGTTTAGTGTTGCAGTGAAACACTATACAGACCTACTGGTGTCACCTTTGACGCTCATTACTTAATCCGTCGTCTACCGTGAATGCATCAGACACTATAGAATTTTAATTGTATGGCGGCGGTAACCAGCGCTCGCGCAGATCAAAGGTTAAACATGTCTTCCAAAACTTTACAGGGTATAAGGGATTATATCTCTCTCCTCTCTCTTTTTTAGACTTACGTTAATTTACTATCACATGTTTTTTTGTTGGTTTTTTTTTTATTGTTTTAATCATACACGTTTTTGTTTATTTTCTAATTTTTATACAGTATTGTTTTACATTGCTGTAAACGTTTTATCTCGTTGCCGTACTTTTATTAAACAAAAAGCATTTACGTACTTACAACGTTACTTGTAATCTAGCACAAAGAAAAAAATATTACTTTTGAAATTGTAATAAATACACGATAACACAGAGTCATTTTGCAAGATTGCAATCTTAACTGTACATTCGATATCTGTAAAACGAATCATTATAACTCTTAAGACTGCTAATTTCGATAGCTTCTTGCATGTGCTCGTAACATGTCCTCAAGCTGCCAGGGGGCAAAATATGATTATCCTACCGTAGTCCAGAAAAATGTTACTAATAATCCAATCCTGGTGGTTGTTTTTGTGTTTTGTACCATTATTAATTGCTTTGTATGATTGTTAAATAGACTTCCGGATCATGAAATCTTAATACCAAAACACATACAACCATGTACTTTAAAGAAATAAAGGTATTGATGGATCGATTGATCTGTATCGTACACCTAAATGACATTTTCATCTACAGCTAGTATTGAAGTTATAATGAATTGTCATCTTGTATGTTGTATAAGTAGTTGTGTATATTTATTATTTAGCCATATCTATAGTCGGTTTTAATTTAACAATACACAAGAATGATCATCCTTTTCATTTTATAATGCCACAACACGTTGCTTTACTTTGTTCGGGTTCCAATACAGTTCCTTGAGGTACCCCTAATTATAAACTGTGCGTTAACGCCAACGACCCATGTGACAGCATTCTATCAGCCTGGTTGCCTACTTTCACCAATTGTTTTCAAAGACTTGTTGTTTATTAATAACAACGAAACTCTTTTTGGTGGTCCTTCTCAGTACAAGTCGCCAGCCCTCTAGACTTACGAACCGATGGTGGCGTAGTGACTTTCCTAAGAGCTCCCTGAACTGAAGAAAATAAATTGAATCTGGAATTTTCTTTGACCACGTTATGTGTCCTTGTCTCCAGTACCTGGACATCGGTGAGGATATGAACGTGCCGGATGACTTCACCCAGAGCGAGTTACAGACCGGCAAGTGGTGGCGGCATCTCCTCGCCGGCGGCATCGCGGGCGCCTTCAGCCGCACCTGCACAGCGCCCCTCGACAGGCTCAAAGTGTTCCTACAGGTAAACTTTTACCAAATAGTGTTCAAGTAGTACGTACGGCTGCACACATACATCTACCAGGTATCTCGGAACAGCTCGGAACAGTCCGAGCGCAGCTGTTTCGAGATTCTATGACCGTGAGAGGTTGCCTATGTGTGCGTTGCTCGACCGTGTTTGTATGAAGCTTACGTTCTGTTGGTCTACTTATTTTGTGCGTGCTACCACTCTCAAAAAAAATCCCTTAATAGACTTCGAACCACTATCTATGACACTTGTTTGAAAATTTATCATCTCGAGCTCCTCCGTGTTTCGGAAGGCACGTATCGTATATCCGTTGGTCCCGGCTTCATTAGCAGACGTCAACAACCACACTATGCACTGCGCTCGCGTGGTGGTTTATGGCCTGTTCTCATTGCTTATGTTTGGTATCTTCATTACTATTCATATATTATGTGTTGTATTAACAACTCGATCTCTGACAAATGTTATTCTAATGCTAACGGAGAACCTCAAATTGCCTCTTCTTTTTAACAGAAAACAAGTGAAGGCCCTTTACACGCACAGCAAAATAGGCATTTCAACGTTTCCAAATACCCACAAGTAGCTGAATCACAAATTCTCGTTTCCAGGTTAATCCAACCAGAGAGAACATGAGCAAATGCTTAGCGAAAATGATAAGTGAAGGCGGTATAGCCGGACTGTGGAGAGGGAACGGTATAAACGTGATAAAAATTGCGCCGGAGTCGGCGTTGAAATTCGCCGCGTACGAACAGGTCAAGAGGCTGATCAAGGGCGAGAAGAGGAACTTGCCATTAGAAATTCATGAGCGTTTTATTGCGGGCGCAACCGCCGGCGCCATGAGCCAGACCGTGATCTATCCACTGGAGGTGCTAAAAACTAGATTAGCTTTAAGGAAAACGGGACAGTACAGCGGAATATTGGACGCGGCTAAGAAGATATACGTGAGGGAGGGTCTCAAATGCTTCTACAAGGGATACATTCCAAATATATTGGGGATTGTGCCTTACGCGGGCATCGATCTGGCGGTGTACGAGACGCTAAAAAAGAAGTACATTAGTAAATACCAGGCGAATAATGAGCAGCCGGGGATCCTGCTGCTGCTGGCTTGCGGCAGCGCGTCCTGCACGCTGGGGCAGGTGTGCTCGTACCCGCTCGCGCTAGTGCGGACGAGGCTGCAGGCGCAAGGTGATTATCACTAAGCATCGTTATCAACTCAACACCCATATACACACACGTAAACACACACTCAGGCACAATTATACTATTTCTTCATGCACCTGGCTGTGCCATGTCCTGTTTCATCAACATCATCACACACAGAGGCTATTTTCTTGTTCTGGCATTATTGCATGCAAATGTTTTTGACACTTAATGTCATTGTATAGTTAGTCAGTTAATGTTATACTACTACACATTGCAATGAAACTCTTGTTTGCACATTTTTATCGTGGAAATTTTTTCAACATTTGTGTTTTTGTAAATAATAATAATTAAAGTAAACAGTAATGTTTTTATAGTATTTTTTATTTTTTTATTTACAAAGAAATGTTTTATGTTTGATATTTTAACATCTAGATCTACCAACTAAGTGGTAGAAAAGTTTTAGTATGAATTATATTCCCCCAATTATGGCAGGTTATTAACGCGCCCGGTCTGCGAGTGCTAAGGTTAAGCAACATACGCAAAGGCCGGTCATCGTATGAGTGACCAAAAATCTTTTATCTCGGCCTTCTCCGTGCTTCGTAAGGCACGTAATAAAGCCGTTGGATCCGGCTGCATCAGCGACTGCTGACAACCACCAATCCGCACTGGGCCCGCATAGTGATTTATATAGCTCGTTCTCCCTAACCATCCATAGGCTCGTGCCCCAGCAGTGGGGACATAAAAATGAGCTGATACTGCCGATACTGGTGATGATGATCCTTAGCTTTCCCGCCAAGACGGCTGACGTTGAAACCGTTTCCCTTACAGAGAAAGCGGCCAAAGTGGCGGAGGGCACAATGCGCGGCGTATTCCGCGACATCGTGCAGCGCGAAGGCGTGCGCGGGCTGTACCGCGGCATCACACCCAACTTCATCAAGGTGATCCCGGCCGTGTCCATATCCTACGTCGTGTACGAGTACGCCAGCCGCTCGCTCGGCGTCAACATGACGTGATCCCTGCCCCACGACACCCCGACGTCACATTCTATCTTAAGCATATTAGCAAATTTTGCATTTGATTGTACATAGCTCTCGTGTTAAGCGCTATCTATTATTTATTCGTGAATTATTCCAATTTCTTTTTTTAGAAAAAAAACCAACATTAACCCCGAGTCCGTACGTGCGTCGGTAGTCGCACTATGGCGGCTACAGTTGTGTTGGTTACGTGTACTGGTTGCATTTTGTTGGAAATTTTTTAATTCTTGATCAACTGATTGATGAAGGTGGTCCGATTATGTGTGACAGGCCGGCAACGCGCGCGGCATGCATCTGTGATTAAAATAAATTATGTATTTTTTTTAGTTTTTCTTTTTATTTTAATTATGTTTCCTTGTGTTCAAATGTTTTTTAGATTTCTCCTGTTCTATGTGGACCATAGGGTTGTTAGAAATCTTTTTATGTCTTTTTGATTGTCGTTTGACTTCAAGATTAGTTTCTTGAGGTTCATAACTTGTTGCAAATGATAGCTAAAATGTTTAGATCTGCTTGAGAACTGTGATAAGCTAAAATGGTTGAACTTATGTTTAGTATATATGGATATGAGAAATGATCTTATCGGGATGGAACGGATACCTTGAGAACTATTTTAAAAGGAGCACTGACCTGCTACTTACTTACTAAAGCCATTGTTATACACTTATGACGTTACATACAAATATATTGCAAAACTTTGATAAGCGGAAAGATAATATTGTATTTGTAAAGCAGGAATAATAGAGGCCCCAGGTCTACTCTTTGAGCAACCACATTCAAGTATCCGTAGGACGAGATTGTTTCACAGTCGCCGAGAGTATGCCTCAGTAAAGTAAGATTTAAGGGCTGTTTTATGAGAGGATTATATGGCTGACCTGTAAATGTTCTGTATAGTTTTGTTTTAATTACGTAGCTTATGTGACACATGTATAATAAATAATCACAAATTTCAACAAGGGTTTGAATATACGAGGAGTTCGTAATATTTTGAACGCTTCCGATCCGCTTGACGGTATAATAACATATATTTGTAAAATGTTTTTCTCCACGCGTGCGCTTCGGATATATAAGCATACTGTGTGCGCTAGCTGGCCCATTATTTACTCGTTATTGTTTATTATAACTTATTAAAATATATTTATAAAATTTATAAAACACAGTGAAAAAAATAAACGCCTACCCGACCCAGCCAGTGTAGCAATTAGCACTTGAAAATAAAGTAAAAATGTATTAAAATATATTAGAATAATACGCCTAATAGTTAAATGTGTTGTGAAAGTAATTAATATCTTCCGTATTGGCATGTCTAAAAACATGTACGCGTTTGATACATTGCGACATATTGCGAAAACAATAATTATTACAAAATAAAGAGACTGCTTAGGGTAAGCTTCATACAAATGCGCTCGGGCAAAGCACACAGATCACCGCTCACGAACACCGAATCTCGCAACATCTGCGCCCGGGCTGTTCCGATCTGTTCCGAGATACGCGTCCGTGAAAGTGTCTACGTGTGCGTTGCTCACGAACACGGAATTTCGCCACATCTGCGCTCGGGCTGTTCCGATCTGTTCCGAGATACGCGTCCGTGAGAGTGCCTACGTGTACGTTGCTCGACGAACACGGAATCTCGCCACATCTGCGCTCGGGCTGTTCCGATCTGTTCCGAGATACGCGTCCGTGAGAGTGCCTACGTGTACGTTGCTCGACGAACACGGAATCTCGCCACATCTGCGCTCGGGCTATTCCGATCTGTTCCGAGATACGCGTCCGTGAGAGTGCCTGCGCGTGCATCGCTTGAGCGCGGTATGTATTATGCTTACCTTCTGTGGTCTCATTATTTTGAGGCAATATGGGGAAATTGGTGAATCAAAATCGTATACATATTTTTAAATAAAACCATAAAAAATTAATAATAATTGTATTTAAATCAATTTTCATGTTATTTAACTGACGCTTTAATAATTATTGTCTTGCCTTTATCAATGTTTATATAGGGGTAGGTAGATTTTAAAATTCTCTCCAATAAATAGGTAGATAGACGTGTTTTGAAATTCTCAACTTATCCTATTAATGTATTGTGAAATCGATAGGTTAGCCAACCTACATAATGATGTAGGTTTACTTCTGCCAGTCTGCCTAAAAGTTCATAATAAAATGTAACTAATATTGTACCTGTAATTGAGAATATAATATTTACATTCACCGTTAAATTATAAACATAAATCTTTGCCGCGTTATATATACACTTATGATGTTATGACGTTATATAGGAGCCGACATGACGGTTGTAGGTTACTGCTTAGGAACACCGCAACCGCCATTGGTCTCAATGTCGCATGCGCATGATAATAATGTAACAACACTTGTGACGAACGGATTTCTCGTAGTTTTCGTGCGAATGCAACATGTAAGTACTTTATGAATGTTTTATGTAGGTGCCTACCTAATTTTCGCCACTTTTGAAAGACATGAAATTACACAAATATTTAACAACGATTTGGATCTGGCAGACTAGTCCTAGGGAGCGATTTTTGAACCGATGAATAATTCTTACGCTATGTTACCTATTGCGAGTGCACCTTTGTTTCTCTTATTCAAACTCATTGGTAATGGTTACTTATTTTTAACACCGAGAAACGGTATGTGTCTTGGTTATTAAATTGTAAATAATGCAAAAAACTATTACATATAATATTTTATTTATTGTCACTTAATTGCGAGATCACCACCGGTGAAATTTAAAAATCGTCCCCTGACTGAGTCTGGTTTATTAGTAGGTCTCGAATCAACTCTGGTTGACTGCTACATCAATCGCAATCGAGAAGTAGCTTAAGAAAAATCGCCTGGTGGGCAAATACTTAGGATGACTGGAATGACCACTCTTTGATTAACTTCGTAATCCATTTGTAAAGGAGGTATGTGTGCCTACTTGGTAAGCTTCTCAAATAAGTCTGAAGGTGTCACGCAATGGATGGCACAAAAACTTCAATGAACGTGACCTCGTCCTAAAGATGGGTTAGAAATCCAAAACGATTAAATTGTAAAATCCCATTTTGATGAAATATTTCACTATAATGTAACAGGTCGTTACGTGAGTTTAATAATTATCAGCAATTCGGTACCTTATCACTTTGTTTAATTTAACGCAAACTCCCTACTAAACATATAGTATAGGCACAGAATACATAATAGTACAAGTGTATTAACAGGGTCACTGTTAGTGTTGTATGTGACTGTAGTTGAGTCAAGATTCACAAGCTGGTATTCAAATTTAAATAACTTGAATGAGTTATTTATTAGTGGAGTTTGGTATTTAACGAAGTACTCTTGAGAATCTGAATTTTGCGGATATGATGTCTTGAGGATCTAGTGTTTTTGCGATCATACTTGAAGATTGTTAAGGTAAAGATGAGCATAGCAATAGCAAGACCGTAACACCGTGACAGCAGTCGGCTTATGACCTCGGTCGGTGCAACTAGCCTGAGTAAGTACTTCCAAGTGGAAAGATAGGCCTGCTATGTCTATACTAAGGAGTTTGCTTTAAAACCCCGTTATACTTAAGGTATAGTTTCCTTAATCGTAAACCACTTTCAATAATTTAACCTCTATAGTGGTGACTGTTTTTTCCATTATCTTACTTAGGTACTTACTTACAGTACTAAGGAATTGCATTATCACAAAATCTCAGGAACAGTTAACCCGTACAAACCTGTAGTTGACTGGTGTTCAATGAAATTCCTTAGCATCCCGAGATATGGGTGTTCTTGAAAACGAAATCGCAGAAGGTCGCTGGTATATAAGGTCAGATAAATACACTTTAGCAATTTCAAATATAGAACAAGTCCTCATAACTACATAGGAAACAAGCAATATTTACCAAATAATTGTGCCTAATATTAGCAATTTATAACAGGCAAACGTTTCAGTATAGGTATATTATAACTATAGTCTAAATAGAGTATATCCAATTAAAATAGATATATTAAATTCCATATGTACCTTATTCTATAGTACAATCAATGTTATCTTGTTTAAGAATTGTATGAAGACTAGGCATATCGCTGATAATGAGCAGAGATAGATTCCTCACACGCAGAACAGAGGCTCGATGTTACTATTTTAAACCATCCACAATCTTTTCTCAGTTGCCTTATATTAACATTTGTTTTAAGGTAGAAATCTGGCCGCTGACACGATTGTAGACGTTGTAAAATAGCAAAATAGGGCCTTAAACCTTTGCATGGTTATTTGAGGTAAGCATGGAGCTGATATCGAAACAACGTAAAACTGCCAAGCCTACTGGGTAAACAGGGTATTTTGAATAACACTAATAATGCCACCTTGTCGCACGAGCCGAATCGTTTTAACTTTCTTAGTGCGTACAGCTAGAGAATGAAACGCGCTGCCTGCGAGTGTGTTCCCTAAAAGGACCTCTTCAAGGCCAGAGTGAGTTAGGCAGGCATGTTCCATCCTCGACCTCACCGTCACTTAACATCAGGTGAGGTGTGGTCAAATGCCTGCCTATAACCAATAAAAATAACCTAATACGAAACAACCTTCCCCAAAAGTAATGTAACCTACCTAAATATCGATACTGGATAGGTGAAGCGTCTTAGGATGACACTCCATTAAAACAGCTGAGCTGGGCCATAAGGCGACTGCAGAAGGTAAGCACGAGCAACGCACACAGACCCTCACACATAGACCCTCACACATAGACCCTCACACATAGACCCTCACACATAGACCCTCACACATAGACCCTCACACATAGACCCTCACACATAGACCCTCACACATAGACCCTCACACATAGACCCTCACACATAGACTCTCACATGGAACTGAACAGTCTGAGCGCGGCTGTTGCGAGATTCCGTGTTCTTGAAAGTTTGTCTATGTGTGCGATTTTTTTTCGGAGAGAGATTGCTGATTGCCTCAGACGGCATTTTCAGCTTCAGCTCACACATAGACCCTCACACATAGACCCTCACACATAGACCCTCACACATAGACCCTCACACATAGACTCTCACATGGAACTCTGAACAGTCTGAGCGCGGCTGTTGCGAGATTCCGTGTTCTTGAAAGTTTGTCTATGTGTGCGATTTTTTTTCGGAGAGAGATTGCTGATTGCCTCAGACGGCATTTTCAGCTTCACAGGGCTTGTTTGGGGGCGGGCGGCGAGAAACTTAAAGGGTTCTTCAAGCCGTGTGAAACGAATCACCTTTGGTGGGTTTCTAGACGGAACGGCATCATGCACTCCGTTTCCCCGTGCCCTACTAGATTCTCCGAAGGGTTCGGATCGGATCGGAGTCCCCGTGCCCTACTAGATTCTTCGAAGGATGTGTGCGATGCTCGAGCGCGTTTGTATGAAGCTTTTGTGGCGGCGGTGCGTAACAGTGCGGTGCACAACGGAGCTGAACGGAGAGGAGCAGTTAAACTGAAGGGACTCTGTTGGTTGGTTTCCACACAGCTCTGCACCGCTCAGTTCAGCTCCGCACCGTACTGCTCCGCGCCGCTCGACTCTGCCCAGCTCGTGGGACGTGACGGTTTTCCTTAGAAATACGACGCCGGCGCCGCTCATGTCTGCCCCGCTAACCACCGTCTTGCACCACCACCACTGAAGAGAATAAAGAGATTCTATTGGTTGAATACCACACAGCTCGGCTCAGCTCAGCTTCAATGGAGCATCACCCTTAGCGCACGGTTTTCTATGAAAGGCTAGTATATTTTGTATAAGTTTGACCATATGTGTTTTGGGAAAAGTAGTTTCGTGTCACCTGGTCCGACAATAAGGTTATTAGTGTTTTTAAATGATAAACCTGTGGGCTATTCATTCATGCTTCAATTCAGGTCAGGTCAGACAGATTACCTAGTACTGACTGGAACTACTTAATATTGCTTACTAAACGCAATTTAGATCCTATACACTAGCCAATCGTCTCTTTCTACTAAGCGAATCAATAACTAGCGTAGTTGTCGTTTATTTATATCTATAGTAAACTGTTGGACTGCATTATGTGCAATCAAGACTTTAGTAGGTAGATAGGTAGTTGCAATAACAATTGTCTTACAACTCGGCTGTGCTATGTATGTGTAGGTATGCATCCTGTCTCGCAATAAAACTCAGAACACGAAAACCACGTAGCAATATATACAGAAAGTGTGGAAATGTCACAATGTAACAATGATAACCTAATGCCTTACAAAGTATTTATATGGGTCAAACATAATTTTATGTACACTTCTTTAGGCTTATGCGGTTATAACTATATTATTATAATGAATTGTAAAGTCTTATTTTGTTGATATATTTCACTATAATGTCAGATATTTTGTCCGTTGATGATCAAATAAAGTTATTCCAACTAAGGTTTTGGTATAATTCACTTCCCTCTACGTACGTACTACCACACAAACGATCAACTTCGATAAGGCGCTGTTCAAACACGTGCAATGTGTAATGTAATATTACATTAGGTAATTTTATTTTTATTGCTGTATCAGAGCCGTTAAGAAAACAGTAAAAATACAATTAGACATCAGTAAACCATGTTAATCAGTAAAATGTACCGTAACTTATACGAGTATTCGTGCATGTTGCGTGTAATGTCAGTACTGATTACGGTTCTGAGTGCCTAGTGCGAGATTTAGGCAATAATGGCAGACCATTTTACCTGAAAGAAACACTAATCGCTGGAATTTATTTCATTTGAACAGTGAATTTGGTGATAAATTATTTACGTTATAAAAAAAATTGTATGGCAGTGAAGAGGGCGTGCGTTACCCCAGCGGAATGTTGTCGAATTTCTTGGATTCTTGATATAGTATAATTAGTGCTCTATCTCGTGTAATTGTGCGCGAAATCTTAAATTTGTGCGTCCAGTAGTTTTTGAGATATTCGCGAAAAACAGATCCGGCAGATTTTTTTTCCTGTAGACTTATCAAAAAAAAAAGTACCCAGGAAGATAGATCTTGGGGCGCTGTAAATGTGCGTGTTAGTCTTAAATTTGTGCGTCTTATAATTCCGAAGTTATTCAAAATACCGCTGGGGTAACTTTTGGGTGGTTGCTGTATCTCGCGAACGGTGAGGCGCACAAGTATGATTTTTTTTTACACACAATGTAATCAATTTGTGCGTAATTTCAGCAAAAGCAGAATTTGAAAAAAATGCACCGATCTGAAGATATATTTATTTTGAAGAAAAAGGATAATCGGTCCTAGCTCCCTAAATACTAACCCTAGAGACTAATTTCTGATGGTGATTCGTACCTTATAATACCCTACAACGTCTATTAAAATCTTAAAAGCTTACTGCAAGTCGTTAATGAGTTAGGCACTTTAAATGTCACTGGCCCGTGAGGTTATTTTGGTCGACGCTTACATGAGTTTGGTATGGACCACCAAATCACTTATTAAGCAAATAATTAGTGCTATAAATCCGTTAATCAAAAATTTAAATTCTAAATTCAACGTTTAGTATTTGGACGACGGAACCCTAGGAGGTGATGTGGATACTGTGCTTTCGGACCTTTTTTTAATCAAAAATAAATTTGAAGCCATTGGTTTGGAGCTTAATTTTAGCAAATGCGAACTTTTTATAAATAACTGCGACTTAAATTTAAATGACGTAAAACTAAAATTTAATATGTTGGCTCCAAATATTAAAATAGTTAACAGTAATTCCCTTTACCTTTTAGGTTCTCCAATTTTTGATGAATCTATTTCTGAATATATTAATAATTCAATTACTAAATTTCAAAATTCTGCTGAACGTCTCCTTGAAATTAGTCCACATTATGCACTTTGCATCTTAAAATTCTGTCTTTTCGTCCCAAAATTTACGTATGTGCTCCGTTGCTGCTCCTTTTGGAATCACTCAGATCTTTTGTCACAAGTAGACGACTTAATCAAAATTAGCTTAGAATCGATTCTTAATATGCAGCTGAACGAGCAATCTTGGGCCCAAGCATCCCTACCCATCCGTTATGGTGATTTAGGGATTCGCAAAATTTCCAGTGTCGCTTTACCAGCCTTCCTATCTTCTGTCCATAGTTCAGCAAATCTCATAAGTAAGATTTTAAGGGCATCCCCTTCAAACTTTGAGATTGCTGGCTTGGAAGAAGCAAGAAATGCTTTCTTAATTGCATGCCCAGGTCAAAATTTTTCAGATTCTCCAAATTCACAGAGGAGCTGGGACGATATAATCTGCAAATTGTTTTATGACAATCTTTTGAGCTGTAGTACAGGTTCGGCGCGTGCTAGGCTTTTGGCTTTGGGTACGCATGAGGCCGGCTACTGGCTTCACGCGTACCCATCGTCAAATACAGGAACATTTCTTGAGCCTGACACGCTCCGAATCGCAACCTGTTTACGGCTTGGGGTTCCGGTCTGCGCTTCTCATAAATGTCCCTGTGGCAGTGATGTCGACAAGCTAGGACATCATGGACTGTCATGCCAAAAAAGTGCAGGCCGCTTCTCGAGACATGCCGCACTTAACGATATCATACGCCGGTCCCTTGCCACCGTCAACGTGCCAAGTCTACTTGAGCCGACTGGTATTGCAAGAGACGATGGCAAGAGACCGGACGGTATGAGTTTGATTCCATGGAAGATGGGCCGGGTGCTGGTATGGGATGCAACCTGTTCTGACACGCTGGCCCCTTCCCATCTACATGGAACCAACAACAGAGCTGGTGCGGCTTTGAAGCGGCTGAAAAAGCTAAAGCATGCAAATACAGGGGTCTAGGCTCCGAATATGATTTTGTCCCATTCGGTGTCGAGACCCTTGGTCCGTGGGGTCCTAGCGCTTTAAGGCTTTTTAAGGAAATAGCAAAAAGGTTAGTCGACATCACAGGAGACCGAAGAGCTGGCAGCTACCTCGGACAAAGAATTAGTCTAGCTATTCAAAGGGGGAACGCTGCCAGTATTTTCGGAACCTTGCCTAAAGGGACTCCTTTTAATTATATATTTTTTTTAAGGTTTATAGTTATGTGTTGTAAAAACGTTCAACTAGTAATTAGTGCCTTCATTCAACTAGCCATTTGAAAATTTTCAGCCCAATCCACTTATTATTTAAAGATTTATAGTAAAAATGGTAAATGAAGCGAAATACAGTGATAAACCGACCAAGTTAAGATGAATATCAAAAAGCGGCCGCGCCATACATGACGCTAACCTTCTAAAATTGATGGCATTATTTGTACAGACGTTTACACAATTCGTAAAGTAAAGATTCATTATTTTACATTTTATGACTTTTAACTTTGACTTTTAAATGTAATCTTATCTATTTTAAATTAAAGCCCGTCTGTGCGTAAATTATCGTTTATAATTGTTTTTATAATGTAAAAATGTCATATAAATTTATGTTTTTATATAAGTAATAATATTAACTGTAGGATATTTTGGTGTTTTGGTGCAAACTTTAAGTCCACAAAATGAGAGGTCGTGCTTGTAAAAACAATCGGGCAAGTCAGCACTAGCGCCCCCATGCTGCTACTGAGTGACTTGCACATAATTTAAGTTCAGGCGGGTCATAAAGTTTTGCTTATTGTATTAATACTTATCGTGACAAAGATACCTCTGAACACAGTCACCATAAACAGCACAACTGCTACAGTTTTGGAGTAACCAAACAAGCACCAAGGTGACGTTGCAGCACTATATTATAAGATTCGTTTTCAAAATGTAGGTACCTACATCGACTTTTTCGTAAGTATAATAATAAGCTTCAGCGACCTTCGCTCTTTCAATAATGAATCTTTACTTTACGAATTGTGTAAACGTCTGTACAAATAATGCCATCACTTTTAGAAGGTTAGCGTCATGTATGGCGCGGCCGCTTTTTGATATTCATCTTAACTTGGTCGGTTTATCACTGTATTTCGCTTCATTTACCATTTTTACTATAAATCTTTAAATAATAAGTGGATTGGGCTAAAAATTTTCAAATGGCTAGTTGAATGAAGGCACTAATTATTTGCTTAATAAGTGATTTGGTGGTCCATACCAAACTCATGTAAGCGACGACCAAAATAACCTCACGGGCCAGTGACATTTAAAGTGCCTAACTCATTAACGACTTGCAGTAAGCTTTTAAGATTTTAATAGACGTTGTAGGGTATTATAAGGTACGAATCACCATCAGAAATTAGTCTCTAGGGTTAGTATTTAGGGAGCTAGGACCGATTATCCTTTTTCTTCAAAATAAATATATCTTCAGATCGGTGAATTTTTTTCAAATTCTGCTTTTGCTGAAATTACGTACAAATTGATTACATTGTGTGTAAAAAAAAATCATACTTGTGCGCCTCACCGTTCGCGAGATACAGCAACCACCCAAAAGTTACTCCAGCGGTATTTTGAATAACTTCGGAATTATAAGACGCACAAATTTAAGACTAACACGCACATTTACAGCGCCCCAAGACCTATCTTCCTGGGTACTTTTTTTTTGATAAGTCCACAGGAAAAAAAATCTGCCGCTGGGGTAACGTTACCCCAGCGGCATCTGTTTTTCGCGAATATCTCAAAAACTACTGGGGTGTAAGGGGTCCCAACCTACACCATTTGGGGCCCAAGCCAACCTCTCCTGCGCGTGGTGCACCCTGCCGACCAACAGACGAGGCTCTGGCGACCGACCGATGGCGGGATACCCATCACAGCCCGAACGTAGCTAACAAAGTGCACAAACTGGTGTCGGGCAGCAGCGATACTGGTGCGATTAGCTACGCACTGCGATTGCCAACCCGCATGCCCAGCGTGGCAATTATGGGCAAACCCTCCAAATGGCGACACAAAACAGACCACGGCCCCCAGTTCCCGGCCGCCCTGCTATTCCTGATCACGGCGGCGGTCACGGTAACGGCAGGGCAAGGGGTGCGAAGAATCTCCGGGTTACGGAAGGCCGCCAAAAACAACTGACCCTGGCAACGTACAACGGACGCACGTTACGGCTTGATGAGCACCTGGCGCAGCTCGAAGAGGAACTCGGGAAGATAAGGTGGCATATTCTTGGGTTAAGTGAAGTCCGAAGAGAGGGGGAGGACACCGTAACCCTTGAGTCAGGTCACCTTATGTACTACCGAGAGTAAACAACGCCCTTTGTGACAACGTAGTAGAAATGTCGAGTGTGTCGAACAGGGTTGCGTACCTCGTAATTAAGCTAACCGAGAGGTATAGCCTTAAGGTAGTGCAGGTTTACGCACCGACCTCAACACACTCGGACGATGAAGTGGAAGATATGTATGGAGACATATCTAAGGCCTTACACTTCACCACCAAGGCCCACTACAACGTTGTCATGGGGGACTTCAACGCTAAAGTGGGAGTACAGAATAGCCACGAATCGGTAGTAGGATCACATGGTTTTGGCAGCAGAAATCATAGGGGGCATATGCTGGTCAACTTCCTCGAAAGAGAGGGGCTTTTCTTGATGAATTCTTTCTTTAAGAAACAGCCCCAAAGAAAGTGGACATGGTAGAGCCCCGACACTATGACTAAAAATGAGATCGACTTTATCATGACGGACAAAAAGCACATATTCAGAGACGTCTCAGTGATCAACAGGTTTAATACCGGCAGTGATCACCGACTTGTCCGAGGCTCTCTGAATATCAATTTTAAGCTTGAACGTGTCCGCTTGATGAAGTCCAGACTCCGTCCTAACCTGCTCCAAACTATCGTAGGATCTGAAACGTTCCAGTCAAACCTGGAAAACCGATTCGTTGCCTTGGAAACCACAAATGCAGTTGATGTCAACCAGGCCCTCGAAAATGTGGTCGGAATCCTCAGGGAGGAAGGTATGAGACTTTGCGAGATACAGCGCAAAGGCAAGAAGTCGAAGTTTTCGGAAGAAACGCTTAGGCTTATGAGGAAACGACGCGAGGACCCACCTGTCACTTCGTCCGAACAACGGGCTCTTAACAAGAAGATTGGTAAACTGGTGCGCTACGACCTCCGATGCTCCAATACACGCTCGATTGAACGAGCAATTGAGCAAAACCGGGGGTCGAAAGTGTTTGTCCAGTCTCTTGGGAGAAGCCACTTGACGTAGTTGACTACGACCAGTGGAGTAGTCGTTGCCTCGAGGCCAGAGGTTCTTTCAGAAATCGAAAACTTCTACAGCCAGTTATACGCATCGCATGCATCTCAACCTGATCCCGAAAATGAGGATACCAGAGCCACATTGACCCGCCACTTTACCAAAGACTTGCCAGAAATCAGCCTAGGTGAAATTGGGATGGCTCTTAGGCAGCTTAAAAACGGAAAAGCCCCTGGCGAAGACGGTGTTACATCTGAGCTCCTCAAATCAGGCGGAAAACCTGTATTAAAGGAGCTCCAAAACATCTTTAACGCCGTTCTTTTCGATGGGAGAACTCCGGAGGCGTGGAGTAGGAGTGTCGTCGTACTGTTCTTCAAAAAAGAAGACAAGACCCTACTGAAGAACTACCGACCCATTTCGCTCCTAAGTCACGTCTATAAGCTGTTTTCAAGAGTAATCACAAACCGCCTTGCGCGCCGACTCGACGAATTTCAACCGCCAGAGCAGGCCGGGTTCCAAGGAGGATACGGAACCATAGACCACATCTTCACAGTGCGGCAGATTATACAGAAGACCGAAGAGTATAATCAGCCCCTGTGCTTAGCATTTGTGGACTATGAGAAGGCATTCGACTCTGTCGAAACCTGGGCTGTTCTAGAATCCCTGCAACGATGCCAAGTCGATTGGCGATATATCCAAGTGTTGAAGTGTCTGTACAATGCTGCCACCATGGCCGTCCAATTACAGAACCAGCAGACTAAGCATATCCCCTTGCATCGAGGTGTGAGACAAGAGGATGTGATATCCCCCAAATTGTTCACAAATGCAATGGAGGATGTGTTTAAAACGCTGGACTGGAAAGGACGTGGCATTAACATCAACGGCGAACACATCTCACACTTGCGATTCGCGGACGACATCGTCATCGTGGCCGAAACGTTGCAGGATTTACGGTTCATGCTGAACGGCATAGCTGATTCTTCTCAACGCATCGGTCTCCGGATGAACTTGGACAAAACCAAGGTTATGTTCAATGAACATGCCATTTCGGGACCGATTGCAGTACAATGCGGTGCTCTCGAAGTTGTTAAGGAATATGTCTACCTCGGGCAGAGTTTGCAATTGGGTAGAAACAACTTCGAGAAAGAGGCTAACAGAAGGATACAGCTAGGCTGGGCAGCATATGGGAAATTACGTCGGGTCTTTACGTCGCCTATTCCACAAAGTCTAAAGACGAAAGTCTTCAATCAGTGCGTCCTACCGGTAATGACATACAGAGCTGAAACGTGGACACTAACGGTTGGGCTGGTTCACAAATTTAAAGTCGCTCAGCGAGCTATGGAAAGGGCTATGCTCGGAGTTTCTCTGAAGGACCGACTTCGGAATGAGGTGATCCGACAGAGAACGAAAGTAATCGACATAGCCCATCGAATCAGTTAGCTGAAGTGGCAGTGGGCCGGTCATATTAGCCGCAGAACCGACAACCGTTGGGGTAAACGAGTTCTCGAGTGGAGACCGCGTATCGGCAAACGTAGTGTAGGACGCCCTCAGACTAGGTGGAGCGACGATCTTCGCAAGGTGGCTGGTAAGAGCTGGATGAGAGTAGCCGCGGATCGTGCTCGGTGGCGTGCACTTGGAGAGGCCTATGTCCAGCAGTGGACTAGTATAGGCTGATGATGATGATGATGATGACTGGACGCACAAATTTCAGATTTCGCGCACAATTACACGAGATGGAGCACTAATTATTCTATATCAAGAATCCAAGAAATTCGACAACATTCCGCTGGGGTAACGCACCCGTGAAGAGGAGCTCGATGGAGCAATGGTTAACGCGCCCGGTCTGCGAGTGCTGAGGTTAAGCAACTTTCGCAAAGGCCGGTCATCGGATGGGTGGCCAAAAATGTATCATCTCTCGCTCCTCCGTGCTTCGGAAGGCACGTAAAGCCGTTGGTCCCGGCTGGTTTATGGACTGTTGTTCCTATCCATCCCTAGGGAAGGCTGGTGCCCCAGCAGTGGGGACGTAAAATGAGCTGATTATGATGATGATGATGATCAAGCGCTGCCTAGTACCAAACGAGGTTTTTTTTGGAGAGTTTGCCAATTGCCTCCATTTTCAGCGTCACTGGCCTTTTTTGGGGTCCGTTCTCTACTTTTTTTTTTTTTTTTTTATATTAGAAGGAAGCAAACGAGCAGGCGGGTCACCTGATGGAAAGCAATCACCGCCGCCCATGGACACCTGCAAAACCAGAGGAATCACAGATGCGTTGCCGGCCTTTAAGGAAGGAATAGGCTCGTTTCTTGAAGATTCCTAAGTCATATTGGTCCGGAAATACCGCCGCTGAGATCTGGTTCCACAGCACTGTAGTTCGTGGTAAAAAATTACGTGAGAAACGCACAGTAGTAGAACGCCATCCATCAAGATGGTGTGGATGGAAAGACAGTCGATTGCGTGTAGTGCGGTGAAAGAAATCAGCGGCAGGGATCAAACCGAACAATTCCTCAGAGCACTCCCCATGATAAAGGCGATAAAATATACAGAGAGATGCAACGTCTCTCCGAAGGGCCAGTGGATCGAGCCGACCAGAGGTTACCACGTCGCCGACAACTCGAGCAGCTCTGCGTTGAATGCGGTCAAATGGGAGGAGTTGGTACTGGGGCGCTCCAGCCCAAAGATGGGAACAGTATTCCATATGAGGCCTGACCTGTGCTTTGTAAAGCTGTAAGCGATGGGTCGGCGTAAAATACTGTCCCGCTCTATTGAGCACACCCAGCTTTTTCGAAGCTAATTTAGCTTTACCTTCCAAATGACCGCGAAATTGAACGTCACTCGAAATATCGACGCCAAGGATTCCAATGGTCGGTTTGGTATCAAGGGGAGCTCCTTCAAAGTTTAGAGACACGACGAAGGGATGTTTTTTAGCGGTAAACACGCAAACTTGTGTTTTGGAAGGGTTAAAATGGACTAGATTAAGTCGGCCCCAATTCGAGACATGACTTAACATGTTCTCAGTGTCAGTCACAAGTTTATTCCGGTTCTCGATAACGCTTTCCAGAGAAATATTAGTACGTCCGGTGTAAAGCGTATCCCCAGTACTGTCGTCCGCATAGCAATGAATGCTGTTGTTATGCAACATGTCATTGATGTGCAGAAGAAACAGTGTAGGCGACAGCACACACCCCTGCGGGACTCCAGCATTCACGGGCTTCAGGTCAGAGCATGATCCGTCAACTACGACTTTGATGCTACGCCCAGAAAGAAAGCTGGCGACCCATGCACACAATTTCTCAGGGAGCCCGTATGATGGAAGTTTCGAGAGAAGAGCCCTGTGCCATACCCTGTCGAAGGTTTTCGCTATGTCCAAGCTAACTGCCAGTGCCTCCCCTTTCCTCTCGACTGCCTCCGCCCATCGGTGAGTGAGGTACACTAAAAGATCACCAGCCGAACGACCGCGGCGAAAACCGTACTGGCGATCGCTTAGTAGCTGATTCTCTTCTAGGTACCTCAAGAGCTGGCAGTTTGTAATGGACTCCATTACTTTGGAGAGCAAAGAGGCTATAGGCCTGTAGTTGGACGGATCTGAGCGATCACCTTTTTTGGGAATCGTGTGGACAAGGGCTGTCTTCCAAGAACTCGGGACAACGCCAGTCGTGTAAGAGAGCCGGAAGAGGCGCGTTAGAACCGGCGCCAACTCAGGAGCACACGTCCGAAGCACAATGGGAGGGACTGCATCAGGCCCACTCGACTTATGAATGTCAAGGGAAAAAAGAGCCTTACGAACTGACCTTTGCAGGAACCGAACGTTTGGCATAGAACAAGCGCAATGCGGTATTGTTGGTGGCGAGTTCTCCCCATCGTCCAAGGTCGAGTTTGATGCGAAAAGAGTACCCAAGAGATCGGCTTTCTCTTTTGCAGTATGGGCAAGGCAATTATCGGTCTTGTGCAGTGGTGGAAGCGACGGCCGACAGAAATTCCCCAAGACAGCCTTGGCGAGAGACCAGAATGCACGCGTACCCGAAGGAAGAAGCACTAGCCTCTCCCCAATTCTACCTATAAATGATGACTTCGCCTTGGCAATGTCCTTCTTAAAAGACCTGGCAGCAAAGTTGTACTTCTTTTTGAGCACACTGGTACTTGGATCCTTTGATGACACCGCATTAGCCCAGCCTTGGTAATGCTCGCGCTTCTGGCGAGATGTTATTTTGCAACATCGACCAAACCATGGTTGGGATCTGCCGCCAACGGGAACCATAGAGTTTGGAATAAAGAGTTCCATTCCCTGCAGTATCACATCAACGACAGAATCGGCGGCGACATCAGGATCATCCAGCGAGAAGCAAACTCGCCACCATGGGTACGACGCAAAGAAACTTCGCATCCCATCCCAGTCCGCTGACCTATAATGCCAGACCCGACGGCTGACCGCACGTTGCGATTTTAAAGTTTCCGTGAGAGGCACTGTGCTCCGAATCAGGCAATAATCTGATGAGCCTAGTGGTGGTCCCTAACTTCAAGATTGCCGAGGCGACGAACGCACATATCCTCCCTGACGTAAGCACAAACACCGGCGCGTGGCACAAACGAATGCTCCAGATTGTATCCCGGGTAGCGCAAGTAGGAGACGTCAGGAGGGGGGGATATCTGCGTTTCAGTAAGGAAAAGCAAGGCCGGCTTCTCCGTCTCAAGGTGGTAATGGACGGCGCTTAAGTTGGAGTGAATTCCCCTGATGTTGCAGAAGTCCACGCGAAGCGTAGGAGGGGGTGCCGAATGTCTTGCCTTACTCCTGCCTGCAGCATGTGCTGATACGAGCGGACTTTTGCCCTCCCCAGAATACGTAGGGCAGCCTGAGCGTGGACGCTCAGGGGGGGATTCTCCTACACTGGAGGTGCAGGTACCCCCCTGGGGTAAATCTAAATTTAAGTTCGCTGCCATATCAATTGTGTGTGTGGGGGGGGGGATAGGGCCTCCGGAACTATCACTGACCGGACGAAACACAACAGCAACGAGTGCCATTATTTCACGCCGGTATTTAGTGAGAGGGTAGTGTGGCGGCTCCACCTACCGCATACGCCGCACATTATTCGACACGAAGCAAACACCTTCTCAACCGTGTCAACAGATGGCGCCACAGACGCAAATCAACGACGTCGCCATACCACGACGTAAAATAGTATGGGAAGCCTGCATCGCGGTAGCGAAGTTTCAACATCTCCTTCGCTATGTATAGCACCTCCAACTAACATCCGTTGGACCTCGGTCCCCGAGCAATATCACCCAGCTCGGAGGAAGATCTTCCCTTTGCCTTCCTCAGTGTGGCACTCCACCATACCATCCGCACCCTACAGTGGTGACCCCGACGGAGCACAGAAGCACCTTCAACATCGTCGCAGCAGCGCCCATCCATCACTCCTCATCCATCATCTACCTTCGCCAGCAGTCACAGCAAGCCAGCAATCGAGCCACAAGGTTCCACCGCAGCATCTTGGACGACGCTTCCTGGACCTCCGGCACACTCGACGGCATCATCCCGACCTGGTCTCCGCAGCCCACGACCGGTGCATCAATGTCGGCCGCATCACTCCGGCGTGGCAGCCCTGCACACCAGCAGCTCGGACCCACCGTCATCATCACCTGTCTCGACTCACCGCAGACAGGAACAGCACACTGCATCACTGGCAACGCGCCTTCACCCCACCCGTCTCGACTCACCGTAGACTGGGGCATCCTGCAGCAGCACTCTCCACTGGCACTTGCAAGCTCTGACGCACTGACTGCTGAGCACACTCACTGATATCGACCTCTGGTCTCGGGGGGGAGTGATGTGGCGGCTCCACCTACCGCATACGCCGCACATTATTCGACACGAAGCAAACACCTTCTCAACCGTGTCAACAGATGGCGCCACAGACGCAAATCAACGACGTCGCCATACCACGACGTAAAATAGTATGGGAAGCCTGCATCGCGGTAGCGAAGTTTCACCATCTCCTTCGCTATGTATAGCACCTCCAACTAACATCCGTTGGACCTCGGTCCCCGAGCTATACCACCCAGCTCGGAGGAAGATCTTCCCTTTGGCCTTCCTCAGTGTGGCATCCTACCTACCATCCGCTCACCACAGTGGTATTACACCGGGCGAGCCGGCCAATGCGTGCTATAACGCAGCGTGGCTCTACCACTCAGTCAGTGTCACTCATTTAGCACCACCCAGGGGTCACGTGTAGGGTCTCGAGGGTAAACCTACGGACGCGAGTGACCTTAACCCCCAAAATACTACATTACTACATACTACATTCTCCGAGGAGTTCAGTGCCAACAGATCAGACCCAGTGGGTTGTACAGTGCCAACAGATCTTTGCTTATATACTTTATAGCTATCTGTAACATTTTTGGGAAGATTTCGTCCGGTCCCGCTGCCTTATATGGCTGGAAGGATCGGACGCTCCACAGTAAATGTTCCTCAGTTATGTTTGCCTTTGGCTCCCGGTCCCCTGTGGGACCTGGAAGGATTGGTGTGTCATCCTCTCTGTTTTCCTCAGTTTCCGGGAAGTGCGTTTTCAACATAACTTCACTATCACTTCACACCTATATTTGACGACCTCCTTGGTCGAGTGGCTTGCACACCGGTTTTCATGGTGTCGCCATCTCTGAGGTCCCGGGCTCGGTCCTCGGTCGGATCAATTTAGAAATACCTGTTTTTCTAAAATGTTTTTTGGTCTGGGTGTTTCCTATGTATAATAAGTATGTATTTAAGTATAATAAGTATGTTTATCCGTTGTCTAGTTAACCATTTTCTCGAGTTTCTTAAGGAAGCTTTTCTTGGGGCTAGATAATTGGTGTGAGTGTGAGAAACATTTATTTTATTTATATAGGAGTATCTGCAAACATGCCTGAATTTACTAACCAATAAAAAATGCCATGATTCCGCAGCGAACTTACTACAGCACGCCACATAGCCTTGATGGTTAATGGAGTGTTTATAAAAAAATCTACAACCACAGTTTTATATGATAAAATTTTAAAAAATCCGGGTGTATTACAAATTATGTTTATAGAGAAGTTTGAGTTCTTTCGACTGTAAGGGCAATTTCACAGTGTCGTAAGCGTAAATCACAAAGTACTAAAGCTAGCTAGCAGGCGAGGACTCAGTTAAGCGGTCGCTTAACTGAGTCCTCGCCTGCGGTAGGTACGCGGGGCGGGAGGTACGTAGGGCCTCTGCCACGAGTACGAGCGTTTTGCGACGTGGCGAACGAATTTCTAGTTCATTGCGTTATTTCTATAACCGTTGACTACGACTGCCGTTGTATAACGCGCAATGAACTAGAAACCCGTTCGGCGCGTCGCAAGCCGCTCGTGTTATAGCTAGCTATAGTAAAATTCAAGGAGTCTTCAGAGGTCTCAGAAGTTCAGCGGTCAGGGTGCCAAGTGCGAGTTTCATTCGCAATTCGATCACGTTAACCAAAAAGGGGAATTTGTATGGCAAAATGTTAACTCTTCTCGTATGCCGCCAGGGGGCGCTGCTTCAATGCCATACTAATTTTCGTTTTCGTTAACGTAATCGAATGGATACGGATAGTATACAAAACTCACACTAGGCACCCTGAGCATTGGACCGGTCTTTTATGGGTCGTGATTACGATTCCTTCTTCTTCAGCTTCCTGAGACTACTTAGTTGATTTTTTCTAGTAAAATTTTATCTTGTAACATTGTAAATTAAGGTAATAAAAATTTGCAGTTGGATTCAATGCACCATGAAAGACAGTGATGGAGTGGGAATGATGTATCTATATTTTCTGCTCACAGTACTCTCCATGCAGCTACATCAACTGCATATAACAATGAAGTCAATGTTGACTCAATAAGGAAGCAGCAGGTTGGAGCGGTAATTCCACTGTCTTTGACAAGTATCATAATTATCCAGTTGAAAAAAATTAAGACTTTTTCTAGGCAGGACAAACGCTACGCTTTAAAAATTTGTAATTTTTATTTTTTTGTTATTAGCTTTTATCAATATTATTCAATTGATTACACTATGTAAGTAAACTGTTAATAATAAATATTTCACTTCTCTCTACATCTTCATAGTTAATTATCAGCAATAAGTAGGTACATACAATGGGTGATTATTTCTTCTTAATGTCTTTTGGTTCGGTAATCGTCGCATTTCCGAATGCAACTACAAACTGAATATTAATTTCGATGTCCATTAATTATTAGATTGTTCATATATAAATGATTTAAATTCAGAAAAACCTACTTTATTGTTGTTTTATTTTGATTTTTCGTGAGAACAAAATCGTAAATAAATTACGTATGACACAATAGTATTTCCCCTCATTCTAACAATTATTAATAATAAGTAAAAGGAGTAGTAGCAACTCTATGTACCTACTCTATAACTGATACAAATCCATTAGTATTATGGTTGCACTTTAGGTACGTAAGTGCGTTTCATCTCTAATTCTGTCTAAATGGTATTTATTACATTTAGACAGAATTAGATTAGATTTCTCATTCATGTACTCATACTACTCCCTCTAAATGGATTCGATGCTCGAATTTTTAATATATAGGTAAGTACGTCCATAGTTAGTAATGTTCACAAAACTTACCCTCTTAGATAAAACTACTCCTTTTTCTTTGTTTAAATTGTCAACAGATACCAAATAGTTTCTGAGGGCTAATACAAAATATGTATGTTGATTTATTTAATTAAATTTTACACCTGCTATTGTTTCTTAAAACTTTAACTAAGTAGGGTAGTGGCATCAGTGTTCAACAGCAGGAACCATTGATCGACAGTTTTTTCCTTTAATCGTTAAAAATAGGGGTAGCAACTGATTTTAGTCTTTGGCAACAATTGAATGCAGTCCGCCTGGCTCGCTGACATCCCTTGAAATTTCAATTAGATATCTATTATATTTTTATTCTTTATTAAAGTGGGTCACTCTTGCACTAGCAAGGTTCCACTTCCAAAAAGATAATAAGGTATAGAACGAAATATTTTAATATTATTCATACAGCTTAACGAGAGTTTTAAAGGACGCTGAAGACGAAACGATAGCGCGATTCAGGATTTCGCGATTGAGGATAGCATCAGTGACATCTATAATGTCGGCGGGGAACGAACACCCCTTCGAGTCTGCACAAAGCTTCCTGGAAAAGAAAGGGGCTGGAAACGCAAAGCAATAAAGCATAGGGCGCTGCTCTTACGTATTTATTTACAATTGCAAATATACTCTGCTGCTTATTTGCTCGATTTTGAGTTTGCAGGTTGGCTACGTGTCTCTACGATCACTGCTGCGACTAGCTTTAGTTATTATTCTGAGGCTACGACCACGGCTACGATCGCTCTACGATGTACCTAGTTTATTATCTCTTCTGTGGTTTAGTTATCTTGGCAAAGGTGTGCTACCTTGGTGCTGCCTGTTCTTTACCAATGGTTACGTTAAATAGCGCCCCAATCAATCAAGTAGTCAAGCAACGTTTGTAAAACTAAATTATGTTAAGGAAAATATTAATAGTAGTTTTATCAAAATTGCATAATTAATGTACACAATTTTAACAAAAACCTACTATTGTATTGTAAAAAAGAAATTTAAACGGGGATTAACGCAAACTAATTTATAAAAGGTTTCATACCTTCTTATCGCGACAGCAGTCAGCCCCGATCCGATCCGAACTATTCGGAGAATCTAGTAGGGCACGGGGACGCGTACTTTTAAGTGTGCGATGCCGTTCTTTCTAGAAAACCTCTGAAGGTGATTCGTTTCAACACGGCTTGAGGTACCCTTTACGTACTTCGCCGCCCCCAAAAAAGCCCGGTGACGCTCAAAATGCCGTTTGAGGCAATCAGCAATCTCTCTCAAAAAAAAGCAGTCAGCCCGTGACCACGGCGGCCGTTGTAACTCGGTCGAAACGTCGGGTATAAAGAAGAAGTAAAGAAGGTATCAAACATTTTACTAATTAGTTTGCGTTAATCCCCGTTTAAATTTCTTTATTAATTATAAAGACATAGCCCCATTAATGTTTTTTTAATTACAAGAATAGTATCAGAAATGACTACTATATTACTATTATTACTATTACACACTACTATTACATAGAATTACTACTATTTTGTGGAAATGAAAAAAAAATACAATATTTAATATTATATTACTCATAACTGGATAAGAATATAAGATAAATTAATTGTGTATTTATCTTATTAGCCATAACCGCCACTCCTAGGTCTAGCCATATTTATTCCACATATTCCGTATAATCAAAAAAGTAACTATCTTTTAGAAAGAGGTTAAGAAAAGTGTTCTTAAAACAATTTCCAGTAAATTAAAACAGGTATCGTAGCAGAATTGCATTTCCCGCCTTTCGCTTCGTGTTTACCTCCGCAGCGCAAGATGGTGACGCTGACGACCGACGGACGCCTACGGACGCCGACGGACGTTGCGCGTCTGAAACACGGAAACAAACAAATGGTTTCCATTACACGGAGCCCCGAGGGTTCGAAGTATCGGCTTCGGGTATCGATACCAAGTACTCATGTGGTATCGAGAGACAACGTATCGATACTCAAAAAGTATCGGTCCTAAAGTATCGATACTCCTCAGTATCGAGTATTTGCGAGAATCAATTAATTGGACCTGCAAACGCGTAAAATAATAGAAGAAACCTAATTAATTTACCTAACATGTGGTGCAGGTCAAACCCTCGTGGGAGAGTACTCAAGAAGCTAGTGTATTAGTAGTAATTAAGTATGTATTACATACTTAATTTTTAGAACTTTCTACTTCATAAAACTGTTAAAATGTGACCAAAGGGGAAAGTAATTATACCAATGTATCTCAAAAATGCAGTAAACTACAACAAAATAAAAAATTAATGCCTTCAGATTTTAAAATATCGAAGAAAACTGTATATGGGTTCCTACTTACTCAATATAAATTTTAAATTTATTCATTTTGAAAACCAAGTTAGGTTAGCTCAGTTATTGAAAATCATAAATTTTATTGGTTTGACAGCAGAAATACATTTCCTTTTACGTTTTTTACGGCCGTGCACCCCGATATTGTTTGTAAATTTCAACGGAGACACGTAAAAAGGCAAAATCTACTTTACCGACGCGCTAATTACCTCGTCTCTGTGAAAACTTGGCCGGACACATTTGGATTGTTCGTGAACCCCAATAAGTCACAAGCAATAGTCATAGGCAGCAACAGATTGTATGATAAACTGGATTTTGATAAACTCCCCAAGGTTACGTATGATGGAGTGAATCTTGCGTATGCAGGCAAAACTAAAAATTTTGGTATCATTATTGACAACACTCTTTCTTGGAAATCACAGATTAATGAAGTAAGCCGGCGCATGCATTACTCCTATCACTCTCTCAAGCGACTTCAGTTTTTCTTACCGTTCAATACCAAAATTATGCTATATAGCTTAGTCGCTTCTTCTCCCTCTTCTCGACTACGTTGATGTTTGTTATTTGGATGCCACGGAAGAGTTGATTAACAAACTGGAGCGCCTGCAAAACCTGGCCATCAGGTTCATATTTGGTCTGCGCAAGTATGATCATATTTCAGAGTTTAGGTCAAAGTTGAAATGGCTCCCAATCCGACTCCGCCGTGATATGCACATCCTGTCCCTCCTTTATAAAATCCTTCATTACCCTCAGCTTCCTCATTACCTACGTTCCCGTTTTACTCTCTTACCAGCCACTTCCTGCCCCAAACGGTCGTGTGACACAAGAACCCTTCTCTATCCACAATCCAATTCCAAATTTTTCTACATTTCTTACACCGTATATGCAGCCAGATTGTGGAATAAACTGCCTGCCAGCATTCGTGAGAACCCATCAGTAGCATCTTTTAAACATAAATTGAAAGAGCACTACCTCTCTAACTTGAGCAGTAATCAGTAACATCATATAGTTATACAGTCAGATGATAATATGTATATATTATATAATTATATATTTATATATATATGTATAGGTGTATAGGTATATACGTATATGCATTATAATTAGTTTATGTACCTATTTATTTTATTGATTTATAATTAAGGTATTTATTTATATTATGGTCGACAGTTGGTCCCGCAGACTTTCTTTTCCAACTACGGCTAGGGTTGGCTGGAAGAGATCTCTTTTAGAGATAAGCTCACCCTTGTATATGTTTTTTATTATGTAATTTAGAGTGTAATTTTAATGTACAATAAAGGATTCAATAATACATGATCAAACGAACTTCCAAGTGAAGTTCGATCAGTATTATATGAGTCACTTTTTTCGAAGATATAGAATTGAAATATATGTATTTTAAATATACATATAATAGTCTAACAGGTAGTCCCTTTATTGTGTGAGCAATTATCCGCACGCTTTTAAGATTTTAAACTAAAATATTGTTAAATAAAAAAGGAAAACTATTTTAGACACTGGTCACCCCAGCGCCTCATTCGGTATGCCACGCTACTTTGCTTAATTTTTCCGAGTTTCTTAAATTTTTGGCAAAACTGGGCAGGGATGGGCGGGACCCTTCCCTATATCTTCGAAAAAAGTGACTCATATAATACTGATCGAACTTCACTTGGAAGTTCGTTTGATCATGTATTATTATTTCGTCACTTTATTCGAAGATATAGAATTGAAATATATGTATTTTAAATATACATATAATAGTCTAACAGGTAGATGTTTAGAGACCTTTGGGTTTTGCCAAAAGATAATATTTGTCTATGATGAAAGTCAAAGACCCAATGAAAACGAAATCCGTTTATTTACAAAAGTAATTAATACATAATATAACTAGTAACCTCTACTAAAACAAAAATAACATTTATCTAACTTTAGTAGAACGGATCAGTTAGGATTTTGGAAACACACTGATCTAGCGAAACAGTCCTCATTTACAATTGGTCGATCATAGAAACGTGCAAATGTACTCGAGGTCGACGTCCAACCTGCCGTCTTGCGTATCACGTCGAGTGAGACGCCCGTGCCCCTGGCAGCGGACGTGGCAGCGTGGCGCGTGCTGTGTGCGCTGAACGTCGCCACGTCCACTCCGCTCTCGGCCAGCACCTGTTTCATCTACCGCGCGATCGTCTGACTCGTCGCTGCTCTGTGTGGTGGTTTGAACGTCAGCAAAAGTTTATCCATAACATCCGTCCTTAACTGTTCCGTTCTTGACAAGTAATCTTTAATGGCAGTTGCTGGACAGATATCTTCATTATCATAAAAATATGAAAGAGTTAACAATGGTTGAGCTCGCCCTGCGGCAGAGGTTTTTATTATATCCGAAATAGTGATTTTTATATCATGGTAACCTATTTTAATAATATTAATTTTTATGAGTGACAATGTCTGTGCTCTATGAGCAGTACAAAGTGCCAAGAGAATAGTGACTTTTTTGTTAATTTTTCAATGGAAATCTCACTATGAGGCTTCCATTGTGCTATATGATTAAGAACCGTTTGAGGGTCCCATGTACCTACGTACTTGGGGAGAGCTGGTCTAAGTTTGTACACTCCTTTGAAGAATCTGGCGATTAATTTATAATTACCAAAATCACAATTTAATAATAAGCTCAATGCTGACCTGTGGCTATTGAGTGAGCCATATGCCGCCCCTTGGTTATAAAGATTGGTAAGAAAAGACAAAATTAGTGATTCGGAGCAAGAGTTGTAGGGATTTAAATCTAAGTCATTGCAATATGACCACCACAATTTGTACGTGCCACTGTACTGTTGAAAGGTATTTTGGGCTAGCGAAGACAACATAATATCCAATGCTGCTTCCGGGGTCCCTTTTCTTAAGAAAGATTCCCGGAGAGCTTCGCGACACCCAGGGTAAGTTTGAACTGTTGCCTTCTCCTGTAATAGAAATTTACAATGTGGTCATTAGTATCGAAATAAAGAATTTCAGATTTGCACATGTTTCTCAGAAATGGAAACCACATCATTCTCAAATTGAAACCTTAAGTATTTTTCATGTTTGGAGGTCATTGGAACTAACAAATATGATTCTTTTAGGTCTATTGTGGCCATGAAACAGCCCTCTGATACTAATAAGGCTACAGTTCTGTAATCCTCCATTTTAAAATGTGTCGTTTCTACAAATTTATTCAATGATTTTAAATTCAAAATAAATCTATAATCGCCATTAGGTTTTGGTGCTAAAAATATATCAGATACATACTGGTTACGAGATGGTTCACACACAGATACCGCCCCGAGATCAAGTAATTTTTTAATAGCCTTATCCATCTCTATTTTTTCTTTTGGTAACCATACCCGATGCTTATTTGTAACCAACTTTACCTTTTTAATAAAAGGTATCTGATAACCATTTCGAATCCAATTAAGGACTTGTCTATTATCTGTTATATCACACCAAGAACTGTAAAAATACTTTAATCTGCCGGCATGTACCTTTATGTCCGAGGGCCTATCCGAGCAGGGCGGTTCCAAACTCGCGATGGGTTGAAACTGTTCGGTATCGACGAAAAAGGTCTCTGATTCGTGTAGAGGCCCTTCCTGGGACCTCCGCGCCCCCCCCCCCCTGCTTGGCGTCGAGCGAGAGGGGCCTCTCCAGTTTCCCTGCGGTCTTGATGAACGAGCAGACGATGGACCTGGAGTAGCTTTATGGTCAGGTTTTTTAATCAGAGAACCTTGCTTTTCGATGGCTTTTGAGGCTTTGATTTTGTCGGGTAAATCCTGGCCGAATAGCATCTCGTCTCGTTCACAGTCTTGAATTAGATTCAAAAAAGATTTTTCCAAACCTTGTGTTAACGATTTTGTTCTCGTTTGGGTTTCTGAAGCATGTAGGTCAGATAAGACCCTGCAAGCGTCCGACAAATACTTTATAGCTTGTACTTTATTGTCGTTCGTAAGCAGTACTGTCATAGCTCTATTAATAGCTGTAAGGCCTACGCCTAATTGTTGTTGGGAACTTTCAATTTTTTTATCCCATGCTCGAGCAAACTCAGAAACGGCTGCAGATATTTCTGCATTTAATTGAGGAGCTCTAAACAACTTACAGTTTTTTGGAGTTGCATATTCCTTATACAATTTATCTCTCTGATCTCTATCTGTCAGACCTTTTCGGAGGATAGGAGCCCACCTCTGTGCTAAATCTGGGTGAATATCGTCACCATAAATGACCTCTTCGGGAACTAGGTCTCCCAAGGCAATGAGCACATCTGGGTCTAACGTAGGCAATGTTTGCTCTGGTGCTGACGACGACGTCTCCTCTTGGGCTTCAATTTGGGGTAGCGGCTGAAGCTGATTCTCAACAAGATCATTATTCTCGGAATCGTTAATTACGACATCTAAAACAATTTTTTTTTTTGTTATAAAAACGAAGTAGGTAAGTTTCAAAAGTATGCGTAAATGCGTTTATAAATTTGCAATGAAATACTAATGAGTAGTATTCATACCACCTAACCGGTTGACTCACGGTCAACTCTATAGTTAGTTAGTTATTAGATACCTTTTGGTTAACTCACGGTTAACTCTCAGGCCAAACATGCTTTTTGGTTAACTCCCGGTCAACTCTTAAGCGTCGTAATCCAATGAAAATTTAATTAACAAATAAGTGGGTAGTATAAAAATTATGCTTACCAGAATTTTCTTCGCAATCCGACGAATCCGAGTAAATGATAATACGCTTACGCTTGTTTTCTTTACTTTTTAGCTTTTTAATTTTCTTTGTATAATACGCGATCTGATCCTCAGCACTACGTTTCGGCATTATGAAAAGTAGGAACGCGTGCGTTGCGTTGCGCGCACAATGAAAGAATGAAGCAAAGTAGCGTGGCATACCGAATGAGGCGCTGGGGTGACCAGTGTCTAAAATAGTTTTCCTTTTTTATTTAACAATATTTTAGTTTAAAATCTTAAAGGGTGCGGATAATTGCTCACACAATAAAGGGACTACCTCTTAGACTATTATATGTATATTTAAAATACATATATTTTAATTCTATATCTTCGAATAAAGTGACGAAATAATAATTGTGATTAGGTAAACAAGCCTAGACAGTTAAACACATACATGTGCAAGTCAACCATAATTGTATTGTAAATAAACACATTTAAAAACTAGCTAAGTAGTGTTTAAACGAAACGTTATGCAAACCGTCTTTAGCCTTTTTAGTAACATGTGCGTCTCATTAGAGATAGCGGTAAGTAAAGAGCCAGCCGAATGGCGCTTACACGATTGTTTCGTGACATGATAAGTAATATTCGTATCGCATATTCATTGCTCTTCTAAAGACGTTGTCTGGATTTTTGATTGGCGACAATGATATTATAAGAGCCGTTAAAAACTAAAACAAGACACTATGTAAAGCTCGTACGCACTATGTGTACGATGTCTGCTATGTTGTATAGGTAATATGGTGTACAATGTATAAACGACGCTACGTAGATTTACTATAAACTTACCTACGTGACGAATTATTTCCTTTCATGGTTAAACATATTCTAATATTGAGATTGTTTCTTCAACTTCTGGCACTTTTAATTCTAAAGTTTGACACTAGTCACTTCGTAAAGAGTCTTCAATAATTAATCTTGTCTCAAAATTGATATAATCAAACGTAAATTTTACTTTTTATTTTTAAGTATTATTTTAATTGCTGCACTGAAGCTAAATTTTAATATAATTATAAAATATTTATAAAATACAGGGTAGGCGTTTAATTTTTTCACTGTATTTTATAATAGTAGTTTATGCAACTGTCATTTAATGAAGGGTATTAAAACACGAGTGTGAGTTTATGAAACGAGCGCAGCGAGTTTCATAATAGTAACGAGTGTTTTAATACCCGTGTTATATGCAGTTGCATACACTATTTTATCTTCACTAATGCAATTAGTCAAACAACAAGAGTAAAAGCTGACAATAGTTTATTTATAATAATTGTTCAAGTTTTGGATGGTACAATTTTGAAAGTTAATGTTAATTATTGATCCAGCAGCTGTAGCGGTCGCGGGGCAAGCAGTAGAGCTCGTAGACGGAGTTGGAATATTTATAATTACTTCATTCGTCTTGTTTTCTATACTGTTCAAGATCGTATTTGAGACTTGAATTTTATTCATTACAGACTCATCAATGTAGCTTTCAGCCACAGTAGAAGACTTCCACCCCCCGTGTCGTTTCAGTGCGGTCAAATCACCACCGCTATCTATGAGAAGGGTCGCCGAGGTGCGCCGGAAGCAATGCCCCGTGTACAACGCTGGGTTAGGCAGATTCAAAAAACTTGCGATAGTTTTTCCCAGAGCACCAAATTTATTAATACCAGTTCTTTGATCGACGCACTTCCCCGATCTATAGCTCAAGAAAAAGGCAGGGTTTCGACAGGGGGTGGGTGGAAGTTCCATGTATTTTTTACATACGGCATAGCAGTTGCCCGTCACAACGAAAGAACGATCTATTTTCGTTTTTGTTTTCGAAACTTTCACCATGATTGTACTGTCGTCTATGTTAGAGACTTCATCGAACTGGATGTTGTATAGCTCTTGCCTTCGGCATGCCCCCATTATCCCGAAGATTAGTGCAACCTGTAACAATAAACGATATAATAAGCTTGAGGTACATAGCCAAGGCAAAAACTATGATTTATGAAGTAGTAAAGTGTAGGTACCTACTACCTAATTTATACACAAAGCACTTAAACGGAGTGTCTAGATAACTTGCGTGTGTAGTACGTAAGTACTAGGTAGATTAAATAACAGAACTAAAATACACTTACCTTTTCAAAAAGATACAAAATATCTGGTGAATCTTTCAGGAGGTTTCTTTTTATTTGACCTGATGTAAACGTCAAGGACTTTTTTTCCTTGTGTCCTTCTGAACTGCGTTTCAGGAACGCTATGACTTTTGAATACTTCGTGATATCAATATTGTTGTAGATACTCAGTGTGGACTTGAGCATAGAATATTTAGCCCACATAGAAAATGGCTTGAATTTGTCGGAGAGGTCTTTGAGATACACAAGAATGACATTTTCAGAAAATGATGTAGTTTTCTTTTCGATCTTCCATGCCAAAAAGTTATTATATTCTTTTTCATATAATTTTCTAGATTTTTCTGGTAAAAGATTGTGAGTTACTTTTGTTGCCAATTCTAGAATATCCGGAGGCGTACAAATATCATCGTCGCTGTCCATTTTTAACTTTTAATTTGTATTTTAAAAACAAAACACATTGCGAAACATTAAATTCACGCGTACGTGTATTGTCACAGTGAACTTGCCGCCATTAAAATCTAACCAATGAGAGCGCAGCTGCGCGCGCAGGGCCAATCAGGAGCGAGCGCGCGCTGTTTTTTTTTTTATTTAATTGGCACAAGATCTTACCAAAGATTTTGTGTATGTAAGTTTAGTAGTTTCGACGAAGTTTTCACGTATAACCCAACTGTTTTCAAAAGCCAGCCTTATATCTTAGATTAAAACAAAAAGAGGAAGATACGGCATGCTCATACTTGTAGTCAATCAAAATATAGCCCTACTTAACTACATATGCAAAGACTCACACACGCACACCTATAAAGTGTAAATCGAGCGAGCGAGACAGAGCGGTAAGTTTCAACGTCAGCGCGAGGGAGTCAGCCAGTTACGTCTCGGTCGCTTCGCAATCAAAAACAAAAACTCAAAAATGTCCGGAATGCACAACAAATTCACAAGAATTTTCTTTAAAAATATGCTTTTGGTGTAAAACGCATGAAAAGTGATACCATGTGTCTTGTTTTTACGCCGTGCACTGGAGAAATGCACAGGAAGGCGTTTTTTGCGTTATTTTCTAATAAAATAGTTTTGACACTGACAACGCAGCACATGCAAACAAGTCGCTGTTTTAACGTAGACTGGAACAAAGCAGGTCCATTGGACTCGGTTTAGCAGGACCGCGCACAGCTAGCGAGTAGCGTATCTTCCTCTTTTTGTTTTAATCTAAGCCTAATATCAAAATTTTAAACAACTTGTATGAGGATTTTGACATAAGGCTCGCCAGGTTAATTGGTCGCGTTTTATTGATTTTTATAATGAGATTTTACGATATCGATGTGGATAATATACCATCATGTGAAATTGCTTAAATTGAGTGTTTTGTTGTCTGCGCTATAACAGTAGTAATTATAAGTCAAGTATTGGAAACATAAGTGGAATGTTACAACATTAGTGTAGATAAAAAGATAAATATATGTGTTAACTATTTTAATATAGTTCGCTTATTATTACTGTTAAACACTAATAAATTGAGACATGACTTATAAACTGTAATATAGTCTGTAAGAAAAATAATAAATACGTGAAATGTTTACAAATTAAAACTTGCTCTGAAATCCTGCTGTGTCCCTAGTGCGACTTTAATATTTCATTCATTTTGACGGACACTACACTCGCGTTGATAGTGGCGCCGCGTAGTGGCAAAAACCCGCTCTGGTTGCTGTGTTAATAATGTCAACTACAATATATTAAACAAAAATCACAAACCTGATTTTATAAGTAAAATTTTATTTATGATTATTTACATATATATTTTACGCAAATTTTGTTGTGAACAAATTACTATTTAAAAAAGACAAAGTATTAAAAAATTAACGACGGGTTTTAACCGCACCTCATGATATGCCGGGTCAGTCACTGAATATATTTTTTTATTATATATAGTAATATTATAAAATATTAAATAAAGCTGTACCTAGTTGTCAACTGTTTTATATTAATGCTACGTGCCTTAGCCTTTTTAGTAACATTGGTGTCTCATAGATGGCGGTAGGTAAAGAGCCAGCTGGATGGCGCTGACACGATTGTTTCGTGAAACCATAAGTAATATTAGTATCGAATATTCGTTGCTCTTATAAGGAAGTTGTCACCAGTGACAATGTCCTTATAAGAGCTGTTAAAAACTGAAAATAGACACTAAGAAAAGCTTACATGCTTATGTATTCACGTACATGTATGTAAGTCGATACTTAGTTTGGTATAAACGTGCCGAATTATTTTTTCTCACGGTTAATTGTTAAAGTTGAGATTGTTTCTATGCATGTTTAATTTTACATAAAAGTAATTAAGTAAATAAGGTTTGACACTTTGTAATGATTCTACATAATTTATATTGTCTTATTTACTATAAAAACAAACGTGTTAATAATTTTTATAAAGATTGTATTTTCTTGCTGCTAAAACGTATTATTAGGGCAGTGAACTGCATTAGTCCCACGATGGGCGCCAAAAGTCACACGGCACCTTGGCTCGCTAAGATGAAGGGACTTGTACATTACATTTTTATTAGAAATGAAAAAGAATATGTTATGCCAAACAATAGGCTTGTGTCCACTATGAATGAATATAATGGATAGGAGTTTTTAATGATTAATTATATCATGGAGAAGACAACAAACAATTTTAATTGTTAAAAGCGTTAAAGATTAATAATATTTTAGAGAAATAAATTTCGTAAAAATTAACTTTTAGTCACGTGACAGTGAACACCAATCAGAAAGCCGTGACGTCACGCCGTGCAAAACACCAATCTTGTCAATGTCATTGACGTATTGAGTTGTTCGAATATCGCTTTACAGCTTACTAAATTTTGGTTTTTAGCAACTAATATCATGTTGTTGCTAGTTCTAATTGAGAAAATTCACCTTGGAATCTGGATTCAGCAAAGCCGACAGTAATAATTTGCCCAGAATCGATGCCGTTATGGTTAGCGTCGAACAGTGACTTCTGCACATCTGTAAGTAAACATAACTTATGTATAACTTAATGTTTTGACGTACATTTTGCAAGATAATTGATACCTATTAATTTTGAGGTTAGATTTACAAAGTATGAAAAAATGCAAAATAGTAACAAACGTGTATAATTTCAGGTCTTCGCGAGCTTCATATGGAGATGACGCCATAAGTTATGTCTATGTGACGGTAAATTTTGTACCGTAAAGTGCAAAATATGTCCTGAACACAAGGTTCATGCAAAACTATATGGATGCACACTGGTTGTTGATGAAGAAGATGATATTATTATCTCCGTTCAATGTCAAGACTGCGTAGCTTCACAGTGGGGATGTAAACACGCAATAGCATTTCTTATGTGGGTTCATCGCAGAAGTGAGGAACCATTATGCACTTCGGTGGAATGTTATTGGAGAAAATCTAAACTGTCTAGAGTCGGTAGTAGCCTTAAATATATGACAGCAAAAGACTTGTCCGAGGGCAGGCCCATGTTGCCAGCAAATTCATCTGTTTCAATGAAGTTTTTGGAAGAGGTATTTAAGGGAAAAATTGATAACTGGGAACTTTTAAAATATCAAACCACTTATTGTCAAAGTGAAGAAAAGGCTCTCTCCATGCATCAACTGATATGTAATTTCAAAGAGAAATGTATTGATGCGTTTTTATAAAAAGTTCACATATCACCTTCATTAATACAGAGAGTTGAAGAATAAGAGAACAATCTAAGAGCAGCCTATGGTTTGAACTAAGGTATGGTTGAATTACGGTTTCAAAAGCCTTTGAAGTTAGCAGATGTAAAACTACTGATGGCACACTTTTATCGCTCATATTAGGTGGTAAAATTCCAGACACTACTTCTATGAAACGTGGCCGTCTTTTAGAAAATGAGGTAAGAAAAACAGTGGTAAAAAAACTGAAGAAAAAGATAAATAAGTGTGGCCTGATATTAAATTCCAAATATTCAATGATTGCTGGTTCCCCAGACGAATATTTGAAGATGGCATAATCAAGATTAAATGTCCTGTTAAAGCTAACACATTTAAATTTTATATAAAAAAATGGAAAAGCTACTGAAAAATATTATGCACAAATGCAGCTTGATGTATTTAACAGAAAAGAGAAATTACCCAGATTATAGTGAAAATCAAAATCAAGATTTTAAGTGTCAAATTCAAATTCAAATTCAAAAATCATTTATTCAGTTTAGGCTACAAGTAGCTCTTATGAATGTCGCTATGCCATCGGTTCGTAAGTCTACTCTGGGCGGGAGATCTTGCACTGAGAAGAACCGGCAAGAAACTCAGCAAGTGTCCAGCTCTTTTCTCCCTTACAGCGTCAAAAAAAATAAAAATTGGAAAATGCCCTATCATAGCAGGACACTTTCCATTACAAATAAACACAAAAAATATAGAAGACAACTACAACATGTAAAAAAACAAAACAAATAAACAAATCTAATATATCAAATTTACATCTGGTATAAGTTAAATTTCCACAATGTCATACAGTACCACTACAGTACTCTAATAAAAGTCAAAAATTGTTTAAGAAAAACAAAGTCAAACTATAGTAATTAATACTAACAATGAGATAAGTATGCAAGAGCAGACCAGCCTCCACAGGCGGCACCCGTTCACGAGTATGACATATGAATCAGCCATCGCTTCGCTCAACCATATTTTAGGGAACGTAACGACCCGACGCACACGCCACCACCGCAGAGACAACAAAGAGAGCATGACACACTCAAGATACTTTAAATAAAAACTTAATGATCTATTTAACGCTGTTTGTTATCTGTAGGACACTGTTCAAAACTATCATATCAGTATAAAAATTATATAAATTAATTTTATTATGTATATTGATACAAATAGAGTATAATGTGTTTTTTATTACAACCAGGCTGTTTTATCATCTAATTATTCTTTGACTTTAATAATAACCTTTTATAAAAAAGTGTAACTACTTACAATGTGAAATAACATGTGCAGGCGAGCAGACTAAGATGACCACACATTCTTATCATTAAAATAATCATCAATTTTATAGTAACCTTTTTTCATTAGACCTTGTTTTATTTCTGTCTTAAACTTGTGTAATGGCAATTCTGTTAGAGTGAAAGGCACTTTATTGTATATTTTTATACATTTCCCAACAAATGAATTACCAACTTTATTGAGTCTAAGTTTTGGAACAGCAAGTTTGTTTTTATTTCTTGTGTTAAAATTATGGGTATTACTTTTTTTTTCGAATTTATCTAAGTTTTTATAAACATAAATGATATTTTCATAAATATACTGTGAAGCTACAGTTAAAATATTAATCTGCTTAAATAACTCTCTCAGCGTATCACGGGGCTTAAGGCTATAAATAGCTCGAATGGCTCTTTTCTGTAAAACAAAAATGGTTTCAATGTCAGCCGCTGAGCTCCACAATAAAATACCATACGACATGACGCTGTGAAAGTAACTAAAGTAAACCAATCTTGCCGTTTCTACATCAGTAAGTGACCTCATTTTTCTAACCGCATAGGCAGCTGAGCTAAGTCTTCCTGCCAGGGCAGCAATATGAGAACCCCATTGTAATTTATGATCTAAGGTAATACCCAGGAAAACTGTCGAGTTAACTATTTCAACTATTTCATCGTTCATAGTGATACTGGTATTAACCTGCTTCACATTGGGCATCGTGAATTTCACACATTTAGTTTTTTTTGCATTAAGCAGCAGGTTATTAGTGGTAAACCAATGTAATATTTGAGAGAGAGTATTACTTACGTCGTCAAATATTGCTCTATGTCTATCAACTTTAAAAATCAATGAGGTGTCATCAGCAAATAATACTATCTCACAAAGATCTTCGGTGTAGTAAGGTAGATCATTTACATAAATGAGAAATAAAAGAGGTCCTAATATTGAACCCTGGGGCACCCCCATAAGTAACGGGGCGCCAGAAGAATCAGTACCGTTAATATTAACTTTTTGAACTCTGCCAGTGAGGTATGATTTCAATAAGGTAAGTGAGTTGTCTGAGACACCATAATGTTCCATTTTTAATAACAAAGTATCGTGATCGACACAGTCGAAAGCTTTCGATAAATCACAGAAGATACCTATCGCATCCTGTTTCTGCTCCCATGCATCGAAAATATGCTTAATGAGTGCAACTCCCGCGTCGGTTGTATTTCTACCTTTAGTGAAACCGAATTGTTTGTTATGAAGTAACTGGTTATCTGTAAAATGTGACAGCAATTGATTAAAAATAACTTTTTCAAAAATTTTACTAAGAGCCGGTAGTATGGATATAGGCCGAAAATTAGATGGGTCACTTTTATCGCCTGTTTTAAATAACGGTATAATTTTACTGTACTTCATTAAATCTGGAAATACACATTCATCAACGCATTTATTAAATATTATTGCTAAATTAGACGCGATAGAAGATATTATAGATTTTAATATATCAGTGGAGATACCCCAAAGATCCTCAGTTTTTTTTATATTAAGTTCTCTAAAAGCTTTTATTATTATATCAGAATCAATATAGTGAAAATTTAATGGAATATTACATATTTTTACACTCGACACAAGAAGAGACTGGGCAAGATGTTTACAAGAATTTAATTTATTTGATGTAATGAGTGGAATTTTTGAGAAAAATGTTTCAAACGCGCCTGCCACTTCCGTATCACCATTGATGTAAGCATTATCGACTTTGAGTTCAAGTATACGATCACGAGACCTTACTTTACAAATTTCTTTATTAATGACGTTCCAAGTGGCTTTTATTTTATTTTTTGAATTCACAATCTTTGCCCGAATGTAGTTGGCCTTTGCTATGGAACAAACTTTTTTGAACATTTTTGAATAATTTTTAACATATTCAATTACACTTGGATCCTTAGAGTTTGCCTTTATATCGTATAATTGATACAATCTATTTCTACTCCTGTAGATGCCAGCTGTGGCCCAATCACTGAATTTAGTTTTAGACTTATCTACTTTGATTAATTTTTGAGTAAAGTTGTTATTAAACTCTTTTTTGATTATTTCGAATATATTGTCGTATAAGATGTTCGCTTTGTCATTGTTACATGGTATTTGTAACACTTTATCATTAACATTCTTCTTAAATCTGTCTAATCGATTAGTGGTCACTGGCCTGTATAAAATATTCATTGAAAGACATTCATATTGGTGCTCAAATCTAACTATCTGACCACTGTGATCAGAATTTATAAAATTTATTATTGATTTCTCAATATCATTACAATTAGAAAAAATATTATCTAAACAGGTAGCTGATGTGGCTGTAACTCTTGTAGGTTCATCAAAAAGATTTTGCAAGTTAAACGATTTGAAAAGATTAAGAAACCTTACCGAGTTCTGTGAGTCATCTAAAATATTTATATTAAAGTCGCCACATACAACTATCCTCTTTTTACAATTGCATACCTTTTGCAAGGTTTCTTCCATAATGGACTCAAATAAGTGGTAATTACCAGAGGGAGGCCTATACACACAAACAATAACATACTGCTCGAGCTCCGCACATGATAGTTCAATATTTCGTTCAACTGAGAGATATACTATGTCTTTACGCTCCTTTGATTGTAATGTATCGTTAATTAATATCAGTGACCCACCTCTTATAGCAGACTCTCTTGTGAACGAACTAATGACTTTATAATTATCAATGCTTACTAACAGTTCGCATTGTTTTAACCAGTGCTCGATTAAGCATAATACATGTACATTTTTTTCATTTATATATAATTCTAATTCTAATTCTTTTCCAGAAAAGCCCTGAATGTTTTGATGTAAAATGTTTATAAAGGTGGACATTTCATTTGTCTTAATATTTAAGTCGCAAGAGTTTTCCTCTATTGAGTGTGCCATTCAATATTGAGTATGTTGAGAATTTGATTAATAATAAATTATTAAACTTTTGGAAAATTAATGTATACCCATTGTTATATTATCAAAGTCTGGAACTAGAACTGTAACTAATATATAACTGTAAAATTGGAGGCTGGTCTGCTCTTGCATACTATTATTTTTATTATTATTAACTAGGTATAGTTTTACTTTGTTTTTTTTCTTAGACAATTTTTGACCTTTTATAGTACTATGATGACATTGTAAAAATTTTAACTGGTCACTAATGCAAATTTGCAAACTTAGATATTATTATTTTTCTCTTTTGTTTTTCTTTAACATGTGTGATTGTCCTTTATATTTTGTGTTTTTATTTGTGATGGAAAGTGTCCTTATAGGATAGGGCATTTTCTAATATTTTTGACGCTGTAAGGGAGAAAACTTGACACTTGCTGAGTTTCTTGCCAGTTCTTCTCAGTATAAAGTCTACCGCCCAGAGTAGACTTGCGAACTGATGGCATAATGAAGTTCATAAGAGCTATTTGTAGCCTAAACTGAATAAATGATTTTGAATTTTTAACATATTTGAAATAAACAAACAATCTTATAGTTTTCCTTAGTTTTATTTTATTATCAACACTTGGAGGTCTTACTAGTGTAAAACCTGATTTTCTAAAATATTGTTCTACATGTTTAAAGCCCCTATCTGCCATCATGCATAACACACATACCACTTTTTAAGGTCTTCATAAAATCACACAATTCAACTAAACATGTGTCAGCGATTCTGCCTCCGAATCCTGGAGAAGTATAGTTCACTAGTTAGTTTGGTGTACAGGATATTAAATACTTTATAGTATTTGCTTTTTTTATATTGACCATGTCAGAGCTTGATTTACTGCCTTAGATAGCTTTTGCATATTATACTTATGACTGAATGAAATAGGTAAGGACCTTTTAATCATTGCACTATCTAATTCCACAGTAAGAAGACGCATGACACTGGCTATTATAGGTATATTTTTTTAAAATATCTTGCTTAGGGCCTCTTTCACCATCTACAAGTAAGTTCCCATTAGCTTTTACTTGACAGATAGTCCATACAAAAACTTCACTTTAACTGCCAAGTATCTCCTAATCAGACATTGTGAAACAGGCCCTTAGACTCATAAAGAAAATGGTATACTTTGACTCAAACTTAAACTCAAACTTTTATTTGCAAACTAAGTGGTACATAGATGGTGTTTACAATGTTATAGTGTCCTTATTACTTAGTCACCTTGTATATATATAGGTATAACAAATAATACTTATATTAACTATATAATCCAATATGTTATAAAAATATATACCTATATATATATTAAATTGATATTAACCTTTTCACCGCCCAACTATCCTGCACGCGATGTCCCGCTGTACGCCAACGTATAAATGTATTTTAATAAAGTAGGTACAAATTAGAACTTCTATAGAAGTGCTGGCGTGGACGGCACGAAATTCTCGAACTTCTATAGAAGTTGTTGGCGGTAAAAAGGTTAAAGCTTAAATTATATTATGAATTAAATTGTATAATAAAGCAATAAATTGTATTAGATTATATTATATTATATTACCCAGATCGCCAAATGTAATCACAAATCAACATATCGCATGGTTAAGTATTCCTCTACAGTGTAAAAACATTTATTTATCAAAAACTTTTTTAAATTTGTTTTAAAAACTTTGTAGTTTGGTTCAGTATGTAATTCGATTGGTAATTTATTATATATTTTTACAGCCATAATGATGTGGGCTATGATTTAGCATTTTTATTCATGAGGGTGGCAAATGTAGTCTTCCTTTGTGGCGAGTTTAATGGACTGGATGGAGTCATTCCATAATCATCTGACAACTGATTAAATGTACTATCTAATCTTATTTTATTTAAATAGAGTAATAAATATGGTGTTTGGGAATATTTATACAATCTTTTATTAAATCAATTAAGTGGTAACAACTAATTGTAAGACTACAGACTGTATAGTCTTGGCTTTTTCTCATTTTTTTTAATTGTATTCAACAAGGTCTTTGTTGATTCAATTTTTTTGTCTTCTTTGATTAATTCACTTTAATCAGAAGATGATTTGACTTGTAGTGAAACCATTGATAGTGAGGGACTATTGGCAGCTACAGATGGTAATATAAAGAAATATCACTGTCTGAATGTTCTTCAATAAATATATTTTTTTGCAATTTTGCTTAGACCGGATACAGAAGGACTTGATTTTGTAGCGGTTACAGTTTTAAATGGGTATGTGGACCTCGATGTTACAGAAGGTTTCAATGATAATGCCTGATCTATCAATTTCACATTGGTCTGCACAGCCTTACATCTGAATTTGTAGGTTATAAATGCTTGAACAGATTTATCTATTAACTGTTGACATAACATTTCTGGCACATTTCCTCCAACTGTTTCAACTGAAAAAGAAATAAAACAAAATAGCTTTACAATGCTAATTATACATACTTGAACTTGTATCAGAAGTATCTAGAGGAGAACTTGGAGTACAACTTTCTTTTGATTCATTCAGACACTGCTATTATCATCTTTCTTTGTTTTTTTTAGAATATATGGTCGTCTGTACTGCTGCATGTTCGTTTTCTTCTGTCTTCTTGACATCCAAATTTACTTGGCATACAACCTGGTTTCATGTCACTTGTGATACTCCATCCATATAATTAATCATATCACTTGGCAACTAGAATAATAAAAAGAGTTTATTTGTAACATTACAATATTAAAAAACTAAAATAAAACGTTAATCCTAAAAGTGAAAATAGAGATTCTACAAAACACATCTAGTTTGTTCAAATTAAGTAATAGACTGTGTTGTGTGAAATACTTACATCAAAATGATCTTCATAAAAATACATTCTTGAACCTGTTGATAAACTATGAGCATCATCTCTTCTTGCAAGTTTTAGCCACTTTTTCCAATGACCTTTATAAAATATCATTGACTTTTTCCGTATTTCTCCATTGTTTGGAACATATAACATAAATGAGTTATTATTTGGAATAATAACTTGTTTGGCGTTTTTATAGTCGTGCTATTTTATAGTCGTGCTATACAGTACTTATAATATGGGAAATTCATTTTTATACGCTAAAAACTAACTATTATCGAAGACACGATCACTCAGTTTCCATAAGTAAACAACAAGTTACTTTGTGCTCTTTGGTTTGTTTTGCACGGCGTGACGTCATTCAAGACGCCATGATAGTCTTGTGTAGTGTTTGTGTAGTACGCGTACTAAGTACTATTAAGTAACGATACTCGGCACTGTACGAAAAGAAACGTTACCGAACGCAAACTCTTAATCGGACAGTCGGACTATTAGTACACCGTCTTCTTCCGCTAGTCGCTACCATAGACTATGTAGGTCGCTACGCTCAACTCAAGTGCTTATGTTGCTTGTCCGAATTACTCCGAATGTCCGAGCGAAGGAACAAAACGTACTGTATGTACGAGAAAGCGAGATAGTTGTTGGAATCGCTATCGAATACACACACATTAATGCGAGATAGCAAATCATTCGCTTACGCCGACCGTACATTTTATTGATAGAAAATCTTGCTCAGCTGTATTTAGCGCTAAGATTACTGAAATTGTTCAAAAACCAGCTAGTGTGTAGTGTGAGCGAGTAATCGCGCTTTTAAGTATTTGAGTCTGTGGTTAATAACGTCTAATATTTATTGAATAGCTTTACCCTATTCCAACATACACTTAAATCATTTTAAAATGGTTTCGAAAAAAAGTGGCTACTTTTGGCAAACAACAGTTTTAAAGCTATTTAGTTGGCTGATAAGATAACAGTACCAAAATAGATTAAAACAGCAGTGAGTCTATAGAGGATAGCGCACTGGCCTCTATCTATATTATACATTACAGTGTACATTATAGAGGTCAGCGGTAGGTATAGATAGGTAACGACTTTATTTACGTGTACTGTTAGGTACTATTAGTACTAATAAGGTGTACTAGTACTTTACTCGGACTGTACTAGTACAGTACTAAACCGAAAAGTGTCCGATTAAGCTTAAAATTTTAAATCGAAATAGGTAGATAAATCTTTTTTTTGCTAAGTTACCGATATAGGTGGGTAGTTCGCCCCGCCCCTTTTACTGTGATAGTGTATCTGCATCCGCTGCATCGATGTGTGTATGTTAAGAACATCTTCTGAAACGTTGTCGCCTTGGTAGTCCTGCCGTAGTTTCAACCCACGCAGTGACTGTTATACCTAATTTTATTTTTCTTCCTTTTTTTTCTTAACTTCTGAGGCAATCATTGTGGCTATCTTATCTCTAGCTGCCAGAACACAACAATGCTGCAAACATTGATGCTATGGTGACAAATTTAGATGAGATGGTGGTCCTTCTACCAACAAAACCAAGTACACAAACATGTACCCTCCGCTGAGAATCGAACCCTGGACTGTCTGGGACCGGTGGTCTTAACTACCAGACCATTGAGGTGGTTACAGTAGTAACCTGAGGGTCTGTTATACCGTGACTATCAATTTACCACATATTTTCGTGACGGCGTGTTCGCGAATCCGTCATTCGATACAGCGGTTTTCGATGCAACGGCTTTTCGAAAGGGCGTACCACTTGAATTTTTTTTTCGCAACAGCGTGCGTCGCGTCGATGACTTTCCAACCTACATAATCAGACCCACGGTTGATAGTGTGGGTCCTAAGAGGTTGAGGAGAATTGAGGAACTGGCTCTCATGACGATGGACTTCGGTTATAGTGGTAGCTGGCTAATTGATTCCGACGAGCCCTACCACTAATCACATCTAGTACAATAATATGTGTCTTTCGCTGGTAATCGAACCCGAGAGCTGAGTCAGAAAGCAGTGATTTAATCCGTCGTCTGCTGTGAATACAGACACAATAGAACTTTAATTGTTTAGGGCACTGATCAGTGCTCGCCGCATATATCGGTAAAGTTGATTAATAATTGTTATTTCGTTTGTTAATTCGTTTGAAATAGAAACCAAAACATAGAAATGGGCTTGTTTGTGTGATGGGCAACGGAGTCGGGGATAAATATTTTTTGTGCTTTGTTACCGATATAGGTGGGTAGTTAGCCCCGCCTCTATTATTATGTTAGTGTATGCATGATCGATGTGTGCCTGTGAAGAATGTCTTCTGGAAGGTTATGCCGCCTTGGTAGTCTTTTTTAAAGTTAAACCCACGCAGTGGCTGTTATATCTTATTTCCGAGAACCCAACGACCTGCGACAGTGATAAGGCTCGGAGATTTGCTAAAGGTGTCAGAAACGTCTACAAAGTATTATCAATCGGCAATTTTGTTAAGAGTACTCGGACTATGGTCCGACACCAGTTTTTGTCGCCAAAACTTAACATAGATTATATTATCATTGAAATTTTATAGATTTTAATTGAAATTTTATAGATTTTCATTAAAATTTTATAGATTGTCATTGAAATTTTACGTAATGACAGCTAGGAAGTATGTGCTCTGTATTTCATCATCATCATCATCATTTCAGCCCGGAGGACTCACTGCTGAGTGTAGGCCTTTCGTTTCTGCCACTCATCTCTGCCCCAAACCATACGCATCCACGGCTTTCCCGCTCTCATCTCACCACACCTTGCCACCGGACGACCGACGACGCGACGACGCTTGTATTTAATTACGGTCTGTATTAGGTCCTTACTTGAAATTGACGTTTTGTATAAAGATTTTAAAAAAATATATATTTTTCAAACTAACGTTTTTTTTTAATTTTCTTAGCATCTATTTACTTATTTATTAATGTGAACACTATAAAAATTGTAGAGTAGTGTGTTTGTTTCACTAGCTAAATAAATTTACCTAGTGAAATATAGCTAGCTACTAACTAGCTAGATTAAAAAGAAAAAAAAACAAGACCCTTCAAAGCTACAATGAAACAAAAGGTCAATTCCGCGAACAAAAAAGATGTCAATTCAAAAAAATATTGGGCGATAAAGACACAAAATAAATAACCATTGTTATAACTAAAACTTATGTAACGTAGTCCTAAATAAAAGTGTGTTATAATATTAACAACCGGTATTGACTTTTATAGAAGTAATACACCTATTAATAAGTGAGAAAAAAAACGTAAATTTCATAGTAAGGACCCATATTTAATTGTGGCTAAAGACTTAAATCAGTTCTTGACCCTTTTTTTAAATAAGAAAGGAAAAAAATGTCGGTCACTGGTCCCTGTCGAAAACAGGTGCCCCTACTCACAGAACAGTTAAATAAGGTACACCCTATATGAGTATTGTTCTTGGAAAAGGGCGATAGCAACCATCGACTCCGGTAATTGATCGCTTTCAGGTCAGCCGTAGTCTTGATTGCAATCCTAACGGAATAAAAAAAAGAATTATTGAAGAACTGGCCATGTCATCTCTAACTGTTAGTAAAAGAAAAAAAAATAGCCTATAACTATCCCACTGCTAAGTAAAGGCCTCCATTAGTGATCCATCCGGGTTGGTGATTATAAACTCGAACTATCCATCGAACACATTTCCCGACCTTTGAACCCGGGACCTTCGGGCATCGCGCTGAGCGCTTTACCTCTCGACCACCGAAGCGTTCTAACGTCGACAGACTTTGGTAAGATAATGGTAGGTACCAAGTGGACTTAAAACAAACCCTACCACTGACCAAAGCTCTGGACCGGATCCAAGAGCTCTGGCTCTAATAGCAATCTAAACCTCAAACTAATACGGTTTCTAATTGAAACTAAAACTAAGAAATGGCGTTGTGTGAAATTGCCTTGATGGGGGGATGAATCTTTTTTTCTTTTTGCTAAGCTATACGAACGAGTGCAGGGGAGTTAGCCCCGCCCCCTTTGAATGTGTAGTGTGTCTGCATTCAGACATGATCAATGTGTGCGTCTAAGGTCATCTCCTGCAATGCCATGTCGCCTTTGTAGGCCTGCTGGAGTTTCAGCCCACGCATTTACTGTGGTATCATATTCCGGTGCTTTGGCAGAAACACGGGCTGAAATACGGGTTGCGACTGCAAAAAAAACCGATAAACTGAAGAAGAAAAAAAACTAATTTATATAAAAAATCACAAATTTTGTGCCTCACACGACTATTGGAACATTGGAAATGAATCTACGGAATTCGAAAAAATATTGGTTAAAAATATTGGTCAAAAACCCTTAACCCGATCGTCTTTGTTTTAAGCTGACTAAATTGTCCATTTTCTCAAATTTTTGATATTATTCTTCGTTTCTAAAATATCGAGCGCCAAAATCAAAAATTCGGAATAATTTTTATTTTACTATTTCGGCCATAACTTTTTCAGTTTTTGACTGTCTCGAATAATTCTTTTTGCACCTTACAGCTCCTTTTTGGATATCATATCTTCACAACTCTCCGAAATATAAGGGGATCACACTTTTTCGTGAAATCGGAGTCTATACTGGAGCGAATGAAAAGACATTTCCTATGTCAAAGTAGTAGCACCAGATTTAGACAGGAACCAGTGATCGACATTTTTGTCCTTAAATCATTGCAAATAGGGGCCAGCAACTGATTTTAGTCTTTAGTAATAATTAACTGCATACCACCTGCTTCCTAATGCTGTCATCCCGTAATATTCAATGAAAAACTATGCTATTTTTGGCGACAAAACCCTGTCGATCACTACTAGTCTTAAATTGTTAAACACTGGTACCTTTACCTAGTGCTTTCTCAAGAAATAGTCCTTAATCTTATATATTAATAGCGCAAGCCGATTTTTGTCCTAGTGATTATTGGACGATAGCTGCACAAAAAAAAATCGGTTATGGTCTCATTTTGAAGAGCTCCAGCCGTAGATGTGCAGAAAAATAAAGAAGACAAAATGTTGTGGACTGAGAAAGTAAAAATATCGGAAAATACATCTAACAAATCATAAAAGCAAATGTCAAAAAGGAAAAGTCTGTCAAAATTACAATCAAAAAGTATAAAAACTACCAAATAGGTTCTATTGCCAACATAACACAGATTTAATTTTAGAGAGCAGAAAAAAGTTACTTGCTGGTTAGAGAGCGACGCTACGGCTGTATCGCATTTGAACAGTCATCAAACGCACTCCCGCTGTGGGAAGAGTTCAAAAATTATTTATCAGAAGCTTTCGAGACCACTATTTAACTAGTCATAAGTGCGACTCTGCGCTTCATGAGCTAAAGCAGATTCTGGCCATCCACAACCTATCTTTGGCAGACGTGGGACTGCCCGTAGTCACAGCTCCTCCTCCTTCTCTTAGTGCTGACACAAGACAAGCTGCACTGATATAGGGAGAAGCCATGAAGGCTATCGCAACTCCATCGCAACGAGCAATAACCGACGAAATTCTGTTGACAATTGAGAAGCAATCAAACAGTCGCCCAAGCGCATATTTCATTGACGATCCCGAAGGTTCTGGAATAACCTTCGTATACCAATGCCTCATCAACCTTCTTACAGGATCAGGTGATACATGTGTGGCTGTTGCATGGACTGGCACCGCTGCAATACTTCTTCCTGGGCCCTGTTTAATAAAGCTGACAATTCGACATATATGTCAAAAAACGACAAAATTGTTGAATTGTCGCGCTTAGGCTGTTTAATAAAAGTTACAAATATGTCAAAAATCGACAGGTGAAATCTTGACATATTTGTCATTGAAAAAGCGTTTAATAAAACTTGACATATGTCAAAAACCCACAGTCAAATTATTTCTGACAATTGTCGGATTGTCGTGACAATTATGTCGACTTTTGACATATTTGCAAATTATTTTGTTTTATGAATCTAAATGAGGCTAAAATAGAAAAAAATATTACTACAGTAAATGATAAATCAATCACTGGTGCATCTTCGATTGTTCGTTTTGATCGCATGTATAATGGAAATGCACAAAAAGTCGATGAACAATTTTAATAATTCAATATTCTACGGTGTTTTTACATACCCGAAATTTTTCTTTAAAGCAGAAATCTGTAATTGAGAATGAGAAATTAATTCTGCTTTTAAATGATCGTCGTTGCCTCCTCGTTTGTATTTGTTTCAAGTATTCATCATCACTACTCTAACTGCTCGACGTAAGTACCATTTTTTTTGTAATAAACACTTTCTTACACCTTCAAAGTTCAAAATATGATTTCGCGACAGAGGGTAACGCTCCTGTCAGAAATGTCGTACAATTCTACAAATATGTCAATATGTCATGACAATTTTATGTTTTATAAAGCAGATTTGACAAGTTTTTCACGACAAATTGTCACCTGTCACCTGTCGCTTAAAAAGTTTTATTAAACAGAAAAATGTCGGATTGTCGCGACAATTCGACATATTTGTGAAATTCCCACCATGACAATTATGTCGCCTGTCAGTTTTATTTTGTCTCATTCTTGTAAAGGGGATGGCTGTTGTTTTCCCCGGATTTACAGAGAGGTGATGGGCATTGCACCATTCCTCCAGCAGACCTAGGGCACGTTGCATTAACCCCGATACCGTAGAGGGAAATTTCCCACTGACTGAGATGACCAAATCATCCGCATAACCCACCGTATAGAATGGTCCTTTATTCAGCCTTACTACAATTGAATCAACCACAAGGCTGCACAGAAGAGGCGAGAGAACCCCTCCTTGTGGGCATCCTCTAGTTGTTCGCGCAATTAGACTGTCATCTAGCATATAAATAGCTAATTACTAATGAATTAATAAGTTTGTTATTTATTAACTTATTATTATTGGTGTATTGTGTTTGTGTGTATAAAATAATATAGTTTTATGTATATTATTTAAACGAAATTTTTATAGAAATGCAAAAGAAAATGGTGCTCGCGGAGGGAGGGGGCGAAGAGGAGGAGTTACGACGAGAGGGGGGAAAGGAAAAGGGGGTAAGGGAAAAGGGGTGTGACGGAAAAATGGAAAGAGGGGGCGAAGTGTCCCTGCACAGGTACTACTTTTTTTTTAATTATTGACATGAGTAAAAGTTAATTCACATTGTTTTTTGTTTTTTAAATAATTAAAAAAAAAAAAAACACGTATAAACAAACATGTTTCATGTATAAAAAAAGTTCCTTTTTCCCCATTAGAAAAAAAAACATTGATTTCCGACTTCCTTTTGTTATGGTAGTAAAATAATTTGTCCCATTTATTGGTTGGCCTGGCACTGATTGTTCACAGTTTTATTTATATAAGTTATTTGTTACAGACAAATATCCCTAAAATAATAAATAAAAAAAATATATTCAAGTCATAAAATGTATTATTACTTGAGTGTCTGTAATTTTATAATATTGAAATCGATTTATTTTTAATAATACTACTAAAATGCTTAAAATATTTTTTATTTGTAATATTATATTTATTTCATATATGTTAATAAAAAAATTTCCCTGTGTGGTGCCGGGGATAAAGAATTGCACCACCCTATCTCAACCCGTGGGTGTCGTAAAAGGCGACTAAGGGACCATTCCAGAGGACGGGCAGCAGCATCTCTCTGAGGTTACTTTCAACCTACTGCGATCGCCAACCCGCCTGCCAAGCGTGGCGATTATGGCAAATACCCCCCATCTTGGGGGAGGCCTTTGTCCAGCAGTGGACGTCTTTTGGCTGAGATTAATAAAAAAAATTACTGATTTCCGTAGTATTATTCAAACACGGCAATAATAAATAAATTATTCCATTGGATGCAACCCTAGCATAAATTAGCCGCCATCTTGCGATAGATACGGGATTTCAGCTTTCAGATCCTCGATTTCAGCTGCATCTAGGCAGTACGGAATTCCACGAACAACGTTGGACGATAAAATTCGTGGTCGCTATCCAATTGGATGTTCAAAAGGGCCGGCTACAATCTTGTCAAAAGAAGAAGAAGAACATTTAAAAAATTGGATTATTTTCATGGCAGATCGTGGGTTCCCAGTTAGTAAAGCACAGTTATTAGATAGCGTGAGCTTATTAATGAAAAAATTGAAGCGAAATAATCCTTTTCAAGATGACAGACCAGGTCGGCACTGGTTTGAAGCGTTCCTTAAGAGGAACCCTAAAATCGGCCAACGAGTGGCACAAAACCTAACGCAATCTCGTGCTTTAGTGCAAGAAATTAATATAAGACAATGGTTTAAGGAAATAGAAGATTACTTTGTAATGGCACAACTGGAAGTAGCAGCTCAAGATCCAAGGAGAATATTTAACTGTGACGAAAGCGCATTCTTTTTGTCTCCTGCAGATAACAGAGTGTTAGCAAAACGTGGAGCGAAAAATATTTACAACGTTATCCCCAGCGGTGAAAAAGAATGCGTGACAGTGCTGATCACCGCGAACGCAGCGGGCGAATTGGCACCTCCAATGGTGTTGTTCAAGCTAAAGTCGATACCGCACAAAATTTCGAAAACTGCACCCATAGACTGGGGATTAGGATTTACACAAAAGGGTTGGATGACAGGTGAGTCATTCTATGAGTACATGGCAAACGTTTTCTGTCCTTGGCTTGAAAAAAGTAATATTCAACGACCAATAATATTCTTTTTAGATGGGCATTGCTCACATACGATATTACCATTAAGTAATTTATGCCGTGAAAAAAGCATTCAATTAATCGCTCTCTATCCGAATGCGACTCATCTACTACAGCCAATGGATGTGGCTGTTTTTAGGCCGTTAAAAAGGATCTGGAAAAAACAGTTTATGACTGGCGTAACAATAATAATTTTTTAAAACTAAAAAAAGAACATTTCTGTCCTCTGCTTCACAAAACCTTAACACAATTGGATCCCAACTCAATTCAGAATGGATTTCGAAAATGCGGTTTATCACCTTTCGATGCAAATAGCGTCGACTATTCTAAGTGTGTGTTAAATAACCGAACAAACACCGCGTTACCCGGCAACATTAACCAAAACGAAACAGATTCCGTCGGCCATTTTAAATATTTTGAATCACAATTATGTTCTGAAAGCCTCAAGTCTTTTTACGACAATACTACTCCAACGTGGAAAGGGGATAAATTTTTGAAAGGACTTTTTGAGGTTTGGAGGCAAATGAAGCTTCAAAATTCATCAGACGAATTGAACAATGGTCCTTCGAGTTTGCCGCAAATGTCTCGTCAAGACGATACACTGATATCACATTCATTAATATCTAATGAATGTGATATCAGTGTTGGTAACTTTACAGGGCTAACAGACATGTTGGACTCAAAACTTTTAAACTCGAATGAGTTCAGTGGGTTAATAACAGAATCTGAAAACCATACTGAAAATGTCGGAAAGATAGAACTATATGACAATTTGAATGGAACATTGACGAAAATCATGGAACTGGAAGTTTCAGCCAAGGAAACTGTACCTATAGATACGTTTAGTTTTAAAAACGAAACACATGATATCCCTAATTTATTAGGTCAAGACTTCCAAAAAGTAGATATGGAACCTGTACAAGTCAAGTATTCAGGTCAAGTGATCCGCACAGTAGGATCTGACCCTATATATTTCACGTCTTGCAAAAACATGAGATCAAGCACTGGACTGACATCATCAATATGTTATACAAAAACAACACCGAGTCTTGTCGAGCCAGATATTAAGCTACAGACATCAACACCTGTTTGTTCGGACTTTACTGTCGAATTAATGCAGACAGAGACACAATCATTATCATTCATGGGACCGACATTATTTTCAAGCAAAGAACCTGTTCATATTAAACCACCAGGTAATAAGTCCCAAATACTGAAGAAAATCAAGACGACATCTCCAACAGCTGGCACATCGTCCAACTATGTACAAAGCGAAACTACTCCACCACATGAACCAAAACCAGAAGTGCCACAAAATAATAACGACGAGCAACCAAACACAAAATACTATGGAGATTTGGTAGTACCAACACCGTTTAAAGACGCTTTATTCTGGCCAGAAACCCCTAGTTGCAGCACAAAAAGTAAAGTAAAATTACCTAGCGTTATAACATCCGACAGGTGGCAAATTTTTTCACAGAAAAAGGAAGAAGCAAAGAAAATAAAGGAAAATAATAAAATCAAAATAAAAGATAGAAAACTAAAAAGTAATAAACCTGGAAGTGGTAACAATAAATCTAAGAAGAAATTAATAGATACTGGAGCAGTCGACATCACAAATGAAAATTGGTATTGTCGTATATGCCAAAGAAGCGAAAAGTTAGACATGATACAATGTGTAACTTGTAAAACCTGGTATCACACGATTTGCGCAGGAATTTTGCCAGACCAAATAACAATCCATTGTTCCAATTGTAACTCGATGGATGAATAAGTTTTTTTAATTATAGCTTAGTCTTTGATTGCCTGGTCGATGAGTGTGAGTAAACGTGATTTTCTAATTAAATTACCTTTTGGTGTAGTGTGAAATTTTGACAATGCCGAGTTCCTTTATATCTTTGCTCAAATGTCAAGAAGAAGCTCAGAAGCTATTGAATGTGTGTAACTGTAAATGGTTACAGTTGTGTATTCAATTCAATAGCTTCTTAAACAAGCGATAAAAAAATAGGTTTTATTTTTATTGCTTATTGATTTAAATGATGATTAACTTTTTAATCAAAGCCTACCACTTTGAAAAAGTGGTATCGCTATTATAGCTGCATAACATACTCGTACTATAATGTGCTATAATTAAGACTGATTACTTTATAATAAATGCTGCTTTTTATTAAAACTAAACAATATACCTACAGGTATTATTATATAAACTATTATAATATAATATATTATATAAACATTATGTGCACTCTCGCTAGGTGAATTCGTCACTTTTTCTCCTAATTTGATCTCAATTTATAATAATTATTTTGATCTCATATTTTTTTTGTTAAGATAAAAGTATTTCACATTGTGTTTAATCTTTAAATATTTGTAAAATTTATATAATACAGTGAAAAAATTAAACGCCTACCCGACCCAGCCAGGAATCGAACCAGTGGCGGTAGCCCAAGTAACATTAAGAAAACGATAGCGAAGTTCTAAAAGAATAAACTGTATGAGATTGACATAAGATTGACCACGTGATAGCGCGGCTTATGTCAATCCCATACATTTTATTCTTTTCGAACTTTGCTATCGCATCTTAATGTTACTTTGACTAAGGTCTTCCGCAATCCGGGCGGCTGCACTGACCGCTATGCTACCGGGAAGGCTGACTTAAGCGCTGAATTTTGTCACTGCTTTTAATTTTTTTTGAGTGCTAATAGCGGCACAGTGCGCCGTGTATCCAACGGTAATTGCAACCGATGGCTATGCAGATTCATCTTTGCAGGTAAAATACCACAAATTTGATAACACAACGCTATAGTACATTTTTACTTTTTATTTTCAAGTGCTAAATTATAAATTTTATAAATATTTAATTTAGCTTTAGTGCAGCAATTAGCACTTGAAAATAAAAAGTAAAAATTTAATCTTTAAGTTATGTATACTATTTGATAATACTAAAATCGTAGTTTTGATAGACTGAGTTAAACATTTTTGTTGGCTAGCTTGTTTAAATGCAGAGTTAGTTATTTATTTTTTTTGATTATGCTGTGGATTGTGTTCTTTTATGCTCTTTCTTATTATGTTTTGATATTTTAACTTAAAAAAATATTTTTTGATTTATATAATTGTTTTTTTTTGTATTAGTAGTCATAAATACATTTCCTTAAAATTTTGGCTTTTCTTTAAGAAAGTACCTCTATATTCCCTACATCAAGCACAGTCACAAATATTATATTTCAGTGAACTTTAACTTAAAGCAACAGAGTTCAAATTCGCAATTAAAAATACCGGATTTTAGGACAGTTTAACGCTTACTAGTACAAATTTAACGGGTATGGGTACAATTCGGTCTTTTTTATATTTCTTTGGATTTATGTGTATTAACATAATTATGAATAAAACAAATTATTCAAGAGCTAGATTAAATTACTTATATGCTCATGTAAATATCATTTTTGTAACTCTACCTATTTTAACGTAGCAGACGTGCAAACTCAGCAATGTTCAAAACTTAACAGATACTGGGACGTTTACCTTACCTAAAAGTAAAAGTGTTTATTCATTTGATGGTTGAACATTCCTGTAGGAGTTCCTTTAGATAACCTATATTATATAGGTAGATAATACTTTTATTGCAACACCAGAAAAAAATACATTGAAATATATTTTACTTAGAACGTAATTTTAATCTTATTGGATATCCAATATTCCTATAGGACATATTTTGCTAGAGGATTATTAAAGAAATGTATGTAATGTAGTATTGTTGTTGTTCATCAATTTTTTATGAGAAAATTTATAATTATTCATAATTTACCTTTTAGACCGATAGCGCTAGGTTTTGAGGTTTCAAAAATATTAAAGTTGTCTGTGTTTCGCATATAGTTTCCGGACCTTTTGCCCAACCTAATACATTAGTTTGGGCCATCCTAGGTACTTGCATAGGTAGAAATTTAGGTATTTGTCGCTTCGATCTTTTTTGGACGAAAAGAAAATTAGAGTTGAAAATTTTACTGTCATGTTAATAACGAAGTAGTAACTGATGTATATAGACAATTTGTGTCATCTCTGTCCACGAGAATCCTGATATTTAACCAGTACCTAAAACGTCGCCCAACTAGCTCTGAAAGAATATTACAATAGGTTAAATAAGTGTTACGCGTTTTAGAGTACTGATATCTGTTGTTCAAAATATTTTGTGTCGAATTCATCCACGATATTTATAGATATTTTATTTTTTATTACAAAACCCTGTAAAAGCCACAAAAAAAGTGCAAGTTATTAGAGTTTACGTGTTTTTGATTATTATGGTGTAATAAAACACTATTCATAATTTGTGTTGTTTTTATCCACGAATTCTTATTATTTAAAAAAACAGATTTCTAAGCACGTAGCGCGAGCGCGGGGAAGAGCGCGGGCGCGGCGCGTCGCGTGTTGTTTGTTTACATTCGGTCTTCGTATTCGGTCCTTTCCACTGAAGCAGCGCTGCACCCAAGGAACGGATGCGAAATAGTACCATAGGTTTATATGTGTTTTGGCAGGTTTTGTGTAGTTGTATATAAGCACGGGCCTTAAAACAGTCTGCTTTTCCGTCATCCCTTACAATGCTCGATTCTATGAACTTTATTAATCCTCTTTCTTTAACAATCACTGTATTAACGTCCAGTATGAGACCACATATAACACACTAGCTGTGCCCCGCGGTTTCACCCGCGTTCTATTAGTCATAGCGTGATGTAATATATCCTATAGGCTTCCTCAATAATAGACTATTCAACTCAAAAATTACTTTTCAATTTAAACCAGTAGTTCCTGAGATTAGCGCGTTGAACAAAACAAACCAACAAATTCAGCTAAATAATATTAGTATAGATATATTGTTTTCAACCTCCATTTTAGTCTTTCACAGCTTCGTTAACTTTTAAATCAATCAAATCGAATAACAAACGCACTTGTCGCAACTTGCACCGAATACGAAGACCGAATGTAAACAAACAACACGCGACGCGCCGCGCCCGCGCTCTTCCCCGCGCTCGCGCTACGTGCTTAGAAATCTGTTTTTTTAAATAATAAGAATTCGTGGATAAAAACAACACAAATTATGAATAGTGTTTTATTACACCATAATAATCAAAAACACGTAAACTCTAATAACTTGCACTTTTTTTGTGGCTTTTACAGGGTTTTGTAATAAAAAATAAAATATCTATAAATATCGTGGATGAATTCGACACAAAATATTTTGAACAACAGATATCAGTACTCTAAAACGCGTAACACTTATTTAACCTATTGTAATATTCTTTCAGAGCTAGTTGGGCGACGTTTTAGGTACTGGTTAAATATCAGGATTCTCGTGGACAGAGATGACACAAATTGTCTATATACATCAGTTACTACTTCGTTATTATCATGACAGTAAAATTTTTCAACTCTAATTTTCTTTTCGTCCAAAAAAGATCGAAGCGACAAATACCTAAATTTCTACCTATGCAAGTACCTAGGATGGCCCAAACTAATGTATTAGGTTGGGCAAAAGGTCCGGAAACTATATGCGAAACACAGACAACTTTAATATTTTTGAAACCTCAAAACCTAGCGCTATCGGTCTAAAAGGTAAATTATGAATAATTATAAATTTTCTCATAAAAAATTGATGAACAACAACAATACTACATTACATACATTTCTTTAATAATCCTCTAGCAAAATATGTCCTATAGGAATATTGGATATCCAATAAGATTAAAATTACGTTCTAAGTAAAATATATTTCAATGTATTTTTTTCTGGTGTTGC